>CM060357.1:154425304-159225304 GCA_030545235.1 Helianthus tuberosus | reverse complement strand
ACCTTTCACCGCTCGGATACTAATCCGAATGGATGACCGGTTAAAATTTTTGTAATTGAAATCAAGAACTTCCAAATCCTATCCGATCGGATTGCTGTCCGACCGGGTGGGATGATGACGTAGGCAAATAAACTTGAACAATCAAAATCACACCACTCGGATGGTAATCCGAGCGAGTAACACTGATGATGTCAGCAAGCAACTAACAGGTACTGTCTAGTCCAATCTGTTCGGACAGCTGTCTGAGCGAGTGGATGACGTCAGCAAACATGAACAGTTCAACATGGTTTTTGATGAATTTGATCTAGTTTTTTATTGAATTTGATTATGAAACTTGGTAGGATTATACTTTGAATGATTGTGAATCGATTGATATCAGTTTTATCAAATTTTAACCGTAGATTCACGTCCAATTTTGTGTTTTTCTGATTTTATGGTGACAAACTGAAAAACAATGTAAGAAATGAGTAGAAAGTGAAAGAAAATGTCAAATTTCTGGTGAAATTTGACTCTGATCAGCAAGAAAAGCTCGAATTCCGGTGAATTCGTTTTCGTAGATCTCGATTCAGCTCCCTGGATGCTCTGATACCACTTGTTGGTCCCTTGTACAGGATCTGTTCGTCAGGAACTTAAATGAATCGACTTTGTAGGATCGTTTTACCGACCGAAACGAGTCATTCAGAGGTGTTCTACTCAATATGAAAGGCGGAAACAGACATATCGAGTTCGATTCAGCTATATATTCACTTTAAATGTCTTTCTGATTGATTTGACAAAGTTTTACAGCGAAACGACACTTCGGCAGCACTTCGGCTCTGGAATCATACATACATTAATGACTCAAACGAAATTACATGACCTCTATTTATAGGCAAGCTAATTTCGCACCAACAGGTTCACACGAAATTAGGTTCATGCGAAATTAGAATTCCACACGAAATTACCTGTTTACCACTTCATGCGAAATTACCTATTTCATGCGAAATTATCCTATTGACAGTTTTCTCGTACTTCGTGCCCTGATCTATACATAAACAAACAAGACTCGATACAAGACGAAGTTGACAGACGTATGCACCAACAGACTCCCCCTCGGATGTTGACGAGTCTTCAGTGTCGAGTCTTCAATGTCTTCAGTCTTCATCAGTTTTTTTGCACTTTCTGAAGTATCTGACAGTGTAAAACTTTCTTAGTCTTCTCTCTTCTTCTCTCTACCAGGGTCTCAATCTGACTCCATCTTCTCTTGATCAGATCTCTTGATTTCTTAAGTCCATCAGCATCAGCAATACCAAGATCGTAATCTGCCTTCATATCTCTACCTCACAATAAATTTCACAAATTTAAAATTTGACAAATTTATATACCACTTGCAGGTATTAATCAATCAATAAATGATTTCATAATGTTAATATCTGATGAACCACTTGCAGGCAAAACATATATTTTTATTCATTATAAACAGACTCCCCCTTACGAAATGCTCATCATGTTTAGCACTTGGAATTTTGAAAAACAGCTTTCAAACAACAATTTTCGAAAATCTCTTTAGATTTTTGAAATTAAAGAATTGCAGTAAAGAAATATTTACAGACAATATTTTTGTGAGTTTGTATAAGAGGATCATATCAGTTTTTGAGACAAATCACCAACATCGTTAAGCTTTAAACATATTAATGTAACACCTCGAAAATTCACGTCCTATAATGTATTGACACGTGTCATAAGCTTGAACGTGTGAAAGAATACTCTAGAGGGACTAAAGTTGACAAATAAAGAAACTATGTGAATATAAGGGTTCAAAATGTCAACAATGGATAAATATGCCTTACAATAACCCTGCAAGATGTTTATACATTCACACGAATGAATCATGGATCATACGAAGATAAATATAAAAGAAAGTGAGAGATTTCAAACTACAGGGGTTAAATGTGTCAACATGTTTAAAGTATACCTCTGAGTGACCTTTTAGCAAACCCGAAGCTTTGTAACGATTAATTATGCTCACTAGAATACATGATAAAAATATCATCAAGTTTCGTTATCGTATGAGAAAGTTATGATCAAATTCATATACGAGGGGTTAAAAGCGTCAACGTTGAAATTTATGGCTTTCCGGCTGATCGCAAGGTTAACCAAGGACTTAACAATGTTGGGTTATGTCTTAAGGCCCTTAAAAGTCAAGTTGGAGGACCCATAGTGCAAGAAATAAAGGTAAAAATCAAGTCTGGAAGTTCAGGGGCCAAACTGTAAATTTTTGAAACTTTTGTTCTCTGGCGAAGGCTTGCGCACCTCAACATCCGAAACGTTGCGGTGCGCAAGGCTGCTTACGGACCTCAACACCCAGAATGTTGAGGTGCGTAAGGTTCCTGAATAAAAACAAAGTTTTGTCCTCTGGTGACTGCTTACGGACCTCAACATCCAGAGCCCTGCGGTGCGCAAGACTGCTTACGCACCTCAACACCCAGAATGTTGCGGTGCGTAAGGCATACAGCTGGGCGATTTCAGGACAGATGCCTGTTAAAACGGTTACACCGCCTCTTTTAGGTGGTTTTCGAAATTCAGGGGCTCTCTAGGTGGTTTTTAGCATCCTAGGTCCACCTGGGATGATCTTATAACATCTCTAGACCAAGTTGGCATCATCCTAGAAGATCAAAGTTAGTATATAAGGGACTTGAAGTTGTAGCAATTTTGCTCTTTCATTTGCAACTTACTTTCTAGAGCTCTCTGGTCAGCAAGCAATCTTCCTAGTGGTCACTAATCATAATTAGGACCCTTGTAAGTATACTTAACCTTTCTAAATTCGTTTAAGCTTAGTTAATTAGCTAAAAGTCAAACCGTCGTAATTAAGGTTTGACTTCGTGATTAATTAAAATGTGCTCAGTCTAATTACGAATTAAAAGTACCTATAATTAGGTAATTATGTGGGTAATAAACCCTTAAAAGGGTACTTTCAGATTCCCATTTTAACTATGTTAATTGTCGAGTCAAAGCTTACTTTAAAAAGTCAACAGAATGTTTATTTTCAAATTAAAGCATAATTAGCAATATAGGATACTTGCAACCTGTTTTGTCAATAATATAACTTGGTAATTAATATAAGAACATGTCTAAACATGTTCAACTCGACAATTTTCAGTTTAGGTTCGGTTTGGAACCGAAAGTCACATAGTTTGACTTCTGCTTTGACTTTCAGTTCTGACCCGTTTAAGCATTGTTTAGAAATGCCTTAGAGCATTAATTGGACCAGGTTTCATATTAGTGTAACCCCCTGAGGTCACACAACTTGGTTCATTAGATATCCGATTCATATGCATGAGTCCGTTAAATGCTTAAATGTTGACTATTATGCCCTTTTGACCTTAAAACATGATTTTTTTTGAAAAAGTAAAAGAGTCGAAACCTTAGTTACTGATTTATAAACTTGCACCTAAAATTTGACATCAGTTTGAGGTCTAGATTAAGAGTTATGCTCGTTAGCGTAATTTGAAAGCTTTTAGTAATTAAATGGCGTAATTAGCATATAGCCTATCTAAACCCACTTTTGATACCAAAACTTTTTACCCACTGATATAAAATAATATTTAGGGATTTTTGGAGATTTTTATTTATTTTTAGGCTGATCATAACTTAGAGTTCTAAGTATGATTCGGTTAATGCCAGTTTTACCCTTTTAAGCCATAAAATGAGTTTTACAAATCCTTTTGACCTCAAACCTTTTTCTACTGATCTTATTTGATAAATAAAATATTTTGAGCCTTCTGGAATTATAAAAATATCAGCTTTCCGTTGAAAACCCGGAAATGGCTCCAAATCGCCTTTTTAAGCGTTTTTAACGTATAGTATGTACTATAACCATATTGAACATATAAGGTTAATACCTACTGATATTTTTAGTATATTTTTATATATTAACAGTAAGTACAAGTTTTTAAACTCAGGTTTCCAGTTTTGACCTTTTAAGCCTAAGTGAAATTACCAAAATACCCCTAAGGTGCATAGTTTGGTTTTAAATGATAAATTTCACATATAGGTCATACCCTACTGTTATAACATGTTAAATTAAGTGTATTTACTGTATAAATCAGACCCGCAACTCGGGTTCATATTTAAACTCTTTTATAACCTTTTTAATGACCAAAATTACCCTACGGGGCGTATTGTGAGTCTAAATCCGTTTTGGGCATAATATAAGATATCTTTCTGATGTCACAACATAATTAAAGCATAATAACTTAGGAAACTTTCATATGACTCATTTGGTTACTCGTTACGCACTTTTCGCGCTCGGATCGGCGTATGTAACTAGTTTGCATATATTAGCCGAAACGGGTCAAACCGTATCCTTTTGTCTCAAAATCCAGAATGTGTTTAGATTACCCATATTATACAAGTCTTCAAACTTGTCGGGTCAAAACCACATTCTAATCCGGTCTTCGCCTTATCATGCGTTTGAACCGTATCTTTCTGTAAGACTAACTGGTCTAAGCTTAGGCTTAATTAAAGACCCGTTAGCATTCTAATTGGTTATTTATACCCTCATTCCAGACTAGAGCCTTCCGGAAAATGGTACCTACGCTTACTTAAGTGAATACGGCTGAGTTATTAAATTCTTACTATTTAAGTCAGGAGCTAGCTCAGGTAAATACTCTTAACTTATTTTCCCTATACGGGCTTGGGATACGGTATTATAATAATACCGCTTGGTCGGGTATTGAATATTTAATCTTATTATGGTTAAATTATTGAGGTAACCCGGTTTAATCTGTATTGTTTGAAATAAAGACCTTTAGGGGTTAATGACCATGTCCCGGATATCCTTGACATCATTGTGTTATAAAATGGCCACGCCTTATACACGGGGTGTAGGCATACACCTGACAGTTGTTTAAGGAAAAACGGTATCTCACTCTCTTGTGGGCCTATACTTGTGGCGTGTCTGTTAATCTGACTCGGTTTCTACATCGGGCCCTGAACGTATAACGAACATGTAAATCTGTATACAAGATTATAACTATAATTGTCCCAAGTTATAAAGAGTTTGTGCCTTGTGCATTCAAATCAATATTATTAAACCTTTTCAAAATGAGTCGGTTGAGTGTATTTACTAGTGAAAATTGACGTATTTTCCAAAAGGGTTAAGTGACAGGTACTGGACGTAATTGGCTGGAAGCTCAGGGCGTTTATAAGGAATCTTGCAAGTTCTAGGCGCCTAAAGTCTGTTGAATAATGTTTATGTTTTAAGATCCGCATGTGGATCCTTTACTTTCCGTTGTAATACTGGATATTACTTTATATTCGGATTGTAATATATTTATCTTTTGCTTCCGCTGTGCATTCATATATATTGTGTTGTTTGACTATGATGATATCAACTACGTCACGATACTCCCCACCGGGCCCACCGGTGACACGTGGAAAAGTCGGGGTGTGACAGGTTGGTATCAGAGCCAACACTGAGTGAATTAAACACTAGTCTTTTGTGTTTAATCTCAGTTACACAATTGCACATTCTTGAGTCTAGACAAGAACATAGGACTAATCCTAATTCGTTTTATTTGTTTCTTTTGTTATTTTCTGATTAGCCCTTGCATGGGCGAGTCATTTTTATTAGAAGTACCGTTTAGGGCAACCTTATACGCTTGTTTACAGTTTTAATGGAATGATTATATTTAAAAATATCATTCCTATATTATAAGATCTACCATTATAATAAAATGGCAAAATCTAAAAAGGGACAAGACCTAGCCTTGTGTCATTATTAAGACCCGGCCAAGATGGCAGTTCCTCAATTTAGATTCAGATCCTTATTAACATCCCGAGTTAGGATTGTTCTGCGTAATTATTAAAAGAATCTTAAGGGTAAAACCTAGCCTAATTGTCGTTGCAGACATGGCCAAGATGGTAAAACCTATTCGAAAGATTCAAACCCTTATTAACATCTGATATGTTATCATTAATGACAAAGATGTGATTCGATAAAATCACATAAGTCATTTTTAAATTGGGATGTTCTAAATTCCCTTATTTATATAACCATCCCTTATGGATGAAATGCCTACGGGCTATAATTAACGTCCTTTGAGACTAAAGACAGTAGTGGTCTACAACCCCCTGTTAAAAAGGGCAATGAACTTTGATTCAAACCTTAGTACCTCGATTCTATAAAAAAAAATCCTGGTTTATAAATTAAATCTGTCCTTATGACTAGGCTGTTGAGCCATTATTAAATTATAATTGGGGATATAATACTTACGAGTCATATCCAATGTCATATAAGACTAAAGACAGTGGTAGCTTACAACTCCCTGTCAAAGAAAGGTAATGAACTTTGATTCAAACCTTAATGCCTTGATTCCATAAATTCTGGGCTTATAAATTTAAACTTGTCTACGTGACTATGCCTTTTGTGCTGTTACTAACTTATAATTTAGGATTATGATAAAGATCCTGAACAATTATATATTTAACAAATTAACTAAAATGTGTATTAAAAACATGGTTAATAAATCGTCAAGAACGATAGTACTGTATGGGCTTCTAAATAAAACTTGCCCTTATTTTCTTTTTGTAGTAATTAAAACTACCTACATGGCTGACTCTGACGAGATAAACAGTCATCCTCTGGAAAACCGCGATGATGATAAGATTAATATAACCAGAGGAGAGCTCCGTACACTGATTGATACAGCTGTATCTAAAGCTGTAGAGGAGCAATTTAAGGAGTATAGTGGGACGCATAGTCGAGCCTCATCTGTACCCCACTCTAAGTCTATTCCAAAGACCCATTCAGTGGCTCATGACAAGCCACCCTCTAAGAAAGACGAACTAAAGAAAGATGATGATCGACATTCATCTAACCTAAACAGTGTTCCATCTAAAAGGATAGTGTTTGATGATAAGCCACACACCAAGTCCTGCACCTACAAGTACTTTGTTTCCTGCAAACCCCAGGATTTTACTGGGGAGAAAGGAGCAATAGATTGTATGACCTGGTTGAATGAGATGGACACGGTAGTTGACATCAGCGGTTGTGCTGAAAGGGATGTAGTGAAATATGTATCCCAATCGTTCAAGGGAGAGGCACTAGCATGGTGGAAGGCTCTCATTCAAGCTGCTGGGAAGATCCCACTTTACAACATGTCATGGGAACAGTTTGTTGCTCTCATTATGGAGAACTACTGCCCTCAACACGAGGTTGAGAGGATTGAGTCAGATTTCTTATCATTGGTTATGACAAACTTAGATTGTCAAGCTTACCTCACCAGTTTCAATACCCTGTCCAGACTGGTTCTTTACCTGGTAACACCAGAACCCAAGAGAATTGCTCGCTTCATTGGGGGTTTAGCCCCAGAAATCAAAGCCAGTGTTAAGGCTTCAAGACCTACTACATTCAGGTCAGCGGCCGATCTGTCGCTATCCCTTACACTCGATGTAGTCAGAAACAAGGCTGTCAAAGCCTCTGAAGATGGAAAGCGTAAAAGGGAGGATGAGGATTCTCATCGCTCCGATAGGAAGAGGAACTCTGAGGATAAGAAGAGTTCCGGGTTTAAGAAAGACAGCCAGCAGTCGGGTGAGAAGACCAGGTGCGAAACCTGTAGGAAATACCATCTCGGGAAATGCAGATTTGAATCTCAGCCTCTACCGTGTGGAATTTGCAAGTCTAGGGAACATAAAACCCTGGATTGCAAGAAGTTGAAAGATGCAACCTGTTACGGTTGCAACGAGAAGGGGCATATCAAGACCAACTGCCCTAGGAATAAGAAGAAGCCAAGAAAACGAACGCTTGATGAACACCCAGGAGATGGTGCAGAATGATAACCTTATAGCAGGTACCTTTCCTTGTCAAGCAGTTTATACAGGAATTTATTGTTACTGGCACATATAATTCTATAAAGAACAATAAATGTTGTGAACTGTTGTCTCCGCTGATTAGGACTCCGGTCATTTAACGCAAGATAGAAATTGGCCGATGACACTATAGAAAATACTCTAACAAATCTTAGAATGATATTTTATATCTATTGAGAATCACTCTCTTCTGATATCCTTATGGTAAGCTTTCAAGCTATCCAAATTCATCACTATAATAAAGACAGATGTGACATTCTGATCCCCTGTCAAAAAGGTGATGGATTAGGACCAAACTTTAAATGCCATTAAAGGTCTTTTGTGACCTAGGCTAGGTAAAATTTATATATATTAAATAACGTTCATTGAGAATGTTAATTCTATATTGGCCGGTATGGTTTAATGAAACCATGGTTAGCATATAAGACCATGAGGATGATGAATAGCAGTTGTCGGATCACAACCAAGAGATTGATTCATTTAGTAATAGGAACCAAATCTTGAGTTTGACAAACTCAGATAAGACATCAGTCAATCACGCCATTGATGAGGCGGCGCATGCTAATGATACTACAATTGTAAACCTGAAAAAAGTCCAAGGATGTTCTTCAAACTATGATAAGACGCAGCTGTGGGAAAAGCTGTGAAGAAGATCATGAAAAAGTTCAGAGAGCCGAATGCTACTTGCTCCAAATCCTTTGAAAACTATAAGTATAGCAAACTTTTAAAATCTTTCTTAAGAACCATAGTTATTAAGTAAAGGCAGGAATCATAAGAACTATTTCTTCTGTTCTTGTCAAGAACCTTCAGTCGTAGAATTTTAGAAGTATCCTTTTTCTAGGTGTAATGCGTCAACACTTAGAATTGATATCTCTTTGATCTCTAATGATTGCGGATACCAGACGGTATGATAAAAGCGTCATATGAGGATTGGTGTATCTTAATATGTTCCATAGATTGCTTTCATGCTTGATCAGTATGGAGGTTTAATGCATGGGACCACAAGGATATCTCAATGGTCATATGATGCTAAGGTCAACTATTGGTATTCAAAGAAGATATCCAAAATGGAATGGTCCAAGTAAATGTTCCCGATTAAGGAATTCATGGACTCGTAACATAAATGTGTCACTTATCTGATACAGAATATGATTGATGAACTGAAGCCCGAGATTTTGAAATCTCTGTAACCTCCTTGTACCTTAATTATCTTCTCCTAAGATTACCCTGTTTACCCCTGAGAGGCAAGTAGAGTTAAGATTAACATCCCACTTTGGGTTGGAGTGTTGTAGAACTCCATGATTGATTATGGAATAATCGAAACCCTGATTAAGTAAACTTTAAGATAAGAGATTCATATAGTCTAACTCGATATTCCGAGAGTTAAATAAGAAAGACGGTTCATTCTGCTTATACATTGATTACCGCAACCCTAATTAGACAACAATTAAGAATTTTCATTAGCTGCCCAGGGTCGTCGATTTGATCAACTAACACAAGAATTAACTATTCCTTGGGATTAGTTCTAAGCAGTGGTTAGAATAACCATCCCACCTTAAGATAAGCTTTTCTATAATAATTGATATGTAAGTATTAAGGCTGCTCCTTTGGAGACCTTGTATAGATGGAATGTTAAACATCTATTGTTAGATAGAGAATTGGTGAATCCAATTATCAGGATTCGAAAGTTGCCTAGGAAACAACAAATAAGATCATACAAATCCATAATCGATTGTAAGTTGCCAGTATACGGCAGGAAATCAAGGATTTATGAAAGTAGCAACCCTCCTAAGTTCTTGTTAAAGAAATAGGGTTCAACAAAAGATATCACCCCGGAAGGGTGTGTCAATTTGTTAATTATCAGACTAGTTAAGCTCTGAATATAGAAAATCATTCGAAGGAAATCGAATGTATCAAGATCAGATAGCTTAAAGCTAAAACTTTTTTAAGGAGTTGGATGGAGCTCGCAATACATTTCACATTAATGATTTAAGGATGTGTTTCGCCAATAAGTCAAGAAGCACTATCACATAATGATATGCAGATTTATGATATAATGAGCAACCTATGTCGATTAAGGATCGACAGGTGAAGAAGCTCCAAAAGGATACATGTGCCTATTATAGAGGTCAACTGTGGGAGCTTGGAAAGACTCCAGATATGTTATAGGAGTTAGGTCCATTATGCAACAAAAAGTACTTCCAGCTTTTTAACAAATCTCGAGGTCGAGATTTCTTTTAAGGGGGTGAGGATATAACACCTCGAAAATTCACGTCCTATAATGTATTGACACGTGTCATAAGCTTGAACGTGTGAAAGAATACTCTAGAGGGACTAAAGTTGACAAATAAAGAAACTATGTGAATATAAGGGTTCAAAATGTCAACAATGGATAAATATGCCTAACAATAACCCTGCAAGATGTTTATACATTCACACGAATGAATCATAGATCATACGAAGATAAATATAAAAGAAAGTGAGAGATTTCAAACTACAGGGGTTAAATGTGTCAACATGTTTAAAGTATACCTCTGAGTGACCTTTTAGCAAACCCGAAGCTTTGTAACGATTAATTATGCTCACTAGAATACATGATAAAAATATCATCAAGTTTCGTTATCGTATGAGAAAGTTATGATCAAATTCATATACGAGGGGTTAAAAGCGTCAACGTTGAAATTTATGGCTTTCCGGCTGATCGCAAGGTTAACCAAGGACTTAACAATGTTGGGTTATGTCTTAAGGCCCTTAAAAGTCAAGTTGGAGGACCCATAGTGCAAGAAATAAAGGTAAAAATCAAGTCTGGAAGTTCAGGGGCCAAACTGTAAATTTAGGACCCTTGTAAGTATACTTAACCTTTCTAAATTCGTTTAAGCTTAGTTAATTAGCTAAAAGTCAAACCGTCGTAATTAAGGTTTGACTTCGTGATTAATTAAAATGTGCTCAGTCTAATTACGAATTAAAAGTACCTATAAGTAGGTAATTATGTGGGTAATAAACCCTTAAAAGGGTACTTTTAGATTCCCATTTTAACTATGTTAATTGTCGAGTCAAAGCTTACTTTAAAAAGTCAACATAATGTTTATTTTCAAATTAAAGCATAATTAGCAATATAGGATACTTGCAACCTGTTTTGTCATTAATATAACTTGGTAATTAATATAAGAACATGTCTAAACATGTTCAACTCGACAATTTTCAGTTTAGGTTTGGTTTGGAACCGAAAGTCACATAGTTTGACTTCTGCTTTGACTTTCAGTTCTGACCCGTTTAAGCATTGTTTAGAAATGCCTTAGAGCCTTAATTGGACCAGGTTTCATATTAGTGTAACCCCCTGAAGTCACACAACTTGGTTCATTAGATATCCGATTCATATGCATGAGTCCGTTAAATGCTTAAATGTTGACTATTATGCCCTTTTGACCTTAAAACGAGATTTTTTTTGAAAAAGTAAAAGAGTAGAAACCTTAGTTACTGATTTATAAACTTGCACCTAAAATTTGACATCAGTTTGAGGTCTAGATTAAGAGTTATGCTCGTTAGCGTAATTTGAAAGCTTTTAGTAATTAAATGGCGTAATTAGCATATAGCCTATCTAAACCCACTTTTGATACCAAAACTTTTTACCCACTGATATAAAATAATATTTAGGGATTTTTGGAGATTTTTATTTATTTTTAGGCTGATCATAACTTAGAGTTCTAAGTATGATTCGGTTAATGCCAGTTTTACCCTTTTAAGCCATAAAATGAGTTTTACGAATCCTTTTGACCTCAAACCTTTTTCTACTGATCTTATTTGATAAATAAAATATTTTGAGCCTTCTGGAATTATAAAAATATCAGCTTTCCGTTGAAAACCCGGAAATGGCTCCAAATCGCCTTTTTAAGCGTTTTTAACGCATAGTATGTACTATAACCATATTGAACATATAAGGTTAATACCTACTGATATTTTTAGTATATTTTTATATATTAACAGTAAGTACAAGTTTTTAAACTCAGGTTTCCAGTTTTGACCTTTTAAGCCTAAGTGAAATTACCAAAATACCCCTAAGGTGCATAGTTTGGTTTTAAATGATAAGTTTCACATATAGGTCATACCCTACTGTTATAACATGTTAAATTAAGTGTATTTACTGTATAAATCAGACCCGAAACTCAGGTTCATATTTAAACTCTTTTATAACCTTTTTAATGACCAAAATACCCCTACGGGGCGTATTGTGAGTCTAAATCCGTTTTGGGCATAATATAAGATATCTTTCTGATGTCACAACATAATTAAAACATAATAACTTAGGAAACTTGCATATGACTCATTTGGTTACTCGTTACGCACTTTTCGCGTTCGGGTCAGCTTATGTAACTAGTTTGCATATATTAGCCGAAACGGGTCAAACCATATCCTTTTGTCTCAAAATCCAGAATGTGTTTAGATTACCCATATTATAGAAGTCTTCAAACTTGTTGGGTCAAAACCACATTCTAATCCGGTCTTCGCCGTATCATGCGTTTGAACCGTATCTTTCTGTAAGACTAACCGGTCTAAGCTTAGGCTTAATTAAAGACCCGTTAGCATTCTAATTGGTTATTTATACCCTCATTCCAGACTAGAGCCTTCCGGTAAATGGTACCTACGCTTACTTAAGTGAATACGGCTGAGTTATTAAATTCTTACTATTTAAGTCAGGAGCTAGCTCAGGTAAATACTCTTAACTTATTTTCCCTATACGGGCTTGGGATACGGTATTATAATAATACCGCTTGGTCGGGTATTGAATATTTAATCTTATTATGGTTAAATTATTGAGGTAACCCGGTTTAATCTGTATTGTTTGAAATAAAGACCTTTAGGGGTTAATGACCATGTCCCGGATATCCTTGACATCATTGTGTTATAAAATGGCCACGCCTTATACACGGGGTGTAGGCATACACCTGACACTTGTTTAAGGAAAAACGGTATCTCACTCTCTTGTGGGCCTATACTTGTGGCGTGTCTGTTAATCTGACTCGGTTTCTACATCGGGCCCTGAACGTATAACGAACATGTAAATCTGTATACAAGATTATAACTATAATTTTCCCAAGTTATAAAGAGTTTGTGCCTTGTGCATTCAAATCAATTTTATTAAACCTTTTCAAAATGAGTCGGTTGAGTGTATTTACCAGTGAAAACTGACGTATTTTCCAAAAGGGTTAAGTGACAGGTACTGGACGTAATTGGCTGGAAGCTCAGGGCGTTTATAAGGAATCTTGCAAGTTCTAGGCGCCTAAAGTCTGTTGAATAATGTTTATGTTTTAAGATCCGCCTGTGGATCCTTTACTTTCCGTTGTAATACTGGATATTACTTTATATTCGGATTGTAATATATTTATCTTTTGCTTCCGCTGTGCATTCATATATATTGTGTTGTTTGACTATGATGATATCAACTACGTCACGATACTCCCCACCGGGCCCACCGGTGACATGTGGAAAAGTCAGGGTGTGACAATTAAGTTCTAAACGATTCACTTAGATTGTCAGTATACTGATCCACTTAAATTTTCACACAAAGTTCAACTGCTTCGAGATACGGATTAATGTTTTAGAGACTTAAACTTATACGCGTGTCCCATCTCAGAATATACTCCCGTATCCAGATCCCAATATTCAGTCTTACAGGTGAGTATACCTAGATGATATCTGTAAGGGGTTAAATGCGAGGGCCGTGAGAGCTCAGGCTATTGCTTCCACAAAATCAGAGAGATGACGGCTACGACTTTTAGTGGGTTCCCTTTAGAGAATCTTTTCTTCAACAGCACATGATTAGCATTTTTCAATGTTTCATCATTTTTTATGCTGAGGGTGGGCTATATTTCAAGCTAGCGTAAAGTATTCTCCGGGGACTAGGCCATTGCTTCCGCAAAATCAGAAGTCCCGGGATAATACCCAAGATATGACTAAGCATAAAGACCTAGTATCTCAGAAAGAGGGACCTTTCAAACAAGATTTCGGGGGTTACCCATATATCCGAGAGATGTTCCCCACGATATAAGTAAGTTTGAAATTTAGGTTTATATCTCGTCACAATCTACTAAATGTGTAAAAACCTACTGGCATATCATCAGTGAGACCGTTTATCACTTTTAAACTTTCCAATTCTTTAGCATGCTGTGATCGTCCACTAATGTACTATCATTTCCTCTTTTTCACACCAAAACTCAATTTTGATTTTATCATGTTTTTGGAGTTTTCAAATTTTCTAATGTTTTTGGATTTTCTGAAAATGTCTTACTCCCCCTAAAATTCAAAAACATTTTAAAGAAACTTTGAAAACAAACTATACAAGGTAAAGTGACAACTGTTGTGAATTGCTTCAATTCGCCATCCACTTGACATAAACAATCAAAACTCCCCCTTACAACAAACTATTTTCCCATTAAGATTTCAAAACACTTAAGTTTGTTTTACTCAAAAATGGTTTATCCGGAAAATAAGTTTTGTTGATTTTACTTCTTGTAAAAATGGGGTTTGGTTCATCATTTTGTTCTATTTTCAGATCAAGAGTTTATCTCCATTCAAAACTCTTTGAATAAAGATTAAATCAAGTTCAACTGAATGACCTTGATTAACCACTTTTACGATCAACTTTACCAAATTTAAAATAACATATAACAATTTTAAGAACAACTACCACTTCCAAACTGAAATACCACTTGTAAGAAATATGCCGATTCCTACTCCACACTTACCAACCTGAGAGTTCCGGCAATTCCATCACCTGTAGAATTTTAATAGTTTTAGAAGAACAAAATTTTTAAGAATGATGCCGATTCATGCTCCACGATTAGCAACTTGGGAGCTCCGGGAAGTCAGGATTTTTAAGTAAAAAACACAGACACCCAAGCTTGACCAGCTTTGGGTGTGACCTTCTCAACTTCACTTGGGGTTTGAACATTTCTTTTTTCTTCATAAAATTCTTTTACCCCTTTTGCCTTCCCATTGACCATTTTCCTAAAAATATGTTTTACTTTTCCATTAAACGCTTTATCGACATCAAATTCTTTCTTCTCAGAATAGAATTGATTCGAGATTTCAACTTTGCCAACTTTTTGTTTGAAATTTCCAGTCCTCAATGGTGGAAAGTTCTCATCATCCATTGGAGGAACTGATTTCTCATTTTTTACCTCAATTTGTGGCTCATCTGCGCCAGATTTCACCTCGGATTTCTTAACAATCCACATTTGGTTGTCAAGATTTACTCTTCTTTTGTAAAATCTTTTCTTCGAACATTCACCAACTTCATATGTTGAATTTTTAAAAACTTTGAATTTTTCAATTGGTAGTTCATTCTTCTCAACAATCTTTTCTTTAAGTTTAAAAACAACTTCCTGTTTGATGTTGGTTGCTTTAGGACAGTTCCAAGCAATATGACCAACTTCTTGACACATGTAACAGGTTCTTGTTTCCTTTCTCTGAACATCTCCATTCTTCATTCTTTCTTGCCTTTTTGCAAGAAAATCTCTATTCGATTGCTTCCAGAATGAGCTCTTTTCTTCTTCTTCCGAACTTGCTCCTGAAACAAATACAGTTTTTGGTTTATAAGTTTTCTCATTTTTATGATTTTTTCAGTGGAATAAAACCTAAGCCTTTCTTTTTGAAATTACCATTATGATTTGGTTTCTTTTGAAAACCAGAACCAGAACCGTAATTCTTTTTCTTGTTTAAAATTTTGTTTAATTTTTGTTGATCTCTTGAGGTGTAAGGTCTGGGTTTTTTAGAAAGATTTATATCTTTTATTTCAGAAATATTAATTTCTGTCAGTTTAAAAACCTTTTTAATCATTTCTGGTTTAACACCTCTTATTGGAAATTCCTCATCAGAATATAATTTGTCTGAATCATTCAAAGTATATGCCACTTTGATTGGTTCGTCATTCAAATTAGATTTTGATAACAGAAATTCTTTATTGTAAACCCTTTTAATCGATGACGTTGGACTGTCAACTGATGAACTCGAACTCTTGGATTCGGACTTTGACTCCGACTCCTCATCTTTATCCAACACCTGATCGACCACCTTTTTTATTAACTCAGACTCATGATCAGTGTCAGACGATGTAAATGTGACGTCAATATTTTCTGGTAACTCATCAGTTGTTTCGGATTTTAACTTTATATTGACAGCCTTTTTGACTTGCACCTCATTCGGTTTTCTGGGAGAATAACCTTCCCAGATCGGAGGCGGACACTTGTTATAATTTGCACTTTGTTTCTTACCAGTATCCTTCTCTTTTGGCTTCTCATCTTGAAAAGCTTCAAGACCTGCAATAATTGGATAAATTCTGTCAATCAAATAATCAGAACTAGAATAACTTTGTAACAACCGTCTGATTCTTTCATTTTCGATCCTTTCTATCTCCAACTCTTGCTTCCACTTTGCACTTTCTTCAATGTAAAAGTTGATAGCTTTTTGCTTTGACATCATTACAGCATTCATCATTGTCAACGCATCTTCTCTTTCAGAATTTGTCTTTTGTAGACCAGTTACTGTTCTGTTCAATACATCATATGATTCTTTCACGTAGTTGAGATCAAACAGTAACTTTTCCTTCATTTTATCTTGCTCATTCAACTTCTCATCTTTTTCTGCACACTGCTTACAAGATTCCAAACACTTTAGACACGGTTTAATCACCTCCACAACCTTTTCAATTTCTACAGTCTTTTCAACTTCAACAACTTTCTCAACTTCAATCACTTTTTCAGGTACTTTAACTTCTTCATACTTTTCATTCTTCTTTGTCTCAGCAACATTCTCACTTTTCATCTTTCTCTGTTCTTTAGCTGCTCGTTTCTCCTTCAGCTTCTCTAATCTATCTGCAAAATAAAATTCAAAACTTTCAGGAGATAACATAGATTTTCCAATATTAATTTGTGTCTCCTCTTCATCATCACTATCATCAGATGATGATTGATCAAACACTGGCTCTTGTATGATTTGTGCAGTCAATGCTACCATTTTTGAATCAGGTGGAATGTATTTATCCCAACTGAAACCTTCTCCCACTTTTTCATCATCTTGATCAATGATACCAAAATAAGCTTTCTTATTTGCTTCTACGATCATTTTGGCATGAGCAGTTTGTGGTTCCTTTTGTTGATACAGTTGATGAGCAACTTGTTGATAAATGCCTTTTCGATAGTAATCATCTTTTCCAAACGGATTCTGTTCTCCACTTGCTTCTCGATTTTTACATTCTCTCTTGAAATGTCCTTTCTCCCTGCATCGAAAACAAGTAACTTTAGATTTATCAAAACCCAAAGTAGAAACATTTGCATCCCTAAAATCATCTCTTCCTGTAATCATCTTGAACTTTTCAGCTCTCCTCAAAACACTAGCTAAACACCATTTGATGTCCATGAGCTCCATCTCTTCTGCATCTATCTGATCGTAATCCTCTTTCGTCAGCATAGGATTTCCGATCCTCCCTGCAACAAATCCTTCATATGATTCCAACGCAGTAGCAAGTAACGACATGTGACTTTTGGCAATCTCTTCAGAAAAATTTTGACCATTCTGAAGATGCAACGCGATATTGCAATTCAACACTTGACCATTACTGCTTTTTGAACTTTGAAATTGATGACTTGAAGTTGAACTCTTTAGATTAACACTCGGATATGATGAAACTCCACTGCTGCTGTTTGGACTTTGATTTACTGAACCAGATGAATTTTCAGCACTAAAGGCAGTTTGGACTTTCGGATTTGCTTCAACCTCTTGAACACTTCCTTTGTAATACATTTTGACATCTTGTTGGCCACTCGGACTGTTCATTCTTTCAATCTTCTGTTGTTCCAGATCTTGACCCTCAATCTTTTCAATGAACTGTGAAATAGTCAACTTGTCATATTCTCCAGTATTCTTCAAAATCATTTAGTATGTACCCCACTCTTTTTGAGGTAATGCGTCGGCTAACTTATCGACCCATTCTTCTTGATCTTTGACAATTTCTAACAAAGACATAGTTCGTACTAAGTGGCAATATCTTTCAATCAGCTTCTTTGATGATTCACCCGGTAAACTTGAAAACAAATCAAACTCTTTCTTTAGTAAAGCTTTCTTGCTCCTGATCATTTTCTCACTACCTTCAAACTTAATTTTAAGCGCATCCCATATCGATCGTGAAGTATTGTCATGTTGTAGCAAAATAAAGATGTCTTCTTTTATAGCTTGCTGGAGTAAACTGATCATCATCTTTTCGGCTTTGTACATGTCTCGTTCTTTGTCTGTTAAGTCAGAAATTGTTTTGATAACTCCCAAATCCGTACGAGGCTTCACATACTTTTTCTCGATACATTCCCAAGAGCTCAAATGATTAGCTTGAACCAAGTTTTCAAACCGATCTTTCCAACCATAATACTCCTCAATTCCCATTAGCTTCGGGGGTTTTTGTAAAGTTCCAGTTTCATTTTCCATGTTCATGCTTTGAGCAATGGTAGCCGGAGTAGTCGGGGCTGTAGCAAACGCATTATAGAACTCTTCTTCCATGATTCGGTAACAAGTTTCAAAATCAGACACTTTCAAGTGAAATTAACACTTCAAGCGAAATAACCTCTCAAGCAAAATAACCTGCAAACTTTCAAACGAAATAACACTAAAACGAAATCAGACTTTTTCATGCGAAATAGTAATTTCGTTCGAATTGTCCAAACGAAATTTAATTTCGTACGGAATTACAAACAAATTCAAACGAAATCACAACTTTGAAACGAAATAGTAATTTCATATGGAATATCTCAAGCGAAATACTAATTCCGTACGGAATTAGTAGCAATTTCAAACGAAATTAATTTCAAAATGTAATTTCGTGCAAAATTATGATGCTATTCCATGCGAAATTATGTTGATGTCATCATTTCGGTCAAACTTTTTTCAAATTGATCAGGTTTTAGCTCGATTTTAGATCCAATTTTCTCAAGGCTTTGTTAAAACACAATTTCGCATATAATGTGTGAAATTCTGTTCAATTTTGAAAAGAAGGTGTAGAAGTTAGAAAAACTGATGAAATCAAGCTGAATACGGTAGAACTCCTCCTCCTGAGCTCTGATACCACATGTAGGATCGTTTTACCGACCGAAATGAGTCGTTCAGAGGTGTTATACTCAATATGAAAGGCAGAAACAGACATATCGAGTTCGATTCAGCTAGATATTCACTTTAAATGTCTTTCTGATTGATTTGACAAAGTTTTACAGCGAAACGACACTTCGGCAGCACTTCGGCTCTGGAATCACACATACATGAATGACTCAAACGAAATTACATGACCTCTATTTATAGGCAAGCTAATTTCGCACTAACAGGTTCACACGAAATTAGGTTCATGCGATATTAGAATTCCACACGAAATCACAAAGTAATTTCGTGCGAAATTACCTGTTTACCACTTCATGCGAAATTACCTATTTCATGCGAAATTATCCTATTGACAATTTTCTCGTACTTCGTGCCCTGATCTATACATAAACAAACAAGACTCGATACAAGACGAAGTCGACAGACGTATGCACCAACAGACTTTGACTAATGTGCGGAATCCATTTTGTCAAATCACAGATGTACGACACAGTATTCAACGATTAAACGCAGTCTGATCTTTCTATTCAACTGTTATGAAAGTACAAAAGCGCCTGTAGAAGTCAGATAATGACAGAGTTCTCTCAAGAGTCAAAAGTTCTAAATGAGACACCCGGACGGGGTATTTATAGGCAACTCAGGAACATGGTTAGTGCTGACCACACGGATAACATGCTATCCGAACGGATGACCTCCTGTCCGAACGGATGGCATACTGTCCGATCGGATGGCCCATCCGATCGGGTGAGATTGGTCAACAAAGTCAGCACTTTACAAAACAGTCATGTTTCCTGAGTTGTCGTTCTATCTAACATACATACATTACATAATTGTTTACAAAGGACACAAATATACAAAATATGACTAAATACTGACGGAAGCTACAGACGTATACACTAACAAGACATCTCTTGGAGAACAAGTTCACAGCAGGATGATCATTCTAATGGATGGCCATTCGCTGGAACTGACATGTATTGAAAATTGGTAAAAACTTCAAGTGTGGAGATCACAAGCCATCCGATCGGATTGTCGTTCGATCGGTTGGCTATCCGATCGGATTGTCGTTCGATCGGTTGGCTATCCGATCGGACGGTAGTCCGTTTGGTGACTTGCTCGTTTTGAAATTTGTTAAGTTTGAAAGTTTGCGGTTTAATCGAGACGGTCTGACAGTGTGTTTAAACAACGGGAATTCCCTCAAGTCCAAGTTATCCGTTCGGACGGGAATCACCCCATTCTGACCAGTTAACTGTTCTTGACCGTTGTTCATGTTCAACCCGCTAAGTCGGTTATCTCATTGATAGGAATCAGATCTCAGACTGACACATCACTAGAGAATGAGTGGAAGGCCTGAATGAGCTCTGATTCTATTGGTTTAGAGTGCATGAGTGTAAAAGAGTTGAAAGAAAGTTATGAAAACATCTTTCAATCCTTTTAATCCTGAAAATGTTTAGATTTATGCGAAATCAGTGTTTAAACATGTTGAATTCTCTTAGATCTAAGCTATTCTTGGTGGAATGAGGTCAAGTCTTGAAGTTCATAAGAACCCCATGATGACATCATCCTAGAACACCTCAAATCAGCTGATTCTATGGTTAAAAGTGAAGATTTGATGGTGAAAAAGATGAGGAAGTGTGTGTAGATGATAGATGTACAAGATTTGGGTTGGAAAGTTACAATAATCGCGAGAAATCGGAGAAAAGAGGCTGAGGAGTCAAAGGGTCGCACCAGAGCTGTCACATCACTGTTCAAGTGATGTGACAGGTGCTATTTATAGATGCCAAAAGAGGAAAGTCGGTGCAGGTGTGCGAACGAGGGGTGGTTCGATCGGGTGGCCATCCGATCGGATGGTCATCCGAACGGGTGACATTCGATCGAATGGGCGATGTGAGTTGGTTTTCGATGTTTTGTTTCGTACGTTGAGCGTTGCGATGCGTTTCGAGTAAGCGATGCGATACTATTACCCATTAGTTACACAGATAACCTAACTACTAAATAACACCAAAGTAATCCTTAAATCTCGAGTTTGCGATGAGATTGCATTGCGGTAGAGTTGCGATTGCGTTTGCGATTAAACACCTCAACATAAACATAACATGCACAAGTAACACATAATAGCACACACACGTAAAACAATGTCCATAACCTATCATTCGAGTTGCGATGCGATAGCGATGCGATTAGCGATAATTCGATTAGCGATTAAACTGCGATTTATTAACATGTAATCCACAAAATACAACTAAAGCAACTTAAATTAGAATATCGATTACAAGTCAAGAAGTACAATCAGTAATTAAGCAAGGAGTGATAGATCGCAATTAGCAATCTTTTCTTCCTTTGACTTAACTTTGACTTTGACTTTGACTTCGAAACGCGGGTTGTTACATTTACCCCCTTGCAAAAAGTTACATCGGCTATTAAACAACTTGCAACCGATAACACTCCAAACGAGAACGACGAGTATTGACATATGGCAGAAAGGACTCCCGTGAGTGTCTACAATTTTTCTGGGAAACAGTATGTAAAATATACGCTCCCGAGTTCTTATGTAGGCCAACAAGCCACGACATGGCTCTTTTGTATCAAGCTCATGAGGATAAACATCATCTTCCTGGTATGGTGGGTAGCCTTGATTGCACCCATTTCGTATGGAGAATGTGTCCTACAGAGTTTTGGGGCCAATATATGAGAGGAGTTCACCGTTACCCTACGGTTATGCTCGAAGCGGTGGCCTCTCAAGATTTGTGGGTTTGGCACGCTTTTTGCGGTCCACCAGGTGCACCAAATGACATCAATGTGCTTCACCAATCGCCATTGTTTCAAACTAAACGTAATGGAACGGCCCCAAAATGTCCATTTTACGTTAACAACCACTTATACAAACGGGGTTACTATCTCGTGGATGGAAGATACCCTACATGATCCATGTTTGTCAAATCATATCCATATCTTCACGAAGTGGAAGAAAAAAAGTTCAAGAAACAACACGAGGCGGCAAGAAAAGACGTGGAACGGCCTTTTGGTGATTTGAAGTTAAAATGGGGTATAATGAATCAGTCAATGCGTGCTAAGAGTGTGAAAAAATTAGGTCCGTCGTGTATACGTGTATTATTTTACATAACATGATTTTAAAAGACAACGGAAACGCGATAGCACTGGTACACATTCGGGATCCTCCAGTCGAGCCCGCACTCGATGACAGTGTCTTAGACGAGCTTATGGATGAAGATACGCATTGGAGACTAAAACAGGATCTCGTTGAGCATCTCAGAAGAATGGATTTACCACACCTATTGGTGGATTCCGACGAAGAGTACTTAATTTATTTATTTATTGTAATGTTTTTTATTTTAAGTTAATGTAATCTACTTTTATTAATTAAGTTTTTTTTAATTAGTTTGCCTAATCTCAATTTAGGCATGCACCCTTGTGATTTTTGGGTAATAGGCAAAAGTTTAGGCAAATGACATGGCACAATTCAATGGGGGAACTTTGCCTAAAAGGGTTAGGCATGCACCCCTTACACCCTAACAAGTAAAGCAAGATCAACCCCGTCTTGGTTTGTAAAGATTTTTTTTCCGAATGGCCGGTGGCTTGTCTCAGGGCATTACCGAGGGTTCACTCGGATCATTGTCCGCTTGTTTTGATATGCGCGGATAAAAAATTTGGTACCAAGCTGTTTAGAATTTTTATTTCATGGATGGAAATGAAAGATTTCGATGAAGTGGTTAAGAAGGCGATTAATAGATTTGTCGGTGGCGTGGAGGCTGACATGGTTATAATGCAGAAATTTAAGACTATTAGGGGGGGTATCAAAAAAATTGAAAAAGGACGTTCTAGCTAAGGAAGGGGATGCGGAAAGGGTTCTTAAGGAAGATTTAGAAAAACTGGATGATTTTTCTGATGTTAGAAAGTTGACCAAAGACGAAGAATGGGCCAAAGTGGAATGTTTGAAGGATATAAAGGAGTTGGAAGGATATAGAATTAAAGATCTCAAACAAAGAGCTAGGACTAGATGGGATATGGAAGGAGATGAAAATTCGGCTTTCTTCCACGGGTACATCAATAGTAGACGCGCTAGTAACAATATTCATGGGCTTATGATAGATGGGGTGTGGACATCTAAACGTTCCTTGGTCAAGAAGGAGATTTTGGGATTATTCAGAAAGGCTTTCAAGGAAAAAATCAAAGATAGACCAAAACTTACTTGCCATAATTTAAAGCATTTGACGGAGGAGGAAGCGTCGTCCCTAACAGTCCCTTTCAATAGTGAAGAGATTAAGAGTGCGGTGTTTGAGTGCGGGGGTGACAAAGCTCCTGGGCAAGATGGTTTTAATTTCAAATTCATCAAAAGGTACTGGATCTTATTTGAGAATGATTTTTCTAACTTGTTAGCTTCTTTTTATAATAAAGGTACGATTTCAGAGGGATGTAGTTCATCATACATAACTCTTATCCCGAAAAACAAGGATTCGGTGGGATTGAAAGATTATAGACCGATCAATCTTATTGGGGTGATAAGCAAAACTATTTCCAAGATTCTTGCTAATCGGCTCAAAAAGGTGATAAGGAACATCATTTCGGAAAATCAGACGACATTCCTAAGAGAGGTATATTCTTGACAGCCCTTTAATGTTAAATGAACTTATTGCCTGGATTAAAAAAGATTAAAAAAGGTTTTTCTTCATAAATCGATTTTGAAAAGGTTTATGATAAAATTAGTTGGAAGTTTCTGTTGGATATCATGGGGCAAATGGATGTCCCTGGTTTATCATGTAAATGGGTTGGAAGGGTTCTAGCTTCGGCTAGGTCTTCGGTTTTAGTGAATTGGTCTCCTACTTTTGAATTTAGTTGCTCCAAAGGTGTTAGACAAGGAGACCCATTGTCTCCTTTTCTGTTCCTTATGGTAATGGAAGCTCTTTCAAGCATTTTCTGTAAAGCAGGGATCGAAGGGCTCTTTAAAGGAATTCAAACTCCTAATAATGGCCCGAAAATTTATCATCTTTTTTATGTTGATGATGCTATTTTGAAGGGGGAATGGGATAAGGATAATATGTTGAACATGACTAGATGTCTAAGAATTTTCTATTTGTGTAAAGATTTAAAAATTAATATGCATAAATCTAACTTATACGGGTTGGGAGTGGAAGACTGGGAAATCAAGGATATGGCTAAGGTGGTGGGGTGTAATACTAACAATATCCCACTCACTTATTTGGGGATTACCGCAGGGGGGGGTAACATGAATATAATTAATAATTGGACACCGATTATAGAAGTTTTTGATAAAAGGTTGTCGGTCTGGATTGCTAAAACTATTTCGATAGGGGGAGGCTTACCCTGATTAATTCAGTACTTGAAAGTCTCCCTATCTATTATTTCTCGTTATATAAGTCCCGATGGGAATCATCAACATCCTGGAAGCTAAAATAAGAAAATTCCTTTGGGCGGATTCTAGTGATAATAACAAAATGAAGTGGGTGGCTTGGGATTGGGTCACATGGGCCAAGTTAAATGGGGGGTTGGGCATCAACAGACTCAAAGAGGTTAATGTGGCTCTTTTGTTTAAATGGGGGTGGAGATTCAGGGTTGAAAATCAAAACCTGTGGAGGAATGTGGTGGAAGCGTGTCATGGTAAAATCAAACAAAGGAGTTTCCTCCTGATTAACAGCAACATTGCGGGGGGGGGGGGGATTGGAAGAAGATTGTGAAGGCGATTTCTAATATTAAATTAAACGGGAAGGGTTTAAAGCGGCTGGTCTTGGGTAAGGTAGGTAATGGGGAGGAGATTCGTTTCTGGATAGATACCTGGGTGGGCGATCTGCCTTTTTTGGATAGATTGCCACATTTGTTCGGGCTGGAATTGTTTAAAAATTGCAGGGTTGCAGATAGAATTGATGCGGATCGCGAAAATGGAGGAGTGGTTTGGAATTGGTCTAGAATGTCGGAGTCTGACGTGGAACTTAAGGATTGGCTGGAATGTCAAGAGGTGCTTAATATGGTGATGCTTTCCAATCATAAGGATTCATGGTTATGGAATGATGGTAATCAGGACGGTTTCTCAGTGAAGACGGTCAAAAAGGCGTTAATTGCTGAAAGGGGAACAAGTCATCTTCCTAATTTTGAATGGTGTAAATGGGTGCCTCTCAAATGTAATATTATGGCTTGGAGAGGTAATTTGGATAGTCTTGCTACAAAAGTTAATTTAAGAAGAAGAAACGTGGATATGGTATCGGTTATATGCCCCTTTTGCGACGAATTTGAGGAAACGGTGGAGCACCTTTTTATTGTGTGTTTTGTAGTGAATTGGGCATGGTCGGAGTTCAGTATTTAGTGCAAAATACCTCTGATGTATATTTTTGAATTCAAAGATATTTTGGATATTCACAAGTTCTCTCAAGCTGGAAAGAAAGCAAAGAAGATCATTCAAAGTTTGGTGATAATTTCGTGCTGTTGCATTTGGAAAGAAAGGAACGAGATGGTTTTCAATTATATTAGTCGAAGTTCGCAAGATATTTTAGGGCAGATAAAATCGAAAGGTTTCGCTTGGGTTAAAAATAGATTTTCTTGTAATTATATTAGTTGGGTAGATTGGTGTAAATACCATATGTATATGTTGGAATTTTCTGCCCTTTGCCCGTTTAGGTCGGGGTGTTGTTTGACCTTTTGCCTATTTGAGTCGAAGGCAGGGGCGGACTTACCCCTAGCCCAAGGTGGGCGGGCGCACCCCCGGGAAAAAAATAATTTAATGCTATTTTCCGTTGAAAATCCCGTCCGCACCCCTTGGAGTTTTTCATCCGCACACCTTAGGTAAAAAAATGCTATCGATTTATATTTTAAAATTTTTTAGTAAACTCTAATTAAAAAAAACTACCTAAATTATATAAACTTATACTACCCAACTTAACCCAAATACCCAATACCTTAACCCGCTATATCATTAAATATAATTAGCCCACTAATTACTAGCCCATTAACCAAACTCAACCTAAGTTCAAAATATAATAATTAAAATAAGCCCAATAATCCCTTAGAATTCCTCCCGCCCTCCCTCTCTTGGGTCGTCTCCTGCCAACGATCATCGAACACAACAGCAACAACAGCATGTCATCAACAGCCGCGAACAACCGCCGTCCGACACCAAAGGGTAACAAAATTCTTAAATAGGTTTGAAATTTCATGTGTTTTGACGTTGTTTATGGTTGTTTAGATGATTTTTAGGGTGATTACACACGATTTCTAGGGTTGAAAATTAAAATTGAAACATTATGTTATGGAGCGATGAACGTATGGATCAATTTGTTTGTGATAGAAACCATGAGTATGGACGTTATGGCGTGATTTCTTTTGTTTTACATGACCCGACCCGATACGAACCGATTTTTTTTACTTATATACCTAGGGGCTTAAAATTTTAAAAAATGTTCCGCGGCCCGTAGAAAAATTCATGGGTACGCCGCTGGTCGAAGGTATATTTTAATAAAGTTTTCTTTAAAAAAATATGATTTATTCTAGAATCCAATAGAAACCGAAAGCAAAGTTGGCACGACACCATCAACTCCACAAAGTCCGTACTTTAATCAAAGCATTGAAGTCCACGGACCCACACACACACCAACCTTGAAAGGAAAAAAACAATCATCCAATCCAATAAAACCACTCCATCAAACAAACGGTCTTTTCTCCTCTTCCTCCGTCACCGGAGAATATTCCTCCGCCGTTCATCAATGGTCGATCACGATATTACCATATCAGATCTCCCAGACGCCTGTTTAGCGCGTGTCTTTCACTTCCTCTCACCCCTTGATCGTAAACAATGTTCCCTCGTGTGCCGGTGGTGGCTCTTTGTCGAAGGACAGAGCCACCACCGGCTCACCCTAAACGCACGAACGGACCTAGCGTCCGTCGTGCGTTTGGTTTTTAACCGGTTCGATTCGGTTACAAAACTGTCGCTTAAATGCGACAGGAAATCGGTCAGCATCGGAGACGAGGCGCTTGTTAATATATCCCAATATTGCGAAAACCTTATCCGGCTTAAACTTCGATCGTGTCGAGAGTTGACGGATACGGGTGTTTTGAAATTCGCGAAGAATTGTAGGAAGTTGAGGAAGCTTTCGGTTGGATCGTGTTGTTTTGGCGCGATGGGGATGAATGGTGTGATGGATAACTGTTTGTTTCTGGAGGAATTGTCGGTTAAGCGGTTACAAACCGTCGTTGAGGGAAACCAGACAGAGGAGATTAGACCTGGTGTGGCGGGTTCGGCTTTGAGGATGATTAGTTTGAAGGATATGTATAATGGGCAGCGGTTTGAGCCGCTTATAAGCGGGTCGAAAAAGCTTAAAACACTAAGAATTGTTAGATGTTATGGTGATTGGGATAAAGTTCTACAAGTGGTTACCAGAAATGCTAAAGAATTGGTTGAGTTGCATCTTGAGAGGCTGCAGGTGAGCGATTTAGGGCTCGCTGCGGTTTCCAGTTGTCGGGGTTTGGAGATCCTTCACTTGTTGAAAACGCCTGACTGTTCGAATTTGGGGTTGACATCTGTCGTTGAGAAATGTACGCTTTTGAGGAAGCTTCATATAGACGGATGGAAAACGAGACGGATTAACGATGAAGGGTTGATCAGCGTGGCGAAAAACTGCCCTAATCTTCAAGAACTTGTGCTTATCAGTGTCGACATTACTCGCGCTGGGTTAGATTTGTTATCCACGAACTGTCGGAAGTTGGAACGATTGGCGTTATGCGGGAGTGAGACGATTGGAGACGCGGAGATTTCTTGCATAGCGGCTAAATGCCGAGCGTTGAGGAAGCTATGCATCAAGAGCTGCCCTGTGTCGGATTATGGTATGGAAGCTTTGGTGGTCGGGTGCCCAAACTTGGTGAAGGTGAAGGTCAAGAAATGTAAGGGTGTGACGTCAGATGGTGTGGGTTGGTTGATGGCTAGCAGAGGATCGTTAACCGTTAATCTTGATGCACCGGTTGTTGAAAATCAGATTGCAAATGCGGGTAATGATTCTCGGGTTCTAGCAGTAGTAGCGGTCGGTCAAGATCCGATAAGGTGATCAAAATATATGTGATATTACTTGTGGAATTGTATTTGAGTTGTCTTGCTATCTATACTTTTTGAGTGTATACTATATTGTGGGTAATTTTATGATCGGTTTTAAGTCATAAAGACTACATATATCATGTCAAAGATTGTTGAAACGTTCACTTAGCTGAAAAAGAAAGTAACAACAATAATAAAACACTATTGTATCGAACCGAAGAGTGATTCTGTAAGCAAACTTTTGACAACTAAATGGGTTTTTTAGAGGAACTTTGCATTTAAAGATGGTCTTCTAATCTTTTTTCTTCTCTTTCTTTGTTGGCTTCTGGTATATGATGATTTGGCTCAAGATTGCACCATTCGTCAAGATCCCGACAACCGAACCCATGACGACTTCAAACAAAATTAAGGATATTAGGTTAGGAAAAAAAAAAAAAAAAAATTTCCAGCAAGTGAAAAAGGTATAAAGAAGGATACCACTTGTTGGAGCTTTTTCTTGTAGGCTGGTAAAAACTCTTACTGTAAAATAGCATACAAACAGCATAAATCAACAACTTAATCATCTGTTAAAGGTGGCTAGTCAAGTGATTGGGTAACGAGTTTGGTCAAAACGGGTCAAGCTAGGTTGTCGTTGAAGCGCTAGCACTTTTTTTCTTTACTATTTTTAGAATTTCTAATAAACAGTAACGAGTTGGTTGTGACTGCAAGAACGATATTGTTACAATAATAATCTAGATATTTGAAGTAAACAATTTTAGAATGTTTTGGGCAACTTCCAAGTTCCAACCCGTTTGACCCGTTCCCGTTTTAGCTCAACCTTTTGATTTACCCGTTTGGGATATAATACAACCCAAGACGACCCATTATAAGTAAATTGATTGAAATTGCAACCAACAATATCAGTATTTAGTTACACATAGTTAGAGTGGAAATAAAAAAGAACACACCTATCGAGCCAAGAGAATTCATAAACGAAGTCAAAAAGCTAAGCTCCCCTGTGCTTTTGTTCTGCTCAATGATAACACATTCGTCACAAAAGAATTGTTTACAACACATGTATGACATCATAAGATGTGGTATATGAAGAGTTATGACTAAGACACACACGCAAACACACAAACTAATATAATACACAACAAACTCTACCATTTTGTCAAATTTTCATTTAATGATAAAACAAATTACAAGAATACCCATAGATTTTACATGATATTTATAAGACATAAATCTATTTGTATCAAGAAGCACGGATAAAACCGATAGTTTAGGCAAGTAGTAACTTACTTTAAAGTTCTCCCAAATTTGCGGGACCCTAGCAAAGAAAAAGATTGCATGCTGGGATGCCTGAAACAAACGATTTCTTCAACACATTTTAGCAAAATTCAAAAATTAAGACGAAAGAATACTGAAAAAAGTAGTCAAGCATGCATGAGAATAGATCGAGCCAAAATAACACACAACTTTCCACTTACATATAGAGCTTCAAAAAGAAAGGGATCAATTTTCCCAGCTAATATTGTCGGTGCCAGGCCACAATATCTGTAACAATCTACTTAAAGAATACAGTTTATATACATATAGAGCGATTTATTCACCAGTCACGTAAAAAAATAAAAGAGTAAAATGCCATTTTTGCCCCTGAGGTTTGGCCAGTTTTGCGACTTCCATCCAAAGGTTTGTTCTTCCGCTGGATCCAAAAGGTTTGAAATCTTGCCATTTTCATCTGGCCCGTTAACTCCATCCATTTTTTCCGTTAAGTCAGGGGTATTTCCGTCTTTTTTGTTAACTTAAAGGACAATTCGTTTCTTTCAAGGGTATTCAGTCTTTTTACATAGAGTAAAAAGACCGAATTGCCCTTTAAGTTATTAAAAAAGACAGATATATAAAAATGGATGGAGTTAACGAGCCGGATGAAAATGGCAAGATTTCAAACCTTTTGGATCCAGATGCGGAAAAACAAACCGTTGGACGAATGTCGCAAAACTGGCCAATCCTCAGGGACGAAAATGACATTTTACTCTAAAATAAGAATTAACATAGGATACAACAATGCACGGATCCATGTTGAGTTGCCCACACGCGGAGAGAAATAGTAGATGGTGGCAACCAAAATAATAGCTGCAATAAGCAAAACAAACGAAATATATTTTTAAAATAAACGCCTAACACAAGGGGTTGGGTTTCTTGTATTATAAGAACTCTAAAAAAAGGTTATGATTATGCTGCTTAAGATACCTTGGATAAGAAGAAAGGCTAACTCCCCGTAAGCTGAAAACGGAAGGCCTTTGTGAAGGCAGTATGCCAAAGCGATGGTATAACCAACCACTTCCATTTCAAAAGCCAAAACACTAAGACCCCTCACACTTTTATGTTGAATGATTTTCATTATCTGAAAAAAAATACATAATGAAATCAGTTGTTAGGGGGTGTTTAGATGACACACTTTTATGTTAAATGATTTTCATTATCTGAAAAAAATACATATTTAAATCAGTGTGTTAGGGGGTGTTTAGATGACACACTTTTATGTTAAATATATTTCATTATCTGGAAACACACACACACCCCGATATCTCACCAGGGGACCGATAACTGATATATCGGCGATATTAACTATACTTTAGATCTATGTAGTTAATATCGCCGATATATCAGTTATCGGTCCCCTGTGAGATATTATCGGCGATATTGACCGACATATCACCGATTTTCCCGATATCAGTAACTTTCTTCTTAGTTCTACCATCCATCTTTCTTCTTATTGCTGCTATTTGTGTTTTAAGTCTTAGTTGTTATTTGTTAGTGTTTTGAGTCTTAGTTCCTACCTGCTACAATTGTTAGTGTTTTGCAAGTTGCAAAAGGTTAATTTGTTAATGGTAGGAGAGTGTACTGAATTGTTAGTGTTAAATTACTATATATATAAATTCAGCATGATATTAAAATTACGGATATCCCGCCGCGATTACCGATATCTCAGATATCGGTCCTTGACCGATATCCAAATTTTTACCGCATTAACTACTTAGGTTTAGATGAGCGTTTTGAAAGTGATTATGTGATATCAAATAACTGAACATGTCATACAGCCTACGTGTTGTAGAAGAATAAACGTCTTGTGCACATGGGAATAAAACTGACAATCACTTTAATTACCATTGACTAACTTGTATGAAATTGCTTAAACACTTATACTTCTTCAAAAGTAAAAATACATCTCATGTCAACAGTCGATTGAAGCACTAAAATTGTCCCTTATAACAAATATCTTATAGAGTAAATTACGATTTTGGCCCCTGTGGTTATATCACTTTTACCCTTTTAGCCCAAAAAAGAATTCTTTAACATCTGGGCCCCCAACGTCTTTTTTTAACCCTTTTGGCCCCTAACAGTAACCCCATCCATTAAATGTTGGGGGCCAAAAGGGTTAGAAAAAAAGACGTTGGCGGCTCAGATGTTAAAAAAATCTTTTTTGGGCTAAAAGGGTAAAAGTGATATAACCACAGGGGCTAAAATCGTAATTTACTCTATCTTATAATAATGATACCACCAAAAAGTAAGTACATTGAACTCTATAATCATGTATATAATCAGCACATCACATGGTTTCTGGATCAAACAATGAAGATGCATGTTATGCTGAATGATTTTCATTATCTAAAAAAACACAAATTCAAATCAGCGCGTTAGGGGGTGTTTACATGCGCACTTTAAAACTGATTATATGATATCACATAATCGAACAGGTAGTAATAAAATAATTGTCTCATGAAATGAGAGTAATACTCTCATATAATCACTTAGTTAGTAGTTACCATCTTGGTTTAAAAAAGCACGAGGCGCCTCGAAGCGTTTTGGTTCCAAAAGCTTTAAGCTAAGCTTCAAGCGCGAATCGAGAGCTTCACGTATACGAAGCGCTCAAAATTAAAAAAAATATAAAAAATATTTGTACACATCACTATGACATGTTCTACTTGTTAATCAATAATAAACAGAAAAAATGATATAAAATACACTTAACACATAAAAACATAGTTAAAACATAAATTAAAATCGAAACACACTTAGGGTAAAGATGTAGAGGGAGGAAGCGGCTGAACAAAGATAACGTTCTTTTTTTAGGGTAAAGAAGTAGCAGGTATATCAATAAAAGCTGTTGGACCTCAATTAAACCCTATTGGAGACTATTGGGCCCAAATAAAAAAAACCCAAATTTGACCTGATTGGGCTGGAGCGTCACTTCAAACACATGGTGCTTCGGGCTTAAAGAAAAACCTCATAACGCTTCACGTAAATTATCGCTTCAGACAAAAAAAGCGCTATTCCAAACGCTTCACGCTTTAAGCGCGCTGAAAGCTCACTATAAGTGACTCACTGAGTTACTGGTGTGAAATTCGTTAAACAGTTGACTTCCTCAATAAGTCAAAATACATCTCATATCAATAGTCATTTGCACCAACAAAATTGTCCTTTATGCCAAAGTGTAAATTAAACTAATTTATGCCGATGGTATAATCAATTACTTCCATTTCAAAGGCCACAACACTAAGACCTCTCACACGTTTATGTTCAATGGTTTTCATTATCTTAAAAAAGTTCAAATCAGCGCATTAGAGGCCATTTAGATGCGTATTTTGAGAGTGATTGTGATATCAAATCTTGGTTTAAAAAAGCACGCCTTAAGCGCAAAGCGACACTAGGCGCAAAGAGTTGCGCCTTGTGTGACATAACGCGAGCTCTGTACAAAAAGCGCACAAAAAGCACGCTTTTCTGGAATAAAAAAAAATCCCACTTAGGCGCACGCTTTTTGTACAGACGGTGTTTTTGTGCTTTAAAGTGTTATACATGTTGCTAAAATGGTTGTACATTTAAGTGATTTATACATTAAATCATATATAAACCTTATTTCTAACTATATTTTGGGCATAGATACTAAAAGCCAATAGGATATATAAAATAATATATAAGCACCTTGCGCCTCGCGTACGAAAAGCCCTCCGCTTTTGCGATTTGCGCTTTGAGTTTAGACCTTGTCGCTTTTGTGCGCTTCGCGCTTTTTTAAACCAAGGATCAAATAATTCAATGGGTTGAACGGGTTGTAGACGAATAAACGTCTTGTGAAATGGGAGTAAAACTCTCAGATAATCACCTTAGTTACCATAATTAACTCACTGAGTCACTGGTATAAAACTGATTAAACATTTGACTTGCTCAAAAAGTCAAAATACATGTTAACAGTCAATTTGTATCACTAAAATTGAACTCAATAATCATGTATATAATCAGCACATCACATATTTCTGGATAAAAAATGAAAATGCAAAATAAGCATCAATAACAGAACCAAACACACAGTTAGATACAAACAATGACCTAGATCAATTAAAATTAATAAAAAAACCCTAGAGCCAATGAAAAATGATGACCTGAGGGAGTTTAACGGTGGTTGAAGCGGCAACGATGGCGTAACCTAAGAGCTTGGAGATGAGAGGAAGAAGACAGTCTTTTGGGGGGAATTTGGCATCGGTTAAGGATTCGTAAACGCAGGTGAAATCCATCCCCATGAACTCCAATCGAACCATTTTCACGGTCCGGTGTAACTGGCGATTTGGGGGATCTCCGGTGGCTTTGTAAAAATTGGGACCAAATTGCCAAAATCTGAAGCAAAGACGATAAATTTAAATGGGTCTGTTTGGGCCTTTGACTTTTCCTACATGTTGTATTGGGCTATAAACTATTATCTACCAACACATAAGAGTATAAGAAATCAGGGGTGAGAAAAAACCGAAAAAACTGAACTGAAACAAAAACCGTTTTCGGATTTTTAATAACCGAAAATTTCGGTTTTCGGATAATCATTTTCAATAACCGAACCGATAAGTTTTAGTAGTATATCAAATCTATATATTTTTATGTTTAAGTGTTTACCCATGCTACTAAGAATTATTAATTTTATTGTTGTTTGTTAAATATTTATAATAAGAACATTACCATGTTTATTTATCATTAAAATTATTCATTGTTTACAAGAACTAACAAAGTTCAATATAAAAAGGAGTAAATTACAAAGTTCGTCCTTTATGTATGTCATTTATTACAAAGTATGTCATTTATCTTTAATAAGCTCAGAAAACATACTTAATGTTTGCAAATCCTTACATGTTACGTCCTTTAGTCCTAATCTAGTTACTTTTCATGGTTAAATTTGACTAAGTCAGCCCCACATAAGGGTATTTTGGTCATTTTATCATAAATATTAAAATAAATAATAAAAAAATTATATATATATATATATATATACATACAACTCTCTCTCTCTCTCACAACACACATCAGCTCTCTCTCTCACACATAAACACCTCTCTCTCTCTCTCTCTCTCTAATCGCCGGACCACCACCACCGGACCGACAACCACCGCCATACACCTCACCAGATCGACCACCACCGCCATACACCTCACTGGACCACTGCCACCACCTGCACACACCTCACCGGACTCCAAAACGATTATACTCCAAAACGATTATACAAATCTCCAAAACGGTTAGTTATCGGAGACACTCAAACGGCCACTTTGTTCCTCGCCGCCGCCTCTCCGCCGTACGCCGCCTCTCCTCCGTACGCCGCCACTTCGTTCTACTGCCCTCTTTTCTCTCTCTCTAATCGGATCGAATAGGTGGTGGTTGTGGGGAGATTTGTAGTTTGAATCCGGATTTGGGGTTTGTTTGGGGTTAGTAGCTTAAATGTAGATTAGGGTTTGAATTTTGTGGTGGTGTTCAGATCTGAATATGCAGGTTGGGGTTGGGCGGTGGTGGAGGTGCAGTGGTGGAGGTGCGGTATTGGGGTTTGTGCAGCGGTGGTGATGATGGAGCTATGGCGGTTGACGGTGGTGATGGTGTTGGTTTATCGATTTTTGAAATTTGTTTTGGATTTTGGGTTTTTCTTTTTCTTGTTTCAGACCCTAGACACGCTTTGATTTTACATCGGTTTTGTTGTTTTTAAATATTTTAGGTGTGTAAAAGACTAAATCGGCCCCCTCAAGCATTGACTGGATTTTTGTTTGGTGTTGATTTTCCTTTGGACTGTGGACTCCATGTCCCCATTGCAGTTTTGTTTGTATTGGAAGGAAGAATCAACAGAGGTGCTGCTGCATCCATCTCGATCGATCGAGAGAGAGAGAGAAATGAAGAAGAAGAAGAAGAAGAAAGTGGAAGGAAAGTTTCTCGGGCGGTGGGAGAGGTAGGTGGTGGCGGTGGCGGTGGTGGCAGGTGGGTGGTGGTCGGGTGGTTGTGGTGGTGGGTGGTTAGAGTGAGAGAGATTGTAGAGATAGAGAGATAGTGTATGTATTTGTTTAATATATAAATAAAATTCTTTTATTTATTATTTTTTATAATTCTAAAATTGTTTTATTTATTGGTTTTATGATTATTTATTATAATATTTAGGATAAAATGACTAAAATACCCTTATGTGGGGTTGACTTAGTCAACTTTAACCATGAAAACTAATTGTGTTATGACTAAAGGACATAACTTGTAAGGGTTTACAAACATTAAGTATGTTTTCTGAGCTTATTAAAGATAAAGGACATACTTTGTAATTTATGACATACATAAAGGACGAACTTTGTAATTTACTCTATAAAAAGTAAATGGTTTTCAAAGTATTATAAAAGAAAATGTCTTAACAAAAACTTTGGAGAAACATTAAAATAGATTAGAAGGTTAGGTTTATGTGAATAATATTAATTTAATAGACTAAATATATTAACTTAAATATAAACATTTAAGAAAGATTCTTAAACTTTGAATTATACTTTTAAGTTTTGAATCTTACATAATTTGTTTCAAAAACCGAAAAACCGAACCGTTGCTAAAACCGAAATAACCGAAACCAAAAGGTTTTTAAAAATAAAAAACCGAACTGTGCACACCCCTATAAGAAATCTAGTGGAGTGGTTGAGGAAAGAATTCGTGTTTCTTATGACTCAGGTTTAATTTCCACTTCCCTCACTATTTTCTGTGGCATCCAGGTAAAGAACGAATACGGGTGGCGCCGGTTCGACTTGGATGGGAGGCGAGGTTTTACCGATTATTCCACCGCCGTGCCTTCGGGCGGGTGGAGGTCGGGTTTCTGCGCATCTGGGAAGAGCCAAGGGGCTGGCGGCGGTTGAGTAGTCGACATTGGCCACAGCGCCCGGTGTCACGGTGATTGGCACGTCGTTCCTTGCCGTTCAAAAAAAATAAGACATTAAGTGTTTGGTTAATTGCTTCAATGGTTAAAGCCCAAATGAGAATGAGTTTGGTCACACTTAAATCCGTATAAGTTTTTGTACATTTAAATTGATATGTTATTTAGTTTTAAGAAAGAGCATACAACTTTGCAATTTATAATGTAATGAGAATAGACATAGAGTTAGTACTAGGGGCGGAGTAATCTTAGCCGTAGCACAGGCTATGGCTCAAGTCCGTATTCGTAGTGTATTTTTTTCCCATTTTATACCATAACCAAATTACCATAAGTCGGAATTACGAAGTTATGTTTGAGGTTTTCTTTGTAATTTATTAATTACTGATTGTTTTTGTAAATATCTAATATTTTTTATCTCATTTATTTCTAAATATTTAACTAGGTACCTAAAAAAACAAAATTTATTAAAAGCTCTTCAAAAGAATTCATATTAATCAGGGGCAGCTCAACCATTTTTGTGGCCCAAAGCGAAATAGAAATTTGGGGTTTTTTTTTTCCAAATTCCCTTGTTATAAACCCACCTACTTTATCCGAGTGACGACCAACTATAATAAACTAAAAAGAACTCACAGAGCACCTAATTAATATACAAAATAATAAGGAATAAGCACCTAATAAAAAATTTAAGAAGAAAGAGTTTAGCAAAATTTTTAAAAGAAACAATTAACATACACATTTTTACTAAAAATGGGGCCTTGTGTGGTTGGTGGCCTAAAGCTAAGGCTTTAGAATAATTGCCCTAAGGCCGGCTATGATATTAATTAAAAGCCTACATTTAGCCTAAAATTCATAATAATTAAACACCTAAATTAAATAAAAGCACACATTTAATTGAAATTTAAAAGCCCAAATTCATATTATTGTTGAAAGAGATAAGAGATCAACCATGGTAAGGGCAAAAAAAAAAACATTCTATGTACGGTAAAAAAACTGAGATACCCTTGAATTTTTGTTCTAGATCCGCCACTGGTTAGTACAATATATACAAACAAGAGAAAGAAGAGGACATATAATGGTTTTTTGTCTCATGTTAACCTTGTTCTCAACAAAGAGTTGTTCTTAAATGGTTATATCTAAAGTCTAAACTGGTGGAGATCATCATTTAAGAACCCTGTATATAAAGTGGGAGATAACCAAGACTTGGCGCTATTACACTTTGGTGGGGATCTCACTATTTTATGAAGAAATTTGTTATGTTGCAAATTCGGATTAGAGGTAGATACATAAGAAATGAGCATTTTTCATCATTCATTCATATATACTCATTCTCCAATTAATCAAGCCTTTTATAGGCTTGCAATCAAGGAAACTAACACAGCAGTACCCATTACTAGGGGTGTGCAAAAAACCGAATTAACCGACCCATAACCGAAATAATCAAAAAAACTGAACCGAAAAAACCGAACCGAATGGAAAACCGATGGGTCGGTTTTTACTACTCTTAAATATTGAGCTAAATTTAGCTAGACCCAGGTTCATGGTTAACCGACCCATAACCGACCACCATAACCATCAAAACCGCCATAACCGAAACCGCCATAACCGAGCGGTTATGGTTATGACTTTTCAATAACCGACATCTCGGTTATGGTTATGACTCAAAACCGATCCAAACCGACCCATGCACACCCCTACCCATTACTCTAGACACACTATTGCCTAATTAACAAGAAAATGAAGAAACATGTAGGAAAGTTCACGTTCATGGTTGCATGGTGACATGATAAAGTTGGAACAAAGGTATTGCACGTATTAGAATTGTCTCAACAAATCACTTACAACTTACAACCAGGATATTTATGATATTTCTTGCTAAATATTTCTTTTTCTTGCTTGCACAAAGACCTTACTTAGGATGTTGATTTTATAGTTTTTTGAATAAATGACCATATTGTTTGAGAACTCTATTTATTAATGTGTAAGATGCAAGTCTAAGGTAGTGTTCGTTTAGTGTAGAGATGGGCATAATAACCGGTTCCAAACCCGACCCGGTGGAACGGACCTGGAACCAGTTCCGGTTCCTACCCGGCTAATAGTAGAACCGGTTCCGGATTCAAAAAACCCGTAGGTTCCGACCCGGTTTAACATTTTATAAATAAAATCGGTTCGTACCCGGTTCCTACCCGGAACCGGTTTCGGGTATTACAAAAAAAACCCGATATGCCCATCTCTACCATTAACTTACACCTACAAGATATAAACCGAAACATAAATATTTATTAGAACCGGTTACATTGAACGAAACATAATTAAACACGTCAAACTAAACCGGTTACATAAAACACACTAAACATTCGAAGAACCGGTTCCGGATCCTTCACCCATTTCGTTTTTCTTCGGCTTTGTAACTGGATAATGACGATCGGTGTGTTTCTTTAGCGTGGAGTTGGCCGTAGCCTTCATGAACTTCCCATAAGCTTTACACCTTGCCATCTCGTGGCTATCGCTCATTAAGCACAAGTCAAAGTGCTTCCATATTGCGGGGTTTCGTTTAGTTTCCAAAACCATCACAACCTCGTCGTTGCACGCCATTTTAATTGTGGACGTTTGAAGGTGTAAGTTATTGATTTTGGGATGCAAGGAGGCAAGAAGGCAAGGAATTTATAATCGGTTTCTAATAGTTTTGCAGCTTTTTTCATTGAATTGACCGAAGGAATTAGTTCCTAACAGTATTTGCAGGCTTTTCCATTGAATTAATATTAGGAACCGGTTCCTAATAGTATTTGCAGCTTTTTGATAGTAACCTTAGGAACCGGTCTTCTGAAGAACTGGAACCGGGTATTAAAAGGAACAGGAACCAGTTCCACCCCGAACCGGTTCCACTCGGTTCTAGTTTTAATGGTTAAAACCCGGGTAGGAACCGGCACCGTTACAACAAGAACCGGTAGTCACACCCCAACCGATGGCGGAAACATCGGGATGAGACGAACAAATTGCTCAAAACTTCATAACGCTATGTGACAATATAGATTAAATTCAAATTTCATAAAATTTCTAAAAATGCCATACAAAAATCAATTAAGACAACATTGTTTCAAAGATACATTGACAAAATAGATTTATCTAAATGTGTTTCTAAGTCCACATAAATCTTGTTTCTTCACTTTGCATCATCTTGTCTATCAAACCTGCAACATGTATTAAAATAGAGTTCAATGCAAAAGCAAAGGCGAATATACAAGTTTGATACATAGTATAACATAGAATAAAATTGTTTAACATGCTCATATCCAACATGAACAGCAATATGCAAGTTACTAGTACGCTGAGATTGTGTAACAATATGTTCAAACCCAAGAATCCAATGCGTTAAAATAGTCTATCCCCGGATAGAATAAAGGGAGGTTAACATGTTTGACTTAACAATACCCCAAGAATCGTGGGCGTTGCATTACTCCTATAGCGCTATAATTATTAAGGTGGGCTAGCAAAGTTAATGAGCATATATCAACACAAATAGTTTACGTAGCATACGAGATTAACAAGCATCAAATTGTTCATAGTTTCACTCCCAATAGACTAGCGGGAGATTAACATGTTCCAATATGGATAGAGTGTGATTCAAATAGTTTCAAGTGTTTTCGTGTGTTTATATAGAATACATGTTGCACCCAAAAGTGTTTAAAAGTAAAAATGGGTTCGAGTATACTCATAAAATTGCATATGCTTTCCGATTTATCCAAAGTGACGAAGCTGTTGAGACTAGAAAGTTGAATGTGTTTGATTTGGAGTTTAAGAGGTGTTTACATATGGTTATAGGGATTTGGAGTTTAAATAACATGAAAATAAACATATGAAAATAATCATCTAACACCTATGACACTTGTTCTTGACACTATGAAACTCTAAAAGAGTTTAAATGTTTTCATGGAACAAGGTTCCATTAGAATCGTGACAAGTTGTCAAGGCCTAAGATGATACAATCTACTAGTTTGACGAATGTCCATTAGTTTGTCACCAAGAGTTCGATTATTTGGTTGTTATATAAGTATTACATAGTGTATATTACATCATATATGTCAAGCATGAGGTAGAAGATTAAAGTCTTCATTTAGGCACATCTAAGTATCATAGAATTCATACATGAGGTAGGAGGAACAAGCTTCCATTTAGGCACCTCTATTGTTCACCACTACACTTGTTGTTATAAACAATAAGGAGGGTCATGAACTTACAATAATAATGAAATACAACATCTAATCTATGAGAAAACATCAAGAAGTGAGTGAATTTTTATGAAAGATAGCCCAAGCTAGTCTAACAATCACACATTCATCAAGTTTTAAGCTTGAACACTTCTTGTGGGTAAAACCCTAACCAAAACAAAATGTTTGTGAGGTTTTAACCTCTGATTTAGCATTTCTCAGTCTTGTTTTTAAGCCCAACTAACCATTCGATCGATTATGAGCATTAGGACATAGGTTTGAGATGAGATTAACTCAAGTTTACTAAGTTTAACAAAGTTTTAGATGAAAACAAAAAAATCAGTCAACTTTGGAGCCTTTTTGGTGACGTTCCAGGGCCTGGTTTTCCATGGAAAACCAATGGAAACGTAGCTAAAGTCAAACCAAAGAAGTAGGAAAATAATCGAGTGAATCGGATAAGAAATGAGTGAGTTATGCTCACTTTTGTAAGAGAGGATGAATCTGCTTGAACTTGTGTTTGGCAGCTGATTTGGGGCTGATTTGGGAGAGTTTTTGATGATTAGAAAAGTGTAAAATGCTTGGAGGATGATGGGTTTTTATAGGGAAGAGTTAGGGTTAGTTGGTGGTTGTGTATTGATTGTTAAAAGCAAGTTTAAAGCTCAAAAACACTCAAAATCGAGCTCAAATTCGAGCTGGGAATGGGCTGGTCGCGCTGATCAGGCCTTTTAAGCGAGTGTATAAAGGATTTGTGGCCTGGGTTCTAAACAAAGTGAAGACCACAGCTGAGTGGTTAAGGCGCGTGTGTGTGGGGGTAAAGACCCGGGTTTGAGTCCCGTGGTCTGCATCCTTTTTATTTCCTTTTTTTGTGATTTAATCCAAACCTTATACTTTCAGCATATTACCCAATGGTCCCTGCAACTTTTACGCTTTCAAAAATTGCATAACTCACCCTTGAACTATTAAATAACCAAATTATATTAAAAGAAAACTAACATTTTAGTTTAAGCTAACTAAGTTAGTTTACTAACTTTAATGTCTAACGAGATTAACTAGTTTATTAATATAAAGAAAAATAAACTTTTAAATAACAAAATTAATTAATAATTAGTTTAAATTTTAATAATGACCATATTTGTAACGAATAAAAAATCTTTAAACGTTTACTCGTTTCACAAGGCTTTCAAGTTTCGAGATTTAGGATCCGAATCTCATCATCTTGATAGTTTCAATTGGTTTAACGAGTAACAATTGTAGATAAATAAAGATTCAAGAATCCTTGAAAAGTATTTCGTTCAAACGAGAATTTCATTGTGATTTAAGTCTCGGATTCTACAAAGATTACATCGAAACGACGATTACAAGGACACAATTTTTTTTTCCAAAGATAGAATTTCAAGCAAGGGTTTCCAAATATAGAAAGTGTGAAAACGCAGGGCGTTACAGTCTCCCTTTCTTTAGGAAATTTCGTCCCGAAATTTATTCCAGAGGAAGACTTGAAAGCGTTTTTGGTAAAAGGCGAAAAATGAGACTTGGAAATTTTGAAATGTTTGAAAAGTGAGGAATTTTGGAGAACAAAAAAATAGGTTTGTGGGAGAATTTGTTTGGCTAAAATGGTTTTGAGGCATAAGCATGAGTGAAACATGTATAGGTAAAACAAGTTAAACAAGTTTTTGAATAACAAAATTTGGAGTTGATTAAAAAGCGTATTGTATTCCCGAAGGAGATCTTTGAATCATAACGGTTTGTATTTTATGAAAGTGGGGTAGTTTGCGTAGAAAGTTTTAAGGATTATATGAAATCACATATTTGAAAAAAAAATTGTTCATTAAGAGGAACGAGAAGTTTGGGTACTTTAAATAGAGTGATATCGGTCTACTAAGTATGTTTACACAAGAGTAAAGAATAGGAAGATGGTTTTAAAGGTAAAGAGATAAGTTAGGATTTGAATGTTTAAACCGATGTGATTGTGAACGAGGTTCATATAAGAGAACAAGGAATAATGGAGAATAATGAGAGTATAAAAGTGAACGATTGATGTTGATTACACGAATGCGAGTGTCAGAAATAGAATAAGTGATGGATAGACGAAAGTAGCGTGCTTAAGGATGAAGTCTCGTCATGGATAATTGGTTATAATGCGTTTGTGAGTTGTTTAAAGTTTGTATTAGTGTAACGCTCCGCGTTTTAATTTTATTTAATAATAATAATAAAATAATAATTTCTACATTTTACGATGTTGGGTTCGAAGACGGGTTTAAGAAACGTAAATCGGGTCGCTCAAAACCCTAAACGCTAGTAAACGAGCCTTGGGCCCAACACACTACCTAACCCTAACCCTAGCTATATATTCAACACACACACAAGCCGCATACCCTGCCCCCTTCCTGCGATTCCGGCGACCGGCCGATCTCCGGCGGTCTGCTCCGGCCGAGCTCCGGTACCCCCTTCATCTCCGGCGAACCATCACACCTCAAACCTCCTTCTACACCTCGCAACCCCCCTTTACCATCACTCCTCTCACTCTCCATCCCGCTCACCTCCTCTCTCTCACTCTATAACAGAGCCGACAGCCACCACGGCGGTGGCGGCGCGACAGGAACAGGAGCCGCAGCAGCGGCGGAGGTCGGTTCCGACCCGGCTTGTTCCCGGTCTAGTTCAGGCCCGGCTTTGGTTCGGGTTCAGTTCACTGTTAGCTTGAGTGCCGGTTGGAAATCTCCAGTCACGGGTTCGAGTTCCGGTTAACTCCCGTCGATTCCGGTCAACGTTCAGCTCCACCGGGTTTTGGCTCGCTTATTCTCGGTTCCGGTTCCTATTTGAGTCTCGGATCAGGTCTCGGGTTCAAGTCCGGTTGACTTCAGTCAACCCGGCCATGGTTCAGATCGGTTCGGTTCCGGCAACAGCAGGTTCACGGCTCGCGTTCTGGATCAGTTGACGAGACTTGGTTCAGTTTTGAGTCAGTCAACACACAGTCAACCCCGGTCTGCATGATCAAACCTGGTCAACCTACGGTCAACACTGGTCAAACAATCAGCGGGCCTTTCGGTTAAGCCTCAGTTCGGGTCACGTCAGTTTCGGCCTGGTTAACTCAGTCAAACTGAGGTCAAACTCAGTCAACTCACGGATCGGTATACTTTTATCATCGCAAATTTCTTTACGTTATTTATACGAATTTATAACCGTGGTTAATGAAACTTTATATATCTACATTCCTTGTTAACGAAATTATATATTTTGTACTTTAAATAACACAAGTTACGTATTTTGAATGCGTTTGGCGAAGATAATCTACTTGCACACTGTTAGCGGAAACTATATACTTAGTATGTTGTTGACAAGAGTTATATTATTGTTGAAATTATTGGATTGAGTTTTGACAATTTTAATCGACACCTTGATTGTCGAGATCGTCAAAAAACAGAGGAAACTCTGCCCGATTTTCGTAAAATCCACGAAACGATAGGTGTTTAATCACAAGTCAAAATCTATCGGATTCATTCAGTTTTATAAAAGTAACCATAATGTACATTTATTTTAATAACGCATTTGTTAACTTTCGTTCTCCTATACGAGGTGACCTCGGTGGCCATCATTCAACCTTCACCACGTTGCGATTATGCCAACAGAAGCTTCGCTATATTGTGAGCATACTCGACCCTTTTTTTACGCGTTAATGCATTTTGGGGTGTAACATGTATCGACTAACAAAATTTCTTTTATACGAAATCAAACGTATTCAATAATCCAATCCATCAAACCTATTATCTGTTACGCCTATGTTAGTTATATGTGCTAGTTTCAACTTGTACATACATGTTATTTGTTACGCTTATGTTAGATACGTGTGCTAGTTTCAACTTGTATGCTCATGATGTTTCGTTATGCTTAGTTTGTTTGTGTATGCTAGTTTCAACCTGAATATAAATTGCCATGATGGATTTATGACAAACTTTTTACTTATTTTCAAACTTGTATGCTCGCCAATACTTTTGTATTGATCCATGCTTTTAATACATGTTGCAGGAATTCTGATGATGCAAGGAATTTAATAGGATTGCCTAGAAATGCATTTAAACTTTAAATACTTGTTGTATCGTAATTTCATTTTCAAATATGTTGTATTTTGTTTCAAAACCTTGTATCAAATCGTTATTTGTGAAATGAAAGTTATTTCCTTTATACTTGTCGTGAATTCAAATTTGTTACATTCTAGTTCAAGCAATGTAGAATGAAAATTTTAAATACTTGACACAAATAGCGTTATGAAGTCTCTTGCAATCTAGTTTTCGTCTCATCCCGATGTTTCCTCCATCGGTTGGGGTGTGACAATTAGGTCCAAAAAGGTCTGCAAAACACCGAATTTCTTATGGCACGTTTTATGAAAGTTTAGTAATATGGCGGAAACACTTATATATAGGATGTACCAGCGGCGTATCAACCATGTTTCGATTGTTACGTCCGTTTCGTTATTCGGTGCAATGTTACGTTCCGTGTCTTACCATACACAGTAGTATACTCTATGGTTCTCATACGCCTATAATTATAATCCCGTGTCCACCCGCGATTATATTGATCGTCGCATGATCCGCATAGCTTGCACTAATTGCGTATGAATTAAGGTACACATAAATTATGAAAATAAGATTGTGTGTGTATAGAAGTGTAGTATATAAGCATGTTTATGCTTAAGTATGTATGAGAGCAACGTAAGTGAAACCCTCGGGTTACGCTCACGTATAGGTACGTATGCATGAGTATGAGTATAAGTATGCGTATGAGTATAAGTATGAGCATAAGTGTAAGTATGGTATGAGTATGCCCATAAGCATGATTAGAAGTATAAACATGTATGGTGATGATTGAGTATATAGTACAATTTGAATACAATGAATTTTAGGTATACCAAAATGATCAAGAAGTGTTGCGTATGTAAATACGAATGATATGTGAGTTGGTTGCGAAACGTCGACTAAAATGTGTAAGATGATATGCATGTATAGTTGTTTGACTAAAACGTTGCTTTTATCGAATCAAACTGGTTTGAGTTTGACTTGAATGTAGAATCAAGTTGTGAATGTTAAAAGGATATAAAGTATCTATTGGTTACGCAAGATGTACTTTGTAAAAGAACGAAAACGCTATTCTTGAAAAAAATAATTTACGTAGGTTGAAGATTGTCGGTCCCTATGAAGTTTTCTTCCCCACGTGTTTTGAATGTGAAATTGTGTATTGAGCGGTGTATGAAAAAGGTTTTTGAAAACGACAAGTTCGCATTATTAAAGTATTTTGTATCACAATATGAAGAGTTGTATTTTAGAGGCGTTTGCGAAAGCTTTAGTCCTTGAAAAAGATTTTAGCAAACTTGAACTTAGCGACTTTGGAAAGAGTTTTTGGCAAAATGATTTATGGATTTTGAAAAGTGGGTTTTAGCAAAATGATCTTATAACGCCTACAAGGTTTTATAAGCATGTAAGAAAAGTTGGTTTGGTTTTCGATTGAAAACAAATGTCTTTATTATAATGATATAATGTGAGCGTGTTTTAGTGATTACGTCGAGTATGAAGTTTGTGGTACTAGAATATAAGTAATGAACAGTGAACAATGAACAATGAGCAATCAATGAACAGTGAACAGTGAACAGTGAACAGTGAACAATGAACAATGAACAATGAACTATGAACAATGAACAATGAACAATCAATGAACAATGAACAATTAATAATGAATTTTTAGCGATTAGGTTGGGTATGAAGTTCGTGTGCATGAGATTCATCAAACCGATTATGTCGATAGGTAGCATTTCATAAAGTTTTGAAAATCGGGTAACAAAACGTTTATGGTATGATTAAGAATTTCGTGTATGTGGGTGAATGCGAAAATAGTTGTAGTATAAAAAGTAAGTTTAAATAATGCATGTCGAGATGAATAAGAACTTGACTAATAATAATCAGTTTGAGTATAAACATGATAGTTTGTACATAATAAAGTCTATTAAAATAAAGTCTTGTTAACGATCACCTAAGTAAAGGAATCACCCCTAATTCGTTGGTGAGGTCGTTGTTAGATAAGAAAAGAAACGGAGTTAGTCGTCAAGGTAAGGAAATCACTCCTATCTTCATGATACGCCTCCATTTATTGTTACTAGGGATATAAATAAAATTATGTGAAATCATGTATGTGAATAACGTATAAATGTATAAAAAAAAGTATTAGTGTGATATATGCATAAAAGTGAAATCTCGAAAATAATTCGAATTCGAAATGAGGGGATTGTATCATAAATGATTAAGAATAATAAAACGTAAATTCGATTAAAACTTGGACGGTTCCAAAACGGAACGTTGACTAACCAAAGTGGTCGAAAAGTCTTTTGGATTTGAGGAGCATGCTTTGGCCTAATAGGTGGTATACTCTCGCCGACACGTCGGTTAACGGTATTCACCCTTCCGGTTACTACACGTCCCAATTCAATCGAAAATTCGAGACTTGGCGGGATTTATGAAAAATCAAGGAGTGGGACTAGTCGACAAGATGCGGGTTTCACCCCTAACTTGATGATTTCGTGCCTTAAGTGTGGTTGGTACTCGTTGGGTCAAAATTTAATTTCAACACGTTGACGAGGGTCCACTAGGATTTAAAATTGAAATTATTCATCAAGTTGAGGACTTCACTCCTAACTTGATGACGAATCTCGTGTAAAAAAGGTAGGTAGATTGAGAGTCGTTCACCAAATTGTGGGTTTCACGCCTATTTTGGTGAAGTTGTCTCGTTTGTATAATACGAGTGTTTGCGGATTTAGAATAATCGAGTAAAATGTATGAGGAAAAGCGTATGTTAAAGATTATACAAACGAGTATAAACATGTCAAGAATAACATATAAAGAATGGAATATTAAAACAAATATTAACACATAATGAAACAAGTATTAACACACAAGAATGGCATATCAAGTATCAACACATAAGTGGCATATATGTTTAAAAGATAAAAAGATGATAAATAAGAAGTAATTAAAGTAGCATTCAAGTAGTTTCGAGCAAAACGTAAAAATAAGTCTCTAAAACTATAGACTAGGTAAAAGCATTCCTACTTTTCCTAATTCTCTATAGTTATGGCTCTGATACCAATGTGTCACACCCCAACCGATGGCGGAAACATCGGGATGAGATGAACAAATTGCTCAAAACTTCATAACGCTATGTGACAATATAGATTAAATTCAAATTTCATCAGATTTCTAAAAATGCCAAACAAAAATCAAATAAGACAACATTGTTTCAAAGACACATTGACAAAATAGATTTATCTAAATGTGTTTCTAAGTCCACATAAATCTTGTTTCTTCACTTAGCATCATCTTGTCTATCAAACCTGCAACATGTATTAAAATAGAGTTCAATGCAAAAGCAAAGGCGAGTATACAAGTTTGATACATAGTATAACATAGAATAAAATTGTTTAACATCCTCATATCCAACATGAACAACAATATGCAAGTTACTAGTACGCTGAGATTATGTAACAATATGTTCAAACCCAAGAATCCAATGCGTTAAAATAGCCTATCCCCGGATAGAATAAAGGGAGGTTAACATGTTTGACTTAACAATACCCCAAGAATCGTGGGCGGTGCATTACTCCTATAGCGTTATAATTGTTAAGGTGGGCTAGCAAAGTTAATGAGCATATATCAACACAAATAGTTTATGTAGCATACGAGATTAACAAGCATCAAATTGTTCAGAGTTTCACTCTCAATAGACTAGCGGGATATTAACATGTTTCAATATGGATAAAGTGTGATTCAAATAGTTTCAAGTGTTTTCGTGTGTTTATATAGAATAAATGTTGCACCCAAAAGTGTTTAAAAGTAAAAATGGGTTCGAGTATACTCATAAAATTGCATATGCTTTCCGATTTATCCAAAGTGACGAAGCTGTTGAGACTAGAAAGTTGAATGTGTTTGATTTGGAGTTTAAGAGGTGTTTACATATGGTTCTAGGGATTTGGAGTTTAAATAACATGAAAATAATCATCTAACACCTATGACACTTGTTCTTGACACTATGAAACTCTAAAAGAGTTTAAATGTTTTCATGGAACAAGGTTCCATTAGAATCGTGACAAGTTGTCAAGGCCTAAGATGATACATTCTACTAGTTTGACGAATGTCCATTAGTTCATCACCAAGAGTTTGATTATTTGGTTGTTACATAAGTATTACATAGTGTATATTACATCATATATGTCAAGCATGAGGTAGAAGATTAAAGTATTCATTTAGGCACCTCTAAGTATCATAGAATTCATACATGCGGTAGGAGGAACAAGCTTCCATTTAGGCACCTCTATTGTTCACCACTACACTTGTTGTTATAAACAATAAGGAGGGTCATGAACTTACAATAATAATGAAATACAACATCTAATCTATGAGAAAACATCAAGAAGTGAGTGGATTTTTATGAAAGATAGCCCAAGCTAGTCTAACAATCACACATTCATCAAGTTTCAAGCTTGAACACTTCTTGTGGGTAAAACTCTAACCAAAACAAAATGTTTGTGAGGTTTTGACCTCTGATTTAGCATTTCTCAGCCTTTTTTTTAAGCCCAACTAACCATTCGATCGATTATGAGCATTAGGACATAGGTTTGAGATGAGATTAACTCAAGTTTACTAAGTTTAACAAAGTTTTAGATGAAAACAGAAAAATCAGTCAACTTTGGAGCCTTTTTGGTGACGTTCCAGGGCCTGGTTTTCCATGGAAAACTAATGGAAACGTAGCTAAAGTCAAACCAAAGATGTAGGAAAAGAATCGAGTGAATCAGATAAGAAATGAGTGAGTTATGCTCACTTTTGTAACAGAGGATGAATCTGCTCGAACTTGTGTTTGGCAGCTGATTTGGGGCTGATTTGGGAGAGTTGTTTATGATTAGAAAAGTGTAAAATGCTTGGAGGATGATGGGTTTTTATAGGGAAGAGTTAGGGTTAGTTGGTGGTTTTGTATTTATTGTTAAAAGCAAGTTTAAAGCTCGAAAACACTCAAAATCGCGCTCAAATTCGAGCTGGGAATGGGCTGGTCGCGCTGATCAGGCCTTGTAAGTGAGTGTATAAAGGATTTGTGGCCTGGGTTCTAAACAAAGTGAAGACCACAGCTGAGTGGTTAAGGCGCGTGTGTGTGAGGGTACAGACCCGGGTTTGAGTCCCGTGGTCTGCATCCTTTTTATTTCCCTTTTTTGTGATTTAATCCAAACCTTATACTTTCAGCATATTACCCAATGGTCCCTGCAACTTTTACACTTTCAAAAATTGCATAACTCACCCCTGAACTATTAAATAACCAAATTATATTAAAAGAAAACTAACATTTTAGTTTAAGCTAACTAAGTTAGTTTACTAACTTTAATATCTAACGAGATTAACTAGTTTATTAATATAAACAAAAATAAACTTTTAAATTGCAAAATTAATTAATTTAATTAGTTTAAATTTGAATAATGACCATATTTGTAACGAATAAAAAATCTTTAAACGTTTACTCGTTTCACAAGGCTTTCAAGTTTCGAGATTTAGGATCCGAATCTCATCATTTTGATAGTTACAATTGGTTTAACGAGTAACAAGTGTCGATAAATAAAGAATCAAGAATCCTTGAAAAGTATTTCGTTCAAACGAGAATTTCGTTGTGATTTAAGTCTCGGATTCTACAAAGATTACATCGAAACGACGATTACAAGGACACAAATTTTTTTTTCCAAAGATAGAATTTCAAGCAAGGGTTTCCAAATATAGAAAGTGTGAAAACGCAGGGCGTTACAGTCTCCCTTTCTTTAGGAAATTTCGTCCCGAAATTTATTCCAGAGGAAGACTTGAAAGCTTTTTTGGTATAAGGCGAAAAATGAGACTTGGAAATTTTGAAATGTTTGAAAAGTGAGGAATTTTGGAGAACAAAAAAATAGGTTTGTGGGAGAATTTGTTTGGCTAAAATGGTTTTGAGGCATAAGCATGAGTGAAACGTGTATAGGTAAAACAAGTTAAACAAGTTTTTGAATAACAAAATTTGGAGTTGATTAAAAAGCGTATTGTATTCCCGAAGTAGATCTTTGAATCATAACGGTTTGTATTTTATGAAAGTGGGGTAGTTTGCGTAGAAAGTTTTAAGGATTATATGAAATCACATATTTGAAAAAAAAATTGTTCATTAAGAGGAACGAGAAGTTTGGGTACTTTAAATATAGTGATATCGGTCTACTAAGTATGTTTACACAAGAGTAAAGAATAGGAAGATGGTTTTAAAGGTAAAGAGATAAGTTAGGATTTGAATGTTTAAACCGATGTGATTGAAAACGAGATTCATATAAGAGAACAAGGAATAATGGAGAATAATGAGAGTGTAAAAGTGAACGATTGATGTTGATTACACGAATGCGAGTGTCAGAAATAGAATAAGTGCTGGATAGACGAAAGTAGCGTGCTTAAGGATGAAGTCTCGTCATGGATAATCGGTTATAATGCGTTTGTGAGTTGTTTAAAGTTTGTATTAGGTCCAAAAAGGTCTGCAAAACACCGAATTTCTCATGGCACGTTTTACGAAAGTTTAGTAATATGGCGGAAACACTTATATATATGATGTACCAGCGGCGTATTACGTCCGTTTCGTTATTCGGTGCAATGTTACGTTCCGTGTCTTACCATACACAGTAGTATACTCTATGGTTCTCATACGCCTATCATTATAATCCCGTGTGCACCCGCGATTATATTGATCGTCGCATGATCCGCATAGCTTGCACTAATTGCGTATGAATTAAGGTACACATAAATTATGAAAATAAGATTGTGTGTGTATAGAAGTGTAGTATATAAGCATGTTTATGCTTAATTATATATGAGAGCAACGTAAGTGAAACCCTCGGGTTACGCTCACATATAGGTACGTATGCATGAATATGAATATGAATATGAATATAAGTATGCGTATGAGTATAAGTATGAGCATAAGTATAAGTATGGTATGAGTATGCCCATAAGCATGATTAGAAGTATAAACATGTATGGTGATGATTGAGTATATAGTACAATTTGAATACAACGAATTTTAGGTAAACCAAAATGATCAAGAAGTGTTGCGTATGTAAATACGAATGATATATGTGAGTTGGTTGCGAAACGTCGACTAAAATGTGTAAGATGATATGCACGTATAGTTGTTTGACTAAAACATTGCTTTTATAGAATCAAACTGGTTTTAGTTTGACTTGAATGTAGAATCAAGTTGTGAATGTTAAAAGGATATAAAGTATCTATTGGTTACTCAAGATGTACTTTGTAAAAGAACGAAAAACGCTATTCTTGAAAAAAATAATTTACGTAGGTTGAAGATTGTCGGTCCCTATGAAGTTTTCTTCCCCACGTGTTTTGAATGTGAAATTGTGTATTGAGCGGTGTATGAAAAAGGTTTTTGAAAACGACAAGTTCGCATTATTAAAGTATTTTGTATCACAATATAAAGAGTTGTATTTTAGAGGCGTTTGCGAAAGCTTTAGTCCTTGAAAAAGATTTTAGCAAACTTGAACTTAGCGACTTTGGAAAGAGTTTTTGGCAAAATGATTTATGGATTTTGAAAAGTGGGTTTTAGCAAAATGATCTTATAACGCCTACAAGGTTTTATAAGCATGTAAGAAAAGTTGGTTTGGTTTTCGATTGAGAACAAATGTCTTTATTATAATGATATAATGTGAGCGTGTTTTAGTGATTACGTCGAGTATGAAGTTTGTGGTACTAGAATATAAGTAATGAACAGTGAACAATGAACAATCAATGAACAATGAACAATCAATGAATAGTGAACAATGAACTATGAACAATCAATGAACAATGAACAATCAATGAACAATGAATAATTAATAATGAATTTTTAGCGATTAGGTTGGGTATGAAGTTCGTGGGCATGAGATTCATCAAACCGATTATGTCGATAGGTAGCATTTCATAAAGTTTTGAAAATCGGGTAACAAAACGTTTATGGTATGATTAAGAATTTCGTGTATGTGGGTGAATGCGAAAATAGTTGTAGTATAAAAAGTAAGTTTAAATAATGCATGTCGAGATGAATAAGAACTTGACTAATAATAATCAGTTTGAGTATAAACATGATAGTTTGTACATAATAAAGTCTATTAAAATAAAGTCTTGTTAACGATCACCTAAGTAAAGGAATCACCCCTAACTCGTTGGTGAGGTCGTTGTAAGATAAGAAAAGAAACGGAGTTAGTCGTCAAGGTAAGGAAATCACTCATATCTTGATGATACGCCTCCATTTATTGTTACGAGGGATATAAATAAAATTATGTGAAATCATGTATGTGAATAACGTATAAATGTATGAAAAAAAGTATTAGTGTGATATATGCATAAAAGTGAAATCTCGAAAATAATTCGAATTCGAAATGAGGGGATTGTATCATAAATGATTGAGAATAATAAAACGTAAATTCGATTAAAACTTGGACGGTTCCAAAATGGAACGTTGACTAACCAAAGTGGTCGAAAAGTCTTTTGGATTTGAGGAGCATGCTTTGGCCTAATAGGTGGTATACTCTCGCTGACACATCGGTTAACGGTATTCACCCTTCCGGTTACCACATGTCCCAATTCAATCGAAAATTCGAGACTTGGCGGGATTTATGAAAAATCAAGGAGTGGGACAAGTCGACAAGATGCGAGTTTCACCCCTAACTTGACGATTTCGTGCCTTAAGTGTGGTTGGTACTCGTCGGGTTAAAATTTAATTTCGACACGTTGACGAGGGTCTACTAGGATTTGAAATTGAAATTATTCATCAAGTTGAGGACTTCACTCCTAACTTGATGACGAATCTCGTGTAAAAAAAGTAGGTAGATTGAGAGTCGTTCACCAAATTGTGGGTTTCACGCCTAGTTTGGTGAAGTTGTCTCGTTTGTATAATACGAGTGTTTGCGGATTTAGAATAATCGAGTAAAATGTATGAGGAAAAGCGTATGTTAAAGATTAGACAAACGAGTATAAACATGTCAGGAATAGCACATAAAGAATGGAATATTAAAACTAATATTAACACATAATGAAACAAGTATTAACACACAAGAATGACATATCAAGTATCAACACATAAGTGGCATATATGTTTAAAAGATAAAAAGATGATAAATAAGAAGTAATTAATGTAGCATGCAGGTAGTTTCGAGCAAAACGTAAAAATAAGTCTCTAAAACTATAGACTAGGTAAAAGCATTCCTACTTTTCCTAATTCCATATAGTTATGGCTCTGATACCAATGTGTCACACCCCAACCGATGGCGGAAACATCGGGATGAGATGAACAAATTGCTCAAAACTTCATAACGCTATGTGACAATATAGATTAAATTCAAATTTCATAAAATTTCTAAAAATGCCATACAAAAATAAAATAAGACAACATTGTTTCAAAGATACATTGACAAAATAGATTTATCTAAATGTGTTTCTAAGTCCACATAAATCTTGTTTCTTCACTTAGCATCATCTTGGCTATCAAACCTGCAACATGTATTAAAATAGAGTTCAATGCAAAAGCAAAGGCGGGTATACAACTTTGATACATAGTATAACATAGAATAAAATTGTTTAACATGCTTATATCCAACATGAACAACAATATGCAAGTTACTAGTACGCTGAGATTGTGTAACAATATGTTTAAACCCAAGAATCCAATGCGTTAAAATAGCCTATCCCCGGATAGAATAAAGGGAGGTTAACATGTTTGACTTAACAATACCCCAAGAATCGTGGGCGGTGCATTACTCCTATAGCGCTATAATTGTTAAGGTGGGCTAGCAAATTTAATGAGCATATATCAACACAAATAGTTTACGTAGCATACGAGATTAACAAGCATCAAATCGTTCATAGTTTCACTCCCAATAGACTAGCGGGAGATTAACATGTTTCAATATGGATAGAGTGTGATTCAAATAGTTTCAAGTGTTTTCGTGTGTTTATATAGAATACATGTTGCACCCGAAAGTGTTTAAAAGAAAAAATGGGTTCGAGTATACTCACAAAATTGCATATGCTTTCCGATTTATCCAAAGTGACGAAGCTGTTGAGACTAGAAAGTTGAATGTGTTTGATTTGGAGTTTAAGAGGTGTTTACATATGGTTCTAGGGATTTGGAGTTTAAATAACATGAAAATAAGCATATGAAAATAATCATCTAACACCTATGACACTTGTTCTTGACACTATGAAACTCTAAAAGAGTTTAAATGTTTTCATGGAACAAGGTTCCATTAGAATCGTGACAAGTTGTCAAGGCCTAAGATGATACAATCTACTAGTTTGACGAATGTCCATTAGTTCATCACCAAGAGTTTGATTATTTGGTTGTTACATAAGTATTACATAGTGTATATTACATCATATATGTCAAGCATGAGGTAGAAGATTAAAGTCTTCATTTAGGCACCTCTAAGTATCATAGAATTCATACATGCGGTAGGAGGAACAAGCTTCCATTTAGGCACCTCTATTGTTCACCACTACACTTGTTGTTATAAACAATAAGGAGGGTCATGAACTTACAATAATAATGAAATACAACATCTAATCTATGAGAAAACATCAAGAAGTGAGTGGATTTTTATGAAAGATAGCCCAAGCTAGTCTAACAATCACACATTCATTAAGTTTCAAGCTTGAACACTTCTTGTGGGTAAAACTCTAACCAAAACAGAATGTTTGTGAGGTTTTGACCTCTGATTTAGCATTTCTCAGCCTTGTTTTTAAGCCCAACTAACCATTCGATCGATTATGAGCATTAGGACATAGGTTTGAGATGAGATTAACTCAAGTTTACTAAGTTTAACAAAGTTTTAGATGAAAACAGAAAAATCAGTCAACTTTGGAGCCTTTTTGGTGATGTTCCAGGGCATGGTTTTCCATGGAAAACCAATGGAAACGTAGCTAAAGTCAAACCAAAGATGTAGGAAAAGAATCAAGTGAATCGGATAAGAAATGAGTGTGTTATTGTCACTTTTGTAAGAGAGGATGAATCTGCTCGAACTTGTGTTTGGCAGCTGATTTGGGGCTGATTTGGGAGAGTTTTTGATGATTAGAAAAGTGTAAAATGCTTGGAGGATGATGGGTTTTTATAGGGAAGAGTTAGGGTTAGTTGGTGGTTGTGTATTTATTGTTAAAAGCAAGTTTAAAGCTCAAAAACACTCAAAATCGCGCTCAAATTCGAGCTGGGAATGGGCTGGTCGCACTGATCAGGCCTTTTAAGCGAGTGTAGAAAGGATTTGTGGCCTGGGTTCTAAACAAAGTGAAGACCACAGATGAGTGGTTAAGGCGCGTGTGTGTGAGGGTACAGACCCGGGTTTGAGTCCCGTGGTCTGCATCCTTTTTATTTCCCTTTTTTGTGATTTAATCTAAACCTTATACTTTCAGCATATTACCCAATGGTCCCTGCAACTTTTACACTTTCAAAAATTGCATAACTCACCCCTGAACTATTAAATAACCAAATTATATTAAAATAAAACTAACATTTTAGTTTAAGCTAACTAAGTTAGTTTACTAACTTTAATATCTAACGAGATTAACTAGTTTATTAATATAAACAAAAATAAACTTTTAAATAGCAAAATTAATTAATTTAATTAGTTTAAATTTGAATAATGACCATATTTGTAACGAATAAAAAATCTTTAAATGTTTACTCATTTCACAAGGCTTTCAAGTTTCGAGATTTAGGATCCGAATCTCATCATTTTGATAGTTTCAATTGGTTTAATGAGTAACAAGTGTCGATAAATAAAGAATCAAGAATCCTTGAAAAGTATTTCGTTCAAACGAGAATTTCGTTGTGTTTAAAGTCTCGGATTCTACAAAGATTACATTCAAATGACGATTACAAGGACACAAAAAAAATTTCCAAAGATAGAATTTCAAGCAAGGGTTTCCAAATATAGAAAGTATGAAAACGCAGGGCGTTACACCGGTTCTATTGACACACATTCAGGAACCGGGTCCGGTTAGGAACCGGTTCCGGGTATAAAAAGGAACCGATTATGCCCATCTCTAGTTTAGTGGATTATAGTGGAATTGGAATTTGCATAGGATTTGAAATTTGATTTGGAATTTAGGTATGCTCATTTCACAAAAAAAAATGGAATGGAATCTGGATGGAATTGGAATGTATGTTATTGTTCAATTCCAATTTTTTTCTTTCGTTGAAATGAACAACATCATAAATGGATACTACATTCCAATTGCATCCAAATTCTTTTCCATTATGTGAAACGAACACTACCTAAGTGTTTAAAGGTGACCGGAAGGCTTGTAACAAATGGAACCAATGTGTTAGAGCATTTCATTAAATTACTCATCCTCATCTCTATAATTTACCTGAAATCCATCTTTATTTCTAAATTTTATTAATCTTTAAAAAAAGCATTATACACCTCACTCCCTGAACTTATCTCGATTTAACTAAAAGATATTTAAATATTGTTGGTTTATTACTTTTTCTCTTTCTTCCACTCGCAAAATAATGGCTTTGATCGATTGGGAGTGAGAAGTGGGTCTCTAAATATAGAGAATCGAAAGTGAGTCTTTATAGGATGAGATGAGATGAAGTGAAAAATTGATGAAACAATCAAATTTTTGTCAAACTTTAAAATGGGTCAATACTGTGATTCTAATGGGGATGCACGTAGTAAGTTGTGCTTCTTCATGTGGTTGAGGGTACACGTCTCTTATAGTCGAATTGTGTATCAACCGTGCTCGTATTTGGATATTTTATTTTATTTGGGTTAGTCAAAATTGATTTGGTATTTGTTAAGATCTGTAATATTGAGCAAAACTTTACCATTTTATGTTAAGAATAAACATCGTTCCTGTTGTACATTTTACTTGAAAAACATCTTCAAAGATTCATTCTTGAGGTTTTTATCGCTTAAATTCACTTTTATGAAGTTTGAATTATTTTAAATATTTTTTTAAAGAAAAGTATATGGCTTTAGTTATATTGATCACACTTCATCCACATGTTGCTTGAAAGTGACTTAAATGACCATGAGTGTGTACACTTGATGTGGACATCGAAAACAAATTTATCTTAAAGAAATTGTGTCCATACATCACAAATTCATGTCTTTTATAATTTATTTTTTCAACTTTTTAAGTTATGCTTGAGGATCACGAGTGTCATTTGCGTAAAGTACTTGAAACGCTTACGTGTGAGAGACTTTACGCGAAGTTCTCGAAATGTGCCTTTTGGCTACATGAGGTACAGTTTCTAGGACATGTTATTAGTACCGATACAGTGTCGGTAGATCCGTCCAAAATAGAAGTTGTGTCTAATTGGAAACTTCCAAAGAATCCATCAGAGATCAGGAGTTTCCTAAGCTTTGTGGATTATTACCGAAGATTTATACAAGATTTCTCCAAATTCGCAACACCGTTAATCAAGTTGGCCGGTAAAGATGAGAAATTGGTAGGAGAAGCGCACAAAAAGATGCTTTTCGAATACCTAAAGAAAAATTTATCAGTGCCCCGGTATTAACGTTACAAGAAGGGACTGAAGACATGATTATCTATTCTAACGCATCCTAGCTTAATCTCGGATGTATACTTATGCAACGAGTAAAATTGGATCACGTATGCTCCAAGGTAATTAAAGATTATGAAAAGAAATATCCGACACATAATTTTGAACTGGCGATAGTGGTTTTGCCTTAAATATATGGAGGCATTACCAATATGTTGTGAATTATACAATTTTCACTGACTATAAAAGTCTCTAGTAATTCTAAAAAAAAAAAAAAATTTTGAAACAGTACAAAATATTCACCTTTCCAGGTGTAGTCGATGAAATTGGTAGTGACCTCGTGCTTACTGGAATGATAATAGTCATGAATTAAAAAACCCTTTTCGATTGAATCTGGGTTTCAATCACATGTAATGTTAAACCTTTTATTCATAGTAAAGCCCACAAATCCTGTTATTTTATTTTCAAGACGTACACTTCTTAGAAGATATTGGAAAGATACATGAATAAAATTTTATCTCGCCATGGAGTGCCGGTATCTATCGTATCGGATAGAGATACAAGGTTCACTTCAAACTGTTGGCGCGATTTCCAAAAGCAAATGGGTACTAAGTTGTTCGTTAGTACCACATATCATTCGCAGACCTATGGGCAAGGCGAAAGAACAATCCAACCGCTCGAAAATATGCTGCGAGCATGTATTATCAAGTTTGGTGGTAGGTGGTGTAACCACCTCGATTTTCAAACATGTACTTGTTTGATGCACATAATAGCAGTTATCGTATATTGAAATGCAATTTGTTTGATACATGCTTTGTTTCATACTTTCACATGATTAACTGACCCAAACACGTGAATATTTGCAAATTGATTGAGTTTCTTACTTATAAACAAGGCTACATTAATTACAAGGGCCTAATGTGTCATTATGTGAAAATGTAAGTTGAGGGACCTAATTGTCATTTCTTGAAACTTGCTTGAAAACTTTGATTTTAAGTCCGAGGACTAAAACCGTCATTTTTAGAAAGTACAAAAGTCCGGGGACTAAGTTGTCATTTCTGAAATCTTATAAGTTTGGGTTAAAAATGTAATTTTTGAAAACTTAAAGTTTAGGGTCCTTTATGACATTTTTGAAACTTGTTTTATAAATAAAATAAACTTTTAATTTTTGAATTTAAAGTCTAGGGTCCTATTGGTCATTTTATGAAACTTGTACTTCAGGGACTGAAATGGTCATTTTGAAACTGTTTTTAACTGAAAAGACTAACCGGGTTAACATTGTTATAAAGGTTTCTTATTTAAAAACTAACCTAGTTAGTTATTTAACCAGACTGTTCAAAGGACTGTTTGTGTCTTATTCTAGAACCCCGGGGACTAAACTATAAATTATTAAAACATTATAACAAAAAAACGATTTAAACCGGTCAAAGGGGGGGGGGACCGAACTCGGGACCTTTCGTATAACAAGTGACTTTGTGACCGGTCGGCTATAAGCCTCATCCGCTAATATCTTGGATTTACATTATATATATACATGCATTGGAAATTAAATAATATTATTATTCAAACCTGCAAACCACCTGTGTCGCCGGATTTAAACCAAAACCACTACGATAGTGGGTTATCTGTCCCAAGACAAGCACACGCGAATCTCCGGTGCATTTCCAACGCACCCACGCGTTTATTCGATCAAGATTCGTGCCTGACACTCCACTTCCGGTTTCATTTTTATAAAAAAATTTAGTGGATTAGTCCACTGTTAATTGTCGAGTTTTAGATCGAATTGAAGTGTTATAAATATTCACTGTGATCCCTCGAACCTGCTACACCTTCACATAACATCAGAACATCGAAATTTTTACTTCTGTTCATACCTGCAATTTGCCGGAACTACCTCGCCGGATTTTACCGGTTTCACCTCTCCGACCGATACCGGATCGGTTTTAATCGTTCAATCGGTATGTTTATACTTATACACTGTTTACCTTAATTTAATTTCAAAATAAACCTGTTTTGATCAAGATTTGCGGTAGTTGACTTTCCAGTTGACTAAATTTGGGGAAGATGATTGATTTTCTTTATTTTATTTATTTATTTAAAAACAGTTTTTATTCTTTAATTCATAATAAATCGATTTTAATTACTTAAAATCTAAAAATTTCAGCATAATTATTTTAATTTCTGATCTTTCTGAAAATATTACTTTCACAATTATTTTATATAAATCTATATTTTATATGATTAAATCAGTTTAAATCTTTTGTTTATTCATATTGAATCAAATTTTTAGAAATAAATACTGAAATTTTTATGGTAATTATTTTAAGTAATAAACTTTACAAAAATAATTTTCTTACTGATATTTTATATAATTTTGATATTTATATAAATAAATCAGTATTTACACTTAAAAGTATAGTTGAATTATATATATTTAAATTAAATAACTATATAAATTTTGTCCGAAATTATTTTTATGATATTATATGCATTATTTTGAGTTTATATAAATTTAGTTACTGTTTGATCATTTACAGACTATTTTACATAATTAAATCAGTTAAATCACTTATTTAAGTAATTAAATTTAATTAGATTAAATTAAATAACTATATATAATTTTTGCTCGAGAATACTTTTGTAATAAAATAAGCACTTTATGAGTTTGTTAAAATTCAGAAACTGATTTATTTATGTTTCTAATTTATTTAGACAATTAAACTTTATAAACTTGTTTACAGATATTTAACTTTTTAATTCCATTTTATTTATATAAAATTATTCCAAGGCCCTAATAATTACTATAAATCAGTAATATTTCATGTTAATAATTAAAAATGTTATTTTTAACTATTCTGATTTAGACTAATTATTTAGACAATTATTAGATAACTATCATGTTATTTCATTTTGAAACTATAAATAATTGTTTATTTTAAAAATATGTATATTCTGCCATAATAGTTATTTCAAAACTGAAATATTTATATTCCATAATTTAAAAATGTCATTTTAATTATCTTGGCTTAAATTTATTATTTAGATAATTATATATATATATATATATATATATATATATATATATAGGACAAAGATCCGTTAGGAACCACCCTTTATTGCGAGAACCGCGAGAACCAGTGTGAACACAAACAGTAATTCCTAAAAAAATCTAAAAAACGCCCAAAAATTTTTTTTTTATTTTTTTTCTATTTTTTTTGAAAAAATCGCAATATTTTGTTAATAAAAAAAAAAAAAAATTTCAAAAAAAAAAAAAAAAAAATTCGAGTAACAGTTATCCATGCACATGTGCATATGTATCGTTTCTTTGTCAAATTCCGTAATTCATTACAAATAATAGTCAATTGCACTTTCATTTACACTACCACGTGTAATACACTACTTTTTACGTTAACAATGTTAGAAATGCACATGTGCATCTATATGTATCAACAGGATATAAAGTGTTTTGGTACACTACTTTCTCTTTCATCTATCATTCCATCCATAATACACAAGCATGCACATGTGCATTTTTGTCATTTCTTTGACAAATTCCGTAATTCATTACATATATTAGACAATTGCACTTTCATTTACACTACCATATGTAATACACTACTTTTTACATTACCAATATTAGAAATGCACATGTGCATTTATATGTATCAACATGAAATAAGGTGTTTTGGTACACCACTTTGAATACACTTTCCCTTTCATCTATCATACCATCCATAATACACTACCATTACCTCCTACCATCCATAATACAATACCATTACCTCCTACCATCCATAATACAATACCATTACCTCCTACCATCCATAATACAATACCATTAACAATATTTTCACTTTATTACATGTATGTAAACACCATTTATACCATCCAATCAACATATTACATAAAAAATTGACAACTATAACCAAACCATCAACCACTAGATATAACTAACCAAAAAACATGTATATGGGCCTACTTCTCCATTCAAAATCACAAACTTTTTGTACCAAAACATGTTATATCATGGTTATACCTAATTATGCATATGTGCATTTTGAATATTGGTAATGTAAAAAGTAGTGTATTACTAATGGTATTGTAAATTAAAGTGCAATTGTCTATTCCTGATAACGTATTACCGAATTTGTTGAAGTAATGATACATATGCACATGTGCATGGATAAATGTTACTCGAAAAAAAAAGTTTTTTTTTTTTTTTTTTTTTTTTTTTTTTTTTTTTTATGGTAACGAAATATAGCGATTTTTTATTAAAAAATATTAAAAAAAATAAAAAAAAAATTTTGAGTGCTTTTTTGATTTTTTTTAGATTTTATTTTGTGTTCACATTGGTTCTCGCGGTTCTCGCAATAAGGGTGGTTCTCGCATGAACCTTACCCTATATATATATATATATACATTTTGAGTTATATATATATATATTTGTTTGTTTTAATTATACAAATATTATTTCTATATCCAGTATTTGTATAACTTAATTATTTGTGTAAAATATATTTTCTTAAATAATTCCTTTACATCATATTCATTTTCCAAGTCCTCTTGTTAGGTTATCCAAACCACATAATTACCATTAAACAAAACACTACCGAATTCTATAGATTTAGGATTTCCAATTATCCAATTAAACATTATTGTTGATACGTATTCCATATTGTTGCATGTTCTATCAATTAGAGTGACGTGGAATCTTATTTCCAAGAAACTCTCACACTTTGCATACTTGTTTGGATTTACCCGAAATCAAGGTGAGTTCATAGTCCCTTTTTTTACATTATTTTTTTGGGATGAAACATATGATATAATGTGATACAAACTCATTTACAATTTGTGGCTATGTTGATCCGTCTTTGCAACTGTTTGATAACACATTTGGAGGTATGGATGTTCCCCATTCATAACTTCTAGTTTTTGCATTGTTACATTGTTGCTTAACACCTACATTCATTAACTCCGTACAAGCCCGACGGTAATATTATAGCGCTATAGGTGTAACGCCCCATCCTAACTTCCAGATCACCATTTGTTGTTGTTGTTGTTGTTCACATTTTGCAATTTGGAAGTTTGGATGATAGATCCGTGTTTACGTCTACAAGGTTTGAATGTTCCACCAAGCAACTACCTGTATCACTCATTTGCTTAAGTCTTATCAAATGCCGCAGTGTTAAACTATTTCCATATCACATTATAAATTTTTGCCTAACAAAACCTATGAATTCACTCAACCGTTTGTTGACCCAAATTGTTTTTAACATATGTTTCAGGTGAAAATGTTTGAAGTTAGCCCTTGCAAGGATCACATAGGATTGCTCAAGACACGTGCCTTAGCTTAAATAAAAACAAAGACTTTTGTGAACAATGTGTTGTATTTGTTTTGTACTAGTTTGGATGTGAATGCAATCCTATTAACCAAACTTAATTATATTTCAACTTTAATTTAATCACCATGTGCTTATATGCATTCTACCAAGTTTCGTGATGCCCTCGACGTTTCCGCCTCCGGCCAGGGTGTCACAGGTGGGATGTCTATCTACCACTAATTGAATTTTCATATAATAATAACTACCGTTCCAGTATTAGAATGTTTCTGTATGAAATGTTTTAGGCAGAAATTGTCAAACCCCAATGTGTTGGGATGAAATGGGTTCGCGAGAGTTAGCCACAAAGATGTAGTCAGGATCACTGATGAAAAAAAAACATATAATTTTTGAAGTGATCCGGTCTCAAAATTGACAAAAGTCTTATGCGGATAAAAGACTAAACAAACCAAGTTTCAGGTTGGTGATATGGTTATACTCAAAGTATCCCCGTAGAAAGGGGTTATCCGATTGGGGGAATTTGAGTACAAGACTTATTGGGCCATTCAAATTGTGAAACGTGTGGGTAAGGTAGCTTACCGACTCGAAATGCCAGAAGAATTGAGCAGTATGTGACAACTGGCACCAAACCGGTAATTTCTGTACACTTTAATTATTGTTTAATGACTGCAATGGTGTGCTTAAATGCCAACATTGACTGATTACATGCTAAACAAGTGAATTCATGCACGTTTTATACTACAAAATAGTGCTTTATGCATTAACGAGAGCGTTGCGTCAGAAATACTAGTAAACTCACCGGTAAGACACATTGTGTCAACAATTCTGCAGAAAACAGTCAGACAGTAAAATTGGAGCCTAGGTGTAGGCCCAACAACAAGAATACATTAGAACCCAAGAGTACATACAAGGGTTTACATACATACCTTGCGGAAGCTAAAATACGAACTAAAAAGCACCCGAAACGCACTTTAAGTGCAGAATTTTATTAAATTCAGCTCAAATCAGCTTTTAAACATATAAATATCATGCAGAAATTTTGTTTTATCATCCAGAATACTTTCCTAAGTGTCGGGAATTGAAAGTGTTACAAAAGGATACTTAAAAGACACTAAACGGTGCAATTTAGCACTATAATGAACCGGTATCCAAACGAACAACCGGACACTACCCGAAACATCAAATTTTTACTAGAAACACTGTTTTAGTATTTCAAAGCTAGTTATGGTCACAGAACATCATATTACGTCTCATAAATATTAAATACATAAAAATACCCAACTAGTGCCATTAAAACCTAACTAGATCATGCAACTTACAATTGGAATGTTTCACTTAACCCCCCCCCCCCATGTTGGACGGTTAAGAGACATGGGGGCCACACCATGATTTTATTTGATTAGTTTAATGGATCATGTTTCCCCATCTTAGACATAAGATCTAATGGTAGATGTGAAGATAGCATATTATAAGTATGTCCATAAGATCAATAACTTCATCTTCATCAACATCACCTACACACCATCTCTCCTTCCTCCTTCCCTTCAAGCTACGGCCCAAGCACCCCCTCCCCACACATCCATTTTCAATCCACACTCATCCATTCTAAGGTGATATTAAGGTATAAGGAGGTCACTAACGAAGCTCGGTGCAAGCGGATCTTGAAGGACCTTCTTCATTTGCTTTTATCCACCACTTTTCTTCTCTTGAACATCTCTAGCCTTGAGCTAGTGGTAAGAACACCATACACTCCATTTTACATCTTATTTAGGTGGTTAAAGAATGATATATGATGTTAATCTTGAAGAACACTAAGATACATGAGAAGTAAACTTGAACATAAGCTTTAAATATGAAGAAACTTGGTGTAAATGAGTTGTTATGATTGTTGGTTATTGTTTGTTGGTAGAAATAATGTGGATAATCTTGTAATCTTGCTAGATCATGATTAAAAACATAATCTAGCAAGATGAGAGGATGAACATGTTAAAGGTTATGGATCATCCTCACTAAAGTCATGAACTTGAATGAAAATAATGTTTCTTGAAAAATAATGATCAAAATATGTTGTGAATCATATAGATCTAAATATTTCAAGTATGATTATCCAAGAAACCAAGTTAAAAATACAAGTTTTACTTAATCTAGGTTCTTAAGCAAATAAACCTTATTTTTGGTGGTTAATAAAGTAAAGATACACATGTGTAACAAGAAAAATACAAGAAGAAGTATTTTTAGAAAACTTGAACATAAGTTGTAAAGAATCGTATTCTTTAAAAATGAAGTTTTTAAAGAAGCAATCACACTTTAAAGGGTAACAAGACTTACTAAATACACTAGTAAGTTACTACGCATTTTTATAAATTATCAAGTTCATGAAATAGAGAAATTGATGTGTATCGTTGATGATTGTTGTTGAAAATGATTGATGATGATTTTAAAAGAAAATAAACACATGTTTTGAAAACATGGGAAACCTCCATTTTTAGGGGAAACTCTGTCAAAATTTCTATAAATTTTGACACTTAGAAAAACATAAGTTTTTGAGAAACTTATCCCCTAAAAATGTATCTAAAGCATTTACCAAGGTTTCCCTAATTTTTGTGTTAAGAAACGAGGATTTCTTCAAGAATAAAAATGGGTATTAAGTATGTATATTTTTGAGAAAAATATATATATTTATTGATCGCCAAATTTTGTGCTAAGTGTATGTAGTATGTATTATACTTGATAGTGTATCAGGACTTGAAAATACACTAAATACTCACGAGAAGTAAAAACACAAAAATACACATACAACATACAAGATACATAATTCGGGTGCAAAATACAAAAAGCTTATATTTATTTTTGAGAAAATAATATAAGTAAGACACTTAGTTAAAAATATAAATTATTTTTAACACAAGAAAACATATACAAAAGAGAGTGACTGTACTTGTGCGACACAAGTCTAGTTACTAACATTAAGAAAACGCGTATAGGTCACGACGTTAATTAAGCAAATCCGGTGAAGTTTACGACGCAAGGAACGCAAAGTTGTGAGTTCATGCTCCCCCTTTTCTTTAACTGTTTTCAGTTTTATAACTTGGGGGGTGAAATACATATTCCTGAATGTTTACAGGAAAGTTCGTGTCCCCACTTTTAATCTTTTAGATACTTTAAACTTGGGGCGAACACATGAAAATTGATACTGGATATAATAAACGAGAATTGATACATGATATAATAAACGAGAATTGATACTTGATATAATAAACGAGAATTGATACTTGACATGATGAATACATAAACAAGAAGCACTCTTGGTGATCACTAGTACCAAGTATGATGCGTTTTGAGGAATGATACGAGAAATCGTGTCACGAATAGGGTACCATAAGCACCATTAATCGTGTACATACTTAGACCGCAGAACAAAAGGTTAGATCTAACGGGTGACCTGGCAGCCACACTCTCGGTGAACACTAGTACCGAGTAGTGCTTTTGTGTCTCCGTCGTGAATCGACAACTAGAAAAATGCCTATGGTTTGGTGACTTCCTATGTCGTGTCACATGTTAATGGCCTTGCAACCCATTAACTATACAAGAATACTTTATTTGGTTCATACCACAAGAATACTTTATTTACACAAGAATACTTTATTTTCACAAGATACATATCATGTTTTGACACAAAGTATACAAACGTGTTCAATACAAAAACTGCATGAATTCACACCAACATTATGTTGACGTTTTTCCAAAACTCACATGTATTTCAGGTAACTAAAAGTGGATGTGCGCGCGGTCTTACTCATGCTCGTGGATGTCGTTTATGTTTGTCTTAAATAAGTTGTAAACTTTCAGACAATGTGTCGTTTCATGATGTAAACTCTTAACTATGTTTTCCGTTATGTAATGGTAATGACATTTGAAGTTATATTTATGAGCATGTAGTATGTTTACCTTTTGTATGCAATGAGAACCTTTTATGATCACACCTCGTGCTTCCGCCGCAGAAAGGGGTGTGACAGATTGGTATCAGAGCTATGATTGTAGTGAACCAGGATTCCTTCTCGAGTCTAGTCTACAATCTCTAGGATTCTTTCACGAAAACAATTTTTCAAAGAGTTTTCATTGCATAAAACGTCCAGCGACATCCACTACCTGAAACTATTTACATGAGTTAAGAAAAGACACTACGAGACTTAGGGTGCACAGAAGTAGCACTTGTCTTTAACTGAGAAATTACTTGCAATTATGTGTGATAATTAGCATATACACATACTAGAAGTAGAATGTCACAAGTATACGTGACTTTACCTGAAAGCGATGGCCCATCTGAAGGAAGAGATACGAGGATGAAACGAACTGTGAGGACTGTGCAAGGAGTTACGTAATTATGGATGCATACATAATTATGGAATTCAGTTCACATAAACCACAGCAAGTCTTGTCACGTGTAGATTCCCTCAGTGCAAGCCCACTAAATACTCTGCTAGAGTAATAATTGTTTGATGTCACTTATGTGGTATATACCTGTGAATATATATGCTACTACTGTCTAGTACGACGATATCAAACAAATGTTTAACCCTGTTGTGTTATGTTCTGTCAGAACATGGCACCCAGGAAAGCTGTGAATGCTCGCAATGATGATCAACCTCCTCCTCCCCCACTGCCAAGAACTGCTGAAGAGCTGAACGCTCTACTGGAAGAAAGGATCTCCGCTGCTATCGCCCAATACGAGGCGAACCGTACTCAAGACAGTGGAGGACCAAGCAATGCTAGACTTAACGGGCATGGAGATTCATCTGGAGGCAACGCAGCTCAAGGTAACCTTAAGACAATGTACTAAGCATGGAGAAATTTATGAACGGTCTTTGTTTCATTATTTCTTCGATTGCTCACATGTGAATTGGTTGAATCAATTCCAGGCTGCACTTTCAAGCAGTTTCTCGACTGCAAGCCGATGAACTACGGCGGCACAGGAGGTGCAGTAGCATTTGTACGCTGGACGGAGAAGACTGAAGCTACTATCCGCATGAGCAAGTGTACCGCGGATCAGCAAGTCACTTTTGCTACTGGGTTGTTTGTCGATGAAGCTCTGACTTGGTGGAACTTGCAAGCCCAAACCTTGGGCGATGATGCCGCTTATGGCCTAACTTGGGATGAACTGAAAGAAAGAATGAGAGAGAAGTATTGCTCTCGTGCTGAACTCCAAAGACTGGAAACGGAGTTCTTGTTGGTGCACTACATCTGTCGACTTCGTCTTGTATCGAGTCTTATATTAGTTAGAATAGATCAGGGCATGTAGAATGAGAAAATATGAGAGAGTTAGTAGATTTCGCTTGAAGGAATGTTTTGTAGGGAATTTCTCTTGAAGCAGCTCAAGTGAAATCAACATGTTCAGATTTCGCTTCAGACATGCTGTTGTTCATCCCAAGCGAAATCTCCAAGTCTATATATAGGGGTTCAAGTTCAAGCGAAATGGTGAGTTAAAAAGTTGTGATTTTCATACCGAGGTGTTGCCGGTTTGAGAACTGATTGTAATTGCATTCATATCAATACAAATCAGTGTTAAAGTGAAGATTCAGTTGTTTACACGTCAAATACTTGTTTTCCGCACCTGTATTTGATTGAACTCCTCTGAACCGACTCGTTTAGGTCGCGAACCCGATCCTACAATTGGTATCAGAGCACAGGAGGAGGAGTTCTGCAAAATTCAGCCGAAATTGATCAAAATCTCTTACTTCTACACCTTCTTGTAACAGTTCAGAAACTTTTCACGGTCAAAATCGATTCAATTTCTCACCGATTGTGTAAAAGTGCATACTAATCAACCCTTGAAAGTTTCATAGCAAAATTCGACCTAAAAGTGATCAAAATCGACCTTCGAATGGATTTCGCTTGAAGAACAAAGCTTCATTGGACGATTTCGCTTGAAATTTCAAGCGACACTTAACATTTCGCTTCAAACAGGTTTCGTTTTCGCTTGAAGGATTTCGCTTCAGGATTTCGCTTCAGAAAGTGTTTACTTGAAAGTTTCGCTTGAACCATTTCGCTTCAAGAATTTTGCTTAAAGCATTTCGCTTCAAGGATTTCGCTTCAACCAGTTTGACAATTTCGCTTCAAAGACTGTTCACTTGACCAGTTCGCTTGAAAGACACAAAGTGACCAGTTCGCTTGAAAGAATCTGTTATTGAGTAACGTGCTATTGAAACATGGATTCCGAGTTCTACAACGCATTTGCCTCATCGACTACTCCAACTGCAATTGCTCAAGCAATGAATTCAGAAAACGAGACGGGAACGACTCAAAAGCCCCCTAAATTGATGAACATTGAGGAATACTACGGGTGGAAAGATCGCTTTGAAAACTGGGTTTAGGCAAATCATCTCAGATCATGGGAATGCATATTGAAGAAGTACACATTGCCTCGAACAGATTTGCAAGTCATCAAAGAAATATCCGAGTTCACTGATCAAGAACGAGCAATGTATAGAGCTGAGAAAATGATGATTAGTTTGTTGCAGCAGGCGATAAAAGAAGATATATTCATCCTGTTACAGCACGATAAAACTGCTAAGTCAATTTGGGATGCGCTAAAGGTCAAGTTCGAGGGAAGCGAAAACATGATCAAAAGCAAGAAAGCGTTACTAAAGAAAGAATTTGATTTGTTTAGTAGTTTGCCGGGAGAGGATACTAAAAAGCTTACGAGAGATACTGTCATTTGGTGCGATCTTTATCTATGTTGGGTGTTGAAAAAGGTCGTGAGGAGTGGGTGGATAAATTAGCGGACGCGTTACCTCAAAAGGAGTGGGGAACGTATTTGATGATCTTGAAGAATACTGGTGTGTATGATGGGTTGACAATCTCACAGTTTATAGAGAAAATAGAGAGTCAGGATCTTGAACAGCAGAAGATTGCGAGGATGAATAGTCCAAGTGGTCAACAGGATCTGAAGATGTACTACAGGGGTAGTATTCCAGCCACTGAGTCTGAAAGAAGTCCGAAGATTCAAACTGCTTTCAGTGCTGGTGATTCATCTGAGAAAACTGATCAGGGTTCGAACAAGAATAGCAGCGGGTTTTCATCATTTCCGAGTGTGAATCCGAAAGAGACTAACACGAGTTTTCAGTCTCAGAGTACAAAAACAGGAAATGGATACGTGATTCAATGCAACATAGCTCTCAATCTTCCAGAAGGTCAAAGTTTCTCTGAAGACACTGCTAAAGACCATATGGCACTTCTGGGTTCAGTACTGTTATCCTATGAAGGTCTTGTTGCTGGTCGGATCGGCAATCCTATGCTTACCAAAGAGGATTACGATCAGATAGACGCCGAAGAGATGGAACTTATGGATATAAAATGGTGTCTCGCAAGTGTTCTTCGACGAGCTGAGAAATTCAAAACAATTACCGGGAGAAATGATTTTCTTGATGCTTGTGTATCTACTTTAGGTTTTGATAAATCTAAAGTTACTTGTTTCAGATGCAGGGAAAAAGGCCATTTCAAGCGGGAGTGCAAGAACAGGGAAGCTAGTGGTGTTCAGAATCCGTTTGGAAAAGATGATTACTACCGGAAAGCCATTTATCAGCAAGTTGGTCAATCACAAGATTCACAGACAACTCATGGTAGAAAGATTGAGGATTCCAAGAGAGCGTGTGCGGTAGATTTCAACTGGAGCAACTATATATCTTCTGATAGCAAAGCATGCATAGTCGATCAAGATGATGAGAAACTACCAGAAGGTTTCAGTTGGGATATGTTTGTGGATGAAAAAGGAGAGTTCAAAGCGTTCATTGCCAAGATCATCCGAGAGCCAGATTTGTTTGCTACTTGGATGAGATCTATCGGGGAGAATGTGAAAAGTAAAGATAAAAAGTCTGTGTCAACCGATGAAGGGTCAGATAGTACTGATAAATTTTCAGAGATATCTGGAGAAATTTCAGAAGATTTAGATGAAAGTTTACAAAGTTCAGATGAGAGTGTTCAAAATGTTGTTACTTCAGAAAAGGAAGTGGTTTTTGATCAAACACCAGTTGATTCTGGTTTATCAGATGCTAGTTCTGAAAAATCTGTAGAGTTTGATCAAACACCAGTTGATAGCAGCAGTGATGATGAGGAGGAAAAATATGTTAATGTTACCAAATTTCATCTTTCTCCTGAAAGTTTTCATTTCTATTTTGCAGATCGAGTAGAGAAACTAAAGGAGAAAAGAGCTGCTAAAGAACAACAAACTGAATCTGATGGTGATGTTCAGAATGTTGAAAGTGTTGTTAAGAAGATTACCAAGGTTGAAAAAGAAGAAGAAAAGGTGATTGAAGTAGAAAAAGTGATTGAGGTTGTTAAAACAATCGAAGTTGAGAAGATTGTTGAAGTCGTCAAGCCTTGCGAGAAGTGTTTAGAAGCATGCAAGGAATGTGTTGCGAAAGATGACATTATAGCTGAGTATGAGAAGAAGAAGGAGCAGTTATTGTTCAATCTCAATTATGTGAAAGAATCATACGATGTCTTGAACAAAACAGTAACTGGTCTCCAAAAGACAAACTCAGAACGAGAACAAGCACTAACGATGATGAATGCTGTGATGATGACAAAGCAAAAAGCTATCAACTTTTACATCGAAGAGAGTGCTAAATGGAAGCAAGAGTTGGAAACAGAGAAGATTGAAAATGAGAGAATTAGACGTTTATTACAAAGTTATTCTAGTTCTGATTATCTCATTGATCGTATTTACCCAACTGTTGCAGGTATGGAAGCTTTTCAAGATGAGAAGCCAAAGATGGAAAAGAAAGATAGTGGTAAGAAACCGACTGTTAGATATAACAAGTGTCCGCCTCCAATTTGGGAAGGGTACTCTCCTAGAAAACCAAATGAGGAGCAACTTGAAAAAGCAGTCAATATAAAGCTAAAAACCGACACAACTGACGTTTTACCAGATAACATTGATGTCACGTTTACTTCGTCCGATACTGATCATGAGTCTGAGTTAATAAAAAAGGTGGTCGATCAGGTGTTGGATACTGAGGAGGAGTCTGAGTCAAAGTCTGAGTCTGGAGGGTCAAATTCGTCGGTCAACAGTCAAAAGTCATCGGTTAAACAGTCTTATAGTAAAGAATTTTTGTTATCGAAAGCAAATTTGGATGATGAAACATTTGAAGTTGCATACACTTTAAATGATTCGGACAAATTATACTCTGACAAAGAGTTTCCAATAAGAAGTGTTCGTTTTGACATGATCAAAAAGGTTTTCAAAATGACAGAAATTAATATTTCTGAAATAAAAGACTTAAATATTACTGAAAAACCTAAAAAGTACACTTCAAGAGTTCAACAACGTCTAAACAAGAAAAAGGGTTACAATTCTGGTTCTGGTTGTCAAAAGAAACAAAACCAAAATCGTAGCTACAAAAAGAAAGGTCTTGGATTTATTCCACCAGAAAATTCTAAAAATTTGAAAAATTCTAAAACAAAAACAGAATTTGTGTCAGGTGGAAGTGCAGAAGAGGAACAAAAGAAACCATTCTGGAGACAGTCTAATCAGGAGTTTCTTGCTGAAAGAAAGAAGAATGGAGCTGATATATGTTACCAAAGAGAGACTCGAACCTGTTATAGATGCAATGAATTCGGTCACATTGCATGGAATTGTCCGAAAAATGCCAAGACAAAACAGGGAGTTTCTGAGAAATTGAAAGAAAAAGTTGTTGTTATTGAACCACCAACCGAAAAATTTAAAATTTTTGAAAACTCAACCTATGAGGTTGGTGAGTGTTCCAAAAAGAATTTTTATAAAAAGAAAGAGAATGACAATCAAGTGTGGGTTGTTAAGAAAGTTGATGAGAACGTCGGCGATGAATCTGGTTCCACAAAGCCAGAAGAGCCACAGGTTGAGGTGAAAATTTCAGTGAATGATGATGAGTTTCCATCACTGAAATTTGAAGAAGTTAAACAGAAAATTGGTAAGGTTGATATCTCGAATCAGTTTTATAAAGAGAATAATAAGTTTGATGTCGAGAAAACATTTAATGGAAGTGTAAAGAAAATTTTTGGGAAAATGTTGAATGGGAAAGCTAAGGGGGTTAAAGATTTTTATGCCACGAAAAAGGCAACATACAACCCTACTGCTCAAGAATTGAAAGCCATCAAGTCTGAAAAGACTTGGATGGAAGTTTGTTTCCCATGATAGTCTAAGGACTATGCCGGAGATCCCAAGTTTGTAATCGTGGATCAGGAATCGGCATCTTTCTAATGTTTGAAGATTTTGGTTGAAAGATTTTGATAGTGTTTGAATGTTTACAGGTTGAAGGACTACGCCGGAGCTTCCAGGTTGGTAAGTGCGAAGCAGGAATCGGCATCCTGATTGGTAAAATGGTGATGTAGACGTAACATTCCTACAGTTGGGATAGATTTATACTTACAAGTGATATTGTTTGTGATTCTACAAGTGGTAAAATCAAGGACATTAAGTTGTACTTGCATTTTCCTACAAGTGGTTGACGACAAAATGATGAACCATACCCCGAACCTACAAATGGTTTTAAATCAACAAAACTCATTTTCCGGAAAAATCATTTTGATTAAAATAAACTTAAGTGTTTTGAAATCTAAATGAGAAAATGGTTTGTGATAGGGGGAGTTCTGATTGTTTATGCCGAGTGAATGGCGATTTGATGTGATTCAGTGTCAGTTGTCAAGTTTCTGTACAGTCTGTATGTTTCAATTGTGTCAAGTGTCTTAGTTTTCAAATTTTCCTAAAATGTGTTTGCATTTTAGGGGGAGTAAGAAATTTTTAGAAAATCCAAAAACATTTGAAAATTTGAAAAAGCCAAAAACATGATAAAATTCAAAATGAGTTGTGTTGCGAATAAGAGGAAATGATAGTACATCAGTGGACTATCACGGCACGCTAAAGAATTGGAAAGTAAAAATGTGATAAACGGTCTCACTGATGATGTGCCAGTAGATTTTTGCACATTTAGTAAATTGTGACGAGATATAAACATAAATTTCAAACTTGCTTGTTCTGTGGGTTAACACAAACTTGGATATATAGGTAACCCCTGAAATCTTGTTTGAAAGGTCCCTTATTCTGAGATACTAGGTCTTTATGCTCAGTGATATCTGGGGTATTATCCCGGGACTTCTGCTGAAAGAAATTTCTGACCTAGTCCCCGGATAATGCTTTCTGCAAATGCTTGAAACATAGCATCGCCCTCAGCAAGCTGATGAAACAATAAAATTGATAGTCGCTGCTGTTGTAATGCAAAAGATCCTCTAAAGGGGACACACCAAAAGTCGAAGCCGTCATCTCTCTGCGTATCGAAAGATCGACCTGAGCTCTCACGGCCCTCGTACTATAATTTATTCCCCTGACAGATATCATCTGTGGTATACTCACCTGTAAGACTGAATATTGGGATTTGGATACGGGAGTATATTCAAGTAGTGGGACACACGGATAAGTTCAAGTGCTTAAAACATTAATATTGTATCTCGGATCAGTTGAACTTTGTGTGAAAATTTAAGTGGACAAGTATACTGACAATCTAAGTGAATCGTTTAGAACTTAAAATGAAATGAAGCTTAACGGTGTTGGTGATTTGTCTCAGAAACTGATATGATCCTCTTGCACAAACTCACAAAAATATTGTCTGTAAATATTTTATTTCTGCATTTTAGTCTCTCAGAAAATCCAAAAAGATTTTGTGTGTGTTTTAGCATAATTTTTGAAAAAGTTAAAAAGATTTTCGACAACTGATGTTGGAAAGCTGATTTTCAAAATTCCAAGTGCTAAACATGATGAGCAGCATTTGAGGGGGAGTGTTTGTGTAAATCTAATTGTTTTCGTTAAATCTAACCTTCTTCAAGTGGTTCATCATAGATATTTGAGAGAAGAGCCTGAGATGTTGCAATTATATGTTTGTTTTAATGATTATGAGAGTCATGTGTTGATACTCAGGTATTTGATATGTGATAAAATTAGAAAATTTATGTCTGGGTTAAGATTGTGCAGGTAGCCAGGTTTCGATATTCTGAAAATCTCTGTTGGAAGAGAGCCAAGTTTCGATCCTGGAAATTAATTCTGAAAGCCTGTGTAGATCAGACAACGATCCTGAAGATTTTACTGAAGAACAAAAGAATGCCAGCAAATCGTGAGAGGGAGTCTGATAGAGCCAGTGATTCTGGAGAAGAAGATAGAGAGAGAAAAGCCCAGAGACTGATCAAGACTGAAGATGTGAAGACACAGAATTGTTGTGACTCGATAGTCGACTCGTCAACATCTGAGGGGGAGTCTGTTGGTGCACTACATCTGTCGACTTCGTCTTGTATCGAGTCTTATATTAGTTAGAATAGATCAGGGCATGTAGAATGAGAAAATATGAGAGAGTTAGTAGATTTCGCTTGAAGGAATGTTTTGTAGGGAATTTCGCTTGAAGCAGCTCAAGCGAAATCAACATGTTCAGATTTCGCTTCAGACATGCTGTTGTTCATCCCAAGCGAAATCTCCAAGTCTATATATAGGGGTTCAAGTTCAAGCGAAATGGTGAGTTAAAAAGTTGTGATTTTCATACCGAGGTGTTGCCGGTTTGAGAACTGATTGTAATTGCATTCATATCAATACAAATCAGTGTTAAAGTGAAGATTCAGTTGTTTACACGTCAAATACTTGTTTTCCGCACCTGTATTTGATTGAACTCCTCTGAACCGACTCGTTTAGGTCGCGAACCCGATCCTACAGTTCTGGCACTTGACTATAGAAGGTGCTGACATTAATGGTTATACTCGAAGGTTCCACGATCTGTCTAGAGTGCTTCCCTACATGGTGACTCCCGAATTTAAGCGTGTTGAATGTTACATTTGGGGACTGGCCCCAGAATTCCGTGGCATGGTAACTTTGGCCAAACCCCAAACTATCACTGAGGCTGTAACTCTAGCTGTCAGCCTTACTGAAGATTGTGTTCATATGAAGAAGCTATCACTGAACCCAACAGAAAAGACCGAGACGCATGCTGAGTCGTCCGGCGACAAGAAAAGGAAACATGCAAACCTGAATCAAGTAACTCGTAACAACAAGGGTTCCAACAAGAAGCGTGACGCTAACCCGCCCCAGGAGGCGAAAACCCTTGCAACCATGAATGACGCTCCTGCCAGGAGGTACATGGGCACTCGGCCCGTTTGCAACAATTGCAAGCGTCATCACGAAGGGATTTGTCGCGTTCCAAAATGCGACAAGTGCGGAAAACTGGGTCACCGCACAGAAGATTGTTGGGGAAAAGGAAAGAACCGGAATGGGAATGGTACTAGTAACAGGAATGGTAACGGGAATGGAAAGAATCAAGGATGCTTCAGTTGTGGAAGCAATGATCATTTCATGAAAGACTGCCCAAAGGGAAACAACGCTCAAGCTCGAGCATTTGTGATTGGAGCAAAGAACGCACGCGAGGACCCTAACATGGTCACCGGTACGTTTCTCATTAACAATCACTTTGCATCCATATTATTTGACACTGGCGCCGATTATAGCTTCATGTCTGTGGAATTTAAACGCATGCTTGGAATAGAATCTAGTAGATTAGAAATTCCTTACTCCATAGAACTAGCCAATGGTAAACTCGTTGAATCGGGCGAAGTTGTTAGAGACTGCACATTAGAGCTCGGTGAACGAAGATTTAGCATCGACCTCTTACCTATCCAATTGGGTAGCTTTGACGTAGTGGTCGGAATGGACTGGTTGTCCAAAAACAAAGCTGAAGTTATTTGTCACAAGAAAATCATTCTCATCCCTCTGGCGAATGATGAAACTCTCATCGTGCATGGAGAAAAACGAGACGCGCCTCTTCGAATCATCAGTTGTATGAAGGCACATAAGTGCTTAAGGAAAGGATGTGTTGCCTTCCTAGCACACGTGGTAGATAAGAAGGCTGAGGAGCCAAAACTCGAAGACATTCCTGTGGTGAAGGAATTTCCTGATGTTTTTCCCGAAGATCTGCCAGGACTACCTCCGCAACGACAAGTCGAATTCCGCATAGACTTGGTTCCAGGAGCCGCTCCTGTAGCCAAGGCTCCCTATCGGCTTGCACCATCCGAAATGCAAGAGTTATCTACACAACTCCAGGAGTTGTTGGATAAAGGGTTCATAAGGCCAAGCTTCTCGCCTTGGGGAGCTCCAGTATTATTTGTAAAGAAGAAGGATGGAACACTGCGGATGTGTATCGATTACAGAGAACTGAACAAGCTCACAATCAAAAATCGGTATCCATTACCGAGGATTGATGACTTATTTGATCAGCTGCAAGGATTAAGCTACTATTCCAAGATCGACCTTCGATCTGGATACAATCAATTAAGGATACAAGAAGAAAGCGTACCAAAGACTGCATTCTGAACGCGTTATGGGCACTACGAGTTTCTGGTGATGCCATTCGGACTGACAAACGCGCCAGCGGTATTTATGGATCTGATGAACCGCGTATGCAAACCATATCTCGATAAATTCGTGATTGTATTTATCGATGATATCCTGATTTACTCGCGAACGAAAGAAGAACATGAGCAACATCTCAGAACTATTCTGGAACTACTGAAGAAAGAGAAGCTTTATGCAAAGTTCTCGAAATGCGAATTTTGGATTCGCGAAGTACAATTTCTTGGTCACGTTGTGCACGAAAAGGGCATTCATGTGGACCCATCCAAGATCGAAGCAATAAAGAATTGGGAAGCCCCCGAAACCCCAACTGAAGTTCAACAATTCTTGGGCTTAGCAGGCTATTACCGACGTTTCATCGAGAACTTCTCAAAGATAGCTCAACCGCTAACGACCCTTACACAGAAAGACAAGAAATACGACTGGGGTTACAAACAGGAAGAAGCCTTCCAGCTACTTAAAAACAAGCTATGCGATGCACCGATACTATCCTTACCTGAAGGCACTGAAGACTTCGTGGTTTACTGCGACGCTTCACGACAAGGTTTGGGTTGCATGCTCATGCAACGCCAGAAAGTCATCGCTTACGCTTCAAGACAATTGAAGGTGCATGAAAGAAACTATACCACTCACGACCTGGAGCTAGGCGAAGTGGTATTCGCCTTGAAGATCTGGCGACACTATCTATATGGTACTCGATGTACAATCTTCACAGATCACAAAAGCCTACAGCAAATATTTGATCAGAAAGAACTAAACATGCGACAGCGACGTTGGGTCGAGCTGCTGAATGACTATGACTGTGAGATTAAGTACCATCCTGGGAAGGCAAACGTTGTAGCAGACGCACTAATTCGAAAAGAAAGGGTTAAGACCCTAAGGGTTCGAGCGTTAGAAATGACTATTCGAACGAACCTCACTGTACGTATTCGTGATGCACAACAAGAAGCCCTTAAGATGGAAAACCGTAAAGCTGAATACCTACGAGGCATGTTGAATTATATGGTGCCAAATGAAGAGGGAGCCTTATACTTTAAGAAGCGTATTTGGGTTCCGCTCTATGGCGGTATTCGAGAAGTCATCCTTGAGGAAGCACATAAATCAAGATACTCGATCCATCCAGGATCGGACAAAATGTATCAAGACTTAGAAGAATACTATTGGTGGCCGAGACTCAAGAGCGACGTTGCTGTTTATGTTGGAAAATGCCTAACCTGTGCTAAGGTTAAGGCTGAATATCAGAAACCGTCCGGCCTACTACAACAACCAGAGATACCCATGTGGAAGTGGGAGCAAATCTCAATGGACTTCATAACAAAATTACCCAGGACCCCGAGAGGGCACGATATGATATGGGTAATAGTTGATCGATTAACGAAATCTGCGCATTTCCTACCGATCCGAGAGAAGGATAGCACTGGAAAGCTTGCAGAGATATACTTAAGGGAAATTGTGGCACGTCATGGAGTGCCTATCTCAATCATTTCAGAAAAAGATGGACGCTTTGTCTCAAGAATCTGGCAAACCTTTTAGGAAGCCTTTGGATCTCAGCTAGATCTAAGCACGGCATTCCATCCACAAACAGACGGCCAGAGCGAACGGACTATACAAACGTTAGAAGATATGCTTTGCGCATGTGTCATGGATCTAGGTGGCAGCTGGGATACTCATCTACCTTTAGTTGAGTTCTCCTACAATAACAGTTATCATACGAGCATAAAATCCGCACCGTTCGAAGCTCTGTATGGCCGCAAGTGCCGATCGCCCTTATGTTGGGCAGACGCTGGGGATAAACGTATGGTTGGTCCTGAACTTGTACAAGAGACAACCGACAAGATTTCGCAGATCCGAGAGCGCATTAAGACGGCTCGAGATCGACAAAAGAGCTACGCTGATCAAAGACGAAAACCATTGGAATTCGAGGTGGGAGACAAAGTGTTGTTAAAAGTCTCACCCTGGAAGGGCGCAGTAAGATTTGGAAAACGTGGAAAGCTGAATCCACGATACATCGAACCATTCAAAATCTTGGAAAGGATTGGTACCGTGGCATACAAGTTGGAATTACCGGAACAACTTAACGGAGTACATGATACATTCCATGTATCCAACCTCAAGAAGAGTCCAACACAAGAAGACGTGATCATCCATGCGGATGAAGTGCATATTGATGATGCCCTCCGATTTACAGAACAACCCGTTGAGGTTACCGACTGGAAAGTCAACAAGACCAGGAGGAGCAGTGTAAAACTTGTCAAAGTACGTTGGAACTCTAAGCACGGACCCGAGTACACGTGGGAACGTGAATACCAGTTCAAAGAAAAGTATCCCCACCTGTTCAAGAAGACTCCTGTGAGAGTTAGCTCAGCCTGAATTTCGGGACGAAATTCTTTTAACGGGGGGAGACTGTAACAACTGGCACCAAACCGATAATTTCTGTACACTTTAATTATTGTTTAATGACTGCAATGGTGTGCTTAAATGTCAACATTGACTGATTACATGCTAAACAAGTGAATTCATGCACGTTTTATACGACAAAATAGTGCTTTATGCATTAACGAGAGCGTTGCGTCAGAAATACTAGTAAACTCACCGGTAAGACACATTGTGTCAACAATTTTGCAGAAAACAGCCAGACAGTAAAATTGAAGCCTAGGTGTAGGCCCAACAACAAGAATACATTAGAACCCAAGATTACATACAAGGGTTTACATACATACCTTGCGGAAGCTAAAATACGCACTAAAAAGCACCCGAAACGCACTTTAAGTGCATAATTTTATTAAATTCAGCTCAAATCAGCTTTTCAACATATAAATATCATGCAGAAATTTTGTTTTATCATCCAGAATACTTTCCTAAGTGTCGGGAATTGAAAGTGTTACAAAAGGATACTTAAAAGACACTAAACGGTGCAATTTAGCACTTTAACGAACCGGTAGCCAACCGAACAACCGGACACTACCCGAAACATCAAATTTTTACTAGAAACACTGTTTTAGTATTTCAAAGCTAGTTATGGTCACAGAACATCATATTACGTCTCATAAATATTAAATACATAAAAATACCCAACTAGTGCCATTAAAACCTAACTAGATCATGCAACTTACAATTGGAATGTTTCACTTAACCCCCCCCCCCCCCCATGTTGGACGATTAAGAGACATGGGGGCCACACCATGATTTTATTTGATTACTTTAATGGATCATGTTTCCCCATCTTAGAAATAAGATCCAACGGTAGATGTGAAGATAGCATATTATAAGTATGTCCATACGATCAATAACTTCATCTTCATCAACATCACCTACACACCATCTCTCCTTCCTCCTTCCCTTCAAGCTACGGCACAAGCACCCCCTCCCCACACATCCATTTTCAATCCACACTCATCCATTCTAAGGTGATATTAAGGTATAAGGAGGTCACTAACGAAGCTCGGTGCAATCGGATCTTGAAGGACCTTCTTCATTTGCTTTTATCCACCACTTTTCTTCTCTTGAACATCCCTAGCCTTGAGCTAGTGGTAAGAACATCATACACTCCATTTTACATCTTATTTAGGTGGTTAAAGAATGATATATGATGTTAATCTTGAAGAACACTAAGATACATAAGAAGTAAACTTGAACATAAGCTTTAAATATGAAGAAACTTGGTGTAAATGAGTTGTTATGATTGTTGGTAGAAATAATGTGGATAATCATGTAATCTTTCTAGATCATGATTAAAAACATAATCTAGCAAGATGAGAGGATGAACATGTTAAAGGTTATGGATCATCCTCACTAAAGTCATGAACTTGAATGAAAATAATGTTTCTTGAAAAATAATGATCAAAATATGTTGTGAATCATATAGATCTAAATATTTCAAGTATGATTATCCAAGAAACCAAGTTAAAAATACAAGTTTTACTTAATCTAGGTTTTTAAGCAAATAAACCTTATTTTTGGTGGTTAATAAAGTAAAGATACACATGTGTAACAAGAAAAATACAAGAAGAAGTATTTTTAGAAAACTTGAACATAAGTTGTAAAGAATCGTATTCTTTAAAAATGAAGTTTTTAAAGAAGCAATCACACTTTAAAGGGTAAAAAGACTTACTAAATACACTAGTAAGTTACTACGCATTTTTATAAATTATCAAGTTCATGAAATAGAGAAATTGATGTGTATCGTTGATGATTGTTGTTGAAAATGATTGATGATGATTTTAAAAGAAAATAAACACATGTTTTGAAAACATGGGAAACCTCCATTTTTAGGGGAAACTCTGTCAAAATTTCTATAAATTTTGACACTTAGAAAAACATAAGTTTTTGAGAAATTATCCCCTAAAAATGTATCTAAAGCATTTACCAAGGTTTCCCTAATTTTTGTGTTAAGAAACGAGGATTTCTTCAAGAATAAAAATGGGTATTAAGTATGTATATTTTTGAGAAAAATATATATATTTATTGATCGCCAAATTTTGTGCTAAGTGTATGTAGTATGTATTATACTTGATAGTGTATTAGGACTTGAAAATACACTAAATACTCACGAGAAGTAAAAACACAAAAATACACATACAACATACAAGATACATAATTCGGGTGCAAAATACAAAAAGCTTATATTTATTTTTGAGAAAATAATATAAGTAAGACACTTAGTTAAAAATATAAATTATTTTTAACACAAGAAAACATATACAAAAGAGAGTGACTGTACTTGTGCGACACAAGTCTAGTGACTAACGTTAAGAAAACGCGTATAGGTCACGACGTTAATTAAGCAAATCCGGTGAAGTTTACGACGCAAGGAACGCAAAGTTGTGAGTTCATTCTCCCCCTTTTCTTTAACTGTTTTCAGTTTTATAAGTTCGGGGGTCAAATACATGTTCCTGAATGTTTACAGGAAAGTTTGTGTCCCCACTTTTAATCTTTTACATACTTTAAACTTGGGGCGAACACATGAAAATTGATAGTTGATATAATAAACGAGAATTGATACATGATATAATAAACGAGAATTGATACTTGATATAATAAACGAGAATTGATACTTGACATGATGAATACATAAACAAGAAGCACTCTTGGTGATCACTAGTACCAAGTATGATGCGTTTTGAGGAATGATACGAGAAATCGTGTCACGAATAGGGTACCATAAGCACCATTAATCGTGTACATACTTAGACCGCAGAACAAAAGGTTAGATCTAACGGGTGACCGGGCAGCCACACTCTCGGTGAACACTAGTACCGAGTAGTGCTTTTGTGTCTCCGTCGTGAATCGACAACTAGAAAAATGCCTATGGTTTGGTGACTTCCTATGTCATGTCACATGTTAATGGCCTTGCAACCCATTAACTATACAAGAATACTTTATTTGTACGAAGTTCATACACAAGAATACTTTATTTGGTTCATACCACAAGAATACTTTATTTACACAAGAATACTTTATTTTCACAAGATACATATCATGTTTTGACACAAAGTATACAAACGTGTTCAATACAAAAACTGCATGAATTCACACCAACATTATGTTGACGTTTTTCCAAAACTCACATGTATTTCAGGTAACTAAAAGTGGATGTGCGCGCGGTCTTACTCATGCTCGTGGATGTCGTTTATGTTTGTCTTAAATAAGTTGTAAACTTTCAGACAATGTGTCGTTTCGTGATGTAAACTATTAACTATGTTTTCCGTTATGTAATGGTAATGACATTTGAAGTTATTTTTATGAGCATGTAGTATGTTTACCTTTCGTATGCAACGAGAACCTTTCATTATCACACCTCGTGCTTCCGCCACAGAAAGGGGTGTGACACTATATACGCAACACTTTCCATGATACATTTTTCGAAAGTGCTTAGCCAATGAAACAGCTATATGTTATGACGACATTAAAAAGGACGATAAACTTAACTATGTCATAAAGCCTATAGTAATTCTTGATCCGAAAGAATCGGACACCTCTTGGGAGTCCGAGGAAGAGATACTATGCTTATACTCTTCCTTAATTGATATGTAGTATGATTTCAAGGACGAAATCTTCTTTAAGGGGGATAGACTTGTAACACCCCTAAAATATTAAACTATATATATATATATATGTATGTATGTATACTGGTATAATTATTTCTATTGGAAATAAATAGTAAGATTTAATACTAGGAATAATTAACCTAGTTAAAATCTTGTCATAAAAGAGGGGGAATCAAAGCATTTTAACTCTTTTATAACACTTAGAAACTAGAGGGGCCAAAAGTGTAAATTTCGAAAATTGTTTTGTTTTAATCCTGGATAAATATCAGGACACACACTTTGTGTGTGTATCCTGTTCGAACAAAACCCCAGGAGCGACCAAGGCTCTTCAAACCCCTAAATCAGCTCAATTCACTCAATATCAAAGAAACAAAATCAAATTGAAGGTGATTCAAGGCTGAATTTGTGATCCTTAAACATAGTAGATCACAAGGTATGTTGAATTCTTATATATGATGATGTCTTGAGTTGACATGATATCTTATAACTGAAATTAATGATGTCTTTAGTTGACATGATTTCTTATGATTAAATTAGGATGATAATAATCCTAAGAACAAATCTTAGACAAGAATTTGATAGTTTTATGTTATAATCTATTGAATTCAATATTATCATATGTATGATTATATGGGTTTTTGAATAAAATGAAGAACACTTAAATTGTAAGGATGATTTAGTGTTACTTGAATGTTTGGAAGTAAGTTTAAGTGTGGTTATGCTATTCTTGATATAGGACTCGAAACAGTATGCTTGAACATGGTTAAAGTTAGTACTCATTAACATGATAAGGCTAGGGTACTAATTATGCACACAAGATGTTTGATAAAATGCTTGAAAGAACTTGAAATAAGTGAGAATTATGAAATAATCACTTATTTGACTAGTTGGAAAACATTGGATGTTGAATATAGAATTATGAATTCTAAACAATATGTTCGAATGGAATTCTATAGGCAAACTGCGTGGTTCGTCAAGTAGTCAAGGCGAAACGGATAGTCGGTTGAAAGGAAAGCTTTAAAGGTACGTGGCTAAACGCTTCGTAAATTTTGTTATTTTGTTATGTTCTATTATATTAAATGATAGAATTATAGTTATGAAGTTGGGTTATTACTAAAACGGAGGATTTCTGTTTGTATTAACCGGTTGAAATAACTAGAATATAGCGTTAAATAAAAAACATGGAAGTGGTGGATTCCACTTTAAGAGTTAAACGGGTCAAAGTGATCCGAATCATACGTGTTTGGTTTTATGAAAGTGATAGAGTTCGTTGACGAAACCAAACGGGTTACTTAAATTCTAACTACAAGTTAGAAGAAATATATAAAGTGATGGATTTCACTATAATAGGCAAATGAGTCAAATTGACTCAATCAATGAGAGTTTGGTAATATAAAGCGATGGATGTCGCTAATGAAACCAAACGGGTCAAAACAACCAAAGTAATGAAGCTTTGGTGAAATGAAGCGAAGGATTTCGCTAACATAGGATAAACTGGACAAACGATGTCTTGATGCAAACAGGAAAGGTTGCAAGTTTAAAGCTGTCGAAATAAAGCCGGATTTTAATTAGTAAACATTATAGTCGTTAACCGAGAAGGGTAACGCTGAATATAAGTCATAAACTCAGTTGTGAGTATGACTAAAAGAAGCATGAACCCCAAATATAGGATTTTGTTAATTTCGTTTAATTAGTTATAGTTAAACGGGTCGAATAAACGACGCATATATAAATATAACAGGCGCATAAACCTCATGGTTAAGGCCCCTAGTATTAGTAAACAATTGAGGTTGTGCTATTAGTATAAAACAGATAGTTATTTTGACTAAATTGATGCTTAAAAACATAACTGGTCAAAATAACTTGAAATTATTATAAGACGAGCGCTTAAATTTGAGAATTTTTTTCATTCAGATGTGGGATTTTAATTCCATGTTATAGATGATCTAATTACGGTCGCGTAGAAAGAAACGTGACCCAAATCGGACCAAAAACGAAGAAGTTATGATCATTTTCGTAAAGTTTGGGTGAGCTGGGAAATTGCAGGTCTGCAGTACATACTCGCTGTTGAAATGACGTCCTCGCGTCACGCGACGACTAACAGTCACCATGGTCACGGCCCGCGACAGTGGTCGCTCACGTGACGGTTTCCCTTCCACCTGTCGCAGCACACGACGACCTACTAAGTTGCTGAAATGTTGTTAATTGTGTTTTGGTCTTGTGAACTTGATTATACACATTATAATCCTCACAACTAAAAGTTTTGAGTGGTTTTGATTGTAGGTAACTCATATTTACTAGACGGATGACGATCAAGCAGATGAAAGAACCGAACATGCATACTAATGAAGCTTCCGCAACTAAATTATGTTTTTTTGTCACTAAACAACACTTTTGTGTTGTTTGCTAAACTTGTGTAGCACCTTATCAACGTCCTTTGAATGTTCTTTTAAACTTGCGTAAATATTGTTGAATGTTTTGCACACGAAGGAAACGTCGTTATATCGATGTTTTAAAAAGTGGCAAGATATATATATATATAAATCCATAAGATATAATATGAATATGTTGTAAGGGTCTTACAAGTTGGTAATTAGAGCCTCGTTAAGACAAAGTGTGTTCGGTTCAAAGCTTGATCAAGACATTCGGTAAGAGTTACTTATAAAATGAGTCAAGATTTAAAGATTTAAATGATGTAAAATATGAGAAAAGTGTATGGGAGGAATGTATGAAAACGCTCGAACCCGGGAAATACATTAACTAATAAAGGTAAGGCAAGTTATGTACTTGACCAAACCGAAAAACAAATAACACATTACTTGTGATTAAGTATGTGTGATATAAATTGATGTGTGTAAAATGCAACATATAAATTACATCAAATAAGGCATAAAACTAACCCTTTTTAAGTACTAATATTGGAAAAAGAGTGTTTTTGTCTTCCTTTTGTATTTTCAGGATTAAATGAGCTCAAAAACGCAAAAGAAGCAAAAAGACAGCTAAATCCAACATAAATACAAGGAAAGGAACATTAGTGGACTGCCCGACCCCTCAACGGCACCTTCCAAAGCAAAAAGGAGAAGACAGAAGGCTGAACACGCCCCGTGCTCAGCCAGCACGGGGCCGTGCCCAAGAAGCAGCAGAAAAGACAAATCCATAGAAGCTTCTATTGCCCATCACGGGGCCGTGCTCAGCGGACACGGGGGCGTGTCGAAAGTACAGCAGGCGCATTTATTGTAATTGCGAATTACAATTAATGAGGAAAGAGATTGTCAGACGGACACGGGGCCGTGCCCAGCGGACACGGGGCCGTGTCCAGCTCTCTGTTCAGCCTATAAATAGGGGTGCTTGGATTCATTTTATCTCATCCCTTGGCACACCACCTCTCTCACACTTCATCCACCACCCACCACCATCACAACACCATCATCCACCACCATCATCCATTGTCCATCGTAGAGTGTGTGAGTCGTCTCGGGATCCAAGATTGATCGTAAGAGTTCTTGACAATCAAGGCCATGTTTGCCTAAGTCTCTTACATCACTTGGTGAAGACAAAGTGTCTAGTATAATACTTTTTATTTCTAATCTTTTGCACTTTTTATTTGGTTTTGTATTAATGACTTTAATAACTAGTTACTTATGTTGAAGGTGATCTTTCCTTATCATTTGTCCGTGGTGTCTTGACGAAACCAAACGGGTTACTTAAATTCTAACTACAAGTTAAAAGAAATATATAAAGTGATGGATTTCACTATAATAGGCAAATGAGTCAAATTGACTCAATCAATGAGAGTTTGGTAATATAAAGCGATGGATGTCGCTAATGAAACCAAACGGGTCAAAACAACCAAAGTAATGAAGCTTTGGTGAAATGAAGCGAAGGATTTCGCTAACATAGGATAAACTGGACAAATGATGTCTTGATGCAAACAGGAAAGGTTGCAAGTTTAAAGCTGTCGAAATAAAGCCGGATTTTAATTAGTAAACATTATAGTCGTTAACCGAGAAGGGTAACGCTGAATATAAGTCATAAACTCAGTTGTGAGTATGACTAAAAGAAGCATGAACCCCAAATATAGGATTGTGTTAATTTCGTTTAATTAGTTATAGTTAAAAGGGTCGAATAAACGACGCATATATAAATATAACAGGCGCATAAACCTCATGGTTAAGGCCCCTAGTATTAGTAAACAATTGAGGTTGTGCTATTAGTATAAAACAGATAGTTATTTTGACTAAATTGATGCTTAAAAACATAACTGGTCAAAATAACTTGAAATTATTATAAGACGAGCGCTTAAATTTGAGAATTTTTTTCATTCAGATGTGGGATTTTAATTCCATGTTATAGATGATCTAATTACGGTCGCGTAGAAAGAAACGTAACCCAAATCGGACCAAAAACGAAGAAGTTATGATCATTTTCGTAAAGTTTGGGTGAGCTGGGAAATTGCAGGTCTGCAGTACATACTCGCTGTTGAAATGACGTCCTCGCGTCACGCGACGACTAACAGTCACCATGGTCACGGCCCGCGACAGTGGTCGCTCACGTGACGGTTTCCCTTCCACCTGTCGCAGCACACGACGACCTACTAAGTTGCTGAAATGTTGTTAATTGTGTTTTGGTCTTGTGAACTTGATTATACACATTATAATCCTCACAACTAAAAGTTTTGAGTGGTTTTGATTGTAGGTAACTCATATTTACTAGACGGATGACGATCAAGCAGATGAAAGAACCGAACATGCATACTAATGAAGCTTCCGCAACTAAATTATGTTTTTTTGTCACTAAACAACACTTTTGTGTTGTTTGCTAAACTTGTGTAGCACCTTATCAACGTCCTTTGAATGTTCTTTTAAACTTGCGTAAATATTGTTGAATGTTTTGCACACGAAGGAAACGTCGTTATATCGATGTTTTAAAAAGTGGCAAGATATATATATATATAAATCCATAAGATATAATATGAATATGTTGTAAGGGTCTTACAAGTTGGTAATTAGAGCCTCGTTAAGACAAAGTGTGTTCGGTTCAAAGCTTGATCAAGACATTCGGTAAGAGTTACTTATAAAATGAGTCAAGATTTAAAGATTTAAATGATGTAAAATATGAGAAAAGTGTATGGGAGGAATGTATGAAAACGCTCGAACCCGGGAAATACATTAACTAATAAAGGTAAGGCAAGTTATGTACTTGACCAAACCGAAAAACAAATAACACATTACTTGTGATTAAGTATGTGTGATATAAATTGATGTGTGTAAAATGCAACATATAAATTACATCAAATAAGGCATAAAACTAACCCTTTTTAAGTACTAATATTGGAAAAAGAGTGTTTTTGTCTTCCTTTTGTATTTTCAGGATTAAATGAGCTCAAAAACGCAAAAGAAGCAAAAAGACAGCTAAATCCAACATAAATACAAGGAAAGGAACATTAGTGGACTGCCCGACCCCTCAACGGCACCTTCCAAAGCAAAAAGGAGAAGACAGAAGGCTGAACACGCCCCGTGCTCAGCCAGCACGGGGCCGTGCCCAAGAAGCAGCAGAAAAGACAAATCCATAGAAGCTTCTATTGCCCATCACGGGGCCGTGCTCAGCGGACACGGGGGCGTGTCGAAAGTACAGCAGGCGCATTTATTGTAATTGCGAATTACAATTAATGAGGAAAGAGATTGTCAGACGGACACGGGGCCGTGCCCAGCGGACACGGGGCCGTGTCCAGCTCTCTGTTCAGCCTATAAATAGGGGTGCTTGGATTCATTTTATCTCATCCCTTGGCACACCACCTCTCTCACACTTCATCCACCACCCACCACCATCACAACACCATCATCCACCAACATCATCCATTGTCCATCGTAGAGTGTGTGAGTCGTCTCGGGATCCAAGATTGATCGTAAGAGTTCTTGACAATCAAGGCCATGTTTGCCTAAGTCTCTTACATCACTTGGTGAAGACAAAGTGTCTAGTATAATACTTTTTATTTCTAATCTTTTGCACTTTTTATTTGGTTTTGTATTAATGACTTTAATAACTAGTTACTTATGTTGAAGGTGATCTTTCCTTATCGTTTGTCCGTGGTGTCTTGGCATTATTTTACTGTCTATATAAAATAAAGGATTTTCACCATTCATATCTCCACGGTCTATATGGAGGTATGTTGGCTACCTGGTAGGGGGTTAAGGGAACGGTTTGGTAAAGGTCTTGCCATTGTTCAGCGTTTAGAGGTCCTGCAATGGACCTGGGTCAAATTTAGTAGGACCTCCTTCAATACTTCACGGTATTGGATGGCGGGGGTCCAAACTCTTTGATCCCCTCATAAGTTAACTACTATTAATACTATAACCCGACTATTTAGGACTGTATCCCTGCTGACTCAGACTACTTAGCCGAGGGTAACGTCACCGCCAAAAGCGGGGCCTACCACAATACTGCATTAATAACTTAATTCATTATCTTCCAATAATCCACCCCTTTAGGATTGTATCCCTGCTGACTCAAACTACTGGGGTGAGGGTAACGTCACCTTCAAAAGAGGGGCCTACTACAATAACTAAGATAATCTCTTAATTATGTGCAAAAGTGCGGAAATAATCAAAGGTTATACTAGATACGAGTCGGAACCAAGTGATTCATCTTGTCTATCTGTTTTTCTTTTATTTTTATTTTTCAGCATTTTAGTTAGTTTTTAATTTTCTTAGTTTAAAACATTTTTTCTAAACTTTTATTTTGGTTAGACGTTGAGGATAAACCGGTACTAAAAGCTCTTGTGTCCTTGGACGACCTCGGTATCTTACCAACGCTATACTACACTCAACGATGGGTGCACTTGCCCATATGTGTGTTTAGTGTTAGTGAAATATCGTGTTTTATAAATTTAAAACTTGGCTAAAATAAGTGTTAAAAAGGGCTTAAAATATACACCTAATATATACAACACTTACCGCACATCATAAATTTCCATGTAATAAGATGGAAATGAATTAAATAGTTATTAATTAACTATTGTAAACATTTCAGTTAAAGAAATGGCCGGTGTAACCGGAAGTGAATCAACATCTCGTTTAACTGAAGAGATGAAAGCTAAAATTTCCGAGGAAGTCGGAAAAGCCTTAGAATATAGTCTATCGTAGTTTATCGATAGATTACAAACCACAATCGTGCCGGTGGTGGACGATATGATGGCGGAACTGAAAGACAGTATCTTACAAGAAAAAGAAGAAAGGAGGGTGTTGAATGTAAATCCAAGTCCCGTGAAGAAATCCAAGTCTACTAAAGCTCCCAAGAAAGGAGTTACAAAAAGTGGGTTACATCAGTGTAAATTTTGTGGAAAAATTCAAAGGGGTAAATGCTATAAGCCAGGACATAAGAAGTCTAAATGTCCAGAGCGGCTTGGAACTAAAGGAACAACTGACACAAAGTCTGATGCCCAGAAATCGAGGGCAAGGTCGTTCCACATGATAGCCACAGAGGCTAAAACTGAACTTGATGTTATTTCAGGTATATTCTTGTAAATTTAAATTCAGTACGAATTTTAATTGTTACGGGTGCAAATAAATCTTTTGTTTCACATCAATTTATTCAATACCCTACTTTCACGTTAACAAAATTACCTATGCTTTAAGAAGTAGAAATAGGTAATAATAAAAGTTTTATTATTTATAACAAGTGCTGAAATTGTACATTGAGAGTTGACGACGAAGAATACTTCGTCGACCTAATTCCTAATTCAATGTGAAAATTTCAAGTGGTCATCGGGAGGGATTGACCAGCTTGATATCACGCAAAAGTAATATGCAACTGAAGAAACACTAGATAAACGATCGGGATCGAAATATCTAGGGGGTTTGGATCTGCATAAAGTGGCTGTTCTCTCTCGTTTGATTCGATTACGATTGGTCTCCTTCTCCGACAACTCTGCAAAAAAGAAGCACCGTTAGCCTCGCCAAGGGGAGAAAGGGGTTCTCTCCTTGACCCGACTCTGGTGTGAGAATAAGTATGGGTTATGAAGAAGAAGAAGTATTTGAGAAGTGTGTGTAACTTGAATTTCATACCTGAGCAGTTCTCATATTTATAACCGGGAGCTTTTGGGCGGGAAAACATGTTAGTGAAAAGTTGACGGAAGATGCTAACCCCGCAAGCGGTTACATTTCCTTCCGTCAAGTTTCTTGATCCGACGTGAGTGCACACGGATCGTGGCTTGGATCGATGGCTGGGGATTTGCCACGTGTAAAGTGATCAAGTGGAGATTACTCTCCAATTACATGCTATCGTTGTGATTTCAGGGAGGCCTAAGGTGGCGACACGTGTCCAGACGGTTATAACCGTCTTAGTGGTGCACGATTGAATCCCTTCTAGAAGATTACTGCTGTAATCTGGTGTGACTCCTTATCGTGTGGAATCAGCTGAATAAATAAATCCCAAGTCTGGGTAAATAATGTCCAAGTCTGGATATTGAGCGGAAGTGTTTAATGTAGGATTTTCATCCTTTGCTTCGTGGGAGGAAGCGCAAGGACTTATGGTTTCCTTTTGGCGCGCAAGTGTTGGCTGCTGCTTGTTTCTTAAGCTTTTCTTTTGTAAGATCGATGCGCGGCCGCGCAAGGAAAAAAAGCTGAAAAGCAAGATTGTGGTATGGTCCCAAGTACTTATTATGAGGTTTTTGGGACCTTACCCCTTCAAGTCCCCCCAGTCTAGTGTTGTACTTATGCAAATAAGTGGAGCACTGGACTTATGAGAGGGAAATGCTTTTTGGCGCGAAAAATAAGGAAACTTCCGGAAGAAGATTCATTTTGTTCATTGTAAAGATTTTTGAAAATCTTTGACTTTAAATGAGACTGGTACAGTAAAACTGAGTGACAGGCTGTCATTGTCAGTTGTTCTTTACTGTCCGTGTTTTTCACGCGCGCGTGTAAGCGCGTTTGTGTTAGTTTTCATTCACTTTGCTGCTTGGAGCACTGTGATATCCGAAAAAGGTGTTGTGGCGGTTACCGATGCTATTTATTGCGGTGAGTATATAACGTTTGAGTTGCCCCCTTTCTGTGTAATCATTGTTTCGTTGAAAACTTCTCCTGTTCCTTTCTTCTAAGAAAAGGTTTATCATTTCTTCCTCTTATGCCAACCGGAGAACACCAAGAAGATCTTTCTGAAGGAATGTCGACTGAACTTCCACCGTTAAAGTGGCCTAGAGCGACCTTCGATGGTTTGGTTCGGAATCTCAAATTTCCGAAGAACTGGGGTGCTCTGTACCCTGAAGAGGGGCAGACTGCAGCAGATGCTCCGGCTGGGTATATTACCCGTGTTTGGGATTTTTTCTGTGAAGGCAACTTTCGTTTGCCTGTAACCAGATTTTTCCTTGAAATCCCTGAGTATTACAAGTTACATATTTCCCAATTGCACCCTATTGGCATTGTTAGGGTTCGACATTTCGAATTTGTGTGCCGAACGATGCATATCGAGCCGACGGTCCCTCGATTTAGGTTTTTTTATCAAATGCATTGTATTCAAGGATTTTATTCTTTTGTTCAGAGAGCATTTGCAAAGAAGATTTTGCAACATCCTCCGAAGTCCTTCCATGACTGGAAGCAAAAAAAATTCTTTATTAAAGCCGGAGTGATTCCGGTGAGGATGGTTTTGAGGGGAAAAGAAGATGTTCCTGTCGAAACAGTTCAGACCCCTGTTGATGAGAACTGGTATCAAGATCTGAAGGATGTTCCTAATATCGCTTTGCAGAAGAAAGCTCTTGTCGGAGCCGGTATGAGCTTGAATTAGAAAATGGACCGTGATGACAAGCCGGTGTATACGGAGGATGGGCATAGTAAGATTGGGATTTTCTCTTTTTTTTTTTTGAACTTGCCCTTTCTCCCTTTGCAGTTGTTTCGCTGTATGTTGTCGCGTTCAAGAGAGAAGGCGGGAAGATGGGTACCATTAAGAAGAAACCTGACGAAGAGCTTTGGTACCATAGAATTGTAAGAAAATTTGTTCTTCCGCGGGATGCGGATCTGTCTGCTCAGCCTGTTGCTGGTGCTGGTACGCTATGTTTATATTTATTGTTTGCTTTTTGCGCTTTTGAGTAAGATGTTCTTTGCGCTTCTGTAGGTGAGTTGTCAAACTTGGGCATAGGCCCTGAAAAGAAGAAGCGCGCGGTGACTTCTACTTCTGCGCCGAAGAAAAATGAAGATAAAACTCAATCCTTGAAGACAAAAAATGTTGGAGGAGAGAAGAAAGGTATGCACCATTCCTCTGACTCCTGGTGCGATTATGTGGTGGTTTCTGACTCTTTGGAGGGTCTTACACCTGCAGTTACTATTAGGAGGCCGAAACCTGAACCGAGAGACACCGCTGACGTCCCTCTATCCAACCCAAATGATCCCATTGACTTGGAATCTAGTCCTGAACACTTGGTGCATAGGAAGGCCGATAAAAGGAAACAAGCAGATACTGATGTTGAGGGTCAGCCCTCTAAGAAGATCCAGAGGAAGAAAATTACTAAGAAAGGCAACCTGGATGATTTTATCTCTGAGCCTGCTCCTGGTAAGTATTCTCTTAACTTCTTTCTCTTGTGCGCATTAAATCTTTACAGACTTTGTTGTTTTTTCAGAGGTTTCTGTTTCCCCTGTTCCCACAGAACCACAGTCTGTGGTAAATGAAGAACTCCCACCTTCCCCTCCGCATGCTTTTGTTGCTGACCAGTTAAAGACTACGGAGGTTCCTGAGGGTGGTGTAGAGACGACTATTGAGGCTGATAAGCCTGCTGGTGTTACCATAGAAGTTGAAAAAGTTGTTGATCCAGGGGTTGTGGATGGTGCTAGCAATCCACAATCCCCTAAAAGTGTTGCTCAAGACCTGGGGAAAGAACAATCTGCCGAGAAGACTCCCACTGCAACTTCTTCTCCTAAACCTTCTGATGCTATGCCTGAGCGTGTTGAGAAGGTTACTGCTGAGGAGCAACGCTCATTCGCTGGTGTTGATAAAAATTCTCCAATCCGCCCAGAGGAAACCCTGGGGGATTATTATTACAGGACTTACTCGGAGAAAGATGCCTCTGAGCCTCACGCCCCTGTTTGGAATTTGAAGAAAGGTGACACTTTCTCGGATTGGCGCGTGTGCCAAGATTGGTTGCAGGGGATACTTCCTCCTGGGGAGATCAAGTTTCAAGAAAGCCGGTCTTATGAACAAACCTATCAAGCTTACCTTGAAGAGACTGCTTCTCATGTTTCTACCACTCATCGCATAGTGCGTGAGTGGTATAGTATGCATAAGGACTGGGAAACTTTTAGGGTGTCCCAGAAGAAGTTTGCCAATGATGAGAGGCGCCTGGCTCAGCTAAAAGCTAAATTGGAAGCTGATCAAGCTAAGTTTGAAGCTGAGCGCAAAACTGAGGAGTGGTCTGTTGCGGGTTGGAAGAGGAAAGCAGAAGCTGAAGCTACCCTCCTTTCCGAAGAACGCAAAAATTGGAAAAGAATTTGCGAAAAAGATAATGCTGAGAAGATAAATCTTCGCAATGTCATTAATAATCTCAAGGCTGAGATTGAAAAACTGAAGAAACAGGATGCGGAGGTAGAAAAGTTGAAAAAGGAGAAAGCTGATGCAGAAGCTGCGCTGGAAGAAGCGCGTTCTGATAGGGAGCGCAGTGAGCAACGAGAGGTACAAGCTTGCGCCACTCTTGCTCTTAGAGATAAAGAGTTAGAAGAACTTACTGCTTTGCTTTCTGGCCAGGAACAACTTAAAAAGGATCTGGAGCTTGCGCATTCTGAAAAGGCTGAAACCTCTCGTCGTTTGACTGAGACCGAAGAAAAATTGGAAAATTCCGAAACGGCGCGAGCTACAGCGGAAAGCGAGCTTGAACCTTTGAAGAGTGATATGGCGTGGCTGAAAGATCGCGGAATTGCTTGTGTAAGTTGCTTGCTCTTTTTTGTTGTGGAACTGTTTATGCGCTTTCTTGTTTATTTACCCTTTCCTTCCTTCACAGGTTGCTGAATCAGTGCTGAATTCTGAGGAGTTGGATAAAACTGTTGCGCGGTTAGTTGTTGCTGCGCGAAAAGATGGGTATGCGTAAGGATATGCTGAATGTTCGCATCATGTAAATAGCGCTTTAAAGGTTGACTGGGATGTCAGTAAATCTGTGACTTTTGGCGTGGATACTGGTGCTGCGCTTGCTGCTTTGAAATCGGAATTTAACAACTTGCAACTTCCAGTTATGGATCTGATAAATGTTGCGCTGCAATCTGATGATCACGTAGCACAACTAAGGGAAATCTTTCCGGATGAGGGTGAAGATTTAGCGTAGGTTGAAAATGTATTGGACAATTTTCTTGTAATATTTGGGATGTATATCCCTCTTTTTGTTGGTGCGCTGTTGCGCAAGTAACTAAAACACTGCCGTGTTTGATAGTTTTTAAGGCATATTTGTACGCTGAGAATAGCATGATGTTTCTATTCGTTTGTTTGATGATTTTACAATATTTTGCATGGACACAATTACTTTGATTAGGTAAGGCAAATGAAGTTGGTATAAAGCTCATGTGTGAACGTATAGTCTTGTGTGATATGATCACTGACTGTTCATGAGATTTGGTTTTTTGTGTTTACCATAATGTTTTTGCGCTTACCAAAAGAATTGCATGCACTTTGTAAGAAACACAAGAATAATAGAAACTTTGCTTTTTTATTTAGGGATAGGGCACATAGGCCATTACGAAGTTTGCTTAAAATAAATATATGAAACTTAACTTACTCTAACTTTCCCGCTTCGTTTGATAAATCATGTTTTCCCCGCGGTGAATTCATAGAGTTGTCCCTTAAGTTTTCGCCCTTTTTCTTGGGCCCTCCTCACCTCGAGTTATTTGCTTTATTTCTTTGCGCACATTTTGGAGCAAATGTGTGAGCTCGCCACTTTTGAGGGCTTTCTCTATTTCTGTGCGTAAAGAAATGCAGTTGTTAGTGGTATGCCCGTTGTCCTTGTGATACTCACAGTATTGGGCAGGGTCTTGTCCACGCTTATTTTCCATGGGGATCGGAGGTTTGAATTGATAGTCTTCAGTACTCAAAACTTCCGCCGGGGTCTTAGTTAGGGGAGTCCACTGCCTCTCCCTATTCTCCTGTTTAGACTCCCTCTGTGTGGCGAGTTTGTTGATCGTTGCTCGAGCATCTTCAGACGAACGATTTCCTGAGCCAGACTCGCGCCATGATTTCTTAAATTTTCTCTCACCAGTTGAGCTTAAGTCTGCGGGTCTATTATGTGGTGGCGGTGGTCTGTTTGTGGTAAGGTTCTTTTCGGTTTGCGCGTAAACCTTGGCCGCCGCCATCACCTTCTCCCAACTCTTTGGGAGGCCTTCCATTTCAGATAATACCTTAAACATGTCATCACACCTAACCGCGTACTTGAATTGAGCACGGATTAGTTGCTCATGAACACCGCCAATCTCCAGTACCTCTTTGTTGTATCTGGTGATAAAATCCTCCAGATTTTCGTCGTTGTGGCGCCAAATGTTCATGACATCAGATGTATCGCGAATGGAACGCCGTTGTTGGCCAAAATGTGTCAGAAACTTTTCGCGCAGATCCTTCCACGATGTGATCTATCCGATTGGCAAATTATCGAACTAGATTCTCGCTGCGCCGGTTAGGGTCTGTACAAATAGATGGCACCATAATGGTAGGGTCCAACCCCCAACCAAACCTGCGCTTGTAAACACCCTTAAATGATCATCCGGGTCTGTCAACCCGTTGAACTTTCCCACATTAGATGGTAATTTTTCTTTCTCAAGTGGAGCCAGCGCTATTTCCATGATGAATTTTGAATTTTCCGCTGCTTCTGCAGGGCGGTAAATCAAATCGTAATTATGCTCTGCCTCAGGGTTGTAAACCGCATGAGGTCTGCATTTGTTGTAATTTGGCCGCAACCGGTCGAACACACTGGTATTTGCACTTAAACGATAGGTTGGATCAGATTCATCGGTGTGGGTGTTTTGTTGAGAACCCAACCTAGTGTGAACTGATTGTCTTCGGTGAGGGTGTGGTTCATCTCGATATTCTCTCTGATGACTTCCTAACTGAGTGTACTCATGTTTTGAAGCAGATCTGGAGTAAACTTCTGTATTCTCGTAAGTTGAATCCTCCCGTTGGGAAGCATTAGCACGAGATCCTGGTCTCCGTGATCGAGTTAGGGGAGCAGTATGTGCACACAGCTGTGTGTATACTGCGTTTAGTACCCCTTGAGACCTAACGTACCAGGAGATTGGAGTTTCTCCTGGTGGAAAATTGACTGAACAGGATTTGCTGGTAACACTCCTGGGGTAACAGGTTCGTTTACTCGATTGGATTGGACCTCATTATCATCGGAGACCTCCTCCGGAATCCCTTCCGGTTGGACATTGTTACCAAAATTCGGCCGAGGGCCAGTTTGTCGGTGAGCTGATGTCTCTTCCATGAGCAAATGGAATCAACGAAGTGAATCGAAAAACAAGAGAAAAACGGGTGAAACATAGAAAAATGGTAGGCGCCAATGAAGAAACACTAGATAAACGATCGGGATTGAAATATCTAGGGGGTTTGGATCTGCATAAAGTGGTTGTTCTCTCTCGTTTGATTCGATTACGATTGGTCTCCTTCTCCGATAACTCTGCAAAAAAGAAGCACCGTTAGCCTCGCCAAGGGGAGAAAGGGGTTCTCTCCTTGACCCGACTCTCCAATTACATGCTATCGTTGTGATTTCAGGGAGGCCTAAGGTGGCGACACGTGTCCAGACGGTTATAACCGTCTTAGTGGTGCACGATTGAATCCCTTCTAGAAGATTACTGCTGTAATCTGGTGTGACTCCTTATCGTGTGGAATCAGCTAAATAAATAAATAAATCCCAAGTCTTGGTAAATAATGTCCAAGTCTGGATATTGAGCGGAAGTGTTTAATTTAGGATTTTCATCCTTTGCTTCGTGGGAGGAAGCGCAAGGACTTATGGTTTCCTTTTGGCGCGCAAGTGTTGGCAGCTGCTTGTTTCTTAAGCTTTCCTTTTGTAAGACCGATGCGCGGCCGCGCAAGGTAAAAAAGCTGAAAAGCAAGATTATGGTATGGTCCCAAGTACTTATTATGAGGTTTTTGGGATTTACCCCTTCAACAACCGTAAGGAGATACAACTAATGTCTCTAAGCGGAAAACATATTAATAATAATGGGGAGAAAAATAGTAGTCCCCTAAATTGTTTATTTATTTAAGCTAATAAGCTTGCGTAACATGAACGTAAGGCATATATGGCTTACATACATGATTCGAATAAAGAGTCTTTAGAAAATTTAGACATATTAGTCGTACGAGAGTAGAGGATGTTTTTTTTGGAAAATCTGCCGGAGATACCACCTGAAAACGAGGTGGAGTTTGGCATTGAAATAGCTTCCAGGCACGCCACCGGTAGCCAATGCTCCTTATTGATTGAGCCATCAGAATTATAAGAATTGTTATCACAATTGCAAGTTCTTTTCGATGAAGGATATATATACGGCCGAGCGTTTCGCCGTGAGAGCGCCGGTATTATTCATAAAATGGAAGGACGGGAGCAGGCGAATGTGTATTACTTACCGGGGGTTAAATAAACTCACGGTAAAGAATTGATACCGCTTCCTAGGATCGACGACTTGTTCGATCAGCTGCAAGGCGCGAATTTGTTTTCAAAGGTCGACGTAAGGTCGGGTTATTACCAGTTGAAAGTAAAAGAAAAAGATCTATTGAAAATAGCATTCCAAACGTGTTATGGACATTACGAATTCTTAGTAATGTCTTTCGGAATAACTAATGCACTTGCGGCTTTCATGGGTTTCATGAACCGCGTCTACAAACCGATGTTAGAAAAATCGGTGATAGTCTTCATCGATAATATCCTTGTGTATTCAAAGAATGAAATGGATCACGAGTGTCATTTGCGTAAATTACTTGAAACGCTTACGCGTGAGAGACTTTACGCGAAGTTCTCGAAATGTGCCTTTTGGCTACATGAGGTACAGTTTCTAGGACATGTTATTAGTACCGATACAGTGTCGGTAGATCCGTCCAAAATAGAAGCTGTGTCTAATTGGAAACTTCCAAAGAATCCATCAGAGATCAGGAGTTTCCTAAGCTTTGTGGATTATTACCGAAGATTTATACAAGATTTCTCCAAATTCGCAACACCGTTAATCAAGTTGGCCGGTAAAGATGAGAAATTGGTAGGAGAAGCGCACAAAAAGATGCTTTTCGAATACCTAAAGAAAAATTTATCAGTGCCCCGGTATTAACGTTACCAGAAGGGACTGAAGACATGATTATCTATTCTAACGCATCCTAGCTTAATCTCGGATGTATACTTATGCAACGAGTAGAATTGGATCACGTATGCTCCAAGGTAATTAAAGATTATGAAAAGAAATATCCGACACATAATTTTGAACTGGCGATAGTGGTTTTGCCTTAAATATATGGAGGCATTACCAATATGTTGTGAATTATACAATTTTCACTGACTATAAAAGTCTCTAGTAATTCTAAAAAAAATAAATAAAATTTTGAAACAATACAGAATATTCACCTTTCCAGGTGCAGTCGATGAAATTGGTAGTGACCTCGTGCTTACTGGAATGATAATAGTCATGAATTAAAAAACCCTTTTCGATTGACTCTGGGTTTCAATCACATGTAATGTTAAACCTTTTATTCATAGTAAAGCCCACAAATCCTGTTATTTTATTTTCAAGACGTACACTTCTTAGAAGATATTGGAAAGATACATGAATAAAATTTTATCTCGCCATGGAGTGCCGGTATCTATCGTATCGGATAGAGATACACGGTTCACTTCAAACTGTTGGCGCGATTTCCAAAAGCAAATGGGTACTAAGTTGTTCGTTAGTACCACATATCATTCGCAGACCTATGGGCAAGGCGAAAGAACAATCCAACCGCTCGAAAATATGCTGCGAGCATGTATTATCAAGTTTGGTGGTAGGTGGGATGTCTATCTACCACTAATTGAATTTTCATATAATAATAACTACCGTTCCAGTATTTGAATGTTTCTGTATGAAATGTTTTAGGCAGAAATTGTCAAACCCCAATGTGTTGGGATGAAATGGGTTCGCGAGAGTTAGCCACAAAGATGTAGTCAGGATCACTGATGAAAAAAAAAACATATATTTTTTGAAGTGATCTGGTCTCAAAATTGACAAAAGTCTTATGCGGATAAAAGACTAAACAAACCAAGTTTCAGGTTGGTGATATGGTTATACTCAAAGTATCCCCATAGAAAGGGGTTATCCGATTGGGGGAATTTGAGTACAAGACTTATTGGGCCATTCAAATTGTGGAACGTGTGGGTAAGGTAGCTTACCGGCTTGAAATGCCAGAAGAATTGCGCAGTATACGCAGCACTTTCCGTGATTCATTTTTCGAAAGTGCTTAGCCAATGAAACAGCTATATGTTATGACGACATTAAAAAGGACGATAAACTTAACTATGTCGTAAAGCCTATAGTAATTCTTGATCGGAAAGAATCGGATGTTAGTGCATGCGTCTGTCGACTTCGTCTTGTATCGAGTCTTGTGCGTAGAATGTTAGATCAGTGCACGTATTTCTAGATATAGGTGATTTCGCTTGAAGGCATTGATTCCGCTTAAATGTGTCTTGTGCAGTCTCAAGCGAAATCATATGTTTAGATTCCGCTTGAACTGACATCTTTCCATTCTCAAGCGAGATCAGGTCAACTATATATAGGTGTCAAGCAAATTCATTTGTAATTGTTTCCGGTTGAGCCACGAAGTGCTGCCGAAGTGTCGTCTCGTTGTAAAACATTATCAGATCAATCATACGACAGTTTTAAGTGATATACTAGCTGAATTGATCTCGGTTTGTCTGTTTCCGCCTTTCAAACTGAGCAAAACTCTTCTGATTGACTCGTTCGGGTCCGAAAATGATCCGAGAAAAGGTTCTGATGAATCGATTTGCTCCACTAACAAGGATCAATCAAGCAAAACGAATTCATCAGATACAAATCTGAGGACAAAAGGGTTGATAAAGAAAGAAAAATTAACTAATCAAACCGTCGAAAAGTCAAAGAAAGTTAATTTTTCAGATAAAGCCTTTATCAAAGTTTTCAAATATAACAAAGATTGTGAAAGATCATGCATGTCACTGGTTGACAAATTTGGAAAGGTTAAACACTGTAGGGAATGGGTTCCAATAGAGAATGGCGATGAATTTGACTTATCAAAGTCAAAAGAGCCATGTTCTGGCAATGATTCTGACTTGTCAAAGTTAGAGGAGCCACGATCAAGCAATGAATATGACTCAAAAAAGTCAGAAGAGCCACAAATTGAGGTAAAAAGTGATGAATCTGTATTGTCAAAATCACCCAAGGCTGGTCAGGCTTGGGTGAATCTGTTCAAGTAAACACCTGACTTGCCGGAACTCCCAGGTTGGTAAGTGTGGAGTAGGAATCGGCATCTTTCTTGAGAAATTCACAGGTTGGTAACTGTGATATTTCGAATTACAAAAGATTAATCAAGGACATTAAGTTGTACTTGATTTATTTTTTCCGACAAGTGGTTAAAGGAGAACAAGGTGATGAAACCCCGAATTTGTGAAATGACACATAAAGCTTATTTTCCGGAAAAACCATTTTTGATTAAAACAAACTTAAGTGTTTTGAAATCATAATGGGAAAATAGTTTGTTGTCAGGGGAGTTCTGATTGTTTATGCCAAGTGAATGGCGAATTGAAGTGACTTGATATCAGTTTGTCACTTTCCTTGTATAGTTTGTTTTCAAATTTTCCCAGAAAATCAAAATTGAAATATATTTTGATTTTAGGGGGAGAAAAACATTTAAAAATTAAAAAAAAAGCCAAAAACATGATAAAATGAAAAATGAGTTTTGTTGTATAAAAGAGGAAATGATAGTACATCAGTGGACGATCACAACATGCTAAAGAAATGGAAAGTTAAAATGTGATAAACGGTCTCACTGATGATGTGTCAGTAGGTTTTTACACATTTAGTAGATTGTGACGAGATATAAATCTAAATTTCAAACTTGCTTATATCGTGGGTAAAATCTCTCAGATATATGGGTAACCCCCGAAATCTTGTTTGAAAGATCCCTCTTTCTGAGATACTAGGTCTTTATACTCAGTGATATCTGGGGTATTATCCCGGGACTTCTGATAATGTGGAAGCAATGGCCTAGTCCCCGGAGAATACTTTACGCTTGCTTGAAATATAGCGCCGCCCTCAGCATAAAATGATAGACAATAAAATTGCTAATCAATGCTGTTGTAAAAAAGATCTTCTAAAGGGGACACACCAAAAGTCGAGCCGTCATCTCTCTGCTGAACGGAAGTTCTGACCTGAGCTCTCACGGTTTCGCATCTAACCCCTTACAGATATCATCTGTGGTATACTCACCTGTAAGACTGAATATTGGGATCTAGATACGGGAGTATATTCTGAGGTGGAACTTTGTGTGAAAATTTAAAGTGGATCAGTATACTGACAATCTAAGTGAATTGTTTAGAGCTTAAAATGTTTAAAGCTTAACGGTGTTGGTGATTTGTCTCATAAACTGATATGATCCTCTTACACAAACTCACAAAAAATATTGTTTGTAAATATTTTCTTACTGCATTTCATTACATTTAAAAATTCAAAAAGATTTTAGTGTGTTTTAGCATAAATTTTGAAAAATACAAAAAGATTTTCGACAACTGATGTTGGAGAGCTGATTTTCAAAATTCCAAGTGCTAGACATGATGAACAAATGGTTTGGGAGAGTGTGATTTGAAAAGATAAACGATATTTCTTCAAAGATCTACATTGTAAAATTATTCTTTGATTGTTTTATTCCTACTAGTGGTTTATTAGATGGTGAGATTGTGTTTACAATTGATTATCAGAAAATTTATTTTGAGGTAGAGATTTGTACAGGTAATGATAGAGTCAGGAATTGATCTTAAACCTATGGAAAGAGCAAAGAGCCAGGTTACGATCTAGGAAACAAAGAATTCCAGACTACAATTCCAGCTTACTGAGAGAGGGAGTCTGAATGTCAAAGAGCCAAGTTCTGATCCTGAGGTTGTGATTTTGGATAGAAAGAGAAGAGAGAGATTGGAGAATACTTACAGCGTAAGATACTTCAGAGAGTTTGAATGGACTGATAAAGACTGAAGATGCGAAGACTCGACACTGAAGACTCGTCAACATTCGAGGGGGAGTCTGTTAGTGCATGCGTCTGTCGACTTCGTCTTGTATCGAGTCTTGTGCGTAGAATGTTAGATCAGTGCACGTATTTCTAAATATAGGTGATTTCGCTTGAAGGAATTGATTCCGCTTAAATGTGTCTTGTGCAGTCTCAAGTGAAATCATATGTTTAGATTCCGCTTGAACTGACATCTTGCCATTCTCAAGCGAGATCAGGTAAACTATATATAGGTGTCAAGCAAATTCATTTGTAATAGTTTCCGGTTGAGCCACGAAGTGCTGCCGAAGTGTCGTCTCGTTGTAAAACGTTATCAGATCAATCATACGACAGTTTTAAGTGATATACTAGCTGAATTGATCTCGGTTTGTCTGTTTCCGCCTTTCAAACTGAGCAAAACTCTTCTGATTGACTCGTTCGGGTCTGAAAACGATCCTACACCGGACACCTCTTGGGAGTCCGAGGAAGATATACTATGCTTATACTCTTCCTTAATTGATATGTAGTATTATTTCAAGCACGAAATCTTCTTTAAGGGGGATAGACTTGTAACACCCCTAAAATATTAAACTATGTATATATATATATATATATATATTTGTGTATACTGGTATAATTATTTCTATTGGAAATAAATAGTAAGATTTAATACTAGGAATAATTAACCTAGTTAAAATCTTGTCATAAAAGAGAGGGAATCAAAGCATTTTAACTCTTTTATAACACTTAGAAACTAGAGGGGCCAAAAGTGTAAATTTCAAAAATTGTTTTGTTTTAATCCTGGATAAATATCAGGACACACACTTTGTGTGTGTATCCTGTTCGAACAAAACCCCAGGAGCGACCAAGGCTCTTCAAACCCCTAAATCAGCTCAATTCACTCAATATCAAAGAAACAAAATCAAATTGAAGGTGATTCAAGGCTGAATTTGTGATCCTTATACATAGTAGATCACAAGGTATGTCGAATTCTTATATATGATGATGTCTTGAGTTGACATGATTTCTTATAACTGAAATTAATGATGTCTTTAGTTGACATGATTTCTTATGATTAAATTAGGATGATAATAATCCTAAGAACAAATCTTAGACAGGAATTTGATAGTTTTATGCTATAATCTATTGAATTCAATATTATCATATGTATGATTATATGGGTTTTTGAATAAAATGAAGAACACTTAAATTGTAAGGATGATTTAGTGTTACTTGAATGTTTGGAAGTAAGTTTAAGTGTGGTTATGCTATTCTTGATATAGGACTCAAAACAGTATGCTTGAACATGGTTAAAGTTAGTACTCATGAACATGATAAGGCTAGGGTACTAATTATGCACACAAGATGTTTGATAAAATGCTTGAAAGAACTTGAAATAAGTGAGAATTATGAAATAATCACTTATTTGACTAGTTGGAAAACATTGGATGTTGAATATAGAATTATGAATTCTAAACAATATGTTCGAATGGAATTCTATAGGCAAACTGCGTGGTTCGTCAAGTAGTCAAGGCGAAATGGATAGTCGGTTGAAAGGAAACCTTTAAAGGTACGTGGCTAAACGCTTCGTAAATTTTGTTATTTTGTTATGTTCTATTATATTAAATGATAGAATTATAGTTATGAAGTTGGGTTATTACTAAAACGGAGGATTTCCGTTTGTATTAACCGGTTGAAACAACTAGAATATAGCGTTAAATAAAAAACATGGAAGTGGTGGATTCCACTTTAAGAGTTAAACGGGTTAAAGTGATCCGAATCATACGTGTTTGGTTTTGTGAAAGTGATAGAGTTCGTTGACGAAACCAAACGGGTTACTTAAATTCTAACTACAAGTTAGAAGAAATATATAAAGTGATGGATTTCACTATAATAGGCAAATGAGTCAAATTGACTCAATCAATGAGAGTTTGGTAATATAAAGTGATGGATGTCGCTAATGAAACCAAACGGGTCAAAACAACCAAAGTAATGAAGCTTTGGTGAAATGAAGCGAAGGATTTCGCTAACATAGGATAAACGGGACAAACGATGTCTTGATGCAAACAGGAAAGGTTACAAGTTTAAAGCTGTCGAAATAAAGCCGGATTTTAATTTGTAAACATTATAGTCATTAACCGAGAAGGGTAACGCTGAATATAAGTCATAAACTCAGTTGTGAGTATGACTAAAAGAAGCATGAACTCCAAATATAGGATTGTGTTAATTTCGTTTAATTAGTTATAGTTAAACGGGTCGAATAAACGACACATATATAAATATAACAGGCGGATGACGATCAAGCAGATGAAAGAACCGAACACGCATACTAACGAAGCTTCCGCAACTAAATTATGTTTTTTTGTCACTAAACAACACTTTTGTGTTGTTTGCTAAACTTGTGTAGCACCTTATCAACGTCCTTTGAATGTTCTTTTAAACTTGCGTAAATATTATTGAATGTTTTGCACACGAAGGAAACGTCGTTATATCGATGTTTTAAAAAGTGGCAAGATATATATATATATAAATCCATAATATGTAATATGAATATGTTCTAATGGTCTTACACTACGCATCGTTGCAGACTTGGAAAACACGTATGATTATTTTAAACAAAAAGCTGATGCGAATGGGACATTTGGATTCACCGGTATTCAAAAGTGTACTTCAGCTCTACGGGTCCTTGGGTACGGAAACACGATGGACATCAACGGCGAATATTTAAAATGGCCGAGAAAACAACGCGAGATACCTTGGAGCATTTTTTTAAAGGTACATTAGTATTTTTTTTATTTATTAATTACATGCATTCATATTTTTTTAACTTAGGTTAACATTATATTTTTTAAAAGGTGTTATAGAGTTTTACGGTCCCCGTTATATAAGAAAGCCCACTTGGTCAGACCTTCAAAAAAATTACGAGGTCCATTCTGATCTCCATGGTTTACCGGGCATGATCGGAAGCTTGGATTGTCGTCATTGGCAGTGGTATAATTGTCCGACCGCATGGCGAGGTCAACACACACGAGGTGATCAGGATGGACCAACTGTTATTTGACGTGCTGTCGTAGGTACACGCAAATTTAATCCAAATTACAACTAGTAGATAGCAGTGAATGGGTATCGAACACAGGGAGTTTGTGGAAAATGTGTTGCTTCTATAGTCTTGCAAATTAATTACAATTAACCTAATGTGCAGAAATTAAAGATCAAGAGTTTGGATTGTTTGATGTAAAAATAAGTTATCAACTAATTGCTAATCAAGATTTGATTTTTAATTCAGATTATAAGAACAATTACCATCCTAGGTTTCAGCTTCTTTTAACACCTGTGTAAAATTCCAACTAGAAAGAGTTACATAGACATAACTCGTGTATAAATAATTGTTGTGATAAAAGGGAACAAAGTACTCGGATTATCAATGCGAGGTTGTTTCCCGATGATCAATCAATCAATATCCAACCCTAACCCTTCCCGTGATATCTCGATTGTCAACGACACCAAGAACGTACGATTTAGACAAGAATTGCAATACCAATTAACAAGCTACAATCAAATATTCATACACCATGATAATCAAATCAAACACACAAAGTTATCATTCTAGAAATTAAGGAAAATCACACAAGAGTTGTAGAGAAAGCTTCACCTAAGATGATCACCACAAATTTAGCCGGACATTGTTCGGTTGATCATCATAACATCAAAGTTCAAGTTCATACGAATCAAAAACCAAAACGAAATGTTTTGAAATGTTCCCAAATGATATCCAAAGCCAAAATTCGCCCACAAAGTGCAGAGAAACGTCCCCAATCATGAATACCATGAAAAGACACTTGAAAACGGTTTTAATTGAGCAGTTACGTCTTTTCCTCGTCACCTCTACCGTAACTTATGGTAGCTACCGTAAGTTACGGTAGACTTCAAAATGCTACGGTGGAACTCTCCTGTGTTATGGTGGAAATCCAGGTTTTTCAGGGCTACCGTAATTTACGGTACCCACCGTAAATTACGGTAGAACCCTGAATTCTTTCTTTTGCTTCTTCTTTCCTTCCATGCTTGACCCGTTCCACTCCAGTCCATCCAAAGCAGCGTTTTCTCCATTTTAAGCTCCAAAACGTACCTGAAACATAAGCAACTGTAGTCATCCAATTCAAGATAATTACGCGATCAAGTGAGGGATAAACTCGTCTTTTAACACCATTAAGGGTAGTCTTATGGACCACCTGTCACATCCCCACACTTAACCGTTGCTTGTCCCAAGCAACTCATCAAAACCATTTTCAATACAAGCGATTAATATAAATCAAGCAATAACATGTTATCCTTTTACTAACCCGTTCTTAACACCCAAAATAACACACCCCTCGCTATATCTCTCCTCTCGGCGACAAGTAAGCACTAGCAACTATGAGCTAGACACACAAAAGGCAAACGGGTGAGTGCACAACTATAGGCTTGTACCTAAATCGGTCCTTCTCCTAACAAGTGCCAAACATGAATGCAAATCAAAGGGGCTTTAAGGTTGTAACGTGGCTAGGTGTACGGGTAGGAAATGGAATATATATGTAGTAGCGAAGACTTAACCCGGTCTTTTATTACACAATAAAACAAACAAATAACTACCGAACTTAAACTTCTATATACAAGATAACTCAGCATCATTTTTTTTCTTCTTTTTCATTGCTTTTTTTCATTTTTTCTTTTCTTTTTCTCTCTTTCTTTTTTTTTTTTCAACAAAGCAAAAGCAAACATTCAACATAACATCAAAACGTATCTACATATTACCAAAACACTACTAACACTATAAGACCGGGTCAAGTCGGGTAAATTTTTGGGTAACTAGCTAAGGGGTAACAAATGATCGGCTTTAGGCACAAAAATGAGCAACTAAATGTCCAAACCCCCGCCCCTCTCACAACCATGCTCATATATATAATTAATGAGGTCCAACCCCCCAAAACCCACACTCGCACTCACCAAGACGAGGCTACCTAATTGCCCTTATCCTTTCTACATTCATGTTCAACTAAAGATTCGAACCATATTCAAGCACAAGTTCTAATGCACCCCCACCCGTTGCCACTCTCATCAAAGACAAGTATTATTTATATACAAGTGTGGCTTCAACTCTCACCAAGAATAAAGGGTATTAAGGGTTGCCGGTGTGCCATTTGGGGTTAATCCAAGGTGTTCAAATTCTCCCAATATTTTGTTTGATTTAAAATTTTTCAAAAACCTCAAAATTTCCCCCCATTCCCACACTTGGGATACATTGACCCCAATGTATGGTTTTGGGAGGATTTGATCGCTAAAGCTCTTTAACATCAACCAAAAGCTCATAATCTCAAACCACAAATTTCTTTTTGGTATTTTTTTTCATTTTATAATTTTTTTTATTTTTCTCCTTTAAAACATCACACCACCAACGTGCATAACCCAAAACATAACATCACATACTAAACACCACCCATCCACCTGGCCATAAACATAACAAACCAACAAATATTCACAAAAAAGAAGGAGCACGACCTGACTAATAGTAGCGTGGCTGAGGAGGCCCGAAAATGGAAGACATCATCTCATTCCATTCTCCAAAAGCAAATGCGCCGCTATCACTTCCACCTTGTTGCGAAGCTCCTTGTTGTTGTTGACGCAGATCCATCCACTGCGAATGATGGAGCGGCGGGGTCGGATACGATATACTTCCATCGTAAGGTGGTAGAGACGCATAATCCACCGGAGGTGGATCCACAACCACGGGCCGCCCCGCATGCCAATCCGCATGCATCCTTCGGGCCTAATCATCTTCGTATCGGTTATTTATCTCTAACTCACGGGAATAGGCATAAGCACGGTTCCACGATTTGGTTTGGTCAAAGTTGTGCTTTAAGGCTCGCTCCATACTAGCACTCATCATCGTTTGGTGATCAAAGAAAGTACGCTCCGACCCCGACCATGTATCAAAAACGGATGCCGGAGGACGTTGGTTCTCAATGACCTCTTGCATAGTACCATCGTATGCCCAATTCGGCTCATATGAGCGCTCCGTGTAGTCAAAGAAAGCATCACCATATCCCCTACTTGGGCCCCTTGGCCCACATCCATATGCTCTCCATGAGGCTCATCCGCATAATCGTCATCCGCACTTGGGGGTTCATCTTCACTCTCGGGTTCGTTCGCTTCACCCGGTAGAAGAGCCCGTGCATCAACTTTCAAAGCCCTCCATCTTTGACCTTCCGACTTGAGCTTGTGGTATCTTTCCGATTGGTCGTATGTCCATCCAATGCCCATCTTTTGGATGTCAAAAGGCTTGTGTCTTTTTACTGCCCCTTTGTCCTCCGACGTGATCGCCTTGAATTGTTTCAACAACCCCGTAATAATCCAGCAATACGGGATGATGCTCCTCCCCACTTTATTTCGGCATATCCAAAGATGGTTCATGATCAAATACCGAATAGGAAAACGGGGAGACCCATGGAGCAACAAATAAAGAACGGGTATCTCCGGGTACCTCACCTCTTGTTTATCGCCTCTTCTTGGTATTACATTCAAAATACAAATAGTGAGCAGCAACTTTGCTTCAATCTTCAAGTTTCTTCGATACAATATGCCACTATAAGTACCCGGCAAGAACAAGGCTGCTAACATATCATTCCACCTCGGATGTTTCTCCGGTTTAATCAACAAATCATCAAGACTCGGGAATGTGTAATCACGAGCAGGCAAACTGTCATATCTCGCCAACTTCCGCAATGAATCGAACGACATTTCCACCTTTATCCCATTAACCATGCCTGTCAACTTCATCTGCGACAGCTTGTCATACCGATTGCATGTCAACGTAGCCATCCATTCTTGAATCTCATCCATAAACAGATTCTTGTTGTCTTTGTCATAACAACTGAGCGTCGCTTCCCATCCTAAGGCGGAAACTGAGCAAACACATTAAAAGGCCCAAACTCAACTTCTCTCACTTCCCTTTCACATATAAACGCAGCAGCCTTATTCTTTAAACGGTTCATTCGATCATGGAATAATGTCGGCTGCCACTCATCCGGCTGATCCTCTAAAGGACCCGATTCCCACCTTGGCTTATCAGCCGGGTCCAATTCCACCATCTCTTCATCATCACTCCCACTATCATCATCCCTACCCAAATACCTCCTCTTCTTTGGTTGTTATTCCGGCTGTTTGCCCTTGCCTTTAGACGAATAACTAGCTCTGGATTGTTCCTTAGTTCTCACCATTTTCCTACACACATTGCAAAACAAACAACACAACCAAACGAAAAAAGTCAGCCCCTTTTTTCCAAAACATCCCCACACTTGCTTGTTACTATGATTGTAGGTGCTTGTGAACACAAAATTTCATAAGTCATTTTCAAAAATTGGGCATGGTGCCTCTACAATGTAGAGATTCCCAAAAGTTCACAACTTTAACATAAATCCTACATCTACAACCATAACAATGTTCAAGTAACAACTTTTCATGATGAAAATATGAACAAGCAAGTGGGTATGAACAAGTAGCAAAAATAACCTTCATCTTCACAATGCATCATCAAAAGTAACAAATAAACATCACATACCTTGGATTGAAGATGCTAGAACTCAAGAAACTCAAAAACTTCAAAAACCCCCAAAAAATTCGGTTCTAGGGTTTGTAAATCGGACCAGAAAACGATGTTTTCTCACAAATCTCTTCTCAAAATCAGCAAGTACGTGAAATTTCAGTCAAGATAGACCCAAAGTTCACTTGATTTGGCCAAGAATTGAAGAAGATATGAAGATTTGAAGGTTGGAGAGTTATGGAGTTTTCTTAGATCTTGTGGGGCTTTGTGATAGTGAAATAAGATGTTTGTGGTTAGGGAAAGATGAAGAAAACGAGTGGTCAGGGGTTAAGTCACGTGATTCATTTATTTTATTTTAATTTTTTTTTATGTAACTGCCGACTCCAAGCGACCCACTCATCGCCAGAGGCTACCGTAAATTACGGTAGCCATCGTAATTTACGGTGGACCTCTGGCAAAAATGCCTACCGTAACACAGTAGTGTTTCACCATAACTCCCCAAAAATTTCCCAGGCCACCGTAATTTACGGTGCCTACCGTAAATTACGGTAGGACCTGGGCATTTGCACTTCGCCAAAAATTCAGCTTTTCAAGTGTTTTTCTTTTTATTTTTTCAGTTTTTTAAATTTTTTATGTTTTTATAATTTTTCAAAAACATGGAAAAATTACCCTACCCCCTCGAAAGTCCCGTGTTGTCCTCAACATGATGTTAGAACTATTCGTAACCCGAACGTCCCCACACTTGTTTCAAACACGAGCTTCAAGCGAATACGGTAAATGTGCAAACTAAACAAAACAAACAAAATAAGATGCTAACTATGTACACTACCAAACCTGGGCCTCTCATGGTTGTTCATCATCTACCGGGCGTAAGATGTAGCCCGCTTTGTCAAGCTCCAAGTTGTTGATGTCGTTCCCTTCCAAGTATGGCTTTAACCGATGGCCATTCACCGTTTGTTGTTTGTTGGTTTACTCATCTTGGATATCCACATCGCCAAATCTCCAAACTCGCCGAACGACATATGGGCCCATCCATTTACTTTTAAGTTTGCCCGCGAACATATTTAGCCTTGAGTTGTACAACCATACCTTTTAACCCACTTCAAAAGTCTTCTTTCTCAACTTTGCATCATGGACCTTTTTGAGCTTGTCTTTGTAAGCCGATGCACACTCGTACGCCTCGTCTCTAATTTCTTCTATTTCGCTCAATTGCAACTTCGTCATCTTCCCCGCTTCATCATAATCCGCATTCACCGTCTTGATTTCCCAATGCGCCCAATGAGCTAACTCCATTCGCAAATGACAACCCTTTCCATACACCATCTGGTAAGGTGTTGTGCCTATTGGAGTCTTGTAGGCCGTCCGGTATGCCCACAACGCATCATCTAACTTGCTCGACCAATCCTTCCTATCCGTTCTAACCATCTTCATGAGGATTTCTTTAATTTGACGGTTGGACACTTCGACTTGTCCACTAGTTTGCGGATGGTAAGGTGTGGCAATCCGGTGGTTCACGCTATACCGCTTCAACAATTTCCCAAAATTAAAGTTCTTGAAATGCGAACCGCCATCGCTAATAATAACTCTCGGAATACCAAAACGGGAGAAGATGTTGGATTGAACAAATTTACAAACAACCGAATGGTCATTTGTTCTTGTTGCAATAGCTTCAATCCACTTCGAGACATAATCCACCGCCACCAAAATATATAAAAACTCATTGGAATTCGGAAAGGGACCCATAAAGTCAATGCCCCATACATCAAATATTTCCACAACCAAAATTGGTTGTAATGTCATCTCGTCCCTCTTTGAAATGCTTCCCATCCTTTGACAATTTGCACAATTTCTTGGAAATTCACACGCATCCTTGAAAATAGTGGGCCAATAAAACCCACACGACAAAACTCGATAACCCATTTTATGCCCACTAAAGTGACCTCCACATGCGGATGAGTGGGCATGAGTCAAGATTTCCAACACCTCTGTTTCGGGCACACACCTCCGAATGACTTGATCAGGCCCGATCTTGAAAAGGTCCCGTTCATCCCAAATATATTGCTTCACTTGGACCATAAATTGTTGTCTTCGCTTCTTGGTCCAATGATTCGGGATGGCACCCGTGGCTAAGTAATTCACGTAGTGGGCAAACCACGGTGCAGCAAAAGTGGATACGGCTAGTAGTTGCTCATCGGGAAACCTTTCATTTATCTCGCTCAAATCGTTAATCCCTTCCACCGGGGTCCGAGACAAGTGATCCGCCACTACGTTCTCACTTCCCTTTTGTCTCGGATCTCTAAATCAAACTCTTGTAACAACAACACCCACCGGATTAAACGGGGTTTCGCGTCTTTTTTCTCCATCAAATACCGGACCGCGCTATGATCCGAGTATACCACCACTTTGCTCCCCCAAATATACGAACGAAACTTATCCAAAGCATACACCATCGCTAATAACTCCTTTTCGGTTGTGGTGTAATTCAGTTTCGCTTCGGATAAGTCTTACTTGCATAGTAAATCACCACCGACTTTTTATCAACTCGTTGACCCAAAACTACACCAATTGTAGTGTCGCTTACATCACACATGATTTCGAATGGCTTGGACCAATCCGGCGGTTGCAAGATAGGAGCTTTCACCAAGTGTTCCTTCAAAACATTAAAGGCTTGCAAACACTCATTAGTAAAATCAAATGGGACATCCTTTAACAACAAGTTACATAAAGGTTTGGTGATAACACTAAAACCTTTTATGAAACGTCTATAAAATCCCGCATGTCCCAAAAATGACCTCACGCCCTTGACATTTTTCGGTGGTGGCAAAGATGATATTACCCGTATTTTTGCCTTATCCACCTCCATACCCCTCTCCGAGATTACATGGCCTAACACAATTCCCTCTTGTACCATGAAATGACTTTTCTCCCAACTAAGCACTAAATTTTTCTCAACACATCTTTTCAAAACTTTTTGTAATTCGTTGAGACACGATTCAAAACTAGTGCCAAAAATCGAAAAGTCATCCATAAACACTTCAAGCGACTCTCCAACCATGTCCGAGAAAATACTCATCATACATCGTTGGAAAGTTGTCGGTGCATTACACAAGCCAAATGGCATTTGCCGAAAGGCAAAGGTACCATATGGACAAGTAAAGGTGGTATTGTGTTGGTCATCCGGGTGTATTGCTATTTGATTGTAACCCGAATACCCGTCCAAAAAGCAGTAATATTTTTGACCCAACAATTTTTCAATAATTTGGTCAATAAAAGGTAGCGGGAAATGGTCCTTAGAAGTGACGGCATTCAATTTGCGGTAGTCAATACATACACGCCACCCGGTGACCGGTCGGGTGGTAATTTGTTCACCGTTTTCATCCTTGACTACTTGAATGCCGACCTTCTTAGGTACAACTTGGGTAGGACATACCCAATCACTATCCAAAATCAGATAGATAATTCCCACATCCAACCATTTGATTACCTCTTTCTTTACTACCTCCCTTAGGTTCGGATTTAATAGTCGTTGAGCTTCTCTTGTCGGTTTTGCATCTTCGGTGGTGATTATCTTGTGCATGACGATTGATGGACTAATTCCTTTAAGATCGGCAATCGTCCATCTGATAGCTCCTTTGTTATCTTTCAAGACTTCCAATAAAGCTTGTTCTTGCGCGATCTCTAAATTAGAGGCAATAATGACCGGTAGAGTGTCATTATCCCCTAAAAAAGCATACTTCAAATGGCTTGGTAAGTCTTTGAGCTCCAACTTTGGTGGTTCTTCTAGTGATAATTTAGTACCCGAGCTTATTTCCACCGGCAAGCTTCCAAATTGGTGGGTCCATGGCGGTCGACCTTCTTGCATTGCCATAGCATCTTGTTTCTCCTCTTCAACCCTTAGTGCACAAGCATGTACCTGTTCAAAAAAATCACAAAGACAAACATCCATACTATCCTCCTCGTACTCGTGCGGGTTGCATCCGTCGACTAAGTCTGCCATAAAACACTCATCAACACCAACACCAACAACATTAGAATTGTTAGTAAAAACATTCAAGCGCATTTTTCGATTCCCAAAAGTCATATCGACTGTACCAAATCTTCAATCGGTCACAGCATGCGCGGTGCTAAAAAATGGCCGACCCAAAATAACATTTTGTTGTTGTTTTGGGTCTGCGGATGAGTAGTCCAAGACTAAAAAGTCAACCGGGTAGTAAAACTCATCAATTTTCACAATCACATTTTGAACCATCCCCCGAGGTAGCTTATGAGACAAATCGGCCAAAACAACCGTTGTCTCTACCCTTGCTAACGGACCAAAATCGTATTGGTCATATAAGCCACCCGGTAAAATGCTCACCCCGGCTCCAAGATCTAGTAACGCCTTTGCCATTTGAAAATTACCAACTTGTATATTTATTAATAGCGTGCCCGGATCTTAGAGCTTAGGAGGAAGCTCCCCATTTAACACCGTGCTCACTTGCCCGGTTAAATCAACCCGCTTAGGCATTTTCTTCTTTTGTTGCCTTTTTTGTGTGCATAACTCTTTTAAAAAGTTTGCGTATGTGGGTACTTGTTTTATTGCATCAAGGAGTGGAAGGTTAATCTTAACTTGTTTGAACATGTCCCACAACTCTTCTTTTTGGGGACCTCTTGATGCAATAAAATTTTTCCTACCCGGGTCAAGTAAAGCCGAAGGAAACGGGACTTGACTCGGTTCACCTTCATCTTTTTCATTCTTTTCATTTTCACCCAACCCCGATTTTTTAACATTTGATTCTTTAGATACAACCGGTGAAACTTCATCATCACTTTCATTACCCGTGACATCCTCAACTACCCCCTCAACCAAACCCGGTGACAAGTTGGCTTTAAATTCTTTTCCACTTCTCAACACACTAACATGACTAATATTAACATTGTTACCTCGTGACAAACCATGGGAAGGATTTACCTTGGTGTCGCTAGGAAGTTGACCTTTGCTTTTCTTCAATTCCGCCATGTCAGTTGCCAATTGACCCATTTGTGTTGTTAATGTTTGAATGCTTTTGTCACGAACCTCATCCTTTTGCATCCGAACTTCATCAACTTGATTCCATTTTTGCATATCTTGTTGCATTGCTCAGAGCATATCCATGACTTCATTCCCGCTTGATGAATTTTAACCCGAACCACTTTGACCCGTTTGTTGAAATTGCCCTTGGTAGCCATAATTGTTTCCACCCCTATAGTTGCCTTGATTGTATTGTTGGCGAGGTGCAAAATTGCCTTGAGCTACTTGAAAGTTAGGGTTAGCTTGGTTAGCCGCGTTCCCATAGCGGAAATTAGGATAGTTTCGTAACTCGGGGTGGTATGTGTTGGAATGCATATTGAAATTTTGACCACCCCCTTGAATTGCATTCACTTCTTTTACTTGCTCATCAACCACTCCCACTACACAAACTTCCGCCGTGTGGCCTATTTCATTGCAATTAGTGCACACATTGTACACTTGATTCGTGGTTTGAACATTGCCACTTTCTGCTCCATGCACTTGTGGCCTTTGTATCACATGCCTTGCCCGTCTCGAAGATTGGGCCTTCCTTTTGGAAGTCACTGCCATTTGTTCTAAAAATGCCCAATCGTCTTGTTCAAAGTTTGTACCGAATGTACCATTAGTAATCAACATCAAGTCACGCGCATCCTCCGAACTCAACCCTTCGTGAAGCGCGTTCAACAACTCCCAAAGTTGGATACCGTGATGAGGGAAATTTATTAGCATCATATTGAACCTTTCAAACGCTTCGTGAAACATCTCCCCCAATTGTTGTTGGAAGCTTCTCAAACCTCTCCTTGCATCATTAGTCTTTTGAGAAGTATAAAACTCGTCTAAGAAAATTTGTTGCATATCAGCCCATGTAAAAATCGACGCGGAGGGTAAAGTGTGAAACCATCTCTTTGCTTTGTCTTCCAAAGAAAATTGGAAGAGAACCAACTTGACATCATCCGAAGAGAACCCTTGACCTCCAATGGTGTTACAAATAGAGTCGTACGTCTCCAAATGAAAATAAGGTTCTTCCGTTGCTAACCCCTTAAACTTTGGTAGACTTTGGAGGGCGGTTGTTCTAACTTCAAAAGTTCTTCCGTCCGCATGATGAGGAATCACTACCGGCGAAGGATTGTTAGTGATAATCGACCGGAAGTGAGCTTCAATTCCCCGTACTACCTCCTGGTGATGTCTTCGAGGGGCACCCAATGGTGCTCTTGGTTGACCCATTTGCCCTTGCATAGGCCCTTGAGGTGCAAATGGTGGTTGGTATTGGTGTTGATGCATTGGCGGTTGTTGTTGGATCGGCCGTTGAAATTGAGGTTGCGTATTTTGAGAATACACTTGATGTAGCGGTGTAGGGCGTTGCAATTGTGGCCCTTGTGGTCTAATATGTTGCACCCCGACCGGTAATCTACTCGTGTCTTGAAATTGTTGGATAGGTTGACTTTGTTGACCCGCTCCTCCTTGAGGTCCCAAATATCCTCCATCACCCCCATAATAAAAACCTTCCTCTTCATACCCTCTAAAGTCCTCTTCATAACCATCATCATATCCATCCCCTTGAATACCCGAGGATTGCCCGAATGGAAAGGATGAGTATTGGAAGCCCAATTGGTTTGATTGTCGGTATGATGATGTAGCATGAACAATGGTTGAATTGGGTGGTATTGGATAAGTAGAGGATGATTGACCCGTAGTTGGGGGAAAGAAATGTGACAATGATGGAATTGTGGTAGAAGGACTAAAGGTAAGATTGGGTTCAACTTGAGTAGTGATCGGTTGTGTGGTGTTGGTTGGTGTAACATCATGAGGTGGAGTAGGATTTGTAGTGGTATTAGGCATGGTGGTGTTTGGTGATGGCTGTGTGGAGGTAGGTATGAATGATGAGGTTGTTTGACTCGTTGTGGGTGGTACTTGGGATTCTTGCATGATGTTTCGTGGTGTAATGGGTGAAGTAGGTGAACCAATAATTCTGTTTTCTTGTACCAAAACTCAGTTTTGCCTTAGCGTTCTTTCAATTTCCGGATCAAACGATAGTGGTGACGACTTGTGAGAGCCTCTAGTATGCATACACCTGTAGTACCTGCACACTAAACACAACCAGGGTAAACCCGAAAATAACAAAACAAAACTATTAAACTAACACACGTTGCGCACTACTCCCCGGCAACGGCGCCAAAATTTGACGTGCTGTCGTAGGTACACGCAAATTTAATCCAAATTACAACTAGTAGATAGCAGTAAATGGGTATCGAACACAGGGAGTTTGTGGAAAATGTGTTGCTTCTATAGTCTTGCAAATTAACTACAATTAACCTAATGTGCAGAAATTAAAGATCAAGAGTTTGGATTGTTTGATGTAAAAATAAGTTATCAACTAATTGCTAATCAAGATTTGATTTTTAATTCAGATTATAAGAACAATTACCATCCTAGGTTTCAGCTTCTTTTAACACCTGTGTAAAATTCCAACTAGAGAGAGTTACATAGACATAACTCGTGTATAAATAATTGTTGTGATAAAAGGGAACAAAGTACTCGGATTATCAATGCGAGGTTGTTTCCCGATGATCAATCAATCAATATCCAACCCTAACCCTTCCCGTGATATCTCGATTGTCAACGACACCAAGAACGTACGATTTAGACTAGAATTGCAATACCAATTAACAAGCTACAATCAAATATTCATACACCATGATAATCAAAGCAAACATACAAAGTTATCATTCTAGAAATTAAGGAAAATCACACAAGAGTTGTAGAGAAAGCTTCACCTAAGATGATCACCACAAATTTAGCCGGACATTGATCGGTTGATCATCATAACATCAAAGTTCAAGTTCATACGAATCAAAAACCAAAACGAAATGTTTAGAAATGTTCCCAAATGATATCCAAAGCCAAAATTCACCCACAAAGTGCAGAGAAACGTCCCCAATCATGAATACCATGAAAAGACACTTGAAAACGGTTTTAATTGAGCAGTTACGTCTTTTCCTCGTCACCTCTACCGTAACTTACGATAGCTACCGTAAGTTACGGTAGACTTCAAAATGCTACGATGGAACTCTCCTGTGTTACGGTGGAAATCCAGGTTTTTCAGGGCTACCGTAATTTATGGAACCCACCGTAAATTACGGTAGAACCCTAAATTCTTTCTTTTGCTTCTTCTTTCCTTCCATGCTTGACCCGTTCCACTCCAGTCCATCCAAAGTAGCGTTTTCTCCATTTTAAGCTCCAAAACGTACCTGAAACATAAGCAACTGTAGTCATCCAATTCAAGATAATTATGCGATCAAGTGAGGGATAAACTCGTCTTTTAACACCATTAAGGGTAGTCCTATGGACCACCCGTCATTATTCTTCAAGCGGTTGCCTCACAAGACCTTTGGGTATGGTCGGCTTACTTTGGTGTCGCAGGGTCATGCAATGATTTAAATGTTTTCGAGCAGTCTCCATTGGTAGAGGACTACATTTCTAGTCGAGCTGCCAAAACATCTTTTTATGCAAACGGGGACTACTACCCGCATGGATACTATTTGTGCGATGAAATTCATCCTAAATATTCAATTGTCGTGAAGACGTTCAGGGACCCGTACAATGAAAAAAGAGCTCACTTTAAAACGGTTCAATAGTCTTCGCGGAAGGATATTGAGAGATGCTTTGGGGTTATTCAACAACGGGGGCATTATTTGAGAAATCCTTGTCGTGCATGGAGCAAAGAAAAAATGAGAGATGCTATGTACGCTTGTATAATAATGCATAATATGATTTTGGAAGACGAAGGAAAAACAATATGCCAGAATTATGTACCGGAAGACGTTCAGGAGTATCCCCAAGCAAAAATGGAAGAAAGAGTGAAGAATGCACATGAATTGCGGTCTGAAGCCGCACATAGTGAGTTAGCACATGATTTGGTCGAACACGCGTGGTCTGTTCGACATATTCCAAACGAGGGAGAACAAGAATCAGATGACGAAGAAGACGAAGATGATGGGAATGGCGAAAACGAAGACGAGAATTAATAAAATATTATTAGTTTTTAAAATATTATGTGTATTTGTTTTATTATATATGCAATTTTTATTTAATTACTATAATATTATTTGTTTTAAAAATTAAAAAAATTGGGTAATTGTGGAAGTGCCACGTGTCGAACAACGCCCAAGGGTGGGGGCATTATTCAACTACGCCCATTTCTTCAAAACACCCCTTTGCTGACAAGAATGCCAGGTGGCGGACAACGCCCAAGGGTGGGGGGTGCATGCCTAATCCCTTTAGGCAAAGTTTCCCCCCACCTAATTGAATTGTGCCATATAATTTGCCTATTACCCAAAAATCACAAGAAGTGGAGTGCATGCCTAAATAGAGATTAGGCAAACTAATTAAAAAAACAAAACAAAAACATGTGAATGGTTGATTTGGGTATGGGCCCCACCTTCTCTTTCTTTCCTTCTCTTTCCCGCAGCGGCATAGCCTCGCCGATTTCTTTCCCTCTCTCTTCTTTGCCGTGAGGATGATTTTGACGATGGTGGGGTTGTCGATCGGCAAGAGGCTTGCCACACATATTCCCCGCGACCACCTCATTGGCCCTTAGGCTGGAGGGTGTGGTATAAAGCCCCTAGGGGCTTTATCACGCCATATAAGCGCCACCTCAACGCCACGTCACATAGGGGGCTTTAAAGCCTCTTCCTTTAACTTGCATGCAATGGTTTAAAGCCCACTCAATGCCATAGCGCCCCCTTATCTTGACCAAATGCCTTGATCAAGCCAAAAAACGCCCATTAGCACCTTGGCGGAGAGCCTTTAACGCCCTCTCTTAGCGGCGGTGGTATGGTGGTTGGCGCCCTGAGGCGCTATAATTGTTGAGGTGGCCGGGTGGCGTTAAACCACACCATGTGGCCTTACATGCATCCAATTTTCGCACGTGCAAGTGGTTAGTTTTATGTGGGTCCCTCCCAGAGAAAATAACTATTGTTGTTTAACTCAAGCTTGACATGTTTTGAGTTTTATGTTAAGGTTTAAGCGTCGCTCGTGATATAATTGTCAACCTTGCGCTTGACTCGTAATTTATTTTAATTTTTAGCGAGTTGGTCTTTTAAGAACACAAAACTGGCTCAAGTTGTTTACGTATGACGATGTATGTGTATCCATTGCCTAAGTTTACCTTAGAGCACCCACAATTGCTATCAATCTCGGTCCAGATTCTAAATTCACAAACCAAACCTTGGCATGCGTTCGAGATGAGGAGTCTGGCCCGTTCTACCGGACTCATTCTAGACGAGTTCGATGGAACAGACCAGACTCCACAACCTCATTATTATATAATATATTTTATATATGGGTGTGAGGGGAAAATTTGAATTGGTTTAGTGTTTGAGGAAAATATATTTTTAGGTGGAGGTTTGATATTATATGGCTTGCTGAGGTGGCAGGTCTGAAACTAAAGTCCAAACCCACCCTTAACATTGAAAATGCTCTTACCTAGGGTGGTGACCCGACACTAGTGGTAAGTCATGATTATGTAGCATATATAGAAACACAAACTTCGTGTAGAACTACATGAAGATAAAGACGAATTTCTCTTCTCTATCTCTATCTCTATCTCTATATATAATCAAAGAACAAAGGTTGGGACACCTGTCCCCTCCACATTCATCCAAGACACATGTCAACCCCTCCTTTCATTTGCTATCGTGTTCATCATTCAGCCTATCCACGCATCCTTTTCCTGAACTGGGTAGTATTCCTCCTAACCCTAATCATTTCCCCCAATTTTTTCAGCCGTTTCTCTATTTTGGTTCTCTCATTTATTCTCAATCGACTGTAAAATGTCTTCTTCAACATCAAATATCTACTTTTTTTCTACTCTTCACCTTCATCACAATCTAACAGCTGTTTGGAGGTGCGATTTTCTGGTGACGGATTTCGATCTATTTGGGAAAATCATTGCATTCTTGTGTTCCACATATAAGATATTTTCTCTAGGGTTTCCACACAATCCAAACGCTGACCTGCCGTAAACCACCTCTTCCTCCTGTTGTTCACGTAAGATTTCTTTCATCTCAAATCTATTGATCTCATTACAAACGATGATAATTTTGGTGTTCTTGAAGAACTTAATCGCATCAGATATGATAAATTTCATATGATTTGCTTTATCGGTGATGCATTTTGTGGCGTTTTTAAACTCAATCGCATCAGATTTGGTGAATTTTATATGATTTGCGCTAGCGGTGATGAGTTTTGTGATGTTTATGAACTTAATCGCATCAGATTTGTGCGTTTTTTTAAGTTCTTTTAGGTACAATGTTGTATTATTCACATCTAATTGTTGTGTTGTTAGTTTATATTATTAGAAACTGTTGTTAACGATGATAATACAGATTTAGTTTTATGTGATTTGCTCAAAGGGTGATGAATTTTGTGATGTCTTTGAACTTAATCATATCAGATTTGGTGAATTTTATATGATTTGCGCTAGCGATGATGAGTTTTGTGATGTTTATGAACTTAATCGCATCCGATTTGTGCGTTTTTTTAGTCTTTTTAGGTATGATGTTGTATTCTTCACATCTAATTGTTGTATTGTTAGTTTGTATTATTCAATATTGTTGTTACATTGACTGCTAATACAAATTGAGTTTTATGTGATTTGCTCAAATGATGATGAATTTTGTGACATTTTTGAACTTAATCACATCATATTTGTGCGTTTTTTAGTTTTTTTAGTTATAATGCTATACTCTTCACATTGAATGTTTGTGTTGTTAGTTTATGCTAATAATGAGACTCTTCGAACTTAAATCTGATTTATTCATTATTGTTTGATCAATGGAGGTGTAACACCCCGTGTTTCGAAAGTCAAAGTCAAGATTGAAGTCAAAGGAAGAAAAGATTGCTAATTGCAATCTGTCACTCCTTGCTCAACTACTGTTGACTTCTTTGACTTGTAATCGAATCTATTTATTTATCGCTTTAGTTGTATTATGTGGAGTATCTATTAATAATCGAGGTTTAATAGCTATTTAATCGCATGTTTAATCGATCTATCGCTTATCGCTATCGCAACTCGAATTATGTGTTCTGGATACTGTTTTACGTGTATGTGCTATTTACGTGTTACTTGTGCATGTTATGTGTATGTTGAGGTGTTAATCGCAATCGCAACTCTATCGCAATCGATTCGCAAACGCTAAACGCAAGTTAATTACAATGATTGTATGTAGATATAGTAGTTGGGATTAAAAGTAATCTAATGGGAAATTCTATCGCATCGCAAAGCTCAACACGCGAATCGAAATGACAAAACTCATCGCGCCGGACTCATGGATCGAGTGGCCAACCGACCGAGTGGCCATCCGATCGGATTACCATCTGATCGGGTTGCCATCCGATCGAGTTGTCACCCGATCGGGTTGCCACCCGATCGGACTGCCACCCGATCAACCAGCCTTTCTCCCCGCTTTCCTTTTTAGGAAACCCTATAAATACCCTTCATATGTCACATCACTTGATGTGACAGCTCTCACTCGACTCAGCTCGCTCTAGCCACTCTTTCTCTCGATTTCTCGCGATTCTTGTAAGTTTTCAACCTAAATCTTGTACTTTCTTGATCTACACGCACTCCTACACCTTTCTATCTTTTGAATCTTAACTTTTAACCATGAAATCACCGGATTTAAGGTGTTCTAGGGTGATGTCATCATGGAGTTCTTATGAACTTCAATGTTTGGCTTCATTCCTCCAAGAACAACTTAGATCTAAAGGATTTCCAGTACATTTATCAATGTTTTCACTTAGATCTACACGAATTCATGGATAAAAGGATTGAAAGAAGGTTTTCCAACTTCTTTCAACTCTTTTACACTCAATGCACTCAAAACCCGATAGAATCGGAGCTTGTTCTGATCTTCTACTCATTCTTAGTGATGTATTAGTTCCAGATCTGAATTCTATCCAAGAGATATCGATTTCGGGTTTGAATATGAACAACCGACTCGAACCGTGAACCGGACGAACTAGGGTGATTCCTGTTCGGTCGGGTCACTTGGGTCGAGATAAGGTTACTGTTTTTCAAACAAGATATCAAAATGTCTCGTTCAACACTACAAAACTTCAAACGAATCAAGTGTATCAAGATATCAAGACGATCTGACCGTTGGGACGGATTTCCGTCCGATCGGATTGCCATCCGATCGACCGGCCATCCGATCGGGTTGCACTTGGTTCCATACTTAAACTTTTATTCAAACATTTCAAGGATCTGGACGTTGAACGGATTACCGCCCGATCGGATTGCCATCCGATCGAGCGACCGTCCGATCGTGTGACGTTTAGGACTTTGGTATTTAAACAATTTTCAACATGTTCAGTACGTACGGATTGCCACCCGATCGGATAGCCATCCGATTGAGTGACCATCCTGCTGTGAACTTGTTCTCAAACTGAGAAGCCTCGCCAATCAGATTGCTGTCCGATCGAACGACCATTCGATCGACCAACCTGAAAGGTAGAGATACTTCTCTATTTTTTAAATGCTACAACGAAAACTTCAAAGTACAAACCATCATACACAAACACATCACTCACCAAACGAGGTGTCAATCCAATCGAATGGCCATCAGATCGGATGACCATCCGAACGGATTGCCACCCGATCGACTGGCCATCCGATCGGATTGCCATCCGATCGGATTACCATCCGATCCTTGGTACACCTACACCGTTTTACGCGCCGACTTTCGCTTATGCTATCGTTAACTGTTCAGGCTAATTCCGCTTAGCGCTCCCTTCAATCCATTAACTCTACCGCTGTAAGTATACTCGAACCCTTTTTACTTTATGCACTTTTGGGTGTTATATACGTTACTTATTCTAAATCACATCAAACACACTACGCGATAATTTAATGCTAACCGCTACTGCATGTTATACGTGACTCGATGAATGCTTGTTTGTTATGTTTACACATAGATTGCTGTCTACCTGCCTTAGCAACGATAGTACTATAGTTTCGACTCAGCACCTGTTTACTCAGGGGTTGTTAAGGACTATTAATCACATGATTCGCAGTGGTGCATATGTGTTACGAACTGCCTTGCGCAGTCAACCCGCAGTCATTGGTATTGATAGGATCATGTCGATAAATTGCGTGCTTCACATCACACGTTGTACGTGCTGGTTATGCGTAAACGATTTTCGAACTCTATATGCTACTATCAAACTTGTATGCTCACCTTTACACTATGTGTATTGACTTTTACTTTAACGTATGTGGCAGGTGCTTAAGATGCTAGGACACCTTGTTTGCTGTGTGATGAAATCGAGGCTAGGAAAGAGTCTAGAAACAAACAAACAAACAAACAAACAAACTATCTTATTTAAAATCTGAGTTGTCGGATCTGTATTGTTTATGAGACAATTATTTGTAATAACTGTTTTATTCAGATATGTTATGGTATGGGACATGACGTTTTAAATATCTGGTAATTAATAGTTGTTATGGATACTCATGGACAATCTGTTTCACTCAGTGTCGCGCCCTGATGTTTCCGCCATCGGTTGGGGTATGACAGGAGGTTGTTTCAAAGTTCTGTCATGTTTCTCAGAAATGGAAGGATCAGATTCAACGCAGTCCTGAATGCACAAAGGTCTGGATCGAGTAATAAACGCGTCAGCAAGTAAGTTTGCTGAGGTGTTGGCGAAGGTGTGGACCGAGTATAGCAACCCGAGGTTTGATTGAGTTTTTCAAGCTGATTGATTTTTAAACTTTTGAATATAGTGTGCTGTTAGAAAGACTTGATAATTATGTAATACAGTGCATTAGTTTTGGTTGTAGTTCAACCTGGAGAAAGGAACATGTATGACCAAAATTGGCTTACTTCAACCCTCAAGGAAAAATATACTTTTGAGCTTATAATATATTTTTGTATTCTTAATTTAAACTGGAAGTAAAACGGGTATTAGGTAAATATGTATAGTTTTAAGAATAGAGTGTTGCATTGTTGATCAGTTAGGGAGTGTCGTGTTTCTACGTTAAAATGATAACGCAAACGAGACAAAATAGAAAACTATGGTGTTAAATTTGTAGAATCTCTACTTAATATTTGAAATTTGAGGGGCATTCGACTTGATAATGAATTGTCTCCCGTTTTTTCTGGAACTGATGGAGTTGCTACCTAAACAGTAAACACCTATTTGGCAGTAATATGCTGCATAGTGACATACATTTTCTGAACAAGTTAACCAACATATGTGAAGACTTTGTATCGTAGTTAATTAAAGTTTTCAGGTCCCAACTTTAATGCTTAGTGTTCTCAGTCATGCCAGAGAACAATTTGTATGTTTATGTAGTTATTTTGTGTGGGTCACATTCTTGCAGGTATTCGTTATTTGATACAGGTAAGGTTCTAATTATATGTGCTTTTTGAACATGTGATTTTTTATGAATTGCATGTTCCCACAGAAAAAAATACGAATTTCTCTATCATTGCACATATTGGTCATGGGAAATCGACATTAGCAGATAAGTTGCTGCAAGTGACGGGTACAGTGCAAACATGTGAAATGAAGGAGCAGTTTTTGGATAACATGGATCTTGAGAGGGAAAGGGGAATCACTATCAAGTTACAGGTGCATATTATTAAGTCATACCCTTGTAGATGTTGTGCATTTCTACATGAAAAGGATTTTAGAAGGAATAATGTTTTAAAAAGGTTCCATCTTAGTATTCTGCTATAGGACATGCCACTTGGCGTATTACTGTTGTGAACAGGTTGATACTCTTTATATTATTGAACAACAATGCAAGCCAATGTTCTCCGAAGATGGTTTCCCAGATTTGAGCATCTTTTAAAAATGAAGATGTCGACTTATATTCCTGAACAACTTACTAAATTGAAACTTGTGTTCATAAAATAAAAATTTGAATTGACAAGCGTCAAAACATTATTATTTCAAATTACTTGGTTACATGTTCTTTTTTATTTTTTAAAAAATATACATCATATTTATTAAAATGTTTTAAATTTTATTTTTTGAACCCGTGTGTCACACGGGATATAAGCTAGTTTATAATAAAACACTATAAGACTAGTTGTTCTTCTAATATGATTGATCCTAGATGAGTTCTGTTTCCCTATCCCTATCTTTTATCCATTATATTATAATATTATATTCACTTAAACGCCTCTATATTTGTGTAAATGCCTACCACGATATTACTGAGCGTCACAGAGTATTCTAAGGACTTCGGCCCTGGGTCACCTTCTACCGAGTTCTTTATATGTTGCAACTCAGATATAAAGTTTGTAAACAGCTCATCAATGCTAGGTGCAGCTTGACCTAATGATAGCCTGAATTGAGAATACAGAGAGCAAAAGAAAGGAAAATACCCAAAACAAGCTTAACCATCAGCTTGGGGTTGTTATCTTTTATAACTACCATCAACTAACACTAACAACAATATTACACTACAGTCCCTCTATTACAGCATAGTACATTTCCTACCCTCTACTACTATTTATTATGTAACAATACCCCTTCTTTTTAACATTTTTTGTCCTCAAAAACGGAAATTGGGAAATCGCAGCTGAAAATCATCCATGAACTCCCAAGAAGCTTCCGATACCGGTAAGCCCTCCCAATGAACCAACAGTTTAATTGCAGCCGTATATCCTCTCTTAACCATTTGTTTATCTAACACGGCCCGAGGTTGTAGCACAAAGCGAGGACCCTGAGGTATAGGACCAGTCAGCACCTTGGATCCGTTAGCCTTCTTCAACAGCGATACATGAAACGTGTGGTGGATTTGTGCATTGTCTGGTAAGTCCAATTTGTAAGCTACTTTTCCAATACGTTGTATAACCAGAAATGGACCAAAATACTTAGGAGATAATTTCCTGTCATGATGTGTTTTGACAGAATGTTGTGCAAAAGGGTGTAATTTAACATACACCCAATCCCCTGGCTTAAATTCTCTGTCAGACCTCTTTCCATCAGCCATTTGTTTCATTCGATTTCTGGACCTTTCCAAATTAGCATTAAGTTTCCTAATCATTCCTCTCAATCCCTGTGATAGTCCTCCACTGCTGCCACTGAAGTATCCCCCGGAATATAGGGAATGTGGACATTAGGTTTAACTCCAAATAGGGCTTCAAAAGGAGACATTTTGATAGCCGAATGCCAAGTGGTATTATACCACCATTGAGCGAAAGGAATCCACTTTACCCAATTCAATGGGGTATTGTGACACTCTGGATTTTCCCGAGCAACCTTCTTGTTTCAGTATTGCGTGTACATATTATTAAATGAAAGTTTGCGATTTATCTTGATGTGCTATGTGTTGATAATGTGTACGTAGTTATATATATATATATAGGTATGTAGTGAGCCGAGACCATGAACCCGACTCGAGACCTCTCAGTCTCGAGCAAACAGTGAACAGTTGGGCCGGTTGGGGCCATGCACCCCTAAAGCCCACTCGGAATCCACTAAGGGTGCACCCACTCGAGACAGGTATAAAGCCCCACATTTCAGCCAACATTCCCTTGGTTTAGAGCATAAATCACATCACACACACTCTCCCAAAAACATCATCCTATTCTCTCCCTCTCTCTCACCTCATCCACTTTCTCTCACTAGATAAACCCTAAACCAAGCACCTCTTCTCCTCTCTTGGACTCAACCGGAAGCACCAAGACGTTCGGATCAGCTCATCACTTGAGGATTCCCTTCATCGGCTCGCACACACTCACACTCGAAAGGTTTCGGTTAGTACCCCATCTCAGTTGTTTGATGATACACATGCTTAGTTTAAATGTCTCCTTGCAATGTGTGATAGAGATGCTAACTTGATGAATAGAATGATGTACCAACTTGATGCATAGATTTGTGTTAAAATGATATAAAGATGGCTGATTGGTGATGAGTGATAGGATTTGACATATGAACCGATTTAAACAGATGTCTTTCGAATAGGTTTTTGCATATTTGAAACATGAATGTGATGATGATGATGAAACAATGATGTCAATAATATTTAGGGGATATTGTGAAATTGTGATGATACTAGTGATAAAAATGGTTGCGTGTTCTTCCTGATAAGATTTAACGGATGAAACAATTTTAGAGAATGTTGAATTAGGCCTATCTTGATTATGAACATGATGAATGTGCTTGATGAACCGTATGAAGATCATTGAAAATATTTGAATATATGATGTTTGATCTGTTTTGATTTGGATTAGACAAGAAAACATGTTTGTGTGATTTAATTGGATAGTACACAATTTCATGAACATGCAATTCTATTGGTTAGTACAAAGCTGGCACATGTTCTAGAAATCAGCAGGAAATGCGAGTCGACACCCCCGGTTTCGACTCGAGAACATTAAGTGATAACTCGAGACCATGCAGCAGACTTCACGGACTCGAGACCCGCAAGATCTCGACTCAAGATTTCCTGATCTCGATTCGAGACCAGACTCGAGACTCCCAAGGCTGCAACACAAATATTCACAATTCGAGACTCTTGGTTGCGACTCGAGACCCCATGATCTCGAGTCGAGACCACCTAGTCTCGACTGGAGCTACCTGACTTAGCTTCTGGGCCATTGTTATTTGGGCGCACTGTTAACTGAATTGTTTTGGGCTGTATATTCCTGCTATTGTTTGACTGGGTTGTGTGTTGTTTAACTGAATAACTGATAGAATAGGCCCGGTACTGTACATACTTGTATGACGTGCATGCTACATGTTAGATATGTGTAGAATCTACATGACTTAATTGTATCCGAACCTGACCTATACTGGTAACCATGTTAGGACGTGGTGACCAACGTGTTTGACCAAGTAACTAATCTGCCGAGCAACCCAAGGTGAGTTCACAACTAATAAAGCATGCGTTCCCGGTGGTTTGGGAAACGGAAACTTAAACAACGCTATCCCCTCGTAAGGGATACAAACCTACTTTCTTCCCCTTAAATGGGACTCTTAGTTAATTATTGTTTATACGGAAATGCAACAAGCAACGCTAAACGAAACTCTATCACTTAAGTCCCTACCATTTAATACCGATTAGTCGCCGGGGCCTGGCGAACGGGTTATTAGTTAATAGCGCTATTTAGGTGTAACCAGCCTCACACCGACCCTTGTTACTGGGAACGGGAGTGAACTAATGTACTCTGGCAAACCGTCAATGATGATAGAACATTGACAAACGGGGCACTGCGGAAACGTACGGTTAAGTAAGTATTCGGTATTGGAAAAACAGTTTAGTCGCTTACTTATGGGGTAGCTCCCCATCGCATGTATAAACGGGTAAATTAACTGGTGAAACAAGTTTTTGGTAATTAAAAACTAGACAACTCGTGAACTCGCCAACATTTTTGTTGATACGCTACTGCATGCTTTGCAGGTACCCAGTGACTCAGGAGCTTGCAGCTTGGGAATGTGTAGTGGTCGTCTAGCCCATGTGTTGGGTTTTAAATAATCTTGAACTATGAACTTTGTTTTGAAACTGTTTGGTTTATGCTTCCGCTGTTTACTTAAACTGTTATTTGAACTTAAACTTTTAAAACTTCGAACTATAATGTTTACTAACTATTGTGGTTGGTGAACATTTTTACTTTTGACCAATGCTCAGTATAATTGGTGGCTGGATCCTGGTCAGTCACGCCTCCAAGCGGTGGTACTCCGCATGTGGATTTTGGGGGTGTGACAGATTGGTATCAGAGCCATTGGTTATAGTGAACTCGGTTTTAAAAGAGGAAGTCTTTTTGAGAAAAACCAGACTATAACCCGTGACTCGTGACGACACTACACTCCAAGGGCAAGACTCAACGCATTAGACCTCATAGCTCTCACTTATGTTTACTTGCTGTTTGTTTAAGTGCTTATGTGCTAATATACATATTAGTGTGCCTAGCTAGATGTATACACAATCCTCCCCCACATTCTTGTTTCACTACGACGTCTTTTCTCACTCTGTGTCTTTAGAACATCAAGATAATGACCGGACTCGGTGGAGACCGCATAACCCTAACAAGGGACCAGCTGGCGGCCCTGATAGACGCTCGGGTCGCTGAAGCCTTGGCAACCAACCTAGAAGGACCATCCACATACGCCCAGCCTCGAGTTGGCACCCTCAGGGCGTTCTTGGAATGCAAACCACACCCCTTCGATGGCACGGAAGGAGCAGTAGGTCTTTTACATTGGTTCAGAAGGATCGAGTCTGCGTTCGAAGAAGGTGAAAGCCCATCTAGCAAACGAGTAGAGTACGCCACTAGCACGTTTCAAGGAAAAGCGTTTTCGTGGTGGAACGCGCAAGTCCAGATGCTCGGATTGGCGGATGCAAATGCCACTCCCTGGGATGATTTCAAGGATCTGGTCAGGGAGGAATTCTGTCACAAGGATGACATGCAGAAGCTGGAAATGGAATACTATGGGTTAAAGATGGTTGGCTCGGAGATCGAAGCGTACACGAAAAGATCCAATGACTTGGCTGCTTCATGTCCTAACTTATCGCAGCCTCCCTACAAGCGAATCGCACTCTACCTTAGGGGCTTATTCCCAGAAATCCAGGGTTCAGTGATTGCAACCAAACCCCCTACAATCCAGCAAGTCATCCGTCTAGCACACCATTTCACAAACCAAGCAGTGGAAGAGGGTAGGTTGCCCAGGCGTTTAACTGCTACAGTAAATGCTTTTGATTTCAGCAAACGCAAGTGGAATGACAACCAAAGTGGGAGTCCAAGCACTATGCCACCTCAAGCTCAACAAAGGAGGGTCGTTGGGAGCGAGGGCCCTGACCCACGAACGGGTGGTTACCAAAGAACACTACCCAAGTGTAACAAGTGTGGCCGACATCACAACGGGCCCTGTGCAAAGAACAAGTGTCAGCGGTGCAACAAGATGGGGCATGAGGCCAAGGATTGTAGGAGCCCTCATCCCGCAAGGCAGAACCAACCCTAGCAGCAGCAGCATCATGGGAACATCAAGGGTTGTTTCCAGTGCGGAGCCGAGGGGCACATTAAGAAAAATCGTCCCCAGTTAAACTAGAACAACAACCAGGGTGAGGGGAATAACAACAACAACAACCAGGGAGCTGGAAACAATGCAAGGGCATTCGTGATTGGGGCTGGTGAAGCAAGGAACGACCCCAACGTGGTAACGGGTAAGTTCCTACTTAATGATCGTTATGTTTCCATATTATTTGATTCTGGAGCAGATGCTAGTTATGTATCTCTACGTATTAGTAAGAAGCTTAAGTCCACTCTTACGCCGTTAAGCTCTAAGCACATCGTTGAAATAGCTAATGGTAGAAACCTCGAGGCCTCACACGTTATTTGTAACTGCAAACTAGAATTGTCTGGTCAGACCTTCCGTATCGATCTCTTCCCCATCATTCTCGGAAGCTTCGACGTTTTCATTGGTATGGATTGGTTATCCAAGCATCGAGCTGAAATCCTCTGCCAAGAAAAAGTTGTTCGTATTCCCGGACCATCTGGCGAACCCCTTATCGTTCAAGGTGACAAAGGCGGAGAAGTCACAGGCGTCATTTCATTCTTGAAGGCCCAGAAGTGTTTACGAAAGGGGCCCACCGCTATCATAGCACTTGTCACTAACACACAGGAAAAGGAAAAGAGAATCGAGGATTTTCTAGTTGTACGTGACTATCCCGAGATATTCCCCGAAGAATTACCTGGACTCCCTCCTCACCGTCAGGTCGAATTCCAAATCGAACTAACCCCCGGGGCAACACCTATAGCTCGCACACTTTACCCACTAGCTCCCATAGAAATGGAGGAACTTTCTACGCAGCTACGAGAATTGTTGGAAAAAGGATTTATCCGTCCTAGTTCGTCACCCTAGGGGAAGCACCAGCGTTCTTTGTTAAGAAGAAGGATGGCACATTCCGTATATGCATCGACTATCGTGAGCGAACAAGGTTACCATCGAGAACCGTTACCCACTCCCATGTATCGATGACCCATTCGATCAGTTGCAAGGGTCAAGCTACTACTCTAAGATTGACCTGCGATCAGGTTATCATCAGCTGAGAGTCTGTGATGAAGACATCTCCAAAACTGCGTTCAGAACCCGCTATGGCCACTATGAATTTCTCATCATGACTTTTGGAAAGACCGGCGCGCCTGCGGTTTTTATGGATCTCATGAACCGAGTGTGCAAACCCTACCTCGACAAGTTCGCGATTGTGTTTATCGACGACATTTTAATCTACTCGAAAAGTCAAGAGGAGCATGAACAACACTTGCGTCTTACTCTCGAGCTCGTTCGCAATGAACAACTGTACGCCAAGTTCTCGAAATGCGACTTCTGGCTTCGAGAAGTCCACTCCCTTGGACACGTGGCAAATAAGGACGGAATCCACGTCGATCCAGCTGAGATCGACTCTATAAAGAATTGGCCTACCCCTAAGACACCGACCGAAGTTCGCCAATTCTTGGGATTGGCAGGATACTATCATAGATTCATCAAGGGATTTTCGAAGATCGCTCAACCCCTCGCGACTCTCACCCAGAAGAGCATTTCTTACAAGTGGAATGATGCTCAAGAGTCTGCCTTTCAGAAGCTAAAGGAAAACCTTTGTAATGCTCATATCCTTTCATTACCTAAAAGTACGGATGACTTTGTGGTTTATTGTGACGCGTCTATTCATGGGCTCGGTTGCGTGTTGATGCAACGCGAGAAAGTTATTGCTTACGCTTCGCGACAACTTAAGATTCACGAAAGGAACTACACGACGCACAACTTGGAACTCGGAGCAGTCGTCTTTTGCACTCAAGATATGGAAACATTACTTGTACGGTACCAAGTGCACGATTTACACCGATCACAAGAGTCTCTAGCATATCTTGGATCAGAAGGAGTTGAACATGAGGCAACACAGATGGGTAGGACTCCTTAAGGACTATGAATGCGCAATTAAGTATCATCCCGGCAAGGCCAATGTGGTGGCTGATGCCCTCAACAGGAAGGAAACCAAACCTAAGCGTGTTCGTGCTTTACAGCTCACTATCCACTCGAACCTCCCTAAATCGGATTTGAAATGCTCATGTTGAAGCATTGAAAGGAGAAAACATCAGGGCTGAGACCCTACGAGGATCAAGGAAACGTTTAGAACAAAAAGGAAGACGACGCTTACTACGTGACAGGGCGTATATGGGTCCCACTTTATGGAAATCTGCGTGAACTTGTGATGGAAAAAGCACACAAATCTCGTTACTCGGTACATCCTGGTTCGGGTAAGATGTACCACGATCTCAAGACTACGTATGGGTGGCCTGTTGTGAAGGCCAACATAGCCACCTACCGTCTGGCTTGTTGCAACAACCAGAACTGCCAAAATGGTAAGGGGAGCGCATCCCTATGGATGTTGTCACAGGCTTACCAGGATCTCAGAACGGGAACGACACTTACCCTTCGTGGAGTTCTCCTACAACAATAGTTACCACACCAGCGTTCAGGCGGCACCCTTTTAGGCATTGTCCGGTCATAAATGCCGACCACCCTTATGTCGGGCGGAAGTTGGCGAAAGCCAAATTACCGGCCCGGAACTTGTAGTTGAGACTACGGAAAGTATCTCCCAGATCAGACAACGCATGATGGCAGCTCATGACCATCTAATAAGCATAGGAAACCCCGAGAATTCCAGGTCAGTGACCGAGTTCTACTTAAAGTCTCACCCTGGAAGGGTGTGGTTCGTTTTGGTAAACGGGGCAAGCTAAATCCGCGACATGTTGGACTATTCGAAGTTACCGAAAATATCGGTAAGGTTGCTTATAGATTGAATCTGCCGAAAGAACTGAGTGCAGTGCACAACGTCTTTCGCGTGTCTAATATGAAGAAGTGTCTGTTGATGAAACACTCATAATTCCTTTCAAGGAACTCACCATTGACGAACAGCTAGACTTTACTGAGGAACCGATTGAGATCACGGATCGAGAGATCAAAACCCTCAAACGTAGCCAGATACCTCTCGTGCGGGTTCGTTGGAACTCGCGACGTGGCCCAGAGTTTACCTGGGAGCAGGAGGACCAGATGAAGCGCAAGTATCCCCAGTTGTTCCCAAATGAAACTCCCAGCACTGAAGCTACAACCGAATTTCGGGACGAAATTCCAAACTAACGGGGGGATGATGTGACACCCCGTCGAAACGTTCTCACATATACTAGCTTGACAGTGACTGCCTTAACTTTCGGGACGAAAGTTCTTAAAACTTGGGGATAATGTGACACTCTGGATTTTCCCGAGCAACCTTCTTGTTTCAGTATTGCGTGTACATATTATTAAATGAAAGTTTGCGATTTATCTTGATGTGCTATGTGTTGATAATGTGTACGTATAATGTATAGTTATATATATATAGGTATGTAGTGAGCCGAGACCATGAACCCGACTCGAGACCTCTCAGTCTCGAGCAAACAGTGAACAGTTGGGCCGGTTGGGGCCATGCACCCCTAAAGCCCACTCGGAATCCATTTAGGGTGCACCCACTCGAGACAGGTATAAAGCCCCACATTTCAGCCAACATTCCCTTGGTTGAGAGCATAAATCACATCACACACACTCTCCCAAAAACATCATCCTATTCTCTCCCTCTCTCTCACCTCATACACTTTCTCTCACTAGAAAAACCCTAAACCAAGCACCTCTTCTCCTCTCTTGGACTCAACCGGAAGCACCAAGACGTTCGGATCAGCTCATCACTTGAGGATTCCCTTCATCGGATCGCACACACTCACACTCGAAAGGTTTCGGTTAGTACCCCATCTCAGTTGTTTGATGATACACATGCTTAGTTTAAATGTCTCCTTGCAATGTGTGATAGAGATGCTAACTTGATGAATAGAATGATGTACCAACTTGATGCATAGATTTGTGTTAAAATGATATAAAGATGGCTGATTGGTGATGAGTGATAGGATTTGACATATGAACCGATTTAAACAGATGTCTTTCGAATAGGTTTTTGCATATTTGAAACATGAATGTGATGATGATGATGAAACAATGATGTCAATAATATTTAGGGGATATTGTGAAATTGTGATGATACTAGTGATAAAAATGGTTGTGTGTTCTTCCTGATAAGATTTAACGGATGAAACAATTTTAGAGAATGTTGAATTAGGCCTATCTTGATTATGAACATGATGAATGTGCTTGATGAACCGTATGAAGATCATTGAAAATATTTGAATATATGATGTTTGATCTGTTTTGATTTGGATTAGACAAGAAAACATGTTTGTGTGATTTAATTGGATAGTACACAATTTCATGAACATGCAATTCTATTGGTTAGTACAAAGCTGGCACATGTTCTAGAAATCAGCAGGAAATGCGAGTCGAGACCCCCGGTTTCGACTCGAGAACATTAAGTGACAACTCGAGACCATGCAGCAGACTTCACGGACTCGAGACCCGCAAGATCTCGACTCAAGATTTCCTGATCTCGATTCGAGACCAGACTCGAGACTCCCAAGGCTGCAACACAAATATTCACAATTCGAGACTCTTGGTTGCGACTCGAGACCCCATGATCTCGAGTCGAGACCACCTAGTCTCGACTGGAGCTACCTGACTTAGCTTCTGGGCCATTGTTATTTGGGCGCACTGTTAACTGAATTGTTTTGGGCTGTATATTCCTGCTACTGTTTGACTGGGTTGTGTGTTGTTTAACTGAATAACTGATAGAATAGGCCCGGTACTGTACATACTTGTATGACGTGCATGCTACATGTTAGATATGTGTAGAATCTAAGTGACTTAATTGTATCCGAACCTGACCTATACTGGTAACCATGTTAGGACGTGGTGACCAACGTGTTTGACCAAGTAACTAATCTGCCGAGCAACCCAAGGTGAGTTCACAACTAATAAAGCATGCGTTCCCGGTGGTTTGGGAAACAGAAACTTAAACAACGCTATCCCCTCGTAAGGCATACAAACATACTTTCTTCCCCTTAAATGGGACTCTTACTTAATTATTGTTTATACGAAAATGCAACAAGCAACACTAAACGAAACTCTATCACTTAAGTCCCTACCATTTAATACCGATTAGTCGTCGGGGCCTGGCGAACGGGTTATTAGTTAATAGCGCTATTTAGGTGTAACCAGCCTCACACCGACCCTTGTTACTGGGAACGGGAGTGAACTAATGTACTCTGGCAAACCGTCAATGATGATAGAACATTGACAAACGGGGCACTGCGGAAACGTACGGTTAAGTAAGTATTCGGTATTGGAAAAACAGTTTAGTCGCTTACTTATGGGGTAGCTCCCCATCGCATGTATAAACGGGTAAATTAACTGGTGAAACAAGTTTTTGGTAATTAAAAACTGGACAACTCGTGAACTCGCCAACATTTTTGTTAATACCCTACTGCATGCTTTGCAGGTACCCAGTGACTCAGGAGCTTGCAGCTTGGGAATGTGTAGTGGTCGTCTAGCCCATGTGTTGGGTTTTAAATAATCTTGAACTATGAACTTTGTTTTGAAACTGTTTGGTTTATGCTTCCGCTGTTTACTTAAACCGTTATTTGAACTTAAACTTTTAAAACTTCGAACTCTAATGTTTACTAACTATTGTGGTTGGTGAACATTTTTACTTTTGACCAATGCTCAGTATAATTGGTGGCTGGATCCTGGTCAGTCACGCCTCCAAGCGGTGGTACTCCGCATGTGGATTTTGGGGGTGTGACAGGTATCCATACTCATGCTTCGAAGATAGGATTCCAGGCATCTGTTTAACACCTCAGTCTGACCATCTGACTGAGGATGATATGATGATGACATAGCTAGCTGAATGCCTAGCAGTTTCATGAATTCTTTCCAAAAGGCACTTAAGAAGACAGGATCCCTATCAGACACTATTGTTGCAGGGCAGCCATGCATTTTAAACACATTATCCATAACAGTACAACCGTGGCAGCAGAATAAGGATGACTTAAGAGCAGAAAATGGCCAAATTTAGTGAGCCTGTCCACCACTACAAGAATGGTATCTTTACCTTGAACCCTAGGGAATCCAGAGATAAAATCCACAGAGATGTCACTGAAAATAGAATTAGGCACAGGCAGAGGCTGCAATAAACCCGGAGAAGCAGTGGTTTCATAGTTGGCTCTTTGACAAACAGTGCATTCTTTAACAAAGCGATGCACATCTCTATAACACCCCTTCCAATAAAAATAATCTTTTATTTTTGTAAGTGTAGGGACCATGCCCGAATGTCCACCCATAGGAGATGCATGAAATAAGGTCATGATATCAGTTTTCAAAGACTGATCATTAGGTATCAACACCTTACCCTTCCTTTTTAAAACCTGACCATCCCATGTTCTATTAGATACCACTTCACCCTGTTCCAGTTTAGCAATAAGACATTTAGTATCCAGATCTTGATGCCAAGAGTCTTGAATTTTCTTCCATAATGCAGCATCAATGGAGCTAAGACTGAGTTGAAATAACACCATTCCTTGCACTCTTGATAATGCATCTGCTGCTATATTCTCAGCTCCTTTCTTATAGCAAATTTCATAGTCATAACCCAACAATTTGGAAAGCCATTTCTGCTGTAAAGGTATTACAATTTTCTGTTCCAACAAGTGCTTTAAACTTTGATGATCGGTCTTGATGATGAAGGGCTTGGTAATCAAATAGTGGTGCCATTGTTTGACTGCCATAAGAATAGCCAACAGTTCTTTCTCATACACAGATAAACTCTGTTGTTTAGGAGACAGTGCTTTGCTAATGTATGCCAAGGGATGTCCCTCTTGCATTAAAACAACCCCCATTCCTTTGGATGATGCATCAGTCTCCACAACATTTTTTTTTTTTTTTTGTAAAATCAGGTAACCTCAAAACAGGAGGAGTACTTAAAGCCTCTTTAAGTTGTAAGAAAGGCTCTTGAGCCTCTTCATTCCATTTAAAAGCTTCTTTTTAAGCAATTCAGTAAGAGGTTTAGCCAAGGTTCCAAAACCCTTAACAAATCTTCTGTAATACCCTGCCAAACCTAAGAAGCCCCTCAATTGTTTAACATTGGCTGGTACAGGCCATTCTTGCACTGCCTTTAGCTTAGCAGGATCAGTGAAAACCCCCTCCTTAGTTATAATGTGGCCCAAATATTCAACTTTATCCCCTGCAAAGGAGCATTTAGACCTTTTTGCTTTAAGAGAATTAATTCTCATTAAATGAAGCACAGTTTGAAGGTCCAACAGATGCTGCTCCCAAGTGCCACTATAAACTAGAATATCATCAAAAAAACACTAGTGCACACTTCCTTAAAACATCCTTGAATGTAGCATTCATTAACGATTGGAAAGTAGCTGGGGCATTAGTGAGGCCGAATGGTAAGACTAAAAATTCAAAATGCCCTTGATGTGTCTTAAAAGCTGTCTTATATATGTTAGGTTCATACATTCGAACCTGATGATAGCCTGACCTGAGATCCAGTTTAGAAAATATGCTAGCCCCTTGTAACTCATCCAGGAGCTCTTCAATTAAGGGAATAGGAAATACATCTTTGACTGTTGCCTCATTAAGTCTACGATAATCCACACACATTCGCCAAGAACCATCTTTCTTTTTTACAAGAACCACTGGTGCAGCAAATGAACTGCTGCTATGCCTTATTACCCCTGAGTCCAACAGTTCTTGAGTCATTTTCTCAATGATATCCTTTTGAGCTCCCGGATACCTATAAGGTTTAAGGTTCAAATTCACCTTATCATCTTTTAACACAATTTTATGATCAAAGGGTCTTGAAGGCGGCAATCCTTTAGGTACTTCAAACACATCTTTATATTCTTGTAACAGGTTGCTAAGCCCTTCATGATTCTGACCCTCTCCAATTCTTGGTTGGTACATATAGTGCTCTCCTACTGGGTCTTGAATGGTGAATAGTTGAGCTTGCACCAAATTTACTTGTGATTTGATCATCATTGCTATTTTCTCTATTGAATATAGGCTCACTCCTTGTTTCTTAGTTCCTTTTAATTCAAAATCTTGACCAGCCACATTAAACCTCATAGTCAAATTTTTAAAGTTCCATATAATGTCATTCAGGGTTTCCAACCACTGAATGCCCAGCACTATATCATAGTTATTGAGATCAATCACTAACATATCAGCAGTAAACCAGTTGCCTTGCATGACCCACTGAAAATCCTTGCACACGTTTACACACTCTACTTTATTACCATCTACCACAGTAACTTGTACATTGTTGATCTGTTTGACTGGACACTTCAATTTTTGAGCCAAAGTGCAGCTCATAAAATTGTGGGTAGATCCACTGTCCAACAGAATATACAATTGTTTAGTACCAAATATTCCGATGACTTGCATATTGGAATAAGAAGGAATACCCATAAGGGCATTCAATGAAATCTGTGGATCACCCTGCACAGAAGATTCTTCCTCTAATCCTTCCAACTCCTCATCTTCAGGATATTCATCCACTTCCACTAAAAACAACTGTTTCTTACCCTTACAAACTCTGCTATGACCTGCTACATACTTCTCATTGCAGTAAAAACATTCCCCTTTTGCCCTTTTATCATCCATATACTTATTTATGACTTTCTTTGGCACTAATGCATTTGATGGGACTGAATTGACAGGTGTTGCTAGCACAGGCTGCTTAGCAATACTAGTCAAATTATTGGTCATTGTAGAGTTATATTTGTACCCATTAGAGCTGGTAACATTCAAACTATCCCAACCCGGTGTCTTATTTGTTTGCTCTTGTAGTCTAGCCAAAGAATAAGTCTCTCTTAAGGTTTTTGGCTTAAACATTTTAACATGGCATTTAATTTCGGGTTTCAACTCTTCAAGGAATAAACTGATTGTGTATTCATTAGGTAGAGTTACCTTGTTTAGAAGTAGATCAAACTTATCACAATACTCATCTAAATCACCAGTTTGAGTCAACGCCTTGAGTGCACCCATAGCATCTTCTATTAGTGTTGCAGCAAATCTAGTAGATGCATTTCTGGTGTATTCAACCCAAGTTACATCACAGATATGTTTCCCAGTAGACTTCATAAACCCTTGCTGCCACTGCAAAGCTCTTCCTTCTAAATGCACAACAGCATATCTGACTTTGTATCTTTCAGGAGTTTCATCAATTGAAAAGAAGTGTTCACACTTATACAACCAGCCTTCTACATCATCACCATTGAATTTTGGAAATTCAACCTTTGTTAATCGATTGTTACTGGTTCTATCACCATTATTCCTTTGTACCATTGTTCCTTGTTGCTCCATCTTTGAGAATGTTGCTTGCATCGCATCAAAAGCTACTTTCAAGCTTAGCAAACTCTCCTGAGTTTGGGCTGTAAACTCATCCAAATGACTGACATCCCTCGCAATGCGATCCACTTCTTGATTTCTAGTAGTCATATTCAAGAATTGTGTTTGAACACCGAATTTGGGAGAAAAGAAACAAAGAAAGGAATCAAGAATCAGCCAACTGATTAATGATATGGAATAGAATGATCAACAATTGATCACCCCACGAATCAATGAAAAATGAGCAGAAATTGAAGATAATTCGCTGAAGAAGATGGTCGGAATATTGGCGGTGGCCGGAATCAATGAGCTCCGATGAGAATCGGTTGGCTCTGATACTAACTGATAGCCTGAATTGAGAATACAGAGAAAGAGAGAAGGAAGGAAAATACCCAAAACAAGCTTAACCATCAGCTTGGGGTTGTTATCTTTTATAACTACCATCAACTAACACTAACAACAATATTACACTACAGTCCCTCTATTAAAACATATTACATTTCCTACCCTCTACTACTATTTATTATGTAACACCTAACATCAAAACCCGACCTAGATTTGGATGTAGCATCAACAACACTAATTATTAGTATTATTATTTTGGAAGTTAAAACAAAAATTCAACTCTTTAGTTGTTGATCAAAACAATCGAATTTATAGAGAAAAAAGTACTCATTCTCCAAATTGCAATAGTCTAATAAAAAAGAAGCTAAGAACACACATCTCCCTAAACAACATTATTTGTTTACAACTCTAAAATAGTCTCGTTAGCAGAAGCGTTATAACAGTGAAACTCGAAGAAAACACTTCACAGTTCATCCTTACGACCTTGACCTTGACTTTCAAGCAAGTATGTTGCAGCCAGAGATGCATGCATTGCAGCCCCATAAGGAAGAACCTCTTCATTAAGTTGGAAAAACGGGGAATGCAGCGATTCTAGTTTTTCATTTTTCTCATTTTTCATTCCAATAAAATAGAAATATCCAGGAATAACCTCTTGGTAAAACGAAAAATCCTCTGCTCCCGTAAATGGTGACATTTCTTTAACATTATTGAGACCAAGAACACTTCCTGCAACTTTTCGGAAGAATTTATGCAAGCCCGCGTCGTTTATGGTGACCGGGTAGAACGGTTTATCTTTCGAAGAAAATTCGACAGTTGCGTTACATCTATGCACAGTTGCTTGACCTACAACAACCTGTACATACAAAAAGTATATAAATAAGTAAAATAAAAAGATGATTTACTTCTATGTAGAGATTGCAATCTTGAGTATTTCACTTAAAAAAATTGGTCGATCTGTTGTTTTTTTTCTAATTAAAAATGAATTAAAAAGAAGAGTTAACTTCGTTTTTGCTCCCTGTGGTTTGGCCGTTTTAACACTTTTGTCCCAATAGTTTAAAAATTGCCATTTTCCTCCCTAGTGTTTCCATTTTATTGCCGGTTTGCTCCCAGACTTTAACTCAGTTAAAAGTAAGGGTATTTTGGTAATTTTATATATATGTATTTAATTATTTATTATGAATTCCTAAAATCCACTTTTCATTTATAATAAAAAAAGAAAAACATATTTATTCAAAGTTACCATTTTTAAAGTCAATTTGGTACCAAATTTTGTGAATTAAAATCCAATATCTGATGTAAATACATTGTAAAAATTGTGAATCAAAATCAAAAGCGTTAGAATGGCCAAACCACAGGGAGCAAAAAAGAAGTTAGCTCTAAAAAGAATTAGGGGCTGTTTGTTTACCTCTTAATGAGACTCTTAATGGTTCAGACCTCTTACTGGTTCAACACTTAATGGTTCAGACTGTTTGTTTCGCGAGCACATGTCTGAATGGTTCAGACATTTGCCTCTGAATGGTTAAGCATTATACTAAGTCTGAATGGTTAAGACCTCTAATCTGAATTGGTCAGACATTTGACTCTAAACGGTTAAGCATTATACCGCCTCTTAATGGTTCTGACATCTTAATGGTTCAGCACTTAATGATTCAGACCTCTTGCTGGTTCAACACTTAACCATTCAGAAGTTGCCAAACAGCCCCTTAGCTGAAAGGGTCAAATGGGTTAAACGGGTTGAAAGTTGTTTGAAGTCAAATTTTAATGCATACACCCTTCTAAATCGTATTATTCAAAGATTTAGATTACTACTGTAACAATATTGTTTTGTAATTATAATTAATGCAGTATTTATCTTTGTAAAATAAGGTAAAAAAAAGAAAGAAATAATCAGGTCAACACAACCTACCCAGTATATTTTGACTCGTAATAAAAAATTACCCTTTTTATCACAAACAAATTTTGACATCTTACCCAACTGGCCCAGCTTGACACTCTAGTTCTATGAAGAAATTCAACGTTTTAGCTTTTTATATTCTTTTCGGTCTTGTGGGCCCATGGTCAAGGGACCACCAAAACGAAGGGGTACATATATCCGTACCTCTTCTATTCGTTGCTTGAGTTGCATGAAACTTTCTTTAGAGAAAGCTCTGAAGGTTCCACCAATGGTGACAGCATCTGGAATAACATTAAACGCACCACCACCTTGAAACTTGGCAACTGTAACAACCTGCGAAAGTTTCGATATTTAGTACAAACAAACATTTTATAATATGTATATCATCATTATACGAGGTTAGAAACTATATGCGACAAAATGGGTAGTTAACTTGTTTTTGTAATAGTCAAAATGAGTCGGTCAGGTCAAAATGCCCTGAACACAGTCTGCTTTTTTTTTTCAAATGATTACAGAAGTTTCTTAATAAAGTGATTTAGTAGGTTGTAAGAATTAACACGGCAATTTGGGCCACTTGTGTGGTTTGACCTGTTCGACCCATTCGACTCGTTTCATATGTAGTAAGGATGCAAACGAGCCGAGCTACTTGCAAGCTACTCGAGAGAAGGCTCGAAATGAGCTGAGCTAAAAACAAGCTTGTTTAGCAAACGAGCCAAACGAGCGCACTATTTGTATTATTTTTAGTTAATATATTAAATAAAATATATTTAAATAATAACAATTACTATTTATAGAAGTAAGAAAAAAAAAACTAAATTACATATAAAATAATATAATTAATATATATTAATTAATAAATTATAAACGAGCCGAGCTCGAGCTTGAAAAACAACCTACGAGCCAAGCTCGAGCTTTAGAAACAAAGCTCGAATGAGCCGAGTTCGAGCCTAGTCGAGCTCGGGCTCGGCTCGGCGCAATTGCACCCCTAAATTATTCTGTACAACTTGTTACAGGTTAAAAGACCCGAACTGATCTGTACATATGTATATGGGTTGAAATTTGCAACAGGAAAAAACTTACCTGAGAATCAAGAGGATCAGCTTCTCTTGAAACAAGATGCTGTAAACTGACAACAACGTTTGAGGCTGCTAAAATAGGGTCGATTGAGTGCTGTGGAATGGCAGCGTGACCTCCTTTTCCGGTTATGACCGCTTCAAAAAAACCACTACCCGCCATTAAGGTACCGGACCGAGAGTATACTTGACCGAGAGGTCGTTCTGGAGAAACATGTAAACCGAATATGGCTTTCACATTCTCAAGATATCCGCTATCTACCACCACTTTTGCACCGCCGCCACCTTCCTCCGCCGGTTGAAAAACCAGCACCACCGTTCCCTGCCACCGTAACATATTGAAACTTTTTCTGTGTAACGATATGTAATTTTCCTATATATTTTGTACCCATATGGGATGAAGATGACATCTCAACCCATTTGGATTATGCTTCATCTCCAACAGATAAAATGGGTCATGTCAAACCGATTTAAAGTCATTTAAAGTGCAGCTTTGATGCATATAACCACCTGATTACTTTATTAAAAATATAGATAATTAATTATTATTGTCATAATATTATTTCGATAATCATATTTAACATATTAAAAATTGAAAAAAAAAATATGATAAAAGTGAAAGTGTTCATGGTATTGATAATCTGAATGAATCGATACATAAAACGTATGTCCCTTTATATAGGGAATAGAACATGATAAACATGAATCGATACATAAAACGTATGTCCCTTTATATAGGGAATAGAACATGATAAACCCTATCTCTAATTTAGGAATTACAATCCTATAATAATTACAATATCATTCAATAATATAGGTAAATATATATCCCTAAAATATGTGCAATAATATCGGCTAAGACTCCCCCGCAGTTTGAGCAGACGTAGGACAAACGCTCAAGCTGGAGCGAAACGATTGAAACAATTGTCGAGGAAGTCCTTTTGTGAAGATATCAGCATACTGTAAATTGGGCCTCCAGGTAGTCTGAGTTGGGTAGGGGCAAGGTGGTGTGGACCACCAGGCTCACTGAGGGAACTGTTGGTTCTGGAAGGCCCACGAGCTGTTGGTGGGCTGATTGTTGTACCCCCGTCTGCGTCTGCCCCGACCCCGTGAGTTAGACCCTCGACCGCGTCCCCATCCTCTGTAAACCTGTGAATCGGCTGGGTTATTTGGGTTGGGTGCGGTGTGCTTGTTTGTTGGTGCAGAAGGTGGCGGATTGGTGTTAGTGGAGCCGGTTACAAGGACAGAATAGGAACGCTGCTGCCTAGCTTCCAATCGGATGACTTCATCATGCAACATAGTCCGAGCAACATCCCAATCTGCTTGTTGTGAGTGAATCAACTGAGCCGTGGTGTCAAGCTTGGCTGATAAACCCCGTACAAGTTGTAGTACGAGGCGTTTGTCAGACACAGGTTGGTCAACATCAGCCAGTTGGTTTGCTAACTCCTTTAATTGCTGACAATAGTCATCAACAGAAGTTCAAGAGGCAAGAGTTACGTTAATGAACCGTGTCTCCAGTGCAGCAGCCGTGGCCTGTTTGTTGCTGAGAAAGATTTTCTGCAGTTTAATCCGTATCCTTGGCTGAAGCTTCCGTGTCCAAAACCCGGGTCAGTAAGTCGTCTGAAATAGTGTTGTAGATCCATTGTGAAACTAGAGCATCAATCTCCTTCCATGTGTTATACGACGGGTCTTTTGAATCTTGGTGTCGTCAAGGTGGTCCAACACCTTATAAGCCATAATGGCATGGAATTTGAATAGCTTGACCCAAGAGGAGTATGTTACTTTAGTACCATTGAGGATTCTGATTTTAGACTGAATATTGGTAACAGAGTATGCAAGATGTAGGGTGTAGGGTGGTAGGGTTCGTTTTTTCTGTGTTGCTAGGGCCGTCATCGGGTTTTGTCATGGTTGTCAGGAGGAGAGGAGAACCGTGGCAGGAGAGGAGAAAGAAAAAGATAGGTTTTCAGACCAGAAAAAGGTAGGCTGCGGGTTCCAGACTGGACCAAAACCGTGGTAGGAGAGGAGAAAGAAAAAGATAGGTTTTCAGAATCGTGGCTCTGATACCATGAAAGTGTTCATGGTATTGATAATCTAAATGAATCGATACATAAAACGTATGTCCCTTAATATAGGGAATAGAACATGATAAACCCTATCTCTAATTTAGGAATTACAATCCTATTATAATTACAATATCATTCAGTAATATAGATAAATATATATCCCTAAAATATGTGCAATAATATCGGCTAAGAAAAAGGACAAGAATTGGTCGTGGGTCAACCTGGCCCTACAGATGATAAAAAGTTGCGTTATAACTGTTTTGACCCGTTACACAACCCACATGACCGTCTATTTTTCCAATTTAGGACAAGGGCGCATAGTTGTCAATAGCAAATAACGGATCATAACGACAGGTTACCTATATGCTACATGGCGATAAAGGGGTAGAAAAATAAATTCTATATTTAATACACCAATTATGTATAAAAGTGCTAAATATACACAAAAATAGCTAAAATACGCTATCAATCATCATTTAAATAAAAGAAAATTAAAATAAAAAATCCCCCCGCTATTTATCACTGCAGGGTCTGTAGCTACCCTTCACCTACACGCTACACTATTCGCTATAGCGGGCGCTACCAGCACTATTGACAAATACGCAAGGGGAGACGTACAAGCTACATATGACGATGTGCACATGTACTCGTGTATGCCTCGAAAAAAAAAATTGTGGAGTAATAAGAAGTCCTTAATTTTAGGAAATATGAATAGTTTGGTAATATCATATTTAGCTTGATAATCAGTTTCCCTTCACCTATTATTTAATTGGTTAATCGTCCAAATATGATTATTGTTTTGACTATAGCTAACCACCAATCAAAATTATGATTAATATTTGCCAAACACTCCAACATGATTACTGTGACTGCAACTTTAAGTATTCAGTTTAGACACATCCAAACACCACCTAAGTATTGCTTCAAGCAGATGATTTATTTGATTAAAATCAATTTTCAAAAAATGAAATACATAAACATACCTTGAGAAGATGAGTATGAAGTTTGAGAATCTTGGCAGCACCAAGAAGCATGGTGACATGACCATCATGACCACATGCATGCATCTTTCCCGGAACTCTACTCTTGTGCTCCCATTCCACCATTTCCTAATCACAAACTTTATTCACCAACTTTTTGTGGTATGCATTTGGGTCATTGTCAAACCCGAAGAAGTCGCCAGTTAGAAGTTTGGTTTTCACGGTTTCACATGGTTTAACACTTAGAATCGGCCCTTTAGCGGTCCCTTTAAACATTATCATTTATGTGTGTTCTTCCATTTTTGAAATGGAATATGTAGTTATGTAGGTATTACATGTACTATTTTCCCAAACCATCTTTTTCATTTTAATGTTTTTAATACAAACTAATGATTTTGAAAAAAAAAAATTCTTTTGTTTCAAAACCCGACTCTCCAAACCACCAAAACCAAACCGTCAAACCACGAAACCCGTAAAACCGACCCGTCCAACCAATCCGGCCGGTTTGGTTTGTGGTTTCGAAAAACGATTATAACCGGTTAGGTCCAGAATTTTCACCAAAATCGGTCGAGCCCACCATGAAACTACCTTATACAAAAACATAGTAGGCGTTCCGGCGATACTCCGGCCAGATTACTTCTAGTAATTCCGGTATGAACAGCTAAAACTGATCAGAATCATCCAAATTATCTACCTTAAATTAAAACACCTAAACTAGCCCTAAATTAAAGGTTTGAAAGAAAACTAAACCTGCAATGGAAGAGCATCCATATCTGCTCTTAAAGCAACAAACGGAGGATTACCGGAGCCGATGAACCCAACAACATCGGTAACTGCAACCGGGTGTTTGTAAGGAATCCCCAATTTATCCAATTCTTGTCTTATAATCTTACTGGTTTCAAACTCTTGATAACCCAGTTCAGGATTCTCGTGTATCTTTCTCCTAATCCCCACCATCCACTCAAATACTTCATCTTTCTTCGCAAATTCAAGAAACTGTTGCGAAATCTCGGAAACCCCACTTGAGATTTGAGGTTTAAGAATGGAAATGATCAAGATTATGGAAACCCATTTGGAAAAATTCATTTTTTCGGTGTGGGGAACTAGTTAGTTGGATGATGAAATTTAGGGGGTGTTTGGCCTAGCTTTTTTTATAGCTTTTTTTATGGGCTGTTTGGCATCATCTGAATGATTTAAGTGTTAAACCAGTAAGAGGACTGAATCATTAAGTGCTGAATCAGTAAGAGATCTAAACCATTAAGAGCCTGTATAATGCTTAACCGTTCAAAGGCAAATGTCTGACTAATTCAGATTAGAAGTCTTAATCATTCAGATTCTGTATAAATCTTAACCATTCAGAGGCAAATGTCTGAACCATTCAGACATCTGCTCGTGAAACAAACAGTCTGAACCATTAAGTGTTGAACCAGTAAGATGTCTGAACCATTAAGAGCCTCATTAAGAGGTAAACAAACAACCCCTTAGCTTTTTTTTTTTTTTTTTTAATTTTTACAAAATAAGCTTAACTTTGTGTTTGGTTTAGTTTTTTAAGTTTATACTTATTATCTTATATAAGCTAATTTGAAGAAGCTTATTTAAAGATTTTTTTTAGCTTATTTGAAGAAGTTTCTTTGTGTAAGGGCAAATGATATAAAATAAGCTATAAGCTAATTCAAACACTTAAAAAGAGTTTATTAAATGATAGAAAATAAGCTATAAGGTACTTTAAAATATAAAAATAAGCAAAAAAAATAAAAGCTCCCTGAGCAGGTGACGAAGATGAGTGTGTGTAAATAAGAAGTTTAGAATGCCGCACTCTGGTCGGTATCTTTGCCACTTGGAAAGCACGTGCTTTTTTAAGGAAATCACAAAGTGTTTAGGTTGTCTATGGTCAGTTGGAGTATGGGTCACCACTTTGCACTAAAAAAATACATTTAAATATCATCTAATCTTATACTTAAAAGAAGAAGGGTCTACATATTTACACACCTTATTACCTATTTGGACACCCTTCAAGACGTCTCGTATAGACCTATACGAGGCGTATAACCTTTTTCAATTTCTAAGAGAATCTCTGATTATGTCATATTTTGTCTTATTTGTCTCGTATACACCTCGTATAGGCCTATACTAGGCGTCTAGACGAAAAAAGACCATTTAGCCCCTGATTTAGGCCTATACTGGGGGTAAATTGGTATTTTTTGCCTCTCTTATATGCCTAGTATAGGCCTATACTAGGCGTATATAAAGGGTTTTTTTTTTTAACAAAATTTTATACAATATTAATCGTTTTAGCAAACTTTTATACAAAAACAAGTTTTTTATTTTAAATAATTAATATTAGGACCCCTCGTTGGTGTTTTTTTGAGTTGAAAAATAGATGTTTTGGTAGGGTAATTTGATTGTTTTTTGAGGGTGATGTTTTTTTGAGTAAAAAAATGGGTGTTTTGGTGGGGGTAATTTGAGTTGTTTTTTAAGAAAATAAAACTTTTCTTAAAAAACAACTCAAATTACCCCACCAAAACACCCATTTTTTTACTCAAAAAACATCACCCTCCAAAAACAATCAAATTACCCTACCAAAACATCCATTTTTCAACTAAAAAAAACCCAACGAAGGGTCCTAATATTAATTAATTAAAATAAAAAAAAACTTGTTTTTGTATAAAAGTTTGCTAAAACGATTAATATTGTATAAAATGTTTGTTTAAAAAAAAAAAAAAAAAAAACCCTTCAAGACGCCCAGTATAGGCCTATACGAGGCATATAAGAGAGGCAAAAAAGACCATTATAGCCCTGTTTTGCCCCCAGTATAGGCCTAATTCAGGGCTATAATGGTCTTTTGGACACCAGTATACGCCCAGTATAGCCCTATACTGGGCGTCTATTTTTAATTTTTTTTTTGTTTTCTTTTTTTAATATCAATAACACTAATATTAATTATAAAAAACTCATATTAATATCAATAACACTAATATTAATTATAAAAAACTCATATTAATTATAATAACACTCATATTAATTATAATAACTCATATTAATTATAATAACACTAATATTAATTATAAAAAACTCATATTAATATCAATAACACTAATATTAATTATAAAAAACTCATATTAATTATAATAACACTCATATTAATTATAATAACTCATATTAATTATAATAACACTAATATTAATTATAAAAAACTCATATTAATATCAATAACACTAATATTAATTATAAAAAACTCATATTAATATCAATAACACTAATATTAATTATAAAAAACTCATATTAATTATAATAACACTAATATTAATTATACGATGCCTATACGAGACCTATACGAGACTTATACTATACTATACGATACGATACAACACGATAGGCTTATACAAGACCTATACGAGACTTATACTACACTATACTATACGATATGATGCGATACAACACGATACTATAGGATACGATACTACATCCATGGGCCCATACAATGCCTATACGAGACCTATACGAGATTTATACGAGACTTATACTATACTATACGATACGATACTATAGGTGTGATTTAGGTCCCGTTTAGGCCTATTGGCTTATACAAGACCTATAGGGGACCTATACTATACTATACTATAGGATACGATACGAAACTATAGGATACGATACGAAACTATAGGATATGATACAACACCCGTATACGTCGATAGGCCTATACAAGACCTATAAGGGACCTATACTACACTATATGATACGATAGTATCGTATTGTATCGTATAGTGTATAGTATAAGTCTCGTATAGGTCCCATATAGGTCTATACGAGACTTATACTACAATATACGATACAATACAATACGATACGATACGATACTATAGGATATGATACAACGCCCGTATACGTCGATAGGCCTATACAAGACCTATAAGGGACCTATACGAGACCTATACTACACTATATGTTAAAAACAATGTAATATTTCTACGATCGAATATTTTTAAAGGCCGATCTTGAAAACGGTAAAATATTTTTATAAAAAAATAAAACTTTTCTTAAAAAACAACTCAAATTACCCCACCAAAACACCCATTTTTTACTCAAAAAACATCACCCTCCAAAAACAATCAAATTACCCTACCAAAACATCCATTTTTCAACTAAAAAAAAACCAACGAGGGGTCCTAATATTAATTATTTAAAATAAAAAAACTTGTTTTTATATAAAAGTTTGCTAAAACGATTAATATTGTGTAAAATGTTTGTTAAAAAAAAAAAAAAAAAAAAAAAAAAAAAAAAAAAAAAAAACCCTTCAAGACGCCCAGTATAGGCCTATACGAGGCATATAAGGGGCAAAGGGTCATATATGAGACCTATACGAGGGGTCCTATACGCCCAGTATAGGCCTATACGAGACGTCTTGAAGCAGTCAAACCAGAAGTGACATGAGTCAGACACTGATTTTGATGTAACCCTATACGCCTCGTATAGGCCTATACGAGGCGTTTAGGGCTTAAAGGTGTCTAAATAGATTGACCCAAGAAAAAATATACATACTTAAAAACCCAGGTCCATATCATGTGAGGTTTTGTAACCGGTCAAAGGAGTTATTGGCAAAGTGGATAACAGGGTAGGGTAGCTGAAGTTAGGAGCATTTTTATCTATTTACGTTTATTAATATTTTTTGTTCTAGTTTTTAGGATTGTTGATATTTATTTATTAAAAAAATCAGGAGTTAAATGCAGATATAGTTTATGTGGTTTGGCATTTTTTCACCTTTAGTCCTTAACTTTTTAAAATTACAGTTATAGTCCCCAACGTTTCAATTTTTGTTCCCGATAGTCCCTAAGCCTAACATTAGTTAGTTTTTGGTGTTAAGTGGATGTGAAATGATCTAAATACCCTTACTTGTTAAATTAATAATTAAAAAGTTAAAAGAAATATAAATAATACTTAAAAATGATGTGGGACCCACCACCCACCCCACCCTCATCATCATTTCCAATCTTTACCACCTCCACTAGGGTTACAAACGAATCAAACGAACACGAACAAGTTCTTGTTCGTGTTCGTTTGTTAAGAAATATATGTGTTCACGAACTGTTCATGAACGCTTACCAAACGAGATTTTATGTTCGTGTTTGTTTGTTAAGGAAATGAACTTTTTTCGTGTTCGTTTGTGTTTGTTTGTTAATTTTAGGCAACGAATGAAAACGAACAATAATGAAAACAAATGAGCATAAACTAATGTTCATGAACACAAATGGTAACAAACAAACGTTCATGAACAATATAAATAATATGTTGACACTTATTAAATATTTTATTTGTCGAAATTTTGAAGTATTTAAATATAATAAGAAAAGCTAAAAACACTAATGAATTATCGAACACAAACAAACATGTTATTGAACGTTCACGAACATAAATGAACGAACGTGCCCTCTGTTCATGTTTGTTCATTTAATTAAATTAAACGAACGAAATTTCTTGTTTGTGTTCGTTTGTTTAATAAACGAACGAACACAAACGAACTTCCCGCAGAACAATTTACGAACTGTTCACCAAACGTTTGGTTCGTTTGCAGCCCTAACCTCCACCTTTCACCACCACTACCATCTCACTCCGCTGGAGATGAAGTCAACTAGGTAATCTAACAAACAATAAAAAACAATGAATCATTTATATAAACTTTACGACCTGTGGTTTGACTTTAGTGTGCGTTCATCAGGGCAATTATTAACCCATACACCAACATCATGAAATTGAACATCCATAATTGTGTTAAAGTTGCAAGAAACATACTTTTGTAGTCAATCCAAAATCTCGTTGCTTCCACAACCCATTTCTAACAAAACGATCACACGCACAAATCTTTCTAACAGTAGCCAAAATCAACAACACAACCAAATCAGCAACTTCATCAGTCAACATATCAGGAGTAGACGTAACCCTAATACCCTTTTCAACACATTTTACCAAATCGTTCTTATCTAACCCATAACTCTGACTGGAAATGATCTCCAGACACGGAAGTGATTCGATCAAATCGGAGTCGGCTTTGTGGACTCCGTTGCCTACAACTGCTCTGATTGAGTGTGACTGGTGGTTAAAGAAGTCTTGTTTTGATGGGATCTCCCATGATTTGAAGAGGGTTGTGAGTTGTTGTTGGAGATATTAGGACATTGGGCATGTTAAAGGGGTGGAGGTGAGGTTACGGAGAAGATGATGCTTTTAGGTTTTTAATATAAAATGTGGCCCTTACCTGATTATTTATTTATTATTAAGGGCATTTTAGACATTTTATCCCCCACTTAAGTGGGAAAACTAACACCATTCGCGTCAGGGACTATCCAGGGACAAAATTGCAAAAGTTGGGGACTATAGCTGTAATTTTAGAAAGTTAGGGACTAAAGGTGAAAAATAGGCAAACCACAGGGACTGTCCAGGCAGTTTTCTAAAAAATTAGGGTTTTTATACCTTTACAATCAGAGAACTAATCCTTCCCAAATTGGATTATTCTATCAAGGAAAAATTACACTTTTCGTCCTTTATGTTTGTATCGGATTGCAACAGATGACCTTTAACTTTAATAATTACAATCACAGTCCTTTATTTGGAAAACTCATTACACTCTACGTCCTTTGGCTCTAACCAAGTTAAAATTTTAAGTTAAGTTCATTCATATAAGGGCAGTTTAGTCTTTTTACCAATCTAATTAAAACATTTTACAAATAAAAAAACAAAATTAAAAACTTATAATATAATCTCTTTCTCTCATCTAAATCTCTGTCATCTTCTCTTTTTATTCTTCTAGGAGCTGCTAGAACCCTAATCCAACCACCATTTTCAAAATCAAACATTGCAAATCAAAGTCAACATCTCCTACACCCACCCAGTATCCACATCGTTAAAAATGTTTAGCTCGAATCGAATATGAAAACCCATTTACAGATTTGAAATTTTGTGTCAAGTTACTTTACTAAAATGTTGATTTTGAACAGATTCAAAGTAGCAAATAGGATAACAATTTTGACATTTTCTGCAAACAAAACCAAAACCAAGAAGCCAAAGTCAAATTAGAATTTTATTTATTTTTCAACTGAAAAAAAAAAACAAGCCCCAATGGTCAATCTCCTAATTTGATATCATATAAGGAAGTATTAGCTCCAATCGAACCTCCTGTGGGTGATTTGCGGCCCAAATCTGCTGCGAATTTGTCACCTCAAAATTTGTCTCAGGTTAATTTGGAAGCTAATCTAAAGAAGTCGGCTTACCAATCTCCTGCGCTGGCCTTAAATTAGGCGAATCGGGATGGGGTCACATCGAATTGTTCATCGCCAAAACCCAAATCTTGTTCTGCTAAGAGCAGTCCTCGAACCCAAAGAAGCAGGGGATCTAAGAACTCTGGTGATACAATCACATGTGGTGAGTTGGTGACTGGTTGTGAGTTGAAAGGGTATCATAAATGGCATTGGGTTTGTCTTTGGTGTGCTTGGTGGACGGATTTGGTGGTGGCGGTTTCTAGATACGGTGGTGGTGGCTGGATGTAATGGTGGTGATGGAGGTTGGCTGAATAGAGAGAGAAAGAGGGATAGAGAGTGAGAAGAGAAAGAGTGAGTGAAAGAGAAAATGAGTTTTTATGTTTGATCTTATTTTATTTTATTTATACTATATATTATTAAGTAAAAAGACTAAAGTGCCCTTAAGTGTATAGACTTAACTGAAAATTTTAACCTTGTTAGTTTCAAAGGACGAAAAATGTAATGAGTTTTTCAAATAAAGGATTGTGACTGTAATTATCGAAGGTAAAGGCTATCCTTTGCAATCTGATACAAACATAAAGGACGAAAAATGTAATTTACCCTTCTATCAATATCGTCTTTCAATTTCAAGTTCTTATCAATAGTTTATCAATGGTTCCATTGCTGGGAATTCAGTTCAATCGCCATTTTAGTTCAACCTAGAAGTTGATTTTGCAAACCCCATTCCCATCGCAAATTGCAGTTCCATTACATCATGTATTCCATATCAACGATGGTGCAGAGCTAGGAACAGTACCAAGAGCAGCGATTAACAATAACTAAAGCCATATTAGACTCTTTAATAACCCTGAAGAAGAAATATCATCACATATATCTCTCACACCCCGCCAAGCCTTCAATCCACCTTCCCATTAGGGGTGCAAAAGAGTCGAGCGGCTCGCGAGCTACTCGAGATCAAATCGATAAAAAACTCGAACTAGCCGAGCTTTATCGAGCCCGAGCTCGAGCTTGAAATAAGGATGGATTAGTTATCAAGGTCGAGGTCGAGGTCGAGCCGTGTATTTGTATCTCGTTTAGGCTCGTCGAGCCTTAACGAGCCTGGTATACTTTATAGTTTAAATGATTTAGCAAGCCTATGCGTCATGCCTATGTAGTTATTTTATTTTTAACACAAAATCTAAAATACATATTTACAAATTACATCTTTTCATACTCACTCATTCCATTCTTCCTCTTTTGCTGCCTAGGTTAAAATCTGAAATATCATGGACGTTCATCAACGCACGATTGTTCATCCTTCATCGACAAGGTTTTACCTTTTTTTTTCATTTTATTCTTCATTGTTCTTCCTTGTCTAGAAGAAATTATCACCTATTTCACTTGTTATGTTTTTATATTGGAGGTAAAATTGGAAGTTGCTCCTTTCACTAATAGGCTACATCTTCTTTTCTAACTTCAGTATTAAAGGTAAAACTTTATTTTATTTCCGTTCATCTTGCAAATCTTATTAGTTCATTGTAGAATTTTGTACCATTAATGACTAATTTTATGTGGATTAATGCGATTTTAAGTTATTTAGATTTGCTTTTTTTATGTTGAATTTTTAAAGTTGAGGGAGTGTTTGGGATTGAGTTTGGAAATGGCTTATTAATTTATTGGAGCCAATGATGTAACACCCCAAAACCCGAAGTATTAAATTGCTAGTGTGTTACCATGATAGATAGAATGAAATATAGTAACTAGGTTATTAAACCTAGTTAAATATCTAGCAAAACAAGTAGGAAAGTAATTTGAGTGACAATTGTGATTAAATAACAAACTTTAAGGGGCAAGATTGTCAAAAGAAGAACTAGAATTTTATTGAAACAAAAAAAAAAACTCCACACACACACACTAAGTGTGCGTATGAACGACCAGGAGGAAAGGGAGAAGGGGTGAAACCCTAATTCAAAAAAAATCTTCAAATTGAAAGGGGAAATCGGTCCTAATCTGATGCATGGACTTAGATTCTTGATCATCTAGACTTTCTACACATGAGGTAAGCTGTAGAAGTTAATTTAATGATTTGGTATGAAGTGAAACTATGATTAAACTATGAAATTGTATGAAATTGTGCATGTAGAGGTGTTAGAATCGCCATTTAGATTATGTGTTATGAACAAGTTCAAGTAATTTGATGATTTAAGGTGAGACCCACAATTTTGAATGAAAGTGGCGACATAGGTGTTCAACCCATGTCCAATCCTTGTTTGATGTATTTGTTCCTAGCTTGATATGGGTTTTGTGATGTTAGTCTAGGGTTAATTGTATGAATGAAATGTGATTTTGAGCACTCTCTTGGTGATTGGAATTTGGAAGGAGATGACTATGCTTAAACTAGTTGTAAACTTTGCATAGTAGGTTGTATGCGCACCAAGTGTTTGATAAAATGCTTAACTATTGGTAATAGATGATATGGTGTCTTTGAAATTGTGAATTCCTAGCATAATGAGTTGGTTGTGTTAGTGCTAGTAAATATATAAAAAGAAATGTGTCTTGAGCGAATTTCATGTTGCAATTTTAATAGTTATGCAATCGGTGAAATATGGCACCTTTGAGGTCCATGAACCTTGTTGTTGTAAATGATACATATTATGTGATTCATTGATTTGGTAAACATGGAGGTAATGTGTTGTAAGGGATGACATGTAGAATCTTAATTGAAAGTATTGATGCTAGGACCATGTTTCAATGATTAGTCTAGATGTGAAAAGGTTAGGTGGATAAGATCACATGTACGCGTGTTGATATTGAATGCTTGGAAGTCAATATGGCATGAAAGCCGATTGTTGATGTGATTAGCTACCATTAGATTGTGGTTTAACATTCGTGTGTATGTAAATGATAATGAAGGTTAGGCCCTCGGAAAGGTGGACTTGTACCTTCGGAACTAGCAAGACAAGGGAAGCGATATATCAAGTAAGAAGCATGAGGTCTACGAGGTAAGTGAATTTCGATTCACCTTTTAGTAGGTTTAATAAATGTAATGCATATGCTTATAAAATATCACGAAAGGACATGTATTAACCAAGAGCATTAAGCTAAAAATGCTTTAATAGGTCGAAGGTCGTTATTTTAAGCCGAAAGAAAATTGGTAAGTTCAAACGAGTCAAAATTAGAGTATGTTTCATTACGTAACGTTAGTACACGTAATGATGAAGGTAATATTTTATTCGGTTAATGTAAAAGTGTTATGGTATTAACGTTATGCAAGTTTTAAGTGTACACATGTGAGATGCTTGACAAAGTTATGAATGGGTCGAATAATTGTGCATAAGTAATGTATTGTTAAAGAAATACAGATAGATTTGAGACCCGGGGCAGGGACTTTTAGTTATAAAGAGTAACTTTACGAACAATTAGGCTTAAGTTTCAAGTGATTCGGATGCAAAACGGATGAGTTAAGGGAGTTTTAGGCATAAAAGTGGATGCAGATCTGGGCCACCGTAGCTTACGGTGGGTGTTGGCCTTTTCTTTTCTGCCATAAGGTAGTACCTAGTTACCGTAAGCCTTTTTGAGACTACCGTAAGCTACGGTAGCCACCGTAGCTTACGGTGGAGCTCTGGCACCCCGCGAAAGAGCAGACAAGGCTGTCGCGGCCAGCGACAGACCTTGCTGATGGCAATTTATTGTTTGTTTGTGTGTGGAGCTAGTTGTAAAAGCTTTTCAAGGCCACTTAATTAACGTTTATGCTAGTTTTAAATAAAGTGATGGTTACGGGCCTCCGATTCTCCACAAGGTACTCTAAAACCCAATTGAGATGCGTTTAGGAAGCATGATCACGATTATAATGAGTGAGTAAGAATGTAAAGGAACGGACCAAGTTTGTGGTTATTTATTTATATATATATATATGCACATTTATGCATATGAAATAAATTACCATCCAATAGTTGGAACTCATAGGTGTTTATGATTAGAAGTAAGAATGCATGTTAGGTCGTATGTCTGTGGTCTATTTGTATGGAAACTTGTAATTTGCATACCTTGGTAAACCTAGTGATGATTTTAGTGTTATAAAGGAGTTGTAAGTTTGTATGGGGGTACGTAATCAGGTGTGGAGGTTCACGTTTACGTATACATATGTGTTTGTGCCTGTGTTTGAAGTAGGATTCATTGCTTATGAGTGAACGGAACTTGTGTATGTGTTTGTACAGTTTAAATAAGTTGAAGTGTTAAGTTACTAAACCATTGTCTTGAGTATGAAATGAGAATGCAGGTATTCTATTAACGTCGATATCAAGGTTAAAGAATTTGGAATACACGAATGTACACGGAAAGCATATTCGTGCGGATTAGTATGGGAAAAGGAACGCGGACTGGTTATTGATTACGTATGTCTAGTTTAGGAATGATGTCATTAAATCTAACTGATGCTGTTACACCCCGATATTTCCACATATCACCGGTGGGCCCGGTGGGGAGTATCGTGACGTAGTTGATATCATCATGGTCAAACATACACAGAATAGCACAGCGGAAGTCTTGGAATATAAAATATTATTACAAACTCAATGTCTGAAAATATCAAAGTATTTATTATAGACAACTCTGTAATATCAAATCCACAGGAGGATCATTACAGAAAGTATAAAGTGAAACTTAGCAGACTTTATGGCATCTTTAAGGATTTGCAAGATCCTCTTTTTCGATACCGAGCAACTCCCAGCCTATTACGAGTAGTACCTGCCACTTAGTCTTTTGAAAATACGTCAGTTTTCACTGGTAAATACAATTAACTGACTCATTTGAAAAGAGTTTATGAAAATTGATTTAAATGTACAAGGCACAAAACCTTTTATAACTTGGGACAATTTTTAATAAAATCTTGTATACTGAATTACATGTTTACCGTACATCTGGGGCACAGTACAGAGACTGAGACATGATTAAACGACACACCACTTATAAAACCCATCAAGGAGTTATCCCCAACTTGTGGGTAATTAATAATTTATTATTGGCATCTTTTCGGTGTATGCCTACACCTTGCGCATCGGTCGTGGCCATTTACAAATGAATGAGCCGAGGATATATCCAGGACACGGTCGTTAACCCCCAATGTTTAAGTTATCAACAGAACAGTATCAAAACAGGTTTTGTGGATTTACTAGCTACAATCCGGCATTTGATTGATCCACACCCGACCAAGAGGTATTAATTTACCGTATCCCAAGTCCGTATAAGGGAAAATAAGTTAAAAGTATTTACCTGAGCTAGTACTTGATTCACCGCATAATAACTCAGTCGTATCCAATCTATCTAAATGCAGGTAGCTTTTACCGGGTGGCTCTAGTCTGGAGTGATGGTAATATATAACCAATTCAGAATGCTAACGGTCTTATTTAAGTCGCAGACTTAGACCGGCTAGCTTAAAGTATCTAAAACGGTACGACACGCTAGATTAAGCGATGACCGGAATAGAATGTTATTTAGACCCAACAAGTACGAAGACTTGTATATTATGGGTAAACTAAACACATTCCAGATTTTGAGATAAAAACGATAAGGTTAAACCCGTTTCGGCAAACTTACGTAAACTAGTTACATAAACCGATCCGAACGCGTGAATGCGTAACGGGCAACCAAATGAACCATATACAAGTCCCATATGTTATTATGCTTAGAATATGTTAATACATCAGTAGGATGTTAACATATATGCCCAAAAAGTATTTAAAACCAAATTAAGTCCCGTAGGGGCATTTTGGTCATTTTACCCTTTATAAAAGAGGTTTTAAAGCAAACCGAGGTTCTGGTCTTTGGTAATCAGTAAAAATATTTATTTTATCACATTACATCAGTAAGATATCTTACATATGTGAGGTTTACCATTTATGGCCAAACTATGCCCCGAAAGGGTATTTTGGTCATTTCACATATGCTTTTACGGACATTTTTGGAAGTCTGATTTCATGACTTATACCTACTGTAATAATATTAAAATTTGTTTAAAAATTCAGTAGGTAACAAGTCTTAGGTGTTAATTATGGTTTAAAACCATGCTATGCACCTAAATAGCGTAAAAATCGCTAATTGACGATAATTAAGGAGTTTTATGGAAATCTGAGATTTTGATCAGTTTTAAATGCTCAAAATAATTTATTTAATATATGAAATCAGTAGGAAAATGTTTGGCATTCAAATCATTTGTAAATCTCATTTTATGTATGAAATGGGTATTATCGTCATTTACCGAATAATACAAGAACTCTATGATATGATCAGTTTATAATCTGATCAATAATTCCAACAATCCCTAAAAATAATATCTTAACAGTAGGTAATGAGTTTTGGGTCAAAATCCAAGTTTAAACATGCCTTATGCAAGATATCGCAATTTACTTAATTAAAAGCTTCTAATTACGATATCGAGCATAACTCCTATTTGGGACCAAGAACTGATGTCAAATTTTCGGGACAAGCTTATATATCAGTAACAAAGGTTTTTGTCCTCTCACATCTCTAAAAATATCATTCTTATGTCAAAAGGGCAAAATGGGCGTTTATAAGCATAATAGCGGAAACTAGCATATAATTCAAACTACTAAGGACCAGGTAATACAACCTTAGGGGGTTATACTACAACATAATACGGTCCTAATGGAAGATTAAAACGTGGAAGAATCAAGCTTAATCGGGTCAGAATTGAAAAGTCAAAGCAAAGTCAAGCTTTTGCGACTTTCGGTTATAAACTGACCTTAGACTGATAATTGTCGGGTTAGGACTGATTAAACATATTCTAATATTAATTACCAAGTCATTAGAATGTTAAAATATAATTTAGAACCTCTGCATCAATGGTTTTAATTATTATTTGTAAATTTGCCAAGTTTGACTTTTTACCTAAATGGTTTGACCCGACAATTGACTAAGCAAACAAGGGAATTAGGAGGTGCCATTTTAAGGGTTAAACACCTACATAACTATGGTCATATACCCACATTCATTTCGAACATTGGCTGGACCATTTGAGTTTAAACCGAAAGTCAAAGTTAATTTATGATAACTTGAACTTTCGGTTTTTAAATTATGAAACTGAACTAATGAGAGGGCTAATACACTTACAAAGGGTCCATGCTATCTTTTCTACTAAAATAAGTTCCCAATTCAGCTTAGGAACCTCCAGGTTTGAGAGATGTGATGATAGAATGAGAATTGTGCAATGAAATGAATGAAAGCTTGAACTATTTATAGGTTTTGGATATGATTTGGATTGAGACAAGTGTTAGATGGATCTTTAGGATCACTACAGGTGTTACCCCAGCTGTCCAACTTGATTTGGAGCCCAAGGAATCGTTTTTGATTGGTTAAGAAGTGAATGGAGTGGGCTGCAAGCAAAAAAAAAAAAAAACAAAGCTGCCCAGACCTGGGCGTAGGCTACGCTGTAGGGGGTGTAGGCTACGACCTGCACAGATCAAACAACTTGCAGAAGTTGCAGTTTTGGTCCCTGCATGTGTTTAAGCCCATATTTGACATGTTTAAATCCCGTTAAGCCATTTTCAAGGCTCTACAATGATGCCTAAGCATAGGGAACATAAAACATGCTCAAAAACATGTCGGATGTCGGTTCGTTTGGTCGTACGGTCACGTTGTTCGGCTAATTACGACGAAACACGAACGGACGCGAAAAAAGATCCAAATTACGCGACGAATGGTATATTATCGTACCGAACACTAAAATAAAATATTTTAATGCTTACATAAATTTTTGGATGTCCGGATATATTCAGAACGTAAGATATGCGTGAAAATGCAAACTTATGCACTTTTTGACGCTTTTAGTCCTTGTTGATCAAATAAGTTTATTTTTGCGCACCAAAACCTCTAAGCCTATAACTAAGCCATGTAAAGGATATTTAGGGCATGTTTAACTTACGATCATATTTCGGAAGGTTCGATACCATATGAATCGATAGAGTTTTGCAGTTTGACGCAAATAGTCCCTCTGATGTGCGAACTTACACATATCATCATTTAATAGTATTGAAGCCTTATCTAATCCATATTAGGCATTCTTAAGAGTATTATTAAACATCACGATGCTTCGGGTTCGTTAAAAGGTCATTTAGAGGTATAATTTAAACATATTGACACTTTTAACCCCTTATATTTGCAAAGTTGCGCGTAACGTCACTTAAAGGCGTAAAAGCCTTGGACGGCCAATGATTGGCATTCCCGAGAGTATAATCAAATATCATGAAGCTCTCGGTTTGTTAAAAGGTCACTCAGAGGTAAGAATTAACATGTTGACACTTTTAACCCTTCGTCGCGCAAACTTTCAATAATTACACAAACGGCTCCTTTCGTCCAATAAGTGGCTCGTTTGAGAATACGGACACCGTATAAAGTCACTCAGAGGCCTAGTTTAGGCATGTTGACACTTTCAGTCCTTCTATAATCAAGGTTTTTGATTTTGATGAATTTTGTCCCTCATAGTCAACGTTTGACTTTATTAGGGTTTATTACACGTGTCCACACATCATTGGACACGATTTTACGAGGTGTTACATCCTCACCCCCTTAAAAGAAATCTCGACCTCGAGATTTTCTCAAAAAGATGGAAGTACTTTCTGTCGTATAATGGACTTAACTTCCGCAGTATATTAGGGATCTCTATGGGTATCCCAATTGACCTATTCAATAGGTATATGCTTCCTTCGGAGCTTTTTAACCTGCCGATCCTTGATCGTTATAGGTCCTTCAATAAACATTAGGCTTTCAGCAATCTATATGTCTTTATAAGACATTGCTAGCGATTTATCAGCTAGACATTTCTTTAAGTTAAAGATGTGGAACACATTGTGAATTCCATTAAGCTCCTTAGGCAAGTTTAGCTTATAAGCTATACTACCGACGCATTCGATGATCTCGAACGATTTCATATATCCAGGGCTTAACTTGCCCCTTTATTTCGAAACGTATGGTACCCTTCCATGTTGGTATTTTCAATAGAGTCTTGTCCCCTTATTTGGAACTTTAAGAGACCTACTCCTTTCTTTCGCATTGCTCTATTGCCGATTACTGGCAGCTTTCAAACAATTACGGATTCATATTATCTTATCCGTCGTACTTAAGACATATCTGAGATCCTGATAATTGGGCTTTCCAAATTTCCTTCCCAACAAATGGGCGTTGGCTATTTCTCTCAAATAAGGTCTCCAAGGGAGCAGCCTTGATGCTTATGTAACGCTATTGGTTATAGGTGAACTTAATTAGGGCGAGATAGTCGTTCCAATTACTACCCGAATCAATCTTAAAGAATTTATTATCCTTATGGTTAGTCGAACAAATCGACGATCCTGGGCAATTAATAACGATTCTCAATCGTCTCCTGGGTAGGTTGCAGTAATCAATGCACAAGCGCATTGCATCACGCTTTCCTTTATTAACAATAATCGGAGCTCTTAAAACGATTAGCTAGGCTGTACAAGCCTTCTTCCAAATACTCTTCTGGTTATTTCTCAGCTCTTCCATTTCCGTTGATGCTAACCGATATAGAGCTTCTGTAATAGATACAACTCATAATAGGTTACCAATCCAAAGTCTATTTTTGCCTTTCAGGAGGTAAAACAGGATAGTTCTACTAAGAAGAACTCAAGTTATCCAAATATGATAGAGGTAGCTTCAATCTTCGACCTTGGTCCACTTACCGACGCTTGAGCCATACAAATGACACATCTGATTTACGAGTGCACGGATGCCTTAAGTAGAGACGCCTACTTAGGCATTTCCATTACGGATATCTTCTTTGAATACCACTAGCTGACTTTAGTACAATATAACCATTGGTATATCTTAGTGGTTCCATGCATTAAACCTCCATACTGATCAGGCATGGAAGCAATCTATGGGACACACTAGGTTACGCCAATTCTCATATGGCGCTTTTATCAAACATAGTTTGCACTCGCAGTTGATAAAATCAATGAGGAAAATAATTAAAATAACATATATTGTCGTACTCTATTCAAAGAAAGAGTACTCTTAGATTTTTACAGAAGGATCATCGCCGATAATAGAAGAATCGGTCTCTCAGGTTTCATTAGTAAGTTCTACCTGACTTAGAATCTGGAGTTCTTATGAACATCATCAAAGTTTTGCTAAGCTTATGGTCTATGAAAGACTTATTATTGCATGTATTAAAAACAGGATACTTAGCAGAAATTATCATTGTCAAATGATAAGAAATGTATTGGATGACATCATGCACTGTCTCTTGGCATTCATCAGGTGAGTTCAGGCACTTCCTTCCTTAGCCTTTCCAGACTTAGCTACACCTTCTTTGGCAGCTTTATGGCATCTAATTCTGATGTGGCCTTACTCACCACAGCCGTAACAGATTGCATTCTTTATGTCCCTACATTCATGGGAATGATGACCAGTTCCTTTGCAGATGCCACACTGCTTTGGTCTTTGTTCTATTCGACACCGTCCCCAGTGTCTTTTATAACAGGTCTTACATACAAGCTCTTTACTGATCTTATGTTGGTTCTTATTAAACTAGTAATTGCTCTTTTTCTTAGATTTCTGGGAGTTATCCTCCTCCCTTGGTTCATCCTTCACATTCGAAGTGTGAACAAAGCTCTTTTCATGAGCAATTGAACGTGGTTTTGAATGAAATTTAGAGCGAGAAGCATTCGACTCTTTGAATTGTTTCATGACCTTTTCCATGGTCTTTCAAACTGTTGCGTAAATCACAGCTTGGAGACTAACTCCATTAATATTGAGGTTTATGTTGTAGCATTATTAGCTTTTGTCGCCTTAATAGTATCGCGACTGTTATCCACTTCATTCGAGTTTGTCATACTCGAAACTTGGTACTAACCACCATGTTAAGCAATTATTAGTCATCGTCCTGATGACCTGACATAGATCAGCCACGACATCCTTAAACCGTATAGGCTATTATTTTTCAAACATTCCTAACGAATGTTATTTGGATGCATATCCATTACATTTAGTCTAGGTCACAAAAGGACCATCAGTGGCATTTAAGGTTTGAAGCGAGTCCATTACCTGTTTGACAGGGAATCACAATGTCACAACTGTTTTTGTCACATGGACGATTATGAATAGCTCGAAGGCTAGCCTTACATGACTTTTATTACAATTATGTACATATATGGCATAAATGCCCGTCGCGAAGGACGTAACAATATATGGCATAAAGCCTAGTCATGAAGGACATAAATGATTATATGGCACAAAGGCCTTGTCACAAAGGACATTTAGATATGGCTCAAAGTGGCCTCGTCACAATGACGTTATAAGATATGGCACCACGGCCTGTCACGGAGGACATTTATCAATGCTAGCACGAAAAGGCCTGTGACTAGGAATGTTTAACATTAAATATGTTAACTTGTTACGAATGACAACTATAGCACATTAGCTTGTCATGAATGACTTTGAAACATAATTCATTGTTTTGTCATCAAGAACATTAGTTTATAAGCCGCAATCTTATTGGATTAGACGCTTTCAGGTTTGAACATAGTTCTTCACCTTTGGACAGGGAGTCATAAACTACAACTGTCATTGTCTATAAAGACGACTTTTTTGGCACAAAGATAACCCAATTGACATCACTAATGGATGTTCATATATTATCATTGCATTTGATGATATTAGTCATGATCATACTGATCATATAGACTGTTGGGGTTGGGTATAACCCATTACTTTGTACAGGGGATCATAAAGACCACCACTAACTTTGTCTCATTGACAATAGAGTAAAGTGTATCCCGTAGGCATTTCATCGCAAGGGATGTTAATATTATGATCATCATATTGATGATACTAGTCAGGATCGCAGTGATCATATAGACTATGGGATTTGAGCATGGCTCACCCCCTTTGGCAAAGAATCACAAAAGATTACAATTGCCTTGTCTCAGATGGACAATATAATATAGCCCTTAGGCAAAACATCATTGAGGATGTCAGATTTAATCATCGTACTGATGATTTTAGTCATGATAGCATTGATCATGTAGACTATTAGGCTTGAGCACAGCTCATTACCTTGGACAGGGGATCATAAAGGTCACAATGTCAATGTCATAGAGACGTCCTCATATAGCATAAGGCTTGTCTCGAAGGGCAGTTAGATGGCACAAAAAGGCCTTGCCACAAGGATAATTAAAACATAATCAATGATCTCTTGGATCAGTGATCTTTAAGGGTCGAACATAGTTCATCGCCCTTTGACAAGAAGTTTATAAAATAAAACTATCATTGTTATGAATACATCTTCGCCCAATGGCATACATCTTAATTGGATGTTTTGATGTATACTTCATACTGTTGTTTGATAGCCGTGATTCGTATTGATCATATAGGCTATGAAGGTGGCTTGGAAAAATCCACGTACTTTTGGAAGCTAGTGTGGTCTCTCAAGTCACACAGCCAGGAATGTTAACATGTTCTTAGATGTTAACAAGGATTAATTATCTTAAGAGGGTTTTACCATCACAGCCATGTTCATAGACATATAGGCTAGGTTATACCATTAAGAGGATCTTTTGAAATTTTCAGCTGATCGATAAAGTTCGAGTAAAATTCAGAACTATTGTTGGATAAAGGACTAAATGAATACCTACATAAAATTTTCGAAACTTTCCTAAATCATTAGGAATTTTCAATAGTGCCTTAATCAGTACTTTTAGTAATATATTTGTCCACAGAGGACAAAGGAGAAAAATTACAAGTCCGTATAAGGACTATAAAATATTACAAATCTATATAAGGGTTATAACGAAATATCAATGTCCTCAAAGGGACTATTTCGAAATAACGTATCCCCAAAGGGGTTTTAATGAAATAACATGTCCTTAAAAGGACTATATTAGTACAGCGTGCACACAAAAGGGCTTTACTGTACAGATGTCCTCACAGGGACTTAAAGCAGCTTTAGTCCGCGCAGGGACTAAAAGGAAATATAGGTCCGTAAAGGGACTATAAGATATGTCCGCATAGGGATTATTATGATATAACATGTCCATGAAAGGACGTTAATAAACAATTGTCCTCGTAGGGACTTTATGTCGAAAGACATGTCCTCAATGGGACTTATTAATGAAACAATATGTCCTTAAAGGGACTTATAATAAAATATCATGTCCACAAGGGATCTTAATGGAATAATATGTCCAAAAAGGGACTTCGATGAATCAACATGTTCATCAAGGGACTACGATGAAATAATATGTCTGCGAAAGGACTATAATGATTCATTATGTCCACTAGGGGACTTTGATAAAATAACATGTCTATGAAAGACTTTTAATGAAATACTATGCCCATGAAAGGACTAGGATGAAATATAATGTCCATGAAAGGACTAAATAGCAAATGCCCATATCGGGTATTATGTAAAAAGGTATGTCCACACAAGGACAAAATAGAAGAGATAGGTCCTTATAAGGACTTGAAAGACAAAGAATATTATGAAAGAAGGATTTTCTAACGCCTTCCTTGCTCCATTTCGATTGTTTCTCTTCTTTGTTTACCATATAAGGTAGGGACGCTGAAGACCTCAGTGAATATGATAAATATTCCAATCAGGATCCGTTATAAAAGTAGAATTCAAGGATTCAATGGTTAAGGAATGATATGGATCACGGATTGGGTTTTGACTGATATAATCCAAGCCTGGGATTCCAAAACTTGGAGGTAAGAAATATGGGTCATCAGCATTCACTAGCATTATTTTCAATACGGGAGCCTCAGGGACCACCTGGTATGGACTCCACTGGCACAGACTTTAAAATTTGAGCCTCATGGACCTCCGGTATGGACTCTGAAGTCTGATTGCAATTAAAATGGGTTTGGTTTTAGGAATGAGTCCTTAAAGGTCTTTCCTCCAAACTAGTCACACGCTTATTCTAGCCGTATTGTGAAGCTTGGCATTTCTTGGCTTCGGATGAAGAGAATCTCTATCAACGGCTTCCTTGCTTGGCGACTTATTCAAAATACATAAAATCGAAAACAATGTTTATTTAATAGGGATGAGAGTATTCCTGTGTTAAGTCTAGACTCAAAAGGTCTAAGGAATATGCTACTGTGTCATTGAGATTAAACACAAAAGACTAGTGTTTAATTCACTCAATGTTGGCTCTGATACCAACCTGTCACACCCCGATATTTCCACATATCACCGGTGGGCCCGGTGGGGAGTATCGTGACGTAGTTGATATCATCATGGTCAAACATACACAGAATAGCACAGCGGAAGTCTTGGAATATAAAATATTATTACAAACTCAATGTCTGAAAATATCAAAGTATTTATTATAGACGAGTCTGTAATATCAAATCCACAGGATGATCATTACAGAAAGTATAAAGTGAAACTTAGCAGACTTTATGGCATCTTTAAGGATTTGCAAGATCCTCTTTTTCGATACCGAGCAACTCCCAGCCTATTACGAGTAGTACCTGCCACTTAGTCTTTTGAAAATACGTCAGTTTTCACTGGTAAATACAATTAACTGACTCATTTGAAAAGAGTTTATGAAAATTGATTTAAATGTACAAGGCACAAAACCTTTTATAACTTGGGACAATTTTTAATAAAATCTTGTATACTGAATTACATGTTTACCGTACATCTGGGGCACAGTACAGAGACTGAGACATGATTAAACGACACACCACTTATAAAACCCATCAAGGAGTTATCCCCAACTTGTGGGTAATTAATAATTTATTATTGGCATCTTTTCGGTGTATGCCTACACCTTGCGCATCGGTCGTGGCCATTTACAAATGAATGAGCCGAGGATATATCCAGGACACGGTCGTTAACCCCCAATGTTTAAGTTATCAACAGAACAGTATCAAAACAGGTTTTGTGGATTTACTAGCTACAATCCGGCATTTGATTGATCCACACCCGACCAAGAGGTATTAATTTACCGTATCCCAAGTCCGTATAAGGGAAAATAAGTTAAAAGTATTTACCTGAGCTAGTACTTGATTCACCGCATAATAACTCAGTCGTATCCAATCTATCTAAATGCAGGTAGCTTTTACCGGGTGGCTCTAGTCTGGAGTGATGGTAATATATAACCAATTCAGAATGCTAACGGTCTTATTTAAGTCGCAGACTTAGACCGGCTAGCTTAAAGTATCTAAAACGGTACGACACGCTAGATTAAGCGATGACCGGAATAGAATGTTATTTAGACCCAACAAGTACGAAGACTTGTATATTATGGGTAAACTAAACACATTCCAGATTTTGAGATAAAAACGATAAGGTTAAACCCGTTTCGGCAAACTTACGTAAACTAGTTACATAAACCGATCCGAACGCGTGAATGCGTAACGGGCAACCAAATGAACCATATACAAGTCCCATATGTTATTATGCTTAGAATATGTTAATACATCAGTAGGATGTTAACATATATGCCCAAAAAGTATTTAAAACCAAATTAAGTCCCGTAGGGGCATTTTGGTCATTTTACCCTTTATAAAAGAGGTTTTAAAGCAAACCGAGGTTCTGGTCTTTGGTAATCAGTAAAAATATTTATTTTATCACATTACATCAGTAAGATATCTTACATATGTGAGGTTTACCATTTATGGCCAAACTATGCCCCGAAAGGGTATTTTGGTCATTTCACATATGCTTTTACGGACATTTTTGGAAGTCTGAGTTCATGACTTATACCTACTGTAATAATATTAAAATTTGTTTAAAAATTCAGTAGGTAACAAGTCTTAGGTGTTAATTATGGTTTAAAACCATGCTATGCACCTAAATAGCGTAAAAATCGCTAATTGACGATAATTAAGGAGTTTTATGGAAATCTGAGATTTTGATCAGTTTTAAATGCTCAAAATAATTTATTTAATATATGAAATCAGTAGGAAAATGTTTGGCATTCAAATCATTTGTAAATCTCATTTTATGTATGAAATGGGTATTATCGTCATTTACCGAATAATACAAGAACTCTATGATATGATCAGTTTATAATCTGATCAATAATTCCAACAATCCCTAAAAATAATATCTTAACAGTAGGTATTGAGTTTTGGGTCAAAATCCAAGTTTAAACATGCCTTATGCAAGATATCGCAATTTACTTAATTAAAAGCTTCTAATTACGATATCGAGCATAACTCCTATTTAGGACCAAGAACTGATGTCAAATTTTCGGGACAAACTTATATATCAGTAACAAAGGTTTTTGTCCTCTCACATTTCTAAAAATCTCATTCTTATGTCAAAAGGGCAAAATGGGCGTTTATAAGCATAATAGCGGAAACTAGCACTATAATTCAAACTACAAAGGACCAGGTAATACAAACTTAGGGGGTTATACTACAACATAATACGGTCCTAATGGAAGCTTAAAACGTGGAAGAATCAAGCTTAATCGGGTCAGAATTGAAAAGTCAAAGCAAAGTCAAGCTTTTGCGACTTTCGGTTATAAACTGACCTTAGACTGATAATTGTCGGGTTAGGACTGATTAAACATATTCTAATATTAATTACCAAGTCATTAGAATGTTAAAATATAATTTAGAACCTCTGCATCATTGGTTTTAATTTTATTTGTAAATCTGTCAAGTTTGACTTTTTACCTAAATGGTTTGACCCGACAATTGACTAAGCAAACAAGGGAATTAGGAGGTGCCCTTTTAAGGGTTAAACACCTACATAACTATGGTCATATACCCACATTCATTTCGAACATTGGCTGGACCATTTGATTTTAAACCGAAAGTCAAAGTTAATTTATGATAACTTGACTTTTCGGTTTTTAAATTATGAAACTGAACTAATGAGAGGGCTAATACACTTACAAAGGGTCCATGCTATCTTTTCTACTAAAATAAGTTCCCAATTCAGCTTAAGAAGCTCCAGGTTTGAGAGATGTGATGATAGAATGAGAATTGTGCAATGAAATGAATGAAAGCTTGAACTATTTATAGGTTTTGGATATGATTTGGATTGAGACAAGTGTTAGATGGATCTTTAGGATCACTACAGGTGTTACCCCAGCTGTCCAACTTGATTTGGAGCCCAAGGAATCGTTTTTGATTGGTTAAGAAGTGAATGGAGTGGGCTGCGAGCAAAGCAAAACAAAACAAAGCTGCCCAGACCTGGGCGTAGGCTACGCTGCAGGGGGCGTAGGCTACGGCCTGCACAGATCAAACAACTTGCAGAAGTTGCAGTTTTGGTCCCTGCATGTGTTTAAGCCCATATTTGACATGTTTAGAGCCCGTTAAGCCATTTTCAAGGCTCTACAAAGATGCCTAAGCATAGGGAACATAAAACATGCTCAAAAACATGTCGGATGTCGGTTCGTTTGGTCGTACGGTCGCGTTGTTCGGCTAATTACGACGAAACACGAACGGACGTGAAAAACGATCCAAATTGCGCGACGAATGGAATATTATCTTACCGAACACGAAAATAAAATATTTTAATGCTTACATAAATTTTTGGATGTCCGGATATATTCAGAACGTAAGATATGCGTGAAAATGCAAACTTATGCACTTTTTGACGCTTTTAGTCCCTGTTGATCAAATAAGTTTATTTTTGCGCACCAAACACCTCTAAGCCTATAAATAAGCTATGTAAAGGATATTTAGGGCATGTTTAACTTACGATCATATTCCGGAAGGTTCGATACCATATGAATCGATAGACTTTTGTAGTTTGACGCAAATAGTCCATCTGATGTGCGCACTTGCACATATCATCATTTAATAGTATTGAAGCCTTATCTAATCCATATTAGGCATTCTTAAGAGTATTATTAAACATCATGATGCTTCGGGTTCGTTAAAAGGTCATTTAGAGGTATAATTTAAACATATTGACACTTTTAACCCCTTATATTTGCAAAGTTGCGCGTAACGTCACTTAAAGGCCTAAAAGCCTTGGACGGCCAATGATTGGCATTCCCGAGAGTATAATCAAATATCATGAAGCTCTCGGTTTGTTAAAAGGTCACTCAGAGGTAAGAATTAACATGTTGACACTTTTAACCCTTCGTCGCGCAAACTTTCAATAATTACACAAACGGCTCCTTTCGTCCAATAAGTGGCTTGTTTGAGAATACGGACACCGTATAAAGTCACTCAGAGGCCTAGTTTAGGCATATTGACACTTTCAGTCCTTCTATAATCAAGGTTTTTGATGAATTTAGTCCCTCATAGTCAACGTTTGACTTTATTAGGGTTTATTACACGTGTCCACACATCATTGGACACGATTTTACGAGGTGTTACAGATGCACATGTATGTGGTGAATGCAGGTGGCGTGGACTTAGCGTCATTATGAAGAAAAGAAGGATTGAAGATCGAGTCAAGAGCGAGGGTTGTACGGGAAGGATCAGTCACATAGTTTGACAAATATAGGTCTTGAAGCATTAATATAATGGAACGTGGTAAATTTTTTTTAATGAATGTATGAAATTTTGTATTTGTACCTTCATGTAAGTATTATGTCTAATAAAGAACGAAATTTTGGGCTCATATTTCCGTTGTGTCGTATTTAAGTTCTTACAAGTTGGTCTTACAGGGAATTGTTCATAATACGAACGGGTCATGCCCGAATTTTGTTAAATAATAGTATGATAATATTACTTTTTCGGAATGTGAAATTTGCATGTTTCAAATGAGTCATTTAGAAAACCTCCAAATCCTCCTTTTTGAAATGTGTTACACCCCAACCGATGGCGGAAACATCGGGGCATGGCACTGAGCGAAACGGATTGTCCAGAAGTTTCCATAACAATTATCATTACCAATTAATTTAAAGTAACATGTCCCATACCATATCGTAAAATGCAAACAAATTATTACAGACAAATCTAGTCAAATTGTTCTGTTCCGACAACTCAGATTTCTATTATTACAGACAATTGTTTATTGGTTTCTAGACTTGCCCTAGCCTCAATTTCATCACCACAAAGAAAAGCAATTAAGCATCCTAAGCACCTGTCATATACGTTAAAGTAAAAGTCAATACACATAGTGTAAAGGTGAGCATACAAGTTTGATAATAGCATATAGAGTTCGAAAGCGTTACGCATAACCAGCACGTACACAGAGTGAAATGAGGCATGTTAGTTATCGACATGAACCTATCGATACCAATGACTGCCCAAGGTAGTTCGCGATACATTCTCACCACTGTGAGCCATGTAGGTAATTGTCCTTAACAACCCCGAGTGAACGGGTGCTGAGTCCAAACTAATAGTACTATCGTTGCTAAGGCAGGTAGACAACATTCCATGTGTAAACATAACAAACAAGCATTCATTAAGTCACGTATAACATGCGGTAACGGTTAGCGTTTTAAAGTATTGCGTAGTATGTTCGATGTGATTTAGTATAAGTAACGTATGTAACACCCAAAAGTGCATAAAGCAAAAAGGGATCGAGTATACTCACAACGATTGATGGATTGAAGGGAGCGCTAGAGAGTAGGGTTAGCCTAATCAGAACGATAGCATAAAGATAAGCGACACGTAAAATGGTGCCGGGTACAAGTGAGTCAGACAGCAGTTCGGTCGGATGGTAATCCGATCAGACGGCCAGTCGTGCGAGTGGTAATCCGTTCGGACAGGAATCCGGTTGGACAGCAGTCCAGTCGGATGACTGTTCGAGTGGATTGTTTCTTCCTTTGAGAAGGATGTGTTTGTGTATGATGGCTTGACTTTTGAAGTTTTCGTTGTAGCATTTTGAAAACATTGAGGTATCTCTACCTTTCAGGTCGGTCGATCGGACAGTCGTCCGATCGGACGGCGACTCGAGTGGCGAGGTTCCTCAGTGAGAACAAATCCTCAGCAGGGCGGTCGCGCGGTCGGATGTCCATCCGAGCGGGTGGCAACCCTGTTGTTGAACAAGTTGGAAATTGTTTAAGCCTTGAGTCAAGATGCAACCCGATCGGACAGTGGGTCGAGCGGATGGCAACCCGGTCGGACAGTAGTCCGGTCGGACGGCAATTCATCCCATGATCTGATCGTGCTGTTACTTGACCTTGCTTAAGTGTTGTAACTTGAGCGAGACGTTGTGGTGACTGGTTTAAACAATGGGAACCCCATCTCGTCCCCAATGACCTGACCGAACAGGAATCACCCTAGTCCGATGGTGCACGGTCTAAGACGGTTGTTCATGTTCGAACCCAAAATCACTATCTCTCGGATGGGACTTGGATCTAGCACTGATACATCACTACGGACGAGTAGACGTGCAGTAGTAGTTCCGATTCCCACCGGGTTTGAGTGCATTGAGTGTAAAAGAGTTGAAAGAAAGTTGGAAAACCATCTTTCACTACTTTTCATTGTGAGGTTGTTTAGATCTACGAAAGATCTTTGTTTGCTTATGTGGAAATCGGTTAGATCTAAGTTGTTCTTAGTGGATTGAGGCCAAAACATGAAGTTCTTCAAGAACACATGATGACGTCATCTTAGAACACCTTAAATCTCGATGATTTCATGGTTAAAAGTTAAGATTTAAAAGATAGAAAGGTGTAGGAGTGCGTTTAGATTAAGGAAGTACAAGATTTAGGACGAGATCTTACTGGAATCGTGAGAAATCTGAAGAAAAGTGAGGAAAACGAGCTGGTAGGACGTCACTTGCCAAAAGTAGAAAGTTTGAAAGTGACAAGGGGTATTTATAGGATGCCCAAAGTGGAAAGGGCTGGTCGGTCAGATGGAATCTCGCCCGGGTGGCAGCCCGGTCGGACGGCACCTCGATCGGATGGCAGCCTGGTCGGATGGCAATCCGGCCGGCTGGCACCTGGTTCGAGTGCTCGGAGCGACGAGTTTTGCCGTTTCGATTTCGATTGCGGGCGTTTCGATGCGATAGAGTTTCCTAGTCAAATTACTTTTAATCCCAACTACTCATATCTCGCACTATCTCTTTTCCACCAATTATCATACCATTTTGATTGCGATTGAGTTTGATTGCGTTTCGATTGATTCCCCACACATAACATAAATAAACATGCACAAGTAACACATAAGGCACACACACACGTATAACAATAACCAAACTGCGTAATTCGAGTTGCGAGTGCGATTGCGATAGCGATAAAGCGATTAAACATGCGATAAATAGCGATTAATATGTGATTATTAATAGATACTCCACATAATACAACTAAAGCGAAAACAAAATAGACTAATTACAAGTCAAAGAAGTCAAAACAGGTATTGAGCAAGGAGAGACAGATCGCAATTAGCAATCTTTTCTTCCTTTGACTTCAATCTTGACTTTGACTTTTGAAAGACGGGGTGTTACAAAATGACTTGTCAGCTTTTTGAAAAAGCTAATAAGTCAACAAGTCATTTCCAAACTCAATCCCAAATACCTTCTAAATACGGATGGATGATATGTTTTTTTAGTTAATTATGTTTTCATCCCTGTGGTTTGTTGAAAATAATCATTAAAATCCATTAGTTTAAAAATTGCCAAAACAGTCTCTGTACTTTAACTTTTGTAACAATTACAGTCCACCCTCACTAATGACATCTAGTTATTCTATTAGTTTATTTGAAATGATCATAATGCTCCTATTATTAAAACTGCAATATAAATAAATAAATAAATAAATAGTTAATTATGTTATTCATCCCTGGTTTGTTGAAAATAAGTATTACAGTCCATCAGTTTAAAAATTACTAAAACAGTACCAGTACTTTAACAACTTCCACCTTCAACTCATCAACAATGGCAGTTAACGGCTTCATCTATCTATTATCCTTCACTCTATTCTCCACTCTCTCTGTTTCTTCAGATTGAGCCGGAACATCACCTACTCCGGCTCCCCACCCTCTCTACTTCATCCATCTCCCACCAACACACACATACCAGAACGATGACTACTTCCACCACCCATTCTGCCTACCACCGTTATCAAACTACCACCCATTCCTACCCCCACACCCCATAGTCATTCTTTTTAAACAAATCATCAGCCAACCCCTTTTATATCGATGAATTCTACCAATTCCGACCACTACATAGGGCACTGCCCATACTTCATCTCAACCCCTCAATTTTTTTTGGTAGGCCTCAAGTTTTCCCATTGAAATTGTGATGGGGAAAATAGGTGGCCAACGATTTCAATTGTGAGGGAGGAAAGTTAGGTGGCCGACGATTTCGATAATGGTTATTTTCAACAAACCACAAGAGAAAGTTGAGCCATTCCATGCAAAGTGAACTGAAATTTTCACACACACACACACACACACACAAACACACATTAATCACATGTAATATGAAATGTGCCCAACTTCCTCTTTGCATCGCCATGTTTGACAGGTAGGTTATTGCTTCACTACAAACAGACTCACACTCCGTCCTTCCCAACCTGCCTCACGCAGGCCCGGGTTTTCGGTGCTACTTTCGTGTCAGCAAGACGTGCGGGCATGCACGAGTTCAACCAAATTCCAGTTCAGAAACTCATTTTTTGCAACCCCCTGCGCGCAGGTAGAACACTACTAGAAAAGTGGTCATCTTGCTACGTAAATTTCCTATGGAAAAAATTGTGTCACAAACTCTCACACATTTGCAACGCATTTCTGACTAAACAAAAACCCTAATTTTTTATACAAGTTTGCAACACAATAGCTACACACTTAAAAAAAATCCTAGTCTTGTCATGGTTTTGTCACAAATCTGTTGGAAATATCTTTTTTAACAAACAAACAAAAATTAATGCAATAAATTCAATATTGTGTAGTAAACGGGTCCGGACTTACCTCCTTTTAATATATTTGTTTCCCTCAAAATGTCAAACCTAAAATTACATTCCCCAAAATCGTAACCCTAGTTATCAGAGGACACTTGAGATACGATACATGTCAATACTCCAAATCGGAACTCTTCCTGCTTCAAATCGGATCTAAATCAGCAAACATCGTGATCGGAACTTCATCCACCAACGAATCGTCGACAACAATGGCGGAATTGCTGCCAATCAGAGCTCCATTCGCCGACAAATCGTCGGCAACAATGGCAGAATTGTTGCTGTTAGCCTCCGTTTTTCAACAATCGTACGTCTCCGAACTCCTTTCCTTCACTCTCGAATCGTCGACAACACTGGCGGAATTGATGTTAAAAACTACTGTTCATTCATTTATCGTTGGTAACCATTTCTATCTGATTACAAGGAGTTTGTTTCTTCATAAATTTGATGTAAGTTGATGCTACTGATGAGGATTTGTAGATATGTAGTCAATTAGATTCATAGGTTTCTATGTGTATATTTGGTGGCAAAGGATTTTTTTATTACGAGGACTCTGTTTATATGTGAATTTGAAGTAAATTGCTGCTAGGGCTGGAGATTTACAAATTACAAATATATATCAATGAGATTCATAGGTTTATATATGTTGATTGATAAATCTCTGACTGCTACCCTCTGGAGCTACATGCTTCCGAAATTTTTAGTATGAACAACCTCAACAAAGTAGGTCTATCCCCTAGTTCATCCTTCATATTCAATAAACTATGTATGTTATACTACTTGATGCTTTAAATGTATAACAATTTGGCTTTTGAATAGGTGAATTTCTTGCATATCATTGGTTTAAGTTTGGTAGATCTACTGTCATGTCGTAGGGTTTTGATACGATGATTAATATTTTCAGAAGTTTTACATGATTAGTAAGTAATTTGATAATGAGGTTAAGTGTTTCCCTTTAGGTAGATATGCTAAAGGATTACATGAGTGCTTAAGGTTATGACTATCTTAGGTCTTTTATTTGATTCGTGTAGTTGACTCACAGTCCTCACATATTGTTTTTCTTTCATATCATCTTATTTATGTGGTTTCCGAAATTTTCTCTCTTTTCTAGTGAGCATAATTTCATGACACAAAGACATTTATTGCTAAGCGCACAAACTTCCCTTCACAAGGGTCTTAACTTTATTATATGTTTTTTTTCTGAAGGGATATATAAAGTATAAACAAACATGTTCCTATTTTCCCCGATTTGAATTGAACCTAAAGCCACCGAAAGGTCCTTTGTTTAATCAAATACTACTCATGATAATTCGATACTATGTTATTACTTTTGAAAAGTGCGCCTGAACTGCACCTTGTCACAAAGTCCTTCGCTTTTGTGTAGATAAGGCGCAGTCTGTACAAGGTCCTTCGCTTATTTACATGAATTATACATCTATCCAAGCAACCACTTTGATGGAGGCATGGAGCCTATTGTTTTTGCAGGGCGTGATCAAAGAACAGGTAAATAGTTACATGTTTTACACCTTTATTTGACCTTTCAATCTTTAAAGTTCATGCTGATATAAAACTATGCTAATGTAGAAGATTTAAGTAAATTGCCATATAATTAACTAGCTTTAGCTCATTGTAGAAGTACATGTTGTAGTACAACATAGCTCATGACATTAAATTTGTAGGAAAATCACATTCTCTTCACAAGAGAGTAGAGCAGTTGTGTACCAGAGCAATCAAATGGGCAGATTTGAAGAAAAAAACAAAGGTACTTTACCCATGATGTTAACTTTCATATCACATTCTGATTTTGATGACATAACAAACAAATACACAATCAAACATACCCAATAAGATTCACTCATAACAAGCTATTGGTAGGGTCTATCGAGGGTGAGACCCCTGCTCAGCTCTTAAAACATTTTCTTGGCATGCAAAGTATAGTATCTAGATAACATAAAGTATGTCTTAAAGAAATAAAATGGAATGATTTCAACTGTCGGGCAACGATGATAAAAGGAGTAGCGCTTGTACTTCATCTTCAAACTTTATTTCAACTGAGGCTAAACGAGAGATAATCGAGTTAAACTCATTTATGTGAGCGGTAACCGACATGCCTTCCTTCATCTTGGTGTTAACCAATTGTCGGATGAGGAATACTTTGTTTGAAGCGGATGGTTTTTCATACATGTTGGACAAAGCTTTCAATACACCATATGTGGTTGTTTCATTAACAATGTTGTAAGCAACACTCTTTGCCAAAGAAAGCCTAACCACACCTAAAGCTTGTCTACCCAACAACTTCCATTCTTTATCATACATGTCATCTGGTTGTTCACCCAAAATAGGCAAATGCAAACTTTTCTGATACAACAGATCTTCAATTTGTATTTTCCAAAATCCATAATCACTACCATTGAACTTGTTAATCTTGATTTTACTATCTTCTGCCATTTAAACAAATTACCAAATTACTACTAACCAACCAGGTTCGTACTGCTAAGTGGTAATTTATACGAGCGAAAGCAATAATCTGAAACAAATAACTTATATGTTTCAAGCCTTAAATGGCAATGAACAAGTAGTAGTGGGTTGTGATGGATGTTTGTCAAAGTTAAAGGGGCCATTCTGTTTAAATTGAGAAACTCAATTTCCAACAGAAATAAAACACGTTCACTGTGTTTCTTCTTCCCCAATTCCAACAGAACAAAAAAAAGCTCTGCACTTTTCTTTTCTTCTCTTATCCTTCTGCTCCACCTGCTCGATCTCCCAGTGTCACACCCCGGAAATATCAGAGCTGGATTGACTGAACTGGTATCTTCATTGCACAGCGGAAGTATTTGAGCTAAGACTTCTAAACAGTTGAACGCTCACTAAGTACTCGAATCCCCATGGGTTCTCCTATTCCAACCGTTCCATAGTTTGTAAAATGCAACCTGGAAAGAAACATGTGAAAAATCAACAAAAAGTTGAGCGAGTTCATAGTTTGTTTGTTTTGTATCAAATGCGTTTTAGAATACTTGTAATATTGCATTTGAAAAACCAGTTTGTGAGATCTTAATATCTCAAAGCATTTGAAATGTCATCTTTGTATATCGGTAACGAAATGTTTTCTGTTATGTTTATAAACCGGTATATGTAGCTGTTGAGTTTGTAAACCAGTAATGAAATGTTTTCTGTCGTTTCTGTAAACTGGTATTGAAATGATTTCTGTTATCTAACCGGTATTGAAATGTTTTCTGTTATCTTTGTAAACCGGTATTGAAATCATAGTATGTAGGATACCTATTGCCACACCCCCGATATTTCCACGTATTACCGGTAGGCCTGGTGGGAAGTATCGTGATGTAGTTGATATCATCATAGTCAAACAACACAATTTTAAATGCACAGCGGAAGAAAACGATAGATTTATTTCAACCGAATAAATTGTAATATTAAGTATCACAAAATAGTTGAAACAGATCCACAGGCGGATCAAATAAAAAGGAAACGTAGTTCATCAGACTTAAAATGCATCCAAGCTTGCGAGACTCTTATTGATGCTAAGGAGAGGCCAGCCTATTTCGAGTAGTACCTGCACTTAACCTTTTTGGGAAAATACGTCAGTTTACACTGGTAAATACAATTAACTGACTCATTTTGAAAAGGTTTAGAAAATTGATTTGAATGCACGAGGCACAAAATATTTTTATAACTTGGGATAATTATTTATATATAAACTTGTAAAAGAATTACATGTTTCTTATACGTTCAGTAGCCCGGATTGACGTCGGGTTAAAGATTAATAGACACACCACATGATATAGTCCCGCGGCGGGTTATTCCCGAAACCGGCGGTTATACCTTATTATTTATTTATGCACTGTCGGGTGTACGCCTACACCCCGTGCTTAGGTCGTGGCCATTTCTTAAAATGATGCCAAAGATATCCGGGACATGGTCATTAACCCCCCAAAGGCTTTAAGCAAACAAAACAATTTAAACGGGACATTTCAATAATTTAACCTTCATACAATTAAAAATTCAATGCCCGACCAAGCGGTATTTTATATACCGTACCCCAAGCCCGTATAGGGAAAATAAGTTAAAAGTATTTACCTTTGCAAGTAATAATCACAAAAAACAAATGCACGTAGCTTTTACCGGGTCTCCTAGTCTTGAACAAGGTTTATAATAACCTATTAGATTCCTAACGGGCCTTTAATTAAGCCTAAACTTAGACCGGTTAGTTTTAAAGGAAGATACGGTTCAAACCCACGATTAAGCGAAGACCGGAATAGATTGTGTTTTAGACCCGATAAGTTTGAAGACTTGTATAATATGGGTAAACTAAACACATTCTGGATTTTGAGACAAAAATGATAAGGTTTGACCCGTTTCGGTCAATTTATGCAAACTAGTTACATAAACCGAACCGAACGCGCAAGATGCATAACGGGTAACCATATGACTCATATACAGGTTTCCTAAGTTAATATGCCTTAAATATGTTGTGACATCAGTAAGATATCTTCTATTATGCCCGAAATGGATTTAAATTCAAACTATGCCCTGTAGGGGCATTTTGGTCATTTTAAAGGTTATAAAAGAGTTTAAATAATAATCTGAGTTACAGGTCTGATATAATAAGTAAAAATACTTAATTTAATAAGTTATAACAGTAGGGTATTATATATATGTGAAATTTATCATTTATAACCAAACTATGCACCTTAGGGGCATTTTGGTAATTTCACATAGGCTTAAAAGGTCAAAACTGGAAATCTGAGTTTAAAACTTTTGCTTACTGTTAAAATATAAAAATTTACTGAAAATATCAGTAGGCATCAAACCTTATATGATTAAAATAGTTTTAATACATACTATGCGTTAAAAACGCTTAAAAAGACGATTTTGAGCTATTTCCGGGTTTTTAAAGGAAAGCTGATATTTTTATTATTCCAGAAGGCTCAAAATGTTTTATTTATCATATTAGATCAGTAGAAAAAGGTTTGGTATCAAAATAATTTGTAAAACTCACTTTATAGCCCAAAAGGGCAAAACCGGCAATTACCGAATCGTGCTTAGAACTCTATGTTATGCTCAGCCTAAAATTAAATAAAAATCTTCAAAAATCCCAAAATATTATTTTACATCAGTGGGTAAAAATTTTGGCATCAAAATTGGGTTTAGATAGGCTATATGCTAATTACGCCGTTTAATTAATAAAAATCTTTTCATTTACGCTAATGAGCATAACTCCTAATCTAGACCTCAAACTGATGTCAAATTTAAGGGACAAGTTTATAAATTAGTAACTAAGGTTTCTATTATTTTACATTTTCAAAAATCACGTTTTAAGGTCATATGGGCATAATAGTCAACATTTAAGCATTTAACGGAAACATGCATATGAATCGGATAACTAAAGAACCAAGTTGTATAATCATAGAGGGTTATACTAACATGAAACCTGGTCCTAATAAGGCTCTAAGGCATTTCTAAAACATGCTACATTGGGTCAGAACTAAAAGTCAAAGCAAAAGTCAATTTATGCGGCTTTCGGTTCCGAACCGAGCCTAAACTGAAAATTGTCGGGTTGAACATGTTTAGACATGTTCTTACATTAATTACCAAGTTATATTAATGATAAAACAGGTTGCATGGCTCCTACATTGCTAATTATGCATTAATTTGAAAATAAGCTTTCTGTTGACTTTTTAAGATTAACTTTGACCCGACATTTGACCTAGTTAGAGTGGGAATCAGAGGGTGCCCTTTTAAGGGTTTATTGCCCACATAATTACCAACTCATAGTTATTTTCAATTTGAAATTTGACTAGACAATTTATGATTAATTACGAAGTCAAACTCTAATTACGACGGTTTGACTTTAGGCTATTTAACTAAGCTAAACTGAATTAAGGAGAGTTAAGAACACTTACAAAGGTCCTAAGCACGACTAGGAAGCCTAAGAAAACTTGGTTGCTGACCAGAGAAGCTACAGAAATGAGTTTGAAGTGAGTTGTAAATGGATGACAAAATGTTGCAACTTTGTTCTTCTTATATAGTGCATTCAAATCCTTAGGATGATGCCAAATAACTCTACCATTGCCATGGGATCTTCCCAGGTGTCCCTATGATGCCAAAAACCAGTTGCAAGACCCATGATTTTCGAAAACCACTCATATAAGGCGGTGTAACTTGATGAACAGGCATATGTCCAAAAATTCGCCCAGTTACAGGTCTTACGGACCGTAAGCCTTTGGCTTTGCAGTTCGAATCCGGCCTTCAGAATTTATCGCCCAGCTCTGCCACCTTACGGACCGTAAGGTGGATCCTTTGCGGTCCGTAAGCCTTCGTCAGAAAACAAAAATTTATAAAACTTTTAGGCTTTGCCCATGCAATTTTGCTAATACGAATCCAAGGTCTTTAACATCAGAATGGGGCCACTTGATCAGTTTTGAAAAACCTTGAAAGCCTTGCCATGCACTTATGTTGTCTTGGATTCTTTTGAAAGAGTCTTGTATGTAATATTTGTCGTAACCACACATAGGATCCAATTCTTATCCAATTGAATTATGCATTTATCAGAATTAACCGGATTTGAACATCTCGGATGTTTACAAAACAGATTAGGGTCTTGGGATTCATAAATAGGTCGCTCAGAGGTATTAATTAACTTGTCGACACTTTTAATCCTACCATTAATCTTTTGACTTGATCCGGGTTTATAACATGTCTGCCTTTCATGGCACGTGTCTTTATTATATTGGACATGAAATTACGAGGTGTTACACCTATGGAATCTAAGGATCAATCAGTGTGTAGCTAATACACCGACCTATGCCATAAGTAAGTAACCAAACCGAGACAACTTTGTTATCAATTGGAATCACAAAAGCACTCATAAAGGGTTAACAAACCCGGAGTGGAGCGCGCCTCAAACTCGATAGATCTATACCTTTTGCACCTTGGTCACTACGTGATTAATGGTTACTAATGTCATCCTCCTACTTACGCACAATGATCTGTTATCATCTAATTCCATAGCTACATACCTAGTGTTATTGGGTCTTTGCCCATGTCATTGGGCCTTTGCCCACGTCATTGAAACTCATGCATGTTTCGAAAACCTTGTATTGTTGTAAGAACCGGTAAGTTTAGCTTAAACCTTTTCGTAAACAATTTGAGTTCGTTGAAACCCTGTTGCGAAATGGTTTAGAAACATGTGATTTTTGTTTATCGAAACACTGTGTTTTTGCAAAACATGCATGTCTTTCCAGCCTCGAAAACATTTATAAAAAAATGTAAAACGGTAAAAAGTGGGGGTTATGAACTCACCTTGATATTCCTGTGCAAAACTAGCTTAGTGTGATTCCGTAGTGTCGTTCCAAGAACATGAAGTAGCTAGCATGCATCTATAGTATTCCTAACATGGAATAACTTATCAGTTTCTAGTTTAACGACGTAGTTAAACTACGTGTCCGAGCTTTACCGAATCGTTAACTCAACGATTCTATGAAGGTGTTATTGTTTTAATTTAGAATAACCAATCTATAGTTATTTGATCCTGTTTATAATCGGGATAAAACTAAGTCTCGAAAACGACTTAGTTTTCGAATGATTTAGAATATGTATATTTATATATATAAATATACTTACGAAGTCGTGTTAGTTGTCGCGAATAGAAATGCGTAAATGGATAGCAGTACGTCTCGTAGTTATTGAATCGAGTTGGTTAATAGTATCGTTTGTTATAATCCTATGACAATGTGTCGTACTTCGGGTAAAGACGTTTAAAAAGAAAGATAAATAATTATATTTATTTTATATAAGTCTCGATTGTCGTAAACTAGTAGTTTGTGTAGGTCGAGAAGTTTTGATTTCGTTTTGTAATTCGTACAACGTCGCCAAAAGTATAGATATACTTTATATTTATTTCACGAAAATACTTCAGTAGGCGTTGCTTATACATTATAAACATGTTTGGTATTTCAGATTTTTAACGAAAAACGGACAGAGTTTCCTCTGTTTTTGGAATAACCCGACAACTCAAGTTGTCGTCTTTTGTCAAAACTCAACAATGATTTAAACAATTTTCAACAATATAATTACTATATGTAAAATTTTAATAAAAAACGTGACTAATATCTAGTCGCATCGGTTCAAGCTCGGTCGCGCTTAACTATAACTCTAAAAAAATAACGCAATAACACTTGCTATGTTTAAACTTTACCGGGTCCTGAGTTGACCGGGTTTTGACTGCCTTTGACTTTGACCGGCTGACTTCGTTGACTGAGTTGACTTGGTTTGACCGAGACCCGAAACCGAACAAATCTGACTTTGGCCATTGTTGACTGCGATTAACCCGACACGAACCAAGTTGACTGAACTTCGAACCCGTCGATTCGAGTATTGACCGAGCTTGGCTCGAAACCAAAAAAAAGAACCATGTGAACCAAAACTTGAACTGAACCACAACCTTGAAACCTAAACAAAATCATCACCGTTACTGCCATTGCCGTAGACGGCGTGGCTCCGGCAGCGAGCGCCGCCGTCGGCCAACACCACCACCTCATCATCAATTCATCATCCTAATCATCATCGTCTTCAACCGCATCAGCATCATCATCAACGACAGCCGGCAACATCACCATTATCGGTCAGAAAATTAAAGAAAAGAAAAAAAACAGAGAAGAAAGGGGACACCAGTTCTTACCGAGATACAAAACTTGTCGGAAGATTGCCTTCATCGTCGCTCACGGCCACTATTTTCGTTCTCGCCGTCGCCGGCCGTCGGACACCTCGCCGGTTCCCTCCTTTCTCTGATTCCCCTCTCTATTTCTTTGTTCTCGTCGTTTGGCAGCACCGTACGCCACCACCATCCGGTGGTGGCCGTATAATTTCGTGAAACAGGAGAGTGGTGTATGGTGTGAGGGTCTCGTCGGAGGAGGAGGGTGGAGGTGGGGGAGGTGCTTGGTTGGAGAACAAGGAGACACCGGTAAAACCGGTCGGAGATCACCTCCGGTGATCAGAGTTCAAAGAGAGAGGGAGCAGGGGGATCTATGGTGTGCGGGTTTTGTGATTAGGGTTTCAAATGAAGATGGAGTGTATAAATTTGCTTTTATACCTAGGTTTTATAAAGTGGGTTGGGCCTAGGGCCCGTTAGCGTCTTTTGAGCGGCCCGATAATTCTCTGAAGCCCGTTTTCGAATCCTGGTCGTCGTAAAATGTCGTGTAATAAAGTTTTAGAGTCAAAACGCTAAAAAATACGTCGGAACTTGATGTTTAACGCGTTCGTTCGTCGGTTGCGTTAAAATCGCGTAAAACGCGTAGTTTGTCGTTTTTAGTCCGTTTTTTCTATCCGCTTTCAACTGCGAGTATTACAATTTGATTACGAAGCTAAATATATTGCAAAACTTCAGTTTTGTAGGTAATACGTGTGTCTTACGCTTCCGTTTCGTTGTTGGTGCGTTCCTGTAGTCGCGTTTTCGTTCACGTTTGCGCTTTGTGACATTCGAAAGCATAATATTTTCACAAAACCACATTCGTATGTATAAGTTATACGTTTAAACGCCGTATTCGTCGGCGTTTTCAGTATTTTGTACGGTGTCAGTTCGTTTTCGTTTATCGTTCCGCAGATTTCTCCAGAAATCACTATACGCGCACTGTAACGTTTGATAAGCGTTCCTAGGCATTCCAATAGCCTAATTAAGCTACTTCATGTCTTAAACACTATTCTTTATTGCCTAAACGTTTGTTAATCGTGTAATTAGAAGCCGTTAATTACCGGTTGTCACACCCAGGAGAAACAAGTAGGCGACGGGTTCGTCGGAACCCTAGACAGTCGTGACGGCGGAGGCGATGCTGGTGGCGATTCTGATGGTGACGGTGGTTCTGGCGGCGGTCTCTGATCAGAAACCCGATGGCTTCGGAATCACTGCTATGATTCACCTGAGCGGCGACGGTTTCAAGAGAAAAAACCTTGAACTGCGACTGGTGTGTTGTTTCTGGTATTCAATCGGAAACCCTAGCTTCGCGATGAAGAGTGCGGCGGCGGCTGACGAGCGACGGAGGCGACTGGACGTCTCTGATCAGAACCCTCGTTCCGATTTCACAAGTCAGTATCTTCTTCATCCTTCTACACCTCTGTGTTCGTGTTCAACAACAAGAGCCTGAGCTCTGATACCAGTTGTTGGGATCGAACGGGTCACATGAACACAATCAACACAGAACTCACACACACACACTGCTCACAATCAAGAACACAAGGATTTATAGTGGTTCGGTCCGGTTCTGACCTACGTCCACTCTCGGTAACTAGGACGTTTTGTATTAAGCTTGGGTATAATTATTACAGATACAATACAATCTTATATATAAGATTGAATGATAGAGGAAAGAGAAAGACAGGATCCGTGAAATCTGGATCACAGGGAAGATTGGATAACCCTTCTTCATTATCCTCTTATACCTGACGTAAAACTTAGCCACATTTACACCTATTAGACTGACAACCAATAACGTAATGTTGAAAACCTAAACTTGTCATAATACACATTATCAACATAATGTTGATAAACGTAATGTATTTAGGGCATGTTTGAACGAGTTTTTTCATCTCCTTATTGACTTTTTAACTTCGTTATCTTCTTTTTTGGAAAAGTCACAACCAAGTGACTTTTTCATTTCTCATTTTCAATGCCTAAAAATCTCCTTTTCACCTTATTACCCAAACACCATTTCACAAAAACTCATTTTCCAAGAAGTCAATAAGTCATAAGGAGATAAAATAAGCTCATTCAAACATGGTCTTACATTAGATATAACTATTCTAAATTGTTAAATTAGTAATTTAAAAGATAGTAAGTTATTATCATTTTATTAATAGTAAAAACCGTGGCAAGTAACAATACTTTTTTTATTTTATTTAGTTTTTTTAAGTTTCAGTTTCACCTCTTACGCTATAAATAAGATAAGTTCTAGAGTAAATTGTCATTTTAGTCCATGAGGTTTGTTTAAATTTGCCATTTTAGTCCAAATAGTTTTTTTTCTCCTCTGGGTCCCTGACTTTTCCCTTTTGTTGTCATTTTGATCACATACCATAACTCCATCCAAAAACCCCATTTTAACCAAGGGTATTTTGGGGATTTTCAATTTAAATCTTTCCAGATGCCATTTTGATCCATTCTTTTTTTCTATTTCTGATTCGAAAAACCCTTTGATTATTAAAAAAACATAAAACAAAATATTAATAATTAATTAATATATATACACAGACATAATTAAACACACTTTCTCTCACTCTTCCCTCGACCTCCCTCTCTCTACCTCTACCTCTATCTGCATCTCCCACCCAACACCACCGTGCACCACTACACACAACCACAACCACAACCACCACCACCGTTTCACAACCCCCACTCTCTCTTATGTCTCTCTCCCTCAACCACCACAACAATCACCATCACAACCACTGCCTAATCAAAACCCACCACCATCCCCAAATCAAACCCATCACCGCCTACCCCAAATCAATTCAATCCTCACCATTATCATCATCACCACCACCACATTCCTTAAATCAATCACTAAAAAATCAACAAACGATGCCACTAGATAGACGACATAGATCTGTAAAGGCAACAAAATCTGTAGCTTCGGAATGTAAGGGCAATAGTATCGCCGGAATCTAGATGGACAACATAGACCCGAAGTCGACGTCGTATCTGCAATAGTATCTTTGAAATTTGCCTAGCCGACTGTTGTAAGAGGTTGAAGAGGGTTTCAAGAGGCTGACTGTTCGCTGACTGTTTAGCCGACCCTATCGCTGACTGTTGTGGTGGTAAGAATCCGCCTAGTCCCTACAACCGTATCACTATTTTAGTCCCTACAATAGTATCGTTGGAGTCTGCCTTGTCCCTGCGGTGGTAAGAGGCTGACGAGGGTAGTGATGGTGGTGGGCGGTGATGGTCGTGGCGGTGGTGAGAGGCTGACGAGAGTAGTGATGGTGGTGGGTGGTGATGGTCGTGTCAGTGGTGAGAGGCTGACGAGGGTAGTGGCAGTGGTGGATGGTGTTGATGGTGGTGGTGGCTGGTGTTTATGGTGGTATTGGGTGGGAGATGTAAAGTGAGGTGAAGGTAGAGAGAGATAGAGAGATAGCGGGTTTGATGAAGAAGGAGATGGTAGGGGTGGGTCCCATTAATTAAATATTTTTCTTTTATTTTTTCAATATAAAATAAGTTTTGGACTAAAATGGCAATTTGAAAAGTGCATAACGAGAATGCCATAAATACCCCTGGTTAAAACTGAGGTTTTAGACGGAGTTAGGCAATGTGATCAAAATGGCAAAAAAAATAGAAAACTCAGGGACCCAGAAGAGAAAAAAAAACTATTTGGACTAAAAAGGTAATTTGGGACAAACCTCAAGGACTAAAATGGCAATTTACTCCCTTTTTTATTTTTCTCTAATAACTTGCATTTATTAACTTTCAATAAATAAAATACTCAATACATCATTGTGTTAACAAAAAAATTATCAACGAACAAAATCGAACGTTGACAAACACAAATGATCATAAATTAATGTTCATGAGCACAAATAGATTAACTTAACGTGGTGAAACTTCAGTAGTTCTTGAAAGTTGGATATTATGTTTTGGATTGTGGTAGGTACATTGCGGGACAGCTATGAAGATAACAGATTCAAGTCAGAGTCTAAGAAGCTTCCTCTTAAGTCCATTGACTTTTTTGCAGGGTCGGCCCAAACCCAATTATTCTAAAGCTAGGGCTTTAGGCCCCCAATCCGGTAGGGCCCCATTTTACAAAAAAAATTGATGTATTTTGAGCCCAAAGTCTATCAGCGATCAATGAATCTGAGAGGCCGGAAGCGGAAGAAAAACTAAGTTAGAACGCATCAGTTTTGGTGCGACCGATGGTATACTGGAATCTGGATGAGCCACTGAGCGATCTGCGACTAATGGTACTCAGCTATGGCGCGACCAAGGTCTTTCTTTTAAGTAATCGATGTTTTTGAACAATGAAGATGCTATTCAGCTGAAGCCTAGGTAAGAACATCAGCTGTTGTTTCATGATATATATTGAACCGGGTCAATTTCCCACATAAGGCTACAATCTTATTTAAGGTTTTTTGCTATAAAGTTGCATTTACTATATGGGATATCATGCGTAGGTGCCATTTTTTTTGTAATTGAGACGGTTATTGCTTGTAGCTATTGTTGTAGACTTGTAGTTGCTTTTATTTAAGGTTATATAATTTATATGTAAATGTTAGTGAAATAGACGATATGGGAATATTACTTTTTCACCCATATTATATTTTTTTTCTATAGTGGAGTAGATTATTGGGACTTTTTTTGTGACAGATTGTAGTTCATTCTTTTCAATCATGAACAACATAGTATTTTCACTTATTTGATGCCTGATAACATGTGAACATATTTGGTTTGTTTGTTTGTTATGATCTGGTTAATCTATTTTGCTGTTTTGTTTGATTTACCCCTTCATTATTAGCACATGCTTTTATGCAACTTTGCTGAAATCTGACTCATAATTTTTCTAGGTTAACCCACTTTGCTTAATTAAAACATGTGTTCAAAGGTGCAGCAACGAGAAAGGACACCATGTACAAAATTACAGTTAGTTTTATTTTTTTTATGATTTTAGTTATTATTTATTTTTTGCCAAAAGGTCTCAATTTAGTGATTTGCTTTAGGCCCAAAAAAGGTTGGCCCGGCTCAGCTTTCTTGGTCTTATAGCTGGACTCGAGTTAGAAAAGAAACTCAAGTACACACAAGAAGTTATCAACATTGAAGTTATCAAATTGTTGTTGTTTCGCTTCCACTTCCTTTTTTAGTAAAGGTGGCAAGATGGCGGGTTGAGTAGCGGGGTCATGTATTAGCATGTGTACAAACCACCCTGGTTGGGTTGGCACACAAACAATTCCGGTCCATTTCTTAATTTTTTTAGAAAAAAGTTGTGTTAAGGAGGTTATAAAAACTGTAATAACAATTAAATAAATTTATGAATAAAACGATTTAGGTGGTTGCATACATTAGAAATAACTTTTGGACTACTTTCAACCTAATTAACTCCTTTTTTTTTATTTTGACCTGGTTGAGATAACACACATCGATTTACAAAACATGTTAGACGGGTAACTAACCTAGTATTAATATAGATAATACACGTAAGACTTGTATTGGATGAAAATAAGAATGCTAATGTTAATTTCAAAGAATAGTGAAATGTAACGGTATAAAAACCGATTTTTCAAACATTGTCGTCAACCACCAACAAAAGCCAAAGTAAATGAACTTTATAGCAAAAAAAAATGGCACCTACGCATGATATCCCATATAGTCCATAGATCAAAATTTTCATACGCATCCACATATGTTATAATTGATGGGCCACTACTTTTAGAGACTATATATTTGACTACCTTAGTCTTTCGATACGCCTTTCAACTTGGTACGTTTGCATATTTTGTTAAGCTCCTCTTCCTTGTTCTCCAAGTCAACAATCTCAGCATTGGGGTGTTCATCAAGCCACTCCATTGCCTCCTCAATATGATGGTCTATTTCTTCCAAGTCCATTACACTAAGTCTCATCTCCCTACTACGCTTCACTCGAAAATTGTCATCCTTGATCTTGGCTCTTGCTTTATAAACAAAGTCTGCTAAAGCATCATGGACCAGTACCTTCTTCATGCGTGTTTCATCCTCCAACTTATATCGTTTAGCATCTTTGATCATCTTCTTGATCTCTGCTTTTGACAGAGATCCGGTGTTAGTTATCTTTATCACGTTGTTTCTCCTGGTAGTTATTTCTCTTGCTGAGGCGTGAAGAATCTCATTGGCATCTATCTCAAAGCATACAACTACCTTAACTACACGCCTCGCAGTAGGGGGAAGGCCGGACAACCAAAACTCTGACAAGAAAAAGTTTTCTGTACACTTTGATCTCTCACCTTGATACACCGAAAGAGCCATACGAGTTTGATTGTCATAACCTATACAGAATGTGTGTTCCTTCTTGGTTGGTATAGGTGAACCTTTTGGAATTAAAACAACCATAGCATCATTAAGAGTCCTCACACCAAGCGACAAAGGAGTGACATCAACCACCTCCATAGCTTGCACAGCTTCATCACCCATGCCACTTAACTTCGCAGCTAGCATCCCAACCCCACATACAACGGCTTCATCGGGATTGATTCGTTGGTAAAGTACTTTTCCATTAAACAGCTCCTTCAACAATTCTTTTATCTTGCATATCCGAGTCGATCCACCAACAAGAACCACTTCATCAATGCTATCCGTACTCATATTCACATCTCTCAGACAAGTTTTCACAATATCCATGCACTTCGTGAACAAGTCCATATTCACCTCTTCAAACTTAGCCCTAGTAAACTTTGCAGAAAAATCAATTGCGTCAGACAAGCAAGGAATATTAATTGAAACCTCAGAATCTGTTGAAATAAATCTCTTAGCCCTCTCACAACTATCCCTCAACCTACCCAAAGCTTTTAGGTTCTCACTAATATCCTTTTTATGTTTTCTTTGAAATTCACGGACAAAATAACTCACCATTCTGTTATCAAAGTCCTCACCTCCCAAATGTGTATCACCACCCGTAGCTTTAACCTCAATAAGCCCCCCTTTATCGATGGTGAGAATGGAGACATCAAAAGTACCAGCACCCAAGTCAAAAACCAACACATTCATCTTGCCATCTACACCGGCTCTTTTGTCTAGTGTATAAGCTATTGCAGCAGCGGTAGGTTCATTAATCATGTGCAGAACTTTGAGTCCAGCAATCACTGCAGCATCTTTTGTGGATTTCCGTTGAGAATCATTGAAATAAGCAGGAACAGTGATAACAGCTTTTTCAACTTTCGATCCTAGAAATGTCTCTGCAATATCTTTCATCTTGGTTAAAATCATGGAAGATATTTCTTCAGGAGCAAACTCTATATCTTCATTCTTGTATTTGACTATGATTTTTGGCTTGTCATGGCTGCCAGCCACAACTTTAAAAAGGCTCTGTTTCATGTCTTCCTGAACCATCTGATCACTTGCTTTTCTTCCGATCAACCGTTTGACACCTGTTTCATGTAACATGGTTTAAACTTTCAACACTAAATGACTAACAAACAAATAAAAGCTAATTAACTAGTGAAAAGAATGAAAAGTAACTAACCAAAGATGGTGTTGGTGGGATTAGAAGTAGCCTGGTTCTTGGCAGCCTCCCCGACCAATCGTTTAGTTTCATTGAAAGCAACGTATGAAGGGGTGGTTCGGTTACCTGCCTCATTTGGTATGATCACAACTCGGTTGTGTTGCCAAACACCCACACACGAGTAAGTAGTTCCAAGATCAATACCAATGGCGAACTTTAGCTCTTGCTGACATTTTCTAAGAGAGAAATAAATTCTAGTCAATGAGAATATAGATTTAAATCATGAGAAGATTATGCATGACCATATTTATTCGTATCCTGAGAATATAGATTTAAATCTCCCATCTAGAAAAAGAAAAATCATCATTAATCAACTTAATTAATTACACGGTGGGTCAGGATGGGTAAATATTAATTTAGCTTCCGAAGTCCAAAACTCAGTAGTTTTAACTTCTATTCGTTCCCCAATTGTGAAGCCATATTAACTCTAACAGAGGAGAATGAATTCAAAGAAATTCGCTGTTTGTTTATAATACTTTAAAGAACTTCGCTGTTTCATTTAAAGAACCTCAAGAAAGTCGTTGTTTTTATTTTATATGTTCAGAACTTCGTCGCTGTAGTATACCGATATGCTATATATGTCGCTGTTTTGACATGAGATGATTTTCAAAACCTCGTTACTTATGAGATCTTCATGTATTAAAATGCGGTAACTTGGAGGGAAATTCTGTTGTGATCCTCATCACCTACAGAAAACGGGTTGTTCACCAAGTGAAATTTATAAGTCTGGCAGATCACGTGAATCACCAACGCATTGATTTGAAAAAGCGACATTATTATAAATATTGGTTCCAAACAGAAACTTTCTTAATGATCTATGTTCAAAACAGCGACTTTCTTGAGGTTCTTTATATGAAACAGCGAAGTTCTTTAAAGTATTATAAACAAACAGCGAATTTCTTTGTGGTTCTTTATATCAAACAGCGACTTTCTGTAAGTATACATATCATTCAGCGGAGGTGTTTAAGTATATGAAGTAGATAATCTCACTAAAAACTACTTACTTCACTTTAATCGTTTCAAAATAACGAATCTCAAAACGCTTATTGAAAATATCTTAATCACAAGCATACAAACTTTTCTATATTCAAACAAAGATCTTAATCATAAGCATAGACACTTCCTCTAGCTTTTCTTTTTACGTTTTTGACTATCGCGTAGTTATTTGTATTTACGAATGGAAGGCATAATTTATAGAAAAAAAAATCCAAGTTTAAGTCATCTAAGTATCATCTCATTATAAATCTAAACATCAAAGTTTCATTAAAGATTCAAGGTTTCATCTAATTAACTAATTTTAAATCTAAAAATCAAAACTTAACATTCTATTAATCGATTTCATACCTGAAGATTCTTTAACGTCGTTCTTGATGATACGATATTACGAACGTAGGGTTTTTTTGAGCGCTATGGAGTACGCGGCACATGCACAGGTATATTTTATTGGCTTCAAATATTCATTAGATTGGACCTTTATTTTGTACTTGCAATAATCAATTTGGGCCTTTATTAAAAAATACATGCATAAGTTCTTTTGGGTCTTTTATGTATACCTTATAATAAATAACCTACAGAATTCTATCGGATGGAAAATAGTTCCTTTTGGGTCTTTTACGTATGATGACAATGGGTTGGGTTCGGGTCAAGTATTGGTAATCTCATACCCATACCCGGTTACAAAATCGCATCTCATATCCGACCCAATACCCATCGGGTATTTGTCGGGTATCGGGTATATCCACGAGTCTTGGGTATACACATTAGTTTGTTAAAAGATATACGTTGGGATTTCTAAACACATTTTTTTTACTATTATAATTATTATTTTATTTTATTTATACAACTATTATAAATTAAAAATGTACATTACATAGATATAAGTTTTATCATAAATTAATAATAATTTTATAAAACTTATACAGTTACGTGTATATACTTCACAACATACAAAATATAAATACTATTATCAAATGCATATACTAAAAGAAAAGTTACACTAAAATTAATCACTAATAGACAAGGGTTAATGGAAAATAAAAATTAAAAAAATCGGGTATATGATTAAGTAAACGGGTATGTGGTTTCGGGTAATCGGATCAGGTATCACATAATCCCATACCCGACCCATACCCGCAAAAATTTTTAAAACTAATCCCATACCCGGCCCTATACCCGTTGGGTATCGGGTATACCTCTCCCATTTGTGTCGGGTTTTGGGTATACCCGTCGGGTTCGGGTATTTTTGTCATCCCTACTTTTAGCTATCTATATCTATACATCCTAATAAAGAAAATACCTAGGGTGCCACATGACACTTTTCTAGCATCCATTTCACACATGGCATTTTTTAGGCTATACTTTGACACATGGCACTATTATTGGTGTTTTCCCATTCAAATGAAAAGTTGTACAAATCTCGGGTAAAGCGGACCCGTTTTACATATACAGGTCAAAATACGATGTCGGTATAAAAGCCATATAACTCGGACTATCTTCACTTTTCATATTGCATCTAGGGTTTCACAATATTCTCTCTCGCTTTCTTCTCAGCCGATCATCAAGGATCTTCAAATTAATCTTCAAATCAAGGTTAGATCACAGATACTTTCAATTAATCATGTTGATCTCTGAGTAAAAAAAAAACATCCAAAGTTGATTTTGATTGTTTATCAATTTGCATTTGTTCATATCTAGGGTTCTTCATCTTCAATCGATTTTCTTTTCTGATTCTAATAATCAAATGTCCTCATCACAAAGGTACGAATCCCTTCTTTATGTATTATGAAGATTTATTGTTTTTTGGATTCTGTGAATTTCAAAAGATCGAAACATATCCTATAATATATAACCTACAGAGTTCTATCGGGCCTTCAAATTCTACCATCTAGAGGCCTTCAAATCTCCCATCTAGAAAAAGAAAAATCATCATTAATCAACTTAATTAATTAATACTACTAAAAATCAATAAGTTGGTGTCCTAGACTGCTTATTTAAACAGCTAATTACGAAGTAGATAATCTCACTAAAAACTACTTACTTTACTTTAATGGTTTAAAAATAACCAATTTCAAAACGCTTATTGAAAAGATCTTAATCCCAAGCATACCCACTTTTAAACATTCAAACACTCAATAAACTCTAAAAAAGAAAAAAAAAACAATAAACATCTTTAAGATGACTGGCTTTTATACATTCAAACACTCAATAAACTCTAAAAAAGCAAAATAAAAAATAAACATCTTTAAGATGACCGGTGAACCTGAATACGACTGCAATACCTTATATATGAACATATATGTATATACACATGCACAAAACGTATTCGTTACATGTGTCCACGTAATAGGCGAGTCAACATGAATTTGGAAGAGTCAAGGGACCAAAACAGTCAATAATACAAAGATAAAAGTACATGCATTTGGCATTTGTTTCATTGTTTTGTCTCATACGTTGAAAAGTACCCTTAGAAATCCAATCAAGTATTAAAAATAGTAATTTAAGTATCCTCTAACAATCTAACTATTAATATATGAAGATCCTTCAAGGATTTGGCAATTGTACTTTGTTTCATCGACACATAAAATCCTAAAGTGATTTGGATAACGCTACGATGAGTAATACAATAAGAGCACTTATATATAGGAAGTACCAGAGGCGTATCCACCATGCTCTTATCATATTACACTCGTTTCGTTATCTAAATCATTTACACAACTCTACGCATAACTATACATTGAAAAGTACTCCTAGAAATCCAATCAAGGATTTAAAATAGTACTTTAAGTATCCTTTAAGAATCTAACTATTAATATAGGAAGATCCCACAAGGATTTGGCTTTTGTTTCTTGTTTCGTCTCATAAGTTATATACAAAATAACCACTTAGTAAACACATATGCCATACATATTATTTTAGAAAACGGTTAGCACATATGAATCACCTCAAAACATTTGAAAACATAAAGAAGGGGAACTATGTACTCCCAGGTTTGCGTAGATGTCTTGCCTAATCGTGTCTAGCGAAGCTCAAGTGACTCGAGTGTTTCCTAATAATTCAGATAATTATTAGGTTAGTGTGTATTGTGGCTTAAACGGAAGAATCAGATAAAATGAGGTTTATTAACCAAACGAGTAAAGGATCTCGTGTAATATGGTTCATAATACCTTACATTCTGATTAGAAAGTTTCGAAATGTGATTTGACCCGTTATGACTTGTTAAAGTGGTTTACGCCACTTTAACGGGTCGTATGCGTAACTACGGGTCTGGATGGTCGAATGAGTTCTATGACGAGTCTGATATGTCGAAATATGTTTACTAATAGTGTATGATTAGTTTATAAGTAAAAAATAATGATCATATATGTTTAAAACTATTTTATGCGAAAAAGAGTATTTTAGACATTTTAAAAGTATTTAAAGTTAACTCGTCATTTGACAAACCAAACGACATGACCATAAGGTATAACCTCAGAAGGTTATTCGCTATATTACTATGGTCATATAAATGGGCTTGGTTAGATCCTAAGGTTGACCAAACGGGTTAGATTCGAAAGTCAAAGCAAAAGTCAAACTACTTGATTTTCGATATAGAATTGAGGTCTAAATTGAGTATGATGAGTTGAGCATGTCAAAATATGTTATATTAGTTTATACAAACTGATGTGATGTCAAAATATTGAGTTTTGATAGTTCAAAGTTCAATTAGAGTAAAATGCATTTTTACTAGTTTTGACTTTTAAAATATAACATGCTTGACTCATCATTTTGCCTATTGAACGTGATTATCAGAAGGTATGATTATAAGGAAATCATGCCAACATTATTACGATCATGTAGGAAAGTTCGGACTAAACTTTGACTTGACTATAGTGGTCAGAACTGAAAGTCAAACATAAAGTCAAACTGTTTGACTTTTAGTTGTAAACTTGCTAATTAATTGAAATTGAGTAAAGGAGAGAAAGTTACTGGACTTAAGGACTGCTAAGAAGGATGGAAGCTACTCCCAAACTCCTGGAAAGCTCTCAAGAACAGAATTTGAGTGAATTGAAATGGTTTGAGTTGAAAGAACAACTTGATCATCTATTTATAGTGCTCAAGATGTCACCAAATCAAGGCAAGTGTCCACCCAGGTGTTAAGGACATGCTTAGTGTCACCCCAGGTGTCCAAAGGAGAAGAATGGTGGTAAAAATCGGGGATAGGTGGCAACATGGCAGCAATGGCAGGCCAGCTGCCATCTTTCTGTCATTGTGCACCTCTTACAGACCGTAAGAGGTAATGCCTTACGGTCCGTAAGGGGTATTCCACCGCCTTCCAGATTTTGAACTCCTTACGGGCCGTAAGGAGTATACTTTACGGTCCGTAAGGGGACCTCCAGAAATTGATTTTTGGCATTTTTCATCCCTCTAACTTGTAGCTTAAGTTATATGAATGGTATTTAGGGTATGTGTAACCTATATCTTTGTTACAGAATGTACGTTATGCTAAAATTACTATGTTTAAATATCGGTTATCAAAATACTTACGAAAGAACTAGAAAAGTTTTTGAAAGCTCAAAATTTTCGCTGGGGTTACACACAATGCTTCCATGGTAATTAGGGTGTATTCCACGTCCAGTGAGCAAAAAGAAAACATCTCGGGGGGACCATATTCACGATCCGGGAACTTTTTACAATGCTTGGGGGACTGCATTCCTCAAACCCCACTCCGTGTGGCCTAAGGGATTAGGGGAAGCAGGTTGTGCATGAATAAGTTGTACTTTTTTATATTATTATTTGAAATAAAGTTCTTGGATCTTTTTATCATTAGAATGAATATATTAGCATTGTCTAGTTGGGATTACGTGTTGGAAGATTTTGAACCTGACTTTATGTTTGCCAAGTTAAAAGAGGGTTTGGAAATAGTGAAAAGAGTTAGAGAAAAGAAGTGTAGAGCAGTAGAGGTCAAAATTGTTTGAGTGGTGCAACAAATGAAAAGTAGGCAGAAAATAGATTCGGTTGGTGGAGTGACATTTTTTCTAGTGTTTAATGTGTATTCTTATTCTTATAGGGTTCAAGAGGAAACTAAAGAAGAGCCCAAGTTCTTCAAGGTTGGGGAATGTGCCATTTGAAAGTGTACAAGGGAGTAGAAAGCATCAAACAAGCAACGTTTAATTTTTTTGGATTACAAGTATAAAGGGCAACTCTAATGGGTTAGTATTGGTGTATATGATTTTATATAGTTGTTATCTATGCAACTTTAAATCAAAAGAAAAAGACGCTTGCAATTTAAACTATTGGTCGGATATAAAAAGAACTAAATTGTAGAGTTCGTGATGAATTTCCAATGTGTTGTATATAAATCATAAGAAAGAACTACTCAATATCATGTTAGGGGTTATACAGTGGCGGACATATAGTGTTAATAGGGGTAGCACGGGCTACCCCTCAACCCCGTCTTCGTAGTGTAAAAATACCCCTTAACTCCATTTCGTAGTGTATAAATATCCCTCAACTCCGTTTCTGTTATATAAAGGATACCCCTGATTCTAAAAAAAATTTAGGATACTACTAACTTTTTGGGCTAGTTCCGCCACTAGTGTTATAGATGGTATAGCATCTAGAAATCGGATGATATTTTCAAAAAAAATCTAGAAATCGGATGCCCCATTTATAGACCGTAGTCCACATATGTAAGAACATATTTTGTGATTTGTATAAGATAAATTTACTACCTATTTCCATAAAAAATAAACTGCGAAAATTTAAGTCTAATAAACTAATACAATATTTTTTATATTCAATTTGAAATGTTGAAAAATGAAGAAAATCATCAAAAATAGACATGTTGACCGATTATATAACCAAATGAACAGTGAACACCAATCAAAATATTTTCATTCAATCAAACTTGTTTAGAAAGTCCATCTTTATAATATATATATATAGGGGACCGCTAGAATGAGAACCACCACGAGTTATGAGAACCGCGAGAACCACGTGCCACGGAGGGGCGTTGACCACGATTTTTTTTTACAACTAGATCCGTATATTTTAACAACATTCGTAAAAAAAAATTTCAAACGGCGCGCCTGAGGGGGTAGTTTTTTACACCCAAAGTTTGTAAAAGAAAAAAGAAAAAACAAAAAAAATAATAAAAACACCAAACTTTGGGTGTAAAAAACTACCCCCTCGGGCGCGCCGTTTGAATTTTTTTTTTTACGAATGTTGTTAAAATATACGGATCTAGTTGTAAAAAAAAATCGTGGTCAACGCCCCTCCGTGGCACGTGGTTCTCGCGGTTCTCATAACTCGTGGTGGTTCTCATTCTAGCGGCTCCCTATATATATATATAAATGGGATCAGGAGAAAACGAAAAAAAGTGTGAGAACGGTGAGAACGCATCCTGGCTGAACACGTGGCGCGGGGCATGATCAGGGTCCGAGGGGTTTTTTTTGTCTTTTTAGTATTCTTTTCCTTTCACTATTTTCGCGTTTGACATGCTTCTTTTTTGCGTGCAAGATAATTTTGGCGTTATGTAGATTTATGAATTATTTGGCGTTTTACTGTTTTTTCCCAGTTTCTTCTCGTTGAATTAATTCTTTTTGTTTCACATAGTTAATTTTTTGGCGTTATGGCTTTTTCCATGTCATTTTTGGCGTTTTGTATCTTTTTGTTAATAATTCATTACCATAGATTAATATTTTATAAAACTACAATAACACGAAAATCAAAATAAACTAATAGTCTTCCGTATGTGGGATTACATCAGAGATGTACCCATCGCTTTGTTCATCACTTTCTTCATATTCTTCATCATCAAATTTCATTTTTGCGTATAACGTCATTAGCTCGTCTCTTCTTTGCTGCAACCTATTCTTGAATATCACTACATCCTTAGATTTTGGATCGTTTGAAGGTGTTAAATCACAAAGTTGTTCAATTATAGATAGCAACCCTGCCTTCAACATTTCTTCCATTGGCCTTGAATCTCCGTTTTTGTAAGTCACTTCAAGTGTTCCTTCTTCCTCATGCAATACCCAACTGCTAAGTTTTGGTATATGAGTATCTTCAATATTATCATCATCTTCATCATCTTCTGCTGGAAACTTTCTCTCCAGTCTTTTTATTACAGTTCTCGTTCTTTCAAAATCGTTGTCTATTGGAATCCCAAGGGCCAGGATATCCTTCTGAACATTTTCATTCATTCCCACCATGGCTTTTATTATCCTTACCTTTACCCTTCTCCTGTCAGAGAACTTTACGATGAATCGTTTTTCTTTCCTTTCAAACCTCCATGCAATAACCTTAGCCATTTTTAAATTTTTTGGCGTTTTGGAGAATATGTGGCGTTTTAGTCTTTTTGGCGTGTTTGAGCTTGGGTTCTCATGGTCTTCTTTTATATTGATTTTTTTTCCCGCGTATGACATGTAATTATGGCGTTTTGAAAAAGATAAATAAATTTAATATAATAAATGTAAGTAATTATGTTTTTCGTCGTTTCATATTACTGTTTTTTGCAGTTTACCGTGTTTTGTTTTCAGACTCAACTGTTTTAATTGTGTAACACGTCAAATCTTTTTTTACGGCTGTAATTATGGCGTTTTGTTTTCCAATGGCGGTTAGATAACTATTGGACTTCTTTTGTTTTATATTCTTTGCACATCGTTTCACGCACTTTTTTTATAATATTAGTTCTTCAAATTAATTTTATTATAGTTTGGTAGTTTTTTCGGGGCGTTTTTATGGCATTATGGCGTTTTACACATATTTGCTAATTTTGGCGTTTTATTATATTTTTCGTTATAGCATTAATATTCTTTTGTTGTGTATTAACTGACATTACAAAACAAACAATAGATAAAGAAAATTAAAAAAAAAACAAAGTAGATGCAATTTATGATTTTAAATCTTCAGTGTCATCAGTCTCTTTTTTCTTTTGAAACTACAAGAAATGTGACAAATAAATGGCATTTTGGGTTTGACGTTGTTTATTTTCTTTGTTCATGTGTTGAAGTGTCTTTGTGGATATTGGAGACATAGAACGACCCCCTGTGGGTGGATGTTATCTGCCTGTGGTCTTCATTATATTCATTGAGGCCAAAGTAGCATTTACACTGGTATAGGTCTCTTCTTATCATCCAAACCTTCTTCAGGAACAAAGATGACAGTATGACATATGGGTGTCATCAATCCCTCTTTTTTCAATTTTGTCCATCTCATGCAGCAAAATCTTACTACACTCACGTAGCAAATCATTAAATGAAGCTTCATGCAGAACATTACTGAGGATCAAAGAAAAGATGTTTGCTCTCGTTGTATTTTTTGGCGTTTTACATTGAGTTGTAAATTTTTTTAGCAACCACTGTGTGTTTTTTTTTGTGTTTTTTTATGTGATAAACGGAAGGTGGTGAGACGTTTCTATTTATAGAATTTTTTTGGCACGTAGTTTAGGCGGGATGCTATTTTTATAACAAAAAATGTAATTAACGTTTATCCGCATGTAAGTTTTGGCGTTATACATAATGGCGTTTCATATTTTTTGGCGTTTTTGTAGCCAGAGAGCTTAAATAAAAACACAGAAAAAAGTACGGAGTGATAAAAATGACTTTTTGTATTTATTTGGCGTTTTATTTTTCAATGACGTTTTATGTGAGGAATGGTTTTTTTTACTTTTTTACCCTTAATGAAGCGCGTCCACGTAATAAAATTGGTATTATTTACTAAAATGTCACCGCACCAATCTAGTCCATAGATTGTTTTGATCGGACGATCAATTAGCGTTCTCACCGTTCTCACACTTTCTACCGTTTTCTCTAAATCCTGACCCTTATATATATATATATATATATATATATATATATATATATATATATATATATATATAGGATTTAGGGAAAACGGTGGAAAGTGTGAGAACGCTTATGGATCGTCAGATCAAAACAATATATGGACTAGATTGGCCTGATGGCGTTTTCGTAAATAACATCAATTTTATTACGTGGACGCGCTTCATTAAGGGTAAAAAGGTCTTTTGACTTCTCTACACAAAACGCCAAACTCATGAATAAAACGCCATTAAATTCCCCGGCTTAAAATACAAAGCACATATCATCCTAATCTAAATGCCATTAAATATAAAACGTCAAACTTTTTTTTTAAATGATAAAGCTGAACAAATAGTAACTGAAACGACGGAAGTTAATTACTAGCATTTATTATAATAAAATTCCGCCTAAAATAAGTGCCTAAACATCCTATATAAACAACATCTCAGACCTTCCATTACACACACCAAACCCAAAACGCCATATTCTACTATATACCATTCATTTTAGAAACGCCGAAAAAACAAAACATCAAAGATTCCAAATCGACGTTTCTCTGAGATACATTATTTTCTCAGTAAAACGCAAAAAAGTTAAAAAATAAAAAATGGCAAACATCGTTTCTTGGATATTCAATATTGTTCTACACGAAGTTTGGCGGAATGGATTGTTAGCTGAGGGGTGTAACACAATAACATTTTGCTGCATGAGATGGACAAATCTTCAAGAAAAAAGATACTGATGTCAGACTTATGTCATTTTCTATGCTTTGTTCTTGATGAATATTTGAATGGCATGAAGACACGGATGACACTGAAGATTGGGATGAAGATAAAGATGAACTTCAAACAAAAAAACCCACGTCATTTTATGCTTCCAAACGACCACAAAAAGCTACTTCAACAACAAAAAAACAAATGAATCATACCAAAGTCAAAAGCCAGTGAAGATGTTCCCAGAAGAAAAAGACTGGAGACAGTGAAGATTTGGAAGATGAATTGTTTCTATTTTTTTTTAATTTTCTTTTTCTGTTGTTTGTTATGTAATTGTCAGCTAAGAACAAAATACATTATTTCTCTAAAAAATATAATAAAATGCCACACAGACAAATGCTTGTGAAACGCCATCATGCCATAAAACGCCCAAAACTCCCAAACTATAATAAATTTACTTTGGACAAGTATTATTAAAAATTCAAAAAGAAAGTATAAAACAAGGTACAAGAGAATAGAACAAAGTGTCATCTTTATCTAAACCCCATTAAAAATACAAAACCCTAACTACAAACAGTAAACTGAAACGATAAACAGATGAAGCTGAACAAACAGTAACTACAAAAACAGTAAACTGAAGCAACGAAAACTTTATTATTAACATGTATTATATTAAAAGCCACTGCATGAGAAATTGAATTTATTTATCTTTTCAAAACGCCATAATTACCTGTTGAATTTATTTATCTTTTCAAAACGCCATAATTACATGTCACTTTATAGACTGCATCCTACATGCGCGGGAAAACAGTCATTATAAAAGTAGAACATGTAAACACAACTTAAACACTCAACACATTATCTAAAACGCCACATATTGTCCAAAACGCCATAAAACTTAAAAAATGGCCAATGTTATTGCACAGAGGTTTGAAAGGTCGGAGAGATGTTTCATCCTAAAGTTCTCTGATAGGAGAAGGGTGATGGTCAAGACAATCAAAGCCATACTTAGTATGGATGAAGGGGTTCAGAGGGATATTCTGGCCCTTGGGGTTCCAATGGCCAACGATTGTGAAAGAACCCGAACGGTAATAAGAAGACTGGAGAGAAAATTTCCAGCAGAAAATGATGATGATGATGATATTGACGATACTCCTCTACCAACAATTAGCAGTTGGGTAGTGCATGAAGAAGCAGGAACGGTTGAAGTGACTTATGGACACGGGGTGGAATATATTGATTGCCGATGGAGGAAATGTTGAAGACAGAGAGGCTACATCTCCTTGAACAACTCTGTAATTTAGCACCTTCAAATGATGCAAGATCCAGGGTTGTAATGATATTTAAGTATAGGCTGCAGCAAAGAAGAGACGAGATGATGGTGTTATACGCCAATGCACAATATGATGATGATGAATTTGAAGAAAATGATAAACAAAGCGATGGGTACATCTCTGATGTAATCCTATACACAGAAGACTATTAGTTTGTTTTGATTTCGTCTTATTGTAATCTTATGAAATATTAATGAATGGTAATGAATTATTAACAACGCCATGAACGCCAAAAATTGACCTGCGAAACGCCATAACGCCAAAAAAATATCTACATGACACAAAAAAATTAATTCAACGAGACAGATCCAAAAAAATAGTAAAACGCCATGTAGTTAATGAATCTAATTAACGCCAAAATAATCTTAGACGCCAAAAATGAAGCAGCATGTGACACACGAAATTGGAAAAAAAGAAGATTAAAAAGACATAAAAGCCCCTCGCACCATGATTATATCCCGTGCCACATGTTCCATCAGGATGTGTTCTCACCGTTCTTACACTTTAGGGCGTTTTCTCCTGATCCCGTTTCTATATATATATATATATATATATATATATTCACTCCAATAAGATGATGGTACACGGGTCTATTTTGGTGATTTTTCTGTTAAATCCTTTAAACATTTTATCCATCTATAAACAAAAGGCTGATTGATGTAACTCCTTTATCCCTTGATGTAGGCATTCTTAATGATGCTATGGTTGTTTTAATTCCAAAAGGTTCACCTATACCAACCAAGAAGGAACACACATTTTGTGCTGGTTATGACAATCAAACTACTGTGGAGATTACGATGTATCAAGGTGAGAGATCAAAGTCTAAAGAAAACACTTTTTGGCACACTTTCTATTGTATTGCCTTCCCTCTGACGCGTGGCGTGTAGTTTAGGTAGTTGTATGCTTTGAGATAGATGACAACGGGATCCTACACGCCTCAGCTAAATAAATAACTACTGGAAGAAACAATGTGATAAAGATAACTAATATTGGATCTCTATCAAAAGCAGATTAAGAAGATGATCCCAGATGCTGAACGATATAAGTTGGAGGATGAAGCACACATGAAGAAGGTGGAGAAGCGTCAAGATTTGACGGACATTGTTTATAAAGAAAAAGCCAAGATAAAGGATTATGATTTTCGAGTAAAGCTTAGGGAGACGCTGCTTAGTGTAAAGGGGTTGGAAGACTTAGACAACAAGATTGAGGCGGCAACGGAGTGGCTTGATGTACACCCTGATGCTGAAATTGTTGAGTTGGAGAACAAGGAAGAGGAGTTTAATAAAATATGAAGCGTTACCAAGTGGTAATTCATCAAGCTGATACTTAAAGCTTACCTCTCATTTTTGTATTTAGTTGTTCCTGCGGATGGTAAAATCAGTAGAATCCTAAGAACTTGAACCGGTTGACAAACAATGGGAAACCTTAACTAAAAAATGTGGATTACAGTAGAATCCTAAGAACTTCAATTCCTTTTTGTAATAACATTTTCCAAAGTTCCGGCTAAAACCAACGTTCCGGTGTAACACCCCAAAACTCGAATTATTAAATTCGTTAGTAGGTTACCTTATGTAATTAGATGAAGTACAATAACTAAGTTATTAAGCCTAGTTAATTGTCTAATAAATAAGTAAAAGAATGAAGTTTGTCGTAATTGTGATGGTATGTTAAACTTGAGGGACTTAGGGTGCCAAAATGGAAACTTAAATTATTAAAACAAAATATCACACTGTGTGTGCGTGACTTTGATCAGGAGAAGGAAAGAGGGGTGAAAACCCTAACCCTCAAGAAACCATCAAATTGAAAGGAGTTTTCAGCCCAAATCTACTGCATGAACAAGGATTCTCGATCACTCAGCTCTATAAACCACTTGGTAAGTTGTGAATTCTGATTTGGGGATTTTGTAAGAAGTGGGTTTTCGATCAATCCACGAATTAGTATGAAATTAAGCGTTATTATGTGCTAGAATCGTCATACGGAACATGTGTTATGCATGATTTTGTTCAATTAGGTGTTTGGAGGTGAACCCCACCATGGATGATGGAAATGGCGACATGGGTATGTCACCCATGTCCAACCTTTGTTTGATTCTTGATATGCTATGCCAACTTGTTAGTTATATTGAACATGGTATGAAATTGAATTGTTATTTGTATTTTGGATGATTGAAAACAAGAACTAGGAAGAAAAGTATGAAGGTTACTTGTACATTATGTTTAAAAACTAGTACGCGCACCAAGTGTTTGATAAAATGCTTAGGTGAAAATGATAAGTGAAATTTGTATGCTAGCAATGGATAATTATATGTAGAATGTGATAATGATGTAATAGATAATAGGTTTGCAAAAGGAATGTGTTTTAGATGGATTACAAGTGGGAAATTAGTGTGATAAGATGATAACGTAAGATACTTGCATTAGAAAGTTGTACTACACGCTTTGAGGGTGTGATGCACACCGTATGTGGGATTAGGTGTTTGATCATAACTAGTAAATAATCATGTACTAAATATTAAGCATGTGAACTCACTAGCGAGTAAAGAAGGTGGAGTCATGTAAATGGGTTAATTTAGAATGTGTTGGTCAATTGGTAGGATCATGAAGAATTCGCATATGTAGGATTTACTATGTGATTATATGTGGATATAACTAGGTGACCGTTTGGTATGTGCGTCACCACATGACTATGAAATGCACACGATGTTATTACTATGGTATACCTTATTAAGAATAACAATTTGAAGGTATACATGTAAGTTAGATCGTTAACTTTTGAAAGTCAACAGTGTATGAATGTAATGGATGGGCTTTTGAACACAAATGTTAGAGTAGAGAATTAGTGTGTCATGTACTAGATGATTTGTGTGCTATGTATGATGGTAATCGAGTTGCGTGAGATTTGAAAAAGGTAACTATTGATATGTGTCTCATGTATGCGAAAATGTGACTAATGGAAGTCAAATAATGTGTAAATAAAAGGAAACGAATGTTTGTATGTATGATCATATATGCTAACTTTGATACGAACGTGATGACATGTAAGGAAAGGAATCGTATCAATTGACTTAAGCACGGAGGGCTAACGCGGCGAAATGAGGAAGGAAGTAAGCTCTAATACGCACGCTTAAGGTAAGTGAATTCTGACTCACTTATTAGTATGTATAGGGAGTTATTTAATGCTTATAAATGTGAGAAGGTCATGTATGATTAATTAATAAATGGAAATACTAAGGTAGGAATGATTGTCAGGGCTGAAAGTAGCTAGTTACGTCGAAAATAAAATGGTGGAATCAAACGAGTCGAATAATGGCATGAAGGATCTTTAAGCCTTTTTCTTATAATTCAACTTTTGATGTGAATTAGGATGGTGAACAAATCCGTAATTAAATTACGGACGAAAAGAAACAAGAATTACACAAAACGGACGCTTAGCTCAAAAGTTATGTAAGTTTCAAGTTGAGTTTTGGTTGAAAACATAGCTGGGCACTTTATGCAGCAGCAACGGGAAGTATTTTGTCGAAATAGGGCTGTCGCGCTACGCGACAGCAATTCAGTTTCACTGTCGCGCAACGCGACAGATGTCGCGCCCCGCGAGAGCCAGTTAGCTGGCAAATCTTGTTTTTCTAGTTCATTTCAGCAAAAATGTTCACTCAACAGTTGGAACATTCACTCGTCAGCAAGAATGTTCACTCAACAGTTGGAACGTTCACTCGTTAGCAAGACTGTTCACACAAAAGTTGGAACGTTCACTCGTCAGCAAGAATGTTCACTCAACAGTTGGAACGTTCACTCGTCAGCAAGAATGTTCACTCAACAGTTGAAATGTTCACTCATGAGCAAGAACGTTCACTCAAAGTATGTGTGGGAAAGAAATAAGTTTGGAGATATGTATGTGTATAGATCTACCTACATGTTAGTGACGGAATCCATAGGTAAGCATGAATAGAAATGAACATGCACGTAAGTTTGTACGTATGAGACTTATTTATATGGATGTTTGTGACTAGGATATGTTAGTAAAATTATATGGGAATGTAAGTGGTATGTAAGAGCTTGTGCATGTGTAAGTGTGCGTGTACGAATGTGTGCGTATATATGTAGTTGTATATGTTTGTGTACATGTATGATTTATGAATGTATGCATGTATGGATGTAATATGGTATGAATGCACGTAGGAATTAGTATACATATATGAATGCGAGATGTTATAAATGTGTGAAGGAATGGTTTCATTATGTTTGGGCATTGATGTTTGCTAATGGTGTGCCTTGAAGTTGAAATGTAATGCATGTAAAAGAACATCGGGTTCATGAGGTATCGAAGTCGAACTCGGAATGAGAAAATAAGAGAGGATAGTTGAATGAATCAAAGTTTATATTGTTGAATGATATTTGATATTAAATTACCTGAGAATAATGTTGTATGATGTTGTTAACGACTAATGGTTAAGTTGTATGTGATGTCCACAGGTACTACACGGATTTCTTCTACCACAAACCAAGAGAAGCGGACATAGATCGAGTCGAGAGCAAGGATTGTACGGAAAAGAACGGTCACATAGCTTTAATTATGTAACGCCTTAAAGTGTTAATTGAAAGTGAATGTTGTATATTTCTTTTAGTTAACGTTTGTCATTCCGTATTTGAGCTTTCATGTAAGAAATGCGTCTAATAGAGAAAGAAATTTTTTAAGGCTCTTTTTCCGCTGCGTCGTTTTTAAGTTATTACGTGTGAGGACGTTACATCCGGATGTAACTCCGTAACATTCCAAATGATTCTATCCATTATATATACAATGGAGTTTCGATCTACACCCTTTTTCCAGTGAAACTCTCCGGCAAAGATAAGTAAAATCCACTGTTTAATGTCAGGGCCGATCGTATAAACTCTCAACGACATATCTACATATCTCCATGGACAATAACCCTCGCTTATACTCAGATGAGTTATGGAGCTGAGAGTGAGCTGACCATTCTATTATAGTTGTTCGAGTCGGACCCTTCGTATCTAGATTATGTCTCGAACACATACAGGTTATCAACTAATCTGTTTCATCTTTCTTTCTGACATACCAAGATAGTAGGGGTGTTCAAAACCAGATATCCGAAAATTCGGATATCCGAAATTTTCGGATACTAGATTTCACTATCCGAATCCGTATCCGAAATTTCGGATATCCGATCGGATAGTGAATCGGATATCCGAAAATCCAACTTTTTATTTAATTTTTATTTTTTTTTATTATTTTTTCATATTCGGAACTAGATATTTGAGATAGTTTCGGATATCCGAATATAAGTTTTTGATTTCAGATGCTTTCGGATATTTTCGGATATTCGGATATCCAAAAAAAATAGAAATTACATTTTCGGATATTTCGGATACTCGAAATCTTGGAGTAGGTCACTCCTGGAAGATATTCTTGCTTCTTATAACAGGAACTTCAAATTCCTTTACAAAGGCTCAAGTAGCTACTAACTTTACCCGAGTACCCAAAGCTCGGAACAAAGACCAAACTCACTTCTCCTTCTTCACTTAACAATTCTTATTCCTTTCATCCTTCCTCCTAGCAATGAATGTCAAAACATCAAGAAACGTACCCTTAGGATGTCCAATACTTCAAACATATTACATGACATTCTTTACAAAAGTAACTAAACCTATAACATCTTCAAAAACTGGTTTAACTAAACCAAAACTCAAGTCTTAGGAAACCTTATTTCCATGTCATAGCTGTCTACTACAATTTATAAACAACTATTGTCAACTCTCCGAGCCCATCGGTCAAGGAAAATTACATAATAGACAGGGGCGGACCTAGCCTTAACCGGGGGTAACCTCCGCTACGGCTTGGCTCGGAAAAATTTGACGTTTTTAGTGTAAATTTTGGAAAAATTTGATGTTTTTTCGATTTCGTTACGACTTATTTATAAAACGTTACGGCTTGGCATGAATCATAGATCCGCCACTGATAATAGATACGTTTTCACATTCATACTCTATAACATACAAATAATTCCCTTGGTTCTTTAGCCAAGTAACAGTTCAACAAGTCGATCTTCTATTTGAACTTCAAGACATTTCAATCATTTATACTCCAATTAGGGCCGTTAGTGAACGTACTTGTCATTATGAATACAAATAATACCATCTTTTTATAAATATAGATTGCCATTTTGGTAATAATTAAACATAATATTATTATGGTTATTATTTTTTCGTCAATACTATAGTTATTCTCAATATTAACATGAGTATTATTATTTTACTAACGTTATAAATATATATTATCGCCATAAACATTAGTTAGTATTTTCATAATTTTTATAATTATCATTATTATAACAAATATTAATATGACCACCCTTAATATTTTCATCATTTTATATATTAATATTACAAAATAATGATTTTTATAATCCCAATCATCGCAATTACTATAAAAACTATTCAATATATTTGTGTGTCTCTCTCTCTCTATATATATGTTTATATATATATGTATATATATATATATATATATATATATAGGATTAAGTTAAAATGAGAACCACCTCGAGTTGTAAGAACCGCGAGAACTTTTTGATCCGGGCCTTGGTGGACCAAATTTTTTTTCAGAAACGTAGATGCATGTATAAAAACATCTGTAAAAAAAAATTCAAAAAAAAAATGTCGTGGGTGTAGTTTTGAGCAACACAAGTTTGTGTTCACGGGACCCGTAAATTTTCCGGCTAGATTTACGGGTCCCGTAAACACAAACTTGTGGCGCTCAAAACTACACACACGACATTTTTTTTTTTGATTTTTTTTTTACAAATGGTGTTTTTATATATGCATCTACGTTTATGAAAAAAAAATTTGGTCCACCGCGCCCCCCAAGGTGTAGTTCCCGCGGTTCTTACAACTCGAGGTGGTTCTCATTTTAACCTTCTCCTATATATATATATATAGGATAAGGATCATGTGAGAAGTAGTAGGCTATTTGAGAAACTTGAGAAGCATTCTGGACCACACATTTTCCCTAAGCAAAAAAAATGCAAAAAAAAAAGGTAAAAAAATGCATTTTTTTTTTTGAAAAATCGCAGCTTTTTCTTTAAGGATTTAATTTTTTATTATTATTTTTTTAAATTTGGGATTTATACACATGTGTATATTGTTAATCTTTTAACTATACATATATGTATATTGTCAATTATACATATATGTATATACATGTTTAAAATTGAAAAATAAGTGTTATTTAGGGTTTAGCATTAGTATTTAGGGTTTAGCATCAGGGTTTAGTGTTTAACTTTATGGTTTAGGGTTTAGCTTTAGGTTTTAGCATTAGGGTTTAGCATTATGGTTTAGCAATAGTATTTAGAGTTTAGCATTAGGGTTTAGCTTTAACTTTTAGGTTTTGCTTTATCTTTAGGGTTTAGCATTAAGGGTTTAGCTTTAGGGTTTAGTTTTAGCTTTAGGGTTTAGCATTAGGGTTTAGCTTTAGGGTTTAGAATTAGGGTTTAGCTTTAGGGTTTAGAATTAGGGTTTAGCATTAGGGTTTAAAATTAGAGTTTAGCTTTAGTGTTTATGGTATAAGGTTTAGGATTTATATAGGGGATCGCTAAAATGAGAACCACCTCCAGTCATGAGAACCATGAGAACCACTTTATAGCCTTTAGATCATCTTGATGGATGGATGAGATTAAAAGTAACAAAAACTAATATTAAATAAAATTTGTCTTATTATGTCTTTTATATTTTAATCAAAAAGGGTAGTTTAGTAAAATAACATTTTTTTGTCTTTTTGTCTTTATTAATTTTTAATTACTTTTTTGATTTATTATATTACTTTTTATTTTTATTATATTACTTTTTATTTTCTAAAAAGATATTTTTATTAAAAACGTTTTTAAATTCAGATTTTTTTAACAAAAGACAATTTTTTTTTGCGCGCCGGTTTTTGCACGCGTCGTTTTTTCGACGCGTCGTTTTTTAACGCGCCGCGTCCCGTTTTTAAGTCCCGTTTTTACGCGCCGTTTATACGGCCCGTTTTTTCGCGCCGTTTATACGGCCCGTTTTTACGCGTCGCGCCCCATTTTTTACGTCCCGTTTTTACGAGCCGTTTATACGGCCCGTTTTACGCGCCGTTTATACGGCCCGCGCCGTTTATACGGCCCGTTTTAACGCGCCGCGTCCCATTTTTTACGTCCCGTTTTTGCGCCCCAGTTTTTACGTCCCGTTTTAACGCGCCTCGTCCCGTTTTTATGTCCCGTTTTTATGTCCCGTTTTTACGCGCCGTTTATACGGCCCGTTTTACGCGCCGTTTATACGGCCCGTTTTTACGCGCCGTTTATACGGCCCGTTTTAACGCGCCGCGTCCCATTTTTTACGTCCCGTTTTTGCGCCCCAGTTTTTACGTCCCGTTTTAACGCGCCGCGTCCCGTTTTTATGTCCCGTTTTTACGCGCCGATTATACGACCCGTTTTACGCGCCGTTTATACGGCCCGTTTTACGTTTTTTGCCGTCCCGTTTTAGCCGTTCCGTTTTTTGCCGTCCCGTTTTAGCCGTTCCGTTTTTTGCCGTCCCGTTTTAGCCATCCCGTTTTCTGCCGTCCCGTTTTAGCCGTCCCGTTTTTTTACAAGCCGTCCCGTTTTACGCCCCGTTTTTTTACGTTTTACGCGTCGGTTTTTTACGTTTTACGCGTCGGTTTTTTACGTTTTACGCCCCCGGTTTTTTACGTTAACGTTATTTTACGTTTTACACGTCGGTTTTTTACGTTTTACGTCCCGGTTTTTTACGTTTTACGTGTCGGTTTTTTACGTTTTATACGGCCCGTTTTAACGCGCCGCGTCGCGTTTTTATATCCCGTTTTTTCGCTTCACGTTTTTACGTTTTACGTTAAAAAGTTTACGGGTTACGTTAAAAAGTTTACGGTTTAATTTTTTTTTTTTAACAAAATTTTTTTTACGTAAAACTTTTTACTTTTTACGTTTTACGTTAAAACTTTTTACTTTTTACGTTAAAACTTTTTACGTAAAACTTTTTACGTTTCACGTTTTTACGTTTTACGTTAAAATGTTTACGAGTTACGTTAAAAAGTTTACGGTTTAATTTTTTTTTTACGTTAAAAACTTTTTACGCTTCACTTTTTACGTTTTACGCCCCGGCTTTTTACGTTTTACGCGCCGGTTTTTTACGTTAACGTTTTTTTACGTTTTACGCGCCGGTTTTTTTACGTTAACGTTTTTTACGTCTTTACGTTTTACGCGCCGGTTTTTTACGTTGACGTTTTACGTGCCGGTTTTTTACGTTAACGTTTTTTTTTTACGTTAACGTTTTTTACGTTACGTAAAACTTTTTACTTTTTACGTTTTACGTTAAAACTTTTAACGTTTTACGTAAAACTTTTTACGATTTACGTTTTACGTTTTACGATTTACGTTTTACGTTTTACGTAAAACTTTTTACGATTTACGGTTTACGACAAAAAGTTTACGGTTTGATTTTTTTTTTACAACAACTTTTTTACGCAAAAACTAACGCACTCAGAAAAAAACAACGGGGTTTGGCTCAGATTATCCGATAATCAAAAGGCTGCAAAATTGGGGTTGCAGGTTTAAAAAACCTACCATCCGCCGTCCTTGCCGCGCCATCGTCATCAAAATCTGCGTTTCTTTTTTTTTTTTCATCATCGCCGCCTCCAAAAATCGACCATATCAAAAAACAAATCAAACCCGCATATCAAAAATTTCCACAAAAACAGTTCAAACCCCCATATCAGATCAAATCCACATATCAAAAATCAAAGTTCATCAAAAATAAGGTTCATCGAACCCACATATCACTGGAGATCTGTTTTGTGAAAATCAAAGTTCATCAAACTTGAAATCTATTTTGAATCAAAGTTCATCAAAAATCAAAGTTTATCAAAGATTGTTCATCAGACAAAATTGTTCATCAGACAAAAAATAAAAATAAAAACCTGCCAAAAACAAACCATCACCTCGAGCTCCCACCACCTCCCGACCACAAACACCCACCACATCACAAACCCACCGGCATCATCGTTGTTTTGGGGCCACCGGCATCACGCGCCGCCACCACAGTTGGGTGGCCGACGATTTGCTGTCGGATGTGATTGTAATCGGATCTATCTGACGTTGTTTGGGGCCACCGGCATCACGCGCCACCTCCCACCACTTCCCACCAACGTCTTCCCCCACCAACACCTCCCCACCGCCGTCCTCTTTCTCTCTTATCGGTGAGAGAGAGATGAGAGAGAGAGGTCAAACCTTCAAATCTTCATCCAATCGGAGCTTTTGGGCGGAGATAACACTCCACCACCGCCGGAGATAACAAATCGGAGCTTGTGGGCGGTGGTTTTGTGACTGTTGCCCACGCGAATCTTCATCAAATCCAGAATTGGGGGCGGTGGTTGGATGGTGACCGGTTGGGCGGCGGTGAACAGCGGTGTGTGGTGGGGGAGGGGGCCGGAGATGAGGGGGTGTGGTGAACAGCCGCTACAAACAGAGAACATGGGGGTGGCCAAAAGAGGAGAGAAGATGGTGGTGATCGAAGATTGGGAGAGAGAGAAATGAACAAATTTTTTTGGGGGTGATGATTTATGTCTGCAAGTCAGACTTAAAAGGACATTTGGCAGGTTTTAAGTAAATGACCAACATACCCTTTGAGGTGGTAAAATGTGATTGGCTGAGAGTGGTTCTCATGGTTCTCATAATTGGAGGTGGTTCTCATTCTAGCGGCTCCCTAGGATTTATAACACACATTTTTTCAATTTTAAACATGTATATACATATATGTATAATTGACAATATACATATATGTATAGTTAAAAGATTAACAATATACACATGTGTATAAATCAAAATTTTTTTTTAAAATAAATAAATAAAAAATTTAATCCTTAAAGAAAAAGCTGCGATTTTCCAAAAAAAATAAAAAAAAATAATTAAATAAAATAATTGTTTTTTGCATTTTTTCACCTTTTTTTTGCATTTTTTGCTTAGAGAAAATGTGTGGTCCAGATTGCTTCTCAAGTTTCTCAAATAAGGTGGACTTCTCTTAGGATCCCTACTATATATATATATATATAGGGGACCGCTAAAATGAAAATAAACTCTAGTTGTAAGAACCGCAAAAATCAGTTCCTAACTATTAGATCAACAAGATGGATGGATGGATAAGATTAAAAGTAACTAAAATGAATATTAAATATATTTTTTCTTATTATGTCTTTAATATTTTAATTAAAAATGGTAGTTTAGTAAAATTATTTTTTTTTGTCTTTATTATTTTTTATTACTTTTTTTATTATATTACTTTTTAGTTTTTTAAAAAGAATTTTTTTATTAAAAGAATTTTTAAATTCAATTTTTTTAAAAAGACAATTTTTTTTGCGCGCCGGTTTTTGCACGCCGGACTTTTTCAAGCGTCGTTTTTTTAACGCGCCGTTTTCACGCCGAGCTTTTTCAAGCGTTGTTTTTTTAATGCGCCGTTTTTTCAAGCGTCGTTTTTTTAACGCGCCGTTTTTTACACTTTTTACGTTTTACGTTAAACTTTTTAAACTTTTTACGTTTTAAGTTTTACGTTAAAAATATTTACGTTTTACGTAAAACTTTTTACGTTTTATGTTTTACGTAAAACTTTTTACGTAAAACTTTTTACGTAAAACTTTTTACGTTTTACTTTTTACATTTTACGTAAAACTTTTTACGTTTTACGTAAAACTTTTTACGTTTTACGTTTTATCTAAAAGTTTTTTACACAAAACGAACGCACCCATAAAATCGCTAATCGGTAGTTGTCTCAGATAGATTGCTATCATCATCGACGCCTCGAAAAAATATAAAAACCCAACAAAGAAAAATCAAAAGAATGAGTGGATTCTTGAAAAGAAAAAACGAGGTTTTGGCTCAGATTTTCCAATAATCAGAGGCTGCAAAGTGGGGTTGCGGGTTCAAAAACTTACCCTCCACCATCCTTGCCGCGCCATCGTCATCAAAATTTGCGCTTTTTTTTTGCTTCATCACCGCCTAAATCCAAACGGATCAAAACCCACAGAGTTCACTGTTCGAAAATCTACCAAAAAGCACCAGCAAAACCCACAGATTCAAACATTCAAAAATCACACAGCAAAAAATCACTGTTCGAATCTACCAAAATGACTGTTCAAAACATTCAAACTCACCACCAAAACCTAGCAAAATCACTGTTCGAAAATATACCAAAATCACTGTTCAAACATTCATACATTCAAAACCACAGATTCAAACATTCAAAATAATCACCAACAAAAAACATTAAGAAAGCATACCCAAAAATCTCATAGAAACAATGCTAACCAAACACCACCACCGTCGCCGTAAAAAACCCTCCACCGTCACCCACCACTGCCGCCACACCACCATCACCCACCAAACCCACCGCCACACCAAAATTCAAAAAAAAATTTACAACAGATCAAACCAAAAATCAAACCCACAAAATTCAAACCTGCATCCGGCTTCACCGGCTCAGCCGCCGTCTTCCCTGGCTCAACCACCATCGTCGCCACCGGCCCTCTCCACCCACCCACCATCCCCATCCCCAACGCCACCGCCACCAACCCCAAACGTCCCCGCCACCAAACAGGATACCAGAATCGGGGTTTAAAATGCTCGTTTTAGGGGTGTGGTTGTCGGAGGAGGAGCTCGCCGGTCGTCAGCTGGAAATAACCACCGTCGCCGGTGGTCTCACCGAAGAACAAGAGGGCATTTAGGTGCGTCATTGTCAGAGAAGGGGGCGGGGTGTCAGCGAGTGAACGACCGGAGCTCACATCGGTGGTCGGAGCTGCGAGGATGAAGACTGAGGAAATGCGGTGGAGAGACAGAAGCCGGCGAAGGGTTACCGGTGTCATCGTCGCCGCTCACGACGGTGGTAGCGGGTGTATTTCAGCAAAAGGGACTCGACGGTGGTGGTGTTTTTATGTTCCCGACGGGTTCACCGGTCTCCCCCTCTCTCTCTTTCTCTTTCCACTCCCTCTCTCTTTCCTTTAAATCTGATGAAGATGACGAAGAGTTTGCTTTTGATAGAGGATGAATATTTGCTTCATCAAAATCTTCATCAGTGATGGACGAGTTTCAAATGAGAATGAGGAGAGAGAGACAAAAGATGGGTTTTAATGCAATCTGACACTTTAAAAAAACTGGTGGTATTTAATGTGGAGAGAGGTAGGATTTGACAATTGGGGTAAATGGCCAAATTACCCTTTTTGTTGGCAGAATATGATTGGTGGAGAGTGGTTCTCATGGTTCTTACAACTGGGGGTGGTTTCATTTTAGCGGCTCCCTATATATATATATATATATATATATATATATATATATATATATATATATATATATATATATATATATATATATATATATAGGGTCAGGATTTAGAGAGAACGGTGAAAAGTGTGAGAACGGTGAGAACGATTTTGGTGGTGACATGTGGCATTGATGCTAAATTACACTAAGGGGTAATATTGTCAAAAAAAACCAACTCACATGAACTGGGTATTCAAATAAAATGCCATAAAAACACATAATTTAGAAAAACGCCATGAAAATACCCAGTTAAAAATGCTATAAAACACCTAGTTCAGAAAAACGCCATGGAAATACTCAGTTGAAAACGCCATAAAACACTCAGTTCAGAATAACACCATGAAAATACCTAGTTAAAACGCCATAAAAACACCTAGTTCAGAAAAACGCAATAAAAAAACTCAGTTGAAAACGCCATAAAACACTCAGTTCAGAAAAACGCCATGAAAATACCTAGTTAAAACGCCATAAAAACACCTAGTTCAGAAAAACGCCATGAAAAACTCAGTTGAAAACGCCATAAAACACTCAGTTCAGAAAAACGCCATGAAAATACCTAGTTAAAACGCCATAAAAACACCTAGTTCAGAAAACGCCATGAAAATACATAGTCTAAAACGCCATAAAACACCCAGTTCAGAAAAACTCCATAAAACCCAGTTAATTTTTTTTCGAAAAGTATATCAATGGTATACTCGTTGGAAAGATAAAAAAACGCTGAGTTTTATGGTGTTATTTTTTTTCGAAAAATAATCACGTATAAAAAAGTTATTGTCGTTTAAATATGATGTGGGAAAATGACATGTGATTAGCATGTGCACCTTTGTTTGAATCTTCCTATTTTACCCCTCCTGGGTTACAAAGCCCTATTATTTACAAAAATGTCACCGCATCAATCACAGCCACAAACCACTAAGATCTTGTGGCTGAGAATCGTTCTCACCGTTCTCACACTTTGAGGCGTTCTCTCCTGATCCTGTTCCTATATATATATATATATATAGGATGGTTAATTGGAGAACACTAAAAAAGCAGGGAACGGAGAACATACTTAAAAATTAACTTAACATGTTAAAAATCATTTTTTTTAAATTCATTTCGGCGTTTTTTCTTATAAATACATGTAGAAGCATTTTTAATAACAAAATCTAAAACTAAAAAATAAAAAAAAATGTTAAAAAAGTAAAAAGGAATAAATATATTTTTTTTTACAAAAATAAATTTTTTATTGGAATAGTTTCTACCCATTTTTATTTTTATAAGGAAAATCGCTGAAAAAATAAAAAAAAAATGATTTTTAACATGTTAAGTTAAAATATGTAATAGCAAGTCATAAGCTTTGGATCAACCAAATCATGCCCCAATCACCTATTGCACTATGGATTGGGATGTGACACATGTTCCAAAAAAATTCAAATCCGCATGTACATAAAAAAAGTGAAATCGCATATAAAAAATGAAAGTCGCATGTTATAAACCAAATTTCGCAAGTTGATACTGAATCTCGTACGCTTCGTACGTTAAGGCGTTTTATACAATAACCGGCCTATATATATATATATATATATATATATATATATATGCGTGTGTGTGTGTGTATAGGCTAGGTATAGAGAAAAAACCCTAACCAGTTAAGAAATCTTGAGAAACTCTATAAGTGGACATGGTGAAGCCACGTCTCACATGTTACATTGATGGTTGAGGGCATTTTCGGAAGTTCATATTTTAGAGAATGCAGGTTGTAAGAAGTTGTTGGCAGACAACTTTTGTACCTTTTCTCTCTCTACAAATTATAATACCACATTTAATCTCATTTTTATTCACACACACAAACAAACACTACTTCTCTCCTCTCAATTAAAACTACCCCTCTCCTCATTCATCTCTCCTCTCAACCAAAAAACCCACCACCACTCGGTTCAGATCTAAACAAATCGGAACAAATCTAAAGATGTTGATATGGGGGTTTACCAGATCTCTCTCGTTTGCCGATATGGGGTGGTTTTGCCGGTGCGCTTAGGGTTCATTTGGGGTTCAGATCTAAACTTTGGTGATGACGGTGGGTGAAGGTACTGATCAAAGATCCGGTGAACACAAGCTTTGACGGGTTTGTTTCAGGTTCAGATATAAACTTTGGTGACTTGAAGAGACCTCTGGTGATTTCAAACATTTCCCGGTGACAAACCAGTCAAAGATCCGGTGACAGTGCAACCAAATCGAAGAGATTTGACAGATCTAGACTTGTTCGCATATATCTCACAATCTCTCTAGTGATTTTGGGAGTTTTGAGAGATATTGATTTACACGAACATAAGGTATTGGAAAAAGAAATAAGATATTGGATTTTGGGTTAGTGATTTTTGGGTTTTGATTCTAATTTGTTTTTAAATTAACACAAACAAAACTAGGTATGTATGTATTTAACCCTTTTTGGGTTTTGTTCCTACATGGGTGTTTATGTGTCTTGCGTTTTGAATGTAAATAACATTTCAATAAAAGATTGTGTCTTATGAGTGTTTAGTCATTTAGTATTGAAAGTTTAAACCATGTTACATGAAACAGGTGTAAAGCAGTTGAACGAAAGAAAAAAAGTGACCAGTTGGTTCATGAAGACATGAAACTGTGCCTTTTAAAGTGGTGGCTGGTAGCCGTGACAAGCCAAAAATCATAGTCAAATTCAAGAGAGAAGATATAGAGTTTGCTCCTGAAGAACTATCTTCCATGATTTTAACCGAGATGAAAGACATCACAGAGACATTTCTAGGATCAAAAGTTGAAAAAGCTATCATCACTGTTCCTGCTTATTTCAATGATTCTCAACGGAAATCCACAAAAGATGCTGCATTGGTTGTTGGACTCAAGGTTCTGCACATGATTAATGAACATATCGCTGTTGTAGTAGCTTTACGCTAGACAAAAGAGCTGGTGTAGATGGCAAGATGAATGTGTTGGTTTTTGACTTGGGTGGTGGTACTTTTGATGTCCCCTTTCTCACCATCGATGAAGGGGGACTCATTGAGGTTAAAGCTACGGGTGGTGATACACATTTGGGAGGTGAGGACTTTGATAACAGAAGGGTGAGTTATTTTGTCCGTGAATTTCAAAGAAAACATAAAAAAAGATATTAGTGAGAACCTAAAAGCTTTGGGTAGGTTGAGGGATAGTTGTGAGAGGGCTAAGAGAGTTATTTCGACATATTCTGAGGCTTCAATTGATATTCCTTGCTTGTTTGACGCAACTGATTTTTCTACAAAGTTTACTAAGGCTAAGTTTGAAGAGGTGAATATGGACTTGTTCACGAAGTGCATGGATATTGTGAAAACTTGTCTGAGACATGTGAATATGAGTACGTATAGCATTGATAAAGTGGTTCTTGTTGGTGGATCTACTCGGATATGCAAGATAAAAGAATTATTGAAGGAATTGTTCAATGGAAAAGTACTTTACCAATGAATCAATCCTGATGAAGCCGTTGCATGTGGGATTGGGATGCTAGCTGCAAAGTTAAGTGGTATGTGTGATGAAGCTGTGCAAGCTATGGAGCTGATTGATGTCACTCCTTTGTCCCTTGGTGTGGGCATTCTTAATGATGCTATTGTTGTATTAACTCCAAAAGGTTCTGTGAAATCTGGATCGAATCGATTCCTTCTCCTTTGAATGCGTAAGAACACGTATAATGTGCAGAATCCAAATAGGGGTGTGGATCAGACACTTCGATGTAATTATAACTGGTTCCTATTACTGATTTGACAGAGTTTACACCACAAAACCAAACGGGCAGAGCTTCGCCTCAAGAATGCCCAAAAGATACAAATGAACTAAACAATACACCTATATATAGAATACTGGGTTCGTACAAGGCTCACATGCCTTCGTACGAAGCTATCAATCACCCCTTCGTACGAAGGCAGCTTCGTACGAAGCTTCTCTATCTCACATATTCTTCATACTTTGAATTGTTCAGCACCCGTCTTGTGTCATTTACTTTAGCTACGATACGTGATTGATGCAAGCGATAGACATATGCACTCACTGGTTCACCTATACCAACCAAGAAGGAACATACATTCTGTACAGGTTATGAGAATCAAACTACTGTGGAGATTACGGTGTATCAAGGCGAGAGATCGAAGTCTAAAGAAAACACTTTTTGGGACACTTTCTATTGTCTGGCCTTCCTTCTACCGCGCGACGTGTAGTTAAGGTAGTTGTACGCTTTGAGATAGATGACAACGGGATCCTACATGCCTCAACTAAATAAATAACTACTAGAAGATGCAACTTGATAAAGATAACTAACATTGGATCTCTATCAAAAGAAGAGATTAAGAAGATCCCACATGAAGAAGGTGGAGAAGCGTCAAGCTTTGATATACATTGTTTATAAAGCAAAAGCCAAGATAAAGGATTATGATTTTCGACTGAAGCTTAGGGAGACGCTGCTTAGTGTAAAAGGGTTGGAAGACTTAGACGATAAGATTAAGGCGAAGTGGCTTGATATACAACCTGATGCTGAAATTTTTTAGTTGGAAAACAAGGAAGAGGAGTTTAACAAAATATGGAGCGTTACCAAGTTGTAATTCATCAAGCTGATACTTAAAGCTTACCTCTAATTTTTGTATTTAGTTGTTCCTGCGGATGGTAAAATCAGTAGAATCTTAAGAACTTGAATTCATTTTGTCACTAGTTGACAAACAATGGGAAACCATAACTAAGAAAATGTGGATTATAATAGAATCCTAAGAACTTCAATTCCTTTTTGTTATAAAATTTTCCAGATTTCTGGCTAAAACCAACTTTCCGAACGTAACTCCGTAACATTCCAAACGATTCTATCGATTATATATACAATGTAGTTTCGATCTACGCCCTTTTTTTCCAGTGAAACTCTCCGACAAAGATAAGTAAAATCCACTGTTTGATGTCAGGGCTGATCGTATAAACTCTCAACGACATCTCTACATATCTCCATGGACAATAACCCTCGCTTATACTCGGATGAGGTATGGAGCTAGGAGTGAGCTGACCATTCTATCATAATTGTTCGAGTCGGACCGTTCGTATCTAGAGTATGTCTCGAACACATACATGTTATCGACTAATCAGTTTCATCTTTCTTTCTGACATACCAAGATAGGAAGTTGTCTTTGATGACTAACCAATTATCATTAATATTGTTGAATCCTGCTGATGTCATTCACAAGCCATTAGTTGTCCATACCCATTTATAACCAAATTTGTATGATTATATTCTTGATAAATAATCATACTATTCCTAGGACTTACTTCGTAAGTATATATATCGGAGCATTAATACTAATAACGAAAATGCTCTCAATCATTTACTCAAAATCTTGGAGTAGGTCACTCCTGGAAGATATTCTTGCTTCTTATAATAGGAACCTCAAATTCCTTTCCGACTTAGTATGCTTAACAATAAGAGAAATAAATGATATAAAGAGTATTTATACTATATTATAATGCATGAGTGAGAGATATTTTAAGATATCCAAAAAATAAGAACTTCTTCCCTCTTTATTTATAAAAACACCCCTAAAGTGAGGGTAACTTGATCTTTTAAACACTAATTATATTTTAGTCTCTCATATTATTACACTTAAATCCCTTTATTTTAACAAAATTATGGCTAATTAATTACAATTACCCCTTTCCACAACAAACTTATACTTATTTTACGTATTCGTGTCATATTTTATAAACTATAATGTTTAAAAAAAATCCAAAGGTACCGTGATGACCTACTCATTTTTGTCGACATTTCGATAGTTGTCTTGGTCAGTATTGTAGTGCTGATTAAAATGTACAAGTAGATGATGCATTAGTGTACAAGTGATTAAAGTAATGTGTCCTATCACATTTCAAATGCTCAAGACTCTCTACGTTGTTGTCATTAGTATCAGTTTAATAATATACTAACCCTTTTCACTTTGATTTTCGTTTGTTTAAGATTGTTCACCAATTTATTCCGGCGACTAAATTAAATTTCGAAACCTTGCACATACGGGGTTGATATGAGTTTTGTTCGTATTCTGTATGTTTGTGTATTTACTTGGTCGGGTGCACACACTTAAAATAGGTTAGCAGGTTGTAAATTGACATCAAACAAGCTCACTTGTTTTATCTAATTGGTTGTATTAAAAAAATTTATATAATACCATATTCCACAAAATGGAATTTTAGTTTTCATAAAAAAATTATAAAACTGATTTTAGAAGCATTTTCGTTTTCATAAAACCTTTTTTTATACAAACGTTTTTTTAGAAGTTTGGTAAATAAGTTTTCCACCTACAAACTTTTAGGAAAAAACTCTGTAATCTAAACATAATACATCTTCAAAAACTTAATACGAGATTCTCTTGCATTTTTTTAGGGATTATAAATACAAAAATACTCTTATAGATAATATTAGTTAGTTGAAAAAAGCTACAAGTTATTCAAATCGTTGGTTTATAAGTTCTATATATAGTATAATTCATTAACTTTTTTCACTTCAAGAAATTTCTTGTTCTTTAGAATTTTTGGTTTACAGGTATTTCAATTTTCTGTTGTGTATAACTTTGATTTATTCTTCTATGCTCACACTTAACATTCATCTTATTTATTATTTAGTAATTTTGGAGCTTCAATATTCATCCTTTCAGATCTTTACACAGGTATGTATGTTTCTAAAACATGATATATTGTTTGTTTTTTATATTATGTTTAACTGTGAACGTCGTTTTTTATCCTATATTATTATAATGGTAACACGATAAAATATGTAACTAAAATACTTAACATTTTTTTTTCAGTTCCCCAAACTACTCTAGCTCCTACTGATGTATCAATTAAAGATGAGAACAAAGAAGAAACTCATCATCCAAAGGATGTAATAATCAAACAGGAAGAGATACAAGAAATTCCGGAGGATGTTGATCTCGATGATGACAAATGGTGGTGTGACAATATAGATGACATCCTTGAGATGTTTAAGCCGTATGATTACTAAATTGATCTCATCATGATGCAAAGTACTTGACACTTGAGCTTTTAGTTTTCAACTTTTATATTTAAGACTTATATTTATTTATTCGTGTACTACTTTATATAACTTTTAATTATGTTTATTACTTATTTTTTTTTATCCGCGTGTTACTTTATTGACTCAATGGTTTCTTGAAGTACTTGATAATTTAAAGGGTCCTAATAATAACACATGGAAAAAACTTATTTTCACATGGTGTATACGGGCCGTATAAAGTTATACGGCCCGTATACACCATGTGAAAATAAGTTACCTGGTTGTATACAATGTATACGAATATTGTATACGGGCCGTATAGTCTTATACGGCCCGTATTCCTTGAAAATTGGATTTTTCTCAAAGTAAAAAAAGTCACCTACAGGACGGGAACTATCAACGCGGGGATGGGTACAAAAAGGTAAAAGATGAGATTCGTCACGTACATCTTTTCAATCTTCATTGCTTCATTAAAATTAACAATGCGGTCTCGATTTCATATTATTGTCTAAAGAAGCGCTTTTATCATGTGTCATCTGATTGTCTAAAGACGCGCTTTTATCATGTGTCATCTGATTGACATTCCGAATAACTAGCAGAAGACGTGTTGGGTTCTTTTGCTAGTTATTCTGAATGTTTCAAATCATCATAGTAAAAAAATGGTTGCGGTTTGCACATTCAATCTTCATTGCTTCATTAAAATTAACAATGCGGTCTCAGTCGATGTGTCGTATGACTGTAATAAAACGGAAGCTATCAACGCGGGGATGGGTACAAAATCCGATATGTCTTCTTGAATCTGAATTTGAATCTGAAAATTAACTTTGACTTATAAAACCCACTAGCAAAATAAGCGCTTTTATCATGTTAGGGAGAATGTTCTCGAAATTGAAGGAAAAGGAAAAATGGTTGCTGATGTCTTTCAGTATTCAAATTTTGTTGGTTTGTTTCCAGCTAGGGTTTAGAATGGTTGAAGGAATGTTGGTTTTTCAGTATTCGGATTTTGTTGGTTTGTTTCTTTCCTTTTCATGAGGTAAAACCGGTTTCAAGTTAAATCCATGATCAATGTATGTTGGTTAATTGTAAGTATTGCTCTGTAATCTCAACTGCGCACTTTTAAGATCATTCACCTCTTTCAACCTACCAAAACACCTTAACTGTACCCATCCTCGCGTTGATAGCGTCCGTTTTATTACAGTCATATGACACATCCCCACGTTGATAGATTCTGTTTTCTAACTAAACCCTTGAATCCCAATGCTTCTCTGAAAATATTTGTTTCTTTCCTTTTCATGAGGTAAAACCGGTTTCACATCAAATCCACGATCAATGTATGTTGGTTAATTCAAATGACCTAGAAAACACAAAAACTTACGAATGCACGCAACGAATTTGACAACTGTGACAACTTATTAAAAGTACAAATCACCTCCAATCATTTCCTCATCAAATCACACAATATAAAGTTTAAAGTTATCGTGTGTTATAGTTTGGAAAGATGACCGAATAGAGATCTGAATAACAAACTGCGGAGAACATGTTTATGTCGGGTTCTTCTGCTAGTGGTTCGGAATGTTTCGGATCATCACTTGTTTGAAACAAACAAACAGTGAAAGTTATCAACACATCTGCTTTCTGAATCTGAACCAAAAGTAAACTTGCCCCTTTGAAACAATGAACCAACTTTCCTTGTTGACTTAATTGCAAGTTTACTTTTGGTTCAGATTCAGGAAACAGATGTGTTGAGGATTTAGAACTATGAACTTTGTTTGAGTTAGTTAATAACCACCATTGTTGAGCTTCCTGTTGTTCACAATGAAGGTTCTGAAATTGAAGAAAAAGGACTTTGTTATGGTTTGGGGAGAATGTTCTGGAAATTGAAGGAAAATGAGAACTCGAATATCGATATGGTTGCTGTAAAAGCTCACATTTTACTACATTGACTATGTGTTATACCTGCGAGAAGTAGATGCATTTGGGACAAGCAAGAGAGAATACGTCAATGATTAATCCAAGATTGCACTTGAAACCAAGTTCTTTACATAACAAGAAACCTTGAACACAAGTTTTCTTTTTGAGCTTGATGGATGTCCATTATCTCAATGCTTACTGATTGTTGAAAAGATTTGTTGAAATCGAAGAAAAGAGTAAAAAGATTAGATGAGGCGTGCATTGTTTAAATCTGAATCATGTTCTAAAACAAACACTACTAAAGATGATCCGAAACATTCTGAATAACTACACAATGTAAACATGGAATTTGTAATGATGTTTGGGAATTAAACGTATGTACGTGACAAAACAAGGATCGTTCTAATAGATTAAAGAGATTAAACCACGTCCATGATATAATCATTTTTTTACCATTTTTACCCCTAAGATGTAATTGCAAGACTGTTTTTCAGGCTTCTAATGCTCACACAGGATGATAAACAACGCTGATTTGATTGATTAAATTATGGACTCAAGATAAAGCAGTTGGTATGTGTTCATATCAGCGTTGTTTATCACCCTGTGTGACATTGGAAGCCCGACAAACAGTCTTGTAATTACATCTTCAATCGAGACCACATTGTTAATTTTAATGATGTTTCGAAACATTCCGAATAACTAGCAGAAGAACCCGACACGTCTTCTGCTAGTTATTCAGAATGACAATCAGATGACACATGATAAAAGCACTTCTTTAGACAATCATATCATCTTTTTTACTCTTTTCTTCGATTTCAACAAATCTTTCAAGATCATTCACCTCTTTCAACCTACCAAAACACCTTAAACCCCTTCTTTTCTTCCCAAAACCAACCCGTTGGTATTTAAATACGAAGGGTTTAGTTGGAAGAATGATTGATGTTGAGTGAGAATGTGTGCATAATGAAACTAACCAAAACCAACCACGTTTACATAGTGTCGGGTTCTTCTGGTAGTGGTTTCTGTAACCAATTGGGAACCACATATTTGCTTCAAGATTTACGTCTGATGTCCAAGTTTGATCACATTTGACTTCATCTGCGGCAGTCCAATGACTTTCTTCCCACGTGTCTGCACCGTGATCTTCATATTCTTGGTTCAATACCAACTCATCTTTATTGATCTTCATATTCTTGGTTCAATAATCCGTTTAATTTCCAGAAACGAAAGGGATTTCGAGCAGTTGGTTCAATAATCCGTTCAATTTCGAGAAACGAAAGGGATTTCGAGCAATTGGTTCAATAATCCATTCAATTTCAAGAAACAAAAGGGATTTCGAGCAGTTGTTTCAATCATCCGTTCAATATCAGCGTTGTTTATCACCCTGTGTGAGCATTGGAAGCCCGACAAACAGTCTTGCAATTACATCTTCAATCGAGACCGCATTGTTAATTTTAATGGAGCAATGAAAATTGAATGTGCAAACCGCAATCGTTTTTTACTAAGGATACGGTGGCTATGGGAAATACAAACCCGACATGTCTTCTATCATGATTCGAAACATTCCAAATAACTGGCAGAGTTTATAAATGTCACACCCCAACCGATGGTGGAAACATCGGGGTGCGGCACTAAGCGTCCAGATTGCTCAAAAGTTTCCATAACACTACTTGTTGCGATATAAATTAGATTCAATTCAAAGCATTGTCTAAGCATCAAGTTTCACAACCATAGAATATCAAAATACAATCATCCCAAATATTGTTCAAAAGATTCTAGCTTAGCTATGATGTGTTTCTAAGCAGCATCCTAGCAAGTTTCTTGAACACAGCATCCTATCAGCCTGCAACATGTATTAAAATAATGTCAATACAATAATGTACTGGCGAGTATACAAGTTTGAGTATATAGCATAATAGTTTAAAAAGACTCATATCCGTCATGTAAACAATAAAATAGTTTCAGCCATGCTAGTGTACGCAGTCCAAGTGATAGCCCAATTGTCCCAATGCATTTACCACTTTCCCAAGAATCAAGGAATTCCTAACAATTCCCCCAAGAATAGTGGGGAGGTGCATTCTCCTATAACGCTACTATTGTTAAGGCGAAACTACATACAAGGATTAAACGTTCACATAGCATAAAGAATCAAGAATCCAGAAGTATCAAGTTTCACCTTTACAGAGGGTAGAGTTAGATTTCAAATAGTTTCAAGTTTCATAGAATACATGTTGCATCCCAAAAGTTTAAAGCGAAAAGGGATCGAGTATACTCACAGCGGGTGCTAAGTATCGACACCTACTACTTGGATTAAAAGGGAACTCTAAGATTAGCCTGATTATAGATTAATAGATAAGCGTCGGCAGAATAACGAAAATCGTGCAAAGTGTCGGATCAGTCTTCTGATCGGATGGCCATCCGGATGGATGGTTACCCGGTCGGATGACCTATTAGGTTCAAACGGACCACCATCAAATCGGATGGTCATCCGGACGGATGGCCATTCAATCGAATGGTCATTCGATCCAAAATGAGTTTCCAAAATGTTTAACTTTTGAAGTTTTCATTATAGCATAAATACAAGTCGTTCGATCGGATGGTCATCCGATCGGATGACCGTTCGGTCGAATGACTACTCGAGTGTAAGTTTCAAAGTTCAAAGGTCTGATTCAAAATAGTTTAAGTGTGGAAGTTTATGGAGCTAGCCCACCTAGTCGGACGATCATTCGACCGGACAGCCGTCCGATTGGATGGTCGTTCGTCCTTGGTGTCCTCGTCTCTTGAAACGTTGTAAATTTTCTAAGTTTGAGTTTGACTGAGATGACATGGTAACGTATCGAGACAACGGAAACTCACCAAAGTTCAGTTCGCCTGATCGGATGGGAATCACCCCGTTCTATCGGACGGCTGTTCTTGGCTGAGTTTCATGCCTGACCCGTAATCCGGTCATCTTCTCTGGTGATAATCCATTTCCAAGCCGACTCCAAACTAATCATCAAGTCTGCAGTCCGTTTGGGTCCGGATTTCACCATCTTAGGTAAAAGGTTAAGAACGTTTGAAGAATAACATGAGTTTAGCTGAAAATGTGATGATTTATTACAGATTCAAGATAAAACACATAGAAATCCCTTAAATCTGAGCTAACACTTGACGGAATTGACATCACACAGTCGGTTGTACAAACCGCCATGATGACATCACCTTCAAGAGCTCGAATCTTAGTGATTTCATGGTGAAAAGTGTGATTTCGAGGGAGATTCATGTGAGGAATTGTGTAATGATCAAGGTTGGACAAGAATCTAAGAGAAAACTTACAAGAATCGGCCTAGAATCGAAGAAAAGTGCCTGAGAACGGAGTGCGTGCGTCTGGATCGGAGGGGACTATCACATCAGTGATAAATGATGTGACAGGTCCTATTTATAGTGTCAGAGTGAGAGTAAGGCGGTGCAAGGAGCTGGATCAGATGGTTGTTTAGTCGAATGGCCCTCCGATCGGATGGTCATTCGATCGGATGTCCATTCGGACAGTCCAATCCGTTTTGCAACGTTTCCGTCTTTGGTTCGTTTTGTGAGCTAGATTAAGCGTTCCGTATTATTGTGTAGTATTATTATATAACAAGAGTATATTATTAACATAAAAGTTTCCAAGTTTTCAAGTTTACATTAGTGTCAAGCCTCTGGTATCTCGTTCAACCAAGTCTCAAGTCTCACGAGTCTCAAGAGTCAAGAATCAAGTATCAAGAGTCAAGCATCAAGAATCAAGTATCTAGAATTAAGTATCAAGAATCTAGTCTCAAGAATCAAGTATCTAGTATTAAGAATCAAGTATCAAGAATCTAGTATTAAGAATCAAGTTTCATAGAATTAAGTATCAAGTATCAACAAGATTTAAGTTTCATAGCATCAAGATTCACAAAGTATCAAAAGAGTCAAGTTTCACATAGTGTAAGGACTAAAGTTGACAAAAGCTAAAAGTCTAGGGACGCAGGGCGTTACAGTCTCCCCTCCTTTAGGAGATTTCGTCCCTGAAATCTAAGAGGAAGACTGCTCGAAGAGATGCGGATACTTGGCCTTCATCTCACTTTCGAGCTCTCAAGTAAATTCAGTGCCATGCTTTCCTTCCCATCGAACCTTGACGATGGAAATTTTGCTGCGCCTTAATCGCTTGACGCCTCGATCCATGATTTCGACCGGTTTCTCCACAAAGTGTAAAGCTTCATTTATTTGCAAGTCCTCGAGGGGAACCTGCAGTTCCTCGTCGGCTAGGCATTTACGAAGATTAGATACGTGGAACACCAGATGCACATTGTTTAGTTCCTGTGGCAGGTCGAGTCGGTACGCCACCTTGCCTATTCTTTCGAGTATCGTGAAAGGACCCACATAGCGAGGAGCGAGCTTTCCCTTTGTACCAAAATAAACTACTCCCTTCTAGGGAGATACCTTGAGAAGAACCCGATCACCAACATCAAATTCCAGAGGCTTGCGCCTTTTATCAGCATAGCTCTTTTGTCTACTCCTAGCCTTGATCAAGTTATCACGGATCTGAAGAATCTTATCTGTTGTCTCTTGAATGATTTCACGGCCAGTAAGTTGCTTGTCACCAATCTCATGCCAGCTGAGAGGAGATCGGCACTTGAAACCATACAAAGCTTCGAAAGGAGCCATCTGAATACTGGAATGATGGCTATTGTTGTACGAGAACTCAATCAATGGTAAATGTACATCCCAGTTACCACCGAAGTCGATGACATAAGAACATAGCATATCCTCTAGGGTTTGAATAGTACGCTCGGTCTGTCCATCCGTTTGAGGATGAAAGGCCGTGCTAAGATTCAAGTGAGAACCCATAGCGACTGAAAGGTTTGCCAAAGACGTGAAGTAAAATGACCATCACGGTCAGAGATTATGTCAAGAGGTATCCATGACGGCATATAATCTCATCGGTATAGATCCTAGCAAGCTTCACCACTTTATAATCTTTGCGAATAGGAAGAAAGTGGGCTGATTTAGTCAAACGGTCAATGATTACCCAAATACTATCATGACCAGCGGGTGTACGAGGTAGTTTACTTATAAAGTCCATAGCAATGCTATCCTATTTCCAAACAGGGATTTCGGGTTGTTCAAGAAGACCCGAAGGACGTTGATGTTCAGCCTTTACCTTCGTGTAAGTAAGGCATTTTGAGACGTAAGCAGCAATGTCCTTCTTCATACCACACCACCAATAAGTCATACGCAAGTCATGGTACATCTTATCAGCACCTGGATGAATAGAGTATCAGGATTTGTGAGCCTCATTCATAATGAGCTCACAGAGATTATCGCGGTCTGGCACCCAGATGCAATTGAGATAGTATTGAAGTCCATCAGACTTAGTTTCAAGTTGATCCACAGTAGCACCTCCTATTTCAATAAATAGACTACCTTCATTAGCAGACGAATACTGAGCTTCACGGATACAAGTATGAAGATCACTAGAGATATGATAACAACGAATAGTATTAACATGAGCCTTATGACTAAGAGCGTTGGCCACGACATTCGCCTTTCCAGGATGATAGCGAATTTCACAGTCGTAGTCGTTAGGCAATTCCACCCAACGTCTCTGTCGCATGTTCAGCTCCTTTTGGTTAAAGATATGTTGAAGGCTCTTATGGTCAGTGAAAACCGCACACTTAGTTCCATAGAGGTAGTGTCACCAAATCTTTAACGCAAACACAATTGCACCAAGTTCCAAATCGTGAGTAGTATAGTTTTTCTCATGTATTTTGAGTTGACGGGAGGCATAAGCGATAACCTTGTCCCGCTGCATGAGCACACAGCCCAAGCCACGGTTTGAGCCATCACAGTATACCACGAAGTTGTCATTCCCATCAGGGAGAGTAAGTAAAGGAGCGTTACAAAAAAGGGTCTTAAGAGTCTAAAAAGATTCCTCTTGCTCGGGACCCCAAGCAAAAGGTTTCTCTATTTGAGTCAAAGAAGTAAGAGGAACAGAGATCTTAGAAAAGTCTGAGATGAATCGGCGGTAATAATCCGCCAATCCTAGGAAGGATTGAATCTCAGATGCGGATTTAGGAGTACTCCAATTCTTCACAGCTTTGATTTTAGAAGGGTCAACATGAATACCTTGCTTACTAACAGCGTGACCAAGAAATTGCACTTCATTAATCCAAAACTCACACTTAGAGAATTTAGCATATAAGCGTTCACCACGTAAAAGTTCAAGCATAAGACGTAGATGGCGTTCATGATCAGCTCTAGTTTTCGAATAAATGAGAATATCATCAATAAAGACTATAACAAAACGATCCAAATAGGGTTTACAAACACGATTCATGAGATCCATGAACACAGCGGGTGCGTTGGTCAAGCCAAAAGGCATGACCACGAACTCGTAGTGTCCATATCGAGTGCGAAAAGCAGTTTTGGGTACATCATCTTCGAGAACACGGAGCTGATGATAACCAGATCGAAGGTCGATTTTCGAGAAATAGGACGCACCTTATAGTTGGTCGAATAGATCATCAATACGAGGGAGAGGGTAACGATTCTTAACGGAAAGCTTATTAGGTTCACGGTAGTCGATACACATACGAAACGAACCACCTTTCTTCTTGAAGAATAGTACGGGAACACCCCACGAAGAGGTACTTTGACGAATGAATCCTTTGTCGAGCAGTTCTTGCAGTTGACAAGATAATTCTTGCATCTTGGAAGGTGCAAGTCAGTAGGGAGCCTTGGTGACAAGAGTCGCACCAGGTATGAGGTCAATACCAAAGTCGACAGATCTAGGAGGAGGAAGACCAAGAAGATCTTCAGGAAAGACGTAAGGGAAATCACACACTACTGGAACATCGCTTATGTTCTTTCCCTTGCCCTTTTATTCCACCACGTGGGCCAAGAAGGAAAAGTTCTATTTACGTAAGCATCTGTTCACTTGAGTGCATGACATCAACTTCAGTCCTCTTAAAGGTCGGTCCCCATAGACGTGTAAAACATCACCGGACGGAAGAGGAAGACGAACAAACTTCTCATGACAAGCAATCTCGGCATGATTCTTACGCAACCTATCCATGCCGATTATGACATCGAAACTACCCAATTGCATGGGTATTAGATCAATAGTAAATACGTGGTCGTTTAGAGTCAAGGAACAACCACTGAGAATAGAATCAACTAGAATCGATTTACCATCGGCAATCTCAACCGAAAATGACTTAGGTATCTTAGAGGGTGCACAATTTAACAAAGATTCAAATTCTATGGACACAAAGCTTATGCCAGCACCAGTATCAAATAGTATCAAAGCGTAAAGGTTATTAACGAGAAACGTACCATTAACAACGTCATTGTCGTTACGAGCCTCATTAGCATTAAGATTGAATGCTCGTCCACGAGCGGCTGGCTGTTGCTCCTGGTTTAGCTGAGGACACTGGTTACGAAGATGAGTAGTATCTCCACACTTGTAGCATGCACGAACAACATTGACTTGCCTTGGATTCTGCTGAGGATTTGGGAGTTCTGGTAGAGCTGCCTGAACTGGGGCTTGCTGAGCTGGTTGGGTAGGGTTAACTTGATGGTAGTACGGAGTCATGTGACCATAGCGATTGCAGTTGGTACACAAGCGACAAGCAGAGGCGACAGGATGATGAAACTTGCAAGTTGCACACTTAGGATGAGGCCTAGTGTACTGCTTTTTGATCTCAGGAGCAGGAGGGTTTAGAATAGCAGCAGGAGCAGGCTTAGCAGTAGAGTTTGCAGCAGGGACAATCGCATTGCACCCTGAACCCTGAGACTTTCTCTTCTTATTTATGCTGCCACTAGGCTGCTGGGTAACTTGGTTTGCTGACTTAGAGGGAGCAGGAGTAGCAAACTGCTTGTCATGGATGCGGTTGTTGTTTAGGCTTGCGGCTAGACGATAAACTTCTTCAATAGTCTCCAGTTGAGCTGCTTCGATCGAATCACGCATTGCAGGAGGTAACCCATTAATGTACTTGGTTATCATGCGCTTAGGAGTAGAAACCAAGTGAGGAACGATTAAGCTAAGCTGCTTGAAACAGGTAGTATAGGCCAGATTGTCATCACCAATCTGCTTGAGATGCTAGAACTCTTCTTCAAGCTTCAGTTGTTTATGGGGAGGGCAGAATTCAAGCATCATTAATTCTCGCACCTCGGACCATGGAAGAGCATAGGCTTCTTCGTTAGAGCGGATGTTTCTATCATTCGACCACCACTCCAGAGCTCTGCCTTGAAACATTCCCGTTGCACTCCTAGTCTTTAAATGCTCTGGGCACTCGCTGTTAATGAAGGTAACCTCGATGCTGTTGAACCACTCAATCATTGCGGTCACCCCATCACTGCCCGTGAAAGGCTTAGGGTTGCAAGAGACGAAGTGTTTGTAGCTGGAACTTGTAGGCTTTAGCTTCTCGCCCTTAGATTCCACAAAGGATGGCGGAATGTTTGATCCTTGGATCTCAGAGACGATCTTCGGCATGACGCGAGCGATCTGGTAAGCCATAAAGGACATCATCTTTTTCTGAGACTTCTCCCTGTATCTCTTGAGAGAGTCGGATAGCTTACGGGAAGACATCTAAAGATCCAACAAAAGAATCGTATAAGTCTAGATCACAAAGTCTCACAGTATAAAGCTTGACACACGATAGCTTAAAGACTCAAGTTTCAACAAGTTTCACGTAGATTCCAAATGATTCAACATCCGCAAACCCCCGACTTTCACATGGCACGTTGTACGAAGGTTCGGCAACATGTCAGAAACACTTATATATAAGAAGTACCAGCGACGTATCAACCATGTTTCGGGGACATCAATTCCGCCTCGTATTTGGTGTCATGTTACGTGTCACATTTGCCAAACATAACAACACACTCATCATCATCATCACATACACGTAGATTAACCAAATAGTTTCACATAGATTAGCGTTCAACATCCTCCATAGTCCATAAAACAACGAATTCCCACATGGCACGTGTTACGAAAGTTCGGCAACATGATAGAAGCAATTATATATAGGAAGTACCAGCGGCGTATCCACCATGCTTCGATCATGCCACGTCCGTCTCGTCGTCGGTGTCATGTTTCACCAACCATAACATTAGACTCCTTCATTCTTACAAAAATTTCACATAGATTAACCAAGTAGTTTCAACGACTCCACCACGAGTCTGCAAAACTACGAATTTCACTTTGCACGTGGTATGAAAGTTCGGTAACATGCCAAAAACACTTATATATAGGAAGTACCAGCGGCGTATCCACCATGTTTCGGACATATCACGTCCGTCTCGTCTTCGGTGCTAGGCTACGTTTCGCATTTGCTACTCACAACAACATGTACACATTGATTACACATAGATTACACATAGTTTACACAAATATTTTCCCATAGCTTAGCATTCAACATTTTCATCACCGGTCCACAAGACACTAAGTTTCGCATGGCACGTGGTACGAAAGTTGGTAACATGTCGGAAACACTTATATATAGGAAGTACCAGCGGTGTATCCACCATGTTTCGTCCATGTTACTTCTATCTCGTCTTTTTGTGCCATGTTACATTTAGTGTTTTCCTACCACCATAACACATAGATTCATCAGATAGTTTCACATAGTATCATAGTCAATCAAGATCCTCACATAGATTAGCACGATGAACAAAGCTTCGTAAATTTAGTTTGATCCTGAGAGATTATAATTATTGTTTTAGATTGCGGACATACGTGCGATTTGTGTAAAAGTCTTAACGAACAAGAATCAAGTTTAAAACCACGCATAAAATCGAGATAACATAAAAGATAGGCTCATAAAACATAGTATTGTTCCGGGTAGAGGAACGTTGACTAACCAAAGTGATTTGAACCCCTCTCAAATTGAGGCAACGTGTCTTGACTTACTTAGACAAATACGTCATCGATGTTAGGCCTACGATATTCTCCCTTTTGGTCATTTCACGTTCCTAATTAATTGGGAATTTCGAGACTTTGGCGAGATATATAAGAAAGTCAAAGAGTGGGACTAGTCATCAAGGTATGAGTTTCACCTCTATCTTGACAACACCGTACCCTAATAGCGTCGGCACTTATCAACAGATAAGACCTACTAGAATATAATGTGGAAATTTTCCGTCAAGGTTCGGATGTCACTCCTGACTTGAGGGTAAACTTCGTACAAAATTACAAACACTGGTTAACAGCGTTTTCAAGGCATCCAATTGTATATTGTGTTAGCCTTAGGAAAGGCATGTAAGTTTAACAGGAAAATGTGCTGCTAGGAAGCAGATACGGTAGAATGCATAAGTCTTAAACAACAGATAAGAGTCAAGATTCCTAGAACTATAGACGAGGGCAAGTATTCCTACTTTTCCTAATTCCCTATAGTTATGGCTCTGATACCAATATGTCACACCCCAACCGATGGTGGAAACATCGGGGTGCGGCACTAAGCGTCCAGATTGCTCAAAAGTTTCCATAACACTACTTGTTGCGATATAAATTAGATTCAATTCAAAGAATTGTCTAAGCATCAAGTTTCACAACCATAGAATATCAAAATACAATCATCCCAAATATTGTTCAAAAGATTCTAGTTTAGCTATGATGTGTTTCTAAGCAGCATCCTAGCAAGTTTCTTGAACACAGCATCCTATCAGTCCGCAACATGTATTAAAACTTAAAATAATGTAAATACAATAATGTACTGGCGAGTACACAAGTTTGAGTATATAGCATAATAGTTTAAAAAGACTCATATCCGTCATGTAAACAATAAAATAGCTTCAGCCATGCTAGTGTACGCAGTCCAAGTGATAGCCCAAGTGTCCCAATGCATTTACGACTTTCCCAAGAATCAAGAAGCAAATAGAATCCTCCTAACAATACCCCCGATAATAGTGGGGAGGTTCATTCTCCTATAGGGCTACTATTGTTATGGCAGAACTACACACAAGGATTAAACGTTCACATAGTATAAAGAATCAAGAATCCAAAAGTATCAAGTTTCACCTTTACAGAGGATAGAGTTAGATTTCAAATAGTTTCAAGTTTCATAGAATACATGTTGCATCCCAAAAGTTTAAAGCGAAAAGGGATCGAGTATACTTACAGCGGGTGCTAAGTATCGACACCTACTACTTGGATTAAAGGGAGCTCTGAAATTAGCCTGGTTATAGATTAACATATAAGCGTCGGCAGAATAACGAGAATCGTGCAAAGTGTCGGATCAGTCTTCTGATCGGATGGCCATCCGGACGGATGGTCACTCGGTCGGATGACCTATTAGGTTCAAATGGACCACCATCCGATCGGATGGTCATCCGGACGTGGGCCATTCGATCGAATGGTCATTCGATCCAAAAGTGAGTTTCCAAAATGTTTAACTTTTGAAGTTTTCATTGTAGCATAAATACAAGTCGTTCGATCGGATGGTCATCCGATCGGATGACCGTTCGGTCGAATGACTACTCGAGTGTAAGTTTCAAAGTTCAAAGCTCTGATTCAAAATAGTTTAAGTATGGAAGTTTACCTAGCTAGCCCACCTGGTCGGACGGGCATTCGATCGGACGGTCGTCCGATCGGATGGTTATTCGTCCTTGGTGTCCTCGTCTTTTGAAACGTTGTAAATTTTCTAAGTTTGAGTTTGACTAAGACGACATGGTAACGTATCGAGACAACGGAAACTCACCAAAGTTCAGCTCGCCTGATCGGATGGGAATCACCCCGTTCGATCGGACGGCTGTTCTTGGCAGAGTTTCATGCCTGACCTGTAATCCGGTCATCTTCTTCGGTGATAATCCATTTCCAAGCCGACTCCAGACTAATCATCAAGTCTGCAGTCCATTTGGGTCCGGATTTCACCATCTTAGGTAAAAGGTTAAGAAAGTTTGAAGAATAACTTGAGTTTAGCTGAAAATGTGCCGATTTAGTACAGATTCGAGATAAAACACATAGAAATCCCTTAAATCTGAGCTAACACTTGACGGAAATGACATCAAACAGTCGGTTGTACAAACCGCCATGAAGACGTCACCTTCAAGAGCTCGAATCTTAGTTATTTCATGGTGAAAAGTGTGATTTCGAGGGAGATTCATGTGAGGAATTGTGTAATGTCGCAACCCCCAATCCCTATACAATTACAGGAATGGGCGGTCACGAGCCAGTTTTTGGTGGTATCGCCTATTGTCTAATTTGGCAGCGGAATTTTTCATCAGGATCGTAGTTAGGAAATATTTGATCAGAGTAAAATACCATATATTCCCATAATATTAAACACATGGGATAAAACCCAAGTTTGCAGTACACACATTTTCATAGGAACAAATCCTATTTTATTTAATAAAAACATCTATTTTATTTTAGGTAACTTTATTGCCACTTTTCCAGTGCTGTCCAGCTGGCTTCTATTTGGCTTTCACAATTTATTACCTGAAATGCGTTTTAAAAACATTTGTCAGTGGGAAATACTGGTGATTGAATCCCAGTTTAATCAAGTTTAAATAAAAACCATTGTACATTATTGAGGGCGATCTCGCAATTACATTTGTTTCCAAGTTATATCAATTAACATCCATGGTACTGTCAGACCCGACTTGTGGAAATGTTACTCCTTGACCAGGTTGTAACAAATTTTGTATACAAAACCCCAACATACTCATGATAATTATATTCTTACAAATACTCAATAACTGCTTAATATATATTTAATTGTATGAGGTTTTGTAAAAACAATTCACAAAAAGGTTTACAAAAGGCGGATAAACTCACATTGATGTCTTAGATTATCCTTTTGGGTTTCCTGAGAATTATCTATAATTTACACAAAAGCACACGTGTTAGTATAATAACCCATTTTAACATTAGTAATACCCTCCCCGAGACGGCATTCCAACGACTACGTCGGGCAGAACCACGACAGCCGTTACGGAACCCTAGATCAATCGGGCAGAGTATCTAATACGTATACAGGGGTTATGATACTTACAACGGAGCAGAACTTCGCTATTTATGGGGGTATTAGACCCGTATATTATGCCTTCTATCAGATTTTCGTGATTGAGAAAAGAAAGTGAGCGAACAGACTGAAGATCCGATGGCCTCTACTTATATGGCTTGTTTCTGACTTTTACGCGGCCCGCGTAAGAGTAGGCAAAGGCCTACGCGGCCCGCGTCAACTCTGGTCAACGCGTAGGTGATCCGGATCAGCTTAGTAGGCTCGACATGTGTTGGGCCACGTGGCGGCCCAGGGTTCAGCCAGCTTTCACCTTCACGCGGCCCGTGTAGGGGTTGAGGTGAGGCTTACGCGGCCCGCCTCAAACCCAAAAATTCCATTTTTAATTATTTTAATGATATTTAAGGTATTCGGGGTCCGTTTTCACGTATGTGGTGTATTTTTGGACATATTGGGATATTTTAAAATATATTAGGGTGTCGGAAAATTTATGAGGGTGTCAGTTTTCTTTAGGGTTGTTATATCCTCCCCACCTTGTTTTAGAGCTCGTCCTCGAGATCTACTAGAATAGGTGTGGATATTTCCTTTGCATTTCTGATTCAAGCTCCCATGTGTACTCAGGTCCTCTTTTGGAGTCCCACTTCACTTTGACCAGAACTAGTATCTTGTGTTTGAGGTTTTTGACTTTCCTGTCTTCAATCTGTAGAGGCCTTTCTACAAACTTGAGTTGTTCATTTACCTCTATATCCTTAAGTGGTATTACTAGTGATTCGTCAGCTAAACACTTCTTGAGATTAGATACATGAAATACATCATGTATTCCTGCCATTTCCTCTGGCAGTTGTAGCTGATAGGCTACAGGTCCTATTCTTCTAATAATCTCAAAAGGTCCAACATACCTGGGACTCAGCTTTCCTCGTTTGATGAATCTTACTATTCCTTTCCAAGGAGAGACTTTCAACAATACTTTATCTCCTACTTGAAATTCCAATGGTTTGGGTCGGTTATCAGCATAGCTCTTTTGTCAATCACGTGCTGCTTTCAGTCGTTCCTTGACTTGAATGATCTTGTCGGTTGTTTCCTGCACTATCTCAGGTCCAGATAGTTTCTTCTCCCCAATTTCTGCCCAACAGACTGGGGTTCGGCACTTTCGTCCATAAAGTGCTTCGAATGCTGCAGCATTGATACTAGTGTGATAACTATTATTATAAGAAAATTCTATTAAAGGTAAGTGATCATCCCAATTACCTCCAAAATCAATTACACAAGCTCTAAGCATGTCTTCCATCGTCTGAATTGTCCTTTCGCTTTGTCCGTTCGTTTGAGGATGATAAGCTGTGCTTAGATTTAACTTGGTTCCCATGGCTTTTTGGAAACTTGACCAAAAATGAGAGGTAAAGCGACTATCCCTATCAGACACAATTGATAAAGGAATTCCATGTAATGAAACTATTTCATTTACATATAATTTAGCTAGCTGTTCCATACTGAAAGTTTCTTTCATTGGTAGGAAATGAGCTGACTTGGTTAGTCTATCTACAATCACCCAGATTGTATCATTACCTTTTCTTGTTTTGGGTAATTTGGTAACAAAATCCATTGTTATCAATTCCCATTTCCATACGGGCATTTCTAACTGTTGTAACAAACCTGAGGGTTTCTGATGTTCAGCTTTAACTTGTGAACAGGTTAAACATTTAGAAACTTAGGTTGCTATGTCTTTTTTCATTCCTATCCACCAGAAATTCTTTCTTAAATCTTGGTACATTTTATCACTTCCTGGATGCATCGTATACTTAGACTTATGGGCTTCTTCTAATATATGATGACGTAGGTTTCCTAATTTAGGTATCCACATTCTCTTCTTATGGAATCTCCAAATTCCATCTGTTCCTTGTTCTAATTCCTTTAGCATACCTTTTAATTTTTCAGTATTCTCCTTGATTAGTGATTCTTGTGCTTCTCTTATCTGATCATTTAAATCTACTTGTAGATTTAATTTAAGAGAACGTACCATTTTTGGCTTTTCATGATACTTTTGGCTTAAAGCATCAGCAACTGCATTTGCTTTTCCTTCATGATACTGGATATCACAATCATAATCACTAAGCATTTCCATCCAGCGTCTTTGTCTCATATTCAATTCTTTTTGCCCAAAAACATACCTTAAACTTTTATGATCTATGAATATGGTAAACTTACTACCATAAAGGTAATGTCTCCAAATTTTGAAAGCAAAAATTATTGCTCCTAACTCTAGATCATGGGTTGAATAATTCTCTTCATGATTCTTCAGTTGTCTAGATGCGTAAGCTATAACCTTTTGGCGTTGCATCAACACACATCCATATCCTAACTTAGAAGCATCACAATATACTACAAAATCTTCAGTTCCTTCTGGTAACGTTAATATGGGTGCATGGGTTAATCTATGCTTAAGAATTCTAAAAGCTTCTTCTTGCTTTGTTCCCCATTCAAACTTAATGGATTTATAGGTTAACTTAGTTAAAGGAATGGTTATTCTAGAAAAATCTCGAATAAATCTTATAATAACCTGTCAATCCTAAGAAACTTCTAACCTCGGTTGGTGACTCAGGGGTTTTCCATTTGGTAATCGCCTCGATCTTTGTTGGATCCACATGAATTCCTTCATGATTGACTAAGTGTCCAAGAAACTGTACCTACTCTAATCAAAATTCGCACTTTGAAAATTTAGCATAAAACTTTTCCTTTCTTAATAAACTTAAAAGTGCGTGCAAATGCTTTGCATGATCTTCCTTACTTTTGGAGTAGATTAGAATATCATCTATCAAGACAATTATGAATTTATCCAAATATGGCTTACATATTCGGTTCATCATGTGCATAAATGCAGCTGGGGCATTGGTTAAACCAAATGGCATGACAGTAAATTCATAATGACCATACCTTGTTCTAAATGCGGTTTTAGGAATGTCCTCTTCCTGTACCTTTAATTGATGATATCCTGACCTTAAATCGACTTTAGAGAAAAATCGAGCTCCTTGCAATTGGTCAAACAGATCATCGATTCTCGGTAATGGATACCGGTTCTTAATCGTGATCTTGTTTAATTCACGGTAGTCAATGCACATACGCATTGATCCGTCCTTATTTTTAACAAATAAAATCGGTGCTCCCCACGGAGATGAGCTTGGTTGAATGAATCCCTTCTCTAATAATTCATCTAACTGTTTCTTTAGTTCCTGCATTTCGGCTGGTGGCAAATGGTAGGGTGCTTTGGCAATTGGTGCTGTTTGGTAATAGATGGATTCTAAATTCGACTTCTCTAGCTGGCGGTAGTCCTGGTAATTCTTCTGGGAACACATCTGAAAACTGAGACACTACTGGGATGTTCGTTAGTTCTTTTCCTTTAGTGTTAGTAATTATGGAAATCAAATACACTATAGATCCTTTTCTTATATAGCTTGCAGTTTTCATCACAGAGATGAATTTCGTGGATCTAGATGGTTTATCACCTCTAATTGTGATCTTTTCACCCTTTGGTGAATTTACTTGGATTGACTTTTGATCACATAAAATACTGGCTTTATTGGCTATTAACCAATCCATTCCTAATACAATATCAAATCCTGCCAGATTCATGGGATAAAGATTTGCCATAAACTTTTGGTTTAAAAATTCTATTCTTGCTCCCTGCAAGATTTCAAAAATCCTAACCGTTTCTCCATTTGCTGTCTCTACTAGACATTCTTGTAAGAGTTTAGTTAATGGTTGATTAAGAAGTTTGTAAAATGAAGTATTAATAAAACTTTGGTTTGCACCAGAGTCAAATAATACTTTAGCAAAAACATCATTAACTAAAAACGTACCGGCTATCACGTCTGGAATCATCTTGACTTCATCTGCAGTCATAACGAATGTTGTAGCATTTTTAGTGTTCTTGTTGTTCGTAGCTGGAGCTAGTTTTGAACAGTTCGGCTTGATATGACCTTTTTCTCCACAGTTGAAGCATAGTCCATTACTGAATTTTCTCCTGCAATCCTCTTCCTTGTGTCCTGGTGCCTTGCAGAAATTGCAGTGAGTGGAGCATTTTCCCGAATGCTTTTTCTTGCAGACCTTGCAGTATGGTGGAGAGGTAGAACCTATATTCCTACGGTTGAAATTCCCAGAACGGAATTCTTGGGTAAACCTTTGAGCTAGGTTTCTCCTCTGGTCTTCTTCTCTAGTACGGATTAACTCATATGTCAATGTAATTGCTAGTTCTACAGCTTCTTCTATAGTTTGAGGTCTAGTTGCCTTGACTACATGTCTAATCTCTCCAATTAATCCCCAGATGTAACGGGAGATTAATACCGGTTCAAGTGATGCAAGGGTTGGTACTATTCTAGCATATTCAAAGAATGTGGTAGTATAACCCTTACTATCTACCCCGGTCATTCTTAAGTTCAGAAACTTATTCGCTATATGTTCCTTTTCATTGGGAGGGCAGAATTTCCTTTCTACCATATTTTTAAATTCCTCCCATTCTATGTTGTATACCTTATCACTTCCTCTTGATTGGAGGATAGTGTTCCACCATTCTAAGGCTGAATTCTTAAACAAGTTAGAAGCAAACATTATCTTATCTTCTTCAGCACACTTGCTTATTTTTAAAATAGCCTCAGTCTTTTCTATCCAGCGTAGATTTGCAATGGGTCCTTCATTGCCCGAGAATTCTATTGGTTTGCAGGACCAGAATTCTTTATAAGAACAACCATAAGGCATGGTTCTTCTTCTTTTAGGAATGGGCACTTGAAGTACATGTCCATTGTTTACGCTGTTTTCTGGTTCAGTTGGTCGCTTACTGCTATGTTTACTTTTATTATCAGCATCCTTAACAGTTTGAAGAATAAATGGCATTGCATCTATAATTCCTTGTGCCACTATGTGTTGGATAGCACTATTGATTTCCATTGTTATTGATGCTCGGATTCTCATTAACCAAGTTAATGTTACTCTGGTTATCGTTATTCAGATTTTCTTGATTTCCTTCGTCGGCCATCTGAATTTTAAACATTTACCATGTATTAATATCACAAAATAATATTTAATATAGCCAATCACATGACACGCATTTTGGTCAAAAGCGTCGATCATTGCGACTTACTCTATTCATATACTATGCATCTATTACACACCAGTACTGAAATTAAAATTACAATACCGACGGAAATTTAAAGTTACACTACTAATAATAGGCATCCGTAGTTTTTTTTTCATACACATACACACATATCATATTACTTTATTATTATTATTATTATTATTATTATTATTATTACTATTACTACTGTCTCCACCATCACATTCATGGATATGGATTCATCCAAAACTCCATATTGCGCTCGTCGTACTTCCAGACGAGTCGCTCTCCCACCTGTCGCATTCTTTCACTACTCTCTAGAATTTCTTCACCAAATGTCCTAAGTTCTTGTACGTTTTCTACACTCATTGGGGTGCAGGTTCTAGCACTGGGTTCGGAATCTGGGGTGTGGGTTCTTGATATGGGGGTGTAGGGGCCTGAAATTGGTAAGAATTCTCTAAAATCTCCCTAATGAATACATCGTGGTAATAGGGATCTAAAGGATCCAAACCTGGGTAGGCTCCTATGTTTAGCATGGGCATGTCTTCGTGTATCGGGTAACGTTGCACATAGTCCCTATTGTCATCCCACCAGGGGTCGTAATTTGGGTCTAAGGGGTTTGGTGCAGGTACCCTAGGTATTTCTTCCGGATTGAAGTCATGCATCTCTACTTGATTTTCGGGGTTTTCTATTTCCATTGGTTGGTCAGGAATTGGTGGTTGTGGTTGGGGTGCTATCATTTGTTCCAGATTAGGGTCAGCTGCAGTGGTTGCTAAGATGTGGATGTTGGCTATACCCCTATTAATCATATCCTGGGCATAGACATCGGTTTCTCTTTTAGCTGCTGCTAGTACTCTCTGGTCTTGTAACTTTTTCATACGCTTCCTACGCTCATGTGCCCCTCGACTGAACCATCCTCTATTTTTCTGAGGGAATGGCTCCTCGGACTGAGCCTTAAACACGAATATTCCTTCTTCCGTATCAGCAGAGTACCCCGAGAGTGCAGGCTGAGAAGAGGAGGTGCCTTCGCTTCTAGGCGAACCAGACAATTGACGGTACGCGTCAGATGGTCCTTGGTCGCTCATACTGTAAACTAACAAATAGTCAAATAACACATAACAATAAAATATAATTATGCACGTATTCCCGTAATTTATTTCCTAACAAATTGAATTTTGATGTCAGCAGAACACTTCTGTGGCTGAATCAGTGGCTTAGTGACGTGTCTGTCGTGGTACACGCAAATTTAATCCAATTACTACTAAATAGATAGCGGTAAGTGGGTATCGAACTCAGGGAGTATGTGGAACGTGCGTTGATTCTATAGCTTGCAATGTAACTACAATTAAACTAAAATGCAGAAATTGAAATTCAAGAGTTGATTGTTTTGGTTTTAAGAACTAATATTAACTTAATTAAATTTGCAAATCAAAGAGTGGTTTTGTAAACATATTAAGAACAAGTGACCATCCTAGATTTCAGGTTGTCATCCACACTAATATTTATGCTTAACTAGAAAGAACCACATAGATATGGTGTCACGGCCCCCGACCCGGTTTGACCCGTTTCAGGAGCCGCGGGACAGAAATCCTGCGGTATTTAATTAATTGAGTTTGACAGCGGAAGTTTTCATCAGGATCTTTTAAAATGTAAATATTTCCCGATTATTTTATTTCACAACGCGGGATAAAACCCGGTAATTTACAATAATTTGATTTCACAAAGAAATCTTTTATTTTACAAAACATGTTTCTTTATTTTGTACTGAGCCACTTCATTGAGCTTGTAGTGCTATATGGCACTTTTCCTGATTCATAACAGGTCACCTGAAACATGTTTGAAAAAGGTTTTGTCAGCGGGAAATACTGAGTGAATCATTCTATTTTGCATAATGATGCATAGTTATAAATTACAGCATAAGAGCGATTACAATGGCTTCTATCTTATCTTTATCTGGCTCTATGTCACAATGGTGACATGTCACAATGGTGACGATGGTCATACCACTATTTAGATCAATGAACCTAAATAGTGACGATTATCCCTGTAGGTCAATGAACCTAACAGTGATTATCCCGAGTAGGTCAATGAACCTAACTGGGAGACAATTAGTAATGTGCACAATACCCCACTAACCAGTAATTCAAGATATCCACGACTTAGTCCCTGTAATTATAACCTTGAAAAATAATTTGAGGTATTGTAAAATATTTGATAAAAAGAGAATGACTCACAAACTGTGAGAAAAGGAGAATGACTCACATTGCAGATTTATACGGGCAGAGTTTGGCCTACTGATTTAGCCTTTTCCTAAATTTAATAACAGGCACACAAAACTGGGTTAGTAATCAATCCAGCAATTACGATAACTCACGAGATCAAATTCTCACAACGAACGACAAAGTGCAATACTTCATCCATCGATTTAACGATGATCCGTCAAATTAATGACGAACGATAAAGTACAATACTTCATCCATCGAATTAACGATGATCCGTCAAATTAATGACGAACGATAAAGTATAACCCTAATGTGGGCGACACTTAAACATTCATTGGATATATTGATCGTCGGAAAATGAATCGTAGCAGCGATTGTGCTAATACCCTGATTGCGGCGTCGATTAGTGAATCGTGTGTGTTAATTGGAGTATACAGAGCATAACTCCGTGTAGAATTGGAATTTCTTCGTCGTTTCAACTCCCCGAATCAAGTCCCAAGCTCCTGTATTTATAGGTGAATTTTGTCCCTTAGGCGGCCCGCGTGAGAATTAAGCTAACTTGAGGCGGCCCGCGTAAGAACTATTTTTAGGCATAGGGTTGCCACGTGTGGGACTAGCTCAGCTGAGTCGACGATTTCTGAAAATTCCTTTCTGCCTACGTTTTAAGTGGATAATCGTCAATAGGGTTTAACCCCCCCTGAGTTTTAGGGGCCCTAATCCTGATTCTGAAATTTCTGAAAATTTTAGGGTTTGCGCAGAATCACTTGGGTGTCTCAATTAGGGTTTCCTATTGGTCAAATTATTTTAATAATTATGACTTTTGATGAGAGTCGTTACACATGGTTCGTGTTTGATCATTTGTTTGTGATGAAAGAGAACTAAGTACTCGGGTGATAAAACGCGAGGTTGTTACTCGATGATCAATTGACAATTATCCAACCCTTAATCCGCCCATGATATCTCGATTGCCAACGACACCCAGAACGTATGGTTTAGATTAACATTAAACAAGAATCAATACTTTACAAACAAACATTCAAACACCATAATAACTCAAACAAACATTCAAAGTTATTATTCTAGAAATTCAAGCACAAACATAGTGTTTCAAAACAAACCTTACATCTAGGATGATCACCAAAGAGTTTTAGCCACTCATTTCATGCACTAACATAACCATATTTGTTCTAATGTAATTGCATGGAAAAAGATTCTAAAAAACAACTTAATAACTTGTGTTTAAATAGATGTTCACAAGCCCCAAGTCTTGATAAATGCTCCCAATTTCGGCCCTTTCATGCAGATGCAATTAATATCCAAAGCTAGGCCCTATAGAAGATTCCACCAGCAGCATTTAATGAGAAAACTACAAAAAACGTCAGACAGGGCCGTAACCTACGCCTCCCAGCCGTAGGTTACGGCGGCCAGCTTGCTTTACGGCCCTTCTCTCCTGTCTTACGGCAAGAAATGCTGAAAACTTGTGTTCATCATAACTTTTTCGTTTCAACTCCGTTTTCTTCACCGTTTTCGCCTACGTTCTCGTAATTTCATCCCCTATCATGTCATCATCTAAATTCTTCAATTGCAATAATTGATTTTTTCATTTATTCTCCGTATTCCTTCCGTTTTAAGCTCCAGTTGTACCTGAAACACAAACAACCGTAGTTATCTAATTCTAGACAATTAACCGATTAAATGTAGGATAAACTCGTCTTTTAACATCATTAAGGGTTGTCCTATGGACCACCCGTCACTTAGCTCTGATACCACCTTCTGTCGCAACCCCCAATCCCTATACAATTACAGGAATGGGCGGCCGCGAGCCAGTTTTTGGTGGTATCGCGTATTGTCTAATTTGGCAGCGGAATTTTTCATCAGGATCGTAGTTAGGAAATATTTGATCACAGTAAAATACCATATTCCCATAATATTAAACACATAGGATAAAACCCAAGTTTGCAGTACACACATTTTCATAGGAACAAATCCTATTTTATTTAATAAAAACACCTATTTTATTTTAGGTAAATTTATTGCCACTTTTCCAAGCCTTCAGTGCTGTCCAGCTGGCTTCTAATTGGCTTTCACAATTTGTTACCTGAAACGCGTTTTAAAAACATTTGTCAGTGGGAAATACCGGTGAGTGAATCCCATTTTAATCAAGTTTAAATAAAAACCATTGTATAGTATTGAGAGCGATCTCGCAATTACATTTATTTCCAAGTTATATCAATTAACATCCATGGTACTGTCAGACCCGACTTGTGGAAATGTTACTCCTTGACCAGGTGGTAACAAATTTTGTATACAAAACCCCAACATATTCATGATAATTGTATTCTTACAAATACTCAATAACTGCTTAATATACATTTAATTGTATGAGGTTTTGTAAAAACAATTCAAAAAAAGGTTTACAAAAGGCGGATAAACTCACATTGCTGTCTTAGATTATCCTTTAGGGTTTCCTGAGAATTATCTATAATTTACACAAAAGCACACGTGTTAGTATAATAACCCATTTTAACATTAGTAATACCCTCCCCGAGACGGCATTCCAACGACTACGTCGGGCAGAACCACGACAGCCGTTACGGAACCCTAGATCAATCGGGCAGAGTATCTAATACGTATCCAGGGGTTATGATACTTACAACGGAGCAGAACTTCGCTATTTAGGGGGGTATTAGACCTGTTTCTGACTTTTACGCGGCCCGCGTAAGAATAGACAAAGGCCTACGCGGCCCGCGTCAACTCTGGTCAACGCGTAGGTGATACGGATCAGCTTAGTAGGCTCGACATGTGTTGGGCCACGTGGCGGCCCAGGGTTCTCTTCATTTTGGATTCCAATTCCCAAGTATATTAGGGTCCTATCTTTGAATCCCACTTTACTTAAACTCACACTATTTGTTTACCTTTATATTTTGAAAAGGTACTACCAAAGATTCGTTTAATAGGCATCTCTTGAGATTGGATATATGAAATATATCATGTACTCCAGCTAACTCTTCCTGGTAGTTGTAAACTATAAGCAACTGGTCCTATACATTGGATTACTAAAAATGGTCCTACGTAACTTGGACTTAACTTTCTTTTCTTTCCGAATCTAATAACTCCTTTCCAAGGAGATACTTTCAATAGTATTTTGTCTCCAACTCGAACTCCAACGACTTTTATCTATTTATCTGTATACTTTTCTGACGATCTCTTGTCGTCTTCATCCTTTTCTTTGTGATACTAAATATCACAGTCGTAGTTACATACATCTCCTTTGCCTCATGTTTAATTCTTTTTGCCTAACTATATATCTTAAATTCTTATGATCCGTATAGATAGTAAACTTACTTCCATACATATAATGTCTCCAAATCTTAAGGCAAAAATTATGGTTCCTAATTCTAACTCATGAGTGGTATAGTTCCTTCGTTCTTTTTTTCAATTATCTTGATGCATATGCAATTACCTTTTTGTGCGGTATTAACATGCATTCAAATCCTAACTTTGAAGCATTACCTTATACTTCAAAATCTTCAGTTCATAAGGCTAAGATTGGAGCAATTTGGTTAATTTCTACTTTAAGATCCTCATTCAAACTTAACTATTTTACAGGTTAACTTAGTTAATGGTATAACTATCTTAAAAAAAATCCTTAATAAATTGTCTGTAATATCCGACTAAACTTCTAATTTCCCTTGCGGATTAGGGAACCTTTCATTTGGTAATATCTTATCAGAATTTACGTGCATACCTTCGGGATTCACCATATGTCCTAAAATTGCACTTCTAGCAGCCAAAATTCATTCTTCGAAAATTTGGCGTAAAGCTTTTCTTTTCTTAACAAAGTTAAGAATACATGCAAGTGCTGATAATGTTCTTCCTAACTTTTGGAATACATAAGTATATCGTCGATGAAGATTATTACCAATTTATCCAAATATGGTGTACAGATCCTATTTATCATGTCCATGAATACTACAGGTGCATTTGTTAACCCAAAGGGCATGACTGTAATTTCGTAATGATCATACCTAGTTCTGTAAGCAGTTTTAGGTATGTCTTCCTCTTGTACTTTCAATTGATGATATCTGGAACATAAGTCGATCTTAGGAAAATATCTATTTCCCTGAAATTTGATTGAATAGATCATCAATTCTAGGTATTGATTCTTAATTGTAACCTTATTCAATTCCTTATAATCAATATACTTTCTCATCGAACCATACTTTTTCTTAACAACCAATATTGTGCTAACCGATAAGGTTCCCTGGCTTATCGGTAAAATTCCTGGAATTTAGATGAATCCTAAATTCTATCTTCCTATCTGGTGGTAATCCAGGTAAATCTTCTGGAAATACATCTGGGTATTCTGAAATTACAGAAATTTCCTTAATTTCTTTATCTTTAGTATTAATGATTATTGAAATCATGTATACTATTCCTTGCTTTCGTTCATAATTAGCAATTTTCATTATTGATTATGAACTTTATGGTTTTACATGATTTATCTCCTTTAATCATTATTACTTTTCCAGTGGGTGCACAATTTCTATAGAATTCTTATCACAGATAATTCGAGCATAATTGTTTTACTAATCAATCCATTTTTAGCACAACCATGATTTCAACTAATTTCATAGATAATAGGGTTGCAGAAAATTTATGACTTAAAAGTTCTATTTCTATGTTTCGCAGAACCTTATTTATTTTAACTGAATTCCCATCTGCCAAATCTACTGTAGAAATTTATCTAATGCTTGTTATCGGTAAGTTAAGAGTTTGGCAGAGTAAAGTATTTATAAAACTTTGGTTTGCACCAGAGTCAAATAATACTTTCGTGTAAACGTTGTAAGCTAAGAACATACCGGCTATCACATCTGGAATCATCTCGACTTCATGAGTAGTCAGCTGAAAGGCTCTCGCATTCCTCTTTGTTCCTTCTGCCGGTTTGGCTTTATTGTCAAATGGTTTATTCAGTTTTGGACAATCTGGCCTAAGATGTCCAGCTTCTCCACAGTTGTAGCAGACTGAAAATTTCTTCCTCCTGCAGTCTTCTTCTTGATGCCCCGGAATTTTGCAAAAATTGCAATATCTTTTGCATCTTCCAAAATGCTTCCTTTTGCAGAAATTGCAAAATGTACTAGTAGAAGATTGCCCATTCCCTCCTTTCTTGCAATTGTTATAGTTACCTGAACGGAATTCTTGGGTAATCTTTTGGGCTACTTCCTTCCTTCTATTTTCTTCTCTTGTCCGTACTAATTCGTCAGTCAGAGTATTGGCTAATTCTACTGCATCATCAATCGTATGAGGTTTCGCAACCTTGACGATATTACGGATTTCGGAAATCAATCCCCAAATATAACGAGAAATAAGTACCGGCTCTGGCGAAGCCAGGGTTGGTACCACTCGAGCATATTCGAAGAATGTCGTAGTATACCCTCGACAATCTACATCCACCATCCGGTGGGTTAGAAACTTATTTGCCATTTGATCTTTTTCATATTCGGGACAGAATTTTCTTTCTACAAGACTCTTAAATTCTTCCCAGTTCATAGCATACGCCATCCTTCTTCCTTTTTCCTGTAACACTGTGTTCCACCATTCTAACGCCACTTCTTTGAAAAGGTTTGATACATACATAACCTGATCATCCTGAGCACATTTACTTATGGCAATTACTGCCTCGGTTTTCTCTAACCAACGCAGTGTCGCAGTCGCTCCTTCATTGCCTGCAAACTCAGTGGGTTTACAAGCAAGAAATTCTTTGTAAGTGCAACCAGGTGTTGCAACTTTCCTTTTCTTAGGGAGCGGAGCTTGCCGTGGTTCATTATCATGATTAACATGATTACCGCCTCCATTTACGCTATTACTGAAATTATCTTCAGAAATGCGTTTACTAGGAACAACTTGTTGCGGTTCGATTGGATTTTTAACAGCAGCAATGATTGCTGGAATAGCATTGGCTATCCCTTGAGCAACTATTCCTGGAATAGCGTTGGCTATCCCTTGAGCAAGGATATTTTCTATATCTTGCTTAGTTACATATTGATTCCCCGGTTGTTGCTCAGATTGATTAACTTCATTAACTGGTTCATTATTAGCGTTTTCCATCTGATATCTAATTTATAGATACATAATTAGTATAAAGGAAATAATCCAATGTTATAATTTAATCGCACATAATCACATAAACGAATATACAAACAAAATTGTAACTTTTCTAAAATTTCCTTATATCATGCTTCTATATACACCTGTTTTATTTATTCTACACATACTGATTTTACTATTACTATTATATAACCATAGTTTCATAAATCCCCTATCCTTTGTCAGGTGATGTTCTAGTAACGGCGTTTCTTCTCATCGTATTTCCAGGAGATCTGTCCCAAAATCTCTTGGATCCTATTCCCAGCATCCATTTCGTCAAAATGACGGAATTCAGCCATATTCTTGTTACTCATTGGTGAATTTGGTAAAGGTTCTGGATTGTACTTAGGAAAAAGCCTATAGGGATGGTTTTGTAACAGTATTTCATTATTCAACCATTCGTCTATATTCCAGTGGTTCGAAGGGTTTGGAATAGCTGGTTCTAAGTTTATAAAATTATTTTCATTAACAGGCTTAATAGTATCATCGGTTGCCATTATAAAATCTAGTTCTTCTTGAGATGGTAATCCCTCAATTTGCCTAGAACTTTCCCCAATTTCCATTTTCTTAGGTTTAGGTTTCTCAAGAGGTAAAGCGTTGAATTCTATAGGTTCTTCTATGTCTGGAATATACCTATTGAAATCTCTGGAAACTTCTATTCTTACTGGATAGAGATTTAAATTCTGAAGGGTTTCCGACAGATCACTCATGCTGTTTATGCAAGATACACACAATTACTAAGTTTAAAAATTATATCAAATTTCATAGAAAACTTTTAAATATTATTTCATATTGGGTAACTATGAAACAACCGAATATGAAAACATACTAGGTTTTATTTGTAAATTTATTTACTGAATAACGTTTATAGACTTTAGATAATAAAAGTGCTAAAACTTTGAGTCAAATTATTTAAAGATTTATATTTACTACTACAGTAGCTAACATATAAAAAATCTGCCCATACTGTTCAAAATTAGTCAAATAATTAAAACATATAATCACAAAATAGTAATCAATAAAAATTAAGTATTTTCTAAATACTTAATTGGCTTAAATCAGTGGCTCGATAAGTGGCTCTGATACCACCTTTTTCTGTCACGGCCCCCGACCCGGTTTGACCCGTTTCAGGAGCCGCGGGACAGAAATCCTGCGGTATTTAATTAATTGAGTTTGACAGCGGAAGTTTTCATCAGGATCTTTTAAAATGTAAATATTTCCCGATTATTTTATTTCACAACGCGGGATAAAACCCGGTAATTTACAATAATTTGATTTCACAAAGAAATCTTTTATTTTACAAAACATGTTTCTTTATTTTATACTGAGCCACTTCATTGAGCTTGTAGTGCTATATGGCACTTTTCCTGATTCATAACAGGTCACCTGAAACATGTTTGAAAAAGGTTTTGTCAGCGGGAAATACTGAGTGAATCATTCTATTTTGCATAATGATGCATAGTTATAAATTACAGCATAAGAGCGATTACAATGGCTTCTATCTTATCTTTATCTGGCTCTATGTCACAATGGTGACATGTCACAATGGTGACGATGGTCATACCACTATTTAGATCAATGAACCTAAATAGTGACGATTATCCCTGTAGGTCAATGAACCTAACAGTGATTATCCCGAGTAGGTCAATGAACCTAACTGGGAGACAATTAGTAATGTGCACAATACCCCACTAACCAGTAATTCAAGATATCCACGACTTAGTCCCTGTAATTATAACCTTGAAAAATAATTTGAGGTATTGTAAAATATTTGATAAAAAGAGAATGACTCACAAACTGTGAGAAAAGGAGAATGACTCACATTGCAGATTTATACGGGCAGAGTTTGGCCTACTGATTTAGCCTTTTCCTAAATTTAATAACAGGCACACAAAACTGGGTTAGTAATCAATCCAGCAATTACGATAACTCACGAGATCAAATTCTCACAACGAACGACAAAGTGCAATACTTCATCCATCGATTTAACGATGATCCGTCAAATTAATGACGAACGATAAAGTACAATACTTCATCCATCGAATTAACGATGATCCGTCAAATTAATGACGAACGATAAAGTATAACCCTAATGTGGTCGGCACTTAAACATTCATTGGATATATTGATCGTCGGAAAATGAATCGTAGCAGCGATTGTGCTAATACCCTGATTGCGGCGTCGATTAGTGAATCGTGTGTGTTAATTGGAGTATACAGAGCATAACTCCGTGTAGAATTGGAATTTCTTCGTCGTTTCAACTCCCCGAATCAAGTCCCAAGCTCCTGTATTTATAGGTGAATTTTGTCCCTTAGGCGGCCCGCGTGAGAATTAAGCTAACTTGAGGCGGCCCGCGTAAGAACTATTTTTAGGCATAGGGTTGCCACGTGTGGGACTAGCTCAGCTGAGTCGACGATTTCTGAAAATTCCTTTCTGCCTACGTTTTAAGTGGATAATCGTCAATAGGGTTTAACCCCCCCTGAGTTTTAGGGGCCCTAATCCTGATTCTGAAATTTCTGAAAATTTTAGGGTTTGCGCAGAATCACTTGGGTGTCTCAATTAGGGTTTCCTATTGGTCAAATTATTTTAATAATTATGACTTTTGATGAGAGTCGTTACACATGGTTCGTGTTTGATCATTTGTTTGTGATGAAAGAGAACTAAGTACTCGGGTGATAAAACGCGAGGTTGTTACTCGATGATCAATTGACAATTATCCAACCCTTAATCCGCCCATGATATCTCGATTGCCAACGGCACCCAGAACGTATGGTTTAGATTAACATTAAACAAGAATCAATACTTTACAAACAAACATTCAAACACCATAATAACTCAAACAAACATTCAAAGTTATTATTCTAGAAATTCAAGCACAAACATAGTGTTTCAAAACAAACCTTACATCTAGGATGATCACCAAAGAGTTTTAGTCACTCATTTCATGCACTAACATAACCATATTTGTTCTAATGTAATTGCATGGAAAAAGATTCTAAAAAACAACTTAATAACTTGTGTTTAAATAGATGTTCACAAGCCCCAAGTCTTGATAAATGCTCCCAATTTCGGCCCTTTCATGCAGATGCAATTAATATCCAAAGCTAGGCCCTATAGAAGATTCCACCAGCAGCATTTAATGAGAAAACTACAAAAAACGTCAGACAGGGCCGTAACCTACGCCTCCCAGCCGTAGGTTACGGCGGCCAGCTTGCTTTACGGCCCTTCTCTCCTGTCTTACGGCAAGAAATGCTGAAAATTTGTTTTCATCATAACTTTTTCGTTTCAACTCGGTTTTCTTCACCGTTTTCGCCTACGTTCTCGTAATTTCATCCCCTATCATGTCATCATCTAAATTCTTCAATTTCAATAATTGATTTTTTCATTTATTCTCCGTATTCCTTCCGTTTTAAGCTCCAGTTGTACCTGAAACACAAACAACCGTAGTTATCTAATTCTAGACAATTACCTGATTAAATGTAGGATAAACTCGTCTTTTAACATCATTAAGGGTTGTCCTATGGACCACCCGTCACTTAGCTCTGATACCACCTTCTGTCGCAACCCCCAATCCCTATACAATTACAGGAATGGGCGGCCGCGAGCCAGTTTTTGGTGGTATCGCGTATTGTCTAATTTGGCAGCGGAATTTTTCATCAGGATCGTAGTTAGGAAATATTTGATCACAGTAAAATACCATATTCCCATAATATTAAACACATAGGATAAAACCCAAGTTTGCAGTACACACATTTTCATAGGAACAAATCCTATTTTATTTAATAAAAACACCTATTTTATTTTAGGTAAATTTATTGCCACTTTTCCAAGCCTTCAGTGCTGTCCAGCTGGCTTCTAATTGGCTTTCACAATTTGTTACCTGAAACGCGTTTTAAAAACATTTGTCAGTGGGAAATACCGGTGAGTGAATCCCATTTTAATCAAGTTTAAATAAAAACCATTGTACAGTATTGAGAGCGATCTCGCAATTACATTTATTTCCAAGTTATATCAATTAACATCCATGGTACTGTCAGACCCGGCTTGTGGAAATGTTACTCCTTGACCAGGTGGTAACAAATTTTGTATACAAAACCCCAACCTATTCATGATAATTGTATTCTTACAAATACTCAATAACTGCTTAATATACATTTAATTGTATGAGGTTTTGTAAAAACAATTCACAAAAAGGTTTACAAAAGGCGGATAAACTCACATTGCTGTCTTAGATTATCATTTAGGGTTTCCTGAGAATTATCTATAATTTACACAAAAGCACACGTGTTAGTATAATAACCCATTTTAACATTAGTAATACCCTCCCCGAGACGGCATTCCAACGACTACGTCGGGCAGAACCACGACAGCCGTTACGGAACCCTAGATCAATCGGGCAGAGTATCTAATACGTATCCAGGGGTTATGATACTTACAACGGAGCAGAACTTCGCTATTTAGGGGGGTATTAGACCTGTTTCTGACTTTTACGCGGCCCGCGTAAGAATAGGCAAAGGCCTACGCGGCCCGCGTCAACTCTGGTCAACGCGTAGGTGATCCGGATCAGCTTAGTAGGCTCGACATGTGTTGGGCCACGTGGCGGCCCAGGGTTCAGCCAGCTTTCACCTTCACGCGGCCCGCGTAGGGGTTGAGGTGAGGCTTACGCGGCCCGCCTCAAACCCAAAAATTCCATTTTTAATTATTTTTAATGATATTTAAGGTATTCGGGGTCCGTTTTCACGTATGGGGTGTATTTTTGGACATATTGGGATATTTTAAAATATATTAGGGTGTCGGTTTTCTTTAGGGTTGTTATATGTAATGATCAAGGTTGTACAGGAATCTAAGAGAAGAGTTACAAGAATCGGCCTAGAATTGAAGAAAAGTGCATGAGAACGGAGTGCGTGCGTCTGGATCAGAGGGGACTGTCACATCAATGATGAATGATGTGACAGGTCCTATTTATAGTGTCAGAGTGAGAGTAAGGCGGTGCAAGGAGCTGGATCGGATGGTTGTTCGGTCGAATGGCCCTCCGATCGGATGGTCATCCTATCGGATGTCCATTCGGATAGTCCAATCCGTTTTGCAACTTTTCCGTCTTTGGTTCGTTATGCGAGCTAGATTAAGCATTGCGTTGCGTATTATTGTGTAGTATTCTTACATAACAAGAGTATATTATTAACATAAAAGTTTCTAAGTTTTCAAGTTTACATAAGTGTCAAGCCTCTAGTCTCTCGTTCAACCAAGTCTCAAGAGTCAAGAATCAAGTATCAAGAGTCAAGCATCAAGAATCAAGTATCTAGAATTAAGTATCAAGAATCTAGTCTCAAGAATCAAGTATCTAGTATTAAGAATCAAGTATCAAGAATCTAGTATTAAGAATAAAGTTTCATAGAATTAAGTATCAAGTATCAATAAGATTCAAGTTTCATAGCATCAAGATTCACAAAGTATCAAAAGAGTCAAGTTTCACATAGTGTAAGGTCTAAAGTTGACAAAAGCTAAAAGTCTAGGGACGCAGGGCGTTACAATAAATAACCAACACGAATATCTCTGCGATCGCTAAGGTTTCCATCAACGGACTGATCGGTAACGTTACTTTACTTGTGCTCCGATTTAAGCGGCGTGTTCCGATCAACGTTTATCGAAATTGTTAAAGGTGATGAAGAGTTTTGAAACCCTAGAATGATTGTGTTTTTATTGGAAAAAATGGATAATGAAAAAAACAACCTTATATACGGCCCGTATACAGTTATACGGCCCGTATCCATGTGGTAACACCAAAAACTTTGGTAAAACCTCACAAAGTAAATCCATTGGGCCGTATACGTTTACTGATCGTATACAAATGTATACGGGCCGTATAACTTTATACGGGCCGTATACTATTAAATAAAAAACATTCCCTGCGCATTTTCCTATTAAAAAACATTCTATACGGGCCGTATAATGTTATACGACCCGTATACAATAGGGGGTGTGAAAATAAGATATAGGGGGTGTGAAAATAAAATGGGCCTAATTTAAATTCTAAATTTAATAATTACTAGACATGTGCAGGGCCGGCTCAACAGTTTTGAAGACCTAAAGCGATTCATAATTTAGGGCTTTTTTATGAGAAAATAATTGTTTTACTTGTGATGAACAATGAATAGATTGTAGCTAAAGAAATGAAATAACTAATAAAAATCAATATTCAAATTTAACAATGTTCACGTGTGTAGCTGATGTGTGCAAAATGCAACATATAAATTACATCAAATGAGGCATAAAACTAACCCCTTTTAAGTACTAATATTGGAAAAAGAGTGTTTTTGTCTTCCTTTTGTATTTTCAGGATTAAATGAGCTCAAAAACACAAAAGAAGCAAAAAGAAAGCTAAATCCAACATAAATACAAGAAAAGGAACATAAGTGGATTGCCCGACCCCTCAACGGCATCTTCCAAAGCAAAATAGAGAAGGCAGAAGACTGAACACGCCCCGTGCTCAGCCAGCACGGGGCCGTGCCCAAGAAGCAGCAGAAAAGACAAACCTATAGAAGCTTCTATTGCCCACCACGGGGCCGTGCCCAGTGAACACGGGGGCGTGTCGAAAGTACAGCAGGCGCATTAATTGTAATTGCGAATTACAATTAATGAGGAGAGAGAGTGTCAGACAGGCACGGGGCCGTGCCCAGCGGACACGGGGCCGTGCCCAGCCCTCTGTTCAGCCTATAAATAGGAGTGCTTGGTTTCATTTCAACTCATCCCTTGGCACACCACCTCTCTCACACTTCACCCACCACCTACCACCATCACAACACCATCATCCATTGTCCATCGTAGAGTGTGTGAGTCGTCTCGGGATCCAAGATTGATCGTAAGAGTTCTTGACAATCAAGGCCATGTTTGCCTAAGTCTCTTACATCACTTGGTGAAGACAAAGTGTCTAGTATAATACTTTTTATTTCTAATCTTTTGCACTTTTTATTTGGTTTTGTATTAATGACTTTAATAACTAGTTACTTATGTTGAAGGTGATCTTTCCTTATCGTTTGTCCGTGGTGTCTTGGCATTATTTTACTGTCTATATAAAATAAAAGATTTTCACCATTCATATCTCCACGGTCTATATGGAGGTATGTTGGCTACCTGGTCGGGGGTTAAGGGAACGGTTTGGTAAAGGTCTTGCCATTGTTCAGCGTTTAGAGGTCCTGCAATGGACCTGGGTCAAATTTAGTAGGATCTCCTTCAATGCTTCACGGTATTGGATGGCGGGGGTCCAAACTCTTTGATCCCCTCATAAGTTAACTACTATTAATACTATAACCCGGCTATTTAGGACTGTATCCCTGCTGACTCAGACTACTTAGCCGAGGGTAACGTCACCGCCAAAAGCGGGGCCTACCACAATACTGCATTAATAACTTAATTCATTATCTTCCAATAATCCACCCTTTTAGGATTGTATCCTTGCTGACTCAAACTACTGGGGTGAGGGTAACGTCACCTTCAAAAGAGGGGCCTACTACAATAACTAAGATAATCTCTTAATTATGTGCAAAAGTGCGGAAATAATCAAAGGTTATACTAGATACGAGTCGGAACCAAGTGATTCATCTTGTCTATCTGTTTTTTATTTTATTTTTATTTTCAGCATTTTAGTTAGTTTTTATTTTTTTAGTTTAAAACCTTTTTCTAAACTTTTTATTTTTTATTAGACGTTGAGGATAAACCGGTACTAAAAGCTCTTGTGTCCTTGGACGACCTCGGTGTCTTACCAACGCTATACTACGCTCACGATGGGTGCACTTGTCCATATGTGTGTTTAGTGTTAGTAAAATATCGTGTTTTATAAATTTAAAACTTGGCTAAAAATAAGTGTTAAAAAGGGCTTAAAATATACACCTAATATATATAACACTTCAACGCACATCAGTAGCCTTTTCCTACTTTTACACCATGGCAATAAATCATAATAAGAACAATGAGCTTCATGTAGGACTCAAGCAAAATAAAAATTTTGACACGCAAACATCCAGAAAGTACTTGAAATCGCTTACAATCAAAAAAAGAAAAAAAACTATATATGTAGCTGCATGCCTGCATCAAACTCAAACCAATGTTTTCTTTTTCTTGTTGTATAAACCGAAAATAAACCAAATGAATGTAAATCAATTGTAACCAAGAAAAGGAGATTGACCTCATAAGCAAGGTTAAAAGATTTTGTGTAAATTTAAAAAAAACTAACCTGATTACCTAAAATATTTCATGTAAGATTAAATATATTACGTATTAATATTTAATCTGTAGCCATTATAATCATTTACATTATATAGATCAAAATATATATAACAATCCTATTAAATAATTAGTTGGTAATTGTTGATGGACCATATTACCCTTATTAACTAATTAGGGTTTCCTCCTGGGTGCTTATATAAGGAGAATTATGTGGAGGTTAAGGTGTTACTCAGTTACACATTAGACACAACCCATTAGCCATAACATCAATAATATTCGACCTCCTCTCCTAAACCGAATCCCCTATTCGGTTCTCATATTCACCATCATCAGTCAGCACCCTAAGGAGGAACCAGACCAAGATGACAATCATGTCAAACCTTAATTGCTGCGACTCCATCTGGATTCTCTGCTAACCTGTGCTGATGCAACCAAAGGTATGTTTTCATGTTTGATTATGTTTAGAACAGAACTGAACCAACATGTGGTATCAGAGCATATGTTGATTAGTCAGTTCTGTTTTCGTATCCATTATTCTGGAATTGAAATCATGAAAACAGATTTTTTTTTTTTGAATAAATTCGTAAACATAACTGATGGTTTTGGGTCTTGGACCGAAATCACTATTTTCGGACCAAAGATCTATCATATGTTCGTTTCGAAATCAATATGGGTAAAACAAATATTCCGAAATCTGTATAAGACTATTAAATTTTCAGATTTCGGGTTTCCAGAATCATGTTTTATGTTTTTAGGGTTCATAATATGTTCTTAGAAAATTCGAAGTTTCCTTTATGTTTTGGAATACGATTCGGATTATTAAGTGTTTTTTCCTGTTTTGATCTGATTTTGTCCTCTAAAGATTTTCGAAATCTGTTATTAGATAAACAGATTATGTTTTTTTCGAAATATTTGGTAAAATCAGATCAGCACTAAAATAGGAAACATTATCACAAAATCCCTAACAATTTCGAATTTTCAGTTATGCTTCACATTCACAGCTGTTAACAGGATGTTTCGAGATAAATTTTAACCACTCGAGACCAAGGTCTCGACTCGAGACCACAAGAACTCGACTAGAAATCATAAGTGTTCTCAAATGTGTATAACTCGAGACAACGATTTCGACTCGAGATAATAAGGTCTCGACTCGAGACCACTGAGGTTTTAACTAAGGGCTTCAGACTTTACAACTCGAGACAAAGGTCTTGACTCGAGACCTCATAAGGACTCGAGATCTCATAAAACAGTAGTCGAGACCATGATTATGACTCGAGAATAAAGTTGCGACTCGAGACCATAAGTGTTTTAGTCTTTCATGACTCGAGACAATAAGGTTGCGACTCGAGACCTCATAACTGACTCGAGATCTCATAACTCAGTCGAAACCTGACTCGAAACCTCATTATATTAGGCTGTTTAATGTGAACTAAAAATTTTTTCGGGGCTCCGCCCCGAACCCCGGGCGGGGGCGCGCTGCCCCCGCACCCCCCAGCGAACTCACCGCGGAGTTCGATCCGCGCTAACGGGTGGTTTGCTATTAAATAATTGGTTTTTGTAATTACTTAGTTAATTAATAAGGATCAAATAATGTTTTACAAAACCAAAATGGCTTTACTTGAATGAGCTTTTGATATATCATTTCTGGCCAAAGCTGACTTGATACATCTACTTATCATTCAAGTATTACGAAAGCTATGTTGTGTGTGCATCATAAGCATGAATGTCTTAATTTCTGGCCAAAGCTGATTTAATTCATTCATAGATGGCATACTCAACGAGTGCATAACTAAAGTGATTGTTTCAATTCTGGCCAAAGCTGATTTGTCACAAACACTTTGCACACATGCTTAAATGATTACACTTCTGGCCAAAGCTGATTTGTCTTCGTTTAAGTAGAACTTTAAATATTCTATTATTTTGATGTTAGTAATAGACATATCACAATCTCTTCACATAATGATCCTTAGATTAATGATCCTTAATTAAGTTTTTATGATCATTTCGTCTGCCTTATTCTTAGTACCCATAATGTTACTCACTATAATTTTCTTCTATATACATCTCATCCACTCTAATTTTTTAAACCTAAAATGTTTGCTTTATTTACAGTTTCTATAAGAATTAGCTCTTAAATTAAATCCTTGATTATTTCCTAAGACACGATAATCCTATTGCTCTCTTCTGATAAAGATTATAAAGAAGAATATTAGAGCATGATGAATAGGACAAATCGACCATGATGTCTATTATGATAATCAAGAACTCTCTAACGTAAATGCTATCACTAAAGTTATTCCAGATTAAGTCTTTCCTGAGACTAATCTTTATTTATGGAAGAATCACTAGAACTCCTAAGATGCATGCCTTAATTTGAAACTCTAAACTATAAAGTTAAGTGGCATATGTGAATACATTATAATGTACAAAACCATGACCCATAAAGTTAAGGGCTTACGCATGGAAATAAGTCCATTTTTTCCAGTACATTACATGCTAAGATTTTCACTTGTAAAATTTAATGCATTATAAATCAACTACAACACTCAAAAATACCAAAGTATAACGAGTGTGTTGATAAGCAACATATGTACAAAGAAATAAATGTTTAAAGCTGGAAAATAAGTTGTTATTCACCTTACAACCACTTAAAACGTTTAAAGAGGATTGTTCTAAGGTCCATAGACAAATTACAAGTGCTAATTCCAACTTTAAGGTTCTTCAAAGGAAAATCTCACTGCATAACTATGTCATTAGGCTAGACATAAGCAACGAGACTATTCATTATTCTAAAGAATAGTTGGGTAAATTAATTAGATAGTCACTTATTAATGATATTTAAGTCTGGTAATTTCAATATTCCAATTAACACATGATTAGTTGACTCTAGTTCCATACGTTTCCTTACCAGAACTTGAAAAATAATTAACATGAGAGTTAGTGACAAAATAAATTGTTAAGGCTATAAGAACCATAATAAGCAGTCTTCTAACAAAGCTTTTCGATACATTACATGTTCTGATTATTACTCAGAGTACAGTATCATTACTTAGGCTATGTCATGAAGGTTGTGAGGTTTGCATAGTCAACATAAAGTCACACTTATCTTAAACTCTCATCTTATTTGTTCTAAATATCTGGATAGAAACATTACTAAAATGAAACTAGATGATACCTTACATTTTCACAACTTTTGTTATCATGCAAATGAGAACTTGACAAAAGGAAAATGAGACTTATAAATTTCATCCATTATAACCGAAATTCATGAGAAATCATGACATGGTTAATGAGGATGATTATTCATCTAATCTCATTCTAAATATTATTTGGCTTAGGGAATAAGTATGGGTCCATCATAAGTCATTCATTGACATTCGTGGAACTTATTCAAAATTGAATATTCAGACATAATTCATTTATCATTTAAAAGACTATCAACTTGTATCTAAATTTTGTCGCATATGGCCCACGGTCTTAGAAGAAATCTATTCATATATATCCTTAATAAGATTTCTATTAGATATGTCCCTAAAGTTTCTTATGATATCTGGACATTAAAGAAATCAAATAAAGTCTAACGTATATATGATAGGTTCCCATGTCACGTACCTCATTGAAACTTCTCTTGTAGCATTTCTAGAGATATCAAAGATCAGTGGGAACATTAAGTGTCTTAATAATAACTTGCAATAGTTGCAAGAGGTGGGGGAGTGAAAACTTTATATTACTTCAATTTACACCTCTTGTACAAGACATCGCTCCATCACGACACTGTTCTATCATAACTTGTCTCCTTAAAAATCTAATGCTACTCTTACAAAAGTTTCATTGTTGCCTAATTGTGGGCGCACTTAGATTTCTTACCTAAACTAACATAATCCTCAACAAGAGAAACTACAACGACTAACGTCATTAATTTGTCTCTCTATTAGAATTTGTTGGTCGTTACATATTGACCCTAAGCATGCTGAGTTCCTAAAGTTTTCTAAGGTCAGTGGGAGCAGTCAAAGTCCTTATTATGACTTGCAAGGAATACAAGAGGCGGGAGGAAGAGTGTCATTAAATTTCACTCCAAATTTAACTCCGATTACACCTCTTGTACACCATACTGCACCAACTCTTATAAACTTAGAATGAAAATGATAGCAACCTAACCAAGAGCTAATCCATAAAACTGAAACTTCTAATGAACCCAATAATCAACTCAGGAGGTCATCTAGGTTTAAAAGCCTACTAATTTTGATGATTACATAACCTCCCTAATTAAAGTTGAAATGGATTTTAGAAATGTTTACTGATCCTATCTCTTCTAATTAAGCCATTAGTGTCAATCAATATTCTTAATGGAATAAAACAGTTTTCTAGTAAAACTGATTTTATGTGTTCGTATAACGTTTGGGATTTGATTGAATTACCTAAGAGTGTTCATAACTAAACCAAATCCTAATATAAGCGTTAAAACACGAAGAAACATGATTGATTGTCAAAGGTTGTAATCAGGAAGAGATAAATTATTAAAGAATCTTTATTACATATCTAACAAAAGATTTCTTTTAGGATCATCACTGTTCTAGTAGCTTATAATAGTTTAAAGCTACATTAGATGAACATTATAAACAATTTTCCATAACAAATGGCTGACACATTTACATGTTCATTAGATAACAACCTAAAGTTTCAAACTGAAGGTTAAAGAACACTTTATTTGTAAGCCAATAAAATCCATGTATGGGTTAATGCAAACATCATAATGTGATGAAATCTTAACGTAATCATTTTCATCTAGAATCAAGTGGATTAATGTACCTACCTCAAAATGAGTGGGAGCAACTAAGATAAACTTGTCTATATAGATGATATTCTTTTGACAAGTATATGTTACATAAGTCAAAGCATTGTTAACACAAACTTTGTTATAATAAATCTCAGAGATATCTCTTACGTGATTGATATCATAACATACTGAGATAGACTCAATGGGACAATAGTATCGTTCCATAAGTTTAACATTAAATGGGTCCTTACATATGTAACAAACAATACTGCTCTCCTTTAGAGGATAATAGGATAAATGAGATTATTTCTTTATGCTTCATTAATTAGAAGCCTTATGTAAGTTTAAGTCTATACTCGTTTAGATATTACTCACATTGCAACACACTAGATATGTCTAGATTAATGTGTAGCATCTAATGGAATATTATAATATCTTTAAAGAAATGAGAGGCTATAATTTGAAGAAGAAGTGAAAATTAAAACCGGTTTATTACTCTAACTTTGAGATATTCAAAGATGACAAAATGTAATTTCGGGTATATATTTATGTCAGCAGACAAAACTTATCTTATGGAGGAGTCATAACAAACTGATAATAACAACCTAAGTTATAACGTGATGGAATATAGTCACTAAATGTTGTTGAAAATTTATCAGTGGACTCATAAGTTTATTAACTCCATATAATTAGTGTTTTGAAGACTTAGTGTGATAAAGTCAGCTACCATGACTCCTTGAACAGTAACAGTTCAAGAGGTGCTGCATTAAGTTTCGATACGCAATTAATTATTCGTTTATGAACGAATTGAGGAAACTAAGTTTTGTATCGAATTCATTCATGATATGCTTAAGGATCCTATAACTGAAGGGCTATTACCCATAAGTCTTATTAAGAGAGCTCAGAGACGGGTATTAATTGATGGCCATGCGCAACCGCATATCGTACTATGAATGACTAAGTATTAGTTAATTTTCCTCATCAGTTTGATTTTGTACGTCTCTAAGAATATGTCAAGTCGACATAATGGCATATAAGACAAATAAAGTTACAAATCAAACAAAGGGCTTATGCGTATTTTGATCATGACGATTAGGTTTTAAATTAAGGCTATAGTATGATTAATGGGGGTCCTGAGTCGCATAATGATTCAACGGCTGTATTTCTCTGCTATAGTACTTGTTTAAGGCTAAAATGAGTGTTAACTCCTGATCAGGCTTATCTAATACTCATAGTAAATGATTACTCGGCTAAGTGGGAGAATGTAAGATTAAATATATTACGTATTAATATTTAATCTGTAGCCATTATAATCATTTACATTATATAGATCAAAATATATATAACAATCCTATTAAATAATTAGTTGGTAATTGTTGATGGACCATATTACCCTTATTAACTAATTAGGGTTTCCTCCTGGGTGCTTATATAAGGAGAATTATGTGGAGGTTAAGGTGTTACTCAGTTACACATTAGACACAACCCATTAGCCATAACATCAATAATATTCGACCTCCTCTCCTAAACCGAATCCCCTATTCGGTTCTCATCTTCACCATCATCAGTCAGCACCCTAAGGAGGAACCAGACCAAGATGACAATCATGTCAAACCTTAATTGCTGCGACTCCATCTGGATTCTCTGCTAACCTGTGCTGATGCAACCAAAGGTATGTTTTCATGTTTGATTATGTTTAGAACAGAACTGAACCAACATTTCAAGCCCAATTTACCCATATAACAAAATTAGGAACTGGAGGCCCTATTTAGGTGTGGGCCTAAAGCAAGGGCTTGACTTGAATTACCCTAAAGCCGGCCCTGGGCATGTGTAATACTTATTACATATATCTACCACAATAATGCTATCATAAATATTATACAAATAAGAAAACTACCAGAAACGAGTATCGCAATGCAAAGTGTTACCCCACCGCATCGCGCGAGCACCCTACTAGTTTCTTTACAAAAGCTCAAGTAGCTACGAAATAAGATAAGTTTCAATTTCACCTCTTATGCTTTAATAAGATAAGTTCTAATCAAATTGACTTTTTTTATTTGATTTTTCTCTAATAACTTGCATTTATTAACTTTCAATAAATAAAATACTCAATACACCATTGTGTTAACAAAAAAAAAAAAAAAAAATTATCGACCATCCTTTATAAATTTCGTTAAAAACATGGCTAAAATTTGAAATAAAGTGTTTGCTTGTGTCGTAAGCTATAGCGAATGCGTTACTATACCGGTGTTGTGACGATCCAAGCCCATTCCAACCTAACAACATCGGTACCAGTATTAGTATTATTGAAACCGGTACCGATATTCATTTAGGTTGCTATACCAAGTATAAGTACCCTACAAATACCATAATAAAACGAACCGATACTAACCAAACTCATGGAATTCCTCTACTTTGAGTAATATGTTTAGTAAAATTGGGTGATTTATACGTAAAAGACATGTAAAACTGGGTTCAAATCTTGTTGCCAACGATTTTCTCTTAGAACAGTCGTTTTCGTCCCGGAATGGTTTGACGTCATCCTTGAACGTCAAACTAAAAATGAACAGTTGTAGTTTCGTCCATCCAAGGCATTAAAGAGGCATGCCAACGAGTCTAAGGGCATGTTTGGCTAAGCTTATTTATTTAAGTTAAAAAGGACTTTTGGGAAAAAATGACTTATTGACTTATAACTTTTTGAAAAGGAGTTTTTAAAAAAAGTGTTTGGAGTGGGAAAAGCCAATAAGTAAATAAGTTGTTTTTTAAAAAGTGTTTGGCTTAGCTTATTGATGTAAAATGACTAAAATGGACAAATATTAAGTTCTCAAATATAAGGGGGTGTTAAATAAGAGGTAATTTGGTAATTTGATGTTTGAAAAGTTATAAGCTGATCAAGTAGTCACAACATCTTAAATTCTCAAAAACTCATTTTCTTTCCTTTCAAAAAGTCATTTTAAAAAAGACTTTTATGTTTGCCAAACACTAAAACTCCTTATTGGCTTTTTGATTAAGTCAATAAATTGGTTGGAAAAGCTTAGCCAAACAATCCCTAAATACATACCCAATAAAAAAAGGATGTAAAATTTATCTTAGCATACAATAAAAATACCAGATATTCTATTGGATTAGCATTTGGGAATTTTATTATACAACTGGTTTGAACCCAGTTAGTTGTACAATAACAAAAATCACATTAACCCCTCCTCAAAACCGCCATTCCGATCATCAAAATAACCGCAACAATGAACGTCGGTGGAGCAGTCGGCACCGGCGACACCGATCTGAAACCGTCACCACTCTCCGAATACACACACACTCTCTCCCGCCGGTACCAACACCTCCTCGACAAGTCAACGCCGCTCGTTCTCCACCGTTGGATCGGTTTCGCCCTCGTCGTTTTCATCTACGCTCTCCGTGTTTACTTCGTTCAAGGCTTCTATATCGTCACTTACGGCCTCGGTATCTATATTCTGCAACTCTTTCTCGCTTTTCTCTCTCCTCAGGTTGATCCGGAACTCAACGACGGTCCTTCCTTGCCTACTCGTGGATCTGAAGAGTTTCGTCCGTTTGTTCGTCGCCTTCCTGAGTTTAAGTTCTGGTCAGTCCGATCATTTCACTTATGGATAATTACTTGTAGATTTCTTGTTTTTATTGTATCTAGTTTTGCTTCTGATGATGCGATCATTGATCTGAAATTGTCACTTGTGTTTTCGTGATTTGACTATGGAGAAACCCTAACTTAGGTTTAGTAGATCTGGATTTAGATTAGATTTGTTGTTGTGATTGTAGTTTTGTGTTTGATTGTTTTAGATCTGGATTGAATTGGATGTTGCGGTTTAGAGATTGTTAGTTGTGGTTTCTTGCCCTATGTTTGGTTAAGCTGCTTGATTTAGGTGAATACTAGACTAGCGATGTTGATCGGAATTTACTTCCTCTGTGAATAATCAGCTGAAAATTGTATGTGATTTAGTGGCGGATTGTTGTAGATTTGTTGTTTTGATTGTAGTTTTGGTTCAGATAATGCGATTGTAGATCTGAAATCATCGGTTTTTGTTTCGTGATTTGACTGTAGAGAAACCCTAACTTAAGATGCTTGATTTAAGTGAATACTTGTGATGTAAAATGTTATTGTGATTTATGGAGACTGCATGTGATAGTAACCGATTCGAGATGGTGAATCTCTCTGATAGATACCCATAGAGTGGGTTAGGCTACAAGAAACAAAGATAAGGCTTATGTAAGGCTTACAAACTTGATTAACATATGTAAACAAGAAGAAAAAGAGAATAAAAAGCATATGCAAAGATGAAAAGTGGGTGATGTGGTAAACATGGATGCATGGTTGACCGAGTATTTACTTGGTCATGGTTAATCCGTATCAGCATGATTGAAATGTTGTTGTGAATTGTGATTTCACTTTATATGTGAATAATCAGTTGAAAGTTATATGTGATTAATCAACTGCTATTGTTCGCCAGCTTACTGACTTTAAGGTCTTGTGAGTAACATTTGCTTCCTCTTTGAACAATTAACCGAAAATTAGACGTATTTCTGTGGCTTGTAGATTTGTTGTTTTGATTGTGGTTTTGTTTCTGATTCTATGTAATTAAGTGGATCTGGATTGAATTGGCTGTTGCACTTTATAGATCATCAATTGTGGTTTTGTGAATTGACTATAGAGATACCCTAACTTAGGCTAGCTACTTGATTTAGGTGAATACTAGTGATGTAAACTGGTATTGTGATTTATGGTGACTGCATGATCGAAATGTTATTGTGATTTCACTATCTCTGTTCATAATCAACTCAAAGTTAGATGTGATTAAGTGGCGGAATGTTGTAGATTTGTTGTTTCGATTGTGGTATTGATTGACGTATTGTTTCTGATAATGCGATTGCAGATCTGGATTGATTCTGTTCTTGCACTTTAGAAGTTATTAATTGTAGTTTATGACCCAACTATAGACTATAGAGAAATCCTAACTTAGGTTAAACTGCTTGATTTGGGTGAAAACTGGTAGTGTAAAATGTTATTTGTGATCTATGGAGACTGAATGATCGAAATGTGACATTCAATTTAGGATCAAAAGCTAATCAAATTGTGCCCTAAACCTAGAACCTAGAGTAACTAAATGCCAGATCCCTAAGAGTATGTATTAAATTTCAATAGGTCTATGAGAATATAAAGTTTTTAGGCTATGTTATTAATAAAACTGCAAGTCTACTAATAAGGAACAAATCATTTCTGAACAAGCTAATTGCATATAAACGAGAGCAGTAAGTGAAATTATTGGAATCAGAGGTTTGGGTAATGTTTAATGGAGTTATATATTAAAAATAAAAAAAATGGAAAGTACAAGCATACGCTTAACTCACCGTCTTCCTGAATTTAAGTTCTGGTGAGTCTGATTTCACTTTGTTCATAATTAACTGAAAATTATATGCGATTAAACGCCAGTTTGTTTTAGGTTTGTTGTTTTGGTTGTATTATTGTTTCTGATAATGCGATCGCAGATCTGGATTGAATTGGCTGTTGCACTTTAAAAATCATCAGTTGTAGTTTCATGATCTGACTATAGACAAACCCTAACTTAGGTTTACCTGCTTGATTTGGGTGAATACTAGTAATGTTAAACGCTGCAGTGATTAACGCAGATCCAAATGTGCCATTCAATTGAGTATCAGCAAGCTAGCCAAATTGTTCCCTAAACCTAGAATAAGTAAGTCACCATAAAGAATATAATTAAATGCAAGATCCCCAACAATAGGTACTCAATTTCAATCAGTCTAATGAGGATTTCCTATTTAGAGTTATTAGGTTATGTTATTGATATAACTATAAGTCTGTTAATAAGGCACAAACCATTTCTGAAACCACATGAGTATTTTAAGATGTATGCTTTAATAATACAATTTGGACAATTGACCCATTTAACCTGTTTTTTGCTTGGCTTCTTTTTATTGTATCTAACCATTTTATTCATTAGTAAATAAAATAAAACTAAATCGACCCTTTCATAAGTAAACCTATCTAAATGACCACATCTACTGCAGTACTGCTTAAGTATGTTATATCTACAATCAATGAATAATAAGCATAAAATATTGATATATATTGTTCTTTTCAGGTATTCGCTTACAAAAGCCTTCTGTATTGCTTTCATGCTCACATTTTTCAGCATGTTTGATGTGCCTGTATTTTGGCCCATTCTGTTATTCTATTGGCTCGTACTGTTTGTTTCAACAATGAAGAGGCAAATAATGCATATGATCAAATATAGATATGTTCCCTTCACCTTTGGCAAACGGGTACCTGCAAAATCTTTTTTTTTTTTTTTTTGAAGTTTATTTACTTTATATATAAAAGAGTATAATGCCATTTTCGTCCAAAGGTTTGTTATTCCGCATCTGGATCCAAAAGGTTTGAAATCTTGCCAATTTCATCCAGCTCGTTAACTCCATCCATTTTTCTCTGTTAAGTCAGGGGTATTTTTGTCTTTTTTGCCAACTAAAAAGGGTTTTGAATACTTGTATATTATGCTAAATGCTTGTACATGAAGTGAAAAAGATCGAATTGCCCTATAAGTTAACAAAAAGATGAAAATACCCCTGACTTAATGAAGAAAAATGGATGTAGTTAAGGAGCCGGATGAAAACGGCAAGATTTCAAACCTTTTGGATCCCGATGTGGAAAAACAAACCTTTGGATAAAAGTGGCCAAACCTTAGAGGGACGAAAATGACATTTTACTAAAAAGTTCACCATTTTTGTGTGATCAAGATCTGCTAATCTGTTTTGCACTTTCAGAAATACACGGGAAAGAAAGCCGCATCGGTTGATGATGCAGCGTCTGGCAGACCTTGAAGCTATTTGGTGAGTTAACTTGAAATATTGATTTGCTGAAATTCTTTTTATATCTCAAATTTTCTTGAGAAAGCTGTGAAAAAGGATCTTGTTTAGGGTACCCAGGATCTGTGAAATCCAATTATTCACCACACTTATATTTGTGATGTCGGGAAAGTGCAATGTTTGTTTTAGTAACTTTTTATGTAATATTTTGTAGTTCTGTTTTGGAAATTTTGACCTATGAATACCAGGGATCATCTCTTCTTAAATTAAATAGTTTTTTTTTCTTTAAGAAATTAGTTTTTTTTTTTTGCTTTTACATGGTATTTCCAGTCATCCTTTTTTTTTCTTCTTATATCTGTCAGCCATACAAAAAGTCATGGTTGTAAAAATCTTGACTGGCATCCGATTAATCGCTAGTCGGAGGTTTACCGAGTAATTTTTCTCTAATCGGCCAATTAATCGCTAGATGGTTAATGACGGCCCTAGGCAGTCCTAGTCGGTGGTTGTGGACAAATTACGGCCAATTACCGGCCATTTTCCGGTCAGACCTTGTAAGTTTCGATGATTAATCTTGTCTAAAAAATGAGCTGATGGGTTAAAACTTGTCTTGCAAAAAAATACACATAAAATTGTGTGCATATAAAACTGAAGATTACATATAAAAATTCAATCCGATTAATCGCTATTAATTCCTATTAGTCTTGATTAATCGCTAGTTTGTACCCCACTGGCCGACTAGCGCCTAACGACTCTTACAAGAGTGCAAGAAGTGTTCTCGTTTCTAGAAGCAAACAGGTCAAACGGGATCCGAACTGGCTGAAAGGAGGCATCTTCAGAGTTGGAATATTGACCCATTTATTTATGGAAGGGTTAATTGGTCTCAAAATAGATCAATTGGGTGGAACTTGCTGAAAGCACCCGAAATTATATTTTGCATATATAATGCCTCATAAATCATTCCAGTAAAAAGTTAGATTATTATTGTTAAAATTCATTGAGTGGGCCGTTAACGTAAAGAATCGAAGTTGTTGATGTCGTTGCTATTCTTTCCTTTAACATCTTGATAGGGTTGGTCTTCTGAGTTAATCTAACTCAATTCCTAGTTTTATTAGTACAAGCATCATTCCTCCACGACTGCTCAAATAGCTGCCGAATTATGGGTTCGAATCCTATTTCCTTCAGAAGCAACCCTTGGGAAACCGAAATTAACCTAAGCGGATGCTAATGAAGTAGTTGTAAAATAAAGTAAAAACTTGGACAAAAGGACTCATTTTTTGTCACTTGTACAGCGAACCAAACTTTTATGCACCGCTACACCAAGAACCAACTGACACCAAGAACAGAAGATGGTCCATTGGGTTGGGTTGGGTTGATGGTTCGAGCCAGCTTCATGGAAAGAGGGATGATGGGAAAGGATGGGGTTTGGGACCATGTAAAGATATGAGAATTTAAATGCAAAGAGGGTGATATGGTGTGGAATGGTGACCATCGGAGATTGATATTACAGTATTGTCCTGTTGTATGTGTCCCTATAAAAGGCAATAGTTATTATTGGTGTGGTGGGGAGACCATGCCATATGGGCTATACCCTCCAGCTTGATTTGTACTTGTCATACTTTCCTTATCTCCTTTCTTTTTGGTAAATTCCTCATACTTACATTCAAAATATTCATTTTTTTAAAAAAAAATTGAATCTCAAATAAGATTCTCCATAATAAAATTGCATTAGTTTTTCTATTATACAAAAAGAAGCTATTAATATTATGGGTGAGAGTTGGCTACAAAGTTTATTTTTCCTATAAAATGTAAAAAGTCATAAAATACCATAATGTCAACCATAAAACACACCCAAAGCTCACAAATAACAAAGTGAAGATTACTAAAACGTCATATTTGTGGGTTTTGTGTTGTGTTTTGGATGATAAGGCTTTGATTAACGAATGACTAATATTAGTGTGTTTTATGTTGATTATCATGTTGTGTTTTATATTCATAGTTCTACGATGGTGTGTTTGAAGTTTTTATGGAATGTTAGGGTTTAGATATTGTGTTTTAGTGATTTTCACTTTGTTATTTGTGGGTTTTGAATGTGTTTTATGGCTGAAATTATGGTGTTTTGTGACTTTGTACACTTTATAAAAAAAAATGGATTTTGTAGCTGAACTCCACAATATTGTTACATTCTAACATAGTGATTTTATTCCCTCTATTCGTCCTTTTCTAAATGTAAAAGGCATCTTAGTGCTACCATTGGATTCTTCCAAACTCGCAATTGCACAAATTCGAAGAAATATATATGATTTACTTGTGTAAGATTTCTTCTTTTTGTGAAAAACATGTTGAATATGACAAAACTTTTGTTAAAAAACAAAGCAACGAACCAAGTTAACCAATTGCCTTTATTATTAGTTTGAGAATGTCACACTTATATGAATAAATTATGCAAGTGTTTGATGTCTTTTTAGTGAGATAAGCACCTAATTACTTAGGAGCTGTTTGTTTACCTCTTAATGAGGCTCTTATTGGTTCAGACCTCTCACTAGTTCAGCACTTAATGGTTTAGAGTGTTTGTTTCACAAGCAGACGTCTGAATGGTTCAGACATTTGCCTCTGAATGGTTAAGATTTATAAAGAGTGAATGGTTCAGACCTTTAGTCTGAATTGGTCAGACATTTGCCTCTGAACGGTTAAGTATTATACAAGCTCTTAATGGTTCAGCACTTAATGGTTCAGACCTCTTGCTGGTTCAACACTTAACCATTCAGATGTTGCCAAACACCCCCTTACTAATTTGACAATTTTGAGTTCAAGTGATCTATATTTATATTTGATGTAGCGAGTTGTATCCATATGATTTAGTTATGTAAATTGAAATGTTGTAATTGACCTTGTTGGAGTGTTCGTAGAAACATGAAAACATCTTTTAGTCTATTAAGCTAACGCATTTGATAAAAGATTTTGTAGGACACGTAATTTTTTTTGCGTGCATACGCTCTATACTCTACGTATATTCACATTATTGTTATTTTTATTTAACATTATATTTCTTGTCAATATTTATGATTCGTATCTAGCTTTAGAGGACCACTGTCTCTCTTCTCTATATCAGCTGGCATAGGGTTACTTTCAAACACAGGCCCATATCCCCTTTCTTTCTTCCCCCTTGAAACAAAATACACTCTATTTATGGTGCTTCCTAAATATCTTCAAGACTTAAAGTTAAACTATGTTTTTCTTTAAAATTACTACAATACCCTCAACAATATTTTTATAAGTTACATTATGAATTACACAAATTTATATTCATCTTTATAAATGTGGTACCTCAAAACACAAATTTATATTCATCTTTTATAAATGTGGTACCTCAAAAAAAAAAAAAAAAAAAAAATCAAAGATAATACAAGAATCTCAACCGAGCCAAACCAAACCAAACCAAACTCACGCTTAAAGTAATATACGTTTTTGTTTGAAATTACTACAATACCCTCTACAATCTTAGCTTAAAAACTTTATGTAACTTACATTATGAACTATATTGATTTATATTTACCTATTATAAATGTGAGGCATCAAAAAGTTATAAATTTCAAAAGCTAATATAAAAATCTCAACCGAGTTGAACCAAACCAAACCAAACCATTCACACTGAAGTGAAAAAAAAAATCAAATCGAACACGGCGAATAAACCTAGAAACACACGCACACAGGGTCGGGCCTATCGCTCAAGTGGGTGCGTGAATGCATACGGTGCATGCACCGTCATCACGAAAAGCCCTTTTCGACTCGATTAATTTTGTCGACGACACCAACAAACACGCTACAGTTGTACTGTCCCAACTTGTGAGGACCTTAGTCTCTCCTAACTTGTGAGGACCTTAGTCTCTCCTAAAATAAGACAAAAGGGACCCCTCGTGTTTTCCAAAATCTAGCACTCATTGTATCCCATTGATGTCAACAACCTCTTATTTCCTCTCCACAACGTTGTCATTACACAAAATCATCCAAGATTTTATGAATCATTTCATGTGTGTTTCTGTGCACACACAATGGAAGGACTTCCTATGCTAACTTGTCTCATACAACACACCTTAAAAACCCTTTGTACTTGTTCTTCATCAGAAGATAACACTTCTAACAAATGGGTTTACGCGGTTTTCTGGCGAATCTTGCCTAGGATTTACCCTCCTCCCAAGTAAAGCACAAACCAAAACTGCACTTTATAACTTGTTATATTATTTCATGTTTTCTATGTGTTCTAATGATTCAAGTTTTCATTGTTTGGATGTAGATGGGACGTTGAAGGAGGCGTTCTTGATCGCGCCAAAGGAAACAAGCGAAACTGGTAACAAAGTTTGCACCCTTTTCGGTTATTATTAATCATTCACAAGTTTTTTACTGACCCTTTTGGTTTGGGAATGTAGGATTCTTGTTTGGGAAGACGGGTTTTGCGATATTGATGAATGCGAGCGAGTCAGGAATGATGGATCATCAAAGGGTGGATTTGGAGCTGATATCTTTTTTAAACTGTCTCATGAGGTTTACAATTATGGTGAAGGGTAAGAAGTAAAAAAAAAAAGAAAAAAAAAAGAAGACATGATGATCATATGTTTTAGACTCAATTTTAAATATTAGTGGAGATTTAATGTGGTTTTATGGTGAAGATTGATAGGGAAAATAGCTGCAGATAATAGTCACAAATGGGTGTTTAAAGACGGATTAAATGAGCATGATCCTAGCTTTATTTCTTCATGGAATGCATCTATTGATCCTGTAAGCAAATAAAACTATTATTCATAACTTTTTATTATTATTTTTTATTTAATTATTTTGTTAATTATGTATAAACAGCAACCAAAAGCATGGGAATTTCATTTCAATTCCGGGATTAAGGTTAGAACAATAGTTTGATTAATGTGCATGATTCGGTCTAACCCGACATCTTCGTGTCGCAGGCCTATATACGTATATAGAACCCGGCCCGGCTAACATAATAATATAACAATTCAAGATGTATTTTTGTATGTAACAGACAATTGCAATCATATCTACTAGAGAAGGCATCATTCAACTAGGCTCTTTTGATAAGGTTGTGTTATGGTACAAAATTTAATTTATAAGCTACAAGTTATTGGTTATAACACATCATATGTTGACAGATTATTGAAGATCTGAATTTGGTATTAAGCATCCAGAGGAAATTCAGCTACTTACGTACCATCCCAGGGTTATTCTCAATTCAAAGACCATTTTCTACCGTACAACATTCATACAACCCACTTAAGCACAAAAGTACTATTGGGCCGGATGAGGCCCAACAAGTAACTGGGTCAAAAGTCAACATCCATGGTGGAGAAAGTGAACCTCACAAGGGTCCGATTTGGTCATTGGGTTCGGGTTACATAAACCAAGAAAGTGAAAGTGTGAGGGTTGGATCCCACGGTCCACCACTTTGGGCCATTCCACCCCTCTTGCCCTACAATTATGGATCTCATGATCACTTGGCCCGTATTCGCAACGATGGGGTTGATCAATCTGTAAGGAATAAGACATCTAGGGTCGAAGATCCGGGTGAAGAAGGGAAGTCGAGATGCTTGAACCCTAACCCGGGGTTCGGTATGGAGTTAGGGTTTGGGCCCAAGAGGGTAGCACAAGTAAGTGATGTAAAATTTCAACTAAATTAATATGGACAAATTTGCATTTATTTGGATATGACTTTAAGTGCTTTTGCTTCAATTAGTTGTGATTAAGGTGTCCCCATTTTGTATCTCTATACCATCGGAGCAAATTATGCTAATATTGGCTATGTTCAACATAAGTAACGGGTTACGCCATGTGTTACGATTTTATGAGCCAAAATTCTATTTCTTGCTTCTCTTACTTCACCCCAATCATATTCTATTTCTTAGTTTAAAATATAACATTTTATAATTCTTAAAATATTCATTACTAACTATTTAATATTTTCTATATTCAACTTGTGTATTACACATGATTCTGAACTAGTAGTATATATATTCAAGCGGATTATAAATAAGAAGTCAAATATACCTTATATTGTGATCTAGTTTGTCATGAAAGGAAAAAGAAACTAATGATGGTTGCCCTTTTAGGTTTTGGGAATCATGGATGGTAATGAAAAGTCATATTAAATCCAAATCAGAAATTTACGTGTTGGTGCATAGCTTACTTAAAATTGGTTCTTAAAGTGCATGTAAGTGGCATCATGCAAAACCTAATGCAGTCACAATTAGTAATTAACATTTTTTTTATTAATATTACTAGTGTTACTTTAGACACGGAATAATGTATGTTGTCATGGAGCCGTCTTGCAAGGCCCATGAGCACAGACGTTTCTGAGAATTCACGTACCATGTTCAATCTCGAAAAAATATTCCCTTCCATAATATTTTATTATTATCTAAAAAAATCAAATTAGTATTCGGCTCAATAAACCTAATGTCAAGTGAGCTAAATTCTAAACCATAAAAAATGATTTGTAAGTGGGCCTATATTGGAATTGGTATGTCTTTACTATTTAAAAAAAATAACATATATATATATATATATAGGGTTGGGTTATATGAAAAACCCCATCTTTTTTAGAAAACCTTGGAAACCCAACCTCATCCATTGATTTTGTTTTATCCAAGTAGATCAATGGTTGAGCTTTTTTTGGTGTCTTTTACATTTAAATAAAACCATAAATTATAAACAAGTAAAGGAGAAGGGCATTTAAGGTATTGAAAATCTGACTTTTCTCTCACACACATCAACTTTATTTCTCTTAGACACACATGTTATCTCTCTCTCATCTCTCTTCAATCAAGATCATGATGAATACCAAACACAAGTTTCGATCTTCAAGTTCAGATCTACATCGTGTGAAAGAGAAAATGTTTGAAGATTGTTGTTTTAGAGAGAGAATGACGGCAGGATGAAAGTTTTTAGAGAGATGATTTTTTTGTTTTAGAGAGAAAAACAACAATCTTCATCATGTTCATCTATAACACCAAGAACACACATACAAGTGTGTGAGAGAGAAGAAGTTTGAAGTATGTTGTTTTAGAGAGAGAACGATGACACATGCACGAGTGTGTGTGTGAGAAGAAGGTTTGAAGATCTTTTTCGTGTTCATCGGACGGTTATAGATCCGGTAAGTGTTCTTGAAATATCATTTCACATTTGATTTTTTGTTGAAATGGTTATTAATATGTTTTTGTGTGCTGAAAGTGTTTTAGTAATGGTTGTTAATATGATTTTGTATTTTAAATAAATCAAAAACTTTAGGATGAGATTTTGAACGGGTTTTTTTGTTGGTTTGGTTGCTTGTTAGGGGATTTTGATCTTAACAGTAGCTGTTTTTTTGTTGGTTTGGGTTGCTTGTTTGGGTTTTTTATCCGAACAGTAAGTTTTTTTTGTTTGGTTGCTTGATTCATAGACTCAGGCCCATAACATGTGTTAAGCCCCCTGTTAGAATGTTATATAACGTGTGTTGATTTACAGAAACAAACCCATAAAGATATTCAATTGACAAGCTGGATGGATGTAGGCGAAGTTAATGCGTGTTCTAGTAATGGTTAATGTTCATGTATTTTAAACTTTAGGATGAGATTTTGAACGGGTTTTTTTGTTGGTTTGGTTGCTTGTTTTGGGCTTTTGATATTAACAATAATTGTTTTTTTGTTGGGTTGCTTGATTTACAGAGACAGACCCATAACATGTGTTAAGCACCTGTTAGAATGATATATAACGTGTGTTGATTTACAGAAACAGATCCATAAAAGATATTCAATTGACAAGCTGGATGGATGTAGGCGACTTTAATGCGAGGACATTGAATAAGTCACATCCATTGGAAAAGAAGTCTTCGTTCATTTATAACATGTGTTGGTGGTTCATGCTGTAACAGAACACCATGATGTAACCTGACATGTGTTCATGTATAACATGTGTTAAGCCCCTGTTAGAATGATATATAACGTGTGTTAACCTTTTGTTAATTAAAAAAAACAAGTAATATCTATTTTATTTTTGTTGATGTTTAAAATATCCGATAATGTGGATACTGAGCGTAAAACTTGTACAAGTAATAAATGTACAAGTTAGTATGTAACGTGTAATATGAAACGAGCCATTTATGGTAACACATGTACCGGTAATTTTGGAATATATAATATGAAACGGGTCATTTGTTTTGCACATTTTGGAATGTATAACATGTGTTAAGCCTCTGTTATAATCTTTTTGTAACCTGGCATGTATTCATGTATAAGCTAGTGGTTTACAAAACACCATGATGTGTATATACTGATCTAACATGTGTTACAATTTGTCTGTTCGGAACATGTAATTGCTTAACATGTGACAAGGGTGAAAACAGTCGACGGGGGCGATGAGTTTAATGGTGAGCTTAGTTAATATCGTAATCTTGTTGTAACCCCACTTATACAATATCGTAATCTTGTTGTAACCCCACTTGTATACATATGATAACATGTGTTAAGTCCGTACCGTTTTAACATCATGTACTAGACAAAACAATAAGAGTCTCACATTACATATTACTAGTAAACGAAAATACATAGCACTAAGAAAATGGTGGAGCTTCCTTTGACAGTCTTCCTTAGCTTTTCAGCGGCTACCTTTGCTGCCTTAGCTTTTCGGCGGCTACCCTTGCTTGTTTGGGTCGGTCTTGAAATGGTTTGTAAACATGTGGGTGTGTGTATGCCAGGGAAGTTATAAAAATGTGTTTTCATGTCACACGTGTTACGTTGTACATGGGTTTCATGTCACATGTAACACATGCATGTCTGCGAAGTTCAAGCTATAACACGTGTTAGTTGTGTTGTGCTGTAACATAAACATGGTCATGATCCTTGAGCATCCGATCCACTTTTGACGAAACCAACGGTCCCGATAATTGGATCTTATTTCCCTTGTATCCATCACCGTCCTAATAACAAAAAGATAAGATAACCGTTAAGTCGTTAACCAAACATAAATATTAACACATTCATAGCCAGAAAATCTTTTTCTCAAATAACATCACAAAAACAGTTACTATTCAGATCAAAAGCCCCAAACAAAGCAACCAAACCAACAAAAAACAGTTACTATTCAGATCAAAAGCCCAAACAAGCAACCAAACCAAGCACAATTTTTTAACACAAAAATAAAAACATGCAAATTACATAAACATTTACCCCTTTTAAGAACCATTTTAACAAAAAAAAATCATGTTTTATCTCTAAAACAGCCATTACACAAAAACCTATTAACAACCATTTTAACAAAAACATCAAGTGTGAAATGATTTTTTAAAATAAAATACTTAAGAGATTCTTGTTTCTCTCTCTAAAACAGCAACTTTCTCTCTCTAAAACACTTACCGGATCTAGAACCATGCGATGAACACGATGAAGATCTTCAAACTTGCTTCTCTCTATGTGTTCTTGGTGTTCTTGATAAACATGATGAAGACTGTAGAGCAAACCTGGAACATTATCTTCATTGTAGAACACATCATCGTTGTCAATGAAGATGTTTTGGGTTTTCATGGTCGAGCACATCAGAGTATCCTCCATTTTCCTTTAGATCTACCATTGTTGATGGATGCTCCATAGTGCATTAATGGCGGATCTAGTGTGAAATGAGTGGTTTGAGAAGATTAACATATTTTGAAAAAAAAAACTGGTTAATTTGAAATAAAGTAAACAAAATGGAGAATGATGGGTGAGAATGATGTGATGGGTGATAGTGTCAAATCAGGTTGGTCAAAATATCTTGGGAGTGGGGTATGAATATTTAAATTTACCAATGTGCCCTCAAAAGCTAAAAAGGATATGAAGGTGGCTGGGACACGTGGCAAAATGTAGGCCATTAGATGGGTTTGCAAAATTTTCTAAAAATCTAAGGTTTTCTATGGAGCATTACCCTATATATATAGGGTTGAGTTCATTTCAGAACTCTAAATAACTACAGAACATTCAGAACTCCTAATAAACAATCATTTTATATATAAATTTTTGTATTTAGGATCTTTTTATCATCTATTATATGTATTTCTTTGATTACATACATGTTAAAAGTAGTTTACATATGTTTAATTGTCAAAATTATATATATGTGTCATAACTAATTACATATATGTAAAAAAACTAGTTTACATATGTGTAATTATAAAATTACATATAAAAATGATAAAATTACTCTTAACATGTATGTAATCGTAAAAATACACATAATAAATGATAAAATTATCCTAAACATAAAAATATATAAATAAAAAGATTGTTTATTAGGAGTTCTGCGAGTTCTGTAAATATTTATGGTTCTGAATTGATTTTGGCGATTTTTTTTAAATCGCGTGCCCCTCAAAATCACGGGCCTTGTGCGGAGGTCCTTCCCGTACACCATCATAGCCGCCACTGCCCATGAGACATTTTCGAGAAGTTAAGGACTAGCGTTCTATTTCGCTCTATCTTTGATTTGGTGCACTATTGGTTACAAAACCATATAAAAAATACATATGACAACATTGCATAACAAAATTACATTTTGATCTACAATCGTTATTCTGAACAACCTCTTCAAGTTGTGGTCCGATACAATCGTTATTCTCAACAACCTCTAATCGGGTTTTGGGTATACCCATTCTCATATCCGTATTCCCAAACTTCAAACCAAACACATCACAAATTCTATGGGTCATAGATGGAATATTGGAGTTTAACAAAAACAAAACAAAAACATGTCATTGATATACTGACATACAATACGTAGATCAATATCAATGCATTACGTAAAATTACCAAGTATCTCAAAGTAAATCACTAAGTAGCTCAAAGTAAAATCAATTTTAAAGTCAAATATATTACGGTTTCTAATTTAACAATGGTGTAAAGGGCTTACCTCCTCAAATACTGTCCCATTTTAGAGTTAGTTTGTTGGTGTGTAGCAATAATACTCTTTAATGCACCGCCCCATTTAAGGGTTGATTGTTTGTTATAGACTATCTTTTTCTTTATTCAATGTTTTTTCTTGATTGGTAAGATCCATTAAACTAGGGCGGATTTTTGTAGAGGGTTGGGTGGGCGGGCAGACGCACCCCTTAATAAAAGAAATTTAATGTATTTTATGGGATAAAATTCCGATCGTACCTCTTGAAAATTTGATTAAACTCGTCGTTTAAAATAACCTGAATCTGCCACTGCATTAAACTCGATGGCTTAAAACTTTATTTATACAACTTTAGATCTATGATAAATAATTATTTTATTGACTAATTTTTTAGGCTTTCACTATCTGCACACTCAGTTTGCCTATCTGCACACTTAGGGTTTAAATACGCTGCGTATTGGTCAATACGCAGCGTATAGGGTAAGGTGTATATACGCTGCGTATTGGTCAATACGCAGCGTATATAAAACAGCTGCAAATTTGGGGTCATTTTGGTAGGTTTGAAGTGTCAAATTTTTGCAAGGTTTATATACGTTGAGTATAGATCAATACGCAGCGTATATAAAACAGCTGCAAATTTGGGTTCCTGTTGGTAGGTTTGCGTAGGTTTTAAGTGTCAAAATTTTTCCCGGTTTATATACTTATAATTATAATTATTATTATTTGTATTAACGTAACTTTTTTTTTAGCGTTTCATGTCTCTAACTGATTTGAAGAATTTGGTACAAGAAACGGGAAAGAAGTATGGTTACGTAATTGTTACCCGCCTATCAGGGAACGTTTTTGTAAATTTTCGAAACTTCAGGGACCGTTTTTGTAAATTTTTGAAACTTCAGGGACAGTTTTGTAAATTTTCGAAACTTCAGGGACCATTTTTGTCAGTTTTTGAAACTTCAGGGACCAACTTTGTAAATTTTCGAAAAACCAGGGACCATTTTTGTAAATTTACAAAACTTCAGGGACCATTTGGGTCAATTTTCGAAACTCTAGGGACCATTTTTGTAAAAAATGAAACTTCAGGGACCAAAGTGTAAATATATCAAAAATCGGTTAAAAGGGGGTCTTCTTTAAAGAACCGGCCCTTGCATGGATCGAACTCGTGACCTATCGTTTAGAACCGCAACGCCTTAACCAGTTTATCCTCCGTCTCGAAGCTGTTAGAATATGAAACTTAATCCTTATATACACTAGTTAGGGTATACGCTGCGTATTGATCAATACGCAACGTAGATAGTGTTAGCCTATACGCTGCGTATGGATCAATACGCAGCGTATGTAAGACTGATTTGACACTGATGCGATGTTGTCAGGCACGTGAATAAAGTAGAGTGCTGTCTTTTCATCTTCCATTCCATTTATCACTGCTTTCTTGGCTCGCTTCTTTCATTCGCATTTCATTTGTTCTTCAGTAAACAGTTTACACTCCAAACCAAAATCATTTATTCTGTTTTTTGCTCAATCTTGTTAAAATGTCATCATTTTGGACCGATAATTATTTCGGTAATCGCTATTCTAACGACACAAGGGGAGCAAATGATGCCAATGAGGAGGAGGAGGTTGTGTCTGGAGTCCCTGTTGATCAAAAAACACAGTTGCCAGACTTGAACAAGACTCCCACTCCACCTGTTGATGAACCAAATTACCCGGCGCATCAAGTGTATCCGGATTACGGATACGGGTATGAATCTCCGTACGTGCAACAAAGTGGATACGGTGCTGAGAATGCACCTGTTGATGAACCATATTACCCGACGCAGCAATCGTATCCGGGTTACGGGGTATACGGGGGTGAAGGTGGATACGGATGTTACAGTGGATACGGGGGTGAAGGTGGATACGAGGGTGAATGTGGATACAGTGGATACGGGGGTGAAGGTGGATACAGTGGATACGATAGATATGGGGGTGAAGGTGGTTACAGTGGATACGTGGGTGAAGGTGGATACAATGGATACGATAGATCTAGGGGTGAAGGTGGATACGGAGGCTACGGTGGATACGAAGAACATGGTGGATATGGTTATGAGCCCCGTAACACATCACTTTATGAACCATCTACCCCGGGCAATCCGTTTCAAATAAATGAGGTATCACATTAAAATAATTATTATTATTATTGTTAAAAATATTATAATTATAATAATTATTATTATTATTGTTATTATTGTTAAAATACTATAATTATAATTGTTATTAATATTATTATTATTATTATTATTGTTATTATTATTTTTATTATTATTGTTGTTAAAAATATTATAATATTATTATTGTTAAAAATATTATAATTATAATTATTATTATTATTATTGTTAAAATACTATAATTATAATTGTTATTAATATTATTATTATTATTATTGTTATTATTATTATTAACGTAACTTTTTTTTAGCGTTTCATGTCTCTAACTGATTTGAAGAATTGGGTACAAGAAACAGGAAAGGAGTATGGTTACGTAATTGTTACCCGCCGATCGAAAAATATTGACGGTACTACTGGGATGGTATGGCTTGTGTGCGACCGTAGTGGTGAGCACCGTAGTAAAGCAACAGTTAGGAAAGCTGGTAGCAAAAAAATCGGTTGCCCATTTTCATTACTCGCCATCCGGGACGTGAAGAATGACACGTGGGAGTTAAAAGTGGAAGACGCGAACCATAACCACGAACCTACGACGAGTCTGTTGGGCCACGCTTTTGTGCGAAGATTTACTGAAGCCGAATACAAGCTAGTGGAGCAGCTAACTGCTCAAAACATGGAGCCACGTATCATATTTCAAACCCTAAGAAAGCAGTTCTCCGACAGCCTGCATGTTCAGAAAGACGTGCAAAATGCGGTACAAAAAATTAGAGCGACGATAGTGGACGGAAAGACTCCTATGCAGGCACTGGAAAGCCTGCTGCATGACCACCGATTCATTTACGAAACCCGACAGGAACCCAAAACAGATGTCGTAACAGAGATTTTCTTTGTTCATCCTTATTCAATCACTATGTGGCATGCATTCCCGCACGTGATGTTGATCGACGCGACCTACAAAACAAACCTCTACAACATGCCATTTGTCCAGGTTGTGGGTATGACGTCGACTGGGAAGTCTTTTTGTATCGCACATGCCGTTATTTGTAAAGAACGAAGGGGTAACTACGTGTGGGTGCTTGAGCGGATCAAGTCAATATTGCATGAATGTATGATGCCGCGTGTGATAGTCACGGATAGGGAGCTTGCCCTAATTAACGTGTGTTCTAAAGTATTCTCGAACGCAACCAGGCTTCTATGCCACTTTCACATCCAACAAAATATAGCTAGAAAGTGCAAGGAAGGGTTCGATAAAGAAGATTGGGGGAAATTTATGTCGTACTGGCGAAGATTGTGCGAATCTTCTTCAGAGCCCATGTACAAGTACAACTTGGAGAAAATGTATAACCGACTCATGGTTGCCAACATAGAAAGTAAGTGTTCCTTCAACAAACGACTCACCCAATCTATTATATTTTACACACGCTTTTACATTTCATTATTTTATTTTTGCAGGTGTCTATGATTACGTCTACGAAAACTGGCTCAAAGACTATAAAGAAATGTTCGTTTATGCGTGGATCGATAAGTGTCGCAACTTTGGTCAGCGCACCACCAACAGAGTTGAGAGCCAGCACGCAAATTTAAAAAGATACATTACGCGCGGGAGTTCATTGGAGTGAATAGCAAGATGCGTCATTGATATAGTTGAAACTCAGTACGATGAAACACAAAAAAGTTTCACTGAGAGCATCGAAAAAATGATGAACCACCACAGACACCGACTGTTGGACAACCTACGTGGAAAGGTTTCCCATGAAGCACTTGATTCGCTGGCAAAAGAGCTACTGAGGAAGATGGAGGTGTTGCGGAAACTTAACGCATCATGTGGTTGCCATATGTGGCTTAGCTGTGGATTGCCGTGTGCTTGTAGGCTGGAAAACTACAAAAGTACCGGTAAAAAATATTAAAACCACAAACCTTTTGTTATCTTGTACGATTTAGCTGTTTCTCACACCGTATTAACTTAACTGCACAGGGCGTATGATACAACTCGACGACATAGATGTATTCTGGCGTAAGCTTGACTTGCGCCCGTGTAAACTGGTAGACGAGGAAGTCGATGTTGTAGCAGAGCTAAATAATGTGCGGCAACATTTAGAGGTGCAGTCCCCCGTTCAGCAAAAGAGTTTGCTTTCAAAGATAAAAGCGGTCTTCACCCCGAAATCGTCAACCAAGAAACCACCGATCGTCCAGCAAAATACTCGCGGTCGGCCTACATCAAAGAAAGTACAAGAAAGGTTAGATGAAGCTGCGAGACACAGCTCCTATGGCGAGGACAGCAACGTATATACCACTTCCCCCAAACATAGGTACGATTTACCCCGACACAGCTCATACGTACCGTTAGAGGGCTCTCGTGGAACTGGTTCGGTTGTAAAGTCTGAAAAACCTAAAATGCAACGAAACAGTTCAACGAGTTATAAAAAGAAGGAGACGCGGGATGATAAGGGTTTTCCATTAATGAAGGGGGGCGAGCACTTGTTAAGCATTGAGAGGTTTAAGGATCAAATTCCATCAGAGTTTCACTCTTACATATCGCGTATACAAGATGTGACCCCAGACGGTCATTGTGGGTACAGGTTTGTGGCTGTCGGGTTAGGTTTTCTGGAACACGCATGGCCCAATATTCGAAGAGATTTACTACTGGAGATTGACCATAACGAGGCGCGTTGGAAGCATGTATTCGAAACATATAACAAATGAGACTTTAAACGAATACGTAAGAGCATCGAATGGCATTCATTGAAAGCGTGCGGTCCAAGTCACTGGATGGAAATGCCCAATGTAGGGCTTCTCGTAGCGCAAAGGTATAATATTGTCCTCCACGTGCTAAGCATCGAATGGAGCACTACCATCTTCCCATTAACGGATGCCCCACTAGATCCACGACCTCAAGCGATAACGCTCGTACATGTTGACGGGGGACACTTCATACATGCTAAGTTGGAAGGAGACTACCCCATGCCTTTAGCGACCCCGTTGTGGTCGACACATCGATCAATAGCTACGGAACGGTGGGAAGAAATGTATAGACCGCGGTTACAGCACTACTACGAGTTAATCAATCCTAAAGCAGACTCAGACAAAGACAGAGAACCGAGTATAAATGATATCGAAGATTAACCGGAAACTTGTATTTTTGTAAATTGTAGAATTTTTTTAATTTATAAAGTTTGTATCATTTTTAATTTTTATAATTCATAAGTTTTGTATTATTTATCAAAGGAAAACACAAAAAAAAAAATGGAACTTTATATACGTTGCGTAGGGATCCCTACGCAGCGTATGTAGTGCAAAGGACAAAAAAGCCCCTGTTTTTGGCTTCGTATTGCCTCAACACAAGGGCAAAACAGTAAAATGAGCATTAATATACGCAGCGTATGGATCCATACGCAGCGTATGTAAAAGGCGGACAATTTCCCCCCAAACCAAAATTTCAAAACCTATATATGTTAAATTACTATTTTGCCCTTGTGTTTGGGGCTATACGAGGCTGATTATAAGGGTAAAAAGGTCATTTTACCACCTTTGTATACGCTGCGTATGGAGCTCTACGCAGCGTCTTTAAATTTCAAGATTAATAATAATAACAACAACAACAATAACAATAATAATAATAATAATAATAATAATAATAATAATAATTACAATAACAATAACAATAATAAGAATAATAATAATAATAAGAATAAGAATATTAATAATAATAATAATAACAATAATAATAATAATAACAATAATAATAATAATAATAATAATAATAATGATAATGATAATACGCAGCGTAGAGATCCATACACAGCTTATATAGGGGATGGTAAATGACCTTTTTACCCTTATTGTCAGCCTCGTATTACCCCAAACAGAAGGGTAAAATGGTAAACTTATTATTCTTATACGCTTCGTAGGGCTCTCTACGCTTCGTAGAGGTACTGATTTAAATCAGGGAAATACCTACGCAGCTCTGTTCTTCCCCAAATCTCAAAAACACACAAAGAAGAGAGCATACGAAGGCGACTGACAAAATCGACCGTATACGACACGAATTCGAAGTATAAAACAGGTATTTACTCAACCTATTTAAGTAATTTTGATTTTTTTTTGTATTTTATCCGTAAATTAGATGTTTTTTAGGTAAGTTAGGGTTTGGTTAGTGATTGAACTTTTGTAAATTAGGGTTTGGTTAAGCATTGATTAGTGTAATGTGTAATGCAATTTGATAATGTGCAATTTGATACGAATGCTATTTGAAACCTGTATAATGTGTAATGCAATTTGATTCCTGTGTAATGTGTAATGCTATTTGTGTCAACTGTAATGGTCATTGCAGTTGACAGAACCATGGTTTTAAAAAACGTCCGAGGCGTACAAAAACGTTCCTGAGGCCGCGCATATAGGTATCACAAATTGAAATTTGATAAGTTATATAAAAAGAGCTGCATGTACTCCCATATTTAATGTTTAATCCGATTATATATTTTGTACACTGTAAATAGTTTAAATTGTTACTGATATAAACCTACATTTACCCCCATATTTAATGTTTACTTTTTATTGAAGTAGAAACTGTACTTGATTTATATTGATCTCTATGCTTTAAACTGTCATGCTACCAATATGTTTTGTTAGCGCCGGAATTTTAAATTTCTAGTTGTTTTTTTTATATAATCTAAATCCAGCTCTTTGAGTTTTACAGGTCAAAAGTACAGTTGTTTTGACTTAAAAAGTATACTTTTATTTCCTAGGAACAAATAATATATATTGATATAATGATATTTGGATGGCCCTCACTATTTGCACACCTTGGCAGGCTATATGCACACTTAGGTTTAAACGGCTGTAAAAGCAGCCGCAAACGGCTGTGATTTCTCGCTGCTGTTTGGGGCGGCGTTTGCAGCAGTAAACGGGCGTTTAAACGGCTGCAAACGCAGCCCCAAACGGCAGCGATTTCGCAGCCGTTTGCGGCTGCATTTGCAGCCGTTTAAATGCCCGTTTGCGAAATGCAGCCGCAAACGGGTGTTTAAACGGCTGCAAACGCAGCCGCAAACGGCTGCGAAATCGCAGAAAACTATTTTATATTAAAATACAGTAAACACTCGTTGGTTTATCTAATAATTTTTTTTGTTTTCAGAACGAGAAAGATGGATGCTGAAATGGAAATAGAAGAAATTAATCCGGAGCAGCCGCAGAAGCAGAAGCGTCCACCAGCGGATCCTCTGCTGAATCACGCGTATTTGGAGTTTCCTCCGGAGTCCGACGCTGCTCTCCGTTGCGACAAGCTTCGGAAGATGCACGTCGGTGCCCATTTTGCGCGGTTTCTTGGAAAACCCTCCAGGAGCTCGAGGCTGAAGAATGGGCGCATGAGTTTGTTCCCCGTGATTCACCGTGGGATCGATTGTTTGAGCTTGCGTTTACGCCGAGCTACAGGGAGATACTGATCGAGTTCCTGTCGTCGTTCGAGTTTCATCCTCGTCGGCCAAATGAGGCTGTGGACCCCGCGCAGCCCCCTCCCCCGGCCGAGGTTTCGTTTCGCATGGCTGGCCAGGCGCGTTCTATGTCACTTGCAGAGTTTGCGGTGCATAGCGGTTTGTATACGGAGGCTGAGATCGCTACGGATCTATATACAAAGGTACGTTTAACACAAATTTTGTATTGTTATTATTATTATTTTAATATATAAAATTTAAGATTTAATATTAATTTAACGTTTAATAAACATTCGTGTAAACAAGGGTTGGTAATTGTTGATAAACCCACGCATTTAGGGTTTTGGGCTCTGATCGCGGACATCGGTCAGTGGGACCACCAACAATCCAAGGGGAGGGTTACGACGATTAGGGATCCGCTCTACTGGTACGTTAGTTATTATTATTTTAATAATAGTTATTATTATTTAAATAGAAAATATATTTTTTTTAAACCTAAATTGTTTTTTTTTTCTAACCAGAAAACTGTTTTTTTTAAACATAAATTTTTTTTAACAGATTTTTTTAAACATAATATTTTTTTAAACAAATTTTTTTTGACGATCTTAGTTTTGACGCTCGTAACGCGCGTACGGTCCTAACGAGCGTCGAAACTAAGTTCGGCGTTAAATTTTTTTTTTTAGTATTTAGTCGAAGTCGAACCGTAAGGCGCGTAGGTCCCTAACGAGCGTCGAAACTAAGTTCGTCGTTTTATATTTTAACGACGAACTTATTTCGACGCTCGTTAGGGACCTACGCGACTTACGGTTCGACATGGACTAAATAATAAAAAAAATATAATTTAACGACGATAAAGAAATGTTTTGACGCTCGTAAGGCGCGTACGGGCCTAACGAGCGTCGAAACTAAGTTCGTCGTTAAAAAATATTTTTTTTATTATTTAGTCGAAGTCGAACCGTAAGGCGCGTAGGTCTCTAACGAGCGTCGAAACTTAGATCGTCGTTAAAATATAAAACTTCGATCTTAGTTTCGATGCTCGTTAGGGACCTACGCGCCTTACGGTTCGACTTCGACTAAATAATAAAAAAATATACATTTTAACGACAAACTTAGTTTCGACGCTCGTTAGGCCCGTACGCCTTACGGATGACGTCGACTAAATAATATTTTTTTATTATTTAGTCGACGTCGTCCGGAAGGCGCGTACGAGCCTAACGAGCGTCGAAACTAAGTTCGTCGTTAAAATATATATATTTTTTTATTATTTAGTCGAAGTCGAACCGTAAGGCGCGTAGGTCTCTAACGAGCGTCGAAACTAAGTTCGTCGTTTTATATTTAAACGACGAACTTATTTCAACGCTCGTTAGGGACCTACGCGCCTTACGGACGACGTAGACTAAATAATAAAAAAAATATAATTTAACGAAGATCTTAGTTTTGACGCTCGTAAGGCGCGTACGGGCCTAACGAGCGTCGAAACTAAGTTCGTCGTTAAAGTATATATTTTTTTTATTATTTAGTCGAAGTCGAACCGTAAGGCGCGTAGGTCCCTAACGAGCGTCGACAGAAAACTGCTTTTTTTAAATAGAATTTTTTTTTAAACTTAAATTGTTTTTTTTAACAGAAAACTGCTTTTTTAAACAGAATTTTTTTAAACAGATTTATTTTTTTAAACATAATTTTTTTAATTATTTAGTCGAAGTCGAACCGTAAGGCGCGTAGGTCCCTAACGAGCGTCGAAACTAAGTTCGTCGTTTTATATTTTAACGACGAACTTATTTCGACGCTCGTTAGGGACCTACGCGACTTACGGTTCGACATAGACTAAATAATAAAAAAATATAATTTAATGACGATAAAGAAATGTTTTGACGCTCGTAAGGCGCGTACGGGCCTAACGAGCGTCGAAACTAAGTTCGTCGTTAAAATATATATATATTTTTTATTATTTAGCCGAAGTCGAACCGTAAGGCGCGTAGGTCTCTAACGAGCGTTGAAATAAGTTCGTAGTTAAAATATAAAACGACGAACTTAGTTTCGACGCTCATTAGGGACCTACGCGCCTTACGGTTCGACTTCGACTAAATAATAAAAAAAATATATTTTAACGACGAACTTAGTTTCGACGCTCGTTAGGCCCGTACGCGCCTTACGGACGACGTCGACTAAATAATATTTTTTTATTATTTAGTCTACGTCGTCCGTAAGGCGCGTACGGGCCTAACGAGCGTCGAAACTAAGTTCGTCGTTAAAATATATATATTTTTTATTATTTAGTCGAAGTCGAACCGTAAGGCGCGTAGGTCCCTAACGAGCGTCGAAACTAAGTTCGTCGTTTTATATTTTTACGACGAACTTATTTCAACGCTCGTTAGGGACCTACGCGCCTTACGGACGACGTAGACTAAATAATAAAAAAAAAATAATTTAACGAAGATCTTAGTTTTGACGCTCGTAAGGCGCGTACGGGCCTAACGAGCGTCGAAACTAAGTTCGTCGTTAAAATATTTTTTTTTTTATTATTTAGTCGAAGTCGAACAGTAAGGTGCGTAGGTCCCTAACGAGCGTCGACAGAAAACTGTTTTTTTTTTAAATAGAATATTTTTTTAAACTTAAATTGTTTTTTTTTAACATAAAACTGCTTTTTTAAACAGAATTTTTTTAACACAATTTTTTTAAGACTCTTTTTTAAACGGATTTATTTTTTTAAACATAATTTTTTTTAATTATTTAGTTGAAGTCGAACCGTAAGGCACGTAGGTCTCTAACGAGCGTCGAAACTAAGTTCGTCGTTTTATACTTTAACGACGAACTTAGTTTCGACGCTCGTTAGGCCCGTACGCGCCTTACGGACGACGTAGACTAAATAATAAAAAAAATATAATTTAACGACGATCTTAGTCAATGTCGTCTGATTATTATTTACTGACTGGTTTCCTTTTGTGCAGGTATTTGCACAAAATGATTTCCACTTCGATCACTGCTCGAAACAAAAGCCGGGAGTGGTGCACCAGTGGTGATTTAGTTTTCTTATATTGCCTCTTATACAAGAGGCCGTGCGCTCTCGCCTACGGGTTGGCGCAATACTTCGCCTCCGCGCATCATCGACAGGAGCGCGGACAGTTATTCGGCGCCGCCTACGTGACTAGGATAGCCCTTGCGTTGGGCTATCATCCGGAGACTGACCGTGACCATGTAGGCCCGCCGGCACAGCCGAAGCGGATGGGGAAGAACGTTATATCCGGAATGCACGTTACCAAAGACTTCCCAGACGGGAAGCGGTTTAAGAAGCCGGACGGCACGCAATATCAGCCTGAACAGTTGCCGGAACAGTTCCCTCTGGTATATCCCCCGCGCGATCCGGAGCCGCCGGAGCCGCATGAGCCGGTCGTCGTCATTCCGCAGCCACCACCGCCGCGTGGACCACTAGGGGCGCCTCAGTTCCCACGCCATGTTTGGCCCGGCCCTGACCCATCACATCAGCGGCAGCTTCGGTTAGCTGAAAGGAGCAATTATCTGTTGGAGTGGGTGGCTGCGGCGTTGAAGCAGCAGCGACAGCATGACGGGTTACCTCCACTACCCTTCATTACGGATGCGGAATGGGATCAGCATCAGCAGCAGCTGCAGGAGCAGCAGCAGTAGTATTTTATCATTTTGTTATGTATGCACAAACTTTTCTTGTATATATCAAACTCTTGTATATTCTGAAAGGTTATATATATATACTACGGTGTAAATATAAAATTCTAGCAGGTTATATAACATGTTCTGTTGTATAGATAAAGTTCTGGAAGTTTATATATAACAGGTTATTTAACAGGTTATTTAACATATTCTGTGTGCATATAAAATTCAGGAAGGTTATATACGCTGCGTATTGACCTATACGCTGCGTATATAAAGTCTTCATATATTCTGCGTATAGGTCAATACGCAGCGTATATAAAGTCTTCATATATGCTGCGTATAGGTCAATACGCAGCGTATAACCTAACTAGTGTATATAAGGAATTAAGTTTCATATGCTAACAGCTCCGAGACAGAGGATAAACTGGTTAAGGCGTTGCGGTTCTAAACGATAGGTCACGAGTTCGATCCATACAAGGGCCGGTTCTTTAAAGAAGACCCCCTTTTTACAAATTTTTTATATATTTACACTTTGGTCCCTGAAGTTTCAATTTTTACAAAAATGGTCCCTGAAGTTTCGTAAATTTACACAAATGGTCCCTGGTGTTTCGAAAATTTACAAAAATGGTCCCTGAAGTTTCGAAAATTTACAAAAACGGTCCCTGAAGTTTCGAAAATTGACAAAAATGGTCCCTGAAGTTTCAAAAATTTACAAAAATGATCCTAAATGTGCAGCTGTTTGACACTTCAAACCTACCAAAATGATCCCAAATGTGCAGCTGTTTTATATACGCTGCGTATTGGTCAATACGCAGCGTATAAACACCTTGTTTTCTGTGCAATGATTGGTTATCAGGCACTGAGATCTGTGGTCCATCTACGCTGCGTATAGATCAATACGCATCGTATAGGGATAACCCTATACGCTGCGTATTGACCAATACGCAGCGTAGATAAACCCTAATTTTGCTAGGGTTTGGTGTGCCAATAGGCACACTCATTTTTTATGTATATATATATATATATATTTCAAACAGATGACTTGAAAGGTTTCATCCTGAAATCGTTAATGATTTTACTCTTTCATCATAAAAAATATAATGGTTCATTTCAATTTTTGCATAGCTTCTAATAAGACCACCCGTAGTGGGGCGTGGTTTAAAAAAAAAATAAAAAAAAGCCGTATACGCCCTCCCATTACGGTAGGCGTTTTCGGGCGTTATTTTCGAAAAAAAAATCAGTTTGGCGTTTTATTTAAAACGCTGTGCACCCATTTGACCGGCCAATCAGAACTCCCCAACGGCTAGATAACGGCTAGTTGTTTATTTATTTATTTATTTTTAACCTTTTAACTATATATATATATAAACTCATTCATTTTCAACCAAAACTATCTCAAAAACTCTCTAAAAAACACAACCATTTTATAAAAAACTTGATGGATTCTCCTAGTTCTTCATCCATGGTAAATTTTTACTACAACGAGTATTTTGCGGATGGCGATGGTTCCACCGATGAGGAGGTTGAGCAAGAGGCGGTTACGAGTGCTTGTCAACTAGCGGTGTGATCTGTGAAGCATTGTCGTCGCCCCCAAGCAGAAAAAAATAAAAGAGGTTATATTGAACGAGACCGACGCGCGGCACACGATCGTTTGATGAAAGATTATTTTGATGAGGCGCCGACATTTTCGAACGAAATGTTTAGGCGTCGTTTCCGAATGAGTAAGCGGTTGTTTCTATGCATAGTCGACGACTTGGAAGCCAACTACGATTATTTTAAACAAAAAGTGGATGCGAGAGGGGCACTTGGATTTACCGGTATCCAAAAGTGTACGTCGGCGTTACGAATCCTTGCTTATGGAAACACTACCGACATCAACGACGAGTATCTAAAAATGGCCGAGAAAACAACGCGAGACAGCTTGGAGCATTTTTGTCGCGGTACAATTCCTATACTTTACTTTACTTTTTTTTTTTAAAAACGACGAGTATGTTTACAATTTTTTTGAAGCTTATGTTTGTCTATGTTTTTTTATAAAGGTATTATTGATGTGTACGGTGCGCGTTATCTTAGAACGCCCACATGGGACGACCTTCAAAAGATCTACGAGGTACATACGGCGGATCATGGTTTGCCTGGTATGATCGGGAGCATAGATTGCATGCATTGGCGTTGGGATAACTGCCCGACCGCATGGCGAGGCCAACACACACGGGGTGACCAAAAAGGACCCACTATTATTCTTCAGGCGGTTGCTTCACAGGACCTTTGGGTTTGGTCGGCTTACTTTGGCGTGGTCGGGTCATGCAATGATATCAATGTTTTTGAACAATCTCCGTTGTTAGAGGAGTGGATTTCTGGCAAAGCTCCAAAAGCGTCGTTTTACGCAAATGGAAACTACTACACTCGTGGATATTATTTGAGCGACGGAATTTATCCTAGGTATTCGATTTTCGTGAAGACGTTTAGTGATCCTATTGATGAAAAAAGAGCATACTTTAAAAAGGTTCAAGAGTCTTCACGAAAAGACATTGAGAGATGCTTTGGGGTTCTTAAACAACGCTGGCAATATTTGAAAAATCCTTGTCGTGCATGGAGCAAGCAAAAAATGAGAGATGCTATGTACGCTTGTATAATCATGCACAACATGATTTTGGAAGACGAAGGAAAGGCGATATTTCCAGAATTATGTGCCAGAAGTCGTTCAAGAGGACCATCCACAGGCGTCAATGGAAGAAAGAGTGAATAATGCGCGAGAGTTGCGTTACGAACCGTACCATTCCCAGTGAATGGTTGATTTGGTACACCACGCATGGTCGGTTCGGTATGTACCACCTGAGGGAGAGGAAGAAACGGAGGACGAGGAAGACGAAGTTGGCGAGGGTGAAGAAAGCGAAGACGAAAACTAGTGTTTTTTTTATTTAATCGGATTTTAATTTTTTTATTTCTAGTATTGTATTTTTTTTTTAATTTAATGAAGTATTTAAAGTTAAAAAAATAATAATTGTGAAATAATTGCATGAGCGTTATTGGAATAATGCCCCACTACACCACTTTTGCAATAATGCCCCATGCTGACTGGGATGACACGTGTCGAATAATGCCCCATGGTGGGGGCATTATTTTGATTTACCACTACACATGGTCTAATCCAATAATCATTGTCAAAATAACATGAAGAAACCCGCCATGGACCCAATCAAGAAGGGCGTGAACCTCCTTATCTCATCTTAGACCATGGGGTATGGTGGGGCGGAGGTTTGAGCATGAGTTGACACGTGGAGTTCGAGTCTCCCTGCTGGTGAGTGACGTGTCCGTGGGGTATGACGGGGCGTGGCTAGCCCGGCGTGGCTTGGCCATGTGTATTAAAATAAAAAAAAATCTAAAATTAAAAAATACACACAACATTTAAAAAAAAGCCAAAACTTTTATTAAAATTTCCTAAACATTACAAAATTCTACAAAAAAAAGGATTACAAAAAAAAAAAAAAAACCTAAACCGTTAGGTAGATTTCGAAAAGGGCGAACTTGTCAAACGGCTTCCGCTCCTTGGCCCGAAACTCGATGTTGGCCACCGCCACCCGGTCTTCGTGACTTATCTCACCGCCCGGGACGCTGTCGTAGTAGGCTTTAAAACGATCGAGTTTCGGTCGTAGCTCGCGCCACTTGTGTTGGCACGCGTTTAAATTGTGCCGGTCGTTTCTCACGTTGTGCCGGTAGCTTGCGAAAGTTTCCGGCCAGTAACGGGTCTCACCCGGTTGGCGGCCCTTTATCGCGTCCACGACGCTCGTGACAAGGGCTAGCTCTTCCTCGTGCGTCCAAGAGGCCATCGATCAAGTGTTTGTAGGTAGCGGTTCGGATAGGTGACTTGGGTTGGGGTAGCGATGGGGACAGCCAGTGGGGTTGGGGGTTATATAGCGATGTGGACAGTTGGGGTGGGTGAACCGTTTGGCTTGGCCAACGGTTATATTTTAAAATTTAAAATGGCCCGCTATGCCCTAGCCAACAAGCCAATAAGAGCCGGCCACATAGGATCGCTAGCATGCCCCACGCCCGGCCTTAAACTCCCGCCCAAGGGGCTACGCCCAAACCCAAGCCCACCCGGGGTGGTGACTTGGGCGTTTTCAGCCAACCCACGCCCCAACCCCCGCCCCATACCCCATAGTCTTAGACCATATGTAGTGAAAGGGGGGAGACCTTTGGGTATTTTGTGCCATGTGACGGTCTATGTGGGCATTGTGAGACATTATATTAAAAGCGGTGTAGTAGAGATGTGAGCATTGTGAGGCATTATGTTAAAAGAGGTGTAGTAGAGATGTGAGCATTGTGAGACATTATGTTAAAAGAGGTGTAATAGAATGAAATTAAAAAAAAAACATCAAAAAAATGCTATTGGCCAAAGAAAAATTTGAAGGCGTTTTAAAAAGCACGCTCTGACAATTTTTTTCAAAAAAAGGCCCCCGGGGGCGGTTAGATGGCATGTTTGGGGGAAAAAATGCCAAAAAACCACACTACGGGTGTTCTTAGTTTATCACCACAAACCTCGGTCACACTCATAGTATGTGTAGCATTTTACTCGATCAACAAGGGTCTGAACCCATTTAACCTTATTAGTTTGTGTAGTAGCTACTACCTCTTTTTGAAAACTTAATGCAAAAATGAAAAAACTCAGGAGCTTTTCAGGATTTCATTTTTATAACGACCAACTAGCTCTACTAGAAAAAAAAGGAAATTATCCACCATTTGTCGCCTAGTGGTAGAGAGGCTTGGGTTCTCCAATGGAGACCCAAGTTCAATCTCCATTTGTTTCACTTTGGTGGATTAGACAGTGATAAATAGAGTTTAGTCTCTTTGCAGAGGTGTCAGGCCCTATCCTAAGCCCACCCAGGTTTTCGTTCCACCGTTTGTTACGCCAGAGAGTTATGCTCTTGTGGTGGCATAATAACTGTCAAGTGGCAGCCGAGGGTCCGGTTAAGACAACATAGTCTGACCAGAGTAAGACAACGGATCTCTTCAATTTAGAGAGTATGATAGCCTAATACAAGAAAGTCGTTGTTCCAAAACAGAAAAAAGGGAAATTCAAGTTCCAGGTATATATGAAGAATCAACGTTACATAACAAAACGTAATTAAGTTTCCAATTTTAAGTTACAAGTTTATGTCAAGAATCAAAACTACAACACTTTGACAAAATGTGAATAAAAAAAAATCCTTTCTAAGTTCATAAATTTCGAATATCTCAGCCTAAGTCAGAAAACCATATTATACATTACATACAAAATTAAAATAAAAAACCTTGAGATTGGTCGACCTCACACCCTGTATACATATGGGATGAACCGAACCTCTTCAATATTGAGCCCGATCAAGTGATTCGAAGATGTGTGCCCGAGACGGAAGTGTTAGAGATTTTGACACATGCCCATTCATCCGCTTGTGGGGCTCATTTTAGTGGCCACAAAACGGGTTACCGGGTGCTTACATGTGGGTTTTATTGGTCTACAATTTTTAAAGACGCATGTGAATTTGCTCGGAATTGTGTCAATTGCCAAAAAATGGGGAGTATTTTGAAGAGGGATGAGATGCCTTTGCAACCAATTTTGGTGGTTGAGATATTTGATGTGTGGGGCCTAGATTTTATTGGTCCATTTCCGAGTTCGAATGGGTTTTTGTATATTTTAGTGGCGGTGGATTACGTCTCAAAATGGATTGAAGCCATTCCTACAAGAACCAACGATCACTCGGTTGTGTGCAAGTTCGTTCAATCAAACATCTTTGCTCGTTTCGGCATTCCAAGGGTCATACTTAGCGATCGTGGTTCGCATTTAATTTTTTTTAACTTCGGACAATTGTTGAAGCTGTACAATGTGAACCACCGAATCGCTACGCCGTATCATACACAAACAAGTGGACAAGTTGAAGTGTGCAACCATCAAATCAAAGAAATTCTCATGAAGACGGTGCGAACGGATAGAAAAGATCGGTCAAGTAAGTTGGATGATGCGTTGTGGGCATATAGGATGGCCTATAAAACTCCTATTGGTACAACTCCTTACCGATTAGTGTATGGGAAAGGATGTCACTTACCAATGGAGTTAGCTCATCAGGCACATTGGACAATTAAAACGGTGAATGCGGATTACGATGAAGCGGGTAAGATTCGGAAGCTACAGTTGAGTGAGATAGAAGAGATCCAAGATGAAGCTTATGAGTGTGCATCGGCGTACAAGGATAAGCTCAAAAAGGTTCATGATGCGAAGATTAGGAAGCGGACCTTTGAAGTGGGCCAAAAAGTGTGGTTATATAACTCTCGATTGAAATTATTCGTAAAAAGTAAAGGGATTGGTCCATATATAATTACGTGAGTGGGTCGATTTGGTGATGTTGATATTGAAGATATTCATACGAATGTGAAGCAAACAGTGAATGGACATCGGCTCAAACCGTATTTGGAAGGCAATGACATCAACAATCTCGAGCTCGATAAGGTGGGCTACATCCTACGCCCAGTGAAAGAGGAACAAGCATGAGAGGCCCAGGTTTGGTAGTGTAAATATGTAGTGTAGCGTAGTTTAGTTTCTTTGTTTTGTTTAAAATAATTGTCGTATCCGCTTAAACTTGTGTTCGAGACAAGTGTGGGGAAGTTCAAACGAATTTGTCTAACATAGTGTTGAGGACAACACGGGTTTTTCATAAGGGGTAGGGTAATTTCCATGTTTTTTTTGAAAAATACAAAAAACCATAAAAATTATAAAAAAAGACAACAAACAACACAAGTTTTTGTCACAATGAAGATGCCCAGGTGCTACCGTAATTTACGGTAGGCACCGTAATTTATGGTAGCCTTGGGAAAAATAAACCCTTACGCCGCTTCGCTACTGTTTACTATAGGAATATTTTGCCAGAAGCTACCGTAAGCTACGGTAGCTACTGTAATTTACGGTAGCCTCTTGCAGATAAAGGGGCGCAGCAGGTCACGGGTTTATATATAAAAAAATAATAATAAGTCACGTGAGTTAACCCTAGCCATGGTTGTAAAAGTCCCGCCTAGGCTCCGAGTACTCGCTACAAGGTCAGCTGCCGAGGCCCGAGTATGGTTCGCCTAGGCCAATTACTCCCCGAGTAATCTCTGCCTAGGCCGAGTACTTCCCGAATACTCTCGAGTACTCTCAAATCCGACTAGGGAGCGCCTAGCGACTTTTGCAACCATGACCCTAGCCACTCGATTCTCTGCATACATCCCCATCCACAACTTTCATCTATCACTTTCCTTCATCCTCACCATATCATTCAAATATCTTACTTCTCCCAAACCTTCAATCCTTCATATCCCTCTCAAATCTTGACCAAATCAGGTGATTCTTGGGTATAACTTGACTAAAATTTCACAAGCTATCTGATTTTGGCTAGATATTTGGAAGAAAACGTCATTTTCTTGGCCGATTTTCAAGCCCTAGGGTCCGAAAGTTTTGAGGTTTTTGAAGGTTTCTTGTTTCTTGGGGTTTCTTTGTGTTCTTTGCATCTACAAACTCAAGGTATGTGTTGTTTTCACTCTTTTTGATGATCCATTGTGAAATTGAAGATTGATGTTTCTACTTGTTATAACACACACTTGCTTGTTCATATGTGATAATATGAAATTGTTAGTTTGGAAGTTGCTATGGTTGTAAATGTTAGGTTGATGTTAATTTTCTGAATTTTTTGGGAAATCTTTACATTGTAGAGGCATCATGCCTAAATTTTGTAAAAAAAGTATAATATGAAACCTTGTGTTTATTTGCATCTACAACCATAGTTACAAGCAAATGTGGGGATTTTTGGATGAAAGGGAAGTTGATTTGGTTTGTTTATTTGTTGTGGCTGTGATTTGCAGGAGTATGGGTCGAAAGGGAAAGGAACATGCTGGATCATCTAGCCATCCAGAGGAGAATCCGCTGCGGAAGAGGAGATTGTTTCGTCTCGCGGACCAAGATAGCGATGAGGAAGAAGAACAACAATTGGACCCGGGGGATAAGCCAGTATGGGAGGCCGGTCCATTGGATGACCAACAAATAGAATGGCAAGCAACTTTGTTTCATGACCACATGAACCGGTTGAAAGATAAAACGGCGGCATTTATTTGTGAGAAAGAAGTGAAGGAAGTGGAGTTTGGTCCCTTTAATGTCTTTTATCGATTTCGAGCATTGGGTTGGGAAGCGGCGTTGAATTGCTATGATCGGGATAATAAGAATTTGTTTAAGGATGAAATCCAAGAGTGGATGGCCACTCTCACATGTCCCCCGTATAGCAGACCACAACAAATGAAACTAATTGGCGCGGTGAACTGTATAGAGGTTGAGATGTCTTTTGATAGTTTGAAAAGGTTGGCAAAGTTTGACAGTCGGCCCGCAAGAGACTATGTGATCCCAAGTCTCGATGATTTGTTTCATAAACCGGAAGCCCACCCACGATGGAATGATATGTTGGAAGCTTTATTTCTACTGGGTACTTATCATGGAATACTTTATAGGAAAAAATTAAAAATTGAAGCCAAGTTGTTGCTCATGATTTGTGTTTGTAATGTGATCCCGAGGAGGGGGGATAAGGCGGAAGTTAGATTCCCCGAGGTGCCCGTTCTTTATTCACTGCTTCATGGGTCACCATGTTTTCCATTCCGATTCTTGGTGATTAACAATGTGTGGATATGTCGGAACAAGGTTGGAAGGAATATTATTCCCTATTGCCGATTAATCATGTCATTGCTCAAGATGTACAAAGCTATTGGGCAGGAGGATAAGGGTGCTTTGAAAAGACATAAGTCGTTTGATATTCAAAGGATGGGAACGGGATGGATGTATGCTGCATCTAAGAGATATCATAAGTTGAAATATGAAGGTCAACGCTGGCGTGCATTGAAGGTAGTTGCAAGAGAGTTGCAGCCGGGCGAAGAGGATGAGCCCGAGAGTGATGAGGAGCCCCGAAGTGGGGATGAGGATTATGCCGATGAGCCGAATTTTGAACATATGGATGTGGATCAAGGGGGTCCGAGTAGAAGTCATGTGCATGGTGGGGGATTCTTTGATTATACAGAGCGTTCTTATGAGCAGAATTGGGCTTATCAAGGAACTATGCAAGAAGTAATTGAAAATCAGCGTTCGTCATCATCTATATTCGACAATTGGTCCGGGTCCGAGTGGACATTTTTCGATCATCAAACTTGGATGGGTGCAAGCATGGAATGGGAATTAAAACATAATTTTGATCGACAAGAACCGCGTGCACTCATGCCTATGCTTTTGAACAAGAAATGAATAATAGATACCTTGATGATCAGAATCGGCGCATGTATGATGACTGGCATGCGGGGGGAACAGTTGTTGTGGACGCGCCACCAGTGGATTATTCGACATTGCCACCTTATGATGGTAGTGTTTCATACCCAACACCACCGCTACATCACTCATAGTGGGTGGATCCCCGACATGGCCAGCAGCATGACGCCACGCAACAATGAGGTAGTGGGAGCGGCTCATTTGCGTTTGGAGAATTTTCGGAGATGATGACGTCTATCTTCGGGCCTCCTCAGCCGTTGTATTATTAGTCAGGTGGTGTTCTTTCTTGTATATTATTGTAGATATTTTATGTTTATGGTTGGGTGGAAGGGTGGTGTGTGGGTTTATGATATTTGTGTTTTGGGTTGTGGTAGTTGTGGTGGTGCTAATGTGTTTATAAAAAAATATAAAAATATAAAAAAGAAAAGAACAAAAAGAAATTTGGGGTTTCGGTGGATAAGTAGAAATTGATGTTGAGTTGTTTTTAGCGATCATTCCCTTTCAAAGCCATACATTGGGGTTAATGTATCCCAAGTGTGGGGATGGGGGAAATTTTGATGATTTTGAAAATTTTAAATTAAGCGAAACATGGTCGAAAGTTGAACATCTTGTACTAACTCCGCGTGACACACTGGCAACCCCATTCACCCTTTTTTCTTGGTGAGAGTTGAAGCCACGTCTTTGAGTAAACATTTTCTATCTTTGATGAGAATGGCAATGGGTGGGTGTGCGTTAGAACTTGTGCTTAAATGTGGTTCGAGACCTTAGCTTGATATGAATGTGGAAAGGATAAGGGCATTTAGGTAGCCTCGTCTTGGTGTGTGGGAGTGTGGGATTTGGGGGGTTGGACCTCATAAATTATATATATGAGCTTGGTGGCGAGAGGGGCGGGGGTTTGGACATTTGGTTGCCCATTTTGAGCCTGGAGCCGATCAATTGTTAACCCATGCCTAGTTCCCTAAAATTTACCCGTATTTGGCCCGGTCTTGTAGGTGTTAGTAGTTCGTCTTAGCATATGTTTATTAGTGCAATGTGTGTTTATATAAAAAAAGAAAAAAAAGAGAAGAAAAAAAGAAAAAAAAAGGAAAATAAGTGAACGTTTCATCTGGTATATAGAAGTTTATGTTATGTTTTATTTTGTTTGTTTAGTTTGTAATAAGAAGATCGGGTTGAATCATGCGTTACTATACATATATATTTCCATTTCCTACCCATATGCCTAGCCAAGTTACAACCTTCAAGTCCCTTTGATTCACATTCATTTTTGGCAATTTTTAGGCAGAGGATCGATTTAGGTACAAGCATATTGTTGTGCAATCACCCATTTGCCTTGTGTGTGTCTAGCTTATATTTGCTAGTTGTTGATTGTCACCGAGATGAGAGATATAGTGAGGGGTGTGTTGTGCGGGTGTTAGGAATAGGTTAGTAAAAGGACTTTTTGCTTGGTTTATGTTTGATCGCTTGTGTACATGGAAATGGTTTTTGGTGAGTTGCTTGGGGGCAAGCAACGGTTAAGTGTGGGGATGTGATGGGTGGTCCATGGGACAACCCTTAAGTGTGTTAAAAGATAAGTTAATCCCCCATTTGATCATGTAATTGTCTTGAATTAGATAACTAGAGTTGCTCATGTTTCAGGTGTGTCCGGGGCTAAAAAGGAGTGGAAATGCAGCTTTGGATGAAAAAGGACTAAAGCGGGTTTCCTAAGGAATTGAACGAAGAAAAATGAAGATGAGCCTTGAGCCTGGAGCCTACCGTAACTTGCAGCAAGTGAAGGGCGAATTTTGGCTTGTGCAAGTGCTTGTGAACAATTCTAAACATTTGGTTTATGTTTTTTATTCGTATGAACGTTAAACTTGTTGGAATGATGATTCACCAAGCGATGTGTGGCTAAACTTTCGGTGATTATCCTAGGTTGAAGGTTTCTCTAAGACTTTTGTACTTTTATCCGTATTTCTAGAATAATGAACTTGCAATGTTTGTTAATTTTATTATGATGCATGAATGTTTGTTTGTAAATTGTTGATTGATATTTTGATCATAATCTAAACTGTACGTTCTTGGTGTCGTTGACAATCAAGATATCACGGGAGGGGTTAGGGTTGGATATTAGTTAATTGGTCATCGGGTAACAACCTCGCGTTTTCAAAATCCGAGTACTTAGTTCCTTTTCACCACAACAAACAATTATGCATGAATCATGTCTATGTGATTCTTTCTAGTTGGATTTAAGCACGAATGTCATTTGAAACTGGAAACCTAGGATGGTCGCTTTCTCTTAATCTGTGTTAACAACCAACCTTTGATTTGAAATTAGTTTAGTTAATTTTAGTTCTTAAAACCAAACAATCAAACTTCTGAATTTTCATTTCTGCAATTTAGTTTAATTTTAGTTAATCTACAAAGCTACATAATCAACATACATTCCACAGCCTCCCTGTGTTCGATACCCACTTACTGCTAGCTATTAGTTGTAATTGGTTTAAATTTGTGTGAGACTACGACAACACGTCAGCGAACGAGAGCTCCTGAAATTCCAAGAGGAAAGCTTTTAGTTGAACTTATCCAATATAACTTTCCAATTGGCTATCTGATTCACACTTGCCCCCATGGGCATTCTAAGATACATAAAAGGGAACACCCTTTTTTTACACCTAAGGATACCCACCAAATTATCAACCTCCTCATTATTAACCCCTACCTCATAAAAATTTACTTTTATTGAGGTTAACTTTAAGCCCGAACGCTAAATAGAAACATCTAAGAATTCTATTTAGGGTGTTGAGGTTCGCCTCGGACCATTCCCCAAAAAATAGCGCATCATCCGCATAGAATAAGTGGTAGAGACTTAAACCTTCTTTTGAGACCGACACCCCTTTGAAAGTTCCCGCAAGCGTAACTTTCTGAACCATAAAAAGAAGTACTTCCATTACCAAGGTAGATAGAAAGGGCGAGAGAGGATCTCTTTGTCTAAGACCCTGTTTTAGGTCGAACTCATCCATAGGGGCACCATTAACGAGTATTGAGGCACGACCTGTGTAAAGAATTCCCATGACCCAACTCTTCCATTTGGCCGGAAACCCATATGGTGCATCATGATGTGCGCAAAATGCAACATATAAATTACATCAAATGTGGCATAAAACGAACCCTTTTTTAGTACTAATGTTGGAAAAAAAACGTGTTTTTGTCTTCCTTTTGTATTTTCAGGATTAAATGAGCTCAAATGAACAAAAGAAGCAAAAAAGCAGCTAAATCTAACATAAATACAAGAAAAGGAATAAATGTGGCATGCCCGACCCCCCGACAGCATCCTCCCAAGCAAAAACAAGATAACAGAAGGCGGAACACGCCCCGGGCTCAATGAGCACGGGGGCGTGCCCAAGTGTCTGCAGAAAAGACAAAGTTGTAGAAGCTTCTATCACCCACCACGGGGGCGTGTCCAGCGGACACGGGGCCGTGGTCAACTCTAAGATTCGCACTCCTTCAATACCCACTGGTATTTGATGGCGGGGGTCCGAACTCCTTGATCCCCTCATATGTAAACTACTATTAATACTTTAACCCGACTACTTAGGATTGTATCCCTGCTGACTCAAACTACTTAGCCGAGGGTAACGTCACCTTCAGAAGAGGGGCCTACCACAATATGCATTAATAACTTAATAAATTATCTTTCAATAATCCAACCCTTTAGGATTGTATCCTTGCTGACTCAAACTACTGGGTTGAGGGTAACGTCACCTTCAGAAGAGGGGCCTACTACTATAACTAAGATAATCTCTTAAAAAGTGCAAAAGTGCGGAAATAATCAAAGGTTACACTAAATACGAGTCGGATACAAGTGATTCATCTTGTCTATCTGTTTTATTTTTATTTTTATTTTTCAGCATTTTAGTTAGTTTTATTTTTCTTGTTTAAAAACCTTTTTCTAAACTTTTGATTTGAATAGACGTTGAGGATAAACAGGTATTAAAAGCTCTTGTGTCCTTGGACGACCTCGGTATCTTACCAACACTTTACTACGCTCACGATGGGTGCACTTGCCCATATGTGTGTTTAGTGTTAGTAAATATCGTGTTTTATAAATTTAAAACTTGACTAAAAGTGTTAAAAGGCTTAAAATATACATTAAAAACTATACGACACTTCACTTGCATCAATTTTTTGGCGCCGTTGCCGGGGACACAAGGATTTTAAGAAAGTTAGGAATCAACGGCCTAATCGTTTTTTTCTTATTTTTCTATTTATTAAGGATTTTTCTTAATTTTTTTCAGTCTCTGCAGAGCTCGGCACGGGTCGTGCCTGGTCGGGCACGGGGCCGTGCTCAGCATTGTTACTGGCAGTTTTTATTTTCCGAGTTACAGGGAGTGGGGCACGGGGCCGTGTCGGTGCAGCACGGGGCCGTGTCGAGCTCCCCAGTTACAGGGATCCGCAAAACAACTACTGTATCTCCGACCACGGGCCGTGTTCACCTGAGCACGGGGCCGTGGTGAACTTTCTGACCAACATTTTTTTCTGTTTTTATTGTAGGACTTGGAATCCAGGCACCACATCTGAACTTTCTACGTAGTGTATGAGCTCCTGTTCTAGTAGAGACATAAAAGAACCTCTAGAAGAACCCGAACGCTTTCTCCGAAAAAGACTTAAAGCTAAAAACCAAGAGAAAGTTTCGGGGGACCCACTTCCAATGGCGGATCAACGTACCCTCATGGATTACCTACGACCCACAGTGGGTAATCTTGGCGCCGCTATCAATGCACCGAATGTCGAGGGCAACAACTTCGAACTTCGACCGCATTTGATACAAATGCTCAAAAACTCCGTAACCTTCCATGGGCTTGCGGACGAATATCCCCATCTGCATATCACTAACTTCCTAGAAATATGTGATACGTTTCGGATCAATGGAGCATCAAACGACGCCATCTGCCTTCGAATGTTTCCATTTTCACTAAAAGACCGAGCTAAGGCTTGGCTTAATACCCTCCCAGTTGGCTCGATAAACACCTGGGATGAACTGGCCCAAAAGTTTTTGTATAAGCATTTCTCTCCTGCTAAAACGGCTAAATTGATGACTGAAATTAATACATACTCACAAGAGGACGGGGAATCCTTGTATGAAACTTGGGAAAAGTTCAAGGAGCTACTGAGAAAGTGTCCTCACCATGGTCTAGCAGTATGGCAACAAGTATCCACTTTCTACAATGGGTTGTTGCCACACACAAGACAAAGACTTGACTCTAGCTCCGGGGGACTTTTAGGTAATCGTCGCCCAAATGAAATTTATAATCAAATTGAGGAAATTGCTCAAATCAATTTTCAGTGGCACACTCCCCGAGGCAACAAATCCATTGCCCCGGGCGCCCATAAGGTTGATGAAAGCACTTCCTTGCAAGCCAAAATCGAGGCCCTCTCTTCAAAAATCAAAAAGTTAGAAATGGCAAAAACGGTCTCGGTTATGGCTTGCGAGGGGTGTGGTGGGCCACATGAAAATTGGGGTTGTATGAAAGAAATTGATAATCAAACGGAATCGGTAAACTAGATTGATAATAGACCTAGGCCGTCGGGTCCTCCAACGGGTACCTACAACCAAGGATGGCGTAACCACCCTAACCTTGGTTGGAGAGAACCCGACAATAGTAGTAACCAACAAAATCTAAACCAATGAACAAACTTTCAACAACCAAGAAACGAGTCGCAAAATTTCTCTCAACAACAACAAGGGGGACGAGAGAGGCTTGAAGATACTGTATCTCGCCTCATCTCCGACTCCGAAAAGAAAAACTCGAATCGATTTCAACAACTGGAATCGAATTTTAAAAATCAACAAGCTAGTATTCAAAACATTGAAAAACAAATAAATCAACTAGCTCAAAATATGTCCAAGAGACCACAAGGCGCATTACCCAGCAATACCGAAACCAACCCAAAGGCACTAGTACATCTCATTACGTTGACAAACCGCACCGTGGGTCCCGAGGAGGCTCCGCTACCCCCAGTTGAAAAGAGCCGATCTAGTCAAACCGCGACTCCACCAACGGCCGAACAATAATCGGCTCCTAAACCAAATCAAGAGCCCCCCAAGAATCCTCCGGTTCCATACCCCGGTCGGTTAATTCACCAAAAGACCGATGAGCAATTCACAAAATTCGTAAATTTACTAAAACAATTGCATGTCAATATTCCATTTGTTGAAGTCCTAACCCAAATGCCTAAATATTCAAAATTTATGAGGGACTTCCTCACTCACAAAAGGAAAATCGAATCATTGCAATTAGTTAATTTAAGTGAAGAATGCTCCGCCTTGCTACTCAAAAAACTCCCGCAAAAGAAGATTAATCCTGGAAGCTTCACAATCCCTTGTTCGATTGGGGAATCTCCCATTCGCAATGCACTAGCCGACCTCGGGGCTAGCATCAACCTCATGCCCGCATCAATGTTCGACCGACTCGGCCTAGGGAAAACAAGCCCTACGAAAATTAGCATACAACTCGCCGATAGGTCGGTCAAATATCCACAAGGTGTCGCTGAAAATCTATTGGTTAAAGTCGGCGAATTTGTCTTCCCAGCCGACTTTTTCATACTAGATATGGAGGAAGATACCGAAGTACCACTCATCTTAGGTAGGCCATTCCTAGCCACGGCCCACGCAGTGCTAGACATGAATGGTGGGACACTAACATTAAGGGTTGGGGACAAGGAAATGAAGTTTGGAGTTGGCAAGAGAGTAGAAGACGATGACCCGGTCAATTACATGAAGGTCATAGACTCAAGTTTGGATGATGCTCTCCGACGGTGCAACATGGGATGCAAGACATCCCACTTGGGTAACATATGACTGGCTTTGGGTCTAGCCAATGACCCTTATAAACGTGGCGCACCACGGAGGCATTCCGCGAAACTATCTTTAGTTTAGTTTAGATTAGTTTTTATGCTTTCTAGTTTAGTTTTAATTTTCAGGAATAAAACACACTCGGGATGGTGAAGGATACCAAGGGAAACTTGCACCAACACCCCATGCACAAAAACAGGACCACCCGACAATTTTTCTTCATTACAGCAAGTTCAGCACGGGGCCGTGCTCATCCAACACGCCTCGTGCTTAACCATCTGCAGAAAAATGCCCAGTTCAGGTACCTGGACATGGGGCGTGCTCACTGAACACGCCCCCGTGTCCAGCCTTCTGTTACTTTATTTTGTTTTCTGTTACTGGCGATCTGAACACGGGGCCGTGTCTAGACGCCCAGTAACATAATTTTTTGTTTTTTCACATCTTTTTACACATTCAATCAAACTAAAAACTTATTTTTGGGACACATTGAGGACAATGTGTAATTTAAGTGGGGGGGGGGGGGATGCTAAAACCTTGAATTTTGCAAGTCCTAATTACAAGCCTTACACAAAACTCTATTGGAACCGCTAAACACCCCAATTTTTTTCAAAAATTTTCATTTTTTTACTTGTTTTGGTTTAATTTGGGAATTACAAGTTCTGAAAAGGTGATATTTTTATAAATTTACAACCGATAGCGTCGTGATAAAAAGAACCAACATAAGAAAATTATGAAGCGGCATGACAAATCTAGTTAAAATTTGATTATATATACTTGATCACATAAAAACCCATTCCTACAAAAAGTGAGTTTTGAGCCTTTATTGAGCATACAAATACACATATTTAAACTAAATGCTCATTTTTCGTTTCTTGTGTGAATAGCCACTTGGTTCTTACGACTCTAGAACTTGCCACGACAATACATTCCCGGTCCTTACCAACTTAAACCCAAGTAAGTAAATGATGGAGGCATTAGGACTAACCCTTTTTATTTCAACACTATTATTTTTCTTTTTTTTACGACCTACCCAACAATCCTCCTAGTTAACCCCTTTGAGCCTAAACCTTTTCATTTCTTAACCCAAATCAAACACCCTTTTACCCACCAAAACCCTTTTTCATTTTAAACCCTTTATTTTAGTAACAAAGCTCGGTTTTTCTTATGACTTCCTTATCAAAAAAAAAAATGATGATAATGAAGCCAAAAGAAACAAACAAACAAGGTTATCAAAAATAACTTTGTTTAAAAAAAATAAAAAAAATCGCTTCATTAGAATAAAAAATCATAAAAATAAAGTCTTATGAAAACCGATGCTTTTTACGCCTTTCGTCCTTTTCTACTAACCACTAACCCAACCACATACCTTTAACCCAAGCCTAACCCTTCCCCAAAAGTCCTCTTGATATTTATAAAGGTTTTTAGTTAAAAAGGAGGAGGATTGATTACTTGGCAAGCTTATGGTAGGAATAAGTTCCATGCCGCTCTCGAGTGTTTCACAAAAATACATCTTCGGCCGAGTGTTGAGTGATCCCCCGTGAGGTATGTGAACTTGTATATAAATGGAATTTTAAAAAGGCATGTTATGCCCTAATAAGTAATTTATCGTATGTAATGTTTTAAATAAATCATAACGAATAGGGTTGTAAATAATTAAAAATAAAACTTAATAAAGAATCTTGTAAATCCCGACACTCTATGACAAGCCCAAAAACCTTCTCTTCTACCCATTCCATTTGGGAGTGTAATCCACAATTATAAAGAGTTTTGCTTGAGGACAAGCAAAGATTCAAGTGTGAGGGTATTTGATGTGCGCAAAATGCAACATATAAATTACATCAAATGTGGCATAAAACTAACCATTTTTTAGTACTAATATTGGAAAAGGTGTGTTTTTGTCTTTCTTTTGTATTTTCATGATTAAATGAGCTCAAATGAACAAAAGAAGCAAAAAGACAGCTAAATCTAACATAAATACAAGAAAAAGGAATAAACGTGGCATGCCCGACCCCCCGACAGCATCCTCCCAAGCAAAAACAAGAGAACAGAAGGCTGAACACGCCCCGTGCTCAATGAGCACGGGGGCGTACCCAAGTGTCTGCAAAAAAGACAAAGTTGTAGAAGCTTATATCACCCACCACGGGGGCGTGTCCAGCGGACACGGGGCCGTGGTCAACTCTAAGATTCGCAAAATCTTGGAAAATCTTGATAGTACAGATACGCTTCTGCACACGGGGTCGTGCCCAGCGGACACGGGGGCGTGGTCAGCTAATGCAGACAAACTGCATTTAATGAAGAAAGAGAAGACGGGTGGACACGGGGCCGTGTCCGGGCTTCTGTGCAGGCTATAAATAGGGGTGCTTGGCTCATTTGCAAACCATCCCTTGACAAACCACCTCTCTCACACTTCACCCACCCACCACCACCATCACAACCCACATCCACCACCATCATCCATCATCCATCATAGAGTGTGTGTTGTAGTCTCGGGATCCAAAATTGATCGTAAGAGTTCTTGACAATCAAAGGCCATGTTTGCCTAAGTCTCTTACATCACTTGGTGAAGACAAGTGTTTGGTGTAATACTTTTTATTTTTAATCTTTTCGCACTTTTTATTTGGTTATGTATTAATGACTTTAATAACTAGTTTCTTATGTTGAAGGTGAGTCTTCCTTATCGTTTGTCCATGGTGTCTTGGCATTATTTTACTGTCTATATAAAATAAAAGATTTTCACCATTCATATCTCCACGGTCTATATGGAGGTATGTTGGCTACCTGGTCGGGGGTTAAGGGAACGGTTTGGTAAGAGTCTTGCCTTGTTCAGTGTATAGATCCTGCAAGAACCTGGGTCAACTTTAGTAGGACTTCCTTCAATACCCACTGGTATTGGATGGCGGGGGTTCGAACTCCTTGATCCCCTCATATGTAAACTAATATTAATACTTTAACCCGGCTACTTAGGATTGTATCCCTGCTGACTCAAACTACTTAGCCGAGGGTAACGTCACCTTCAGAAGAGGGGCCTACCACAGTATGCATTAATAACTTAATTAATTATCTTTCAATAATCCAACCCTTTAGGATTGTATCCTTGCTGACTCAAACTACTGGGTTGAGGGTAACGTCACCTTCAGAAGAGGGGCCTACTACTATAGCTAAAATAATCTCTTAAAAAGTGCAAAAGTGCGGAAATAATCAAAGGTTACACTAAATACGAGTCGGATCCAAGTGATTCATCTTGTCTATCAGTTTTATTTTTATTTTTCAGCATTTTAGTTAGTTTTATTTTTCTTGTTTAAAAACCTTTTTCTAAACTTTTGATTTGATTAGACGTTGAGGATAAACCGGTATTAAAAGCTCTTGTGTCCTTGGACGACCTTGATATCTTACCAACACTATACTACGCTCACGATGGGTGCACTTGCCCATATGTGTGTTTAGTGTTAGTAAATATCGTGTTTTATAAATTTAAAACTTGACTAAAAGTGTTAAAGGGCTTAAAATATACATTAAAAACTATACGACACTTCACACGCATCAAACACGTTAACCAAGAAGCTCGAGACACTATCATATGCCTTCTTGAAATCTGCCTTAAAAAGCATAATTTTTTTCGCTTCTTTGCCCACGCTAAGACTTCATTGGTAACAAGCGGCCCGTCCAAGATATTCAAACTTTGATGAAGTTAGATTTCTCATGAGAAACCACACTCCCTAACACAACCTTGAGCCTTTTAGCTAGGGTTTTAGATATAACTTTGTTGATGATACTGATAAGCGATATGGGTCGAAAGTCCAATAGAGTTAATGGGTATACCACCTTTAGGATCAAAGCCACAAAGGACGAGTTACATTGTTTGCGAATCGATCCGTGAGTGTAGAATTCATCCATAATATTGCCGAAAAAGGTTCACATCGGTCCTATAATTGCTGGAGAAAACACAAGGAGAAATCGTCCGGCTACGGCGATTTGTCTCCGTCGCAGTCCCAAACTACGGAATGCGTATCTTCCTTTGACAACGGTCTGATCAACAACTCTTTCTCCCCCTCCGAAATTTTTGTAAAATCCTTCATATGCTTCATTGTTGAAAAACATATTTCAATGGTTGTGGTGACGAGTAATGCGAGAGCAAGCTTTAAAAAATAACACGCCAATGTAAATAGTAGGTGTCTCTTTGTTAAAACCATTAACTTTACAAGACTTGATAAACCATCAAAGTTGTAAAATTGTGTATCCGTTTTTAAATGATCAATGTAGGTTGCGAGTTCAGCTGAAAGTCTTCTTTTATTGTTTTCATTGAAATCATATGGATACATCTCTACTATTCTTAGTACTTCTGGAATGTTAAACCCACCAAAATTATCACATGGACTCAAACTACATACAAAGAAGTAATTAGGTCTGATGTCACCTTGGTAAAACGGTTCCCAAACTCTTGTATTTTCATATTCAGAGCCTCATTGAATCGAACATACTCGTAATAGTGTTAATATGTGATGTTTTTTTTTTCATCTTAGCCACTTAGGGTTAATATATTCATCATCCATGTTTTTCACTTCAAGTTCATACTTGTCACGAAAAGAGTTAATCTTCTCAAACAACTCATTAAAACCTTCAAATCTATATTTTTTAAGTTGGTGTTTGATGGAAGAAACCAATGAAATCGCCTTCATCAAATCGTCCTCTTTTCTTTGAAGAAATTGGAATAATGTGTGTGTGATGTCTAGAATATGCAACATCAAGTGTGTGTAAAATACAAAGTCGTATTTTTTTTTTCATATCCTCTTGAAATCCATTCGCTTGTTTGGTACTAGGAAGATTCAAACTGGTTTTTCAACATATTGAAGAACTTCCATAATGTTTGGATATAAAGTAAGCTAATGAGAAAGTGTTTTGTAGTGGGAATGCCAACTTGTATCTTCGACCTGGAAAGGGACATTTCTTGATTCAACCCACTTCCGGTATATACATTTAAGATTCTTGCTTTCTGTTTAAATATTAGCTAGTGGGTGTGGAAGTTTAAAATGAGTTAATTATTAAGGGTATTCTAGTTATATTACATCCATTTAGACTATACGGAGTGGGGCTTGAAAGGGGCGTGGAAAACTCTTTCAAGCCCCAACATCACCCTGTGGGCGGGCTTGAAGGTGGTGTGTGGCATGGGGTTTCAAGCCCCAACATCACCCTGTGGTGGGGGGGGGGGGGGGGGGGGGGGGTTGGCCCGATTTGATTGAATAAATTTGATTTACTTGTTTGGGTTTAAAATTTTAAGTTTCTAGACTTATTTTATGGGAAATTCACACAAATGAACATTTTGACCAGTTTTTTTTTTTTTTTTTACTAAAATAATCATAGACTATTTTAATCTGCATCATGTAAACTATAAGCCACATGTGAATTTTTATTTGTAAAAAAAAAAACAATTAAAACGGTGCATGATGAACGTAGTAAACCAAACAACAACCTATGGCTATAACTATTTCGAAGGTTTAGCTTGTGTTGGAGGCCCATATAAGCATACATGACCAAGGCCCATAGGCCATAACCGTTTTTAGGCCTAAATTCTGAAGCACCACCAGAGGGGGTGTTTGGCCTAGCTTTTTTATCTAAGCTTATAGCTTTTTTAGCTTATCTTTACAAAATAAGCACTAATGGGTGTTTGGTTTAGCTTTTTAAGCTTATGCTTATTAGCTTATATAAGCTAATTTCAAGAAGCTTATGTGAACATGGTTTTTAGCTTATTTGAATAAGCTTATTTGAAGAAGATGATTTTTTACTCATTACACACAATGATATTATACCCCTTCCCATAATAAAAAATAACTTAACAAACAACTAAAGATTAATTATTAATTATCAACTTGTAGAATATAAGCTAATCCAAACACTTAAAAATAGCTTATCAAATGAAAGAAAATAAGCATAAGCTACTTCAAAATATAAGCATAAGCCAAAAAAATAAAAGCTAGGCCAAACACCCCCTGAGTATATATTTTCTGTGTCATAATATTGTTTAATCAAATTTTGACATCACAGCTATAAGCAGGGGCGGACCTACCCTTTGGCCAGGGTGGGCGGCCGCACCCTTTGAAAAAAAAATTTAGTCTATATTTTAGGCAAAAAACCCGACCGCACCCCTTGAAAATATAGTTGAACACATCATCCGCACCCCCAACAAATAACTTCTGGGTCCGCCACTGGCTATAAGCCTATAAACTTTTTAGTTTACATCTTCAATCCCAAACTCAAATAATGCTGTTACCTAATCTTTTTCCATAAAAAAAATAAGATAACTTAAGAAATATTAATATATAAAATACAATGGTTTTGCCTCTCTAAAAATTCAGTTAAATGGAGTGTCTGTGATTCGTAATAACATGATCAATCAACTTCAAGGTTGAGGGTTCCTGTCTCATAGCGGACAAGATGTGTGTATTTAGGAAAAAGATTAGTAGGCATGTAAATTACCCGTTCTAAAAATTTAATACATACATTTACATTTATTTGGATATAACTTTTATTCAGTAGAAAATGTGAATCGTGTTTTACATGTATATTGTACAACATTACAAATTTAATCAAATACAAATAACATACCCTAGCTATTCGTGATCCGAATTAGTCATGGAAGGAAATGAAAATTTGTTTTAGAAATGAGGTCTAACAGCTAAAACATATATAATTTGGCAAATTAAGATATGAGAAATGCTAGATGAATGACAAGGAAACCTCCAACAAGAAAAGAAACACGAAAGGAACAAAGACGGTCGCCTCTTTAGGTAGGTTCAAACCATTCTTGATCTGGTAACTGTTCTTGATCGGGTAAGATGCTTGAATTGCAATTCCACATTGACCCTCTTCGTCTTTTATGTTTCGTTCCATTCTTATGTAGCCTTGTTCACCCCATTCTACACCCCATGAGTTTCTTACAATCCAATACTCCTTGCCATCTTCGGTCCCGTATCCAACCAAGACTACAGCATGGTCCACCACCATTCCACATGAACCGTTGTAGATACCCTAAGAAAATTCAAGAAACCATCACTTGTAATTGTAATAATCATTTTTCAAAACTAAAATCCGAACACTGCCTAATCTTTTAGAGTGACAATTCAATATTAAATAGTTTTCAAGTAAATACCACCCAACCAACAAAATAACAACCCTTAATCAACAAGATTCTATGGAGATGCAAAAAAGATTAATAACTACCGGTTCAAATAAACAAATGTATACTAACTCTTTGCTCTTTGGATCTTATCTTTTACTTGACCCTCATAAAACTGTCAGGTTGGATCCCCTAATGGGCCAAAACAATTCATTTTAAAAAGTAACAATTTGATTTAGGTTAAAATGGTTAAGACCAAATTGAAGTTTAACATAATTTGATTTTGCTTCATACTATAATTTGCTAAGTTTTTTCCAATGTTTTAAAATCTGGTTTTTATATCGTACCGGATTTGGCTCATAAACAGTTTAACCGGGTGTATCGGCGAGTCAACCGGGTTCACCAGGCGGTTTAACCGGTTATACCAGACAGTTCAACCAGTACAACCGACCGGTTTGAACCGGTTTTTAAAACATTAGTTTTTTCACTAAGTTCAAAGATGACTTCACCGGCAATAAATCAAAATCTAAAAGAGTTAATTACATAGTTAGTCCCTGTGGTTTACATAAATTAACAATCTAAGATACTAATAGTTTAAAATCACTTCTTAGGTTACTAACTTTTCATTTTTTAACAAGTGGGGGTATTAACGTTAATTCCCTGGTTAACTATTAGTACCTTGATTGTTAGTTTGTGTAAACCATAGGGACTAACTATTTAATTAATACCCCCACATGTTAAAAAATGAAAAGTTAGTATCCCAGGAAGTGATTTTAAACTATTAGTACCTTAGATTGTTAGTTTGTGTAAACCACAAGGACTATGTAATTAACTCAAATCCAAAACGAAAAAAAAACTAATATTGAAGAATAGCCGCAAATCCGTAGGTAATCAGATCACATTATTGTTGACATGACTACCGCCTCAACCGCACTGTGTCGGGTACTCCACTACAACAGTCGCAACTCCATCATAGGTTTGTATGTATTTATGTCGCATGTAACAAGTGTAGGTATTGCTGGAAATCAGGCCCTTGAACGAATACGCAAACACGATATTTGAACGAATTGTCCGACTCTTATTATTAACGATGAAAGAACACAAAGTACAATAACACTAACCTTCTATTTATACTAAACTCATTCTAGTTTTAACCCGACTCAAACTCTATTTAATTAAATAAACTAACCAACTAAATAAACATATCTAATAAACTATCAATTATCCTTATAAAAACTCAATAAATAATTCACCATAATTATTTATAATATGTCTATCTTGATCTATTTCTCTTCAAGGGTGGAGATACAATAGGAAGTTAATTTGGCTAGAAAGGCTAGGAAGTGATCTTGACCATCCATTTAGTTAATCAAGGGCTAAGATTAAATCAGGGAAATTGAAAAGAAGAAAAGAGGCGCATGAGTTTGTTTAGGGGCATTCTAGTCAATCCAAGCCAATAGTTTCTCTCTCCTCAAATTCCCCCCCATTTTTTAAACGTTAATAACTCTTTCATACGACATTATTTTTTATAAAAATTGCACAAAAAAAACGAGCGTTTTTTTTATCTTTAAACGAGTATACTATTGCTATATTTAAAAAAAAAAATTAAAACCCAGTTGCGTAAAACGCAATAGAAAAACCTCCAGTTACGTAAAACGCAATGAAAAAAAAACCTAAAAAATGACATTTTTCTAAAACGCAATGCACCAAAAACACAAATAAATGACTTATTTGTAAAACGCAATGGCCAGAAAACACAAAGAAATGTCTTATTTCTAAAACGCAATAGCCTAAAAACTCAAAAGAAAATGTACTTTCTAAAACGCAATGCACTAAAAACACATAAAAATGTGTTTTACCTAAAACGCAATGCACAAAAAACACAAAGAAATGTCTTATTTGTAAAACGCAATGGCAAGAAAACACTTAAAATGTTTGTTTTCTAAAACGCAATGGACTGAAAACACATAAAAAAGTGTTTTACCTAAAACGCAATGCACAAAAAAACACAAAGAAATGTCTTATTTGTAAAACGCAATGGCCAGAAAACACTTAAAAATGACTCATTCTAAAACGCAATTGCCTAAAAGACAAAAGAAAATGTTCTCTGTAAAACGCAATGGACTGAAAACACCTAAAAAAGTGTTTTACCTAAAACGCAATGCACCAAAAACACTTCAAGAATGTGTTTTTTCTAAAACGCAATGGCCAGAAAACACTGAAGAAAGTGAATTGTCTGTGCTGTGAACTGTCTGGACCTCTGCCCCTTGGACCCCGCCAGAGGCTGCCGCCCCTGGGACCCCGCTACCAGGGGCGCTGCCCCCGGACCCCCGCCAAGATCGTAAAACGCAATGACTAAATCAAAAACCCATATCGTAAAAATGAAATTAAAGAATTTCTTACATGGATCGAAGTGATTTCTTCAACAATTGACGATTTTTGAATGATTGAAACACTTATCAGCGCTCGAATCGAACGGATCGAGTGATTATCTTCAAAATCACCGGAAAACGAGATTTTGTATGAAATTAAACTGGGTTTTCTTCAAAAAAGCTGAAGAACACGTTGATCGGGTGTTTGAATCATTGATTGGTGATGAAAATCGCAATATAAGGGTTGGATTGACTAAAATACCCTTTTTCTTTATTTTAAATGTTGCCACATGTCCTAATCCTATTGCTTCCTAGACTTCCTAGCCAAAATAAACTTCTTATTTGATCTTTTCCCTTCTCTTCAATTCAAGATTAACTTCTTCAGGTATGCTTCTATGTTGGATGTGGTATGTGTGTAAGTCTGCATGTATGTGGTAGATAGGTTGTCATACTATAAATCTGTATCTATCTATCTATACTATATAATAAAGGAAACCTACGAGGGACACGTGTCGTATTAATATGCAGAATTTTTTCCACGCCTTTTTTTCTCTAATTTAGTTTATATCCTTTAGGTTTGAATATTATTTATGTATTTCCTAACTCATAAGTGATAAGCCATAATTATAGATAAGTTTTATTTTTTATTTTACGTATTCTTTAGATTTAGATATTATTTATATGTTTTCTAACTGATAAGTGATAGTCATAATTATAGATAAGTTTTTATTTTTATTTTATTTTATATATTTTTAGGCTCAAATATTATGTATATAGGGGGTCGCTAAAATGAAAACCACCCCCAGTTAAGAGAACCACGAGAACCACTTTCCAACCATTGATCTTTGAATATAGATGGATGAGATTAAAAGTTATAAAAATAATAGTAAATTATTTTTGTCTTATTATGTTTTTAATATTTTAATGTCAAAATGGCAGTTTAGTAAATTTGTTTGTTTTGTCTTATTGTATATATTGTTTTTTATTACTTTTTTTTCTTATTAAATTAATTGTTTTTTATTAAAATCAGATTTTTTAATTAAAAAAATTTAAAATCTGATTTTGTTTACAAAAAACAACGCGCCGTTTTTACACCCCCGTATTCACGCCGCGTATTTACGCGTCGTTTTATCACCCGGTTTTTTTACGAGCCGTTTTTTACGCCTCGTTTTTCACGTCCCGTTTTTACGCCGTTTTTTATACCCCGTTTTTAAGTGCTGTTTTTTTACGCACCGTTTTTTACGTCCCATATTTACGCACCGTTTTTTACACACGTTTTTAAACTTTTTTTACGGTTTTATTCTTTTTTTTACGGAAACTTTTTTTACGGTTTTAAACTTTTTTTTACAAAAAAAAAACTTTATTACAAAAAAAAAAACTTTTTTACAAAAAAATTTTTTACAAGTTTTTTTTTACAAAAACTTTTTAACAAAGAACAAAAATTTATACAAAATTTTTTTTACGATTAACCTTTTTTTTACAAAAACTTTTTTTAAACTTTTTTACGTTTTTTTTACAAAAACTTATTTTACGGTTTTAAATTTTTTTTTACAAACTATTTTACCAAAAATTTTTTACAAATTTTTTTTTATAAAAACTTTTTTAGCAAAAGACAAATTTATACGAAAACTTTTTACGGTTTTATACTTTTTTTTATAAAAACCTTTTTTACACACACGTTTTTTAACTTTTTTACATTTTTACGAAAACTTTTTTTACGGTTTAATTTTTTTTACAAAAACCTTTTTACAAAATAACAAATAGAGGAGAGAGAAATGTGAAGAGAGAGAAATTGAAAATACTTAAAAAAAGAAAATTTTAATAGGAGAGATAGATGATTTGATGGTTTTGATTAAATGACTATATTACCCGTTTAGTTGTTATTATCTGATTGGTGGAGAATGGTTCTCACGGTTCTCGCAACTGGGGTGGTTTTCATTTTAGCCCCCCCCCCCCCCCATATATATATATATAGGGTTAGGATTTAGAAAGAACGGTGAAAAGTGTGAGAACATTTAGAACGATTTTGGTGGTGACATGTTGCATTGATGCTAAATTACACTAAGTGGTAATATTGTCAAAAAAACTCACTCACATGAATTGTGTGTTCAAATAAAATGCCATAAAAACACCAAATTCAAAAAAAAAACGTCATGAAAATACCCAGTTAAAAACGCCATAAAACACCCAGTTCAGAAAAATGTCATGAAAAAAGTCAGTTGAAAACGCCATAAAACACTCAGTTCAGAAAAACGCCATGAAAATACCTAGTTAAAACACCATAAAAACACCTAGTTCAGAAAAACACCATGAAAATACCTAGTCTAAAAAGCCATAAAACACCCAGTTCAGAAAAACGTCATAAAACCCAGTTAATTTTTTTTCGAAAAGTATATCAATAGTATACTCATTGGAAAGATAAAAAACACTGAGTTATATGGTGTAATTTTTTCGAAAAATAATCACGTATAAATAAGTTAATGTCGTTTAAATATGATGGGGGGGGGGGGGGGAATGACATGTGATTAGCATGTGCACATTTGTTTGGATCTTCCTATTTGATTCCTCCTGGTAGTTCCAGGGCCCCTATTATTTAAAAAAATGTCACCGCATCAATCTCAACCACAAACCACTAAGATCTTGTGCCTGAGAATCGTTCTCACCATTTTCACACTTTGGGGCGTTCTCTCCTGATCATGTTCCTATATATATATATACCTGAATTCATTTGTTTACTTTACAAATTTAATAATGTTATTAAAATTCTTAAGGCTATGTTTTTCTTTTATATTCCAACTAAAGAAAATTCAGTTCATTATTATTATTATTATTATTATTATTATTATTATTTAGTTTCATAATCAGGATGTTACACAAATGAAACTATATAAAAGATAACCGGCTTATAGCCTAGCGCTATCATGACGTTCGAGAAATGTGTTCTTACAAATTATCTACTAAACTGCATAAAATACTTATTATTATTATTGTTGTTGTTGTTGTTGTTGTTGTTGTTGTTGTTGTTGTTGTTGATGTTGTTATTATTATCATTTTGCGTTATGTTATAATTCAGTGAGGGGAAGATTCATTTTCCCTCTTATTTTAGTTTCTTTCAAATTCTATTATTTAATTTTAAAAATATTAATTAAAAATCAGTAATATCTTATCACAAAACTGTTTTATGGTATTTTAATATTCATTATTAACTATATTTATTTTATTTATCCCGTGTAATACACAGGGTTCTAAACTAGTGTACTTTAGATATTAGGGTAAATTACTTTTTGGGTCTCTGTGTTTTATGGGGTTTAACCACATGAGTCCAAAATCAAAATGTTTAACGCCCTGAGTCCTTATAGCCACTTTTCTTAACCATTTGAGTCCAAATTTCTAACACCATCCACTAAGTCTGTTAACTATGAGGGTGATTTGGTCATTTACACACAAAGTACAAGTCTTATACGCACATGGGTACAAGGAACAAGTCTTTAATGCATTAACTTTTAATATATAATATATATATATATAAATAAATAAATTACCTACCTTTCTCCAGCGACCACCACCACCGTCTCTCTCTACCTTTCTCCAGCCACCACCAACAACCATCCCCAACCACCACCCTAAACCATCACCAACTGCCCAGCCACAAACAACATAACAGAACCGATACCCACCCAAAATTCAGACAAGAACATAATAAACACCCTACAAAGAGAACCCCCCCAGCCCCAACAGACAACAAACACTACCCAAACTCAATTCTTGCAAATCTGCTCCAGTTCGAAACGGCAAGTCGGGCACAAGCCATCCCCCACAACCACCCCCACCAAACCTTCAACCCATTGTGCCCGGAAGCATTGGAACATGCTGGAAATTTCAACCTAGCAACCCAATGTTGATCCAGCGCTAATAGTAGGTATTATTATATGCATTAAGAGAGAGAGAGGGGGAGAGAGAGAGAGAGAGAGAAAAAGAGATATAGGGTTGTTGAATAAGGGTGCTGAAATTGGAACCCTAGGTTGGGGGTACAGTGGACAACATCACACTACCGACCATCTTCTTCTCATCCTAGGGTGGTGGTGGTGTTGTGGTGGCGCGATGGTAACAGCGTGAGGGTGGTGGCGGCGGCGTTATGGTGGTGGTGGCGGTAGCGTTAGGATGGTGGTGGTGATGGTGGCGGCATTAGGATGGTGTGGTGGTGTTGTGGTTGAGAGAGAAGGGGGAGAGAGATGAGGAAGAGAGATAGAGAGTAATCAGTGTGTGTTGTGTGAGTGTGTGTGAGATTGTTTATGTATTATTAACAACAACAACAATAATAATATGAAGGGACATTTTAGTCTTCTAATGAAAAGCTAACAGAAAATTAAAACATAGTTAGAAATTTGTACTCAAATGGTTAAGAAAAGTGGCTATAGGGACTCAGGGCGTTAAACATTTGATTTTGGACTCAAGTGGTTAAAACCCCTAAAACACAGGGACTCAAAAAGTAATTTACCCTAGAGTTAACTTTCTTTTTGCTCCCTGTGGTTTGGTCATTTTAACGGTTTTGCTTCAATAGTTTAAAAATAGTCATTTTCCTCCCTGATCTTTTGAGTTTGTCGCCAGTTTGCTCCTTGACTCTAACTCAGTTAAAACGTTCAATTAAAAGTAGGGGTATTTCGGTAGTTTACTCCCTGGCTCTAACTTAATTAAAACGTTTCGTTAAAAGTCACGGTAGTCGTGGTCGGTAGGTGGTAGTTGCAGGTGGTTGTGGATGGTGGTGGCCGGAAGAAAAAGTAGTTGGAAAGATGGGAGATCTGAAAAGAATTACTTATATACATGTAAATAAACAAGTTATAGGTTTATTTAGGTGAAAAGACTTACATAGCTTTGCTTTTATCTATAAAATTACTAAAATACCCTTCTAGTTAATGGATTTTTTGGATGGAGTTAGAGGCGGGTAGCAAAATGACGATAAGTTAGAAAAATCAGGGAGGAAAATGACTATTTTTAAACTATTGGGGCAAAACCATTAAAATGACCAAATCACAGGGAGCAAAATGAAAGTTAACTCTTTACACTATATATTATTAGGGTGAGTATCAAATAGGAAGTTTATAGTTTATTTTGGCTAGGAAGGATATGAAGCAAAAGGATTATGACATGTGGCAAAATTTAAAATAAAGAGAAATGATATTTTAATCAATTTTATCCAATCTTCTTCCTTCTTCTCCCACAGTAACTTCAAAACCCACCATTTTTAAAACCCACCATCCTCAACCTTTTCTTCACTTTCTATCTCAATAATCACTACATTATAGTGCGATTTTCGTCACCAATCAATGATTCAAACACCCAATCAACGTGTTCTTCAACTTTTTTGAAGAATCCTAGTTTAACTTCATACAAATCTCGTTTTTTCTCATGATTTTGAAGCGATCACTCGATCTGTTCGATTCGATCGCTGATAAATGTTTCTATCATTCAAATTTCGTCAATCGTTGAAGAAATCGACTTTGATCCATGTAAGAAATTCTTGAATTGCATTTTTACGATCTGGGTTTTTGAATTGAGTCATTACGTTCTACGGGGGTTCCAAGGGGGAAACGCCCCCTTGGCGGGGGTCTGGGGGTAGCACCCCCGGGAGCAGGGTCCAAGAGGCCGCAACCTCTGGCGGGGGTCGAAAATATAATTTTCTGGAAGTTGCCTCATTTCGTAGACAAAAATTCGTAAACAGTTTTTGAGAGAACACTGGTTCAATGCGTTTTAGAGAGAACACTTTGTTTTGTGTTTTTAGGCCATTGCGATTTAGAAAAAAGACATTTTAGTCCATAGCGTTTTAGAAAAACACATTTTGAAGTGTTTTAGTCCATTGCGTTTTAGGGAAACACACTTTTATGTGTTTTCAATCCATTGCGTTTTAGAAAGAACATCTTCTTTTGTATTACATTTTGAAGTGTTTTAGTCCATTGCGTTTTAGGTAAACATATTTTTATGTGTTTTTAGTCCATTGTGTTTTAGAAAGAACATCTTCTTTTGTATTTTTATGCCATTGCGTTTTAGAAATAAGACATTTTTATGTGTTTTCTTGCCATTGCGTTTTAGAAAAACACATTTTTGAAGTGTTTTTAGTTCATTGCGTTTTAGGTAAACACATTTTTATGTGTTTTTAGTTCATTGCGTTTTAGGTAAACACATTTTTATGTGTTTTCAGTCCTTTGCGTTTTAGAAAGAACACTTTCTTTTGTGTTTTAAGCTATTGCTTTTTAGAAAAAAAAAATACATTTTTAAGTGTTTTTTGGTCCATTGCGTTTTAGAAAAACACATTTTGAAGTGTTTTTAGTCTATTGCGTTTTAGGTAAAACACATTTTTATGTGTTTTCAGTTCATTGCGTTTTATAAAGAACACTTTCTTTTGTGTTTTCTTGCTATTGCGTTTTAGGTTAAACACTTTCTTTTATGTTTTTTAGGCCATTGCGTTTTAAAAATAAGACATTTTTTTGTGTTTTTGGTGCATTGCGTTTTAGAAAAAAAAGTTATTTTTTTACGTTTTTTTTTTCATTGCGTATTACGTAACTAGGTTTTCGAAAATACAACAATAGTATACTCGTTTTAAAGATAAAAAAACGCTCGTTTTTTTGGTGCAATTTTTATAAAAAAATAATGTCGTATAAAAAAGTTATTAACGTTTAAAAAATGGGGGGAGAATTGGAGGAGAGAGAAACTATTGTCCTGAATTGACTAGAATGCCCTTACACAAACCCACGCGTCTCTTTTATTCTCTTCAATTTCACTTATTTAATTTTACACTTGATTAAATCAATTGATGGTCAGGATTAGTTTCTAGCCAAAAAAACTTACTATTATATCCTAGGGTGAGGATCAAATAGGAAGTTTATTTTGACTAGGAATGATAGAAAACAATAACATTATGACATGTGGCAAAATTTAAAATAACGAGAAAGGGTATTTTAGTCAATCGTATCCAATCTTCTTCCTTCTTCTCCCCAGTAACTTCAAAACTCACCATTTTCAAAACCCACCATCTTCAACCTTTTCTTCACTTACTATCTCAATAATCACTACATTATAGTGCGATTTTCTTCACCAATCAATGATTCAAGCACCCAATCAACGTGTTCTTCAAATTTTTTGATGAAACCCAGTTTAATTTCATACCAAATCTCGTTTTTTTCCCTGTGATTTTGAAGCGAATCACTCGATTCGTTTGATTCGATCGCTAATAAGTGTTTCTAACATTCAAATTTCGTCAATCGGTGAAGAAATTTATGTAAGAAATTTTTGAATCGCATTTTTACGATCTGGGTTTTTGAATCTAGTTATTGCGTTTTACGATCTTGGCGGGGGTCCGGAGGCAGCGCCCCTTGGAGCAAGGTCCAAGGGGTGGCAGCCCCTGGTGGGGTCAAAGTGGCGGAGCCCCTAGCTGGGGTCGAAATTTTAATGAAACTGCATTCGAAATTTTAATTTTCTGGAAATTGCCTCATTCCGAAGACAAAAATTCATAGGTAAAACACATTTTTGAAGTGTTTTTAGTTATTGCGTTTTAGAAAAAACACATTTTTGAAGTGTTTTTAGTCATTGCGTTTTAGGTAAAACATATTTTTAGGTGTTTTCAGTCCATTGCGTTTTAAAAAGAACACTTTCTTTTGTGTTTTTAGGCCATTGCGTTTTATAAATACGACATTTTTATGTGTTTTTTGGCTATTGCGTTTTAGAAAAACACATTTTTGAAGTGTTTTTAGTCATTGCGTTTTAGAAAAACACATTTTCGAAGTGTTTTTAGTCATTGCGTTTTAGGTAAAACACATTTTTAGGTGTTTTCAGTCCATTGCGTTTTAAAGAGAACATTTTCTTTTGTGTTTTTAGGCCATTGCATTTTATAAATAAGACATTTTTATGTGTTTTTTGGCTATTGCGTTTTAGAAAAACACATTTTTAAAGTGTTTTTAGTCATTGCGTTTTAGGTAAAACACATTTTTAGGTGTTTTCAGTCCATTGCGTTTTAGAAAAAAAAAAAAGACATTTTTAAGTGTTTTCTGGCCATTGCGTTTTAGAAATAAGACATTTCTTTGTGTTTTTGGTGCATTGCGTTTTAGGTAAAACACATTATTGCGTTTTAGAAAGCACACTTTCTTTTGTGTTTTTAGGCTATTGCGTTTTAGAAATAAGACATTTCTTTGTGTTTTCTGGCCATTGCGTTTTACAAATAAGACATTTTTTGTGTTTTTGGTGCATTGCATTTTAGAAAAATGTCATTTTTAGGGTTTTTTTCCATTGCGTTTTACGTAACTGAGTTTTTTGCATTGCGTTTTACGCAACTGGGTTTTCGAATTTTTTTTTCGAAAATATAGCAATAGTATACTCGTTTTAAAGATAAAAAAACGATCGTTTTTTTGTGCAATTTTTATAAAAAAATAATGTCGTATGAAAGAGTTATTAATGTTTAAAAAATGAGAGGGAATTGGAGTAGAGAGAAACTATTGCATTGGATTGACTAGAATGCCTCTAAACAAACCCACGAGTCTCTTTTTTTTCCTTCAATTTCACTCATTTAATCTTAGCCCTTAAATAAATAAATAAATGGTCAAGATTACTTTCTAAGCTTTCTACCCAAATAAACTTTCTATTATATCCAAACCCTATATTATTATACATTTCAATTTACAAACATTATTGTAGATTTTGATTTATCGAAAGTTGTAAAAACTTTTAATTTTTAGTTTCTATATATCAAAGACCACAAATAACTATGGATATTTGATGGTTCGTCGTCTCCATTAAAAAAATCATTGTAATCTTTTGTGAAACAAGCGACAGATTATCATTATCGATGGTTTCACAAATGGACAACACATGAAGTTAGAAATTACCGAGGCGTAGTGTTGGAAATCCCGGCTACTAGAATCAATAGAAACAGAAACAGGCTGGTTTACAACAGCAATTTGCAATGCTGACTCATTGAACATTGGAACATCTTCATAGCCATTAATCAAACCATGTTTTTCACTTTTCTGGATTACAACAAAAAGAACACAATATAATAGTCAACATCATTTGATTATCAACATTACTACTTTAAGTAAAGATGTGAGAATATGATTCAAACCCTATTGTTGCTGCATAATCCATCCATCCCGATGTAAGGGTAGTCTTTGTCGGAATAAATACCGCCACTCCTAACGATGAAATCAAACGCATGATTCGTGTACCCTCCGTTGCATCCTTGGCTGTAAGATGTATCACAATCTACCAATTCTTGTTCTGATAATGTGATTAGGTCACCTGTAACTATCTGGTTTATAGCTTCCACTGCTCCAACACTTGAGAATGCCCAACAACACCCTTTAATTCAATCAACATGAATGAATCTACTATGTTAATCTACTTTGGAGTTTGCAAAAGGAAAACTTCAGCGTTTTATTTTTCATAAGATATTTCAGTCTTGTATAACTTTTTTTTATAAACGTTAAAGTTTTTTAATAATAAATGAGGCAAATAAAATAGGAAAATTGGTTTTTAATAAACCAACCTTTGTCCCGTTGGTAATAATAATCTTACTTACGTAATTGGTATAAAATAATCCTACCTATCAATATGTTGGTACTTAATGAACTTCCGTTAATTTTTTTTAACTGAAGTTAATTTTTAAGTTTTATTTATTACACAAAAAGTCCATGTAGTTGTAATTTACTAGTTTTAACTATTTTATAAAACAAAAAAACCTCAAGGGACTGTAATTTACTAGTTTTAAAATAGTTAAAACTAGTAAATTACAACTACAGGGACTGTTTGTGTAATAAATAAAACTTCAAAACTAACTTCAGTTAAAAAAAATTAACGGAAGTTCATTAAGTACCAACATATTGATAGGTAGGATTATTGTATACAATTACGTAGGTAAGATTATTATTTACCAACGGGACAAAGGTTGGTTTATTAAAAACCAATTTTCCAATAAAATATGTACAAATCTTGTTTATTGTTTAGTGGTTATATTTTTCAAATTGACATGAAATAGGAGGTAACATTGAAGAAAAAAATCACTAAAGAATAACCAAGTTACATAATTGTTCAATTTAAGTCGATCTGAAAAAATAAATAATCACTAAATAGTAAATAATATTCATATATGTTTCATTTGTCTCAATTTAATTTAACATTTATAAAAAAAGAATTATACGATATTGGAACACGTAGAGTGACTTTCGAGGAACAAAAAAAACTTGCAATGACTTTTATGAGTCACTTAGGAAACTTGGTTACTATTTTATAAAGTGACCACTTTTAAATAACTAACCGCATCTTCCTTGATCTTTGACGGCTCCAATGGCACCTTTGGTCCTCCAGTCAATGGAATCTGGCGGGACATCGCCTGAACGAATAGAGTAACGATCACTCTTGACATTGTTGAGCTTACGCTTAGAGTTGATCTTTTTGGGCATAGTGTAGAGTAACCGATACTCTTCAAGAGATAAATCTGCGAATTTGTTGAGTCCAAGCTTGTAAGAATGACCACCAGAGTTGTGTTGTTCTATGTACTCGAGGTTATCTTTAAAAATCTGAAATCTCTTCTCCTTCTCTTCAACGGTGTCGTAGATTTTGCCATGTTTAACGAGCCATGACATGAACATGTCATTGGCTTCATCGTTGGTGGTGGTCATTTCGTCGTATTTGTCCATGGCGGATGAGATGGAAAAATGAACAAAAAGCAAGAGAACCACTATTGAAGGGAGCTTCATTGTGTTGAAGACTAGAAGAGGAGACTGATGAATGAAAAATACGAGGGGAGGGAATATATATATATATATATATATATATATATAAAGTGAGAATGGAAGTCGAGTTCATGTGTTATTATTTGTGAATACTATTATTATTATTATTATTGTGAAGTTTATATATTTTTTTTATCATTTTAATAATTTTTAAGTTTTGTTAAAAATAACTTTATTTGAATGTTTGTTGCATTTTAAAATTTAACGTTTCTCGATATTCATTTGTCAACATTATAATTATTTGATGATAAATATATTTACCATAGATGATTCATTGATTTCATCATAGCCTCTTCCTTTCACAGTTAAAAATCCACTGGCAGGGATGATCATAGTTTGTCTGGCTTGAAGTTATGCTCAATTTTGGGTCAATAGCTAATAGCCAACCATGCAAGCCTAAACAATAGCATTGTGCTAAAATAGCTATTTATAAACCACCAAGTCAAACAAGAAAATATGGTGGGATTCTCATGAACAAGAAAACATATAACATTTTCAATACATAAGTAACATCAATACTTAATGGCTGGATATTCTCAAGCATCATTTCCAACCTTGTAATCTTCAAAACACGACATTACAACAAAGAGACAATAGGCATACGTTTTGAACAGCGTCTTTGTATAGAATAATGAAAGTCTCGTAAAAGTTACACATTTGACAACGAACATTAAATTCACCTAATTCGATTAACTAATGATCATGAACAATTAACGGAACAAAATATTTAATTATCTGGAATAATTGCATATTCTTGTGTAACGGGATTTGTTATTTATAAGGGTTAGAAGTAATGTAACGTTTAATTTTTTATTTAATTAAACTACGGTTTTTGAGCCTCGTATCGCGTCTGAGACTTAATCTAAGTGTATTGGGTTTTGAGGACCGGGAGGTTATTAGACACATGATTAACTAGTTCTATACGACGGTATAATAAAATAAGTAAGGTTATTAACAATTTCATTATGCATCAAGTTTTTAACTTAACCATTGACTACTAAACAATGTTTTAAAATCGGTTTTTAAATCATATCGGATTAGACTCAAAAATGGTTCAACCGATTCAAACGGGTTGTACCGGAGGGTTAAGAGTGTTGACTAATTAACCCTATAAATTCATATAATATAATGTTAACTCAAAAAATAATCCAAACTACATCATTCCAAAATAAAAAAAAAAAATATTCCAGAAGTTAAACCATGATAAAAAAAATAACCAAAAACTTCACTATCAACGTCATCCTCATCAAGTTAATCCATTGGAGTCTTGAATGCAACAACTTTGTAACAACCCTCGGTAAAACCAACACCCTCATAATATTTCCGACACCTTAGTATACTGTAAAATGTCCCAATATGTCTTATATTACACCCCGTATGTGAAAACCGAGCCCGAATTATGTTATATTATTTAAATAAAATATAAAAGCTTAAATTTAGGGTTGAGGCGGGCCGCGTAGACTCACCCCAACATCTCACGAGGGCGGTATCAAGGTTGATACCGGACTTCACTGATTTCTTAAGTTGATACGGGCCGCGTAAGCTTAAGCTTACATTAACGCGGGCCGCGAGAGATCATCAAACGCGGAGACATCCTGAGCTGACACGTGTCGACATCGTGGCGGGTCTACTTGGTGAGCCGGACAAGCTAGTCCGTTGACTAGCATTGACGCGGGCCGCGTAAGCGACCCTTGTCTTTCACGAGGGCCGCGTGAGAGTCGAATATCAGCACTACATATAGAACTCATCAGTTTTCGTTTTCCGTCGCTCATTCTCAATTCTCAAATCACAATTTCTGAAGTAGTAGAAGTTATAGTCGGGTATTATACCCCTAATTAGCGAGGTTCTGCTCCGTTGTAAGTATTATAACCACAGTTTCGTAATAATTACGCTGCCCGATTGATTTAGGGTTCCGTAACAACTGTCGTGGTTCTGCCCGACGTAGTTGTTGGAATGCCGTCTCAGGGAGGGTATCATTAATATTTTCAAAGGGTTATGATACTAACCAATGTACATTTGTATAAATTATAGATTATATCCAGGAAACCCTTACGAAAAGCCTAAGATAGCAATGTGAGTAATCTCCTTTTTGTTAACAGTTTTTACAAAACCTTAACTATTTTACAATGCAATTTAGCAGTGATTGAGTCTTTGTAGTTCTTCAATTACTGCCAGTATGTTGGGGTTTTGTATATAAAATGTGTACTACACTGTGAGTAGTAAGTCGGGATGACAATACGTTACCATTGGACAATGAGTTAGCCAATGTGTAATATGACCCACAAGTCAGGATTGATAGTACCAAATGGAGTAATTGTGTAGACATAAGCAATGTGATCGCTCTCAATACTGTTTTAATTGATAAAATGTTTCTTGATTAAACTGGGATTCACTCACCAGTATTTCCGACTGAAAAATGTTTTTAAAACGCGTTTCAGGTAACCCAATGTGACAGCCAATTAGTAAAAAGCCAGCTGGAGAGCACTAAAGGCTTGGGGATAATGTGGCTATAAAAGTTACCTAATAAACGATGTTTTAAATTCAATAAAATAGTGTTTGTCCCTATAAATGTATTGTAACAAGAAACTTGGGTTTTGCCCATGTTATTATTAATATTAAATATGGTGGTTTTACTCTGATAAATATTTCCTAACTACGGTCCTGATGTAATTTCCGCTGCAAGATTAAACACCTGATACCACCAAACTCTGAACTCGCGTCCGCCCGTTCCCAGGACAGATAAGGGATCGGGGGTTGCGACAGAAGGTGGTATCAGAGCCTAGCCACTGGTCTGAGCCAAAGAAGTGTTCTGCTGACACTTAAAATGTAAATTTTGTGTTAGGAAATAAGGGAAATACATGCATAACTGTATTTATTTGTTATGTGTTATTTGACTATTTGTTAGTTTACAGTATGAGTGATCAAGGACCCTCAGACATGAGTCGTCAGTTGTCTGAATCACCTAGGAGTGAAGGTACTTCATCACAGCCTGCCCTCTCTGGGTATATTGCTGATTAGAAAGAAGGAGTGTTTGCTTTTAGAGCTCAGTCAGAAGAGCCATTCCCACATAAGAAACGAGGATGGTTCAGTAAGGAAGCCTTTACTCGTAGGAAGAGAATGCGAAAGTTGCAACAGCAAAGAGTTTTAGCAGCTGCTAAGCATAGAACAGATTCCTATACACATGATATGCTTAATAGAAGCCTAGCTAATTTCCATATCTTAGCTACAACTGCTGCTGACCCAAGTCTGGAACAACTAGTAGCCCCACAACCACAAAACCCAGAACAACCCATGGAGATAGAAATTCCTGAAAACCAGGTGGAAATGCATGACTTTAACCCAGAAGAAATCCCTAGGGTACCTGCACCAAACCCCCTAGATCCAAATTACGACCCCTGGTGGGATGAAAATAGGGACTTTGTGCAACGTTACCCTATCCAGGATTACCCACCCATACAGAACATAGAAGCCTACCCAGGTATGGACCCTTTAGATCCCTATTACCATGATAACTACATTAGGGAAATTTTAGAGGATCCTTACCAATTTCAGGAACTTTCACCCCCATATCAGGAACCCGCACACCAGATTCCAAACCCAGTCCGAGAACCTGCACCCCCAATGAGTGCAGAAAACATCCAAGAACTTAGGACTTTTGAGGAGGAAATTTTAGAAAGCAGTGAGAGAATGCGTCAGGTGGGAGAACGTCTCCCTTATGATAGTGTTTATTTGTGTAACTTGTATAATCAATACAGATGAACATAGTTTAAGTGCAGCAGAAATGAATAACAAACTTTGTAGACACAATCAAGGAGAAAATAGTTTTGAGAAAGCATATGCAATTCATTTAGTCAAAAGATTTACAATAAGAATCAAATGATTACAGATATGCTTACATACTAAGCTCCCCCTCAGCCAGATGCCCCAAGGTTGGATTGTACAAGATGAAAGGATTGAATTGAGGAGAAGAACTCTCTCAAAACGAATCAAATGTAACAATACAGAGTACGGCTTCATTTATAGACAAACCAAACCGCTGAGGCATCTCAGCTGACGTCACCATGAAAGCGACGTCTAACAGCCTAACAACCTGTATCTACTGTTCTTATACAAACACTGCTAAACCTAACAACTGACTATACATGAATCAGATGATATACTAAACTACTGCTCTTCCTATTCATCAGTGCTTTCCTCAAGGTTGATCAGTCCTTGATTGGGCAGTACTTTGTCATCAGCAGTTTGTTCCAGCAGTGCTTAGTTTCTAACAGTCTTCTAGGCTTCATCAGTAGTTATGCAAAGCAGCAGTTGTATCTGGGCTGTGGATATGAGTCCATCAGCTGTTGTAATCACTTTTAAGGGAGAAGACTTAGTGTAAATAGCTGCTTATTGTGAATCCACTGTTGTGACCAGGTTTTGGCTTTACATTATCTGTTCCTTTGGAAGGGTTCAATCCCAACAATCTCCCCTTGGAACAGATAATGCCAAAACCTGTCATTATTCTGGATCTTTATTACTCATCAGAAGTTCCCTTGCTTTTCTTTTAAATTCTTCTTCAAATTCTTTGGAACTTGTGTCATCTTCATCCCTACACAGTGTAAGCTCAAGGAGATCTTGTAGATCTTCAACACCCAGGCCTAGTGCTTGATTCCTTGATATATGCTTCACTTCACCATTGATTCTGACCAGAGTCAATACGTGGGTCTTTTGATCAGAGAGCCACTTTAGTATTTTTAAACCAAATGGGTTTCTTGGGAGAGATTTATTTGCAGATGAGTTTGAAGATTTCTGAGATTGATTGTGAAGTGATTTGAATCGCTTTACCCTGTATCAAGGAGTTAATGGCTACTACTTTTCCGTCTTGTTTTTCAAGCGTAGTATTTTTCCAGAACTCTCTCTGGGTTTGCAAGTATATAAGAGCGTCTACTGTTAACAAAGTTTTGTACTTTGATGTAGAGAGTGTGTCGATGACGGAATCGAAGGTGCGATTGTTTGAGGGTTTTGTGAGGAGACCCAAGTAGTTGTGCGGTGATTTGTATGGGATTTCAATGGTTTCTTCGGCCGTTTGAGCGACCTCTTTTGAAGATGATGGTGATTTTGGTTTAGATTTTGATTTTGATTTTGATTTTGACTTCGTCATTTTGATGAAGAAGAATCGGAGAGTGATTTTGGGAAGAAAAGTTGGAAACTGCTTTGAGAAGAGAACTTTGGAATTCAATTCGACAGTGTAAAACCCTGTTTGGGGTTTTGATCAGGGTTTTATTTAGGGAAAAAGTGATCGCTGATGTGGCAGCGGTTATTTTGATCTGAAGGCTAAGAATTGACCACGTGTCAAACACTGATGAAATGGATGAAGGGTGGAGAACAGTTGTTTTAGGAGCCACTGATGTACCAAGCATCAGTAGTTACAACGGTAATAAAGTGAAAACAGTGGAAGATTTTTACTATCAGTGGATAGCATATCAGTGGATAAGACACTGATTTTGAGCATCAGTGCTTGCCAAGTAAAATGAGGATCAGTGGTTGACTTTCAGCAGTGGATAGTAATTAGGAAGCAGACCTTTGAGCAAAACAGTGGTTAGGGTTAAAATAAGGGCAAAGGTTTGAGAGTTCATATTCAGCAACTTTTTGCAGAGATTTTCTTTCAAGGTTTTGCCACATGTCAAATTTTCTATTGAATTTCTTACGAATTACTGACAGTGGTTTTGTACCCCGGATGATGAGAACTTTTTACTAAGGCAACTCATTATCGTTTAATATCTAAATTAAAACATGAGTGCTCCAGTAGTTTAGACACTGTTTAGCAATCAACCTTTGATTAGTGTTTAAAAAAAAACAAACCTGAGTATGATATGATCTTAACATATGTACCATTTCCTTTTGACTCATTTATGAGGACAAAAATACCAACAAAAATAAGGTACTATATCCTGACAGGTAAATGAACCTAATGCCAATAAAAACAAGCAAAAGTTCAAAATATATTATCCAAAAAAAAAAAAATGAACAATATATCCTGGTTATTCGAGAAAATCCTTTAAAAAAAAAATTAAAGGATTTTTCTGAGAACAACATCATAAAGGATCTAGAAAGATTTCAATAGAGTACATAAACATATCATTCTCAAGTTTATGAAAATGGTCAGTGGTTTGACAGCAGTGGTAAGAAAATTTTGAATACATTTTGACCACTGTTTGGTACCATTTTCTAGTTAGTTGATTGCACACAAGAGAACACACGGGCACATGAGTTCTGAAGATCTTGTTATAGATCTTGTTACCATGTGATGATTTTTGAACATTTGTCTAGTCCTCTTGTAAGTTCAACCACCGGAAATTTCATTTTTTCTTAAACCTTTTCGTGAATAGATAAATGTACATAGTTGCTTAATGACCATTATTACCCTAAATTTTGACTCTTCAGTGTTTTATGTTTATACTCTTTTCTTCTAACTTCAGAAGTTTTGAGATGAACACACTTCTGAGTTTTTGTGAATTTCTTCTTCCCTTTTTACCCTTCCCAAACACAAGTATTGAGATACTTACTGAGGGGTATTTATTGAAGGAATACTTGTTCCAAAATCATTTTGCAGTAATGTTTTGAGAGATTTGGTCATTTCTGCACATGCTTATGCCAACCTCCTCATTACCTATGATTTGGATATTTTTTACTCCTGATTTTCTTAATGTATTTTAACAAAGTTGATTTTGTCCTTTTGAGGAATTCAACCTGTTTTCAACACATAAGATTTGAATGACTAAAGTTTTAATTTCCCTCTTTTTATATTAGCAAAACATCAATGTTTTTATGAACATAGGTTTTGTTAATATGAGGTTCATACTTTAGTATTTAATGAAAACATCACAGATTATACATCAACAATTGAAATCAATTTAGAAAATAAGAAATAATCTCATAGTTTAACAGATATTGTTTTCAGATTTAGAAACCATGAGTGTCTTGTGCATGAATTCACTTGTTATGTGAAATTTGTGTGTCATATGACATTTTGGTTGATTTACAGAGTTTTTGAATAACCATTTTGTTCATGGTATACTTGTTACTCTGTTTTTCAACTAGATACAACCAACCTTAGTATCAATGAATTTTGAGCCGAACTGTTATGTCAAATTGATTGTTAGATCAAGTTTGACTGTCCTGGCTCTGATACTAATTGTTAGGATCGGAGGCCCTCATGATAGTGTTTATTTGTGTAACTTGTATAATCAATAGAGATGAACAGAGTTTAAGTGCAGCAGAAATGAATAACAAACTTTGTAGACACAATCAAGGAGAAAATAGTTTTTAGAAAGCATATGCAATTCATTTAGTCAAAAGATTTACAATAAGAATCAAATGATTACAGATATGCTTACATACTAAGCTCCCCCTCAGCCAGATGCCCCAAGGTTGGATTGTACAAGATGAAAGGATTGAATTGAGGAGAAGAACTCTCTCAAAACGAATCAAATGTAACAGTACAGAGTACCGCTTCATTTATAGACAAACCAAACCGCTGAGGCATCTCAGCTGACGTCACCATGAAAGCGACGTCTAACAGCCTAACAACCTGTATCTACTGTTCTTATACAAACACTGCTAAACCTAACAACTGACTATACATGAATCAGATGATATACTAAACTACTGTTCTTCCTATTTATCAGTGCTTTCCTCAAGGTTGATCAGTCCTTGATTGGGCAGTACTTTGTCATCAGCAGTTTGTTCCAGCAGTGCTTAGTTTCCAGCAGTCTTCTAGGCTTCATCAGTAGTTATGCAAAGCAGCAGTTGTATCTGGGCAGTGGATATGAGTCCATCAGCTGTTGTAATCACTTTTAAGGGAGAAGACCTAGTGTAAACAGCTGCTTATTGTGAATCCACTGTTGTGACCAGGTTTTGGCTTTACATTATCTGTTCCTTTGGAAGGGTTCAATCCCAACAGTCTCGTATGGAAATACGATGAACGTAATATGGATTTTTGGATAAATCCATATCCGTGAATGTGAGAATGGTGAAACGATAGTAGTAATAATATTATAATAATAAAATAAAATAAAATAAAATATGTGTGTACGAATACATAGTATTATTAGTGTAATTTTCTTTCTGTTAATATTGTAATCTTTATTTCAGTACTAGTGTGTAATAGACGCATAGTATATGAAAAGAGTATAGTCGCAATGATCGATGCTTTTGGCAAAAATGCGTGTCATGTGATTAATTATATTAAGATATTAATTGTGATATTAATATGGGGTAAATGTTTAAAATTCAGATGGCCGACGAAGGAAATCAAGAAAATCTGAATAACGATAACCAGAGTAACATTAACGTGGTTAATGAGAATCCAAGCATCAATAACAATGGAAATCAAGTGGATAATAGTGCTATCCAACACATAGTAGCACAAGGAATTATAGATGCAATGCCATTTATTCTTCAAACTGTTAAGGATGCTGATAATAAAAGTAAGCATAGCAGTAAGCGACCAAGTGAACTAGAAAACAGCGTGAATAATGGACCTGTACTTCAAGTGCCCATTCCCAAAAGAAGAAGAACCATGCCTTATGGTTGTTCTTATAAGGAATTTTGGTCCTGTAAACCAATAGAATTTTCGGGCAATGAAGAACCTATTGCAGCCCTACACTGGATAGAAAAGACTGAGGTTGTTCTGAAAATAAGTAAATGTGCGGAAGAAGACAAAATCATGTTTGCTTCCAATCTATTCAAGAATTCAGCCTTAGAATGGTGGAACACTATCCTTCAGTCTAGAGGAAGTGATAGGGTTTATAGTATGGATTGGGAAGAATTTAGGAATATGGTAGAAAGAAAATTCTGTCCTCCTAATGAAAAGGAACAGATAGCAAACAAATTCCTAAACCTTAGGATGACTGGTGTGGATAGTAAGGGGTACACTAGGTTATTCTTCGAATATGCTAGGATAGTGCCAACCCTTGCTTCACTAGAACCAGTATTAATCTCTCGCTATATCTGGGGATTAATTGGGGAGATTAGACATGTAGTCAAGGCAGCTAGACCTCAAACTATAGAAGAAACTGTAGAACTAGCAAATACCTTGACAGATGAACTTGTTCGTACTAGAGAAGAAGATCAGAGGAGAAACCTAACTCAAAGGCTTACTCAAGAATTCCGTTCTGGGAATTACAATCATAGGAACGTGGGGTCTACCTCTGCACCATACTGCAAGGTCTGCAAGAAAAAGCATTCGGGAAAATGCTCTACTCTTTGCAATTATTGTAAGATGCCAGGACACAAGGAAGAAAATTGTAAGAAGAAATCCAGTAATGAATTATGCTTCAATTGTGGAAAAAAATGTCATATCAGGCCAAACTGTCCTAAATTAGCTCCAGCTCCAAACAACAAGAATACTAAAAATGCTAGAGCATTTGTTCTGACTACAGAGGAAGCCAAAATGATTCCAGATGTCATAGCTGGTACGTTTTTAGTTAATGGTATCTTTGCTAAAGTATTATTTGACTCTGGTGCAAACCAAAGTTTTATTAATACATCATTTTGCAAAATTCTAAATCAATCATTAACTAAACTACCACAAGAATGTTCAGTAGAGACGGCCAATGGAGAAACTGTTAGAATTTCTGAAATCTTGCAAGGAGCAAGAATAGAAATTTTAAATCAGAAATTTATTGCAAATCTTTATCCCATGAACCTGGTAGGATTTGATGTTGTTTTAGGAATGGATTGGTTAATAGCTAATAAAGCCAATATTTTATGTGATCAAAATTCAATACAAGTAAATTCACCAAAAGGTAAAACGATCACAATTAAAGGAGACAAACCATCTAGAACCACAAAATTCATCTCTGTGATGAAAACCGCAAGTTCTATAAGAAAAGGTTCTATAGTGTATTTGATTTCTATAATCACTAACACTAAAGGAAAAGAACTAAAAGACATTCCAGTAGTGTCACAGTTTTCAGATATCTTTCCAGAAGAATTACCAGGACTACCTCCAGACAGAGAAGTTGAATTTAGAATCCATTTAATACCAGGAACATCACCGATTGCCAAAGCACCTTATCGTTTGGCACCTGCAGAAATGCAAGAATTAAAGAAACAATTAGACGAATTGTTAGAAAAAAGGATTTATACAACCAAGTTCGTCGCCATGGGGAGCGCCGATATTGTTTGTTAAAAAGAAGGACGGATCAATGCGTATGTGCATTGACTACCGTGAATTAAACAAAGTCACGATTAAGAATCGGTACCCATTACCGAGAATCGATGATCTGTTTGATCAACTACAAGGAGCTCGATTTTTCTCTAAAATCGATTTAAGGTCAGGATATCATCAATTAAAAGTACAGGAAGAGGACATTCCTAAAACCGCATTTAGAACGAGGCATGGTCATTATGAATTTACTGTCATGCCATTTGGTTTAACCAATGCCCCAGTTGCATTTATGGACATGATGAACCGAATATGTAAGCCATATTTGGATAAATTCATAATTGTTTTCATAGATGATATTTTAATTTACTCTAAGAGTAAAGAAGATCATGCAAAGCATTTGCACGCACTTTTAAGTCTATTAAGAAAGGAAAAGTTTTATGCTAAATTCTCTAAGTGCGAATTTTGGTTAGAACAGGTACAGTTCCTTGGACACCTAGTCAATCATGAAGGAATTCATGGAGATCCAACAAAGATCGAGGCAATTACTAAATGGAAAACCCCTGAGTCACCAACCGAGGTTAGAAGTTTCTTAGGATTGGCCGGTTATTATAGAAGGTTTATTCGAGATTTCTCTAGAATAGCCATTCCCTTAACTAAGTTAACCTGTAAATCTGTTAAGTTTGAATGGGGAGTAAAACAAGAAGAAGCTTTTAGAATTCTTAAGCAAAGATTAACTCATACACCCATACTAGCATTACCAGAAGGAGCTGAAGACTTTGTAGTCTATTGCGATGCTTCTAAATTAGGTTATGGATGTGTGTTGATGCAACGCCGAAAGGTTATAGCTTACGCATCTAGACAACTTAAGAGTCATGAAGAGAATTATTCAACTCATGATTTAGAATTAGGAGCTATAATTTTTGCTCTTAAAATTTGGAGACATTACCTTTATGGTAGTAAGTTTACCATATTCACTGATCATAAGAGTTTAAGGTATATCTTCAATCAAAAGGAGTTGAATATGAGACAAAGACGCTGGATGGAGATGCTTAGTGATTATGATTGTGATATCCAGTATCATGAAGGAAGAGCAAATGTAGTGGCAGATGCTTTAAGCCGAAAATATCATGAAAAACCAAAAAGGGTACGTTCTCTTAAATTAAATATACAAGTAGATTTAAATGATCAAATAAGAGAAGCACAAGAATCAGTAATCAAGGATGATTCTGAAAAATTAAAAGGTATGTTAAAGGAATTAAAACAAGGAACAGATGGAATTTGGAGATTCCATGAAAAGAGAATGTGGATACCTAAATTAGGAAACCTGCGTAATCGTATATTAGAAGAAGCCCATAAGTCTAAATACACGATGCATCCAGGAAGTGATAAAATGTACCAGGATTTAAGGAAAAATTTCTGGTGGATAGGAATGAAGAAAGACATAGCAGCCTACGTTTCTAAATGTTTAACCTATTCACAAGTCAAAGCTGAACACCAGAACAAGTCAAAGCTGAACACCAGAAACCCTCAGGTTTGTTACAGCAATTAGAAATGCCAGTATGGAAGTGGGAATTAATAACAATGGATTTTGTTACTAAATTACCCAAAACAAAGAAAGGAAATGATACAACCTGGGTGATTGTAGATAGACTAACCAAGTCAGCTCATTTCCTACCCATGAAAGAAACTTTCAGTATGGAACAATTAGCTAAATTGTATGTAAATGAAATTGTTTCTTTACATGACATTCCTTTATCAATTGTTTCTGATAGGGATAGCCGATTTACCTCTCATTTTTTGGTCAAATTTCCAAAAGGCAATGGGAACCAAGTTAAAATTGAGCACAGCTTATCATCCTCAAACAGATGGACAAAGAGAAAGGACAATTCAGACAATGGAAGACATGCTTAGAGCTTGTGTAATTGATTTTGGAGGTAATTGGGACAATCACTTACCTTTAATAGAATTTTCTTATAATAATAGTTATCACACAAGTATCAATGCTGCACCATTCGAAACACTTTATGGAAGAAAGTGTCGAACCCCAGTCTGTTGGGCAGAAATTGGGGAAAAGCAACTATCTGGACCTGAGATAGTGCAGGAAACAACTGACAAGATTATTCAAGTCAAGGAACGACTGAAAGCAGCACGTGATCGACAAAAGAGCTATGCAAATAACCGACGCAAGCCATTGGAATTTCAAGTAGGAGATAAAGTATTGTTGAAAGTCTCTCCTTGGAAAGGAGTAGTAAGATTCATCAAACGGGGAAAGCTAAGTCCCAGGTATGTTGGACCTTTTGAGATTATTAGAAGAATAGGACCTGTAGCTTATCAGCTACAACTACCAGAGGAAATGGCAGGTATACATGATGTGTTTCATGTATCAAATCTCAAAAAGTGTTTAGCTGATGAATCATTGATAGTACCTCTTAAGGATATAGAGGTAAATGAACAACTCAAGTTTGTAGAAAACCTCTACAGATTGAAGACAGGAAAGTCAAGAACCTCAAGCATAAGAGACTAGTTCTAGTTAAAGTGAAGTGGGACTCCAAAAGAGGACCAGAGTACACATGGGAGCTTGAATCAGAAATGCAAAAGAAATACCCGCATTTGTTTCAATAGATCTCGAGGACGAGCTCTAAAATAAGGTGGGGAGAATGTAACAACCCTCGGTAAAACCAACACCCTCATAATATTTCCGACACCTTAGTATACTGTAAAATGTCCCAATTTGTCTTATATTACACCCCGTATGTGAAAACCGAGCCCGAATTATGTTATATTGTTTAAATAAAATATAAAAGCTTAAATTTAGGGTTGAGGCGGGCCGCGTAGACTCACCCCAACATCTCACGTGGGCGGTATCAAGGTTGATACCGGACTTCACTGATTTCTTAAGTTGATATGGGCCGCGTAAGCTTAAGCTTACATTGACGCGGGCCGCGAGAGATCATCAAACGCGGAGACATCCTGAGCTGACACGTGTCGACATCGTGGCGGGTCTACTTGGTGAGCCGGACAAGCTAGTCCATTGACTAGCATTGACACGGGCCGCGTAAGCGACCCTTGTCTTTCACGCGGGCCGCGTGAGAGTCGAATATCAGCACTACATATAGAACTCATCAGTTTTCGTTTTCCATCGCTCATTCTCAATTCTCAAATCACAATTTCTGAAGTAGTAGAAGTTATAGTCGGGTATTATACCCCTAATTAGCGAGGTTCTGCTCCGTTGTAAGTATTATAACCCCAGTTTCGTAATAATTACGCTGCCCGATTGATTTAGGGTTCCGTAACAACTGTCGTGGTTCTGCCCGACGTAGTTGTTGGAATGCCGTCTCGGGGAGGGTATCATTAATATTTTCAAAGGGTTATGATACTAACCAAGGTACATTTGTATAAATTATAGATTATATCCAGGAAATCCTTACGAAAAGTCTAAGATAGCAATGTGAGTAATCTCCTTTTTGTTAACAGTTTTTACAAAACCTTAACTATTTTACAATGCAATTTAGCAGTGATTGAGTCTTTGTAGTTCTTCAATTACTGCCAGTATGTTGGGGTTTTGTATACAAAATTTGTACTACACTGTGAGTAGTAAGTCGGGATGACAATACGTTACCATTGGACAATGAGTTAGCCAATGTGTAATATGACCCACAAGTCAGGATTGATAGTACCAAATGGAGTAATTGTGTAGACATAAACAACGTGATCACTCTCAATACTGTTTTAATTGATAAAATGTTTCTTGATTAAACTGAGATTCACTCACCAGTATTTCCGACTGACAAATTTTTTTAAAACGCGTTTCAGGTAACCCAATGTGACAGCCAATTAGTAAAAAGCCAGCTGGAGAGCACTAAAGGCTTGGGGATAATGTGGCTATAAAAGTTACCTAATAAACGATGTTTTAAATTCAATAAAATAGGGTTTGTCCCTATAAATGTATTGTAATAAGAAACTTGGGTTTTGCCCATGTTATTATTAATATTAAATATGGTGGTTTTACTCTGATAAATATTTCCTAACTACGGTCCTGATGTAATTTCCGCTGCAAGATTAAACACCTGATACCACCAAACTCTGAACTCGCGTCCGCCCGTTCCTAGGACAGATAAGGGATCGGGGGTTGCGACAAACTTCACCATCGTTTAAAAGATAAATAGTCACCTTTTTAGGCTCATAAAAATTAAAAGTTTTAATTTTCAACCTTTGGCCCGGTATAAACTGGCACTGGTACATGAGTTTAAACCAATATAACCCAATTTACCGGTGGCACAACCTTTTCGTTTCCTTAGTTTACCGGTGTGATTCGTACCGACCAAGCATCCGACATCCGGTTCAACCGAGTGGTTTAAACCGGTTTTTAAAACATTGCTACTAAAATATAAAAACATAGACAAGAGGCACGACCATAATCGCGGGAAGTCTTGCAATAATCTTGAACAATATTAGCAAATACGGAGGCACGACCATAATCGCGTGTATGGAACAAAGATAATACAAACAAAAGAATACATGTTATAAAATTGTACTAAAAATAACTTTACGTATAAGCATAAAAATATGAATGATATATTATAAACCTTAATGGAAAGCACTGCTCAGCCTCATCAGTGGTTGAGCATCATTAGCGGATAGTCTCATCAGAGTTTGCTGATCTATAAAGATTGTTATACACAAAGATCTGCTGAAGTGTAAAGTCTGTTGAAGACCTATCATCTGTTGAAGTCAAAGAACTGCTGGAAGTCAAAGGCCTGATCAACCTTGATTGAGCTTTGGTGAAAGTTGTTGAGGCAGGTGATCGTGTGTTCGTAGTTAATGTTTGTTGAAACTTAAGTTGTATTCAAATTCTATTAAGTTTGTTAGACATCTTTTATATGTACTTATGTCTATAAGCAGTTTACATTGTCAATAGGTGGGTACTCCGTTTTGCGGAAATGAGAATGGAAATAGTCGTATGTAACTAATATATTAACCGATGATCTATGTTTTAGCTATAATAGATAACACGTTTTGGTACAATATCTATATACATATCTTTACTTTCTATTAAAATGTGTTATAGATGGTTTTTTTTTAAAATCATCCGTGTTTACTTACGGGTCGTACTACTAGCTGTATTAAAAGTTAACCTTCACTACTACAAAACAGAGCTTTAGACGGTCTTAAACTACACTGGTTTAAAATCAAGTCTTATTAGACGGTGTTCTATTTGAACACCGGCTTAAACTCATGTCTTATTAGACGGTGTTAAGTTTGAACACCGGCTTAAACTTTGTGAACCCCGTCTTTTAATATCAAAACAAACTAGGTGAACCCCGTCTTTTAATACCATTTTAACACCGTCTTATAAACTGCTGAAGAAAATACATTTACTGAATACATGGTAGTGCAGTATGTCTATCGCCTCCGTCAATCAGAACCGTAGCGAGACACCGAAGAAATATAGACTTTATGATGTAATATTTAGTGAAAAAGGCAAAGTGACAATCTTGTAAATAAGGAAACCTTCCTTATGCCTTGGCCTATAAATAGGAGCTTTAGGCTTTAGTTTTAGGACTTTTGCTCATTTGACATTTTGGAGAGCTAAGCTTAGAGAGAGAAAGTCTAGAGAGAGAAAGGTGATTCACGGTGATTGTACTCGTCATATCTTTCAATAGAATCACGTTAAATTGTACGTTTTTATGTTCGGTCACGTTCGTGTACGGATTTCGCATGTCACACGTTCGGTTCGCAATCGTTTCGAAGTCTAAAACCGGTCCTACAAGTGGTATCAGACCAGGAGCTCGATTGCACAGATCAATCACACGAATTCGCACGGAAAAACATGAAATTCAGATCTAAAAACGCATCAGATTCGATCAATTTCTTCATCTTTTCATCTGTTTCACGTTTTTAACTGAAAATCGCCAAATTACACAAGATTTTACGGTTCAAAATTGCTGATTTTTGGATATGATGTGCAAAAATACCTGATCTATAACTAGGGGTGCAAACGAGCCGAGCTACTCGCGAGCTACTCGAGCTCGGCTCGAAAAAAAGCTCGAACGAGCCGAGCTTTAACGAGCTCGAGCTCAAGCCCGAGCCTAAAAAACAAGCTCGTTTAGTAAACGAGCCCGAGCTTCGCTTATCGAGCTTGAGCCAGCTCACGAGCCTAAACGAGCTTTCTGTTTATATCTTTTTTTAGTAATATATTAAACATATAATTATATAATAATAATTACCATTTATATAAATATAAAAAAATAACTTAACTATATGTATAATAATAATTATAATTAATATAAAATAAATAATAAATACTAAACGAGTCGAGCCCGAGCCGAGCTCGAGCTTGAAAATTTACCTTCGAGCCGAGCTCGAGCTTTAGAAATAAAGCTCGAATCGAGCCGAGCTCGAGCTTTCATATGTTAAACGAGCTCGAGCTCGAGCCTGGTCGAGCTCGGGCTCGGCTCGGCTCGTTTGCACCCCTATCTATAACCCTACAAAGTTTCAAATCTTAATTCAAAACCGTTTGGGAGAAATCTAAGAATTTTTGGTCCGAAATTGAAAAAAAAAACCCTCAGTTCGCATGAAGTGATCAAGTGATCATCCATTTCGCACGAATTGGACTTTGTTGTATCAGTTCACATGGTTTGAATATCCACTTCGCACCAAAACGACCCACTTCGCGCGGTTTGAGTTCTTGTTACATCAGTTCGCTTGAAAATCCATTCAGATCGCATGAAAAGATCCTCAGTTCGCACGACTTGACTTAATCAGGTCGCACGTAGTGGCAGTTCATATTAGTGGATCCAGGTCGCATGAGATTTGTTTCAGGTCGTGTGGATTGAATAATCCACTTCGTACGAAGTCAGTTTCAGTTCGCGTGATTTTGAACCCCAGTTCATACGGTCTGAACCGAGTTCCCAGTTCGCACCAGTTTAAAATCCAGTTCGTTTGAAATCATGTGATTGCATTAATCAGATTCATTATTCGATAAGAGTGAGGTCCAATCAGAAAGTAATAAGTAAGATAGATTGTCGGCCATTTATCTAGAAAATTGCATATTATAAGTCAGATTCATTAAGTTCTCGGCCCAATCAAATTGTAATAGTCAATTGTGGGTAATCCACCAACATAATTGCGGCCCAGTAATCTTTTTACATTCAAATCAGTGGTCCAATTAGATTCTATTTGTTTTGAGCGGCTCAATATATTGTATTGATCATCCTGATAGCGGCGGATCTAGAAAATCCGCCAAGCCTTAACGTTTTATAAATAAGCCGTAACGAAATCGAAAAAACCTCAAATTTTTCCAAAATTTACACTAATTTTTCCAAATTTTTCCGCGCCAAGCCGTAGCGGGCGTTGCCCCCCGGCATAAGGTAGCTCCGCCACTGATTGCTTTAATGAGTTTTTGTTAAAAGTTGTATCAGGTTGCATGTGAGATAATATTAAAAGTCAAAGTTCATTGTAGAGGTCAAAGTGTCAACAAGCTAACCGTTCGTCCAACATAAGCATTTTGTCTTTTGTACCATCAAACGAACAGCGGGTCGTTCGAGTTGCCATATTATTCAATTTGTAGTGACATTCAAACGAGTGGAGGGTCGAACGAGTTTCCAACCAATTCAAAGAACGCATTACTTTGTTTGTTGTGTTGTCCAAGCATCAAGTGGTGACTCGATCAGAATTCCCACCCGATCGGGCAGTAACTCTCTTCATTCAGCGTGTCAACCGTTAGACCAATGTCCCATCCGTTTGACCGGTCCATTCGATCCAAGTTTTAAGGCCCATTCAATCGGGCAGCATCAATACTTGTCATTTCACGTTCAATCAAGTGTTATTTCACATTTTATTGAGTGTTATTATCTGATCCATTTCAGTTTTATCTAATCGTTTATGTGTTTCATTTGCAGGTGATTCATAAAGTGCGAATATCAAGAATTTGTTTGACGATGTCAAGCGGTGGTGAAGAATTTTACATGTTTTACAATGCTTTTACTTCAGAATCATCCGAAAGAAGATCTGAAACAAGAGATTATTCAAAAGAGATTTCAGATAATTTGAAATATGACAATATATACGGAAACCAACAGAAACCATCGAAATTAATGAATGTTGAAGATTATAACTGGTGAAAAAATCGGTTTGAGGGTTGGGTAAAAGCTTTTGCACCTGAAAGTTGGTTAAAATTAAAACAAGGATATAAAGAACCAACAAAAGAAGGAGGAGAGTTATTAACCGAAGAAGAGTTCACAGAAAAAGAAATAAAACATGTTGTAGCTGAACACAGAATGATTACATTGTTATATCAATCAATTAGAGAAGACATTATTTCACTACTTGAACATGAGAAAAGATCAAAGGGTTTATGGTAAGCTTTAGAAAGAACATGTACTGGTGGTGAGCTGATTATTAAAAACAAGCGTTCGTTATTGAAAAAAGAATTTGATTTGTTTGCTTGTATGAAAGGTGAAACTGTTCTACATATGATTGAAAGATTCTGCCACCTTAAACTTGAAATTGAGAGAGTTGGTGTGTCAAAAGATAATGAAGAGATCATTGATAGGTTGATAGAAGCTGTTCCAAATGAAGACGACTGGTTACACTATGTCATGATTCTCAAAAACAGCAATGATATGAGCAAGGTGACTCTATACTGGCTGATTGAGAAACTTGAGGGGCATGATCTAGAAATCAGGAGACAAAACAAAATGTGAAGCCAGCTGTATAATCAAAATGTCGACTTATACTACAGAGGAAACATGTTTGATCAAAAGTCAAAAACGGGATTTAGTGCTGGAAGCTCAAGGGATTCACCTCAGCAAAGTTCTTCAAGAGATCCGGGTTATCACTCAATTGGTTCAAATTCATCAAATCCGAACATATTTCAGTACAATATCGCCATAGATCTAAAAAATTCTCAAAGTTTGAATGCAGAAGCTGCCAAGCAACAAATGGTGTTCTTAGCTTCCGTCATGGAATCGTACGAAAGTATGATTGCAGGAAAAGTTGGAAACCCAAATATGACAAAGGAGGATTATGATCAGATCGATCCAGAGGAGATGGAGCTGATAGACATCAAATGGTGCATGGCTAGCGCAATGAGGAGAGCACAACGCATCATGGAGATCACTGGAAGATCGTCTTTGGGATCTGCTGATTCAAAATTGGGGTTTGATAAGGCAAAAGTTACCTGTTTCAAATGCAAACCGAAAGGACACTTCAAAAGAGAGTGTACAAACAGGGAAACTGACGAACCCACGAATCCATTCAGAGATGATTATTACAAGAAAGCAATTTATCATCGCAACAGTGGATCATCCGTGACAACTCGTAATTTCGAGGTTAGAACCGTTCGTTTTCGTATTTATAAATCGAGTCTTATACTTATTTTATTTGACGAGTTAATTATACTTGACTAAATTCTATTATAAATTCAGATTGTGCAAGCAATAAATTAGAAACCAAATCCTTATTCTTTTAAACTGACTCGAACCGGTTGAATCGAAACACATGTTCCGCTTGTCGAATTAACCCACTCGCGTAACTCAAAACTTATGAGGCCCGAACCATAGCACGGATATTACCATTTATATTAGTTGACAATATATTTTTTTTAGTAAAAACTTATATCAGTTGTTTAAAAAAATAATAAATAAATAAACAGCAATATCAATACTTGGCACGTGAGGTCTGCTACTTTGTGTAGCCCACCTCCTTTTGTGTTCATTGGTTCAAAAAAATCCCAAGCCCATAATTCCTTTTATTTTTATTTTTTTTCTTCTTGGTCATCGGCCACAAAGGAAACCACCCCAACCCTAATTGTTTTAAGTAAAGTGCATGAACTTTATAATTTCCCAAACCCCACCTACAACATTTAAAATACTTTTTCTTGCCCCCTACTGTCAACAAAGGAGAACACCAAACCTTCAAGTATTTGGTTTCTAGGTTCAAGTAAACTCTATCCACCACTAGGTAATCACATCTTGTATTTATTTATTTTATTATAGTTGTAAGAGTTCATACATGATTTCAGTTGCTAAACATGGCTGTGTTTTGTGTGTCTTTGGTGATCATGATGATTATAGTGACAACTTGTAGTGTAGGATGCAGGAAAATCGCATATGATATATTGTTCTATCGTTTAGGTATGAACTAGGGTTTGATGGATTGCATGGTTTGGTTGAACCTTACTGATTTAATAGTAAAGATGATGTATGGTGATGATGGTTTGCTGAAAATAAAAGTCATGGGTGTTTGGGTGCATTAGTTAATCGGTTGCGGGGTTCGGGTAACGACTAGAGCTGAAACAGAAAGCTGATTAACATTTACATCCAACTTCAGTTGGCTGTAAACGGACCATTATAAATCGAAAAATTGATTTTTGGAAGTCTAAATTATATGTTTTTGAAAAACGCTTCAAATGGGACTGAAATCATATTTTTTCGAGGTCGTTTGCTATTTTTAAAGGCCCGCTTTTGTACAGCAGCAACAGCTGTGTTTTTGATGCAGAAAAAGCGTGTTATGTTTTCTGTCATAACTTGAAATCTGGGTAGAGTTAGGTCATCAAATTCATACAGTAGATGGCCACGGGTGTCTTTGTAATTCTCGAACTGGAATTTCGTCAATCGGACTTACGATGAATTTTAAATGAATTTTTCCGTGGACAGCAGTAAGAAAGTGACGAACCTGATTGCAGCCCGGTAAATGATTTTTATAAAATAATTGGTAATGAATTGGATCCCGAGATGTTTACACAATAATATTTGGATCGTTTACAACTTTCTGTAAAAATTTGGGAATTTTAGAATAAGCTAACTATTTTATTAAAATACCCGAAAACAGTCCAGTTTTAGATGTTTAAGCTGAAACAATATAACTAGTGATTTGCATATCTAAATGTTGGTTATGTTATCCGATAATGATCTAACGTGTTATATGTCAATGAAAGTGTTAGGTGCAATATCGTATGCTTGCTTTTGAATGGTTATAGATGCGATGTTTATATGGGCATGAACTGTTAAAGTGAGTGCGTGTTATGTGATAGATACGTGTAGGAACTTTATGCTTTATTTAAAACCATTAATAAACTAAATGGTAATCATATTAGAACGTGATTGACCAACCCGACTGTTAGCTATTTTAAGAGTTCAACCGAGCAACCAAAGGTGAGTTCACACTTTCCACAAGGCATGGGATTCCCAAGGGTTGGGAATTGGTAAAGGATTTAAACTGAAACTGCGTGATATCCTGATTTGGAACACGTACACACCCTCTTTATTGAAGGGTGACAACATGTGATAAGGAATTGATTTGGAACCTACGTAATCTCCTGGTTTGGGGATTTCGTACACACCCTCTTTATTGAAGGGTGACAACACGGATACTAGACCAAAATCTCTATCATGAAGTCCCTCCTTTTATATCGACTTAATCGCCGGGCCAATGGCGAGCGGGTCATTAGTTAGATAGCGCTATTTAGGTTTGACAAGCCTCACACCGTGCCGCAGAGGACGGGCGTGAACTAATGGATCTGGGCACTAGTCAATGATGATAGACATTGACGTTAGGGCACCAACTTACTTCAGTCAGTGGTCGATATGGTAACGGGTCTAGTGGATAACATGGGGTTGCCCCCACTGCTTATGGTTTGGGAAACAAGGAACTGATTAACTACTGAAATTCAAATGAACTTATGGTTTTGGGAACAACTTTAAAATGGACAACCAACAGTGAACTCGCTCAACTTTGTTGTTGACTCGTTGTCACATTCCTTGCAGGTCGTTAGATGTTAGCTGGAGCTTGCAGGGAGCAGGAGTCGTTGTGGGACATGGACTGTTGAGTTCCATGTTAACATTTGAACCTTTAAACTCATGCTTTGGTTTTTGGTTTTAAACTTTATGCTTCCGCTGATAACTTGAATTTGATTAACTTGTTTTGAACACCAATTATATTGTGTGGTTGGACTTTTATTTATTTAATTACATTGTTCAGTATGATTGGTGGCTGGATCCTGGTCAGTCACGCCTCCTGCGGTGATACTCCGCTTGTGGATTTTGGGGGTGTGACAGATTGGTATCAGAGCCATTGGTTATAGTGAATTTGGTTTTAAACGGGAAAAATCTTTTTGATGAAAACCAGACTATAACCTGTTCAGTGCTCAACGATCCACAACGACACTTCGCTCCACGTGCAAGGCTCAACCCTTTAGATGGTATGGTCTATGATTATGTTACCTACTTGTTAGTTACATTACTGCTAGAATTCAGATCTGACCCTCCATACATTTGGTTTGCACGTCGACATTCACGTAGACCAGAACCGGCCCAAACGAACTCGGATTTAGGAGAACAATATACCCACGCGTCCATGTTGATGAACCCCATCGTCTCCACTAGTCGTCGTCACCAGAAACGAAGCAGTCACAGTTACACGCGTTTGGCGTTGTACAACTCGAAACCCTATCATCCAAACTCTGTTTTGGACCAACGATATACTCACGTGACCATGATGCAACGAACCTTCCTTTCATGTCGTGCTGCCATCTACCATTACTGGAACTGTCTCTGGAGAACGGAATAGTCGGTGAAATTCTTCGGTTATTTGTTGGATTTTTGTTTTCGCTCAATTCTTCGTATGAACATCAACAACCTCCTGTTTATTCAACCCGCAACTGATATAACGAAACGCTAACAACCATACCACGATTTTCCATCGATCACAAGATTATGCCCCCCCCCCCCATTGCCATGTTGGGTGGTTAATTCTTATTCTAATTTGATTTACACCTTTGTTTACCTAACTTAGCAAGTGGATGCCTCCTAATGATGGGATAGTCTTCGGGACATTCGAGGACGGAGATACGGATTGCTCAACCTACAAACGGGCACGATGAACTACACATTCACCTCACCCCTTTCCCCTTATACTATCAGAGTCGCATTTTGATCCTATGAAAGTTTATCTTAATTATGTGAAATCTTTTCGCTAGCCTTTGTACCAACCTATACTTGTTAATTAATCCCATGCCCAATTTTTATCACTGACTTAAACAAAACCATCAATTCATTACCACAGTGACACTGCTTCCTCGCTTCTCCATGCAGAGACACTAATACGGACTCACTATAGTTTAGAGAATTTGAAAGGCTCGACGTTCGATCATTGGTGATCACTTCTTGAAACCCTGAGAATGGTGATGTGTTGTTGATACGATCATACCCTCTTGAACATGTTTTCGCGTCCTTTCCTTGAAACCTCTTGATTACACATGCATATTTCAGATTCATTCACACGACCTAAGGAAACTCCTCCAAATTTGGGTGCTTGCCGACTCGATAAATCGCAAACTCATCTAAGATCATGGATCAAGGTGAATTATTCTTCCTTCGCGTGTGGGCGAGCTCGACAACTTAGACGGAAGTCTCGGTGAACCATAACACTACAAACTCATGCAACAACCATTCTTCTCTGATTAATCCTTGTTACACTTAATATACCAGCGTGGCACTTCTATTCGACGAACGACGTTCTTCATTTTAACCTTATGAAACTTGTGTACGACTAGCTATACCCTTGACGACAGGTAAACCCCTACTACGGATTCTTAAACGCCTACGCATCGATTGCGACTACCCTTTTTGCATGTCTCCACATCCAATCGCGATAAACTTCTCGAGTCCTATAATCCTCATCCTAACAACATTTTCTGCAAACTCTCGCTTGGAAGAGTTACTCTCCACGAACGTTGCTCGAGGAGCGATGGGAAATGAATGTCACATATATAATGATATCACAAGCACTGTCCTTGGAACTCGGTACGATCGATATAGATTCTCAGTCATAACATCCGAATTTAGCCTACCTTGACGGATATACCACTTGTTCTCTTCGACGATATCCGAATCTACTTCAAGAACTAGTAGGAATCCGAACGATACCTACGCCTTATCATGAAGCTCCTACAACACACAACCTTATGTTAAGTTTCCAACGTACGAATTTTGAAGTCGCGAAGTCTGGTTTTCTCGATCGTATGCATAAACCCTCGCAACTCTAACTCGAAAGATTGCTCAGGAATCCGCGTTTCAACAGTTGAAGGTGAAACTTGGTAATGCACCCATTCTTTCGTTACCAGAAGGCACGGAAGATTTTGCTGCCTCAATCCAAGGACTTGGTTGTGTGTGTTGATGCAACGTGAGAAAGTCATGACTTACGCATCACGCCAACTCAAGGCTCGTGAAAAAAAAACTACACTGCCCACAATTTGGAGTTGGGAGCAGTAGTGATTGCACTCAAGATATGGAGACATTACTTGTACGGTACCAAGAGCACCATGTACACCGATCACAAGCGTCTCCAGCATATCTTGGATCAGAAGGAGTTGAACATGCGACAGCGTCGATGGGTCGAACTGCTTACGACTACGAACGCGCAGTCAAGTATCATCCGGGCAAAGCCAACGTGGTGGCTGACGCCCTCAGTCGTAAGAAAACCAAACCTAAGCGTGTACGCACATTACAGCTTACTATCCACTTCAGTCTTCCTACCCAGATTTGTGACGCTCAGAATGAAGCATTGAAAGAAGAGAACCTCCTAGCTGAGTCCATTCGGGGAATGGAAAAACAACTCGCATGCAAGGAAGATGGTACTTAATATTTCATGGAACGTATCTGGGTTCCATCCTACGAAAACCTACGAGAGCGGGTGATGGACGAAGCACCCAAGCCTCGTTACTCGGTGCATCCTAGTTTTGACAAGATGCACCAAGATCACAAGACTCTGTACTGGTGGCCCGAAACCATCAGGACTACTCCAACCCCCGGAAATTCCAACATCGAAGTGGGAGCAGATTTCCATAGATTTCGTCACTAGCTTACCTAGATCTCAGCGAGTAAACGACGCCATCTGGGTGATCGTGGATTAACTAACTAAGTCTGCAAACTAAAGGTGATCAAGGAAACTGTCAAGTTTTCTACACTCGCAGACATCTATCTGCGGGAAGTAGTCTCTAGGCACGGAGTGCCAACTTCTATCGTTTCTGATCAAGACTCACGCTTTGCATTTGATTTGTGGCTGGCGATGCCCAAACCCTTCGGCTCATGTTTAGACATGAGCACACCTTATCACCCTCAGACAGATGGGCGTACTGGACGCACCATCCAGACTCTAGAAGACATGCTTCGAGCATGTGCGATCGACTTTGGAAATGGCGGGGAAGATATTTACCTTAAGTGGAGTTTTCGTATAACAACAGTTACCAAACCAGCATCGACTTTGTATGGACGGAAATGCCGATCACCCTTATGCTGGGCCGAAGTTGGCGATAGCCAAATCACTGGCCCAGAACTCATCATTGACACAACGGAAAAGATTGCCCAAATACGATAACGAATGGCGGCAGCTCGTGACCGTCAGAAAAGTTACGCTGATAGACGTAGGAAGCCTCTCGAGTTCCAGGTTGGGGATCGAGTTCTGCTTAAAGTCTCACCTTGGAAAGGTGTGGTTCACTTTGGTAAACGGGGCAAGCTTAATCCGCGTTATGTCAGACCTTTCGAAATCACTGAGAAGATTGGCAAGGTGGCGTACAGATTGAATCTGCCCGAAGAGCTCAGTGGTGTTCACAACGTATTCTGTAACACCCCGGCCGGAGGCGGAAAAGCCAAAGGTGTCACGAAACTTGATAGAATGCATTTGAGCACAAGGTGATTATATTAAGTTGAAATACAGTTTAGGTTCAATTAAAGAGATTGCATTCACATCTGAATAAATAAGAGTACATAAACAAAATACAGTATAACAAATTGTTTCACAATCGATAAATTTGGATTTAATCTAAGGCATAAGTCTTGATCAATCCTATATGAAATATTCTTGCAAATCATGGCATCAAACATTGTCACCTGAAACATATGTTAGAAAAATATTGGGTCAACAAACGGTTGAGTGAATTCATAGGTTTTGTTAAGTAAAAATGACAATGTGATATAAGAAAAGTTTAACATAGTGGCATATGATATGTCTTTAAGCAAGATGATTAGTACAAGTAGTTACTTGATGGTACGTTCAAACCTATGACGTTAATCGGGTTTATCATCCAACTTCCAAAAGCAACAAAAAGGATAAGCAACAAAAGGATAAGCAACAATAATAAGTTTATGTAGAACTAGAAGTCTGGATGGGCCGTCACACCTATAGCGCTATAATATAACCGATGGGCTTATGCAAGTTGATGAACGTAAAGCATTAAAGCAACAACAACAAGTATCAAACAATTGCAAATACAATAGAAATAACCACAAATAGCAAATAAGTTTGAATCACATCGTATCATATGTTTCATCCCAAAAATAATGTAAAAAAGGACTATGAACTCGATTGCGGGTAAGTCCAAACACGTGTGTAATTGTAAGAGTTTTGGAAACAAGATTCCACGTCACTCTAATTGATTGAACATGCAACAATATAAAATGTGTATCAACAATAATGTTTAATTGAATAAGTGGAAATCCTAAATCTATAAGATTCTGTAGGGTTTTGTCTAAAAGGTAACTATGTGGTTTGGATAATCTAACAAGAGGACTTGGAAAATGAATATGATATAAAGGAATTATTTATGAAAAATATTTATTTAACATAAATAATATAATTGCAAAAATATATAATTGATTTAATATAACATTTTGTAATAATAAATCAAATATAATCACCTAGTATAATTAAATAACATAGTTAAATAATTGGTTATAACCAAAATATATTACAAGTAATATAATTAATTTATAAAAATTATGAATTAGTTTAGATGGTTTAAAATATGTATTATTTGATAAATGATAAATATTTTGTTTAAAAGAATTAATATGATAATTATATAACTAATTATCAAAATAATTATATTAAATCTGAATAATTAAAAATAACATTTTTAATTATTGAACTTGAATATCACTGATTTAAAATAATTATTATGGCCTTGGAATCATTTTAAATAAATAAAATGAATTAAAGTGGTTAAAATAACAATAAATAAGTTTATATAAAATTAATTATCTAAATAATTTAATATAATAAAAATTCAGATTCTAAATTTATATAAACTCAGTAATATGTCTATTTTGTCATAAAAATAATTTTCGATAAAATTTATATTGTTATATAATTTAAATATATTAAATTAAACTATATTTATAAGTAATAAGACTGATTTATTTATATAAATATCAAAATTATATAAAATATCAGTAACAATATTATTTTTGTAAAGTTCAGCATTTAAAATAATTAATCTGAAAATTTCGGTATTTATTTTCTTAAAATTTGATCTATTATGAATTAAATATGTATTAAACTGTTTTAATATAAAATAAATAGTTTTATAAATAATATAACAGTTTTTGTATAAAATGTAGTAATGAGTATTAATGAAATAAAAATTATTGCATTTGTTAAAATAATAAAAATAAATGAAATAAAAAGGGTTGCAGACCCCTGGGTTCGAACCCGGGTCTGCGTTTAATTTTAGTTTAAATATAATAAATTTAGATTTGAAATTTGCTCATCTTCCCCAAATATTCAGACCAAGTTAAACAGGAAAGTCAACTCTTGTAATTCTATGGGTAACCTATGTTATAATTAAATTAACTTTAGGGAATCATTGTACAAGCATAAATGAACTAATTGATCAAACAAAAACTAACTGGTAGCGTTTGAACCGATGAAACGGCTAATTCCGGCGAGTATAAACTCCGACGAGTGTTTCTGATTCGGGTTTCGTCGAAAATCGAAGTATTGGTGGATTGTGAAAAGTGTAAGAGGTTCGTGGGAGTCTGAGGAACTTAAATACTGGTTCAATTCGATCTCTGATCCAACATTTCATAGTGGAATCGATCCACTTTTATTTTTTTATAAAAAGTCCGTTTTTACAGAAATTTGGCACGAAAATGTGTCGAATAAGTGCTCAATTGGTTGGCAATGGGGTTGGGGACTCGTGGGTAATGATTAAAGTGGAAATAATTCGATTTTGGACGGTTTTGGTGGTTTTTGGTTGAAGTCCGCGACTTTCAGATCTGTATATATATATACAGATCTGTTTTAAATGTGTATATATATATATATAATACAATCTAGATTCCAACACATCCCAGCTGGTAGATCAGCTGGTTTGTGCGCGTTGTTGTTGTGCGGGTAGGCGCGGGTTCGAGTCCCGTGTCCGGCCGGTTTGTTTGAATTAAAACCTTTTTTATTTCCTGAATTTAATTAATTAAATTTAAAATCCTAAATAGTATATAAATGAATTTAAGTTCCATATCTTTCAGCTCCTGTACAGGAGGATAAACTGGTTAAGACGTTTCGGTTGTAACCGAGAGGTCACGAGTTCGATCCCAGCAAAGGCCGGTTCTCACCCAGGAGACCCCTTTTTAATCCGATTTTTGACAATTTACACTTTGGCCCCTCAAGTTTCAGAAATTTACAAAATCAGTCCCTGAACTTTCGAAAAATATTCAAAACAGACCCTGAAGTTTCGAAAATATGCAACTATGGTCCCTGAAGTTTCAGAAAATATCACAAATGGTCCCTGGTTTATCCAGTTAGATATACTAACTGGGTTAGTTCTCAAAGAAAGAATTTCTATACAATATTTAACTTGGTTAGGATTTATAGTTAAAATAAGTTTGTAAATGGCAGAATAAATCCCTAAAGTTTAAGTTTCAAGAATGACCAAATGAACCTTGTACTTTTAAAACAAAATAAACCATATTTATTTCTTTTTATAAATGAGTTTCAATAATGTCCAAAAGGACCCTAAACTTGTAGTTTAAAGGAATTGCACTTTTAACCCTTGTATTTGTATAGTTTCAAAAATGACAAATAGGTCCCTCAACTAGTAGTTTCACATATAGTCACAATAGGCCCTTGTAGTTTAAATAACTTTGTATAATAGCATAACTTCAACAAATTTGAAATTGTTTCACGTGTTTGTGATGGTATAAGCATGTATAAGTATAAAGCAAGTATGTTTCAAGTAAGTTTCATTTCAAATACGGTAATCGTTACAATCCAAATCAAACAAATACAAGTATGAAAACCAGGATGGTTACAGTCTCCCATACTTTAGAAAATTTCGTCTCGAAATTTATTCGAAAGAGACCGTAGAATGTAATTGTAATGATTAGAAGATAAGCCAGGCGTTAGTTTTTAGAGCATTGTTTGGTGTTGATAATTTTGAGGAATCTACGAGGATCATTGTATAGAATTTGTTTTGCATGGCACTTATGTTATGCTGAATTTGTAATGTAAATATTAGGCAAACAAATGGGTGCACAAATAAACAAATAATGGATAATCACATAACCACATAATATTTTTATATGCCACCGTACTTAACAAGGCTTACTATGATTCTTATGCGTCGAACCTCGTAATTAAGTGTGCACCCAAAATTACGCGTTTCGTCGCATGGTCCACATAGCACTTCTAGTTAAATGAGGAAGACAAATAAGGTTGAGGTATTGTTTAAATCAAATATCATCAATATAACACAACATCAATTGAATCAAAACGTATTTCAGATTTGTAATGATAGCATCGTTTGTTTTGCATATAACAAAATTAGTCGTAGGTATTTCATTCAAGCACAATGAACTTTTATGTTTTACATAAATCAAACTAATAATGTGCATTATAAACTAAGCATGGATTGTCATAAGCAATATAAGTTTATTGTGAGATTGTACTAAGCGTATATGTGTTTGTAATCTATGCATTAAGTATGTTAAATCAATATACGAAGCAAAATGTATTTGTAAGCGTATACCAAGCATGATAGGTCAATATATAAAGCAAAGATTCACATTTTGAGAACTAGGCATAAGGTTGTTCTCGTTTTAGGAGCCCAAAGATAAAGCGGAGGTGAATCTTTTGGTTGGCTTTGGTTTCGGAGTGGATAAGAATATCATAAATGAAGAAATGACAAATTTATCCAAGTAGGGTTTGAGGACTTGGTTTAACAAATTTTGAATATGGTATAGCAAGCAAAGGTTCAAACTTAGGTGAAACGAAACTTCTATTCGTACTTGGGTCAAACAAAATGGAAGCTTATTAACCAACTTGATAATTTAAAACACACAAGATAATACAAGGTCTTTAGTACATTGAAAGAGACGGTAAACGGGCAACAGACTGCGCCGAAACCCTTTTTGAATAACAAAGCTAAAACAACATCCATAGATCTCGGAGTCATAACATTTTTATGCATGACCCTTTGGATCCGGCTAAGTAAGCCCCAGCCTCAGGCTACATCGTTCGGGGCACGAGCCTCGTTAACGTTGAGATTGAATGCACGACCTCGAGCTGGTTGGGCATTCGCGAGTTTGGGGCATTCTTGTTGGAAATGGTTTGGGTCTCCACAGTTAAAACAAGTTCCGATAGGGTAACGTGGTTGTGCAGCAGCAGGAGGAGGTACGCGACATGTGGCAGCTACATGACCCAATCGACCATAACTTGTGCATTGGCCGCATGGGAAACGAGTAAGATGGTGATAGTTGCAGCGGGTGCACAAGGGTGCATCACCAACATATGATCGTTTAGCGGGTGGAGGAGCAACTTGATTTGCGGGTGCAGGAGTTGTAACAGCAAAGTTTTTGACGGCTTTGCGTTTGTTAGAATTCCTAGAATTCTTTGAAGATTCCGACCCAGTATCATCAACCTTAGCTTTGTCGGTTGAATACTTTGAGGGTGTTTTACCTTTACGGGTCAAGTTCCCTTCTTTGACTTGTGCGTCGGTGAGAATAGCGGAAAGTTCAATAGCTTCACGAAGTGTGGCTGGTTTGCTACCGATCACTATGTGCTTGATGCAAGTTGGAAGACCACCGATGAATTTCTCAATCAAGCGGTCGGGAGGCAATAACATAGTGCTAGAGCAAAGGATGCACAATTCTTCAAAGTGGTTTATGTAAGCGCGGTTTTCGCCACTATCTTGTATAAGGTCGTGAAATTCTTCTTCCAATGCTCAGATCTCATTGCGCGGGCAAAACTCCTTTAGCATGAGGGCCTTTAGTTCTTCCCAAGTTAAAGCCATGGCGACATCGGCACCACGTTCTCTCATGATGCCATTCCACCATGTTAATGCCCTCTTTTGAAAGACACTTGTTGCAAACTCCACTTTTCGTGCCACGGTACACTGACTATGGCGGAACGTGTTCTCCATACTCTCGAACCATTGCAGTAGTCCGGTCGCACCTTCGTTTCTAGTGTATTTGACGGGGTGACAAGAGTTAAACTGTTTGAAGTTACAAGGTGCATCGTGGTTGTTGTTTCCGTGACCGTTACCATTGATTCCATTTCCGTTGGTAGCTTGTGCGAGTTGAGTAACCAAATTAGGAAGAACCACGGCAAATTGTTGAGTAATGAGGGCTGCCAATTCTGCATTTGGGATTTCATTTTGTGGTGCAGGACGAGGAGGCATCTACAAGCGGTAAGGGAAAACATAAGATCATAGGAATTTAAAATGAAATGTTTTTGGTAGAATAATTTTACAAAGTCAACGAGGATAAACACGTAATGGGATTGACATCATTTATTTTACGAATATACAACATCGGGGATAAGTCAAAGTAATTGGGTTTTTATAACTTAGTGAAGTCATGCTTTAGCCTATAAGTGGACACTCATCCCGAGAATTCCCAGGTAAGCACAACTGGTCCCTCGAGTTGGGATTTATACGAAGTGCTTGCCTAGACAGAAAACTCAGAATACAGGCATCCACCCTTCCAGATTGCATGAGTTCGTTATTAGAGCCCAAAACTTTAACGAGGGTTTGAAAATCAAAAGAGGTTTTGAAAATAATCACCTAAGGATAGATGATGAGCATTTATATAGTGTAAAGAGTCTAAAGGTAAAATACGCGGTGACGAGGCTTCAGTTTGCAAAAGATAAGGATAAGTATAAAGATAACAACGCGGAATGAGTACTAATGGATAGGAGTCCTAGGTAAGTTATAGTCTAGGTCAAAAGTAATTTCTAATAACCTAAATCCCAATAACCATGGCTCTGATACCAATCTGTAACACCCCGGCCGGAGGCTGAAAAGCCAAAGGTGTCACGAAACTTGATAGAATGCATTTGAGCACACGGTGATTATATTAAGTTGAAATATAGTTTAGGTTCATTTAAAGAGATTGCATTCACATCTGAATAAATAAGAGTACATAAACAAAATACAGTATAACAAATTGTTTCACAATCGATAAATTTGGATTTAATCTAAGGCATAAGTCTTGATCAATCCTATATGAAATATTATTGCAAATCATGGCATCAAACATTGTCACCTGAAACATATGTTAGAAAAATATTGGGTCAACAAACGGTTGAGTGAATTCATAGGTTTTGTTAAGTAAAAATGACAATGTGATATAAGAAAAGTTTAACATAGTGGCATATGATATGTCTTTAAGCAAGATGATTAGTACAAGTAGTTACTTGATGGTACGTTCAAACCTATGACGTTAATCGGGTTTATCATCCAACTTCCAAAAGCAGCAAAAAGGATAAGCAACAAAAGGATAAGCAACAATAATAAGTTTATGTAGAACTAGAAGTCTGGATGGGCCGTCACACCTATAGCGCTATAATATAACCGATGGGCTTATGCAAGTTGATGAACGTAAAGCATTAAAGCAACAACAACAAGTATCAAACAATTGCAAAGACAATCGAAATAACCACAAATAGCAAATAAGTTTGAATCACATCGTATCATATGTTTCATCTCAAAAATAATGTAAAAAGAGACTATAAACTCACATTGATTGCGGGTAAGTCCAAACACGTATGTAATTGTAAGAGTTTTGGAAACAAGATTCCACGTCACTCTAATTGATTGAACATGTAACAATATAGAATGTGTATCAACAATAATGTTTAATTGAATAAGTGGAAATCCTAAATCTATAGGATTCGATAGGGTTTTGTAAAAAAAGGTAACTATGTGGTTTGGATAATCTAACAAGAGGACTTGGAAAATGAATATGATATAAAGGAATTATTTATGAAAAATATTTATTTAACATAAATAATATAATTGCAAAAATATATAATTGATTTAATATAACATTTTGTAATAATAAATCAAATATAATCAACTAGTATAATTAAATAACATAGTTAAATAATTGGTTATAACCAAAATATGTTACAAGTGATATAATTAATTTATAAAAATTATAAATTAGTTTAGATGGTTTAAAATATGTATTATTTGATAAATGATAAATATTTTGTTTAAAATAATTAATATGATAATTATATAACTAATTATCAAAATAATTATATTAAATCTGAATAATTAAAAATAACATTTTTAATTATTGAACTTGAATATCACTGATTTAAAATAATTATTATGGCCTTGGAATCACTTTTAATAAATAAAATGAATTAAAGTGGTTAAAATAACAATAAATAAGTTTATATAAAATTAATTATCTAAATAATTTAATATAATAAAAATTCAGATTCTAAATTTATATAAACTCAGTAATATGTCTATTTTTTCATAAAAATAATTTTGGATAAAATTTATATTGTTATATAATTTAAATATATTAAATTAAACTATATTTATAAGTAATAAGACTGATTTATTTATATAAATATCAAAATTATATAAAATATCAGTAACAATATTATTTTTGTAAAGTTCAGCATTTAAAATAATTAATCTAAAAATTTTGGTATTTATTTTCATAAAATTTGATCTATTATGAATTAAATATGTATTAAACTGTTTTATTATAAAATAGAGTAAACTGCCATTTTGGTCCCTGTGGTTTGGCCAGTTTTGCCACTTTGGTCCAAATCTTAAACTTATTACATCCAGGGCCCTGTGGTTTGCATTTTGTTGCCATTTTGGTCCAAAATCCAAAAACCCCTTTTTTTACTGTTGAAAGTTGTCTATTTTGTCCTTTAGTGCAGGGGCATTTTGGTCATTTTTTAAATTTCATTTCTTTTAGCAATAAATAATAATGCCACTACCAGAACAACAACAATAATGTCACTGCCAGAACAACAAGAAGCACCACCACCACCGCCGCCACACTTCCCCCCCCCCCTTCTCACCATCACCACTCTCTCTCTCTCATTCTCTCCTATCTGCCACCACAAGCACCACCACCACCGCCACCTCCTTCTCCTTCCCCTGAGACCACCACCACCGCCAACACGTCTTCACCACACATCCCTTTCTGCCGCCGGACCTCACCACCGCTGCAGTCACTCACTCTACTCTCTCCCTCTCTTTGACCTACCACCACCACCCCCGCCACCATCAACACCCACCCTACCGCCACTACATCGTTCACCTCCACCCACCGCCTCTGCACTCTCAAAACCCCCTCTGTTTCTCTCTTCTCTCTCTCTACCCTGTTTCAAACAACCCTCAAAAACTCCCAAATGACCCCCAAAATCAACCCACCGCTACCTCTCCTCCGCCATCGCCATCACCGTCCTCCGCCTCGATCGCCTCAAAGTGCACGCCGCTTCGGTATCACTCGATATCGAGCCAAAACCCACCACCAACAACCGCCAAAACCGCCAAAACCCACCACCAACAACCGCCAAAACCCACCACCAACAACCACACTCAACATCACCAACACCACCACTCTTCTCCGCCGCCTAATACCACTACTGTTCTCCACCGCTCACCACCATCACCACTGTTCTCCACCGGCCCAGATCTGAGCATCTTCCTTGTTCTCGTTTTAATGGTGAAAAATTGGCTGCAAATGGTGAAAATGATGTTGTTAATGTTAGGGTTAGTGTATGTATTATTTATAACATAGTCCCTACAGACTACAGAGTGAATTGAAGATTTGAAGGGGTGAGATTTGGGAGGATGCAGGAAGATGAAGGGGTGTTCGAGAGAGAAGAAAGAGAGAGACAGGGGGTGTTTAAGAGAGAGGGTTATAATAATTCTAAAATTTTGATTTAATATTAATTTTTTTTATTCAGTAATGGCTTATAATAATTACAAATGCCCAAAATGCCCAAAATGCCCCTGACAATGAAGACAAAATAGCAGGGTCAAGGTAGGAGAATCTGGTCAAATTTGAGATTTGGACCAAAATGGCAACAAAATGCAAACCACAGGGCCATGGATGTAATAAGTTTGAGATTTGGACTAAAGTGGCAAAACTGGCCAAACCACAGGGACCAAAATGGCAGTTTACTCTATAAAATAAATAGTTTTATAAATAATATAACAGTTTTTGTATAAAATGTAGTAATGAGTATTAATGAAATAAAAATTATTGCATTTGTTAAAATAATAAAAATAAATGAAATAAAAAGGGTTGCAGACCCCTAGATTCCAACACATCCCAGCTGGTAGATCAGCTGGTTTGTGCGCGTTGTTGTTGTGCGGGTAGGCGCGGGTTCGAATCCCGTGTCCGGCCGGTTTGTTTGAATTAAAACCTTTTTTATTTCCTGAATTTAATTAATTAAATTTAAAATCCTAAATAGTATATAAATGAATTTAAGTTCCATATCTTCCAGCTCCTGTACAGGAGGATAAACTGGTTAAGGCGTTCCGGTTGTAACCGAGAGGTCACGAGTTCGATCCCAGCAAAGGCTGGTTCTCACCCAGGAGACCCCCTTTTAATCTGATTTTTGACAATTTACACTTTGGCCCCTCAAGTTTCAGAAATTTACAAAATCAGTCCCTGAACTTTCGAAAAATATTCAAAACAGACCCTGAAGTTTTGAAAATATGCAACTATGGTCCCTGAAGTTTCGAAAAATATCACAAATGGTCCCTGGTTTATCCAGTTAGATATACTAACTGGGTTAGTTCTCAAAGAAAGAATTTCTATACAATATTTAACTTGGTTAGGATTTATAGTTAAAATAAGTTTGTAAATGGCAGAATAAATCCCTAAAGTTTAAGTTTCAAGAATGACCAAATGAACCTTGTACTTTTAAAAAAAAATAAACCATATTTATTTCTTTTTATAAATGAGTTTCAAAAATGACAAATAGGTCCCTCAACTAGTAGTTTCACATATAGTCACAATAGGCCCTTGTAGTTTAAATAACTTTGTATAATAGCATAACTTCAACAAATTTGAAATTGTTTCACGTGTTTGTGTTGGTATAAGCATGTATAAGTATAAAGCAAGTATGTTTCAAGTAAGTTTCATTTCAAATACGGTAATCGTTACAATGCAAATCAAACAAATACAAGTATGAAAACCAGGATGGTTACATATTCCACGTGTCGAATATGAAGACGTGCCTGTCAAATGAGACCCTTATAGTTCCCTTCAACGAACTCACTATCAATGACCTTTTGCGCTTCGTCGAGGAACCGGTGGAGATCATGGATCAGGAAATCAAAACTCTTAAGTGTAGCAAGATACCTATAGTCCGAGTTCGTTGGAACTCACGTCGTGGTCCAGAGTTTACCTGGGAACGAGAAGACCAAATGAAACGCAAGTATCCCCAGTTGTTCAAGGAAGGTGAGTCCACTTCTGAAGCTACTACGGAATTTCGGGACGAAATTCCAAACCAACGGGGGGATGATGTGATACCCCAAGAAAACACACAACACAACTAGCTTACTCGGTGACTACGTGCTAAATTTTGGGACGAAATTTCTTTCAACTTGGGGATGATGTGACAACTCGTAATTTCGAGGTTAGAACCGTTCGTTTTCGTATTTATAAATCGAGTCTTATACTATTTTATTTGACGAGTTAATTATACTTGACTAAATTCTATTATAAATTCAGATTGTGCAAGCAATAAATTAGAAACCAAATCCTTATTCTTTTAAACTGACTCGAACCGGTTGAATCGAAACACATGTTCCACTTGTCGAATTAACCCACTCACGTAACTCAAAACTTATGAGGCCCGAACCATAGCACGGATATTACCATTTATATTAGTTGACAATATATTTTTTTTAGTAAAAATTTATATTAGTTGTTTAAAAAAAATAATAAATAAATAAACAACAATATCAATACTTGGCACGTGAGGTCTGCTACTTTGTGTAGCCCACCTCCTTTTGTGTTCATTGGTTCAAAAAAATCCCAAGCCCATAATTCCTTTTATTTTTATTTTTTTTCTTCTTGGTCATCGGCCACAAAGGAAACCACCCCAACCCTAATTGTTTTAAGTAAAGTGCATGAACTCTATAATTTCCCAAACCCCACCTACAACATTTAAAATCCTTTTTCTTGCCCCCCTACTGTCGACAAAGGAGAACACCAAACTTTCAAGTATTTGGTTTCTAGGTTCAAGTAAACTCTATCCACCACTAGGTAATCACATCTTGTATTTTTTTTTATTATAGTTGTAAGAGTTCATACATGATTTCAGTTGCTAAAAGTATCTTATCATGGCTATGTTTTGTGTGACTTTGGTGATCATGATGATTATAGTGACAACTTGTAGTGTAGGATGCATGAAAATCGCATATGATATATTGTTCTATCGTTTAGGTATGAACTAGGGTTTGATGGATTGCATGGTTTGGTTGAACCTTACTGATTTAATAGTAAAGATGATGTATGGTGATGATGGTTTGCTGAAAATAAAAGTCATGGGTGTTTGGGTGCATTAGTTAATCGGTTGCGGAGTTCGGGTAACGACTAGAGCTGAAACAGAAAGCTGATTAACATTTGAAGTTGGCTGTAAACGGTCCATTATAAATCGAAAAATTGATTTTCGGAAGTCTAAATTATATTTTTCGAAAAACGCTTCAAATGGCACTGGAATCATATTTTTTCGAGGTCGTTTGCTATTTTTAAAGACCCGCTTTTGTACAGCAGAAAAAGTTGTGTTTTTGCTGCAGAAAAAGTGTGTTATGTTTTCTGTCATAACTTGAAATCTGGGTACAGTTAGGTCATGAAATTCGTACAGTAGATGGCCACGGGTGTCTTTGTAATTCTCTAACTGTCAATCGGACTTATGATAAATTTTAAATGAATTTTTCCGTGGACTGCAGTCAGAAAGTGACGAACCTGATTGCAGCCCGGTAAATGATTTTTATAAAGTAATTGGTAATGAATTTGATCCCGAGATGTTTACACAATAATATTTGGATCGTTTACAACTTTTTGTAAAAATTTGGGAATTTTTAGAATAAGCTAACTATTTTATTAAAATACCCGAAAGCAGTCCAGTTTTAAATGTTTAAGCTGAAACAATATAATTATAGATTTGCATATCTAAATGTCGGTTATGTTATCTGTAACATCCCTATTTTTATTATATAATTATAGGTTTATTTAAATTATTAACCACTAGTAACTAATTTATTTTTAAACATTATTTTATATAGTTGGTTGAAATATTATATTAATTAATTGGTTTGTATATAAGTGTCCTTTCTAATAAAATAAAAGTCTATAAAAATTTATACTATTAAACAGGTAATTTACGGGTAGGTTGACCGTAAGAAATATGAAGTTCTTAGACGGGCCTAGGAACCGTATAATAATTAAAATATAAAATACATTGTATTTCGAACCTACTCTGTTTTTAATGAAACTTAGACCCATATATAGACAAAAATATTCTCGTTCTGGTGATATATTTATTATTTTATAAAACGTTATATTTTAAAAGTTATACACGCCAAATGAGTAAAGTAATTAAATAAATACTAATAAATCAAATCTCACAATTTGAAAGAATCTAATTTGTGTCCCATCTATTTCGTGGCCCTTCCCAAAATTCATGTTTTATATTTTAAATATAATAATAAAATAATTATTGAAAGTTATCTACAATTGAGAAAGGACTTACGTGTCCCATTCTAAATTTTGTACGTGGCCATTTTAGATATATATGTGGCTTATATTGAAAGCTTCAAAGACTATGTATGCAGCAATTCAATAATCAAATGGCTACGTGTAAGCTCCAAAATTTCTGGAGGTTCCTATAAATAAGGGTCGCCTCCTGTACTGAACATTTGCTAAACTTCTTTCTTTTATGTCCATCTCTAATTATCGCGAACTCTCTCTCTCTCTCTAAATATTTATTATTTAATAAATAATAAAGCCATGCTCATTTTAAGTGTTTTAACTCCCGATCACCGCTACCCTTTCCGATTGATCTGAGCCTCATAACATATGTCAGGGCTCTGCCCGACTAAGTTGTTGGGGTTCTGTCTCGTGACATAGGGACAAGGTTGAAGTAGGGATATTATACTTAACACAAATGCATTATATATTTTAATAGCTCAAAAGATTTTACCCAAATATTTTACCAGGAGTCTTTCTAATTAAACCCTAAAGTTACAAAGTGGGTCCATTCTCTTTTCTCATTATTTTATTCCCTTTTCTTTATAATATAATTATATTCAAAAATGTCCCAAACCATAAACAACTCTCACCAAAACTATTATTTATTATTATATTTTGTTCAAAAGGAAACCTTAGTTAAGACCCCTAAGTAATCCTGCATAAACCTTAATATTTTCAGAACGATCAGAATCAGGATCAGGGCCCCTAAACCTCAGGGGGGGTATTCCCTAGTCAGTATTATCTACACAGTTTGTTATAGAAATCGAATTTTCTCGAACGACTGACTCACCTAGGCTACAAACGAACGTGGCAACCCTATGCTGGAAAAGGGTCCCCTCGCGCCACGCGACAGGCCCTCGCGCCACGCGAAGGAGACCATTTTCCAGTATAAATAGGGGAGATTGGCACTTAGCTTTCTGCGTTGGTTCGACGTCCAAATTCGTTCTGTGCACTAAGATATCGTTCAATTACTACAAAAACTCACACATAAGCCCGAACGCTGCCACAAAACAGGGTAATAACTCGATCGCTGCTACGATTCAATGTTCGATCGATAGAAACTATCCGACAGGATGTTTAAGCGCTATCCTTTGTCATTCGTCGTGATTCCGACAGGATGTTTGAGTACCACCCTAACTCGGGGAATACTCTGTCATTCGTTGTGAATCCGATGGATGTTTAAGTGATTGCACTTTGTCATTCGTTGTGAGGGTTTTAATCTCGTGAGTTATCGTAAATGCTGTATTAGTTACTTACCAAGTTCGTGTGCACTAGGTTACAAGACTAAATCAATAGGCTAAGCTTTGCCGGTATAAATCTGCAATATATCAAGGCTTATCTGTAGACTAAACTTTGGCTTTATGAATCTGCATGATTATAATGTGAGTCATTCTCTTTTTATCAAATTGATTTACAAAAGTATGTTTATTTTCAAGATTATAATTACAGTGATTAAGTATATGTAGTCATCAAATTACAGCCGGTTTGTGGGGTATTGTGCACATTACTGTTTTTATCACTTTAGGTGGGCAAACCTAATTAATGATACTCGTTACTATTAGGTGAACAGACTCAATAGTAATATGACCACAGTCACCGAAACAAGTCGGTGACAAATACTGTGGGTAGTTGGTTGAAATAAACATTGTAATCTCTCTTAATACTGTAAATTATAATAAATGAGTCGTTTTTATAAAAGAATGATTCACTCAGTATTTCCCGCTGACAAAACCTTTTTAAACACGTGTTTCAGGTAATTACAGTAGATTGAAGTAAGAGATGAATACGGCACTGAAAGGCTTCAAGAAGTGGCTTATTTTAATTAAATAAAATTAAGAAATATTGTTTTATGTAATTGGGTTTATCCCTTATTAAAGCTACCATTGTAAAATATGGGTTTATCCCATCTATTAAATAAATAAAATCCGGTGTTTTCTAAACTCTGATATTTTTCCTAACTCACGGTCCTGATGAAATTTCCGGTGCAATATTTTTCAAAATAATCACCGGTACCACTTGGCTGTTCACGGCTCCCGATTCCCTCCAGGGTGGGTCGGAGGTCGTGACATTATCCGATAATGATCTAACGTGTCAATGAAAGTGATAGGTTCAATATCATATGCTTTCTTTTGAATGGTTATAGATGCGATGTTTATATGGGCGTGAACTGTTAAAGTGAGTGTGTGTTATGTGATAGATACGTGTAGGAACTTTATGCTTTATTTAAAACCATTAATAAACTAAATGGTAATCATATTAGGACGTGATTGACCAACCCGACTGTTAGCTATTTTAAGAGTTCAACCGAGCAACCAAAGGTGAGTTCACACTTTCCACAAGGCATGGGATTCCCAAGGGTTGGGAATGGGTAAAGGATTTAAACTGAAACTGCGTGATATCCTGGTTTGGAACACGTACACACCCTCTTTATTGAAGGGTGACAACATGTGATAAGGAATTGATTTGGAACCTACGTAATCTCCTGGTTTGGGGATTTCGTACACACCCTCTTTATTGAAGGGTGACAACACGGATACTAGACCAAAATCTCTATCATGAAGTCCCTCATTTTATATCGACTTAATCGCCGGGCCAATGGCGAGCGGGTCATTAGTTAGATAGCGCTATTTAGGTTTGACAAGCCTCACACCGTGCCGTAGAGGATGGGCGTGAACTAATGGATCTGGGCACTAGTCAATGATGATAGACATTGACGTTAGGGCACCAACTTACTTCAGTCAGTGGTCGATATGGTAACGGGTCTAGTGGATAACATGGGGTAGCCCCCACTGCTTATGATGGTTTGGGAAACAAGGAACTGGTTAACTACTGAATTTCAAATGAACTTATGGTTTTGGGAACAACTTTAAAATGGACAACCAACAGTGAACTCGCTCAACTTTGTTGTTGACTCATTGTTACATGCCTTGCAGGCCGTTAGATGTTAGCTGGAGCTTGCAGGGAGCAGGAGTCGTTGTGGGACATGGACTGTTGAGTTCCATGTTAACATTTGAACCTTTAAACTCATGCTTTGGTTTTTGGTTTTAAACTTTATGCTTCCGCTGATAACTTGAATTTGATTAACTTGTTTTGAACACCAATTATATTGTGTGGTTGGACTTTTATTTATTTAATTACATTGTTCAATATGATTGGTGGCTGGATCCTGGTCAGTCACGCCTCCTGCGGTGATACTCCGCTTGTGGATTTTGGGGGTGTGCCATCATCAAATGTGAATCAGAAACAGATCGATGAAGGGTAGTCAAAGGAAAGATCTAGGGCGATGGCAGTTATTCAAGACGATGAGGGTTATGACTAGAGTCAAATTCTTCCTGAAGAAGATTATGTTGGATCTGCATTAGTAGCCGATGTGGATTATGATATTTGGTGGAGAAGAGATAGTGCGAGATATGAAATTAGAAAATTGAATGAACCATTCAAAGAAGCTCGGAGAGCCAATAGATGGAATGCTGAACTGGAATGTTACATGGATCCACAGGGTAATCCAGTGGTTGATCCGTCAAAGGTGGATTTTGATGCAGTAACAAATCTGTTTCCAGATCAGGACACTTATCACACAAGAAGGCTATCTGAAAAGGGGTATGAGGCTGATCTGATGAACAAAATGAAAGAAATTTTTGAAACAAGTCTGCCAAAGGTGGTAGAAATGAAGAAGAGCAAAGAAGAAGAGTTGAAAAGGCTGGTAGAAGAGGTGAAGATTCTGGCAAAGAATAATGTTGAAGAAGAACAGAAGATGGAAGAAGAAGAGAAGAAAGAAGAAGATCAGAAAGTTGAAACAGAAGAATCATCGGTGCTAAAAGAAACCGAGGTAAATGAATCTTCTGATTTATCAAATGCTGAAACTGTTGATAAAAATAAAAACAAGTGCAGGAATTGCATAGAAATGTGCAAAGCCTGTACTGAAAAATATGAAATGATAAAAACAAAAGATATTGAAACAAATAAACTTGAAAATGTTTTCAAAATAAAATGTAAAGAAATGATTAAAAAAGAAGAAATGTTGGTTGAAAAGCTGACACAGAAATGTCATGATTTTGAAAAAGAAAATGAGATTTTGAGAGAAATGTGTACAACAAAATGTAAAGGTTGTGTTGAAAAAGATAATAAGCTTCAAGATTTTCAAAAAGAATATGATAATTTGAAATGGTCAAGTCAGAGAGTACAAGAAGCTTATGATACTTTGAAGAGACAAGTCAAATGTTTTGATGAAAGATTGTCTGAAACTTTAACAACCAAGGAACTTTATGAGAAAAAGTTTAAAGAAAAGCAACTTGAATTAAACAAGTGTGTTGATGAAGTTGCTAATCTCAAACAAGTTCTGGTCGAAAAAGAAAAGATTGTTACAAAACTTCAAAGTTATCATAACTCTTCGTACATTCTTGAACGCATTTTCTACATCACACCAGATGACAAAGATACTGACAAGAACAAAAAGGGTATTGGTTCAGAATATCATCAGGTACCACCACCATTGAGAAACAATTATACTTTTTATGATGAGGAAAAGGTGGCAAAAAGGTCTGAACATAGTTGACCAATTACCTGAAAATATCGATGTGACTTACACCAAATCTGATGAAGCTGATGATTCAGAGGTGGTAAGTAAGGTTGTTGAAAGCATTTTGAAAGATGAGTCTACCAAAGGTAAGTTTGTATCACAGGATGAAAATGAGGGAAATTTTCATGATGGCTATCTTAAACAGTCAAAATCTGAGAAAGTTGTGAATGATGATCCAAAAGGATTGGCTTATACCATGATTGGATTGGACAAATTATTCTCAAATAACGAGTTCCCGATTCAGAATGTGATTGCAGATAAAATTGACAAAGTGTTTAAGCTAGTTGAGATCGAAAAGTCAGAAATTTCAAAATTTGCTGGAAAGAGCAAGAAAACTTTTTATAACAAACCTGGTTATAAAAAGAAGAATATGAAAACAGGGTTGGTTATAAAAAGAAACAAAATCAAGATAAAAAGTTTGAAAAACAAAATCAAAAGAAAATGAATTTTGTTCATGGGAAAAGTTCGGAAGAAGAGAAAGAACTCCAATTTAGACGACAGTTTAATGAAGAGTTCTATGCTCAGAAAAAGCAACAACAATAGGCTAAGGATGTTTCAAAGAAAATGTGATCAAACTGGACATCTTGCACGCAAGTGTCCAAACCCAAAGCCTATTGATGTTAAAAAACAGAAGTCTGAGAATGTGAAACAAAAGTCTACCAGATTTGATTCAAAACAAACTTGGAGGTACAACAGAAACAAGTTTGCTTCGAATCAAACTTGGAAACCAAAACAGAATAGGTTTGACTCAAGACAAACATGGAAATCTCACACACCCAGATTCAGAACAACACAAAGTTGGCAAACATCGGTTGATATGACAAAACCAAACCAATTTTGGAAACCAAAATTTGTTGTTCAAAGTCAAAATAATCAAAACGAGTCACGATTTTACAAAAGAAGTGCTTCAAAAGGACAGAACTGGGTGGTTAAGAAACAAGTGACTTCTTTGAATGAAGAAAAAGTTAAAGTCAAAGATGAAAAAGTTTTTGTATGAGATGACTAAGATTTTCCATCATTGAATGAATATTGTGTTGAAATGCCTAAGGTCCAACCGACCTGGGCTAAATTGTTCAAGTAATTGAGTTTTTGTGAATGTGCAGGTGCTCATGAAGTTTGATTGTCAAGAAAAAGAATTGATTAACAGCCTGGCATAGGAGGAGAAGGCTGCTGAACCCTGGTTTGTTTAAACAGGGAGTTTATCGATTTTTGTACATTAATAAACCATATTTCAAAAATCCTAAAAATTTAAAATTTAAAAACCAAAAATATGTTTTTATTTTGTCAAAAATTTGAAAAACCAAAAATAAGTTTGTTTTTAGATTTTGTCAAAAATTAAAAAAAATTACAAAAATAGTTTGATTGAATATGCCGAAACCCTCACGGCTAAACAAACATGATTAATTTCACAAGATTGAAAAACGGTTTTCAAACTGTAAAAATCAATGTGTTGTAAATCATGGGGGTACATTATATTTTCTGCAATGGCGAGACAAAGCTATCTACATCGGTTTGTCAAATTTTCTTTAAATGGTTTTGCATTTTAGGGGGAGTAAGAACTTTTCAGAAAATCCAAAAACATTAGAAAATTTGAAAAAGCCAAAAACATGATAAAATTCAAAAATTGAGTTTTGTGTAAAAAAGAGGAAATGATAGTACATCAGTAGATAATCACAGTACGCTAAAGAAATGGAATGTTTAAATGTGATAAATGGTCTCACTGATGATGTGCCAGTAGGTTTTTACACGCTTAGTAGATTGTTTTCGAGATATAAACCTAAATATCATTACTTGCTTATCTCGTGGGGAACATCTCTCGGATATATGGGTAACCCCCGAAATCTTGTTTGAAGGGCTTTCTATTTCTGACATACTAGGTCTTTGTGCGTGGTGATATCTGGGGTATTATACCAGGACTTCTGATTTTGCGGGAGCAATAGCCTAGTCCTCGTATAATACTTTGCACTGCTTTAATCATAAAGCCCACCCTCAGCATAAAAATGATGAAACATTGAAAAATACTAATCATGTGCTGTTGAAAAGAAGATCCCGAAGGGGGACACACCGAAAGTCGAACCATCATCTCTCTGATTTTGCAGAAGCAATAGCCTGGCTCTCATGGTTTCGCATTCACCCCTTACAGATATCATTAGTGTACATTCACCTGTAAGACTGAATATAGGAGTCTGGATACGGGAGTATATTCTAAGGTAGGACACGCGAATAAGTTCAAGTCCTTAAAACATTAACTCCGTATCTCGAATCAGTTGAAATTTGTGTGAAAATTTAAGTGGATCAGTATACTGACAATCTAAGTGAATCGTTTAAAACTTAAAGTGTTTTAAAGCTCAACGGTACTAGTGATTTGTCATAAACTGATATGATCCTCTGACACGAACTCAAACAAAAATATTGTCTGTAAATATTTCTTTATTGCTTTATATTTCAGAAAACTACAAAAAGATTTTGATTTCTGCTTTATTTTCGACAACCGATGTCTGAATGCTGAGTTTCAAAATCTAAATATGTTGATCGTGTTTCTGAAAATAAAACAAGTTCATTAATTTGAAACTTGTAGTTTTTAACTCAAAAAAAAAAAAAAAAAACAAAAACAAAAACATTTTGTGATATCTCCAAGGCCATTAATTTGGACTTGGATGATTTACTGTGAGGGATTTGGATTCTTAATTGTTAAAATCAGATTAAAGAACTATGTTCCAATCTTGGTCGCTTAAATCGTCAAATCTATGAAGTTTGTTGATAGGGGAAGTGGAAATGTTTTAAAAAGTGCCAGGTTACGGTTCTTGGACAACTGAAAATGCTTTCACTGTAAAAATATTTTAATATATGTTGAGAGAGCCAGGTCATTAATCCTGGAAATTCAAAATGTTTTTACTTATGAATGTATGAGATTTGCAGATGGTATTCCAGATTATGATCCCGACAGATGAGTCTAAGGGGGAGCCTGAAGACAAGCTTGACGCAAGAGGGAGATTGTATCTGGAAAGCCAGGTGTCGATCCCAAAAGCACGGAAGCTTAACGAAAAGGGGAACCTGAAGAAAAGGAGTCTGATCGAAAGGAAGAGCAACGGAAGCCTGAAGACAGATCCACGGGGATTCTGTTCAAGAAAGAGGGAGTCTGCGGTTGCTGATAATATCAAATCTTCAAGAAGACTCAAAAAGAGAGAGAAAGACAAGACGCTACGAGATTGACTGCGACAATATCCAAGGGGGAGTCTGTTAGTGCAGTATGTCTATCGCCTCCGTCAATCAGAACCGTAGCGAGACACCGAATAAATATAGACTTTATGATGTAATATTTAGTGAAAAAGGCAAGGTGACAATCTTGTAAATAAGGAAACCTTCCTTATGCCTTGGCCTATAAATAGGAGCTTTAGGCTTTAGTTTTAGGACTTTTGCTCATTTGACATTTTGGAGAGCTAAGCTTAGAGAGAGAAAGTCTAGAGAGAGAAAGGTGATTCACGGTGATTGTACTCGTCATATCTTTCAATAGAATCACGTTAAATTGTACGTTCTTGTGTTCGGTCACGTTCGTGTACGGATTCCGCACGTCACACGTTCGGTTCGCAATCGTTTCGGAGTCTAAAACCGGTCCTACAATACATATTTTCCAAAAATACATTTAGGACTTTTGCTCATTTGACATTTTGGAGAGCTAAGCTTAGAGAGAGAAAGGTGATTCACGGTGATTGTACTCGTCATATCTTTCAATAGAATCACGTTAAATTGTACGTTCTTGTGTTCGGTCACGTTCGTGTACGGATTCCGCACGTCACACGTTCGGTTCGCAATCGTTTCGGAGTCTAAAACCGGTCCTACAATACATATTTTCCAAAAATACATTTGCTGGAAAAAAATACATCAACCTTATATACACCAATGGAACATTTTCAAATCAAACCAAAACAATACACATTCTAATCCAAAATAAAACAGTAGACATCCAATTCGGAAATAAACCCGTCAAATTACAATCATTTGTGAATACATAACAAACTACACATAAGCTAAACTAACGAAATACCTAACTCGCTAAAAAACTTCGGCATCAACGTCATCAACAAAACATCTATTTCATTATCCGTAGCCTCTCTCGTGTCGTGCCACATCTAAAATAAAAGTAGATCGAAAGAGTTATTACAAATATTATAGAATAAATCTAAAGGCAAAGAGAAAAATCGATAACAACATCGGTGATAAAGCTATGTATATATTTACATGTTATATACATCTAAACCTTCTATGTTTTAAAAAAAAATAAACAGTTAAGTAATAAATTGATAAACAAGTATATTTTACTTAATCATCGGAAAATTGGTTTTGATACAAATTGACAAAGTCAAACATATGTTGGAGAACCATGTAGCCGCATTCCCATCCACCATTTTGTTGCTTACACTGTAATAAATTAACAAATTATTATTTAAAAGTAACGAAAATCAAACAATTTAGAAATAGCAAACACACATACATCAACCATTGTGTAGTTGAACACAGATCCTAAGGCGGTAGGAATTAGGCTTGAAAGACGATAGTTAGAAGCATTCTTTTCGCCTTTTATCTTTGTTGAATCCTAAGGCGGTAAGCATTTTAAGTATTTAGACATTTTGTTTTCTTGATTATACTTGTGTGTTATAGAATAGTTTATAAGAGTAGGGTTTTTTTAGCATTATGTTTTGTATTAGATAACCTTTATGTTTTGTATTAGATAACCTTTGAGCTTTTAAGATGTCAATTATAAAGAGTTTGTTTAAGCACTTTTAAATAAGCATTAAGATTATATAAACATAAAAGTACCTAAGCAAGAAATAAATCACTTATGTATTTAAAACGCATAATCAATAAAATAGAGAAGATTTAAATATCTATGTATCTAAAACACATAAATAAACATTAAAATAGAGAGGCTTTACCTGTGTTTAAAGAGAACGTAGGAAGAATGTAGGAATCTTTATATACGTGTAATCCTGAATTAAAGTCAGCATTATAAATGTCAATGTATCTAAAACACATGAATGTAAAAGTGAAATATGACATAGAAGCTATATTTAAAGTCTTCAATCAGAGCAGTTATTTTTACTTACAAGAGCGGTTAACTCTACCCACTATCACCATGTCCTAATTAGTAGTTATATTTGTTGTTATAGTAAGTTTTTTTTTCACTAAAATCGGACGTGGGTAGACCACAAGTGATGTCTAGTTTGAGAAAAACTTATATAGATGTATTTTTAATGTTTAAATAAGTTTTTTATGTATTAGTTGTATATTTTGTTTAAAATTTAGTTCTTACCGGATACCGGATATTTTATATAATACATAACCATTTATGTTATTATAAATACAAATAATAATATGAGTTAATTGCCCGGAAGGTCCCTATGGTTTCACGTTTTTTCACGTTTAGTCCCCATCTTTTGAAAATAGCAGGTATGCTCCTATGGTTTGTTATTTTGTTACTCGGATAGTCCCCTGAGTAGATGTCAGTTAGTTTGGAAATAGTAGATATGCTCCCTATGGGTTGTCATTTTGTTACTCGGATAGTCCCCTGACATTTGACAAACCATAGGGAGCATACCTACTATTTCCAAAAGATGAAGACTAAACATGAAAAAACGTAAAACCATAGGGACCATCTGGGCAATTAACTCTAATAATATTAATAATTAATGTATCCCACTCACTCACTTCCTAAAGTTTAGGATTACCCAAAACTATATGTCCATATACCTAAACTATATACTCAAACTATATACCCTGATAGCTTATAATTTTTTTACTTTTCATACTCCCTTAACCCCTGTTTAAGAATGCATCATTTAGTTACTTCATTGCTTGTACAATAAACTCTTCTTTTAAGATATATGCTTTTGGTGTTATTATTTGTATTAGTATGCGATAGAATACAAATTTTTTTGTTTGAGATTTATGTCATCATGATACTTTCAGTTTCATATTTATATGCTATATATAGGTTTGAGTTCCTGTAAAAATGACATTTTTTCGTAAAAAGTGTGAGAAGACAAAGGAATTGACATGTAAGCATGATGTTTTGGATTTAGCCATTATGTTTTGAGTTGTTTTGACAAGAAAAACACCAAGCATAACAATTTATAACACAATGCGATGTATTATAGGCTTGAAATTTAAAACACAACTGAAACACACAACTTAACGTTCTTGGCATGGTGTTTTAAGTCTATAATTCATTGCATTGTGTCTTAAATTGTTATGTTTGGTGTTTTTCTTGCCAAAACAACCCAAAACATCATGCCTACATGTCAGTTCTTATGTCTTCTCACACTTCTTACGAAAAAAAAACATTTTTACAAGAACCTCACCCTGCTATATATTATACATTATACATTTAAAAAGAAGTTTTGAGCAATAGTAACTATATTTTTATTCCAGTTTCATCTTTATACTATATATAATATACATTTTTAACCCATACAGTTTTTACTAATTTGAGTTTTCTCTCATAATATGGGTTTATTAACTTTTTTTTGAAAAACTGAATTCGAAGTTGTGTGTAAGTTTTCTTATTGGCGTTCCTATATAAATTTAGTTAAAAACAGGGTCGCATTAGAAATATAGTATTTTTATCGTAGGCTATATCGAGCGCCGATGCTGTACTGGTACCATTCAAATATATCACAACAACATGCTTATTTTTATCTATGTTTTAGTTTTATTAAAAACCGAACGAGTCAGATATAATGATCGTTGTTCTTTACTATCATGAACCAAAGCAATGTTGTCTGAATAATATCGTTACCGGTACCTAAATTCATTTTTATAGTTCAATTAATGTAAAACATGTATCGATATATTCTTGGGTATCTCTCTTTTGGGACCTACCGTTTGGGATATCATATCGGTGTGTAATTGTACCATTATCGACGAAGGTCTGCCACTTATCGCGGTGGATCCTACTCATTATCAATCGAAAGTCCGCCACTTATCACGGTGAATCCTACTAGTTGAGAATTAAAAGGAAACTAAGAAAAGATTGTTTGACATATTTGCAAGCCCATTTCGAGAATCAAAAGGTTTGGACTTAATATTAAAATTAAGTAGTGGGCTCAGGGCTGAATGGATTTCTTTTATAATTGGGCCACAATAAAGAGAAGGAACAAAGGAGCTAAAAGAGAGGATTGAGAGTTTGAAGAGGAGGTTGGGTGGGAGTCATTGAAGAAAGATTAAAGCGGGCAAGCACATCAAAATAATCTCAAGCTGATGTAGAATAAAAAGAAAAAAAAATGAAACAAGCTACCAACACACACGTTAAATAGTCAGCGTCGAAGAAATAAGGAAGCAAACCATGCAAGCACGAGAATGGTTGATCGTAGTTGAGCTTTCAATCGATGATAGTTCTTCAACTTCTCAATCTTCGTTTTGTTCAGCTTTTGGGTCTGGAGGGGTCAAGTTGTGTATTGACCTCATGTCTTGTTTATTTAAATGGTTTTTTTCTTGAGTTGATTAGTGTTAGGACACTCAATATACGATTCTACATTGTATCAATTGTGAAGGTTGATACATGCCAACCGATTAACATCCAACGTTGCATGTTACCGGTGATGCCTTTTAAATTCAAGTCACGACGTTTACATTTAATCGCATTGTTTTGTTTTGTTTTGTTTTGTTTAGGTTTCCATATTTCCATGTTCTGGATTAGTATCCCACATTTCCCTTTTGTCATGCTTGCATGATTTGTATATAAGGAAATCTTAGTTAATGAAAAGGGAACGAAGAAAATTTGTTTATGCACTTAAGATATAAGAAAATGTAGATTGCGAGAAAAAATAATTTTTATATATAAGTTTAACATGTTTCTAGTAACAAAACTACTTTCTTCCATTTTCAACAAATTCTTTTATTTTTCAAACTTTGTCAATCAATCTTTAATGTATCAAGATATTTGATTTGCCAATACATATGCCACTTAGTTTCCTCCCAAAATACCCATCAAACTTGTGACCATCGTGTTACACAAAAATGTAAAAACATAACCTTATATATATATATATATTAAAGGGAGAGGTTGAAATAAGAAATTTATTTTGGCTAGAAATGATAAAAAGCAATAGAATTATGACATGTGCCAAAATTTAAAATAAAGAGGAAGCGTATTTTAGTCAATTTTATCCAATCTTCTCTATTCTTCTCTCTGTAACTTCAAAACCTACCATTTTCAAAACCTACCATCTTCAACCTTTTCTTCACTTTCTAACTCAATAATCACTACATTATAGTGCGATTTTCGTCACCAATCAATGATTCAAACTCCCATTAACGTGTTCTTCAACTTTTTTGAAGAAACCCAATTTAATTTCATACAATATCTCATTTTCCCGTTATATTGAAGCGAATCACTCGATTCGTTCGATTCGATCGCTGATAAGTGTTTCTAACATTCAAATTTCGTCAATCGTTGAAGAAATCGGCTTCGATCTATGTAAGAAATTTTTTAATAGCATTTTTACAATCTGGGTTTTTGAATTGAGTCATTGCATTTTACAAAGTAATGAAAAAACACTGTTTTTTTTTTTTGTATTTTCAGTCCATTGGGTTTTAGAAACAAAACATTTTATTGTGTTTTTAGTCCATTGCGTTTTAGTTAAAATACATTTTATGTGTTTTTAGTCTATTGTGTTTTAGAAAAAAAAAACACTTGCTTTTGTGTTTTTATCTATTGTGTTTTAGGAAAACACAATTTTATGTGTTTTTGGGTCCAATATGTTTTAGAAAAACACATTTTGAAGTGTTTTTAGTCTATTGCGTTTTGGGTAAAACACATTTTTATGTGTTTTTAGTCCATTGTGTTTTAGAAAAAACACTTTCTTTTGTGTTTTTAAGCCATTGCATTTTAGAAAAAGATATTTTTATGTGTTTTTTGGTCCATTGCGTTTTAGAAAAACATATTTTGAAGTGTTTTTAATCCATTGCGTTTTAGGTAAAGCACATTTTTATGTGTTTTCAGTCCATTGCATTTTAGAAAGAGCATTTTTTTTGTGTTTTTAGGTCATTGCGTTTTAGAAAAAAAGAGATTTATTTATGTTTTCTGGCCATTGCGTTTTAGAAATAAGACATTTTTTTTTTGTTTTTTGTCCATTGCGTTTTAAGCAACTGGGTTTTCGAATTTTTTTTCGAAAATATAGCAATAATATACTCGTTTTAAAGATAAAAACGCTTGTTTTTTGGTGCAATTTTTATAAAAAATAATGTCGTATGAAAGAGTTATTAACGTTTACAAAATGGGGGGAATTGGAGGAGAGGGAAATAATTGTATTGGATTGACTAGAATGCCCTTACACAAACGTACACACCTCTTTTTTTTTTCTTCAATTTCACTCATTTAATCTTAGCGCTTGATTAGTAAATAGATGATCAAAATTATTTTCTAGTCTTTCTACCCAAATAAAACTTCCTATTATATCCTCACTCATGCATTAAAATCAAAATCAAACCAAATATAAATATAAATTCATCACATTACAATGGAGTTGACCGTATTTTTAATCCAACATGCGTGCTCTGTGGAGAATGCGATGAAACGGCCGATCATCTATTTTCTTCGTGCAGCTTTTCCTCGACGGTTTGGTCTTTAATCTCTTTGTGGTGCAAAATCCCGTGTATCTGGGCGTTTTCGGTGAAGGATTTATTGGAATCACATGAATTTGCTGGTTTAAGTGGGAGAAAGAAAGATATAATTCAAGGAGTTATTAGGATCGGGTGTTGGGTTATTTGGAAAGCTAGGAACGAGGCGAAATTCAACAATAAGCCAGTTAAAATGGAGGAAATTATCCGCGAGATCAAGTCGTTTGGCTTTTTTTGGTTTAACGCGAGATCTAAGGATATTGAAATCAAATGGTTAGATTGGTGTAGCTTTGTTAATATGTAATTTGTTTTGTTTTGTTTGTTTTGGGCCGCCCTTTCTCGGGGTTTTGGCGTTCGGTTAATGAAGTTCTCCTTTAAAAAAAAAAAAAAAATCCAACGATGGTGACACAATGTTTGACTTTTATATTAAATCATCACCATCCCTCTACTCTTATTATTAAAAAGCAAAAAACCCTGCCCCACAAATAATATTACATAAATCTCTCATCTACGTGTCATCCCACTATTGGTCCTTTCCATTGACCACAGGTTGACGTACAGGGACAAAATCGTCATTTCACAACATACCCACTCATATTAACTGAATAAATTTCCCACTTTTATTCGTCATTATTATTTCATGAATTATTTCCGACTTTAATTTTATAAAAGAAATGGAAGAACTCGCCGTCCGGCAAGCCGGTGCCGCCGGACTTCGAAGCCTTGAGAATCTAATCGGAATAATATCCACCCATCACCACCGTCAACCACCGTATTCCGCCGATTACGTCGCCGCCGCCGATATCGCCGTCACCAAGTTTAAAAAGTTTATTTCTCTTCTTGACCGGAATTCCACCGGTCACGCCCGGTTCCGGCGAGGGCCCGTTTCGAAGCCCACGGTGGTTCCAGCGGTGGTGCCGGAGATTGGGTATTCTGGGCCGACGGTTCAGAACCGGGTGCCGGCCATTCCGGTGGTGAAATCTTTTGAGAGAAAGGAGGTTCCGGCGACTACTATAAGTTTCACCGGCGCCGGTGTGGGTTCTCCGGCGACGTCGTTTTTGTCGTCGTTGACCGGAGATAGTGAGGGGTTGCAGCCGTCAATGTCATCCGGGTTTCAGATCACGAATCTTTCTCAGGTTTCCTCGGCTGGCCAGCCAAATATGTCGTCTTCTTCGTTTAAGCGGAAATGTAATTCGATGGAGGATTCGCATACCAAGTGCACCGGGTCTTCGGGTCGGTGTCATTGCTCTAAGAAAAGGTAAGGAATTTCAATACTGGTTCAAATCAGGTGACTCGACTGAGAAACAAAAAAAGAAGAAAAACCACTAAGTTATGGGCCCTCGTTATCCAAGGGCCCACAATTTTGTAGAGTTCGACTAGGTTTTATTTTTCTATGTTATTATAATTTCCCTAACTCTCAAATTGTTGGAATTGTGTAATTGCGTCTTTTAAAAAAAGGATGCAAAATGTGTCATCGTATTTTCACGTATAACGATTCTAAGAAAAAATAATATTTTTTTTGTTTTATGGAAAGGGAAAAGATTTTAGAATTTGTTATATGCCCTTAAAAAGATTGAGTCGGACATGGACGTGGTTTGACTTTGACTTGTGATTCCTAAACTTCTTATAAGCTCGATTATTTTTAGGAAATCGAGGATGAAAAGAGTTGTGAGAGTGCCGGCGATAAGCGTGAAGATGGCCGATATACCGCCAGACGATTATTCGTGGAGGAAATATGGTCAAAAGCCGATCAAAGGATCACCCTATCCAAGGTAAAATATATTTCATGTTTATATTAGACTATTAGTACAAATCTTGACTAAGCCTCGTTAGTAGTTTTTACTCACTGAGTTAACTCGGGATATTTAAATATAGTTACTTTCGTTAGCGTTGGGGGTTGGAGCGGGCCCAAAGATCATAAAGTATGGTTTACAGTTAAAGGGTGTTTTGGGTAATTAACTGTGGGTCGCTTGGACTTTCAAATATCTTGGCATTTTTAAATTGTTTGAACGGTAATATTTTATTTAAGTTAAATGAAAAAAGTATTCTTAAATAACGTTTAAAGCTGTAAACTTTTGTTTAAACTAAGATCTAAGAATATATCTTCAGACACAAGGAATATTAGGTAAATACAATGTAAACATCTGAATAAATATAGACAAAAGGTCAATGGTTTACTAAAAGTCAACTTACACTCGCATACATTGATAAGGCAGCCTTTTTTTAATCTCAATATATATATATATATATATATATATATATATATATATATATATATATATATATATATATATATATATATACACACACACACACTAGGTTATCACCCGTGGTACTCATGGGTTGTTTTATTGTACTAGTTAATAATCATGTATATTATTTTAAGTATAACGGTTTATTTTTATACTAGTGTTCACTCTTGAACCTAATCCTGTTCATTGCATTTATTAAGACAATGTCATTTATATTTGCATATTATAAAATGAAAAGGGTGATTAAATGTTTTTAATAAAACAAAACATAAAACTTATATTATTATTGAAAATAAAAACAACCACTGATTATTCCAAAGCAAAAACACACAAATTCAAAGTACGAAACTACTAATTCTCATCTACAAAGTCGTATTTCTGAAGCTGTTCAGGCGGCCAAAATTCTGCATAATGCTCATTTGAGACATAGAAGCCTTCGTCTCGAAGAAAATCCTGAGTCCATAAATGTAAAAAATATGAGATTAATACAAACAAAATTGGTAGAATGATAACGATTATACAACAATAAGATATTACCAGATAATTTTCAACATAGGTAGAATGATGAAGAAGAAACTCAAAGGATTATAGGTCGTCACCCCATTCTCTGGATACGCATTTATAGCGATCAATTGATCTAGCATTTAGCCTGGTTAAAATCTCAAACAGTACCATATCAAATGGCAAATAAACCATTGTATTAAAACTTTGAAACATAAAATAGAGGATAGTAGATAGGTTAGTAATCTAATTTATAATAAACCAACGAAAATGAGGCTTTTATAGGAAATGCTAGATAGGTTAATAATTAAGTTGTATATTCAAACATATTAATAAGATCAACAGAAATAAATAATACATAATACAATGTCTATAGAATAAACCTAATTTAATCATACCTCTTCATCCATACAAATCATATCGACACGGTATGTTTCAGTCTTACGACCGTGCATCATCTTCCTCCATAGAGAAATGATCTTCAACTTGAGAGTATAGTTATTTGACAAAGCATTAAGATTAGACAACATCGTTATGTTCTGAGGTTCCATTTCGATAAGACTAAATCGATATATGGGATAAAAGTTGTGAAACAGGGTGATCATGTAAGATGTATATATAATAAAAAGATAGAGATTCATTTTAAGAAAGTGTATAAAATTTCAATGTAAAAAACATCTTGATTAGGTTGACCGTAATCAATTTCGTATACATTATGAAAACTTTTAATTTTTTTAATACACTTTCCTAAATTCAAAGAGTTGACAATTTTTGATATTTTGAATAACACAAATATTTGAATTAACACAAAAAATAGAGCAAACATATATTCTCGAGATTGTTGAAACAATAAGTAATAAATTTAAAAAAAACAACATTTGCTATATTTATAAAATGAATTCCATATAAATAACACATCGAATATTTAAATATATTATTACATCTTACAAAAAATATAAGCATGCTCTTTTCTTGATAATAAATGGAATTTGTGACATGATGAACAAAATGGTATTCAGTACAAAAGTTTAACTTAAAATACGAAAATAAAAATATATTTAATTGGTATTTTGGAAACAAATATCAAATTTCAAATTTCAAAGTTAAGGTAAATATTTAGAAGACAATATTTTTTTTTTAAATATATGTGCATAAAAATAAATAAAGTTGGACTATTATCATGATTGAAGGTTCCGTTAATTACACAAATAATGTTTCAAAATTTAAAAAGACGGACATTTTGAAAGTGCCGCTTTAAACATAAAAGGTAAATATGTTCTCATTAATTGATAGAATTAATTGTAATAATAGTAAAACAATCTAAAGTCTAAATAAAAGTTGTTAAATTTAGAAGTTACTAAAATTTGAATTATACAGAGAAAGTTTTGAATGAAAGTTAAATAATTGAATTATATAAAGGTTGACCACTTAATAATTAAGAAACAGTTATAATATATAGCTGTTAATTACTGAAGGGTTCCCATATATTGATCCATAGCTAATGGCGGTTTCATAGTTATGGAAATGTTTATATAAAGATGTAATTTAAATAATATCATTACCAAGGTTTCCATCTAGTATGTCTATCAGAAATATCATGACAGCGTAATTATTCCACATGCAGAGGATACTGTGATGATAATAAGTAAACATATAATACAAACAAACTAAATCTAGTTATATACCATTCAGTCTTAAAGATAACATCTACTAAATGTTAAAACATTTACAAAACGTGGTAAGATAAGACATGCAAAAAGTGGTAAGCTAACATATGCAAACTGATGTTATAAAGTACTGAACCAACAAAAAAAGTAATTTGTAATAACATAACAAAAAACCCAAAGATCATTAGATTGTTTAGAACCAGCAAACGGTGTTATTCAAAATATCAACAATCTCGAGAATATATGTTTGCTCTATTTTTTGTGTTAATTCAAATATTTGTGTTATTCAAAATATCAAAAACTGTCAACTCTTTGAATTTAGGAAAAGTGTATTAAGAAAATTAAAAGCTTTCATAATGTATACGAAATTGATTATGGTCAACCTAATCAAGATGTTTTTTACATTGAAATTGTATACATTTTCTTAAAATAAATCTCTATGTTTTTATTATACATACATCTTACATGATCACCCCGTTTCACAATTTTTGTTCCATATATCGATTTTAGTCTTATCGAAATGGAACCTCAGATCATAACCGATGTTGTCTAATCTTAATGCTTTGTCAAATAACTATACTCTCAAGTTGAAGATCATTAATCTATGGAGGAAGATGATGCACATTCGTAAGACTGAAACATACTGTGTCGATATGATTTGTATGGATGAAGAGGTATGATTAAATTAGGTTTATTCTATAGACATTGTATTATTTATTTCTGCTGATCTTATAAATATGTTTGAATATACAACTTAATTATTAACCTGTCTAGCATTTCCTATAAAAGCCTCATTTTCGTTGGTTTATTATAAATTAGATTACTAATCTATCTACTATCCTCAATTTTATGTTTCAAAGTTTTAATACAATGGTTTATTTGCCATTTGATATGGTACTGTTTAAGATTTTAACCAGGCTACATGCTAGATCAATTGATCGCTATAAATGTGTATCCAGAGAATGGCGTGACGGCCTATCATCCTTTGAGTTTCTTCTTCATCATTCTACTTATGTTGAAAATTATCTGGTAATATCTTATTGTTGTATAATTGTTATCATTCTACCAATTTTGTTCGTATTAATCTCATATATTTTACATTTATGGACTCTGGATTTTCTTCGAGACGAAGGTTTCTATGTCTCAAATGAGCATTATGCAAAATTTTGGCCTCCTGAACAACTTCAGAGATACGACTTTGTAGATGAGAATTAGTAGTTTCGTACATTGAATTTGTGTGTTTTTGCTTTGGGATAATTAGTGGTTGTTTTTATTTTCAATAATAATATAAGTTTTATGTTTTGTTTTATTAAAAACATTTAATCACCCTTTTCATTTTATAATATGCAAATATAAATGGCATTGTCTTAATAAATGACATATATGAACAGGATTAGGTTCAAGAGTGAACACTAGTGTAGCTTGCGAACTGAGTGAACTAATCCTGGCCATACACGTGTGTAGATCAATGGCCAAGATTTGATGTTGAAATACACTAGTGTATTTTACGATTTGATGATGAGATCCTGGCCATACACGTGTATAGATCAATGGCCATGATTTGTTCACTCAGTTTGCAAATACACTAGTGTTCACTCTAGAACCCCACCCTATATGAACATTCACATTGAGAATTAAGTATGTCGTCACATAATTTATAAAAATAAACCGTTATACTTAAAACAATATACATGATTATTAACTAATAAAATAAAACAACCCGTGGGCACCACGAGTTATAACCTAGTATATATATATATATATATATATATATATAGAAAAAAGTATATTGTACATTACGGCTTAACGTACTTCACGTGCGACAACGTGCGTGATTTGTTCTATAACATGCGTGATTAATGTTTTCAATATGCGTGATTTTGGATTTTTGAGTTATAACGTGCGTGATTTTAAAATGAACGTGCGTAATTATCTGTCGTACGTGATGTATGTTAAGCCGTAATGTACGTTAACTTTCCTCTCTCTATATATATAGAGTAGGGATCCTGCGGAAAATGTGTTTTTCCTAGAAAGTCTAGGAAGCGATCTGGGCCATCCAATGGGTGTGTTTAATGGTTAAGATGAAGTCAATGGCAATCTTGTAATTTTTTAGTTTATTTAATTCATTGTTTTAAAAGACTAGGGGCAATTTTGTCAATATATCGTGTTTTAAATTAATTAGATAACCGTCAGTCAAACCCAGTCCCTAATTTCATGCGATTGTCCCTCTCTCTCTCTAAACCCAACTTCGAAACTCCAATCCCTACCAAAAATAACTACAATCATGGAAGAAGATAACTTTAGAAAGGATGGAGAGCACCGGATCAGTTGTCGGAAGCCGTTCGAAAGACCCTGAAGTCGCAGGTATTAATCATGCAGGGCACCAAGAACATGTTGTTAAAACACAACGTCAAGAAACATCAAGAAAACACATCGTATTAATCTGCTTGATATTAAAACACAGCGTCAAGAAACATCAAGAAAACACATCGTATTAATCTGCTTGCTGTTAAAACACAACTATATGAATCTGAATGCTAAAACACAACTGTATGCATCTGCTTTCTGTTAAAACACAACTGTATGAATCTGCTTGCTGTTAAAACACAACTGTATGAATCTGGATGCTAAAACACAACTGTATGCATCTGCTTGCTGTTAAAACACAACTGTATGAATCTGAATAATAAAACACAGTTGTATGAATCTGAATGCTAAAACACAACTGTATGAATATGCTTGCTATTAAAACATAGCTGTATGAATCTGAATGCTAAAACACAACTGTATGAATCTGCTTGCTGTTAAAAACACGGCTGTATGAATCTGAATAATAAAACACAGCTGTATGAATCTGAATGCTAAAACACAACTGTATGAATCTGCTTGCTGTTAAAACACAACTGTATGAATCTGAATAATAAAACACAGCTGTATGAATCTGAATGCTAAAACACAACTGTATGAATCTGCTTGCTGTTAAAACACAGCTGTATGAATCTGAATGCTAAAACACAACTGTATGAATCTGCTTGCTGTTAAAACACAACTGTATGAATCTGAATAATAAAACACAGTTGTATGAATCTGCTTGCTGTTAAAACACATCACCAAGAACAAACTGTTAAAACACAGTACCAAGAACATCCTGATAGATTCCAGCAAGAAAACGAAGGAATGATTGATATTAAGTGAGATAAAAAATCGAAAACAAAAAATTCCGAAATTTATGGATAGTTAGTTATTGAAGATAATTTCCTAAAATAAAAATAGATTGTGAAAGTACATAAATGCCCTTTTAGATAAAATACTTCAATGCCACATGTCGCGTTCTTATTGCTTCCTAGACTTTCTAGAAAAAACACACTTTCTACCCAACTCCTACTATATATATATATATAGGATTCGGTTCAAATGAAAACCACCATGAGCTGTGAGAACCGTGAGAACTTTTTTATCCCGCGCGAGTTGGGACAAATTTTTTTTGCACAAACGTAGATTAAAAGATTATAAACACATCTATAAAAAAATTGTCGAGTCGTTAATTTTGACTGATTCAAGTTTTTTTTACGCGCTGGTGTAAAATTTTATTGAAGATAACTATTTTTTTTTATCAAGGCGTAAAAAAAACTTGCATCAATCAAAACTAACGACGCGGCAAATTTTTAACTTTTTTACAGATGTGTTTATAATGTTTCTATGTTTGTGCAAAAAAAATTTGGTCCAACTCGCGCGGGATTAAAAAATTCTCATGTTTCTCACAACTCGTGGTTCTCATTTTAACCCATCCCTATATATATATATATATATAAAGTGTATCGTACAATTGGCATTAACGTACATTACGTACGCGATTAGAATCGCATGTTATACACAAACTCGGACATGTCACAAAATCGAAAATGTCATAATCGCATTTTATACAAACCCGGACATGTACAAATTCGCATAACTCAGACTCCCCATAATCGCATGGTATACAAACCCAGACATGTATAAATTCGCATGGCTGATAAACTCGGACTCCCCAAAATTACAAAATCGCATGTTAAACACAAATCGCGTACGTAATGTACGTTAAGGGACATTGTACAACAACCGACCTCTATATATATATATATATATATATAGGCTGATGATCATTTCAGAACTCTAAATAATTACAGAACTGCTAATAAACAAGTATTTTATACATAAATATCCATATTTAGGTTACTTTTATCATTTATCATATGTATTTTTATGATTACATACATGTTAAGAGTAGTTTATATATGTATAGTAATCAAATTGTATATATGTGTAACAACTAATTACATATATGTAAAAAAACCACTGTACATATGTGTAATCATAAAATTACATACCAAAAAATGATAAACTACTTTTAACATGTATGTAATCATAAAAATATATGTAAAAATGATAGAAGTGCTCTAAAAATTAAAAAAACTAAATAAAAATTTTGTTTATTAAGAGTTCTGAAAGTTCTGCAATTATTTAGAGTTCTGAAATTAACCTAACCCTATATATATATACGAGTTGCGAGAACTCAGAGAACTAGGTCTTACGAAAGGTTTTTTCAAAAAAAAGTTTTACCCAAAATCCTAAAAATATCAACTTTCCAAAAACAAAAATTAGTTTCTTTTTTCATTTACGGCAACCGTAAATGATGTAAAAAGTGATGTCATGCTTATGTAATTAGTTTTTTTAAAGCTGCTGTAAGAGGTCGAAAAACACTACTTTGAAATTTTTAAAATTTTTTTTACGGCATTCTTTTCTAATATTTTAATCTAGGGGTGTGAAAAATGGGGGCAAAACTCGTACGAAAAGACCGAGTTCTATAAGTTCTCACAACTCGGAAGGATTTTCCCCTTGATCTAGATCCTATATATATCACATTCTTTACTATATTCAATCTTACCATCAATTATTATTTTATTTTATACAAATGGTGAATTGTTTATATCAAAACGTAACGTGTTCTAATATTTTTATATTGTATACATTTTAGTTATAATAAATGTGATTATTACATACTCAAACATTTTAGGGTAAATTACACTTTTCGTCCTTTATGTTTGTATCTGATTGTAATGGATAACCTTTAACTTTAATAATTACAGTCACAATCCTTTATTTGAAAAACTCATTACACATTTCGTCCTTTAGCACTAACCAAGTTAAAATTTTTAGTTAAATATGACATGTGTATTGCATATGAGGGTAGATTAGTCATTTGACCATTTTATTTAAAATATATTTATAATAAAGCTTAAATAAAAAAGCCTTATCCACAACTCCCCCCCCCCCCCCCTTCTCTTCTCTGTATCTTAAACCAAACACCACCACCACCATCCATGGCTGGCCAACAAAGAAACCCCACCACCTGCCACTAAAAACCTCAATCGATCTGTTCCAGAGCCCACAAATTGGTTCAAGCAATGCATAATGGCTGCGTTTTTTGAACTCTCTCTGTTTCTCGGTTCAAGAAATGCATACCTCAATCGATCTCCATCGTCGAATTCTCTACCACTCTCCTCCAACACCATGAGCATCGTCTTTGTCACAACCAGTTCTGACCGTCCATAGTGGTGGCTGAGTAAACAGAGCAAACTCGGCTGGAGATAGGTTTGTTTGAAGTAGAAGTAGTTGGGATTGTTTGTATGGGGAAGGGTGTAAATTTGGGGTTTGGGGTCTTTCTTCACTCTAGATTTAGATAGGGATAGGATTAGCAGATCATTGAACATAGAAATTTAATCATCAGTCTAGCCGTTTCTGAATCTTCGTACTGTTATTTGTTAAAAGTCATGCAGTTGGTGGTGGTTGTGATGGATCTGGATGGAGGCGGAGGTGTGGTGTGGCGGATTTGGATGATTATTCTTTTATGTTGCAGACACTATAGAGAGAGAGAGAGTAACTTGCTCCGGTGAGTTGCAGAGAAAGATGGAGAAAAGAGAGAGAGAGAGGGAGAGAGACTGGGTGTTTATTTATTGGGGAAGAAATGGTGTTTATTTATTAATGAATATTTTAAATAAAAATATGAAATGACCAGAATACCCTTAAGTGAATAGACATAACTGAAAATTTTAACCGAGTTAGTGCTAAAGGACGAAAGGTGTAATGCGTGTTCCAAATAAAAGACTGTGACTGTAATTATTGAAGTTAAAGGTCATCCATTGCAACACCTTACAAACATAAAGGACGAAAAGTGTAATTTACCCAACATTTTAACACAAAATTAGTTTTAAGTAGATTTTGGAGAGAGAAAATGAACAGATGGTACTGTTATACAATAAATAGTTACAAGATTTGTTTAGTGATTATTATTATTATTGTTATTGTTATTGTTGTTATTATATTAGATTGTTTCTTGTTATTTTATCATCAGTTATTACTTTATTTGATTCCACCGATTTTGACTTAACCTATATTTTACTCCTAGTGGGTAAAACTTTAGAATATGTCACCGCATATAGTAATGTATTAAATTACATCATTAGCTACAAGAAAGTTTTTAGATTTTTATTTTGAGTACGAAAGTTTTTGGATTATTATTTGACCATAGAAGTTTTTGAATTTTTATTTTGACCACGTTTGTATTGATTTTCATTTCATTTTATTATTATTATATAATACATATACCGTTGATCCTTACACAATCACTTTTGTGACTTTTGACTTTGACCAAACAAAGTTTGTTTAGTGTTAAGATTGTACCTTCAACTTTTTTTAGTTAACTTTTAAAGTTGTCACTTTTAACCCCAGCTTTCTAAAAACATTATACGGTTTCACTTTGACCCCTCGACTTTAAGTCACTTCGTGTTACAAATTCGTGTTTTTAGTGGTTTTGGTCGTTGTTTGGCCTCTCCCCGTCGGTATAAATTCGAGTTTATCTCCGTTTTACATTATGTGAGTCATTTGGTGTTATAAATTTGTGATTTTGTTATATGTTTTTTTTCTCGGTTTTGATTATTGTTTGATTGTTGTTTAACATGTTTTTACTCCCCTACCTTTGGTGCTATAGTTTTACGCCCCCTTTCCCGCGTTGGGGGCTCAATTCTAGTCTACTTATAATTGACTCTCTACATTTATATGTGTGTAATATAATTTATTTTTAACATTTTTATTACTAATAACGATGTTACAAATAATTTTATAAACTATAATTAGATTACAAACAATGACATCAAATGAACTAAAGTGTACATAAATAAAAGGAGTGAATGTATGCTACATTGTGTTGAAATGAACCTTAAGACTTCATGACTTCCCTTCAATATTTTTTTACATATTCTAATTACTTTCTATTTCTGATCATGAATTTTAGGGGTTATTACAAGTGCAGCAGCTTAAAAGGTTGTCCTGCACGAAAACACATTGAAAGAGCATTAGATGACCCTTCAATGCTTATAGTGACTTATGAAAGTGAGCACAATCATTCCCTTAAAGCAAAGGACTCGCCAACGACTATAATGTTTGAATCTTCTTAAATTTTCATTGTATAAACACATAAAAATAGAAGTTGTTTACGACATTTATAGTTGTGAAGTGATGTTAAGGGGCAACGAACTTGCATTTTACTATGTTAGTAAGAAACACTTATCCAAAATGTTTTTTTTTAATTTATGGATTAAGTAAGAAACGTAATTAAAATTACGACACTTATCCAAAATGTTTTGATATTTTATAGATAAAATATAGGCTTTTGACTTCAAGGGCCAAGTCACACGGCATTTATAGCGATGCTCATATATAAGTTATTCTACAAATGTTTTTAAAAATAAGAAGTGTTTAAAGACACAATGGATTGCAAAATGATACAATGTCGAATAAAATATAACACAATGCCGAAAAATATAACACAATATCGAGGAAAAAAGACACGAGTCGCCAAAAAAACAATGACACAAATATGGAAAAGACATAATGATAATCAACAAAAATTCTAAAATCTACAACCTATAAATTCAAAAGTGAAATCTAAAGTCTCACATCGTAGAGTTCGATGAGAGGGTTCCAATGCCACTTAAATGAGGTCAATAAGAGTCCGTTTGATACCCTTTATACGACTTTTTATTTATAGGAGTCATTGTATTTGATCCTAAACCTATGTTTTGCGTGGAGCTATTTGCTACTTTTTTTTTTCTTGGGTAAAGAGCTATTTGCTACTTTAATTGTATAAATAACGTTTTTCTTACTTTATTTTGTTAATATTATAAGAATTTCAATTTTTTCTCAATCTCTCTTAGGCTATAGGGTGGGGGGTCATGGTTGGGACATGATTTGCCACATAGGAAAATGAATGGAAGGCTACACCACCCCTTGATTGATCCACTATGGTTTGCATGAATTAAACCATTGCAACCATGGTCCTCCTTTCCATTTTTAACAAATCATTTTTTTTTCTTTAGATAAAGATAAATTAAAATAAATAAGAGGCTAGTGATTTGGGTCATGACCATACCCATAGGGTAGTGGTTTTGGATGGTGGATTAGAGATGAGTTACATGGCACTAACATGGAAGGCCATGTTGGTCATGAGGGTCATGACCACACCCTATAACCTTACAGAAGGTTTGTATTTTTCTTCGATTAAGGTTTATTTTTAATTTATCTTCTATTATATATATTGAGAAAATTAAGGTTTATTTTTAATTCGTGTCTTCAAATAGAAAACTTGAGACCTTAAACATTTCGTTATTCTGGAGGATGAGGATGGACATTTAGAGTGAGTGTTTTCATTGACAAGCAACATTAGGTGACTCTTTCCATCTCATACAATCAATGACGAGACAAATACTTCCATCCATCATCTAGGAGGACCCATCGATAGTCAAGAAATGTCTCGCGGATGAAGATGGGTAGGAGCGATGTGTAGAGGACTTCTACTTCCATGAGACCTCTTGGGTTGTATTAAGCGAAGAAGGAAGGGTGATTTATGGCCCATTATATGTATACAAAGGTTGTCCCACCCCCAAAAATCCCACAAGCGGAAATCCCCGCGAGGCGTGTGATGTACCAGGATCTAGCCACTAATCACATGGAACTCATAACAAGATTTCAAATAAAAGTTTTCATTCATTAAAATGAAGTATTACAAAACATTAATTATGACCCAACGTATTCAGCGGAAGCATTATTCAATGTTTAATCAATTCAAAGCCCAAGTGTATATAACCAATTAGTTTCGTTTCATGTTTCCATGTATCTCGACCCATGACCACTCCAGCATCCCAGACAGCAAGTTCCACATCCTCATATCTAATAACCTGCAAGCATGCAGACAAGTGTATCAGCATAACGCTGGCGAGTTCACAGTTTGGTTTACCGAAAATCATGTTACGTGTTTTGTTGCCAAATGTCCAGTTAAGTATAAAAGCAATGTTGATAATAACTCGATACCGCAAGATGGCGTCAGTTTGTTTGCCCTTCCCCAATGCTCTATCAGACATTGGTCGAGTGGTTAAGGTCATTAGTTCATGCCCATCCTCCCCGGTACGGTGTGAGGGTGCCAAACCTAATAGCGCTATCAACTAATAACCCCGTTGCCTCCCCGGCAACCAGTTCGGTAGTAGATGGGACTTAAGTGATAGAAAGTGAGTGTATTATCCAACATTCTAGTTTAACATTCCAGTTAAACCCAATAACCTAGTATTCCTCCCCGGAATATTTACCAGTTGTCCCTCCCCTGGACGCATGCTTGGAAAAGAGCAGTGAACTCACCTTAAATTGCTCGGTATGTGTCGCAACCCCCGATCCCTGCCCCGAGAGGCGGGCGGCCGTTAGCTACTCGGAGCTGGTGGTATCGGTGTTTATTAATGTGGCAGCGGAAATTTCATCAGGACCGTAGTTAGAAAATATTTTATCAGAGTAAAACACCACATTTTATAATTAATAAATATATGGGAAAAAACCCAAGTTTCCATTACAAACATGTTTTTAGGGATAAACCCTAATTTATTGAAATAAAATTTCTTCTTTATTTAGGTAACTTTTATAGCCACTTTTCCAAGCCTTCAGTGCTCTCCAGCTGGCTTCTATTTGGCTTTTACATTTTGTTACCTAAAACACGTTTAAAAACATTTTATCAGCAAGAAATACTGGCGAGTGAATCCCAGTTTAATCAAATGAGGTTTTATCATTTTACAGCATTGAGGGCAATCCAATAATTACATTTGTTTACATCTACTTTAATTACCACCCACGGTACTACCAATCCTGGCTTGTGGTAATGTTACTACTCACGGTGTAGTAACAAATTTTGTATACAAAACCCCAACATACCGATGATAATTGTAGAATACAAATACTCAATCACTGTTAAATATAATTTAAAACAATTGAGGTTTTGTAAAAACACTTTGTGAAAAGAGGAATCACTCACATTGCTATTTTATGTATTTCCTTGTGACTTCCTGGTTATAATCTAATAAATTAAACAATGCACACGCGTTAGTAGAATAACCCAAATTTACATTAGTTATACCCTCCCCGAGACAGAACTCCAACGACGGAGTCAGGCAGAGCCTCGACATGCGTTACGGAGCACTAGATCAATCGGGCAGCGTATCTAATACGTAACCAGGGGTTATAATACTTACAACGAGGCAGAGCTTCGCTAATTAGGGGGGTATTATACCTGAGAATTATAATTGCTATTCAAAATTGAGAGAGATTGAGAATTTTTGAACGATTTGCAAATGAAGCCGTTCACCTCTATTTATAGGGCTGTTCGGCCCCTTTCTCACGCCCCGCGACAACAGAAGGCAAAGCCTTCGCGGCCCGCGAGGCCTTCTAGGGTAGGCCCTAGCTTGGCTGATTCGACCACTAGGCTAGACACGATACGGACACGTGGCGGCTTAGGGGGGCGGCCTGGTGGCCAATCTGTCGCGCCCCGTGAGCGCCTTAAATATTGTTTTCATTTGATTTTTGTAAAAATTAAGGTATTTGGGGCCCACTTTCGTATACGGGGTGTATTTTAGGACATATAGGGGTGTTATAAGGGTTTTAGGAGGGTTGTTATAGTATGTTATGTTACTTGTTCCAAGTTGGTCAACCAAACCCTAACGTGGTTACCAATGACAATCAGTTTTGTATTCAGTTAAATCACGTATTCCTTACACATACTATACAAGTAACATACACGAGACACACATATCATACGAGTCATAACAGTTAATCATGCAACGTAACAACCAAATATCATCACAAAATCTCGTAGCAGGTATTCGGTTCTTATACAAGTTCACACTACGGATCCATGTTTCAATAAACACCAAACAGTCCATTATCATTCATCATAAAAGTATGCGGCCCATTAATATGTGACCTATTTAAAGTGTGCACATCCAAGTGTGAGATCCGTCCATAGTGTGCGATATACAGAAGGGTGTGCGGCCACAATATAAGTGTGCGACTAGATTATCATTGTGCGGCCCAATAGATTTGACGGTTTACAAGGGCGTACATGTCTGGCCCAATATCCAGGTGTGGCCCAAATAGGGTGTGCGACCGAGTCATAGTGTACAGTCTTGTAACACCCCGTGTTTTGAAAGTCAAAGTACAAGTCAAAGTCAAAGGAAGAAAAGATAGCCATCCGATAGAACCGCAATCCGATCGGATTGCACTTGGACTCCAATACTCAACTATTTTTAATTTCAAAGAGCATCAGTTTCTAACGGATTGCCACCCGATCGGTAGACCATCCGATCGAGTGACAATCCTGCTGTGAACATTGTTCTCCAAAGAAATGTCTCGCCGGACGGATCGCCATCCGATCGAACTGCCGTTCGATCGAACGACCTGAAGGGTAGAGATACTTCTCTGTTTTCAAAATGCTACAACGAAAACATCAAAGCCATCATACATAAACACATCCTTACCAAACGAATGTCAATCCGACCGAATGGCCATCCGATCGGATGACCATCCGAACGGATTGACATCCGATCGAATGACCATCCGTTCGGATTGCCATCCGACCGGATTACCATTCGACACTTAGTCACTTTTCACCGTTTAACGCGCCGCTCTTCGCTTATGCTATCGTTAACTGTTCAGGCTAATCTCTCAGCGCTCCCTTCAATCCTAGAGAGTGTTTATTTACTTGTTAAGCACGATCTGTGAGTATACTCGATCCCTTTTTGCTTTACACACTTTTGGGTGTTACATACGTTACTTATTCTAAATCACATCGATCACACAACGCAAACACTTTTATACGCTGACCGTTATTGCATGTTACGTGTTACTCGATGAACGCTTGTATGTTATGTTTACACAGTGATTGTTGCCTGACGCCTTAGCAACGATAGTACTATAGTTTGGACTTAGCACCTGTCGTGGACAGGGGTTGTTAAGGTTATTACTTCACGTGTCACAGTGGTGATATGCGTTGCGCATTCTATAACTCGCAGTCATGTCTGTGCATATTTCATTGTCGATAACCTACTAGCTTCACTTTGCTACATGTTACATGCTGGTTATGCGTAAACGATTTTGAACTCTATTATATTATCAAACTTGTATGCTCACCTATACACTATGTGTATTAACCGCTATTTTGACGTATGTGACAGGTGCTTAGGATGCTTGCTTGCTATTTGATAGAATTGAGCTAGGATGGAGTCTAGAAACAAATAAAAACAATTTATTTATTTTGAATCTGAGTTGTCGGAACATGTTATTTGTCTTTGAGATATCTATGTCTATAATAATTGATTTACTTGATGGGTTTTGGTATGGGACATAATATTAACTAGCCGGTAATTTAGTTGTTATGGATTTCTCCGGGACAATCTGTTTCGCTCAGTGCCCCGCCCCGATGATTCCGCCATCAGTTGGGGTGTGACAGATTGGTATCAGAGCCATAACTATAGGGAATTAGGCAAGACTCGACCTAGTCCGGGCCGATGTCTTAGAAATGACCAAGTCTATAGTCTAAGTACCAACAGACTGACTTGTGCATACCCTGTAGGGGTTTTGTACGAGCTTACTTGCTATTCTCGCTCGCACTCGCTAAACGCTATCACTGCACACAATTTTTCGAAAATGAACGAGTAATTAGATCGAGATTAGGTGTGAAAACCGCAAACTCTCGATTAAATCACTTGTTCGACCCATCATAAACAAGAGAATTTGCGTTGAATCAGGAGTGAAATCCATATTTCGACCAAATTCTCCGATAAATAAAGAGCGAAACGATCACATCACAATCTCATGATTTTTACCGCACTTACTGGAACGAAGTCGTTAAGTTAGGGGTGAAACCCGCATCTTAATGGCCAGTTCCGAACTCTTTATTTTGGTTCTACAAAACTCTCACCAAAGCCTCAACAGACTCCAACGACTTGAGGTCACACTGTAACTGGAAGGATGCGTGCCGTTCGCTCAAATCGAGGCGAGAACACAGTCCAGAAGGCCAAAGTGTGCATAGAAAGTCCTTGCGAATAGTCGAATCACTTTGGGTGGTCAATGTCTATCAAGCCGAGTGTAAGGACCTTCAAAGATGTCCCAAAACGACCCATAAGTAAAAACCCGGACCCCTGAAACCCTAACGTGCATGAAAAACTAAGAAAATAAGATTTTTGGGTTTCACGCGGGCCGTGTAAAAGTAAGCCTAGGCTTACGCGGGCCGCGATAGCTCAATAAACCTCCGGAGCAGCGAACAGGCCACGCGTTGCACACGTGGCAGCCCTAGGTGTGACACGCTAGCCCTAGTCTACGACTAGGTGGCTCTCGCGGGCCGCGTAAGAGTCTGCTAAGGCTTACGCGGGCCGCGTAAGACTCAAATTTTTGCTATAGATTGCCTGGGCATGGGGCTTTCATTTGTATCGAAAACTTTTCTCAAAAAACGAAGTATACTGCCTAAATTCGAAGATTTAAGGTATCAAGGCGCTGCTACGATACAGGGTATTAACTCGATCGCTGCTACGATTCAATGTCCGATCGATTGAAACCAATCCAATGGATGTTTAAGTGCCGCCCACATTTAGGGCTATACTTTGTCATTCGTCGTGAATTCGATGGATGTTTAAGTATTGCACTTTGTCATTCATTGTGAGGATTTTAATCTCGTGAGTTATCGTAAATGCTGTATTAGTTACTGATCTAGTTCGTGTGCATTGTTGTTTAAATTAGGTTACAAGGCTTATCAGTAGGCTAAAACTCTGCCCGTTTAAATCTGCAATGTGAGTCATTCTCTTTTTATCAACTGTTTTACTAAACCTCAAATTATTTTCAAAACGTTATAATTACAGGGATTAAGTCTTTGTAGTCTTCAATTACAGCCGGTATGTGGGGTTTTGTATACATTACTTGATAACCGTCACCATTGGACAACGAGTTAGCCAATGGGTGATATGACCATAGTCACAGAAACAGGTCGAGTGACAAATACCGTTGGGTAATTGGTTGATATAAACAATGTAATCACCCTTAATACTGTATATTATAACAATGTGTCGTTTGGTTTAACTTGAGTGACTCGCCAGTATTTCCCCGCTGATAAAATCTTTTTAAAACATGTTTAAGGTGATCTGCTGTGATCTAGGAAAAAAATGCAGTGTAGCACTACAAGCTTGAGGAAGTGGCTAAATAAAAATAAAGAAAACATGTTTTTGGTAAAATAGGGGTTTCCCAGTGAAATTCCCTTATTGTAAATTACAGGGTTTGTCCCTAATTATGAAATAAAATAATCGGGCATTTTTAAACGATCTTGTTAATTATTCCGCTGCCAAATTAAATAAATACCACGGATTTCTGTCACGCGGCTCCTGGACCGGGTCAAACCGGGCCGGGGGCCGTGACAGAAAAAGGTGGTATTAGAGCCATGCCACTGATTCTAGCCAAAGAAGTGTTCTGCTGACACTTAAGTTTTAAATTCTGTGTTAGGAAATAATTTATGTGAGTATGTGCTTTATGTTACAGTATGGGTAAGCAAAGAATTTCGGACATCTATCGTCAATTAGATAGCTCACCAAAAGATAAGGGAACCTCATGTCAACCAAATTCCACAGGATACTCAGCAGATGCTCAGGAAGGAATATTTATTCGTAAGGCACAGTTTGAGAAACCACTTACCCCTAAGAAAAGAAGTTGGATTATTAGAAAAAGTCAAGAGAAAATAAGGAAGTCACAAACAAAAGGAGTGATAATTAATAAGGAGACTCAGGAAATAGGTAATAACCCACCATGGGAAGAGGAATTAGACAAACAATGGGAAAATCTCTACATGTTAGCCACTACAGCAGTAAATGTTAACTTATAGTTGAATCGCCAAACCAGTACCAGCACCTATGTCACCTACGAGCCAGAAACTTTAAAAAGAACTTCATCCATTAGATAACAACCTAGTAGAAGAAAGAGACAGGATAAACTTTACATAAACGCATGTTGAGCATAATACTCCTATAACCTAGCTAGACTAAAATAAATTACGGATGCATAAACACTAGTATATTTCGAATTTCAGTTGTAATATGTAATAGATATATATATATATATATATATATATATATATATATATATATATATAAAATCGCAATATTTCGTTTTAATCAATCTGTTTGTATAATTGTATTAGATATTGTAATTAATATTTAATTTTCCTAATTGCCATTCTGTGATTCTGTGAGAATTTAATTTACCAAATTTTAACTTAAAATTTTGTATGTTTCTTCATGTATGCTAACAGCATGAATGAACTATCAGAAGCACTTCAAAACTTTTCTATCCATAGCTCAGATATGGATATCACCAGTACCTTTACTGGCTACCAGGCTGACACTGAAGAGCCAATGGTATTCCAAGCCCAACCTTAGGAAAAACCTAAACCAAAGAAAAGAAGAAGACTTGTAGGCTGGAGGCGTGTGCGTAGGAACAGGCCAGCAACACAAAAAGTTATAAAGACCGAGAATCCCAAAGATAAGGGCAAAGGAATAGAGATTGGGGAGAGTTCAGGGCAAGTTCAAGAAATGCCACCCTGGGAAGAGCTGGACCACCAACTAGCAAATAGCGACCTCATCGGACCTGCCAATGAGACTCTTTTCAATTACCCAGCTGAAGCCCAACTTCCAGTCAATCTGGAACCTGCTATTCCCAATCCCCTTGTTAACCCCCGACCTCTAGGAGAGCTGGAGGAATGGTGGACCACTGACTGGCAGTTTCAAAATCTCCTGAATAACCCTAATACCTTTTTCCCCCAATTTGATACGGAGCCTCCACTACACCCACCTATGAGCTCTGAGAATTTGGCTGAACTCCGCCATTATGGAGAGGAGCTGATTGATGCAGGGAACCGAATTAGGGAAGTGGGAGAAAGGATATCCTGGAAGTACGACGAGAGAGAACGTCGTTTCTGAAATGCCAGCTAACAGGGATCGTATGTCGTTTTGGGAACGTGTGTTTAATAATAATATAATAATAAAAATATAATTATGTGAAATAACTTAAAAATAAAACTTTTGTAAGATAACTGGTGTGTACGGATGCCTATTATAATATATAAAATATCGAACGTCGAAAAATCGACAATTTTGGCTATACGTGTTGATGTAATTATGTGTGATTGTTTTGTTATGTTTGATTGGTAATTATTTTCTGCTAATCACTTATATATATTAATTACCAGATGGAACACGCTGGTAATGAACCCGTTAACGAAGTTAACCAATCTGAACAAAACCATGAAGATCAATTTCTGAATAGGCAAGATATCGAGAATATCGTTGCTCTGGGAATAGCCAATGCTATTCCAGCAATCCTTGCTGCTGCCCGAAATCCAGTTGAACCTCAACAAATTATCCCTAGCAAACATACTCATGAAGACAACTTCAGTAATAGTGTAAATGGAGGCGGTAACATTAATAATAATGATAATGATGTACTGCAAGCCCCAATTATCAAAAGAATGAAAGCTGCAACGCCTGGTTGCACTTACAAGGAATTTCTTGCCTGTAAACCAGCTGAATTTGCAGGCAACGAAGGGGCGACTGCAGCACTGCGTTGGTTGGATAAAACCGAGGCAGTAATCAAAATAAGTAAATGTGCCGAGGAGGATAAAGTCATGTATGCTTCTCACCTTTTTAAGGAAGAAGCATTAGAATGGTGGAATACGATATTACAAGCCAAGGGAAGTGACATGGTCTATGCAATGAGTTGGGAGGAGTTTAAGAGTCTGGTGGAAAGAAAATTCTGCCCAGAATATGAAAAAGAACCAATGGCGCCACCGAATGGTGAATGTTGACTGCCGAGGGTATACTTCGAAGTTTTTCGAATATGCTCGAATTGTGCCTACTCTGGCTTCGCCAGAGCCGGTACTTATTTCTCGCTACATTTGGGGTTTAATTAGTGAAATCCGTGATATTGTCAAAGCTGCAAGACCCCGCACGATCGATGATGCGGTGGAATTAGCCAACACTTTGACTGACGGACTGGTACGTACGCGAGAAGAAAACAAAAAGAAGGAATTGGCTCAGAAAATTACCCAAGGATTTCGTGTGGGTAATAATAGAAATTTCAAGAGAAAGGGAACTGGATCATCTTCCACTCCGCCGTTCTGCAGGAACTGTAGAAAGAAACATTTTGGAAAATGCAATGAAACCTGCAACTTCTGCAAAGTTATAGGGCATCGTGAAGAAGACTGCAGAAAAAAAACAAAGATCTGCTTCAACTGTGGAGAAGCTGGACATTTTAGACCAGAATGCCCAAAATTGGTCAAACCAACAGATAACAAGGCCAAACCTGCTGAAGGAACTAACAAGAAGAACGTAAGAGCCTTCCAACTGACCACGCAGGAAGCGGAACTGATTCCGGACGTAATAGTTGGTACGTTCCTAGTTCACGACGTTTATGCAAAAGTATTATTTGACTCTGGTGCAAACCAAAGTTTTATAAATACTTCATTCTGCCAAGCTCTTAACTTACCCTAAACCAACCTTAGGCAGATTTTTACGGTAGAAACGGCAGATGGAAATTCTGTTAACATAGATAAGGTTTTGCGAGAAGGAAAAAATAGAATTCTTAGGTCATAAACTTTCTGCAAACCTGTTACCTATGAATTTAGCCGGATTTGATGTTGTGTTAGGAATGGATTGGTTAGTAGCCAACCATGCTCGAATTCTCTGTGATAAAAATTCCATAGAAATTCATACACCCACAGGAGAATTAGTGATGATTACAGGAGATAAGCCACGTAAGCCACTAAAATTCATTTCAGTAATGAAAGTGGCCAGTTATTCAAGAAAACAAGAAATAGTGTATATGATTTCGGTAATCATTAACACTAAGGGTAAGGAACTTAAAGAAATTCCAGTAGTATCAGAATACTCGGATGTATTCCCAGAAGAACTACCGGGATTACCACCCAATAGGAAAGTAGAATTTAGGATTCATCTCATCCCTGGTACTACACCCGTAGCTAAAGCACCTTATCGGTTAGCACCCACCGAAATGTTAGAATTGAAAAAGCAGTTAGATGAATTGTTAAGTAAAGGATTTATACAACCTAGTTCATCCCCGTGGGGAGCGCCCGTGTTGTTTGTGAAAAAGAAAGATGGTTCGATGCGAATGTGTATCGATTATAGGGAATTAAATAAGGTTACGATTAAGAATCGATACCCATTACCTAGGATCGATGATCTTTTCGATCAACTTCAGGGAGCTAGATATTTTTCTAAGATAGATTTACGCTCCGGATACCATCAGTTGAAAGTACAGGAAGAAGACATACCTAAAACTGCTTTCAGAACTAGGTATGGTCACTACGAGTTTACAATCATGCCCTTTGGATTAACAAATGCTCCGGCAGCATTTATGGACATGATGAATAGGATCTGTAAACCGTACTTGGATAAATTCGTAATTCTCTTCATCGACGATATACTTATTTATTCCAAAAGTCAGGATGAGCACTGTCAGCACCTACATGCACTCTTAACCTTGTTAAGAATGGAGAAGCTTTTCGCCAAATTCTCCAAGTGTGAATTTTGGCCGCAAGAGGTGCAATTTTTAGGTCACATGGTGAATCACGAAGGTATTCACGTAGATCCTGCTAAGATAGAAGCAATCACCAAATGGAAGGTCCCGCAATCAGTTACGGAAATTAGAAGTTTTCTAGGATTAGTTGGATACTATAGGCGCTTTATTAAAGATTTTTCTAAGATAGCCATGCCATTAACTAAGCTAACCTGTAAAACAGTTAAGTTTGAATGGGGACCTAAGCAAGAAGAGGCTTTTAGGATTTTAAAACAAAAGTTAACCAACACCCCAATTCTTGCTTTACCAGAAGGGACGGGAGATTTTGAAGTTTACTGTGATGCTTCTAAGTTAGGATTAGGACGTGTACTAATGCAACGCAAAAAGGTAATTGCGTATGACTCAAGGCAATTGAAGAAGCATGAAGAAAATTATACGACTCATGACTTAGAATTAGGAGCCATAATTTTTGCCCTTAAGATTTGGAGACACTATCTGTATGGAAGTAAGTTTATTGTTTATACAGATCATAAGAGCTTAAGATACATATTTGGGCAAAAAGAATTGAACATGAGACAAAGAAGATGGATGGAAATCTTAAGTGACTACGACTGTGATATTCAATATCACGAAGGAAAAGCAAACGTAGTTGCTGATGCTTTAAGTCGTAAGTATCATGAGAAACAACGACGAGTTCGTGCTCTTAGATTAAGTTTACAATTAGACTTAATGGAACAACTGAAGAATATTCAGGAAACAGCAATCAAGGATGATGCTGAAGGAATGAAAGGAATAATAAAAGAATTAGAACAAGGAAGTAATGGAATTTGGAGATTCCATAAGAGAAGAATGTGGGTACCTAAGCAAGGAAATTTAAGAAATAAGATTTTAGATGAAGCACATAAATCTTGGTATACCATGCATCCTGCTAACAATAAAATGTACAAAGATTTAAGGAATAACTTATGGTGGATAGGAATGAAAAAGGACATAGCTAGATAAGTTTCTAAATGTCTAACTTATTCACAAGTTAAGGCAGAACACCAGAAACCTTCAGGTCTACTACAACAATTCGAGATGCCTGTATGGAAATGGGAGCTTATAACAATGGACTTTGTTACTAAGTTACCCAAAACCAGAAAAGGTAATGACGCGATTTGGGTAATTGTGGATCGATTAACTAAATCAGCTCATTTTCTACCCATGAAAGAAACCTTTAGCATGGAAAGGTTAGCAAAGTTGTACGTAGACGAAGTAGTATCCTTACATGGAGTTCCACTCTCCATTGTATCAGATAGAGATAGTCGTTTCACTTCCCATTTCTGGACCAGTTTTCAGGAAGCAATGGGAACCCGACTAAACTTAAGCACTGCATACCATCCTCAAACAGATGGACAAAGTGAAAGGACGATCCAAACCCTGGAGAACATGCTCAGGGCATGTGTGATAGATTTTGGTGGAAACTGGGATGACCACCTACCATTAATCGAATTCTCCTATAACAATAGTTACTATTCAAGCATTGAAGTTGCCCCATTTGAAGCACTGTATGGCCGCAAGTGTAGAACTCCAGTTTGTTGGGCAGAAATAGGAGAAAGTCAATTATCAGGTCCTGAAATAGTACAAGAAACTACCGACAAGATCACTCAAATCAAGGAAAGATTAAAGACGGCTCGAGATCGCTAGAAGAGTTATGTAGACAATAGGCGTAAGCCGTTGTAATTTCAAGTCGGAGACAAGGTTCTCTTGAAAGTTTCTCCTTGGAAAGGAGTAGTTCAGTTCGGTAAAAAGGGAAAGCTAAGTCCAAGATACGTAGGACCATTCCCAGTAATCCAACGCATAGGACCGGTTGCATATCGTTTACAACTACCAGAAGAGCTAGCTGGGGTACATGATGTATTTCATGTATCTAACATCAAGAAATGTCTATCGGACGAATCACTAGTAGTCCATCTTCAGGACATACAAGTGAATGAAAAGTTGAAGTTCGTGGAGAAACAGCTTCAAATAGAAGACAGAAAGATTAAGTTTCTCAAACACAAAAGATTGGTACTGGTCAAAGTCAAGTGGGATTCAAAGAGAGGACCTGAGTACACTTGGGAGCTGGAATCAGAGATGAAGCGAAAATATCCTCACTTATTTCAATAAATCTCGAGGACGAGATTTTAAATAAGGTGGGGAGGATGTAAGGACCTTCAAAAATGTCCCAAAACGACCCATAAGTAAAAACCCGCACCCCTGAAACCCTAACGTGCATGAAAAACTAAGAAAACAAGATTTTTGGGTTTCACACGGGCCGCGTAAGAGTAAGCCTAGGCTTACGCGGGCCGCGACAGCTTAGCAAACCTCCGGAGCAGCGAACAGGCCACGTGTTGCACACGTGGCAGCCCTAGGTGTGACACGCTAGCCCTAGTCTACGACTAGGTGGCTCTCGCGGGCCGCGTAAGAGTCTGCTAAGGCTTACGCGGGCCGCGTAAGACTCAAATTTTTGCTATAAATTGCCTGGGCATGGGGCTTTCATCTGTGTCGAAAACTTTTCTCAAAAAACGAAGTATACTGCCTAAATTCGAAGATTTAAGGTATCAAGGCGCTGCTACGATACAGGGTATTAACTCGATCGCTGCTACGATTCAATGTCCGATCGATTGAAACCAATCCAATGGATGTTTAAGTGCCGCCCACATTTAGGGCTATACTTTGTCATTCGTCGTGAATTCGCTGGATGTTTAAGTATTGCACTTTGTCATTCGTTGTGAGGATTTTAATCTCGTGAGCTGTCATAAATGCTGTATTAGTTACTGACCTAGTTCGTGTGCATTGTTGTTTAAATTAGGTTACAAGGCTTATCAGTAGGCTAAAACTCTGCCCATTTAAATCTGCAATGTGAGTCATTATCTTTTTATCAACTGTTTTACTAAACCTCAAATTATTTTCAAAAAGTTATAATTACAGGGATTAAGTCTTTGTAGTCTTCAATTACAGCCGGTATGTGGGGTTTTGTATACATTACTTGATAACCGTCACCATTGGACAACGAGTTAGCCAATGGGTGATATGACCATAGTCACAGAAACAGGTCGAGTGACAAATACCGTTGGGTAATTGGTTGATATAAACAATGTAATCACCCTTTATACTGTATATTATAACAATGTGTCGTTTTGTTTAACTTGAGTGACTCGCCAGTATTTCCCCGCTCATAAAATCTTTTTAAAACATGTTTCAGGTGATCTGCTGTGATCTATGAAAAAGTGCAGTGTAGCACTACAAGCTTGAGGAAGTGGCTAAATAAAAATAAAGAAAACATGTTTTTGGTAAAATAGGGGTTTCAGAGTGAAAAATCCTTATTGTAAATTACGGGGTTTGTCCCTAATTATGAAATAAAATAATCGGGCATTTTTAAACGATCCTGTTAATTATTCCGCTGCCAAATTAATTAAATACCATGGATTTTTGTCCCGCGGATCCTGGACCGTGTCAAACCGGGCCGGGGGCCATGACACCGAGACAATCTATCTTCGATTTTATGTGTTTCGATTCTGGATTACGCTGCCGCTACCTCTGATATTTGTCGCCCTTATATGGATTTTATGTGTTTAGGTGGTTTTACCTGTTATGTGTTTCGATTTTTTTTTGGTGATTTATACGCCTTTAGATTTTCTCTTCGATCAACACACACAATTCGCACTACACATTTATCTCAAAACGGTAACAAATCGCTTGATTACTCGCTTATGCTATGCTGCTCGCTATGTACTCGCTAATCGCAATCTCTATTCTCGAACGCGCGAATCTTGAATGATAGTTGAATCTGTACGACAGATGTAGGTGTATACGTGCAAAATATAGTGTGGTCTCTATGGTTTACCTGCCTCTGTGCTCTACGTGATTATGTGCTTCTATGATTTATGTGCCTACGTGCCTATGTGTTTATGTGGTTGATGTGTTCCTGAGCTTTAGATGTAGTAGTTTAGAGCAGAGTGAGAGTCTCGACTAGGGTTAATCTAAATAGTTTTTGAGTCCTATGGCGATGTTTGTTGCAGACAATGTCGTCATTTGGATCGTTCCACTCCCGAACTGCTCGACGCAATCTCGAGGACAAGCGTATCGCTTCTTTGGTCACCAAACAGATTGTGAAGGTTATCCCGCAAATCGTTAGTGAGCTGAATGAAAACGGTAGCAAGTCCTCTGAAGAGTCCAGGACTGATTCGCCAAAGTCTGCTTTTAGCTTCAAGCAGTTCAAAGTCTGCGGCCTGAAAGAATTTACCGGAGAAGATGGACCGACTGCCATGTTTCAATGGTTTGATTCTATCGAAGTCACCTTGCGTCAGAGCAATTGTCCTAATAATCTCCGCACTGTTAACGCCACCGGCGTTTTCCAGTCCAGGGCTCTGGACTGGTGGACTGCTGAGAGAAACAAGCGTGGAAATGATGCAGCTTACGGGCTAACGTGGGATGAGTTGAAGGACATCATGATGAAAGAGTTCTGCCCTCCCCACAAGCTTCAAAAGTTGGAGGACGAGTTCTGGCATAACAAACAGAAGGATGGCGACAACGCTGGTTTAACTGCTCGCTTCAAGCAGCTAAGCATAATCTGTCCGGGCCAAGTTACTACCCCTGAAGTCACCATCAAGAAGTATATCCGTGCTCTTCCGGATTGCGTGCCTGATTTCGTTCAAGTTGCAAAGACGATGACAATAGAGGAAACCTTCTTACCCTCTGCTGATATCAACGACAAGCGTGTCAAGGCTGGTTACTGGGATAAAGCCTCCAAGAATCTTCATCAAGTTACCGCTGCTCCCACCACTGAAACCGCCGCCGCACCGTAGTCATCAAAGTCCTCTTGTTGCAAGAGAAAGAACAACAACAACAGTAGCAAGAATTACGCTGTCACCGCTGCCGCTCCTCTCCAAGCAGTACCTGCTCCACCGCAACCCCAACAACGCCAAGTAGCGGCCCCAGTGACCACTACATCGCCGGCCAAGCGTGCATATACTGGTCCTCACCCGCTCTGCCCTACTTGCACCTATCACCATCCCGTGGGGATTGCTTGCAGATTTTGTGTTCATTGCAACGCGTACGGCCACTTCACCGCCAACTGCCGTACTGGTCCACGTTAAGCTCCAGCTCCAGCTCCCGCTCAAGGTCAAGCTCCTGCTCAACAAGCTCTACTTACTGCTCCTCAAGGCCAACAATCGGCTCCTACACCCGCGATCCACGCTAGAGCTTGCTTTGCGTGTGGTGATCCCAACCACTTCGTAAACATGTGCCCCAATCGAGTGGTGAAGCAAGAGCCATAATAGCAGTAGCACCAGCAACAACAACAACCTCAGCAACAGCAACAGCAGCCAGCAACCCGCGGACGCGCTTTCAACATCAACGCCCGCCAGGCTCAAGCAGACAACAATGCGGTTAATAGTACATTCCTTGTGAATGGTATATATGCTTCATGTTTATTTGATACTGGAGTAGATAACTATTTTGTATCGCTTGAATTCGAAAAGCTCCTTAATCGTAAGCGCGCCCATCTCCCCTCGACGTTCGATGTTGAAGTTGCCACCGGAAGAACCGTCGCTGTCAATTCTGTTCTTCGTGATTGTACTATTGAACTCAACAATCACGTCTTCCCTATCGATCTTATTCTGATGCAGCTCGGTAGTTTTGACGTCATAGTAGGCATGGACTTTCTTCGCGAAAACCATGCTGAAGTTGTTTGCTTTGATAAGATGATTCGTTTCTCGCTCGCAATTGGTGATCAACTTTGTGTGTATGGCAAAACTCCTTCGAAAGGTCTCAAACTCATGTCATGTACCCAAGCGAGCAAGTATCTCCGCAAGGAATACAGGGCTTTCTTGGCTACCATTGTAGTAGCGGAGAAGGAAAAGAAAGAAAAGGCAATAGACAAGGTGCCTGTGGTTCGTGATTTTCCTCTTGTTTTTCCTGATGATCTACCTGGTTTACCTCCAAGTCGTGATATCGACTTTTGTATCAACGTCATTCCTGGAGCAAATCCTGTTGCTAGAGCTCCTTATCGACTCGCTCCCTCCTAAATGCGCGAACTCTCGAGTCAACTCCAGGAATTGCTTGACAAAGGCTTCATTCGCCCTAGCATCTCTCCTTGGGGCGCACCAGTTCTTTTTGTCAAAAAGAAGGACGGGTCGTTCCGGATGTGCATTGAATATAGGAGTTGAATAAGCTGACGATCAAGAATCGCTATCCCCTACCTCGAATCGATGATTTGTTTGACCAGTTACAAGGTGATACGTGTTTCTCAAAGATCGATCTATGCTCAGGCTATCACCAATTACGCATTCAAGAGGAGGATATACCCAAAACCGCTTTTCGCACTCGTTACGGCCACTGTGAGTTCGTTGTTATGCCCTTTGGTTTAACTAACGCACCTGCGGTTTTCATGGATCTGATGAATCGCGTGTGTAAACCTTTACTCGACCGCTTCGTCATCGTGTTCATCGATGATATCCTGATCTATTCCAAATCGAAAACCGAACACGCGCAACATCTACGTTTGGTCCTCGAACTGCTCCAAGGGAATCGACTCTATGCCAAGTTCTCCAAGTGTGAATTCTGGCTGGAGGAGGTTCAATTCCTCAGTCACATTTTCAATAGTCAAGGAATTCACGTCGACCCCGTGAAGATCGAAGTTGTTAAGAGTTGGGTTACACCTAAGAACCCGTCTGAAGTCCGTTCTTTTCTCGGACTAGCGGGCTATTATCGCCGATTTATCGAAGGATTCTCTAAAATTACTGTGCCGCTTACTTCTCTCACGCACAAAGACAAGCCTTTTGTTTCGGGAACTAAATAAGAGACTGCCTTTCAGACTCTCAAGCATATGCTCTGCAATGCTGCTGTTCTCACTTTACCCGACGGAAATGACGATTTCATTGTCTACTGCGATGCCTCGAACCTTGGTCTTGGCTGTGTTCTTATGCAATGTGACAAGATTATCGCTTACGCATCTCGTCAGCTCAAGATCCACGAGAAGAAATACATAACCCACGACCTCGAGCTTGGTGTGGTTATTTTTGCATTGAAGATTTTGTGACACTACCTTTATGGTACCAAGTGTACGATCTTCACAGATCATAAGAGCCTACAACATATCCTTAGCCAAAAAGAACTGAACATGCGCCAACTCCGATGGGTTGAACTTCTTAATGATTACGACTATGAGATTCGTTATCATCCTGGCAAAGCAAATGTCGTTGCCGATGCTTTAAGCTGACGAAGCTATTTGCATAGCGCTCGTAATATCCAAACCCAGCACAACCTCGAAGCTCTTATCCGTGATGCCCAACATGCTTGTTTCACCGAACGCACTTTGAAGAAGGAAAGGATTCTCAACGATGGCGCTCAGTTGGAGAATAAATCGAATGGGATATTCCATTATCTAGACCGAATTTGGATTCCCAAGCGCACCGAAATACGATAGATCCTGATGGACGAAGCCCACAAGTCTCGATATTCTATTCATCCCGGTGCCGATAAAATGTACCAGGACCTTCGCTACAAGTAATGGTGGCCGGGCATGAAGAAAGATATCTCTCTCTACGTTTCGAAGTGCCTGACTTACTCGAAAGTCAAGGCCGAGCACCAAAGACCCTCTGGCTTACTCGTCCAATCCGAGATCCCTATGTGGAAGTGGGAGAGTATAGCTATGGACTTCATAACGAAACTTCCACGCACGCCATCAAGTCACGATAGTATCTGGGTTGTCATTGACCATTTGACAAAATCTACTCATTTCCTGCCGATACGAGAAGACTATAAGGTAGAAAAATTAGCCCGAATCTACACCGATGAGATCATTTGTCGAGATTGGACGCCGCGCGACATCATCTCTGACCGCGATGGTCAGCTTACCTCGCGTCTTTGGGAAACGTTTCAATCTGCTCTCGGTACTACTCTTAATCTAAGTACCGCTATTCATCCCCAAACCGACGGTCAGACTGAAAGAACGATTCGTACCCTTGAAGACATGCTTCGCTCGTGTGTCATAGATTTTGGTGGTAATTGGGACGCATACATACCTTTAGTTGAATTCTCGTACAATAACAGTTATCATTCTAGCATTCAAATGGCACCGTTTGAGGCATTATATGGAAGAAGATGTCGATCGCCTATTGTATGGCATGAGATCGGAGACTCGCAAATAACCGGTCCTGAGCTGTTGCAAGAAACGACTGACAAAATCCTCCAAATTCGAGACAATCTGCTGAAAGCTCGGAGTAGTCAGAAAAGTTACGCCAATAGACGCCCAAGCCCCTTGAATTTGATGTTGGCGATCACGTACTCGGCAAGGTGGCCTACAGACTTGAACTACCGGAGGAACTTAGCAACGTCCACCCGACTTTCCACGTTTCAAACCTCAGAAAGTGTCTGGCCGAGCAGGATTTACAAGTTCCACTTGAGGATCCACAAGTTAATGAAACATTACACTTCGTGGAGAAGCCTGTCGAGATCATGGACCAAGAAACCAAGAAGCTCAGGCGCTCACGCATTCCCATTGTGAAAGTTCGCTAGGAAGGAAAACGTGGCGCAGAGTTCACCTGGGAACTCGAAAGCGACATGTAGGCGAAGTACCCGCAGTTGTTTGTTACAGCTAAAGCCTAATTTCGGGACGAAATTCCCTTAAGTAGGGGAGGCTGTAACACCCCGTGTTTCGAAAGTCAAAGTACAAGTCAAAGTCAAAGGAAGAAAAGATTGTTATTTGCGATCTGTCACTCCTTGCTTAACTATTTCTTGTACACCTTGACTTGTAATCAAATCTTTTATTTTATTTGCTTTAGTTGTATTATGTGGAGTATCTATTGATAATCGAGGTTTAATCGATGTTTATCGCATGTTTTATCGCCTTATCGCTAATCATATCACAATCGCGCTCGCAACTTGATTGATAGATTCTGAATATTGTTTTACGTGTGTGTGTTACTTGTGCATGCTTACTTGATGTTTGTGGTAATTTATCGAAACGCAATCGCAACTCTATCGCAATGCAATTGAATCGCAAACGCTGAACGCAAGTTAATTAGGATGATTGTATGTTAGATATAGGATTTGTGTGTTTATTATTAATCTATCGCATCGCTTAATCGACCCTCGCTTAAACGCATCGCAACGCTCAACACGAAAAACGAAACGTCGAAACGCAACTCGTCAGAGCCACTCGATCGAATGACCGTTCGATCGAATGGCCATCCGATCAGATTACCATCCGATCGGAGTGTCATCCGATCGGTGCCATCCTATCCGACACTTGTGCACTTTCCTCTTTTGGAAACCCTATAAATACCCCTGTCACATCACAACAATGATGTGACAGCTCCACGTGTTCGACCAGCCGCTCCAACCCTCCTTTCTCTCGATTTCTCGTGATTCTTATAAGTTTTCAACTCAAATCTCATACTTCTATAATCCACACACACTTCTTCATCATTTTAACCTTTGAATCTTAACTTTTAACCGTGAAATCAGCGGATTTGAGGTGTTCTAGGATGATGTCATCATGGAGTTCTTATGAACTTCAAGTCTTGGCCTCATTCCACCAAGGACAACTTAGATCTGAAGGATTTCCACATGATTTAACACTATTTTCACCTAGATCTAGACATTTTCAAAGCTAAAAGGATTGAAAGATGCATTCCAACTTTCTTTCAACTCTTTTCCACTCAATGCACTCAAAAACCGATAGAATCGGAGCTCATTCATACCTTCTACTCTTCTTTAGTGATGTGCCGGTTTGAGATCTGGATCTTATCAACGAGACAACTGATTTCGGGTTGAACATGAAACCACCCGTCACGAACAGTTAACTGATCGGATTGGGGTGATTCCCGTTTGATCGGGTAACCTAGGTCTGAAGGGGGTTTTCTGTTGTTTTACACGTTGTCATACCGTCTCGAGAAAACCGCAAAACTTTCAAAACTTAACAAAATTCAAAGTTGCAAAACGACCAGATCGCGGGACGGATTGCCATCCGATCGAACCGCAATCCGATCGGATTGCACTTGGACTCCAATACTCAACTTTTTTTAATTTCAAAGAGCATCAGTTTATAACGGATTGCCACCCGATCAGTAGACCATCCGATCGAGTGACAATCCTGCTGTGAACATTGTTCTCCAAAGAAATGTCTCGCCGGACGGATCGCCATCCGATCGAACAGCTGTTTGATCGAACGACCTGAAGGGCAGAGATACTTCTCTGTTTTCAATGCTACAACGAAAACTTCAAAGCCATCATACACAAACACAACCTTACCAAACGAATGTCAATCCGACCGAATGGACATCCGATCGGATGACCATCTGAACGGATTGACATCCGATCGAATAACCATCCGTTCGGATTGCCATCCGACCGGATTACCATTCGACACTTAGTCACTTTTCACCGTTTAACGCGCCGCTCTTCGCTTAGCTATCATTAACTGTTCAGGCTAATCTCTCAGCGCTCCCTTCAATCCAAGAGAGTGTTTATTTACTTATTAAGCACGATCTGTGAGTATACTCGATCCCTTTTTGCTTTACGCACTTTTGGGTGTTACATACGTTACTTATTCTAAATCACATCGATCACAGCTGACCGTTATTGCATGTTACGTGTGATGAACGCTTGTATGTTATGTTTACACAGTGATTGTTGCTTGACGCCTTAGCAACGATAGTACTATAGTTTGGACTCAACACCTGTCATGGACATGGGTTGTTAAGGTTATTACTTCACTTGTCACAGTGGTGATATGTGTTGCGCATTCTACAACTCGCAGTCATGTCTGTGCATATTTCGTTGTCGATAACCTACTAGCTTCACTTTTCTACATGTTACATGCTGGTTTTGCGTAAACGATTTCGAACTCTATTATATTATCAAACTTGTATGCTCACCTATACACTATGTGTATTGACCGCTATTTTGACGTATGTGACAGGTGCTTAGGATGCTTGCTTGCTATTTGATGGAATTGAGCTAGGATGGAGTCTAGAAACAAATAAAAACAATTTATTTATTTTGAATCTGAGTTGTCGGAACATGTTATTTGTCTTTGAGATATCTATGTCTGTAATCTTTGATTTACTTGATGGGTTATGGTATGGGACATAATATTAACTATCCGGTAATTTAGTTGTTATTGATTTCTCCTGGACAATCTGTTTCGCTCAGTGTCGTGCCCCGATGATTCGGCCATCGGTTGGGGTGTGACAAGTCTCACCTAGTGTGAGGCCCAAAATGTGTAAAGCCTAGATGGAAATAACCCGAAGGACTGTGCGATCCAGATGTAAGTGTGCGGGTCAATTGTGAGTGTGCGATCTGGGGATTCCCACTGTGTGACTGACCAAGTGATTACTTGGTCAGTTTGTAACCATCCTAACTTTTAGGATCTAACACAAATTTTGCAACTGTTTCATCTTTGCAATCCCCAATCCACCAATCATCAATATTCAAGAATACTAACATCAGTTTTCCATTAACAAGTAACTAATCATACAACACATCCAAATCCGATCGCATCAACTTAGAAATCAAAGTCCACAAATTTATTAATCATTAACATCATGCAACCCTAGCCTATCGATCAACATTTGTTAACAATCCATCAATTGGTTATCATAACAAGTTCATCATATTAATAATCACAACCGATTCGTATTCACATATCATATGGACACTATCAGAGTCTAGCATATATGCAAACCCTAAATCATAGTTATTCTTATACACATCAACACAATTCATCATGTAGACACATAACCAGGATTAACAACAAATACAAATCAATTTAGTGCTGAATTATACTAACCGAGAGTTCAGATTTCACACTAGAACGAGGGAGAGGTGATGCTTCGCAGGATGGGGCTTTGATGAATGTATGTTGCCATCGGCCCAGAGAGAAAGAGAGGAGTGTTAGGGTTTGTTGTTGTTTCTAAATCACAATCACATATTACACAACCTACATGTATGCGTGTCTTCGCATGGGTTGAGCTCGAAACAGTTCTTGGGCTCGGTAACAATGCATGGGCCGGAGCTAAAGACGCAAGAGTTAGGGAGTGTGCGACTGAAGTGAGAATGTGCCACCCTCGGTTCCTTTGTATAACTAGTTCACATAATATACAAACAAGTCATGTTCATTTGATAACAATCATGTATGAGTTTCATATAGTGTGCATAAAGATGAACCATAACGATACCGGCTATGAGGTTGTGAAAGTAGGTAATGCTAACCTTGAAAGTTCGGGCTGACACATCATCCCCAACTTGAAAGAAATTTCGTCCCGAAATTTGATAAGCAGTCTCAGAAAGTGAAGTGATAGACCAGGATGACTGTGGATTTCCTCGGGTGCCACAAAGGTTTTTAGTTTTCAATCATAATAACACAGGTATGAAACTCAGAACAATCACTAGAATGATATGATGAAATATGAGTACATGATGGAAGATATATATATATATATATATATATAGAGAGAGAGAGAGAGAGGCCGGTTAACGTACAATACCTCTTATCCTACAGTATGTACGCGATGCCCACAGCCGTACGATCTTCAATCCATCAAACGTGATCGAAACTAATTTGTATCATTAAATTAATCATATTAATATATTCAAATCTTACTGAAAAGGTTAAAATCGTTATTGCGAGATCCTAATCTCTGTAACTGACCGAAGATAGTTCAAAATCGAACCCTAAATCAAATTAAAAAATGTGAGATTCTTCTTCCCAACCTCCCTCCGTTCTTCTTGCTGCGATTTCATCATACAATAATAAGAACTACTGATTTGGGAGTTCTAATGGAACAACACTAACCTCGATCGACCAGCAATCGAAGAAGATGATCCAGGTTGATTACTTTAATATGTGAATTCTGTGTTTTCAAAGCGGGGTTTTTAGACCAGGCGAAATGCATTTTGAACATGCAAAAAACATTTGAAAATAGTAAGTTATGTCTTGGTTATGATTTTTATAAACATGCGAAAAAGATTTGAACATGCGAAAATAGGTTATCATGGAATTATTATAATATGCGAATTCTAATTCTTCATTGCATATAGGTTTGGTTTATTATAACATGCGAAATATATGTAAGCATGGTTTAAAACATGCGAAAATAAAGGTGATATTGTGTGTGATTTATTGTAACATGCGAAACAACTGTGAAAAAAATAGCCTGGTTTTTTATAATGTGCGAAGTCTATTTCGAGCCACATGCGATTTTGCAGACATTGATGCTGATGATTTCATATCGCTATATCCACGTTGATGAAAGTGCACAACAAGAAACTGTGAATTGAAAATTATAATAAATATAAAAAATCTCTATATGAAGAAAAAATGAATTTAATATCGATGTGACTGTAATGTGACTTGTAATGATCACTTTTAACATAAATACCCTAAACGTACCACCCTATCTACATAATAAATTTACTATTTTAATGTATAATACTCAGATATAACAACCTTCCAGATTAAGACACCAAAACAAACACATACAAGAAAAATAGCAAATAACAACAAAAAAATGTCTTCTGATTCTGAACAATTGAAGAACATCGCAATCAAGGAACTATTGTCAACTCGCACATTGACAGAAATTAGCACTGATGTCAGCTCTTCTCACCTGATTCTTGATGTGCAGGGAAAGATTCTTGCAGGAATCAAGAAAAATCAAGACATGTGGGAAAGACTCCTTGAAGAACCACCATCGAGCTTCAGAGATGCCGCATTGGAGCACATCAAGGAACAGTCTCGAGCTAATGACTTGGTCTTCTCTTTTCAGAATGATGCTCTGTCTACAGTGAAAGAGAAGATGGAGTTCAGCTTGACAGAACGTGACAAGATCTTTGCTTCAAGGAACTAGGTTTCTCTTGATCATTTTATAGTCTTTTGTTGTGTTAAACACTACTTTTATGTTTAGTATGTATTCTGCTTATTTTGTATGATTATTTTAAACACCTAATGGTTCTACTTTTAAAATCGCATGACTGAACTCTATATATATCGCATGTTGGTAACACATGCAAAGTTAACAAAAATCGCATGTCATAGCATAGAAACACAATAAAATCGCATGTTACTTTACTTATAACCTCATGTATATGAAATCGCATGTTTACATTGTAAAATCGCATGTTAGTATAATACAAAAACCCCCATGTGTATTAAATCGCATGTTTATCGTGTAAAATCGCATGTACAATTAAAAAATGGCATGTTTCTTTAATCTTCATCATCTGAAACCTCTTCACAAACATCTTCTTCACTGCCATCATCACTCCCTCCAATATAATCTTCGAACTCATCTTTCTCTTCATTAACTTCATCTTCGACTTCATGGACTTCATGGCTAGGATCTTTGATAATCTGGACTCCCTTCATCTTATTTTGTTTTTTTACTTTTCATTACCTCGCAAGTCCGAATATCGTGACCTTTTTCGTTGAATACACTACATGTCCTTGTCCTCTCCCCTTTGCGGCTAATCATTTGTTCCTTCTTTGATTTAATCCTTTTATGTGAGCAACGACCTTTTTTTCTTATACCAGTTGGGACACGGACAGTAGGCGGTGCATCAGTTGCTGGTTGTTGATAACCAATTAACTTTGAAAACCGGTCAAACTTTGGATCAAGCGGATTGGTTATGCGACTCTGGTCCACTTTTTCTTTAATCTCTTTCATTTGATCCCTGACTAGAACGAGTTGATCAAGGTCAGTAATCAAATTGCTAACCAGATACTCCCCTGTATACATGATTTCACGAGCAATCTGTTTAGCCTTGTATTGCTCATCCTTTGCATCGACCTTTACGTCAAACGTGGAGTTTAATTCATTCAGAACCACATCTTTCGTCCATCTCTTCGTAACATATTTGTTTGGTATTTCTTTAACTCCAAACATCTTGAAAAGAAAATTGATGTGTTTACATAGCAGTTCATAGTGTTCGAAATGCAGACAGCTACATTGTGCAGTTACATCTTCTTCAAGTTTCTTTAAACAGACCTACAGAAACAATAAAACAAAATCAAAACTTAAAATCGCATGTGTAGGTGAATAAAATCGCATGTGTAAAAAAAGAGTTTCTTGAAAACTAATTTAACTTCGCATGGGGTTCGTCAAAATCGCATGTTGTAAAATATATTCTGTATTACCTCTAAAAACCCTTCTCCATGAGCTTTAAAGTCTTTCAACGATATCCTTAACTGGTCACCCTCAATTTTGGTGTCCATCGGCATACATTCACTAATAGTTCCGCATATCTCTGTCTACTGATTGAAGAATATAGACCTGGTATATATCTTAGCAGCATCTGCTTCAAGAGTAGTTTTGCTCAAATCATCAGGCTCAGTATATCTTGATATGTGATCATTCTTTCTATGATTGAACCTTTGGACATCCATTGAACTGTCAAAATGATTCATAAACTCTACAAGAGTTAGTTGTGAATTCGCCACCCGGCAAAAAAAAAATGGTTTTCACTCTCTGATCTTGAAGTTGTTCTCATAAGTCCAGACATTGGCTCGTGCCGATAAAAAGTCGGAATCCACATGGATCTCATCACAAACATATCATCAATCCATTTATTTTGGGTAAGACTGAACTCAATCATTATCAACTTCCACTATCTCTCAAATACTTCTGGCTCAATGGAATCAGTCCATACAATATCGCACATCTTCCTTTTAAACTCCTCATTTTTGCACAAATCGTGTCCAACCTACACCAATAAATGCTTTTCTTATCAGCATGTAACGGATATATAGTGTAAAAAATGGTAATGGCACACCGTATAGTGTAGTCTACCTTATCTGCCACTTCTTTCATTATGTGCCACATGCACAATCTATCTTTGCTGGTAGTAAAAACACCCTCGATAGCCTGTTTTATCGTAGGGTCTTGGTCTGTCACTACAACCTTTGGCTGACGTCCAAATGAATTTACAAAGGAATTGAGAAGCCATTTATAAGACTCAATGCTCTCCGATGCCAACAACCCAGCTCCAAGGGTTACATTTCGACAATGGTTATCAATCCCAGTGAACGGTACAAACACCATCTTATACCTAAAATTCAATATAATTAAAAATTATTGCAAAACGATCAAACCGCTTTGGATCATGTTTTAGTAACATGCGATTTCGGTAGTATAATATGCGATATATTGAACACCTAACTTTCATGTTTATTAACATGCGATATTCCTAGTTTGCGAAATCATACAACATGCGAAAATATTAAAAAACATTAATGTAACACTTACTTGTTTGTTTTGAAAGTAGCACCCGAACTCCATAAAGTTACGCTTGCATAACTCATCGGCCCAGAACAAACAAGTTAACCGTTTGTCCTCATCAACAGAATATTCAAAATAAAAATCAACTAAATATTCTTTTTTATCAGTCAGCCTATTGATCACCATGCATGCGTCATATTCGCCTGTATAGCTATTAATTCGAGTTATAAAGTTTTGCAATCGTCAACCGTGGCACCAACTTTCTCGAAACCACCATATCGTTTTCTGATTATACGAAAAGATTTGACAGGGCCAAGATTTAGAGTACCTAGTTCCCATATCATTTCCTCTTAGACTTCTGACAATTTCCTGTAAGCTGGCAGCATATGAATATCTTGTGGACATACAAACTTATGATTATGACCATCAACAAATTTCTTGACTGTAAATGATCTCCCATCCACCGAACAAATCATAAGTTGAGCTTTGCACCCGGTTCTAATGGTTCCTCTATTCCTTGTTTTGTATGGCATTCTTGACTTCGAATAAGCATCGTCAATTAACAATGGCTTATGTCCCTCTTTAGAGCAAACAAAATACTTAGTTTTGATTATACCACCACTGTGGACTTCACCACCTTTGCGAGAAGAAAAACCAGCTAACTTAGCATATGTTTGGTAATACACGTATGCTTGTTCGACAGAATTAAATTGCATTCCAACCACAGGTGTAGCTGATGCTTCAACCTCCAGAATATAAAGCCTTTCATCTACAGAATTAAATAAAAAGAGACACCAACATGGCGGTCAATTCAAAGAGAAAAGCTCAAGCATCAAGGAGAGCACAACCGGCCATTACCTGAACTCAAGTGCACGCGGTAGACGATGGTAATGTTCAAACTTCTAATCAAATTTATGATGTGTGTGCTCTTTGTAATGAGTTAGGACATGCGGCTGAAAATTGCCAAGGAGTGGAAGGGCAATATGAAGAGGTTAATGTCGTACAAGGGCAAGGAGGGGGTGGTAGAAATTACAAAATGAATTCTAACACTTACCACCCCGGGTTGAGAAACCACCCAAATTTTCGATACGGGAATCCCTCAAACCAAGCCAACCCGCATTTTCAAGGAAGTCAAGGTAACTTTGCTCCACGCCAACCGTTCAATAATCAAAATGGGTTTTCGGGTCAAAGTTCTTCTGGTGGAAATGAGGTCATGGAGATGCTCAAGGCAATGCACCTAGAGATGCAGCGAAGAAATCAAATGGATGATGTTCGCATGCAAAAAGATGAAATCCATGACAAAGCTATTCAATCGTTGACCACTCAAATGGGTCAACTTGCAAGTGACGTGGCATTATTGAAGAAAGCAAAAGTTCAATCATCACGTGACACGGTGATAAATCCCAAGAACACAAAAAGCATTAATATCAATGTGGTAAGCACCGTTCCTAATAATGAAATTAATGAAACATTTCTTACTTCTTCTTGTCAAGTGAGTGCAGCAATAGGAAGGGATACCGAGGTTGAAACGGACAAGGAGCATGTAGCACCACTTGTGCCGATCCGAGTGGGAAAATTAAAAATTCCCCATGCATTATTGGATTATGGGGCGAGTATGAGTGTGCTACCAGGTGACTTATATGATATGTATGATTTTGGTCCGCTTCAGGATGCAGACACCATGGTGAGTTTGGCGGATGAAAGTTGGAGGCGTCCACGGGGAATGGTTAAGAATGTTATGATTCGGTTGGGAGAATTCGAATACCCGGTGGATTTTTTGGTTTTAGATTATGCTACTACCAAGATGGCGTCACAACAAAGGGTGATTTTGGGTCGTCCGTTTCTCTATACGGCAAATGCTCAAATCAATTGTAGAGAAGGAATCATTACCATGACCGAAAAGAACCGTAAGTTGTCATTTGATGTTCAGACTAAGATGATTAGTTACGATTTTGTTGAGGCGAAGGATAGCGGGTTTAGTGAAAATGTGTTTCAAAGAATGAGAAGAAATCACCCACCGGATCGTGAAGAAAAGCATATGGGTTCAAGCAAGAGTGTATTTGATTACCCACTGAGTCGAAACGAGACGGATGCATTTTGCTCAATGGTACGGGGAAGTGATGGAGATGGCAGGAACCGCTTCTTTGAGCCACCTTAAATGGAGGTGGCACGGTCTGGCTGAAGACCTGAAAACTTAGCGCTGCTCGGGAGGCATCCCGAGGTTTTTCACTGATCTTGTTATTTCTTTAGTTTTCTATGTTTCAGGGCCATGACAACACTCAAGTGTGGGGAAGATGTGCGGATATTTGTGTGAAGGTGGTGATAGGAAATTGGATCATTTACAATATCTGTTGTGTCAAACTTCACCAGGTCAATGTACTTTTTCCTTAGACTTGTCATGTTCTTTAGCTTTGAAATATTGTTAGTTTATTAGTTTGCTTTTGTTTATTAAAAAAAACAAAGTTGATGTTTTTGGTGTTTAAGCGATCTTCCCTTCAAAACCATACATTGGGGACAATGTATCCCAAGTGTGGGGATGAGGGGAAATTTTGAAAAATTTGTGAAAATTGTAAATTTTTAAAAATCAAGTGACAATGTTCCGAATTGAACATTTAAATACAAAACCGCATGATACACCGACATCCCATATTCCCTTGTTCTTTCTTGGTGAGAGTTTAGCCATCTCTTTGAATTTATTAGAAATATTTTTTCTTTGATGAGAGTGGCAATGGGTGTGGGTACATTAGAACTTGTGCTTAGATGCGGTTTGAGGCCTTAGCTTTGCATGAATGTGAAAATGATAAGGGCATTTAGGTAGCCTCGTCATGGTGAGTGCGAGTGTGGGATTTGGGGGGTTGGACCTCATAAATTATATATATGAGCATGGTAGTGAGAGGGGCGGGGGTTTGGACTTTAGTAGCCCATTTGAGCTTGAAGCCGATCATTTGTAACCCGTGCCTAGTTCCTCTAAATTTAACCCGTATTTGACCCGGTCTATTAGTGTTGCATCTCGTATTAGTATGTTTATCTTGTTATGTTTGAAAAGAAAAAAAAATATAGAAAAAAAGAGATATGAAAGGAAAAAGAAAAAAAAAGAGAAAAAGTAATGAAAAATGAAAAAAAAAATGAATGAGATATGTTGTACATAGTTGTTTATGTTTTGCTTAGTTAGAAATAAAAGACCGGGTTAAATTGTTAGCTACTTTGTATATATATTTCCATTTCCTACCCATTTGCCTAGCCACGTTACAACCTCTAAGTCCCTTTGATTCATGTGCATGTTTAGCAAATTATTTAGGCGAAGGACCGATTTGAGTACAAGCATATTATTGTTCAACTACTCGTTTGCCTTGAGTGTGATCTAGCGTATCTTTGCTAGTTATTACTTGCCACCGAGAAGAGAGTTATTGTGAGGTGTGTGTTATGTGTGGGTTTAAGAAAAAGTTAGTAAATGAGGACAATTGTTGCTTGGTTTGTACTTGATCGCTTGAATAAATTGTGTTTTGTTGAACGGGTTGCTTGGGACAAGCAACGGTTAAGTGTGGGGATGTGACGGGTAGTCCGTAGGACAACCCTTGAGTGTTATAAATGATAATTTAACCCCGCATTTATCCATGTAATTGTCTAGAATTAGGTAACTACGGTTGTTTGTGTTTCAGGTACAAACGGGAGCTTAAAATGGAAGGAACACGGAGAATAAATGAAAAAAATTGATTTTTTTCATTTATTCTCCGTGTTCCTTAACGGGAGCTGTAGAAACAAGTGTTTGGATCTGTTATTTGTCGTTGGATTATCACAGTGACAAAGAACATTGTTAATATAATGATAGAGATGATTATAACCCAAATACCCAATCCTAACTCATTTGCGATTGTTGACAAAATAGTAAAACTCCTTGTGAAATAGTATATCTGGAGTCCACCCAACTCCCAGGTATAAAGTATTTAGTCGATTTCATTAAGAGCACCCGTATGTTTAAATGACTTTACAGGTTCGATTTGTTTCACCATTATGATTTTAAATTTTTTGGATCTTTTTTTAATTTTGTTCCACCAGGTTCGATTTCTCCTCAGATGGAACGATTTAATTTTGGATGTGGCTGATTAAAGTTGAATCATCATATGTGGCTAATTAAAGTTGAATCATCATTGTATATAAATGGTTTGTAAAACGTCTCTATGATGATTCTGATTACTTTGCTTCACTCATTATTTGCATTGTGTTTAGTACTTTAGTTGCAAAACTACGTGAATTGGATCTGATACTGAAGTGGAGATGGGGAGTTTGGAAGGAAGGAATCCATGGATAGTAGATGGTGAATTTAGCATTCGGGTCTTAATCGGGTAAGTTTTTAAGATTATCTCAAGGTTTCATGTTCTTTTGTGCATCCTGTAATGTTGTGATCTATATGAATGTAGGTGTAAATACTATCATTTGTAATCTGATGTGTATATGCAGATAATATGATCATAGCTTTTCCTAATCTAGATGTTAATTCGGCATCGTTTTGCTTTTGGGTTCAAAGATGCATGTCATGGGCTCGTTCTGCTTGCACCTAAGGGACATGGGACCCGGCTTGCACAAGTTATGTAAGTTAAAAATTTGTAGAATGGGTATTTACCATTTAGTTAAAAAATAAATTGATTTTTTTTTGGTATTTAGACATGCTGAGTAAGATTTCAGTTCCATAAAGGGGGTAGCAGACTGCAGATATATGAGGATGGACGCGGAACCTTGGAAACAACCTCTCCCAATAGACGATGACAGTGGCACGACTACTGAAATATCATACCATGAATGAGTGAAGATGCTTGCGAATGATCAGGACATAATCTTTCTCTTCTGAACTCAGGCCTAGCTCAAGTGCTCAACTTGTTTGCATCCAGCAGGTTAGTTTCAACATCAATCCATTTTTTAGGTTTTGACTTTTGTTAATACAATTGACTTTTGTATAGGTCAAACTTGTTTCAAATGCACCCATTTAATTAAATAATTATCTTATTAAGATTTTTCAAGTCACAGTAATTACTCCAAAAACGACAATCCAAATAGCCCTCGAATTTATTCCGACACCAAAGATTATGGCCTTTAGTTAATAACAGCATCCAAATAACCCCAAGCATAAATTGGATTGAGCTTGAGAAAATACAAACGAGCCGAGCTCGAGCCTTGAAAACAAAGCTCGAATCAAGCCAAGCTCGATCCCGAGCTCAAATAAGTTAATCGAGCTCGAGCTCGAGCCTGGTCAAGCTCGGGCTCGGCTCGGCTCGTTTGCACCCCTAGGCGAGCCCATATAATTTATCTTAACCTTTTTAATGTTTTTTTAATGTTACCACATGTATACACATTTAGAATTTCCCAATATTTTTTTAGAAAAAGACATTTGATAATTATTTTTTGCCGTCGTGTGGGACGCGTTTATGTATATGTGTGGTCAATCATATGTATCTTCTATGGGTGCTTTGATACTGTTGATGCCTGCAATATCATTTGTTCCATTCAAAAGGCATATGTAGCACCTATATTCAGCATGTCGAGGTTTGAGATTTTAGAAGACGCTTCTGATTAAAGATTTTAATCAACGGGTTTCTCATTGGACGAAGGAGCAGTCTATTCTAGCATATAGCAGCTGATCTTAGTACACATTAGATGATTTGAACATTACAATTGAATCTAATATGGGCCTCATCATCCAGATACACTTGGGGTTTACAACAATCTTGCTAGAACATATGATGCAATGGGCATGTATTTAACACTAATGGGCTTAATCCTAATAGGCTTGACCATATTTACAACAGTTATTATGGTTTTCTTGTTAGTGTTTTAATTAAAAAGATGAATGTCTTGGTACCTACAGGTGGGAGGATGCAATTGAGATACTGGAATATGTTGTAGGGATGAGAGAGGAGAAGCTGGGAACCGCGAGTTCAGATCTGGATGATGAGAAAAGAAGGCTGGCCCAGTTACTGAAAGACTTGGGTATATTCATCCAATTTATGCTTCCGTCCTGTACATCCTGCATTTTTAAAACTTGTTCACATATGTGTGTTTGTGAATTATGATGTGTAAGTAGTATTAAGTTGATTCGTTTGTTTTTAATGACTAACTTAACTCAAATAAAAGAATTCATTAATTTGGGTAAAAACCCATCAATATCTGAAGTAAGTGCTCACATAGTGATGGCCAAATAGACAAAATAAAGAGCAAAGATGTTAGGATTTGAGTTTGGTTTTGATTGTGTTTTACGTTTGAACTATAATGAACAATGAATGAGTAGTGCAGCGGAATATAATGGAAGCAAAATTTTCTCAATCAAACAGGAGAATTGCTTTTCACATATAAGTTTTACATTGAACCGAATGCTTGAATTTATTACAAGATTCAATTACAATTGCAAGTATGTAACAAAATCCCCCTCAGCCTGAGCTCACAGTGATTTGTTCGTGCAGGAAGAAGATGGTGAAGAGCTAATAGAGCAGTACAGGGTACTGTTCTATTTATAGGCACGGACAAACCACTGAGCATCTTTGCTGACGTCACCATGAAAGTGACATCTAACCTCCTAACAAACTCTAACCTCTGATCTATACAAGTACTGCTTTGCTAACTACTACTATTACAATTCATTATATAAAGATATCTAAACTACTTGCTAATTCCTTCCACTGATTTGATCTCAGCAGCACTTGATACATTCAGCAGTGCTTGACCCAAGGCACCAGTTTGAGTAGCAGGGCTTTAGTCTTCAGATGTTGATCAGCAGTTGTAGGTTAGCAGTTGTACCGATCAGTAGATAGGAGGTCAGCAGATGTTGAAACCACTTTCAAGGGGAGAGACTTGTATACATAACATCTGCTTATTCTGGATCCACTTCTCTGATCCAGTTTTGGCTTTAATTATCTGTTCCTCTGATAGGGTTCAATCCCAACAATCTCCCCCTGGAACAGATAATGCCAAAACCCTTCCTTATTGGTAGATCTTTATTGCCTCATCAGCAGTTCCCTTATTTGCCCTTTGAGTTGTAACTCAAAGGCTAAGGCATCTGTGTCATCATCATCCCTGCACAGTGGAAGATCAAGGAGATCCTGCAAATCTTCAAGACTTAGGCCAAGTGCTTGTTCCCTTGTTATTTTCTTCACTTCTCCACTAGACTTGAACACTGTCAGTGCATGGGTCTGTTTGTCAGTTTTCCACTTTAGTACTTTTGAGTCTGGTGGGTTTCTTGGGAGATTTTTATTAGATGAGGAGTTTGGTGATGCAGGCCTTGTGATGACTGTTTGAGCAGTGCTTTCAGGTTGATTCAGGCCAAGAGTTTCAGCTATCATCTTTTTAATACCTTCTTTTACAAGCTCATCTCCTGCCATTAATTCTGCCACTGTTTCAGTATCCAACTGTTTTTGTTGCTTTCTTTTAGAGATGGCAGCACCAGCTGGAGCAGTGGCTCTCCTGATTTGCAGCTTTGGTGGTCTTGTTGAAACCTCTGCTTCAGGGTAGTCAGGTTTTTGTGGAACTGTGGGATCTTTCTTCCTTAATTCCTCCAACCTTTTGTAGGTGGTCCTGACTGTATCTTCTTTCCATCTTGTCACTTGATTTTTAGACCCATAGTCAGCAGCAACTAATTCCTCTTTCATTCTCTTCAGCTCTAATGTCTTTTTAGGCACGTTCTTTTTGTACTTTGACCAATCTGGATGAGTGTGTTTGACCTTATTCTTTATCATTTCTTGAATTCTGGCTGCTTCTTGTTCAAGCTCAGGAATGGTCCACTCCTTGTACATATGCTTTTCTCCCTTGTACTTCTTGGTTGCCATGATGCTTTCAATGTAGTATTTTCTCAAAGTTTCATATGCTCTCTCTGAGATTTGTTGACAAACATTTTTTACAAATTGCTCTAAGGATCTGACTTGAGTAAATAGAAACTGGTAATGCCTTTGAATTTCTTTGTCAGTTTTTCGTTGAGAGTTTCTTTTGGAAATATCCTCTGCCTGTTGAGCCTTAATTTTCAAGTACTCTTCAATGTTATAGGGCCTGGGATATCCTTCAATAGATGGCAACTTCCTTTTAGCAGGATCATCCTCATAGTAGAAGGATTTGATCTCTTCTCTGACTGCAATGAGTTCAAGAGGATATTGGAATCCTGCAGGAGTGATGGCCATGATTGGTTGTTGTACTTGAGCTGATGAGAGAGGAACATGGTTTGGAATAAGTGCAAGGGATTGTGAAGATGTTGGTGGTGGTGGTGGTGATGGAGAATCATCATCATGTATGAAAATCCTTCTCCTTTTTATTGTAAGAGAGGCTGATGATGTTTTGGGTGGATCAGTAGTGGTGGTTTGAGTGGTAGAAGGTGGCTGACTAACAGTTGTTGAAACAACTGGTGTTTCAACCACTGTTGTCATTACAACAGATGTTGTAACATCTGGTGTCTTCTGCTTTTTGGCAGGAGGTGATGATGGTGGGGTTGTTTTTGGTGGTGGTGGTAAGGCAGTGGTGATGTGTGTTGAAGTGGTGTGTGTTGAAGTGATAGCAAAAGTTGAAACTACTGAAGTATCAGCAGTTGTTGATACAACAGGAGTTACAACAGCTGTTTGAGTGGAAGATTGATGTTGGGGGCTTTTGGAAGGTGGTTTGGAAGTAAGCTTTGTGGGTCTGTATGGTATGGATTTGGGTTCCCTCACTTTTCTAGTGGGATTCTTTCTTTTTAGCTCGGGATTTTTAACATCCTTTGGCTCAGAATAACCCTGCGCATTCAGCTCCATATAAGCTCTTTTTTCCTCATTCCACCTGGACATATCCTTTGCCTCTCTGTCCCTTTTTACACTAGCTTTTGCTTCAGCTAATGCATTTGTGGTAACATCAATCTTTTTGCTCCCATCTGGCAAAGGGATCTTCTTGGTCATATTCTCCTTTTCTGGTTCTATGTAGAGACCATCATCTATTCCCTTCTTCTTCCATTCTTTAATTTTCTCCCCCTTTTTGGCATTATCTGGAGGAAGTTGATCAATGAAGAGAACAGTTGGAGGAGCAGTGCCAGTGGTGCTCAGGATGTGGGCTTTTATAGCCTTGATGTCTGCTTGGGTGTTTCTAAACCTTGACTCCGTTATGTTTCTCAGCTTTTGAACATGTGTTGCATGCTGCTGATCAGCCATTTGTTTTTGTTGTTGGAGCAGGGGTTGAAATAAACTCCATAACTCATTTGCAGCAGGTGCTTGTGGTGGAGCAGATGCTTGAGCTGGAACAGCAGTTGGTTATACCTTCTGAACTTTCAACAACTGTTGCAGCATTTCTTTGATTTCTGCAACAGAGGTATCCAGTTTTTCAACCCTATCCGTCAATTCTAGGTACTTTAAACCATCACCTAACTTAATGGGATCATCTGATTTCCCACTAACAGTGGTTTGAACAATGGTTGACTTAAGGAATGTATTCCAATAGTCATCCACTGCTGCCCCTTTTTCTTGGTACTGGGGACTTCTTCCCTCAACACTTGATAACCTTTTGATGGTACCAGTGGTCAAAACAAACTCACTAGTGGTTAGCAGAGGTGCTATAGAAGGAATTGCCTCCAAGGAAGTCTTATTGATGTAACCACTGTCCAAATGGAAACCAGTGGGTTCAGCACTTGTAGTGGCTGCTTCACTTGGATTACCACCAAGAGTTACTTGTAACTCAAGGGGTGTAACCTCCTCAGGTCTTGTTGGTGGGTTAGCTATGATTGATACATCAGACCCAGTCGGTTGTTGAAGTATGTTCTCATTGATAGGTGATTGAGAAGGACTGGTTTGTGCCTGGTTCAGATCAATAGCATCCAACAATAATTTAGTTGATGGGGGAATTGTGGAGGTGAGGTTGGGTGTAGAAAGAGAATTGGCCCCGGGCATTAGGCTGTGGATGATGGAAGCAAGTGATTCCAGAGCATCATATTGTGGTGTCCCTATTTGTACAACCTGTTCTTTTTTAGAAGAAGCAGGAGGAGTTTCAGCCATGGGTTGAGATATTTGTACCAATTACTGTGAGGAAGTAGCAGCAGTGGTTGCTTGTGACTTTTGTGCTGTCACTGGCAGTTGCTCTGGTATCTCATCCTCCAGAGTTGCCATTTTTATAAGTTTGGGGGGTTTTTGAGTTTTCTTTTGCTTTGGCTTTTTGGTAATTTTAGGTGTGGGTTTCAAAGCAGTTGTTTTGCTGCTTTGATCACCTTGAGCAGTGGGCTCAGCACCAGATACCTGAGGAGCAATGGTAGCTGCTAAATTCTGCTCAGGCACCTCTGCTTGTGTTTTGCAAGATGTTGACATTCTTGTAAAAGTTTCTGCAGTTAAACTGCTTATTTGAAAAGATACACCTTGTTTTATTGCAGCAGCATCATTCTTACCAAGTTTCTTTTCAAAATAGTAACTTAAAAATCTTGGAAAAAGTAAGAATGGCTTTTGATCAACATTTTTAACCAAATCATTAAAGATTTCCTGGGAATAATTGAAATTTTCATCTTGAAGAATAGCATATCCCAGGTTTTGAATCTTTAATGGTATTTCATTAAAAGAAGTGGTTTTTCTTTGAAACACACATAAGCAGGGTATGGAACATAAATCTTGTTGCAGGTGGAAAATTACCTTTTTGTAAGGTATCCTTTTTAATTTGTTCTGCATACCCCCTTTCAAGGAAATCAGTTTTTAACTCATTTTTGGGAAAAGAAGTTTTACCTTGCTGATCATTGAGTTCAAAGACTTTCGAGATGGATTGTGGTGTGATTTTGACAGGTTTACTCATTAGAGAAGAGTTAATGGCTATGACATCCTTGCCTTGTTTGTCAAGGGTAATATTCTTCCAAAACTCTCTTTGGGTGTCCAAGTAAATTGGAGCATCTGCTGTTAACAAAGTTTTGTACTTTGATGCAGACATGATTTCAATGATGGAGTCGAAAGCATCGGTGGTACCTGGTTTTGTCAAAAGACCCAGATAATTGTGTGGTGCTTTGTATGGAATTTCGATGGGAGTAGCCTTTGGAGCGGCCTTTTTGCAAGAAGATTTTGAAGTGGGTGTAGCGGATGACTTTGATTTTGTCATTTTGGAGATGATGATCGAAGAAGGTTGTGAAGGAATTTGAGAAAATAAGATGAGAACTGCTTTGAGAAAGGAATTTTTAAGAATTCAATTCGACAGTAAAACCCTGTTTGGGGTTTTATAGAGAAAAAGTGAATGCTGACGTGGCAGCGGTTACAAAAGGTCTGACCACTATGTACTGTCCACGTGCCAACCCCTGATGAAGAAAACGACAACTCTTTTATGAAGACCACTGATGGAACAAGATCAGTGGTATAACTGTGGCAATGAGAGCAGTGGGTGATTTTCACTATCAGTGGATAGCATATCAGTGGATAAAACACTGATTTTGAACAACAGTGCTTATCAAAGAAATGAGAGAGCAGGGTTGACTTTCAGCAGTGGACAAACTTTTAAGTAGAACAGACTTTTGAACAAAGCAGTGGTTATGGCAGACTTTTAAGGATTTAATGAAAAATTCATTTTTGGCTATTTTTAAGGATGGATTTTTGATTTTCTGAAAACAATTTAATGCTTTTATTCATAGAAAAATAGGATTTTGCCTGTTATTCCATGTTTAGCATGCCAATACTAGAGATCAAGCTTTCAAAGGTGGATGTGTCTAATGCTTTTGTTACCACATCTGCCAGCTGATCCTTAGTTGGAACATGGTGTAGAGAAATCAAACCTTTTTCATAGCAATCCCTCACAAAGTGATGTCTGATGTTAATGTGCTTGGTGGTTGAATGGGAAACTGGATTTTTGATGATATTTTCTGCTGCCTGGCTGTCCAACATGAGTGATGTCTTTAAGGCAGTGATACCAAAATCCAGCAACTGATTTTGAAGCCAGAGCAGTTGGGCTGTACAGCTTGCAGCAACTATATATTCTGCCTCAGCAGTGGATGTGGAAACAGCTGCTTGCTTTTTACTTTGCCAAGACACTAAGCAATTGCCTAGGAATTGGCACCCTCCTGAAGTGGACTTCCTTGTCTTGTCACATCCAGCAAAGTCACTATCTGAGAAACCTGAAAGCTCAATTTTACCATCAGCTGGATACCAGATACCAAGTGTGGGAGCACTTTTTAGGTATCTGAATATCCTTTTTACAGCAATAAGGTTTGACTTTCTAGGGGCTGATTGGGATTTAGCACAAACACATGTTGCAAACATGATGTCTAGCCTGGATGCAGTTAGGTACAATAAAGACCCAATCATGCTTCTATACCAAGTTTGATCAACCAATTCATCCTTTTCATCAGATATGACTACTTTATTGGTTGCAATGGGTGTACTGCATGGCTTACAGTCATCCGTCTCAAATTTCTTCAACAGTTCTTTAGCATATTTGCCTTGATGGATAAAAGTGCCATTTTGCCGTTGCCTTACTTGGAGACCAAGAAAGCACTGGAGTTCACCCATTGCACTCATTTCAAACTCAGCTGTCATGAGTTGCCTAAACTCTTCACACATTTTATTACATGTGCTTCCAAAAATGATGTCGTCCACATAAATTTGGACAATCATCAAATCCTTTCCTCTCCATTTTAAAAACAGTGTTTTATCTATTCTACCTCTTGTGAAACCAATGGAAAGTAGAGAGGTGGAAAGAGTTTCATACCAGGCCCTTGGTGCTTGTTTCAAGCCATGCAAAGCTTTATTTAGCTTGTAGACATGATTTGGATTAAATGGATCCTTAAAACCTGGAGGTTGACAAACATAAACCTCCTCTTGAATCTTACCATAGAGGAATGCACATTTGATATCCATTTGATACACCTTGATGTTGTGGTTGACAGCAAAGGCCAGAAATAGTCTAATTGCTTCAAGTCTTGCAACAGGGGAAAATGTTTCATCATAATCTATCCTCTCTTCTTGTCTGTACCCTTGAACCACAAGCCTGGCTTTATTTTTGACAACAATACCCCTTTCATCAGTTTTATTTTTGAAGACCCATTTTGTGCCAATAGGACTTACACCCTCTGGCAATGGAACAAGCTCCCAAACTTGTTGTCTTCTAAACTGTTGGAGCTCCTCTTGCATGGCTTCTACCCAGCTGTTGTCTTTCAGTGCCTCTTGGTACTTGATTGGCTGATGGAGAGATAGAAAACCAGCAAAAAGACAAATGTTTTGGGATTGACTTCTTGTGAGCACCCCTTCATTGATGTTGCCAATAATTTGGTCTGGTGGATGAGATTTCAAAAAGATAAGCTCTCCTTGGTATGGTACAATGGCGTTAAGTGGGGAGGGCTGCAAATGTGAATCATCTGAGCTAACCACTGCTGGTGACTTTAATGATCCAGCAGTGGTTTCAAAAGGTGGTGGAATAGGAGGTAAAGGTGTGGACACATGCTGACTTTGATCCACTGTTTGAGGATTTTTATCAACAGTGTTTGATGATGTAGAAGCAGGGGTTAAGGGGCTACTTTGGTCAACAACTGTTGAGGTAGCAGTGGTTGAGCTTTGACAGCTGTTTTGAACATCTGTTGCTCTTCCCATTTTTACATACTTTAGTTGAGGAATGATGATTTCATACCCATAGTCTGGTGATGAATCTTCTGATGGACCTGCACTGTTAGTCTTGATAGCAGTATTTTCAAAAGTGAATTTATCAAGATCAAACAAATCTGCAGGATTTGCTGGGATTTTCATTGATGAAAGTTCATTGAACTTTACATTCAAAGTCTCTTCCACTGTTTTGGTCCTTGTGTTAAACACTTTGTAGGCCTTAGCAGTGGTTGAGTATCCCAGATGATATCCACAATCAATTTTGGCTGAAAACTTAGAAATGGAATCTTTTAAGTTTAAAATGAAGCATGGGCAGCCAAAAACTTTGAAGTATGAAATCAATGGCTTTATTTTATACAGCAGTTCATAGGCAGTCTTTTGATGCCTGGGGTTGATTAAAACTCTATTTTGGACATAGCAGGCAATGTTTACTGCCTCTGCCCAAAAAGTTAATGGCAAACCTGAATCAGCAAGCATGGTTCTGGCAGCCTCAATCAAAGTCCTGTTCTTTCTTTCAACAACCCCATTTTGTTCTGGTGTTCTTGGAATGCTGTATTGTCTCACAATTCCTTTTGACACACAGAAATCATCCAACTCCTTGTTCCTGAACTCTGTGCCATTGTCACTTCTGAAGATTTTTACTGGAAGGTCAAACTGCAGTCTCATATTTTGAGTGTAAAAAGTAAGTCCATGTAAACCTAGAAAAGTCATCAACAATAACCAAGCAATACCTCTTTTTCTTAAGACTCATGACTTTAACTGGGCCAAACAAATCCATATGAAGCATTTGCAAACATTTGGTTGTTTTGGACTCATCAATGGATTTGTAGGAGCTTTTATGTTGTTTTCCTTTTAGGCAGGAAACACAATGCTCAGGAAAGGTGAACAGTTTTTGAGGTAAACCTCTTACTAACCCCTGTTTTGAAATGGCAGTGATTGTCTTGAGATTGTGTGCCCCAATCTTCTGTGCCATAGTTCTGTCTCTTTGTTTGATGCAGCTGAGAACAGACATGCATTAGTTCTGGGGCTCTCTTTTGACATATCCACCACATAAACATTGCCACTTCTTTGAGCAACAAGTTTGGTTTTTCCAGAATTTATTATTGCTTCAATCTTTTCAACCATTTCTGGTCCAACAATCCTACAACACTCCTTTGTGAAGAATGACCCATACCCCTTATCACTCATTTGTGAAACACTTAGGAGGTTGAATTTTAGATTGTCTATCAGATTGACATTTTCAAATTTTACATTTTCAGACTGTACTGTACCAGACCCCAGAACCTTCCCTTTACTATTATTACCAAAGGATATATCACCCCCTCCATGGATTTTGAAATCTTTGAGTAGGGCTTTACATCCTGTCATGTGCCTGGAGCCTCCACTATCTACATACCAAAGGCTATCTAAGCATGCCGAAGCTCCCTTAGTAGCAGCCATCATGGCACAATCACATTGATGATCATCTTCATCATCAACTCTAACTTCTTTCTCACCTGCAGGGTTTCTGAATTTTCTCCCAGCTGTAGTTCACCAGCAACTGCAGTAACCACTGCTTCAGCCACTTCATCCACTGTTTCAGCACTTAGCAGTTCACCTTCAGTTTCTACCCCTTCTGGTATTGACTCTAAAGCCATCAAGCAAAATTCATCATTAGAAGGATCATTAAAAGCATAGAGTGTAAAATTTTCATCACCAAGCTCATCAGGCATGCTGCTCCAGTCAATAAAGCCTTAGGTGAAAAAGCTTTGTTGATCTGGTTGTACCACTGTTGGAGTAGCTTGTTGAGGTGCAACAGGTTGCACTTGTGCCTGAGGGATAGGGGCTTGAACATACTGAATTTGTGGAACAGTGGTTTGAACATAATGCACAGGCACAGGGGTTGCAGCATAGTGAGCAGTGTTAACATGGGCTGCAGGGGTATATTGGGTATAGTGCACAGTGCTTTGATTTTGTGGTCTAGGGTTTGAGCTAGGATGAGTTATTATTGGACCAGTAGTTTGACTCCTGCATTCCCTAGCAAAATGACCTAGCCTATTGCACTTATAGCACTTAATTTTTGACTTATCCAACCCCACTATTAAATTCCCATGTAACCCTGGGAATTTTCTCCCTGTTCTTTTGTAGAATTTGATTGTTCTTATACTAAGCAAAGCCAATTGATGCAAAATGTCCATCTCTTCTAAGTCAGTGGGATCAAAGTGTTGCAAATCATTTAGTTCAAAACCCAAGTTATCTGACATCTGGTTTTCACAATTTGCAGTAAAAGCATAATTTGCAGAGTGAGAATCAGGGTTGTTGAAATTTCCACCAGCAGTTATATCAATAAAGTGATCATAACCTTGATCCTTACTACTGCTACCAGATTCTTCCTGACCAAAAAGAGCTGTGCTGCCAAATGAATAATCATCAGCAACTTTGCCAGACTCTTGCAACTTCTTTTTCTGGTTTAACTCCCTTTCATAGGTCAGGAGTCTACCATGAAGTTGGGTCAGGGTCAGATCTTTGAACTCAGCAGAGTTTCTAGTAACAAATGCAATGGTATCCCATTTTTCTGCTAGTGATCTAAGGAACCTGCTATTTTGAGTTGAATTTGGAAATGTTACTTTAACAAGCCTTAGTTCACTAATGAGACAACTGAATCGCTCAAACTGCCGAGTCAATGATTCACCCTTGATGTGACAGAATGTTTCATACTGCTGATTCAGAATTTCCCTATTGTTTTCAATAACTTCTTCTGTTCCCCCAAATTGTTCCTTCAGCGCATCCCATAGCTCTTTGGCACAGTTACAATGTAACAGTCCAGCATAGATCTCATTGGGTAATGCAGATGCTATGATGCTAAATGCTTTGGCGTCGAGTTCGAACTTTTGAAAGTCAGTTTTAGTATAGTTTTCAGTTGGTTTAGGTACGAACTTCTTTGCATCCTCAGCACTTGGCACCATAGGAACATGGGGACCAAAAACAACAGACCTCCAACATCCAGTGTTCTGTTGAGTAAGGATGTGACCCATCCTTCTCTCCCAGATGTTGTATTCATTACGTTTAAGCATGGGTGGTTTGAAAAGAGAGCCAATGTTATTCTTATCATCTTGTGATTGTGACGTCATCCTGGTTGTTTTACAGGCACTGATTAATCAACTTTGATGGTGATTAAACCTTGCTCTGTTTTTCAACAAAACGAACAAACTATCAGTATCAACGATTGTGAGCTGAACTATTTATGTCAAAATGATTGTTAAATCAAATTTGAGTGTCCAAGCTCTGATACCAATTGTTAGGATCTGATTTTGGTTTTGATTGTGTTTTACGTTTGAATTATAATGAACAATGAATGAGTAGTGCAGCGGAATATAATGGAAGCAAACTTTTCACAATCAAACAGGAGAATTGCTTTTCACATACAAGTTTAACATTGAACCGAATGCTTGAATTTATTAAAAGATTCAATTACAATTGTAAGTATGTAACAAACTCCCCCTCAGCCTGAGCTCACAGTGATTTGTTCGTGCAGGAAGAAGATGGTGAAGAGCTAATAGAACAGTACAGGGTACTGTTCTATTTATAGGCACGGACAAACCACTGAGCATCTTTGCTGACGTCACCATGAAAGTGACATCTAACCTCCTAACAAACTCTAACCTCTGATCTATACAAGTACTGCTATTACAATTCATTATATAAAGATATCTAAACTACTGCTGATTCCTTCCACTAATGTGATCTCAGCAGCACTTGATACATCCAGCAGTGTTTGACCCAAGGCAGCAGTTTGAGTAGCAGGGCTTTAGTCTTCAGATGTTGATCAGCAGTTGTAGGTCAGCAGTTGTACCGATCAGTAGATAGGAGGCCAGCAGATGTTGAAACCACTTTCAAGGGGAGAGACTTGTATACATAACATCTGCTTATTCTGGATCCACTGCTCTGATCCAGTTTTGGCTTTAATTATCTGTTCCTTTGATAGGGTTCAATCCCAACAAAAGATAAGTTATATAGTATATACATAATAAACCGCTTAAACCATAAAGCATGTGTATACTGATCTAGGCACTTGAAATGGTGTTTATTGTTGATTTGAAGTCTGATAAGTTACTTTTTCTGTAATTTAGATGCTAATTATCTATGTTGTAGGTGGATATTAATCTATCAAATGCTACGTGGACTCGGGCAGTTGTTCCTAGCAAAGCAACAGCAGGTACGAATGTTAGTGCTATTCATGTTGGGTTGGCGGGTTAAATTGGTTAACCCGAACACGAACCATATTATTGCTGGTGTCATAAACACCAACCCTAACCCAAGCACTTTTAAATTTGCATAACCTGGAGGTGTAGATGGTTTGCCTGGAATCTGATATAGCGCAAGTCCTGCTTGCTGCATGTAATGGTGAATTGAACTCGGTGACTCTGGAATGGGCCCCTGGTTCAGCCATGGTGGTGGTGATGGCTAGAAACGGCTACCCTGGAACCTATGTGAAAGGAACCAAGATTCAAAACCTTGAAGAAACAGAGGTAGCAGCTCCTGGTGTTAAAATATTTCATGCTCGGACAGCGGTTGATGCAGATCGAAACTACATTGCAACGGGCGGGCCGGTTTTGGGCGTTACTGCAAAGGGAAAAGATCTTGAAGAAGCAAGAGATCACGCATACAGAGCTGTTGAAGAGATCAAATGGGAAGGAGGCTTTTACAGAACCGATATTGGTTGGAGAGTGCTTCCCTTGAAGCAAACATCCTCGAAATGGTGAGATTTCCAATTTTCGTGTACAAGCGGTTTTGGTATATTTATGGGTTCATAAAAGTTAACCAGACCATGAAAGATGTTGGTGATGTATTCTAAAGAGCATTTGACTCATTATTGCCTTATTGGTTTTCTTAATTATTGAGCAAATTTCCAATACATATAGGTGTGAAATTTCAACATGACACGGAACTAAGATGCAATCTATATGTCTGAGTTTAGTCTAAATCTGGTGTGGTAAGTTTTGGGTTGATCTTGTGAACAGATTTATAAATGGCCGAGTTCGGGTCAACTTGCGGGTGAGGGTTGACTCATATATTTCTTTAAAATATTTAAGGGATATTCCTTGTCTAAAATTACGGTTCTGTAGCTTAAGCGTAATTGTTTTATAGACCATTTTTTATTTATAATTTTAAAGATAAAGGTCATGTATTATCTTGGGGTTATGGTGGACATGGACAGTTGGGACACTTTTCTATGCAAAACCAGCCTGTTCCCACAGTTATTGAGTCTCTAGCTTCGGAGAAAGTTGTTTATATTGCTTGTGGAGGATCTTCATCAGCTGCTGTAATTTGAATTAAACGATTTAGGCTGACAGGTTGACCTTTGCTTTATATATATTATAGTTATGAATGGGTTGACGGGCCTGGCTATTAGTTAAATAGGATGGGTTGAGAGGCCGACCTATTTAATCAAAGGGGTTGCTATTGTTAAGGTAAGAGGCTTAAATCGGCCCATATTGTTAACTCCGCCGCAACACGCGGGTTTCCCACTATCTTACAAAGTGGGTTTTGAGGTTTAAAAGTTGATCTGGAATTTTCGGGTAAAGAGTGGGGATTCATATTAGGACCGAATAATCCTTCTGGATGGAAATATTTTAACTAGGTTGATCCAAAAAAGTCGGCATGACGGGTTCTTTTGGATCGTTTTCTATTACAATATAAAACTTGCTAACAGAGATGCTAATGTTCCTTCGGTATAGTGTCCTCTATGCTCTAACCAAGTTGAACCGGTGGATCATTTATTCGGAAATTTCATTATTGCTTCTACGGTCTCATTTACGTTTAAACACTTCATTTTATACCATTCCGCTGTAAACAAACCAAACGAACACGGACAAGGTCATGTTCGTGTCCGTTCGTTAAGGAACAAGCTTGTTCATGAACTGTTCACGAACGCTTACCGAACGAGTTTTCTTGTTCGCGTTCGTTCATTAAGGAAACGAACATGTTCGTGAACTGTTCACGAACATTTACCATATGATAATGAACTCTAACAAATGTTCATGAACATAAATGAACACAAACAACGTTTATGAACACATATTCATTTTAGAATAAAATCTGCATTTTCATCACAAACATTACGAAGAATCCACAAAAAATAAATAAACACTTAACATAATTATCCGAACAGAGTTGGCGTGATTATCAAAAACATGATAAACACAAAATTAAGAGTTTGTTAAGCATTAACACAAACTAAAATTGAAATAGTGAAATGAGAGATGTTGTGAGAGGCATATAAGATTACTAGGGTTTCAAAATTTTAAAAACTAGAAATAATAAAACAAAATACAACATATAAAAACCTTTAACGAACTAACACAAATAAATATTAACAAGCAAACATAAATGAACTCCTTACCGAACGCTCAGGAACATAAACGAACACATTACCGAACGTTCACGAACATAAACGAACGAACGCAACCTCTGTTCATGTTCGTTCGTTTAACTTAACGAACGAAATTTCTTGTTCGTGTTCGTTCATTTACTAAACGAACGAACATAAACGAACTTACTGCCGAACGATTCACGAACTGTTCGCTGAACGTTCGGTTCGTTTACAGCCCTAACCACTCATTTTAAAATTATTTATTCTTTAAAATTTTTTAAACAACTCACTTTTTTAAGTCATTCATTATTTTTAAAGAGTAAATTGCCAAAATCATCCTTGAGTTTTAGGCACGTTTGCCAGTTTTATCCAAAAATAACTTTTTGTACCATATTGCCCTTCACTTTTAGGCTAATTAGCCATTTTCATCCGAACTTCTAACTTTTTTGTCAAAATCGTCCCTAAGGTTTAGGATTTCGTGCCATTTTCATCCATAAATATGCCAAAAAAAAAAACCCAAATTAGACATTTGGATGAAAATGGCAAAAAAATCCCAAAGGTGAAGGGAAATATGATACAAAAAAGTTGTTTTTGATAAAACTGACAAACATGCACAAACCTCAGGGACGATTTTGGCAATTTACTCCTTTTTTTTATTTTACAAAACGACGTGTATAAAAAACAAAAGAAATGTAATATTTGAAAAAAGAAACATAGTAATAAAAAGTTTGCAAAAGATCGTTCATTCTTCAAAAAAAAATTAGAATGGTTTATTTCTTTATCAAATCTTCCATTTATTTAGACCGTTTGTTTATTCAAAATTCGTTATTTTTTCTAACCTTTCGTTTATTAAATTCGTGTTTTTTAGTACCTTACACTTGTTAACTTTTTTTTAAAGGTTTTTTTTTTTTTTTTATAAACATCCTTTTTTTTAATCTTCGTTTTTAAGCCACTCGTTCATTTAAAATCGATCGCTTTTAAATTCCTTTGATTTGTAATCTTTCATTTTCTTAAGTTCATTTTCCCCAACGACTATAAGTAAACTGAATTCAAAGTTTCAAAAAGGAACGATTTCAAAAACGGTTCTAAAAGGAATGGTTTAGAAAGAAACGCTTTTAAAAATTAACAACTTAAAAAACGAATTGTTTAAAAAAGTTAAAGAAAAGATTTAAAAAAGAACGGTATATTATGAATCGTTTAAAAAAAACTTTAAAAGACAAACAATTTTAAAAAGAACCAAATTAGAAACAAGCGGTTTAAAAATGTATAATTTTAAAAACGATAGACGGTTTAAAAAAAGGTTAAAAAGAAATTATTTTAAAATGACGTTTATAAAAAACAAACGCTTAATGAAAATACATATTTATTTGCATATATAAAACATACTAGGTTATAACCCCGTGTATTACACGGGTTGAATAAATGAAGTTTATATACTAAATAATAAAACAATATATCTTTAAAAACCTTCTTTATTACACGGGTTAAATAAATATCATTTTTAAATATTAAGTAATAAAAAGTTATATCTATAAGAACCATATTGTATGGGTTAAACAAATGTAATTTTATATACCAAATAATAATAAAAAGTTACATCATTAAAACCACGTGTATTTCACGGGTTGAATAAATGTAATATTGTTTACCAAATAATAAAAAGTTATATCTTTAAAAACCCTAGTGTATTACACGGCTTGAATAAATATGATTTTATATACCAAATAAAGAAAACTATATTTAAATAAACAAATGGACATACTCGGTACGCGATAAATATGGTGATTGCGAGGATGATTATTGAAAAGAAGATATAGTGGTTAAACATGTTATTTAAGAAACAAATAAGCAGCCATTTGAATGATAAAGTATAAATTATATTTAAAACCCGTAATAAATTTGATTTTGTATATAAAGTAATATTGAAAGTTATATACAATTTGTTAAAAAATATGTAATAAAATCGATATAATAATTTTTTTAATAATGAAAATAAAAATAAATAATATATTAATACAAAGTTTGGTTTTGGTGATAAATAATTTGGTTATTTAAAAATATCTTAAATTAATAATGTTTAGTAGGAGAGTTATCTATAATTAATTAGAAGAGATTAAACTAAATAAAAATTATCCATAAGATATTAAACTAAATAATATTTAGTATGAGGGTTATCTATAATTAATTATAAGAGATTAAACTAAAACAATAATTATCCATAAGACATGACCTAATATGATGACAAGTGTCGCTCAGATGGTTTTTTTTATTATATAGTATAGATTTTGTTAAATAATAATCATAAAAATAGCGAAATAATAAAAAAAAAACTTGAGTAATTGCTTTAATAATCCCTTAAATATCAAAAAAACTTTGTAAATATCAAAACAGCCCCCTAAGGTATATAATTACCTAATTACGCTTACACTTAATTGTAGAAAAGTAACAAAGTTAGTGTCAGGGGCCAAAACTGTTATAATATGCAACCTCGAGGTCGGATATGTTAAAAGATTCATTTTTGGGCTGAAAGAGTTAAACTGGCTAAGCCACATGGTCCAAACAATAATTTACTCTTTCTTTTAGTTCTACTGAAGTTCTAATTCTTTATCTCAGCCCCCTCAACTTTCAATATTGATATTTAAAAACTTTGTAAAATGTCATTTTGACTATCTCGAGTTTTATGTGTTTATTTTTATATACATGTTGATAGAAAATTAAGTTAGCTTACGTTTCGACGTAAATTGTTTTCTTCTAAAATGAGTCATGTCAAATATAATACGTTTTCATTAAACGTATAAATTTGAGTTACTTTACGTTTCATGAATCATGTCAAATATAATACGTTTTGATGCTTATTTATATTGGCGTTTTCAGTTGGTCTACGTTATAATGTTTATGTACGTGTAGGTATAAATTCAAGTTGGTTTATGTTCGACGTAATGACATTTTTGACCCCCTCGAGTTTTACGTGTTTTTTATGTATGTTTCGCTATAAATTCAAGTTAGTTTACGTTTTAACGTAATTTATTTCGATAACGAGTCATGTCTTAATACATTTTCGTGCTTATTTATGAACGTTTTCACTGGTATACGATTGATCAATAAACAATTATAAAAGAATATTTTAGTACGGTCAAGTCACTTTAAAATTCCGACAACAACGTGGGTACAGGGCCGACTCAACCTTTTTGGAGGTTCAAAGCGAAATAAAAATAGGGACCCTTTCCAAAAAAAATAACATTTTTAAACGATTAATTCATACTTTTGGTTTTGATTTGACATAGAAATATAGAAAGAAATTAACAAAACATACAAAAAATGAACTCAAAACTTAAAAAAAGGTTTCAAACATAATCCTCCTACACTACCCCAACAGACTTTAGAACTATTTCATCTTCAACTAATCAAACAGTAGTAAACACAGAAACTTTTGTGGGCCTAGAGAGCCATGTCCACTTATAAAACATAAAAAAATATCAATTAAAACAGTAAGTTCTATGGAATCGAACGTATTAACATAGACTATTGGGATTCCTTACCACTACAACACAACACTACTGTTAGTATATATTAATAAATTAAATATTAATATCCATATTAAATTTGTATATAACTTTTTTTTTTTTAAACGGAGGTACTAAAATTTTGGAGGCCCAAAACCCTTGTTTCACTTAAATGGCCCTTGGGCCGCCCTGGCGGGGAATGAATTCTAGTTTTGTTTTAACTAGTTGTTTATAATGCGCGCGCGTTGCGGCGCGCTAAACCAAATCGTTCTATAAGAATGACAAAACATGTCAAATAACAAAAAGTAGGTCGAAGTAAAACGTCACGTATTTTCGGTATTGGTTCGGCACTGGTATTCACCGATTTTTACACGCCGAAACTCAAGCCCACCCGGGGTGGTGACTTAGGCGTTTGTACCCAACCCACGTCACAACCCCGCCCCATACCCCATATTTTAATATTTCCTAGATTTTTTTTTAAACACATAGCCGTTGGCCAACGGCTACTTGTCTTGGCCAATGAGATCCCGCCATGTCATCTTGATAGCCCCGCCTAACGCTCGGGCTGAAACCCCACCCCCAAGGGGCCACGCCGAAACTCAAGCCCACCCGGGGTGGTGACTTAGGCGTTTGTACCCAACCCACGTCACAACCCCGCCCCATACCCCATATTCTAATATTTCCTAGATGACAAGCACTATTCAAATCACTATTCATTAAATAAACTATGCAAAGCACTATTAATTAAATAAATAATAAAATCACTGTTTAAAGAACTGAAACCCCCGCCCAAGGGGCCACGCCGAAACCCAAGCCCACCCGAGGTGGTGAGTTGGCCGTTTGTACCCAACCCACGCCACAACCCCCGCCCCATACCCCATATTTTAATATTTCCTAGATCACAAGCATTATTCAAATCACTATTCACTATGCAAAGCACTGTTGATTAAATAAATAATAAAACCACTATTTGAAAATGGCAATATCGTAAATAAGTAGGACTATTCATTCTGATTTACTCTAAGAGTAAGGAGGCATGTTATCGGCATCTGAAACAATGTATATTGATTTCATAAAAGGTTTGTCAAATTTTTCGAAGTTTAAAATAACTATGTTTATTGTTTGCAAATAATTCCCGTATCGTAGCTTTCGTAAGTTGTTTAGCGTTGTCAAAAGTAATTGTATGTTCGTATTTGATTTTCTAAAAGATTATTTGGATCTGAATGATTGTTTTATAATAAAACGCAATTACTTTACGGATTTTTCTCGAAAAACTGGCAGAGTTTCCTCTTTTTTTGGACGGCCCTGACAACACAAGTTGTCGTTATTTTATAAAAATTCAATCGAGATTCAATCAAACTATATGTCATTTTGCCAAATATAAATCAAATGTAAACTGTAATCAGTTGGTTCGAGCTCGTATGACGTCAATAATATAAAAACCTTATGTTTAAGGTAAATACTAATTCGTGTCACTAAAAATTCTTTACCGAGTCTTAGCGTCGCTTCCGTTGCGAGTTGACCAGCTAACTTCACCGAGTCAACCGGGTTGACCGGTTGAGTTGACTTGCTGAGTTGATCTGAGTTGACTCGGGTTTGACCGAACCCGTTGAACCTGACCCGGACCTGAGATCCGAACCGTCTGTCCTGAGAAAGCCGAACCAAACCGCTCCAAAACAACTCGAACCAAACACCTGACCTTCCTGTTATGTCAATCGAACCAGCCTTGAAGCTGAACCATCACTGGACCGAAGCCCGAGATACACCACCGCTGCTGCCTTACCGTCGGCCGGTAACCCGACGGCTCCGCCGTCCTGCCGGTGCTGGCCACCACAATCCACATCGTCATCAGTCGTTAATAATGAACCAACACCAACTTTTAGCAAACAGAAGATAAAAGAAATAGGAGGGGGGGACGGTTACCGTGAAACCATCGGACTCCTCCATCACCGCCGTCGTAGCGGCTGCTCCGCCGCCTATCTCCGTCGCTTACCTCCGCCGTTCTCTCTCTCTCTCTCTTATCTCTCTGATCTCGGTCTCTCTCTCGTGCTCGAGTCTTCCTTCACCACCACCGTCTCCGCCGAAGCTCCGGCGCTGGTCAGCCGGCTCCAATCGCCGGTCTTGTGCCAAGAAAAGAGAGAGCCATGTGTGTGTATGTGATTGAACATTGTGTGTGGGTATGTATGTAATCGAGAGGGAGACGGGTATTTGGTGGTTGTTTGTGTGTGGTTTATTTGTGTGTATATAATTTACTAGGTTATCACCCGGGAACTTCCCGGGTAGGAAAAATTAATTTACATTAATCGAATTGTTAAATAAAATAAAGACATGTTTGCAAAAGTTATACGTATAAAGAATCCATACCGATTGTTTCTATATCAATTTAAATTATATAAGTCGCAAGTTGAATCATTAAAAGAATACAGTTGATAAGACCGGATGTGTGTTCCGATCTTCTAAATTCAAAGTTTTTTATTTTAAGGATCAAAATCGGGTCAGATTAACAATTTGGGTTGGATAAAGTTAATCACATAATAAAAATACGATATAAACTCATACACATCAAACTAATTCTCTAGTTTACATTATTTAGAAACGAATGTATAAACTGAACCAAGCTAATCATAAACTAAAATCAAAACATAACAGGCAAATTAAAAAAGCCAAATAATTACTTGAAGATGGACTCTTTCACATCATTATAACCTGCAGACAAAGCATTCTTCAAATTACCCAACCTTAGTTAACAAAAAAAATATGTGAAACAACCTATAAAATAGCTTTAATGTCACAAATTTGACTAAAATGCGGTACCTGGAAGGTAAAAGGAATGATTAATATCATAAAAAGATACAACATGCAGTTCTTAATTAAGTATATATTCAATAACTAAGTCGAACAATGTTGACATATTTGATTGTAGTCTCCGGTATTATTAAGCACCATAATTATCTTGCTTTTGTTAAATACTATTTACTTGGCAATTATTAGATCTCAACTTTTCCACCAAAATCGTAGTTGTTTGCTTGTCTTTGATCTACTATTCGGATTACATAATGATAATTAATACAAAATTTATAAGAGTTCATGTCCTGTTACCTTCTCGAAAAAGACCTGTTTAGGGGTCCAGTATCCCCTAAAAAAGTTGCCTGTTTTGGGTCCTTATACAATCGTTCGACCCGCCAATTTTTCGATAACCAATCCACAATAAAGTAAATAACAATTGTATACAACATTTTTGTTGCAAAAGTTGAAAATAACAAAATGACTACTTACAATAATAAAGAGGACCAATAATGTTTGACTCCGTCTTTCCTAACTGAGTCGTCTTTATGGAGAAGCGTAATAAGCACATGATGATCACGGCTACAACGGAACGTTGACTATGTTATTGAACTATAAAATAAAAAAAAATGTCAAGGTAAAACAAATGCCAAATTCTTGGTTACATAACCCAAAATAAAGGTATCATTTGACTTTTGAGGTCAAACCTATGAATATTCAAGTTTCAAATATGTATAAATATAATCTGACATACCTACTAATGTGTGTTGATTTTTTATAGTCTAATATTGATCTTCCAGTTTTTTTTATCAAAAGTATGAATAAATTTGTTTACATTGTATATTATTATGTGACTGTTAATTTGACCTCAAAATATCAGACCATAACATTTACATTGAAAAGCTACATCTTAAGTTTGATAAAAAAAAAAAGCCAAAATAAAGTTGCAACATGAGTTGGTGTTTCTTCTCCTTCCTTTGATTCTTACCTCCTCTACATGTAAATAAAAACAATAATATTACAAAATCACCTTTGCATTCCATCATGATTTACAGTTGATGCCTCTTTATGTTGAGACACGAACCTCCGTCAGAGAGGGTTTCCAACAACACGATCGCTCACTATCGTCTTCACCAGTCTTCGAAAACCATCCCCAACCACACCACCACCTACAACCCATCCGCTACCAGATCTCCCCGCCCAAACCATTGCCTTCATCTTCATCTCCGTTCAACCTGTTTCTAACACAGTTCCCAAAATGCAGTTCTTATTTATTTAAACTTGATTAAGTGGGAAATAAACATAAAGACCATTAACTATTATTGTTGGCAAAAAATGAGGATTAAGAGTTCATGGTTTTTACATGTGGGCAATACTACTGAGCGTTTCTATGGCTGGATTAATGGTAATAGTTACGGTGGTTGTAGATCCCAGCCATAATGACCCAGTCGTAAAATTTAAATCAAAATTTAGTATCGGCATTAGTGACATTATTTTAACAATTGTTTAGATAAACTTTGATATTATGCAACCGTCAAAGTTGTGATGGTAATTATCACCACTGGTGACTTTGAAAACTGGTGTCTATCAACAGAAGACACAATTTCATCCTATATTGTTGAAGTAATTTTTTTGCAAGCAGAGAATTGACTGGGCTTGAAGAAGATGAAACTAACTTTCCTTTTGTCAAGATTCATGAAGATGGAAAAATGGGCTCATTGACCAACGTGGTATGCTCGCCAACGGATCGTATATGTGTCGTATTGAAGCTTAAAGGTTTCATAGCCTCATTAAGTTGTATATCGAGTTAATGGAATGACCTGTAGTTCAAAAAAATATAGCTCAGCAATTTACAGAGAACCATGTAAAAGAAAAAAATAGAAGAGTTAAGTTTTTCACTTGTTGATCCGAATGTTCATTACCCTAGTCGCCCAAAGATGTTTGAACTTTTTCTTCAACCTTTTTTAAGTCTGAACACAAGATTTGAACCATTATCTTCTGCAGCACCAGCTAAAGCAGATCCTCTTTGGAGGGTCCTGTAGAGGCATGCTATAGTTAACTATAAAATTCATGTAAATCTAAAACCATTTATAACACGTGACTCTACCTTAATTTCTTTTTCTCTTTGTTCTCGCCGATCATTAAACATCTGTCGTTTTGACCTAACTTTTATGAAGTCAACTTAATCAGTTAAACATTCTATGCACGGTTGCTTAAGCACACTTACAACACCACTTTGCAAAGGCACATCAATATCTTCTTTAAAAAAGTCCCTCTTTTGGTCGCTTTCAACAGAAGATGAGGTTGTTTGAGTTTTTGTTCTTGAAGTTTGTTTCTGAGGTTGCTTTCAAATTTCATCCTAGCTTCACCCTATATTTTTAAAATTGTATGAAACATGCAAAACCCTAACTACAGCTTAACTTAATCAATAGAAATATTTAAAACTGAGTATGAATTAGTGTAGCTGAACAACAAAGGGGGGGGGGGATCTTAAATCGAAAATACATAGCAGATAAATGATATAATTAAAGGGATATAAACCCATAATCAAGAACAAAGGCATGACCATGGTTCATTATGTGATATTATTCTAAATCACAACTGCTGAATATTAAAAAAAACAAAGTAAATAGATATTGAATTCATACCTTCCTATTCGTTGTCGTCTTCGTCACGATAGGCATGTTCTTTCCTCCTCATGTTCTTTCCTTCGCATCTGCTCTCACAAAGATCTCTGCATTTATACCAAATTCAAAACTTTATGTTCTAGAATAACTACTCTAGAACTTGGTAAGAAATAACGTATAAACAACTAACCTGGGTTGAGGCCAGCAAAGATGCCACACCAAAGGTCATCCGTGATAAATGAAGTTGCTCTTTCAAGTGCACCAAAATATATACCAGGTCCAAGTGTTGGTGGTAAAGGATGAAACATTTTTTGATTTGAATAAACTATATAAACACCCACATGTTGGTTTGTCAGAACCCCAACTTCTTGGCTGTATGTTTGGCTTCTCACGAGTCCGTCTTTGCTATTTGTTGATAATTGTCATTTTTTGACATCTTTTCATGTATATGTGACTATACCAACAATATACATCTATCAATTGTGAAAATTTACTGATCTTTAACCACAATAATATATGTAACCCGTCTACTACACGGTGCTTCCGGCATAGTTGAAACGTATTCCCCACACGAGCAACATATGAACTTACACTTGTCTTCCCACTTTTAACCCTAGCAAGAATATACTTCAAAACGTATATTGAATCCACAATAAAACTAAAAAACTAACCTTGGTTTACTCAATAGTGAAGAGGAATCACAAAACCCTATTCGCTTAATATAATAACAGAAAACATGAATATGGCAAAATCAATCTATGAGTATACAATGAACACAAAATCTAACAATTGAACCAGATCGATGAACAAATAGGCGCAGACGAACAAAGGAGATACCTGCTAGTGATATGTGGTAGAAGAGAAACCTGGAAGTTCGTCGGAGGAAGAAATCAGTGTAAAACGGAAAAAGAAAACTTACGGTTTCAGAATCCGAAAAGAGGATACAGAAGATACCAGAGAAAGAACAAATATTGACTCGATTGAAGATATCAATCACTGGAGAGACACTTCAACTTGATCTTCGTTTGTTATTCTTCGCAAGACACTTCGATCGCTGGACCGAATTCATATTATTGATGAGGATTCAAAGAAGAATTTTTGCAATTGATAATGGGGATTGAAAGAAGGATGGATTGTAAGAGCATTCACATTCAATCCATCAAATTATACATACATTCCACTAAAAAACAACTCCTATATCAATATATTTCCACTAAAAACAAATATTTTTTCTCTCTCCTTTTCAATTAAATAATATTATCATTACATTTTTCTCTTTCCTTCACTCACAACCACTTTCAATATATATTAAAAAAATTATACTGGGTGAACAGTGTCCCCCCAAATATACAGATGAACAGTAACATTTTCTCTCTCCTCCACTCACAACCACTTTTTTTACCCTTTACAATATAAAAACTCACCCTCACAAGTTTTGATGGATTGGATGAGAATGCTCTAACATGCGGCTGTTAGGGTTTCTTGTGATGATAGATAAGATATAGGGTCCGAGTACATGGGTTCGGGTTGCTCAAAATGGGATCCGCGTGAAGGAAAGAAACCCAGATAATTTTCCCGCCAAAACCAATTCTGAGAAGCCCTGATAACGCGCCACGTCAGCCCAAATATTCTTGTTTATTATATATAATAGATTTGTGTGTATATAATAAAATAAATAATAAAACGAAAATGGCAAATATTCATTCAGTTCTCTTTTTATTAGTATTAGTATTAGTATATAATATAATAAGATAAGATAATTGAAATACTCCGCTGCACCTATAGGCTAGGCAATGAAATGTTCCGAGACCCCCAAAGGCTTTTTATCATATGGCCCAGCCTAGCTATAAAGCCCATTATCATCCCAATAATTCCACAGTAGAAAACAAAACATATATTGAAAGGGGCCGTATATATTTTTCTTTACTCAAATCTTACAATTTAGAGGCTGTTTGGCTCTTAATGACCATTCAGATGCTACCTCTTAATGGTTTAAAACCTCTGAATGAATAAGAGGTAACCTCAAGTCTGAATGGTTAAGAGGTAACCCCTGAATGGTAAATCATTACATATCACATTCTTCTACATTCTCATTGGTAAAATTCTTAATGGTTCCATTAAGAGGTAACCTCTTAATGACCATTCAGAGACTACCAAACAGCCCCTTATAGTTTTACACCACGGTAGAAAAAATAAAACGACTCGTGAATGCTCCAAGTCGTAAACAAGAGAATACGAACACCACTTACAAAAGAAGTTAAGAACCCACCCCACTTGTTAAAACATATTGGAAATCAGAACAAAATCTGAAACTATATTCTCTATAACGTCAAAACCATCGCGTATGTCATTTTTAAGCCAAGCGAAACAAGCATACGACAGATTTGTAGGGACGAGTCTCTCATTCCCACTTTTTATTAAGTCCTCATGAGATGGGAATAGCTAGAAATCAATGTTAAACCTATAACAAATCAATATACACCTAACCAACTAAGTAAAAAGATAATATATATGCAAGTATGTATGCTAGTAATGTATGCTTGGTGATCTTCCTCGACTATTACTGTCCAACACGATTTCAAACAAATCCCCTTCAGAAAATTCATCATAGTCAGACGTTCCTCTATTAACACTCCCAAAATATTGTGCATTTCTCTTTGTAGATCGGTCTAACCAGTGTGCATCTATTCTTCCCATCGAGAAAAGCTCTCTGCTATCTTCATATCCTATCATCGGAGAACCCGCTGACTGCCCAATAAAACAAGGATTTGGTGTCCTATGTAGATTAGCTTGTGTATATTTGAATGCACTTTGTCCGAAATTTACAAGTATGGTTACGTTACTATTAGCGGCAAGTATTGGATAAAGAGGGGTTTCGAATTCTTCTGTCGTGCAATAAACTTCGCGTACAAGTTTGGAATCGACGGTGAAGTAAACTTTCTTCTGGCTTGGGTTGTACCCGCAACCAATCACCTTCTCCGCTTTTCCCCATTCGTCTGATTCTAACTCATTTGTCAATTTAACTCCTATAAAAAATAAAACATTATAATGTACAACCACTATAGAATTTTAAAAGAACCAAATCAAATAACAGATTAAATTCAAGAGTGAAATAGTTTTTTTTTTTTTTAATTTTCTCTACAATATACTTATTTTTCTTAACAATTCTTCATCGTTAGTTACTTCTTTTAGAAGTAAACTAATAAATATCACGTATAGATTTTCATTTTAAATATTAATATTAATTTGCAGACACCAAAAAAAGTACTTAAAAGAGCCTTAATATCAACAATAATTTCCTGAGACTTTTCATAAACTATTGTGTGTGTTTAATTGTATATTAAAATTCATAAACTATTGTGTGTGTATAATTGTATATTAAAAAAAATGCAATTGTGGCCTTGTGGGTCACATGTGTCCTAGGGTGGAGTTCCTGTAGTTGCCTTTTTGTCATTATATGCTCGTATTTTATATAACTCATAATCTATATGGCTACTTTTGTTGTTTATTATTTATCTTCTGTGTGTTAAGTAAAATTATTTGACAACAGAGTTAAAAAAAAATCAAATATCTTTATATGAAAAACTTTTTAATATTGTTACATAAACAACAAATTAGTTACCTGCCCAAGTAGCACTATTGGTTTGACTATTTTTTTCATGGTTTATTAATATTAATTAATTAATTGTGGTCACATAAATTAACTTTGATAAGGATTTATATTTATATTTATATTTATATTTATATTTATAGTATTATAATAAATAATCGTGTAAATAAATAATAAATTCTAGAAGCTATTTTACCATTTCAAAACACCACAAAATAACCGGTGGTGCACTTTGACTTTGAACAAAAAAAAAACAACATACCTTCTAGATAAACCGAGCCGTCGGAGTTGAACCCAATCGAACCGGGATAACTTCCGGGTATCTTCAATGGAACCGGTCCACCACCGGCCAGCCCCACCGATAACACAACATTTACTTCCACTTTCCCCCCCTCAACTATCTCCTTCCCTCCACTTCGCCCCCTCACATTTCCACCATCACTTTTCACATGAACCAAAGACTCACCCGGATTATTATTATTCTCAATCAACTTAATCTTCTCCCCTTCCGAATTTACCCTCAAGGGCAAAACCGTCATTTCATCCACGTAAGTGGACAAAATCGTAATCTCGAAATACGCTTCTTGTGGAAACGGAGTTGTACTCAAAACTGGACCGGGTAACGGCAACGCGGACTTAATAACAGAAACCGCATTCATCGTTAACCCGGTCGTTGGAACAACTTTCATCAAACCGGAGTTAAACCGGATCTTTTGAACAAACTCGGTTGACCCATCACAAACTTCCCAACCGGTTTCGACCGGTTTATTATCTCCATCTTTTTCATCACCAGTCGAACCACAGTAACCGAGAATAGATTTGTTGGAAACGGACGGTGAAGATGAGAAGTTTGTGAAAGCAAATCTTGACCATCCGTTTTCGACAGCATCTGTGACAAGATTAGGGTTGTCAGACCAGTTAAAATAAGGTTTGGAGGAAACGCCACGTGGGAGAACATAATAGTTTGTTCGTCTTTTGTTGTTGGGAGTGTTTTGTTGTTGGTGGAGTTTAAGGATGCCGTTTTGTAAAGAAGTTGCACGTTGGATTGGTTGTTGTTGTTGGTTTTTGGAGTGGTGGCAGAAGAATCTTGTGAGGTAGAAGAGGAGGAGGAGGAATATTCCGGTGGAGGCTACCGCCACGGCGATTAGAGGTATGTTGTTCATCACGGTGGTTTAGTGGTGGTTGTGACGGTGGAGGTTGGAGATTAGAGGGTGGACTGGGACTAGTTCAAGGAAAGGTAGCATTGAACAAGGAATAGAGAATATGATGGTGGAAAATAATGTGGATTGTGTGTATGTGTGTACATAAGGAAAGAATAAAATATATAAGGTTGAAAAGTCTAATAAGAATGAGGAGGGATAATTGGATAAGCACTATTGATAAATGGTAATTAAGTGCTACAATTAATTGGGAGATAAATTGTTTGTTTTTATATAGTTTGATCACTTTTTATATATTTATTATTGTTTAAAATGGATATAGAATAAAATATAAGAGTAATTGTAAGTTTTGTTATTTATCTATGTTAGGTCCGAGTTTACAAAGTTTCTGATTATAAAACAGTTTAAGCTTAAAACAATATTGAATTGTATAACAAAAGATAAATAATCACAAATGAGAAGTCATCATCAACAATTGTTTTCAATTATAATCTAATGATTATAAATGTTTTACAAAAGATTGATTCTACAGACTCCCCTCCAGCCGATTACTTAACAATTATGTTCGTACAAAAGAAAAGGTGATGTGTGTGATAGAAATAGATCTTTTTTTTTTTGAACGACAAATTTGGATCACTGACGGACCACTAGAGTATCATCGTGTCACCAGCGGAACCACCCGATCATATCCATCTCCACTAGGCATAATGCCTATACACCAATTCAGGAGGAAACCCAATAAATATGGGAAAAACCCCCTTTGTGGGAATCGAACCCAGGACCTATTGGTCCCAAAGTCTTATCTCACCCCAAGATGCCACTAGGCTATAAAGTCATGGGCAAATAGAAAATCTATTTCTAACATGTGAAATCTATTTCTACTAAGTACGAAAGCTCCGTTTGTGATTAGCTGACATCACCGTGATAATGACATCTAACATTCTTAACAGAAAAGATTCCACAGATGTTTGAAAACATCTGTGCAAATCTAACATCTGTTCTAACTATGCTAAATACCGTTCTTTTGCAAATTACACCTATTTTCCATGTATAGTTAGTACAGTTTTTCGAGTTCATTTGTGTCATTTTTAGGTAGAATGTGTATATTACGTACTGATTAGTTTGTGTTTTCCAGGTCTAGCTTTAAAATCTTTATTTATGTTAATTTCTTAAAATATTATTCAATCTACAATTAGTTTTTTGTGTTCCATTTCTTTTATAAAAAAAAGTCTTATTTCGTTTTTTCTCTTTCAACTATGTGTATTTTCTAAATAAATTTGGATAGGTTACGATGATTTTACATGATCGTAAATAACGATTTTTAAAGTTACAAAATAACTGCTCCATATTTTCTTAATTTACCCTTACAACGTGTTTTCTTTCTACGTTTTGTTGTCCAAATGAACGTGTGATTTGCTTTTTATCTATGTTTCTACGTAAAAAGACAGCCCGCTGCAATATGAGGGTGATTCCACAAATTTTTAATTCATTTCATATATTCAAAACTTTTTTGTATATTCTTTTTAAGAAGTTTATATTTTAGGGGCTCGTATTTTATCTTCGCATAGGGCCTACATATTTTCGAAGATTTTCGGAGACGACCCTGCAGAATAACTTTTGCTATTTAAAATAAAGAAAAAATAAATGAGATAAAATATTTATAAATAATTTTTTTTAAAAGAGGCGATAATATAAATAACAAAACATAAGTTCAAGCAAGCTTCTCAAACTTGATGGTACAGTACAAGGAAGGAAAAAAAGAAACAGAACCACTGAAACAAAACTACAGACCAATGCTAAATTCACGCCAGTTTGACCAATCTGTTTTTATCAATGCAGCCCTTGAGGTGATCCATAGAAAAGATAATGCTTTAATGTACCCAATAAATAAATGGGTACAAAAAAACTTAACTCCCATCGTATACAAGACAAAGACAAAGACAAATGATCAGACTTAACTGATGCGGGTAGCGGAAATGATGAAAGATGTGACCAAATATGAACTTGAAGTCAGGGGCGGGCCTACTTTAGCCCGTGGGTGAGCGGCCGCACCCCTTGAAAAAAAAATTTAGTGTTATTTTTCGCGAAAAATCCCGACCGCACCCTTTAGAAAATTTCGACCGCACCCCTTGGAAAATTCTGACCGCACCCCTTAGAAAAAAAACCGTTAGGAATTTATATAAAAAAAATTTGTGAACACGGATTTTAACCCGACCCAATTATGTAAACAATTTAGCCCACTAATCTCTTTAAATAAAACTTGTATTCCTATAACCCAACATCAAGCCCAATTGAATAAGTTTATGGTAAAACCCAACCCAAATAACTAAATCAATTAAAGAAAACATAACACAAATAAACCCAACAGACCTTTCATCTCTCCCGCCCTCCCCTCTCTGTTGCAGGCTTGTAGCGACCAAGAATTACTCAGACCAGGCTTCGATCGATCAGCCACAGCCACAAATCTCGTCGTAGACAGATTGCAGACCAGGTACCAGTCCTTGATTTCACTCTTCAAGAGTTTTGATAAGGTCCTCTTTTGAGTTTTGATAAAGTTGCTGTTGTGTATGTTACGTCAGTCGGCAAGGCAAATGGCAGTTATAGGAATTGTTGATTTCATTAAAAAAAGTGAATGTATTTTTTATTTCATTATTAAATGATAAAGCTGTGTTGCACTATTGTTGAGAATCTCTAGATGATGTTTTGGATTGGCGATGAGAATTTAAATGATAGTTGTATATGTTATATAGAGAAAGACTTGCTTAAGAAAATACCTCTAGATGATGTTTTGGATAGATTTTAAAAAATGAAAACCCGTAGGGCGACTTTTTAAATATGTTTGTAACAATGTTTGACGTGTTTTTGATGATTATATAAATTTAAGTTTGATGTTCTTTTTTTACATGACCCGACCCGAACCGGTTTTTTTATGTATATATCTAGACGCCAAAAATTAAAAAAAAAATCCGCACCCCCATAAAAAAATTTCTGAGTCCGCCAGTGTTGAAGTATAATTTCTGACATTTTCAGGCAAAGAATCACCATTAAAAATTTATAGATACTTTAAAGACGAAAAATGGAAGTCCCTCTTTAATATATTTGTGTGTTGTCATGCTTTTTAATTTTTATGCTTCATTTGACATCATGATATTATATGGTAATATTTCCAAAGCCGACATTATATCAGGATTATATAAAATATTCATAAATAATAAGGGAAAAAAATAAGGTTTCATGAGTTAAAAAAGTGTCACGTATTAAATTCCTTAAACTTTATTTAACAACCCGACTTTTGAAGTGAAAGTCAAAGTCAAAGGAATAAAAGATTGCTAATTGCGATTTGTCACTCGTTGCTTAATTACTGATTTGTGCTTCTTGACTTGTAATCGAATTCTATTATTTGTTTGCTTTAGTTGTATTATGTGGAGTATCTATAACAAATCGAGGTTTAATGGCATGTTTAATTGCTAATCGACTTATCGCTATCGCATCGCAACTCGAATTATGTGTTCTGAATATTGTTTTACGTGTTTGTGCTATTAGGTGTTACTTGTGCATGCTATGTTTATGTTGAAGTGATTAATCGCAATCGCAATCGCAACGAAATCTAATCGTAAACGCTAAACGCAAGTTATTTATGATAATTGTATGATAGTTATAGTAGTTAGGTTATTTGTGTAACTAATGGGTAATACTATCGCATCGCTCGCTCGAAACGCATTGTAACTCTCAACACGCAAAACGAAACGCCAAAATCCAACTTGCCGGACCACTCGATCGAATGACCATTCGATCGAATGACCATTCGATCGAATGGTCATCCGAAAGGATGACCAACCGATCGGATGGCCATCCGATCGATGTGCCGTCCGATCCGTTACATATGCACACTTTCCCCTTTTGGAAACCTATAAATACCCCCTGTCACATCACCAGCTCGCTCATTCGACCAGCGTGCTCCAGCCCACTTTTCCTTCGATTTCTCGCGATTCTTGTAAGTTTTCCACTCAAATCTTGTACTTCTATGATTTACACGCACTTCTTCATCATTTTCACCTTTGAATCTTAACTTTTAACCGTGAAATCAGCGGATTTGAGGTGTTCTAAGATGATGTTGATGTGTGTCGGTGTGTATATATATTTAAGTATATTTTTAGCCCTTTTTAACACTTTAGTCAAGTTTTAAATTTATAAAACACGATATTTTACTAAAACACTAAACACACATATGGGCAAGTGCACCCATCGTGAGCGTAGTATAGCGTTGGTAAGATACCGAGGTCGTCCAAGGACACAAGAGCTTTTAGTACCGGTTTATCCTCAACGTCTAATAAAATAAAAAATTTAGAAAAATGTTTTAAACATGAAAACAAAATAAAAACTAAAAATGCTGAAAATAAAAATAAAACAGATAGACAAGATGAATCACTTTGATCCGACTCGCCTTTAGTGTAACCTTTGATGTTTTCAGCACTTTTGCACTTTTTAAGAGATTATCTTAGTTATAGTAGTAGGCCCCTCTTTTGAATGTGACGTTACCCTCAACCCATTAGGTTGAGTCAGCAAGGATACAATCCTAAAGGGTTGGATTATTGGAAGATAATTAATTAAGTTATTAATGCGTAATGTGGTAGGCCCCTCTTTTGAAGGTGACGTTACCCTCGGCTAAGTGGTTTGAGTCAGCAGGGATACAATCCCAAGTAGCCGGGTTAATGTAATAATAGTAGTTTACATATGAGGGGATCAAGCCATTCGCACCCCCGCCATCCAATACCAGTGGGTATTGAAGGAGGTCCTAGTAAGCTTGACCCAGGTCCTTGCAGGATCTATACACTGAACAAGGAAAGAACCTTACCAAACCATTCCCTTAACCCCCGACCAGGTAGCCAACATATCTCCATATAGACCGTGGAGATATGAATGGTGTAAATCTTTTATTTTATATAGACAGTAAAATAACGCCAAGACACCACGGACAAATGATAAGGAAGTTTCACCTTCAACATAAGAAATTAGTTATTAAAGTCATTAATACAAAACCAAATAAAAAGTGCGAAAAGATTAAAAACAAAAGTATTACACTAAATGCTTGTCTTCACCAAGTGATATAAGAGACTTAGGCAAACATGGCCTTTGATTGTCAAGAACTCTTACTACTAATCTTGGATCCCGAGACTACTACACACACTCTATGATGGATGATGGATGATGGTGGTGGATGTGGGTGTTATGATGGTGGTGGAGTGTGGGTGAAGTGGGAGAGAGGTGGTTTGTCAAGGGATGCCTTTGAAATGAACCAAGCACCCCTATTTATAGCCTACACAGAAGCCCGGACACGGCCCCGTGTCCATCCACTTTCTCTTTTTTCATTTAACGACGTTTGTCTGTATTAGTTGACCACGCCCCCGTGTCCGCTGAGCACGACCCCGTGTGCAGAAGCGCATCTGTACTATCAAGATTTGCTTGGATTCTGCGAATCTTAGCGTTGACCACGGCCGTGTGGAGCTGGGCACGCCCCCGTGTTGGGAAATAGAAGCTTCTACAACTTTGTCTTTTCAGCAGACACTTAGGCATGCCCCCGTGTCCGCTGGGCACGGGGCGTGTTCAGCCTTCTGATATCTTGTTTTTGCTTGGGAAGATGCTGTCGAGGGGTCGGGCATGCCACGTTTATTCCTTTTCTTGTATTTGTGTTAGATTTAGCTGCATTTTTGCTTCTTTTGTTCATTTGAGCTCATTTAATCCTGAAAATACAAAAGGAAGACAAAAGCACACTTTTTCCAACATTAGTACTAAAAAGGGTTAGTTTTATGCCTCATTTGATGTAATTTATATATTGCATTTTATACACATCAAATACCCCCACACTTAAATCTTTGCTTGTCCTCAAGTAAAACTCTTTATTATGTGGCTTATACACCCAAATGGAATGGGTAGAAGAGAAGTTTTGGGCTTGTCTAGAGTGTCGGGATTCCAAGATCTTTATTAGGTTTTATTTTTATGTTATTTACAATCCTATTCGTTATGAATTATTTAGAACGTTTCATAAGAGAAATTAATTATTTGGGCATAACTTGCCTTTTTAAAATTTCATTTAAATACAAGTTCACATACCTCACGGGAGATAACTCAACACTCGGCCGAAGATGTATTTTTGTGAAACACTCGAGACCGGCATGGAACTTACTTCTACCATATGCTTGCCAAGCAATCAATCCTCCTCCTTTTTAACTATAAACCTTTGTAAATATCAAGAGGACTTTTGGGGAAGGGTTAGGCTTGGGTTAATAGGTAGGTGGTTTGGGTTAGTGGTTAGTAGAAAAGGGCGAAAGGCGTAAAAAGCGTCGGTTTTCGTAAAACATTTTGTTTTTGTGACTTTTTATTCAAACGAAGCATTTTTTTCAAACCAAGTTTCTTTTGAGGAACTTGTTTGCTTATTGCTGTACTTTATCATTTTTTTTTCATAAGGAGGTCACAAGAAAACCGAGCTTTTTACTAAAATAAAGGGTTTAAAATAAAAAAAAAAGGTTTTGGTGGGTAAAGAGTGTTTGTTTTGAGGGTTTAGAAATGAAAAGGTTTAGGCTCAAAGGGGTTAACTAGGGGGATTTTGGGCAGGTGGTAAAAAAAAGAAAAATAATGGTATTGAAATAAAAAGGGTTAGTCCTAATGCCTCCATCATTTACTTACTTGGGTTTAAGTTGGTAAGGACCGGGAATGTATTGCCATGGCGAGTTCTAAAGTCGTAAGAAACCAAGCGGCTAATCATACAAGAAACGAAAAATGACCATTTAGTTTAAAGATGTGTATTTGTATGCTCAATAAAGTCTCAAAACTCACTTTTTGTGGGAATGGGTTTTTAATGTGATCAAGTATATATATAATCAAATTTTAACTAGATTTGTCATGCCGTTTCATAATTTTCTTATGTTGGTTCTTTTTATCACGACGCTATCGGTTGTAAATTTGTAAAAATATAACTTTTTTTTCGAACTTGTTATTCCCAATTTAAACCAAGACAAGTAAAAAAATGAAAAAATTTTGAAAAAATTTGGAGTGTTTAGCGGTTCCAATAGAGTTTTGTGTAACGCTTGTAATTAGGACTTGCAAAATTCAAGGTTTTAGCATACCCCCCACACTTAAATTACACATTGTCCTCAATGTGTCCCAAAAATAAGTTTTTAGGTTGATTGAATGTGTAAAAGGTGTGTTAAAAGCAAAAAAAAATATGTTACTTGGCATCTGGACACTGGCCGTGGTGACCGGGCACGGCCCCGTGTTCAGATTGCCAGTAACGGAAAGTAACAAAAAGTAACAGAAGGATGGGCACGTACGAACACGCCCCGTGTCCAGTTACCTGAACTGGGCGTTTTTCTGCAGACCCTTGAGCACGGGGCCGTGTTAGCTGAGCACGGCTCGTGCTGAACTTGCTGTAATGAAGAAAAATGTTAAGGAGGCTCTTTTTTTGTGCATGGGGTGTTGGTTCAAGTCTCCCTTAGTATCCTTCACCACCCAAGTGTGTTTTATTCCTGAAAATTAAAAACTAAACTAGAAAATATAAAGGTTAATATAAACTAAACTACGGATAATTCCGCGGAATGCCTCCGTGGTGCGCCACGTTTATAAGGGTCCTTGGCTAGACCCAAAGCCAGTCATATGTTACCCAAGTGGGATGGTTTGCATCCCATGTTGCACCGTCGGAGAGCATCATCCAAGCTTGAGTCTATGATTTTCAAGTAATTGACCGGGTCATCATCTTCTACTCTTTTTCCGACCCTAAACGTCATCTCCTACTCTTTTTCCGACCCTAAACGTCATCTCCTACTCTTTTTCCGACCCCAAACGTCATCTCCTTGTCCCCAACCCTCAATGTTAGTGTCCCACCATTCATGTCCACCATTGCGTGAGCCGTGGCCAGGAATGGTCTTCCTAATATGAGTGGCACTTCGGTATCCTCCTCCATATCTAATATGACAAAGTTGGCCGGGAAGAAAAATTCTCCGACTTTAACCAATAGATTCTCGGCGACACCTTGTGGATATTTAATGGACCTATCGGTGAGTTATATGCTCATTTTTGTAGGGCTCGTTTTTCCTAGGCCGAGTCGGTCGAACATTGATGCTGGCATGAGGTTGATGCTAGCCCCAAGATCGACTAGTGCATTGCGTATGGGTGATTCCCAATCGAACAAGGGATGGTGAAGCTTCCGGGATTGATCTTCGTGAGTAGCAAGGCGGAGCACTCTTCTCTTAAATTTACTAATTGCAATGATTCGATTTTCTTTTTGTGAGTGAAGAAGTCCCTCATAAATTTTGAATATTTAGGCATTTGAGTTAGGACTTCGACAAATGGAATATTAACATACAATTGTTTTAGTAAATTTACGAATTTTGTGAATTGCTCATCGGTCTTTTGGCAAAGTAACCGACCAGGATACGGTACCGGAGGAGTCTTGGTAGGCTCTTGATTTGGGGGAGGAGTCGTCTATTTTTGGGGGGTTGGTGAAGCTGCGGTTTGATTAGACGGGCTCTTATCGGTTGGAGAGATCGGAGCCTCCTCGGGACCTACGGTACGGTTTCTCAATGTGATGAGATGTACTTGCGCCTTCGGGTTGGTTTCGGTATTACTGGGTAATGCGCCTTGTGGTCTCTCGGAGAAATTTTGAGTTAGTTGATTTAGTTGTTTTTCAATGTTTTGGATACTAGCTTGTTGATTTCTAAAGTTCGATTCCAGTTGTTGGAATCGATCAGAGTTTTTTTTGTCGGTGTCGGAGATGAGGCGAGAGACGGTATCCTTAAGCCTCTCTCATCCCCCTTGTTGTTGTTGAGAGAAATTTTGTGACTCGTTTCTTAGTTGTTGAAAGTTTGACCGTTGGTTTAGATTTTGTTGGTTACTACTATTGCCGGGTTCTCTCCAACCAAGGTTAGGGTGGTTATGCCAACCTTGGTTGTAGGTACCCGTTGGAGGACCTGACGGCCTTGGTCTATTATCAATGTAGTTAACCGTTTCTGTTTGATTATCCATTTCTTCCATACAACTCCAATTTTCATGCGGCCTACCACACCCTTCACAAGCCATAACCGAGGCCGATTTTGCCATTTCTAACTTTTTGATTTTCGAAAAAAGGGCCTCGATTTGGGCTTACAAAGAGGTGCATTCATCAACCTTATGGGCGCCCGGGGCAATAGATTTTGTGCCAAGGGGAGTGTGCCACTGAAAATTGGTTTGAGCAATTTCCTCAATTTGATTATAAATTTCATTTGGGCGACGATTACCTAAAAGTCCCCCGGAGCTAGAGTCAAGTGTTTGTCTTGTGTGTGGCAGCAACCCATTGTAGAAAGTGGATACTTGTTGCCATACCGCAAGACCAAGATGAGGACACTTTCATAGTAGCTCCTTAAACCTTTCCTAAGTTTCATATAAGGATTCCACGTCCTCTTGTGAATATGTATTAATTTCAGTCATTAATCTAGCCGTTTTAGCAGGAGGAAAATACTTATATAGAAACTTTTGGGCTAGTTCATCCCAGGTGTTTACCGAACCAACTGGGAAGGTATTAAGCCAAGCCTTAGCTTGGTCTTTTAGTGAAAATGGAAACAATCAGAGGCGGATGGCGTCATTTGAGGCTCCATTGATCCGAAAAATATCACATATTTCAAAGAAGTTAGTAATATGTAGATGGGGATCTTCGTCCGCAAGCCCATGGAAGGTTGCGGAGTTTTGGAGCATTTGTATCAAATGCGGCCGAAGTTCGAAGTTGTTGGCTTCGACATTCGGTGCATTGATAGCGGTGCCAAGATTACCTACGGTGGGCCGTAGGTAATCCATGAGGGTACGTTGATCTGCCATTGGAAGTGGGTCATCCGGAACTTTCTCTTGGTTTTTAGCTTTAAGTCTTTTTCTTAGAAAGCGTTCGGGTTCATCTAGCGGTTCTTTTATGTCCCTACTGGAACTGGAGCTCATGCACCGCGTAGAAAGTTCAGGTGCAGCGCCTGGGTTTCAAGTCCTGCAATAAAAACAGAAAAGAACGTTGGTCAGAAGTTTCACCACAGCCCCGTGCTCAGATGAACACGACACATGGTTGGAATTACAATGATTGTTTTCTGGATCCCTGTTACTGGAGAGCTCGACACGGCCCCGTGCTGCACCGACACGGCCCCGTGCTCAGCTCTCTGTAACTCAAAAAATAAAAACTGCCAGTAACAATGCTGGGCATGGCCCGTGTACGACCAGGCACGACCCGTGCTGAGCTCCGCAGAAGCTGAAAATCTAAGAAAAATCCTAAAAAAATAGAAAAATAAGAAAAATGATTAGGCCGTTGATTCCTATCTTTCTTAAAATCCTTGGGTCCTCAGAAACGGCGCCAAAAACTCGATGTGTGTCGGTGTGTATATATATTTAAGTATATTTTTAGCCCTTTTAACACTTTAGTCAAGTTTTAAATTTATAAAACACGATATTTACTAACACTAAACACACATATGGGCAATTGCACCCATCGTGAGCGTAGTATAGTGTTGGTAAGATACCGAGGTCGTCCAAGGACACAAGAGCTTTTAATACCGGTTTATCCTCAACGTCTAATCAAATCAAAAGTTAGAAAAATGTTTTTAAACAAGAAAAATAAAACTAATTAAATTGTTGAAAAATAAAATAAAAAGAAAAACAGATAGACAAGATGAATCACTTGGATCCGACTCGTGTTTAGTGTAACCTTTGATTATTTCCGCACTTTTCCACTTTTTAAGAGATTATCTTAGTTATTGTAGTAGGCCCCTCTTTTGAAGGTGACGTTACCCTCAACCCAGTAGTTTGAGTCAACAAGGATACAATCCTAAAGGGTTGGATTATTGAAAGATAATTAATTAAGTTATTAATGCGTAATGTGGTAGGCCCCTCTTTTGAAGGTGACGTTACCCTCGGCTAAGTAGTCTGAGTCAGCAGGGATACAGTCCTAAGTAGCCGGGTTAAAGTTTTAATAGTAGCTTGCATATGAGGGGATCAAAGAGTTGGGACCCCCGCCATCCAATAACGGTGGGTATTGAAGGAGGTCCTACTAAATTTGACCCAGCTCCTTGCAGGATCTATACACTAAACAAGGCAAGACTCTTACCAAACCATTCCCTTGACCCCCGACCAGGTAGCCAACATATCTCCATATAGACCGTGGAGATATGAATGGTGAAAATCTTTTATTTTATATAGACAGTAAAATAATGCCAAGACACCACAGACAAATGATAAGGAAGAATCACCTTCAACATAAGAAACTAGTTATTAAAGTCATTAATACATAACCAAATAAAAAGTGCGAAAAGATTAAAAATAAAAGTATTACACTAGACACTTGTCTTCACCAAATGATGTAAGAGCCTTAGGCAAACATGGCCTTTGATTGTCAAGAACTCTTACGATCAATCTTGGATCCCGAGACTACTCACACACTCTATGATGGATGATGGTGGTCGATGATGGTGTTGTGATGGTGGTGGTGGGTGGGTGAAGTGTGAGAGAGGTGGTGTGCCAAGGGATGGTTTGCAAATGAGCCAAGCACCCCTATTTATAGCCTGAACAGAAGCTCGGGCACGGCCCCGTGTCCATCCTCCTTCTCTTTCTTCATTAATTGCAGTTTGTCTACATTAGTTGACCACGCCCCCGTGTCCGCTGGGCACGACCCCGTGTGCAGAAGTGTATCTGTACTATCAAGATTTCCCCAGATTTTGCGAATCTTAGAGTTGACCACGGCCCCGTGTCCGCTGGGCACGCCCCCGTGGTGGGTGATAGAAGCTTCTACAACTTTGTCTTTTCTGCAGACACTTGGACACGCCCCCGTGCTCACTGAGCACGGGGCGTGTTCAGCCTTCTGTTCTCTTGTTTTTGCTTGGGAAGATGCTGTCGGGGGGTCGGGCATGCCACGTTTATTCCTTTTCTTGTATTTATGTTAGATTTAGCTGCCTTTTTGCTTCTTTTGTTCATTTGAGCTAATTTAATCCTGAAAATACAAAAGGAAGACAAAAACATACTTTTTTCAACATTAGTACTGAAAAATGGTTAGTTTTATGCCACATTTGATGTAATTTATATGCTGGGCACGACCCCGTGTCTGTCAAAAATCTGCAGAATTTTTACAAACAACAGGTCTGGGGCAATGGGCACAGGGGCGTGTCGGCTGGACACGACCCCGTGTAGACAATCTGCAAAGGTGTAAAACAGGTTTCTGGTTTCGGTTTTGCTGTCCCGGCTTTAGTAGTACTAATGTTTAGTACTCTAAGCCTCGTATGTACCTGTTTTATCTATAAATACTACACCAAACCAAAGCAAGCATCCTAAATTACCATAGTTCAAACATCCACACCACAAAGTTAAAAAGAAAAAGAAATACATAAAGTAAAAAGTGTTAGAGGAAAGTAAATTGTTCAACACACGGCACGCAGGCCGGAAATTGTTCACGAGAAAAGGGGGTTAACCTGTGAGACCACCAATGAGCTGCTCCTACCTCTACTCCTCCCGCCTAGTCCATGTCCTCGTCTTCATAATCATCTCCTCCTCCGTGCCCCGCCATGTACTCTCGGATGTTCCCAATGTCATCCTTTATGTCGGAGATGTTTCTCTCAATTGCTCTGACCCGGGTGTACGTGTTGCTCGCCATGTTATAGGTGTTCCTGGTGCACATGAGGTTTTCCTGCAATAAGTCATGTAAGCTTTGAAAATTAGGAAAACCGCCTCCTTGTGAGGAGGATTGGCCCGGATCACCATGGGGCTGGTAGTGGTATTGAGGAGGTGGTTGAAAGTGTGGAGCGTGAAGGACGAGTGCCTCTTGTGGGTTCCATGCATGCCCCTGGACTCTTTGGAATCTAACCGTCCCGTCTTCTGCTTCGTAAATCAGGTTCATGGTGCGGCAGATGGTTATGTCCACTCTCCCCGACCATGGGCTCTTTTGGAAAGACCTGGGCATGTTCACGAAATGCTTGAAGAGACAGTATATCCACCCCTCGAAGAAGATAGGGGTTGGTGGAGTAGCGAGCCGGTTCCAATGCATGTTTCGGAGCAGGAGGTACGGAACATAAAGGTGGGTGCGGGTATGAATGCAATGAAGGACCACCAGATCTCTCAACCCTACAACGCCACTGCTATCATGCCTTTGGCTAAGAGAGTAAGTGAGGACCCTATGTATGTAACGGTAAAGAGGGTCCCTCAACTTAGCGCTCTTAGTGCTGCTTGGGTTGTAGTGCCCTTCTCCTATTTGAGCCTAAGCGGCTTGGCGTTCGTTTTCTGATAATTCGCGTAACCCTCTGTCATTACCCGCATTTTCCTCCGCAAACAACCAAACTATCGACCCAAACTGTGCCATCGAGATAGAGTACTTAGTCCCCCCACATCGGAATTCTACCCCATCATTATCAAATGGGTCGGATCTTGAATTGAACACGATTGTGCTATAGAATTCCAGATTATACTCGTGGACTGAGCGAAGTCGAGTGGTTAGGGCAGCTCTTAGTGGGCCGGTGATTAGGTTGTTAAACCGGTCAAGTTGGTTCACTGCTTCTAAAAGATCCATGCACACTTGTCGTGGGTATTCCTCTGGCCTGGTTCGAAGCACATTGTATCTTACTTTAGCATCCAACTCATTTGCATTGAACCTTGTGAATTTCTTGGACATATGAAAGAATACACCAAACAATTAGCACGAAACAGTGAAATTTTCGGAGAAAACTAAAAACAGTCGGCTGAACACAGCCCCGTGTTCAGCGGACACGCCCCAAGTTGGTCAGAAAATGGCTGGACACGCCCCCGTGTTCAGCGAGCATGACCCCGTGTCCAGACAAAAAATCCCATTTTTTGACTTGGTCCCGACAACCTGAAAATTTTTGGCCCAGTAGGGGCGGTTTTCCCCAAAAATGAAACCCTAAGTGCCGTTTTTCCCAAAGCAGACCGTTTACCCATTCGATTTTATCTTTTTCGGTTCAAAAATAAGGGTTTGGGGTTTTTTTTTGTGAGAAATCGGGCAAATCTATGAACAATACAAGTGGATTTAATTCCTATAACATGAATCTAAACTAATGCTAACATATTTATGCAAAAATTTGAGGTTCGATCCGGATGAAGTTTAAGAACCCTAGATTTTTCCCCAATTTTTTGATGTTAACTACATGCAAATGCTTAATTTAACTACAAATAATGATAGAATCATACCTTGATGTTGTTAGAAGTAGAGGAGACGTTGAAATCTTGCAGAAAAATTGCCTTACCAGAGAGTTTTCGGGGAAACGGGGCGTCTGGAATGAAGAAACTGTGTTGAAAAGGGGGTTTTATCCCGACAGTTGCGCGGACACGACCACGTGTTCGGTCAATTTTTTTAGTGCTCGTGTGAGTGCCCTTGTTTCCCAAAAACTTGGTTAGAAGACTTACTGATTTAGATGTCGACCCGTCTGTTCGTAACTTACCAGGTATGATGTTGATGCTTTTATTCTTCGACCGTTTGAAGCGAGATTTCTTCTTCATCATCCTCAATGAATCCTTGATAGAGCTTCAGCCGCTGGCCATCGACTTTGAATGGAATTCCATTCCGAGATTTAATTTTTACTGCACCGTGAGGGAAAATATGGGTGATGGAAAAAGGTCCTGACCACCTAGACTTTAATTTACCAGGAAACAATCGAAGTCGTGAAGTAAACAATAGAACCTGATCTCCTACTTGAAATTCATTAGGTTTAATGTGTTTATCATGCAAAGTTTTCATTCTTTCCTTATAAATTTCAGAGTTAGAGTATGAATAATTCCTTAGTTCGTCTAATTCATTTAATTGATAAAATCGGTTTTTACCGGCAAATTCTAAATCTAAGTTTACATTTTTAATTGCCCAGTAGGCCTTGTGAGCTATTTCTACTGGCAAATGACAGCTTTTTCCATAGACGAGCTTGTATGGGATTGTACCTATTGTTGTTTTATAAGCAGTTCGAGAAGCCCATAAAGCATCATCTAATTTATCGGCCCATTCATTTTTATTTAACCCTACGGTTTTTTCAAGTATTCATTTTAAACCTCTATTAGTCACTTCGGCTTGTCCGTTTGTTAGAGGGTGATATGCTATTGAGACCTGGTGATAGACCCCATATCTTGTTAAAAAATTTTCAAGTTGATAGTTACAAAAATGGGTACCTTTATCACTTATTAATGCTTTAGGTGTTCCAAAACGAGAGAATAATTTTTTCAGAAATCTTACCACGACTCTTCCATCATTTGTTGGAAGTGCCTCGGCCTCGGCCCATTTAAACAAGTAATCCACCGCCACAAGTATATATTTGTTTCCTTTTGACGGTGGGAAGGGTCCCATAAAGTCGAGTCCCCACACATAAAAAATTTCACAAACAAGAATACCATTTTGTGGCATTTCGTTTTTGGAAGAAATATTACATGTTCTTTGGCAAGCATCACATGTCTTGACAAGACTTTGGGCATCTTTGTAAATGGTTGGCCAATAAAATCTTGAATCAAATACCTTTCGTGCGGTACTAGCGGCACCATGATATCCTCCGTATGGACCTTCATGACAATGGCGGAAAATTCTTCTTGCTTCGCTACCATGTACGCATCGGCGGATGAGTTGGTCGGCACACATTTTGAAAAGATAAGGATCTTCCAAAAAATAATGCTTTACATCAGCAAAGAATTTCTTTCTTTGATGATGTGACCAACCTTTTGCGACTATACCGCTAGCTAAGTAGTTAGTGTAGTCGGCGTACCATGGTTCCTCTTTGTATTCCACCATTTCCAGGGACTCCGTTGGAAATTTTTCATTGATTTGCTCGTCCCTGGTTGCCTCCAAAGCTGGGTCTTCTAAGCGCGAAATATGATCCGCTGCGGTGTTTTCTGCTCCTCTTTTGTCTTTGATTTCAATATCAAATTCTTGGAGGAGTAAAATCCACCGAATCAAACGTGGTTTAGCATCCTGTTTCTTGAAGAGATATCAAATGGCTGCATGATCTGTATAGACTATTGTTTTAGAAAGAACAATATAAGAACGAAATTTATCAAAAGCAAAAACCACAGCTAGTAATTCTTTTTCAGTTGTTGTGTAATTTTGTTGTGCATCGTTAAGTGTTTTACTAGCATAATAAATTGGGTGAAAATGCTTTTCTTTTCTTTGTCCCAAGACTGCTCCAACTGCAAAGTCACTTGCATCACACATGATTTCGAAAGGTAGTTTCCAATCAGGCGCTATCATGATAGGTGCATTGACTAGCATTTCCTTTAGGGTTAGAAATGCTTGATTGCAATCCTTGTCAAAGATGAAAGGGGCATCTTTTTCAAGTAATTTTGTTAGAGGCCTTGAGATTTTAGAAAAGTCTTTGATAAACCGCCTATAAAATCCGGCAAGCCCTAGGAAACTTCTGATTGCTCTAACGGAGGATGGGGGTGGTAATCGAGAAATATTGTCTATTTTGGCTCGATCAAACTCCATTCCTTCGCTTGAGATTTTGTGACCGAGTACTATTCCCTCCGTTACCATGAAATGACATTTTTCCCAATTAAGGGCGAGGTTGGTTTCCTCACATCGGGTTAGCATTCGTTCAAGGTTATCGAGGCATTGGTCATATGAATCTCCAAAGATAGAAAAGTCATCCATGAAGACTTCCATTGTCTTTTCTATCATGTCATGGAAGATGGCCACCATGCAACGTTGAGAGGTTGCGGGGGCATTACATAGACCAAATGGCATGCGTCAATAAGCAAAAGTTCCATAGGGACATGTGAATGTTGTCTTTTCTTGGTCTTCGGGTGCTATCGGGATTTGAAAGTAACTTGAAAAACCATCCAAGAAATAATAAAATTTATGACCGGATAATCTTTCTAACATTTGATCAATGAAGGGTAAAGGAAAGTGATCTTTCCTTGTTGCTTCATTTAATCGTCTATAATCTATACATACCCTCCATCCTATGACGGTTCTCGTTGGTATTAATTCATTCTTTTCGTTAGTTATTACCGTCATACCTCCTTTCTTTGGAACTACTTGAATGGGACTTACCCAAGGACTATCGGAGATAGGATAAATAAGTCCGGTGTCAAGTAATTTGATGACTTCGTTTTTAACCACTTCTTGGACATTTGGATTTACTCTTCGTTGTGGTTGTATTACCGATTTGTAGTCATCGTTCATTAAAATTTTGTGCGTGCACATGGAAAGACTTATGCCTTTAATATCTACAAGCTTCCAAGCGATCACATTTTTGTGTTTTTTTAAGAGTTTAATTAATTTTTCTTTTTCTACACTACTTAATTTAGACGAAATAATTACAGGTGATTTACCATCTTTGTCTAGAAAAGCATATTCCAAACCTTTTGGAAGTTCTTTGAGCTCAAGAGGCGGGTCTTTAGGAGACTCCTTATTTGGTTGCTCATTTTGATCAAGAACTTTAAAAGTTTGTTCTATGGCGATCTCTTCTTCAACAAAGTGGTCAATCTTTTCACTTGTATCGGGTGGTTCATCTTCATCTTCAATTAGGGGGTCATTATTGCCGAAAGGATATTTCATTGAACGCTCAAGATCAATGCTTCTTTTAAATGCCCCTAATTGAATAGATAGATTATTGTGCTTCCGGTTTTTCAAAGCTTCGTGGGTTTTTACAAAAGGTCATCCCAACACTAGAGGAGCGTCATCGAGGATGACAAAGTCAGTTGGGATTACCATTTGATTTGTTTGAACCAAGACATCCTCAACTACACCGATTGATTTCGTTACTTTCCGATTGGATAGAAAAATGGGTATTTGAAGTGGAGAAAAATCACTAATACTTAATTTTTCGAAAATGTAGTTGGGCATTATGTTAACACAAAGATCTTTATCAATTGTGATATTACTAATAAAGGAGTTTTGAAAAAAACATTGAACCGGTATAATGTTGATTTTAAATGGGTCTTCTTTTATTAGCGAAGTTTGATCATTTGTTAACTTAACGTTTACCGTTTCGTCAATTTTAGTGTTAGTGTTTAACTCTTTTAAAAACTTAGCATGAGTGGGTACTAAACAATGATTTTCAAAAGAAGGTGACAAGAGATTAATTTGTTCAAAATTAGACTCTTCTTGGATTTTAACGTTGTCGGACTCACCTTTTTCGTTGTTTAACTCATGTGTCGGTTTTTCACTTATTTGTTCTTCCATTTTTACACTTTCAACTATATCTTCTTTATTTAATTTTTCTCTTGCGCGGGACTCCTCTTCCCTTGCACGGGCTTCTTTTATATAACGGTCGATAGTTTTAAGGTGTTCTATTATCTTTTCGACTACAGGTGAAATAGTTGGTGGTTCGTCAAATTGAGTTGAATAATTATCATCAAAGCTTGAAGTCGGAAGTTCGATCCTTGGTTCCTCATAGTACTCATATGAGGTAGATGGTTCACACCATTGTTCCTTATTATAAATATATGACGGATAAGGGTCGTAACTTGGTTCTTCATAATACTCATATGAGGTGGGTTGTTCACGCCATGGTTCCTCATAGTAAGCATATGAAGGTGGAGGCTCATATCTTGGTTCCTCAAAGTATGAGTATGAAGGCTCATACCTTGGTTCATCAAAATATGAGTATGAGGGAGAAGGTTCATACCTTTGGTCTTCATAGGATGTGTATGAAGTTGATGGCTCGTACCTGGGCTCCTCATAGTAGGTGTATGAAGTGGATGGTTGAAATAAGTCACAATATTGAACCGAGTGCGGGTCACCACAATTGGTGCAATAGTCTTCTCTATAATCATCCTCCTCATAGGTGTAGTTGCAGTCTCCTGAGTATTGATCCATAAAAATCACTCAGCAGACCACAACAGAGTCTCGAGACCAGAAAACAAAAATAAAAACGGAAACAGAGGCTGGACACGGCCTCGTGTTCAGTGGACACAACCCGTGTTCAGGATCTGTATCTGGGCGTTTGAATTAAAAGTTACTGGTTTTGTGCAACACGGGGGCGTGTTCAGTGAGCACGACCCCGTGTTCAGACTCTGTATCTGGGTGTTTTATGAAAAATATGCAGCACGGCCCCGTGTTCAGGTTACTGTAAATGCAAAACTAACTAAAATGCAGAAAAATGTGCGCGCGTTTTAAAAAGGTTTTGAAAACTGATTAGGCCGTCGATTTTAAGCTTTCTTAAAATCCTTGTGTCCCCGGCAGCGGCGCCAAAAACTTGATGCGTGTGAAGTGTCGTATAGTTTTTAATGTATCTTTTAAGCCCTTTAACACATTTTAGCCAAGTTTTAAATTTATAAAACACGATATTTACTAACACTAAACACACATATGGGCAAGTGCACCCATCGTGAGCGTAGTATAGTGTTGGTAAGATACCGATCCAAGGACACAAGAGCTTTTAATACCGGTTTATCCTCAACGCCTAATCAAATCAAAAGTTAGAAAAAGGTTTTTAAACTAGAAAAATAAAACTAATTAAAATGCTGAAAAATAAAATAAAAAGAAAAACAGATAAACAAGATGAATCACTTGGATCCGACTCGTGTTTAGTGTAACCTTTGATTATTTCCGCACTTTTACACTTTTTAAGAGATTATCTTAGTTATTGTAGTAGGCCCATCTTTTGAAGGTGACGTTACCCTCAACCTAGTAGTTTGAGTCAGCAAGAATACAATCCTAAAGGGTTGGATTATTGAAAGATAATTAATTAAGTTATTAATGCGTAATGTGGTAGGCCCCTCTTTTGAAGGTGGCGTTACCCTCGGCTAAGTAGTCTGAGTCAGCAGGGATACAGTCCTAAGTAGCCGGGTTAAAGTTTTAATAGTAGCTTACATATTAGGGGATCAAAGAGTTGGGACCCCCGCCATCCAATACCGGTGGGTATTGAAGGAGGTCCTACTAAATTTGACCCAGGTCCTTGCAGGATCTATACACTGAACAAGGCAAGACTCTTATCAAACCATTCCCTTAACCCCCGACCAGGTAGCCAACATATCTCCATATAGACTGTGGAGATATGAATGGTGAAAATCTTTTATTTTATATAGACAGTAAAATAATGCCAAGACACCACGGACAAATGATAAGGAAGAATCACCTTCAACATAAGAAACTAGTTATTAAAGTCATTAATACATAACCAAATAAAAAGTGCGAAAAGATTAAAAATAAAAAGTATTACACTAGACACTTGTCTTCACCAAGTGATGTAAGAGCCTTAGGCAAACATGGCCTTTGATTGTCAAGAACTCTTACGATCAATCTTGGATCCCGAGACTACTCACACACTCTATGATGGATGATGGTGGTGGATGATGGTGTTGTGATGGTGGTGGTGGGTGGGTGAAGTGTAAGAGAGGTGGTGTGCCAAGGGATGGTTTGCAAATGAGCCAAGCACCCCTATTTATAGCCTGAACAGAAGCTCGGGCACGGCCCCGTGTCCATCCTCCTTCTCTTTCTTCATTAATTGCAGTTTGTTTGCATTAGTTGACCACGCCCCCGTGTCCGCTGGGCATGACCCCGTGTCCAGAAGCATATATGTACTATCAAGATTTCCCCATATTTTGCGAATCTTAGAGTTGACCACGGCCCCGTGTCCGCTGGGCACGCCCCCGTGGTGGGTGATAGAAGCTTCTACAACTTTGTCTTTTCTGCAGACACTTGGGCACGCCCCCGTGCTCACTGAGCACGGGGCGTGTTCAGCCTTCTGTTCTCTTGTTTTTGCTTGGGAAGATGCTGTCGGGGGGTCGGGCATGCCACATTTATTCTTTTTCTCGTATTTATGTTAGATTTAGCTGCCTTTTTGCTTCTTTTGTTCATTTGAGCTCATTTAATCCTGAAAATACAAAAGGAAGACAAAAACATATTTTTTCCAACATTAGTACAGAAAAAAGGGTTAGTTTTATGCCACATTTGATGTAATTTATATGTTGCATTTTGCACACATCAATACACCACCCTTAAAAGTGTGCATATCATACGGGATGTATGAACCATGCAAGTCATATGATTGGGCCAAAATGATTACAGAGACCATGACTTTATTATAAAGTCACATCAGTCATTTCTTGTCAGTAAAAAAACATCATACGAGTCCTATATTATGGCAAACAATGACCTTGTCCTTCAAAAACATTATACGCATCCTATGATATGGCGAAGTACAACACCTTATACCATTATACAGCCCCTCATACGACCAACCTGTTGCGCATTCAAACAACCCAGGTGAACACTTATTGCCCTTTCATACGACTCATGGGACAATTTCTCTATCACACGTAGGGATGAAAATAGGTTAGGTTTGAGACGGGGTTAGGTAAATAAGTACACTTTATCAGATAATCAGGTCTATCACCAAATCCCAATCCGTGAAAAAAATAAAAATTAATCCCAAATCTGATTAATTACTCGACCCAATCACGTCCCAAATGTGTCGGTCATATGGATCATATGACCCGCATAACATATTAGTGATGTCTAGATAACGTGTTAGTAGTGTTTGCATAGCTATACCCCTGTAAATAATAACTTGATAAGGATGACTAAGTCATCATTATCTTTCACAAACCTATCTTGGATATAAAGAACGGTACCTAAATAGGTTACTTATATAAATAAAACACATATCTATATCTATATATACTATATAATAAAAGAAACTATTGGGGGACATCTGTCATCATATTAGATTATCTAATTTTTGGTTTTCCCGCCAATCTCTCATACTTACTTATAGATAACTCTCCTACTAAATTATAAATAATTATTATTTAGTTTAATCTCTTCTACTTAATTATAGATAATTTTTATTTAGTTCAAATTTATTGTATATCCTTCCCATTTATACTATTATTTAATAGATTTTCTATATCATATTATCTCCGTTGTCTATATTACCTGAAAAGATGTCATGTAACACTACAATTTTTAGTTTCCTTTTACCCAATTTATTCTTTCTTTTTACGCCTACTTTTTTATTTATAATATACAAATTTACTTTTATTCTTTACAATGAAGTAATTAATCTCTAATAAACTTTAAACTTTTACCATAGTATATATAATCTAGACATAAAACTATATATATAATATGAACTTTTAGCATAGTATATGTAATGCTAAACATAAAACTGAAAAACAGTTTGGATGTCATCAATAACTTAACACACAATATAATTACATGTATAATATGAACTTTATTATAAAATAATACTAAACAAAATTAAGAATATAAAATCATTGATTTTACTAACAACAATAACCCAATCATATTTTTTAGAATAATTTAAAAAAATATATAAAAAACATATGCCATTATAATACAGTTAACCCTATTTAACCAGTCAAATTGTTTGTTCATTTATTTATCATCATACAACCTCTTAGTAATTCAATCATATTACTTTTTTCTTATATTAACTAAATAAATAATAAGTTAATGTTAAATCTTTTTCTACTTTAAATGTTGAATAGAATCCTTATTTTCTAATAATTTTATTCAAACCGTGTAATACATCGGGGTTTTTAAAAATATAAGTTTGTAATAATATATTATCAATTTTTTCATTATTATGAAAATTATATCGATTTAATTACATAATTTATAAATCAAATTGTTATAACTTGCAAATAATAATTTGATATATAAAATTAGATTTATTCAAACCTTGTAATACATAGGGGTTTTTAAAGATATAACTTTGTTTTAATATATTATTTATTTTTATTTTCATTACTAAAAATAATTATTTCAATTTTTTTACATAATTTCTAAATCATATTGTATATAACTTTCAAATAATAGTTTGATATCTAAAATTAGATTTATTCAAACCTTATAATACACGGGAGTTTTCTAAAGATATAACTTTGTATTAATATATTATTTATTTTTATTTACTTTATTAAAAACATATTGATTTTATTACATAATTTATAAATTAAATTGTATATAACTTTCTGAAGAAACACTGGTTTACTAGATCAGAATCAATTAAACCAGGGGGTTTGAATCTGCATAAAAGGGTTAGATCTTCTCGTTTGATTCGGGGGTGAATGATCTCCTTCTTCGAACGAAACTACAAAACAAACAGCCATTAGACTCGCCACAGGGAGAATGGGGGTTCTCTCCGTGACCACCCACCGGCGTGAGAATAAGTACAGGTTTTGGTGAAGAAGAAGTGATAGTAAAGTGAAGTGAGAATAATTTGAGAAATGATACCTGAATTGTCCTTATTTATAACCGAAGTTAGGGCAGGAAAGTTTGTTGACGAAGGACGTAACGGAAAGTAATTTCTGTAAGCGGTTATTTTCCCTACCGTTAATCACTAACGGGTGTGTGTGCACACGGATCGTGGTCATGATCAATGGCTGGGGTGATGTCACGTGGAAAGTGGGCAAGTGTGGATCTTCCTTCAATTTGGTGCCATCATTGTGACTTTGAGGAGTGCTAGGATGATGCCATGTGGCCATTCGGTTATAACCGAATGGTGATGCACGATAAAGCCTTCTAGAAGGTTTACAGCTATAATCCCATGTGGCTTTGCTTCATGCTAATTCTGTTGTAATAGAAACGTTACTTTTATCCAAGTCTGGATGATATTCGCGCGGAGATTTTGTTAGGACCTTATCCTAACTGCTCTGCTCTATGAAAGCTTGCGCAAGGATTTATTAGTTCCTTTGGGCGCGTGGATGTTAAATACTATTTTCTTTTTAAGTTCTTTTTCAGAACCGGTGTGCAGCCACGCAAGGTTCTTTCTAAAGAGAGCTCATTGGTAAAGTTGTGGTATGGTATCAAGCCCCTGTGCAAGGTTTTTGGGACCTTACCCCTTCAAGTCCCCCCAGTCCAGTGTTGCTCTTATGCAAATAAGTGGAGTGCTGGACTTATAAGAGATGGGTGTTTTTTGCTGTTGAGCTTTTGGCGCGAAAAATGGAGAATCTTCTTGGGTAAGATACTCTTGCTCATGATTTCGATTTTGAAAATCTTGACTTTTGGCAGGTGAAAGGGTACAGTGACGGCTGTTGACGTGTGACAGGCTGTCACTTGTCAGTTGCACGTCGTCAATCGTGGTTTACACGCACGCGTGAACTCGCGTCGTTGTTATTCCCACTCGCCCCTGGTGCTTAGATAACCGTGTTTTCTCCGAAAAAGGTGTTATTGCAGTTTTCTAGGTCATTGATGGCGGTGGGTATATAAATCCGTTGATTACCTTTGTTTTCTTATTCTCTGCTCTTGAGTCTCCTTCGTCTTCTCCGTTAATTTCTTTGAAGAAATCTGCAATTTTCCCCTTTATGTCAACCGGAGAACGCCACGAAGATTCTTCTGAAGAGATGGCATCTAGTCTTCCACCATTTGAAGTGGCCGAAGGAAACTTTCGACGGTATTGTTCAAAACTTCAAGTTCCCTGATAGTTAGGATGCTCGATATCCTGAAGAAGGCCAGACGGCGGCAGACGCTCCGGCTGGATACATTACTCTGTTTAGGGATTTTTTCTCTGCAGGCAATTTTTGATTGCCTGTAACGAAGTTCTTTCTTGACATCCTTTCGTATTACAAGTTTCATATCTCCCAAATGCATCCTATAGGAATGGTTCGGATTCGTCACTTCGAAATTGTATGCCGAGGAATGCATATAGAGCCGACGGTTAATCGCTTCCGTGTATTTCATCAAATGTATTGTTCACAGGGTTTTTATTCCTTTGTTCAACGTGCTTCGGCAAAGAAGATCTTGTTGAGCCCCCCAAAATCTTTTCACTATTGGAAGCCAAAATTCTTCTTTATTAAAGCCGAAGTGATCCCGATGAAGATGTTGTAACGGAGACTATACAAACTCCTTTTTCGAAGGCTTGGTACCAGGACATAAAGGACGTTTCGTCGATTGCTCTGCCAAAAAAAGCCCTGGTTGGTGCTGGTATGAGCCTTTGCTGGTGGATGAATCGAGAAGACAAAATGGTGTACATGGAGGGTGATGGCAGTAAGATTCTAGATCTCTCTCCTCTTTTTTTTTTTTTTTTTTTTAATTTGCCCCTGTTTCCCTTTTGCAGTTGTCTCTTTATATGTTGTTGGCTTCGAGAGAGGTGGGAAGATGGCCACTGTTCCAAAAAGGGCTGATGAGGAGCTTTGGTATCTTCGGATTGTTAAGAATTTTGTTCTTCCACGGGATGAAGATTTGTCCGCGCAACCCCCAACTGGCGCTGGTAATTTTACTATGATTCTTTTTAAAGTTGCAATATTATTTTCTGCTGCTTTTGCGTGTTTGGGTAACTTTTGCAAGTTTTGCTTTTTCCAGTAGGTGAGTTGTCTAACCTGGGCATAGGCCCTGAAAAGAAAAAACGTGTGCCAACTGCCACTGCTGCGCCAAGAAAGAATGATGCGAAGAAGGCTCAATCGTCAAAAGCCAAAAATGTGAAAGGAGAGAAGAAAGGTACGCGCCATTCCTCTGACTCCTGGTGTGATTATGTGGTGGTGTCTGACTCGTTGGAGGGTCTTGCGCCTGCAGTTGTGAAGAAACCAAAGGCGGAACCTCGGGATACTGCTGACATCCCTCCTTCGAATCCTGAGGACCCAATTGACTTAGAGTCGAGCCCAGAGCCTTTGTTGAAGACCAAGGCGGGAAAAAGAAAACAGGCTGACGCTGAGGCTGAGGGGCAGCCTGCCAAGAAGGTTCAGAGTAAAAGGATTACCAGAAGAGATAATCTTGATGCTTTTATTGCAAAACCTCCTCCAAGTGAGCATCTTCTTTGTTTCCTTTCTATACGCATTATATGTTTTTTTAATACGTATTTTGTTTCTGTAGAAAAACCAACTTCTCCAGTGCATGCGGAGCCGTCATCTGCGGTTAATGAGGATCTTCCGCCGTCACCCCCTCGCGCCCCGATGAGCGAGCAGCTAGAAAGTACCCAAGCCGCTGGCAAGGATGAGGCAGAGAAGACCACTGAGGCAGGAAACCCTGAGGTTGAAAAACCTATTGAGGTTGTGGTGGAAACGCAGAAAGTTGTGGTTTCAGAGACTTCGGAAGTTGAATCTGCTTGTCTTAAATCTCCTGAAGTTATGGCACGTGATGTGGAGAAAGGGAAATTCATTCTTGAAGACCCGGTAATTACTATCCCTGTTTCTGCTCCTGCTTCTGCGCGGTGAACGTTGAAAAGAACCCAACTGAAGATCAGGGTGCTTCTTCTTATGATGATGAGAATGATCCCCTTCGCCTAGATGAAACTTTGGGGGATCATTACTACAAAACTTATACGGAGAAGAAGGCATCTGAAGCTCATACCCCAGTTTGGAATTTGAAGAAAGGTGATCCTTCTCAAACTGGAGGGTTTGCCGTGACTGGTTGCAGGGTACCTTTCCTCCTGCAGAGATTAAATTTCAAGAAGATCGTGCCCAAGAACAGGCTTATTATGCTTATCTTGAGGAGTCTGCAGAGATTAAATTTCAAGAAGATCGTGCCCAAGAACAGGCTTATCATGCTTATCTTGAGGAGTCTGCTAGGTATATATAACAACCCTCAATAAAACCGACACCCTCATAATTTTTCCGACACCCTAATATATTTTAAAATATCCTAATATGTCCCAAAATACACCCCATACGTGAAAACGGGCCCCAAATACATTAAATATAATTAAAATAATTAAAAATATGATTTTTTGGTTTTTAGGCTGGCCGCGTAAAGGACCTTTAACCCTTACGCGGGCCGCGTCAACTTAAAACCTGGCACGACCCTGGGCCGCCTCGTGGCCCAACACACGCCAAGCCTACTCGATGACCCAGCCAAGCTATCCCGTTGACCGGGTTTGACGCGGGCCGCGTAGGCCTATGTCTTGTGTTACGCGGGCCGCGAGAAAACCAATGTGAGGCCTTATATAAAGGAGCCATCGGATCTCAGTCGAAATCGTTCAAAAATCGTTTCTTTCTCTCAAAATCTGAATAGTAGGCTTATTATACGGGTGTTATACCCCCCTAAATAGCGAAGTTCTGCTCCGTTGTAAGTATTATAACCCCTGGATACGTATTAGATATGCTGCCCGATTGATATAGGGTTCCGTAACGGCTGTCGTGGTTCTGCCCGACGTAGTCGTTGGAATGCCATCTCGGGGAGGGTATTACTAATGTTAAAATGGGTTATTATACTAACACGTGTGCATTTGTGTAAATTATAGATTGTCACCTGGAAACCCTTACGGAAAATCTAAGACAACAATGTGAGTCGATCCACTTTTTGTAAACCTTTTGTTAACTGTTTTTACAAAACCTTAAATACTTTTCCATGCGAATAACAGTTATTGAGTATTTGTAAGAATACAATTATCATGAGTATGTTGGGGTTTTGTATACGAAATTTGTTACCACCTGGTCAAGGAGTAACATTTCCACAAGTCGGGTCTGACAGTACCATGGATGTTAATTGATATGTCTTGGAAACAAATATAATTGCGAGATCGCCCTCAATAGTGTACACTGGGTTTTACTTAAACTTGATTAAACTGGGATTCACTCACCAGTTTTTCCCACTGACAAATGTTTTTAAAACGCGTTTCAGGTAACAAACTGTGAAAGCCAAATAGAAGCCAGCTGGACAGCACTGAAGGCTTGGAAAAGTGGCAATAAAGTTACCTAAAATAAAATAGATGTTTTTACTTAATAAAATAGGATTTATTCCTATGAAAACGCATGTACTTGAAACTTGGGTTTTATCCCATGTGTTTAATGTTATGAAAATGTGGTATTTTACTCTGATCAAATATTTCCTAACTACGGTCCTGATGAAAAATTCCGCTGCCAAATTAGACAATACGAGATACCACCGAAACTGGCTCGCGGCCGCCCGTTCCCGGGGATTTGGGATCGGTGGTTGCGACAGAAGGTGGTATCAGAGCTAAGCCACTGATTCAGCCACAGAAGTGTTATGCTGACATTAAAATTTAAAGTGTTAGGAAATAAATTACAGAAATATGTGCATAACTGTATTTATTGTTATGTGTTATTTGACTATTTGTTAGTTTACAGTATGAGCGACCAAGGACCATCTGACGCGTATCGTCAATTGTCTGGTTCGCCTAGAAGCAAAGGCACCTCCTCTTCTCAGCCTGCCCTCTCAGGGTACTCTGCTGATACAGAAGAAGGAATCTTTATGTTTAAGGCTCAGTCAGAAGAGCCATTTCCTCAGAAAAAGAGGGGATGGTTCAGTCGAGGGGTACACGAGCGTATGAAAAAATTACAAGAACAGAGGGTACTAGCAGCAGCCAAAAGAGAAACAGATGCCTATGCCTAAGATATGATTAATAGGGGTATAGCCAATATCCACATCCTAGCAACCACTGCAGCTGACCCTAATCTGGAGCAAATAATAGCACCCCAACCACAAATGCCAATCCCTGACTAACCCATGGAGATAGAAAACCCTGAAAACCAAGTAGAGATGCATGACTTCAATCCGGAAGAAATACCTAGGGTACCAGCACCAAACCCCCTAGACCCAAATTACGACCCCTGGTGGGACGACAATAGGGACTATGTGCAACGTTACCCGATACATGAAGACATGCCCATGCCAACTCTAGGAGCCTACCCAGGTTTGGATTCTTTAGATCCCTATTACCACGATGAATACATTAGGGAAATCTTAGAAGATCCTTACCGATTCCAGGAACCTACACCCCCATACCTCGAACCCGTACCCCAGATTCCGAACCCAGTCCTAGAACCTGCACCCCCAATGAGTGCAGACAATGTACAAGAACTTAGGACATTTGGTGAGGAAATTCTAGAAAGCAGTGAACGAATGAGACAGGTGGGAGAGCGACTCGTCTGGAAGTACGACGAGCGCAATATGGATTTCTGGATGAATCCATATCCGTGAATGTGACGGTGGAAACGATAATAGTAATAATAATAATATAATAAAATAAAATAAAATAATAAAATAAAATAAAATAAAATATCTGTGTACGGATGCCTACTACTATTAGTATAATTTTATTTCAGTTGGTATTGTAATTTTTATTTCAGTACTAGTGTGTAATAGATGCATAATAGATGAATAGAGTAAAGTCGCAATGATCGACACTTTTGGCTAAATTGCGTGTCATGTGATTGACTATAGTAAATATTATTTTGAATATTTAATTCGGGGTAAATGTTTAAAATTCAGATGGCCGACGAAGGAAATCAAGACAATCTGAATAACGATAACCAGAGTAACATTAACTTGGTTAATGAAAATCCAGGCGTCAATAACAATGGAAACCAAATAGATAATAGTGCCGTTCAACACATAGTGGCACAAGGAATCATAGATGCAATGCCATTTATTATTCAAACGGTTCAAGAAGAGAATAATAAAAGTAAGCATAGCAGTAAGCGACCAATCGAACCAGAACACAGCGTGGACAATGGACCCGTACTTCAAGTGCCCATTCCCAAAAGAAGAAGAACCATGCCTTATGGTTGTTCTTACAAAGAATTCTGGTCCTGCAAACCAATAGAATTCTCGGGCAATGAAGGACCCATTGCAGCTCTACGCTGGATAGAAAAGACTGAGGCTGTTTTAAAAATAAGCAAGTGTGCTGAAGAAGACAAAATAATGTTTGCTTCTTATCTATTTAAGAACTCAGCCTTAGAATGGTGGAACACTATCCTCCAGTCAAGAGGAAGTGATAGGGTATATAACATGGAATGGGAGGAATTTAAGGATATGGTAGAAAGAAAATTCTGCCATCCCAATGAAAAGGAACATATAGCAAATAAGTTTCTGAACCTTAGAATGACCGGGGTAGATAGTAAGGGTTATACTACCACATTCTTTGAATATGCTAGAATAGTACCAACCCTTGCATCACCTGAACCAGTGTTAATCTCCCGTTACATCTGGGGATTAATTGGAGAGATTAGGCATGTAGTCAAGGCAGCTAGACCTCAAACTATAGAAGAAGCTGTAGAACTAGCGAATACCTTGACAGATGAATTAATCCGTACCAGAGAAGAAGACCAGAGGAGAAACCTAACCCAAAGGCTTACTCAAGAATTCCGTTCTGGGAATTACAACCGTAGGAATATGGGTTCTACCTCTGCACCATTCAGCAAGGTCTGCAAGAAAAAGCATTCGGGAAAATGGTCCACTCTTTGCAATTTCTGCAAAATGCCAGGACACTAGGAAGAAGATTGCAGGAGAAAATCCAGTAATGGACTATGCTACAACTGTGGAGAAAAAGATCACATCAAGCCGAATTGTCCGAAATTGGCTCCAGCTGTGAACAACAGGAACACTAAAAATGCTAGAGCATTCGTTCTGTCTGCAGATGAAGCCAAGATGATTCCACACGTGATAGCTGGTACGTTTTTAGTTAATGATGTTTTTGCTAAGGTATTATTTGACTCTGGTGCAAACCAAAGTTTAATTAATACTTCATTTTGCAAACTTCTAAATCAGTTATTAACTAAACTACCACAAGAATGTCTAGTAGAGACAGCTAATGGAAAAACTGTTAGGATTTCTGAAATCTTGCTGGGAGCAAGAATAGAAATTTTAAACCAAAAGTTTATGGCAAACCTTTATCACATGTTTAGGAATGGATTGGTTAATAGCCAATAAAGCCAGTATTTTATGTAATTAAAGGTCAATCCAAGTAAATTCACCAAAAGGTGAAAAGATCACAATTAAAGGAGATAAGCCCTCTAGGTCCACAAAATTCATCTCTGTGATGAAAACTGCAAGTTATATAAGAAAATGTTCTATAGTGTATTTGATTTACATAATCACTAACACTAAAGGAAAAGAACTAAAAGACATTCCAGTAGTGTCTCAGTTTTCAAATGTATTTCCAGAAGAATTACCAGGACTACCTCCAGATAGAGAAGTTGAATTCAGAATTCACCTGCTACCAGGAATAGCACCAATTGCCAAAGCACCTTACCGTTTGGCACCAGCCGAAATGCAGGAACTGAAGAAACAATTAGATGAATTGCTGGAAAAAGGATTCATACAGCCAAGTTCATCACCATGGGGAGCGCCGATTTTATTCGTTAAAAAGGACGGATCAATGCGTATGTGCATTGATTACCGTGAATTAAACAAAGTCATGATTAAGAATTGGTACCCATTACCGAGAATCAATGATCTGTTCGATCAACTGCAAGGAGCTCGATTTTTCTCTAAAATCGATATAAAGTCAGGATATTATCAATTAAAGGTACAGGAAGAGGATGTTCCTAAACCCGCATTCAGAACAAGGTATGGCCATTATGAATTTACTGTCATGCCATTTGGTTTAATCAATGCCCCAACCGCATTTATGGACATGATGAGCCGAATATGTAAGCCATATTTGGATAAATTCATAATTGTTTTTATAGATGATATTCTAATTTACTCTAAGAGTAAAGAGGAACATGCAAAGCATTTGCACTCACTTTTAAGTCTATTAAGAAAGGAAAAGCTTTATGCTAAATTTTTAAAGTGTGAGTTTTGGTTAGAACAGGTACAATTTCTTGGACATTTAGTTAATCATGAAGGAATTCATGTGGATCCCACAAAAATCGAGGAAATTACTAAATGGAAAACCCCTGAATCACCAACCGAGGTTAGAAGTTTCTTAGGATTGGCTGGTTATTATAGAAGGTTTATTCGAGATTTTTCTAGAATAGTCATTCCTTTAACTAAGTTAACCTGTAAATCCATTAAGTTTGAATGGGGACCAAAACAAGAAGAAACTTTTAAAATTCTTAAGCAAAGATTAACTAATACACCTATACTAGCGTTACCAGAAGGAACTGAAGACTTTGTAGTCTATTGTGACGCCTCTAAGTTAGGTTATGGATGTGTATTAATGCAACGTCAAAAGGTTATAGCTTACTCCTCTAGACAACTTAAGAATCATGAAGAGAATTATTCAACCCATGATCTAGAACTAGGAGCTATAATTTTTGCCCTTAAGATTTGGAGACATTACCTTTATGATAGTAAGTTTACCATATTCACTGATCCTAAAAGTTTAAGGTATGTTTTCGGGCAAAAGGAGTTGAATATGAGACAAAGACACTGGATGGAGATGCTTAGTGATTATGATTGTAATATCCAGTATCATGAAGGAAAGGCAAATGTAGTGGCAGATGCTTTAAGTCGAAAGTATCATGAAAAGCCAAAAAGGGTACGTTCTCTTATATTAAATCTACAAGTAGATTTAAATGATCAAATCAGAAAAGCACAAGAATCAATAATCAAGGATGATGCTGAAAAACTAAAAGGTATGATTAACGAATTAGAACAAGGAACATATGGAATTTGGAGATTCCATAAAAAGAGAATGTGGATACCTAAATTAGGAAACCTACGTCATCATATATTAGAAGAAGCTCATAAGTCTAAATATACGATGCATCCAGGACGTGATAAAATGTACCAGGATTTAAGGAAAAATTTCTGGTGGATAGGAATGAAGAAGGACATAGCAACCTATGTTTCTAAATGTTTAACTTGTTCACAAGTTAAAGCTGAACACCAGAAACCCTCAGGTTTGTTACAACAACTAGAAATGCCAGTGTGGAAATTGGAATTGATAACAATGGATTTTGTTACCAAATTACCCAAAACAAAGAAAGGTTATGATACAATCTGGGTGATTGTAGATAGGCTAACCAAGTCAGCTCATTTCCTACCAATGAAAGAGACTTTCAGTAAGGAACAGCTAGCTAAATTGTATTTAAATGAAATTGTTTCATTACATGGAATTCCTTTATCAATTGTTTCTGATAGGGATAACCGATTTACCTCTCATTTTTGGTCAAGTTTCCAAAAGGCAATGGGAACCAAGATTAATTTGAGCACAACTTATCATCCTCAAACAGACGGACAAAAAGAACAATTCAGACAATGGAAGACATGCTTAGAGCTTGTGTAATTGATTTCGGAGGTAATTGGGACGATCACTTACCTTTAATTGAATTTTGTTATAATAATAGTTATCACACAAGTATCAACGCTGCACCATTCGAAACACTTTATGGACGAAAGTGCCGAACCCCAGTCTGTTGGGGAGAAATTGGGGAAAACCAACTATCTGGACCTGAGATAGTACAAGAAACAACCGACAAGATTATTCAAGTCAAGGAACGACTAAAAGCAGCACGTGATCGACAGAAGAGCTATGCCGATAACCGACGCAAGCCATTGGAATTTCAAGTATGAGACAAAGTATTGTTGAAGGTCTCTCCTTGGAAAGGAGTAGTAAGATTCATCAAAAGAGGAAAGCTAAGTCCCAGGTATATTGGACCTTTTGAGATTATTAGAAGAATAGGACCTGTAGCTTATCAGCTACAACTGCCAGAGGAAATGGTAGGAATACATGATGTGTTTCATGTATCTAATCTCAAGAAATGCCTAGCTGATGAATCGCTAATGGTACCTCTTAAGGATATAGAGGTAAATGAACAACTCAAGTTTGTAGAAAGGCCTCTACAGATTGAAGACAGGAAAGTCAAGAATCTCAAACATAAGAGATTAGTTCTGGTCAAAGTGAAGTGGGACTCCAAAAGAGGACCTGAGTACACATGGGAGCTTGAATCTGAAATGCAAAGGAAATATCTACACTTGTTCCAGTAGATCTCGAGGACGAGCTCTAAAACAAGGTGGGGAGGATATAACAACCCTCAATAAAACCGACACCCTCATAATTTTTCCGACACCCTAATATATTTTAAAATATCCCAATATATCCCAAAATACAGCCCATACGTGAAAACGGGCCCCAAATACATTAAATATTATTAAAATAATTAAAAATTTGATTTTTTGGTTTTTAGGCGGGCGCGTAAAGGACCTTTAACCCTTACGCGGGCCGCGTCAACTTAAAACCTGGCACGGCCCTGGGCCGCCACGTGGCCCAACACACGGCAAGCCTACTCGAAAACCCAGCCAAGCTATCCCGTTGACCGGGTTTGACGCGAGCCGCATAGGCCCATGTCTTGTGTTACGCGGGCCGCGAGAAAACCAAAGTGAGGCCCTATATAAAGGAGCCATCGGATCTCAGTCGAAATCGTTCAAAAATCGTTTCTTTCTCTCAAAATCTGAATAGTAGGCTTATTATACGGGTGTTATACCCCCCTAAATAGCGAAGTTCTGCTTCGTTGTAAGTATTATAACCCCTAGATACGTATTAGATACGCTGCCCGATTGATCTAGGGTTCCGTAACGGCTGTCTTGGTTCTGCCCGACGTAGTCGTTGGAATGCCGTCTCGGGGAGGGTATTACTAATGTTAAAATGGGTTATTATACTAACACGTGTGCATTTGTGTAAATTATAGATTGTCACCAGTAAACCGATACGGAAAATCTAAGACAGCAATGTGAGTCGATCCACTTTTTGTAAACCTTTTGTTAACTGTTTTTACAAAACCTTAAATACTTTTCCATGCGAATAACAGTTATTGAGTATTTGTAAGAATACAATTATCATGAGTATGTTGGGTTTTTGTATACAAAATTTGTTACCACCTGGTCAAGGAGTAACATTTCCACAAGTCGGGTCTGACAGTACCATGGATGTTAATTGATATGTCTTGGAAACAAATATAATTGCAAGATCGCCCTCAATACTGTACACTAGGTTTTACTGAAACTTGATTAAACTGGGATTCACTCACCAGTATTTCCCACTGACAAATGTTTTTAAAACGCGTTTCAGGTAACAAACTGTGAAAGCCAAATAGAAGCCAGCTGGACAGCACCGAAGGCTTGGAAAAGTGGCAATAAAGTTACCTAAAATAAAATAGATGTTTTTACTTAATAAAATAGGATTTATTCCTATGAAAACGCGTGTACTTGAAACTTGGGTTTTATCCCATGTGTTTAATGTTATGAAAATGTGGTATTTTACTCTGATCAAATATTTCCTAACTACGGTCCTGATGGAAAATTCCGCTGCCAAATTAGACAATACGAGATACCACCGAAACTGGCTCGCGGCCGCCCGTTCCCGGGGATTTGGGATCGGGGGTTGCGACAGTATACGTCCACTATGCATCGTATAGTACGTGAGTGGCGTAGTATGTGCAAAGAATGGGCTGCCTATGAGGTGTCCAAGAAAAAAATGGCTGAGGATGAGGCCAGGGTAGCCCAGATGAAAGCTACGTTGGAAGCTGATCGGGCCAAGTTTGAAAGTGATCTGAAAACGGAAGAATGGTCCGTTGCTGGGTGGAGAAGAAAAGCAGAGGCTGAAGCTGCTCTCCTTTCTAAGGAGCGCAAGATTGGAGAGAAATTTGTGAGAAAGATAATAATGAGAAAATAGGTCTCCGCAACATTATCAACAATCTCAAGGCTGAAGTTGAGAGATTGAAAAAACAAGATGCGAAGATTGAGAAGCTGAAACAAGAAAAAGCTGAGGCTGAAGCAGCACGTGATGAGGCACGCTCTCATAGGGAAAGGAGCGAGCAGAGAGAGGTATAAACCTGCGCTACCCTTGCCCTTAGAGATAAGGAGATTGAAGAACTTACTTCTTTATTATCTGAGCAGGAACAACTTAAGGCGGAGGTTGAGTCTGCTAAAAAAGATTTGGAGCTTGAACGGACTGAAAAGGCTGAGACTTCCTGCCGCCTTTCCGAAACTGAAGAAAAGTTGTAAAATTCCGAGACTGCGCGGGCAATGGCGGAGAGTGAGCTTGAACCGTTGAAAAATGATATACTATGGTTGAAAGACCGCGAGATCATAAGCGTAAGTGTATTTATTTTGCTAACATCTGAAGATGATCGCGTCTCTTCTTATTGCTTCTTTCTTGTTACGTGTGCAGATTGCCGACTCTGTTCTTAATTCTGAAGAACTAGATAAAACGGTTGTGCACTTGCTGGTCGCTGCGCGTAACGATGGGTATGCCCAAGGGTATTCGGAATGTTCCCAGCATGTTGTTAGTGCCTTGAAAGTTGACTGGGATACCAGTAGATCTGCTATTCACGGTGTTGATACCGAAGCTGCTCTTGCTGCTGCAAAGTCTCAATTTAATACTTTACAGCTTCCAGTCATGGATCTTATCACTGTCACGCTACAGTCTGAAGACTACGTGACGCAGCTAAGAGAGGTTTTCCCAGACAAAGAAGAGGATGAAAATGAAGACCTAGCTTAGGTTTTCTTTATTTTTGTGGTTGTATGAACAATGGATTGTTAACTTTAGGTTTGGGATATGGATCCCTGTCTGTTAATGCGCTGTGGCGCAAGTAACTTTATTATATACACTGCCGTATATGTTCATAGTTTCTTGTTAAGGCGTATGATGCGCCAGTAACTGGTATAAAATGTGTTTGAATTCCAATATTTTGCATGAGTACAATTTCTTTGATTAGGTAAGGCGAATAAAGGTGGTATAAAGCTCTTGTGTGAATGTAAGGCTGGGCCTTGTGCGATTCGTGTAATCACTGACCGTTCATGAGACTTGTGTTAAGGTTACCATAATGTTTTTGCACTTACCAAAAGGAATTGCATGCACTTTGTAATAAACATAGAAATAATAGAACTAACTTTGCTTTGATTAATGATAAGGCTCAGAGGCCGTGGTACAAAGTTGTCTGCTTAGGATAATTAAATTGGGACTTAACTTACTCATACTAATAGTTCTACCCCATGGATTGGTAAGTTAAAGAACCTATCCAACATGACAAGAAGCTATTGTATGCTATTTGCTTCTTGCGCCGCTTAGTTTTTAGCTTTCTTACTCGGGCCTTCATCTCCCCGAGTAATCTGTTTAATATCCTTCCGCACATTTTGAAGTAAGTAGGTGAGCTCGCCACTTTTTAATGCCTTCTCAATTTCAGTGCGGAGGCTTATACAATTGTTGGTAGTGTGACCGTTATCTTTGTGACAGTCACAATACTGATTTGGATCCTGATCCCTCTTGTTTTTCATTGGCGGAGGGGTCTTAAATTGATAGTTTTCTGTACTGAGTACCCTGGCCGGTGTTTTCGTTAAGGGAGTCCATTGCCGCTCACGGTTTTCCTGTTTTGCATCTTTTTATGCCGCTAATTTGTTTATTGTTGCGTGCGCGTCTTCAGACGAGTATGTTCCAGAGGTTGAGTCTCGCTAGTTCTTTTTGAACTTCTTTCCGCTACTCCCGCTCATATCTTGTGGACGATTGTGTGGTGGTGGTGGTCTGTTGGTGCTGAGGTTTCGTTCTGTCTGGGCGTATACTTTGGCTGCAGCCATCAGTTTTTCCCAGCTCTTGGGTTACCACTAATGGGTAATACACGGGTTTTTAAAGATATAACTTTTTTAAAGATATAACAATTTGACATATATATCTAGATTTATTCAAACCATGTAATACACGGGTTTTTAAAGATATAACTTTTTTTATTATTTGGCATATAAAATTTTATTTATTCAATCTATGTAATACACGTGGTTTTTAAAGATATAATTTTTATTACCTAGTATATAAAATTGCATTTATTCAATCCATACTATACACTGGGTTCTTAAAGATGTAATTTTTTATTATTTAATATATAAAATAACATGTATTCAACCTGTGTAATACACGAGGCTATAACCTGGTTAAAAATATAAAATAAATGAAGGATCGTTTTCACGACCAAACGAGTCGTTCAGAAGAGTTTTTGCTCAATACGAGAGGCAGAAACAAACGTATCGAGGTGATTCAGCTTGCAATTCACTTTAAACTGTCTTTTGATTGATATAACAATGTTTTACAGCAAGTAGACACTTCGGCAGCAGTTCGGCACTGAAACCGGAAAGTTACAAATGAGATGGCACATCAAGTATTTATAGGGATGGTGATTTCGCACGAAACCATTCATGCGAAAACAACTTCACACGAAATGACTATTTCGTGCGAAATACCCAGCTGATTTCGTGCGAAATGACAATTAGTCATTTCGTGCGAAATACCCCTTCAACACATATTTGACATTTTTCTCGTACTACGTGCCCTGATCTATCTAGTACAAGACTCGATATAAGACGAAGTCGACAGACGTATGCACCAATAGACTCTCCCTCGGATGTTGATGAAGTCTTCAACGTCTTCAGTCTTTATCAGTCTTTCTGCTCTTTCTAAAGTATCTGACAGTGTAAAACATCCTCTGTCTTCTCTCTTCTCTCTCTACCAGGATCTCAATCTAACTCCATCTTCTCTTTGATCAGATCTCTTGATTTATTAAGTTCATCAGCATCAGCAATACCTAGATCGTAACCTGGCTTCACATTCTGCTCAGGTTTAATCACTAGAACCTGCACATATCTCTACCTCACAATAAATTTCACAAATTTAAATTTTGACAAATTTATATACCACTTACAGGCATTAATCAATCAATAAATGATTTCACAATGTTAATATCTGATGAACCACTTGTAGGCAAAACATTTATTTTTATTCATTATAAACAGACTCCCCCTCACGAAATGTTCATCATGTTTAGCATTTGGAGTTTTGAAAATCAGCTCTTCAACATCAGTTGTCGAAAATCTTTTTGGATTTTTCAAAATATATGCTAAAACACACTAAAAATCTTTTTGAATTTTTTATTTAATGGAAAGCAGTAAAGAAATATATACAGACAATATATTTGTGAGTTTGTGTAAGAGGATCATATCAGTTTATGAGACAAATCACTAACACCGTTAAGATTTAAACATTTTTGAGTTCTAAACGATTCACTTAGATTGTCAGTATACTGATCCACTTAAATTTTCACACAAATTTCAACTGTTTCGAGATACGAGATTAGTGTTTTAGAGACTTAAACTTATTCGCGTGTCCCACCTCAGAATATACTCCCGTATCCAGATCCCAATATTCAGTCTTATAGGTGAGTATACCTAGATGATATCTGTAAAGGGTTAAATGCGAGGGCCATGAGAGCTCAGGCTATTGCTTCCGCAAAATCAGAGAGATGATGGCTTCGACTTTTGGTGGGTTCCCTTTAGAGAATCTTTTCTTCAACAGCACATGATTAGCACTTTGCAATGTTTCATCATTTTTATGCTGAGGGTTGTGCTATATTTCAAGCAAACGAAAAGTATTATACGGGGACTAGGTCATTGCTTCCGCAAAATCAGAAGTCCCGGGATAATACCCCAGATACCACTAAGCATAAAGACCCAGTATCTCAGAAAGCGGGACCTTTCAAACAAGATTTCGGGGGTTACCCATATATCCGAGAGATGTTCCCCACGAGATAAGTAAGTTTGAAATTTAGGTTTATATCTCGACCAAATCTACTAAGTGTGCGAAAACCTACTGACACATCATCAGTGAGACCGTTTATCACATTTTAACTTTCCAATTATTTAGCATGCTGTGATCGTCTACTGATGTACTATCATTTCCTCTTTTTCACAACAAAAACTCATTTTTGATTTTATCATGTTTTTGTCTTTTTCAAATTTTCAAATATTTTTGGATTTTCTGAAAATCTTACTCCCCCTAAAATTAAAAAACTATTTAAAAACAAATTTGAAAACAAATTGTACAAATAAAGTGACAACTGATATCGAATCACTTCAATTCGCCATCCACTTGGCATAAACAATCAGAACTCCTCCTTACAACAAACTATTTTCCCATTATGATTTCAAAACACTTAAGTTTGTTTTAATCAAAATGGTTTTTCCGAAAAAGTAGTTTTGCTGATTTCATAAAACCACTTGTAGGTTTGGGGATCAATTCATCACTTTGTTCTTTCATCTTCAACCTTTTGAAAAATAACAGTTTTAAATTCAAACACCAAATACCACTTGTAGGAAATCAAGTACAACTTAATGTCCCCGATTCACCACTTATAGGTCGAAATATCACCGAAGTGAATTTCTCAAGAAAGATGCCGATTCCTGCTCCATGATTACCAACTTGGGAGCTCCGGCAAGTCAGAATTTTTACATATGAAAAACAGACATCCAAGCCTGACCAAACTTGGATGTGACCTTTTCAGTTTCATTCGGGGTGTATGTTGCCTTCTTTGTTTCATAAAAATCTTTTACCCCTTTCACTTTTCCATCGATCATCTTTCCAAAAATCTTTTTCACATTTTCATTAAAAACCTTTTCAACATCAAATCCTTTTTTTCAGAATAAAATTGATTTGAAATCTCAACTTTACCAACTTTTTATTTAAAGTTTTCAGCCCGCAATGGTGGAAAGTTAACATCATCCATTGGCGGTACTGAGTTATCACTTTTAACCTCAACTTGTGGCTCCTCTGACTTTGACGAGTTAGATTCATCACCAGATTTCTCATCAGATTTCTTAACAACCCACTTTTGGTTGTCAAGATTTATTCTTCTCTTGTAAAACCTTTTCGAACATTCACTAACTTCATATGTTGAATTTTTAAACACTTTGAACTTTTCTGTTGGTGGTTCGGTTTTATCAACAATCTTTTCTTTGAGTTTAGAAACAACTTCCTATTTTGTGTTGGTAGCCATTGGACAGTTCCAGGCGATGTGACCAACTTCTTGACATCGGTAACATGTTCTTGTCTCCTTTCTCTGATAAGCTCCATTCTTCTCAAACTTTTGTTTTTCTGCAAAGAACTCTTTGTTTGATTGCTTCCAGAATGAGCTCTTTTCTTCTTCCTCCGAACTTGCTCCTGAAACAAATACAGTTTTTGGTTTATAAGTTTTCTCATTTTTATGATTTTTTGGTGGAATAAAACCTAAGCCTTTCTTTTTGAAATTACTGTTATGGTTTGGTTTCTTTTGATAACCTGAACCAGAACTGTAACCTTTTTTCTTGTTTAACCTTTGTTGAACTCTTGAGGTGTAAGATTTAGGTTTTTTAGAAAGACTTTCATCTTTTATTTCAGAAATATTAATTTTTGTTAGTTTGAAAACCTTTTTGATCATCTCAGTTTTAACACCTCTTATTGGAAATTCCTCATCAGAATATAATTTGTCTGAATCATTCAAAGTATACGCCACTTTGAATGTTTCTTCATTCAAATTAGATTTGATAACAAGAATTCTTTATTATAAACCCTTTTAACCGACGATTTTGGACTGTTGAATGCTGAACTCGAACTTTCAGACTCAGACTTTGACTCTGACTCCTCATCCTTATCCAATACCTGATCGACCACCTTTTTTATTAACTCAGACTCATGATCAGTGTCAGACGTTGTGAATGTGACGTCAATGTTTTCTGGTAACTCATCAGTTGTTTCGGATTTTAACTTTATATTGACAGCCTTTTTGACTTGCTCCACATTCGGTTTTCTGGGAGAATAACCTTCCCAGATCGGAGGTGGACACTTGTTATAATTTGCACTTTGTTTCTTACCAGTATCCTTTTCTTTTGGCTTCTCATCTTGAAAGGCTTCAAGACCTGCAACAGTTGGATAAATTCTGTCAATTAGATAATCAGAACTAGACTAACTCTGTAACAACCGTCTGATTCTTTCATTCTCTATTTTTTCTGTCTCCAACTCTTGCTTCCACTTTGCACTTTCTTCAATGTAATAATTGATAGCTTTTTGCTTTGACATCATTACAGCATTCATCATTGTCAACACATCTTCTTTTTCTGAATTCGTCTTTTGGAGACCATTCACTGTTCTATTCAACACATCATATGATTTTTTCACATAATTGAGATCGAACAGTAATTTTCTTTCATCTTATCTTGCTCACTCATCTTCTTATCTTTTTCTTCGCATTTCTTGCAAGATTCTGAACACTTTAAACATGGTTTTGTTACTTCAACAATCTTCTCAATTTCAACAATCTTTTCAACTTCAATCACTTTTTCAACTTCAATTATCTTCTCATCTTCAACTGCCTGCTCAGTAGCTTTATCTTCTTTACTTTGTTCAAAATTCTTTTCCTGAGCAATATTTTTACACTTCATCCTTTTCTGTTCCTTTGCTGCTCGTTTCTCCTTTAACTTTTCCAAACGATCTGCAAAATAAAATTGAAAACTTTCAGGAGATAAATGAGTTTTTGCAATATTAATATGCATTTCTTCCTCATCATCACTGTCATCAGTTGATGATTGATCAAACACTTGTGTCTGTTCTGAACTATCATCTGAAGAACTAGATTCATCATCTTGATTCTTCTCATCATCAGCAAACACTTTCATCCATTCTTTCATCAAATCTGGTTCTTGAACTATCTGTGCAATTAATGCAACTGTTTTTGAATCAGGTGAAATATATTTGTCCCAACTAAAACCTTCTGCCACTTTTTCATCATCTTGGTCAATTATGCCAAAATAAGCTTTCTTATTTGCTTCTTCGATCATTTTAGTATGTGCAGTTTGTGGTTCTTTTTGTTGATAAGATTGATGAGCAACTTGTTGATATATGGCTTTTCGATAATAATCATTACCACCAAACGGATTCTTTGCTCCACTTGCTTCTCGATTGGTACATTCCCTCTTGAAATGTCCTTTCTCCCTGCATCGAAAACAAGTAACTTTAGATTTATCAAAACCCAAAGTAGAAAGATTTGCATCCAAGAAATCATCTCTTCCTGTAATCATCTTGAATTTTTCTGCTCTTCTCAGAACACTTGCTAAACACCATTTAATGTCCATAAGCTCCATTTCCTCAGCATCGATCTGATCGTAATCCTCTTTTGTCAACATAGGATTTCCGATCCTTCCTGCAACCAATCCTTCATATGATTCTAACAATGTAGCTAGCAATGACATATGACTTTTAGCAACTTCTTCAGAAAATTTTTGACCATTCTGAAGATGCAACGCGATGTTGCAGTGTAATACATGACCATTGCTGTTGTTTGAACTTTGGAACTGATGACTCGAGGTTGATCCCTTCGGATTAACACTTGGGTATGAGGAAAATCCACTGCTGCTATTTGGATTTTGATTGATTGATCCAGATGAGTTTTCTGCATTGAAAGCAGTTTGGATTTTTGGACTTGCTTCGACATCCTGAACACTCCCTTTGAAGTACATCTTAACATCTTGTTGTGCACTTGGATTGCTCATTCTAGCAATCTTTTGTTGCTCAAGATCTTGTCCTTCAATCTTTTCGATGAACTGAGAAATTGTCAAGCCATCATATTCTCCAGTATTCTTTAATATCATAAAAAATGCACCCCATTCTTTCTGAGGTAAAGCATCAGCTAATTTGTCAACCCATTCCTCACGATCTTTGTTGATATCTAATAATGACATTGACCGTACTAAGTAACAATATCTTTCAATCAATTTCTTTGTATCTTCTCCCGGCAAACTTGTAAATAAATCAAATTCTTTCTTTAACAATGATTTTTTACTCTTGATCATCTTCTCACTTCCCTCAAACTTAATTCGAAGTGCTTCCCAAATTGAACGTGAAGTCTTATCATGTTGAAGCAATATGAATATGTCTTCTTTAATAGCTTGCTGGAGTAAACTAATCATCATCTTTTCTGCTTTGTACATGTCTCGTTCTTTATCTGTAAATTCAAAAATCCTTTTTTCAACTCCCAAATCTGTACGTGGTAGTACATACTTTTTATCAATACACTCCCAAGATCTCAAATGATTAGCTTGAACCCAGTTTTTAAACCGATCTTTCCAACCATAATACTCCTCAATGCCCATTAGTTTCGGTGGTTTTTGCAAAGTTCCAGTTTCATTTTCCATGTTCATGTTCTGAGCAATAGCAACAGGTGTACCCAGGGCAGTAGCAAATGCGTTATAAAACTCTTCTTCCATGTTTCGGAGAAATTTTTCACAAACCAGTCACTTTCAAACGAAATCAGATTTCAAACGAAATGCCTTTGGTGCAAAATGAACTTCCTCAAGCGAAATGACCTACAAAACACCTTCAAATGAAATGAGATGCTTTCGTACGAAATAGGTGATTTCGTACGAAATGAAATACTTTCACATGAAATAAGGTATTTCGTGCGAAATGAACCAACTTTCAGCTGATTTCGTGCGAAATAACAGACTTTCACACGAAATGAGGACACTTTGGTACGAAATAGTGATTTCGTACGAAATAGTTCACAAGATATGTTGACTTCGTGTGAAATAAAGGATCTATTCCGTGCGAAATACTGCTGACATCATCATGTCGATCAGATTTTTGTTTAATTAACCAGGTTTTAGTCCAATTTTAGGTCTGAAACTTTCAAGGCTTTGTTAAAACACAGTTTCGCATATAATGTGTGAAAATCAAGCCATTTTAACCATGAAATTTTGTTTAATTTTGAAAAGAAGGTGTAGAAATCAGATTTTTGAGCCGAATCAGTAAGAACTCTTCCTCCTGAGCTTTGATACCACTTGATGGATCGTTTTCACGACCAAACGAGTCGTTCAGAAGAGTTTTTGCTCAATACGAGAGGCGGAAACAAATGTATCGAGGTGATTCAGCTTGCAATTCACTTTAAACTGTCTTTTGATTGATATAACAACGATTTACAGCAAGTAGACACTTCGGCAGCAGTTCGGCACTGAAACCGGAAAGTTACAAATGAGATGGCACATCAAGTATTTATAGGGATGGTGATTTCGTACGAAACCATTCATGCGAAAACAACTTTACACGAAATGACTATTTCGTGCGAAATACCCAGCTGATTTCGTGCGAAATAACAATTAGTCATTTCGTGCAAAATACCCCTTCAACACATATTTGACATTTTTCTCGTACTACGTGCCCTGATCTATCTATCTAGTACAAGACTCGATACAAGACGAAGTCGACAGACGTATGCACCAATAATAAATAATAGAAGGTCGCATCACGATAGCATGCTTTAAGTATTTTGAAGGCATCTTAAATACAACTAGGGTTGTAGGTACCCCGCACTTTGCAGCGGGGAACATTTGTTGTGCGGAAGTGTTTTGCGGTATGTTTGATAAAACCGTATGTACAAAAAGTATTCGATAAACTTCATCCGATATTGTAAACATGTAGCTAGTTTATTGGATATCTTAGACATAATTAATTTAAAAAATATGGTCTCATGCTTTGGTCCTATAGTATAGACTTGCAAGTACACAGTAACAAAATTTGTACCCTTAACTCCATTTTTATTCTTGCTCCTTGATGTCGATGTGCACGACTTTGTTTCGTCAGCATTCGTCGAATGACTTTCTGATGAATCTGAACTTCTGTTATCACTATCTTTGTCCTTGATAGAATCAGACAGTGAAACATAAATTAAAGCAAAGAAAAAGAAAATGAGGGGTGAATGTAGTGGAAACGGTGATGTATAGTGTCTATGACCATGTTAATCACACACTTGATTATAGCAACCACTGCCACATCCATTAAAAAATGCATTGAAACTATACAAATTGACTCAAATCTGAAAGGATCATCATAGTCTTTGAACCCGCTCATTGGCGCTACGGTTGCGACTAGAGTTACCATACCAGGTAGCAAGCCAAGATCATAATAACAAAGAAGATCTACAGTTGCCTTCTACAGTGATTTACTTTATTCTCCTCTAAACATACTCTTCTCCTGTAAACATACATGCATTGATATAATAATAAGTGTACTGCATCGAAAAGTAAACTTTCAATATGAACACATCTGGTTTGCTTAGACGTGTGTTCGAAGGCTCGGATATACTACCTCATTGTGGCTGCAAATCATCAGATTGCCACGCCAAAACAACGAAGATAGACAATTTTCTTATATCATCACGGCCCATTTAATTTTCTCTTAGTTACAATTTGCACTAAAAATGTCGACAACCACAGACGTTAACTAAAACATGTAAAATTCTTTATTTCAAAACCTTAAAGGAAAAGAATAAGCACAGAATAATCGTTAAATCACTAACCAATAAGCAACCAAGGCTTTGAATCTGCGCAAATCTTTGAAACATACCACAATGACGCAAGGCTGACCTACAAAAGCACACCCCACGATGATCAAATTCTGATAACCAGAACATGCAAACTGTGGCGACCACACCTTCGTGAATACGCAGGATGTTGGACCGTGTTCCGACCCTGAAAAGTCAGTCAAGGATGTTCATCTTCACGTATAAAGGCGGAATCAGTACACGCAAAGTAACAACAGCTTTTCTCTTCAATTCCTTCTCTTTATTAGCTTTCTAGAATGATTTTGACAGAGTTTCGTTACCAAGCTAATGACCAGGTCTCGCTCCAATGTCAGACATCAATGACCAGGTTTCGCTCATATCAGCTATATATAGGCCATGTGGTTTCGCTCTTATGACACTTGACAAATAAGCGAAACCTCTAAAGTCCCTATAAGCGAAACCACCTAAAGACTCTATAAGCGAAACCCTATGATGTACATATAAACAAAATACCTCTAATCTATGTACATAAAAGCGAAACTCAACATAAAAACCTAATTTTGACTTTTAAGATCCTATGTTGACCTATCTTGACCTAAGACTTGATGTAGACGTAGTCAACAGACATTCCATGCACCAACAGACTCCCCCTTGGATGTTGACGAAGTCTTCAGCTCCGAGTCTTCAGTCTTGGTCTTTTCTCCAACTCTCTGTCTTCACATCATAAGCATTCTATCTTCACAGGTTCAGGATCTTATCCTAGCTCCATCTTCAAACTTCCCTTTGATTGTTGATCCAGACTCCCCCTTTCACAGACTCCCCCTCTCAATATGCTAGAATCTGAGGTCTTGATCTGGTTCAAGCTTTGACATTTAGCTTCTGTTGGGAATGATGAAGTCCAAAACCTGTTTCTCAAACATCAATCATTACAAACTATCTTTTCAACCATAAATCACAAACTCAATCAGTCTTAGAAATCCACTCAAGTATTCAGGTCCAAGTTAATGACCCTGATCACTCAATTAATCTACCAAGTTCAACTTAATGACCCTGATTGATCATTTGACGAATCAAACTGATTTTGAAAACATTTTCAAACATTTTCTGAAAATAACAAGTATCAAGTTAATGAACTTGTTTTTGACTGTCCAATAAATCAAACTTTATCAAAGTAAGCTCTCCTCATTCTTCAGTCCAGAATCTCCTGCATCTGCTTTAATCAACTGAGAATCCAACAATCAACTCTCCACTTTGGTTTGTCAAAAAATAAAGCAGAAATAAAATCTTTTTGGATTTTATAAAATGTTCTAAACTAAGAAATGAAATACAGAAAACTTAAATTGAAGAAAGTAAACAAAGTAAACTATTTACAAACATATTTTTGGTGAGCATGTCAGGGAATCATATCAGCTTTCCAGACAAATTACAAGTACCGTTAAGCTTCATTTCATACTCAGACTTAAACAATTCACCTCGATTGTCGATATACTGATCCATCTTAAATTCTCACACAAATTTCAATTTACTCAGGATACGAATTAGATGTATTATGAACTTAGCTCATTCATGTGTCCCACCTCTTGAATATACTCCCGTATCCAGAATCCCAATATTCAGTCTTACAGGTGAGTATACTACAATGATATCTTTACATAAATTAGGTAATGCGAGGGCCGAGGGATCTCAGGTCGATACTTCTGTATACGCAGAGAGATATCAGCTTCGACTTTACGGTATGTCCCCTTTAGAAGATCTTTTAGCTACAACAGCAGCGACTATCAATTTTATTGTTTCATCGGCATGCTGAGGGTTTATGCTATGTTTCAAGCATTGCAGAAAGTATTATCCAAGGACTAGGTCAGAACTACCGTTCAGCAGAAGTCCTGGAATAATACCCCAGACATCATTGAGTATAAAAACCTAGTATATCAGATTATGAGACCTTTCAAACGAGATTTCAGGGGTTACCTATATATCCAAGTAGTGTTCCCCACGAATTTCACAAGTTTGAAATTTTAGGTTTATATCCCGAATAAATCTACTAAATGTGCGAAAACCTATCGACACATCATTAGTGAGACTGTTTAACTCAATTAAACTTTACAAATCTTTAGCATACTGTAATAGTCTAGCCGATGTACTATCATTTTCCCTATATACACAAGCTCTTTTTCAGATTTTATCATGTTTTTGTATTTTTGCATTTTTTACTGTTTTTGTATTTTCTGAAAAATAAACTATATACACCTACCTATCTACTCCCCCTAAATACCAAAACAAGTAAAAAATCGACAAACCATTGCAGATTGTTTCTCGTCTTCATCCGCAACAGTACTCTCATCAACGCCAATAATGCCATCCGACACCGAAAGAAGCTTCATACCATTCAGTTTTAACAAATATTTAAACCGATTTTTATCAAAAGCTTTGGTATGTAAATCAGCTTTCTGTTCGTGAGTGTGGATTTTCTCAATTCGTATCAACTTTTTCTCAAAGCAATCACGAATAAAGTGATGACGAATTTCTATGTGTTTAGTTTTAGCGTGATGTACTGGATTTTTTGTTATATTTATTGCGGCCTTATTATCAACAAAAAGAGGTGTGTTAAGAAACTGCAAACCGTAGTCGCGCATCTGTTGCTGTATCCACAGGATCTGAGAGCAGCAACTGCTAGCAGAAACATACTCCGCTTCACATGTAGATAGCGCCACAGACGTTTGTTTCTTATACTGCCAGGTAACCAATCTAGGACCAAAGAAGTGGCATCCTGCGGTTGTTGATTTGGAATTGACTTTGCAGCATCCGAAATCCTAATCGGAATACCCTTCGAGCGTAAAGTCGCCTTTTCTAGGATACCACAACCCCAATGAAGGAGTTCCTTTCAGGTAGCGCAATATCCTCTTCACAATGATCATATGCGAAGCTCTCGGGTTAGATTGAAATCTTGCTGCGAGGCACGTTGGGTACATGATATCAGGACGTGAAGTAGTTAAGTACATCAAAGAACCTATCATGGATCGGTAGAACGTTTCATCAGCCCTGTCTCTGGTGAGATCTGGGTGAATCCCATGATTTGTTGCAAGTGGGGTAGCAGCTAGAGTAGAACTTGACATCCCAAATTTCTCTAGAATATCATGAACGTACTTCGTCTGGTGAATGAAAATTCCCTCAGGTAGTTGTTCAACTTGTAGACCCAGAAAGAATTTCATCTCCCCCATTGATGACATTTCGAACTTTTGCTTCATCACTGATTCAAAATCTTTGCATAGATTTTCATTTGTTGACCCAAAAATTATATCGTCCACATAAATCTGAACTATCAGAAGATGACCGTCGACCTCTTTAGTGAAGAGAGTGGCATCCACTTTTCCACGAATGAACTTGTTGGCTAGTAGGTGTTGCGACAAAGTCTCGTACCAAGCTCTCGGGGCCTGGTGTAATCCATACATCGCTTTGTCCAATAAGTAGACCTTGTTTTTGTGGATTGGGTCGGTGAAGCCCGGCGGCTGTCCGACATAAACCTCCTCTTTTACCTTCCCATAAAGAAACGCCGATTTTACATCTAACTTATATACTTTGAAGTTCTTCCAAGACGCAAATGCAAGGAAAATTTTGATTGCCTCTAGACGTGCTACAGGAGCATAGACTTCTGTAAAATCAATTCCCTCCTGTTGACTAAATCCCTGAACTACAAGTCGAGCTTTGTTCCTTATAACAACTCCTCTGTCGTCTCTCTTACACTTAAATACCCATTTTGTATTTATTTTCCTATGACCATCCGGCAAATCAACTAACTTCCACACTCCTAATTTCTCGAATTGACTCAATTCCTCCTGCATTGCATTGACCCAAGAGTCTTCAGTAAGCGCCTCTTTGTAAGTTCTTGGTTCAACATGCGAGATAAAACAACTCAATGAGAATTCAGTTTGCAAAGGAGCAACTTTTGTATAAAAACATGTAAGCCCTTTATCAATCTGTCTTCGAGTGCGAACTCCTGTCTGCAATTCTCCTATGATCAACTCCTCTGGATGATATGAAAAAGTTAGCGGCATCACTTCGCTTGGAACATCTACATTTCCCTCCAGATTAGTAACATTCTGATCAGCATCTTGTTCACCAACTTGGTTTGTTTGACTTGAAATCTTAATTTGCTCCCCATCAGAATCTGAATCACCATGATCAAACACTGGCATGTTTTCAGCTTCTTGATTATCATTCTGTTCCGACTGATTATCCTGAGCAACTTCATTCTGTTGGACATCATCATGTTCACCAGCATTACTCGGACCTGCTTCATCGTCATTTGAAGTTTCCCGTGGTCTTCTAGAATACTCAGCTGGAAACCTTAGCTGCGACTCATATTCACGCAAAATATCCAACTCATCAAAGAAATCTTCATCATCCTCTGATTCTTCTCTCATGTCAAACGAATCCCACAGTTTGTCATAATGATAACGCCATGAATCACCAGGATTCTTCGGCGGCATAGTATAACCTTGACATTCAACATTTGCAGCTTCAATAATCCGCTTCTCACTTGGAACGAAGACACGTCGCATCGGATTTGCATAACCAACAAATATTCCCTCAATGCACTTCGGACCAAACTTTCCATCAGGCTCTATAACAGTACAGGGTGACCCGAACGGTTCAAGATACTTCAAATTCGGTTTGCGGTTATTGATTAGCTCAAAGCATGTTTTGTTGAACTTCTTGACAGTGAGAACCCTGTTGAGCGTATAGCATGCGGCGGAAACAGCTTCAGCCCAAAAATTTATTGGTAACTTTGAATCTGCGAGCATAGTTCTAGCCGTCTTGATTAGTGTCCGATTTTTGCGTTATGCGACTCCATTCTGCTGCGGAGTGTACGGAGCACTAAACTCATGCAATATACCTCTTTCATCACAAAATTCTTCCATCTTACTATTCTTGAATTCAGTACCATTGTCACTACGAATTCTTTTGATACGCCTTTGGTACAGATTCTCAATTTTTCTGAACAATGCCATCAAACTGTCAAATGTTTTGTCTTTCGTCTTCAAGAAAGAAACCCACGAAAATCTGGAATAATCATCAGTAACGACCAAACAATAGTAATCTCCTGTAATACTTTTGACATTCACAGGACCAAACAAATCCATGTAAAGTCTTTCCAGAGGTCTCGAAACTGAATTAACTTGCTTTGTAGGGTGTGACTTTTTCTTCTACTTGCCTTTAACACAGCTAATGCACTCCCCTTCCAGATGAAAACCTTTGACATGAACTCCAAGAACCAAATCATTGTGCACCAAGTGATTCATCTTCCTTAGATGTATATGCCCCATCTTTCGGTGCCACAATCTCGATTCTTTCTCAGTTGCTCTAGAAACAAAACAATGTGCTTGACCAGTATATGTAGTTGCTACACTCATATCTAACACATATAAATCATTCACTCTAGGTGCCCGCATGATAATCCATTCTTCAGGAATAACACATCCTGGTTTCAAGATCAAACATTCTTTGTCTGTGAAGTGAGTAGTATACATATTGTCACAAATCTGCGAGATACTTAGCAGATTGTTCTCCAGCTCAGTAATGTAGTTAACTCTTTCAAACGTCACAATCCCGTTGGATAACGTTCCTTCACCAATAATTCTACCACCTTCATGACCAGCAAATCCCACATAACCACCATTGATATTTCTCACATCATATAGCAACGTAGTCTTCCCAGTCATATGTCTTGAAGCTCCACTATCCATGATCCATCTGGATACAAGTTTTGGAAGATCCTGCACATAACAAACTTTGACTTAACCAACTTCAATAAAGATGCCGATTCATGCTTCGCGATCAAGGAAGCTCCGGCAATTCAAACTGTTTAGTCAAACATGGAGTCCACCCAGGCCTCATCAGCCTTAGGTGTAACCTTGACTCTCGCAATTTGAATTTTGAAGTTTTCAGCCTTAAGAGGTGGAAAATTTGCATCATAATCAATTTGAATTGAATCCTCAGAAGGTGAAATCTTTTTCTCACTTTTTGGTTTCCAAACTTGTTGAGATAATGCAACCCGCTTGTAAAATTTGTCATTTTTAGTTACCACTTTCTTTACGGGTTCATTTTTTACTTTGATGTTGTCATTTTTACCACTCTTTTTTCTCAACAACGATTGGTGCTTTACCCTTTTCGTCAACTTTCTTCTTTTGAATCTTCACAGTTTCAGTCTTAGGCTTCACATTGGTACACTTTCGTGCAATGTGACCCACTTGATTACATCTGAAACATGTTCGAGTATCAACAACTCGACTTGTGCCTTCAGACTGATACTGTGAAGCTCTTTTCTCAAAGAACTCTTCATTCGATTTTGAAAAAATCACTTTCTCTTCATCAGCAAGTGAACTCGAACTGTTCACAAACTTTTTCTTTTCAGCAAACCTCTTGTTTGGAACATTTATTCTCTGATAATTCCTACCACCCTGATAACCACCCGACCAGTTATTTCGATTGTTATTATAAAAACGTGATGGATTAACAGATTTCTTGTAGTATGATTTATCTTTCTCAAAACTCATTTTTCTCTTTGTTTTACTCAACTTGTTCACTTCTGACAACTCAACTTCGACCAACTTGAAAACATTTGTCAATTTGTTCATATTAACATTCTCAATCGGAAACTCAGAATCCGAATACAACTTATCAGATCCAGCCATCTTGTACATCACAAGACCCGGTTCATCACTTAAGTTGTTTTTGGATTTTGGTTTCTGAATGTACTTATCCAAGAAAACACCCATCTTCCTCAGTAGTGTCACTATCCGTTTTTAGCACATTTTCAACAACACCTTTTACAATATCATTTTGGACACTATCGTCATTGAAAGATGTGAACGTGACATCAATTGAATCCGGAAGATTCATTTCACTTTCTTCTTCAATTTCAACCAACCCTGATTGCTTTTTCGTGTAGTTATCAAGAACAGGTGGTGGAACTTGATGAAAACCCACCCCAGTTCCATCAGAGTACACATCTTCGCCTGCTTTGTCTTTCCCGATGGGTTTGGGAATAATGTGTTGCAAAACAAAGCTGGCGGAGCTGTAACTGTTAAGCTTCAACTGGATTCGCTCGTTTTCAATTTCAGCCTCTTGAAATTTAAGTTTCAGTTTAGCGATTTCATCTAGTTGTTGGTTGATTGATTCTTCTTTTACTCTAAGCACTGCTTTTAGGTGTTCATTTTCTTTATAAGTTTTACCATTTCGATCATCATTATCTTTCATTGTGCTTTTGAGTTTTTCAAACTTCTCAGAAATCTGACGGTTTTCAAGAATTAACTTTTCATTTTCTTGTTTAATTTTGTCATGATCAATTTTATCATTTTCAATTTGGCTAGTTAATTCTCTTATCCGTTCAGTTGAAACTTTAACTGTTTTGTCATGATCAAGAATCTGATTCTCAACGCTTCTGACCTTTGCTGTCAGATCTTCAACTTTCTAACCTGACGCATTTGTTGACAAGTTTGAACTGACCTGGCTTTTTGACTCAGACACGGAGTTAGAGTCTACCTCAAGTGCCTTAGCAGCCAGCACTTTGTCAGCCATTTTTCCCAGGTTCTCTGCAGTCAACTCCTGCGTTGTGTCAATAACTCCAGTATCAACTTTCTTTGATTTCTCTGTCTCTTCTTTCTCCTTCCTCTCTTTTTCTTCTTTCTCCTTCTCGTCTCCAGTTCCCCACCATTTATTCTGCCAATACTCATCCTCATCTTTGATCTCCTTGATTATGGCTTCCAGATCAAGAGCTTTGTCATCGATCGCAATATTTCCATATTCATCAAGATAACACTCTCTGTCCGGATCCCATCTTCTCGCTCTCTTCGCTTCCAAATAGATACGAGATATTCTAATTATTCTGTTTTCAGCCAGCATTTTTCTGTATCTATATTTCTGCTCTTCAGTTCTATCGTCTTTCCACGGAATAGGTTCGTCATTTTTCGCCATGAATGCGTAACCAACTGCATCTTCCTCCGGTAGAACCTCTTTACTCCAATCATACCCTTCATCATCATAAATCACCGCAAGAGCTCTAGATTTCTCTTTGTTGTCTTCAACCTGCTTCAATCTAGGCGGCTCAGATTTATTCTGATGATAAATTTCCTTCTTGTAATAATCATATCTGAAAGGGTTCTCCGACTCATCAGCATAAGCATTTCTGCATTCTCGCTTGAAGTGACCTTTCTGCTTACACTTGAAGCAAGTCACCTTGGACTTATCGAACCCGAATTTGGTAGATGGACCACCAATTGTCTTCCTGCCGGTAATTTCCATGAAACGATGTGCTCGACGAACAGCACTGGCCATAGCCCAAAGAATATCGATCAGCTCCATTTCTTCCGGATCAATCTGATCATAATCTTCTTTCGTCAGATTGGTGTTGCCTATCTTCCCAGCTACTAACCCTTCATACGATTCCAACACTGATGCTAGGAAGATCATCTGCTGTTTGGCCGACTCCTCATCAAAATTCTGAGCATTCTTCAAGTCTATTGCGATGTTGCATTGAAAACGATTCTTTGCATCAGAATGACTTCCAGATGATGAAGATCCACTGTGATAACCACTTTGATTTCCACTGCTTTGACCACTTTGACTTTCTTTGCTTGATGTGGATACATTCTCAGCAGAAAACGCAGTTTTGGGAGAGGTTGCTTTTGGCATCATGCTATTTGGATAATATAAATCCAAATTTTGCTGGTAGGATGAGTGATTGACTTTGTATGTCTTCTTCAATTCCAACTCGTGACTCTCAAGTTTCTCAATCAGCAAATCTAATGTCAACTTTTCTGGTGCTTTGATGGTATTCTTCAGCATCAGCGCATAATATCTCCAATCCATCTCGTCAGGCAATGAATCGAACAATTTGTCGATAAGATCATCTTCAGAATATCTGATATCATGTCTTACTAATTCCAGCTTCAGATGACCAAACCTTTCTGTCACACCCCCAAAATCCACATGCGGAGTACCACCGCTTGGAGGCGTGACTGACCAGGATCCAGCCACCAATTATACTGAGCATTGATTAATAGTAAAAATATTCAGCAACCACAATAGTTAGTAAACATCCTAGTTTAAAGTTTTAAAAGTTTAAGTTCGAATAATAGTCTAAGTAAGTAGCGGAAGCACAACCCAAACAGTTTCAAAATAAGGTTCATAGTTCGAGATTATTTAAAACCCAACACACTGGTTAAGACGACCACTACACTTCCCCAAGCTGCAAGCTCCTGAGTCACGGGTTACCTGCAAAGCATGCAGTAGGGTGTCAACAAAAATGTTGGCGAGTTCACGAGATGTCCAGTTTTAACTTTTCGAAAAACATAGGTTGTTTAGATAAAGCATTTATAATCACGGCATGGGGAGCTACCCCATATGAAAGCTACTAAACTGAAGTTACCGAAACTATTGACGAGAAGATTTTTGTGCCCTAGGTCAATGTCTATCGTCATTGACCAAGATGCAAGGTCTACTAGTTCACGCCCGAGCTCCCCCGGTCACGGTGTGAGGTTGTCAAACCTAATAGCGCTATCAACTAATAACCCGTTCGCCCCCGGCGATTAATCGGTACTGTAAGCAGGGACTTAATGTGATAGAGATTCGTTTAGTTTTGCTAGTTGTGATTTATAAATAATACCCAAACACATTTTCCCCCAGAAATAGTAGTTTAAAAGTCATTCTTGATTTTGTTCGTGTCCCTCCCTGGGACGCATGCTTTTAGTGTGTGAACTCACCTTGGGTTGCTCGACAGTTTAGTTTACTTGGTTAAATACGCTGGTCACCACGTCCTAATATGGTTACCAATATGGGTCAGGCTCGGACACAAGTAATCACGTATATGGTACACGTATCTAACACATAGCATACAAATCATACAAGGTTATTGGGCCTGCCCTAATACTCGAACAGTTAATTAGTAACACTTAGTCCAGATAAACAGTAACAGGAAATTCATGCAGCCCAAACATTAGATGCGGCCCAATAACGAAAACAAGTAGTCCCACTCGAGACAAGGTGGTCTCGAGTCGAGACCGAGAGGTCTCGAGTCGCAACCAAGTGGTCTCGGGTTGTAGCGGGGTGGTCTCGAGTCACGCAAGTGCGAGTCGCAACCTCAGATGTCTCGGGTTCAGCCTCGAGTCGAGATCATGAGGTCTCGAGTCGAGACCTTGCTGATTTCGAGCTGTTACTTGGTAGTTTGATGGTCTCGAGTCGAGACCGGAGGTCTCGACTTGCACATCTGATGACCGAACCTTCTAGAACCTGTCCGATTGTACTATCCAATAGAATTTCATGTTCATGATCCTTAGTACTAACCAATACAATTTCACCAACATGTTTTCTTGTCTATTCTTAATACAAAACAGATCAAAACACCCAATTTCCACATATTCATTGCATATTCAAACAGTTCATATCATGTTCATATAGTTCATCTTTAGGGTTTTTCACCATCACACATGATTATTCAAATAACACACATCATTCACTCGAGATTTAATCAAACCAACACATTCTCTATGACTCAATGTAACATGCATTCCATAAGCAACAATGGTATAGTATTTCATTCTTTTCTTTAAGAACATTTATGTGCAACAATCATAACAATGTCCTAATCAGCCTATAGTCATGCATATTATTTACACAAGAATAACATACTCATAATCACCAACATAATTATTCACACATCTATCCTAGCTTATCCGAATAGTGCAATGCTTGCCTACCATCCATATTCATCCATGTGAACATTCAACATAACAAGCCACCATCATGCTATAAATTCACTCTAATGACACCATTTTATACCTAAACATTTAGTAAAGCACTTAAAACACTAACCGGTTGTGACAAGGCACCGAGACAAGAAAGGAAACGAGAAAGTGGAGTGTCCGAGTGATGATGATGAGCTTGGCCGAGTCTCCTTGTTGTTGCCGATTGATCCGAGAGGAAGAAGGGGAGGGGTGATGCTTGATTGTTAGGTTTTAAGGTTTTCTAGAGAGAGAGAGAGAGAGAGAGAGAGAGGGAGTGAGGATGAAGTGAGAGAGGGTGTAAAGGAGAGTTTGTGAGGGTTTTAGGTTTGTAGAGAGAGGGTGGTGCACCCTAAGTGGGTTTCCGAGTGGGCTAAGGGAGGCGCATGGCCCAACCGGCCTAACTATTATACTGCTCACTCAAGACCGAGTGGTCTCGAGTCGGGTTCATGGTCTCGGTTCACTATCATACGTATATATATATATATATATATATATATATATATATAATACACATACTTAATACAAGGATCACATGACTCGTTAAGAAAAATTCACGAACTTTCATTTAATAATATTTACACAAAAGAACTGAAGCAAGAGGGTTGTTCGGGGAAAATCCAGAGTGTCACACTTTCTATCATTTTACAAACTGACTCGTTCTTTAAACACCCAAACATATCAAACTCTTTCTTAAGTAGTTTCATTTTGTTTTTCTTGATTTCTTCACTACCTATACATTTCTTTTCTAACTTTTTCCAAAGATCTTTTGCATTTGAATAATCGATCAGTGAGATTATGTCTTCCCGAACTGACTGAAATAACAATGCCACACATTTTTGTTCAGCTACAAATGAATCAATCTCATCAGCTGATCTTAAAGTTTCACCATTTTTGTTTCCATTTTCATAACCGTTTTTCAAACTCTTCCAGCTGGGAAATGCGAATGCCATCAACCAGTCTTCAAACTTTCTTGACCACCGACTGTATTCCTCGATAGCCATTAGCTTTGGAGGTTTATTGAATGTCCCAAAGGCACTTTCAGATTCCCAAGCTTCCTTTTTCTTCTCTTTCGGCGGATTCTCATTCGTATTGCTAGACAGAGAATCATCGTTTCCGGAATTTCCAGCGAATGCGTACATGTTGCTAAACGGGTTCAAGAAAATGTCATCCATCTTGAGTGTACCTGCAAAATCAACAAACACTTAGAAAATTTTTTGAGATTTTGAACAAAATAGTGACACAAAAGCGAAATCAGCTTGTATGTCAACAAAAGCGAAATCAATTGTGTGACAGAGAAGCGAAACCAGTTGTGATGACTAATAAGCGAAATAGGAAATGTCACAATAAGCGAAATCAATAGTGTCTGAATAAGCGAAACAGGCTGTGTGACATATAAGCGAAATATCAAAGTGACATATAAGCGAAATATGCAATGTGTCTCTAAGAGCGAAATAGTAGGATGTCCCTATCAGCGAAATCACAATATGTCCCTATCAGCGAAATCAGAAAGTTTATGTCCTTTTCAGCGAAATTAAGGTGACTTATGTCCGTAAAAGCGAAACTAGATGAATTATGTTCTTATCAGCGAAATTAGACAACTGGAATGTCCTAATCAATGAAATCAGGCAACTGGAATGTCTGTATAAGCGAGATGTCCGTAAAAGCGAAATCACTTCGATGTCCGAATAAGCGAAACCCGGTTTTTACCCAATTTTTACCATTTTTAAGCCGAATTTAAACCTGAATCTTTCTAGGGTTTGTTATTACTGTATTTAACACGTTATACTCGAAATTTAGACCATTTCAACCGTAGGAACTATCTCAAATCGAAAAAGTATGAGAGAAAGTGAGTAGAAATGAGAGAATTTTGTCGAATCAGCTGCAATAGTATGAACTCCTCGTCCTGAAGCTCTGATACCACTTGTTGGACCGTGTTCCGACCCTGAAAAGTCAGTCAAGGATGTTCATCTTCACGTATAAAGGCGGAATCAGTACACGCAAAGTAACAACAGCTTTTCTCTTCAATTCCTTCTCTTTATTAGCTTTCTAGAATGATTTTGACAGAGTTTCGTTACCAAGCTAATGACCAGGTCTCGCTCCAATGTCAGACATCAATGACCAGGTTTCGCTCATATCAGCTATATATAGGCCATGTGGTTTCGCTCTTATGACACTTGACAAATAAGCGAAACCTCTAAAGTCCCTATAAGCGAAACCACCTAAAGACTCTATAAGCGAAACCCTATGATGTACATATAAATGAAATACCTCTAATCTATGTACATAAAAGCGAAACTCAACATAAAAACCTAATTTTGACTTTTAAGATCCTATGTTGACCTATGTTGACCTAAGACTTGATGTAGACGTAGTCAACAGACATTCCATGCACCAACACAGGAGATCCAACAAAAGCCACCAACTATAACCGAACTGAATAGGCAGAGATATTGAGCATGATTAAGCACTAACCGGAATCCAAAAAAGAAGATTTTCTGTTACTAATGATTATGTATCTGATACTGATGATGATCTATATGCAAAAAAGAGAAGATTTTGTGATACTAACAATAATAGATGCGAGCCACATTTAATGCAACAGAGAATTGAAAGACCCCTGCTGGAAAATCATTGCGCAATATCGATGCACATAATTATTAATCCGATGCAATATAATTATTGTATATAATACTATATCAATGCATGTATATTTAGAGGAGAATAGAGGAGAAGCACTGTAGAAGGGAACAAAGCAACAAGATTGATAGAAACAAATAAACCCAAATCAAACTATTAAAAAGAAGCACTTGAAGCAACATCATCAATAGTAAACTTCCAATATGAACACATCTGATTTGGTTAGATGTGTTTCGTAGGCTCAAATACAGTACCTCATTGTGGCTGCAAATCATCAAATTACCAAGCCAAAACAACAAAGATGGTCGATTTTTTTGCATCATCACAGCGTATTTAATTTTCTTTCTCTGGTACAATGTTCATGTTTCTGATGTTCTCAAAGTACAGAAAGCAACAAAAACCCACATAAAACAAAACCATACCTGCAATCTCGCTGCAATATAAGCAACTGAAAGACCACTGCCGACAATTATGCTCAGTTTCTTCAAACTAAAACACATCATCATAGCCCATAAGTAGATACAATACTTATATTAACAGAAAAAATGTCTTACATACACCCAATATCTAGAACACCAGCAACAGAAAAAATGTTACATATCTGTGGAAGCAAAAGAGCATGAAGATGGGTAGGTTATGGTGAAGTTACCTGTTGCAACCACACCAAAAGATCTGGCAGACTTGAGATGCTGCATCAGAGCATCTTGATACTAAGGATTGCCATGAATGCGACAAATTGCCAGTGCATCTTGATAATGTTTGCACATATATCGTGACCCTCCAGTAAAGGAGGATAGCACAATCACCTGCTTTCCTATTCATGACTTGTTGTATCGCTGCGTACTATAGCATCATGCACACTTTGCAAGTATTCAGTGCATAAACGCGAATGGTTCTTTAAAAGGTAATCTAGCCTGCCCTGTTCAATACAGATATATGCATCAACCAAGTACTGTTGGAACAAACAATCACCTCTTAGCAACAGCGTATACATGTTATCATGCTTATGAATACGATAGTTCTAATACATGTTCATTGTTAGGTTACATTGACGTGAACCGTTGTAAGGCAAGCAAAGCTGAGGGCTCCATCCTTGTTCATCGTACACAAAAAGCAAAGGATATTGCAACGCCATATATGAATGGTGCAATTTACTAACACGTTTAGGAATATTATCCTTGTTACGAATAATTATGTCAAAGTCAACAGGCGTTGATTGCTGCTCAAACACAATAGCTCCAATAGTTGTAGTAGTAGGTATATATGATAACGAACTTCTCTACTATCACTATTTAAGCGGATACAAAAGTCTGGAATATCTTGAGACAGGCGAACGTCTTTGGCAGTTCTAAAAACCTTAACTAACTCGTTAGTCTCGTCCAATGTACGTGACAATAGCCTAAAATGTCAACATCCAAAGATGATGCACCATGTTCGCCGAACAAATGAAGTATGTTTAAAACTTCGTTCTCAGTGTCGTATATATACATCTGCAAAAACTGTGGTGGCTCCTCTGGATCAGGAACCCACGAACCTAGCCACTGACAAACCTGAGCACTAACCTTAAAGACGTACGGACCAGGTGTAATGTTTATGGACCCGTCTACATCACTACCAAAAGAGGTCACAGAAAACATCGAATTATAAGTATCGATGTTACTTAGAAAGTCAGGTGTTTCAAATAGACGTTTTATTGAACTGGGAGGATCTCAAAGGTGACTTAATTTAACCTGACCACCTTTACAACCTTGATTATACCTTCGTCTACCACCCGAGGAAAATGGTTTCACATGTTCCGCGAACCAGAAGCGAGCCTTGCAATGCTCGTGAACATGAGTGCACTCACTAATATCCATGTACAAAGACATGGCAGAGGACATTGGGGGAAGATGTGGGCGACGAAGAAGCCTGCATGTTAGTATACGTGAAATGTGATACGCCGGCTAGCATTGCGATACATTTTTTGGACAAAGGTTGCGGCTGCGTCACCGCCGAAGACGAAGAACCCGCTAACTGATCCCATACATCATACCCAAATTCTGCGGAAAGTTTCCTACGATGGCGAGTGCCGTGACTATTATCCGAGCGCTGAGAAGCTATCCTCATAACTTTAGTATCTACCATATAACACACACATAGCCAGCTAAGGACTAAATAAGCCAAAAAAACTTCTTACAACATCCGACACATATACTTTTTTGCCATGCTAAACAATGACATCAAAGAAAATCCAGAGGAACATGCAAGAACAAAACTCCCAACAAAACATCAAAAGAATAGAATACGCACAGAACAATCGTATGCAAAAAAAGAGAAGATTTTCTGATACTAATAATAGAGGTGAAACATATTTAATGCAGCTGACTTTCCATATACAAAATTTTAAGCAGTGCGTACAACCACTAATGCAGCCTAATATTGCTAATTGATAATGTTAAAATACATACCTAAAACACAACCATTTGTTTATCAAAACAACCTTAAAGAGCTTAGATGTGTAATCGAGGGATAAACACATATAAAACCCTGGTAACAACATGGCTGCAAAGACAAAGTTGCACAGTGAAAACTATGTCGTCTGCATCTTGCCCCGTGATGCGTGCAAAATGTAACATATAAATTACATCAAGAGGCATAAAACTAACCCTTTTTAGTACTAATGTTGGAAAAAGCATGTTTTTATCTTCCTTTTGAATTTACAGGACCAAATGAGCTTAAATGAACAAAATGAGCAAATAAGCAGCCAAAACCAACATCAATACAAAGAAAAGGAATAAATGTGACATGTCCGACCCCTCGGCAGCATCCCCAAAGTAAAAAAAAACAAGGAATCAGAGGACTGACCACGGGGTCGTGCCCAGCTGAACACGGGGCGTGGTCAGGGACCTGCATAAAAGACAAACCTGTAGAAGCTTCCACGCCCACCACGGGGCAGTGTCCAGCTCAGCACGGGGCGTAGTCAACGCAAAGATACGAATCTTGCCAAATCTTGATAGTACAGATACGAAGTTGACCACGGGGCCCTGCCCAGGAGACACGGGGCCGTGTGGGGCCCTTTACTGGCACTTGTAATTAATGAAGGAAGAGAAAAGGCTGGCCACAGGGGTGTGCCCGCTGGACACGGGTCCGTGGCCAGAGTTCTGTGCAGGCTATAAATAGGGGTGCTTGGTTCACTTCAAAGGCATCCCTTGGTAAACCACTACTCTCCCACTTTGCCACCACTCCACCACCACTACAACACCAACACCCACCACCATCATCCATCATCCATCTTTAGAGTGTGTAGTAGTCTTGGGATCCAAGATTGATTGTAAGGGTTCTTGCCAATCAAAGGCCATATTTGGTTAAGCCTCTTACATCACCTGGTGAAGACAAGTCTTTATTGTATTACTTTTGATTTTTAATCTTTCGGCACTTTTTATTTGGGTTTGTATTAATAACGTTAATAATTAGTTTCTTATGTTGAAGGTGAATTCTTCCTATCATTTTTCTATGGTATCTTGATGTTACTTTACTGTCTATATAAAGTAAAAGATTGCATCATTCATGTTTTTACGGTCTGTATAAAGGCATGTTGACTACCTGGTCGGGGGTTAGGGGAATGGTTTGGTAAGGTTCTTGCCTTGTTCAGTGTATAAATCCTGTAAGGACCTGGTTCAAGCTTACTAGGACCTCCTTCAATACCCACTGGTTTTGGATGGCGGGGGTGCGAATAGCTTGAACCCCTCATATGTAAACTATTATTAATACATTAAACCGGCTTCTTGGGATTGTATCCTTGCTGACTCAAACCACTTAGCCGAGGGTAACGTCACTTTCAAAGGAGGGCCTACCATTTTTCGCATTAATAACTTACTTAATTATCTTTCAATATTCCAACCCTTTGGGATTGTATCCCTGCTGACTCAAACCATTGGGTTGAGGGTAATGTCACCTTCAAAAGAGGGGCCTACTACTATAATTAAGATAATCTCTTAAAAAGTCCGAAAGTGCGAAGATCATCAAAGGATACATTAAAGACGAGCCGGATCCAAGTGATTCTATCTTGTCTATCTGTTTTTATTTTATTTATCTTTGCATTTTTTAGTTTTTATTTTCATATTTCAAAACTTTTCTCAAAAAAATTTAGATTGATTAGACGTTGAGGATAGACCGGTACTAAAAGCTCTTGTGTCCTTGGACGACCTCGGTATCTTACCAACGCTATACTACGCTCACGATGGGTGCACTTGCCTAAGTGTGTGTTTAGTGTTAGTAGAATATCGTGTTATAAATTTAAAACTTGACTAATGTGTAAAATGAGCTTAAAATATCAATAAAAATATATCACGCTTTGCACACACCACCCCGTCAAGACGCTACCTGGATCTTTGATTTACCCTCAAAATACAACGATTATCACAACTTTAAAGCAACATTCGGTACAAATCACATTTTCATATGGATCAAGCAATTCCCATCCCAGGCTCAGAGCTCTAAAGCCAAATAGAAGTCCATGGCTGCAAGGGGGTTGCAAGCGAAAACATACCATCCACCATCCTTGCCACGCCAAGGCTACATGCTCATCAACTTTTAGTCAAATCGTTGAACTCATCATAGCCAAGACAAAAAACCTAACCAATGAAAATATAGGAACCAACAGCAGACAAAAGACGATGCCAAATAAAAACCCTAAGAAACCAATCGTCGTCTCAGTGGCATCATTTATCATTTTCCAATGACCGAAGCCGGAAGACACGCATCTCAAGGGAAGATGACCGCCCAAATAGGTCAATTGGAACAAACCACGAAGATAAACAGTGTTCATTTCCCGACCGTTGAGAGAGAGAAAACAGAGGCGGTGGTAAATGGAGAGAGCCCATCGTCGTATGGAGGTCAAACCCCCCCCCCCCCCCCACAAAACAGACACCAGTTGGTGACCGTGGTGGTGGTGTGATAGTGGTGACCCTCCAGTCACACCCCCCAGCATTTGTATGGAGGTCAAAACCCCCCTCAAAACAAACACCAGATGGTAACCGTGGTGGTGGTGTGACAGTGATGACCCTCTAGTCAATGCCCCTCCGTCTTCTCCTTCCCTCTTTTCTTTCTCTCAATTATGTGCATCGATATCGCATAAAGATTTGCCGGCATGAGTCTTTCAATTGGCTGCGGCATTAAATGTGGCTCACCTCTATACAAATATATATACGAAGGTAAAGTTAAAAAGTAAATCACTGTAGAAGCACTGTAGAAGGCAACTCTAGATTTTCCTTGATTTAATATTATATATAATGAGAGATTTCAGCAAGAAAAGAAGTTTGTTTAAATTTTGAAGTATAAATAATTTTATACTAGAATTTTGTAAGATTTGTTAGCTTTATAGGTTGTACTTTATGCTTCATTGGTGTGTTGTGCATTAGAGTGTTGTATGCTAATGATACAAGTTCTACAACAACTTACTATTATTTTGTTACATTTGTTGGCTTTATAGGTTGTACTTTTTGCTTCATTAGTGTATTGTGCATTAGAGTCTTGTATGCTTATGGTACAAGTTCTACAACAACTCATAGCTGTATTGTATTGTACCAAATGTTAAAGCACTTGATACATCCTCTTGATGCAACTTTTCTTGGTTGCTTGGCATGTTTTCTCCACGTGTCCCTAACTTCTTCTGTTACCAAGTTGATTGATGTTTTTTTTTTAAGTTTTGTATTGTTATAGGTTTTACATGGTTAATGTTTGATGTCATTTAACCTTCACCACGACAACGCGGGGGCTTTCATCTAACATTTTTTTACGTTTTGTCTAAATTTGTAAGTTGCCGGCCGCAACGCGGCGGGGTTCCATCTAGTTTATTTTATTTTCAAAAAAATAAATATTTTATTTATATTGCCTAGTTTTTGTTACGAAACAATAGAAACCCAGGTGGCAATTTTCACGTGGAACCCAAGTTTGTAGAATGGAATTTTGGGACCAACCCTTGCATGTTTTTACGACTTGATTTGACCGTTGACTCAATCTGGTTCATAATTAAAATCACGACCTTGTGACAATAACCTCCATATTGTTTTCCACACGAGTAAATTACTATAAGATTAGCTAGTTTAATCATATCAAATCTTTAGGTTACATTTTATGAGAGTACTTTTGCCCTTTAAAATTAACTAGGTTACTTTAATTTTTTTTACGTATAAAGGTATTTTAATACTTTTATGTGTTAGACCGTGGGGTATGGTGGGGCGTGGGTTTGGGGCATGGTGCGACACGTGGAGTATGGGGCACCCAAGACCAAAAGCCAATTTCAAAGGGGTATGGTGCGGCGTGGCCAAGCCACATCATAATGAGGTTCCGCCATGGCTAGTTCTCTTGACCAATGAGGTTCCGCCATGTCATGTGGGTAGCCCCGCCCAACGCCCGAGCTGAATCCCACGCCAAACGGGACACGCTGAAACCCAAGCCCGCCCGGGGTGGTGACTTGGGCGTTTGTACCCAACCTACGCCCCAACCCCACCCATACCCCATAATCTTAGAGAGTATTTATGTAAGTTGTAATGTTTCTTTTAATATTTTAATATTTAAGAGATTGTTTATGTAATTACCTAAATTAACAAAACCAAATCACAATCTCATTCTTCATTCTCTATATGATGAGTTTTTTTTATTTGTATATATTAAAAAAATGTTTTATTTTTATTTTTCAAAATTTTTTATTGTTTGTTTTTTTTTATTTAGTTATTTTTACAATTTTTAATTAATAAAACTCATTTTAAATAAGTCAATTTATCTTTTCTAAAAGCCTTTTTATAAACGTCTATTATCATCATTCGTTTTTCAAACTTCTTTTTAAACCATTCATCTTTTGTTAATATGTCGTTTATTTAAATCGTTCATTTGTTTAAAACCGTCCATCTGTTTAAAACTCTTTATTTTGTAAACATGTTGTTTATTAAAATCGTTCATTTTTACTTGTTTTTAAACCTTCTGTTGATGCACGGAATGTCTGTTGACTACGTATATCAAGTCTTAGGTCAAGATAGGTCAACATAGGAGCTTATAAGTCAAAATTAGGTCTTAATGTTGTAGTTTCGCTTGAATGTACATAGTTATAGGTAATTTCGCTTGTATGTACATCAAGGGTTTCGCTCCAAGGGACTTAGTTGGTTTTGCTCATTAGGTCATAGAGGTTTCGCTTATATGGTTTAATGAGGTTTCGCTTTTGTGTCATGTCTTATAAGCGAAACCTCAGGGACTATAAATAGACATCATAAGCGAAACCTGATCATTATTCAGTCGTGACATTGGAGCGGAATCTGATCATTGCTTCGGTAACGAAACTCTGTCAAATTGAACTCAGAAAGCAATAAAAGTGAAGGAATTGAAAAGGAAAGCTGTTGTAACTTCGTGTATACTGATTCCGCCTTTATACGTGAAGATGAACGTTCTCAACTGACTTTTCGGGGTCACAAAACGGTCCAACAAGTTGTATCAGAGCTTCAGGACGAGGAGTTCATACTACTACAGCTGAATCGACCAAATTCTCTTACTTCTACTCACTTTCTTTCATACTTTTTCGATTTGAGATAGTTCCTACGGTTGAAATGACCTGATTTTTGAGTATTACATGTAAAACATACTAATAACAAACCCTAGAAAGTTTCAGGTTAAAACTCAGCTTAAAAATGGTAAAAACATACTAAAAACCAGGTTTCGCTTATTCGGTAATCGAAGGTTCCGCTTTTTTGAACATTAGAAGGTTTCGCTTTTCCGAACATTCGAAGGTTCCGCTTATTCGGACATTATCTGTTTCGCTTATTCAGACATATAGACTAGTCACTTTCGCTTTTACGGACATAAGTTGGTTGATTTCGCTTATAGTGACATTTTACCTATTTCGCTCATTGGGACATCACCTATTTCGCTTATCAGTCACATATAAACTGATTTCGCTTATTTGGTCAAGACAGATTTCGCTTATCAGTCACATATATTGATTTCGCTTATAAAGACACATCAAAAGCTGATTTCATTTGTGTGTCACTGTTTGTCAAAATTTCAAAAATTTTTCTAATTGTTTGCTTATTTTGCAGGTACACTCAAGATGGATGATATTTTCTTGAACCCGTTTAGCGACATGTACGCATTCGCTGGAGATTCCGGAAACAATGATACTTCGTCAAGCAATGTGAATGAGAATCCGCCGAAAGAGAGGAAAAAGGAAGCTTGGGAATCAGAAAGTGCTTTCGGAACATTCAATAGACCTCCAAAGCTAATGTCTATCGAGGAATACAGTCGGTGGTCAAGAAAGTTTGAAGATTGGTTGATGGCATTCGCATTTCCCAGTTGGAAGAGTTTGAAAAACGGTTATGCCAATGGAAACAAAAATGGTGAAACTTTAAGAGCAGCTGAAGAGATTGATTCATTTGTAGCTGAACAAAAATGCGTGGCATTGTTATTTCAGTCCGTTCGGGAAGACATTATTGCCTTGATCGATTATTCAAATGCAAAAGATCTTTGGGAAAAGTTAGAAAAGAAATGTATAGGTAGTGAAGAAATCAAGAAAAACAAAAAGAAACTACTTAAGAAAGAGTTTGATATGTTTGGATGTTTAAAGAACGAGTCAGTTTGTAAAATGATAGAAAGGTTTGGTCATCTGAAGCTGGAATTAGTAAGACATGATATCAGATATTCTGAAGATGATCTTATCGACAAATTGTTCGATTCGTTGCCTGACGAGATGGATTGGAGATATTATGCGCTGATGCTGAAGAATACTATCAAAGCACCAGAAAAGTTGACATTAGATTTGCTGATTGAGAAACTCGAGAGTCACGAGTTGGAACTGAAGAAGACATACAAAGTCAATCACTCATCTTACCAGCAGAATTTGGATTTGTATTATCCAAAGAGCATGATGCCAAAAGCAACTTCTCCAAAGACTGTGTTTTCTGTTGAGAATGTATCCACATCAAGCAAAGAAAGTCAAAGTGGTCAAAGCAGTGGAAATCACAGTGGTTATCACAGTGGATCTTCATTATCTGCAAGTCATTCTGATGCAAAGAATCATTTTCAATGCAACATTGCAATAGACTTGAAAAATGCTCAGAATTTTGATGAGGAGTCGGCCAAACAGCAGATGATCTTCCTAGCATCGGTGTTGGAATCGTATGAAGGGTTAGTAGCTGGGAAGATAGGCAACACCAATCTGACGAAAGAAGATTATGATCAGATTGATCCGAAGGAAATGGAGCTGATCGATATTCGTTGGGCTATGGCAAGTGCTGTTCGTCGAGCACAGCGTTTTATGGAAATTACCGGCAGAAAGACAATTGGTGGTCCATCTACCAAATTGGGGTTCGATAAGTCCAAGGTGACTTGCTTCAAGTGTAAGCAGAAAGGTCACTTCAAGCGAGAATGCCGAAACGCTTATGCTGATGAGTCGGAGAATCCTTTCAGAGATGATTATTACAAGAAGGCAATATATCATCAGAATAAATCCGAGCCGCCTAGATTGAAGCAGGTTGAAGACAATAGAGAGAAATCTAGAGCTCTTGCGGTCATTTATGATGATGAAGGGTATGATTGGAGTCAAGAGGTTTTACCAGAGGAAGATGCGGTTGGTTACGCATTCATGGCGAAAAACGACGAACCTATTCCGTGGAAAGATGATAGAACTGAATAGCAGAAATATCAATACAGAAAAATGATTGCTGAAAACAAAATAATTAGAATATCTCGTATCTATCTGGAAGCAAGGAGAGCAAATAGATGGGATCCGGACAGAGAGTGTTATCTTGATGAATATGGAAATATTGCGATTGATGACAAAACGCTTGATATTGAGAAAGAAGAGCAGGAAAAATGGTGGGGAACTGGAGAAAGAAGAGGATGAGTACTGGCAGAATAAATGGTGGGGAACTGGAGAAAGAAAGGAGAAAGAAGAGCAGGAAAAATCAAAGAAAGTTGATACTGGAGTTATTGACACAACGCAGAAGTTGACTGTAGAGAATCTGGGAAAAATGGCTGACAAAGTGCTGGCTGCTAAAGCACTTGAGGTAGACTCTAACTCCGTGTCTGAGTCAAAAAGCCAGGTCAGTTCAAACTTGTCAACAAATGCGTCAGGTAAGAAAATTGATGGAAATGCTGATTGCAAAAATTGCAACAAAGAGTGCAAATTTTGTAACACAGTCACGTATCTCAACGGGAAGAAAGTTGATGATCTAACAGCAAAGGTCAGAAGCGTTGAGAATCAGATTCTTGATCATGACAAAACAGTTAAAGCTTCAACTGAACGGATAAGAGAATTAACTAGTCAAATTGAAAATGATAAAATTGATCATGAAAAAGTTAAAAAGGAAAATGAAAAGTTAATTCTTGAAAACCGTCAGATTTCAGAAAAGTTTGAAAAACTAAAAAGCACAATGAAAGATAGTGATGATCGAAATGGTAAAACTTTTAAAGAAAATGAACATCTAAAAGCAGTGCTTAGAGTAAAAGAAGAATCAATCAACCAACAACTGGATGAAATCGCTAAACTGAAACTTAAATTTCAAGAGGCTGAAATTGAAAACGAGCGAATCCAGTTGAAGCTTAACAGTTACAGCTCTGCAAGCTTTGTGTTGCAACACATTATTCCCAAACCCATCGGGAAAGACAAAGCAGGCGAAGATGTGTATTGTGATGGAACTGGGGTGGGTTTTCATCAAGTACCACCACCTGTTCTTGACAACTACACGAAAAAGCAATCTGGGTTGGTTGAAATTGAGGAAGAAAGTGAAGTTAAACTTCCGGAGAACATTGATGTCACGTTCACATCTTCCAATGACGATAGTGTCCAAAATGATATTGTAAAAGGTGTTGTTGAAAATGTGCTAAAAGCGGATAGTGACACTACTGAGGATGACGGGTGTTTCTTGGATAAGTACATTCAGAAACCAAAATCCAAGCACAATTTATGTGATGAACCGGGTCTTGTGATGTACAAGATGGCTGGATCTGATAAGTTGTATTCGGATTCTGAGTTTCCGATTGAGAATGTTAACATGAACAAATTGACAAATGTTTTCAAGTTGGTCGAAGTTGATTTGTCAGAAGTGAACAATTTGAGTCAAACAAAGAGAAAAATGAGTTTTGAGAAAGATAAATCATACTACAAGAAATCTGTTAATCCATCACGTTTTTATAATAACAATCGAAATAACTGGTCGGATGATTATTAGGGTGGTAGGAATTATCAGAGTAGAAATGTTTCAAACAAGAGGTTTGCTGAAAAGAAAAAGTTTGTGAACAGTTCGAGTTCACTTGCTGATGAAGAGAAAGTAACTTTTTCAAAATCAAATGAAGAGTTCTTTGAGAAAAGAGCTTCACAGTATCAGTCTGAAGGCACAAGTCGAGTTGTTGATACTCGAACATGTTTCAGATGTAATCAAGTTGGTCACATTGCACGAAAGTGTACAAATGTGAAGCCTAAGACTGAAACTGTGAAGATTCAAAAGAAGAAAGTTGACGAGAAGGGTAACGCACCAATCGTTGTTGAGAAAAAGAGTGTGAAAAATGACAACATCAAAGTGAAAAATGAACCCGTAAAGAAAGTGGTAACTAAAAATGACAAATTTTACAAGCGGGTTGCATTATCTCAACAAGTTTGGAAACCAAAAACTGAGAAGAAGGTGAAATCTTCTGAGGATTCAATTCAAATTGATTATGATGCAAATTTTCCACCTCTTAAGGCTGAAAACTTCAAAATTCAAATTGCGAGAGTCAAGGTTACATCTAAGGCTGATGAGGCCTGGGTGGACTCCATGTTCGACTAAACAGTTTGAATTGCCGGAGCTTCCTGGATCGCGAAGCATGAATCGGCATCTTTATTGAAGTTGGTTAAGTCAATGTTTGTTATGTGCAGGATCTTCCAAAACTTGTATCCAGATGGATCATGCATAGTGGAGCTTCAAGACATATGACAGGGAAGACTGCATTGCTGTATGATGTGAGAAATATAAATGGTGGTTATGTGGGATTTGCTGGTCATGAAGGTGGTAGAATTATTGGTGAAGGAACGTTATCCAACGGGATTGTGACGTTTGAAAGAGTTAACTACATTACTGAGCTGGAGAATAATCTGCTTAGTATCTCCCAGATTTGTGACAATATGTATACTACTCACTTCACTGATAAAGAATGTTTGATCTTGAAACCGGGATTTGTAATACCTGAATAATGGATTATCATGCGGGCACCTAGAGTGAATGATTTATATGTGTTAGATATGAGTGTAGCAACTACAACTACTGGTCAAGCACATTGTTTTGTGACTAGAGCAACTGAGAAAGAATCGAGATTGTGGCACCGCAAGATGGGGCATATTCACCTAAGGAAGATGAATCACTTGGTGCACAATGATTTGGTTCTTGGAGTTCATGTTAAAGGTTTTCATCTGGAAGGGGAGTGCATTAGCTGTGTTAAAGGCAAGCAGAAGAAAAAGTCACACCCTACAAAGCAAGTCAATTCAGTTTCGAGACCTCTGGAAAGACTTCACATGGATTTGTTTGGTCCTGTGAATGTCAAAAGTATTACAGGAGATTACTACTGTTTGGTTGTTACTGATGATTATTCCAGATTTTCGTGGGTTTCTTTCTTGAAGACGAAAGACGAAACGTTTGACAGTTTGATGGGATTGTTCAGAAAAATTGAGAATTTGTACCAAAGGCGTATCAAAAGAATTCGAAGTGATAATGGTACTGAATTCAAGAACAGTAAGATGGAAGAATTTTGTGATGAAAGAGGTATATTGCATGAGTTTAGTGCTCCGTACACTCCGCAGCAGAATGGAGTCGCAGAACGCAAAAACCGGACACTAATTGAGACGGCTAGAACTATGCTCACAGATTCAAAGTTACCGATAAATTTTTGGGCTGAAGCTGTTTCCGCCGCATGCTATACGCTCAACAGGGTTCTCACTGTCAAGAAGTTCAACAAAACATGCTTTGAGCTAATCAATAACCGCAAACCGAATTTGAAATATCTAGAACTATTCGGGTCACCCTGTACTGTTATAGAGCCTCATGGAAAGTTTGGTCCGAAGAGCATTGAGGGAATATTTGTTGGTTATGCAAATCCGATGCAACGTGTTTTCGTTCCAAGTGAAAAGCGGATTATTGAAGCTGTAAATGTTGAATGTCAAGGTTATACTATGCCGCCGCAGAATCCTGGAGATTCATGGCGTTATCATTATGACAAACTGTGGGATTCGTTTGGCATGAGAGAAGAATCAGAGGAAGATGAAGATTTCTTTGATGAGTTGGATATTTTGCGTGAATACGAGTCACAGCTAAGGTTCCCAGCTGAGTATTCTAGAAGACCATGGGAAACATCAAATGACAATGAAGCAGGTCCGAGTAATGCTGGTGAACATGATGGTGTCCAACAGAATGAAGTTGCTCAGGAAAATCAGTCGGATCAGATTGATAATCAAGAAGTTGAAAACATGCCAGTCTTTGATCATGGTGATTCAGATTCTGAGGGGGAGCAAATTCAGATTTCAAGTCAAACAAACCAAGTTGGTGAACAAGATGCAGATCAGAATGTTACTAATCTGGAGGGAAATGTAGATGTTCCAAGCGAAGTGATACCGTGAACTTTTTCATATCATCCAGAGGAGTTGATCATAGGAGAATTGCAGACAGGCGTTCGCACTAGAAGACAGATTGATAAAGGGCTTACATGTTTTTATACAAAAGTTTCTCCTGTGCAAACTGAATTCTCATTGAGTTGTTTTATATCGCAGGTTGAGCCAAGAACTTACAAAGAGGCGCTTACTGAAGATTCTTGGGTCATTGCAATGCAGGAGGAACTGAGTCAATTCGAGAAATTGGGAGTGTGGAAGTTAGTGGATTTTCCGGATGGTCAAAGAAAAATCAATACAAAATGGGTATTTAAGTGTAAGAGAGACGACAGAGGAGTTGTTGTACAAAACAAGGCTCGACTCGTTGTTCAGGGCTTTAGTCAACAGGAGGGGATTGATTTTACAGAAGTCTATGCTCCTGTAGCACGACTAGAGGCAATCAGAATTTTTCTTGCATTTGCGTCTTGGAAGAATTTCAAAGTATATCAACTAGATGTAAAATCGGCGTTTCTTTATGGGAAGGTCAAAGAGGAGGTTTACGTCGGTCAGCCACCGGGCTTTACCGATCCAATCCACAAAAACAAGGTCTACTTATTGGACAAAGCGCTGTATGGTTTACACCAGGCCCCGAGAGCTTGGTATGAGACTTTGTATCAACACCTACTAGCCAACAAGTTCATTTGTGGAAAAGCGGATGCCACTCTCTTCACTAAAGAGGTCGACGGTCATCTTCTGATAGTTCAGATTTATGTGGACGATATAATCTTTGGGTCGACAAATGAAAATCTATGCAAAGATTTTGAATCAGTGATGAAGCAAAAATTCGAAATGTCATCAATGGGGGAGATGAAATTCTTTCTGGGTTTACAAGTTAAACAACTTCCTGAGGGAATTTTCATTCACCAGACGAAGTACGTTCATGATATTCTAGAGAAATTTGGGATGTCAAGTTCTACTCCAGCTGCTACCCCACTTGCAACAAATCATGGGATTCACCCAGATCTCACCGGAGACAGGGCTGATGAAACATTTTACCGATCCATGATAGGTTCTTTGATGTACTTAACTGCTTCACGTCCTGATATCATGTACCCAACGTGCCTCGCAGCAAGATATCAATCTAACCCAAGAGCTTCGCATATGATCATTGTGAAGAGGATATTGCGCTACCTGAAAGGAACTCCTTCATTGGGGTTGTGGTATCCTAGGAAAGGCGACTTTACGCTCGAAGGGTATTCCGATTCGGATTTCGGATGCTGCAAAGTCAATTCAAAATCAACAACTGCAGGATGCCAGTTCTTTGGTCCTAGATTGGTTACCTGGCAGTGTAAGAAACAAACGTCTGTGGCGTTATCTACATGTGAAGCGGAGTATGTTTCTGCTAGCAGTTGCTGTTCTCAGATCTTGTGGATACAGCAAAAGATGAGCGACTACGGTTTTCAGTTTCTTAACACACCTCTTTTTGTTGATAATGAGGCCGCAATAAATATAACAAAGAATCCAGTACATCACGCTAAAACTAAACACATAGAAATTCGTCATCACTTTATTCGTGATTGCTTTGAGAAACAGTTGATACGAATTGAGAAAATCCACACTGACGAACAGAAAGCTGATTTACATACCAAAGCTTTTGATAAAAATCGGTTTAAATATTTGTTAAAACTGAATGGTATGAAGCTTCTTTCGGTGTCGGATGGAATTGTGGGCGTTGATGAAAGTACTGTTGCGGATGAAGACGAGATACAATCTGCAATGGTTTGTCGATTTTTTACTTGTTTTGGTATTTAGGGGGAGTAGATAGATGTATATAGATATATTTTCAGAAAATACAAAAACAGTAAAAAATGCAAAAATACAAAAACATGATAAAATCTGAAAAAGAGCTTGTGTATATAGGGAAAATGATAGTACATTGGCTAGACTATTACAGTATGCTAAAGATTTGTAAAGTATAAATGAGTTAAACAGTCTCACTGATGATGTGTCGATAGGTTTTCGCACATTTAGTAGATTTATTCCGGATATAAACCTAAAATTTCAAACTTGTGAAATTCGTGGGGAACACTACTTGGATATATAGGAAAGCCCTGAAATCTCGTTTGAAAGGTCTCATAATCTGATATACTAGGTCTTTATACTCAATGATGTCTGGGGTATTATTCCGGGACTTCTGCTGAACGGTAGTTCTGACCTAGTCCTTGGATAATACTTTCTGTAAATGCTTGAAACATAGCATAAACCCTCAGCATGCCGATGAAACAATAAAATTGATAGTCGCTGCTGTTGTAGCTAAAAGATCCTCTAAAGGGGATATACCGTAAAGTCGAAGCTGATATCTCTCTGCGTATACGGAAGTATTGACCTGAGATCCCTCGGCCCTCGCATTACCTAATTTATGTACAGATATCATTGTAGTATACTCACCTGTAAGACTGATATTTGGGATTCTGGATACGGGAGTATATTCAAGAGGTGGGACACATGAATGAGCTAAGTTCATAAGACATCTAATTTGTATCCTGAGTAAATTGAAATTTGTGTGAGAATTTAAGATGGATCAGTATATCGACAATCGAGGTGAATTGTTTAAGTCTGAGTATGAAATGAAGCTTAACGGTACTTGTAATTTGTCTGAAAAGCTGATATGATTCCCTGACACGCTCGCCAAAAATATGTTTGTAAATAGTTTACTTTGTTTACTTTCTGCAATTTAAGTTTTCTGTATTTCATTTCTTAGTTTAGAACACCTTATAAAATCCAAAAAGATTTTATTTCTGCTTTATTTTCCGACAAACCAAAGTGGAGAGTTGATTGTTGGATTCTCAGATGTTGAAGCAGATGCAGGAGATTCTGGACTGAAGAATGAGGAGAGCTTATTTTGATAGAGTTTGATTTATTGAAAAGTCAAAAAACAAGTTCATTAACTTGATACTTGTTATTTTCAGAAAATGTATAAATTGTTGTTTTCAAAATCAGTTTGATTCGTTAAATGATCAACCAAGGTCATTAAATTGAACTTGGTAGATTAATCAAGTGATCAGGGTCATTAACTTGGACTTGAATACTTGAGTGGATTTCTAAAACTGATTGAGTTTGTGATTTATTGTTGAAAAGATAGTTTGTAATGATTGATGTTTGAGACACAGGTTTTGGACTTCATTATTCCCATGGAAGTTAAATGTCAAAGCTTGAACCAGATAAAGACCTCAGATTCTAGCATATTGAGAGGGGGAGTCTGTGAAAGGGGGAGTCTGGATCAACAGTTAAAAGGGAAGTTTGAAGATGGAGCTAGGACAAGATCCTGAACTTGTGAAGATAGAGTGCTTATGATGAGAATACAGAGAGTTGGAGAAAAGACCAAGACTGAAGACTTGGAGCTGAAGACTTCGTCAACATCCAAGGGGGAGTCTGTTGATGCACGGAATGTCTGTTGACTACGTATATCAAGTCTTAGGTCAAGATAGGTCAACATAGGAGCTTATAAGTCAAAATTAGGTCTTAATGTTGTAGTTTCGCTTGAATGTACATAGTTATAGGTAATTTCGCTTGTATGTACATCAAGGGTTTCGCTCCGAGGGACTTAGTTGGTTTCGCTCATTAGGTCATAGAGGTTTCGCTTATATGGTTTAATGAGGTTTCGCTTTTGAGTCATGTCTTATAAGCGAAACCTCAGGGACTATAAATAGACATCATAAGCGAAACCTGATCATTATTCAGTCGTGACATTGGAGCGGAATCTGATCATTGCTTCGGTAACGAAACTCTGTCAAATTGAACTCAGAAAGCAATAAAAGTGAAGGAATTGAAAAGGAAAGCTGTTGTAACTTCGTGTATACTGATTCCGCCTTTATACGTGAAGATGAACGTTCTCAACTGACTTTTCGGGGTCACAAAACGGTCCAACACCTTCCGTTTTTATAAACGTATTTCTTAAATGTTTAAAAATGAAACCGTTTAAAAAACGAACCTTTTTTAAAATATCTTAATAAAAACATTTATAATTTTTTTTATTTATTTTAAGAAGACATTTATAAAAATGAAAGGTTTAAACACAAGTAAAAAATGATCAATTTAAAAAAAAAACGAACGATTTTATTAAACGAAAGGTTAAAAAATAAAGAGTTTTAAACAAATAACCAATTTAAATAAATATATATTAACAAAAGATGAACGACTTAAAAAGAAGTTTAAAATGCGAACGATTATAAAAGATGTCTATAAAAAAGCTTTTAGAAAATACAAATTTACTTATTTAAAATGAGTTTTATTATATCATAATCGTAAAAATAACTAAATAATAAAAACAAAATAACAATAAAAAATTTTAAGAAATAAAAATAAAACATTTTTTTAATATATACAAATAAAAAAAAACACATTCTATAGAGAATGAGATTGTGGTTTGGTTTTTGTTAATATGAGTAATTACATAAACAATCTCTTCAATATTAAAAAAAAAAAACATTATAACTTACATAAATAGCTTCTGACACATAAAAGAACTAAAATACCCTAATACCTAACAAAATAAAGTAACATAAATAGTATTAGGGCTAAAACCCTTACAAAATGGGTTGATATGTTAAAAGAGTTATTTTTGGTCCAAAATAGTTAAACTGACTAAATCTTAGAGGCCAAAATAGTAATTTACCCTTTTGATATTTTTCGGTTATTATTGATTGATAGTTACAATTTACATGGTCAAGTTTTATTTCTAAAATTAACCAAATTATTATAAATAAAACAATTGTTGCCATTCTTTTTTTCATGTTGCTAGAATTCTAGGACTAGCCGTTTGCCTGCTCATCTAATTGACAACTCCCAATTTCCGGTAAACATTACGTTGTGAGTTTTTAATCATCCTCATTGCTTATAATGTCGATGACTATTTAGCCATCATCTTCATGGGTCTTATCATTATTGATAAGTAACCCTTTTTTCCTAATGATATAAATACTCCATTAAGGCTTGTAAAGACAATATTAATGGCTCTAACTGTAATATGCCCAACAACCTCCTATTTATCTATATTTTTTAACAACAATGATTTGATTATATAGAAAATACCATGGTGAAGCTGGAGATAAAAGTTTTAGACTTGAAATTGAATAATCAAAGAAACTTACATGATCTCCAATCTTTACGGATTTTGTAAGACAATGGAATGGGAAATGCACCATTGATCCCATCCACTGTTTAGTTTAGATTTGTTGATCAGCCATAAATATGCTAGTAAGTTGATGTCTTCGGTACGTTCTCCATCTTAGTTATTGCGTTAGGCCATACCTTCTCTAGGATCCATAACACTATGTAGATAATCGTGAACTTACCTTTTTTTCCCGTGTTTGGCTTCATGGGTATGATAACAGTCGGCTTATACTTGTTAACTGTTGTATACGCTGTAAGGTCTTTACCTATCGACCAAGATATCCTCGCAGTCTATCTGGATAATTAAACACAAAATATTTATTAATTACTAGTTGAATCTATACTATATAATAAAAGAAACCAATAAATGGACACATGTCATTCATTGAAGCCATCAATTAAAAGATAATTATAAAATTAAATTTAATATAAATTTAAACAATTCGTATAGGAGATAATCTAATATTTTAAAATATTTATCAGATTTAATAATAATAATAATAATAATAATAATAATAATAATAATAATTTCTCTAAATGAGTGGGTAATATTATAAAATAATTTAGTAAAATTAAAGATGTTATTTTGGAGATTAAAACGGAGCTATAGACAGAAAAAAGATATAAGTTGTTAGGGAAATATCATTAAGAATATAGAGATTATAAATAACTTAGGTAAAATTAATTAATGTTAACGAGTCAAAAAAATCCTAGGAGGCAAATCATATGAAAAATGATTACGTACACCAAGAAAAGTAGTCACCAGATATATTTTTTATTAAATTCATTTAACCTGTGTAATAAACGTGGTTTTTTAAAGATATAACATTTTTATTATTTACCATACAAAATTACATTTATGCAACTCGTGTAATACACGGGGTTTTTAAAAAATATAACTTTTTTTATTATGTAATATATAAAATTAGATTTATTCAATCCATATAATACATAGAGTTTATAAAGATATAACTTTTTATTGTTCAATATATAAAATTATATGTGCTCAACCCGTATAATACATGAGATTCTTAAAAATGTAACTTTTTTCATTATTTAATATATAAAATTAAATTTACCCAACCCGTACAATACACGAGGTTTCTAAAAATACAACATTTTTTTATTATTTAATATATAAAATTACATTTATTCAACCCATATAATAAACGAGATTTTTAATTATATATTATTTTATTATTTGATAAATAAAATTATATTTATTCAACCCGTATAATAAACAAGATTTTTAAAGATATATATATATTTTTATATTATTTGTTATATAAAAATACATTTATTCAACCCGTGTAATATACGGGGTTCTAACCTAGTATCAATATAAAATAGATAAGTTTAGTTTAACCTATACTTCCTTATAAGTTATAACACATTAGTATAATTATGATTTTGGCCCCTGTGGTAATTTCATTATAACCCTATAAGCCAAAAAGAAATTTTTTGACATTTGAACCCTCAATGTCTTTTCTTCTAACCTTTTTGGCCATAATCATTAACTCCATCCAATTAAATGGTTAAAAAGTAGTCACGTGCCCCTAATATGAGGGGCATTTATGTCAATTCACATTTAACACAAACATCTACCCCATTTAAACCACTTTGAATTATTCCATGTAACCAAAACACAAAACCCTTCAGTCTTTGATCATCTCCTTCAACCCAGATGCTCTGATCAGTGATGATTACAATCGACGATCCCAGGCTTATTAAAAATGGTGTTGACGCTGTGGTGGATATGCGACCAAAACGAAGATGTTGACCCCTATTAAGGGCATGTTTGGCTAAGTGTTCTTAACATCAAAACAAGTAAAATTTAATACAACTTAGAATATAACCCTAATATTTGTTTATTGTTTGTTTCATTATAGGGAATATCCCTAATATCTTCATATTAAGAATCAATCATGATAGAGTGTTTGTGAAATCACCTATGAAACATGTTGATGCAAAGGTAGATTATGCTGACATGATAGTCTCTAATATAATGCACTTTCTATTATCGAGTTGAATCAATCATGATAGAGTATTGTTTTGATAAAAAAAAATTGACAGTTGAGGAGGTCAAGGGGCTGATTCAGGTTTTTGGGTTAAAGAAATCAAGTCAGCTGTGTTTGAAGTGGTAGCCACCGAGCGTCGGAGCCTGGAGGGTTCTATATGTGATTTATTAAGAGGTTCTGGGACGTTTTCAAATCTGATTTTATTGGTATTTTTCACTAGTTTCATCACTCATATTCCAAAGGTTAAAGACCCGATTAGCTTGAATGAGCACATGCTGATTAATCTTGTGAGGTTAATAAACAAGGTGGTGTCTAAGTTCTTGTTAACCAATTGAAGAGGGTGATTGGTTCACTCAGTCATATCTGTTAACCAGTCAGTGTTTCTTAAAGACAGGCTTATTCTGGATGGTATTCTTATTCTTAACAGGTCTTGGCATGGGTCAAAAAAGACACGGTCAAGCATTTCTCCCAAAGATTGACTTTGAGACAGCGTATGACAATGTCAATTGGGGCTTCGTCGTCGTCTGTTATGGATCAGCTGGGCTTTCAATCTAGATGGTGTCAATGGATTCATGGGATTTTATCAAGACCGGGATCTTCTGTTCTGGTGAACGGTTTGCCGACTTTCGAATTCCCATACTCTAAAGGTATGCAACAAGGTGATCCAATTTCCTCTTTCTCTTTATTATGGTTATGGAGGCATTCTCGGGTATGATCAAAAGGGCTTGTAGGGTTGGTGCATTTAGAGGAATTGTCCTTTCGAATGATGGGCCAGTTATGACTCATCTTCTTTACACGGACGATTGTATGGTGATAGGCGAATGGTTTAGGTCGAATATAAAAAAAGTGTTGCTAAATTGCTTAGATGCTTTTACCTATGTTCGGGCTTAAAGAGTAATATGCGGAAGTCTTAACATGTTCGGTATTGGAGTGGAGTCGGGAGAAGTTGGGGATACGGCGTTGGTTCTTAAGTATCGGGTTGGGTTGGTTCCTTCCGTGCATCTAGGGGTATTGGTTGGTGCAAATATGATGGAGTTGTGAATTGGCAATGTATTTTTGAAGCTCGCCTTTCTTTATGGAAGGCATCCACTTTGTCGATGGGTGGTAGGGTTGCCTTAATCAAATCCGTTTCGGAAAGCCTTTCAAATTTCCTTTTTCCCTATTTAAGGCCCCGAGTCAAGTTACTAAGGGTCTTAAGGTTATCATTAGAGGGTTCCTTTGGGGTGGGGGTGGGGAGTGTAAAAAAGACTCTTTGGGTTGCGTGGGAGCGGGTGGCTTGGTCGATCGATATGGGAGGTCTTGGGCTTTATAAGCTAAAAGATACAAATGTTGCTCTTTTACCGAAGCGGGTTTGGCAGTATAAAAGGAAGACAATAGTCTTTGAAATTAGTTATTGACGTGCTTCATAATACTAAGGTATGTTGGGAGCAAGTGCCAATCAGTAAACCTTTAAGTGGGACTTGGAAAAATGTTGTTAGTGTGGTCGAAAAAACTAAAATCAAGTTTAATCAGCTATTTAAAGGCATTTTAGGTGATGGAAAGAGTATTAAAATGTGGCTGGATCATTGAGCATGCAATACTCCTCTAAAGGAGTCTTTCCCAAATCTTTTTAAGCTGGAAAAAAACAAGAAATGCAAGGTGGGGGAACTACTGTAAGGGGGATATGAATTTTATGGGGATGTAGAACTGGAGCAGGTCTTCGGCTTCTAATGTGGAGGTGGAAGAGTGGAACAAATGTACTGACCTTTTAGATAATTACGTGTTATCGAGTGGGACAACACATAATTCTCGGTTAATTCTCGGTTGGTGCTGTTAAAAAATTTATGCTTAGCGACCAAGATTGCAGCGATAGGTTCCTTCACAAATGGTGTAAGTGGGTTCCAAAAAATTGCAACATGTTGGTTTGGAGAGCGGTCATAGGGCGTATCACGACTATTCCACTGGCTAGGAGGAACAGTTTCTTTGGGGATGATACGTGCGTGCTTTGTGACTCGAGCCAGAATCTACGGAGCATTAGTTCTGTTCTTGCGGTGTTGCTGTTGTTGTTTGGGAGCACGTTAGCCGCTGGTGCGGGATCAAGCCGATCTTCGCTTTCTCCATCAAAGATTTGTTGCAAATCCACGAAGATCCCGGGCTAGGAAATCGGGTTAAAAGGATTTTTCAAGGCATCATGATGATTGGTAATTGGAGTTTATGGAAGACTCGAAGCTACAAGAGATTTTATAATAAAGCGGTGGCGACTTAGAAAATCATTCAAGACATCAAAGTTCTCGGTTCTTTGGTATAAAAACAACGATAGGAATGATAGGATGTTGTCATGGGATATATGGTGTAAGTTCGATTTCATGTAATTTGGTTTTGTTGTGTTTGTTTTCTTCCCTTGTGTTATAGAGGTGTTGTTCTTGTGAGAATAACACACACCTTTCAAAAAAACAAAAATACTAAATATTTTGAAAAATAAAAAAAATTTAAAACCAGTATTCTTTTTTTTTTCTAGAAAAAGAAAGAAAAATAAAAGTGATGCCTCACCCATTACGTCATGGGCTAACTTGAGCTTATCGTTATATTCCATTAATTTTAGGGAAACTGAGGAGGAAAAAAGAAGTCAAAGACTGACTTATGCATCAAGTTGGAAGCGCATATTTTAGTTTTTGGGTTGATCAATCCAAGTCAAAAACTGACTTGTATGCAACACTTTTAAAGGTACATAAAGTTTACATTAACATAGACGCTATACCTTTTGAAACGTTTACACTCAAAATCAATAACCAAAAGGAGGCTGATACAAAGCAAAACCCAAAAATAATACTCACTCAAATAGCAAGAGCCATAAAATATTTTAGGTTTTACTTGGCCGTGTTGATCAATCCAAGTCATTTAAATAAACAAAATTTTGATAAGTCAAAGTTCTAAGTTGTTTAAACAAGTCTTGTTTGAATTATAGAGAAAATGAATAGCTCAACCCATTCAAAACTAGTCTTGTTAACATTATGTGTGTATATATATATTGAGGCCGGTTAACGTACAATACATCTTATCCTACATTATGTACGCGATGCCCTCAGCCGTACGATCTTCAATCGATCAAACGCGGGCGAAACTAATTTAAATGATTAAATTAATCATTTTAATATATCTAAATCATACCAGGAAGGTTAAAAACGTCATTGCGAGGTGATAAATCTCTGTAATTGACCGATGATAGTTCAAAATCAAACCCTAAAACCTGAAATTCTTCTTCCCCAATCTCCCTTTGTTCCTTTTGGTGCGATATCGATAATAATAACTACTAATTTGGGAGTTGTAAGGGTCAAACGGAAGAAGACTGACAATGATCGATCAGCAATTGAAGAAGATGAACAGTAACACACACAAAGATTATACACATGCGATTTCATCAAAATTACCACATGCAAAATTGTTACAAAAAAACAACATGCTATTTCATCAAAATTATCACATGCGAAATTGGTACAAAAAAACAACATGCGAATTCATAAAAAATTATCACATGCGAAATTGTTATAAAAAAAACAACATGCTATTTCATCAAAATTATCACATGCGAAATTGGTACAAAAAAACAAGATGCGAATTCATCAAAAATTATCACATGCGAAATTGTTATAAAAAAACAACATGCGATTTTAAAATGCGGGAATATGATCTGACGGCTGAGATTGTAGCGTACGTAATGTACGATAAGCAATAGTGTACAGTACTCTTTACCTATATCTATACTATATTATAATGCAGGAGGGAAGGATTCCCAAAAGTTAAGAACTTCTTCCCCCCTTATTTATAAATAAACCCCTAAAATGAGGGTAAAGTGGTCTTTTAAACCATAATTATTTTTTAGTCCCTCAATCTATTACATTAAATCCTTGACATTTAACATAATTATGGGTAATTAGTTACACTTCCCCCCTCTTTAATTCTTTAACGTATTTCTGCGATATCTTACAACCTGTAATGTTTTAAAAAAATCCGAAGGTACCATGACGATCGGCACATTTTTTTTAAACGTTTCGATAGTTGTCTTTTTTAGTTTTGCCGTGCGTTCATAAAGTACAAATAGCCGATGCGTAAATGTACAATTGATTAAAGCCAATATTTGTTTTTTACCCAAGCCCGCTTTGACCATTACCTAGCTACCGTGCCGGTAATGTATAATGCATGAGGGAGATGTATTTATCAATTTAAAAATATTGTTCTTTTATTAAATTGGGAAAAAGTAGGGAATCTGTTTTCGAATTGTTTTGCCATCTCATCGAGGAATAAATATGTGACATGCATAATCAAAAATTATGAAATCGATAAAACCGATAAAACAATTGTAACTTTGTTATGATCAAGTTATTAGTTAGTTTCATTTTAACCTTTTCTTTTGGAACACCAACAGAAAAAACCCATTTGGAAAAAGTCATAAAACCCTCTAAACACGCAGAGATCCAATTTGGAAAAAGTCATAAAACCCTTCAGGCGGGATAATCATTTCGAATTTCAAACTGACATCTCTCTCTCATATTCTTGTGAATCAGGTCTCTATTCATCCTTGAATCAAAGAAGAAGAACATCAATACGTTTCCGGCTTAGATCGAAGGTGCATCTCCGGCCAAGGTAAACCTCTAGACCCTAATCGAGTTTTGGGTTGTTTAAATGGTTAATAACCACCGACCTGGACAACGACCGGTGTTCTGGATTCGTTTTCTATATCGACCGGTGGTGTTGTCCATGTCTGAAAATGACCTTTGATTTTCAATTCTTTTTTACATCGATCGACTTCTGCAAACTCCACGATCTTAAAGATTTGTGCATCTTAGTCTTTTTTGGTAGTCAGTAACTGTGGGTATGAAACTTTTTGAACAATTATGGCACACCGACAGTCTCTTGAACATACACAACGAGCAGATGCATTAGGCCGAACATAAGAAGATTGAGGTACTCTGAGTTTCGTCTCTTTAGGAACAAGCTAGATTACTTCTGTTGAATTCTTCTTTCCAACTTTTAATTGATTGCAAACACTAGGGTTAGGGTTTTGTTTTTTTTATTCACACACTTACGAGTTTCGTTGTACAATTTGTGTTGTTTTAGGAAGCAAGATGATAGGATTTTTTTTGTATGGTTATTGATAATCCGGAGGAAAAAGCAATTCTGATGGATTCAAGGCGCTTGAATTGTTTCTAGCCAAGGCAGAACCCAGCAAGGTATCCTGACTGTTGTAAAAGCTTCTTTTTTTTACAGTTTGTTTTGTTCATGGTAGTATGCTCTAATTATTGAGAAACTTGTAAAGATCAAAGTGCAATACGGTATTTAAAATAGTCGAGCATTTTGGTGTTTTTGCTACTTAACATCTTCATTTTAAAGATGCCAATTGTCTTGGGAAATTTCAAAGATTTTAGCGAGAAGAGTAATTAAGGGTGGAATGGTATAAATATAATTAGTGGAATATATCTATCCATTTTTGCATGTTGACAATTGTTTTAAACAAACTAAAATAGACATGTAGACAACATTTGTGGGATATTGGGGGTCATTCGCTATTGTATCTAATTCGAAACACCATGAAGCTTACTGACTAAATGTTTTTTTTAATTACAGTGTTCTGTATTGGAGTCACGAATTACAACAATTACAGGGTTATTTTTGAATGTATTTGACTTGGTTTTGATAAATGTTAACCCGCTAAGCCTTAGGCAAGAAACGTGATGTGTTTTTGTAGCCTTGAAGCAAGTTGTGAGGCTGTTTTGAACCAGTTCAGGGCTGCTATTATATGAAAGTTGCTAGCTTTTGATTTGGGTTGTTTTGGTTAAGGTTTCGACCCGTAATCGACGTTAAGTGATTTGATTTGGTTATGCTTAATGTTTACCAAGATTTAAAGTGATTTTAGGATCTACAATTGAAGGTAAACGAGTATAGGGGCTGCTGCATTATGTATTAGTTTACCATTATATTTTGGATGTTGTGTTTGCAAAATATTGTCTCTAATTTTTAGTTTGCATATTTTTTAGAGTATATGTTAGCATAGTTGTTTTATTCTCATGTTTGCGCCATTGGTGGTTGTTTTCTTAGCGATTATACTTAGACTTTTCTGCTAATGTCTTTTTGATCTGTGTTTTGTAGCTTATCACATTGTCCTCCATTGTCGTCCTTCAAAAAGGCTTCTCACCTATTGTAGTACAGCCTTTGTGTTTATTAGGTAATAATATTTTTATTCATATAATCTTGTTAATTTTTTTATAAACCTTTCATTTGAGAAATCTTAGAATAGTTTTAAATTTTTGAACAGTACCCTAGAATTAGAGTCATCAGTTTCAATACATTTAATTTAAATTTTTTGGTGTTAATCTCTAACGGGTTGAATGGTATAAATAAAAATAACCGCTAGAGGAAATGGACAGGTGTGGTAGCAGGTAGATTGGGTGTTTTTTTTGTCTTATGCATCTGATTGATCAACCCTTTAGTAAGTGATAAGGTTGAACTTGCCACCTCCAATAGAAACTGTCGTTTTGTTGATTGGTATTTAAAACAAATCATTTGCCTTTGTAGAGCCATATGGTAAAAGAAGCTACATAAAATCATTGTGTATTTTATTGCCCTCCTTTTTAGTTTTTATTGTGCAGACGTAGACGTAATAAGAAGCTACTTTGTATGTTCTTATTTGTTTTATGCTTTAGTTGTAGCTTTATTTTTTACGTTCTTTGAAGTTTATTTTTGTTATTTCTAACTTGTAATAGTAGCATATGAATTGTTGAATTGCATTTTTTTAGTACAATTGTTTGCAACTCAAGAGTTCATACCAATGATTTAAAGAAGTTCATCCACTGAAGGTTGCAACCGTATGCATGTTGTTATGAACGATTAGACAATTGCTATTTATTAAACTATCGATATGTATATTGTCTAGGTATACAATGCTAATCTATAAGTGTTATCTTAGTCGAGCCAAACGATCAAGCCATGAGTTGAGGCGATCTTGGCTCTGACTCGCCTCATTTACAAAGCAAGCTGAGCTGGCTAGGCTCGCTTAAAACCGGGCTAATTTTAAGTGATCTATTTTCGAGCAAATTTGAGTGAGCCACAAACTTTTTGAACAACTCTACTCCGAGTCTTGCTTACAAAAGGCTTAGAAATTGAGTAGACAATAAAAAAATCTTAAACCAATAATAATTAGTTTTTTTTTTCCTCAGTACTTCAAGTTAAGTCAACAGTCATTTTCTGCCTATGATAATATTTTTGTCCCAAGTTAAGTTTTCGGTTATTTAACTGAAAACCGAACCGACCCAATGTTCATAACCTATTATTCATAGCCAAAATAATCGAAATAGACCGATTTTTGAAATAACTTAACTGAAAAATTTAGTATCGGTTACAACTCAAAACTGAATCAAACCGTTCCATGCGCACCCCTAATTTCACTAACCTAAGCGTTATATTACCCGCCGCATCGCGCGGGCACCTTACTAGTATATATATATATATATATATATATATATATATATATATATAGGGTGAGGTTCGGCTACAAAGTTCATTTTTCCTACAAAGTGTACAAAGTCATAAAACACCATATTTTCAGCCATAAAACACACTTAACACCCATAAATAACATAGTGAAGATCACTAAAACACAATATCCAAACCCTAACATTCCATAAAAACTTCAAACACACCATCGTAGAACCATGAATATAAAACATAACATGATAATCAACATAAAACACACTAATGTTAGTCATTCGATAATCAAAGCTTTATCATTGAAAACACAACACAAAACCCATAAATATGGCGTTTTAGTAATCTTCACTTTGTTATTTGTGGGTTTTCAGTGTGTTTTATGGTTGACATTATGGTGTTTTATGACTTTTTACAATTTGTAGGAAAAATGGACTTTGTAGCCAACTCCCACCCTATATATATATATATATAGATAGTGTGAGGTTCATTGGGGAACACTAAAAAAGTGGGGAACAATGGGGAACCGACTCAAACGAACTCCGATTGGACTCATTCCAGCGGCGTTGGAACCGGCTCGTCGAACCCTAACTAGGATCTTTTAACAATGAACCTTCCCCTATATATATATATATATATATATATATATATATATATATATATATATATAGGGGACCACTAAAATGAAAACCACCTCCAGTTGTAAGAACCGTGAGAACCACTCTCCACCAATCAGATTACACCAACACAAAGGCTGTTTTGGTCATTTACTCAAATTGTCTAATCTCCCTCTCTCTCTCTCTTCATTAATACTTGCAGACTTTTAATCTCTCATCTCTCCTCTCTTCTCTTTAAACTTCAACTCCATCTTCTATTTTCATCTCTCATCTAGAGAAAAACAAACATGCAACACCAAACCTCTCATCTCTTTTGAAACTTCCAGAGAATTTCTCTCTTTCATATATGATGAAGATGAAGAGATCATCATCTTCGTCACCTTCAGCCATCTGAACCCCACCCACACTGGCATCACACCCAAACCGGCACCACACCGACGCCGGAGTTTTAGATGTACTCGTCGCTGGCATCACCCACCCCTGTTTGTCCCACTCTCACACTCATTCACACTCGTTGTAGAGAGAGAAAGAGAGTCCGAAGAGAGAGAAAGAGGACGGCGGCGGTGGCGTTGCAGCTCCGGCTGAGAAAGAGGACGGCGACGGTGGGATGCCGACAAGGTAGCGATGGTTTTCTTGATGTTTTTTTGTTCTGATCTTGTGTCTCTGTTTTTGTCCCGATCTTGGATGTTGGTGGCAGTGAACAAAGTGTTTTCCCATTATTTTTTGCAACTATGTTTGGCATCTACATAAATTTTAATGTGAGTAAGGTTCAAATGGATTTTTAAAAACATATACGGTCAACAAGATTAGTATATTTAGCTTTGAGTTATTATTAAAAGCTTGAATTATTTATCAGAATCTGGAAATATTGAGTTGCAACTGTTTTGAATGTATTTTTGAATGATACAGGTTGTTTGAATGATGTATTTTGTATTCTTTGATTCCATGGGGGTTGATATGTTTGGATTGGGGCGGCGATGATGCAAAAAAAAAACGTAGATTTTGGTGACGATGGCACGGCAAGGATGGTGGAGGGTAGGTTTTTGAACGTGCAACCCCACTTTGCAGCCTCTGATTATCGGAAAATCTGAGCCAAACCCCGTTTTTTTCGAGATACACATTGTTTTGATGTTGTTGTTTTTTAATTTTTTTCCATCCAGTCGATGATGATAACAATCTATCTGAGACACCTACCGAGTTTGCGATTTATGGGTGCGTTCGTTTTAACGTAAAACGTAAAAAGTTTTACGTAAAACGTAAAACGTAAAAATTTTAACGTAAAACGTAAAAAGTTTAACGTAAAACTTAAAACATAAAAAGTTTAAAAATTTTAACGTAAAACGTAAAACGTAAAAAGTTTACGTAAAGCGTAAAACGTAAAAAGTTTATTGTAAAACGTAAAACGTAAAAAGTTTAAAAATTTTAACGGAAAACGTAAAAACGTAAAACGTAAACTTTTTAACATAAAACGTAACATTTTTAACGTTAAACATAAAACGTAAAAATTTTAACGTAAAACGTAAATTTTTAACGTAAAACTTAAAGTTTTTAACGTAAAATGTAAATTTTTTAAGGTAAAACGTAAACTTTTTAATGTAAAATGTAAACTTTTTAAAGTAAAATGTAAAACTTTTTTTTATGTAAATTGCAAAACGTAAAAAACGACGCTTAAAAACGGCGCGTTAAAAAACGACGCGTAAAAACGGCGCGTTAAAAAACGACGCGTGAAAAATACAGGCTGAAAAACGGCATGCAAAAACGGCCCAGTTAAAAAACGATGCGTGAAAAAGACGGGCGTAAAAACGGCGTGCAAAAACCGACGCAAAAAAAATTTGTTTTGTTAAAAAAATATGAATTTAAAAATGCTTTTAATAAAAAAATTCTTTTTAAAAAGCAAAAAGTAATATAATAAAACAAAAAAGTAATAAAAAATAATAAAGACTAAAAGGCAAAAAAGTGTAATATTACTAAACTACCCTTTTGGATTAAAATATTAAAGAAATAATAAGACAAAATGTATTTAATAATAATATTAGTTACTTTTAATCTCATCCATCCATATTTTTGATCTAGTGGTTAGTAACTGCTTCGCGCGATTCTTACAACTAGAGGTGCTTTTCATTTTAGCGGTCCCATATATATATATATATATATATATATATATAACGCTAACTATTGCGAGAACCGTGAGAACGAATGAGAAAACCAATCAAAACCGAATTTTTTTAATACAAACCTCATTCGAATTAAAATACAACATCGAAAAAGAATTCACAAAATCAAATAATCCATTTCTCCTCTCAAAAGCACTCTTACTAGATTTTTTACACATGTGTAAATATAACAAATTTACACATGTGTAAATGACAAACTTACAAATGTGTAAATTTTTGTTATTTACGAATTCACATAAATTTAAACGTGAAATTTAATTTCTAACATTGTATTCGAATAATAATGATAAGTGTAAAAAGAAATTTTGAATTTTAATTGTTTTTTACCAAGTTTTTGCAGTTTTTTCATTCGTTCTCACGATATTTAGCGTTCTCATTTAAACCCACCCCTATATACATATAGGGGAATGTTCAAATGAAAACCACTAGTTATTATGAAAACTCGAAAACTAATTAAAAAAGCCAAAAAAACATACCAATTTTTTTTTTTGCATACCAATATTCGCCACTTTTAGTATATAAAAAAAATTTCAAAAATTTTTTTTAGTGTACATGTGTAATACTACACATGTGTAATACAAATTTTTTTTAAAGTTTTTTTTATATAAAAGAAACCTGCGATTTTTTATAAAAAAAATTGAAAAAAAAAATTTGGGTGTTTTTTTTAGGCTTTTTTTAGTTAGTTTTCGAGTTTTCGCATTAAAAGTGGTTTTCATTTGAACCATATATATATAGGGGAGGGTTATCTTGAGAATGCTAAATATTGCGAGAACTGTGAGAACGAATAAAAAAACCAATCATAACCAATTTTTTTAAGACAAACCTCATTGTAATTAAAATATAACATCAAAAAAAGAATTACAACATCAAATAATTCATTTTTCCTTTCAAAATCACTTTTATTAGAATTTTTACACATGTGTAAATGGCAAACTTACACATGTGTAAATTTTCTTTATTTACGAATTCACGTAAATTTAAACGTATAAATAAATTTATAACATTGTATTCGAATAATGATGATAAGTGTAAAAAGAAATTTTGAATTTGAATTGTTTTTGACAAAGTTCTCGTGGTTTTTTTATTCGTTCTCACGGTTCTCGCGATATTTAGCGTTCTCATTTAAAAACTCCCATATATATATATATATATATATATATATATATATATATATATATATATATATGGAGCCGCTAAAATAGAAACCACCTCCAGTTGTAAGAACCGCGAGAACCACTATCAACCAATCAGATTATGCCAACTAAAAGGGCATTTTGGTCTTTTACCCCATATGTCTAATCCCCCTTCTCTCTCTTCATTTAAAGTTATTTCCTTTCTCCTCTTTCATTTGTCAGTAGTTATTATCATCACCTCTCATTTTATCTCTCATCTCTCTCTATCTTGAATTGCTTAACCCCCTTTTATCTTCTTCTTCGAAATGTTCGGCACAAAGAAATAACTATTATCTAAACTCAAAACAACCACCACACACCATCGGTGCCCCCTGTTTCTGGCGACAACCACCAGCCAAACACCCTCCCCCCTCCGTCTATACAGTAATCGCCGCTGCCACCGTCGTCATCTCCGGCGGCTACAGTTGCCGTCGTCTTCTTCTACGAATCTCTCTCTATCTCTCTCTTCTGCGACACTCTCTCTCACTTTCTCCATTTTCTGTGTTCGTCGCTCACCACCACCCGATGGTGGTGGTTGTCTTCTGAACTATCGAAGAGGGAGAAACGAGGGAGTGGAGCTGGGACGTCGCCGGCTCCGCCGGTATGTAAAGAGGGGGGTTGTCGGCTGCACTTGAGGGAGGAACGAGGGAGTGGAGTCTAGTTGTAGTGGAGTATGTGTGTTTGTAGGGGAAATCGGGATGGATGGAGTGTGCAGATTTAGGATCAGTGGGTGTTTAGGGGTTTTCTAAGAAAGAGCAGAGGGAAACTCCGCCCCCCACACACCCCACCTGCAACGGGAGACGGCGGTGGGTACAAACCCCACCTGCAACGGGAGACGGCGATTGTGGCAGTGGTGGAGAGAAAGGGGACGGCGACGGTGGTGGTATGGAGGATTGACGGAGACGGTGGTGGTGGTGGTGGGTTTTTTACGGCGACAGTGGTGGTGGTGAGGATTGACGGATACAGTGGTGGTAAGGTTTTTGCTTGTTTTTTGCTGGTGATTTTGATGTCTTTTGGTTCTGATCTTGTGTCCCTGTTTTTGGTTCTGATCTTTCTGTCCCTGTTTGTTTGCTGGTTTTTTTATGTTTACGGCTGATGATAAAAAAACAGGTGATTTTTGCCTGTGATTTTGATGTTTGCCGGTGATTTTTTGATGTTTGCCGGTGATTTTTGATGTTTGCCGGTGATTTTGATAAGCGAACTATGTGGGTTTTGATCGGTTGGATTTGGGTGGCGATGATGAAAAAAAACTAGATTTTGATGACGATGGCGTGGCAACGTTGGTGGAGGGTAGGTTTGTGAACCTGCAACCCCACTTTTGCAGTCTTTTTGATTATCGAAAAATCTGAGCCAACCCCCTTTTTTTTTTTGAGATACACTTTGTTTTGATGTTGTTGGTTTTTTTATATTTTTTTCCCTAGTCGATGACGATAACAATCTATCTGAGACACCTACCGAGTTTGTGTTTTCTAGGTGCGTTCGTGTTGTGTAAAAAAGTTTTTGTAAAAAAAAAAATGTTAAACCGTAAACTTTTTAACGTAAAACGTAAACTTTTTAACGTAAAACGTAAAAAGTTTAACGTGAAACGTAAAAACGTAAACTTTTTTAACGTAAAACCGTAGAACGTAAAACGCAAAATGTAAAACGTAAAACGAAAAAACGTAACACGTAAAAAGTTTTACTTAAAACGTAAAAAGTTTAACGTAAATCGTAAAAAGTTTTACGTAAAACGTAAAAAGTTTAAAAAGTTTAGCGCAAAACGTAAAAATTTTAACGCCGCGTTAAAACGGGATGTAAAAAACGGCGCTTTTAGAAAAAACGCCGCTTGAAAAAGCCGAGCGTAAAAAAGGCGTGAAAAACGATGCGTTAAAAACGGCGTGTACAAAAAGCCGGGCGTAAAAACGGCGTGCAAAAACCGGCGCGCAAAATAAATTGTTTTGTTAAAAAATCTGAATTTAAAATGGTTTTTAATACAAAATTATGTTTAAAAATAAAAAGTAATATAATAAAACAAAAAAGTAATAAAAAATAATAAAGACTAAAAGACAAAAAAAAGTAATTTACTAAATTACTCTTTTAGATTAAAATATTAAAGACATAATAAGACAAAAACTATTTAATATTAATATTAACTACTTTTAATCTCATCCATTGATCTTGAAAATCTAATTGTTAGGAACTGGTTCTCGCGGTTGTTACAACTGGATGTGGTTTCCATTTTAGCGGTCCCCTATATATATATATATAGGGTAAGGTTCATGTGAGAACCGCGAGAACCAATGTGAACACAACCTAAAATAGCTAAAAAACCTAAAAAATCCTTACCCCCCCCCCCCCAAACCTAAACCCTCCCCCCCCCCCAAAAAAAAAAAAACCTAACCCCCCAAGCTAAATGCTAAAAACTAAAACCTCCCAACCCCCCCCCCCCCCCCCAAGCTAAAATGCTAAAAACTAACCCCCCAAAAAACCTAAAAAAAACACACACACACATTTTTTTTTAATATTTTTTAAGTTAAAATCGCCACTTTTAGTAGCAAAAAAAAATATATATTTGGCTACTAAAAGTAGAGATTTTTTTATAAAAAATAGTAAAAAAAAATTGTGTGTTTTTTAGCTATTTTCAGGTATTTTTGGTTGTGTTCACATTAGTTCTCGCGGTTCTCGCAATAAAGGGTGGTTCCTAACGGATCTTTGTCCTATATATATATACTAGTTGTACACCAGTGTGAATACACGGGTTTGTTTAATAACGATCGAAATCAAATACTAAAAAACATATTATAATATATTATTTAAATTCTTTGTGTTTAGTTACATATCTTTATAAAACAATGTTAAAGATACGATCCGTCATAAATTTTGCTTAGTTCGGTCTCGTTTGTCGCCCTATAGTCCTTAATTAGGTTGACATGATCTTCATTCTCACGGCTCTCTTTCTTCTGCTCAATAGAAGATATGATCCTCCATGATGCTCTCCTGGCTCCGATCACGTTCTTGTAAGCCACAGAAAGAAGATTCCTTTCCTCCACGGTCAACTCCTCGGAGTCAACGATCTTCACGACCTTTTCCATAAACTCGACCATTTCTTCGTATCGTTCGGCCTGCTCTACCAGCTTGGCCATGTACACATTGTCCCCACGTGAAGCTTCGGTTGAGTTCAGAATAAAAAAAAACATTTGTTTGTTACAACACCATATTATAGAAAAGACCACTCATAAAAAATTAATTATAAGTTCAATATGTAACATATGACCTGATTCCATAAGCGCTATACGCCATTGTCGTACACCAAAGGCCAGGAGCATCATAATCTACTCTTGACCCCAAACAATCATAAAGCCATGCTTTGATTTTCCCATCAATTGCTGTTGAGAAAATAAACTGCACGATAAAAGGGGGTTGATTGTGCAGGCGACCACGTGTGAATATTTTAGAATCTAAAAATTTAATGATAGCTGGATATCAGATTGATATCCAATAGTGGTTTCAAACACTGTTTTAACCCAACAGTGGTTTCAAAACACTGTTTTAACCCAAAACAGTGGTTTGAAACCACTGTTGGGTTAAAACAGTGTTTTGAAACCACTTTTGGGTTAAAACAGTGGTTTCAAACACTGTTAACCCAAAAGTGGTTTCAAAATACTGTTTTAACAACACTATGTGCAAGTGTGTTTACATAGTTACATGTGTGTGTATAATTAATGGAGGATTGATACAAATCTTGGGAGGAATATGAGGGTTTTCTAGACGAAACTCGTGCAAGATCCAACCAGTTTTAATCCCATTCGGAGCTCGGTTGTTGTAAAACACTAAAGTCTTTCTCATCCCTGCGAGGGCACCAGCGTTCGGTTAAACAACTGTTCTATCTTTCCCAGTAGCCTTCCAGTATCCGGTTTTCGTGGCCCTGTTGGTCCGAAATCCTGTTGCATACTTGCGATCACGGAAACTGAAGAAATACCACTCACTTGAATTGAGTTTCGCCACCTCTTCAAAACAAAACAAAAGATCAAAAAATTCTAAGAGCTTAACCCATAAGAAACTTATTAGATGGAAATTCAAATATAGCTATCATTAGAGTTTATGATATACCTTAAAGTAAACTCAATGAAAAAATGGTTGGTTAAACTTATTAGATAGAAATTCAAATATATATAAGATCAACTTCTTACAACATCTCTGTTGAGATGCCTTCATAAACATTTAACACACTAAAAGAAAAAAACAATTATCCATTTGCATCAAATCACCAATGGCTAAAATGAAAAATAACAGAGAAAAATAAATTTTAAAAGTACCAACAGGCCCACCATCATTGATTAAAAAAATTGATTTTTCTTTCTTAAAAAGTTGGTTCATACTTCATTTCCTATAAAACAACTAATCCAGAATTTCAAAAGGGGCCTGAACGATGGGCTTTTAGAGAAGCATGCTAACTTCACATTTAATTTGATTAATTGAATCCAATAAGCTTACAATATATGTACAGATACACATCATTATACAAAAATGTACTTTTTACTAAAAAAGTATGCTTCAAAAAAAAATAACAAAGAATAAATAACTAACCTCTAGACGAAGAGCCTTTCCTTTTGCTACATCTTTTCGACTTGAGCTTCTTACTACACTTGACACAAAACCAATCCTCCTCGGGAACATCTTCAAGTGGCGGATCACAACAATCAATATGCATGCCAACACCGCACCCAACCAAACCACTTTCATCCCCACATATCAGCATTTCTCCCTAACATGCAAATGCATCTGCCAAACATATAATTCTTGTAAACTGTTGAAAGGTGTAAATGTACCTACTTGACTCCAAAAAGTCAAAGTCAACTTACTTCAGAACAAAAGTCAGAAGTGAAATGAAAAATTTACCTTTTCAAGGCAATCTTGATCATCCCAGCAATTTGAAAATGAAGATGCTCACCACAATTTTCTACCATTGTCTCTAAAAGCCGCTATCCTCTCCATCTACGCTCCATTTTTTGGCATGCATAGCAACTACAAGTGAAAACAAACATTAGAAGTTATATACATCATACCTAAATCCCTGCTTTAGAAACATTTAAAAAATTGCATCATTTTAGTCCCAGATGACATCAGTAAAAAAAGTTTTGTTCATTTGACCCGCCTGATATAAAACACAAGCGGCCCATTCATCAGTTAGTGGGTCGAGACTACCACCTCTTATATTATTAGAAGGATAGTGTAACTTACAGGTAGCAGCGCATGAGAAAGCCAATTGGAGTTGCTAATTTCAAATCGGTTTAAGTTCTTCTAAGAGCTTAGCAACTCTGTACTGCAGCAACAACTATGGCTAGAAGTTGAGTAGCCTGCAACACCTCCTGCTTGCAGAATACGAACAATCTCTTGTTACAGAAATTACACACATACACACGTACACAAACCTGTTGAGTAAATCAGAGATATATGGAGATGAAGACATCACTTACTGTAAAATTCACAATGGTGTCACCTTTAAATTAATTAAAAAGAGAAAAAAAACTTAACTCAAATAATTGACATAAATTAATTAAATTTCCTTTCATACCTGAAACAAAATTCATATCCGATTTCATAAACACAAATGATAAAAGTGTAGAGAAACATACATTTTTTACTTGGAAAAAAACAATGCAAAGTTTGAGGGCCTTTATTGATATCTTCGATTCACCCACCCACTCGTGAGCATGCTCGGAGGAAAAGATTATTAGACCAATCAACTTTGATCTCTTAGACTCTTAATACAAAGTTTGAGGGCCTTTATTACAAAGTTATCATTCAAATAACAAAAGAAAGCAACAGAGAGTTCTCATATCATACCAAAGTTAAACAGTTACATTCATCATGACGTCTCCACTCCCGAGCGCTTGTTTGATTATCTCTATACCAACGTTAAGAACTGCACGGAATGACCGAGCTAAAACCCTTCCACTAATAGCAGCAAGAAACAGTTATTACAACCTTGTTAGATTACAAAAGAAACACAGAACCATTCAAAAAACAGAACCATTCAGAAGTTAGCCCGAACAACGACAATATAGACTATCCTCGAGTCACTGGGAAGAACAAAAATGGTAGACACAAGTTACCAATTAATCCGAATCGTAGAGCCACTGAACTCAACTTCGATTGCCATCTGTTAACCAAAACAATCTCGGGTTAACTACTTAACTATACCATGTCGAACAAAAAAAACGATGATCATGTCTATGTGTTTATACACCTAACCTGCACATTGAAATCACCTCTGTTGTTACCAAACCACTTCAGCAAGTTCCCTTCTTGAAAGGATTATACAACATAACATTATAATTCAATCACATAAAATTAAACAGGTAGCAATATCCACAAGAACACATTCAAATTGGAGAGCAGTGACCCTAAATTACTTATATTAAAAAAAAACAGAACACACAAATTAAAAGTAAATAGTAGTGGAATTCACAATACCTTTACGGCTACTGCTTTGGCTTTGATGACGTCTGGCTGCATTGTCTCCAAACAAATGCTCAATTAAACTGGACACCTTCAATTAACCAACCAAAAACACCAATTCACAAAAATTCGTAACAAAACGATTAACAATAACCTAATCAGTGAAGCGAATGGCAAATGCACCACCATCTTCGGACTTGTCCCTGCAACCACAAATGACTTACAACCCTAACTTCAACCGTCTCAAATCATCAAATCATATTCATTATAATGCACAAAATTACCAGTACACAAAATTACAAACAAACCATCTTAGCACTTACTCGTACACACAATGCTACACAGATAAAGCACAAAACAGAAATCCAAAATAAATTTAATTAACATCGCTTCTGAACTTTCTGGTACTAAAGCAATCAAAAGTATACTACTGAAAAAAGTGTGTAATTTGTGTAATTTGGATCTTTAGCTTAGATTTATATACAACGTAAAATGTCAGAAACCCTAAACCAGAGTTCAAATGCAACCGGTAAATCACTACTCGCTGTTGATTAACCCCAATCGTACCCAGAAACCCCAACCGTACCAAGAACACAGATGAATCGAAGAAACAATGAGTATTGAGAAGCTAGGGGATGGGCAAATTGATAGTGAACCTGATTCAAAAGAACTGATTGAAATGATACTGAGAGTGAGATTCGACTAACCATTAGTAGCTTGCCTCTTGTCTTTTGAAGGAATCTTGTTTGCAAGTCTAGCAGTTTGAACAGCAGCATTCGCAGATGAAGCTTCAGGAGTTGCACGACTCCATGAAGAATGAAGATCTAGGGTTTTGGATGATAGTATTGTTATTATTATTTAGGGGAGTGAATTTATTTATTTTGAAGAAGAAAAGAAAGACGAATGCGAGGAGAGAGAGGATGGATGGATATTCTCTCTCTAAGAGAATGGAGGGTTTGAATTTTGAAATCAGAGGATGAAGCAGTGTTTTAGGGGTTTTAAGTGTTTAAATGGTTTGCCCAAATGTTTGTTTCAAATTATAAAAGTAGAAAAAACATGGAGCCAAAATGCTTAGAGATAAGTTTGAAATTTGAAAACATGGAGCCAAAATGCTTAGAGATAGGTTTGAAATTTGAAAACATGGAGCAAAAATGCTTAGAGATAGGGTTAAATCTATAAATATATAAAAATCGGAATTATGACATCATCTGATCCAATGTGGCATAGCTAATATGATGACACGTAGGCAAAATTACGTCATCATCTAAGCTCCTTTAATAGATAGTATATATATATATAGGGCCAAGATCATTTCAGAACCATAAATATTTACAGAACTCGCAGAACTCCTAATAAAAAATCTTTTTATTTATATATTTTTATGTTTAGGATAATTTTATCATTTATTAGGTGTATTTTTACGATTACATACATGTTAAGAGTAATTTTATCATTTTTTATTTGTAATTTTATAATTACACATATGTAAACTAGTTTTTTTTTACATATATGTAATTAGTTATGGCACATATATATAATTTTGGCAATTAAACATATGTAAACTACTTTTAACATGTATGTAATCAAAGAAATACATATAATAGATGATAAAAAGATCCTAAATACAAAACTTATATATAAAATGATTGTTTATTAGGAGTTCTGAAAGTCCTGTAGTTATTTAGAGTTCTGAAATGAACTCAATCCTATATATATATATATATATATATATATATGTAAGGTAGGGATCCTAAGAGAAGTCCACTCTATTTGAGAAACTTGAGAAGCAATTTAGACCACACATTTTCCTAAGCTTTTCGTAATATACACATATGTATAGTTTAAAATCAACTATATACATATATGTATATTGTCAAATCTTGAATTATACACATGTGTATATTGTCAATTTTAATTATACATATGTGTATATTACGAAAAACTTAAAGAAAATGTGTGGTCCAGAATGCTTCTTAAGTTTCTCAATTAGCCTAGTGCTTCTCACACGATCCTAACCCTATATATATACTAGTAAGGTGCCCGCGCGATGCAGCGGGGTGACAATTTGCATTGCGGTACACATTTTTGTTAGGTTATCAACTCAGTTGCGATCTATTGTATAGTACTTAGGTTAGTTTTTTGATTCGTATGATGTTCTACAAATTTTCATTATGTTTATTATTTTCTTAGGTTTTTGAATTAGTGGAACCAATTGATCTATCTATATCATAAGGCTTACACATCTCAATAACATAAGAAATAGGAGCATAAGTCATTTGTAGCATTGTTACATAAAATTAGAAACTTAAAACATAAAAATAAATGTTTAACGATAGAAGCAAAAAACAGCATCTCTTTGCAGTATACGTACCCAACCAAAACTTACACCAATGTGATATTAACAAGACTAGCCAGCGAAGACTACATATGTTTAGCATTTTAATCATTTGTCGGATCTCCCTCTGCATCTCTTTTACTAATCCCAATCACTCTGGTTAAAATAAGATTTCGTATTACATGGACACTTAGGATTTGTAAAATTATATTTAGATTATTATATGAATTTGCAACAATTTCAACATCTAAAACATCATTTACCCAAAAGAAAAAAATAGAATATATATTTCCAAATTATAGTTAAAAGCCCTAACCTGGAAGCAATCCCAGAGTACACATCATCTGGCTTTTCTCCTTGAATCTGATTTAACAGCAGCTGCTCGTAGCTGTCAAAAATTCAATGGGTAAGCACGGAATAATAAATATAACTTAGAAATAAAAAGTATAGTCAAACATATAATTTATTAATTTCAAATAATCTTCAAAGTATCAAATCACTAAATTACCTTGTGCCTTCCAACTGCGCTTTACACATGTTTATCCATTATTCACAAAACTAAAAGGGTTCAATTTCTATTGTGAAGAAAATGATTCAAGATGATAAATTAGACGGAGAAAATTTAAATTAAAAAAAACAAGGACATGTACCTATTTATATCAGTGAGATAACATGTTGAACAACAATATTAAATTCCCCTTCGTTGTAATTAAAACGAACCTGTGACAGCTAGGTTTAATTGTTCCTCACAACCAGGTGATAAACTACCATAATCTTAACTTGAAGATGATGATGATGGTTGTGGTCACCGTTGGTTTAGCCTCTGACCTTCGTTGGAACCCTAGTCTCCTACACCAGAGTGCATTAGAGGTGGCTGAACCATTTTCGGGAAGCTGTAACAACCGGCATTTATCACAATCGTCATTACGCGGACCAATCTAATAGCCGATGGAACATACAATCGAAAGAGGACTTACCAGAGCTAGTCGGAGTCTTCGCCGAAACCCTAGCCACCATCGCCGGAGGAAGCGGCTAGGGTTTTCTGTCATTGTCTTCCTCCTCGTTTTAACCTTGGAACCGGTGAAGGTTATGTGGCTCTTGAGGACCACTACCGTCACCACCGTATGGAAGGTTGTAACTGAATCATTACCACCGCCACTCGCCAGCTTAATCCGTTTTCACCGCGCCAGAGTATGGCTGGCGCCGCTGATGTGTGCAAAATGCAACATATAAATTACATCAATTGTGGCATAAAACTAACCCTTTTTTAGTACTAATGTTGGAAAAAGTGTGCTTTTGTCTTCCTTTTGTATTTTCAGGATTAAATGAGCTCAAATTAATAAAAGAAGCAAAAAGACAGCTAAATCTAGCATAAATACAAGAAAAGGAACAAACGTGGCATGCCCGACCTCCCCGAAAGCATATTCCCAAGCAAAACAAGAGAGCAGAAGGCTGAACACGCCCCGTGCTCAGTGAACACGGGGGCGTGCTCAAGTGTTAGCATAAAAGACAAAGTTGTAGAAGCTTCCATCGCCCACCACGGGGCCGTGCTCAGCGGACACGGGGCCGTGGTCAACTATAAGATTCGCAGAATCTAGGCAAATCTTGATAGTACAGATATGCTTCTGCACACGGGGTCGTGCCCAGCGGACACGGGGCCGTGGTCAACTAATGCAGACAAAAGCAATTAATGAAGACAGAGAAGAGGATGGACACGGGGCCGTGCCCGAGCTTCTGTTCAGCCTATAAATAGGAGTGCTTGGTTCAAGCTCAAACCATCCCTTGGCACACCACCTCTCTCACACTTCACCCACCACCCACCACCACCATAACACCATCATCCACCACCATCATCCATTGTCCATCATAGAGTGTGTGAGTCATCTCGGGATCCAAGATTGATCGTAAGAGTTCTTGACAATCAAGGCCATGTTTGCCTAAGTCTCTTACATCACTTGGTGAAGACAAAGTGTCTAGTGTAATACTTTTTATTTTTAATCTTTTCGCACTTTTTAATTGGTTATGTATTAATGACTTTAATTACTAGTTTCTTATGTTGAAGGTGATTCTTCCTTATCGTTTGTCCGTGGTGTCTTGGCATTATTTTACTGTCTTTATAAAATAAAAGATTTTCACCATTCATATCTCCACGGTCTATATGGAGGTATGTTGGCTACCTGGTCGGGGGTTAAGGGAACGGTTTGGTAAGAGTCTTGCCATTGTTCAGTGTATAGATCCTGCAAAGGACCTGGGTCAAATTTAGTAGGACATCCTTCAATACTTAACGGTATTGGATGGCGGGGGTCCGAACTCTTTGATCCCCTCATAAGTTAAACTAATATTAAAACTTTAACCTGGCTACTTAGGACTGTATCCCTGCTGACTCAGACTACTTAGCCGAGGGTAACGTCGCCTTCAAAAGAGGGGCCTACCACATTATGCATTAATAACTTAATTAATTATCTTTCAATAATCCGACCCTTTAGGATTGTATCCTTGCTGACTCAAACTACTGGGTTGAGGGTAACGTCACCTCCAAAAGAGGGGCCTACTGCAATAACTAAGATAATCTCTTAAATAGTGCAAAAGTGCGGAAATAATCAAAGGTTACACTAAACACGAGTCGGAGCCAAGTGATTCATCTTGTCTATCTGTTTTTACTTTTATTTTTATTTTTCAGCATTTTAGTTAGTTTTTATTTTCTTAGTTTAAAACATTTTTCTAAACTTTTGATTTGATTAGACGTTGAGGATAAACCGGTACTAAAAGCTCTTGTGTCCTTGGACGACCTCGGTATCTTACCAACACTATACTACGCTCACGATGGGTGCACTTGCCCATATGTGTGTTTAGTGTTAGTAAATATCGTGTTTTATAAATTTAAAACTTGGCTAAAGAAAGTGTAAAAGGGCTTAAAATAAACATTAAAACCATAACACACTTCACGCACATAAAGTTTTTGGCGCCGTTGCCGGGGACACAAGGATTTTAAGAAAGTTAGGAATCAACGGCCTAATCGTTTTTCTTATTTTTCTTTTTTTTTTTAGGATTTTTCTTAGTTTTTCAGTTTCTGCAGAGCTCAGCATGGGCCGTGCCTGGTCGGACACGGGCCGTGCCCAGCATTATCACTGGCAGTTTTTATTTTCTGAGTTACAGAGGGCTGAGCACGGGGCTGTGTCGGTGCAACACGGGGTCGTGTCCAACTCCCAGTAACAGGGATCCCGAAAACAATCGCTGTACCTCCGACCACGTGCCGTGTTCGCTAAACACGGGGCCATGGTGAACCTTCTGACCAACGTTCTTTTCTGTTTTGTTGCAGGACTTGGAACCTAGGCGCCACATTTGAACTTCCTACGTAGTGCATGAGCTCCAGTTCTAGTAAAGACATAAAAGAACCTTTAGAAGAACCCGAACGCTTTCTCAGAAAAAGACTTAAAGCTAAAAACCCAGAGAAAGTTTCGGGGGACCCACTTCCAATGGCGGACCAACGTACCCTCATGGATTACCTACGGCCCACTGTAGGTAATCTAGGCGTCGCTATCAATGCACCGAATGTCGATGCCAATAACTTCGAACTTCGGCCGCATTTGATACAAATGCTTCAAAACTCCGCAACCTTCCATGGGTTTGCGGACGAGGATCCCCATCTACATATTACTAATTTCTTAGAAATATGTGATACCTTTCGGATCAATGGAGCATCCAACGACACCATTCGCCTTCGAATGTTTCCATTTTCACTAAAAGACCGAGCTAAGGCTTGGCTTAACACCCTCCCAGTTGGCTCGGTAAACACCTGGGATGAACTAGCCCAAAAGTTTCTATATAAGTATTTCCCTCCTGCCAAAATGGCTAAATTAATGACTGAAATTAATACATATTATCAAGAGGATGGGGAATCCTTATATGAAACTTGGGAAAGGTTCAAGGAGCTACTAAGAAAGTGCCCTCATCACGGTCTTGCGGTATGGCAACAAGTATCCACTTTCTACAATGGGTTGCTGCCACACACAAGACAAACACTTGATTCTAGCTCCGAGGGACTTCTAGGTAATCGTCGCCCAAATGAAATATATAATCAAATTGAGGAAATTGCTCAAACCAATTTTCAGTGGCACACTCCCCGAGGTAATAAATCTGTTGCCCCGGGCGCCCATAAGGTTGATGAAAGCACTTCTTTACAAGCCCAAATCGAGGCCCTTTCTTCAAAAATAAAAAAGTTAGAAATGGCAAAAACGGCCTCGGTTATGGCTTGTGAAGGGTGTGGTGGACCACATGAAAATTGGAGTTGTATGAAAGAAGTAGATGATCAAACGGAAACGGTAAACTACATTGATAATAGGCCTAGGCCGTCGGGTCCACCAACGGGTACCTACAACCAAGGATGGCGTAACCACCCTAACCTCGGTTGGAGAGATCCCGGCAATAGTAGTAACCAACAAAACCAACGAACTAACTTTCAACAACCACAAAACTTCTCTCAACAACAAGGTGGACGAGAAAGGCTTGAAGATACGGTATCTCACCTCATCTCCGACACCGAAAAGAAAAACTCGGACCGGTTTCAACAATTGGAATCGAATTTTAGAAATCAACAAGCTAGCATTCAAAACATTGAAAAACAATTAAATCAAATAGCTCAAAATTTCTCCGAGAGACCACAAGGCGCGCTACCTAGTAATACCGAAACCAACCCAAAGGCACAAGTACATCTCATCACATTGAGAAACCGAACCGTGGGTCCCGAGGAGGCTCCATTACCACCAACTGAAAGAAGCCAAACCACGACTCCACCCGCGCTCCAACCAGAAAAGGCTTCTCCACCAAATCAAGAGCCCACCAAGACTCCTCCAGTTCCATACCCCGGACGGTTAATTCATTAAAAGACCGATGAGCAATTCGCAAAGTTCGAAAATTTACTAAAACAATTGCATGTTAATATTCCTTTTATTGAGGTCCTAACCCAAATGCCTAAATATGCAAAATTTATGAGGGACTTCCTCACTCACAAAAGGAAAATTGAATCATTGCAATTAGTTAACTTAGGCGAAGAATGCTCCGCCTTAGTACTCAACAAACTCCCACAAAAGAAAATTGATCCCGGAAGCTTCACGATCCCTTGCTCGATTGGGGAATCCCCCATTCGTAATGCACTAGCCGATCTTGGGGCTAGCATTAACCTCATGCCCACATCAATGTTCAAACGACTCGGCCTAGGAACAACGAGCCCTACAAAGATGAGCATACAACTCGCCGACAGATCCGTCAAATTTCCCCAAGGTGTCGCTGAAAATCTATTGGTCAAAGTTGACAATTTCGTTTTCCCAACCGACTTTGTCATCCTGGACATGGAGGAAGACGCCGATGTCCCTCTCATCCTCGGGAGGCCATTTCTAGCCACCGCCCAAGCAGTGGTGGATATGAATGACGGAACACTAACATTGAGGTTTGGGGACGAGGAAGTGAAGTTTGGAGTTGGAAAAAGAGAAGAAGACGAAGACCCGATCAACTACATGAAGGTCATAGACTCAAGTTTGGATGAAGCTCTCCGACGGTGTAGCATGGGATGCAAAACATCCCACTTGAGTAACATATGACCAGGCTTTGGGTCTAGCCAAGGACCCTTATAAACGTGGCGCACCACGGAGGCATTCCGCGGAACTATCCTTAATTTAGTTTAGATTAATCTTTTTATTTTCTAGTTAGTTTTAATTTTCAGGAATAAAACACACTCGGGATGGCAAAGGATAACAAGGGAAACTTGAACCAGCACCCCATGCAGGAAAACAGGGCCATCCGACAATTTTCTTCATTAACAGTAAGTTCAGCACGGGCCGTGTCCGCCCAACACAGCCCCGTGCTGCACAGTCTGCAGAAATGACCCAGTTCAGGTAAACTGGACACGGGCCGTGTTCACCCAACACGCCCCCGTGTCCAGGCTTCTGTTTCATTTGTTTAATTTTTGTTACTGGCACTTGAACACGAGGCTGTGCCCGGACAACACGGGGCCGTGTCCAGCGCCCAGTAACACAAATTTTTGCTTTTTCACACATTTTTACACATTCAATCAACCTAAAAATTTATTTTTGGGACACATTGAGGACAATGTGTAATTTAAGTGTGGGGGGATTGTAAAACCTTGAATCTTGCAATTCCTAATAACAAGCCTTACACAAAACTCTATTGGAACCGCTAATCACCCCAAATATTTTTCAAAAATTTTCATTTTTTTTACTTGTCTAGGTTTAATTTGGGAATTTCAAAATTCTAAAAAGGTTATATTTTTAAAAATTTACAACCGATAGCGTCGTGATAAAAAGAACCAACATAAGAAAATTATGAAAAGGCATGACAAGCTTAGTTAAAATTTGATTATATATACTTTATCACATAAAAACTCATTCCCACAAAAGTGAGTTTTGAGCCTTTATTGAGCATACAAATACATATCTTTAAATTAAATGCTCATTTTTCGTTTCTTGTGTGAATAGCCGCTTGGTTCTTACAACTCTAGAACTTGCCACGACGATACATTCCCGGTCCTTACCAACTTAAACCCGAGTAAGTAAATGATGGAGGCATTAGGACTAACCCTTTTTATTTCCACACCATTATTTTTCTTTTTTTTACCACCTACCCAAAATCCCCCCTAGTTAACCCCTTTGAGCCTAAACCTTTTCATTTCTTAACCCAAACCAAACACCCTTTTACCCACCAAAACCTTTTTTTTTATTTTTAACCATTTGTTTTAGTAACAAGCTCGGTTTTTCGTATGACTTTAAAAAAATGCAAAAAATAAAACGTCTTTCGAAAACGACGCTTTTTACGCTTTTCGCCATTTTACTAACCACTAACACAACCACCTACCTTTAACCCAAGCCTAACCCTTCACCCAAAAAGTCCTCTTGATATTTACAAAGGTATATAGTTAAAAAGGAGGAGGATTGATTGCTTGGCAAGCCTATGGTAGGAGTAAGTTCCATGCCGCTCTCGAGTGATTCACTAAAATACATCTTCGGCCAAGTGTTGAGGGATCCCCCGTGAGGTATGTGAACTTGTATATAAATAGAATTTTAAGGGAGCATGTTATGACCTAATAAGTAATTTGTCTTATGAAAAGTTTTAAATAAATCATGACGAATAGGATTGTAAATAAATAAAAATAAAACTTAATAAAGAATCTTGGAAATCCCGACACTCTATGACAAGCCCAAAAACCTTCTCCTCTATCCATTCCGTTTGGGAGTGTAAAGCCATATTATAAAGGGTTTTGCTTGAGGACAAGCAAAGATTCAAGTGTGGGGGTATTTGATGTGTGCAAAATGCAACATATAAATTACATCAATTGTGGCATAAAACTAACCCTTTTTTAGTACTAATGTTGGAAAAAATGTGCTTTTGTCTTCCTTTTGTATTTTCAGGATTAAATGAGCTCAAATTAATAAAAGAAGCAAAAAGGCAGCTAAATCTAGCATAAATACAAGAAAAGGAACAAACGTGGCATGCCCGACCTCCCCGAAAGCATCTTCCCAAGCAAAACAAGAGAGCAGAAGGCTGAACACGCCCCGTGCTCAGTGAACACGGGGGCGTGCCCAAGTGTCAGCATAAAAGACAAAGTTGTAGAAGCTTCCATCGCCCACCACGGGGCCGTGCTCAGTGGAAATGGGGCTGTGGTCAACTATAAGATTCGCAGAATCTAGGCAAATCTTGATAGTACAGATATGCTTCTGCACACGGGGTCGTGCCCAGCGGACACGGGGCCGTGGTCAACTAATGCAGACAAAAGCAATTAATGAAGACAGAGAAGAGGATGGACACGGGGCCGTGCCCAGCGGACACGGGGCCGTGCCCGAGCTTCTGTTCAGCCTATAAATAGGAGTGCTTGGTTCAAGCTCAAACCATCCCTTGGCACACCACCTCTCTCACACTTTACCCACCACCCTCCACCACCATAACACCATCATCCACCACCATCATCCATTGTCCATCATAGAGTGTGTGAGTCGTCTCGGGATCCAAGATTGATCGTAAGAGTTCTTGACAATCAAGGCCATGTTTGCCTAAGTCTCTTACATCACTTTGTGAAGACAAAGTGTCTAGTGTAATACTTTTTATTTTTAATCTTTTCGCACTTTTTAATTGGTTATGTATTAATGACTTTAATTACTAGTTTCTTATGTTAAAGGTGATTCTTCCTTATCGTTTGTCCGTGGTGTCTTGGCATTATTTTACTGTCTATATAAAATAAAAGATTTTCACCATTCATATCTCCACGGTCTATATGGAGGTATGTTGGCTACCTGGTCGGGGGTTAAGGGAACGATTTGGTAAGAGTCTTGCCATTGTTCAGTGTATAGATCCTGCAAAGGACCTGGGTCAAATTTAGTAGGACATCCTTCAATACTTAACGGTATTGGATGGCGGGGGTCCGAACTCTTTGATCCCCTCATAAGTTAAACTAATATTAAAACTTTAACCCGGCTACTTAGGACTGTATCCCTGCTGACTCAGACTACTTAGCCGAGGGTAACGTCGCCTTCAAAAGAGGGGCCTACCACATTATGCATTAATAACTTAATTAATTATCTTTCAATAATCCGACCCTTTAGGATTGTATCCTTGCTGACTCAAACTACTGGGTTGAGGGTAAGGTCACCTCCAAAAAAGGGGCCTACTACAATAACTAAGATAATCTCTTAAATAGTGCAAAAGTGCGGAAATAATCAAAGGTTACACTAAACACGAGTAAGAGCCAAGTGATTCATCTTTTCTATATGTTTTTACTTTTATTTTTCAGCATTTTAGTTAGTTTTTATTTTCTTAGTTTAAAACATTTTTCTAAACTTTTGATTTGATTAGACGTTGAGGATAAACCGGTACTAAAAGCTCTTGTGTCCTTGGACGACCTCGGTATCTTACCAACACTATACTACGCTCATGATGGGTGCACTTGCCCATATGTGTGTTTAGTGTTAGTAAATATCGTGTTTTATAAATTTAAAACTTGGCTAAAGAAAGTGTAAAAGGGCTTAAAATAAACATTAAAACCATAACACACTTCACGCACATCAGTCGCCGTAGCACCACCACTGCCACCCTCAGATTTCTCTCTCTATATCGCTCTTGCGTGTTCTCCCTTTTTGTTTCCCTTTCTATCGATTGAAGTGGTGAGAGAAAGCATAGATTTCGGCTCTAATTTGGTAACCTTATTTCAAAATTTAAAAGTTACAAAAAGATGGAGCCAAATGTAATTTACATATTTCTTAACATGATAGGTTTAATGCGTTGTACATCAAAACAAGGGATTAAAATCTAATTAAGATGAAGTGTTAAAATGTAACTATTGTTTAAAAAGACTAATTTACCCCTATTTTAGGGGGGTGTATATATAAATTAAAAAGGAAAAGTTCTTATTTTTTAGTTATCTTAAAAGGAAAAAGATTATTAGTTGTTATTTTCTTCTTTAATCACTTGTACATTAAAGCATTATCTATTTGTACCTTTTAATCTGTGCGTCGATATTGAACAAGACAACTACCGAAACGTCGACAAAAATGTGTAGGTCGTCATGCTATCTTTGGATTTTTTTTAAAGAGTATAGTTTATAAGATATGTAAAGAATACGTAAAAAAAATTATAAGTTTGTTGTGGAGGGGTGAATTGTAACTAATTATCTATAATTTTGTTAAAACCTTAGGGATTTAAGTGTAATAAGTTTAGGGGCTAAAAAATAAATAGTGTTTAAAAGACCAAACTACCCTCATTTTAGGGGTCTTTCTATAAATAAGGGGGGGGGGGGGATTCTTATTTTTTGGGTATCTTAAAATGCCCTTGCCTCATGCATTATAATATAGTATAGATATATAGGGAAGAGTTATCTTGAGAACGCTAAATATTGCGAGAACCGTGAGAACGAATGAAAAAACCAATCAAAACCGAACTTTTTTTTAATACAAACCTCAATGTAATTAAAATACAACATCAAAAAATAATTTACAACATTAAATAATTCATTTCTCCTCTCAAAATCATTATTACTATATTTTTTACGCATGTGTAAATATAACAAATTTACACATGTGTAAATGACAAATTTACACATGTGTAAATTTTCTTTATTTACGAATTCACGTAAATTTAAACATGTGAATTTAATTTCTAACATTTTATTCGAACAATAATAATGAGTGTAAAAAGAAATTTTGAATTTGAATTATTTTTGATCAAGTTCTTGTGGTTTTTTCATTTGTTCTCATGGTTCTCGCGATATTTAACATTCTCATTTAAACCCTCCCTTATATATATATATATATATGGTAGGGTTCTAGAGTGAACACTAGGTTGAGAATGAACTGTGCGAACTAATCTGTGCCATTGGATTACACCATCTAGAGATTTTTAAACAATGGCAAGATTGTAATTATAGTTTATACACATGTGTACAGTCTCGCTAGCTATTAGTTTATACAATATACACGGCTGTTAATTTATACACATGTGTACATCTTGCTAACTATCAGTTTATACAAGATACACAACTGTTAGTTTATACATATGTGTATAGTCTTTTATACACCTGTGTATTATATTCAAAATGGTTACATATGTGTATATTAACAACATATAGTATATTATGCATGCACACTAGTAGATTCATATGAAAATTATGAAATTAATGAAAACGAAACATATCACATGTATGCAAAAATAAATAACTTCATCACATATTCAAAAAAAAATTAATGCCCAAAAATAATTACAATTTCAATCTCAAAGAAATTTTTCAATATTTATTGAAAATTATAAAAAGTTAAAAACAATATATTATGATTCTATATATACGGATAATAAAAGAAAAGCAATATTCAAGTTAAAATTAAAACAAAATTTATATATAAAGATATGATAGAGAAATAACTAAAAATGAAAGAGAGAGAGAGAGAGAGAGAGTTAAGATATGAGAAAATTAAGGGATTTTAATTAAATATACTTGACTAATGCCAATCTTGCCCTTTTAATCTAAAAAATGATCAAGGGCCAAGATTAGTTCACTCAGTTCACTCTCAAGAAGTTGTTCACTCTTGAACCTAATCATATATATATATTAAAGCAAAATAACTTTGACTATTTGACTATGATGTGGCATTGCTCTTGATGCAGAGAATTAAGATTTGAGCGGCAAATCCTTTTCCTCATTCCTCCACCATTTTGTTAAATTCTTTAATATGGAAAGCCCAATCAATTCTCAATCATTTGAAATCTTCTCCAAAATTATGAATACATTTCCATTATTATGGCTTATAAACTGTTTATGTTTACTTAGAGAATTCAAACGCCAATTGGCTTCACCTATTTCGTCTTCTCTTCATCAGTCTTCAAATCTGAATCATCCGTCAGTTTGTTCTTCAGCTGCCTTATTGCTGCTCCGACGATCTCCAATCTCTTCCAGGTATACAAATACTTCAATCGTATTGCGGTTTTCTGACAGTTAGGGTTTATGTGATGTTTCGTTGATTGTAGTTTTGAATCTGAACGATTATGTACACCTTTTGTGTTTAAAACGTGAAATATGAATTTGATTTTGAGTTAACGGTTGTCAACCCTAGGTATCTTCATCTCCAATTGTGATTGTAAGCTACCAATACTCTTAACAGTTTTGATTTTCAGTTTTAAGGATTATAGATATCTTCATCTTAACAGAGTGGCGATCTAGGGTTTTGTTTGGCAGTCTATCGACCAGGTTTTTTAATCACTTTTCCAATTCTGTTATTCTGTTGCAGGTATTTTGTTTAACGAACAGCCAGAGGTGGTGGAGGGAGGATGGGATGAAGGAGACGAAGAAGTTGTCGGTGGGATACTGGAATAACAGAATTGGTGAAAGGGTTGTGTATCAACTAAAATCAGACCTGAAACCGTAAAACAACGGTATAGTTGTTTACATGTGTGATTTGATGTATATGTGTTTGTTTGATTTTTTTTCATGATTTATTTTGCACCAACTGATATTAATAATCCTTGTAGGATAATGTGAGATGTGCTCCAACTCATCTTAATAGTTTTTGTAGGATAATGTTCATGTGTAGGATTTCTATCGAGTTAACTTTTTGCGTAAGTGAAAATGATGTAGCTATTTTTTCTATGCGTATGTATCAGGTGTTGGAAAAATCCATCCGTTGTAACCATTGCCAACATGAATAAAGCAAATAAATCCCACTCGGATGGTTGAAAAAATCCAGGATTATACGCAACCGGAGACTTTACGTGGTATACATTTAATTGATTTTATCCGGAATTTGCACATAAATTATTCCTATTTAGTTATCCATTAAACCGAATTTAGGCATTTTTACAGGTCATCCCTGGGTTCAAGTTAATGGTGTGGCCCCTGAAAGTCACTGTGTGTATTGTGATATGGAATTCATTATATAGATAAGATAGGGAAGGCAGCTACGTGACACGGACGGGAACTTTCGATTATACTTTTCAGGTACAATTTTGTGTGCCACGTATAGAGATTCAATTTAATTTTTAACTGTGGTCATGGGTTGAATGTCTGGCGTATTGAATAGTATTTTTTATCAGATAACGGATCCTATTCAATTTTATTTTGCTAAAATCGTTTTTTCTCGTTAAAAACCGGATTTATAATATAAACGTTTTCGGTTTTCCGGTTAACCAGTTTTTCCTATAATTGGCTGCGTTTATTGTTTTCGCTGGAAAAAAAAGTGCAATTTTTTGGCTGAAAAATGTAGTTTTTTTTGTTGTTGAACCAACATGCTTTTTGTTGGGCTTTTTTTTTTTGCTTAAAAACCTGCAGTTTTTACCTAACCGGATGCTAAAAAAACTGGACCTTTTCGACGATTTTTGCTGAATAAACAGGCCGATTTTGGGTTTTTTGGTTAAAATAACCTGAAGTTTTTTGCCGAACCAGATGCCGAAAAAAACTACACGTTTTCAACTTTTAGTTGCTGAAAAAAAAGTTGATTTTTGCCTAAACCTGATGCTGAAAAAAGCACTATTTCGACGTTTTTTTTTGCAAAATAAACAGGCTGATTTTGGGGTTTTTTGTCAAAAAAACCTGCAGTTTTTTGCCAAACCGGATGCCGGAAAAAACTGCTCGTTTTCGACGTTTAGTTGCTGAAAAAAAACCGGTCAAAAAACTCTGGTTTTTTTAAGATGCTTCATATTACAAAACTTTGTTTTTGAATGCGGCGTTGGCTTTTACTAAACGGACCTGCACAACTAATGTTGGAAGTACAGTATGAGTTTGATTTTTTTGTTCTTTAAAAGTTGCATACAATACTTTTTTGCTATATAATCATTAATAACTATCAAATTGAATGCTTATTTTGTTTTGGATGTTTTTTTACTGTTAGGAAGATTTATTTTGCTTATATTGTTCATAATTTTGGGAATATGTGGAAGATTCATTTGTAAACTAAAATATCTTCATGATTTCAATTTAATAGAGGTGGCAAGATGAGCGGGTTAGGCAACGGGACAAAAATATTTGAAATGAAATAAATCATATTTAAGTGCGAGTCACACAATTCCTCTACCAAACTTAACTTAATATTCGTATAAATACTTATCAACTTAATACTTTCTTCAAGATACATATCAAGTTATTGATATGTATTATTTTGCATATTTGTTTGTCATATAGAAGTCAACCTTTTCAATGTTAAAAGTAAAGATAAAGGGTTTTTTTTTTTGTTTGAAAAGCTTAAAGAGTGTTAGGCACAAGAAACAAGCTTTAAGGAGATTGTTTTTTAAATCTCCATTATAACCATGATTTATGTTCGCTCTTTTGGTGTCCAGTAAGCTCATTGATTTTAAGAGGGTTGACTGGGTTTTTTATGCAGGAAGTAGGGTTGAGGATTTGGTACTAGGTACTGGTACCGAATTTCCCGTACCGAATTTTTTCGGTACAAGTACCGGTACCCAATTTTTGCCATTTTCAATACCGGTACTTTCGGTACCGGTTCGGTATGTTACCGGTAAAATACCGAATTTTACCTTCAAATACCAGTACGGTACTCGTACCGTACCGAAATTTTCGGTACCGGTACCCAGTTTTGACGAATTTTGGTACCGGTACCAGTTCGTTACGATACCGGTACCACGCTCATCTCTAGCATGAAGTGAGAAAACCTATACAGTACATGAAGTATTTAATTATTTGCTGGTCAATAACAACAGCTTGGCTACTTTTCCTTTTTGTGGCATAGAGGTAAAATTCTTCAATCATAAAATACTAAAATATTTTATAATTTAGTCTTTTAGAGATTTAGTTGCCTAATAATTTAGTCTTTTAGAGATGTAGTTGCCTAATTTATTTTCTTCATAGGTCATATGTGATATTGTACTTTCATTTGAGATAGGGAAGCGAAAGTGTATGATGAAGTAATTGTGGAAGCTTGGTGATGGGATCTAATGCCTCTTGACATTTGCTTCTTAAACCTGTTGGTAATGGTAATTTAACTTCGGATCAACAATGTGAATTAATAATGAAAGCTATTTTTGACCTCTTCCAAACCTTTATGGATTTCATTTTGGATGAACATCAAGTGCAAGGACATTTTCATTTCTTTACAAACCGAAAGATAGTATTGTTGATGCTCCTTAATAGCCCTTATTCATGAAATTATAAATATATTTAATTTATACACTTTAGTCCTTCTCATAAGAGTACTGTAGCTGCTTTTAAATTGTGCCATGTAGCTTTTAATTTTACAGCTCAACTTTCATCTTAATAAATATATATATATATTTGGTACACAGGTAGAGATAGAACGTAGCCACCACTGCTCAGCAAGCAAACGACGAAACGAAGAATTGCTGATGCACTCTCTCTAACCGGTAAGACACTACTCGGTTGCCGATCTTTCTTCCATGTGGATTTCCTCCGTTTGTTTGACGCTGATGGTCTATGTTGATGAAGCCGTTGTCAATTTTGATGCTTTTGGTATATATAAAGTTGTTTATAAAGAGATCTTCAATTAGTTGTGATTTTTTTCCTATTCATGTATTTCAATTATTTCGTGTACTCTCTAACATTTTCGTTAATATTTCAACGTATATAAAATTATAATTTTTACTTCACAATTTTAAAGGACTTAGTTTTCCTGTTTAGCCATCCGTGTAACACATGGGTACTTGGACTAGTATATATATCTATATTGTAACATTTCATTTTTTATCATATAAGAATTATAGGTTGTTTCACCATTAGTAACTAGTTTTATTTTTAAAATAATTATTCGACCCATGTAGTTTTAAAAATTATTTTATATATTTGGGTGGAATGTTATACTAATTTACTTATATAAATATATTCGTATGACCTTTCTATTAAAATAAAGTATATAAAACGTAATGGGTAGATTACGGGTAAATTGACTGTTAGAAATATGAAGTACCTAAACGGGCCTATGAACCATTTAATGATGAAATTATAAAAAATACAATATATTTGAACCTACTCCGTTTTTAATGAAACTTGGTTCAAAATGTAGATAAGATTATTCTCGTTCTAATGACATATTCATTATTTTATAAAACGTCATATTTTATAAGTTATAAGTGCCAATTAAATGAAGCAGAATTAATTATAATATATATAATAATAAAATAATATTTAAATTTTAGAATTCTACAATTGTGAATGCTGGACAAGTGGACGTATTGAATTTAATGCAAGTACACATGAATTAATTGAATTCACTTACGCGTCCATTTACATAACTTCCACTCTAAGATTATGAAGCATATAAATAAAGGTAGTATCCCCAACATAATTTTCTGTTCATTTCCTTTATCTCGCTATCAACCCCCTCTCTCTCAAAAGGTATATTTTGAGCTATAATAATAATAAAAACCCTGCCCCGTTTTAAGTGTTGTAACCCCTGATCACTAAGTCAATACCCTGTCCGATTGATTTAGAACCCACCAACGCATGTCAAGGCTTTGCCCGACTAAATTCGTTGGGGTTCTGTCTCGTGACGTAGGGATAAAGTTGGATCGGGTTACTATACTTAATGCGAGTGCATTATATATTTTTTTTTAAATAGTTCAGAACTTATACCCAAGATATAACAACCCTCGAAAAAGACCCTAAGCGCTCCCAGATACATCCCGTATACAAATTCCGGTCCCAAATACCTTTAATTTTATAAAAATAAAATTAAAACAAGATTTAATGGTCTGTCGCGGGGCGCAGCAGACTACTCCAAAGCTTACGCGGGGCGCGACAGCTCAACATTAGGGCGACACCCTAAGGCGCCACGTGTCACATACGTGTTAGATCTATAGTCGTGACCAGTCAAGGCTAGAACCTAGCCTATAGTCCTCGCGGGCCGCGAAGGACTTGGTTACGGTTGTCGCGGGCCGCGACCTGATGGTCGATCAACACTATAAATAGAAGCCCTCGGCTTCATTTCTCAAAACGTTCAGAATCTAAAATTCTCTCTCAATTTCTATAGTGAAGAAGTAATACCCGGGCATTATACCCACTAAAATAGCGAAGCTTTGCCTCGATGTAAGTATTATAACCCCCGTTTACGTATTAGATACGCTGTCCGATTGATCTAGTGCTCCGTAACGGCTGTCGAGGTTCTGCCCGACGTAGTCGTTGGAGTTCTGTCTCAGGGAGGGTATAACTTATGTAAATATTGGGTTATTAAACTAACGCATGTGCATTGTTTAATTTATTAGATTATAACCAGGAAACCATAGGGAAAAGTCTAAAATAGCAATGTGAGTAATCTACTTTTTGTAAACCTTTTTGCAAACTGTTTTTACAAAATCTCAATTGTTTTACATTATATTTAACAGTGATTGAGTATTTGTAATTCTACAATTATTGTCGGTATGTTGGGGTTTTGTATACAAAATTTATTGCTATACTGTGAGTAGTAACATGACCACAAGTCAGGTCGACAGTACCGTGGGTGGTAACTAAGGTAGAATAATAAACAAATGTAATTGCTAATTGCCCTCAATACTGTACAAGGATAAAATCTGTTTTGATTAAATTGGGATTCACTCACCAGTATTTCCCACGGACAAAATGTTTTTAAACGCGTTTCAGGTAACTTAGTGTGAAGCCAATAAAAGCTAGCTGGAGAGCACTGAAGGCTTAGAAAAGTGGCTATAAAAGTTACCTAAATAAAAAGGAGAATTGTTTTCAATAATAGGGTTTATCCCTATAAATATATTACAAATGGAAGTCGGGTCATGTCTCACTTGTTATTATAAATATATTATCAGAAAAACTTGGGTTTTATCCCGATTATCTATTTTAAACATTTTGGTGTTTAACTCTGATAACAATATTTCCTAACTACGGTCCTGATGAAATTTTCCGCTGCCAAAATTGTTAAACACCAGTACCACCGAATGTGCGAAGCTCGCGGCCGCCCTCCTCTCGGGGCAAGGGGTCGGGGATTGTGACATATATATATATATATATATATATATATATATATATAGGGGAATGTTCATTTTAGAAGAATCTTTTTGCAAGAAGAAAACTAAATTAATCTAGACCCTATGTTTTTTTTATCAATGGTTGTGAATCAAGAAATCATTTTTGTCTACTTTTAATTAATCTTTAGTTAATAAGGGTAGGATAGACAATTTAATGTAGAATATCAATAAATTTTATAAATGCCAATGATCTCTAGATCAAGTGGTGGAAGGCTTGCATTTTTCTTGAGAGTTGCAAGTTCAACTCTCATTTGGTGTAGAGTGTGGCACTGGTGGGCAATGATAGGATACCTAGGTTGGATCCTTGAGCCAAAGGGGTTTTACCGGTAATTTCACCATCGTGCCTACGAGTGGGTGGGTTACCAGGTTTCCCCGGAATTAGTGGTGGACTCGGGTTACTCTCGGAGTACTCCGTTTGTCCAATGGGTGCTCCGAGAGTGCTCAGGATTGATTCTGTTGGCCGTTAAAAAAAAATAATTTATAAACGGTTACTCAAGTCTCATAAATGTCACCATAATTTTCTCCTTTATCACCATTAATGTGTTGGGTCCTACACCAATTTTATTATGTGTGACAAAATTATGTTAAAGTGTTGTATCCTAAACACATTTTATTATGATTCACAAAATTATTTAAAAATGTTGTGATCCTACACATTTTGTATCCTACACCACAACATTATCTTTATGGTGTAGGAAACGTTGAATATGTAGGATGATGTGCAAGAATGTTTTTGTTTTGTAAGGTGCACAACTAATTTATAGTATAGACTCATTAAATGATTAAATTTCATTAATTAGAATAGCAAAAATAAAGGATAGACTAATTAAATGATTGGTTTAAATGACCTTTGTGTACTTTATTCTTATTGTTCTTAATTTGTGATTTCTTCTCATTTGAACTCTCATATATATATATATATATATATATATATAGGTAAAGAGTAAAATACAAATGCGCTTATCGTACGATACGTACGCGATCATCCCAGCCGTTCGATCAGGTGCAGATCTGGTGCGAATTCAATACATATCGCATATGAAAAAATGGTTAGCATGGGGTAGTGTGAAAAATGGCATGGGGTGTGTAGATGGACAAAATCGCATGTGGAAGATTTAAATATCGCATGTGAAAAAATGGCATGGGGTAATGTGAAAAATGGCATGGGGTATGTAGAATCGCATGTGGAAGATTGAATATCGCATGTGAAAAAATGGCTAGCATGGGGTAATGTGAAAAATAACATGGGGTGTGTAGAATCGCATGTGGAAAATTGAATATCGCATGTGAAAAAATGGCATGGGGTAATGTGAAAAATGGCATGGGGTGTGTAGAATCGCATGTGGAAAATTGAATATCGCATGTGAAAAAATGGCATGGGGTAATGTGAAAAATGGCATGGGGTGTGTAGAATCGCATGTGGAAAATTGAATATCGCATGTGAAAAAATGGCTAGCATGGGGTAATGTGAAAAATGGCATGGGGTGTGTAGAATCGCATGTGGAAAAGTGAATATCGCATGTGAAAAATCTGTGTGTGTGTTACTGTTCATCTTCTTCCATTGTTGGTCGATCATTGTCAGTCTTCTTCCGTTTGACCCTTACAACTCCCAAATTAGTAGTTCTTATTATCGATATCGCACTAAAAGGAACGAAGGGAGGTTGGGGAAGAATATTTTCAGGTTTTTGAATTTGATTTAGGGTTTGATTTTGAACAATCATCGGTCAATTACAGAGATTTATGACCTCGCAATGACGTTTTTAACCTTCCTGATATGATTTAGATATATTAAAATGATTAATTTAATCATTTAAATTAGTTTCGCCCGCGTTTGATCGATTGAAGATCGTACGGCTGAGGGCATCGCGTACATAATGTATGATAAGAGGTATTGTACGTTAACCGGCCTCTATATATATATATATAAGGTTGGGTTCTTTGCAGAACTCTTAAGAACCATTTTAAGCCATAGATCTAATAATCAATGGCTGAAAATAGAGCAGAGTAAAATTGTAATTAATAGCAAAATTGAGTATATAGTTATAAAGGTTATAAGGGTATATTCGTAAACAAACAGTAATAATAAATATTGAGAAATCATAATTTATTCCTTATTTTTCTCCAACTTCCCAATCCATATTTCTTGTTTATCGCATCGAGTAAAATCAAGAAATCAATTGGTACTTTAAAGCTCATACTCTATGTATGTATATCCGCAGATCATCAAAATTTTCAAGTTGAATGTCTATTTCCATGTAATGTTAACATACATCTAAATATAATATTTACATACATGTAAATATTTACATTGATAATTAATTTTCTCAAACTGAATTTCAATTTACATATATGTAAATGTTTAACATACGTGTAAATATTCATACTAATTATCACTTTATTCGAGTTTTTTCCCAAACTAGTGTAGATACAAAAAGTATTTACTTATTTGGGTACTTTGAAAAATATTTACCTATTTGGGTAGTTTTATATATCCCTTTAATTTTTTTTTACCTAATTTATACTTTTCTTTTTATTTAACTACCCAAAATTTCTGCAAATATTCAAAAAAAATCTGCAAAAATTCTAAAAAAAATCTGTGAAAAATCCACAAAAAATTTGCAAAAATATATTAAAAATCCACAAAAAATATGCAAAAAATATATTAAAAAAATCTGTAAAAATATTATAAAACAATAACTTTCCAATAATCTCAACCACAAAATTAAAATAATTATCTTTTCAACCAATCAAATACAAATAAAATACCAAATAAAGTCATTTCATTCAAAATATCAATATCAAATACAAATTAAAATGTCAAAAAGACTCGACATGTTTAGGCGTCCATTCTTCTAGGCTTTGAGGGGCACGTTGCTCGATTATGACCACGTTTACAAATTCCACAAAGGTTCGCCTTTTTTCCCTTCTTTAATGTCCATTCCATTCGTCTTGTTGAGCGAGGGCGGCCCTTTTTATCATGTTTTAGCTATGAATTGGGAAGTAACTCTCTAATAGATGATGAGTTAGGCCAATATGCTTCATGAGGAAGTGGACTAAACTCAGATGACCAAGTAGCACAATAATCAAGAATTGAGTAACATTTATCAATATATTGCCAACTGTTCAAAGAAAGTTTGGCACATGCACTCAAAACATGTGAACAAGGATAGTTATATATCAGCCACTTACCGCACGTGCAAGTTTTTTTATCCAAATAAACTACTTGCACATTTTTTCCCTTTTGAGTTATCACCTCAAATATACCTTTCTGACGGTTAAAAGACCTCAAAGAATGTGCACCAGCTTTTGACATTGAAGCTGATTGTTTGGCCAAAATATGGGGAGTATACATATCTCCATTAGCTTGAGCATTAGATCCCATGGGACGTCTCACATCAAAATAGTGTACTAGTCTATAAAATGTAAGTTGAACACATGATGTGATCGGTAAGAAACGAGCACCTTTAAGTACACTATTAAAAATCTCTGACAAATTTGTTATGAGTAGCCCATAACGCTTTCCACCATCATGTGCAAGCGTCCATTTGTCAAATGCATGTTGCTCAAGCCACTGGCGAGCTTTTCGGTTTATTTTTCCAATTTCCTCCATAATAGAGTTAAACTTTCTAATCTGATTCTGACTCCAAGCACGGTAAGCTAAAGCTTTCAATTGAGAGTTGCGAAACTTATCATTAAAGTTGTTGATAAAATGCCTTAAGCAATACCTATGACAAAATGATGAATGTTATTGACATAAAAAGAAAACAAAATCAATAAGAATTTTATAAACAATACCTGTGAAAACCATGTAGCTCTAACCAAGGAGATCCTTGTTCATTAACTGCCTTTAGAATTCCAGCATGACGATCAGAAATTAGACATATCCCTTTAGTATCTTTCACCACATGTGTAACACCTCGCAAAATCATGTCCAATATAGTATCGACACGTATCATGAACTTTAAACGTGTAACGGATTGATTATGAGGGACTAAAGTTGACAAACGAAGAAAGTATATGTATATAAGGATACAAAGTGTCAACATTTGATAATTTTGCCTTTTAACAACCCTACATGATGTTTATACCCTAAAACGAATGTATCATGAAGCGTGTGAAACCGTTTGTGGAAGAAAGTGAAAGTTTACAAGACGCGAGGGTTAAATGTGTCAACATGTTTAAGTTATACCTCTGAGTGACCTTTTAGCGAACCCGGAGCCTTGTAACGATTAACTATACTCCCAAGAATAAGTGGTAAAAATTTCACAAGGTTTCGATATCGTATGAGAAAGAAACGCAAACTTTCGTAATTAAGGGGTTTAAAGGATCAACGAGGCAAAACTTGCGTTTTCGCTTATCGTTTAACGAAACCGGACCTAATGATGATTGGTTATATCTCATGGATCATAGAAATATAAATTTCGTGGGTTAAAAGTGCTTAAAATAGAAGAAATTACGCTTTAGAAGGTCCAGGGGGTGAAAATGACATTTTTTTGAAACTTGTTGGCTGGTCCCCTACCTCCTGGCGCTGCGCCACCACTGAGGCACTCCTCCGTCGCGCGACACGACGGACTGCCAGCTCAGAAAAAGTATTTTTAACGTGGCAGCTTGCATGTTTGCTAAATTCCGCGAGTTTGCCACCCTCTAGCTGCTTGAAACACGTCCCTAGACACTTGTTTTCATCTCTAGAGTTGCCATAACACCTGTAGCAATCTCCATGATCCATTCATGGCTATAAATAGATCCATTGTTGCAACTTGTGAACTTACATTTGCACATCTTCCTTGTTCTAACTCTCTGGAGCATTCTTGGCACTTAAGAAGCCTTTTCTCTGTTCTAATCTCTTGCTAAGGACCATTGTAAGTCATCTTAGCTTCTGTAATTATGTTTTAATTAGTTTAAAGGCCCAAAGTCAAACCGTCGTAACTAAGGTTTGACTTAGTGATTAATCACTAATGGTCCAGTCAATTCTCGAATTGAAAGTAGCTTTGAGTTGGTAATTATGTGGGTAATAAACCCTTAAAAGGGCACCATCTGATTCCCACTCTAACTAGGTCAATTGTCGGGTTAAACTTGATTATAAAAAGTCAACAGAAAGCTAATTTTCGCATAAACACATAATTAACAATGAAGAAGCAATGAAACCTGTTTTATCACTTGTATAACTTGGTAATTAATGTAAGAACATTTCTAAGCATATTCAACCCGACAATTTTCAGTATAAGCTCGGTTCGGAACCGAAAGTCGCATAAGTGGACTTTTGCTTTGACTTTCAGTTCTGACCCATTAAAGCATATTTTAGAAATGCCTTAGAGCTTTATTAGGACCAGGTTATATGTTAGTATAACCCTCTGTGATTATACAACTTGGTTCAATAATTATCCGATTCATATGCATGTTTCCGTTATATGCCTAAATGTTGACCAATATGCCTAAATGTTGACCAATATGCCCTTTTGACCTTAAAACAAGAATTTTGAAAATGTGAGAGGAAAATAATATTTATTACTGATTTATAAACATGTCCCTTAATTTTCACATCAGTTTGAGGTCTAGATTAAGAGTTATGCTCAATAGCGTAATTTGAAAGCTTTTATTAATTAAACGGCGTAATTAGCAAAAAGCCTATCTAAACCCAATTTTTGATACCAAACATTTTACCTACTGATGTAAAATAACTTTTTACGATTTTTTGGGATTTTTATTTATTTTTAGACTGAGCATAACATAGGGTTATAACTTTGATTCGGTAATTGTCGGTTTAGCCCTTTTGGCCTATAAAATGAGTTTTACATAATATTTTGATACCAAACTTTTTGCTACTTATTTTATATGATAAATAAAATATTTTGAACTTTATAAACTGATGAAAAACTCAGATTTCCTATTTAAACCCGAAAATCGCTTAAAACCGACTTTTACGCGTTTTAAGCGCATAATATAAGTTAAAACTATTTTTGGCATATGAAACTTAATACCTACTGATGTTTTAAGTAAATTTTTATAATTAAATAGTAGGCAAAATTTTTGAAACCAAAATTCTAATTTTGACCTTTAAAGCTTATGTGAAATTACCAAAATGCCCCTACGGTGCATCGTTTAGTTATAAAAGGTAAATTTCACATATAATCAATACCATACTGTTATGACTTATAAAAATAAATATTTTTACTGATTATATCAGACCTGAAACTCAGATTAGTGTTTAAACTCTTTTACAACCTTTAAATTGACCAAAATACCCCTACGGGGCATAATTTGAGTTTAAATCCATCTTGGGCATAATGGAAGGTATCTTACTGATATCACAACATATTTAAGGCATATTAACTTAGGAAACATGTTCATGACTCTTTTGGTTACCCGTTTCGCATTATTCGCGTTCGGTGCGGTTTATGTTACTAGTTTGCATAAATTAGCCAAAACGGGTCAAACCTTATCGTTTTTATCTCAAAATCCATAGTGCGTTTAGTTTACCCGTATTATACAAGTCTACAAACTTGTCGGGTCTAAACCACACTCTAATCCGGTCATCGCTTAATCATGCGTTTTGAACCGTATCTTTCTTTAAAATTAACCGGTCTAAGTCTAGGCTTAATTAAGACCCGTTAGGAATCTAATAGGTTATTAAAAACCTTCGTTCCAGATTAGGAGCCCGGTAAAAGCTACTTGCACTCACTGTTTGTGATATATATACTTGCTCAGGTAAATACTTTTAACTTATTTTCCCTTATACGAGCTTGGGGTACGGTATATAAAATACCGGTTGGTCGGGCATTGAATTTTTAATCATATAAAGGTTAATTTATTGAGATGACCCGTTTAAACTGTTTTGTTTGCTTAAAGCCTTTGGGGGGTTAATGACCATGTCCCGGATATCCTTGGCATCATTCATTGAAATGGCCACGACCTAAGCACGGGGTGTAGGCATACACCTGACAGTGCATATATATATATATATATATATAAAGGTATAACCGCTTGTTCGAGAATAACTTGACGCAGGACTATATCATGTGGTGTGTCTATTAATCTGTATCCCGGTATTCAACCCGGGCTACTGAACGTATAACGAACATGTAATTCTTTTACAAGTTTATATATAAATAATTATCCCAAGTTATAAAAGATGTTTTGTGCCATGTGCATTCAAATCAATTTTCATAAACATTTTCAAAATGAGTCGGTTAATTGTATTTACCAGTGTAAACTGACGTATTTTCCCAAAAAGGTTAAGTGCAGGTACTAAACGGAATATGCTGGCTACTCCTAGCATCAATAAATAGTCTTGCAAGCTTAGATGTTATTAAATCTATTGAACAATGATTTTTTGAACTTTGATCCGCCTGTGGATCCTTACAACCGTTTTGTAATACACTTGATATTACTTTTTATTCGGTTTGTAATGATTTTATCTTTCGACTTCCGCTGTGTATTAAACTGTGATAATATAAATTGTCTATGATATCAACTACGTCACAATACTCCCCACCGGGCCCACCGGTAATACGTGGAAATATCGGGGTGTGACAGGTTGGTATCAGAGCCAACATTGAGTGAATTAAACACTAGCCTTTTGTGTTTAATCTCAATGACACAGTTTATACATTCCTCGACTTCCGAGTCTAGACAAAGAACTTAGGTCTAATCCAAATTTGTTTTTATTTCTAATTTTGTCCTTTATATTTCTTTGTTGTTCTTTTGTTTGTGTTGACAGGATCTACAACAATGCCACCAAGAATTCGAGGAAGAGGTAGAGGCAGGGGGCATTCATCGCCCCCAACGATCACGAGGCCGGGCCTTCACACCGGCGAGCTCCATCTGACTCTTTAAGCAAAAGTCCTCAAGGAGAATGGAGGACCCATTTAGAACCTGCGAGGCGTTCAGTTTCGCTGAGCTCCTCACCTTCTTACCTAAACTCTTATGGGCCTCAATCGGAAAATGAGCCCCACAACTCACACCATTATTTTATACCCCTCCAAAGCCACAACTCACCCTTCAATGACCCAACACCCTATTTCCAGAGCCGGTTCAACCCGGCAAACCTAGTTGAAGAACCAATGGGTTATAACCCGTTGGGACCGGAGGACCATTTCTCCATGGATATGGACGAGGATCCGGAACCTGTCCAACCGCCAACCGGAACGCCTACTCACCCCATCGAGATTTCGGATGGGTCACCCTTTCTTGGATCACCTTATAATGGTCCCGACAGCTACGAGGCGAGGTTTAACCAAATCGACTGGGTGTTTACTCCCAGTTACCACTCATCACCGCAGCAGCAGCAGCAGGATCCCTCGGAGGATTCGCGCTTTGTAGCGGTTACTCCACCGCCACCACCACCAGCGCAACAACAGCCTCCGGAGCCACCGAGGCGTAGGAGATCAACCGCATGGATGTCCGTGAGAGGGGGAGTCCGTATCAGCACTCCTCAGCATTCAAGTGGTAGCCATTATCCGCCACTATACGAAGACCCACAGATGGGTGGGCCTTTGAACCCTGTTTCTGAAGTGCGGTCTGCGCCGTTCGCACCGCCACCAGTGGGTTATAACAACCCAATTCCTACATACGCCAGTTCAGCGGCGTACAACCCATTTGAACAGCCGGCCAATACCAACTACAACTATGCTAATGTTGACCCACACCAGGCAGCATGGGACTACAATGCTCTCCATCCCGAGGGGCCCTATGGAGTCCCGTATCAGACTGGGTACCCACCATATGGGTATCAACAACCGCCACCTCCTCAACCTCCGCAGTATCAGCAGCCCCCGCAGCCGCCATTGATATCGCCACCACAGCAGCAGGAGATTCTTCAAAGGTTGAGTCAGGTGGAGCAGGAGGTTCGGGAAGAGCGTAGGCAAAAACCGAGGAATTCTCAAGGTTCTGGCGAGCTTAATCAAGGGGAAGAGCAAAAAGGGTCATTAAATCCTTTATTGTTTATTTGTATTTCTTTAATGTTTAAATCAAGTCCCTGCGTGGACATCTATTTCTGTAATCAGTCCCTGCGAGGACTTGTATTTCCTGTTAGCCCCTGCGTGGGCATGTCTTTTCTGTTTAGCCCCTGCGTTGGCAAGTTATTTCAGTTAAAGTCCCGTTTAGGGCAGTATGTACTATTTTTTTTAAATTTAATGGCATGTTAAAAATTTAAATTTCATTTTTATCATTATATGCATAAATGTAAAATGTATGAAATAAATAAATAAATTCAATATGTCATTCATTTTACAAAATCTGCCTCTAATATTAAATAAGAATCTTAAAGGGTATAACCTAGCTTGCATGTCATTATAAGACATGGCCATAATGGTAAAACCTGTTTGAAAAAATTCAAATCCATGTTAAGATCTGAAAACATGTTAACATTCTTGACTGATGTGATTCGTAAAATCACACGTGTCATCCTTACATTGGATTATTCCAATTCCTTCTTTATTAATTAAACATCCAATAGTGATGTAATGCCTACGGGCCATAATTATTGTCATATAAGACAAAAGATAGTCGTAGCCTACAACTCCCTGTCAAGAAAGGTAATGAACTATGATTCAAGCCTTAATACCTCGATCCTATAAGATCTTGACTTATAATTTAAATGTGTCCATGTGACTTGGCCTTTTGTGCCATTACTATATTCAATTATAACTAAGGATTATTAATTAAAAATCCTGAATAAAATACTTAACAAATTAGCCAATATGGTTCTTTAATACCATGGTTAATAAATTGACAAGATGACAAATCTATTATATACCTCTAAGAGATTATTGTCATCCTTTTATGTAGCAGTCAAGCTACATGGCTGAGTCTGAAGAAATCAACAGTCACCCAAGGGAAAATCATGATACCACCAGGATCAACATAACTGGTGCGGAACTTCAAGCATTGATTGATAATGCTATTACCAAGGCCTTGGATATGCAGTTTAATGAATCTAGTGGTACTCGAAGCAGGACCCTATCTGTACCCCACTCTAAACCTATGACTCACTCTGAAGCTCATAGTAAGCCACCTCCTAAACCTAAGGGGTCAAAGAAAGATGATGACGACCATCACTCCTCAAATCAGCATAGTGTTCCATCGAATAAGATTGAGCTCAAACAGGAACCACGTGGTAAGTCCTGTACATATAAGTATTTTGTCTCCTGCAAGCCCAGAGACTTCACAGGGGAGAAAGGAGTCGTCGATTGTATGAATTGGCTCGATGAAATGGACACTGTAGTTGATATCAGTGGTTGCTGTAACACCTCGAAAATTCACGTCCTATAATTAGTTGACACGTGTCATATGTTTGAACGTGTGAAAGAATGTTATAGAAGGATTAAAGTTGACAATCATGGAAAGTATGTCAATATACGAGTTCTAAATGTCAACAGTGAATAAATATACTTTGCATTAACCCTACATGATGCTCATACCTTCAAACGAAAAAATCATGGATCATACGAAGCTAAATATGAAAGAAAGTGAGAGATTACAAACTACAGGGGTTAAATGTGTCAACATGTTTAAGTTATACCTCTGAGTGACCTTTTAACAAACCCGAAGCTTTGTAACGGTTAATTATGCTCACTAGAATGCACGATATAAATTTCATAAAGTTTCGTTATCGTATGAGAAAGTTATGATCAAATTCGTATACACGGGGTTAAAGCGTCAACGTTGAAAGTTATGACTTTTCGGGTAACAATAACGTTAACCGAGGATTTAACAAAGTGGGTATATATCTTAAAGCCCTTATAAGTCAAGTTGGAGGGTTCAAAGTGCAAGAAATAAAGTCGTAGCAAAGTTTCCAAGAGCCAAGGACCAAAGCGTAAAAATCAAAAAATTGAGATTTGATCAGAAGGGGCGTCGCGCCACGCGAAGGCCCTGGGGGGGGGGGCTACGCGTGCCGCGAGGGGCCTTCTGCTCCGAATTTGTTGGGTTCTTGTCTGCCATAGCCCTTGTAACCAACTTTAATCCGATTTTCCTCATCTTGCACGACCCCTAAGCAACCCCTAGACACTTAGGGACATCTGGAAGTGATCCATGGCCATTGTTAGGCTTGTGTGTCAACAATCCATGAAGTTTTGAGCACTATATAAAGGGCCAAGGTTGCAACCATTTCTTCACACCTTCGTTCAGCATTTCTGATCATTTCTGGAGCTCCAAAGCAGACTCAAGTGATCACTAATCGTGCATAGGACTTCAGTAAGTATGCTTAACCTTTCTTAGTTAAGTTTTTGCTTAGTTTTAGCTTAAAAGTCAAACCGTCGTAATTAACGGTTGACTTAGCGATTAATCACTAATGGTCCAGTGATTAGTCGAATTGAAAGTAGTTATAAGTTGGTAATTATGTGGGCATTAAACCCTTAAAAGGGCACCCTCTGATTCCCACTCTAACTAGGTCAAATGTCGGGTCAAACTTGTTATTAAAAAGTCAACAGAATGCTTAATTTCCAATTTATGCATAATTAGCAATGTAGAACCCATACAACCTGTTTGATCATTAATATAACTTGGTAATTAATGTAAGAACATGTCTAAACATGTTCAACCCGACAATTTTCTGTTTAGACCCGGTTCGGAACCGAAAGTCGCAAAGCTTTGACTTTTGCTTTGACTTCAGTTCTGACTCGTTTTGGTATGTTTTAGAAATGCCTTAGAGCTTTAATTGGACTAGGTTACATGCTAGTATAACCCTCTGTGATTATACACATTGGTTCATTAGTTATCCAATTAATATGCATGATTCCGTTAATTGCTCATATGTTGACCATTATGCCCTTTTCACCATAAAATGTGATTTTTGAAAATGTAAAAGAGTAGAAACCTTAGTTACTGAATTATAAACTTGCACCCAAAATTTGACATCAGTTTGAGGTGTAGATTGAGAGTTATGCTCATTAGCGTAATTAGAAAGCTTCTTTAGCGATTAAACGACATAATTAGCGTATAGCCTATTTAAACCTACTTTTTGATATCAAACTCTTTACCCTCTGATGTAATATATTATTTTGGGATTTTTGAAGATTTTTAATTAATTTTTGGCTGAGCATAACTTATAGTCATAGGCTTAATCCGGAAATTGTCGGTTTTGCCCTTTCGGGCTATAAAATGAGTTTTACATATCTATTTGACTCCAAACCTTTCGCTACTGATTTTAAATGATAAATAAATTATTTTAAGCCTTCTGGAATAATAAAAATATCAGCTTCCTATATAGAACCCGGAAACGGCTTCTAATCGCCTTTTTAAGCGTTTTTAACGCATAGTATGTACTAAGACTATTTTAAACATACAAGGGTTGATACCTACTGATATTCTAGGTAAATTATAATATTTAAATAGTAAGCAAAAGTTGTTTAACTCAGACTTCAGTTTTGAGCTTTTCGGCTTATGTGAAATTACCAAAATGCCCCTACGGTGCATAGTTTAGTTATAATTGATAAATTTCACATATATACTTTACCCTACTGTTATAACTTAGTAAACTAAGTATTTTTGCTGATTATATCAGACCTGTAACTTAGGTTAGTACTTAAACTCTTTTATAACCTTGTAAATGACCAAACTACCCTTACGGGGCATAGTTTGTGTTTAAATTCGTTTCGTGCATAATAAAAGATATCTTACTGATGTCACAACATATTTGAGGCATATTAACTTAGGAAACCTGTATATGGCTCTAATAATTACCCGTTACGCCTCTTGCGCGTCCGGTTCGGTTTATGTAACTAGTTTGCCTAAATTAGCCGAAACGGGTCAAACCTTATCGGTTTTATCTCAAAATCCAGAATGTGTATGAAATACCCATATTAAGCAAGTCTTCAAACTTGTCGGGTCTAAATCACATTCTATCCGGTCTTCGCTTAATCGTGCGTACGAACCGTATCTTTGAAACTAACCGGTCTAAGCTTAAGCTTAACTAAAGACCCATTAGGATTCTAATAGGTTATTATAAACCTTCGTTCCAGAATAGGAGGACCAGTAAAAGCTACTTGCATTTTCTTATTGTGATTATTACTTTGCTCAGGTAAATACTTTTAACTTATTTTCCCTATACGGGCTTGGGGTACGGTATATAAAATACCGCTTGGTCGGGCATTAAATATTCCATCGTATGGTGGTTAATTGATATTTGATCGGCCCGTTTAAATTGTTTTGTTTGCTTAAAGCCTTTGGGGGGTTAATGACCATGTCCCGGATATCCTTGGCATCATTTTACGAAATGGCCACGACTTAAGCGCGGGGTGTAGGCGTACACTCGTCAGTGCATAAATAAATAATGTGGTGTGTCTATTGATCTTTAACCCGGCACGATCCGGGCTACTGAATGCATAAGGAACATGTAATTCTTTTACAAGTTTATATATTTAAATAATTATCCCAAGTTATAAAATGTTTGTGCCATGTGCACCTAAATCAATTTTTAATCATTTTTAAAATGAGTCAGTTGATTGTATTTACCAGTGTAAACTGACGCATTTTCCCAAAAAGATTAAGTGCAGATACTACTCGTAATTGGATGGATATCTCCTTAGCATCAAAAGAGTCTCGCAAGCTTAAGATGCCTAAAGTCTGTTGAACTACTGTTTCCTATTTATTTTTGATCCGTCTGTGGATTCTTTCAACTGTTTGTGATACACGATATTACAATTATATTCAGTTGAAATATATCTTTCATTTGCTTCCGCTGTGTATATTAAATATTGTGTTGTTCGACTATTATGTTGCCAACCACGTCACGATACTCCCCACCGGGCCCACCGGTCATACGTGGAAAGTCGGGGTGTGACAGTTGCGCTGATAGGGACGTTGTGAAGTATGTATCTCAGTCATTTAAAGGAGAAGCATTAGCCTGGTGGAGGTCTCTAATCCAGGCTACTGGAAAGATCCCGTTGTACAATCTGTCTTGGGATCAGTTTGCTGCTCTCATCAAGGAGAATTACTGTCCTCAGCATGAGGTTGAAAAGATCGAGACCGACTTCCTGACGTTAGTTATGAAGAATTTGGACTGTCAGGCTTATCTTACTAGTTTTAATACCATGTCTCGCTTGGTTCCATATTTGGTGACACCGGAACCAAAACGGATTGCCCGTTTCATTGGGAGTTTAGCCCCGGAGATCAAAGCAAGCGTGAAGGCATCTCGACCGACTACCTTTAGATCTGTAGCCGATCTGGCACTATCACTTACCCTTGATGCGGTCAGGCAGAGATCGCTGAGAAATTCTGATGCTGAAAAGAGAAAACGTGAGGATAATAACTCACACCGTTCTGACAAGAAGCACAAAGGGAACTCTGACCACAAAAAGAGTTCAGGGTTTAAGAAAGGTGACCAACAGTTGGGTGAGAAGCCCAAGTGTAAAATCTGTAAGAAGCACCATTTGGGAAGGTGCATATATGAATCCAAATCCCAATCACAGCCAAGAGTTTGTGGGATTTGTAAGTCAAGTGAGCACAAGATGATAGAGTGCAAGAAGACAAAGGATGCAACGTGCTACAACTGTAATGAAAAGGGGCACATCAAGTCCAACTGCCCTAAGTATGCCAAAAAGCCTGAAGAAGCCAAAAAGACCAATGCTAGGGTCTTTCGAATGGATGCACGAGATGCAGTCCAGGATGATAATGTGATAACAGGTACCTTCCTTATAAATGATGTTTATGCAAGGGTGTTATTTGTTTCGGGTGCGGATAAGTCATTTGTAGATGATAAGTTTTGTAAGTTGTTGAATTTACCTGTTAAAACCCTAAGCGTGAAATATGAAGTAGAGTTGGCCAATGGCACCATAGAAACTGCCTCAACCATATTAGATGGATGCTTTATATCCATTAGGAACCATTCTTTTCCGTTATCCTTACTACCTTTGAAATTAGCTGGTTTCGACATAGTGATAGGCATGGATTGGTTATCGTATAACCAAGCCCAGATTGTTTGTAACAAGAAACAAGTGGTGATCAAGACTCCGTATGGTGAGCCACTTACCATACAGGGAGATACTCAGTATGGGTTGCCTAAGCAAGTGTCTGTGCTTAAGGCGTCAAGGTGTATGAAGAAGGGTTGTGTCATTTACACGGCACAGGTGAGTATTGATGAACCAAAACCCAAGGTTGAAGACATCCCTGTCATCTCTGAATATCCAGAAGTATTTCCTGAAGAACTACCTGGTTTACCCCCAGATAGGCAAGTGGAGTTCAGAATCGACATAATACTTGGAGCAGCACCTGTTGCAAAAGCACCTTACCGGTTAGCCCCAACTGAGATGAAAGAGTTGAGGACTCAGTTGGATGATTTGTTGGCAAAAGGATTTATTAGGCCTAGCTCGTCTCCTTGGGGAGCACCGATCCTGTTTGTGAAGAAGAAGGATGGATCGATGCGTCTATGCATCGATTATCGTGAGCTTAACAAGGTCACTATCAAGAATAGATATCCATTGCCCAGGATTGACGATCTGTACAATCAATTGCAAGGGGCAAGTTACTTCTCCAAGATTGAATTAAGGTCAGGTTATCACCAACTGAAGGTTAGAGATGAAGATGTGCACAAGACTGCATTTAGAACTCGCTATGGTCACTACGAGTTCTTAGTGAAGCTGTTCGGCTCACTAATGCACCAGCAACATTCATGGATCTCATGAACCGCGTATGCAAGCCCTACTTGGATAAATTTGTCATCGTCTTCATCGATGACATTCTTATTTACTCAAAGAATCAAGCTGACCGTGAGAAGCACCTTCGTTGTACTCTTAAACTTCTTCAGCATGAGAAACTCTATGCCAAGTTTTCAAAATGTGAATTTTGGCTTCGTGAAGTCCAATTCCTTGGACATGTGGTTAGTGAGCATGGTATCCAGGTGGATCCCGCTAAGATAGTAGCTATCATGAATTAGCAAGAGCCGAAGACGCCCACAGAGATTCGCAGCTTTCTAGGGCTAGAAGGGTACTATAGGCGTTTTATTGAAAATTTCTCAAGGATTGCTGCACCCCTAACTTCGTTAACTCGTAAGAATATCAAGTTTGACTGGGGTCCTAAGCAGCAAGAATCTTTTGACATTCTTAAGCAGAAGTTAAGCAATGCACCTGTGTTAACATTGCCTGGTGGAATAGAGGAATTTGTAGTATACTGTGACGCATCACACACTGGTATGGGATGTGTGCTAATGCAGAAAGGCAAGGTCATTGCCTATGCTTCTCGACAACTAAAAGTGCACGAGAAGAATTACACCACCCACGATTTGGAATTGGGTGCCGTTGTGTTTGCACTGAAACTATGGAGGCATTATCTATATGGTACTAAGTGTGTGATCTATTCTGATCACAAGAGCCTTCAACATCTGTTTAATCAGAAGGATCTGAACATGAGACAGCGTCGATGGATGGAGACTTTAAATGACTATGATTGTGAAATCCGATACCATCCAGGCAAAGAGAATGTGGTCGCCGATGCCTTAAGTAGGAAGGAAAGGGTGAAGCCCATTAGAATCAATGCCAAGAGCATTGAATTAAAGAACAGCTTGAATGAAAGATTGTTAGCCACACAGAAGGAAGCTGTATTAGAAGCCAACTACCCGAATGAAAAGTTGGGAGTAACTGCTGAGCAGTTATCATATGGCAAGGATGGAATCCTAAGATTGAATGGACGAATATGGGTTCCGATCTATGGAGGACTTCGGGATGTTATCCTCCAAGAAGCCCACAGTTCTAAGTATTCTGTTCATCCTGGAAGTGATAAGATGTACCAGGATTTGAAGGCAAATTATTGGTGGATAGGTTTGAAAAAGTCTATAGCCACTTATGTGGCCAAATGTCTGACATGTGCTCAAGTTAAAGCAGAACACCAGAAGCTGTCAGGTTTGCTACAATAGCCTGAACTTCCCACCTGGAAGTGGGAAATGGTGACTATGGATTTTATCACCAAGTTACCAAAGACAAAGCGAGGAAATGATACTATATGGGTGATAGTTGATAGACTGACTAAGTCAGCCCACTCCTTACCTATTAAACAAACCCACAGCTCAGATAAGTTAGCTCAGCTGTACGTGGATAAGATTGTATCTCTCCATGGAGTGCCTGTATCTATCATCTCTGATAGGGATACAAGGTATACATCGCACTTTTGGAAAAAATTTCAGCAATCGTTAGGTACTCGATTGAACTTCAGCACTGCATATCATCCTCAGACGGATGGACAGAGTGAGCGTACTATTCAGACACTCGAAGATATGCTACGAGCTTGTGTTATTGACCTAGGTGGAAGTTGGGATGACCATCTTCCATTGATCGAATTTTCATATAATAATAGCTATCATTCGAGAATCCAAGCTGCACCTTTTGAAGCTCTGTATGCAAGAAAGTGCAGAACGCCCGTTTGTTGGGCAGAAGTTGGAGATGTCCAACTGACAGGACCTGATATAGTCCTGGAGACGACAGACAAGATCATACAGATAAGAGATCGTCTCAAAGCCGCCCGAGATAGGCAGAAAAGCTACGCAGATAAAAGGCGTAAACCTCTAAAGTTCGACGTTGGGGACAAAGTGTTACTAAAAGTATCACCCTGGAAAGGGGTAATGCGATTTGGCAAGAAAGGAAAGTTAAGCCCAAGATATATAGTACCATTCGAGATCATCGAATGTGTCAGAATAGTGGCTTATAAGTTAAATTTGCCACATCTGCAATCTGAAGAACTGTCTAGCTGATGAATCACTAGTCATACCACATATGGATGTGCACATAGATGAGAGCCTGAAGTTTGTTGAGAAACCTTTGTTGATTGAGGATCGACAGGTTAAGAAGCTTCGAAGGAAGCATGTACCAATTGTAAAAGTTAAATGGGATGCCCGTAGAGGTCCCGAGTATACGTGGGAGGTAGAGTCCACAATGAAAGAGAAGTACCCTTATTTATTTCAGTAAATCTCAAGGTCGAGATTTCTTTTAAGGGGGTGAGGATGTAACACCTCGCAAAATCATGTCCAATATAGTATCAACACGTGTCATGAACTTTAAACGTGTAACGGATTGATTATGAGGGACTAAATTTGACAAACGAAGAAAGTATATGTATATAAGGATACAAAGTGTCAACATTTGATAATTTTTCCTTTTAGCAACCCTACATGATGTTTATACCCTAAAACGAATGTATCATGAAGCGTGTGAAACCGTTTGTGGAAGAAAGTGAAAGTTTACAAGACGCGAGGGTTAAATGTGCCAACATGTTTAAGTTATACCTCTGAGTGACCTTTTAGCAAACTCGGAGCCTTGTAACAATTAATTATACTCCCAAGAATAAGTGGTAAAAATTTCACAAGGTTTCGAAATCGTATGAGAAAGATATGCTAACTTTCGTAATTAAGGGGTTAAAAGCGTCAACGAGGCAAAACTTGTGTTTTCGGTTATCGTTTAACGAAACCGGACCTAATGATGATTGGTTATATCTCATGGATCATAGAAATATAAATTTCATGGGTTAAAAGTTCTTAAAATAGAAGAAATTACGCTTTAGAAGGTCCAGGGGGTGAAAATGACATTTTTTTAAACTTGTTGGCTGGTCCCCTACCTCTTGGCGCTGCGCCACCACTGAGGCACTCCTCTGTCGCGCGACGCGATGGACTGCCAGCTCAGAAAAAGTCTTTTTAACGTGGCAGGTTGCATGTTTGCCAAATTCCGCGAGTTTGCCACCCTCTAGCTGCTTGAAACACGTCCCTAGACACTTGTTTTCATCTCTAGAGTTGCCATAACACCTGTAGCAATCTCCATGATCCATTCATGGCTATAAATAGATCCATTGTTGCAACTTGTGAACTTACATTTGCACATCTTCCTTGTTCTAACTCTCTGGAGCATTCTTGGCACTTAAGAAGCCTTTTCTCTGTTCTAATCTCGTGCTAAGGACATTGTAAGTCATCTTAGCTTCTGTAATTATGTTTCAATTAGTTTAATGGCCCAAAGTCAAACCGTCGTAATTAAGGTTTGACTTAGTGATTAATCACTAATGGTCCAGTCAATTCTCGAATTGAAAGTAGCTTTGAGATGGTAATTATGTGGGTAATAAACCCTTAAAAGGGCACCATCTGATTCCCACTCTAACTAGGTTAATTGTCGGGTTAAACTTGATTTTAAAAAGTCAACAGAAAGCTAATTTTCGCATAAACACATAATTAACAATGTAGAAGCTATGAAACCTGTTTTATCACTTGTATAACTTGGTAATTAATGTAAGAACATGTCTAAGCATGTTCAACCCGACAATTTTCAGTATAAGCTCGGTGCATATTTTAGAAATGCCTTAGAGCTTTATTAGGACCAGGTTACATGTTAGTATAACCCTCTGTGATTATACAACTTGGTTCATTAATTATCCGATTCATATGCATGTTTCCGTTATATGCCTAAATGTTGACCAATATGCCCTTTTGACCTTAAAACAAGAATTTTGAAAATGTGAGAGGACAACAATATTTATTACTGATTTATAAACATGTCCCTAAATTTTCACATCAGTTTGAGGTCTAGATTAAGAGTTATGCTCAATAGCGTAATTTGAAAGCTTTTATTAATTAAACGGCGTAATTAGCATAAAGCCTATCTAAACCCAATTTTTGATACCAAACTTTTTACCTAATGATGTAAAATAATATTTTGGGATTTTTGAAGATTTTTATTTATTTTTAGACTGAGCATAACATATGGTTATAGCTTTGATTCGGTCATTGTCGGTTTTGCCCTTTTGGCCTATAAAATGAGTTTTACATAATATTTTGATACCAAACTTTTTGCTACTTATTTATATAATAAATAAAATATTTTGAACTTTATAAACTGATCAAAAACTCAGATTTCCTATTTAAACCCGAAAATCGCTTAAAACCGACTTTTACGCGTTTTAAGCACACAATATAAGTTAAAACTATTTTTGGCATATGAAACTTAATACCTACTGATGTTTAAAGTAAATTTTTATAATTAAACAGTAAGCAAAAGTTTTGAAACCAGAATTCTAATTTTGACCTTTAAAGCTTATGTGAAATTACCAAAATGCCCCTACGGTGCATAGTTTAGTTATAAAAGGTAAATTTCACATATAATCAATACCCTACTATTATGACTTATAAAAATAAATATTTTTACTGATTATATCAGACCTGAACCTCATATTAGTGTTTAATCTCTTTTACAACCTTTAAATTGACCAAAATACCCCTACGGGGCATAATTTGAGTTTAAATCCATCTTGGGCATAATGGATGGTATCTTACTCATATCACAACATATTTAAGGCATATTAACTTAGGAAACCTATTCATGACTCTTTTGGTTACCCGTTTCGCATTATTCGCGTTCGGTGCGGTTTATGTAACTAGTTTGCATAAATTAGCCAAAACGGGTCAAACCTTATCGTTTTTATCTCAAAATCCAGAGTGTGTTTAGTTTACCCGTATTATACAAGTATACAAACTTGTCGGGTCTAAACCACACTCTAATCCGGTCATCGCTTAATCATGCGTTTTGAACCGTATCTTCCTTTAAAACTAACCGGTCTAAGTCTAGGCTTAATTAAGACCCGTTAGGAATCTAATAGGTTATTAAAAACATTCTTTCCAGATTAGGAGCCCGGTAAAAGCTACTTGCACTCGCTGTTTGTGATATATACTTGCTCAGGTAAATACTTTTAACTTATTTTCCCTTATACGGGCTTGGGGTACGGTATATAAAATACCGCTTGGTCGGGCATTGAATTTTTAATCATATAAAGGTTAATTTATTGAGATGACCCGTTTAAACTGTTTTGTTTGCTTAAAGCCTTTGGGGGGTTAATGACCATGTCCTAGATATCCTTTGCATCATTCATTGAAATGGCCACGACCTAAGCACGGGGTGTAGGCATACACCTGACGGTGCATATATATATATATATAAAGGTATAACCGCTTGTTCGAGAATAACTCGACGCGGGACTATATCATGTGGTGTGTCTATTAATCTGTAACCCGGTATTCAACCCGGGCTACTGAACGTATAACGAACATGTAATTCTTTTACAAGTTTATATATAAATAATTATCCCAAGTTATAAAAGATGTTTTGTGCCATGTGCATTCAAATCAATTTTCATAAACATTTTCAAAATGAGTCGGTCAATTGTATTTACCAGTGTAAACTGACTTATTTTCCCAAAAAGGTTAAGTGCAGGTACTAAACGGAATAGGCTGGCTACTCCTAGCATCAATAAAGAGTCTTGCAAGCTTAGATGTTATTAAATCTGTTGAACAATGATCTTTTGAACTTTTATCCGCCTGTGGATCCTTACAACCGTTTTGTAATTGTAGGATCGTTGTCGGACCCGAAATGAGTCAATCAGAGGCGTTCTACTCAAAATGAAAGGCGGAAACAGACATAATTAGTTGAATTCAGCAAGATATCACTTTTAACTGTCTTGTATATTAATTCTGATACGATTACAATTCTGAATACACTTTGACAGAGCTTCGCCGTCGAAAAACACCTTCTCTAATTCTGCTCCAAATGAACCTGATCTAAACCTATATATAGACTCTTGATTTCGCTTGAACAAACTCAAGCGGAATACCATTACAAGCGAAATCACAACACTTACACTCAAGCGAAACTACCATGATTCAAGCGGAATCAAGTAGTTCAAGCGAAATCAGCATCTTCAAGCGAAATTAGCTTGTAACCTTGATTTCTCGAACTTCTTGCTCTGAGCAATGCAAGACTCGATACAAGACGAAGTCGACAGACGCATGCACCAACAGACTCCCCCTCGAATGTTGACGAGTCTTAAGTGTCGAGTCTTCAACGTCTTCAGTCTTTATCAGTCTGAACGCTCTCTGAAATATCTAACCAGGTAAGCATCCTCAAACTTTATATCTTTCTCCACTAAAGCATCAACCGACTCCCCTCGAAGAATCTTTCCTTGAATGTCTTCAGACTTCCCTTTTCGATATGCTGGGATCACAGCCTGGCTTGTTAGAATCATAAAGTCCTCAGGTATCGGAACCTGGCTCTCTATCAATCAGAATCAACTAACCTGCACATTCACTACCCAACAGTAAATTTTCACAAATTTAACATTTGACAAATTTATATATACAGACTCCCTCTCAAATTTAACCAGAAAAATTTATCAAGGTTAGAAACTTCAAATGACCACTTGTATATTCAAAAACTTTTCTCATTTAAACATAAGCTCCCCCTCACCACATGTTCATCATGTTTAGCACTTGGAATTTTGAAAATCAGCTTTCCAACATCAGTTGTCGAAAATCTTTTTGAATTTTTCAAAAGTTTATGCTAAAACACACTAAAAATCTGTTTGGATTTTTGAATAAAATGAAATGAAATGCAATAAAGAAATATTTACAAACAATATTTTTATGAGTTTGTGTAAGAGGATCATATCAGTTTATGACAAGTCACAAGTACCGTTGAGCTTAGTTACACATTAAGAATTAAACAATTCACTTAGATTGCCGATATACTGATCCACTTAAATTTTCACACAAATTTCAACTGATTCAGGATTTGAATTAGGTTTATTAAGTACTTGAACTCATTCATGTGTCCAACCTCTTGAATATACTCCCGTATCCAGATCCCAATATTCAGTCTTACAGGTGAGTATACCAGACATGATATCTGTAAGGGATTAAATTGCGAAACCGTGAGAGCTCAGGTCAGAACTTTCGTTCAGCAGAGAGATGACGGCTTCGACTTTTGGTGTGTCCCCTTTAGAGGATCTTTTTTACAACAGCATTGATTAGCAATTTTATTGTCTCATCATTTTATGCTGAGGGCGGCGCTATATTTCAAGCAAGCAGTAAAGTATTCTCTGGGGACTAGGCCATTGCTTCCGCAAAATCAGAAGTCCCGGGATAATACCCTAGATATCACTGAGCATAAAGACCTAGTATCTCAGAAAGAGGGATCTTTCAAACAAGATTTCAGGGGTTACCTATATATCCAAGTAGTGTTTCCCACGAAATAAGCAAGTTTGAATTTAAGTTTATATCCCGAAAAAGCTTACTAAATGTGTAAAAACCTATCGGCATATCATCAGTGAGACCGTTTAACGCTATTTAATCATTACATTTCTTTAGCATACTGTAACTGTCTACTGATGTACTATCATTTCCTCTTTTTAGACACTAAAACTCATTTTTGAATTTTATCATGTTTTTGCCTTTTTCAAATTTTCTAAAGTTTTTGGATTTTCTGAAAATTCTTACTCCCCCTAAAATGCAAACACATTTAAGAAACTTCGAAAACAAACTGTTCAAGAAATGTGACAACTGATATCGAATTACTTCAAATCGCCATCCACTTGGCATAAACAATCATAACTCCCCCTTTCAACAAACTATTTTCTCATTATGATTTCAAAACACTTAAGTTTGTATTAACCAAAATGAATTTTCCGAAAAATAAGTTTTGTTGGGGTTACCACTTGTAGATTAATGGTTCATCACATTGTTTTTCTCAATCATTTGTAGAAAATCAAGTACAACTTAATGTCCCTGATTTACCACTTGTAAATCAAAATCACTTTTGTGAATTTCTCAAGAAAGATGCCGATTCCTGCTCCACACTTACCAACCTGGGAGCTCCGGCAAGTCAGATTTTTACATTTTAAACACAGACATCCAAGCCTCAGCAAGCTTGTACGTAAGCTTTTCAAGTTCACTTTCAGTCAGGGTGTATGTTGCCTTCTTTGTTTAATAGAATTCTTTTACCCCTTTGACTTTACCCTCAACCATTTTTCCAATAATCTTTTTCACATTTCCATTAAATGCTTTCTCGACATCAAATTCTTTCTTCTCAGAATATAACTGATTCGAGATCTCAACTTTCCCAACTTTTGATTTAAAATTCTCAGCCCTCAATGGTGGAAAATTAACCTCATCTATTGGAGGCATTGAGTTTTCTTCTTTAATCTCAACCTGTGGCTCCTCTGAGTTTGTGGAATCAGATTCATCGCTAAGAACCTTCTTAACAACCCACACTTGGTCGTCCTTAGCTTTCTTTTTATAAAAAATGAGTCTTTGAACATTCACCAACTTCATATGTTGAATTTTCAAAAATTTTGAATTTCTCAGTTGGTGGTTCATTTTTCTCAATAACCTTTTCTTTGAGTTTTTGAGAGACTTCCTGTTTTGTTTTTGTTGCTTGAGAACAGTTCCATGCAATGTGACCAGCTTCATTGCACTTGTAACAGGTTCTTGTCTCCTTTTTCTGATTAGCTCCATTCTTCACATTCTCCTGCTTTTTGGCAAGAAATTCTTTATTCGATTGCTTCCACAATGGGCTTTTTGCTTCTTCTTCTGAGCTTGTCCCTGAAACAAATGTCATTTTTGTTTTAAAATCTCCAACATATTTTTCATTTTTATAATTTTCTGGTGGAATAAATCCTAATCCTTTCTTTTTGAAATTACCGTTATGATTTGGTTTCTTTTGAAAACCAGAACCAGAACGGTAACCTTTTTTTCTTGTTTAACCGTTGTTGAACTCTTGAAGTGTACTTTTTAGGTTTCTTAGTAAGACTTACATCTTTTATTTCAGAAATATTGATTTCTGTTAGTTTGAAAACCTTTTTGATCTTTTCAAAATTAACACTTCTTATTGGAAATTCCTCATCAGAATATAATTTGTCTGAATCAATCAATGTATATGCCACTTTGATTGCTTCGTCATTCAAATTAGACTTTGATAACAAGAATTCTTTATTGTAAACCCGTTTAACTGACGACTTTGAATTGTTGACCGACGAACTCGGACTTTTGACGGACGAACTTGAACACTCAGACTCGGACTTTGACTCCGACTTTAACTCTGACTTCTCATCTGTATCCAACACCTGATCGACCACCTTTTTTATTAACTCCGACTCATGATCAGTGTCAGACGATGTAAAAACGACGTCAATGTTTTCTGGTAATTCATCGGTTATATCAGACTTTAACTTTATATTGACTGCTTTTTCAACTTGCTCCTCATTCGGTTTTCTAGGCGAATACCCTTCCCAAATTGGAGGCGGACACTTGTTATAACTAACACTCTGTTTCTTACCAGTATCCTTCTTCTTTGAGTTCTCATCTTTAAATGCTTCAAAACCTGCAACAGTTGGATAAATTCGATCAATGAGATAATCAGAACTAGAATAACTCTGTAATAACCGTCTGATTCTTTCATTTTCTATATTTTCATTTTCCAACTCTCGCTGCAACTTGGCACATTCTTCAATGTAATGATTAATCGTTGTCTGCTTTGTCATCATCACAACATTCATCATAGTCAGTGCATCTTCTCTTTCAGAATTTGTCTTTTGAAGACCAGTGACTGTTATGTTTAGCACATCATATGACTCTTTCACATAATTGAGATTGAACAATAATTGTTCTTTCATCTTTTCTTGCTCACTCAGTTTCTCATCTTTTTCTGCACAATGCTTGCAAGATTCTAAACACCTTAAGTAAGGCTTGATGACTTCCACAATCTTTTCAACTTCGACAACTTTCTCAACCTCAATCACTATTTCAGCTTCAATCACCTTCTCAACTTTAACTTCTTCATTTTGAACAGTCTCTTCCATTTGATCAACACTTTCACACTTCATTTTCTTTTGTTCTTTTGCTGCTCGTCTCTCCTTCAGCTTCTCCAAGCGATCTGCAAAATAAAATTGAAAGCTTTCAGGAAATAAATGAATTTTTGCAACATTAATATGTCTTTCTTCCTCATCATCACCACTATCATCAGTTGGTGATTGATCAAACTCTATTGTCTTCTCAGAACTATCATCTGAAAAACTAGAATCAGATGGTGTTTGATAAAAAACAGTTGCTTCTACTGAACTTTCATCTGATGAAACAAATTCTTCTTCTTGATTCTTCTCATGAACACCAATCGTTTTCATCCATTCTGTAAACAAATCAGGCTCTTGAACTATCTTTGCAATGAAAGCTTTAAACTTCCCATTCTCATCTACAAACTGATCCCAGCTGAATCCTTCAGGTAATTTTTCATCATCTTGATTTATTAGACATGCTTTACTATCAGCTGAAATATATTTGTTCCAACTGAATCCTGGAGCCATTTTCTCATCATCTTGATCAATGATACCAAAATAGGCTTTCTTGTTTGCATCTTCGATCATTTTCCCATGAGCAGTTTGTGAATCCTTTTGTTGATATGGTTGATGAGTAACTTGTTGATATATAGCTTTCCGATAGTAATCGTCTTTTCCAAATGGATTCTTTGCTCCACTAGCCTCTTGATTTTTGCATTCTCTTTTGAAATGACCTTTCTCCCTGCATCGAAAACAAGTAACTTTAGATTTATCAAAACCTAAAGTAGACACATGTGCATCCAAAAAATCATTTCTTCCTGTGATCATTTTCAACTTTTCAGCTCTTCTCAAAACACTAGCTAGACACCATTTGATGTCCATGAGCTCCATCTCTTCAGCGTCTATCTGATCGTAATCCTCTTTCGTCAGCATAGGATTTCCGATCCTCCCTGCAACCAAACCTTCATAGGATTGTAGCACAGTTGCAAGTAATGCCATGTGATCTTTTGCAATTTCTTCAGAAAAACTTTGACCATCTGGAAGATTCAATGCAATGTTGCACTGTATCACAAAACCATTTCCATTTTTTAAACTTTGAGAATGAAAACTTGAAGTTGAACTCTTCGGATTAACATTCGGATATGAAGAAAATCCACTGCTACTGTTTGAACTTGGATCAACATTTCCAGATGACTCTCCAGCACTAAAAGCTGTTTGAATTTTTGGACTTCTTTCAACTTCTTAAACATTTCCTTTGTAATACATTTTCACATCTTGTTGACCACTCGGATTACTCATCCTCGCAATCTTTTGTTGTTCAAGGTCTTGACCCTCAATCTTCTCGATGAACTGAGAAATCGTCAAACCATCATAAACTCCGGTGTTTTTTAAGATCATCAAAAAGGTACCCCATTCTTTCTGAGGTAAAGCATCAGCTAATTTGTCGACCCATTCATCTCGTTCTTTGGTTATGCTTAACAGCGACATAGAACGCACTAAGTGGCAATATCCTTCAATTAATTTCTTTGTATCTTCTCCTGGCAGACTTGTGAATAAATCAAATTCTTTCTTAAGCAGTGCCTTTTTACTTTTGATCATCTTCTCACTACCCTCAAATTTGATTTTAAGAGCATCCCAAATTGATTTTGAAGTTTTGTCATGTTGAAGCAATACAAAAATGTCTTCTTTAATGGCTTGCTGAAGTAGACTAATCATCATCTTTTCAGCTCTGTACATATCTCGTTCTTTATCAGTGAATTCAGAGATTTCTTTTTCAACTTGCAGATCAGTACGTGGTAGTACATATTTTTTCAAAATGCATTCCCAAGATCTCAAATGATTAGCTTGAACCCAGTTTTCAAACCAATCTTTCCAACCGTAATACTCCTCAATGCTCATTAGTTTCGGGGGTTTTTGTGTAGTTCCAGTCTCATTTTCCAAGTTTATGTTTTGAGCAATGGTAGCCGGAGTAGTCGGGAATGTTGCAAATGCGTTGTAAAATTCTTCACTCATGATTCGGTAAACTTTTTCACAAAACAGATACTTTCAAGCGAGATTAACCTTCAAGCGATATTACCTGCAAATAACTTCAAGCGAAATTAAAGTTTCAAGCGGAATCAAAAAATTTAAAACTGTATAACTGATTTCGCTTGAAATTTCAAGCGGAGTAACAACTTGAAGCGAAATCACCAAACGAATATAGGATTTCAAGCGGAATCACTGATTTCGCTTGAAATTATCACAAATTTTCAAGTGTAATAAGGAATCTCGTTCAAGCGGAATAAGGTTTTTAGTTCAAATTTATCAGATTTAGTCCAAATTAAGGTCCAATTTTCTCAAAGATTTGTTAAAACATCATTACGCTTATGTTGAAAAAAATTCAGGCCATTTTAACCGTTAAAACTTGTTCAATTGATAAAAGAAGGTGTAGAAGTAAGAAAAAGAGATGAAATCAAGCTGAAAACTGCAGAACTCCTCTTCCTGAGCTCTGATACCAATTGTAGGATCGTTGTCAGACCCGAAATGAGTCAATCAGAGGCGTTCTACTCAAAATGAAAGGCGGAAACAGACATAATGAGTTGAATTCAGCAAGATATCACTTTTAACTGTCTTGTATATTAATTCTGATACTATTACAATTCTAAATACACTTCGACAGAGCTTCGCTGTCGGAAAATACCTTCTCTAATTCCGCTCCAAATGAACCTGATCTAAACCTATATATAGACTCCTGATTCCGCTTGAACAGACTCAAGCGGAATACCATTACAAGCGAAATCACAACAATTACACTCAAGCGAAATTACCATGATTCAAGCGGAATCAAGTAGTTCAAGCGAAATCAGCATCTTCAAGCGAAATTAGCTTGTAACCTTGATTTCTCGTGCTCTGAGCAATGCAAGACTCGTTACAAGACGAAGTTGACAGACGCATGCACCAACAGTAATACACTTGATATTACTTTTTATTCGGTTTGTAATGATTTTATCTTTCGACTTCCGCTGTGTATTAAACTGTGATAATATAAATTGTCTATGATATCAATTACGTGACAATACTCCCCACCGGGCCCACCGGTAATACGTGGAAATATCGGGGTGTGACAACATGTTTCTTAACATGAGAAAGAAACCAACTCCAACTAGCATAAGATTCATTTTCAACAATAGCAAATGCAAGTGGCAATATCTGATTATTACCATCAACTCCCATTGCAATCATCAACTTACCTTTATACTTGCCATACAAATGTGTGGCATCAATGCTAATCACTGGCCGAAAATGCTTAAATCCAAGGATAGAAGGATTAAATGCCCAAAACACACGTCAAAATTCAACCTGCTCTACACCAGTCCGTCTCAAAACACACCATTCAACTATGGTCCCTAGATTGAACTTTTTAAGTGCCTCCATAAATTTAGGTAAGATATTATAAGATTCATCCCAATCCCCAAAGGCATTTTCAATTGCCCTCTGTTTTCCTAACCAAACCTTCTTGTATGAAGGAGTATAGCCCAACTTATTAATTACTTCAGCTCTCAAAGCAGTAATGCTAATAGAAGGTTGCTCTTTTATAAGATGTTGTATTTCTTGGGCGATCAAGCTTGCATCTAGGTTAGGATGGTCTTGAGTAATCTTAGAATGCAAACAAGTATGTGGACCGTTATACTTTGTGATGTCAAAAGATCCACTATGTTTACGTTTACATGCACGAAGTTTCCATTGGCAACCTTGTTTATGCAGCTTGCATTTAATAGACCAAATGTCTGGACGTGATTCAACAACCTCAAAATGTTTATGTGTTTTAATATTGTAGATCTTGACAGCTTTAACAAATTCTTCCTTGTCATTGAAAGAATCAACTCCCAACTCACGAATGAAATCATTTTTAGTCTTAGAATGTTGTATCTTCAAATTGTCATCAATTGTTAAATTAGTTTCCTCTAAATTGGTATATGTTAAAGGTACTTGAACATTACCATATGAAGTTCCATCCCCATCTGTTTGAGTCTCATCTCCTATTTCATCTTCTAACTCATCATCCGTATCACTTTCAATGCAATCTACAGTTTCATCTTCTAACACATCTTCCACATCATCATTATTTACGATAGCAATATGAGACATCATGTTAAAATCCTCATTTTGAATCAAGTCTGGTATTGCATTAACCCTATTCATCCTGAATGATAACACAACAACTTTAGAGATGATACACATAGATAAACAACATCATAAATATGATAATTCAAAATTTTATATTGAAAATTATGAACTGCTACAATGTATAAGTAAAACCCTAATCATGTCGTTGATTAAAAAGACAATCCATATACAAAATCAAAGAATATATCTATCAATTATTTAATATTACTTTCAATTCTTTAAGTTTTGTCTTATTTGTGTAACCCTACTTCATCACATGCACCACCGTTTAGTATGACTCAATTCTTTATTACATAAAAAAGTGAAATCTAATGATAATCAGAGATGAACCAACCTGAGGAACGATGGCCGCCTGGTTGCTTAGGAACGCCGTTTGGGGATGTGAATGGCTGCGTGATTAAGGGTTTTTTAATTAAAAATAATAATAGTTTAAATCTACCCAAATATGTAAATATTTTTCAAAGTACCCAAATAGGTAAATATTTTTTGTATCTACACTAGTTTAGGAAAAAACTCCACTTTATTCAAACTAAATGTTTAATTACATTTATGTAAATCTTGAAAATTACAATTTTAAACTAATAGTCTACTTGAAATTAACTAAGGAATAAAAATAGATCAAACTCTAGAAAAAAAAACCATGAGCATGTAAATCTTGCATTACCATTAATGTCGACGTCTTTATACACTCAATGAGAAATTTTAGGAAGTATTGGTGTGTAGTCAAAACCAACTTTTTAAATATAGATAAATTGGAATAGTGAATTTACGCTAATGACCTTCATTAAAAAAATAAGAAAAAATTAAATTAAATAAAAATGAGTGGCTATAAATGGTTCTGCATAATAATAGTTCTGAAATAATCCTCACCCTATATATACACACACTAAATCCAATTATCTGGTGCCCTAATATGACAACTTGTTTATAGCACGTCAACCTATCTACCATGTTACAACTTTAGTACTATATATTTACAACGTATTTCGACTAAGCAACTCCTTTGACTTGTATAGATAAACAAGTTAGTGAGCCTTTCGAATAACATGATTTTACATGTGTTCAAGTAAGGTTTATGTCATTTGACACATAAATATATAAATCGTGTTTTCATTTATAAATTTAGTCTCAAACTCGTCAAGTTCTTGGCAACCCAACACAATCTTCATCATAACCTTTCTAGCAAGGATTAAAAGAAAAGGCTTTACATTTTGAAATTTACGGTGAATGAGAGACAAAAATGATGGCCATATTTTTTGTGGGGTTGAAAAGGAGAAAACACACCATATAAGGCCAGTCAGTATGGGGGACTGTCAAGGGCCGGCCAGGCACGGGTGCCGCCCCGGAACACCGCCTCACTTGGCCCGTCCCCGTCTTCTCCGTTTGCTTTTGGACGATCTCGCCAGCCCCATCCATCACACACAGAACTATACATACATACATACATACATACATATATATAGGGAAGGTTCATTTGAGAAGAAATTTAATGTGAGAACAAAAAGAAGAAAGGACATATTAGTAAAATGCTATTTCATTTATAACTCATATCATTAATTTTTCTCTCTTTAATTAATTAGTCAACCAAAGATTAATTATACTACATATAATCTACAAAACCTACACATATCAAAATTTTCCTACATGTACCATACACGTTATAGAATTTTATCCTACACATTCGAAATTTATCCTACACACCTCGAAATATATCCTACACAACTCGTAATTTATCTTACACAACTAGTAATTTATTCTACACTTTAAATTAAGTTGTTTTTTTTAATTTGAAAAAAAATATATATTTTGAAAAGGAGTTACAAATTTAATTTAGCTAGTTATTAAAGGGGAATAATACAAATTAATGATTTATGTAAGTTTACTAATATACCCTTATATTAAAATTAAATACAAATATTAAATGAAGTAAAATAAAGCATTCTTATTGGTTGAAACTTCTTTTTTCTTCTTGCAAAAAAATTCTTCTCATTTGAACCCTCCACTATAAATATATATATATATATATATATATAGGGGATGGTTCAAATGAAAACCACTTTTATTTTGAAAACTCGAAAACTAACTAAAAAAAGCCTAAAAAACACACCAAATTTTTTTTTTCAATTTTTTTTATAAAAATCGCAGGTTTTTATATATAAAAAAAAACTTTTTTTCAAAAAAAAAAAAAAATTGTAGTACACATGTGTAATAATACACATGTGAACTACAAATTTTTTTTTTATATAAAAAAACATGCGAAAATTGGTATGCAAAAAAAAAAAATTGGAATGTTTTTTTGGCTTTTTAATTAGTTTTCGAGTTTTCACAATAACTAGTGGTTTTCATTTGAACATTCCCCTATATTATATATAGGATTAGGTTCAAGAGTGAACACTAGTGTAGCTTGCGAACTGAATGAACTAATCCTGGCTATACACGTGTGTAGATCAATGTCCAGGATTTGATGTTGAAATACACTAGTGTATTTTACGATTTAATGATGAGATCCTGGCCATACACGTGTGTAGATCAATGGCCAGAATTTGTTCATTCAGTTCGCAAATACACTATTGGTCACTCTAGAACCTCACCCTATATATATAGGGTCGGGATTTGGAGAAAATGGTAGAAAGTGTGAGAACGGTGAGAAAGCTTATCGATCGTCCGATTAAAACAATTTATGGACTAGATTGGCGTGGTGGCGTTTTCGTAAATAACATCAATTTTATTACGTGGACGCGCCTCATTAAGGGTAAAAAGCGTCTTTACACCGCTATACCAAAACGCCATACTGATGAATAAAACGCCATTACGGACCAAAACACATCGCTATATAAACAAAAACATCTCAGACATAAAAACACACCCGCAGAACCTGAAACGCCATATTTTCTACTATATACCATTCAACTTACAAACGCCAAAAACCCCAAAACATTAAACACAACTACTCAAAAAACGCCATATTTTCTACTATATACCATTCAACTTACAAACGCCAAAAATCCCAAAACATCAAACACAACTACTCAAAAAACGCCATATTTTCTACTATATACCATTCATCTTAGAAAACGCCAAAACACTCAAACATCAAAGATTCCAAAAAAATCGACGGTTCTTTCAGATACACTATTTCCTCAGTAAAACACCAAAAATGCCAAATATCGTTTCTTGTATATTCAAATATTGTTCTACGCCAAAGTTTCGGATAATGCATTCTTCCTTGAGGTGCTGTGACTCAAATAACATTTTGCTGCATGAGATGGACAAATCATAAACAAAAAGATGCTGGGGTCAGACTTATGTCATTTTCTGTGTTTTGTTCTTGATGAATATTTTAATGGCATGAAAAGACGAATGACACTAATAAGTTGTTTGAAGATACATATTCAAAAAAAAAAAAAAACTCATGTCATTTTGTCTTTCCAAACGGCCACAAAAACACAAGCATGGCTAAGCCAAACCACCAGCGAACATGATTCAATGAAGAAAGAGACTGATGACGGTGAAGATTTGGAAGATGAATTGTTTTTATTTTTATTTTTTTAATTTTCTTTTTCTGTTGTTTGCTATGTATTTTCAACTTAGTATAAAAAAAATACATTATCTTAATAAAAAGCCAAACAGTCATAATGCATATGAAACGCTATAAATGGAGTAAAAACGCCAAACACTCCCAAACTATAATGAAAGTAATTTGCATAAGTATTAACTAATAAAAGCTAAAAATGAAAAAAAAACGCTAAAAACTACTTAAACTCATTCAAAAACGCCAAACTTGGGAGATGGAAAGTCTATGACCCTAAAAACTCATAAAAAGCTGAACAAAAACAGTAAAAATACACAGTAACTGAAAAGACGGCTACTTTATTAATATAATTTATTATAAATAAAAATCCCGCCTAAACTACGCGCCAAACACATCCTATAAAGAGAGACTTCTCTGCACAAACAACTTATCACAAAACTAGAAACAAATGCCATATTTCCTAGAAACCATTCACTTTAAAAACGCCAAAAAAAAAACTTAAAAAAAGCCACAGATGCAGAACCTCGATTCTGCTATATTGAGTATTGATCTGAATGAAGTTTCACTGAATGGATTCTTCTCTGAGTTGGGTATCTCTATAATCTTTTGCTGAATGAGATGGACAAATATTCAAGATAAAGAGACTAATGACACTGAAATGACATCATGTCACTTTGTTCTTGATGGATATATTGATGGCATGAAGGGATCAATACATTAGAGCCGACGTTGGTCTTCAACATGCCATCAAACAAGTATATATCCACCCACCATAAAGGATGCCACAAAAAATAAGCATCTTCTAAAGACGGCCGTTATGTAGGAAAATAAGGATCTACATAAGGCATTCAAAAACAGGTTCAAAACGCCAAAAATGTTAAAGTAGAAGAGGCTGATGACAGTGAAGATTTGAATGAGAAATTAGATTATAATTTTTTTTTTATTTTCTATTGTTTGTTATGTAATTCTCTGTTGTTTATCATCTAATTCTCTACTATTTAAAAAAAAAAATTGAGTATAAAACGCCAAAAACTACAAACACCAAAACGCTTGAAAATTTGAAAACTGTGAGAACGAATGCTAGCAAAATACGAGGTTGTTATATAAAACACCAAAAACGCAAACAAAGTATCACTGGAAAAATCAACACTAATTGACAGATGAAAATTGAAAGAAACAGTAAAATAAAGAGACGGTATCATTATTGCCAAACATTATAGTTATATTTATGCCACTATATGGAAAAATTGAAATTTATTTATCTTTTCAAAACGCCATAATTGCCTGTCACATTATAGGCCTGTATCCTAAATGGCAAAACACTTGATCTAAAAAACAATAAAACGCCAAAACAATACTTAAAACGCCAAAACATTTACTATGATTTTGATCTAAAAACAATAAAAACACCGCGTACTTATTAAACGCCAAAAAATGGAAAGATGAAGTGACACGCGTTAAAAAAAAAAGAAATATGAAAGGACAAAAAAGCCCCTCCGCCTTTCTCTAAGCGGCGTGACACGTGTTAGGCCAGGAAGCGTTCTCACCGTTCTCACACTTTTGAGCGTTTTCTCCTGATCCCGTTTCTATATATATATAGGGTGAGGTTCCTCTATAAAGTGTGTTTTTTCTACAAAGTGTAGGAAGTATTTTGTGCCATTGGATGTGTTTGATCAATGGTTGAGATTAGTTGGGTGGCATTTTTGTAATATTTGGGTTTTAATTATTGATTCATTTAATAGGCTAGGGGCATTGTAGTCATTAATCGTGTTTTAAATAAAGAAACTACCATCACTTCCTTTATTCTAGCCATTTCTTCATTAATTAACCACCAATCTCTAAAATCATGGATCTAGACATTCAACATGATTCAAAAACATTCAAACAATGGAGAAAAATAACACTATAATATATTCCAAAAAAAAATTTGATACGTTTTTTTTGCGATCTAAACTGTTTATACTAGTGTGTTATACGGAATGCAAGCTTTTATATTGGTGTGTTATACAGAATCTAAGTTGTTTATACTAGTGTGTTATATTGGCGATCGAAGTTGTTTATACTGGTGTGTTATACAGAATCTAAGTTGTTTATACTGGGGTTTTATACTGGCGATCAAAGTTGTTTATACTGGTGTGTTATATGGAATCTAAGTTGTTTACACTAGTGTGTTATACTGGCGATCGAAGCTGTTTATACTGGTGTGTTATACGAAATCTAAGCTGTTTATACTGGTGTGTTATATGGAATGTAAGCTGTTTAACTAGTGTTTTATACGGAATGTAAGTTATTTATATTGGTGTATTACACAGAATCTAAACTATTTATACCAGTGTGTTATACGGAAATGTAACTTGTTTACACTTGTAACTCATAAAACACAACGTGAATAAACCAATAACTGCTAAAACACAACGTTAAGAATTTGTTCATGAGCGATCGCATGTCATGTTAATTTGTTCTGTATACATTCTTTATATTATAAGTAACTGACAATTTTGAATTATTAGAAGATATGTTGTTTCCTTTAAAATCTCCTTATTTTGTTTAAGAAATAAATCTTCCATAAATAAGTTAATTATTCAATTACCTTTATGCCCTTTAATATAAATCTCTAAATGTCACATGTCACCCTTAGAACACTTCCTACACTTTGTAGGAAAAATAGACTTTGTAGCCAACTCCCACCCTATATATATATATATAGGGGACCGCTAAAATGAAAACCACCTCTAGTTGTAAGAACTGTGAGAACTACACCGTACGGGGCGAGGTGGACCAATTTTTTTTCATAAACGTAGATGCGTGTATTATAAACACATTTGTAAAAAAAAAATCAAAAAAAAAATGTCGTGTGTGTAGTTTTGAGCACCACAAGTTTGCGTTTACGGGTACCGTAAATTTTGTTTAAAATTTACGGTACCCGTAAACACAAACAAAACTACACACACGACATTTTTTTTTGAATTTTTTTTTTTTACAAATGTGTTTATAATACACGCATCTACGTTTATAAAAAAAAAATTTGGTCCACCTCGCCCCGTACGATGTAGTTCTCACGGTTCTTACAACTAGAGGTGGTTTTCATTTTAGCGGCCCCCTATACATACATATATATATATATATTTAGCCCCATCCCACACCCCTTTGCTCCATCCCCTTTAGGTCCATCCTCACACCCGGTGACGTAGCAGGTGACGTGGGGGCCCATCCTCCCCACACCATACCTTCCAGTCTAAGTAGGGGTGAGCTTCTTCGTCTCATTTGTCTCCTGGTCCAAAACAGAATTCCTGTCGAACAATCATTAGCTTGTGCACAAAGGTCCACCATTATCCTTAATTATGTATGTGCCAAAGATTGATCAATGTTTTCTATAACAAAATTATTAAAAGAAAATACAAGGAGAAAAACACCTATATACTTCATCAGTGGCGAAGGTTGAAAATTTCCACCGGGGGTCGGAAGTCATCAGACCTAAAAAAAATTTATCGCTTTGTTTTGAGGTGATATGTTTGGGTCGGACGTTGGTGATTCGATTCGAGTCGGATCAAACATTAATATCAAATAAAAAACATTCTCAAACATTATAAAGTAATCATTGTTTAACAAATAACTGAACAAAGACACCAAAACATTGTTTAACAAACAACTGAACAAAGACACCAAAACATTAAAAATGAGAGGAAGGTGGGTGCCCGGTTCAACTGGATGAAGAATTATAGTTCCGCCCTTCTTCCTTTTAAGATTTTTGAATTCTTCAATTATGGACTCCGAATCAAAGTTGTCAGCAATTTCCTTTTCTATGTAAATCACCACACTGTTTGCTAGATACTGATCTGGCATCTTATTGCGAAAGCGTTTCTTAAATGTTTTCAACGCGGAAAATCCTTTTTCCGTTGTTGCAGTCGAAACTGGAAGTGTCATGATTAGCCGACACACTCTTTCAACCAATTTGTACATGTTATTTTTCTGACATTCCACAAGAGTTTTGCAAATATCAAAAAGAGTTGATACCCCACTTAGCTTTGTATTATTTATCCTTTCAACTTTAAAAGTCTCCAATTGACCAAGTAATTGATTCCTATTTTGCTCTATAAAATCTTTAGGATAATATTTCTCAACAAGAACAATCTGATCAATATTAATCTTTTTTTAACATAAAGTCGCACTAAAAGATAACAACTCTATCGCTTGCTCATTGAATCTACTATCCAGCTCATGTAGTTGTTTGTCCAATGTCTCTACAAACAAATCTACCCGATAATAATGTTCAAATGTAACATGAAGATCTTTTTTACGAGGCCGATGCCGAGTAGAAGTATATGGAGCACTCATATTAGGCATATCTATTTCATGCCTTTGACAAAAAAAAACAAACTTTTTTCAAATAAAGAATCTCATCCATTGTTTCTAAAATTAGTTAGACTAACCTTTGTTGCAGAAACTAACTCCATTGCATTAAGGATGTCTTGGAATTTCTTTTGTAATGCTTAACAAAGTGTATCGGTTCTTCCCATTCCTTCTTTCATCAAGTGAAGAACAAGCACAAACTCAAATGATTGCAAGTAACCGTAAGCTATATTAGCATCTCCACGTTGAGAGCCAGTAGCATGAGTCTTGTCTTCAATTATTCCCTTGAGAACAGCACGGGTGACATCAAACATATTAACCAAACTACAAATAGATTTAAAATGGGAACCCCAACGTGTATCACAAACCCTTCTTCATGACCCAACCTGATTTTGTCCTTTTCCAGATTTGATTTCACCCAGTTCTAGTAACTTTTTAATCTCAACTGCCTTCGCCATTTGTAACTCATCATGGCGCTTACTAGAAGCACAAACCACATTAATTATAAAAACTAAGTATGAGAAGAATTGGTGTACTGGAGTAACATCCCTTGAGACACAAACCAAGGGTGAGAAAAAAACAAAAATGTAATAACCATAAGAGTATTTTAGTCAAACCGAAGAAAGAACAAATAATTAACCTGTGAGAAAAGCAGTGAACATAATATGCATAAGGACTATATTCCCGAACAAGTGCTTGTAATCCTTTCCATTCTCCTCGGATATTGCTAGCACCATCATAGCCTTGACCACGGATTTTACTAACATCAAAATTGTAATGCAAAAGTGTATTCCACAAATTTACTTTTAAGGTCGCTGATAAAGTATCCATAACATGAACTAAATCTAAGAATCTTTCCCATATCACCCCTTCAACATCAACAAATCTTAAAACTATCGTCATTTGCTCTTTTTTCAACTCATCCTGTGACTCATCAACCATGACACAAAACCATGAATCCCCCACTTTGCTACCTATATGCTTACAAATTTTATTTGCCATAATACTAAGAATTTCTTGTTGAATATCAGAAGATGTAAACTTGCAATTATATGGAGCAGTTTGGAAAAGAACCTTTGCAACATTATCATTATAATAGGCTAAAAGTTATAGCAATTAACGAAAGTTACCTTGATTCTTAGATGTGAAAGATTCATCATGTCCTCGTAAGGCACAAGCTTGGTATGTCAACCAACGAACTGCATCAATTGTGGTTTTTAATATTAACCGGTTCTTCCTTATTTTCTCTTCACTTTGCGTTTCTATGAAATTTTCAAGGTGTGCTTCTTGATTCAACAAGTTCTTATAGAATAGAAAAACGTTTTTATGATTTGAAGATTTAACGTGCTTCAACAATGGACAATTATCCCCATCATTAACTTTTTTTCAACTGTCAAATCCTTCACTAGTAAACCCACTATGGCCGTTTTAGGGAGGGATTTTCCAAACCTAAGGATCACGGATCCTCAAGTGCAGCCAGGATCACGGATCCTCAATTTTATTTGAATTAAGGATCCTCAGAAGACGTTGCAGGTTTAAGGATCCAGGATCCTCATTGTTATCCTTACACTAACGGTTGTTTCCACTATGTTTGAACTTGATTTGCAGGAGTATACGAGTAGAACTTGGTCTTGCCGATATTCCTGGGGAATATGCTCCAATATTATGCACGTGCATAACTTGAATGACCGTTATGGAAGTCGTTGATAGCTAGCACAATTTGCGGATTGTTTGTTATTTAGTTTATTTCTATTTTTAAAAGGGGATAACGAGCTTGATAGTAAAAACATTGAACAACACATACACTCTCGGCAACTCTCTACAACGTATTGGCGATTACTCACTTTTTACACACTAGTGATCCTTGTAACAAGCTTGTTATCATCCCGATTTGTAACCTTTACTTGTTGAATATAGTTGGTGATCGGTAGTTTCCATCACCCGAGGTTTTTTATGCCGGAGATCATATATTGATCAAGGGTTTTTTCCTCGTATAAATCCTTGTGTCCCTTGTTCATTTCATTTACAAACTGTTCATTCATTTGCTCAATCATTTAAGCATCACACCTCACAAAATAAGATTTGATTGCAATATCCTAGTCTGATTTTTGACCAAAACAGTTTGGCGCCCACTGTGGGGCAATTGGTGCTTCATTTCTGAGAAATTTTGTTCGTTGTGATCATTTTGGTTCATTACCTTCAACCACATGGCTTCTTCAGCAAAGAACACTTCAAGCTCTATGCCGGCAGTCACTTCTTCACAGGGCATTCCACCTTTGCCTCCAGCACCCTTTGGATCCTAGAAGAATGCTGAGAATGCTGCGAAGAAACAAAGCCCCGTTTTCTCAAAACCACCAACTTCTGCTGTTTCTTATAGCCCTTCTAACAGTGATCTTTGTTTTGGTCAAAAATTACCGAAGCAATTTAGTGATCAAATTAGTTAAGTGAGGTAGTGTGCTAAAATTATGTGTGAAAAATATGTTAACCAAGTTAGTTGTAAAAACAGTTTCAGGATACGGCTCAGGATATAGAGCTGTATCTATGATCAAACAATGAGCAAAAAAGTAAAGGTTGACACGTGATGTACGAGGAAAGCCCTTGATAAATCTAGATCGCCGGCACAAAACCTCGGGAGCTGACAATCGCAGCTGCCTTGTTCTTCTATTGCTTTAAATATCAGGATACAGTGCAGGATGTAGAGCGGATCAACTAGGTGTTACAATGTGATTTGAATACAAGTGTTTGTGTGTAGTGTTTGCAGTGAGCTAGAGAGCAAAAGTGTTCGAGAATGTGTTTATAAGTTGCGTGCCTTAATCTGATCCGCCCCCATCTATTTATAGTAAAAGAAGTGTAACAAACTATCCTAATAAACCGGGATCCGACGAATATTCCCCACTCGAACGTTGTAGACCTGGTCTTTCGGGTTCAACGTCTCCCACATAACAGATACGCCCGAGTCTTGAGGAGAAGAAGTCCATCTGACCGTTAGTAACCCATAGCTTCTAACCTGCACGTGGTTAATTCAATTAACCCCAGGATATCGCCCAGGATTGGCAATATCCTAATCCAGTATCCTGATCACAAGCAAACAACCAAAAGTAGGATATTAGTCAGGATATGTACACTCAGAAAATGACCCATAACAATTGTCCCCAAATATATCTGTTGGTATACCAATCCAACGAATATATTTTAAAACTTCTATCTCGTAAATCAAGACAATTAAAACGAAACGATGGTTGAGGTGACATTGTGCCATTTTCAATGCAATATTTACTCTTTACCCCCCTATATTCAGCCTATAATTAGCTGAGACATTTTTCTTCTTGTTATCATTACTCTCCAAGCGATTCTCAGGTAATCATCCTTCTCTTCATCCTCTGTTCTTTCTCCAAAGTTTCTTTAGTTTGCTGAATACATTTCATGGCATCTCGAACAAGATCTCGTTCGGATGAACCAGTCCCAACCCTCGTGAGTCAAAACCTCATACGAGAACCGGAAAAAGAAATCTGCTGCTTCAACAATGCCGATATCGCTGCCCTCAAGAATTCCGGCGCCTTTCCCACTGGAACAATCATTCGCCCTTTTGATCGAGAGATCCGATCAGACGTGTCATCGGACGAGTGGGTTTGTTTTTTCGCCTACCCCTTTTCTTTGGGACTCCGGTACCCATTTCCACCTTTTATCTCTCGTTTCTTCGACCTCACCGGCCTTAGTTATGCCCAAATTATGCCAATGGTCTGGCGAGTTTTGATGGTACTTGATCAAATCAGATCTCACCATTGCCCTGACCTGTGTATTGAAGACCTTCCTATAGCATACCGGTTGAGGTCCCATGGCGACAGCCGTTTTCTTTTGTTTTCCACCTCCAAAAGCCCTTTAGTCCTTAAGGCCACCAAGAACGAAGACCGATGGCGGCGAAAGTTCTTTTTCGTGAAAAGAGATTCCATCGACAAGGGTTTCGATCTGCCGATTAGATGGTTAACCAAGGGTAGGATCTAGGGTTTTAGGGATATCCCCAAGTGTATCCTTAAACTATATCCTAAACTTATATCTTGATGTTTTATGCAGCAAAATTCAGAGACTTAGCACCCCCAAGCGCGGAATCCGAGTCCCGGATCAGAGAAATATACCGACTTCCTGCTAGTGAAAGAACCTTTTCCCTATCTCTTGCAGATTCAAGCCAAAAGTCAAGTTCAGAGATGTCTGGTAAGTATATTCTCAGCAATTATCTTTACCCATTAAACCGATTATCTTTCAGAGGTATTATAAGTTTAAAAATATATTCCCTTGTGCAGTACCAGTTGTCAACCTTGAAGGCTTCCAACTTGACGAGTTGGACAGTTACTCCAGCCTTGTACCTGCTAAACAAGAATCCAAGCCGAAGTCATCTGCCACACCAAAGCCTACCTCTTCAAAGACTACTGCCGCTCCTAAAGCTCCTCCGGCATCCAGGACCCGGGCCTCTAGTTCCTGGAAGAGAAAAGAAATGGATTCTCCAGCCGCCTCTGAGACATTCTCTTTTGAGAATCATGGGTTTAATGAAGCTACTTCATTCCTCAAGCAGGTAAGAATTCCCTTCCAATATCCTGAACATGCATGTTAATCATTATCCTGCTCATTTTACACTGATACCCGTATCTTTAACTGCAGGGCTTGGAACGTCTCATGCACTTGTACGAAGACGCCTGTGGGCTTAACAAGATGATGGAGATCAAGCTCGAAAAAGCTGAAGCCACCATAGCTGATCAAGGAACAATTGCAGCTGCCAAGTCCCAGCATTATGAAGACAAATACAAGGCAATGACCCAGGAACACCAAGCTGCCCTCCACAAAGCCAATGAGGATGCTCAAGCCAAACTAGATGCCGCCCTTCTCCAATACCAGCAGGATATGAGTTCATATCGGGACAGTCTCAAAGCATCCGTGGTCATCTCTCTTCTCCAAGCCAGGTTAAGGATGGCTTATGAAGCCAAGGACTTGGGTTTCGAATGCCCCTCCTGGAATGTAAAGGCTTGGGAAGCGAAACTACAGGATCTTGGAGGTCATCCCGTCGCTCATCCTGCAAAGCATGCTGGTGAAGAGCCTTCTAAGGCGGCAGGGGAAGTGGCCAATGCTGGTGATGATGCCGAGAAGAATCCTGAGGGGGATGCTGGTGCAGATGCTGGGAAAGAAGTTGCTGATCAAGAAGGTGCCGCTCCTTAGGCTGCGAAGTGGGCGATGATGGATATACGTGCCAAGGCCGGAGCCCACTTTTTCAAATTTCATGGTTGTGGTTTGTACAAACAATTTACTTTTCCTGTCGTTGAACAATTTATATTTCTTGCACTAGAACAATACGATGACCAAAGGTGGATGGGTCCTGGGTTTTCAGGATGAAGCCCTTGGTCATCGGTTAGTATAACCTGTTTTTAATGTCGTATCGGTTGAAGGTGGACATGTCCCGTTTTGAGATAGAACCTTCAAACGTTACATAAGTATGGTAAAGACTAATTGAGCTTTTGGTGGATGGGCCTCGGTTTGAGGTGAATCCAAAAGCACAACTTTTGACATGTTAATAATATAACTTGCTTTTGACTTATTTGTTATTGCCTTTTAATTTCCGTTATGCATTCCTTAATGTAGATTTTAGCTTTGCAAAATTTTGTACAACTACCTTTTGAAAATATCCTGATCAATATACTCAGTGGTATATTATGAAAACTTTTATTAAATAGAACTTCTAAAAATTCAATCAACTTTAGAAAAAATAAAAAGAAAGTCCAATTTCTAAAACCTGTTTTGACAATTCTTGCTTGATCAAGGTTTTAATTTCAAACTAGTATTACTCCCAAATATTTTAATCAAATATCCCGATAAGCATACATTTTGAGAATATGTCCCGAAAATTTATCCTAATCAGGATTCCTAAGCTTCTGTCAAACATGGTTTCAAAAACTCATATTATGTTTACAAAGGAAAGATCATACCAGGAATAGAGTGTAACCCTATTCTCAAACTTCAATCCTTTTGCAACTTTTCCAATGAGGATGTCCCCTGTCTGAGATACTTAGTGTACTAGGTCCGAGCTTTATCCTTTGAGCCTTACACAATTGCCTCAGTAGGAATGTCCCATGTGCACAATGTCTTCGAATACTTAGAATTCTTCTGGACATCAGTTCCAGTTGTATAGACAATTTTTTGTGTTACAGGGGTAAAACCCAAAAATGTACTGGAGATAAATCCCTCGTATCCTGGGGGAAAATCCCAAATTTTCGTGCGCTACAGGCGGGAGTGTATAAACTCCAAGACTTAGAAAGGTGAAAACCTTTAAACCTTAGAGAGTATGAAAATACCCTTTCGTGAGAGAGGGTGATCAATCCTCATATACCTTTAGGATTCAGGATATAGCCAATAGTAACGAAATTGTCAGCCACTTTTACATGGACTGGTCCTGCCACCTTGAACTATTCGGGAATAACTTGCGCTCCAGGCGGGGTGTTTAAACCCAATTCGGAAGAAAGGTGAATACCTTTAAACCTGTGAAGGGATCACTATCCCTTAGACGTGAGAGAGGGGGCCAATCCTCTAATCTTTCGAAGTATCCTGAGTGTGTATCCTGGTGCTATATCCCGAAGCATATACAGCAAAACATCCTCAAACTAAGGTGGGTGTTAGCTTGGCTAACACCCCTCCGATGCTTAAGTCAGTATTGGGTTTCAAAGAATAAATCAAATCAAACATATTTAAAAGAGATAGAATTCATACCATCCTGAGTTAGGAATTAAATTCCAAACTCACTTGAAATAAAGCTTAAGGTGTATAGCATTCCAAGATCTCGGCAGCATATCCCCCTCCATATTCTTGAGTCGGTATGCACCTTTTCCTGATTCTGATTCAACCTCATATGGTCCTTCCCATTTTGGAGCCAGCTTTCCATTAGCAGGATTAGTAGTATTTTGAAAAACCTTTCTTAACACCCAATCTCCAACTTTAAACCTTCTGGTCCTTATATTCTTGTTATATGCTCTGGATATCCTTTGTTGATATGCTGCCATCCTTAGCCTTGCTGCATCTCTTGTCTCATCAATAGTATCCAGTTCCTGGCATGGGACTTCAGGATTCTGCTCAGGATTCCCGAGATTGGATCTTGCTGTGGGTATCACCATTTCCGTCGGGATCACTGCTTCTGCTCCAAATACTAAGGAAAATGGGGTTTGACCAGTTGCATTTTTTACCGTCGTTCTATCAGCCCACAAAACAAAGGGTAGTTCTTCTGCCCATCTTCCTTTCTTGGCCCCTAATCTTTTCTTCAAGTTGTTGGCAATTATCTTGTTTGAGGATTCAGCTTGTCCATTTGCTTGAGGATGTACCGGGGTGGACGTAATCATTTTGATTCCCCAACTCTTGCAGAAGTCAGTAGTCCTCTTACTTATAAATTGAGATCCGTTGTCACAGATTATCTCAGCCGGTACTCCAAACCTAGTCAGGATATTCCTTTTTATAAAGGATACCACTTCCTGATCTCTAACTTGAACGAATGCTTCTGCTTCAACCCATTTGGAGAAATAATCCATCATTGCCAACATGAAAACTTTTCCTCCTGGAGCTTTTGGTAATTTCCCTACTATGTCCATCCCCCATTTCATGAATGGCCAAGGGGATACTATAGGATATAGTGGTTCAGCTGGTTGGTGCAGTATGTTACTGTGCCTTTGACATGCATCACATCTTCGAGCATATTCTGTAGCATCTTTCCTCATTGTTGGCCAATAGTATCCTGTTCTCAACACCTTTGAGAATAATGACCTGCCCCCAGTATGGTTACCACAATCCCCATCATGTATATCCTGAAGTACTTCTTTAGTTTCGGGATCCTCCAAGCACCTTAGATATGGTCCTGCAAGAGATTTCTTATACAAGATATTATTTATAATGGTGAATCGTGATACCTTCATCCTAAATGCCTTAGGATTTTCGTCTCTAGGGATGTGTCCTTCTTTGAGATATCTTACGATTGGAGCCGTCCAGGATTTAGGATCCTCCTCAGGATATTCAGCAACAGGATCCTGAATATTCACTACTTCTGTATACTGAGGATCCGTTGCAGGATATAAGATATGCAATATTGGTATTTGGGTTCCTTCTGGTATCCTGACCGATGATCCCAGGTTTGCTAGGGCATCTGCTTCAGCATTATCTTCCCTTGGTACCTGTTCAAGTGTAAAAACATCGAAATATCCTGCTAATTTTTTGAGAATATCGAGGTATTCGACTAACTTCTCTCCTTTAACTGCATAGGTTCCATTAAAATGATTAGTGATTAACAAGGAGTCAACATATACTTGCAAATTCTTGATATTCATATTTTTAGCCAACTCTAATCCTGCAATTAAAGCCTCATACTCTGCCTCATTATTAGTAGCAGGAAATTCACACCTAATAGCCTTGGGTAATATGTACCCCTGTGGCGATTTTAGTAGTATACCTAAACCTACACCTCTTACGTTAGATGCACCATCAGTATACAATGTCCAACATTCTAAGTTCTCTCCTAGCTGCTGTACTTCTAAATCCACTTTATTTTGAATGTCACTACTGAAATCAGCCACAAAGTCAGCTAAAGCCTGAGACTTTATGGCATTTCTAGGCTCATATACTAAGTCATAAGCACTCAGTTTTACTGACCACTTAGCCATCCTGCCCGACATCTCGGGTTTCCTAAGGACGTTTTTAACAGGATAATTGGTCTTAACATGAATCCTATGTGTCTCAAAATAATGTCTAAGTTTTGTTGATGCCATAACTAGGGCTAATATCAGTTTCTCTAGATGGGAGTACCTAGTTTCAGCATCTAACAAGCTTTTACTAACATAATAAACAGGATATTGCTGACCTTCATGGTCCTTTATAAGAACGGCACTTACAGCATTCCCTGATACAGCGAGGTATAGGGATAGTGGTTCACCATTTCCAGGCTTCATCAATAGGGGTGCAGTTGAGAGATATCGCTTCAAATCCTGCAAGGCTGCTTCATGCTTTGCTTCCCATTCAAACTTCTTATTTTTCTTGAGGATATCATAGAATTCCTTGCATTTTTCCGAGGATCTGGAAATAAATCTGTTCAATGCTGCTACTCGGCCTGTTAACCGTTGAACATCCTTCATATTCGAAGGTGATTTTATATCCAGGATAGCTCTAATCTGCTCGGGGCTCGCCTCTATGCCCCTTTTCGTCACCATATATCCTAGAAACTTTCCTGCCCCCACTCCGAAATGGCACTTAGCAGGATTTAGTTTCATGTTATACTGATCCAGGATATCAAATGCTCCCTTGATATCCTGGAGGTGATCCTCAGCCTTTTTAGATTTCACCACCATATCGTCAATATATACCTCCATGGTGTCCCCCAGCTTATCTTTGAACATCATGTTCACCAATCTCTGATATGTTGCACCTGCATTTTTCAAACCGAAAGGCATAGCAGTATAGCAATAAATACCTGTCGGTGTCATGAAGGCCGTATCCTCCTGATCCGAAGGTTCCATTTGAATCTGCTGAAATCCTGAGGATGTGTCCATGAGTGTTAACATCTCATGCCCGGCAGTAGCATCCACCATTGCATCAATATGGGGAAGAGGAAATGGGTCTTTAGGACAAGCCTTATTCAAGTCTGTATAATCTACACAGACTCTCCATTTCCCATTTTTCTTCTGTACTACGACTACATTCGCTAGCCATCTTGGAAACTTGACCTCCCTGATCATTTTGGACTTTAACAATCTTTCAACTTCCTCCTGGATAATTGCATTTCATTCAGGAGCAAACTTCCTTCTCTTTTGTTGTATAGGCTTGAACGACCTATCAATTCCAAGCTTGTGAGTAATAATGTCTTTGGATATACCTGTCATATCCTCATGCTTCCATGCAAATGTTGACATCCTGCACTTCAAAAAATTAGTTAATTGTTCTCCAATATCCTAAGGGATATTGGTTCCTACGAGCACAGAGATATCAGGATTATCCTGATCCAGGTTAACTTTCTTCACATCCTGCTCTGAAGCCTCCAAGATATCCCGGCCCGCATCTTTAATTGCTATGCTGGATTAGGCTTGGTTGAGGATTTCATTGAGGATGAGTAGCATTCCTTCGCCTCCTGCTGATCACTATCAACTTTGACGACCCCCCAAGGGGTAGGAATCTTGATGCACTGGTGATAAGTCGAAGGCACAGCCTTCATGTCATGGATCCATGGCCTGCCTAGTATGATGTTATAGCAGGATAATGAGTCCATGACACAGAAGCGTTGTATCGAGTTGACCCCTTCAACATATACTGGTAACTTTATCTCTCCTACGGTATTTCTAGCTTCTCCACTGAAACCAACGAGCTCAGTGGACTTCGAAGTAATGTCCATCGGATATACATTCATCCTCTTCAATGTTTCCAGCTGAATTATGTTGACGGAGCTACCATTGTCCACCAATATCCTGCGTACAAAATGGTTAGCAACATATAATGTTATTACGAGAGCATCATGGTGAGGATCCTGGACAGTATCCCTATCATCACTATCGAAAGTGATCACTTTATCGGTTGTAAGGGTAGTCATCCTAGCGGGTTTATCTCCCCTTTCAGTCTTTGCTTCCTTTGCATGTCTCTTGGCCGCAGAATACGAAGTCCCACAAATGTCGGATCCTCCTGAAATAAAGTTAATTATTTTGGCATCTGCTGGGGGTGATGCTGCTAGTTCAGGATCCTGCCCTTTATTCTTCTTTCTTCCCAGCAAATCCTTCAGATACCCCTTACTTATCAGGTAGCTTATTTCTTTCCTTAGAGCAATCCAATCCTCGGTCACATGTCCGAAGTCTTCATGGAAGGCACACCATTTGGATTTATCCTTCCAATCAGCTTTCTGCTGATTCTTTCGAGGCCACCTAGATTTGTCTCCTAAACCCTGCATAGCATACATTAACTCAGGTATATTAACAGAAAAGCAATATTCAGATAATTCAGGATATTCTTCAGGATCCTCGTCTTCCACAGCATTCACTTTCTTGTTGTCATTTCTGCCATATGGCTTAGGGCGATATGGTTTATACGAGGATTTTGATTTCCTGTTGGTTGATTCGTAGGTTGAGGTAGAATTCATCCTCTCTTGCATCTTTTTGTCTTCTTCCAAGCGGATATATCTCAAAGCCCTGTTACGAGCTTCGTCGAGATTCCTGCAGGGATTCATCACAAGATCCTGATAAAACTGAGAATCCTTTTGTAACCCCATCTTAAAAGCCCGCACAGCTGTTGCAACATCAAGATGTGGGATATCCAAGGATTCTCGACTAAACTTGTTCACATAATCCCTCAAGGATTCCTGAGGTCCTTGAGTTATCCTATAAAGATCACTGGTTAGTTTCTCAAAACTCCGACTATAAGAAAACTGACTATTAAATAAATTAACCAAATGAGCAAACGAAGTAATTGAGTGAGGAGGAACATTTAACAGCCATTTTAGGGATGATCCTGTCAAGGTAGAACCGAAACCCTTGCATAAGCATGCTTCCTTGAGATCTGGGGGGATAGGATTGATTTCCATCCTTTCCCTATACTGGGCAATATGCACTTCAGGATCCGTAGTTCCATCATACAGTTTCATGTTGGGGGTCTGAAATCTTTTTGGGATTTCAGCATCACAGATAGGATATGCAAAGCGGGATATCCTGTGGCTGTCTTGAGATACTTCCGGAATTGGCTGGACCACTCCAGGTACACTGGATATCATGTCCTTCAATTTCTGAAGCTCCCTAGTAAATGTTGACGTCATACCTGCATCCTGCAAAGACCCATTATTGTTAGTAGCACGGATATTATTATTTGACACGTTACCGGTCTGAGGATTCTGACCTTATCCTGAAGCGTATCCTGAGCTCCTCATAGTTGACATCCTGACCGAGGAGGGTATCTCAGGGGTCTGATTCTGAGATTGGCTTGGGACGATATTCCCCCGGTTATCCTCAGTGCAAACTGCAGAACTGAAGTTCAAAGCCCTAGGCTGTATAGGAGTGACAGTTTCTTCAGCAGGTCTACTTGGGCCGGATTTCAAGAGTTGTATTTCTCTCATCAGTGTCCGATTAGTTTCCTGCTGCTGCCTCATCTGTTCCTGTACACTACCAAACAAATTCAGAATTTCATCATTAGATGCCAAAACAGGACCGGATCCCTGGGTACTAGGAGCGGGAATAACATCCCGAGCTACATGGCTTTCAGCTCCGTGTGATGAAGCTTGCATTCTTGGAGGAGGGGGTGAAAGCACCGAACCAATTGTTGCAGAGGTTGTAGCAGACATGGTGGAAGAGCTCATGTTTGATCTCGAGGCCATTGAAAACAATTTAGAAAAGAGTTTTGACAAAATAAAACCGAGTAATGATTTTATTAAAGTTTTTAGCAAAAATAGCACCACTTGCCCCACGGTGGGCGCCAAATTGTTTTGGTCAAAAATTACCGAAGCAATTTAGTGATCAAATTAGTTAAGTGAGGTAGTGTGCTAAAATTATGTGTGAAAAATATGTTAACCAAGTTAGTTGTAAAAACAGTTTCAGGATACGCCTCAGGATATAGAGCTGTATCTATGATCAAACAATGAACAAAAAAGTAAAGGTTGACACGTGATGTACGAGGAAAGCCCTTGATCAATCTAGATCGCCGGCACAAAACCTCGGGAGCTGACAATCGCAGCTGCCTTGTTCTTCTATTGCTTTAAATATCAGGATACAGTGCAGGATGTAGAGCGGATCAACTAGGTGTTACAATGTGATTTGAATACAAGTGTTTGTGTGTAGTGTTTGCAGTGAGCTAGAGAGCAAAAGTGTTCGAGAATGTGTGTATAAGTTGCATGCCTTAATCTGATCCGCCCCCATCTATTTATAGTAAAAGAAATGTAACAAACTATCCTAATAAACCGGGATCCGGCGAATATTCCCCACTCGAACGTTGTAGACCTGGTCTTTCGGGTTCAACGTCTCCCACATAACAGATACGCCCGAGTCTTGAGGAGAAGAAGTCCATCTGACCGTTAGTAACCCATAGCTTCTAACCTGCACGTGGTTAATTCAATTAACCCCAAGATATCACCCAGGATTGGCAATATCCTAATCCAGTATCCTGATCACAAGCAAACAACCAAAAGCAGGATATTAGTCAGGATATGTACACTCAGAAAATGACCCATAACAATCTTTATTCTTTGATTTTGCAGATGAGGGATTACAGGCAGCAGCAGGATAAAACCAATGACAGGATCCTTCGAGAGATTGATGACATCAAGAAATTGAAGAGATCAGCGAAGGATCACTCTCCATTGGTGCCTAGATCACTGGATTTCGACACTCCAGCTATAACTGCTCAGCAGTCTGCAGCTCCAAATATCCAGTACTAGGGTGGATCATTAGGAATGCATTACGGATCAACGACAATGACTCAAGCTTTGGGATCCTACTTTCAGCCTTCAGGATCCTCTTTCCAGCCTTTAGGATCCTCCTTCCAGCATCAGGGATCCTTCACCAGTTCAGGAGGATATATGGGGACGCAGACAGATCAAGGATCCTCCTTACAGGTTCAGGGATCCTCTCAGGTTCAAGGATCATCCTTTCAAGTTCAAGGATCCTCATCACAGGTTTACGGATCCATGGATTATCCTCCAAGACCCCCAACTTTGATGTATCAAGGATCCAACATCTTTCAGGGTCAAGGATCCTTAAGAAGTGTAGAACCCAGAAGTTCATAGATTCATTTGGGAGATTTCATAGCAATGCAGACTATTGCATCATCTGGTCCCTCAATTATACCAAAATCCCATCAACATGGATTCACATCCGGAATTCCAAACCTGAATCCTTCAGGAGGTAACGCTTTGAATAATTCTTATAATACTAACCACGGCTCTGTGCAGGATACAGGTATCAACCAAGCTATGGCCAAGGAATTACAGAAACTGAAGAATATGATATCCAGTGTTCCAGGAGTGGTTAAGCCCATTCCTGAAATCCCAGATGGAAGCCACAAGATATCTCGTTTTGCACCACCTATTTGTGATGCAGAAATTCCAAAGAGGTTTCAAATGCCAACCATGAAGCTATATAATGGCTCAACGGATCCAGAAGAACATGTACCTCAATACACAGAAAGGATGGAGATCAATCCCATCCCGGAGAGGTTAAAAGAAGCATGTCTATGCAAGGGTTTCGGATCCACACTGACAGGATCAGCTCTTAAATGGCTGCTAAGTCTTCCCCCTTACTCTATTACTTCATTTGCTAATCTAGTTAATCTGTTTAATAGCCAATTCTCATGTAGTAGAAAATTTGAACGTTTAACTAGTGATCTATATAGGGTAACACAAGGTCAAAATGAATCACTTAGAGATTATATCACTAAGTTTAGTAAAGAATCCTTCGATATTGCTACGGCTGTAGAAGCCTTCAAAATGGGTTTACTTAGGGATTCATTGTTCTATGATGATCTTGTCATGACCCCTTGCAGGAATCTTGATGAAGTAAGAACCATGGCCCTTAGATTCATCCATTTAGAGGATGATAAAAGGATCCAAGAAAGATTGTCAGGATCCTCGAAGTAGGAAAAACAAGGATCCTACTTCAGGAACAACAAGTCCAAACCTTATAATAAGTCCGACAATCAGAACGTGCATTTTGTAGAACAGGAAGAGGATGATGAGGATTATCCTCCCATTTCTGAATATTGTTTTTCTGTTGATAACAATGAACTGATCCTTGCAATGCAGAACTTAGGTGAAAAAGCAAGATGGCCCAGAAAAAGTGATAAACCAGCTGCAACAAAAGACAAATCCAAATGGTGTGCATATCATGAAGATTTCAGTTATCTCACCGAAGAATGTATTGCACTCAGAAAAGAGATTGGTTACTTGTTAAGCAAAGGGCACTTGAAGGAGCTGTTGGGAAGAAAAAAGTCAAGGAGCCAGGATCCTGAAAAAGTTCCAGAAAGAGCCCCTGCTCCACCTGCTGATGCACAAATTATCAACTTCATATCCGGTGGATCAGACATATGTGGTACTTCCTTTTCAGCAGCCAAGAGGCATGCCAAGGAGACCAAGATGGATAATGGAGATAGACCCATTCGAACCTCTACTGTTACACAGGAAAAAGTTATAACTTTTGATGAGGATGATCGTGTTGATGTTCAGGATCCTCATCATGATGGTCTTGTTATTACTTTGTTTATATCTAATCATTTTGTTCACAGGATCTTGATAGATGGAGGAAGCTCAGTAAATATTATCCAGCTTGATGTCCTCCAAAAGATGAATATTCATGAATCAGAAATCATCCCAAGATCCTCAGTTCTTGTGGGGTTCAGTGGAGAAACTAAGAATACATTGGGGGACATTAAGCTTCCCATTTACATAGAGGGACTTAATTCTTTTTAGAAATTTTGTGTTATAGATTGCTTATCCTGTTGCAATGTTATCCTTGGTAGGCCATGTGTTAGTGCACTTTTCGTACGTCGGCCACTGTTCGAATAGCTAGATAGAGCGTGTGTTGAATATTGTATAGAATAGAGATAGTTGGACAGGTTTTGTAAATGTCAAAGTCCATCCGGATTGATGACCATCCGGTCGGATGACCATCCAGTCGGATGGCAACCCGAACGGATGGACACATGGTAGGAAATGTCTATAAATAGGGACCTTGGGGTTCCATTTGGACAAGCTTTTGGTTCCCAGAGGGGAAATGCTGTCCAACAGGTCTCGTGGTGCTGTAAACGTTGAATAATCAATAGAGACCAGATTATAAGTGACTGCTCGGTGCCGTATATATCTTCTACTCGTTTCTTTTCGTTTCTATTCGTAATAAACGCACCGAACACGTCGTTTCGGGACCGAAGCTCCGTCGAACTCACCGGATCCTGGAATCAGCACCATGGATACATGACATGAAAGCAGTTGCATCTACATATCATCAGTGTGTAAAGCTTCCTAGTCCATGGGGGTGGTGAAGATTGAAAGTGACTAACAAGAAGCAAAGAATTGCTACACCTCGTCAATGAAGCCAGCCTCAAGACCAAGGGACCAATAGCAATTAAAGCATCCTCCAAGAGATGTCCTGGAGGCAAGGGAACAAGATGTGAAAGATATCCTTATGGATCCTCATGATCCTGTGTCCAAAGTCTTCATAGGATCAGGGATCCTCAGCAACATCGAACATGATTTGGTATCCTTCCTTAAGAGGAGAAAACCTTCCTTTGCCTGGAAGCATGAAGACATGACATGTATCTCTAAAGATATAATTACTCGTAAGCTTGGCATTGACAGGTCATTCAAACCCATACATCAGAAGAGGAGGAAGTTTGCACCTAAGAGGAATGCCAACATCCAGGAGGAGGTAGATAAGCTGCTCCGAGCAGGTATGATTAGAGAGGTTAAGTATCCAAGATGGTTAGCCAATGTGGTTGTTCAAAAAAAAAACGGAAAGTGGAGGGTATGTGTCGATTTCACTGATTTAAACAAGGCATGTCCCAAGGATCCTTTCCCATTTCCCCACATTGACTCCATGGTGGATGCTACCGCGGGTCATGAGTTGTTAACCTTTATGGATGCTTCATCTGGATTTCAGCAAATTCAGATGGAACCATCTGATCAAGAGGATACAGCCTTTATGACCCCAACGGGTATCTATTGTTATATTGCTATGCCATTTGGATTAAGAAATGCAGGTGCTACTTATCAAAGGCTGGTCAATATGATGTTTAAGGAACAAATTGGACACACCATGGAAGTCTATATAGATGACATGGTGGTTAAGTCCAAGAGAGCTGAGGATCACCTTAAAGATTTGGAGGAAGCATTCAATATCCTTGATAAATTCAACATGAAATTGAATCCTTCCAAGTGTCATTTTGGTGGTAAAGCAGGCAAGTTCCTAGGCTACATGGTGACAAAAAGAGGCATTGAGGCGAGTCCAGAGCAAATCAAGGCAATTGTGAATATAAAATCTCTTGCCAATGCCAAGGATGTGCAAAGGTTGATAGGGAGGATCGCAGCCTTAACAGGTTCATATCAAAGTCATCAGAAAAATGCAAGCAATTCTATGACATTCTGAGAAAGAACAAGAAATTTGAGTGGACTGAAAAGCATGAGAATGCTCTCAAAGCCCTTAAGGATTACCTATCCTTAGCTCCTGCCTTGATGAAACCAGAAAAAGGGGATATATTGTCCTTGTATTTGGCAGTGTCTACTAAAGCAGTAAGTGCAGTCCTTGTTAAGGATCATGAAGGTACACAGCACCCTGTATATTATGTAAGTAAAAGTTTGCTTGATGCTGAATCCAGGTATTCACATTTAGAAAAACTTATCCTTGCTTTAATTATGGCATCTACTAAATTACGTCATTATTTTGAGACTCATGCTATTGTTGTTAAGACTAACTTTCCAATTATGAATGTTCTCATGAAACCTGAAATGTCAGGAAGGATGGCTAAATGGGCAGTGAAGCTTAGTGCTTATGATATAAGATATGAACCAAGAACTGCCATTAAATCCCAAGTCTTGGCTAACTTTGTGGCAGATTTCAGTAGTGATCTACAAAGGGAAGCTGAGTTAGAAGTTCAGCAGCTTGAAGAGACCAAGGATCCTTGGATACTCTTTACAGATGGAGCCTCTAATGTCAAGGGAACTGGACTTGGGATACTACTAAAATCGCCACAGGGGGACATAATACCCCACTCAATAGCTTGTGAGTTTCAAACTACTAATAATGAGGCTGAATATGAAGCCTTGATAGCTGGTTTTCAAATTGCCAAGCACATGAGGATCAGGTATCTTGAGGTACATGTAGATTCATTGTTAATTACTAATCACTTTAATGGATCCTACACTGTTAAAGGTGAAAGAATAATCAAATACCTAGAGATAGTCAAGGAATTGACACTCTCTTTTGTTTCCTTTAGTTTGACACATGTACCTAGGGAAGAGAATGCAGAAGCTGATGCATTGGCCAATCTTGGATCATCATTGAAGATTCCAGAGGATATCAAAATTCCTATCATCCACATTTTGGCTCCTGCTATTGAGGATCACATAGCTATGGAGATACAAGAGGATTCTGCAGTCATTCCTAGTGATAATGCACAGTCTCATTCTGGATCATGGATCATTCCAATCATGAGATATATACAACATGGAGAGATCCTGATAGGAGAAAATCCTAGAACTTTCAAAGTCAAGGTATCTCAGTTTACAATATTAAATAACATGTTATATAAACGATCTCTTGCAGGTCCATATCTAAGATGCATTGAGGATCCTGAAATTCAAGAAGTCCTAAAGGATTTTCATGAAGGAGATTGTGGAAATCACACTGGGGGCAGGGCTTTGTTCTCAAGGATCCTTAGGACATGATACTATTGGCCTACTATGAAGAAGGATGCTGTGAATTATGCCAAGAAATGTGATGCTTGTCAAAGACATAGCAATATCCTTCATCAACCAGCAGAGCTCCTACATCCTATATCTTCTTCTTGGCCATTCATGAGATGGGGAATGGATATAGTTGGTAAACTTCCCAAAGCACCAGGAGGAAAAGTGTTTATGCTTGCCATGACTGATTACTTTTCCAAGCGGATAGAAGATGAAGCCTTTGCTCAAGTCAGAGAAAAAGAAGTGATATCCTTTATTAAAAGAAATATTATTACTAGATTTGGTATTCCTTCTGAAATTGTTTGTGATAATGGATCCCAATTTATTGGGAGTAGAACTACTAACTTTTGTGACAGCTGGGGGATTAAGATGATAACATCAGCACCAGTCCACCCACAAGCTAATGGTCAAGCAGAATCATCCAACAAGATCATCATCAACAATTTGAAGAAGAAACTTGGATCCAAGAAAGGAAAATGGGCATAAGAGTTACCTTATGTGCTATGGGATGATAGAACAACTCCCAAGAATGCTACTGGCCAAACTCCATTTTCTTTAGTATTTGGAGCAGAATCAGTGATCCCTACAGAGATGGTGGTTCCTACTGTTAGAACAAGCATCCGTGATCCTGAAGGAAATGATGAAAACTTGGTTCAAGACTTGGATACCATAGAAGAACTCCGGGATTTGGCAAGGATAAGGATGGCTAGTTATCAGCAAAGAATGGCTGGAGCCTACAATAAGAATGTCAGGATCAGAAAGTTCCAAGTTGGTGATATGGTATTGAGGAAAGCATTTCAGAATACCACAAATCCTGCTGATGGAAAGTTGGCACCAAAGTGGGAAGGCCCCTATCTAATTGAAGCTGAGGCAGGAAAGGGGGCATATCGATTACTAACAATGGAAGGTGATTTACTACCAAGAGCTTGGAATGCTGTCCATTTGAAGAGATACTTCATGTAGGAAGGATTTAGGATCCTTGGCCGTCTTAATTTCCAATATCCTTGAAGGATCCTTAAAGGATAGATAATCCTCATTCTGGTAATGATCTGTTCCTAAATTATCTAATCCTTTTATTAACTTTGATACAAGGAGAAGGATCCTAGATCCTTTATCCTTTTTTCACTTAGTTCTGAGTTTTGCAGAAGATTGATGCATCCTTGACAAAGGGTCAAGTATCCACATAAGTCTCATAAGTTTTTTTTTTTGGGCTTGTCCCTAGTGTTTTGGGCTTGTCCCCAGTTTTTTGGGTTTATCCCTAGTCTTTGGGCCTGTCCCCAGTTTCGCCAGTAGCGCCCGATGATCCTGATGCAGTTCAAGGCAATGGGACCAGTACTCACTTTAGGGGCTGACAATTTCATTGTACTGGCTGTATTTAGGATCCTACGTATAATGGTAGACGTACCATACATCCGTTCCTAAGGTTTCTAACGTTTTCACATTAGCTAAGGTTTTGGCATTTTCATGTCACTAAGTTGGATAGTCGCTAGTGAGGGCCATACTCCAGTTTGCACCAGTTTTTTTGGGCTTGTCCCCAGTTTATTGGGCTTGTCCCCATAATTGTTGGGCTTGTCCCTAGTTACTAATTCTTCTTTTATGTTGGCTTAGTCCCAAGTTATGATATGTTTCAGGTTTTCCAAGGCTAAACAGTTAAGGATCCTGGATCCTAACCTTTTACTAAGGTTTATATGTTGGTTATCTTGATTATAAGTGTTGAAGATTTAGGATCCTAACTTGGATTCTCAGGTATGATCCTTATTTACCTTCACTTTATTCTTAATTTATTTAAGTTACCCTTATTCTTTGACAACAGGATACGTGATCCTTAATTTATGCCATTTTTTGAACTTTCGATTATAGGATATTTGATCCTTGATCATATCCTAAACTTTTTGACATAATCTAATATATTTTCATTCTTAACTTGTGAATTCAAAGAAAAGGTACCATAAATGTTGAAAGGTAAATATACACACAATGGACAACATAAGATAGCCAAAAGATTAGAGTTTTATTTATTTATCAAAAGATTAACCCTTAAAAGATTGTCAAAATTGCCTACCCCAAGCATCTACCTGCAAAACGTGGCCCGTCCACAGGGGTAGGCAAAGGGTGTCCTTAGTTAACAGTTCATAAAGTGCAGGAATAAAAGGGCGGCAGGATAACAGTGGTTTCATCCCCCAAACAGAGGATCCCTCCACCATCTATTATCCTACCTATTGTCTGAAGGATCCGTGATCCTTAAACCTAAAGGCTATTGTTTAAGTACAGACCAACATTGTTCACCATCAAAACATCATCAAACAAAGAAAACTACCAAACCTTAAAAAATGGGCTCCGGTCACGTCTAGAAATTTCCATCATCGCCCATTGTTGCAGCCTACACCTTCGCTGCATCACCACCAGCCGCTGCATCCTTAGCTTGATCCTTCAACCCGCTGCCACTGGCTTCAATCATCAGAACCTCTCCAGCCTCCTCCTCTTCATCTAGCTTAGTCAGCTTGATCTTCCAGCCTTCTTGGTCCCAGGCAGTCCTATCAAAGTTAGGATCCACAGCCTCCTTTGCCATCTGAAGTTTGATCTTGAGCATGGCTATTGTGGCAGAAAGCTTAGCACCCTCTATCACTTCAGCCTTCTCCTGATCAGCTGTGATGTGGGCCAAGACCAGTTCCCTCTTCGCCAGGTTGACTTCATTCTCGAGGGAGGCGATCTTTTGATCCTTTGCCAGGTACATCTTTTGGAAGTCCAACTGCTTTTGCTCAGCCTCTTCAGTATATAAGTCCAGGAGCATCTGGATCTCAGCAAATTTCTGCAAAAGAGAAGCACATGTCAGGATCCGTTATCCTCAGCATGGGAAGATCAGATTTAAGGATCAGGGATCCTTACCTCAGAGACGTATTCTTCAAACTGATGTTGGATGAGAGGCAGGCCTTCAAGAGTGTCAGCAGTTTTTCTCTTCTTTCCACCCTTGCCCTTTGTGCTGGCACCTTTAGGAACTGGGATGCTGGGACTAGCAGCAAGTTGTTTCTTGTCGGACCGGGAGGAAGCAAATGCATCAAGATCACTTACACTGAAGCGAGAGGCTGATTTTAAAGATTTTCCAGAGCATGCGAATGCCAAACACAGATAAGTATTTATATTCTACATTCATTTAAACATTTATTAATTCATACATGTATTCAAATACTTAATAGACATTGTGAAGGAACCGGAGGATACTTCTTCTGAATCCTTGGTTTTAGTTTGAAATGTCCTCACAGCAGGGTCAAGCCTCCAGAAGGCAGCGATTCTTTCTTTTGTTGCAGGGGACTCTATGAGATGAGAAACTGAGATAGCTGCACAATAGAGACAGAAAAGGATCAGTTATCCTAAATGGAAATAGAATCTTATCCTTCTATAAGGATCCTATATCCTACCATGGGTGGTCCACTTCTTGGGAAGGTCTTTCCCGTCCGGGATAGAGTCCCTCCTAACAAAAAAGAAACGGTTTTTCCAATGGGTATCGTTTTTTGTGGTCTTGAGGATTGGGTGAGGATCACCAGGTTTGTGTTTGAACAAGAAACAGTGTGAACCATGGCTAACAAGATTGTACAACTCGGCCAACTCTGACATTCCTATCTCTATGCCCTCTTGCTCGATGATGTTCTCTATGGTGTATAATACTCTCCACATCATCGGCATGGCCTGAATGTAGCACATGCCAGTGAGTGCAAAAAAGGATTGGGTGAAAGCAGGGAAAGGATAAGAGAATCCTATCAAGAAGGGGGTGGCCGGAAAAGTAATCCAGGTGTCAGAGATACAGTCACTCTTCATAGAAGAGTCAAAAGGTTTGAAAACGGCATCCGCCGGGAAGCAATGGCGGATTCGATCGATCTCTGGGTCGGTGAAGCGACAGAGTTCAAATGAAGGATTTTTGATAATGCCTTGGCTTTTCAAGGGACTATCCTTCCTAGGATCCTTGGCAGGAGAGGATCGTAGCTTCATTGTGGCTTTGAGGTTTTGAAGAAATAGAAAATCTGAATAAGAAATTGCAGAGAGAAGGAAGAAGAGAGATACCTGTTCCGATCTCTGGATGGGGATTTAAAGGGATAGTAACGCACGAATTTAAATGCCTCTTGATCCTTATCTCTAACTTTGAATTTATAATGATGATTTGCAGGTAGTCATGTCGCTGACGTCAGGGTTGCAACGGCTAGTATGATGATAACGGCTATATTTACGTTATTCAGTTTGTTAGCGATAATGCAGAAAATATGACTCATTAATTTGTGTTTTGTTCCTCATATTTTGGGGGCAATTGTTAGGGATGGATTTTCCAAACCTAAGGATCACGGATCCTCAAGTGCAGCCAGGATCACGGATCCTCAATTCTGTTTGAATTAAGGATCCTCAGAAGACGTTGCAGGTTTAAGGATCTAGGATCCTCATTGTTATCCTTACGCTAACGGTTGTTTCCACTATGTTTGAACTTGATTTTCAGGAGTATACGAGTAGAACTTGGTCTTGCCGATATTCTTGGGGAATATGCTCCAATATTCTGCACGTGCATAGCTTGAATGACCATTATGGAAGTCGTGGGTAGCTAGCACAATTTGTGGATTGTTTGTTATTTAGTTTATTTCTATTTTTAAAAGGGGATAACGAGCTTGATAGTAAAAACATTGAACAACACATACACTCTCGGCAACTCTCTACAACTTATTGGCGATTACTCACTTTTTACACACTAGTGATCCTTGTAACAACCTTGTTATCATCCCGATTTGTAACCTTTACTTGTTGAATATAGTTGGTGATCGGTAGTTTCCATCACCCGAGGTTTTTTATGCCGGAGATCATATATTGATCAAGGGCTTTTTCCTCGTATAAATCCTTGTGTCTCTTGTTCATTTCATTTACAAACTGTTCATACATTTTCTCAATCATTTAAGCATCACACCTCATAAAATAAGATTTGGTTGCATTATCCTAGTCTGATTTTTGACCAAAACAACCGTGGCTCTCATTCGGTTTATCATTATATAAATAAGAAAGGAAACAATAAGCCTTGTGTTTCGTTGAAGAATACTCTAACAAATTAGGGAACATATCAAATCAAGCATATTTAAATCTACGAAGATTGTTCTTTGGACCTCTATGCTTATACTCTTCAAGCTTTATTTGATACACCCCTAATGATATGTAAGCTAGTCTTACTTGCTTCCTTATATTAACCAGATATTTCCACATTCCAAGTCGCTTAGCGGGATCTCTTTCTAGACTACTAACATCCACTTCATTGATGTTAATCAGATTTTGAGGAATATCATGCTCTTGTTGAATGTTTTGATTCGCTTCATAAATCGGTTCATTAACCGGTTTGCTTGTTGAAGCTTTTTGACGTTTTATCTCATTGTTTTCATTATCAATTCCCTTTGTTCTTCGTTCTTGTTATGGGTGAAATTCTAAGCCCATATCCTGGATAGTATCTTGAATTATATCTTGATTATATGATAAATATTCATACTCAGGATGCTGACTCCGGATATTGGTAACATCCTGAGGTGGTATCCTGAGGGTCACTAACTAATTATATGCAGGGAGTACGAGTACAAGTCCACAACGGTCACGAAGACCTCTTCCCCTGAAGACTCAGTCTAAGTTTTTCGAAGAAGAACGTTGATGCCGCTTTACTTGGTCTCCAACGTTAACTAGGGAATATTCGCTGGCATCCCTCAATTGTAGGAGATTTTGTTTTCATTTCGTAGCTATAAATAGACGGATAAACCAGATCAAATAGGACATCACACTCACTACTCTCGAGCTCTCATACTTTCTCTCGCAACTCTCACTTTCTGAAAAACATTGTAACACTTAGTAGCGATATGGTCAATATCCTGCACTGTATCCTGACATTTGGAGTAATAAGAAAAAAAAGGCAGCTGCGATTGTCAGCTCCCGAGGTTTTGTGCCGGCGATCTAGATTGATCAAGGGCTTTCCTCGTACATCTCGTGTCACCCTTTACTTTTTGCTCATTGTTTGATCATAGATATAGCTCGATATCCTGAGCTATATCCTGAAAACTGTCTTTTACAAACAACTAAATCAGGATATTTTTGATACACATTCTTAGCACACTACCTCATTTAACTAATTTGATCACTAAATTGCTTACGTAATTCTTTACCAAAACAATTTGGCGCCCACCGTGGGGCAAGTGGTGTTATTTCTATTAAAAGCTTTCTTAGAATCCTTACTTGGTTTTCTGTTTTCAAAACTTTTTGCTACACTATTTTCGATGGCCTCAAGATCAAACATGAGCTCTTCTACCGTGTCTGCTACAACCTCCGCAACAATTGGTTCGGTGCTTCCACCACCTCCTCCAAGGACGCAAGGCTCTTCACAGCCTCAGGATGTTATCCCCACCCGGAATGTTCAGGGATCTGCTCCTGTTTTGGCCTCTAATGATGAAATTCTAACTTTATTTGGTAGTATATAAGATCAGATGAAGCAACAGCAGGAGACCAACCAAATGCTGATGAGAGAGATACACCTCTTGAAATCCAGCTCAAGCAGGCCCGCTGAGGATACTGTCACTCCCTTGCAACCCAGAGCTTTAAACTTCAGTTCGGCAGTATATACTGAGGATAACAGGGGGAATATTGTGCCTAGCCATTCCAAGAGTCATATTCATGAGATACCCTCTTCGGTTAGGGTGTCAACTGTGAGAAGTTCAGGATATGGCAAGAATCCTCAGACCGGTAACGTGTCTAATAATATTAATACTCTTGCTACTAATGGTATTGGATCTTTGTTGGATGCAGGTATGACATCAGCACTTTCCAGGGAGCTTTAGAAGTTAAAGGACATGATATCTAGTGTACCTGAGGTAGTCCAGCCGATTCCAGAAGTATCCCAGGATAGCCACAAGATATCTCGATTTACATATCCTATATGTGATGCTGAAATCCCAAAGAGATTTCAAACCCCCAACATGAAGCTCTATGACGGGACCACGGATCCTGAAGAACATATTGCTCAGTATACGGAAAGGATGGAAATTAACCCTATCCCTCTGGATCTCAAGGAAGCTTACCTCTGCAAGGGTTTTGGCTCTAATTTAACAGGATCAGCCTTAAAATGGCTCCTAAACGTTCCGCCTCACTCAATTACATCATTTGCTCACTTAGTCAATTTATTTAATAATCAATTTTCTTGCAGTCGACGTTTTGAAAAACTTACTAGTGATCTCTACAGGATAACTCAAGGACCTCAGGAATCCTTAAGAGATTATGTGAACAAGTTTAGCTTGGAGTTGTTGGACCCAGTGTGGCCTTAAAACAACATCTTTTCACGTAATATGGCAAGTGATTTCAGTAGATGTGAAAAATATGTGCGGAAATGGAAATCAGACTTTCAAGAAACAAGACCTATAGAATTATCAAGTTTATATCACTTTGAAACAAAATGGTTTACAAGGTGATTGTAAGATTATTATCTAGTACAAATGAATCTTGAATTCTGTGGGTGAGAGGGCAATGGAGTTTTGATGTATGTATGAATGATAAGCTTCAAACTCACTTTGCTTCTCCTGGTTGAGCCTTCTATTTATAGAAGGCTGGGTGCATGAATAAACAATAGTTTATTCAAGCAATAATTCCTGCGAAAAGTGTCCAATTGACATATTCATTGAATCCAATGTTCAACTTGCCTTTTTCATCATGATATCAATTAATGTCAACTTGCTTCGGTAAGTGTGGCAGGACAGAGCCAATTTCAGACAAGTGGGGTATTTCATCAGAATTCTGATAAACCACTTCATCAGAAATTCTGATGAACAAATCATCAGAAATATCATCAGATCCATCAGAAGTGACCTTTTCTGACAATCCAATTCAGCTCTTGATCAACTTGTGATTCTTTGAAGTAGATGTTGTTCATTCCAGTTGTCCCATCTGATCTTCTTTTTCTAGTTCGTGATCTTCAGGACTGTGATCTCTTCATAGAACAAGTTGATTGTGATTTTCTTCAATACTTACAAATAAAGTTTCCTAACAGTTTCCCCCTAAGTATTGTAAGAAAATGAACTACCTTATGAACAGAAAATTTTCCAAACAATGGAAACATAATACTTGCAGAATTAAGCAAAACAGTTACTGATGTTTTTGAAAAACAAATTACATGAAAGATGAAAATTCAGATGAACAAGTTCTTCAATTCAGCTTCATCCTTTTGTGCACATCTCCTTCCTTTAACTTCTTTTTGTAGGAGATATATTTGTTGCAGCTGACATACATGTCTTTGTACCATTCTCTTGCTTGGATCCATTCTTCAATCATTTGCTCAATTTCTTTTCTTTTTCCCTCCAAGTTCTTTTCTATCTTCTGAAGATGTTCTTGTCTTCTGTTCATAGTTTTCAAGATATACCCCAGAGTTTGATTTGAGTACTTACAGATGTCAACACTTCTGAATAGAGCCTTGTTGTTATCATGATCTCTGAAGATGACACCATATTCCTGTTCTTCATTTTTACTTGTCATCATAATGATGTCTCCGGATCTTGCATCTTCCAATATTTCTGAGGGAACTTTTGTCTTTGGTGATCTGACATACACCTTTTTGTTGTGTACATGCTCAAAGTTGATGCATAGATCAAAGTCTGAGAAGGCTACTCTTTCAAATAGCAGTATTCCAGCCTTTGATATGCCATATAATGCTCTTCTGACCTCTTGATTATTTCTCTTCTCTTTTTCATAATGATCCTTCATAAACAGAATGTCTAAAGGATGCAATTGGTCAGCTATTTCTTCATCAGTCACCTTTTGTTCTTCCCCATTTTTTCTCTGAAGTGTGTATCTGTTTTGCACATGAGTTCCTCCAACACCATCAGTTGCAATTTTCATTTCATCCACCTTTAAAATTCTCTTTACTGGATTGTCATTCTGTTTGTGAATGTTGCTTGACCCCCTGTTTATCCTTTCTTTTCTTAATGCCAGTCTGGTAGGAGACAGTGATCTTGGTGTTTCATCTTCTTTTGTTAGATAATAGCTCATCAGATTGTTCTCAGGGAATATCATTACATCCCTAGCAATCCCTTTAACCATCACAGAGATTTTTCTCTTAACAATCTTTGATTTTGTTGATGAATCACCTTCTTGTTCCCATTCATGCATAGTTTGTATATTCTTATACTTACTTATGGCTGAGTCATCAGACACTGTTGGATTTGGAGCAGATGCTAGCAATTTCAAATTTTTAATAACTTGAGGTTTTACAGTTGCTAACCTTTGCAGCATTTCTTCTTTTGAGACATTTGGGGGTGGTCCCATCATTGTGGTTCCTGCTTTGGTGATTGGTGTGCTTGATGATTGTTAAGGAGTTGACTTTGAAGTTTCTTGATGTGAGCTTTCAGCATTGATTTCTTTAATGAGTTCTTGTGGATCCACTTTGGCCATTCTTGAAATGTTGAATTGCATCTTCTCCACCAGTTGTTGTATTTCTCTTACTTGTTTAGAGTTGTTGGCCATGTTTTTCTGAACAATGGTGAATTCAGTTTGAGCTTTCGTCTGAATTACAACCAATTCTTTTGACAGCTTTTCAAGAGCATCTGTGATACTGTTATTGCTTGCCCTTAGCATGGTAACTTCCTCCAAAACTCTGTTTGCACTGCTTGACTGCCTTGATTCCATCACATTTGCAACTTGTGCTTTGCACTTTTCTATTTCTGTGAGAATCGTTTGGATTTCTGATGTAGAGATGTTGGATTCTGTTGCCTTTTCTTTCATCTTTTGAAGAGACTTTAGTACTTTAGTGTTTTCATTAGTTTGTTTCTTTATTGCCTTCACTGATTCTGACAAAGTCTTTATATCAGCTTTTTGACCTTGTATTTCTGCCAGCAATATATCAAGTTTTTCTTCCACTGAATTTCTTTTGCATATTTTGTAAACATTTTTCAGTACTGTTTCTAAACTTTCTTGGTTCATAGGTTTCTCAGGGATAATTGGAACAACAGATGTTCCTTCTAACATCCCAGCTGCAAACACATTTGCTGCTGTTCTGAGATTAAGAGTATTTGAAGATTCCAAATTCTCTATGTTCTCACCAGAAAATTGAAACACATTCAAGTTCTGGATTTCCTCATATCCTTGAACCTTTTCAGGTTCTCCATGAGTTTTTGAGGTAATCAGATTACCTTTAGCCAGATTTCCTTGATCAGTTTCCTGATCTCTATCTGTTGGGATCTCATCCTCTTTCTCACTTTCTGATTCAGAGTTGAGATTAATGGCACTAGTAACCTCCTCATCAACCTTAGTTGTTCTGTATTCTATCTTGTAGGATACATTAACTGAGCTCTCTAATTTTGTTTCTTCTCTGTGAGACTCAACTAAAATAGTGTTTAAAAGAGATATACCAGCAATGTGAGATTCATCATAATGTATAACTTCAGTGGCTTCAATTTCATCAGTATGAGTTTCTCCAGCAATATGTGATTCTGCATCATGTTTTTGATGGATTTCAAATTCATGATGAATTCCTGCTTCATGAATCTGTTGACTTTCAGCATTTTTTCTTCATTTTCTGGTGAGTTGGCTATCTCCAAGTTAGCTGTTTCCAGAATTCTTCTTTCCTCTGCACCCTCCTTTTCTGATGCCGAGGACTTCTCATCATCTCCTATTTCTATTGATGAAGAACAGTTCACAACTTCTCTGCTGGGTTCTTCTGTTGGAGAATTTGATTTTGTCAGAATTTTTTCATGTTGTATTCTGTATTGTGAGTCTGGTGCAATGAAGCATAACATGCTTTCTGGTAACACAGGGACATCTTTGTCTGATTCTCATCCATGATTGGAACTCCAGGCCTTCATGGTTTTTGATCTCCAGACATCTTCCAAGATTGGAATTTCCATGTTTCTTTCAATAAATGCTTCAGAAATGAAAATTGAGATTAACCTTGGATATGGCAGATGAGAGGTTATTCTTCCATTTTTGGTGATGATTGATCTTTTGAGAAGGTTAAAAATTTCTGACCCATAATCGATCTTGAACCCATTTATGAGTCCAAACATGATTGTCAGAATAACTTGGTTGATTTGATCAGTTCCTCCTATCTTTGAGGTGAGACATTTGTTTAACACTTCCATCATCACTTGCCAGATGGCTGGCAATTCACTTCTTCTTATTGCTCCAATTTTGTTGACATCTCTTTTCTTGTATCCAATCCTAATGACGAAGTCTATTAGATCTTCTCTGCTTGGGGCTTCAGTGTAACTGTCAAGAATAGGCAGTTCAAGCCATTTTCTTACTCTTGCAGGGGTTAATGTTACATAAACACTTCCCCATACATGAGCAGACACCTGATTTTCTTCAACTTCGTTAAATGTGTGAACAAATTGCTGTAGTAGCCTTTCTGGTACTTCTCTTCCTTTTGTTAGTGCTCCAGAGATCGGACATTTTGTGAGATATTCTACCAGAAGTTGACATCTTTCATCATATTTTGAATGCTCTGTATTCATCAGCAGATTGTTTTCCTTCATTGGTAGAAATTCTGCTTCTTCAACAAAAGGTACTTCATGTTGAACAATTGGGATGTTGAGGTTTACTTCTGCCATTTTTTATCTTTGTGAGTTAGGGTTTGAAATTTAGGGATTTTTGAATTGTAAGTGAGAAACGGGGGATTTTAAGGGTTGAAGTTTTTGTGAAGAAGATGAGTGATTTTTGAATTTCTGCTAAGTGTATGTTATATAGAAGTATTTCAGTAGTGTGTTGTGGGTGTATGGGGTTGAGGGAATTTTTAGAACGTGGCATGTACTGGTGGTTTAAGAACTCATTAAATGTCTTTATAACCGTTAGATCGTGTGATATGATTTATTGGCTTAGAATGTAACCGTTGGATCGTGGGTATCAAGATATTAATGAGACTATTTACCATGTAAACGTGGTTATGCCTTTTCAATTTATCCCTTCAATTTGTAGTTTCTTCAATTATTTCTTCAAGAACGTGTTGATCTTCACTTTGATTGGAGAAAACTATCGGTTCTGTGACACCTTTTCTTCTTTGTGGACCCCTTTAGATAGGAGGTCCAATCATCTTCCTTCGTATGTATCCTCTTTTCTTTGTAAGTCAAACATTACCTTTCTGATGATGTCATCAGAAATTGATCCTAAATTCTGTTGAATACATGTATTCCCTTTTGTTCAGACTTCTGTTGACCTTTTTGACGTGGTCAATAGAAGTAAACAGTCTTTTCAATAGAATTTCTGAGTTTTCCCCCTAAACTTGTGATCCTCTTTAATTTTTTTTTTTTTTTAAGATGAGAGGGAATGAGTTAGGATCAGAAGACTCACATTTGTATTTCTGGTGATGTCCATGTCTCTTGGCATTTTTCTGATATTTTCTAAATCAGTTTATTATTGGAGTTTCATCAGAAAAAAAAAATTTAGATTCATTCTTGAATTATCAGATTTTGTCTTCTGTCATCAGAAAACTTGAGTTTTGAGTCAGAATTTTGATTTTTGATGATCATATCATATTTACCCATTTCCCAAACAAATATAAACCATAAACCGATGATCAAGTAAGCACACAATATTAACAAAATAAAAATGTACAAGCAGATCAAACAAAGTCTAATCAATATCTATGCCTTCACCATGTTCCATTTCTAAAAGCAACAGCAGATCAGTTATTAACCCAAAGTTATGGTTGGTGGGTACAAGCATGCTGAGACCCATATTTTCTTGAAGTCTCATATCAGCTCTTGGATAACTTGCAGGAATGCCTGCAAAGTCTAGCTGGCTCGTTATTATCTTTGTCAGAAAACGAGGATACATTAAGAATGGCTTGCTAACCCACATGTTACTTGCAAAATCACTCATTAGATAATGAGAGAAATTGTAAGGTACTTTGAGTACAAGTGCCAGAATAGGCTCCATCAATCTAAGAGATACTTCGTGATGATTGATGACTTTCTTTGAAAAACATGCTCCCATCTGTGTGACCAGATATTGCCATGGCTTAATGAAGCCATGTTTGTTGATTGCCCGTTGTTGGATTTGTGTGTGATAACCCATTTGATTCAAGACATCATCCTTCTGAGCCCTTGTGAACATCAGGACGTCATTATCATCATCGAGTTGAAGGGTTGTCCTGATGGTGGCTTCATTTAACAGAATTTGTTGATTTAGCACCTCACTCTTGATAGCCATCTGTTCCCTGTTCTGGTACTCTGATAATGTTGCATTTTTCCAGAAGATTTGAAGAATTTCTGGATGAACACTTATGTGAGCAGTGAGGGCATAACTCAAGTTGCTACTCATGAGCATCTTGAGCACAACTTGACACCCTTCCCACTGTGGACCATCTAGATTGGTCCTCAATCTAAGGTTGTGATATGGATAAAGAATAAATGGGAAGCATTCATCTTTGATGGTGTTCATTTTGTGAGAGTCTGTGAATATGAGGTGAAGAAGAGGAGTGAAGAAGACAGATTTTAATCCAAAGTGGTGATTATTTATAGTAAATCTAATCTTTGCCATAAATGGAAGCTACCAACTTACAGATTTTCTTCACCGCAATCTCTGTTATTTTAATGATTACCAGAGGACAAAAAAAATACCAGAGATATGTTTCTACTCCACTTCTCATGTATTTAATGATATAGGCGACTAATTTCTGGTGATGTAATCTGATAGCCTACCAATATGTCACTTCAACTTCTTACTACATCATGGGGTGTAATAAATGAAGGAGAGAGAAAGTTCCATATTAACGAGTTCCCAGAAATTTTCTGTTGGATGACGTAATCAGCACTAACAAGAAAAAATAAAAAATTGCCAATGTACAAATTATGAATATATTGTCAAGAGATATGAATGATGATGATCAAATGCAGCAATATTTTTAATGACCTTTGACGATTTTGAATATCCAGCATATTTTCTGATAATTCACCAGAATTCCGATGATTTATCAGGTGTTCTGATGTTGTATCAGATTTTCTGATGTTTTTCATCAGAATTTCTGATAAGTCACCAGATTTTCTGGTGATTTATCAAAGATATGACTTTGATAATCATTAAAGCAATTTATCAATCATTTTTCTGGTGTTAAAATTATCTGAGTAATTCTGACCATAACAAAGCAGATTATTTGTTAAGCCTACAATCATAGACTACTCTTTCTATGGTCAAATATCCATACATCCATATCCCATGATCCTCCCTTTCACTCTATTTCAAATTTTTTTACCATTCTACCCAGCCTTTGAAACAAAGTTGCTGAGTAAGCTCCTGTCCCCAGTCATGTGCTTGGAGCTTCCTAAGTCGCAGTACCAAATCTGCTGCACTTGATGGTCCTGAAATGAAATGATTAGAGGGTTTTTGGTACCCAGGCATGCTTGGGTACTATTTCTGATGGAATATTAATCACGTTATTTTTTCTTCTTCTTGTTTTTACATCAGAAACTCTGTTATATTCTGAGCCATTAATAGATTTTACAGTTTTCTTTTGAAGATGGTGTTGAACAAGCTTCAGTATGTCAACACACATACAAGAGTTATCAGAATTTTCTGATATTTCCTCTTGTGATGGAATGAGTGGATAATTTTGAAAATATGAGTGAACTGCTTCGGGAGTTTTTACAGATTTTTGACTGCATTCACTATTGTTTGTTTTGAAGTTTGGTTTTTCAAAAGAGTATTCAGAACAGGTTGTTTTGCAAGATTCAGATTCTGATGAAAATTTATCAGAATTCTGATGAGTTGCTTTTACAAAGATAGTGGGTTTATTTCTATTTGATCTTGTAGAACTTGTATAGCCTAAACCCTCTCCTTTGTTCTTTGGTGTGGACTCAATAAAATTTATGAACTCTTTAGCCTGTTGAAAACCTCTTACATTGATTTCTTTGTCATTGATTTTCTTGTAAAGATCTTTTCTTTCAGTTTCATAAAACTCAATTTTTGCTCTTGTAAAGATCTTTTCTTTGTCATTGATTTTCTTGGTTTTCAAGAATGATTTTATTCAAAGTCCTTTGCAACTCATCAGATTTTCTAATATCTGATTGATGTTTTTCTTGCAGATTTAGAAAATCTGACATGAGCTTATTTAGCTTGTGTTCAAGATCAAGATTGTCTAAATTTACCTTTTATTCTAAAGTTTCTGGTAGTCCTTCAGAGAGTGCCATGAGGCAGAAATTTGCCAATTCTTCTTCTTCATCATCAGATGAATCATCAGATAACCATGTATCTGTTCCAGCAATTAAGCTTACTTGTTGTTGTTTCTTTGCTTCTTCAAGCTTCTTCTCATAATAGGCAACATCCTTCAGCTTTTTGGTCTTGCATTCTGATGCATAATGACCTCTCTGCTTGCACTTGTAACACACAACTGCAGCCTTCCCTTTATCCTTAGATCTAACCTCTTCTTTAGATCTTCCATCCATCCTTCCTTTGTCACTCCTCTGGTATCTCTGGCTACCTCCCCTCAACCTCGGCTCAAATGTTTTGGTGAGCAGTGCTATTGCTTCAGCAAAAGCTGAAAAGTCTGATGATGCATCAGAAGTTTCAAGATTTTGGTTGTTTGATGGTTGTGGATCATTGGTTGTTGTTGATCTTTGTGAGTTGGAGATAAGAGCTAAAGATCCCCCTCTTTGAATGGTTTCTTCAAATATTTCTTCTTCTTTGGGGATCAAGATGCTGTATAAGTCATGAAGACTCATGTTTCCTAGTTCTAAGGTTGATGATAAAGTCATGGTTAGACTTCTCCATTCTCTAGGAAGTGCATCAAGAAATTTTATGTTTCTTTCATCGTTTGATTTTGTTATACCAAATTTCTTTAGCTCATTTAAAAGTTTTGTAAATCTTTGATATGTATCATTTAACCTTTCATTTGGCAAACTTTTAAACCTTTCATAAGATGAGACATTGTTTGTTCTCTTGTTTCTTCTCATCCTTTCTCCTCCTTCACAAAGGTTTTCCAACTGATCCCATATTTCCTTAGCTGATGCACATGCATCGACTTGTGAAAATATGTCATTGGGGATGGCCATTATTAAAAGTGACTTTGCCCTTTCATCCCCAGCCACCAGGTCCTTGTCTTTCGCACTCCAGTTTATTTCACTTTTGGGAGCGCGGGAGGCAGGGATAGCTGGTGATTGGTCAGTTGCTGGAATAGCAGGTATATCAGTCATTGGTATATGTGGACCCCTTTCAATGGATTGAAACAGAGCTCAGTCATGACCATTAAGGAAATTGACCATCCTGATTTTCCATTGGGGGTATTCTTCTCTGACCAGAGTCGGAGGTTTGGAAATAGAACCAATGTTAAAAGCATTATTCTAGGATTGAAAGCTGGCCATATTTAGAGAAAAGAAGATGAGCGATAGATCGTTTGAAAATAGTTTATTCAATCTGCTCTGATACCAATTGTTGGACCCAGTGTAGCCTTAAAACAACTTCTTTTCACGTAATATGGCAAGTGATTTCAGTAGATGTGAAAAAGATGTGTGGAAATGGAAATCAGACTTTCAAGAAACAAGACCTACAGAATTATCAAGTTTATATCACTTTGAAACAAAATGGTTTACAAGGTGATTGTAAGATTATTATCTAATACAAATGAATCTTGAATTCTGTGGGTGAGAGGGCAATGGAGTTTTGATGTATGTATGAATGATAAGCTTCAAACTCACTTTGCTTCTCCTGGTTGAGCCTTCTATTTATAGAAGGCTGGGTGCATGAATAAACAATAGTTTATTCATGCAATAATTCCTGCGAAAAGTGCCCAATTGACATATTCATTGAATCCATCGTTCAACTTGTCTTTTTCATCATGATATCAATTAATGTCAACTTGCTTCGGTAAGTGTGGCAGGACAGAGCCAATTTCAGACAAGTGGGGTATTTCATCAGAATTCTAATAAACCACTTCATCAGAAATTCTGATGAACAAATCATCAGAAAAATCCTGATGATCAGAATCGTCAGAAACTGATGATATTTCATCAGATATTTCATCATCATCAGATCCATCAGAAGTGACCTTTTCTGACAATCCAATTTAGTTCTTGATCAACTTGTGATTCTTTGAAGTAGATGCTGTTCATTCCAGTTGTCCCATCTGATCTTCTTTTTCTAGTTCGTGATCTTCAGGACTGTGATCTCTTCATAGATCAAGTTGATTGTGATTTTCTTCAATACTTACAAATAAAGTTTCCTAACAGGAGTCCTTAGATATCCCACATCTTGATGTTGCAACAGCTATGCGGGCTTTCAAGATGGGATTGCAAAAATATTCTCAATTTTACCAGTTGCTTGTAATTAATCCATGCAGAAACCTGGATGAAGCTCGGAACAGAGCTTTGAGATATATTCTACTGGAGGATGACAAAAAGATGCAAGAGAGGATGAATTCATCTTCAACCTATGAATCAACCAACAGGAAGTCAAAATCCTCGTACAAGCCATATCGTTCTAAGCCATATGGTAGGAATGACGGCAAGAAAGTGAATGTTGTTGAAGACGAGGATCCTGAGGAGTATCCTGAATTGTCAGAATATTGTTTTTCTGTTAATATACCCGAACTAATGTATGCTATGCAGGGTTTGGGAGACAAAGCAAGGTAGCCCAGGAAGAACCAACAAAAAGCCGATTGGAAGGATAAATCCAAATGGTGTGCCTTCCATGAAGATTTTGGACATGTTACGGAAGATTGCATTGCCCTGAGGAAAGAAATAAGCTATCTGCTGAGCAAAGGATATCTGAAGGATCTTCTGGGAAGAAAGAAGAATAAGGGTCAGGATACTGAGAAGGATCCTGAACGAGCGGCATCGCCTCCTGCAGATGCCAAGATAATCAACTTTATTTCAGGAGGATCCGACATTTGTGGAACTTCATACTCCGCAGCGAAGAGACATGCAAAGGTGGCTAAGGCGGAAATGGGAGATAAGCCAACCAGGATGACAACCCTTACAACTGATAAAGTGATCACGTTCGACAGTGATGGCAGGGATACTGTCCAGGATCCTCATCATGATTCTTTGGTAATAACTTTATATGTTGCTAATCATTTTGTACACAGGATACTGGTGGATAATGGCAGCTCCGTCAACATAATTCAGCTAGAAACATTGAAGAGGATGAATGTATCCCCGATGGATATCACTTCAAAGTCCACTGTACTTGTTAGGTTCAGTGGAGAGGCCAGGAATATCGTGGGAGAAATAAAGTTGCTAGTATATGTTGAAGGGGTCAACTCAATGCAACGCTTTTGTGTCACGGATTCCCTATCCTGCTACAATATTATATTGGGTAGGCCATGGATCCATGATATGAAAGCTATGTCATCAACCTATCATCAGTGTATCAAGATCCCTACCCCTTGGGGGTTGTCAAGGTAGAAAGTGATCAACAGGAGGCAAAGGAATGTTATTCATCCTCAATGAAATCCTCATCTAAGCCCAATGTAGCATAGCAATTAAAGATACGAGCCCAGGATATCGTGGAGGCTTCAGAGCAGGATGTTAAGAAATTTATCCTGGATCAGGATAATCCAGATATCTCGGTGCTCGTAGGAACCAATATCCCTCAGGATATTGAGGATCAGTTAACTAACTTTTTGAAATGCAGGATGTCAACATTTGCATGGAAGCATGAGGATATGACAGGTATTTCCAAAGATATTATCACTCACAAGCTTGGAATTGACAGGTCATACAAGCCTGTTCAGCAAAAGAGAAGGAAGTTTGCTCTTGAACGAAATACAATTATTCAAGAGGAAGTCGAAAGATTATTGAAGTCCAAGATGATCAGGGAGGTCAAATTTCCAAACTGGCTAGCAAATGTGGTCGTGGTTCAAAAGAAAAATGGGAAATGGAGAGTTTGTGTAGATTACAAAGACTTGAACAAAGCATGTCCTAAAGACCTATTCCCTCTACCTCATATAGACTCAATGGTGGATGCAACTGCCAGTCATGAGATGTTAACCTTCATGGATGCATCATCAGGATTCCAGCAGATCCAAATGGAACCTTCAGACCAAGAGGATACTATTTTTATGACACCAACATGTATTTATTGTTATACTGCTATGCCTTTTAGTTTGAAAAATGCAGGTGCAACGTACCAAAGATTGGTGAACATGATGTTTAAACACAAACTGGGGGACACCATGGAGGTGTACATTGATGACATGGTAGTGAAATCTAAGAAGACTGAGGATCACCTCCAGGATATTAAAGGAGCATTTGATATCCTAGATCAGTATAACATGAAGCTAAATCCTGCCAAGTGCCATTTTGGAGTGGGGGCAGGAAAGTTTTTAGGATATATGGTGACTAAAAGAGGGATAGAAGCAAGCCCAGAACAGATCAAAGCCATCTTGGATATCAAGTCACCTTCCAACATGAAAGATGTTAAAAAAAGATTGACGAGACAAGTAGCAGCACTAAACAGATTCATATCAAGATCCTCGAAAAAATGCAAGGAATTCTACGATATCCTGAAGAAGAATAAGAAATTTGAATGGGGAGAGAAGCATGAAGCAGCCTTGCAGGAGTTGAAGCTGTATCTTTCAACTGCACCTCTACTAATGAAGCCCGAGGATGGTGAACCATTATCCCTGTATCTTGCGGTATCAGGGAATGCAGTAAGTGCTGTTCTTGTAAAGGATCATGAAGGTCAGCAGGATACTGTCTATTATGTTAGTAAAAGTCTATTAGATGCTGAAACTAGATATTCTCATTTAGAAAAATTAATATTGGCCCTAGTTATGGCATCAACAAAGCTTAGACATTACTTTGAGACACATAGGATTCATGTTAAAACTAATTATCCTGTTAAAAATGTGCTTAGGAAACCTGAGATGTCAGGTAGAATGGCTAAGTGGTCAGTAAAATTAAGTGCCAATGATCTAATATATGAACGTAGAAATCCCATAAAGTCTCAGGCTCTAGCTGACTTTGTGGCTGATTTCGGTAGTGATATTCAAAATGAAGTAGACCTAGAAGTACAACAACTAGGAGAAACCTCAGAATCCTGGACATTATATACTGATGGTGCATCTAATGTTAGAGGTGTAGGATTGGGTATACTACTAAAATCACCACAGGGGGACATATTACCCCAAGCCATTAGGTGTGAATTTCCTGTCACTAATAATGAAGCAGAATATGAAGCTTTGATTGCAGGATTAGAATTGGCCAAGAATATGAATATTAGAAGTTTGCAAGTATTTGTTGATTCCTTGTTAATTACTAATCATTTTAATGGATCCTATCCAGTTAAAGGTGAGAAGTTAATCGAGTATCTCAAAATTCTCAAAAAATTGGCAGGATATTTCGATGTTTTTACTCTTGAACAGGTACCAAGAGAAGATAATGCTGAAGCAGATGCCTTGGCAAATCTAGGATCATCAGTCAGGATACCAGAAGGAACCCAAATACCAATACTTCACATCCTATATCCTGCAGTGGATCTTTTCAAATCTCAGGATAAGGAGGTAATAAGTATTCAGGATCCTGGTCATGATCTTGATGAGGATCCTAAGTCCTGGACGACTCCGATCATGAAATATCTCAAGGAAGGACACATCCCAAAGGATGAGAATCCTAAAGCCTTTAGAATGAAGGTATCATGATTCACTATTATAAATGATGTTTTGTACAAGAAATCTCTTGCAGGACCATACCTGAGGTGCTTGGAGGATCCCGAAACTAAAGAAGTGCTTCAGGATATACACGAAGGGGACTGTGGTAACCATACTGGGGGCAGATCATTATTCTCAAAGGTGTTAAGAACATGATACTATTGGCCGACGATGAGGAAAGATGCTGCAGAATATGCTCGAAGATGTGATGCATGTCAAAGGCACAGTAATATATTACATCAACCTGTTGAACCACTATATCCTATTGCATCCCCTTGGCCATTCATGAAGTGGGGGATGGACATAGTAGGAAAATTGCCCAAAGCTCCAGGAGGAAAGGTCTTTATGCTGGCAATGACATATTATTTCTCTAAATGGGTTGAAGCTGAGGCATTTGTTCAAGTCAGAGACCAAGAAGTAGTATCTTTCATAAAAAGGAATATCCTGACCAGGTTTGGGGTACCAGCCGAGATAATTTGTGACAATGGCTCTCAGTTTATAAGCAAGAGGACTACTGATTTTTGCAAGAGTTGGGGAATCAAAATGATCACATCTACTCTAGTACATCCTCAAGCAAATGGACAAGCAGAATCCTCGAACAAGATAATTGTCAACAATTTGAAGAAGAGACTAGAAGCTAAGAAAGGAAGATAAGTAGAAGAATTACCCTTTTGTTTTATGGGCTGATAGAACAACAATAAAGAGTGCAACTGGCCAAACTCCGTTCTCCTTAGTATTTGGAGCAGAAGCGGTGATCCCAACAGAAATGGTGATACCTACAATAAGATCTAATCTCCGGGATCCTGGGCAGAATCCTGAAGCTCTGTGCCAAGAATTGGACACTATGGATGAGACAAGAGATGCGGCAAAGCTAAGGATGGCAGCATATCAACAGAGGATATCCAGTGCATATAACAAGAATATAAGGACTAGAAGGTTTCAAGTTGGAGATTGGGTGTTAAGAAAGGCGTTTCAGAATACTACTAATCATGCTGATGGAAAGTTAGCTCCAAAGTGGGAAGGACCATATGAGGTTGAATCAGAATCTGGGAAAGGAGCATACCGACTCAAGAATATGGAAGGGGATATGCTACCAAGATCCTGGAATGCTATACACTTAAAGCTCTATTTCAAGTGAGTTTAGAATTTAATTTCTAACTCAGGATGGTATGGATTATATCTCTTTTAAATATGTTTGAATTTATTTATTCTTTTGAACCCAATACTAACTTAAGCATCGGAGGGGTGTTAGCCAAGCTAACACCCACCTTAGTTTAAGGTTATTTTGCAGGATATGCCTCAGGATATAGCTCCAGGATATATGCTCAAGATAAACTGAAAGATTAGATGATTGGCCCCCTCTCTCACGTTTAAGGGATCCTTATCCCTTCAAAGGTTTAAATATATTCACCTTTCTCTCGAATTGGGTTTAAACACCCCGCCTGGAGCGCAAGTTATCCAGGGATAGTTCAAGATAGCGGGACCAGTTCATGTAAAAGTGGCTGACAATTTCGTTTTAATTGGCTATATCCTGGATCCTAAAGGTATATGAGGATTGATCACCCTCTCTCACGAAAGGGTATTTTCATACTCTCTAAGGTTTAAATGTTTTCACCTTTCTAAGTTTTGGAGTTTATACACTCCCGCCTGTAGCGCATGAAAATCAGGGTTTATCCCCAGGATATTAAGGGTTTATCCCCAACATATTAAGGGTTTATCCCCAGGATATTCATGGTTTATCCCTAGAAAAACTAAAGTTTAAGAACAAGTTTCGAACAAAATATGGCTATGTTTACATTAAGAATTCCTAAGTCTTCAAATATACCGAACACAGGGGACATGCACCTTAATACAGTTCAAAGGATGGACTCAGATTTCTAAATGTGCATTGAGGACATTCATAAGATGGAAGATTGGAATTGACTCTCTAAGAGTCTTTGGTATGATCTCTTCTTTTTTATCTTTTGAAATCTTATCTGAGTAACTTGAGTTTTTAAGTTGTGTAGCAGTATCCTGACCAGGATATCTCTCAGGATACTTTCAGGATATGTTCCCAAAATGTTTCTCTAGGATGTATAAAGAAAAATATTTTCAGAATAAAACACATGCAATAAAAATATAACAACAAAGATAAGGCCAAAAGAAAGTTATATTATTAACATAGAAAAAGTTTGTGCTTTTGGTTTCATCTCAAACTGAGATCCATCCACCAAAAGCACAATTAGTTTCTAACCATATTTACCTAACAGTTGAAGATTTCATCTCAAACCGAGACCCATCCACCTCCAACTGTTATATTGTTTAAAAGCATACTAACATTGATGACCAAGGGCTTCGTCCTGAAACTCAGGATACCTCCACCTTTGGCCATCATATTGTTCAAGTGCAGGAAACGTAAAGTGCAGGAAAAGTAAATTGTTTTGGGATTACAGACCAACATTCAAATTTAAAAAGTAGGCTCCGGCCTAGGCATCAATATCCATCATCGCCCACTTGAATGGCCTCACACAGTGGCATCTTCACCAGCCTTCTCCGTCTTCTCAGCTTCAGTATCCTCACCAGCATCCTTCTTTTCTCCAGCCTTTTTCGCCACCTCTGTTGCCTTGGAAGTCTCACCAGTCCCAGCTTTAGGAGGATACGACATAGGATTGCCTCCAAGCTAGCTTTGCCACCCAGGAATCCACCGGCCAGGATGGGTACTCAAGACCTCTCTCCTTGGCCTCATAAGCCATCTTGATACGAGCTTGTAGTAGGGAGACACCGGCAGAATTTTTGATTCCTTCCTGGAAGGAGATCATGGCTTGTTCATGCTCAACTTGGATGGCTGCCAGCTTTACTTCGGCGTCCTGAGTGACCTTTTTCAGCTTATCCTCGTAGTGTCGGGTTTTGGCTTCAGCAATGGTGCCCTGATCAGCAACAGTGGTCTCAAGCTGCTTGATCCTGGCTTCTTGAAACTTGGTTGTACTACAGGCATCGGTGTAGAGATGGAGCAGATGCTGGAGACCCTGCAAGTCAAAATTCAGGCATAGATTAAAACTTACTAACCAGGATATTCTATTAGGATATATGCGCAAGATATAGTACCAGGATATTACCTTGTTAAGGAAGGAAGTCATCGGCTCTAAGTAATCAGTAAAGCTGAGTTCTTCATAAGAGAACCCTTCAGAGCCTGGAGTGCTGACCTCGGAACCCTTTCTCTTCTTGGTGGTAGAGGCATGAGTTCTTGGGTTGGGCTTAGGAATCGGGACCGGTTTGGAGCTGGTAGTGGCAGGAGTTTCCTTCTTGACGTTGACTGGAGTGGGATAACTGTCAAGTTATTCGAGGTCCAGAAGGATTGGAACTTTGCTGGAGTCTGCATACAGGGAGTAACTTTAAAACTCTTTTTGAACCATATCAAATAAAAACATGTATGCAGGATATTGAGGAGGATCCTTAGCAGACATGTTTGAGCTAGAGGGTTGGCTTGGAGATGCTGGAAATGGGTTGAAACTTCTTTCAACTTCTGGAAGAAGTCTGATGGTATCGATTCTCTTCTTTGAGTCGGCTAGAAGAGGTGCAAGCTTTCTGAAATCAGCTGTATACATGGAAATAAAGAAGTTAGTTCAGGATATAAGACGGGATATAAGACAGGATCATCCTAAAACCCTAAATCCTACCCTTTCTCAACCACTTCACCGGATAATCCGCTCCACCAGGGATTGAATCTCTTTTTACAAAGAAAAACTTGGATTTCCATTCCTCCTCATTCCTGGTGGCACGGAGTATCAGTGGATCACTGGAGGTGGAGTAGAACAAGAATCGGCAATAGCCGTTGCATCTAAGCCGGTATGCTAAGGGGAGGTCATGACCAGAAAGATCAGGAACATGGGTGTTCTTGATTTGATCAAGAACAAGCAAAACTCGCCAAAGGATTGGCATTGTTTGACTGAAACAGATTTTCGTGATGTTGAAAAATTCGGCAATGAAGTCAGGAAACGGGAATTATAGCCCTGAGGTAAAAGGAAAAGCATTGAAGCACAGCCACTCATCAGAAACCATGTCCGATCGGATTTCCCGAATAAACGGCCGGAATACTGCCCCCTTTGGGAAGATGCCGGAGGTTTTGAGAGCCGAAAAATGAGCGCTGTCGAAGGAGCATATTTCTTTCTCCGGATCTTGGAGAATATTCTGGTGAATAAACGAAGGGGCAGAGTCGCCGGAGCTGGATCTGGTTTGCCTCGCCATATGATCGCCGGAATATTGTGCAGAATAGAGGGGAAAGAAGATGGAGATGAAAGAGAAGATTTTGCCTTTTACTTTTCAGATGAAGGTTAAATGAAGATGAGGATGAGAAGTTATAGGGAAGTAATGAGTAAATATAGGTTGAATGGTTACAAGTTGTCACATCAAAGTCCTATCTCATAATTACCTTGGAATACGTAAAAAAATGTAACCTGTTAGGGATGGATTTTCTAAACCTATGGATCACCAATCCTCAAGTGCAACCAGGATCACAGATCCTCAGTTCAGTTTGAATTAGGGATCCTCAGGAGACGTTGCAGGTTTAAGGATTCAGGATCCTCATTATTATCCTAACACTAACGGTTGTTTCCACTATGTTTGAATTCGTTTTACAAGAGTACTCGAATGGGACTTGGTCTTGCCGAGATTCTAGGGGAATATGCTCCATTATTCTGCACGTGCATAGCTTGTATGACCGTTATGGAAGTCGTGGGAAGCTAGCATGATTTGTGGATTGTTAGTTAGTTAGATTATTTCCATTTTTAAAAGGGGATAACAAGCTTGATAGTTAGAACAATTAGCAACACACACACTCTCGAGAACTCTCTGCAACTTATTGGCGATTACACACATTTTGCACACTAGTGATCCTTGTAACAAGCTTGTTATCATCCCGATTTGTAACCTTTACTTGTTTAATATAGTTGGTGATCGGTAGTTTCCATCACCCGAGGTTTTTTGTGCCGGAGATCATATCTTGATCAAGGGCTTTTTCCTTGTATAAATCCTTGTGTCTCTTGTTCATTTCCTTTACAAACTGTTCGTACATTTGTTCATTCATTTAAGCATCACACCTCACAAAATAAGATTTGGTTGCATTATCCTAGTCTGATTTTTTACCAAAACAGTTTGGCGCCCACCGTGGGGCAATTGGTGCTTCATTTCTGAGAAATTTCATTCATTGTGATCATTTCGGTTCATTACCTTCAACCACATGGCTTCTTTAGCAAAGAACACTTCAAGCTCTATGCCGGCGGTCACTTCTTCACAGGGCATTCCACCTTTGCCTCCAGCACCTTTTGGATCTCAGAAGAATGTTGAGAATGCTGCGAAGAAACAAAGCCCCGTTTTCTCAAAACCACCAACTTCTGTTGTTTCTTCTAGCCCTACTAACAATGATCTTTATTCTTTGATTTTGCAGATGAAGGGTTATATGCAACATCAGGACAAAACCAATGAAAGCATCCTTCGAGAGATTGATGACATCTTGAAATTGAAGAGATCGGCGGAGGATCACTCTCCTTTGATGCCGAGATCGCTAAATTTCGACACTCCAGTCAGAACTTCCCAGCACTCTACAACTCCAGATATCCAGTACCAGGGTGGATCATTGGGAATGCAATATGGATCAACGGCAATGACTCAGGCTCAAGGATCCTACTTTCAGCCTTCAGGATACTCTTTTCAGCCTTTAGGATCCTCCTTCCAGCATCAGGGATCCTTCACTAGTTCAGGAGGATACATGGGGACACAGACGGTTCAATGATCCTTCTCTCAGCATCCAGGATCCTCGTTTCACGTTCAGGGATCCTCATCTCAGGGTCAAGGATCCTCATCTCAAGCTTATGGATCCATGGATTATCCTCCAAGACCCCCCAACTTCAGTGTATTAAGGATCCAACATCTTTCAGGGTCAAGGATCCTTAAGAAGTGCAGAACCCAGAAGTTCAGAGATTCATTTGGGAGACTTCATACCAATGCAGACTATTGCTTCTTCTGGTCCCTCAATTATACCAGAATCCCGTCAATATGGATTCACATCTGGAATTCCAAACCTGAATCCTCCAGGAGGTAACACTTTGAATAATTCTTATACTACTAACCATGACTTTATGCAGGATACGGGTATTAACCAAGCTATGCCCAGAGAATTACAAAAGCTAAAGGATATGATATCCAGCGTTCCAGGAGTGGTTAAGCCCATTCCTGAAATCCAAGATGGAAGCCACAAGATATCTCGTTTTGCACCACCTATTTGTGATGCAAAAATTCCAAAGAGGTTTCAAATACCAACCATGAAGCTATATGATGGCTCAACGGACCCAGAAGAGCATGTAGCTCAATACAGAGAAAGGATGGAGATCAATCCAATTCCTGAGAGGTTAAAAGATGCATGTCTATACAAGGGTTTCAGATCCATACTGACAGGATCAGCTCTTAAATGGCTGCTAAGTCTTCCCCTTACTCTATTACTTCATTTGCTAATCTAGTTAATCTGTTTAATAGCCAATTCTCATGTAGCAGAAAATTTGAACGTTTAACTAGTGACTTGTATAGGGTAACACAAGGTCAAAATGAATCACTTAGAGATTACATCACTAAGTTTAGTAAAGAATCCTTAGATATTCCTAATCTGGATATTGTTACGGCTGTAGAAGCCTTCAAAATGGGTTTACTTAGGGATTCATTGTTCTATGATGATCTTGTCATGACCCCTTGCAGGAATCTTGATGAAGTGAGAACCAGGGCCCTTAGATTCATCTGACTAGAGGATGATAAAAGGATCCAGGAAAGAGTGGCAGGATCCTCGAAGCAGGAAAAGCAAGGATCCTACTTCAGGAACAATAAGTCTAAGTCATACAACAAGTCTGATAACCAAAACGTGCATGCAGTGGAGCAAGAAGAGGATGATGAGGATTATCCTCCCATTTCTAAATATTGTTTTTCTGTTGATAACAATGAACTAATCCTTGCAATATAGAACTTAAGTGAAAAAGCAAGATGGCCCCAAAAAAGTGATAAACCAGCTGCAACAAAAGACAATGGTGTGCATATCATGAAGATTTCGGTCATCTCACTGAAGAATGTATTGCACTAAGAAAAGAGATTGGCTACTTGTTAAGCAAAGGGCACTTCAAGGAGCTGTTGGGAAGAAAAAAGTCAAGGATCCAGGATCCTGAAAAAGTTCTAGAATGAGCTCCTACTCCTCCTGCTGATGCACAAATTATCAACTTCATATCCAGTGGATCAGACATATGTGGCACTTCCTTTTCAGCAGCCAAGAGGCATGCCAAGGAGACCAAGATGGATAATGGGGATAGACCCATCCGAACTTCTACTGTTACACAGGAAAAAGTTATAACTTTTGATGAGGATAATCGTGTGGATGTTCAGGATCCTCATCGTGATGGTCTTGTTATTACTTTGTTTATATCTAATCATTTTGTTCGCAGGATCCTAATAGATGGAGGAAGCTCAATGAACATCCCTGAATCAGAAATTGTCCCAAGATCCTCGGTTCTTGTAGGATTCAGTGGGGAAACCAAGAACACATTGGGGGACATTAAGCTTCCCATTTACATAGAGGGACTTAATTCTTTTCGGAAATTTTGTGTTATAGATTGCTTATCCTATTGCAATGTTATCCTAGGCAGGCCATGGATACATGACATGAAAGCAGTTGCATCTATATATCATCATTGTGTAAAGCTTCCCAGTCCATGGGGGTGGTGAAGATTGAGAGTGACCAACAAGAAGCAAATAATTGCTACACTTCATCGATGAAGCCAGCCTCAAGACCAAGGGAGCAATAGCAATTAAAGCATCCTCCAAGAGATGTCCTGGAGGTAAGAGAACAAGATGTGAAAGATATTCTTATGGATCCTCAGGATCCTGAATCCAAAGTCTTCATAGGATCCGGGATCCTCAATGACATCGAACAAGATCTAGTATCCTTCCTCAAGAGGAGAAAAACTACCTTTTCCTGGAAGCATGAAGACATGACAGGTATCTCTAAAGATATAATTACTCATAAGCTTGGCATTGACAGGTCATTCAAACCCATACATCAAAAGAGGAGAAAGTTTGCACCTGAGAAGAATGCCATTATCCAGGAGGAGGTAGATAAGCTGCTCCGAGCAGGTATGATTAGAGAGGTTAAGTATCTAAGATGGTTAGCCAATGTGGTTGTTGTTCAAAAGAAAAACGAAAAGTGGAGGGTATGTGTCGATTTTACTGATTTAAACAAGGCATGTCCCAAGGATCCTTTCCCATTACCCCACATTGACTCCATGGTGGATGCTCCCGCGGGTCATGAGTTGTTGACTTTTATGGATGCTTCATCTGGATTTCAACAAATTCAGATGGAACCATCTGATCAAGAGGATATAGCCTTTATGACCCCAACGGGTATCTACTATTATATTGCTATGCCATTTGGACTAAGAAATGCAGGTGCTACTTATCAAAGGCTAGTCAATATGATGTTTAAGGAGCAAATTTGACACACTATGGAAGTCTATATAGATGACATGGTGGTTAAGTCCAAGAGAGCTAAGGATCACCTTAGAGATTTGGAGGAAGCATTCAATATCCTTGTTAAATTCAACATGAAATTGAATCCTTCCAAGTGTCATTTTGGTGTTAAAGCATGCAAGTTCCTAGGCTACATGGTGACAAAAAGAGGCATTGAGGCAAGTCCAGAGCAAATCAAGGCAATTGTGAATATAAAATATCCTGCCAATGCCAAGGATGTGCAAAGGTTGACAGGGAGGATCGCAGCCTTGAACAGGTTCATATCAAAGTCATCAGAAAAGTGCAAGGAATTCTATGACATTCTGAGAAAGAACAAGAAATTTGAGTGGACTGAAAAGCATGAGAATGCTCTCAAAGCCCTTAAGGATTACCTATCCTCAGCTCCTGCCTTGATGAAACCAGAAAAAGGGGATATATTATCCTTATATTTAGCAGTCTCTTCTAAAGCAGTAAGTGCAGTCCCTGTTAAGGATCACGAAGGTACACAGCACCCAGTATATTATGTAAGTAAAAGTTTGCTTAATCTTGAATCCAGGTATTCACATTTAGAAAAACTTATCCTTGCTTTGATTATGGCATCTACTAAATTACGTCATTATTTTGAAACTCATGCTATCATTGTTAAGACTAACTTTCCAATTAAGAATGTTCTCAGGAAACCTGAGATGTCAGGAAGGATGGCTAAATGGGCTGCGAAGCTTAGTGCTTATGATATAAGATATGAACCAAGAACTGCCATTAAATCCCAAGCCTTGGCTGACTTTGTGGCAGATTTCAGTAGCGATCTACAAAGGGAAGCTGAATTAGAAGTTCAGCAGCTTGAAGAGACCAAGGATCCTTGGATACTCTTTACAGATGGAGCCTCTAAAGTCAAGGGAACTGGACTTGGAGTACTACTAAAATCGCTACAAGGGGACATAATACCCCACTCAATAGCTTGTGAGTTTCAAACTACTAATAATGAGGCTGAATATGAGGCCTTGATAGCTGGTTTGCAAATTGCCAAGCATATGAGGATCAGGTATCTTGAGGTACATGTAGATTCATTGTTAATTACTAATCACTTTAATGGATCTTATGCTGTTAAAAGTGAACGACTGATCAAATATCTAGAGATAGTCAAGGAATTGGCACACTCTTTTGCTTCTTTTAGTTTGACACAGGTACCCAGAGAAGAAAATGCAGAAGCTGATGCATTGGCCAACCTTGGATCATCCTTGAAGATTCCAGAGGATATTAAAATTCTCATTATCCATATCCTGGCTCCTGCTATTGAGGATCATGTAGCTATGGAGATAGGAGAGGATTCTGCAGTCATACCTAGTGATGATGCACAATCTTATTCAGGATCCTGGATCCATCCAATCATGAGATATATACAACATGGAGAGATTCCTACAGGAGAAATCCCCAGAGCTTTCAAAGTCAAGGTATCTCAATTTACAATATTAAATAACATGTTATATAAACGATCTCTTGCAGGTCCATATCTAAGGTGCATTGAGGATCCTGAAATTCAAGAAGTCCTGAAGGATTTTCATGAAGGAGATTGTGGAAACCACACTGGGGGCAGGGCGCTGTTCTCAAGGATCCTTAGGACAGGATACTATTGGCCTACTATGAAGAAGGATGCTGTGGATTATGCCAAGAAAGGTGATGCTTTTCAGAGACATTGCAATATCCTTCATCAGCCAGCAGAGCTCCTGCATCTTATATCCTCTTCTTGGCCATTCATGAGATGGGGAATGGATATAGTTGGTAAACTTTGTAGGATCGTCGTGCGACCTTAAAGAGTCTGCGACCTTAACGAGTCGTTCAGAAGAGTTTTTGATCAAAACGAGAGGCGGAAACATACGTTTTGATGATGAATCAGCTTGTAATGCACTTAGAATCACTTAAACTGTCTCTTGTCTTGATATGAAAGCTTTACACGACCGGGAGACACTTCGGCAGAGCTTCGCTACCGGAATCCAAAGTTACAAATGAAATCTCAAGTCACCTATTTATAGGTTTTTTCATTTCGCACGAAATGGATTTTTCATTTCGCACGAAATGGACTTTTCATTTCGCACGAAATGCCATTTCGTATGAAACTGCCATTTCGTGTGAAATGGTCAATCAGCACTAAAACCCTATTTCTTTGACTATCGAGCTCTGGTTTATCCTATCTAGATACAAGAATCGATACAAGACGAAGTCGACAGACATATGCACCAACAGACTCCCCCTTGGATATTGACGAAGTCTTCGGTGTCGAGTCTTCAGTTTGACGAGTCTTCAGTCTTGATCAGTATTCACGCTCTTTCCAAAGTGTCTGACATTGTAAGCATCCTCGATCTTCTCTTTATCAGCTTCCGCAGCTAACCTCCCCTTTGGATGTTGATCTAATAAATTCTTTAGGATCAGCAGCTGGCTCGAACAGCAGGATTTGACACTGGTTCTACTATCTTCAGACTCCCTTTTGCTAGCAGACTCCCCCTTAAATTGTTCTGGGATCGCAATCTGACATAGCACTTTCACAGGTTCAAGAACGATTCCTGGCTCTCCGTAGCAACAGGATCAAACACGGGGATCTGCACAAATCTCTACCTCAAAATAAATTTCACAAATTTAAAATTTGACAAATTTAATCTCTGCTTAACACATGTAGAATCAATTTCAAATCATCACTTAAACATATCATCTAAAATGATTTAACATTTAAAAAACTCGAATGACCACTTGTAAGAAAATATTTTCAAACACACTTTCCCAAACCTATTCATCATGTTTAGCACTCGGAATTTTGAAAATCAGCTCTCCAACATCAGTTGTCGGAAATCTTTTTGAATTTTCAAAATTTATGCTAAAACACACTGAAAATCTTTTTGGATTTTGAAATTAAAGAATTGCAGTAAAGAAATATTTACAGACAAATTTTTTGTGAGTTTGTGTAAGAGGATCTTATCAGTTTTTGAAACAAATCACCAACACCGTTAAGCTTTAAACATTTTAAGTTCTAAACGATTCACATAGATTGTCAGTATACAGATCCACTTTAAATTTTCACACAAAGTTCAACTGTATCGAGATACGAGATTAATGTTTTAGAGACTTAAACTTATTCGTGTGTACCACCTCAAAATATACTCCCGTATCCAGATCCCAATATTCAGTCTTACAGGTGAGTATACCTAGATGATATCTGTAAGGGGTTAACTGCGAGACCATGAGAGCTCAGGCTATTGCTTCCGCAAAATCAGAGAGATGATGGTTTGACTTTTGGTGGGTTCCCTTTAGAGAATCTTTTCTTCAACAGCACATAATTAGCATTTTTCGATGTTTCATCATTTTTTATGCTGAGGGTGGTGCTTATATTTCAAGCAAGCGAAAAGTATTATACGGGGACTAGTCCATTGCTTCCGCAAAATCAGAAGTCTCGGGATAATACCCCAGATATCACTAAGCATAAAGACCTAGTATCTCAGAAAGAGGGGTCTTTCAAACAAGATTTCGGGGGTTACCCATATATCCGAGAGATGTTCCCCACGAAATAAGTAAGTTTGAAATTTAGGTTTATATCTCTAACATAATCTACTAAGCGTGTAAAAACCTACTGGCATATCATCAGTGAGACCGTTTATCACTTTTAGACTTTCCAATTCTTTAGCATGTTGTGATTGTTCACTGATGTACTATCATTTCCTCTTTTTCTCAACAAAACTCATTTTGAAATTTTATCAAGTTTTTGGGTTTTTTTTCAAATTTTCAAAATTTCTAAAAATTTTACTCCCTCTAAAATAAAAAATTTGTTTCAATTTTTGATTTTCAAGAAAAATTTTGAAAACAAACTGTACAAATAAAATGACAACTGTTGTGAATTGCTTCAATTCGCCATCCACTTGGCATAAACAATCAGAACTCCCCCTTACAACACACTATTTTCCCATTAAGATTTCAAAACACTTAAGTTTGTTTTAATCAAAATGGTTTTTCTGGAAAATAAGTTTTGTTGATTTTCACAAACCACTTGTAGGTTAGGGGTTTCATCATATTATTTTTCAACCAATTTGAATTAAAGTTAAATCAAGTTCAACTTAATGACCTTGATAAACCACTTGTAGGTAAAAACATCACAACTGTGAATTTCTCAAGAAAGATGCCGATTCCTACTCCACAATTACCAACCTGGAAGTTCCGGCAAGTCAGGATTTTTACATATGAAATACAGACACCCAAGACTGACTATCCTTGGGTGTGACGTTTTTAGTTTCACTTGGGGTTTCAACATTTCTTTTTGATTCATAAAAATCGTTTGCCCCTTTTACCTTCCCCTCGACCATTTTCCCAAAAACATATTTTACTTTTCCATTAAAAGCTTTTTCGACATCAAATTCTTTCTTTTCAGAATAGAATTGATTCGAGATCTCCACTTTACCAACCTTTGATTTTAAATTTCCAGCCCGCAATGGTGGAAAGTTGACATCATCCATTGGTGGTACTGAATTATCACTTTTAACCTCAACTTGTGGCTCCTCTGACTTTGACGAGTCAGATTCATCGCCAGATTTCACATCAGATTTCTTAACAACCCACATTTGGTTGTCAAGATTCACCCTTCTTTTATAAAACCTTTCCGAACATTCACCAACTTCATATGTTGAGTTTTTAAACAATTTGAATTTTTCAATTGGTGGTTCGGTTTTATCAACAACTTTTTCTTTCAGTTTAGAAACAACTTCATGTTTTGTGTTGGTTGCCTTTGGACAATTCCAGGCAATGTGACCAACTTCTTGATATCGATAACAGGTTCTTGTCTCCTTTCTCTGATTAGCTCCATTCTTTATTCTCTCTTGCTTCTTAGCAAGAAATTCTTTATTCGATTGCTTCCAGAATAAGCTCTTTTCTTCTTCCTTCGAACTTGCTCCTGAAACAAATACAGTTTTTGGTTTATAAGTTTTCTTATTTTTATAATTTTTCGGTGGAATAAAACCCAATCCCTTCTTTTTGAAATTACCGTTATGATTTGGTTTCTTTCGATAACCTAAACCAGAACTGTAACCCTTTTTCTTGTTTAACCTTTGTTGAACTCTTGAGGTGTAAGATTTAGATTTTTCAGAAAGATTTACATCTTTTATTTCAGAAATATTAATTTCTGTTAGTTTGAAAACCTTGTTAATCATTTCAGTTTTAACACCTCTTATTGGAAATTCTTCATCAGAATATAATTTGTCAGAATCATTCAAAGTATATGCTACTTTGAACATTTCATCATTCAAATTAGATTTTGATAACAAAATCTCTTTATTGTAAACCCTTTTAACCGACGATTTTGGATGATTGACCGCTGAACTCGAACTTTCAGACTCAAATTTTGACTCTGACTCCTCATCCTTATGCAACACCTGATCGACCACCTTTTTATTAACACAGACTCATGATCAGTGTCAGATGATGTGAACGTGACGTCAATATTTTCTGGTAACTCATCAGATATTTCAGACTTCAATTTTATATTGACTGCCTTTTTTACTTGCTCCTCATTTGGTTTTCTGGGAGAATAACCTTCCCAGATCGGAGGCGGACACTTGTTATAATTTTCACTTTGTTTCTTACCAGTATCCTTTTCTTCAGTCTTCTGTTCTTGAAATGCTTCGAAACCTGCAAAAGTTGGATAAATTCTATCAATCAAATAATCAGAACTAGAATAACTTTGCAATAATCGTTTGATTCTTTCATTCTCTATCTTTTCAATCTCCAATTCTTGCTTCAACTTTGCACATTCTTCAATATAGTGATTGATAGCCTTCTGCTTTGACATCATCACTGCATTCATCATGGTTAATGCATCTTCTCTCTCAGAGTTTGTCTTTTGCAAACTATTCACTGTTATGTTCAACACATCATACGATTCTTTCACATAGTTGACATCGAACAGTAATTTTTCTTTCATCTTGTTGAGCTCGCTATACTTCTCATCTTTCTCTTTGCAATATTTGAAAGGTTCCAAACACTTTAGACAAGGTTTCGTGATCTCAATAATTTTTTCAATTTCGATTATCTTTTCAACTTCAACCACTTTCTCAACTTCAATCACCTTCTTAGCTACTTTAACCTCTTCACTTTGTTCAGACTTCTCTTTTTGAGCAACACTCTCACATTTCATCTTTTTCTGTTCTTTTGCTGCTCGTCTCTCCTTCAGCTTCTCCAATCTATCTGCAAAATAAAACTGAAAACTTTCAGGAGATAATGAAGTTTTTCCAATGTTTATTTGTGTTTCTTCTTCATCATCACTGCTATCAGATGATGATTGATCAAAGACAGTTGTCTTTTCTGAACTATCATCTGAAGAAACAAACTCTCCATCTTGAATTTTTTTCACTGTTGTCAAACACACTCATCCATTCTTTCATCAAATCTGGTTCTTGAACTATTTGTGCAATGAATGCTCCAAGCTTTATATAAGGTGGAATGTATTTGTCCCAACTAAAACCTTCTGCCACTTTTTCATCATCTTGATCTATTATACCAAAATAAGCTCTTTTAGTTGATTCTTTGATCGCTTTCTTCTTTCCATCTTCAATTGCTTTTGATGATGATGGTGGTTGAGCAACTTGTTGATATATAGCTTTCCGATAATAATCATTATTCCCGAACGGATTCTGAGCTCCTCCTGCTTCTCGATTAGTACATTCCCTCTTGAAATGTCCTTTTTCCCTGCATCGAAAACAGGTAACTTTAGATTTATCGAAACCCAAAGTAGAAACATTTGCATCACGGAAATCATCTCTTCCTGTAATTATCTTAAATTTCTCAGCTCTCCTCAAAACACTCGCTAAACACCACTTAATATCCATAAGCTCCAATTCTTCTGCATCGATCTGATCGTAATCCTCTTTTGTCAGCATAGGATTTCCGATCCTTCCAGCAACCAAACCCTCATAAGATTCTAACACAGTAGCAAGTAATGCCATATGACCTTTAGCGACCTCTTCAGAGAAATTTTGACCATTCTGAAGATGCAATGCAATGTTGCAATGTAACACATGACCATTACTGCTGTTTGAGCTTTGAAACTGATGACTTGAGGTTGAAACATTCGGATTAACACTCGAGTATGAAGAAAAACTACTATTGCTTTTTGGACTTTGATTGATTGATCCAGATGAGTTTTTTGCGCTAAAAGCAGTTTGGATCTTCGGACTTGCTTCAACATCCTCAACACTTCCTTTGTAATACATCTTGATGTCTTGTTGACCACTTGGATTGTTCATTCTAGCAATCTTTTGTTGTTCAAGATCTTGTCCTTCAATCTTTTCAATGAACTGGGAAATTGTCAATTTGTCATATTCTCCAGTGTTTTTCAAAATCATCAAATATGTACCCCATTCTTTCTGAGGTAAAGCATCAGCTAATTTGTCAACCCATTCTTCTTGATCTTTGACTATTTCTAACAAAGACATAGATCACACTAAGTGACAATATCTCTCAATCAGCTTCTTTGAAGATTCACCTGGCAAACTCGTAAACAAATCAAATTCTTTCTTTAACAATGACTTCTTACTCCTGATCATTTTCTCACTTCCCTCAAACTTAACTCGAAGTGCTTCCCAAATCGAACGTGAAGTATTATCATGTTGAAGTAATATGAAGATGTCTTCTTTCACAGCTTGCTGGAGTAGACTAATCATCATCTTTTCTGCTTTGTACATATCTCGTTCTTTGTCCGACAACTCAGAAATAGTTTTAATAACACCCACATCTGTACGAGGTTTAACATACTTCTTCTCAATACATTCCCATGACCTCAAATGATTAGCTTGAACCCAGTTTTCGAATCGGTCTTTCCAACCATAATATTCTTCAATACCCATTAGCTTCAGGGGTTTTTGCAAAGTTCCTGTTTCATTTTCCATGTTCATGCTCTGAGTAATGGTAACAGGAGTACTCGGGGCAGTAGCAAATGCGTTATAGAATTCCTCTTCCATGTTTTGGTATCGAAGGATTTCTCAAACAAGCTTTCAAACGAACTGGTTCACCTCGTAAAACACCTGGAGATACAAAAACAAATGATCAGTTTAAACGAAACTGAATATGTGAACGTGTGTGACGGTTGAGTCAATCTAGGACTGGTGTCGAAGATTCGCGGGCTCGTTCAATGTATTTTGGGTATAATCACCGAATGAATGAGCCGAACACACAATTTACTTTGATTAGACCTCCAAATTGGACAATTATCTCAATCAAATGGGCTGACACTCTATAGAACTGACATCACTTTTGTGATTGGACCGATAATATGAATCACATGGGCTGACACTATCAATCACATGTTTGAATCGAGTAACTGACAATCTCACATGCACAACTGATTACTGATTGGACCAAATTGTTTGTATAGTGGGCTGACACATGTACTCCTTGGGCTTCTACAATCACATGGGCCAATTTAATATGAATTAATGAGCTTCGAAACCATTTATGTGAAACACATTTTGATTGGACCTCAAATGTGTATGGCCGACAACTGTTCTTTCTCAATTAGTTCTATTGGACCTCAACTTTATCACATGCAACCCTTTAATTGTTCACATGAACCAATGAATTCAATATTCAATCTTTGAAAATGGCCGACAATTAACATATATCACATGCAAACAGATTACCCTTTTCAACCTTGGCAGACACCTATTACGATTCAATTGGACTGATTACAATAATCCACGTGAAGACTGTTGATTTTCAAACCGATCTGATGCAAACTGAAATAAACTCCTCAAACGAAATGACAGTGCAATTCGTACGAAGTGATGACCTAGGTGCACTTCAAACAAAATGAAATACTAACTGACCATTCCGCGCGAAATGGATTCTAATTTCACACGAAATGGACGTATTGGTACGAAATGAAGTCAAATCATTCTATTTCGTGCGAAATGAATAATATTTTCACACGAAATGACAACATTCAAACGAAAAGGAGTTTTATTTCGTGCGAAATGACGACATGTTCGAACAATCCGATAGAATTTTGACAAATTAACCAACTTTTAAGATGCATTAGAGTCTGATATGTTCAAGGATTGATTAAAACTATATTCCCCATGTAATATATGAAAATCAGTTCATTTTAACCATAAAATCTCGATTAATTTTGAAAAAATGTGAAGAAAGTGAGTAGAAGTGAGATTTTTTGGATGAAATCAAGCTGAATCGGTAAGAACTCTTCCTCCTGAGCTCTGATACCACTTGTAGGATCGTCGTGCGACCTTAACGAGTCGTTCAGAAGAGTTTTTGATCAAAACGAGAGGCGAAAACAGATGTTTTGATGATGAATCAGCTTGTAATGCACTTAGAATCACTTAAACTGTCTCTTGTATTGATATGAAAGCTTTACACGACCTGGAGACACTTTGGCAGAGCTTTGCTACCGGAATCCAAAGTTACAAATGAAATCTCAAGTCACCTATTTATAGGATTTTTCATTTCTCACGAAATGGATTTTTCATTTCGCACGAAATGGACTTTTCATTTCGCACGAAATGCCATTTCGTGTGAAACTGCCATTTCGTGTGAAATGGTCAATCAGCACTAAAACCCTATTTCTTTGACTATCGAGCTCTGGTTTATCCTATCTAGATACAAGACTCGATACAAGACGAAGTCGACAGACATATGCACCAACAAACTTCCCAAAGCACCAGGAGGAAAAGTGTTTATGCGTGCCATGACTGATTACTTTTCCAAGTGGATAGAAGCTGAAGCCTTTGCTCAAGTCAGAGAAAAAGAAGTGATATCCTTTATTAAAAGAAACATTATTACCAGATTTGGTATTCCCTCTGAAATTGTTTGTGATAATGGATCCCAATTTATTGGGAGTAGAACTACTAACTTTTGTGACAGCTGGGGGATTAAGATGATAACATCAACACTAGTCCACCCACAAGCTAATGGTCAAGCTGAATCATCCAACAAGATCATCATCAACAATTTAAAGAAAAAGCTTGGATCCAAGAAAGGAAAATGGGCAGAAGAGCTACCTTATGTGCTATGGGCTGATAGTACAACTCCCAAGAATGCTACTGGCCAAACTCCATTTTCTTTAGTGTTTGGAGCAGAATCAGTGATCCCTACAGAGATGGTGGTTCCCACTGCTAGAACAAGCATCCGTGATCCTGAAGGAAATGCTGAAAACTTGGTTCAAGACTTGGATACCATAGAAGAACTCAGGGATTTGGCAAGGATAAGAATGGCTAGTTATCAACAAAGGATGGCTGGAGCTTATAACAAAAATGTCAGGATCAAAAAGTTTCGAGTTGGTGATATGGTGTTGAGGAAAGCATTCCAGAACACCACAAATCCTGCTGATGGCAAGTTAGCACCAAAGTGGGAAGGCCCCTATCTAATTGAAGCTGAGGCAGGAAATGGGGCATATCGATTATTAACAATGGAAGGTGATTTGCTACCAAGAGTTTGGAATGATGTCCATTTGAAGAGATATTTCATGTAAAAAGGATTTAGGATCCTTGGCTGTCTTCATTTCCGATATTCCTGAAGGATCCTTAGAGGATAGATGATCCTCATTCTGGTAATGATCTGTTCTTACGTTATCTAATCCTTTAATTAACTTTGTTACAAGGAGAAGGATCCTAGATCCTTTATCCTTTTTTCACTTAGTTCTGAGTTTTGCAGAAGATTGATGTATCCTTGACAAAGGATCAGGTATCCACAGAAGTCTCCTAAGTTGTTTGGGCTTGTCCCCAGTTTTTTGGGTTTATCCCCAGTCTTTGGGCCTGTCCCCAGTTTCGCCAGTAGCGCACGATGATCCTGGTGCAGTTCAAGGCAATGGGACCAGTACCCGCTTTAGGGGCTGACAATTTCATTGTACTGGTTGTATTCAGGATCCTACGTATAATGGTAGACGTACCATACATCCGTTCCTAAGGTTTCTAACGTTTTCACATTAGCTAAGGTTTTGGCATTTTCATGTCACTAAGTTTGGATAGTCGCCATTGAGGGCCATACTCCAGTTTACACAAGATCCTTTGGGCTTGTCCCCAGTTTATTGGGCTTGTCCCCAGATTGTTGGGCTCGTCCCCAGTTACTAACTCTTCTTTTATATTGGCTTAGTCCCAAGTTATGTTCTGTTTCAGGTTTCCAAAGCTAAATAGTTAAGGATCCTGGATCCTAACCTTATACTAAGGTTTTTCTTTTGGTTATCTTGATTACAAGTGTTAATGATTTAGGATCCTAACTTGGATTCTCAGGTATGATCCTTATTTACCTTGACTTTATTCTTGATTTATTTAAGTTACCCTTATTCTTTGACAATAGGATATGTGATCCTAAAATTATGCCACTTTTTGAACTTTTCGATTATAGGATATTTGATCCTTGATCATATCCTAAACTTTTTGACATAATCTAGTATACTTATGTTCTTAACTTGTATATTCAAAGAAATTATACCATAACAATTGAAAGGTAAATATTCACAGAAATAACAACACAAGATAAGCCAAAAGATTAAACTTTTATTTATTTAGCAAAAGATTAACCCTTCAAAGGTTGTCAAAACTACCTACCCCAAGCATCTACTAGCAATACGTGGCCCGTCCGCTGGGGTAGGTAAAGGGTGTCCATGATAAAAAGTTCTAAGTTATGCAGGAATAGAAAGACGGCAGGATAACAATGGCTTCATCCCCCAAACAGAGGATCCCTCCACCAATTGTCGTCCTACCTATTGTTCGAAGGATCAGTGATCCTTAAACCTAAGACTATTATTCAAGTACAGACCATTGTTTTAAAAACACCAACAACCAAAAAAACCTTAAACCATAAAAAATGGGCTCCGGCCACGTCTAGAAATTTCCATCATCGCCCATTGTTGCAGCCTACACCTTCGCTGCATCACCACCAGCCGCTGCCTCCTCAGCCTGATCCTTCAACCCGCTGCCACCAGCTTCAATCATCAGAACCTCTTCAGTCTCCTTTCATCATCCAGCTCCGCAAGCTTCTTCTTCCAGGCCTCTTGGTCCTAGGCAGTCCTGTCAAAGTTTGGATCCTCAGCCTCCTTTGCCTTTTGAAGCTTGATCTTGAGCATGGCTATTGTAGCAGAAAACTTGGCACCCTCCATCACTTCCGCCTACTCCTGATCAGCTGTAATTTGGGCCAGGACCAGCTCCCTCTTCGCCAGGTTGACATCATTCTCGAGAGAGGCAATCTTCTGATCCTTTGCCAGGTACATCTTCTGGAAGTCCAAGTGCTTTTGTTCAGCCTCTTCAGCATATGAATCCAGGAGCATCTGGATCTCAGCAAATTTCTTCAAAAAAGAGAAACAGATGTCAGGATCCATTATCCTCATTATGGGAAGATCAGATTTAAAGATCCGGGATCCTTACCTCAGAGACGTATTCTTCGAACTGGTGTTGGATGAGAGGCAGGCCTTCAAGAGCTTCAGCAGCTTTCCTTTTCTTGGCACCTTTGCCACGTGTGCTCATGCTTTTGGGGTTCGAAACACTGGGGCTGGCAGCAAGTTGCTTCTTGATGGATTTTGAGGCAGCAAACGCATCAAGGTCACTGACACTGAACCTAGAGGTAGACCTTGAGGATTTTCCAGCGGCTACAATTGCAAAACACAGATAAGTATCCTTATTCTACATCTATTTAAATATTTAATCATTCATAAATGTGAATACTTACTTGACATAGTGAAGGAACCAGAGGATGCTTCTTGTGAATCCCTTGCTTTGGCTTGAAACGTTCTAACAGCAGGGTCAAGGCGCCAGAAGGTAGCAACCCTTTCTTTTGTTGCAGGTGTTTCTTGGATGAAAGAGAGTGAAATAGCTGCAAAAACAGAAAGAAGGATCAGTTATCCTCAAAAAAGAAAGAAGTCCTATTATGATCCTTGTCTAAGGATCCCATATCCTACCATGAGTGATCCACTTTTTAGGAAGGTTTTTCCCATCTGGGATTGAATCCCTCCTCACAAAGAAGAAATGGCTCTTCCAGTGGGTGTCGTTTTTAGTGGTTTTAAGGATTGGGTGAGGATCACCAGGTTTGTGTTTGAACAGAAAGCGGTGTGAACCATGGCTAACCAGGTTATACAGTTGACTCAACTCGGACATCCCTATTTCTATGCCCTCCCGCTCGATGATGTTCTCTATGGTGTAAAGAACTCTCCACATCATTGGCATGGCTTGAATATAGCACATGCCTGTGAGTGCGAAGAAAGACTGTGTGAAGGCAGGGAAAGGATAGGAGAATCCTATCAGAAAAGGGGTAGCCGGAAAAGAAACCCAAGTGTCGAAGATGCAATCACTCTTCATCGAGGAGTCAAAGGATCGAAAAATAGTTTCCGCCGGAAAACAATGGAAAATATGGTCAATCTCTGGATCAGTGAAGCGGCAGAGCTCCAATGAAGGATTTTTGGTAACGCCTTGGCTCTTCAGGGGACTATCCTTTTTAGGATCCTTGGCAGGAGAGGATCGTAGCTTCATTGTGGTATCGAGATTTTGAAGAAACAGAAGAACATAATAAGAAAATGTAGAGAGAAGGAGGAAGAGAGATACATGTTCAATCTATGGATGGTGATTTAAAGGAGAGTAACGCTCGAATTTAAATGCTAATTGATCCTTATCTCTAACATATATATAATGATGATTCTGTAGGTAGTCTTATCGCTGACGTCAGGTTCGTAACGGCTAGTTCGGATATAACGGCTATATTTACGTTAATCAGTTCGTTGGAGATAAGGCAGAAAATATGACTCATCAAGTTGTATTTTAATCCTCATATTTTGGGGGCAATTGTTAGGGATGGATTTTCTAAACCTATGGATCACGGATCCTCAAGTGCAGCCAGGATCACGGATCCTCAGTTCAGTTTGAATTAGGGATCCTCAGGAGACTTTGCAGGTTTAAGGATTCAGGATCCTCATTATTATCCTAACACTAACGGTTGTTTCCACTATGTTTGAATTCATTTTACAGGAGTACTCGAATGGGACTTGGTCTTGCCGAGATTCTAGGGGAATATGCTCCATGCATAGCTTGTATGACCGTTATGGAAGTCGTGGGAAGCTAGCATGATTTGCGGATTGTTATTTAGTTAGATTATTTTCATTTTTAAAAGGGGATAACAAGCTTGATAGTTAGAACAATTAGCAACACACACACTCTCGAGAACTCTCTACAACTTATTGGCGATTACACACATTTTGCACACTACTGATCCTTGTAACAAGCTTGTTACATCCCGATTTGTAACCTTTACTTGTTTAATATAGTTGGTGATCGGTAGTTTCCATCACCCGAGGTTTTTTGTGCCGGTGATCATATCTTGATTAAGGGCTTTTTCCTCGTATAAATCCTTGTGTCTCTTGTTCATTTCCTTTACAAACTGTTCGTACATTTGTTCATTCATTTAAGCATCACACCTCACAAAATAAGATTTGGTTGCATTATCCTAGTCTGATTTTTGACCAAAACATAATCGTTAGGACTCAGGATCCTTAACGGTAACATTTTTGGGGACAATTGTTATGGGTGAAATTCTGAGCCCATATCCTGGATAGCATCTTGAATTATATCTTGATTATATGATAAATATTCATACTCAGGATGCTGACTCGGTATATTGGTAACATCCTGAGGTGGTATCCTGAGGGTCACTAACGAATTATATGCAGGGAGTATGAGTACAAGTCCACAACGGTCACGAAGACCTCTTCCCCTGAAGACTCGGTCTAAGTTGTTCGAAGAAGAACGTTGAGGCCGCTTTACTTGGTCTCACACTCACTACTCTCGAGCTCTCATACTTTCCCTCGCAACTCTCACTTTCTGAAAAAACATTGTAACACTTAGTAGCGATCTGGTCAATATCCTGCACTGTATCCTGACATTTGAAGTAATAAGAAGAACAAGGCAGCTGCGATTGTCAACTCCCGAGGTTTTGTGCCGGCGATCTAGATTGATCAATGGCTTTCCTCGTACATCTCGTGTCACCCTTTACTTTTTGCTCATTGTTTGATCATAGGTATAGCTCGATATCCTGAGCTATATCCTGAAAACTGTCTTTTGCAAACAACTAAATCAGGATATTTTCGATACACATTCTTAGCACACTACCTCACTTAACTAATTTGATCACTAAATTGCTTAGGTAATTTTTGACCAAAACAGTTCTTTCTTTTGAAAAAAGAAGTTATGCTTTTATACTTCCCCATAGCATAATCTAATAACACAACAAGTTAACAAATCACCCTAAATTTCAAGCTCTAATTTCTATCTAAATCACATTAAGATTGAACAAATAAAAAAAGACATAATTACATAAAGATTCAACAAGTTTAGGGCAAAAATTAAGCCCTAATTTCACCCTTAATTTCAACCTAAATCATATTGCAGCCCTAATTAAACCTAAATATTAAAAACACATACCTTATGAAGATTAAACCTATATAAGTAAAAAAAAATTAAAACGGTGGGTCGAAAACGTATATATCTAAAAATTCTATACGAAACGTACATACATAACACTGCTGAGCGAAAAGTTTGGGAGGTTGGGCACCCCGACCCCTTGAAAGTCACGGCCCTATACTTCATACTACCGTTTTTAATATATGTTTAACACGTATATGTTTTTAAAATATGTTTAACAACCAACTTCTTTGTATCAAACCTGCCAGAAGGGATACAAGAAAGTACGTTACTCAAGAAGTTCGGGGACCTTAGAAGCGTGTATGTGGCAAGGAAAATAAATAAACAGAAGATCCTCTTCGATATGCCTTCGGCAAAGACAAGGAAGAACAAGTACGTTAATATTATTAGTGGCGCCTTGGAAGGCACCCAACAAAATTTTCACACTGTCAACTTACACGACCCTATCTCATTCAAATATTATTAGTGAGAAAGATTGACAGAATGTTCATTAATAAGGAGTTTATTGATCAGTGGTCGGATTTGTGTTTCATTGCGCTCCTGAGATTCCTTTCGGATTACTCCCTGGTTGTTTTAAAATCAATTCCTTTAGATTTCGGTCCTATCTCATTCAAATATTTCAAATCGTGGTTGGACAATCTTGAGTTTAAAGAAGTTATTGCGGATGCAGATGTGGGTTTGGTAGGGGCTTGAATGCTTGGAAGATTTGGAGGAGATGGATGCTAAAAAGTTGAAAGATTTGCTGCAAAAATCAAGGGTCAATTGGGCATCTTTTAGCAACGAAAACTCCGCATTTTACCACTGGTAAATCGAACACAAGGAAATTTCTAACAAGATCCATGGGTTGGAAATTGGGGGAAGGTGGTGTAATATCCCAAACATTGGGTTGGCAATGGGTCAGGTTCGGGTCGGGTATTGGTAATCTCATACCCATACCAGCTTGTAAAATCGTGTCACATACCTGACCCAATACCCGTCGGGTAATTACCCGTCGAGTATCGGGTATACCTATTAATTTGTTAAATAATATACGTTTGGGTTTCCAAATACATTTTTTACTATTATAATTATTATATATTTTATTTATACAATAACTATTATAAATTAAAAACATATCTTACATAATATAAGTTTTATCATAAGTTAATAATAATTTTATAACACTTATACACTTATATGTATATACTTAACAACATACAAAATATAAATACTATTATCAAATACATATACTAAATAAAAATTTATTTTTTTACATTATGAACATACTAACATAAATCACTAATAGACGAGAGTTAATGGAAAATAAAAATATAAATTAAAAAATCCGGGTATATAGTTCGGGTAAACGGGTATGTGGTTTTGGGTCGGGTATCACCTAATCCCAAACCCGACCCATACCCATGAAATTTTTTAAAACTAATCTCATACCCTACCCAATACCCGTCAGGTATCGGGTATACCCGTCTCATTTGTGTTAGGTTTCGGGTATACCCGCTGGGCTCGGTTATTTTTGCCATCCCTACCCAAACATAATTAAGAAGGAGATTTACTGCTTCTTCAAAGCTAAATTTATGAAAAACATGACGGCTTTGACGAATCTCAATTGCAACGGCTTTGAGACCTTTACAAGTTCGGATCAGACTTTGCTAGTCTCTTCTATTTCAGTGACAGGAGTTAAATCCATGGTCTAGGAGTGCAGTGACAATAAGGCTTCCGGAGCCGAAGAATTTAATCGAGAATAACCGGGTTGTTACATTTCTTTAGATTGGACTAAGTGGTCGGGATTTAATGTTTAATTGCTCTTTGTTTTAGCGGTTGTTTGTAGTTTTGGTTTGCTAGCGGCTTGTTAGTTGTTTGTTTAATGAAAGTCGTCGTTAAAAATGATAACTTTTCACGATGATTTCTCATACTATTCTACCATGAATCATGTTGGTTGCGTGATTTTTTTTTTTTTTTTTTGCGATGTTTGATTATGAGTTGAAGAGCGCTACACTTTATTTGGTTGTCATACAATAAAGAAGGGTTAGAAAAAAAGGACAAGAAAGCTTTATGAGAAGTTAAGACCTTGGTTCATTTCGTTATCTTTTTGGTTCAAGTGGTATACGTTCAAATAGTTAAAAGACTCTTTACAAAACCAAGATTAAAAGCATGATGAGATGTTCAACACTTTGTAAGGTTAGTGTTATTCCTTTTGTCTTTAGGTTCAAGTGGTATTCTTCAAATATTTCCAACACTTTTTACAAACCTTATTTCACCATATTGTTTATTACCTTAGTTTTTCATTAGCAAAATTCTTTATCTTTGTCTCTCTATTTAAATTCGAACGATCCTGCCAATAAACTTTATTGGCATTCACATTCTTTATTTGCTCCAATTGTTTGTGCTTCCCTTCCAAAGTGATGTGTCAACTCAGGGGCGGATGTATTATGGAACAAGGGGTAGCCTCCGCTACCGCTTGGTCGGAAAATTTTTGACGTTTTTAGTGTAAATTTTGGAAAAATTTGACGTTTTTTCGATTTCGTTACCGCTTATTTATAAAACGTTACCGCTTTGTCGGAATCCTAGATCCGCCACTGTGTCAACTTAATTAGCTCTCAATAGAAGGTGGTTGATGAAGACAAATGAGATGGTTTTCCTAACTGAAAATTGGGGTGGGTTGAAAACTCAACATGATGAAATGGAAGCCTTCTTAGGATAGAATATTCTTCCATTTATTTTTTTGTTTTATAGTTCTGTTATATAAGAGATGCAACTTTTATATGGTATAATATCAATCACCATTTTGGTGGGGTGGTAGAGGCTTTGTGTCTCTTGGGGAGTGACCAGGGTTCAATTCCTGGCATGTGATAAAAGTTGGTGTAATTTAGGAGTAGTATTATGTAACCTTTGCCGTTCAAAAAAAATATGGTATAATAAAGTTTGGAGTTAAATTCGGTTTTGTTTTCTAGGTTGACATAAATAACCATTTTCATCGATTTACCTCCAAAATTATTTATTAGTTGTTTCATTTTTATCCAAACCTCTAACATCATTCATTGTGAATTTTAACCCAAGGAATGATCTTGGAATATCAAGATGCCCATCACATGTACGAGTGTGAATTTCTTGCACAACACAAACCTAACATGGAATTCGTGAGTTTAAGTTTAATTTAAATGAGTTCGGGTCGTTTTTATGTTGAACCGTGAACCCGTTTAGCTAAACGAACCGGTTCGTGTCAACTCTTATCCACACCTCTAACATCATTCATTGTGAATTTTAACCCAAGGAATGATCTTGGAATATCAAGATGCCCATCACATGTACGAGTGTGAATTTCTTGCACAACACGAACCTAACATGGAAATCGTGAGTTTAAGTTTAATTTAAATGAGTTCGGGTCGTTTTTATGTTGAACCGTGAACCCGTTTAGCTAAACGAACCCGTTCGTGTCAACTCGATTGGTTCGAGGGTTGACCCATTTAACCCATTTATATATATATTCAAAATGTGTTAATATCGTAAATTAAATTGGTTGAGTATTTCAGGCAATAGTATAACTAAAAAGAAATTTTAGAAAAATTTGCTTAAGATTTTATAATTGAAATGTGATTTTTTTATATATATATTTATATTTTTTGTTGTAAAATTTTGGTTTAAAAATACCAATATGCAAAACAAAATTAAAATATTCGGCATGGTTCGGGTCATGTAAAATTTTTGAGTTTGGGTCGTATCGTGTCATGTCGTGTCGTGTTGTGTTGGGTTGGAATTTGTGTAAAACTTTAGGGTTTGGGTTGGATCCGCCAATTCATGAATGCGACTCGTCTAGCACCCATGTCACATGATAGGTACATGGGTTTAACTTAACGAGGAAATGGAAGTTGTTAGAGGTGTGGATAAAAATGAAACAACTAATGAAATTTTGGAGGTAAATCGATGCTTTAAATTTTTTGAAGAGAACTGATTAGTTTTGTCAAACCTCATGGAGCAAAACCAAATTTAACTTTAAAGTTTATAAATCGTCTCAACATATTCATTCGCTATAGAAAAAAATCATTCTTATAACACTTTTTGATTTTTCAAATCTTGTATTAGTGTTTATTTCAACTTTGCATTTTAAGACTTTCTCATTAACCAAACCTTTTAAAAACCTTAGAAATATTTTAGAAAACTTTGCTTTAGTTTGTAACCTTAGAAATATTTTATAAAACTTTGCTTTAGTTTGTAAAATCTATATGTACAACTTTTATCTTGTATAACTTCTTAGGCTGCACGAATCCTTTCGAAAAATTCACATAATCAACCATCATAACTTTGACTCTTATACAACTTTCCGGCTTAAAGCATTAGCAACAACAATTGTCTTGCCTTAATGATACAACATGTCAAAATCATAGTTTTTACTAGCTTCAATCACCTTTGTTGTTGCATATTAAGGTCATTATGGTCGAAGTACTTGAGACTTCTATGATATCATATCAATGAATCATAAAGTTTACTTCGTATAAGTAACGTCACCGTATCTTCAATGTATTTATAGTCACAACCAGTTCGAAATCGTGAGTTGCAAAATCAGCTTTATGCTCAAATGTGAAGACTCCATGGCTATTTCTCTAATGAGGAAAATCGACTCATGTATTTGTTTATGTGGATGTCATATACATTTTTTTTTACTTGTAACACTACCTCGTCAACTTTTGATCCTTTTATACAGAAACTTATCCCATGTTAGATTATAAAAAATAATTATCCAAGTCAGCCTTTTTGAATATTTGAAATGTCATTTATCAATATTGATTCGTTTAATGGATAACAATTAACAAGTATATAGTTTTTTAGCTTTTCCCCAACTACATGTATTTTTTTATAAAAGTTTAGGAAATCTAATATAAAATTTAATATATAATTTTTTTTACCTTTTCCCCAACTACATGTATTTTTATAAAAGTTTAGGAAATTTAATATATACCAAAAGTAGATTGAGAGATTTTTCGAACAATATAAAAAGGTATATTGGTTTTTTACCTGTTGATCCCTAACTTTATCGTATTATAAGTCATATTGTGACCATTTCTTTAACGAGGAAACTAACAAACTGGTTTTTGGTAAAACAATTAGAGCACCCGCAAATGGTCTTCTACAAACGGTAAAAAAAACGACCACATATGCATGACCACTTATAGAGTCGTTTGTCGTGAGGAACACTTTCATGAAGATGACAATCAAACCCGAACCTCATAGGTAAACTTAAAACCTGATACGGGGTTGAGTAATCGAGTATGGGACCGGATTTGGGATTTGTTTTTATTTTTTCGCTGGTTTGGGATTTGATGATATACTCGTTTACCCGACCTGATTACCTGATAAAATGTACCCATTTACCCGGATTGTATACCCGGTATAATTTGTATTTATTTTTTAAAATATGTATTATATGGTATATCAATTATTGTCATACACTATTTTTGTTATCTATACATTTGAGTATTTTTTATATACATTCTGGTATTTTATTTATATACATTTTAGTTATCAGATATATATATTTATAGTGAGAATGTTAAATGTAATAGATTAGTAGTTACCCCATAGATACCTGACGGGTAAACCAAAACCCGAGATATTTGGAACAGGTTTGGGGGTTGGGTAATCATGTATGGGACTGGGTGTGTGAGAAGTTTTTATTTATTTCATGGGTTCGGGATAAGTTTGGGATTTGATTATATACCCGTTTATCCGACCCGATTACCTGATAAAATATACCCATTGACCCGATTGTATACCCGGTATAATTTTATTTATTTTTCAAAATATGTATCATATGATATATCAATTATTGCCATACACTATTTTGTCATCTATGCATTTGAGTATCTATTTTATATACATTGTGGTATTTTATGTATATACATTATAGTTATATGATATATATTTATAGTGAGAATGCTAAATGTAATAGATTAGTAGTTAGGAGATAGATACCGATGAGTTTTGGGTCGTGTATGTATTTTTTTTTTTTTAATTAACCGGTGTTGAGGCAGAATGGAAGTTGAACATTACATAAACATGTTCGATGATTTAGTTAAGAAAAATAAATAAAAAAGTAATGAAAATATGAAAAAAGATAAGGATGAACAAATAATTTTCTACATAAATAATCAAGATCTTGATGTTCTGTCAGGTGACTAGACATGTTTAGAGAAAAATAACCTCCATGTTGGTCTAATACATTGTTGTTTAAAAGAAAACTGAATAACAAAGTGATATACAAATATTTGGTTTAATAAATAGGTTTACTTGTCTTTCAAACTCCTTATATTTTAAGTAATAACAAATAAAATAAAGTGAAACATAAACATCAATAATTTCATATAATGATAAATGTTAGTAGTGTGATTCCCCTGCGTTACATGGTGGGAATTCGATCGATATCATTCCGTTCGTTATGGTACTTTCAGTCGCTATAACAAACAAAAGATAAAATAAAAAAATAATGTATGATATGTACAAAAGGATAAATCACGAAAACAAATTCCGATAAACAGTTCCAATAAGACCGATACATGTACCTTTGTTATTGGCCAAAGAAGGTTGGATTCGTTACAGTATCAAAATTACAGGTAATGCAATTGTTTATAAGTACTAGCGATTGTACTTTATAAACCAAGAAAAAAAAAGGACAAAATATAACAAACAAACAAAAAACATGCCTACAATCAAAACCATCACCTACACAAAGAACAAAATTGTCTTAAACTGAAACGCTCAAATCCATGAAAGGTTAAAACGCCATAAAAATTTGAACGTTCATATCATAACATAAATTTTACCAAAATACCCTTATGATTAATTATAATAATCGCAGCCGTCAAGGCGTTTTATACAACATTAATCCAAACTATCAAACCACAACTTACTTACAAAAGGCATTAAGTATAAAATTTGACATTTACAACCTCAAAAAGAGTTTTGGCCCGTTTGACATTAAACATAACCGGAAGCGCATAGAGGGCAATGAGGTGTGTTCGTCCCAAACTCGTCATTCCTAAGCATGCAATTTACCTATCATTTAAATCACAAAAATACATTCATAAGTATATATCATTAAACACTAAAACTACATTTTTTATTCTTCATCTTATTTGACCCGTTAGCAAAGTCATATTTCCATATCATACTTTATGTAATTATTTCATCCGCACCACAATTCGTCTACAATGAACTTATTCTTCATAATTTTGGGTCAAAATCAAACCATTTTCATATTCCATCATCTTTGGGTTATTTGACCCATTCATAACAAGTTAAAATAGTGACCATTTCAATCTTATTACTAATTCATTCATCTTGACCCGTTTGACAACGAGTCATGTCATCATCATAAACTTCTACTCATTTTGGCATGTTAGTAACGGGTCAATGCGCATCATTTACTTTCTCATTCCTAACCATTACTTCAAAACTCAACTCATCAATTTACTATGTTCTATACTACAACTTTCAACTAGAATTAATATAACGAGACTTTCAGCTTAATTTACATTAAGAATAGACGAAGTTCATATGAACTTACCTTTGTTTTGCGTTGCTTGCGAACTGAATTGACTTGTACCTTCTTCCTTCACGCCTATAATTTCACATTCAACATACTTTCAATCTCATGCTTTTATCTCACAATTACATTAACATAATGAGCTAACAACTCATCATTTCACCAATTCTAATCAATTACCATCATGTGCATATGAAATCATCAACTTTACATAAGAACCAATACTCAAGCATTTCATCAAACACATGGTGTGTATAACATTAGCAAAGCATAATGTATAAGTATCTTATACATAACCTCACTAGTTCATATCAAGATCACCGAATTCAACTAATTTCATATAATATTCATTCATAATCAATTTCATCTATCAAATACTCATTATAAACGACTTCATACATAATCATTACACTAATTGTACAAAATTCATCATTACACTTCACAATATCCTTACTTCAAGTGGGTTTCCACTTTTAATCGTCAATTCAGACAAATTTAAGCATAATTCATGTTCTATGTGGTGTTTATAACCCTTACTCATGCTAATTTCACATAATTTCATGGATTGCTTGAAACCCATTTCATACAAGATCATCAAAACATAAAATTCCACTTACCCTATGCTTTAGTGTGCTTAGATGATCATGAAATCAAAGACATGCATGAATTTTAATTAGTTTTCATCCTTCAATTGGCAGCATTTTCATTGTGCTTTCATGTGTGTTTTTCTCCCTTCTTCTTCCTCTGGTCGACACCCACGTCTCACTCACATTCAGTATTTTTAATTTTGTTATAACACTAAGTTTTCATATTACACTTTCAGCCCTTCATGTTTTAAAGCATGTCACTTTAATATCAAACTATTAACTAGGTTACCTTTCACTAGATTAACTTTGTTCATACTTAAACAATAAAAGTCTATAATTATCATTTTCCATTTAAGACAACGTATGTAAAACATTATAATATAACATATAAAATTTGGGGTGTTACATAAATCTCCAAGAGGACGAAAAGAAAAGTGTGATTTAGGTGAAAGTAGATCCCGATACTAAGGAGTAATAACTTTTTTTTAATGGTAAATAATTATTCTGTGATGATAGAATGGGAGTCAGGGTCGAGCAGTCATATGTCACGATCTCATGGTGACTTGTTATGAAACAGTTGTGTATATGGCTTTTCTTATCAGGTTAATTGGGAAGTTCTGCAACAATTGAATGGCTTCTCTCAATGTCATCAGGTAAGGTAACTTGGGAATAAACAAATTTATCCAGAATCTTAGTATGCAGTCATTTGAAAATCGTTTTAAGTAAGCACATGCATATTTTTTCCTTCTACTAAATCTCAATTTACATAACTCAAACGACACATTTTATTGTATATGTATATCCCGATGCCGGATCTTGAATTAACCGAATTTTACGTTTACAAGATTTAACGTGTGGAAAATTCGTTAAACAGAGTCCTAATCATGGACTAAAGGTAAAAACAAACGTTGTGCTCCAATCTTATTAAAATTTGAGAAAAGATGGAGGTTCGCCTCTAATGTAACTCCTTTACAAAGCGTGTCAAAAGAGAGGTCTAAAATATCTACCATTCAGCATCACTATTTATAAGGTGAGTGAGTGAGTGAGTGAGTAAGTATTATGTGCATCATAAGTGATTGAATATCACTAATGGCGTATCACCTTTGTGTGCATGACCTCGTGCGCTAGGCATAGGTCATGCGCTCCTAGTTCCCTCAAACTCTCCTATCTCTATTGATTCCTACTGAAACTCAGTCCTCAATATATACAGACTCATGACTCATGTACATGATTTCTAAGCTATGGACATATGAAATATGCACTAACAGTCTCCCCCTTGGACATAGCTAGAAATCTTTGATCTTCAGTCTTGTTCTGCTCGGTATTACATCTTTAAGTGAAACCGCAATCTCCCCCTTGAATAATGCTCCGATTTATCTTCATCTTACATAATTTGACGCTTACGAGTTTTCTCTGTTTGTAGATTTGACGCTGTAGCTTATTTACACATTTACCCACACAAACAATGTCTTAACAGTCTCGTTGCTACGGTTCAATCATTCAACATTACCAGGTTATCATAGAAGATTTTGACCGAAAATCTTTTTGGATTTTGAAAATTTAATTTCGGAAATGAAAACGTATAGAAATCAAATATTTACAGTTTATAATCTTGCAAGTGTCAGAGGATCTTATCAGTTTGATTGAGACATATCAGAGGCACCGTTGTTCTTTTGATTAAAAACAATCAGTTTAAACAATTCACATTGATTATCGGTATTAAGGTCCATTTAAACTCAATAAAAAAACTTTTGTAATTCTTACCGATACGTTAAGATATATTAGATGCATTAAAATCCTAAGGGCCTCATTATCTCAGCATACCCCCTCATCATGTAACACCTAAGTAATGCCTTTAAATGTCATCAACAGTGATTTGTGTAAAAATAAAGCTGAATACTTAAACACTACGATCAGAACGATCTTTCGATACACAGAGACCGTCCAATATTTAAGTAAAACAAAGAAAATAAAACAAGTTGAAATTGTTTAGATCTTAACCACCAGTTCCATATTCACATATGCACAGAGGTGGTCCAAGACTTAAACGAAACACCAAGAAAAATAAGTTAAAGCGTTTAGGCAATAACTTCTAGTTTGATACTCACGTATACGTAGAGGAAATCCAATACTTAAAACAAAATAAAGAAATAAAAAAAGCTGAAATCTTTTGAAAAGAAAACACATAATCAAAGTGACTTTTCATATAGCAATGAAAGTTCACATACTTGCTGGTTTCTATGTCTTTCAGCGATTACCGAGCTAGAACACAATCACGAAGGATATAACTAAGTATTATACTTTCAACCTCGTTTTCCAATAGAATTAGGTTTTTCTTTTACTTTGTATTTGTTGGTGCATATGTCTATCGACTTCGTCTTGTATCGAGTCTTGTAATAGATTAGATAGATCAGGGCACGTTATACGAGAAATTAGAGAAAATATGGGATGTGACCATTTCACACGAAACGGAACATGGCCATTTCATACGAAATGGGACTGGCCATTTCGTGTGAGCCATCTCGTGCGGAATGGGTTGCCTATATATAGTTGCCTTGAGTCTTTCATTTGTAACGGTTTTTCGATTCCGGTAGCGAAGCTCTGCCGAAGTGTCTCCAGCATTGTAAAACGATCTGATATTAATACAAGAGACAGTTTAAAGTGAATCTAAGTGCAAATCAGCTGAAATAACTCTGATACGTATGTTTCCGCCTTTCGTATTGGACGAGATCTCTTCTGAACGACTCGTTTGGTCGTGCAAACGATCCTACAAGTGGTATCAGAGCTCAGGAGGAAGAATTCTTACCATTTCAGTTGAAAATTTCTGATTTCTACACATTTTCTTCACATTTTTCAAAATTAAACAAGTTTTCACTGTTAAAATGGCTTAAATTTCTCATATAACGTGCAAAATACTGTTTTAACAAACCCTTGAAAGAATCAGACCTTAATTCGAAGTAAAACTTGATCAATTTGTCAAAAAATCTGTCCGATCGTGTGACGTCAGCACCATTTCGCACGAACTGGATACCAGATCGTTTGAATTTGCTTCCATTTCGCACGAATTGGGTCTCATTTTGCATCAAGTGTTCAATTCGCTTGAAATTGTTTACCAATTCGCACGAATTGTGTATTCAGAGCTCCATTTCGCACCAAATGTCTTCATTTCGTTTGAGCAGGGTCCATTTCGCTTGAAAGGTTCATTTCCTTTGAGCAGGGTTCATTTCGCTTGAAAGGTTCATTTCGATTGAAAAGGCCCAGTTCATTTGAAGAGCATTTCGTTTGAAGAAATCCAATTCGTTTGAAAAGTCTGATTTTGTGAAACTTTAGATACCGAATCATGGAGAACGAGTTCTACAATGCCTTTGCTACCCCGATCACTATAACTCAGAATACGATGCTAGAAAATGAAACTGGCACCACGCAAAAACCGCCTAAGCTTATGAGTATTGAGGATTATAGTGGATGGGCGGAACGTTTTGAAAATTGGGTTCAAGCTTATTACTTAGATGCATGGAAATGTACTGAATATCGATATATTAGACCAGTTAAGGACAACGGAGAGAAGGTTGATATTAAAGATCTAGGTGTTGATGAGAAAAAGAAATACAAAAATGAAAAGATGATGGTTAGTCTCTTGCAGCAAGCTATTAAGGAAGAAATTTTGATTTTACTTCAACACAACGGAAGTGCACAATCAATATGGAAAGAACTAAAATCGAAGTTTGTTGGAAGTAAAGAGATGATCAAGAACAAAATGTCGCTTTTGAAGAAAGAATTTGATCTATTTCATGGATTGAAAACTAAAAACACCAAGCAGATTATTGAAAGATATTGCAATTTGGTGATGAACATGAAAAGATTGAATATCACGAAAGATAAAGAAGAATTGATTGAAAAATTGGCCGATGCGTTGCCACATGATATTTGGGGCACGTATCTTATGATGTTGAAAAGTAAACCTGAGTTTGACAATTTAACGCTGAGCGAGTTTATTGAACAACTCGAAGCTCAAGAGATGGAACAACGAAAGATAGCGAGAATGAAGGATTTTGATGGTGAACAAGATATTGGTCTGTATTACAAAGGAGGTACTAGTGATAAGACCAACATTGCACTAAAGATTGAAACTGCTTTCAATACAAAAAGCTCTTCTGGAGGTTCATCTCAAGGATCAAGTAGCAAAACGGGATTTTCTTCATATCCATCATTCGATCCAAATTTTTCAGCAACCAAGAGTGGCAAAGTACTACAATGCAACATTGCATTAAATCTTGAGAATTGTTATGGGTCATTTTCTAAGCATACATATCTTGACCAATATCCTGCTTTTATTGTTTATTTGTGACCAGGATGCTGGACGAGGATATTGCTAACATCTTGGGCGATATCCCGAGGTTGATCGAATTAATCACGTACTAGTTAAAGACTGGGACTTGCCAACGGTCAAATGGACTTCATCTCCTCAAGACTCGGGCATATTTGTTATGGGAGAGACGTTGAACCCGAAAGACTTGGTCTACAACGTTCGACTGAGGAATATTCGCTGGATCCCGGTTATTTAGGATAGTTTGTTACATTTGTTTTACTATAAATAGATGGGGGCGGATCAGAGTAAGGCACAACGCAACTTTCACACACTCTCAAACACTTTTGCTTTCTAGCTCTCAGCAGTCACTACACACAAACACTTGTATTCAAATCACTTTGTAACACCTAGTTGATTCGCTCTACATCCTGCACTATATCCTGATATTTGAAGCAATAGAAGAACAAGGCAGCTGCGATTGTCAGCTCCCGAGGTTTTGTGCCGGCGATCTAGATTGATCAAGGGCTTTCCTCGTACATCACGTGTCAACCTTTACTTTTCTGCTCATTGTTTGATCATAGATACAGCTCTATATCTTGAGCCGTATCCTGAAACTGTTTTTATAACTAACTTGGTTAACATATTTTTCACAGATAATTTTAGCACACTACCTCACTTAACTAATTTGATCACTAAATTGCTTCGGTAATTTTTGACCAAAACAATTTGGCGCCCACCGTGGGGCAAGTGGTGCTCTCTTTACTAAAAATCTTTGTGAAATCATTAATTGGTTTTCTGTTTTCGAAACTTTTTGCCACATTATTTACAATGGCCTCAAGATCAAACATGAGCCCCTCCACTATGTCTGCTGCAACCTTTGCTACTACCGGTTCGGTGCTTCCACCACCTCCTCCAAGGATGTCATTTTCTTTACAACCTCAAGATGTTATCCCTACTCGGAGTGTTCAGGGATCTGCTCCCGTTTTAGCCTCTAATGATGAAATTCTAACTTTATTTGGAAGTGTGCAGGAACAAATGAGGCAGCAACAGGAAACTAACCAAATGCTGTTAAGAGAAATACAACTCTTAAAAGCTAGCTCGAGTAGACCTGCTGAAGAAACTGTCACTCCTATACAGCCCAGGGCTTTTAACTTCAGTTCCGCAGTTTACACTGAGGATAACAGGGGGAATATCGTCCCAAGCCATTCTCAGAATCATACTCCTGAGATACCCTCCTCGGTCAGGATGTCGACTGTGAGGAGTTCAGGATATGCTTCAGGATATGGCCAAAATCCTCAGACCGGTAATGTGTCAAATAATAATAATCTTGCTACTAACAATAATGGATCTTTGCAGGATGCAGGTATGACATCAACATTTACTAGGGAGCTTCAGAAATTGAAGGACATGATATCCAGTGTACCTAGAGTAGTCCAGCCAATTCCGGAAGTATCCCAAGATAGCCACAGGATATCTCGCTTTGCATATCCTATCTGTGATGCTGAAATCCCAAAAAGATTTCAGACTCCCAACATGAAGCTGTATGATGGGACTACGGATCCTGAAGAGCATATTGCCTAGTATAGGGAAAGAATGGAGATTAACCCTATCCCTCCGGAGCTCAAGGAAGCATGCTTGTGCAAGGGTTTTGGATCTACCCTAACAGGATCAGCCTTAAAATGGCTATTAAATGTTCCTCCTCACTCAATTACTTCGTTTGCTCATTTGGTTAATTTATTTAATAGTCAGTTTTCTTGCAGCCGGAGTTTTGAGAAACTAACCAGTGATCTTTACAGGGTAACTCAAGGGCCTCAGGAATCCTTGAGGGATTATATGAACAAATTCAGTCGAGAATCCTTGGATATCCCACATCTTGATGTTGCAACAGCTGTGCAAGCTTTTAAGATGGGGTTACAAAAGGATTCTCAGTTTTATCAGGATCTTGTAATGAATCCCTGCAGGAATCTCGGCAAAGCTCGTAACAGGGCTTTGAGATATATATGTTTGGAAGATTTGATTTATTCTTTGAAACCCAATACTAACTTAAGCATCGGAGGGGTGTTAGCCAAGCTAACACCCACCTTAGTTTAAGGATGTTTTGCAGTATATGCTCCAGGATATAGCTCCAGGGTGCTCACTCAGGATACTTCGGAAGATTAGAGGATTGGCCCCCTATCTCACGTATAAGGGATCCCGATCCCTTCACAGGTTTAAAGGTATTCACCTTTCTTCCGAATTGGGTTTAAACACCCCGCCTGGAGCGCAAGTTATTCGGGAATAGTTCAAGGTGGCGGGACCAGTCCATGTAAAAGTGGCTGACAATTTCGTTACTATTGGCTATATCCTGAATCCTAAAGGTATATGAGGATTGATCACCCTCTCTCACGAAAGGGTATTTTCATACTCTCTAAGGTTTAAAGGTTTTCACCTTTCTAAGTCTTAGAGTTTATACACTCCCGCCTGTAGCGCACGAAAATTTGGGATTTCCCCCAGAATTCAAGGGATTTATCTCCAGTACATTCGTGGGTTTTACCCCTGTAACATGAAAAATTGTCTATACAATGGGAACTGATATCCAGAAGATTTCTAAGTATTTGAAGACATTGTACACAGGGGACATTCCTACTAAGGCAATGGTGTAAAGCTCAAAGGATGAGGCTCGAAACTAATGCACTAAGTGTCTCAGACAGGGGACATCTTCATTGGAAAGGTTGCAAAGGGATTGAGGTTTGATAATAGGGTTATACCCTATTCCTGGTATGATCTTTCCTTTGTAAACATCGTTTAAGTTTTTGACAATACTATGTTTGGTAAAAGGTTAAACATCCTGATTAGGGTAAATTCTCGAGATATATTCTCAAAATATATTTTCAAAATACTTTTCAGGATGATTGATTAAGATATATGAAACTGGTGCTAGTTTGAAACTTTAATTAAGCAAGTATCGTCATAATAGGTTTGAAAATGGACTATCTTTTAATTTTCTCTAAAGGTGATTGAATTTTTAGAAATTCTGTTTAATAGAAGTTTTCTTAATATACCACTGAGTATATTGATCAAGATATTTTCAAAAGATAACAATACAAAATTTTTACAAAGCTAAGAATTACATTAAGTAATGCAAGGCAACAACAAATAAGCCATGAGATAGTTATATTATTAACAAGTCAAAAGTTGTGCTTTTGGTTTCACCTCAAACCAAAGCCCATCCGCCAAAAGCACGTTTAGTTTTTACCATACCTACATAACGGTTGAAGGTTTTATCTCAAAACGAAACCTGTCCACCTTCAACCGTTACGATATTCAAAACAGATTATACTAACCGATGACCAAGGGCTTCATCCTAAAACCTAGGGCCCATCCACCTTTGGTCATCGTATTGTTCTAATGCATGAAATATAAATTGTTCAAAGACAGGAAATGTAAATTGTTCTACAGACCATAACCATGAAATTTTAAAAAGTGGGCTCCGGCCTCAGCATATATATCCATCATCGCCCACATCGCTGCATTTAAGGGTCAGCTCCCTCCTTCATCGTAACATCTCCACCAGTATCCTTTCCAGCATTCCTCTCAGCAGCATCCTCTCCATCAGCATTTTCTCCAGAGTCACCACCAGCATCCTTTGAAGCTCCAGCATCATCCACCTTCTCAGTTACCTTGGTGGGCTCCTCTGCGACAGGTTTGGAAGGAGGCTCCACAGGATTGCCGCCAAGATCTTTCAATTTCATCTCCCAGGTTTTGATGTTCCATGAGGGGCATTCGACGCCCAGAGCCCTAGCCTCGTAAGCCATTTTCAGTCTGGCCTGGAGGAGGGAGATGATGACTGAATTCTTAAGGCTCTCCCGGTACGAAGCCATATCTTGTTCATGCTGAACCTGGGCCGCGTCAGACTTAGCTTGAGCCTCTTGGGTGATCTTTTGGATAGCAGCCTGGTGATCTTGAGCCATGGCTTTATACTTAGCTTCGTAGTGTTCAGACTTGGCGGTGGCGATTGCTGCTTGGTCCGTGATGGTAGCTTCAGCCTTCTTTAGTTTGCTTTCCAGCATGACATTTAAACCACATGTGTCCTCATAAAGGAATACCAGGCGTTCAAGGCCCTGCAAGGTAAAGAAACAGGTGTTGTTCTAAATGTACATTTCTATTTAGCATATGACGCAGGATACGAGTCAAGATACTAACCTGGTTAAGGAAGCCAGTCATGAATTTGCTGGATTCCATAAACCCATGGTTCTCGAATGGAAACACGTGAGATGTAGCGGGAGGTTCAACTTCTTTTCTCTTTCGGGAACTAGAGGCCCGGGTCCGGGATGCCGGAGGAGCTTTGGGAGCGGTGGTGGTCTTCGATCTGGTAGGCTTCGGTGTGACGGATGACTTTGGATTGGATTCTTGCTTGGTAGGCGCGAGGCTAGAGTAGCTATCCAACTCGTCGAGTTGGAAGCCTTCGAAGTTAATAACTGGCACTGCACAAGGGAAGATGTTTTAGACTTGTTATATCTCTATACAATAAAATAATAAAAATAAATCCTGAAAATATGCTTACCAGACATGTTGGAACTTGATCTTTGACTTGAGCTTGCGAGTAGCAGGTTTAAGGTTCTTTCACCCTCTGGAAGCTTGTAGATCTTTTTTATTCTTCCTTCCGATTCAGCACTAGGGGGAGCTAGTTCTTTAAAGTTTGCTGCAAGAAAAGAAATAAACGCATCAGGATGTCGGTTCAGGATGGAGGTTCGGGATATGATTGGGGATATTCCTAAAACCCTAAATCCTACCAAAAGTCAACCATCTTTTAGGCAGGTCAAAACCCTTATCAATGGAGTCTCTTTTCACAAAGAAGAATTTTCTTGTCCACTTATCCTCGTTCTTGGTAGCTTTAAGGATGAGAGGATCTTTGGAAATAGAGAATAGAAGGAATCGGCTGGAACCATGAGATCTCAAACGATAAGCCTTCGGCAAATCTTCGATGCACAGGTCAGGCATATGGCGAGCCTTAATTCCTTCCAAGGTGACTAATATACGCAAAACCATGGGCATGATTTGGGCAAAGCTAAGGCCAGTAAGTTCAAAGAAACGAGAAATAAAAGGTGAAGGCAAAAAAGCAGACCCATTCGTCGGAACAAAAATCCGATCGGACCTCTCGGTCGAATGGACGGAAGATTGTCCCGGCGGGAAAGGCACCGGAAGCTCGTAGGGCTGCAATGTCGGAATTATCGAAAGAACACACCTCCTTTGAAGGTTTCTGAAGCAAATTTTGTTTGTGGAAGGGGGGAAACAGAATCCGCCATTTGCGATCTAGTACGGGTCGCCATGGAGGATCACAATCGGAGAACAAGAGATGTAAACAAGGAAAATAGAAAAGAGAGAGAAAGAAGTACCTGATATTCGGTTGAAGATAAGGATAATCATAATGAGACGACCCTCGGTTATTATAGGCTAAATGTAGGGGGTAAAGAGTAAATAGCGCCTTGGAAGTTGCACATTGTCATTTCAAGGGTCTAGTCGTATTGATTGCCTTAAGTTATGAGATAAAACTTTTAAAATATATCCGTTGGATTGGTATACCAACCGATATATTTTGGGGACAGTTGTTATGGGTCATTTTCTAAGCATACATATCTTGACCAATATCCTGCTTTTATTGTTTATTTGTGACCAGGATGCTGGACGAGGATATTGCTAACATCTTGGGCGATATCCTGAGGTTGATCGAATTAATCACGTGCAGGTTAAAGACTGGGACTTGCCAACGGTCAAATGGACTTCATCTCCTTAAGACTCGGGCGTATTTATTATGGGAGAGACGTTGAACCCGAAAGACTTGGTCTACAACGTTCGACTGAGGAATATTCACTGGATCCCGGTTATTTAGGATAGTTTGTTACATTTGTTTTACTATAAATAGATGGGGGCGGATCAGATTAAGGCACAACGCAACTTTCACACACTCTCAAACACTTTTGCTTTCTAGCTCTCAGCAGTCACTACACACAAACACTTGTATTCAAATCACTTTGTAACACCTAGTTGATTCGCTCTACATCCTGCACTATATCCTGATATTTGAAGCAATAGAAGAACAAGGCAGCTGCGATTGTCAGCTCCCGAGGTTTTGTGCCGGCGATCTATATTGATCAAGGGCTTTCCTCGTACATCACGTGTCAACCTTTACTTTTCTGCTCATTGTTTGATCATAGATACAGCTCTATATCTTGAGCCATATCCTGAAACTGTTTTTATAACTAACTTGGTTAACATATTTTTCACAGATAATTTTAGCACACTACCTCACTTAACTAATTTGATCACTAAATTGCTTCGGTAATTTTTGACCAAAACAAGAATGATCAAAATTACTCTGAAGAAGTAGCCAAAAGTCATATGTCCTTGTTGGTGACTGTGTTAGAGTCTTATGGGAGTTTAGTTGCAGGAAGGATCGGAAATCCTATGTTGACAAAAGAGGATTACGATCAGATTGATGCTGAGGAGATGGAATTAATGGATATTAAGTGGTGTTTGGCTAGTGTGTTGAGAAGAGCTGAAAAGTTTAAACAGATTACGGGAAGAGATGAGTTCCGTGATGCAAATGTTTCTACTTTAGGATTTGAAAAATCTAAAGTTACTTGTTTTCGTTGCAGGGAAAAAGGGCATTTCAAGCGAGAATGCACAAACCGCGAAGCAAGTGGAGCTCAAAATACTTTCGGAAACAATGATTACTATCGGAAAGCGATTTATCATCAAGTTGCTCAACAGCCGTATCAACAACAAACACAAACTGCTCATGCTCGGAAGGAGATTGAAGAATCAAAGAAAGCTTATCTAGTTAATCAAGATGATGAAAGACCGTCAAAAGGATTTAGTTGGGACAAATATATTTCATCTGAAAGTAAAGCATGTCTGACAGATCAAGATGATGAAAGGCTTCCAAAAGATTTCAGTTGGGATGATTATGATTGATGTGGGGTAAAATACATATAATTGTCCCGTGTAAAATGTATAATTATTGTATAAGTTTTATTTATTTTTATTTAGTTTTAGTGCTTTATTATATTATATCGTGGTGGGACAGGTTCTGGGAAAATGGAGCAAAAACGAGTAATATGGAAATGACCTGCCAGTTGGGCATAGTAGAATGCCAGTGACCGGAGTAAAATTGACGCTGTTTTCTGTGAATGGGTCGAGACCACGATCTCTATTTTAAAAGGCTACATTTATATATATATATATATATATATATATATATATATATATATATAAAAGAACATGCTGCTACCATTGGAGTTCGAGAAATAGGGCCACCAAAGTCAAGACCAAGCCTAATACAGAACATGATTTTTATGGGATTGGGCCGCCATATATCTTGCACGTGCATCTACTTTTTGGATGAACTTTGGTTGGGTTATATGCACGTGAAGTTGTGGATTGGACCAAATATAGACATCATTCTTGGGGCGCAAGACATTAAGCACAATCAGACGTATATTTGGATACACTTTTAAATATGGAGGCAGATCAGACGAACGAAAATAGAACACATCAATTACGAAAATTAGAGTTCTGGAACGAGTTTTAGAGGCTGTTGAAAGGGTTTGGAGGCATTCGGAAGGCGTGGAATCATTCGGGTAACATCTTGGAGCATTCGGGAGTGAAGATTCGGGTTTTATCATCCTTAATCCTTTGTTTTCGTTTGTTTAAATTTGTTTCACAATGAATTCAGACCTGTTATTGATTGATATTATGTGTTTGACTATGTTTTCCGGCTAGAAACCTTTACTACCTAGGCTATGATGAATGTTTAACAAAGTTTGGATCTTTATTTGATTTTTGTCGTGGTTGTGGATCTTTCTTGAATTGTAAAAGCTTTGGATTTCTAACTTGGTGCGTATGTGTGCTTGTGATTATTTTTTTTATTGCTTGTTGCTTCGTTCGAATCTTGGTGACGGTCTTTATCACGGAATAGTTTCGGGCTAGGGTTCTTGATTTAGGTGACTGTCTATATCACATAATAGATCATTAATCCTTTAGGGTGAAAATTGCATAAGTAACCTTAGAAGTAATATTCGGTAATCTAATAAAATCAAGTGTGCTGCTAGACTCGTCGCGGAAAGGCTCGAGGATATTAATAGGTCTAGGTTTGGTTATAAGTCTTTAACATTCCATAGCTTATTAAACCAAGATTAGAACCCATTGTCGCTTTAGACGTTCGCGCGGCAAAGTAGAGCGTCTTACATAAGCACTTTCAAGAAACTAGAGGACGGAAAAGAAATCTAGCAAACCGGTAAGCGTAACAGCCTAGGTAGTGCCACAAGAATCGCCTTGAGAGTGTTTGAGGGGCTTAGTGGTGTCTTAATAGGTTTAGCATCTTAAGATCCCGGTTCCACACCACAGAATCATCGAATAGAGATCCAATCCAAGTTAAACAGGAGTCTAGCCTAGGTAGCTTTCATCATCTCTTGAGTTCAGTCGTCGTTCGAGTTCGTGTCTAGTTCGTCTAGTCTAGTTAGTTTCGTTATTTGCATTCTTAGGATTTTTTTAGAAACCCCCCCCCCCATTAATAAACATTTAGTTAAGTCGTGTCAATTTAAGTCTAGATAGAGTCTTAGCGTAATCAGTAGAGTCTCTTGGGTTCGATACTCGGACTTCCTTAGGCTATACTACACTCGATCGGTACACTTGCCGGTTGTGTGTTTTAGGGTTTAGAGAGTCTTAGTCTTATAAATTTAAAACTTAGAGAGTCTAGATTTAGGGTAAATTTAGTTGTTTTAGTTGACCCACTTTCAGCACATCAAGTTTTTGGCGCCGTTGCCGGGGACTCTTAGGTAATTGCGTTGATTGCTTTGTTTGGACTTACTTGACATATTCTGTGCTATTTGTGTTAGTTGAGTCGTAGGAGTCTAAAAATTATAAAAATTCAAAAATATTTGCTTTAGTGTCTTTTCTAGGTTAGTGAGTCGTTGTTAGAGTCTTTTCGTTGTTCGTAGTTGGTGGATGCCCCATACGCGCTCGCAGGGACCGCCGCCACCTTTGTTTACAGTCAAGTCTTCTGAGTCGTCTTCTTCGTCTTCTTCAGTTCCACATTCCACCCCCGCCTTCGATTTCACACCGAAGCCATCACCACACGTTTCCCCACCACCCTCCCGTTCTCGTTCGCCTAGTCTTCCACCTGATATGGCGAACCGTACCGTTTACCAGCAGGCTACCACCGGTTTCACCGGTGTCACTTCACCCATCACCCTTCCCGACATAGCGAATGATAGGTCTTGGCAGATTCCTTCTTACATCATGACAGCCATCACCAATTCTTGCCAGTTCCATGGTCGTGATGACGAGGATGCACCCGCTCACATAAATCGCATCACTCGTCTTTGTGGCACTTACTCCATAGAGGGTGTCAATCTAGATGCTAGGTACTTACAGGTCTTCCCGTTTTCACTCGCTGGACGCGCAGCCGTCTGGTTCGATTCTCAGCCAGCAGGCACTTTCACTACTTGGGCTGGTCTTCGCGATGCATTCTTAGCCAAGTATTTTCCACCAGCGAAAGCGTCTCGCCTTCGTGATCAGATTCACTCCTTCCGTATGGAGCCTGATGAGCCATATCATTTAGCTTGGGAGCGTTTCCAGACGCTTCTCTCTCGTTGCTCACAGCATGGTTTGTCCGACTGGGCGTTAGTTGAAAAGTTCTATAACGGACTTACTCCTGAGATTAGAGCGCGATTCGATACTTCAGCAGGAGGGCAGCTTATGGGAAAGAAGACGGTGATTGAGTGTAATGAGTTATTTGAGAGTTTTGCACATTCCGATATGGACTACAGCACTACCAGCAGGACTTCCATTCCTGTTCGTACCTCCTCGGCCGGTCGAGGGGTAAACCGAGTTAGCTCGGATTCGTCGGTAGTTGCTGAAGTCGAGATTTTGAAGCGAGAGATTGATGAGTTAAAAAAGAAAGTTGATAGGTGTGAGCTTTGTAGGGGAGGTCACGACACGCTCGAGTGTCCCACACTTACGTTAGAGCAGGTTGAGTACATAGCAGGCCAGTCTAGGGGTCAGTTCGGTAGTAATAATAGTTTTAACCCTGGCTGGCAGGGTAGTGGTAGTAGTTTTCGCCCTTCTGGCAATCCCCCTGGTTTCTCATCTGGTCAGTATCAAAATAGGGGGCCGGGTCTTTACACAAGTAGTGGTTCGGGTCAGAGTGGTCAGTATAGTGGTTCAGGAGGTCAGTTTGCGAGTGGAGGGTTGAATCAGGAGAGTCAGGGCAGTGGTAAGGCTCCAGAGAGTAGTATGAGCAGGATGGAGGAGATGTTAGCTCAGATGATGACACACAGTCAGGCGATGATGACACAACATCAGGCGACGCAGAAATCCTTAGATGAATTTATTCAAACTCAGGGTCAAATTAATAAGAGTCACGATCTTCAGCTTAAAAATCAAGAGTCCACTCTTCTAGATCTTAAGATAATAGTAGGGGATATAGCTAGGCAGTTGAAAGAATCCCCTTCTGGTCAGTATTCAGGTACCACCCACCCAGTCCACCATTCTGTGAAAGCAATTACTACTCGTAGTGGGTTGAGTCTAGGAGAGGTCGTGAGAGAGAGAGTTGAGGAAGAAGAAGATGATTATGTAGATGAGGTGATTGAGTTGGAGGCTCCAGGCAAAGTGCAACATAGGCTAGACCCAGCAAGTACCGCACACGCCGAGAAGTCTCCAGTAGAGAAGAAAGAGGAGAAGCAGCCGAAGAAGGTTCGGCCACCACCGCGAGTGATTGATATTTCTCGTCTTCCGTTTCCCGCTCGAGCTAGGCAGCAGATATATGCTAGGGAGTATGACAAATTCCTTGACATGTTCACCCAGCTGAAGGTGAATCTTCCGTTTATAGAGGCCTTGAGATCCATGCCCAAATACGTCAAATTCCTTAAGGATTTTCTCAAGCGTAAGGATGGGGTAGGAGAGTGTTCAAGTAAGTCAGTGAGTGGAGAGTGTTCAGCAGTGATCCTAAATAAACTTCCTGAAAAACTTACCGATCCAGGCATTTTCACGATCCCTTGTTTGTTTGGTGGTGATGTTAAAAACCACGCATTAGCGGACCTAGGTGCTAGTATTAATTTGATGCCATATTCATTTTACGAAAAACTAGGCCTTGGTGATTTGAAATCGACTAGGATGACCCTCTCGTTAGCGGATAAGTCGGTTAAGTATCCTAGGGGGATAGTGGAGAATTTGTTGGTAAAAGTTGATAAGTTTGTGTTTCCGGCTGATTTTGTAGTGCTAGATATGGAGGCCGATGATAGAGTTCCGTTGATTTTAGGGCGCCCGTTTTTGAACACGGCTAAAGCACTTATAGATGTCTTCTTAGGCACAATTACACTTAGAGCGGGCGATGAGTCGGTAGTCTTTGAGGTGAATAATGCGAGGGGGTCGAGTGCGAGAGTTGAGGCGATTGCATCGGTAGAGGAGAGTGAGAAGAATGAGAAAGAGGTGAAAGAGGTGTTGAGTGAGCCGAGTTTAGAGGAGACGTTAAAACCCAAGTGTGGGGAACCACCTGATATGAGAGTTGAGGAGTTGGAGGAGAGATTGCTAAGGTTGGAGTCTAGGATAGAGATACTGAGTAAGGCTCAGTGTGGGGATAGGTTTCGAGATGATACGTTTAAATTCAAACCGCCCGATGGAGAGTCGAGGGAGTATGAGAGAGTGATGAGAGATGCGGGCAATGTTGGGGATGGTAGTGCTAAGGCCCGTAAGAGTTGGTTTGGAGGGGAGTTCCGCGTATATGATCCTCCGTAAGTGCGTGAGCAGTGGTGAATTACTTGTAGAGTTTGTATATTGAGTCATTGTTCGCATCGTGTCTTTAGCTTAGTTTTGTGTGTTTTAGCGTTTTTTGCGTCTTTTTCGTGTTTTTGCGTCTTTTGTGTGTCGTGAGTATGTTTTGCAGGTTGCATCACCTTTACGAGGCCGAGATCGACGTTAGAGTAGCATCACAGGGTTGCTGAATGTTAAAAACGACACAAATGAGTGCAGGGGCAGTTTGGGAATAAAGAAAAATGGTTTCTGCACATATCTGCTGTTGCTGTAACCTGTTCCGCTGTCATTTGCTGTTCAGGCGGCCCGCTTGGGAATTTAGCATAAGTGGATGCGGGCCGCGAGTGTCCATATTTCCGGAATTCATAGTTAAGTTCAAACGGCCCGCTTACACTTGTTACACATCTAATGCGGGCCGCGAGCCCAATACACACGACAACAGACTGTTTAGGCCCAATAGTTCAGCCAGTTTGATCCATCTTCCATATTTTTCGATCTTCATCCATATTTCACCAAACAATCATCATTCGGTTGGTTCGAGTCGACGTTCAGGTATGTTTTCCTGCATTTGTTGTTGTTGTATTCGAGTCGTTTGTTACCGGGTTTATTTCCATCTTAAGTGTGGGGAAACGGGTTGTATATTTTTGAGGCATTAAAATGTGATTTTTCACTAAATCTTCAACCCGTTATCCGTTGCATCCACGCTTGGTTAGGTTTGGCACTTGGGTTGTTCGAGGGCGAGCAAAGTGCCGGGAGGGGGTAAGATGGTAATTCGGTGGTGTAATTTGAGTCTTTTATTTTGTACCATGCGTCTAAGTTAGTAGTTTTGAGTCGTTTTGTTTCGAGTCGGTATTGCTTTGGTATTTTGCTTGTTTTTGTTGATGCAGGTTCGAATATGTACCACCCGTACTCAATCTCCATTCGGTTGAGTTTGGAGCTGTTTATTCGAATTTCAAGGCATTTATCAAGCATGTCAGAGTCAGTGTCAGCTCGATCGCGAACGAAATGCTATACGATTGAGCGGGATTGGACGAGAGATTTGGAGCTTACGCGTTATAAACCAGCTAAGTCCTTTCTGATTTGCCCTTGTGTCTTTTATTTCTTATTTATTTTTAGTTTTTGAGTCGGTTTCCATCCTACATTGAGGGCAATGTAAAGTTTAAGTGTGGGGATGGGAACTATCGTTTAGTGTCTAGTTAGTGTGTCTTGAGTCATAAAAATCGAAAAATACAAAAAAAATTAAAAAAATTGATTGAAAAATCCAAAAAAATTGAAAAAAATAGAAAAATGTCTTTTGAAATAAGAAGTTTGCAAAAATAAAAACGAAAAATGATAGAAAAGTCGGGTTTTTGTTCGGGTTCAAATAATGATAATATGAGAATAAATAATCGTGCTTGTGTCTAGTTTGGGATGCGCGGGTAGGCTCGGTTCGGTTCTGGGTTCCTTTGATTTAAAATATACCTAATTGTCGGTCTACTAGTGGGTTCTCATCTAGGGAGAGTGGGGAAATTGAAACCGCCAAAAATAGTATAAGGGATGCCGTTATAAGCTAAGATCGTTAGAGTTTTTAGTCATTATCTCGTTGAAAAAAAAAATAGAATAAAAAGTGAGCTAGAAACTAAATGAAAGTAGCACAGGCCTATGTAATCCGAGTTGGGGATAACGACTCTACAGCCGGAATGCCTCTGGGATGTGTGAAATCGATTTGCCGAATAAAAGTACCGAAACCTAAGTAATCTGTGGTTGGGGATCGCGACTCTACAGCCGGAATACCTCTTGGTTAGGGAAAGCATCGTCTAGTCTCACGAATGAAAAAAAAAAAAAAAAAAAGCAAGCAAAAAGCAAAGCGAAAAAAAAAATGGAAAAATAGATTTGATTTTAAACTCTTTTGATCTTGGTATAAAACGGTTAGGAAATAACCTAGTGGTTGTTCCTTTTGTCCTATAAGCTTGAGGGGGGATTAGGTGGACTTGCGATTCTTAGTGTGAGACCCTAGGTAGATTGACCGAACTTGAACCTAAATTGCATGATAAGGGCTCGGAACCGGGTTGGGTTTAAGGGGATCGATATACTTGCAATCGCGGCTAACACGAGTTTCGATTTTAATAAATTAACTGATACCTTTGGCCCGTTCAATTATCTCGACTATGATTCCGTATGCATAATTCTTTTTCGAGGACGAAAAAAGGTTAAGTGTGGGGATATTTGATGTGGGGTAAAATACATATAATTGTCCCGTGTAAAATGTATAATTATTGTATAAGTTTTATTTATTTTTATTTAGTTTTAGTGCTTTATTATATTATATCGTGGTGGGACAGGTTCTGGGAAAATGGAGCAAAAACGAGTAATATGGAAATGACCTGCCAGTTGGGCATAGTAGAATGCCAGTGACCGGAGTAAAATTGACGCTGTTTTCTGTGAATGGGTCGAGACCACGATCTCTATTTTAAAAGGCTACATTTATATATATATATATATATATATATATATAAAAGAACATGCTGCTACCATTGGAGTTCGAGAAATAGGGCCACCAAAGTCAAGACCAAGCCTAATACAGAACATGATTTTTATGGGATTGGGCCGCCATATATCTTGCACGTGCATCTACTTTTTGGATGAACTTTGGTTGGGTTATATGCACGTGAAGTTGTGGATTGGACCAAATATAGACATCATTCTTGGGGCGCAAGACATTAAGCACAATCAGACGTATATTTGGATACACTTTTAAATATGAGGCAGATCAGACGAACGAAAATAGAACACATCAATTACGAAAATTAGAGTTCTGGAACGAGTTTTAGAGGCTGTTGAAAGGGTTTGGAGGCATTCGGAAGGCGTGGAATCATTCGGGTAACATCTTGGAGCATTCGGGAGTGAAGATTCGGGTTTTATCATCCTTAATCCTTTGTTTTCGTTTGTTTAAATTTGTTTCACAATGAATTCAGACCTGTTATTGATTGATATTATGTGTTTGACTATGTTTTCCGGCTAGAAACCTTTACTACCTAGGCTATGATGAATGTTTAACAAAGTTTGGATCTTTATTTGATTTTTGTCGTGGTTGTGGATCTTTCTTGAATTGTAAAAGCTTTGGATTTCTAACTTGGTGCGTATGTGTGCTTGTGATTATTTTTTTTATTGCTTGTTGCTTCGTTCGAATCTTGGTGACGGTCTTTATCACGGAATAGTTTCGGGCTAGGGTTCTTGATTTAGGTGACTGTCTATATCACATAATAGATCATTAATCCTTTAGGGTGAAAATTGCATAAGTAACCTTAGAAGTAATATTCGGTAATCTAATAAAATCAAGTGTGCTGCTAGACTCGTCGCGGAAAGGCTCGAGGATATTAATAGGTCTAGGTTTGGTTATAAGTCTTTAACATTCCATAGCTTATTAAACCAAGATTAGAACCCATTGTCGCTTTAGACGTTCGCGCGGCAAAGTAGAGCGTCTTACATAAGCACTTTCAAGAAACTAGAGGACGGAAAAGAAATCTAGCAAACCGGTAAGCGTAACAGCCTAGGTAGTGCCACAAGAATCGCCTTGAGAGTGTTTGAGGGGCTTAGTGGTGTCTTAATAGGTTTAGCATCTTAAGATCCCGGTTCCACACCACAGAATCATCGAATAGAGATCCAATCCAAGTTAAACAGGAGTCTAGCCTAGGTAGCTTTCATCATCTCTTGAGTTCAGTCGTCGTTCGAGTTCGTGTCTAGTTCGTCTAGTCTAGTTAGTTTCGTTATTTGCATTCTTAGGATTTTTTTAGAAACCCCCCCCCCCCATTAATAAACATTTAGTTAAGTCGTGTCAATTTAAGTCTAGATAGAGTCTTAGCGTAATCAGTAGAGTCTCTTGGGTTCGATACTCGGACTTCCTTAGGCTATACTACACTCGATCGGTACACTTGCCGGTTGTGTGTTTTAGGGTTTAGAGAGTCTTAGTCTTATAAATTTAAAACTTAGAGAGTCTAGATTTAGGGTAAATTTAGTTGTTTTAGTTGACCCACTTTCAGCACATCAAGTTTTTGGCGCCGTTGCCGGGGACTCTTAGGTAATTACGTTGATTGCTTTGTTTGGACTTACTTGACATATTCTGTGCTATTTGTGTTAGTTGAGTCGTAGGAGTCTAAAAATTATAAAAATTCAAAAATATTTGCTTTAGTGTCTTTTCTAGGTTAGTGAGTCGTTGTTAGAGTCTTTTCGTTGTTCGTAGTTGGTGGATGCCCCATACGCGCTCGCAGGGACCGCCGCCACCTTTGTTTACAGTCAAGTCTTCTGAGTCGTCTTCTTCGTCTTCTTCAGTTCCACATTCCACCCCCGCCTTCGATTTCACACCGAAGCCATCACCACACGTTTCCCCACCACCCTCCCGTTCTCGTTCGCCTAGTCCTCCACCTGATATGGCGAACCGTACCGTTTACCAGCAGGCTACCACCGGTTTCACCGGTGTCACTTCACCCATCACCCTTCCCGACATAGCGAATGATAGGTCTTGGCAGATTCCTTCTTACATCATGACAGCCATCACCAATTCTTGCCAGTTCCATGGTCGTGATGACGAGGATGCACCCGCTCACATAAATCGCATCACTCGTCTTTGTGGCACTTACTCCATAGAGGGTGTCAATCTAGATGCTAGGTACTTACAGGTCTTCCCGTTTTCACTCGCTGGACGCGCAGCCGTCTGGTTCGATTCTCAGCCAGCAGGCACTTTCACTACTTGGGCTGGTCTTCGCGATGCATTCTTAGCCAAGTATTTTCCACCAGCGAAAGCGTCTCGCCTTCGTGATCAGATTCACTCCTTCCGTATGGAGCCTGATGAGCCATATCATTTAGCTTGGGAGCGTTTCCAGACGCTTCTCTCTCGTTGCTCACAGCATGGTTTGTCCGACTGGGCGTTAGTTGAAAAGTTCTATAACGGACTTACTCCTGAGATTAGAGCGCGATTCGATACTTCAGCAGGAGGGCAGCTTATGGGAAAGAAGACGGTGATTGAGTGTAATGAGTTATTTGAGAGTTTTGCACATTCCGATATGGACTACAGCACTACCAGCAGGACTTCCATTCCTGTTCGTACCTCCTCGGCCGGTCGAGGGGTAAACCGAGTTAGCTCGGATTCGTCGGTAGTTGCTGAAGTCGAGATTTTGAAGCGAGAGATTGATGAGTTAAAAAAGAAAGTTGATAGGTGTGAGCTTTGTAGGGGAGGTCACGACACGCTCGAGTGTCCCACACTTACGTTAGAGCAGGTTGAGTACATAGCAGGCCAGTCTAGGGGTCAGTTCGGTAGTAATAATAGTTTTAACCCTGGCTGGCAGGGTAGTGGTAGTAGTTTTCGCCCTTCTGGCAATCCCCCTGGTTTCTCATCTGGTCAGTATCAAAATAGGGGGCCGGGTCTTTACACAAGTAGTGGTTCGGGTCAGAGTGGTCAGTATAGTGGTTCAGGAGGTCAGTTTGCGAGTGGAGGGTTGAATCAGGAGAGTCAGGGCAGTGGTAAGGCTCCAGAGAGTAGTATGAGCAGGATGGAGGAGATGTTAGCTCAGATGATGACACACAGTCAGGCGATGATGACACAACATCAGGCGACGCAGAAATCCTTAGATGAATTTATTCAAACTCAGGGTCAAATTAATAAGAGTCACGATCTTCAGCTTAAAAATCAAGAGTCCACTCTTCTAGATCTTAAGATAATAGTAGGGGATATAGCTAGGCAGTTGAAAGAATCCCCTTCTGGTCAGTATTCAGGTACCACCCACCCAGTCCACCATTCTGTGAAAGCAATTACTACTCGTAGTGGGTTGAGTCTAGGAGAGGTCGTGAGAGAGAGAGTTGAGGAAGAAGAAGATGATTATGTAGATGAGGTGATTGAGTTGGAGGCTCCAGGCAAAGTGCAACATAGGCTAGACCCAGCAAGTACCGCACACGCCGAGAAGTCTCCAGTAGAGAAGAAAGAGGAGAAGCAGCCGAAGAAGGTTCGGCCACCACCGCGAGTGATTGATATTTCTCGTCTTCCGTTTCCCGCTCGAGCTAGGCAGCAGATATATGCTAGGGAGTATGACAAATTCCTTGACATGTTCACCCAGCTGAAGGTGAATCTTCCGTTTATAGAGGCCTTGAGATCCATGCCCAAATACGTCAAATTCCTTAAGGATTTTCTCAAGCGTAAGGATGGGGTAGGAGAGTGTTCAAGTAAGTCAGTGAGTGGAGAGTGTTCAGCAGTGATCCTAAATAAACTTCCTGAAAAACTTACCGATCCAGGCATTTTCACGATCCCTTGTTTGTTTGGTGGTGATGTTAAAAACCACGCATTAGCGGACCTAGGTGCTAGTATTAATTTGATGCCATATTCATTTTACGAAAAACTAGGCCTTGGTGATTTGAAATCGACTAGGATGACCCTCTCGTTAGCGGATAAGTCGGTTAAGTATCCTAGGGGGATAGTGGAGAATTTGTTGGTAAAAGTTGATAAGTTTGTGTTTCCGGCTGATTTTGTAGTGCTAGATATGGAGGCCGATGATAGAGTTCCGTTGATTTTAGGGCGCCCGTTTTTGAACACGGCTAAAGCACTTATAGATGTCTTCTTAGGCACAATTACACTTAGAGCGGGCGATGAGTCGGTAGTCTTTGAGGTGAATAATGCGAGGGGGTCGAGTGCGAGAGTTGAGGCGATTGCATCGGTAGAGGAGAGTGAGAAGAATGAGAAAGAGGTGAAAGAGGTGTTGAGTGAGCCGAGTTTAGAGGAGACGTTAAAACCCAAGTGTGGGGAACCACCTGATATGAGAGTTGAGGAGTTGGAGGAGAGATTGCTAAGGTTGGAGTCTAGGATAGAGATACTGAGTAAGGCTCAGTGTGGGGATAGGTTTCGAGATGATACGTTTAAATTCAAACCGCCCGATGGAGAGTCGAGGGAGTATGAGAGAGTGATGAGAGATGCGGGCAATGTTGGGGATGGTAGTGCTAAGGCCCGTAAGAGTTGGTTTGGAGGGGAGTTCCGCGTATATGATCCTCCGTAAGTGCGTGAGCAGTGGTGAATTACTTGTAGAGTTTGTATATTGAGTCATTGTTCGCATCGTGTCTTTAGCTTAGTTTTGTGTGTTTTAGCGTTTTTTGCGTCTTTTTCGTGTTTTTGCGTCTTTTGTGTGTCGTGAGTATGTTTTGCAGGTTGCATCACCTTTACGAGGCCGAGATCGACGTTAGAGTAGCATCACAGGGTTGCTGAATGTTAAAAACGACACAAATGAGTGCAGGGGCAGTTTGGGAATAAAGAAAAATGGTTTCTGCACATATCTGCTGTTGCTGTAACCTGTTCCGCTGTCATTTGCTGTTCAGGCGGCCCGCTTGGGAATTTAGCATAAGTGGATGCGGGCCGCGAGTGTCCATATTTCCGGAATTCATAGTTAAGTTCAAACGGCCCGCTTACACTTGTTACACATCTAATGCGGGCCGCGAGCCCAATACACACGACAACAGACTGTTTAGGCCCAATAGTTCAGCCAGTTTGATCCATCTTCCATATTTTTCGATCTTCATCCATATTTCACCAAACAATCATCATTCGGTTGGTTCGAGTCGACGTTCAGGTATGTTTTCCTGCATTTGTTGTTGTTGTATTCGAGTCGTTTGTTACCGGGTTTATTTCCATCTTAAGTGTGGGGAAACGGGTTGTATATTTTTGAGGCATTAAAATGTGATTTTTCACTAAATCTTCAACCCGTTATCCGTTGCATCCACGCTTGGTTAGGTTTGGCACTTGGGTTGTTCGAGGGCGAGCAAAGTGCCGGGAGGGGGTAAGATGGTAATTCGGTGGTGTAATTTGAGTCTTTTATTTTGTACCATGCGTCTAAGTTAGTAGTTTTGAGTCGTTTTGTTTCGAGTCGGTATTGCTTTGGTATTTTGCTTGTTTTTGTTGATGCAGGTTCGAATATGTACCACCCGTACTCAATCTCCATTCGGTTGAGTTTGGAGCTGTTTATTCGAATTTCAAGGCATTTATCAAGCATGTCAGAGTCAGTGTCAGCTCGATCGCGAACGAAATGCTATACGATTGAGCGGGATTGGACGAGAGATTTGGAGCTTACGCGTTATAAACCAGCTAAGTCCTTTCTGATTTGCCCTTGTGTCTTTTATTTCTTATTTATTTTTAGTTTTTGAGTCGGTTTCCATCCTACATTGAGGGCAATGTAAAGTTTAAGTGTGGGGATGGGAACTATCGTTTAGTGTCTAGTTAGTGTGTCTTGAGTCATAAAAATCGAAAAATACAAAAAAAATTAAAAAAATTGATTGAAAAATCCAAAAAAATTGAAAAAAATAGAAAAATGTCTTTTGAAATAAGAAGTTTGCAAAAATAAAAACGAAAAATGATAGAAAAGTCGGGTTTTTGTTCGGGTTCAAATAATGATGATATGAGAATAAATAATCGTGCTTGTGTCTAGTTTGGGATGCGCGGGTAGGCTCGGTTCGGTTCTGGGTTCCTTTGATTTAAAATATACCTAATTGTCGGTCTACTAGTGGGTTCTCATCTAGGGAGAGTGGGGAAATTGAAACCGCCAAAAATAGTATAAGGGATGCCGTTATAAGCTAAGATCGTTAGAGTTTTTAGTCATTATCTCGTTGAAAAAAAAAATAGAATAAAAAGTGAGCTAGAAACTAAATGAAAGTAGCACAGGCCTATGTAATCCGAGTTGGGGATAACGACTCTACAGCCGGAATGCCTCTGGGATGTGTGAAATCGATTTGCCGAATAAAAGTACCGAAACCTAAGTAATCTGTGGTTGGGGATCGCGACTCTACAGCCGGAATACCTCTTGGTTAGGGAAAGCATCGTCTAGTCTCACAAATGAAAAAAAAAAAAAAAAAAAAGCAAGCAAAAAGCAAAGCGAAAAAAAAAATGGAAAAATAGATTTGATTTTAAACTCTTTTGATCTTGGTATAAAACGGTTAGGAAATAACCTAGTGGTTGTTCCTTTTGTCCTATAAGCTTGAGGGGGGATTAGGTGGACTTGCGATTCTTAGTGTGAGACCCTAGGTAGATTGACCGAACTTGAACCTAAATTGCATGATAAGGGCTCGGAACCGGGTTGGGTTTAAGGGGATCGATATACTTGCAATCGCGGCTAACACGAGTTTCGATTTTAATAAATTAACTGATACCTTTGGCCCGTTCAATTATCTCGACTATGATTCCGTATGCATAATTCTTTTTCGAGGACGAAAAAAGGTTAAGTGTGGGGATATTTGATGTGGGGTAAAATACATATAATTGTCCCGTGTAAAATGTATAATTATTGTATAAGTTTTATTTATTTTTATTTAGTTTTAGTGCTTTATTATATTATATCGTGGTGGGACAGGTTCTGGGAAAATGGAGCAAAAACGAGTAATATGGAAATGACCTGCCAGTTGGGCATAGTAGAATGCCAGTGACCGGAGTAAAATTGACGCTGTTTTCTGTGAATGGGTCGAGACCACGATCTCTATTTTAAAAGGCTACATTTATATATATATATATATATATATATATATAAAAGAACATGCTGCTACCATTGGAGTTCGAGAAATAGGGCCACCAAAGTCAAGACCAAGCCTAATACAGAACATGATTTTTATGGGATTGGGCCGCCATATATCTTGCATGTGCATCTACTTTTTGGATGAACTTTGGTTGGGTTATATGCACGTGAAGTTGTGGATTGGACCAAATATAGACATCATTCTTGGGGCGCAAGACATTAAGCACAATCAGACGTATATTTGGATACACTTTTAAATATGGAGGCAGATCAGACGAACGAAAATAGAACACATCAATTACGAAAATTAGAGTTCTGGAACGAGTTTTAGAGGCTGTTGAAAGGGTTTGGAGGCATTCGGAAGGCGTGGAATCATTCGGGTAACATCTTGGAGCATTCGGGAGTGAAGATTCGGGTTTTATCATCCTTAATCCTTTGTTTTCGTTTGTTTAAATTTGTTTCACAATGAATTCAGACCTGTTATTGATTGATATTATGTGTTTGACTATGTTTTCCGGCTAGAAACCTTTACTACCTAGGCTATGATGAATGTTTAACAAAGTTTGGATCTTTATTTGATTTTTGTCGTGGTTGTGGATCTTTCTTGAATTGTAAAAGCTTTGGATTTCTAACTTGGTGCGTATGTGTGCTTGTGATTATTTTTTTTATTGCTTGTTGCTTCGTTCGAATCTTGGTGACGGTCTTTATCACGGAATAGTTTCGGGCTAGGGTTCTTGATTTAGGTGACTGTCTATATCACATAATAGATCATTAATCCTTTAGGGTGAAAATTGCATAAGTAACCTTAGAAGTAATATTCGGTAATCTAATAAAATCAAGTGTGCTGCTAGACTCGTCGCGGAAAGGCTCGAGGATATTAATAGGTCTAGGTTTGGTTATAAGTCTTTAACATTCCATAGCTTATTAAACCAAGATTAGAACCCATTGTCGCTTTAGACGTTCGCGCGGCAAAGTAGAGCGTCTTACATAAGCACTTTCAAGAAACTAGAGGACGGAAAAGAAATCTAGCAAACCGGTAAGCGTAACAGCCTAGGTAGTGCCACAAGAATCGCCTTGAGAGTGTTTGAGGGGCTTAGTGGTGTCTTAATAGGTTTAGCATCTTAAGATCCCGGTTCCACACCACAGAATCATCGAATAGAGATCCAATCCAAGTTAAACAGGAGTCTAGCCTAGGTAGCTTTCATCATCTCTTGAGTTCAGTCGTCGTTCGAGTTCGTGTCTAGTTCGTCTAGTCTAGTTAGTTTCGTTATTTGCATTCTTAGGATTTTTTTAGAAACCCCCCCCCCCCCCATTAATAAACATTTAGTTAAGTCGTGTCAATTTAAGTCTAGATAGAGTCTTAGCGTAATCAGTAGAGTCTCTTGGGTTCGATACTCGGACTTCCTTAGGCTATACTACACTCGATCGGTACACTTGCCGGTTGTGTGTTTTAGGGTTTAGAGAGTCTTAGTCTTATAAATTTAAAACTTAGAGAGTCTAGATTTAGGGTAAATTTAGTTGTTTTAGTTGACCCACTTTCAGCACATCAATGATCCTAACAGAATTGCAGATTATAAAGCTTTTGTTGCTCAAAACGTTGAATATACTGCTGATGATTATTGGGCAGATAAAATGAAAGAGCACTTAAAATTTCTAGCCGAGAGAGATAAAGAAAGAATGAAAAATAAGAATGATGATGAAGATGTCCGAGTGATAAAGAAGCAAGTCAAAGAAATTCCAGCGTTCGAGATTAAAAAAGGAAGTTGATGCAGAAAAGGTGTCTAAGAATTGTGAAAACTGTGAGACTCTAAAAAAGCACAACAACGAGTTGATTCATAACATGAACAGATTGAAAGAATCGTATGATGTCTTAAACAAAGCCATGAATCAATATAACGAGTCAAGCAGTGAACAAGCTACAGCTATGAAGACACTCAATGGGGCATACATGATAAAGCAGGAAATGATCAATTATTACATTGATATGTGTGTTGAGCTTAAACAGAAATTGGAAACTCAGAGGATAGAAACTGAAAGAGTAAACAAATTATTGAAAAGTTACTCATGTTCTTCTTATGTGATTGACAGGATTTATCCTACAGTTGAAGGCTTGAAGGCATTTGAAGAAGACACATCTGAAGTGAAGAATTTCAAAACAAAAGAGAATACTGAAGTGAAGAATTCTGGTAAGAAACAAAGTGTTGGTTATAACAAGTGTCCACCTCCGCTTGAAAATAGATATTCTCCACGAAATCCTAATTCAGAAAGAGTCAAAAAGGCAACCAACTTACAGTGGGAATCTGAGTCTTCAGATAACTTGCCAGACAATAGAGATGTCACTTTCACATCATCCGACACTGATCATGAGTCAGAGTTAGTTAAGAAAGTGGTCGATCAGGTGTTGGATAAAGATGAAACGGAGGAGTCAAAGTCTGAGTCCGACACTTCAAGTCCAATAGTCAAAAAGGGTTTATAATAAAGAATTTCTGTTATCACAAAATAATTTGAATGACGAGACATTCAAAGTAGCATATACTTTTAATGATTCTGACAAATTATATTCTGATGAAGAATTTTCAATAAGAGGTGTTAAAACTGAAATGATTAAAAAGGTTTTCAAACTAACAGAAATCAATATTTCTGAAATAAAAGATGTAAATCTTTCTGAAAAACCTAAAAAGTACACCTCAAGAGTTCAACAGAAATTAAACAAGAAAAAAGGTTACAGTTCTGGTTCTGGTTTTCAAAAGAAACCAAACCATAACGGTAATTTCAAAAAGAAAGGTCTAGGTTTTATTCCACCAAAAAATCATAAAAATGAGAAAACTTATAAACCAAAAACTGTTTTTGTTTCAGGAACATCTTCTGAAGAAGAAAAAGAGCATTTGTTCAGGAAGCAGACAAACAAAGAATTCCTTGCTAAGAAGCAAGAAGGAATGAAGAATGAAGTTCTCAGAATAAGAAGGAAACAAGAACCTGTTATAAATGTCGAAAAGTTGGTCACATAGCCTTGAACTGTCCAAAGGCAACGAACACAAAATAGGAAGTTTCCCTTAAACTGAAAGAAAAGATGGTTGAGAATGAACCACCAACCAAACAATTTAAAGTTTTCAAAAATTCAAAGTTTGAGGTTGGTGAGTGTTCAAAAGGTTTTTACAGAAGAAACGTGAAGCTTAACAACCAAAAGTGGGTTGTTAAGAAATCAGATGCTAGTTCTGGTGATGAATCTGACTCGTCAAAGTCAGAGGAGCCACAAGTTGAGCTAAAAAGTGAAAATTCAGTTCCGCCATTGGATGATGCAAAATTTTCCACCATTACGGACTGAAATTTTTAAACAAAAAATTGGAAAAGTTGAAATTTCAAATCATTTTTTTTTTTCTGAAAAGAAAGAATTTGATATTGAAAAAGCCTTTAACCCCAAAGTTCAAAATATTTTTGGAAAAATGGTTGACGGGAAGGTCAAAGGGGTAAAGGAATTTTATGAAAAGAAAATGAATAAACCAGATGAAGATAATTCACCCCAGGTTAGTAACTGGGATATAACCTATCATGATTAAAATCTGGACTTGCCGGAGCTCCCAAGTTGGTAATCGTGGAGCATGAATTGGCATCTTTCTTGAGAAATATCACTTTTGTGAATGGTGGTTGTTCAATAATATTTCAACCTACAAGTGGTAGTATTCTTGAAAATTGTCATATTTCATTTTACAAATGGTATGGTTGATAAGTGAACCTACAAGTGGTTGAAAAAGGGGTTTTCACCTACAAGTGGTTAATCAAGGTCATTAAGTTGAACTTGATTTAACTTTCATACAAATGGTTGAGAAAACAAAGTGATGAATATATCCCCGATTTTACAAATGGTATCAACAAAACTTATTTTCCGGAAAAAACCATTTTGATTAAAACAAACTTAAGTGTTTTGAAGTTATAATGGGAAAATAGTTTGTTGTCAGGGGGAGTTCTGATTGTTTATGCCAAGTGGATGGCGAATTGAAGCAATTCTCATCGGTTTGTCAATTTTTCTTTAAATGGTTTTGAATTTTAGGGGGAGTAAGAAATTTTAGAAAATCCAAAAACATCGAAAACCATTAGAAAATTTTGAAAAAGCCAAAAACATGATAATTAAAATCAAAAACGAGTTTTGTTGTGAAAAAGAGGAAATGATAGTACATCAGTAGACAATCACAGTACGCTAAAGATTTGGAAAATCAAATGTGATAAACGATCTCACTGCGTATATGCCAGTAGGTTTTTACACATTCAGTAGATTGATCGTCGAGATATAAACCTAAATATCATACTTACTTATTTCGTGGGGAACATCTCTCGGATATATGGGTAACCCCCGAAATCTTGTTTGAAGGGCTTTCTATTTCTGACATACTAGGTCTTTGTGTGTGGTGATATCTGGGGTATTATACCAGGACTTCTGATTTTGCGGGAGCAATAGCCTAGTCCTCGTATAATACTTTGCACAGCTTTATTCATAAAGCCCACCCTCAGCATAAAAAATGATGAAACATTGAAAAATGCTAATCATGTGTTGTTGAAGAAAAGATTCTCTAAAGGGAACACACCTAAAGTCGAACCATCATCTCTCTGATTTTGCGGAAGCAATAGCCTGAGCTCTCATGGTCTCGCATTTAACCCCTTACAGATATCATTAGGGTACATTCACCTGTAAGACTGAATATAGGAGTCTGGATACGGGAGTATATTCTGAGGTGGGACACGCGAATAAGTTTAAGTTCTTAAAACATTAATCTCGTATCTCGAAACAATTGAACTTTGTGTGAAAATTTAAGTGGATCAGTCTACTGACAATCTAAGTGAATCGTTTAGAACTTAAAGTGTTTAAAGCTCAACGGTGCTAGTGATTGGTCTCATAGACTGATATGATCCTCTTACGCAAACTCACAAAAAGATTGTTTGTAAATATTTCTTTACTGCATTTCATTAAAAACAAAAACCCAAAAAGATTGTGTTTTTAGCATAAATATTTGAAAATACAAAAAGATTTTCGACAACTGATGTTGAAAAGCTGATTTTCAAAATTCCGAGTGCTAAACATGATGAACAACAGGGTTGGGAGAGTTTGTTGAAATAAGAAAAATGATATTCTTACAAGTGATCATCTGAGATTTTAAATGAAAAATCATTTTGGATGATATCTACAAGTGATTATTTGAGATTGATTTTACAAGTTGTAAGCAGAGATTAAAATTGTCATAAATATATATCTTATGTTTTGGGTAGAAAATTGTGTAGGTAAAGCCAGATTACGATCTTAGAACCTGTGAAAGCTTGTAGATTGTGAATTCCAGACTGCGATCCCAGCTTATCGAAAGGGGGAGTCTGAAGACATCAAGAGGGAGTCTGAAGATGTGAGAGCCAGATTCAGTTTCAGGAACAGTGTTCAAGATAGAAGCTGCTGATGCTGAAGAACTTAAGGAATCAAGAGATCTAATCAAGAGAATTAGAGAGAGGATAGAGTCAGGTTGCGATTCTGAAAGAAAAAGAGAGAAGAGAGAAGATTGAGGATGCTAACAATGTCAGATTCTTTGGAAAGAGCGAGAAGACTGATAAAGACTGAAGATGTGACATACCGAAGACTCGACACCGAAGACTTCGTCAACATCCAAGGGGGAGTCTGTTGGTGCATATGTCTGTCGACTTCGTCTTGTATCGAGTCTTGTAATAGATTAGATAGATCAGGGCACATTATACGAGAAATTAGAGAAAAATATGGGATGTGACCATTTCGCACGAAATGGAACATGGCCATTTTGTACGAAATGGGACTGGCCATTTCGTGTGAGCCATCTCATGCGGAATGGGATGCCTATATATAGTTGCCTTAAGTCATTCATTTGTAACGGTTTTTCGATTCCGGTAGCGAAGCTCTGCCGAAGTGTCTCCATCATTGTAAAAGGATCTTATATCAATACAAGAGACAGTTTAAAGTGAATCTAAGTGCAAATCAGCTGAAATAACTCCGATACGTTTGTTTCCGCCTATCATATTGGACGAGATCTCTTCTGAACGACTCGTTTGGTCGTGCAAACGATCCTACAGTATCGTTCTTGTAAAACTACTAGATTTAGTTGAGCCTACCGATACATCATTAGTGAGACTAGTTAAACCTTTTAATAAATACAAATCTTTAGCATGCATTGATAGTCTATTGATGTACTATCATTTCCTTCTTTTGTAACATAAACTCATTTTCGTTTTTCAATGTTTTTGAAATTTTGAAAATTTTTTATTGTTTTTGGCATTTTGAAAATATTGTTTTTGCATTTTATCTCTTTTACTAATAAATTTTACCCTCCTAAAATCTAAAACATATTTTCAAAAATAAGAATCTTTCATATTAACCTAACAACGAGTTTTACGAATACACTAGACTACCATTTTGTTTATGTGGAACTTACCCAACTTTTTCAAAACACACTTCTCATCTCTTTATCATTCTATGCACGAACAACCACTGCATTTGAATAGACGTTTCTTCATAGCTTGGTTATTATACACATGTGGTGTGTACAAAATGCAACATATAAATTACATCTAACAAGACATAAAATCAACCCTTTTTAGGTACTAATGTTGGAAAAAGCATGTTTCTTTGTTTATTTTTAATTTACAGGATCAAAAGAGCTTAAACGAATAAAAAGAACAAATTAACAGCATAAACCAACACAAATACAAAGAAGAATGATTGAAACGACCTGTCGAACCCCCATCCACATAAAAAACAACAAAAATAACAAAGATAAAAGCTTAGGCACGGGGCCATGCCCACCAGGCATGAGGCCGTGCCCAGTCAAGATTCCCTACAGAAAAAGACAACAGCAAAAGACAAACCAGCATGGGGCCATGCCAAGTCAACATGGGTCGTCGTAAACTCTAGGATTCGTAGAATCTGAGATAGTACAGCAAGTACACTCACCACGGGGCCGTGTTCTGTCACCACGAGGCATGTTAGTACAACATCTGCAGTTAATGAAGGGAGAGAAATAGAAGACCACAGGGTCGTTCCAGGATGGCACAGAGTCGTGCCAAACGTCTGTTTTCAACTATAAATAAAGGTGCTTGGTTCAAGAGAAAGGCATCCCTTGGCAAACCACTTCTTTCAGACTTGCCATCAGTCCACCACCACTACAACACCCACCACCATCATCCATCATCCATCATCCATCTTTCATCTTTTAGAGTATGTAGTAGTCTCGGGATCCAAGATCGATTGTAAGAGTTCTTGTCAATCAAAGGCCATGCTTGGCTAATCTATTACATCACTTGGTGAAGACAAATCTTTTATTTATTACTTTTGATTTCCAATCTTTGGCAACTTTTGAATTGGGTATGTATTAATGACTTTAATAACTAGTTTTTATATTGAAGGTGAACTTTATTTAATCATTTCTTCATGTTTTGTTGATTCACTCATTCGTGTCTTTACAGTCTATATAAAGCGTGTTAACTGTCAGGAAGGGGGTTAGAAGGGTGTTTGGGTAAAGTTCTTGCCTCGTTCAGTGTATAGATCATGCGAGGACCTGATTCAAGCTTATTAGGACTTCCCTTGAGGCAGATAGCATCAAATTGGGGGAAATAAGAACGACTTGTAATCCCTTATAAATAAACTACTTTTGAAACTTTATCCAGCCTTGCGGGACTGTATCCCTGCTGACTCAGACCAATATGGCCGAGGCTAACGTCGCCTTCACAAGAGGGGCCTACCACTTTTCGCATTAATAACTTATTTAATTATCTTTCAATAATCCGACCTTGCGGGACTGTATCCCTGCTGACTCAGACCAATAGGTTGAGGGTAACGTCGCCTTCACAAGAGGGGCCTACCACTATAATTAAGATAATCTCTTAAAAAGCCCAAGGTGCGGAAATCATCAAAGGATACATTAAAGAGGAGTTGAAACCAAGTGATTCCATCAAGTCTATTTGTTGTTTCTTTCATTTATATTTTTTTTATTTCTTGTTTATCTTTTAGGTAGTGTTTGGTATGCAGGAATGAGAGGTGGAATGGAATGGATGATTACAAGGGAATGAAGAAAAGGGTGTTTGGTTGGTCAATGGAATGGAATCACCCATTCCAAAAGTCATTCCATTCCCTCAAAATCATTCCTTCCACCCCCCATGTTTTTTTTCATTTCATCCCCTCTTGTACCATTCATCAACAACACCACAACCCACCACCTTCGCCACAACCCACCACCTTCGCCACAACCCACCACCACCACCACCCACCACCGACGCCATCGCCACCACCCGCCGCCAACGCCATCGCCGCCACCCGCCACCACCTTACCTCGACAGCCACCGCCGCCGCCGCCACCCACTCGCCACCGTTATCACCCACTGTTGCGACTAACCGCCAACGCCACTCGCCGCCGCCCACCACCACCATCATCGACGCCACCACCAACCGCTGTCGCCGCCACCAACTGCCACCTCTGCTGCCAGCCACCACCAATGGCCACCTTGCCGCCACCACCACTCGCCGCCACCACCACCACCCATCACCGCCGCCAACACCCACCACCGCCACCTATATACCACCCACAATCACTACCACCGACCACCACCACAACTCACCGCTAATTTTATTACTCCGTTTCTCTTGCCTACCGAACAATACACAATAATAATTCATTTCATTCACACATGGTAACCAAACAAGACATGGAATGATAATGATCCATTGTATTCCCTCGTCCATTCCATTACCTCGTCCATTCCATTCCTTCGTCCATTCCATTACCCCATACCAAACAGACCCTTAAAACTTACAAAACTTTTATCAAAATTTGGTTAGATTAGACGTTAACGATAAGCCGGTATTAAAAGCTCTTGTGCCCTTGGACGACCTCGGTATCTTACCATCACTATACTACGTGTACGATGGGTGCACTTGCCCTAACGTGTGTAGAGTGATAGTATTGTATTGTGTTTTATAAATTTAAAGCTTGATCCACGAGTAAAAAGTGCTTAAAATATATCAAAAAAATATACCCACACTCACCCACATCAAGTTTTTGGCGCCATTTCCGGGGACACAAGGATTTGGATAAAGCTTAAAATTAACGACCTAATCATTTTTTATCTTTTTCTTTTTAATTTTTAGGAGTTTTCTTTGTTTTTGCATTTTCTTCATTTTTCTGCAGACTGCAGCATGGGGTCGTGCCAGATCAAACACGGACCGTGCCCAAATCTAAAACAAGAAAAGTTTTTGTTTTCTGAGCTACAGAGAGACAGACACTGGGCCGTGGAGGTGCAACACGGGGCCGTGCCCAACATCTAGTAGTTGGGGATCCAAAAAACAGAAAAACTTTAACCCAACACGGGGTCGTTTTCATTGAACACGAGGTCGTGTTGAACCAATTGATCAACAAGAATTTTTTGTTTTTGTTCGAAGGAACTGGAACTCAGTCACATAGCTCGCAACTCAACTTGGTGCATGAGCTCCAGCTTCGATAAAGACATAAATGAACCACTTGAGGAACCCGAGCGCTTTTTAAGAAAAAGACTAAAAGCTAAAAATCAACAAAAAGCCTCGGACAAAAACCCTCCCATGGCGGATCAACGCACTTTAATGGATTACTTACGGCCTACGGTCGGTAATCTTAGAGCCGCTATTAACCCACCAAAAGTTGATGCTAACAACTTTGAGCTTCGCCCCAACTAATTCAAATTCTCCAAAATTCCGCTACCTTTCACGGCCTACTTGACGAAGATCCCCATATTACCAGTTTCTTGGAAATATGTGACACCTTTTGGATAAACGAGGCCTCCAACGATGCCATCCAGCTCCGTATGTTCCGATTTTCCCTGAGAGACCTAGCCAAGGCCTGGCTCAATACCCTCCCAAGTGGATCCGTCCACACTTGGGATTAACTTCCCAAAAAATTCTATACAAATATTTCCCTGCCGCTAAAATGGCTAAATTAATGACTGAAATTAATTCATATTCTCAAGAGGACGGGGAATCTTTGTATGAAACATAGGAAAAATTCAAAGAGTTCTTAAGGAAATGCCCTCATCATGGTTTAGAAGTGTGGCAACAAGTCTCCACATTGTACAATGGACTTTTGCCACACACAAGACAAATCCTTGACTCAAAATCCGGGGGGATCCTTGGTAATTGTCGTCCCACTGAAATTTATAATCAAATTGAAGAAATTGCTCAAAACAGTTTTCAATTGCACACCCCTCGAGGATCAAAATCCATAGCCCCAGGAGCCCATAAAGTGGACGAAAATACTTCCTTACAAGCCCAAATCGAAGCTCTATCTTCAAAAAAAATAGAATTAGCAAAAAGTGCTTCGATTATGGCTTGTGAAGGGTGCGGTGGGTCACATGAAAACTGGAGTTGTATGACAGATGGGGAAAACCAAACAGAAATAGTAAACTACCTTAATAATGGCCCTCTTCCACCGGGTAGTCAAGGTAACACCTTCAACCCCGAATGGCGAAAGCAATCCAACTTGGGTTGGAGGGATTCGGAGGGTTGTAACCAACAAAATCAAAACCAACGTCCCAACTTTCCACAACCCCGAAATGAGAAAATAGGCTTCCAACCACAACAACAAGGAGGAAGAGAAAGGCTTGAGGACCTCATCACTCGCCTTTTCTCCGAATCTGATAAAAAGTAGTCAGAAAGGTTCCTACAAACTGAGGCCGAATTAGAAACCAACGGGCTAGCATGCAAATTATCAAAAAATAAGTAAGCCAACTTGCCCAAAATTTCGACGAAAGACCACAAGAGTCTTTCCTAGTAACACTGAAACAAACCCAAAAGCCCAAGTAAACGAAATCAACTTAAGAAACCGGAAGGTAGGACCCGAAATATAACCAATGCCGCAACAACCCGATTCACTCCCTATAAAACGCCCATTACCAACAACCAAGAAAATACTCAACCCCAAAATACCAAAACAACCAAACCACCCCGGTCCCTTACCCCGGTCATTTACTACGGCAAAAGACCAATGAGCAATTCACTAAGTTCGTAAGCTTGCTTAAACAACTTCACATCAATCTCCCTTTTGTGGAAGTTCTCACTAAAATGCCAAAATACTCCAAGTTTATAAGCGATTTCCTCACTCACAAAAGGAAGATTGAATCCATTCAACAAGTCAACTTAAGTGAAGAGTGCTCGGCGGCACTCCTCAACAAGCTCCCTAAATAGAAAATTGATCCCGGAAGCTTCACCATTCCTTGCTCTATTGGAGAATCACCGATAAGCAATGCACTAGCCGACTTGGGGGCTAGCATTAATCTAATGCCCGCCTCTATGTTCAATAGACTTAGGCTAGGCAAGCCACACCCTACGAGGATGAGCATACAACTTGCGGATAGGTCAGTAAAATACCTCAAGGTGTCATAGAAAATTTATTGGTAAAGGTCGAGAATTTGTTTTCCCGGCCGACTTTGTAATCCTCGACATGGAAGAAGACACTGAAATTCCGCTCATATTAGGAAGACCTTTCCTTGCCACCGCACGGGCCATGGTGGATATGAGCGATGGAAGATTAACATTAAGGGTTGGTGACAATGAGATCAAGTTTGAGGTGGGACAACGAGCGGAGGATGATCCGGTTAACTACATCAAGGCAATAGACTCGAGCTTAGACTACGCCCTCCGACGATGCAACTCAGGATGCGAATCATCCAGCTCGGGTAACATTTGACCGACTTTGGGTCTAGCCAAGGACCCTTATAAACGTGGCGCACCATGGAGGCATTCCATGGACTATCCATTAGTTAAGTAGCTTAAATCTTAGTGTAATCTTTAGTAATGGTTTTTCTTTTAAGTTTTTTCTTTGTAGGAATAAATCACACTCAAAAGAAGATGAAAAAGACAAAAGAGCGTTGAAAAAGGGACCCCATGCACGTAAACCAGAGCCTCCCGCTTCAAAAACTGCAAACCGGAGTCTACAGCATGGGGTTGTGCCCATCAGGCATGCCCCCGTGCCTAAATGTCTGATGTTAAAAAAAAATTGCAGAGAAGGTGACACGGGCCATGCCCACCAAGCACGCCCTCATATCCACAATACTGTAAGTTTTCTGTTACATTTTGTTACTGACACTTTAGCCACGGGGCTGTGTCCACAAGGCACGCCCCCGTGCCCAGTGACCAGTACCGAAAAATTGTTATTTTTCCCTACTTTTTACACATTTAATCCAAACAAATCCTATTTGGGACGCATTCAGGACAATGTGTAATTAAGTGTGGGGGGGGGTGTTAGAAGCTTGAATTTTTTGTCCTAAAAACAAGCCTTACACAAAACTCGCCTTGGAAAACCGCTAATCACCCTAAAGTTTTTTGTAATTTTTTTTATTTGTTTACTTATCTTGGTTTAGTTGGGAAAAATTAAGTTTTAAAAATTATTATTTTTTTCAAATTTACACCTGAAAACATCGCGAAAAAAAAAACAAATTAAGAAATTTATAAAAATGGGCATAACAAATCTTTGTAAAATTTGATTATATATACATTTTTACACTATACCCTTTGTAAAATTTGATTATATATACATTTTTACGCTATACCATTTTTCCCACAAAAAGTGAGTTTTGATCATTTACCGAGCATACAAGTACATATCTGTACTAATTGCTCAATTTTTCGTTTCTTGTGTGAATAGCCAGTTTGGTTCTCACAAATCTATAACTTGCCAAAACAATACGTTCCAAATCCTTATCGATATAAATCCAAGTAAGTAAATGATAGAGGCATTAGGACTAAACCTATTTTTCATTCTAAACCATTGTTTTTTTTTTTTTCATACGTTACCAAAAATATCCCCTTAGTTAAACCCCATTGAGCCTTAACCCTTTCGTTTCTAAACTCGCAAAAATATAAACTTTTGTAAAAACAACCACCCACATCCCCAAACACTTTTTATTTACACCCTTTATTTTTGTAAAAAGTTCGATTATAAAATTACAAGTATGACTTAGTTTCAACTTTGGTTAAAAGAAACATTAGCTAAATTCTTTTTTGCTAAGCCAGAAAGCAATAAAAAACCGACACTTTTCACGCTTTTCACCATTTTACCTAAAAACACATGCCCGAGCCAAAACCTACCATTTTACAAGCCCTCTTGATATTTACGAGGATTAAACGTCAAATAGGAGGAGGTTTGATTGTTTGTCAAGCCTATAGTTGGAGTAAGTTCCACACCGGGTCCGAGCACTTTCAATTAAACATCTTCGGCCGAGTGTTGAGTGACCACTTGTGAGATGTGTAAATTTGTATATAACTAAATGGAATTTTATAAAGACACGTTAAGCCCAGAACAAATAATTTTTCTTAAGACGTGTTTTAAATAAATCATTACGAATAAGATTGTAAATAAAAAAACAAAATAAATTTAGAACTTAGATTCCCGACACTTTAAAGATAAACCCAAAACTTCTTTTCTACCAATTCCGTTTGAGTGTGTAAGCCACATTACAGTGTTTTGCTTGAGGACAAGCAAAGATTCAAGTGTGGGGGTATTTGATATGCACAAAATGCAACATATAAATTACATCAAACAAGGCATAAAATCAACATTTTTTCGGTACTAATGTTGGAAAAAGCATGTTTCTTTGTTTACTTTCAATTTACAGGATCAAAAGAGCTTAAACGAATAAAAAGAACAAATTAACAGTAAAAACTAACACAAATAAAAAGAAGAAGGATTGACACAACCTGCCGAACACCCATCCACATCCAAAACAACAAAAATAACAAAGACAGAAGCTTAGGCACGGGGCCCTGACCACTAGGCATGGGGCCGTGCCCAGTCAAGATTCCCTGCAGAAAAAGACAACAGCAAAAGATAAACCAATACGGGGCCGTGCCAAGTTAACATGGGTCGTGGTCAACTCTAGGATTCGCAGAATCTAAGATAGTACAGCAAGTACACTCACCACGGGGCCGTGACCTGTCACCACGGGGGGTGTTAGTACAAGTTCTGACATCTACAGTTAATGAAGTGAGAGAAATAGAAGACCACGGGGCCGTGCCAGGATAACATGGGGCCGTGCCAAACCTCTGTTTTCAACTATAAATAGAGGCGCTTGGTTCAAGAGAAAGACATCCTTTGGTAAACCACTTATCTCACACTTGCCATCAATCCACCACCACTACAACACCAACACCCACCACCATCATCCATCTTTCATCTTTTTTGAGTATGTAGTAGTCTCAGGATCCAAGATCGATTGTAAGAGTTCTTATTAATCAAAGGCCCATGCTTGGCTAATCTCTTACATCACTTGGTGAAGACAAATCTTTTATGTATTACTTTTGATTTCAAATCTTTGGCAACTTTTTAATTGGGTATGTATTAATGACTTTAATAACAAGTTTTTTTATATTGAAGGTGAACTTTATTTAATCATTTCTTCATGTTTTGTTGATTCACTCATTCGTGGCTTTAAGGTCTATTTAAAGCGCGTTAACTGTCTGGAAGGGGGTTAGAAGGGTGTTTGGGTAAAGTTCTTGCCTCGTTCAGTGTATAGATCCTACGATGACCTGATTCAAGCTTATTAGGACTTCCCTTGAGGCAGATAGCATCAAATCAGGGGAAGTAAGAACGGCTTGTAGTCCCTTATAAATAAACTACTATTAAACTTTATCCGGCCTTGCGGGATTGTATCCGTGCTGAATCAGACCAATATGGCCGAGGGTAATGTCGCCTTCACAAGAGGGGCATACCGCTTTTCGCATTAATAACTTATTTAATTATCTTTCAATAATCCGACCTTGCCGGACTGTATCCCTGCTAACTCATACCAATAGGTTGAGGGAAACGTCGCCTTCACAAGAGGGCCCTACCACTATAACTAAGATAATCTCTTAAAAAGCCCAAAGTGTGGAAATCATCAAAGGATGCATAAAGAGGAGTTGGAACCAAGTGATTCCTTCTTGTCTATTTGTTTTTTCTTTCGTTTACATTTTTTATTTCTTGTTTATCTTTTAAAACTTTCAAAACTTTTATCAAAATTTGGTTAGATTAGAGTTAACGATAAACTGATATTAAAAGCTCTTGTGTCATTGGACGACCTCGGTATCTTACCATCACTATACTACGTCTACGATGGATGCACTTGCCCTAACGTGTGTAGAGTGATAGTATTGTATCGTGTTTTATAAATTTAAAGCTTGATCCACGAGTAAAAAGTGCTTAAAATATATCAAAAAAAATATACCCACTCACTCACGTCAACATGTAAACGGACTAAGTTAGTTCCGAATTGGCACCCAATGCATATTGGATTTGAGTTGACCAAATTCATCAATGTCCATTCACAGTCCCTTCTTGTCATCGAATTGAACAATTTCAAAATTTTTATTGGGGTGTAAATTTCAGTTGAAAATTTAGCTTTCCAAATCTGCCTCGGTATCACAACTGTTTGATGAACTATCTGCTTCTCAACCGTCATTTCTATTGTCTTCGGATTTGTATCCGACGAACATGTTTCACTAGATAAATCCATAATTTTCAAAGTGTGAAGCGATTCTTTAGAATTCATATCGAATGAACGATCCGCAAACAAAATCTTCTCAAGATTTTCGCTTGCCTTCTTCCTCTTCTTTCTCAATTTATCTTTATGCTATTTAGATAATTTGGCACTTCGTTCTTTGGGATTATCTTCTATTTTCAGCTTCTTCATATCTTTCTTCTCTCTCTGAGATTCATATGATGATCCATTCCTCGACCTCCATAGACAATCTCTGACGACATGGATTTTATCTTGACATTTAAAGCAACTTCTCATGTGGACAGAATTTCTCTCACTTCTCCTCGGTTGAACACAATATACAACAGTGTGTCTAATCAAACCACAATTGAAGCACATTATGTTATCGCACTGTTCTCTTCTATCATACGAATCTCCTAAATCATAACATTGATTTGACGTGTAGTAATCTTCATTCCAACCTCTTCGGCCATTGTAATTATTTGACTTTGGAGAATTCTCATATATGTTTTTGTGGTCAAACCCACACAACTTATTCCGAAGTTTTTGTGAGTTTTTATAATGATTGGATTTTGATCCCGATGATGTTTTATTTTGAAAATTTTTAGAACTTTTACTATTTTGTGTTTGCTTTCGTACCTCATTTTGCTTCGAACATCCACTGTTGTCAGCAAATGATGGTATTTTCTCACAATCCGTTTCTTTTATTTTCAAAGATATTTCCATATTATTAATATCATCATCAGTTTCATCATCACAATCTTCACTTATGACCTGGTCATAGTCATTGACTTTAACATTGTCAATAATGGAATCTCGACTAAGGGAGTTTAAATTATAGTGTGATCAAGTACCATCGCTATCGGATCAACCACTAGTGGAGTTGAAATCTTGATCTCTATTGTTGATTCAACATCTCTGGTGGTGTTGTAGACTTAAGTTTCAAAGAGTGCGGACAACGATTATAACCCAAACCATTTTAATCGATTTTCTCATAACCATCATCATTTTCCTTCTTTTTAGGTTTAGGAATAATGTGATCAAGAATGTGTGATGAGGTCATGTAACTCTTCAATTTTCTTTCAATATTCTCAACTTCAATTTTAACTAACACATTTTCCTTTTCCAGCTGAGTTATTTCGTCGAAATATGAATTTATTGCTTCTTGTTTATTGAAAACACATTTATTTAAATTTGATTTTTCATTTTCTAAAATTTTTATTTTGTTTGCAATATATTTTTCATTTTTTTAATTTATTTGTTTGCTAATGCCAAGCTTTCTGAATCCTTTAACAGTTTGGCATTGTCATCTTTCTACCTATTTACCTTATCAAAACATTCTAGACATGCAGGTTTAGAACAAGAAGTCTAAGATTTTAAATGTTGGCTCATGTGTACCCTGCCAAAAGAACAGATGATAGAAAGCCAAAATAATTTACAATCTATCATATACTAATTGTAACAACCTGACTTTTTGGATCGTTACCTGTTCATTTTCGCTTCGATTTGAAACCGACTTGAATCCTGGAATTCGATATAAATAAAGGGTTATGTTAAACTAAATGCTTTTCATCACACCGCACCGCTATATGTTTAAGCGCTTTATATTCGCAACATCTACGCAACACAAATTATAGAGAAATATGCTATTTAAATTGCCGAGTGTGTTTGTTTGGTTACCATACGCCTCCGCAAACGCTTATTCCGACTAACACGCTAAATCGCAAATGCAGTTATTAGAAGTAGTAATGTGATAACGTGTGTTCTTATGTGTCTTACTTGTGTGTGCTTATTATGCAAATTGTTACTCACAAATGCTATCGCAACACAAACTCAACGCTACTCGCACAACACGATTTATCACTTTAAAACGCAACGCAACCCGGAACTTAGTGCTACGCTAAAATACTTAAGGTAACAATACTGTCTAACACAACAAAACGCATTAACCGAGCATCCTACACGTGAAACGAGGATTTCGCGCACACAAAACAACACCTCTGTTCAAAGCTGGGCAGCTTCGTACGAAGGCACTCCCTTTGTACAAAGGCAGCCAGTTCAAACAAGAGTCTTCAGTGCGAACCCACCAACTCTATAAATACCCAAGTCCCTCCTCATTCATTCATACTTGCTGATTTTGAGCCAAAACTCTGCCGAATTGCTGTCCGACCATTTTCAAGTAAGATTTAACAGTTTTCTTCAATTATACAACGTTTTCCACTTCGATTTTCACAAGAATCACTACGTTTTCATCTAATTCTTCTGTTTTCACATAAAAACAAACATCTTTTTACTTAAGTTCTTCTTTTCTTCATAAATTCCTGCTTTTCACAAGAACCCTTCCTTTTTTCATCAAAACTTCTTCTTCCATCACTGATTTACACTTAACCGAGTGTAATGGGACTAACTTTGGTTTCCCAAGCTAGAAATCTGCTGATTTCACACTCAAGAAGTGTTAAGTCTAGGTGAAAACTCTTTAAAACCTTTTTAAACTCTATTTTTACACCAAACCGGACCAAAAATGACATGTATTTCATTCACTGAATAGTGGAACGAGATATTGTTGAAACCATCTCGAATTGGACTCGGAAACACATCCGATTCAGGCAAAAACACAGCACCAATTGCCTAGAACAGCGACGTTTGTGAACTGCACTGTTCTGTGCGAAGCCAGCTTTGTTTTCGTACGAAGGGCCTGGTTTTACACGATACAGCCCAATTTCCATATGTGACACAATCAAAGACCTTTCCGACTCTAAGCTCAATCAATAGCTTAAGGTTGGAGGGAGGAACACTCGATTTTCCGAGGACGACGCGAAGACACTCGATTTTGGACAACGGAAGCAGCACGTGTATGAAGACCCACCTTCGTACGAAGCTTCTGTTTCCCCACCGACACTTCGATTTCCGACCGTTTCAGCACTTTGGAGGACTTATGCTTCTGTTCCCGTACGCAGGCTGACCCGGGGCTCCCTTCAATCCATTAAGGATTGTGTTTCTTAATTAGTACACGCTCTGTGAGTATACTCGAAATCATTTTCGTTTAACGCACTTTTGGGTGTTACATACGTTTTCTATCAAAACACAGCTCACAACGCAAAACACTTTATAAACGCTAACCGCTCCCGCATGATATACGTGATTTGTTGAATGCTTGTTACTATGCTTATACAGTGTTACACTAGACCGCCTCTAGCAACAATAGTACTATAGTTTGGACTCAGCACTTATGTGACAAGGGGTGCTAGGGATCACATTACTTTACTACACGTGTTCGCTTTGGTGAACATGTGTCGCGCATACTCTACATTGTAGTCTCATGGTTAGGTTGTATCATTGTTGATGGTTACATGCTTCGCCCGTTACGTGTTACATGCTGGTTATGCATAAACGTTTTTAATACTATATATATGCAAACTTGTGTACTCACCTTTACTTTATGTATTGACTTTTATTTTAACGTATGTGGCAGGTTGATGGTCTGTTTGCTGCAATGGATTTAGGAAGTCTAGAAACCCGCAACAAAAATCTAGGTTGTCGGACTTGTTTTGTTTTTGAGAACTCGCTATATGTAATAATTGTTTGTTGAATTTTTGTTTATTGGTATGGGACAATGAGCCTTTAAAAATATTGGTAATGGATAGTTGTTATGGATTCTCTTGAGCAATCTGGTTTGCCTAGTGCCGCTCCCCGATGGTTCCGCCATCGGTTGGGGTGTAACACTGATCATCAATAGCAGTGTTTGAAGAGTACACTCTTCCCATTGGCAAAGGCATCAAAATCTGCTACAACCAAAGGTCTGCTAAAGCTGAAGTCTGTTGAAGAACAAAGTCTGCTGATTCACAAGGTCTGCCAAAGTAAACCACTGATGAAGACTAAAGTCTGCTGAAAGCAAAGGTTTGATCACCCTTTGATTGGAGAAGACAAAGTTTGATGAATAAAGGTCTACTGAGGCTCAACAGAGGATAAGGCTCATCAGATGTTGAATCAACAGATGTTGTATAACCGAGTTTTCAATGTAACAATGTTTTAGTATTAGCAGATCTTGGAGGTTGTTAGAAGTTGTTAGATGTCATTGTCTAGGTGATGTCAGCTTAGATTCCTCAGAGGTTTGCATTGTACTATAAATTGAACAGTGCATGTACTGTTCTATTGATCACTTCACCTTGACATTTTGTATGAGCAAATCAGAGTGATCTTAGGCTGAGGGGGAGTTTGTAATTCATGCATACGTGAATCGTTGTAATTGCAATCATTCAGTTAAAAGTATTCATGATGAAAGCAAATCTCTCTTTGTTTGTGATTTAAAGTTTATCTTCATTTCGTTGCATTATTTCCATCTTTGTTATCTTCTTACATCATTCATCTTAAACATTAACAAACAAATAAAACTCAAATCCTAACAATTGGTATCAGAGCTTTGGTCAATCGAATTTGATTTAACAATCAGTTTGATATAAAAGATCAGCTCATTTCATTGATATCGTTTGTTCGTAGGAATTGAAAAACAGAGTAAAAAAAAGTTTAATCACGTTCAAAGTAGTTTAAACAAAAACTTTGTAAAACAATCAAAATGTCTCAAAACACACAAGATCCTCATAACACTGCACCTTGTATAAACCACCTATGCTTGTCAGATCTGAGTATAATATCCAGCAACGTAGGATGGGTCATGTACTTGCACAGCAAAACACCGGATGATGGAAATCGGTTATCTTCGGAACACATTCCGATGGTGCCGAGTGCAGAAGATCCCAAGGTCCAAGTACCTAAGAAACCTGAAAATTACTCTGAGCGGGATTTTCAGAAAATTGAGTTAGATGTTAAAGCATTCAGTATAGTTGCTACATCACTACCTAATGACATCTATGCTGGCATGTTACACTGTAACAATGCTAAGGAGTTATGGGATGCACTAAAAGAACAATTCGGTGGTACAGAAGAGGTCATTGAGAACAACAGAGAGGTTTTGAACCAACAATATGAAACGTTTTGACATGTCAAAGGAGAGTCATTAACCCAACAGTTTGAAAGATTTAGTTGTCTAATTAGTGAGTTAAAACTGTTAAACGTAGAGTATGCTAAATCAACTTTGAATAGTGGATTTCTTAGATCACTACCAGAAAAATGGGACACTATAGCCTTTGTTACTAGAAATTCTATTGGTTTTAAGGAGATGAGTTTGACTCAGCTTCATGGTATGCTCCTCACTTATGAGAGAGAGCTTAACCGAAAAAAGAAGCTACAAGAGTCAGGAAAAGTGGTTGATGACTGTTATTTTGGTAGTACAACACTTTTTGGTCAGGAGGAAACATCTGGTGGTAGTAAGGATCAGAGTTATGATCATGTCATTGACATAACATCTGGTGGAGCATTCAACTTTGACTCTTACTCACCCAACTATGCTTTCACAGCAAATGGGGAAAACTAGGTTTCTAACAACTTGTCATTTGAATTAAACGACCTTCAACATTTTGACCCCACAGATCTTGAAGAACTGGACATTTTACATCAACTTGCCTTGTTGAATGTGAGAACCAACAAGTTTTACAAGAGAACTGGTAGAAAGTTTCCAGGATTGGATGGGAACTTAAAAGTTGGGGTAGATAAATCAAAGATAAGGTGTTATAATTGTAATAGGCTTGGTCACTTTGTTAGAGAATGTAGGAGCCAAACCAGTGGTCCTATAGTTACACACCCCAGTCCAAGACCTCAAAACACCCAAAACACTGTTCATTAATCCCAATATTACCCCTACACCTCACATGCAAAGCACTGCTCACTTTGCACAACCTGTAAACACTGTTCCTGTTCAGTATGTCCAAACCACTGTTCCTCAAATTCAATATGTTCAAGCCCCAGCACCCCAGGTCCAAGTACAAGCTGCACCACAAGCTTCACAAACATATGCTCAGGCAGAGGCCACTCAACAGAGCTTCTTTACACAAGGCTTTGTTGATTGGAGCAGCTTACTTGAGGATTTAACCGATGAGAACTTTGCTAGTTGCTAATTCTGATAAAAAAAACCTGAGGGATTTTGTTTTATAGCACTAGAAACAATACAAGAAGGGCTTGAATCAGAGGAAGTGGAGACCAAATCTGAGGTGGTCTGTGAGAATGATGAAAAGAATTCTGAAACATCTATTTCAGGAGAAAAAGTTGGTGAACAGCTGTTAGAAGAAAAAGTTGTTGAACAGCTGTTGGAACCTCTAGCAGACCCATGGGATTCCAGTGTATGTGATGGTGAATGTGATTGTGCCATGATGGTTACTGCTAAGGGAGCTTCTGCATGCTTAGATAGTTTATGGTATGTAGATAGTGGAGGCTCTAGACACATGACAGGATGTAGAGCCCTACTCAAAGATTACAAAAACCATGGAAGGGGTGACATATCTTTTGGTAACAATTCAAAGGGGAAGGTGTTGGGGTCAAGGACTGTTCAGGCTAGGAAACTCAAGTTTGAAAATGTCAATCTTATAGACAATCTTAAATTTAATCTTCTTAGTGTGTCTTAAATGAGTGACAAGGGCTCTGGGTCATTCTTCACTAAAGAAACTTGTAAGATTGTTGGGCTAGAAGTGGTTTAAAAGATTGAGGAAATCATAGTCGTGAGCAAAACACAACTTGTTGCTAAAAGGAGTGGCAATGTGTATGTGGTTGATACGTTGAAGGATAATCCAATGTCTGATGTATGTCTGTTCTCAGCTGCCTCTACCAAAGAGACAGAGCTATGGCACAAGAGACTTGGGCACACAAATCTTAAAACTATCACCACAATAACAAAATAAGGCCTTGTAAGAGGCCTTCCAACAAAACTTTTTACTTGTGATGAGCATTGTGTTTCCTATTTAAAAGGTAAACAACATAAAAGTTCATACAAGTCCATTGAAGAGTCCAAAACAAGCCAGTGTTTACAATTGTTACTCATGAGTTTGAAAAAGACATGATACTTTCTTGTTATTGTTGATGATTTTTCAAGGTTTACAGGGACTTACTTTTTGCACTCCAAAGATGAGACTGCAGGATTTTGCAGGACTTTGTGAAACAAGTTGAAAAGAAATTTGATCTGCCAGTAAAAGTCTTTAGGAGGGACAATGGAACAAAGTTTAGAAACAAGGATTTGGATGATTTATGTATGTCAAAATGGATTGTAAGGCAGTACAGCATCTGAAGAACACCAGAACAAAATGGGGTGGTTGAAAGGAAAAACAAAACATTGATTGAAGTTGCCAGAACAATGCTCGCAGACTCAGGTTTACCCTTAACCTTTTGGGCAGAGGCTGTAAACACTACTTGCTATGTGCAGAACATAGTTTTAATCAACCCCAGACATCAAAAGACTGCCTATGAAACTCTGTTCAAGATCAAACCACTGATCTCATACTTTAAAATCTTTGGCTGCCCATGCTTCATTTTAAATCTAAAAGATTCAATTTCAAAATTTGCAGCCAAAGTGGATTGTGGTTATTTTCCAGGATACTCAACCACTGCCAAGGCCTACAAAGTGTTTAACACAAGGACTAGGTGTGTGGATGAGACCTTGAATGTAAAGTTCAATGAACTTTTTTCATTAAAAATCCCAGTAAATCCTGCTGAACTATTTCACCTTGATAAATTTACATTTAAAGATGTGTCTGTCAAGACTAACCCTGCAGGTACACCACAATCTTTCCCTCAAGATCATCTAATTGACATTGTGATTCAACAATACAAAGTCATTTCCACTATCAGAGAAGCAGATGTTCAAAACAGCTGCCAAAACTCTGCCACCACTGCATCAACAGTTGTTGATCAAACCTCTACCACTTCATCAAGTCTAACCTCTGTTGACAAAAGTTCATCAACTGTGGATAAAAGTCAACACAATTTCACACACATTCCTCCTATTCCTCCACCTCCATCTCCAACAGATGTTGGCTCTTTAAAATTGCCAACAAATGCTAGCTTAGATGATTCACATATGTAGCCTTCACCTCTCAATGCCATTGTTCCATACAAGGGGGATCTAATCTTCCTTAAATCTCATCCACCAGACTAAGTTATTGGCAACATTAGTGAAGGGGGATCTAATCTTCACCTCTCAATGCCATTATTCCATACAAGGGGGATCTAAAACATCTGTCACTTTGCTGGCTTTCTATTACTCATCCAACCAGTCAAGTACCAAGAGGCACTGAAAGACAACAGTTGGGTAGAAGCTATGCAAGAGTAGCTCCAATAGTTTAAAAGACAACAAGTATGGGAGCTTGTTCCACTACCAAAGGATGTATGTCCAATTGTCACAAAGTGGGTCTTCAAAAACAAAACTGATAAAAGGAGAATTATTGTAAAAAAAAAAAAAACAAAGCTAGGTTAGTGGTTCAAGGCTTTAGACAAGAAGAGGGCATAGATTATGATGAAACCTTCGTTTGTGTAGCAAGACTTAAGGCCATCAGATTGTTCTAGCCTTTGGTGTCAACCACAACATCAAGGTGTTCTAGATGGATAAAAAATGTGCATTCCTGTATGGAAAGATTTAGGAAGAGGTTTATCTTTGCCAACCTCCTGGTTTTGAAGATGCCATTTATCCTTATCATGTCTACAAACTCAATAAAGTTTTGTATGGCTTGAAGCAAGCACCTAGAGCCGGGAATAAAACTCTTTCCACCTTTCTCATTTCCATATGGTTTACAAGGGGTAAAATTGACAAACGAATGTTTTTAAAATGGAATGGAAAGGAAGGGATCTGATGATTGTCCAAATTTATGTTGATGACATCATCTTTGGATCCACATGTACCTTCATGTGTGAAGAGTTCAGAAAACTCATAACAGCAGAGTTTGAAATGAGTGCTATGGGCGAACTTCAATGCTTTCTTGGTCTCCAAGTTAAGCAATTGCAAAATGGAATATTCATTCATCAAAGCAAATATGTAAAAAAACTTTTAACAAAATTTGAGATGAATGATTGTAAACCATGTAGTACACCCATGGCAACCACAAAGATGGTCACTATAGATGAAAAGGATGACTTGGTTGATCAAATATTGTGTAGAAGCATGATTGGGTCTTTATTGTACCTAACTGCATCTAGGCCGGATATCATGTTTGCAACATGTGTTTGTGCAAGATCTCAGTCAGCACCTAGGAAGTCTAATCTCATTGCTGTAAAAAGAATATTCAAATACATAAAAAGTGCTCCCACACTTGGTATCTGGTATCCTGCTAATGGGAATATCAAGCTTCCAGGTTTTTCAGATAGTGATTTTGCTATGTGTAACACCACAAGGAAGTCCACATTAGGAGGGTGTCAATTTCTAGGCAATTTCTTAGTATCTTGGTAAAGCAAAAAGAAAGCAGATGTTTCCACATCCACTGCTGAACCTGAATACATTGCTGCTGTAAGTTGTACAACCCAACTTTTGTGGCTTCAAAATCAACTGTTGGATTTTGGTGTAACTGCCCTCTCATGTTAGATAGTCAAGCAGCTGAAAACATCATTAAAAATCCAGTCTCTCATTCAACAACCAAACACATTGACATCAAACATCACTTTGTGAGGGATAGCTATGAAAAATGTTTGATTTCTCTGCTTCATGTTCCAACTAAGGATCAGCTGGCAGATGTGTTGACAAAAGCTGTAGACACATCTACCTTTGAAAGCTTGATCTCTAGGATTGGTATGCTAAACATGGATTAAAAGGCAAAACTTTGTTTTCCATGAATAAAAAGCATTAAAATGTTTTCAGAAAATCAAAAATCCATCCTTAAGAATAGCTTTGATTGAAATTTTTTCAAGAATCCTTAAAAGTCTGTCCATAACCATTGTTTTTCAAACCTCTAATTGGCTAAAAATTTATCCACTGCTGAAAGGTATCCTCTATTTTCATTTACCACTGCTCATGACCATTGTTGATCAAACAGCTGTTGGTCTCAACCACTGATATCTATCAACTGATAGACTAAAATCAGCCATTGTTCATTCCACTGTTCCTACCCACTGTTGTTTCCCAACAGTGGTTTCCAAACAACTGTCATCCATTATCACAATAGAGGTTGCCACGTTGACAGATGTTAGCCATTAGATCTTTGTAACTGCTGCCATGTCAGCATTCACTTTTTCACCCTATAAAAACCATGTTTCATCCCCAAAAAGAGCTTTACTGCCGTCTCGAATTCAAAATTCTCAAAAGCGGTTTCCACTATCTTCTTCTTCTTCTTCTTCAAACCTTACACTAATTTCTTCTCCGATCATAGCTCTGTCAATCAAAAATCCCCACAACTATCTTCCTATCTTTGAGAAAACAAACAAAAATACTTCCTTTCACTCAATAATTGACGTTCTCACGTCATCAAAATACAAAGCAATTCTTACTGCCAATGCTCCAATCGATCAAGAAACACTCCGAGATTTTTGGGCCAATGCTGAAATACACTCACAAAAGAAAGTGCCCTATGCTATCACTTCCAAAGTCGGAGAAACACCTGTTCAAATTTCCCCATCTTCCATATCAACAACGTTTGGATTGAATGATCAGGTGATAAGACCTCCTTTGAAAAACAAGAACTTCATGCAGAGTTCATTGAGGGGGTATGATGGTCAACTAACAGGGATCACCATTTTTAAACCAAAATTCCCTGCTAAAATGAAATTCTTTTTCCATACCCTACTCATTTGTCTTTCTGCTAAGACCACCGCTGTTAATGAGATACCACTTAAAATTCAATACTTGGGTTATGCTATTTTAACAAACTCTGATTTCAATTTTACCCAAGCACTGTTTTCTGATTTGGTCACAAATGTGAAGAATGCTCAAAAGGGGGCTAATAATGTTTTTCTAATGTACCCAGGACTACTAAGCCATTACCTACAAAAACAAGTTCCACAAAAATATTTTCAACAAGGTGTAGCTTTTCAAATAAATAGTCTTACTAGTGAAACTTTTACTCGCATTATGGATAAAGAGTTAACTGTTTCTAAAACACAAGAAAATGGGGATAAGCCTGCTTTAGATGAGTCCACATCTGTTGCTCAAACCTCTGTTGCTGAGCCCACTGCTCCTGGTGATCATGACACCACAACCGGTGTTGTGAAACACACACCAGCCAAACCGAAAAGGAAACCTTCCGTATCCAAAAAGCCCACCAAAACACAAAAACATAAAAAGGGTCCTCTGGAAGATGAGATCCCAGAGGTTAATCCTGTGATAACACAAATGCCACTTGAAACCACTACTGCTACTTCCTCACAGCAGTTGGTAGGATCTCTACCCAAACAAACTCCTCATGAATCCTCACAAAAGGATCATGTTGTAAGCACAGGGACACCACAACAAGATGCAGACTTCTCAATTGAGAGTATGTTTCAAAGCCCCTCTCCCAAGGCAATGCCGCTTCTACTCCACAACCCTCTCCCCAAATTCCACCAACAATAATTTCTCTATTTGAGGCAATTGAAATTCAGACTCAAAACAGTCCCTCCCACTTACCCATTACTGAGAGTACACCACCACAAATAACCGTGACTGAACAACTTCAATCTGCTATCCCACAAACAGTTGAGGAGGTTACACCCCTTGACTTTCAAGAAACTCTTGGTGGTAGTTTAAGTGGATCAGCCACTACAACTGCTGAACCCATTGGTTATCAGTTGGATAGTGGTTGCGTCATTAAGACTCCCTTGAAGGCAACCGCTGTTGAGGCTACAACTGTAACCACTGCTCTAATGGGAAGTCCTCAGAACCAAGAAAAAAAAAGGGAATTTTTTTATGATGATTTGGAGTCTTCTCCTATTATCAAAACAAATAAAACTACCACAGGTAGGAATTCAGATGATCCTATTAAATTAGGTGATGAATTAAGATATAAAGAATTGATGGATAGAATGACTTCAATGGAAACATCTGTTGCTGAAATGAAAGAGATGATGAAGCAGATGATGGAGCTTTCTAAAAGTCAACCTAGCACTCAACAATTTGCCAATGAGTTGTGGAACTTTGTGTAACCCATCCTCCAAGCTCAAATGAATTTGGCTGAAATCAACCACAACACTCATATGGAACTCATTAGGAATATGGTTGATGCTAGGTACAAGGTAACACAAGCAGATATTAAGGCCATCAGAGAACATTTGGTCAAATTTACTGGCTCTGCCCTTGCAACAGTCCTTCATGATGATGAAGAGGATGATGCCAAAAAGGGGGAGAAAGATTCATCGAGAACGTTGCAGCCTGATTCAAAAACATAGTCAAAACCAAAGGTGCAACAAAAGCTAGAGTCAGCTCAACAAAAATCTTCTACAAAAGCTTCAGAGGCTGGAAAAGAAAAAAGGAGTGATGAGACCCTTAACAAGAAAGTTGAAGAGATAGCTTTGGAAAAGCAGAAGAAGTAGGATACAAAAGAAGTTAAAGCTTCCAGTTTGATAGATCAAGAAATGGCTGAACAGATGAAAAAGGAGGACATTGGTTCTTCAAAAAGGAGAAAGTCTTCAAGAAAAGTTAGACATCTAATTTCCACCCCTCCTAAAACATCTGTTGAAGCTACAAAGACTGTATCCTCTACTAAACCCAAAACCACTATCCAACCTAAAACCTCTGAACCTAAAGCCAAACCTTCACAACAACCACCATAAAAGAAGCAAAAGAAAGCTTCACCACCACCATCACCAATCCACCCAACAGATGCTGATACAACAAATGTATCAGCAGATGTTAGCCAAACAACTGCTGAGACACCACAGTTCCTCAAAAGCCAGATTTCAAACTTGGCTCCTTGGATGAAAACCCTCACTTCCTGGACCCTGCGTCGGTTACACGGGATATCCCCGATGGTCACATGGAGGACAGAAGCGCAGGTAATCCAAGGATAAGTACCAAGGATACAAGTGGCAGAGTAGTGGACCAATGAGCGTCCAACAGGTTGTATCCGATCATGCTCCATGATTAACAATCGTACAGGAGACAAGAAGGTACAGAAGGACGCATACGTAGCACCAATCAGCGTGCGCCTACAATTGCTCCACGATCTCCACTTGGCCGCTGATGACAGACGAGACAACAAGGAAAAGTGTTAGGCCACGTGGATCCATTCAGCGTGCGCCAGCTTCCCTCTCGCCCAGAAGCACTAACGGTCGTAACAGAGGGGACAAAACAGATTTTCCTTGTTGTCGACTACAGGCCCAAGGCCTATCAGCCCATCTCCTTCTACACCACTCTGGCTATAAATAGTGACCTTCACCTCCAGGTTTAAGGATCCCGCTTCCTTGCTTTCTCGCTCGTAATCACACACTTATATCCTCAAAGCATATACTTATTCTCACGTCGGGGTGGTTACGAGGAGAACCCCTATTCCCCTCCTCGTAACGAGCTTAACGGTGTGTTCATGGGCGGTTCTTAGAAGGCCTATGCCAGGGCCACGACCCTGGCAAGTTTTTCGGCCGTAGTGCTAATTTTTCGCATTTCGATCGAAATTTTTATATATACTATGTTTGGCCCGGGCATTTTTTAGTGTCCGTGTCTTTCGGCCCTGTGACATTCAACGGGCAAAATCCGCCACTGGGTGTGTTTAGTGTTTTGAAGGATCATCACATCACAGCTTGGACGAGATAAAGAAGATTAACCTTATTTGTCGAGGCACAAACCACCAACTAACCACTAGATTAGTTTGGTGTTTCTTCAAATTTTTACTTTTCTTTTTAAATAACAAGAAAATGGATTATAGAATATACATTTTGCATGGGCATGAACGTATAGAGTTGGATTGGTTTCAAAATTTGATGGGCTCGCATACCCTTCCTCTAACTAGGCTCACTTTTCACCTAAATAGTGGGCCTATGACCCAACAGTCAGCCCACCTTGTTGAGAAGAACTAATAAGATGGTGCCCATGAGTCCATGACGAGGTTGTACGGCCCAATATCAATACTATCCCAGACTCCCAGTGTACATTGATGATATTTCTATAATCATAACGCTTTTATAATTGTTTCATAAGAACAAAATTAAGCGAACTCTTGAATCTATTGATGATGATACAGAATAATTGTTGTAGTAATCGCTAGTCGCTAGTCGGGCGGCAGTGTGAGGACTAGCGATTAATCGGGATTAATCGGAATTTATGGGGATTAATCGGGATTAATTTGATTAATCGGCGACTAATCGGGGATTAATCGGTGATTAATCGTTACCTAGTCGGGATTTTTACAACCATAGAGTTGTCTCTATGAAGTTGAGGGTCATGAGACTAGAAAAATGGGCACCTAAGGCCATGTATATAAACTTGTATATATACAAACCTCAGTATAGGACGATAAATGATTCTAAACTAAATAGGCGATTGTTCTAATGTCTTTTAATTGGGTTTTAAATTTATTTACGGGTCTTTTGTTAAAAAAAAAAAAAAAAAAAAAAAAAAAAAAAAAAAAAAAAAAACTACCGGGTTAAAGACACTTTTCAGCCGGCCAAAACTTATACAAAAATGTTGTTATAAAAATGAAATATTGAAGCAGCTTTGATGGCTTTTACATGTGTACTTTGAACTTTCATAACATCATATATATATATATATATATATATATATGGGAAGGTTCATTTGAGAAGAAATTTAATGTGAGAAGAAAAAGAAGAAAGGGCATATTAGTAAAATACTATTTCATTTTTAATTCATATCATTAATTTTTCCCTCTTTAATTAATTAGTCAACTAATCATTAATTATCCTACATATAATCTACAAAACCTACACATATCAAAATTTTCCTATATATACCCTACACATTATAGAATTTTATCCCACACAGTCGAAATGTATCCTACAGACCTCGAAATATATCCTACACAACTAGTAATTTATCCTACACAACTAGTAATTTATCCTACACTTTAAATTAAGTTGGTTTTTTTAATTTGGAAAAAATATATATTTTGAAAAGGAGTTACAAATTTAATTTAGTTAGTTATTAAAGGAGAAGAATACAAATTAGTGATTTATGTAAGTTTACCAATATACCCTTATATTAAAATTAAATGCAAATATTAAAAGAAGTAAAATAAAGCATTCTTATTGGTTGAAACTTCTTCTTTTTTCTTCTTACAAAAAAAATCTTCTCATTTGAACCCTCCAGTATATATATATATATATATATATAGGATAACGCTAAAATGAGAACCACCTCGAGTTGTAAGAACCGCGAGAACTACTTGATCCGGAGCGAGTTGGACCAATTTTTTTTTCATAAACGTAGATGCGTGTATTATAAGCATATTTGTAAAAAAAAATTCAAAAAAAAAAAATATCGTGGATGTAGTTTTTTGCACCACAAGTTTGTGTTTAAGTGTACCGTAAATTTTTACGGTACCAAAAAACACAAACTTGTGGTGCAAAAAACTACACCCACGACATTTTTTTTTTGAATTTTTTTTTACAAATGTTGTTATAATACATGCATCTACGTTTATGAAAAAAAAAATTTGTCCACCGCGCCCCCTACGGTGTAGTTCTCGCGGTTCTTACAACTCGAGATGGTTCTCATTCTAGCGGTCCCCTATATATATATATAGGATTAGGTTCAAACGTGAACAAAATCCCAAGAGTGAACTGCGTGAACTGATCTGGGCCCTTGATTTTTATGATCTTGAGATTAAAGTGAGTGGCATGATGGTAGTTATTTGGTTAATTTTTTTCATTTAATTAAATACAAAAAGGGTATATGTGTAATTTCAATCTTAAATTGATTGCATAAATCTCTCACAAATCAAATCAAGGATTAGGAAAGATTTAACTTAATTCAATTATTAAAATAATTATTTGTTTAAATGCGATGTACACATGTGTATTCTGATTTTGCCCTCTTTTTAATGTGATGTACACATGTGTATATCGTCTGTTTTTGTGATATCTCAGAATTTTTTTTGTATTGAATGTTGATGTACACCTCTGAATTACTGTACACATATGTACGACGCTAAGTACACATGTGTACTGTTCTATTTATATCCAAGTATACATGTGTATACCGTTGAAATATGAAGGTTACGTGGATTTTAAAAATCAAAATTTGAATTCTGGTGATGAAATGTGAAATAAAAATAAAAATTGAAATCTGGTGATTTGTTGTTTGTTTGGATAATTATCTTATTAATAAATAAACATAATGTGGATAATGAATTTAAATTATGAAAGATGTAACTTAATTCAATTATTAAAATAATTATTTAAATCTAATTTTTTATATAATTACAATTGTATCCTTAACAACTAAAACGGAAATCAAGGGTCCATATATGTTCACGCAGTTCACTCTTGGGAGATTGTTCACGCTGGAACCCTACCCTAGGGTAGGGATATGGTAAAAAGTGTCTAAAATGTAAGAAGGGTAAGAAGTGTTTTAAACCATTGGATATTTGATCTAATGGTTTAGATTAATAGGGTATAAAAATGTAAATTATGTTTTAATTAGAAGGACCTTATGTAAAATTGAAGGGCAATAGTGTCTTTTTAAATGTTTGAAATATGGTAACCGTAACCTACACAACCAAAAACTCCTACATTCACTCATTTTTCCTTAAATATCGGAATTAATGATTCACCTTAATTGTAGGATGTCTTTGGTTGCATATTCTTCATACGTTATCATAAAGAGATCTATAATCAGATTCATGGCGTGGTGTTTTAAAACAACTGGATAAATTGACTATGATTCAAGTCATGGTGTTTTATCTGGAGACATTGTTCATGACGTGGTGTTTTAAACATCTATGATTCAAGTTATGGTGTTTTATCTGGAGACATTGTTCATGGCGTGGTGTTTTATCAATACAAAACATTCCCAGATTTTAAAACACCATGACTATGATTCAAGTCCTGGTGTTTTATCAGGAGACATTGTTCATGGCGTGGTGTTTTATCAATACAAAAACATTCCCAGATTTTAAAACATCATGACTATGATTCAAGTCATGGTGTTTTATCTGGAGACATTGTTCATGGTGTGGTGTTTTAAACATCTATGATTCAAGTCATGGTGTTTTATATGGAGACATTGTATAATCAGATTCATGGCGTGGTGTTTTAAAACAACTGGATAAATTGACTATGATTCAAGTCATTGTGTTTTATCTAGAATCCAGAAAACATTGTATTGTGATTACATCCATGGTGTTTTAACATCTGGACAATCAATACAAAACATTCCCAGATTTTAAAACACCATGACTATGATTCAAGTCATGGTGTTTTATCTGGAATCCAAAAAACATTAAAACACCAATTCAAGATCGAAGTTTTATGTATATAACCCTTTAAAACACCAGAATCGAATAATGGCGCAGAAGTTAAACAACTGTATTGTCTCTAGCGATTTCATAAGACTTCTTGTATTTATAATTGATGAAGAATGATACGTAGATAACAATCGTATTGGATCTTGCAAAAAAAAATACAAAATTCGAATCAATCCCTTAACATTCTCATCGCCAGTTTTTTTTTCCAGTTATATTGGAAATCAATTAATTGACAAGAATGTACAATTACTAACATACCCTTTTGAATTAATTAAGATGAGGGACACTTGTCATTCCCAAATTATTTCTTACACTTCTTACAAAATATGGACTTTGTACAGGATCCTCTACCTATATATATATATATATATATATATATATATATTAAATAAGCGTTATCAAAACTTATTATACAATGGTTTACAATTTAAACGAACAGAGATTACTTTTTATTAAATGTTTAAATTTTTTTATATTCTAACCGAAACATTGAGGCATGGAGCAAAGCAAAACAAAAGGCAACCTAGCAATCGATAAACAAACCACAAGTAATTACGGGGTAAAACACAGTTCTTATACATACACTAGCATGTTTTTTTATTTACGAAATAAACAAATTTATTATTATCATGTTATAACTGGTGACTAAAAAATTTGTATAGTTGGAGTGGTGAAAAGTAAAAATATTTTAAATTTTGGGGGAGTCAAACTAGAAAAAAGTCAAAAGTAGATTTGGAGGGTAATGTGGTTTTTGTGACTTCATTTGCTTTTCCTAACATCAGAAAAGGCAACCTAGCATCCCATAAACAAGTTAATTATCTATATGAGGCTGTTACAAGCATTATAGCATGCAAAAAACTTGAGGTAATTATTATTTTGACTACTTGATGCATGGGAGATGATTTGTGATGAACATAGAGTGCACAAATTGATAATTCAATAACAAATGGTTATAGATCAAAAATTGTAAAACAAGAATTTTGGGCCACGTAGATCAACGGTGCATCACTCTTGGTCTACGGTGTTGTTTAACTCACATTTGTAAATATCATCTCGAATTAACTATAGCTTCGTTTGATGTGTGACATTAGTCACTGTAAATTATGGATGAGCTCGGTACCGTCCGGTACCGAACCGGTACTGAAAAACCCCAAAAGTAGGTACCGGTACCGGGTCTAATTTCCTCATCCTACTTTAAATGTACATGAGTTTAGTTTTATCATCACATGAAGTTATTGAAACCCAAGTCAGGAGATGATAAACGGAAAAAGGTCAAGTTCAAAGTGTCAATTGGGGTAAAACAATTGTGTGTGTCGATTATAGGAGTGTGTTACAAGGACTTTTAAGAATCCAAAGCACATAGGGTCCGTTTGTAGTTTGTGACTTCCATTTGTACTAAATATATAACATATTAGTCTATAGGGTATGGGGGTCATGGTTGGGACATGATTTGCCACCTAGGAACATGAATGGAAGGCTACACCACCCCCTTGATTGATTCACCATGGTTTGCATGGATTAAACCATGGCAACCATGGTCCTACTTTCCATTTTCCAACAAATCATTTCCTGTTTATTTAGACAAAGATAAATTATCTATACGGGGAAGGATCCACTAAAAAGTTGATTTTGCCTAAGTAGCCTAAGAAGGATTGTGATGATGACATGTGGCACTCCTAATAAGTAGGAATGAAGGGTATTTTGGTCCTTATAAATAGGAGTGAAAATGACATGTGGCACCCCTTTTGTTTTTTAAAAATACAAAAAAAAATCTAGTACAAAAAAAAATCTAGCACAAAAAATCTAGTACAAAAAAATCTAGCACAAAAAATGTAGTACAAAAAAATATAGCACAAAAAAAAATCTAGTACAAAAAAATATAGAACGAAAAAATTCCGCAAAAAAAATGTAGTACAAAAAAATCTAGCACAAAAAAGGGAGAAAAAAATATAAGACAAAAAAATTCAGCACAAAAAATTTAGCACGAAAATATAGTACAAAAATTCAGCACAAAAAAAATGTTATACAACATAGAAATACAACACATTTTAGTGGGTTTTTTTAGTCTTCATATTTTATATAGCAATATGGTACTCAAATTAAAGATAAAAAGACGCTTGATTTTATGGTGAAATTTTTATGAAAAATAATGTCGTATAAAAAAGTTATGAACGTTTAAAAAATTGGGGTGAAATATGCATGTGCCTTGCATGTGGAGAGAGAGAAAGTCTATAAATATGATTTTCCCAAGATACCCTTGCACTCCTCATTTCTCCTACACTTTCATCTTAACCATTGATTTGAAAAATGAATGGTTAAGATTCATTCTCATCCTCCTTAGGGAAAATTAACTTTTTATTTGATCTTACCCCTTATCTATACTATATTATAATGCATGATGCAAGGGCATTTTAAGATACTCAAAAAATAAGACATTTTCCCCTCCTTTATTTATAGAAATGCCCCTAAAATGAAGGTAGTTTGATCTTTTAAACATTATTTATTTTTTAGCCCCTAAACTTATTACACTTAAATCCCTAAGGTTTTAACAAAATTATAGATAATTAGTTAGAATTCACCCATCCATAACAAACTTATAATTTTTTACTTATTCATGACATATCTTATAAATTATAATGTTTAAAAAAAATCCAAAGACACCATGACGACCTACTTATTTTTGTCGACGTTTCGATAGTTGTCTTGTTCAGTATTGACGTGCGGAGTAAAAGGTACAATTAGACGATGCCTTAGTGTACAAGTGATTAAAATCCAACGTATATTTTCATTATCACATAATGTTTAACTTTAATAGCTAAACCGAATTGAATTATTCATCTATTACTGTTATCTATCATATATTATTTATCTATACTATATCATAATGTTAATGTATATTGAATGGATATAAATACAACTATTATATGGATATAAATATAATTTCACCAGATTAGTTAAATACAAATTTTAAACCCCAAGTTACAAGCCTTTGAAGCATACATGAATTTTTGGGCGGCCAAATCTGTTCCACTTCTCTAGCATCCAAATTTTGAACTACCGCGGACCCGCTCCCCATCTCAAACCCTCATTCTATTCCACTTATCATGCATTCTTCGTTTCATTTTCTTCTTTTCATTTGTAGAGAGAGAACGAGATACTAGAGAGGATGAAAACCAGAGGGTTCCAGCCACCGACGGTGGCGATGGTGGAAGGGCATTTAGAGTGACGGGACATGGATAGGTCGGTAACAATCACAAACCCTGATGGCGGCGCTAGGGTTTCGCGATGATCACATACTTCCGGCGAACACAATGGTGAAGACAGAGAGCCGATGACCTCTTAGAACCTTCGACGGGTACGGGTTATTCTCCCAAGAACTACACCCACGTGCAGAGGTGGCCAGGTTTGGTGGTGACGGCTGCTAGGGCTCCGTCGTTCTAGCTTTTGTTCAAATCAACGTTTAGGGATTGCGGAGGTAACTTTCAAACCTGAAATTGTCTAAATGTTACTAAAGAGCGGGCTCAAACCACGGCTTCGTCGTTTGTCTGATTTAAGGGCCTTAGTTTTAGTTGTGAATTGTGTTAAATTAGTTCATGGAAACTAATGTTATGGTTGCTGAATTTGATTATTGTTGTTATGTTGTGGAAGTGGTTAGGGAGTTTTGAAGTGGGAAAAAGGCGGGGACTTTGTCTTTGAGTGAAGAGTTTGAGGTTAGCAGATGAGTAAAAGAATCACTGAATGTAGACCAGTCGTCTATGGAAGCATTGGTTGAATGGCAGTCTTCTGAGAAGATGACTAATGGGACCACTTCCATATCACCTTAGTACTGGGATACTTATGTCTACAGGTATGCATTTTTTAGTTCTGTTTTTTTTTAACTTACATCTAGAAAGTTAAGAATATTTTGGATGTGATATTCTGATACTACTGCACACAAACACGTTATTATTCGAGTTGTGCGTAGAAGGAAATCGGTTGTCATGAAAGCTTCTACTGATGATAGCAACAATTCGAGTTAAGGGAACAAACAAGTTCAGAGACCAGACCCTGGTGAAATCTAACAACTAATTTTAGATGATGAATCATGTGCTTTTTAGGTATTTTCATGTCTAATACCCCTAATAATGGTATTTTTATAAAATGCGCCTAGCTTAAAAAAACCCTTGGCTTTTAAGCGCCTTGCGCCTAAGCTTCGGGCGAGGCATATGAGTCTTAAGTGTGCCTTGTGCCTTTGACGAAATGGTTACCAAGTACTCAGATAGTTCATTCCATTTAGCACTCGCACTTGGTGACTTCCAAATATCTTCTTTTAAAGAATTTGACATCATAAACACTAAAAATATCATAAATTGTGCAGATATCTTGCTCCAAGACGCTTTGTTTAAACCGACTTTATGTAGAAGGTGGTTTGACATTGTTTATGACACCAACATTTGTTGCTCGGACGGTAAACTTGATTCGTTTTTCTTTATTATTTGAATATTTTATGATTGTTATTTTATTGCTAAAAATATATCAGTTGTTATAGGTTTGTGTGTCATTTTCCGGCATTGTGTTTGGGATTGGAAGACATGGGGATCAGCTCCGATTGTAATCCTGGAAACCGGGCGGGACCTAGAGAGTAGGGGTGTAAACAGGCCCAGAGGCTCGAGAGCTACTCGTTATTGGCTCTGTTAAAAGCTCGCACGAGCCGAGCTTTAACGAGCCCGAGCTTGAATTAGAGCTCGTTTAGTTATCGAGCCGAGCTTGGAACACAAAGCTCGTTTAGGCTCGCGAGCCTAAACAAGCCCAAACAAAAATTTATTTATCTTTTATATAATATAGTACTAATGATGATAATATTTGCGAGCCGAGCTCGAGCTGACCTTTGGCTCGTTCAAACGATGTTGAAGCGAGCTCAAGCTGAGCTTATAGTTCGTTTGAGGTTGTTCTACAAATAGCTTGTGCCGAGCTCGAGCTTTGGGTTTTACTCGCGAGCCGAGCTCGAGCTCAAATAAGCAGGCTCGAACCGAGCCGAGCTTCATAAAAACATTACGCGTCGAGCTCGAGCCCGGTCGAGCTTGGGCTCGACCTGGCTCGTTTACACTGCTACTAGAGAGGTAGACAATTCTTTCTAACATAAATGTAATATTAATAGTGTTTTTGTATTTATAGTTAATGCATTAATTATTACTGATGCAACATTTCATTTGGGCATTGGAGCCGGCAGTGGACTTTATTCCTTATAACATGTACAAGCTTGGATACATGGATGCAGCCGTCTGGTTCATCTAGAACCGGAGGCGGAAAGGTAAACTATTACTTCAGTTAATAATTTTATTTTCGTTTCATGTTTATTTTGGCCAATATATGGTAATACAATCCCCTCCTTTTTTTAATTTTTACTGAATTGTAGGTTATGGTTAACTGATTTGAAAAAATAAAACTCAGTTTTGATTAAAAGGGATTCTTTTTGAAGAATCAGTCTCTATATTGTTTTACTCAGTTGCTTAGTATGCAGGTTTTTACTGTCTGAAAGGTGTCATCGTATGGTATGAGTGATGCAATTGGACCAGTTTATTTGAAAGAGCGACCTGGTTCGGAGATGCCAACGCGTATTGATGTCGAAGTATGTTTATATTTTCTACCCTTTTTTAAAGCTTCTTATTTACATACAGTGAAGATGTGAAGTTACTAAGCAATATCGTTTTTTCTTTGTGTGCATGTTTTAGGTGGTTAAACCTCTTAAAGATGCTTACGCCCGTATAAAATTTGTGCTAAAGAAGGTATTTGAAATATATATGACATTAAATACCATGGCTCGACTTTGTTACATGAGATAAATATGATATTTATCCAATAAAAGATCAAAATATCGAATATACCATTTTTATGACATATGTACCCTTCGCTTAAAATCTTTATTGAAAAGAAAAGGAAGGGTATAATGGTCTTATCATAAAGTGTATTTAATGAAAGGAGTAAATATGAAATTTTAGGTATTTTGAATGATACCTCATATTAGTTTTTAGTCGACCAGATATGATATTACTTACGCTTTTAGTATGAAATTACCCCATTATGTAAATCGTTTTCTCCTTATATTTCCGTAGCATGAGAAATCATTACATGATAAATAAGTGTTATAAGAGCAAGAGGAAGGAGGATATTAGCATAAAGAAGATTTTAAGAGCATACCTAAAGTACTTGCTGGTTGTTGTTAGAATATATTTTTCTACTTATTTTACGTATTATTAGTTTAATAGTTTTTCTTTTAAGTGTAAACATTTTATTTAAGCAATTAAGCTTGATTTTTAACTTGAACGTTACAACCGGTGACTAAGAACCCTCTTAGAAAAGTTCAATATGATATATTCAGGAAAAGTATTTGGGTGACATTGGATATTAGACTAACACCATAAATAAACTGGGTCACAAGAATAAACAAAAAATAGTTTTTAAATAAGAAATAGGCTAAAAAACTTTATATAATGTTAACATATAAGATTAATATGAAGTCATTAACAAGTGTGACATTGTTTTGAGTCTTACCTTATAAATGGTCACCTTATCTCTATAAAAGAATTGATTAATATAGTCTTTCCGTCAATACAAAACAATGTATATTCTTTTAATTATATAATCTCTAGAGCAATATTGTCTACTAGAAATGACTGTGTTGACAAGATCAATGTTAAAATGTATGACACGGTTCAAGGGGAAGAAAAGGTTTACTACAGTTTTCATGAAGTAGAAGATGATCATCACAACTATTCGGTCAAGTAATAGTTATAGATAAGACAAAAAGAATAATGGAAGATATGTCAGGTATTGACCTATCTGGTCTATATTATATATAACAATAACATGATAAAACATATGTAACTAATATACTTAACATTTTTTTTTTCAGTTCCCAAACCTGCTCTATGTTCTTTTATCGAATACAATTTTTTTACACTTATTATTATTATTATTATTATTATTATTATTATTATTATTATTATTATTATTATTCCCAAACCTGTTCCAAAAGGTGTAACAATCAAACAGGAAGAGATAAAAGAAACTCCGGAGGACCCTGAACTTGATGATGACAAATGGTGATGTAACAATATAGATGACATCCTTGAAATGTTTAAGCCGTAATGTTACTAAATTGATTTCATCAAGATGCAAAAAACTTCATACTTGAGATTTTAGTTTTCAACTTTTTTGTTTAAGACTTATCTTTCCTTTTTCATGTGCTACTTTATTTAACTTTTATATTTAAGACTTATTTTTTCTTATTCGTGTGCTACTTTATTGCATCAATGATTTCTTGAGTTACTTGATAATTTAAATGCTAGATTTAATAATTACTAGACATGTGTAACACTTATGACACACATCCACCACAATAATGCTACCATAAATACTATATAAATAAGAAAACTACCAGAAACGAGTGCCGCAATGCAAATTGACACCCCACGGCATCGCGCGGGCACCCTACTAGTAATAAATAAGTGGCTAGTGGTTTGGGTCATGACCACACCCTTAGGTTAGTGGTTTTGGATGATGGATTAAAGGTGGGTAAGATATCACTGACGTGGAGGGTCATGGTGGTCATGACCACACTCTATAGCCTTACATACCAAATAGAATGTATTTATTAGGTAATCCAAGATTGGCGATTTTCAATTTTGTTGTCATGTAACAAGTTTTATATAATTAGCAAGTGAACAGAACAGATAAGTTACTTAAGTTAAGCTTTGTTAAATGAGTTGATCTCATTTTTTTTATTAGGATGCAATTAGGGTATATACATTGTGTTTACATACTAATTTAACATATGGTCCGAGAGTGCGGGGCTGACGGGGGATTGTCTTCGACATGAACCCGGTGACCAATAGGTCCAGTACATAGAAAGTCACATTCCAAAAAAAAAAAAAATCCTGGCAGAAAATGCGGCTAAACAACTTATCATATACATGCAGAGGATATTAGAGAATGGATCTCTTATGTGAGTGGGTTAGTTATATTATAATGAATGGTTGTGAGTGGTGTTTTAGTGGTTGTAAATGGATGGAAGAGAAATTATATGAGAATATTACTCTTCATCTGTAAACATATGGGAAACACTGTTCACTCCTATTTTTTTCTAATATTTTTAAAGATAGTGAGGAAAGAGAAAGGGTAATAACAAATGTATAAAAAATATTATTTAATTGAAAAGAAAAAAAAGAAAAAGTAATGATTTTTATTGTAATTATATGGATGTGGATAAAGAATCGATTATAAGACCATGTGTAGTGAAAGACACCATACCCTTGGGCGTTTTGTGCCATGTGACAGTTCGTCAGCAATGAGGCATTATGAGGCGTTTTTCTAAAATGGATGTGGTGGGGATGCGGACATTGTGGGGCATTATGTTAAAAGAGGTGTAAAAAATTAAATTAAATAAAAAGGGGGGTTGCGGCGCAGCTTGTTGCCCGTTTACCTGCCACTTGTTTGTAATTTGCTACTTTGGTATTTTAATGTGGCTAATCAAATTTGTCATGAAAAAAAAAACTATTATATAGAAGCAAGCAACTGAAAATAAATAAATAAATAAATAAATAAATAAAAAATAAAAAAAAGGGTATTGGCCAACCAAAAAGTAGAATACATGTGATTGACCAAACAATTCAAGAAGAGGCGTGGAATCGTGGATTAAAGGACGCTCTTGGCATTTTTTTTAAACAACGTCCCAGGGGCGGTCATCCGGGCATTTTGGGACGTTTGTCAGGGATAAAACTGCCCAAAACCCCACTATGGGTGTTCTAAATGCTCTTGTGGATCCATATCCATATGTAGGTATATGATAAAATAATGAGTGTCTCCAGGGTAGAGGATGTGGTTAAAAAATAATCATGGTATCATAAATGGCTACGTTCCATGTGTTTCCTATAATTTGATAAGATCAAAATATTATATTGTAATGTGTATTCTAGTACTTGCATTTTGTTGTTATCATATTAAAATCATGTATTCATCTATATTTATGCAAAAATGTGCGTAGTTCTTGAATGTATTCACCTCAAATTTCTGCAAGATTCTTTATATTAAGCTTGTCTTTATGTAATGGGTTTTGTAACTCGAGTTCAAACTAGCAAGTTTTGGTCAACGTTTATGAAAAAGTATTTGTATATGTAGTTACCAACTTTTGTGTATTTAGACAAACATGTTATTGACTTTCTACAAAATAATAATAATAATAATAATAATAATTTTAGAGCAAACCATAGTGTTACGACAATTATATATATATTATTATACATATTAATTTGAATTGGTGATGAATAGTGATTCAAAATTTTTAAGGTATTCGTTTTATTTTTTTTATTAATAATATGTTATTCATCGTTTGGTTTTATTTTTTAATAACTTTTTTATGTTAACGTTTTATTTTAAATCTAACTACGCAACTATGTTTATTTTTTGTATTCAAAACAACGTATTTTTTCATATTATAAACTATACGAGTGCTCGTAACAGTTTTAAAAAACGTATTTTTTTATTATAAACTGTATGAGTTTCGATACGTGTTTAAATCTAACCGATTTCGATTAAACAACGTATTGTAATAATGTATTTTTTCGTATTGTAAACTATACTAGTGCCCGTAACAATATTAAAAAAACATATTTTTATATTGTAAACTAGATAAGTTTCGATACATGATTATTCTAACCGATTTCGATTAAACAACATCGTACCGATATTTGTAGTATCAGAATCGGTTTCGTTTTATGCTTTTTGATTGATGTAAAATATGTTTCGATATCATTTTGAGCATATCACGACTTTATTTTTTATTTTTTTCCTTTCAATTAATAAAGCAAGTGCTGGTATTGGAACGATCGAACCGATACCAACTGAGTTCCCGCCGCATAGCGCGGGGTAAAACCCACTAGTATATATATTGTTAACGAGTGTTGATGAATAGTAACTTTATTTTTATAATAATATATAGTTTTTTATTATTTATTATTTAATATATTATAATAGTTTATTATTATAATTACTTTTAATAACATATATTTATTTTTTTTCCTTTTTAAAACATGTATTAATTTATCAATTAATTTGATACTTCTTTAATAATTTACGTTTATAATTTTTTTCTAAAGTTTAAGTACGTAGTTGTGCTTAATTTTTTTCCCTAACATTCTGTTATAAGTTTTGTTAAAAACGAAGTTGTACTCAAAATAAAGTATTTATCTGGTATCATAAAATGGTACGATGATAAACTAAATTGTTCTATGGTTTGTCTTTTTAAACAACATGCTTTATTTTCAAATCACGTTTGTTTTATATTATCATTTACTCGGTTTCGCCGCAACGCGCGACTTCCAAAAAAACTAGTATAAATTAATGATAGTGAGATATGTTAGGACAATTGATACTCAAAACGAAAACACCATGTTTTGTGGGAGGACAACCCATGACGTCTTCTTTATTATTAAACTTGGAAACCAAAAACTGCGAAACTCTCTTACGTCATAGACCTTTCTTTTATACTAACCTACCATGGCATAAAAGCCTTTGTATTTTAAATAAATACCTGTCGGGTTCCTCGCGTTACGTGGCAAGAATTTGATCAATTTCGTTTTGACCTGTTACGCTAGGTCGTTTTCATTTCGGCTTGTTACGGTAGAGACACTCGTTATATCAATCAAAAGAGAAAATATAAAATAATATATGATTTATTTGAGCCAACTCAGTTCGCACTATGCGTCGAAAATTTGTTGGTTTTGTTTCGGCATTGGCGTTCACTATAACAACAGAAAGAGAAAACCCCTCAAAAAATATATTAAATTTGACCTGACTCGGTTTGATATAAAATTTATATTGTAAACATAGATAAAAATAAGCGTGCGTAACACGTATATTTGAAAAATTTTAAAACATTATGTCAAAGGTTATAAAAAAAAAACAAAAATACCTATAAATAATTACATTATAAACATAGCTAAGTGATTTAATTGAAAGATAAAATCCCTATTAAGGAGGCATCATTTCTTCATTTGCCAAATGTTGCAAAATAAAAACTTTAAAAACTAATGTGGTAAAGAGGAGAAACTTAAGAAGTTTACTATTTTTCACCAGTGAATACTCACATGTTCGGATATTTAAATTTTATAAAATACAATTGTATATATATTTTAAAAAAATGAATAATGCGTGAACTTCCCGGGCTAAGTAACCATCTAATTTAAATAAAACAGAAGTGTAGAAGTTCCCTTGGATATATATATACACATATATCAACTTTTTTTAGAACCATAACTAATACTAAGGGGAATGATCTACTAAAACGTTGATTTTGCCTAAGTAGCCTAAGAATGATTGTGATGATGACATGTGGCACTCCTAATTAGTAGGAAGGAAGGGCATTTTGGTCCTTATAAATAGGAGTGAAAATGACATGTGTCACCCCTTTTGTTTTTTTAAGAATACAACAAAAAAATCTAGCTCAAAAAATCTAGCACAAAAAATCTAGTACAAAAAAATCTAGCACAAAAAATATAGTACAAAAAAATATAGCACAAAAAAATATAGTACCAAAAATATAGCACGAAAAAAGTCAGCAAAAAATGTAGTACAAAAAAATCCAGCACAAAAAAATTAAGACAAAAAAATCCAGCTCAAAAAATTTAGCACAAAAATATAGTACAAAAATCCAGCACAAAAAAATGTTATACAACATAGAAATACAACACATGTTGGTGGGTTTTTTTAGTATTCATATTTTATATAGCAATATGGTACTCAAATTAAAGATAAAAAGACGCTCGATTTTACGGTGAAATTTTTATGAAAAAATAACGTCGTATAAAAAAGTTATGAACGTTTAAAAAATGAGGGTGTAATATGCATGCGCCTTGTATGTGGAGAGAGAAAGTCCATAAATAGGATTTTACCAACATACCCTTGCACTCCTTCTTTCTCCTACACTTTAATCTTAACCATTGATTTGAAAAATGAATGGTTAAGATTCATTCTCATACTACTTAGACCATGTGTATTGGAAGGGGAAGATAATGCCCCCACCCTAAGGCATTTTACGCCATGTGGCGGTCAAGTCAGCAAAGGGGCGTTATTGGGCGTTTTCTAAAATGGGTGTAGTGGGGATGAGGCATTATTGGGGCATTAAATAAAATAAAGAAAAAACACAGAAAAAATCTTATTGGATAAGGAGAAGGGGGCTGAAAGATGATTGGACAAGGGAGAAGGGGGAAGGCGTTTTATATAAAACGCCAAATTCATTTTTTTTCAAAAAAAAAGCCAAAAAACGCCCTATGTAATGGGAGGGGGGCATTTTTGGGCGTTATTTTTGAAATTTAAAAAAAAAAACGCCCCACTACACATGGTCTTAGGCAAAATAAACTTTTTATTTGATCTTACCCTCTAATACTAATCTACTCCTATTAAGCTCCACCTTTAATATAAAGATGTAACTTACCCGTTACCACCAATTGATGTCCTTTGAGGACTCATGTTAAATATCTAAAACAAAAATTGTTAATAAAACCGTGTACATAATCGTATAAGAAAACAGTATTGTGTATCAGTGCTTGAGAATGACAAAATAAAACAAATAATGCCTATATGTTTTGCAAAAAAAAAAAAAAGTAGGAGGATGATAAAAAAATCCAAAAAGAAAAAAATATATATACTTAAATCATCCTCTATTTGGTCACCCCCAATCACTATCTAAAACAGCAAAACTTGATGATATTTAACACGTAAGTGCGTAACAAAACCACACTTGGTTCCATTACAACCATTGTGTGAACCCAAGCAAATCCAAAATACGATACTGACACAACTAACCACCTTTTATTAGACCACCCGTAGTAGGGCGTGATTTTAAAAAAAAATTGAAAAAAAACGCCCCAAAACGCCCCCTACACCGGGCGTTATCCGGCGTTATATTTGAATATGTTGCAAGCCGGCGTTTTTAAAAAACGCTAAAGTGGTCAAATGCAAATTGGATGTGGCCAATGGGAGTGGTCCAAATGTAAGGTGCCATTTTTTTTTCTTTTCTCTATAAAAAAATTATTGTTTATTGATTGGAAGAGGCGTTATTGGAATAATGCCCCACTACGCCATTTTTGCAATAATGCCCCACTACTCCATTTTTGCAATAATGCCCCATGCTGACTGAGATGACACGTGTCGAATAATGCCCCATGGTGAGGGCATTATTTTGTTCCACCATTACACATCGTGTTATCTAGTTTTTTTAAAAGGTTTCAAACAATATTCTCAACCTTCCCAAACATATGTAATAAGAAGCTAGATAAAGATAAGAACATGCAGCATGGGTTACAGATGATAATTTAGTTGAGAAAGTCCTTCATTGTATCATCACGATGATCCCTTTTCATCTTGTATGCCTCCGCGTCTTCTGATATCGCTTCGTCATTCACTTAACATTATATTTGCGTTTTCGTTCATCTCTCTTTTTTCATCCTCTTGTTCTCCTACACAGATCACCAGCAATCATTAAGATCTCTAGCAATGAGCTAAACCATTATATGTGCATTTAACAACTTAAAAAAATCATAAATTTATATAAAAGATGCATTTTAATAACCAACACAAATGCATCAACATGAGGATCTAAAATCTATAAGCAAAATAATTTTGACATCTCCTCATGTTGGGTAGTTATAAAAATGGCATAAACTGATAAACTTACCTTCTTAGGTGTTTCAACAAGTTTCTATTGATCCAAAACCAAATCATTAGGTATGTATGTTCCACCATCTGGCATGTTGTTTCTCTTCCGTTGGAGCAATTACATCTTATGATACAAAATCATGTTATTACCAAGTAAAATCATTAAAATTGAACAAAGAACATCAAAAGATGAGATATGCAACCTCGATATGACCCTTCCACCATGAACCCCAAACAACTGTGTGGCTATTAATGTAAACATCCTCTTCATGTTTGCTATTGGGAATGGCCATTTTTGTCCCTTGATAACCCTACCGACACGATCATACTCAACTTCTCTCTCACATTGACCCAATATTCCTTCAAAATCGTCTTCTTAAATTTAGATTTCTAATTTTCTTTGTTAATCTTGTAATTTTTGAACAACAATTCAGCTTGTGAAGGAGCAGCTTGCATGTACACATCATTCTCCTTGTCAAATGCTTCCCAAGCATGTATATTCAGCTACTTAAACTCCAAAGCTTGATCACTTACTCTATTTTGATTATCCCTAGCATAGAACTTCTCATTCGGAACCTTTTGATTATGGATTATACTTTTGTACTTCATACATTTCTTAACTTGTACCCACACACATAGCATGAATAGACTAACCTTAAAACCCGATTTCAACAGGAAAGCTCAAACCATGTAGACCAGTATTCAGAAATAAATCCGAGTATGAGAGTGAAAAAAAATATTTCACAAATGTGGGATGAGTATAGGATTAGGTGATACCAGACTCGATTACCCAAACTATATACCTGTTTACCCGAAAAAAATTAATTTTATTTTTCGTCATCCCATTTTAGTAATACATCATTCTAGTAACTTCATTACCTGGACAATAAACTTTTATTTTGAGGCATATTTTTTATGTTATATATATATATATATATATATATATATATATAAAAGGGTAAGATCAAATAAAAAGTTTATTTTGCCTAAGTAGGATGAGAAAGAATCTTAACCATTTATTTTTCAAATCAATGGTTAAGATGAAACTGTAGGAGAAATGAAAAGTGTAAGGGTATCTTGGGAAAATTATATTTAGAGTAAACTTCCGTTTTGCTCTCTGTGGTTTGGTCACTTTAACGGTTTTGCTCCAAACCTTTAAAAATAGCCATTTTACTCCCTGATGTTTTGGTTTTTTTGCCAGTTTGCTCTCCGCCTCTAACTCCATCCAAATTGTTTGTTTTTCCATTTTGCTCCCCGCAGGGAGCAAACTGGCAATAAAACCAAAACATCAGGGAGTAAAATGGTTATTTTTAAAGGTTTTGAGCAAAACCGTTAAAGTGACCAAACCACAGGGAGCAAACAGAAGTTTACTCTTATATTTATGAACTTTCTCTCTCCACATGCAAGACACATGCATATTCCATCCCCATTTTTTAAACATTCATAACTTTTTTATACGAAATTATTTTTTCATAAAAATTTCACCGTAAAATCGAGCGTCTTTTTATCTTTAATTTGAGTACCATATTGCTATATAAAATATGAAGACTAAAAAACCCACTAAAATGTGTTGTATTTCTATGTTGTATAACAATTTTTGTACTATATTTTTGTGCTAATTTTTTTGTACTGGATTTTTTTGTCTTAATTTGTTTTTTCTCAATTTTTTTGTGCAGGATTATTTTGTACTACATTTTTTGCTGAATTTTTTCGTGCTATATTTTTTGTACTAGATTTTTTTGTGCTATATTTTTTTGTACTACAATTTTTTGTGCTATATTTTTTTGTACTATATTTTTTTGTGCTATATTTTTTTGTACTACATTTTTTGTGCTATATTTTTTTTGTTGTATTTTTAAAAAATAAAAAGGGTACCACATGTTATTTTCGCTCCTATTTATAAGGATCAAAATATCATTTATTCCTACTTTTTAGGAGTGCCACATGTCATCATTACAATCCTTTTTAGGCTACTTAGGCAAAATCCACTTTTTAGTGGATCATTCCCCTATATATATATATATAGGGAGAAGATCATGCGAGGACCACCTCTTATTGCGAGAACCGCGAGAACCAATGTAAACACAACCAAAAATGCCTAAAAATAGCTAAAAATCACACAATTTTTTTTAATATTTTTTATATAAAAATCGCTACTTTTCGAAGCAAAAAAAAAATTAATTTTTTTAAAATTTTTATTTTGCCACTAAAAATAGCGATTTGAGCATAAAAAATATTAAAAATAAATTTAGATTTTTTTTTTTATATTTTTAGATTTTTTTTAGATTTTTTTAAGTTTTTTGGGGGTTTAATATTTAGCATTTTAGCTTGTGGGGGGGGGGGGGGGGGGTTAGGTTTTTGGGGGGTGGGGGAGGGGGTTTAGGTTTTTTGGGGGAGGGGGGGGGGGGTTGGGTTTTTTGGGGGTTTTAGTTTTTAGCATTTAGCTTGGGGGGGGGGGGTTAGGTTTTTTTTTGGGGGGGGGGGGGGGGGTGGGGGTTAGGTTTTTTTAGCTATTTTAGGTTGTGTTCACATTGGTTCTCGCGGTTCTCACAATAAGGGTGGTTCTCGCATGAGTCCCTCCCTATATATATATATACAGTGTTGTAAAAGTCGCTAGGCGGTCTCTAGTCGGCCGACTGGGGAGTTGGGAGTACTCGGAGTGTACTCGGAGAGTACTCGGGGAGTACGTGGAGATGGTAACTATAAAGAAAATTAATTTTTATATATTATACATATGTTAAAATAAGCATAATTCATGTCAACTGAGTATAATTTAAAATGAAACATGTTTAAAGTTCAAATATTCTGAATACAAGTCCGAGTAGTCCGAGTACAAGGCCGAGTAGTTCGAGTACAAGGCCGAGTAGGCCGATTTTGACTAATTAAAAGTCAATAAACCACGTTGACCGCCTAGACCGACTAGGCCGACTCTTTCCGACTACGTCCGACTAGGCCGACTAGGCGCCGAGTTTGACCGAGTTTGACCGAGGCCGACTAATTGAGTCCGCCTAGGAGGAACTCGCCTCGGAGGGGTTCCGAGGACCGAGTACTCGCCGAGTACTCGGCCTTGGAATCCGACTTTTACAACGCTGTATATATATATATATAGAAAAAGTATATCGTACATTAGGGCTTAACGTACTTCACGTACGACAACGTGCGTAATTTGTTCTATAACATGCGTGATTATTGTGTTTCAACATGCGTGATTTTGGATTTTTGAGTTATAACGTGCGTGATTTTAAAATGAACGTGCGTAATTACCTGTCGTACGTGATGTATGTTAAGCCGTAATGTACATTAACCTTCCTATATATATATATGTATACTAGCCATTTACCCGCGCGATGCGGCGGGAAACATATCACTTAGGTTCATGAGTTTAGGGCTATGTACGGGGCAGTTCGGTTTTGAGCCATATAACTTAGGTTTGGTTAGTTTGTGGATTATTATAAAGTGTTTTCTTGTAATAACATTTTCTAGGGTTAGTGTAAAAAGGGGACATTTTGTGAAAAGTGTAAGAAGTGTTTTAAGCACTTAGATCTTGTAGTTAATGGTTGAGATAAAAAAGAGGTTAAAATGTGTGTGTGTGCGTATACCAGTAGGAAACCCACGTGATGTGACAACTTACAACGCGATACTCGTTACCATTAGTTTATCATTCTCCATATGATATATTGTATAGTACTTTTGTCTAATAGCCAGGTAGTGTATTATTATGATATGACAACAATCCAACCACTTAAAAAACCTAACATAGCATACAAATAAATTAATTAATTTTCAAAGTAAAAGAAAGAAGTCTTGTATCAGTTAAACTGTGGGGTATGGTGGGGCTTGAGTTGGAGGTATGAGTTGACACGTGGAATTGGAGCCCCCCACCGGTAAGTGACGTGTCCGTGGGGTATGGCGGGGCTTGGGTTGGGGCGTGGCTTGGCAGTTTATTAAAAAAAATTCAAACTCAAAGACCCCGCTATAACATGGCCAACAGAGCGAATAGGAGGCCGCCACATCAGACCGCTAGTAGAACCATAATTGCCTATGTTACGTCTTATGTTGATGTGCAATCTTCCACATGTTCTTTCCTTTGAATTCTTGCATCAAGTTTCCAATTCAATGCTCATGGTATCATCATAACCAAAGAAGGAACAGAAAAAAGCGATTGTCAAAAGGTTCAAGGCACAATCACACTTGGAGAAAATTACAAGCGACCTAGCTTTATATAGAGGAACAAAAAATGAGTCTGTGAAATATTTAAGTTAAAAGACTCAAAACCCATATATTAAAAATTCGAAATCAAAGAAAGACCACAAAAATTGAATCTTTTTTTTTATTTAATGGTAAACATAGTACATTCAATTACTACTCAACTTTTGACATATCTTACCCATTATATATTCATCTAATTTTTAATCACTTGATGCATTATGCATCAAGAATATCGCAAAGCAACCCATATTAAATTAAAGGAGTTAAAACTATTACCTTTATACAAAAGGTTTTGCAACAGACAAAGTGTAAAATTGTTAAGACATATGAATGTAACTACAATACAAATAGAGCCCAAGTGTGCATACAAGAGAAAGTGGTTCAGGGTTTAAAAGACTCCTTCATCAACACCACACCGTCTCCCACGCCTTTGATATATGCATCACAACTTGTCAAAATACCACGTGCACGATCACAAAATTGCCCAATCACCTAATCCTCAAAATGCTGCATCTAAAAACATCAAATTAGCAGATAGAAGCATACAAAGCTATAAATGTTTATGATGAACTGGCTTCAATAAAATATGTTCATTATGCTTTACACAATCTGAGAAACATACCATAGCCCAAAGCCATGGGCAAAGCTTTTAAGGGGCGTCGGACCCAGGGCAAAGCTTTTAATGTGGTTTATCTAGGTCCTTAAGTGTAATTTGTACTCCTATATATTGTGGTTGCTATTCCGTGTTTCATTCAAGTCAATGAATTATATTTCCTCATTCAAGAATCAACAGTCAAACTATGCCCAAATATATTGGATCCATCTAGGGAAATGAACATCATTAAGCTATTACCTGGGCTCACTGGGATACATATAAAGATCAAACGCACCATGAAATTCCAAATCCACCATAGTTTTTCCATACTTGATGCAAACAATGGATGATATTAAAATGATTATTTTTAATACTAAATTCTTGTTTCCATGCTTTATGTGTTTATATAATACATCATGCCAATACCAAATTTAGCAACACGATCTACCCGAACCCGAACAACTGAATAAAGATACTCATGAGCTATCAGGTTTGCTTTGAAATTTCCGAAACCCGTTTAAATAAACCGAAGAACACCCTTACACCAAAGCTTCAATGTTTATTTCTGAAAATAACATAAAACCTCCATTTTTATCAAGAACCCCAAAAAATATACAGACCCAAACCCAAAAAATATACAAAGATGTACATAAAGATTATTGTTTCATTCAAGTGTTTTTGTGCATTGGATCCTTGTTCGATATGCTTTCAAGTCTTGTACCTTTTTAAAAAGTGTCAAATGACCAATCGTGCCCCTCCTAATATGCACACACACACACACACACACACACACATATATATATATATATATACTAAAGAAACAACTATATAAGCAGGCTCTAAACATATTACCCGGGAACTCTTTCAACAATACATTAATCAGATATATACTATATTTTTCAGAGAGAAGACATAATGTTTGTCTATTTTGTATATCAATTGTATAGTTCAAAGACGTTTATGACTAAAACAAAACAAAAAGCAATATTCTTCTGATTACAAATGCAAAAGAACCATTTGAATATTTGATCATCCCCATTCACAGAAGCATAAGTGGTACTTCCAAATTAAACCAGAGGCCTAACCACAAAATCAATTCAAAGCATTTGTTTACTTTCAAATCATTAGATATAGTCGACTATTATGACTGGAATCACAAGTGACCCGAGTTGATAAAATGTAAAGCCGCCACAAGTTGACCCATCATACCAAACTTAGACTTATGATTAAAATTTATAATTAATGATCAATTAGAAAATCAAACTGTTACACATTTTCATGCATCAAATTGCAATGAGAGAAAAAGCCGAACCTAAGGAAATGTGTTTTTAGAACGGAAGACTGGAATTCAAGAATACTTGTGGCTGGTACAATTGGCTGCAAATGCAATGACCATATCAATTGAAAATAAAATAGCTTAAATTACGTAACACCACATTTATAGGTAACAAACCTGGTATGCTATTTGTTAACGACTACCCTGATACGATGGACCTGCAGCTTCAGCTGGTAGTTTAACTTGATTTACTTAGTAGGCAAAATCATGCTCCGACAAGCTCGCTGCCTCGTTCTATAACAGCTTTAAGACTTTGCCATGCGGCGAATCAAGTCGACCACGCAGTTACTACATCCAACACAAAAAACCATCATGTCAGAACAAAACAAAGATCAGTGACGTGATTTGAAGCTGTCAAAACTACAAAACTGCAAAACTTACCAACAAGGTTTTGCAAAGCTACAATACCACCTACACATACAAAGGTCATCCAACTTTTGTTGCTCATTGCGTAAACTGTTTCAGGCACAGGTGCAAGTGATGATATGAAATAATGTGTTAATCAGCTTTTAAACGGGACGTAGAAGGGTTAACCAGTTTATCTATGTGACTAAACATGTTTAAAAACGGTACCAAGAGGTTAGCCCTAGTCGATCTTGTGTCGGATAGAGAGAGTTAACTATCTTTTCTCGTTCCCCCTCTATTTCTCTGAAACAATATCGAGCTTCCTCGGAAAATTCCTGTGAAACACTATCAAATCAGTAAACCAGTAATAGAGAAAACTTTTTACACAAACGGTAATATGAAAGGAGAAGATATAAGCTAAAAACTACCTCTAGCATTATAACCCAACATGATTGTTGCTCTGCATCCCCTGTTTAAGAGAAAAACTATTAATCTCTCAACTTGTTCATGACAAGAGAAAGTCCAGCTACACCATCCAACAACAAATAACAGAACGGAAATTAACGATACCATCTCAAAGTTGGACCTTCTGTTCTATAGCTTGCAAACAACACTTCCACTATTTGTAAGAACTATGGCGCTTAAAGGCTAAATCTAAACTATCTATCCAATATTAACAAATATAACCAATTAAATATAATCTAGCATCAAACATGACTCGCAATCCAAACAATTTAGATATACAAATTCGTTCGAAACCTTATGCCTAAAATCATATTTTCCTGAACAATTTAAGTTAATTTCAACCAAATCACCTACCAAATATAGAAAATTATTGAGTTACAGTATCGGTGAATGTTAAAAAGTAAGAAAAACACAAGAAAATGCAAGTATTTGAGAACCACCACAATTGTCTGCAACCTTGAATCCCCAACTCAGTCATTAACAATCATACAAACCAAATTTGAGACCACAAACCCCTCAACAAACCTGGACCGAAGTTTCATGTGTGGAGATCGGTGCTCGATATCCATTGTCTACAACCCAGAGTGTCAATGTGTTAATCAATTAGCCATAAGTTAGTCTCCAATTACCAAATAGACAAAATTTGATGATTTAAATGATTTTATAATTATTAAAATATAAAATATGGATCACTAACCACCCAAAAACACAGATTGGTGTCCTTTTCCACATATTGCTGGTCAGTTTCTCTACAAAAGCACCATCAAGCCCTAGATCTGTTCAAACTTGTACAAGATTAGACTCAATCGTAACTATAAAACACCCAAATCATTTGCATGTTTCAATCCAGTCTAAAATCGACATCATCTGAACTAAATTAGACAAAAAAACTTACCTCTTCAGCACCCATTGAAAGCTAATAGACAACTGCTTCTCGGATGGCCAAAACACAGCATATAAAAAGTTACAATTTCGCTTAGTAGCTAATATTTAGACGTCAACGACCAAGAGAGATGAACAACTCTCCAAGGGTGACGAAAGACCGGCCAGACCTACTGAACCTTCAATTTAACGTCGATCGTCATCTTCCCTTTGATTGATATCTTCGATTCATCTACACCACTCAGGAGAGAACGCAGATGAGAGGAAAAGTTGAGAGAAATTTGAAAATGTAGAGAGAGAAATTTGGGGAAATGTTTTGGAAGCTTTTGATCTGGCGAGTCGACAAGTACAGCTTTCAAAAGTGAATTGGGGATCATGATCCGTGTGAAGAGTAATGGATGGTTTGATCATGATCCGTGTGAAGTGATGGACGGTAGGATCATGATCTATGTGTTTTTGTTAGAGCTAGTAAGGGTATTATTGGAAAGTGAGGTTATAAATGTGTTTGTTTGTGCTTAAAGACTTGTACATTGTCCATTAAAGGTGTTTTAAGGAAATTTTTATGGACTTTAAGAAGTCCTTCTAATATGTATTATAAAGTAGTATATATATATATATATATATATATATATATGTATATGCTATCAAAGATGTAATTCTCTTTTCAGATTTGTATCATATTTTCATATTCTAAATATTTCAAATATTTTATGATTACTATGATATGTATGTAATCTAACATATTTCAATTTATTGTAGATGTTAAAAACATAAAGTTATATGATAAATATAGATGAAAGAAAAAAAAATACTCAAAAATCTCAACGTATACTTTTTAAATAATGAGTACGCCTAATACGAGCGAGTAAACCTGATACTATATGGATAATTACCCAATCAATACCTCATCGATATTAGATCAGATATAAGATATACTTTACAAACGGGTATAAAGCTGGCATTAGTCATTCTCAGCCTGTTGTGATCCCTACGCTCTTTTATAATGGGTCCTAATATATTAACACATGGGAAAAACTTATTTACACATGATGTATACGGGCCGTATAATGTTATACGGCCCGTATACACCATGTGTAAATAATTTGCATGGTCGTATACAATGTATACGAACGTGTATACGGGCCGTATACTGTTATACGCCCCGTATTCTTCGAAAATTAGATTTTCTCAAAGTATTTAAGGGATTTAAGGTGTCAATCACACGAGACATTTTACAGTCGTGAGGTGCTCAAACCTTTCTAAAAGTAGAAAAAATAAAACATTAACAAGTAACAAAGATTGAAGAACAAAAAAACGTGTCGTATGACTGTAATAAAACGGAAGCTATCAACGCGGGATTACGGTCATGGTGTTATTCTTTATTTAATATTTACAGAATAAAAGGAAGGGTGAGGCATTTGATGAGAGTTGTAAGGAGAAGCGTTGAAATCAAGGGTCCTGTCATTACAACCACTTGCTTCATAGGACTCATTTGAATCGTCTTGAAAGTACTGAACAACCGAAATAACAGCTTCGGTTTCATCAGCCCGTACCGAAGAAACCAAATTCGCAACAATGAGTCTGAGTCCATTGTTGTTCGTGAATGTTTCGAATCATCATTGAAGACGTGTCAGATTCTTCTGCTAGTGGTCGGGCTTCCAATGCTCACACAGGGTGATAAACAACGCTGATATGAACACAAACCAACTGCTTTATCTTGAGTCGTCGGGAAAGCATTTTCCTCAGGGGAGGGTGAGTAGTATGAGTCTGAGTCCATTGTGGTTCGTGAATGTTTCGAATCATCATAGAAGACATGTCGGGTTCTTCTGCTAGTTATTCGGAATGTTTCGAATCATCGTTAAACTTAACAATGCTCTTGATTGAAGACGTAATTGCAAGACTGTTTGTTGGGCTTCCAATGCTCACACAGGGTGAAAAACAACCCTTGATGTTGAAACCGGTTTTACCTCATGAAAATGGAAGAAACAATTTTTTTAGAGAAGCGTTGGGATTCAAGGGTTTATGAGTCAAAGTTAGCATTTAGATTCAGATTTAGAAAGCAGATGAGTAGTACTTGGTTTATTCTCTTTAATATATTAGAACGATCCTTGTTTTGTCACGTACATGCGTTTAATTCCCAACATACTCGTTTTGTCACGTACATTTCGTAAGAAACTTTTGGTGCACTGAACCTTCAGTTGTGTACACAAATTCACCACCGGTTTCTACAGCACATGCACATACACAAGGAGAATGTTCTCGAAATTGAAGGAAAAGAAAAAATTGTTGCTGATGTTTTTCACTATCAGGATTCTGTTGGTTTGTTTCCAGGTAGGGTTTAGAATGTTTGAAGTATTCTTGGTTCAAAACCAACTCTTCTGAAAGACAAGAATACAACGTTCATGTATCACAAGGAATGACCGATCTAAGGCAGAGATCTATATCTTGGTTTGAAATAGGCTTTGTTCTTGGTTTAATGAAGCTACACGTAACATCTAGTTATATTCCTACATGTATATCTTTTGTTCACTGACAAACTATGTGACATGTGTCTGGTCCGTAGCTACACGTTTTACAAATCGAAGGAAAAGAAAAAATGGTTGTTTCCAGGTAGGGTTTAGAATGTTTGAAGTATTCTTGGTTCAATACCAACTCTTCTTTAGTAGTGTTTGTTTGAGAACCTGATTCAGATACACAAATTCATCACCGGTTTCTACAGCACAAGCACATACACAGTTAGGGTTTAGAATGTTTGAACTATTCGGATTTTGTTGGTTTGTCGGGTTCTATAACTACAATCCTTCCAACATTATTGAAAATTAACGTAAACACCGCATTCGAAGATCCTTGCATTGGATACAATTTGTTGGAATTTGTGGATCAACAGAAATAACTGAAATAACTCACCATTCTCTTGCACCTTCAACTATGTTGGTTCGGTTTAGTTATTTTCCGACTGTTTCAGTTATGATTCACCTTCAACGGTTGTGGTTGTCCAATTCCAGATTATCTTTAGTAGTGTTTGTTTGAGATACTGATTAAGATAAACAACGGGAACCACATATTTGCTTCAAGATTTACGTCTGATGTCCAAGTTTGATCACATTTGACCGAGAGTGAGGGTTACTCTGTTATATACATCAACAAATGATTGGTTTAATACCAACTGCTCGAAATCCCTTTCGTTTTTTGGATCGTTCTAATAGATTAAAGAGAATAAACCAATTTTTACCATAAGAATACGGGCCGTATACAATTATATGGCCCGTATACACAAAGTTAAAAAAAATTACCGGATCATATACAATGTATATGATCAGTGTATACGGGCCATATACTATTATATGGATCGTATACTATGGGTAAAAAATGATCGTATCAGACTCTCTCCCTCTTCTTTTCTCTCTCTGACACAATTTGATGGAATTTGTGGATCAACAGAAATAACTGAAATAACTCGCCATTCTCTTGCACCTGTATACGTTGATTGTGGATTTAACTTGCAAGATACATGGATGGAACTGGGTCCGTCGCATGATAGAAGATACATATCGTCCGTTCAAGTTGAGCTTCCTGATGTAATTTGTTGGAATTTGTGGATTTCGGTTGGTTCAGATCTCAGAAGTACTGAACAACAGAAATAACAGCTTCGGCTTCATCAATCGGCTTTGAAAACCGGACGGAATCTACGAAGAAACTGTTGAAATTTGAGGATTTCGGTTGGTTCAGAAACTTAACAAGAAGAGCAACTAAAGTTGAGCAAGAATTGGGTCCGTCACATGATAGAAGATACATATCGTTCGTTGTGTACGCAAATTCACTTTCTCTCTCTTTGTCTCTCTCTAGGTACTGGTACCCTTCAATCTTCTTGAGTGTAAAGTGTAAACTTATCGTGTGTTGTAGTTTGGAAAGATGACTGAATAGAGATCTGAATCAGGCGTTGTTCTTGTTGTTGCATCGGGAACGAAGGAGGAGACTCAACTGTCGCTGCACTGTTATCGTTGTGGTCGACGTATACCAACGGTTCTGCAAAATAAAACATCATCTGTTCATCATTGTTCTTGAAGATGAAGATGAAGAAACGAGGGTTTATTCTCTTTAATATATTAGAGCGATCCTTGTTTTGAGAACCTGATTCTGATTTAAACAATGCACGACATGTCTGTTAGTGGTTTCTGTAACCAATTGGGAACCACATATTTGCTTCAAGATTTACGTATGATCTCCAAGTTTGATCACATTTGACTTTGTTCTTCGTTTTTTGGATCGTTCTAATAGATTAAAGAGAATAAACCATTTTTTACCCTAAGAATACGGGCCGTATACGGGCCGTATACACCATGTGAAAAAAATTTACCCGATCGTATACAATGTATACGATGATTGTATACGGGTCGTATAATATTATACGGCCCGTATACTATGGGTAAAAATTGGTAAAAATGGTTTATTCTCTTTAATCTATTAGAACTATCCTTGTTTTGAGAACCCTGATTCTGATTCAATAAATAATATCTAATTGAGAAGCACTAAAACGGTTGCGGTTGTCCAATTCCAGACCAGTAATGTAAGGAGAAGCGTTGAGATAACGGACATCCATCGAATACATCTTTCAAACTTTCAAAATTCAAATCAAACTAACACAAAGTATCTCGATATGGTTGGTGTAAAAGCTCACATTTTACTACGCTGACCATGTTTTTTGACAAATCATCTGCTTCCTGAATCTGAATCTGAAAGTTAACTAGACCCCTCAAGTTGTCATTCATAACAACTAAGCGTCTGGAGAAGAGTATGTTGATATAGGAGAGTTGATGCAATTTTCCAAGCATTTTATCGTGTGTTGTAATTTTAATGAAGCAATGAAGAATGAATATGCAAACCGTATCCGTTTTGTATACGGAAACAGTGGCTAGGGGAAATACAAACCGGACACGTCTTCTGTGATGATTCGAAAAATTCCGAATAACTAGCAGAAGAACCCGACACGTCTTCTGCTAGTTACTCTTTTCTTCGATTTCAACAAATCTTTCAAGACCATTCACCTCTTTCAACCTACCAAAACACCGTAAACCCCTTCTTTTAATCTATTAGAACGATCCTTCTTTTAATCTATTAGAACGAGGTAACTTTCCTTATCACCCGAACCAGTGATTTCTTATCCATACTATTCTTCATAGCCATATTCCCACTCACAAGTTGTTGATCTTTGGGTGATGATTTACTCCCGAACAAACCATGCCCACCTTGACCAGAATAATGCTGAGAATCCACAACGCTTATGGCAAGATTCTTTCCTTCAATCTTGGCAAAATCAATGCCTGTTTGTTTTATTATTTTCGTCTACATGTGTTTTGAAACAGTACGTTTTGCATCCGTGCCTGCTTGAATTGTAGAAAACAAAGGATAACGAAGATGAACATTGTTTGAGACCCTTATTCAGATACACAACGGTCTCTTTGCTTCGTCTACTAGAACTATTTGTGTATGCATTCTTTTGGTAGTTAACAACGCTAATTAGAAAAAAATCTGTAAAATTAATCATATCGATTGCTATAACAGGATGGATGTGACACACACAGATAGATAAGCTGTCACAGTTGTCAAGACTGTTTGTCGGGTTTCCAATGCTCACACAGGGTGATAAACAACGCTGATACGAACACATGTGTTTCGAAATAGGCTTTGTTTTTGGTTTAATGAAGTTACACGTAATATCTAGTTATATTTAGATTTAAACAATGCACGCCTCAACTGAGATAACGGACATCCATCAAGCTCAGAAAGAAAACTTGTGTTTCCCATAGTCACAAAAGATTGCGGTTTGTATTTCGCATAGCCACCGTTTCCGTAGTAAAAAACGGTTGCGGTTTGTATTTCGCATAGCCACCGTCCGTAGTAAAAAACGGTTGCGGTTTGTATTTCGTATAGCCACCGCTTCCGTAGTAAAAAACGGTTGCGGTTTGCACATTCAATCTTCAATACTTCATTAAAATACCACTAGTAGAAGAACCCGACACGTCTTCATGTTACGGAGAATGTTCTAGAAATTGAAGGAAAAGGAAAAGATTTGTTGAAATCGAATTTAACAACTATGACAGCTTATTAAAAGTAGCAATCACCTCCAATCATTTCCTGGTCAAATCACACAATATAAAGTTTAAAGTTACCGTGTGTTGTAGTTTGGAAAGATGACCGAATAGAGATCTGAATAACAAACTGTGGAGAACTTGTTTGTGTCGGGTTCTTCTGCTAGTTATTCGGAATCGATAAATAACCAACAGGAAGATCTCTGCGATTGCTAAGGTTTCCATCAACGGACTGATCGGTAACGTTACTCTACCTGTGCTCCGATTTAAGCGGCGTGTTCCAATCAACGTTTATCGACATTGTTAAAGTTGATGAAGAGTTTAGAAACCCTAGAATGATTGTGTTTTTACTGGAAAAAACGTGATACTTGAAAAAACACCATTATATACGGCCCGTATATAGTTATACGGCCCGTATAAATGTGGTAACATCAAAAACCTCCCAAAATAAATCCACTGAGCCGTATACGTTTTACAAATCGTATACCGATGTATACAGCTCGTATAACTATATACGGGCCGTATATAATAAAATCAAAAAAACGTTCTCTGCGCGTTTTCCTATTAAAAAACATTCTATACGGGCCGTATAATTATATACGGCCCGTATACACTAGGGGATGTGAAAATAAGATATAGGGGGTGTGGGAACAAGAGGAGCCTTTATAATATCTGGATGAGTTGTTATAAACTTACATTTAAATAATTTTCATTCATCAAAAATAATAATATCTTGTTTATTTTAATATTTTATGTAATTTGGAGGGTATATCTATTATTATGTTGATAAGGTATAGTGGCACCTTGAGCCCTACCCCTATAACTAAAAGACATCCTTGTTGAAGTACAAAAATAAATAATACATCCGGCACTTCCTTTTGCCCCACCCATTCCTTTTTTAGATGCCCTTAAAATGTAGGCCACCCAGACTTTTTCATGTGCAACCTGATTACATATCAAGTCATATTTCCTTGTCGCAAAAATAACAACCAATAGATATTATAAAAATACAATATTATTAAATGATTTAAACAATACAATATTATTAAATGATTTGAACAAATGTTTAAACTAAAATTATAGGTATGTTTAGTATTAGTAAATGGAATGAACAAGTGACTAGAATGGACAAGGGAATTGAATGAACAAGGGAACGAAATAGGTCATTATTGTTTTATTGTCCTCTTTGGTTACCCTATGAGAGTGGAATAAATCATTATTTTCTATTGTTTGATAGGTGGAAAAGACAAAAGAATTCAATAAAATTCATAAAAAAAATACAAAAATATCCCTATCTCGAAATAAAGAAAATATATACCAATTTTCACAATTTACCATATCGGATGTGTATTTGTAGATCTTCATGGAGCATCATGGGATTTGATATGTCATATTATAACCTAAAGTGTTAAATTGTGTTGTAGAGAATCCTACAGGGGCGGACCTATAGTGTTACAAGGGGTAACCCCTATCAAAGCCTAACTGTCAACCGAATCAATTGGAATCGTAGATAGGTTACAAAATAGTTTTCATATAACCTAAACGAATTTATAAAAAAATTTCATTTTTATATAACCATGGTGATTTCCCAAGATATTTTATAAAACCTCAAGTTAATTTTATAAAATTAGAGATATGTATTTCGGTACAAGTACTGAAAAATACTCGGTACCGTATAGAGTAAAATTCGGTACAAATTTTGTACCAACTATTTGGCATTTTTGAGATCGGTACTTTCGGTTCGGTATGGTACCGGTATTTTACTGATTTTTACCTTGAAATATCGTACCGTATCATACCGATCATTTTTGTACCGATACCGGTACCCACATTTGACGAATTTTGGAATCAATATTTTTGGTACTGATACATTCGGTATCGGTCTCGAGTACATCCCTATATAAAACCCATAAGTCTTGCAAAATCTGTTAAACTGGTATTTTGAATTTGAAATTGGGTGGATGGAATCCAATAAATGTTGAGTGAATTTAAATTGAATTCATCTTGAAGACACAAAAGTAAAGTTTCCTATACTTGTTTTTGACTTTATTTCACGCAATCAAGTTACAAGAAACTTTCTTGTGCTTCAAAATCTGGATAAAAAGTGAGAAAATGGGTTAGGATGGAAGGATGTAACTACAAATAACATTCACAACATCAAACAATAGAATAAGTGTTTTCTAGGCAATCCAAGGTCGATGGATCGACCATGAAATATGGGCCGATTGCTCATGCTGTGTTTTTGTTTTGTGCCTATAAATATAAGTCTTCTCATCCATTCTGACTTACCGCTTTTGCTGTAAACTTTTTCAAATACATATCTAAATGATATCTCTCTAGTTCCCTTTAGATCGAGTCATCAAATTAAAGAGAGAATCAAGATTAAAGATCAAAGAGAAAAATAGAAAAGTTATGTAACAACTTCCCATCTTTCTAATCTTGTATTATTGATTTGTGAGCACTATCATTATGATTAAGAGTGACTTGTGAGGGGTCTTACTAACCTTGTTATTATTTGTGAGAGATGTGATCACTACCTTTTGAAATTAGTGAAATGTAGAATGTGATCGTTAGTGAAACGAAGAAGGTGATCATACCTTGGATTAGTGAAATGTTGTTAGGTGATCGCTACATTGCTTAGTGAAACTCTTGTACACATGATCTCTTTTGTTTAAGAAAAACGAATAGTGAAGCAACTCTCGATTAGAGAATTAAAGAGATGATGTAGAGTGGATTAGTTAACATCCACTTGAACCACTATGAATCGGTTTTGTCATTCTCTCTTTAAACTCTTTACTTACTTGAATTATGTTGTTGTTGGGTTACAAAAAAGTGACAAACCTTCATCATTAGATTTTTAACCAAGCAAGTTCTAAGGAAAGCATATTCACCATCCTCTAGATTACAACATGGCCTTTAAGAGTAAAATTATGATGAGTCATAGTACGTTGTACCAAATTATAATAGATAATGCAAGTCTCAATGGTCATATTTGGAGATCTTTCGGTAATCACCGACGAATTTCTTTAAATAATAGCTTTTTTAGTTACATGTTAGTAATTATCGATGGATTAGAAATGAATATAATAAAATATTTTTTTTGTAGGGTTTTTTGGATCCATAGGTACGTGATCCATGGTAATATGTCGGTAATTACCACCATATGTCAACTTTTTTCTTTTGGATTTTATTGAATCCGTAGGTGATTTGATTGTACTACTAGTGGTTCCTTTTGTCGATGCAAGTTTGTTTTCTAGTAGTGTTACATTTCTAGAGTGTATGTAGGATTCAAGACCCGTGGATTGTTTTAGGAGTGTTTTATAGTTTTAACATTATATGAAGTGAGTTGTTCTTGAGTTATTGTCTAGTAAGAAATTTCTTCTGATAGAAAGCACTGAAACATTATGACATAAAATCATAGGCTTAGGTTCGCCACTGGAATCTCATTCAGAATAAGAACTCAGATTTCGACCGTCAACACTTTCGGACGTAAATTAAACCGTTGGCCAAAATGTGAACTTCATTAATCTCGATCGTTTCATGTCCAAACCATAGATCTAGAAAATCTAAGGATCACCGATCTTAATAGGTCATAGGAATATTAAGAGTCATAGATCCATCTTAGTTAATTATGATATGCTTTGACACATTGTATTATTTCCTAATGATTTAATTGCATTGTACTGGGTCAAAATAGGTAGTAATTATAATAGAATATACATGTATTAATGTGACATGGTGGGTATTAGGAGTTATTGAGATCTTAATGAAGCACCAAGGTGGATAATGTGGCATATTATATTACATTGTATTACAAGGAGTTATAATAGGCCTTATTAGATGGGTAAAATTGTAAATTCATAGCCATGTTAAGACAAATTTAACCTCAGGCATTAACTCAAATACCAATTTAATGGATTAATATTTAATGAAGTTGAATTAGTAATTAATTATCTATATCTATTATTATTATTATTTAAAAGAGAATACTATTTATATATAAGGTCAAACAAATTACACCAAGATAGCCGGTAAGCGGGCAACAAGCTGCGCCGCTACCCCCTTTTGAATAGCAAAACCTAACCTAGTAAAAACGAAACCCCGATCTCTAGGAGACGAAATGTTGCTGTGAACAACCCGTTGGACCCGTTCAAGAAATCTTTTGGGATATATAAAAGGGTAATTACCATGCAATACTGAAATGATATTATTATAAAGTGAACGTTTGAAATTTAAGTCTCCATTATTCTAACCTAATGATATTATTATTATTATTATTATTATTATTATTATTATTATTATTATTATTATTATTATTATTATTATACAACTCTTTTGGGATATATAAAAGGGTAATTACCATGCAATACTGAAATGATATTATTATAAAGTGAAAGTTTGAAATTTAAGTCTCCATTATTCTAACCTAATGATAAATCACCTCATTCTCTTCAATGTAGTGGCTGTTTAACCTCCTAATAACCGACACCCTCATCTTATTTTTTTCATTTTTCAAACCTTATTTAAATTCTATTATTGTAGTGAAATTGACCACTCCATTGCATCGTGCGAATTTCCTCTAGTAAGTTATAACTTATAACATATCATGCATGTCTTCATGGATCCACAGGAAGTAATCCATGGATTCGTAGGAGGTGATCCATGATATTAATCCATCAGTGATTATCACTAGAAAGTTAATTTTCTTTTCTTAATTATTGTTGATACACAAATTCATGATCTTAGTCTGACGTTAACTATCGACTCCTTTTTATCGATTAAAGGATAGTTTCTATAGTAATGTATTATTTTGAGAGCATGGGTAGAATTTAAGACGGTAAGTTTTTTATGGTTTTGTCGTCTGAAAGTGAATTTTTTCCTCAAGACGTGACCCGACAAAAGAAGTTTTGGAACCCATTTGATTCAGCAAAACAATTTCTATTTTTAAAAATCCAACACCAAACATTGTGATAAAAAAAAAGTCATAGGTTAGGTTTAGGTTCTTCACTTAAAACTACTATTGATAACTTGAACAAAATTTTGACCATAAAAAAGCATCAGACCTAAATGAAACTAATAGCCAAAGTATGAACTCGAATTGTTTCAACTGTTATGAGTCCAAACCGAAAATCTAGCATCTAGTGATCATTGACATCTTTCTTTTTAAATTCCTTACAAGAAACATATACCTTTAACGGCGAGACTCCATTAGCGGCGAGATGTGACATGTCGCCGCTAAAAGTTTAATGTACGAATAAACCTTATCCGTTAGATCTTCATTTTAATCAAAGGTTGGATCTAATATTTGTTTGAGTGGGAACCAGCAACAACGGTTGTTTCCCTCCATTCTCACTATTTCTCTCTCAGCAATAGCAACAACGCGATTTTGGGCGAATTCTGACCACGGTCTCTGGCTACCCACGCCTTTAGCTTTACAGGGTTAGTGTTCATTAAGTTTTTTTTTCTAATTTGTTTTATTTGTGTTATTTTCTTTCATCTGTGTGTATGTGTGTGTATGCTAGACAAATCCGACCACCACCGTCACTTCTCTGACCACCCACCACGTCTTTGATGCCACCACCTACTACAAACATCAATTTGAGGTTAGTTTTTTCGTTAATTTTGTTTAAGAAGAGGATTTGTATAATTTTGGGCTAATTAGGTTAGTATTTTTGTTATTTTTGGTTAATTATTTTAGGATTTGTGTAATTTTGGGTTAATTAGTTTAGGATTTGTGTAAGTATGTGTTTGTACGTAATTGTATGTAAGTGGGTGCATATAAGTTATGTGTCATCATCATCATCATCATCATCATCATCATCATACTCGGTATATCCCACCAATAGCAAAGCTAAGGTAGGGTCTGAGGAGGGTGAGATGTAGACAGCCTTACCTCTACCCCGTAGGAATAGAGAGGCTGCTTCCAATGAGACCCCCGGCTCGATTGTGGTTTTGCATCAAGCCTTGGACATAAGGCACATAACACTCAGCAATTGAGACAAACGCCGATTAGTGCATGCACCCCTTGTCTTTTGGCTATCAACGCCACCACATGATGCATGATTAACCGTCCCCCTCTTTTAACGTTATTTTCACGAAATTAGTAAAATAACGTTATTTACATACACACATTTTTGCCAAATACACACACGTTTACATACTTACATATACATATAAGTTATGTGTGTATGTGTATATAATTGTGTGTATGTAAGTATGTATGTGCGTATGTAGTTATATATGTAAATGTGTGTATGTAAGTACGTAAATTTGTGTATGTAAATGTGTGTATGTAAGCATGTAAATGTGTGTATGTAAGTATGTACGTGTATGTGTATTTGGTGAAAATATGTATATGTAAGTATGTAAACGTGTGTGTATTTGGCAAAAATGTGTGTATGTAAATATGTATGTGTGTATGTATGTGAATGTGTGTATGTAAGTATGTATGTATGTGTATGTATGTAAGTATGTATATCTGTGTATGTAAGTATGTAAATATGTGTATATAAGTATGTATGTGTGTGTACGTAGGTGCATATTTATATTTAGGTTTGATAATTTGTATGTTTTATATATATAGGGGAGCGCTAAAATGAAAACCACCTCCAGTTGTAAGAACCGAGAGAACCACTTTCTAGCTATTGGATCTTCAAGATGGATGTATAAGATTAAAAGTAGTTAAAAGTAATATTAAATACTTTTTGTCTTATTATGTCTTTAATATTTTAATCCAAAATGATAGTTTAGTAAAATTACTCTATTTTGTCTTTTTGTCTTTATTGTTTTTTTATTACTTTCTGTATTATTATATTAGTTTTTATTTTTTTAATATAATTTTTTTTTGTTAAAAGCATTTTCAAAATTCAGATTTTTCTACAGATTTTTTAAACTTTTTACGTTTTACGTTTTACGTTAAACTTTTTACGTTTTACGTTTTTACATTTTACGTTTTTACGTTAACCTTTTTTACGTTTTACGGTAAACTTTTTACGTTTTACGTTAAAAACTTTACGTTTTACGTTAAACTTTTAACGTTTTACTTTTTACTTTTTACGTTTTACGTTTAACGTTAAACTTTTTACGTTTTACGTTAAAAAGTTTACGGTTTAACTTTTTTTTTTCACAAAAACTTTTTCGCAAAAAACTTTTTTACACAAAAACTTTTTTACGCAAAACGAACACACCCAGAAATCGCAAACTCGGTAGGTGTCTTAGATAGATTGTTATCGTCATCGACTGGGGAAAAGAATATAAAAAACCAACAACATCAAAACAAAAGTGTATCTCGAAAAAAAAACGGGGTTTGGCTCAGATTTTCTGATAATTAAAAGGCTGCAAAGTGGGGTTGCAGGTTCAAAAACCTACCCTCCACCATCGTTGCCGCGCCATCGTCATCAAAATCAAGGTATTTTTTTTTTTTTGCATCATTGCCACCCAAAACCCACAGTTCAAAAATTCAATATCAACACACAGTTGATTCCCCACCTGCAACAAACCACACTTCAATAAATTCAAAATCAAAAACATTATACAGGATCCAAATCAAGTTGTATGAAACCCCCATCACAGATTGTATGCAAACCCCCATCACAGATTGTTTGAAACCCCACCCAACAAAACAACCACCACAAACACCCTTCAACCAACCCATAACAAAAATACTTACAACCCAATAAGGCATGTTATGAACAGTCTCACTAACAGCAACCCAGACGACACCATACCCAAAGAAAGAAGCAAGAACACCAAGTGGGTATTTATTAGAAGCAATACAAGCTAAAATACCCAAATCAAAGGAAAACCCAGTAAAATAATATCAAACAAACATGCTGTCAGATCAAACCCACCGTCACCCACAACTGCCGCCACACCACCAACACATCGCCGGAATCTGCCTTCCCGACAACGACATCGCCTTCCCGATAACGACATCGCCACCACCACCAACTTCCGAACACCCCACCCCCATCACTGTCTTCCGCCACCGACCACCACCTCCCCACCAACGTCTTCCCCACCAACACCTCCCCATCCTCGATGTGAATCTGGTCGGTGACGGCTTCAAGCAGAAGAAGCAGAAACGACATAACACCACAACTCATCACAGCGATGATGATGACAGCGGTGGTGATGTCGCCGGACGGGAAACGATTGAGAAGATGAAGGGGGCGTCGAATGGCGGCGGTGGTGATATCGTCGGAATTTGATGAAGATGATGATGAGTTGCTTTGAGAGAGGATGAAGATTTGCTTCATCAAAATCTTCATCAGATAGAGTGAGGGATGAGTTTCAAATGAGGAGAGACAGAGACAAAGAAGGGTTTTAAATAAATCTGACATTTTAAAAAGCTGACGGTTTTAAATGTGGAGAGAGGTAGAGATTTGACATTTAGGGTAATTGACCAAAGTACCCTTTTTGTTGGCAGAATATGATTGGTGGAGAGTGGTTCTCATGGTTCTTACAACTAGAGGTGGTTTTTGTAACACCCCATGTTACGGAAGTCAAAGTCAAAGGAAGAAAAGATTGCTAATTGCGATCTGTCACTCCTTGCTTAACTACTGATTTGACTACCTTGACTTATAACCAATTTTGTATTTGACTCACTTTAGTTGTATTATGTGGAGTACATGTTAATAAATCGCTAATTAATCGCAGTTAATCACTACTCGACTTATCGCTAATCGCATCGCTATCGCATTGCAACCCGAATTATAGGTTATGGATATTGTTTTACGTGTGTGTGCCATTATGTGTTTTGTGTGCATGTTATGTTTGTGTTGAGGTGATTAATCGCAATCGCAACTCTATTGCATCGCAATCTAACCGCAAACGCTAAACGCAAGTTATTTATAGTGATTGTATGTGAGATATAGTAGTTAGGTTAATTGTATAACTAATGGGTAATACTATCGCATCGCTCGCTCGAAACGCATCGCAATGCTCAACGCACGAAACGAAAACACGAAAACCAACTCGCCAGAGCCACTCGATCGAATGGCAATCCGATCCGTCAACTGAGTGTGCTCTTTCCTCTTTTGGAAACCCTATAAATACCCCTGTCACATCACCAAGGTGATGTGACAGCTCCACTCGCTCGACCAGACGCTCCAACCCACTTTCCTCTCGATTTCTCGAGATTCCTGTAAGTTTTCCACTCAAATCTTGTACTTCTAACATCTACATGCACTTCTACATCATTTTCACCCTTGAATCTTAACTTTTAACCGTGAAACCAGTGGATTTGAGGTGTTCTAGGGTGATGTCATAATGGAGTTCTTATGAACTTCAAGATTTGATTTCATTCCACCAAGAACAACTTAGATCTGAAGGATTTCCATATGATTCAACATTATTTTCCCATAGATCTAAACATTTTCAGAGTTAAAAGGATTGAAAGATTCTTTTCTAACTTTCTTTCAACTCTTTTACACTCAATGCACTCAAAACCGATAGTATCGGAGCTCGTTCAGGCCTTCTACTCATTCTCTAGTGAAGTGTGGACTAAGATCTGATTCCTATCAACGAGACAACCGACTTCGGGTTGAACACGAACAACCGTCGTGAACAGTTAACTGGTTCGGATTGGGGTGATTCTCGTTCGACCAGATAACCTGGGTCCGATAGGGTTCATGTTGTTCAAAACGTTGTCATGACCGTCTCGATCAGACCGCAAAAATTTCAAAACTTATCACACTTTCAAGTTTGCAAAATGATCAGATCGCGGGACGGATTGCCGTCCGATCGGATTGCCATCCGATCGAACCGCAATCCGATCGGATTGCACTTGGACTCCAACACTTAAACATTTTACAATTTTCAAAGATGATCAGTTTCTAACGGATTACCGTCCGATTGGTAGACCACTCGATCGAGTGACAAATCTGCTGTGAACTTGTTGTCTGAGAAATACCTCGTTGGACGGATCGCCACCCGATCGAACTGCCGTTCGATCGAACGATCTGAAATGGTAGAGAAACTTCTCTGAATTTGAAATGCTACAACGAAAACTTCAAAGCCATCATACACAAACACATCCATCCCAAACGAGTGTCAATCCGACCGAATGGCCATCCGAACGGATTGACATCCGATCGAATGGCCATCCGTTCGGATTGCCATCCGACCGGATGACCACTCGTCACTTGCTCCCCATGCATCGTTTTACGTGATGCTTATCGCTTATGCCATCATTCTGATCAGGCTCATTCACTTTAGCGCTCCCTTCAATCCATTAACTACCATCGCTGTGAGTATACTCGATCCCTTTTTGCTTTAAGAACTTTTGAGTGTTACATACGTTACTTATTCTAAATCACATCGACACACAACGCAAAAACTATTTATACGCTGACCGTTATTGCATGCTACCTGTTACTCGATGAATGCTTGTATGTTATGTTAACACAGTGATTGTTGCCTAACGCCTTAGCAAGGATAGTACTATTTGTTTGGACTCAGCACCTGTCGTGGACAGGGGTTGTTAAGGTTACTTCTTCACGTGTCACAGTGGTGATATGTGTTGCGCATTCTACAACTCGCAGTCTAGTCTGTGCATATTTCATTGTCGATAACCTACTAGCTTCACACTATACATGTTACATGCTGGTTATGCGTAAACGCTTTCGAACTCTATTATTACTTTTAAACTTGTATGCTCACCTTTACACTATGTGTATTGACCTCTATTTTAACGTATGTAACAGGTGTTTAGGATGCTGTGTTTACTGCTGGAAATCAAGCTAGGATGGAGTCTAGAAACAAACTAAATAAAATCTGAGTTGTCGGAATGGATCTTTGTCTTTAAGAACAATGTCTGTAATAACTGTTTTTATTTTATATGTTTGTGGTATGGGACATGAACCTTTAATATATTATAACAAATAGTTGTTATGGATTCTCCTGGACAATCTGTTTCGCTCAGTGCCGCGCCCCGATGTTTCCGCCATCGGTTGGGGTGTGACAGATTGGTATCAAAGCCATAACTATAGGGAATTAGGCAAGACTCGACCTAGTCCAGGTCGATGTCTTAGAGACGACCTAGTCTGTAGTCTAAGCACCAACATACCGACTTGTGCAAACCCCGTAGGGATTTTGCATGAGCTTACTGCTATTCTCGCTTGAACTCGCCAAACACTACACACTTGCACGAACATCGCATGCTACCGCTTCGCGCAAGGTCAGCCTTTCCTAAGGCTGGCAACTCACACTATCTTCAAATTTATCGCGTAAGCAAGGTGATATGGCCAAGATTAGGTGGGAAAACCGCAAACTCTCGACTAGATCGCTTGCTCGACGCGACTTTTTACTACAAGAACAAGAATCTGTGTTGATTCAGGAGTGAAATCCATACTTCTACGCAAATTTTCCCCTCTACTTCATCAACACAGGGAACATAGTCGTTAAGTTAGGGGTGAAACCCGTACCTTGATGACTCATTCCACTCTTTATTGTGGTTTTGCAAAACTCTCACCAAGGCCTCGACAGACTCCAACGACTTGGAGTCACACTGTGACTGGAAGGATGCGTGTCGATCGCCCAAATCGAGGCAAGAACGCAGCCCAGAAGGCTCAAGTGTGCGCTCAGAGTCCTTGTGAATAGTCGAAACACCTTGGTTAGTCAAAGTCTAACACGCCCAAGACATTCCATTCGCTTTTATGTGTTTCGATTCTGGATTTCGTCGCCGCTAACTCTGTGACTTATCGCTTTTATGTGGAATTTTTATGTGTTTTATATGCTTATTTGTTAGCATTTTGAGATAAACAGTACAGTGGTACTGATGGTTTGGATTTCACGTTTCTCGCTCCGTCAAAACCACACACAGCTCACACCATAAATCGCTTATGTTGCTCGCAATCGCTACTCGCTATTCGCACTCGCAACTCTCAATCGATTCCGCAACCTTGAATGATAGGAGAATCTGTACGACAAATGTAGGTGAATACGTGCAAGATATAGTGTGATTTCTGTGGATTACGTGCTTCTGTGCTCTACGTGCCTATGTGTTTCTGTGCTTATGTGTCTACGTGTCTATGTGATTATGTGTTTTGATGTGTTCCTGCGCTTTAGTAGCTTGCGGTAAGATCGCTAGACTATATTAGGGTTAATCACATTATGTTGAGCCTTGTGACGATGTCTGTTGCAGACAATGTCGTCATTTGGTACACACCACTCCCGAGCTGCTAGACGTAATCACGCTGACAAGCGAATCGCCTCTCTCGTCGCAAAGCAGATGGCGAAAGTCATACCGCAAATTGTTAGCGAGCTGAACAAAAATGCTAGCAAGTCTTCTGAAGAGTCCTGGACTTATTTTCCTAAAGCGGCTTTTAGCTTCAAGCAGTTCAAAGCCTGTGGTCCAAAAGAATTTACCGGAGAAGATGGGCCAACGGCCATGTTTCAATGGTTTGATTCGATCGAAGTCACCCTGCGCCAGAGTGGCTGTCCCGGAAACCTTCGCACTGTTAACGCTACCGGCGTCTTCCAGTCCCGCGCTTTAGACTGGTGGACGGCTGAGGGAAAACAAACGGGGGAATGATGCAGCTTATGGATTGACGTGGGATGAGTTGAAGGACATCATGATGCGAGAGTTCTGCCCTCCCCACGAGCTCCAAAAGTTGGAGGACGAGCTATGGCACATCAAGCATGATGGTGGAGGTAACGCTGGTTTAACTGCTCACTTCAAGCAGCTGAGTCTCATCTGTCCAGGCCAAATTACTACCCCCGAGATTACGATCAAGAAATACATCCGTGCTCTTCCGGATTGTGTTGTAGACTTTGTGCAAGCCGCCAAAACAGCAACTATTGAGGAAACCTACCTGCTCGCTGCTGAGATCAACGATAAGCGAGTCCGGGCTGGTTATTTCGATAAAGCTGCCAAGAGTCTTCATCAAGTCACCGCTGCTCCCACCGCTGAAACTACTGCCGCACCGCAATCTTCAAAGCTCTCACGTCACAAGAGAAAGAACAGCAGCTCCAGCAACAAGAACTGTGCAGTTACTGCCGCACCGCTCCAAACCGTACCTGCCCTACCGCAAACTCAACACCGCCAAGTAGCGGCGCCTGTGGCCAATGCACCATCTGCGAAGCGTGCAAACACTGGCCCACATCCGCTCTGCCCTACTTGTACTTATCATCACCCGGTTGGTATCGCATGCTGGTTCTGCGTTCACTGCAACATGTACGGCCACTTCACCGCTAACTGCCATACCGGTCCTCGCCAAGCTCCAACTCTAGTGCCAGCTCAAGTTCCCACTCTACCAGCTCCCCAGGGCCAACAAGCGCTCCTGCCCCTGCTGCCAATGCAAGAGCCTTCTATCCATGTGGTGATCCTAACCACTTTGCCAACATGTGCCCCATTCGAGTGGTGAAGCAAGAGCCACAACAGCAGCCGCAACAACATCAACAGCAGCAGCCGCAACAGCAACAGCCAACACAGCAATCAGCCCGCCGGCGAGTCTTCAACATCAACGCCCGTCAGGCTCAGTCAGACAACAATGTGGTTAATGGTACGTTTCTCGTAAATGGTATATATGCTTTATGTTTATTTGATACTGGAGCCGATAACTGTTTTGTGTCATTCGAATTCGAAAGGCTTCTAAATCGTAAGCGCGTTAACCTCCCATCAACCTTCGACGTAGAAGTTGCCACTAGAAGGACCGTCACCGTCAATTCCGTTCTGCGTGACTGTACCCTCGATCTCAAGGGTCACGTTTTCCCAATTAATCTCATTCCGATGCAACTCGGTAGCTTTGATGTCATAGTATGTATGGATTTCCTTCGGAAGAATCATGCTGAAATTGTTTGCTTCTATAAGATGATTCGTTTCTCTCTCGCGAATGGTGATCAATTGTGTGTTTATGGCGAATTCGCTTCGAAGAGATTACAACTCATGTCATGTGTCCAAGCTAGCAAGTATCTCCGCAAGGAATACCAAGCTTTCTTGGCACACATCGTAGTAGCGGAGAAGGAAAAGAAAGGAAAGATGATGGAAAAAGTACCTGTTGTTCGTGAATTTCCTAACGTTTTTCCTGATGATTTACCTGGTTTACCTCCCACTCGTGATATCGATTTCCGAATCGACCTCATTCCTGGAGGAAATCCTGTTGCTAGAGCGCATTATCGCCTTGCTCCCTCTGAAATGCGCGAACTCTCAAGTCAACTCCAGGAACTGCTTGATAAAGGCTTTATTCGCCCTAGCCCCTCTCCTTGGGGCGCGCCTGTCCTTTTCGTCAAAAAGATGGACGGATCGTTCCGGATGTGCATCGACTATAGGGAATTGAATAAGCTTACCATCAAGAATCTATATCCCTTGCCTCGAATCGATGATTTGTTTGACCAATTACAAGGTGCTACGTGTTTCTCAAAGATTAATTTGTGCTCAGGCTATCACCAACTACGAATACAGGAGGAAGACATACCCAAAACCGCTTTTCGAACCCGCTATGGTCATTACGAGTTTGTTGTTATGCCTTTTGGTTTGACTAACGCTCCCGCAGTCTTCATGGATCTAATGAATCGCGTGTGCAAACCCTCCCTTGATCGCTTCGTCATCGTATTCATCGATCATATCCTGATATATTCCAAGTCAAAAGCCGAACACTCGCAACATCTACGTTTGGTTCTTGAGTTACTCCAGGGAAACCGCCTCTATGCCAAATGCTCCAAGTGCGAATTCTGGCTTGAGGAGGTCCAATTCTTGGGTCACATTGTCAATAGTCAAGGTATTCACGTCGACCCCGCGAAGATCGAAGCTATTAAGAGTTGGGTTACACCCAAGAACCCGTCTGAAGTCCGTTCTTTTCTCGGGCTAGCAGGCTACTACCGCCGATTTATTGAAGGTTTCTCTAAAATCGTTGTGCCGCTTACCTCGCTTACGCATAAGGACAAACCTTTTGTTTGGGGAACTAAAAAAGAGGTGTATTTCCAAGCTCTCAAAGCAATGCTTTGCAATGCTCCCGTGCTCTCACTTCCCGACAGAAACGATGATTTCGTAGTCTACTGCGATGCCTCTAACCTCGGTCTTGGTTCTGTCCTCATGCAACGAGACAAGGTTATCGCATACGCCTCTCGACAGCTCAAGATCCACGAGAAGAACTATACCACATATGACCTCGAGCCTGGTGCGGTTGTTTTTGCGTTAAAGATTTGGCGACACTACCTTTACGGTACCAAGTGCACGATCTTCACCGATCATAGGAGCCTACAACACATCTTTGACCAGAAAGAACTAAACATGCGCCAACGCCAGTGGGTAGAACTCCTCAACGATTACGACTGTGAGATCCGTTACCATCCAGGCAAAGCAAACGTCGTCGCCAATGCTCTCAGTCAACGAAGCTATTTGCATAACGTTCGTAATATCCAAGCCCAGCATAATCTCGAAACTCTGATACGTGACGCTCAACATGCTTGCTTTACCAAACGCACCCTTAAGAAGGAAAGAATAATCAATAATGGCGAACAACTGGTGAATAAATCGAATGGTATCTTTTATTATCTAGAGCGAATTTAGATTCCCAAGCGTACCGACTTACGACGAATTCTGCTAGACGAAGCTTACAAATCTCGATATTCCATTCATCCCGGTGCCGACAAGATGTACCAGGACATGCGCTACAAGTACTGGTGGCCGGGCATGAAGAAGGATATCGCTGTCTATGTTTCGAAGTGCCTGACCTGTTTGAAGGTCAAGGCCGAGCACCAAAGACCCCCTGGCTTACTTGTACAACCCGAGATCCCTATGTGGAAATGGGAGAGTATAGCTATGGACTTCATAACGAAACTACCGCGCACGCCATCAAGTCACGACGGCATCTGGGTCATCGTTGACCGTTTGACCAAGTCCGCTCACTTTCTACCGATACGGGAAGGCTATAAGGTAGAACGATTAGCACGAATCTACACAGACGAGGTTATTTGTCGACACGGGACACCTCATGACATCATTTCTGACCGTGATGGTCGATTCACTTCGTGACTTTGGGAAACGTTTCAATCTGCTCTCGGTACTACTCTCAATCTTAGTACTGCTTTCCATCCCCAGACCGACAGTCAGACTGAATGCACGATTCGTACCCTTGAAGACATGCTTCGCTCATGTGTCATAGATTTCGGTGGTAATTGGGATACGCACTTACCTTTAGTCGAATTCTTGTACAATAATAGTTATCACTCTAGCATTCAAATGGCACCATTTGAGGCATTATACGGAAGAAAATGTCGATCGCCTATTGTATGGCATGAGATCGGAGACGCACAAATTACCGGTCCTTAGCTGTTGCAAGAGACGACTGACAAAATCCTTTAAATTTGAGACAATCTGCTGAAAGCTCGGAGCCGTCATAAAAGTTACGCCGATAGACGCCGCAAGCCCCTTGAATTTGACGTTGGCGATCACGTACCCCTAAAGGTTGCACCTTGGAAGGGGGTTATCAGATTCGGCAAGAAAGGAAAGCTCGCGCCTTGATATGTTGGACCCTTTAAAATTCTGGAAAGGATTGGCAAAGTGGCCTACAGACTCGAACTACCAGAGGAACTGAGTAACGTCCACCCGACTTTCCACATTTCGAACCTCAAAAAGTGTCTAGCCGACCAAGAATTACATGTCCCTCTGGAAGATTTACAAGTGGACGAAACATAACACTTCATGAAAAAGCCTGTCGAGATCATGGGCCGAGAAACCAAGGTACTCAGACGCTCACACATTCCCATTGTGAAGGTTCGCTGGGAAGGCAAACGCGACGCCGTGTTCACCTAGAAACTCGAAAGTGACATGAAGGCGAAGTACTCACAACTGTTTGTTACGCCTACTTCTTAAATTTCAGGACGAAATTCCCTAAAGTAGGGGAGACTGTAACACCCCGTGTTACGTAAGTCAAAGTCAAAGTCAAAGGAAGAAAAGATTGCTAATTGTGATCTGTCACTCCTTGCTTAACTACTGATTTGACTACCTTGATTTATAACCAATTTTGTATTTGAATCTCTTTAGTTGTATTATGTGGAGTACATGTTAATAAATCGCTAATTAATCGCAGTTAATCGCTACTCGACTTATCGCTAATCGCATCGCAACCCGAATTATAGGTTATGGATATTGTTTTACGTGTGTGTGCCATTATGTGTTGTGTGTGCATGTTATGTTTGTGTTGAGGTGATTAATCGCAATCGCAATCGCAACTCTATCGCATCGCAATCTAATCGTAAACGCTAAACGCAAGTTATTTATAGTGATTGTATGTTAGATATAGTAGTTAGGTTAATTGTGTAACTAATGGGTAACACTATCGCATCGCTCGCTCGAAACGCATCGCAATGCTCAACGCACGAAAAGAAAACACGAAAACCAACTCGCCAGAGCCACTCGATCGAATGACCATTCGATCGAATGGTCATCCGAATGGATGACCATCCATGGTCATCCGAATGGATGACCATCCGATCAGATGGCCATCCGATCCGTCAACTGAGTGTGCTCTTTCCTCTTTTGGAAACCCTATAAATACCCCTGTCACATCACCAAAGTGATGTGACAGCTCCACTCGCTCGACCAGACGCTCCAACCCACCTTCCTCTCGATTTCTCACGATTCCTGTCAGTTTTCCACTAAAATCTTGTACTTCTAACATCTACACGCACATCTACGTCATTTTCACCTTTGAATCTTAACTTTTAACCGTGAAACCAGTGGATTTGAGGTGTTCTAGGGTGATGTCATCATGGAGTTCTTATGAACTTCAAGATTTGACTTCATTCCACCAAGAACAACTTAGATCTGATGGATTTCCATATGATTCAACACTATTTTCCCTAGATCTAAACATTTTCAGAGTTAAAAGGATTGAAAGATGCTTTTCTAACTTTCTTTCAATTCTTTTACACTTAATGCACTCAAAACCGATAATATCGGAGCTCGTTCAGGCCTTCTACGCATTCTCTAGTGAAGTGTTGGACTGAGATCTGATTCCTATCAACGAGACAACCGACTTCGGGCAGAACACGAACAGCCGTCGTGAACAGTTAACTTGTTCGAATTGGGGTGATTCCCGTTTGACCAGATAACCTGGGTCCGATAGGGTTCCTGTTTTTCAAAACGTTGTCATGACCGTCTTGATCAGACCGCAAAACTTTCAAAACTTATCACACTTTCAAGTTTGCAAAACGATCAGATCGCGGGACGGATTGTCGTCCGATCGGATTTCCATCCGATCGAACCGCAATCCGATCGGATTGCACTTGGACTCCAACACTTAAACATTTTACAATTTTCAAAGATGATCAGTTTCTAACGGATTGCCATCCGATTGGTAGACCACCCGATCGAGTGACAAATCTACTGTGAACTTGTTCTCTGAGAAATACCTCGCCGGATGGATCGCCACCCGATTGAACTGCCGTTCGATCGAAAGATCTGAAATGGTAGAGAAAATTCTCTGACTTTGAAATGCTACAACGAAAACATCAAAGCCATCATACACAAACACATCCATCCCAAACGAGTGTCAATCCGACCGAATGGCCATCCGAACGGATGACCATCCAAACGGATTGACATCCGATCGAATGGCCATCCGTTCGGATTGCCATCCGACCGGATGACCACTCGTCACTTGCTCCCCATGCATCATTTTAAATGATGTTTATCGCTTATGCCATCATTCTGATCAGGCTCATTCACTCTAGCGCTCCCTTCAATCCATTAACTACCATCGCTGTGAGTATACTCGATCCCTTTTTGCTTTAAGCACTTTTGGGTGTTACATACGTTACTTATTCTAAATCACATCGACACACAACGCAAACACTATTTATACGCTGACCGTTATTGCATGCTACCTGTTACTCGATGAATGCTTGTATGTTATGTTAACACAGTGATTGTTGCCTGACGCCTTAGCAATGATAGTACTATTTGTTTGGACTCAGCACCTGTCGTGGACAGGGGTTGTTAAGGTTACTTCTTCACGTGTCACAGTGGTGATGTGTTGCGCATTCTACAACTCGCAGTCTAGTCTGTGCATATTTCATTGTCGATAACCTACTAGCTTCACACTATACATGTTACATGCTGGTTATGAGTCAACGCTTTCGAACTCTATTATTACTATTAAACTTGTATGCTCACCTTTACACTATGTGTATTGACCTCTATTTTAACGTATGTAACAGGTGTTTAGGATGATGTGTTTACTGCTGGAAATCAAGCTAGGATGGAGTCTAGAAACAAACTAAATAAAATCTGAGTTGTTGGAATGGATCTTTGTCTTTGAGAACAATGTCTATAATAACTGTTTTTATTTTATATGTTTGTGGTATGGTACATAAACCTTTAATATATTATAACAAATAGTTGTTATAGATTCTCCTGGATAATCTGTTTCGCTCAGTGTCGCGCCCCGATGTTTCCGCCATCGGTTGGGGTGTGACAGTTTTCATTTAGCGCTCCCCTATATATATATATATATATATATATATATATATATATATATGTTGCGAAATTGGTATGCCATCATTTGAAAGTTATTAGTTTAGAAATAGTCGACTAGAATTGAAATTATCATTTAAAACATAACGAGCTTTGAAAATACCCTCCTAAAATTGAAATCATCATTTAAAACATAACGAGCTTTGAAAATACCCCCCCCCCCCCAAAAAATTGAAATCATCATTTAAAACATAACGAGCTTAGAAAATACCTGTTTGATATTGAAATCATCATTTAAAACATAACGAGGTTAGAAATACCCGCCCAAAATTGATCTCGAAATTAATTTTGGGTTGTCCCCGTTTAATTTGGGACTGCTTTTTGAATATTTTATCTTATTTAGGATATGAATGTGTATTACATGATTGTTTGTTTAAGAATGTTTCGGTTGTCATTTTCTCTTTGTTCCTTAGACACACACTTGGGAGCTAAGGGGAACCATTGCCAAATTTTTCTTATACAAACAATCATGTTATACACATTCATATATGAGATAAAGTGTTCAAAAAGTGGGTTTAGCAGTCTAACCTTGTCTTGTAGGTCCTAAATTAATTTATGTTTTAGTTGCATCCTACTTGTCTATATAAGTTGACTTACCCTCTCCATGTAACTCACCTGAGTACGAGCACGGACTCAATTCATTTATCGAGATGTGCAAAGGACAGATCGACAGCCAAGGTAATGTTAGATGTGCTTGTGCAAAACATATAAATTCTGCTTTATATCCTTCATAAAAATGAAATTTCATATATATTCTTTTGGTTTGTATCGGAATTAACGACATGGGTCTATCACGGTGAAAGGCCACTGCCTCCAGTTGTAGTTGTAGATGATGTTGCGCCAAGAAACGCTATGGATGGCATTATTGAAGAACTTAGAGGAGCGTATAGATACGCATACGAGCCTTAACGAAGAGAACTCGGGTGGAGAGATTAGAGGTGTTCATGATGATTTTAAAGCCCTGTTAGAGGAAGTCGAATCAGAATTATATCCTGGTTGTACTAAGTTTTCTTCCCTTAACTTTTTAGCAAAGCTTATGAATATCATGGTGAGGAACAAATGGACTAATAGTTCATTTGATGATCTCCTCGAGTTGTTGCAATCTTCACATCCATAAGGCAACAAGAATCCTCCTTCACATTATGTAGCTAAAAAGATATTAAAGATGATTGGTTTGGGGTATGAGATGATAGATGTGTGTGTAAATGATTGTGCTATCTTCGGGAAAAAACACCAATCGTTGCATAATTTCCCTCTTTGTAATGAGAGTCGGTGGGTTAATAAAGACACAAATGGCACGAAGGTAGCTCGCAAGGTGTTATGATACTTTCCTTTCACCCCCAGATTACGACGTTTATGTTGTTAAAGGCACACAGTAAAAAATACGATATGACACAATACCAGATGATTAGAAGATGTTACTATGTGTCATCTTGTTGATGGATCTTCATAGAAAGAATTTTATAGAAAGTAGCCAGACTTCTGGATGGAGCCCCGAAATGTTCGCCTAGGGCTTGCAGCTGACGGTTTTAATCCATTTGGTAACACAAGTACAACTCATAGCACGTGCCCATTTATACTCACCACATACAATATGCTTCCATGGCTATGCATGAAAAAAATGCACATTCATGTTAACCTTGTTAATTCCTAGTCCTAAATCACCCGGGAAGGACATGGACGTTTTCCTTAGACCGTTGGTGGATGAGCTTAAGAAATTATGGTGGTCAGGTGTATGCACTAAAGACGCAATAACGAACACATTCTTTATAATAAAGGTGACGTTGTTATGGTCCATAAACGACTTTCATGCCGTAGTGGTCTATTAGGTTGGAGTGGATAAGGCTACATAGCATGCCCGACTTGCAATGAAGACACTCCTTCAGTACGTGTAACACATAAATGTGTGTATGTCGGTCATCACCAATTCTTAGATGCTAACCACCCATGCAGAACAAGTCTTGATTTTAACATGAAACTCGAGACAAGAGCCCCCCCCCCCCCCCCGAGATAGTTTAGTCCTGCTGTCACAGAAGCTTGACTCGATCGTCTACTTCATCATCAACCAATTTTCTCATATATTAACCTGACCTGTTGCGGAGTTGTTGGTCATGATTGCATTGTCAGTGTTCTTATTACCCTCATGTTCCATAGCAAGGTCTTTCTTCAGTGAATTTATTTCCATTAAAGATAGGGGTCCACTAGACACTGGTAGAATATTAGAATCCTTGGATTATGAGCATGATTCTTTTTTGTATATTACTGAATAAGATCTTGGTTTGTCCAGTTACTGAATAAGTTCGTGTATTCTAAGACAATTGTCCGTATGTTTTGAGTAGAAAGTGCAGGAATTTTACAAGTCATATTTAGTGGTTAACAATGAAGCTTTCTGTGATCCAAGACTTGATCTCGTAATCAATGATGCGAGGTTATAAACATTTATTCTATGGATGAGCACATCAGGAACATCTCGGGATGTTACATAAGAGTGTGGTTAAAATGTCGATGAGTGAAGTAGTTTTAATATCTTTTATAGACTTGTAGAGACTTATGAATAACTATTATTTAGTTAGTTTAAGTATTTCAATTTGTATAACTAGTATTTTCCTTTTGTGGTTTAAACATTGATATTTCAACATTTTTAATTAAGAAGGGTAATTTTGGTCACCTTTTTTTCTATTTGCACCTACATATTTTGTATATGTTTTCATCTATTCAAACATTCTTAGCTACATATATCATGTTTATGGTTACACATAAACATATTTTTACCAACATATCTATATTTCTTTCTACGCATATTGAAATCAATGCCTACACATCAATCATTTTTACCCACACATAATATTACATTTACCTACAAATATATTTATAACACATGTCAACAACACTTTGTAAGACATTCCATGTCATCACTATTGTCCACATTAGTTGCCATGTCATCAGCCATGTAAGCTACCACGTAATTAGCCATGTCAGCTGCCACGTTGGTTGCAACCCAAATAAATTATTATACTTCTAACTACACATAATAATTAGTTTTAGCTACACATATATGTGTAGGTATACCGTGCTATATACCTACACATAACTGATGTGTTGGTAATGATCTATTTCTACAGTCGCGAGTCTAAATATCATGACACTTAATTTATGTGTAGGTAATGACAACTACGAACACATAATAGGCTACCAGCACATACTATGTGTGGGTACAAACTCAAATTTCTTGTAGTGTAAACTAGCATAAGAATTTTTTTTGGAAGTGTGAGGATAAACCAGGAGGATTTCTTGCTGAACTACTCCAAACGAAGCATATTTTTTGAACTTAAGTATTGGTTTTCGTCACATGCTAAAGAACTACTTAGATGTAATGCATATCGAGATAAATATGTGTCATAATTTTCTTGGTACTCTTTTAATGAATGATAAGAACAAAGACACGCCAAACGCGTGGGTTGACTTGCAAAACCTAAATATTTGAAAGACACAATGGTTGCAAAAATAAGGATAACAAGTTCTATAGTCCCCCACCCTAAATACTCATTCAAGGTCAGTGATTGAAATCTATTCTATCAGATTATAAAAGATGTTAAATTACCGGGTAGGTTCCGATCTAATATAAGCAAGAGGGTAACAGATAATAATTCTAACATTACTGGGTTGAAATCTCATGTCTATCATATTCTCATGCAATGTTTGATACCGATTGGGGTTAGAGGGTTTTTGACCAAAGATACTTATACAACGACAGTAGATCTTTGTATGTCCTTAAGCAACTTTTCTCCAGAACAACTGGTGGAGGATTTGAAGAAAGCGAAGGATGCCATCTTACCATCTTATGCAAGTTAGAGTTGATATATCCTCAAACGTTTTTTGACATTATGGTTCATTTAGTTTTGCATTTACCTAATGAAGCGATTACAAGAGGTCCAATAACTTTCATATGGATGTATTGGTTTGAAAGGTATATGAAAAAAACTATGTCAGAAACCCGACAAGGCTGGAAGGTTGTATAACAAAAGGTTATGTGGCTGAAGAAGCTCTAAAATTTTGTTCAATATATCTTTGAGATGTTCAGACTAAGTTTAATCGACCTGGGCGACCGAGGACATAACGACGATGGAGCAAAGGATCCACCACCTCCTAGTGGTTTATGGCGAGGTGTTAACGAGCATGACGGTAAGTGTTATTATAAATTATTTTATACTATTTTACTTCATTTATTATTAATGTTGTGACTAATAATTTTTTATTTTTAATTGCATTGGTTCCACAAAAAAGGGTGAGGGGATGGTGAAACCTCAAACTTCGCATGCTGGTACAAACGGGGGGGGGGGGGGTGTCTTCAGTCTGATAGAGCGGTGACGTATACCCTAGTTGGCATAAAAACTGATTACTTCACGCAGGAAGTAGGGATGTATATGCGATGAGCCCTTCCATTTGATAAAGTGAGTTAGAGAAATGTTGGTGCTGCCTAGAAGAATGGCTTGTAAGAGCATCTAAGGGTAAATGATTTATAAGAATATATTTGTATATGTTCTCTGTTGATTTGTTCTCTACTTGATTAACTTAATTTATTTATTTAATTCCTAGCAAAACTTCAATTTCGAGGAGGTTGAACAAGATTTGGAAGCCGGCAACTTCAAAGGTGGCATTGAATTTGTACTCTAAAACCAATACAATGGCCGCAAACACGATGCTATAAGGGAATTTCTGAAAGCAGGAAGGTACAAGGATGTAGAAGGTATAAGGGATCATAACCCCCAAATATATGCCTTATGAGAATTGGCAGAAACCTATAGATCATTTCTTGACGCCCTAACATTAAGCACGATCAACAACTAACAAAGAAGTCCGCCAACACAAAAAATACTCAAACCGAGGGGGGGGGGGAGCACATACAGTAGCACTTGTTACAAATAAGTAATGGTTTTTATACGTATATATATATATATATATATATAAGCCTTTATTTAGTGTCTAATATAAGTTTTAATGTTAAACAGAATTAGGAACGAATCCAAGCGTTCTTTTCTACTCATACTGGTAAGATACGATTTTTGACAGCTCGATAGCCGATGAGCATTATGTAACTTTTTATTTAAAGTACAATTCTCAAATATATATATATATATATATATATATATATATATATATATATATATATATATGAAATCATCTTTGTAAAATACAGCACACTTTAGTGCAAGAGTTTGAGGTCTAAAGTTAATGTACCGTAGTAGAAAGCGGTAGTTCTCCATCGCTGAATGATGTTCAAGTTTTTGAGAAGGTGATGGGTCTGCGGTGTAGATATGTTCGGGGGATTGGGTGTAAACCTCCTGCAACTACGCCTTCAACTTTCTTTGGTGAGCAACAACAAGCTCCATAATATTCATAGGTAAACTATCTTATTTTATTCTAAAACTTATATAAATATCGATGAATGCATGTTACTTTGGTAAATGTTTTAGTTTGTGAATTTGGGTAATGTTGGGTTATATTATTGGTTTGCAAATTCGTTTAATGTTGATGCTTTGTTAGGTTGATTAATGTTGGTTTTTTTTGCTAAATGTTAGTTTAGTAGAATTGTTAAATGTTAGCAGAATTTGGTTAATGTTGATACTTAGGTATTCTGGTTAATGTTAGTAGTTGGTAAATCTTAGTTTGCGAATTGGTAGTTGTTAGTGAATTGGTAAATTTGATAGTTTCGGAATTTGGTTAATGTTGATAAATGTTATTGATAAATTTAGTTTATGTTAGTATAATTTGCGATTGGTTACTTAGGTAAATTTGGTAGTTTGCGGATTGCGTTACTTGGTTTATGTTGGTAGTTTGCGAAATTTGATATATATAGGTTGGTACTTTTTTTAGTACATTCATTATAAGTACACACACATATATGTTGGTAGTTTTGTTAGAAGATTGGTAAATTTGGTATATATATTAGTAGTATACTAATATGTGGATTGCGTTACTTGGTTTATGTTGGTAGTTTGCGAAATTTGATATATATAGGTTGGTAATTTTTTAGTACATTCGTTATACACACACACACATATTGGTAGTTTTGTTAGAAGATTGGTAAGTTTCGTATATATATGTTGGTAGTATGCTAATATTATATTATTATATGAATATGTTGCGGGCTTGTTCCAAAACCTGGTATCTTCGGATCAACTTCAACACTTTGTGACTTTGACTATTAAGGGAAAGCATGTAGCGGAGGAAGATGATGCTAAAGGTGAGGACAATGATGGCGATGATGATATGATATAAATTTTAGGTTGCAAGTAATTTTATGATGTTTATGTACGAAAACAAATGAATTTTAAGTAATTTTAGGTTGTTTGTATAATTTATATGCTTATGTAGTTAGTGTATGTCATAAAAATGGAAATTGACATGTTGGATTTTGTAAAAGTTTTGAAATTATTGAAAATGCAAAAAAAAAATAAATAAATAAAAGAAAAGAAAAGACTTTTAGCGGCGACAAAGTAACCACTATTTGTCAACACGTATTAACGACGAAAGCATTAACAGCCACCTTTTAGCAGCCACGTGTCACCACTAACAATCAACAAGTATTAGCGAAGACTTTTGGAACAATCGCAACCCGACTTTAGCAGCGATCTGTCGCCACTATTGCTTTTAGCGGCGACATCGGGGACTTTAGCGGCAGTGTCGCAACTTAGTGGGAACCGGGGGTTGCACCCCTCCCCCCAATGTTTCGGTTAGAAGTGTAAAATTTCTGATTTTTCGTCCGGAAATTTTAAATTATATAGGCTCCCCCCAATTATTTTGCCTAAAATTTATACAGTATATAAATTGTGTCCTTGACTTTCCGTCCCCTGAAACTTTTGGTCAAGCTCCGCCACTAAAACCTCTTTTCCCTGTAGCTAGTGGAAGTTATCAAACCCTAGATTCCTATGGTAACCTTTTGGTGACATGAAAAACGACGTTCCTAGTCGACACAGAGTGGCCAAATCTAGTGGCATCTTTATAAGGAGAAAGGAGCCAAATGCTAAGAAAAAAAGTAGCTAAAAACCATAAGGGGCACTATTGGCAATGGAAGCATGTCATACCTCTACCCTACAACCCAAGAACATGTTTGTAAATAACTAACCAAATAGGGCCAAAACTCTTTAATTATATAAATTATTCATCGTATATACACATTCCTTTAAGAAATCATCAGTGTCTTTGATGAAACCCATGTTTTATTCTGCGTTTGGATATATATATGGTTTAAAGATTGAACTATATTCAGTGGGTGATTGTCACAGGAATGATTTACTGATGGTAGGGTTTGGCTTATGGTTTGTCTACCATCAAATGCTGCAACTTGCTAGTGTTGCCACCTTTTTAAACCTTGTACACATTTTCATCAATTTATGGTTATTGGCTTATGTTTGATCTTAAATCTTAATCAACCATTGCAGTAAGTTCATTAAATTTGTGTACAAGTTTTCTATCACACGTACGTGTGATGTAATCAAGAAACAAGTCGATGACATTTGCCATTATTGGATGTAATCATGTAACAAACAGCCACCACATGGTATAAATCTCTTTTTTGACTCAACTTGATGAATATGAAGAATATGAAGAAAGAGAAGCATATACACGTGAAAACGAAAGGCGAAAGATACAGGAAAATGTAACATCAGAGTATCATTGTCATCTTAATTTCCTTTAAAGTTATGTTATTTATATTGCACTCCTTTCAGTTTCACAATATTATCCATGGCCCCTCAGGTTATACATAATCATTAATCACATACATATATAACAACCTCCTCCTTATATATAGTTGGAGGAAAACTTTAGGGTTTTCACATGTCCTATTTCCCAAAACGGGGATGAAATTCAGCCAATTAATTACAAACAATGTAGGTAAAATTAATTCATTCTTTGTTAAACCTACTATTTTATAAATAGGGTTAGGATCAAATACAAAGGATAAAATAAATAAGAAGGGTAAGAAGGATTCTAGTCCATTGATCTTAGATTTGAAGGGTTGAGATTAGTTGTAAGGAAAAGAAGATAATAAAAGGGCATAAAGGGAATCTTATATTTATGGATTTTCTCTCTCCACATACAAGACACATGCCAATTCCCCCATCGATTTAAAACGTCCATAACTTTTTCATACGACACTTTTTTTTTTTTAAAAATTCACCATAATAACGAGCGTTTTTTTATCTTTAATATGAGTACCATATTATCATATAAAAATAAAATAAAAATTTTCATTTTTACTGGGTTTTTTTTTTTGTATTGTGTTAAAGGTTCAGGTCATTGTGTCTTTTAACTGGGTTTTGGTCAGTAGAGTTTCTATACATTGTGTTATTATCAAAACCTATAACACAATGTTAATTTGGGTTATATCCATTGCGTTTTTATAAGAACATATAACACAATAAGTGACATAATGAAGATTGTGTTATATCTGGGTTTTCTATAAATTGTGTTATTAGTTCAGGTCATTGTGTTTAATATGTTATTCATTGTGTTTTAATTTGTTGTCCATTGTGTTTTAATAATTTGTTCAATTTTTTTTTATTATTTTTGTTCATTGTGTTTTAGTTTGTTGTCTATTGTGTTTTTAGTTTGTTTTCCATTGTGTCTTCATCTGCTCTTCATTGTGTCTTTTATCTGTTGTCACTAATTGTGTCTTTTATCTGTTGTCATCAATTGTGCTTTTATTTAGTCTGATACTTATTGTGTTATATGTTATCGCCATTGTGTTATACGTTATAGTCATTGTGTTTTAGTATGTTGTCCATTGTGTCTTTATCTATTGTCATTGATTGTGTTTTTGATCTACTTTACATTGTGTTTTACATCATGTCCATTGTGTTATTATCAAAACCTATAACACAATGTTAATTTGGGTTCTATCCATTGCGTTTTTATAAGAACCTATAACACAATATATGACACAATGAAGATGATGTTATATCTGGATTTTCTATAAATTGTGTTATTAGTTCAGTTCATTGTGTTTAATATGTTATTCATTGTGTTTTAATATGTTGTCCATTGTGTTTTAATAATTTGTTCAATTTTTTTTATTATCTTTGTTCATTGTGTTTTAGTTTGTTGTGTATTGTGTTTTTAGTTTGTTTTCCATTGTGTCTTCATCTGCTCTCCATTGTGTCTTTTAACTGCTGTCATTAATTGTGTCTTTTATCTGTTGTCATCAATTGTGTTTTTATTTAGTCAGATACTTATTGTGTTATATGTTATCGCCATTGTGTTATACGTTATGGTCATTGTGTTTTAGTATGTAGTCTATTGTGTCTTTATCTGTTGTCATTGATTGTGTTTTTTATCTACTTTACATTGTGTTTTACATCATGTCCATTGTGTAATATGCAACTGGGTTTTTGAATTTTTTTTTGAAAAATATAACAATATGGTACTCATATTAAAGATAAAAAAACGCTCGATTTTATGGTATAATTTTTTTTTAAAAACAAATGATGTATAAAAAAGTTACGGACGTTTAAAAATTGGGGGGAAATAGCATGTGACTTGCATGTGCATATTCTCTTTCCTCTTGTAGACAAAATTACCCTTTCCATTTAATTCCTCCTAGGACACTTGTCACTCTCTGATGACTTCTTACTCTTCTTATTTTTAAATCCTTTGCATTATAACTCAACCCTTTATAAATATTGTAAACTTGTATTATCAGTCTTATAAGTATTTTTTAAGCATCTTGATACCTTTAGGTCAAAAACCCTTTGATATTTGATTTTATCGTTAACTAATAGAATTTTTACTAAGACTAACTATAACTTTAATTAAGGGAGAATGTGTTATTAGTTTTCACACACGCTAATGAAATTGGTTGTGAATATGGGGCCAGGAGAGATGATTATTTCTATGTATCAAACTTAATATCTTTTTGTCTTTGCTTCACCTAATTTGAGTGATGCTTGAAACACATATATTGCTTATATCTTTTTGTCTTTGATTCACCTAATTTGGTTGATGTTTGAAACACATATGTGTTATCCCTTTCAACTAATTAATTAACCCTATTTTAGTTACCAAACCAAAAATTTTGAGTATGGTTTCAGTTATACTTGCATCCATCACTGAAATAACCAAACTAGACCGAATTGATTAACCGAAACCGGTTGATTAAGATACCTCGATAACCGAACGATCGGTTTGAATTTGAGGGAGGCTCAAATGAACTAAATCCTCACACACCCATTAAGATTAACTAATATGTACCATCCGTGAGCCCACTTATGTTTTATAGTTTTTCAAAATTTCTTTAATTATTATGAGTTTGGGAGATCGGACTACCCTTAAATTCGGTCGGTGAATTAGAATACATTTAGTTAAAACGTCTCCCCTCTTATAAATAAATATTTCTGTATTTGTATTATCTGTCTAATAAAAAATATTCTACTATGATGAGCCAATTTTATTGTTAACTAATAAAAATATTAATCGGACTAATTATAACTTTAGTTAAGTGGGTGTTACTTTGCACACAAGGTTATGAGCAATTAGTTGTCAATGAGGGGCATGAAAAGGGGTTGTCTAGGCATCACACTAAAGGGTTAAATCTTTTTGTCTTTGCTTCACCTAATTTGGGTGATGTTTAAAACACATATGTGCTATCCCTTTAGTGTTTTTCTAGAAACTAATCAGTTAACCATAAATTAGTTAACTATTAAGTCCTAGGCCTGAAAAGAAAACCGAATTAATCAATCTAAAATAATTGAAGCAAACCAAACCAAAAACCTATGACCCACTTAGTGCTTTTCTAGAAACCAATTCTTATGATTCGGTTTCATATATAATTGCATCCATCATCAAATAACTGGATCGAACCTATTTACCAAAACCGATTGCCGATTGGCTTTGAGATAACAATAACTAAACCTTTCGGTTTCGATTAGGTGAAGGCTCAAAACTTTCATACCCATGTCCACTTTTGAGTTAGCCAACTTATGCTTTTTTTAATTTTTAAAATTTTATTAGTTTAATTTCAATCAACTCCAATAACAAAGTTACGAGCCTGTGATCTTGACAGTGAAGTGCAACTGACACATTGTGGGAGTGGAGCGAAAAGCCAAAATTGTTACCTTCAGTCCTTCACCCTGTAAAGCTCCTAAAGATGCATGAAAATAAGTAATCGAGGACATTAGTGTTTAGTTTATGAATTGTTGAAATTTGATTCAAGAATTTAACGTCTTATCGTCTAGGGTTTTTTTAGTATATATTTCATTGTGTTGTTGAAATTTAGTTTAGGACTTTATGATTGAGTTTATTATTTTAAAGATTACGAAATTATACTGTATTACTACTGTTGAAATTGCTAGTTGCATTATCACAAAGTGTTGTAGTTGAAATAGTTAAGGTGTAAGGGATCTATGACAATCTTTCTTAATTAATTTGCATTATCACAAAGTGTTAATAGTTGAAATAGTTAAATAAAATAAAGGGTGGATAGTGATAGTTTTGGCAACCAAGGTGTACATAAAATAAAATAAAGGGTGGATAGTGATAGTTTTGGCAACCAAGGTGTACATAAATTGAGTCAAGCTTGTATTTGATTTATGGGTGTTGCTAAATGCACTTTCATTTTTTTTTTTATTTTACTGGTTGCACTCTCTCTCCCTGAAGTTTGTAAATAAATACGATTAACCCTTGTATTTTCTAATTTTTGAAAATTTGTATTAGGAAATATCCCTATTTTTTCTAGCGGTTTATCTAGTTGTCATAGTTTAAATATTTAGGTATATACGTACAATTCTATGGAAAACACTTGCACTGATTGAAAGAAGGAGATTAAGAGAGAGCTCGAAGAAACAATTTTTTTCAACTTTGATTTTCATCATAGTTGTTCTTGGTATGTATTCTAACTAAAACTCTTCATCATCTTTTCAAAAATTTCATCAAAAGTTTTCGTACTCTACCAAATTAAAATTGATGTACGGTTTTAATGCGTAATGTGTGAATTTCTTCAAAACTTGTTACTTTGTAATTCAACTTTGATGTACGGTGTTAATTCAACATCCATATTACTTTTCTTTTAATAAAAAATTGTAAAGTTCAACAAAACTTTTTGTAAAACATCCATATTACTTTTTTAATCGAAAATTGATGTACGGTTTTAATTCAATAAAACTTTTTGTACATTGTAAAGTTCCTATTAAATTTTAATTCTTAATACATCATAAAGTGATTATTTATTTATATGTTAGAAATTGCTTTCGTGTTTGTCTCTGATACAGTTTATCACAGTTCGACATCAAGAGGTATACAAAAAGATGTCTGCATTGTGTGGGCAAAATCTTTGAATGCATCAATCAGCATAAAGATCACCATGTGCACCAATAGGTGAATTTTATAAAGTTATTTGAATATCTAAAATAATATTTAAAGAGATTGAACAAAGAACATAAGGATTTATTTCAAAAAATAGAAAATACTAGGGTGTACTTTAAAAAATCATAAAACTGATATATTTGAAAATAGAGGTATAAACAGTAAAAGTGGAGGTGTATTTAGCCACACCCTTGATTTATTTGAAGCTTTATATATTCAAAACTCATAGCTTTGGTGACTTGGTCGGCTTGAATTGTTTTCTTTTTTTCTTTTTTTTGTTTGAACGGCTTATATCTTCAACATATACAATTCCCGTGGGTGGGAATAGTGCTTTGCAGCCATTGGCTGAAATGGGCGGCCGCCCCTTCCTTATTGGACCAACCAATTTATTTTTTTATACACTCTTTAAAATTACGGTTTTGCCCCGGAATAGTGTTTCTCTGCCATTGGTTCAAATGGGCGGCGAGCAATACCCATTGGACCAACCAGTTTATTATTTTATACCTACTTTAAAGTTAAAGTTTTGCCCCCCGTTAAAAAATACGGTTTTGCCCCAGCTTCAAAATACATTTACCCTTTTGCCCCGAGCTAAAAAATACGATTTCGCCCTCGGTAAAAAAAAATACGCTTTTACCCTCAGCCTAAATTACGTTTTCACCCCGGTTAAAAATAAAATTTTGTTTTCCCCCAGCTCAAAATTACGAATTTACACCAGTTTATTATTTTTTTATACTTATTTTAAAATTACGGTTTTGCCCACAGTTTAAAATTACGTATTTGCTCCCAGTGCAAAATAAATTTATGTTTTTGCCCCCAGCTAAAATTTACGAATTTCCCCTCGGTTCAAAATTACGATATCACCCTCAATTCAAAATTACGTTTTTGCCCCCCATGAAAAATAAAAATATGATTTTCCCCTAGCTAAAAATTAGGATTTTACCCTCGGGAAAAAATGATTTTCCCCCATATAAAAATAAAAATATGACTTTGCCCTAGCTAAAAATCGTGTCAAAAAGCTGCTTAACACTCTTTTTATTTCTATCAAAACTATAGTACTGTTTTTTTAATTGGTTGAGAATTATAGGTGTAGCGAACTCTGCGTATTTATAAAACTTTTAAAAATTGCATATCTCAAAACCACCCACAAATCCAAAATTCTGAAATATGCAACACAAAAGATCAACATTTCTTTCTATACTTGTGTCATGGAAATCATTTCTTTAGGGACGGTTATTGGGCCGGCCAATCCGAGTCGTTGCTTGAGGCCTAAGCTTTCAAAGGGCCCAAAAGTTTTTTTTCTAGGTTTTTTTATCACAGATTTTAGATTATATACTTAATAAAAACGCGATGTTTGCACTGAAATTGGTAGATCAGTTGGTTCCTTCCTGACTGGCCTTTCGGTTTTCAAGGCTTGTTCTTCACTTGTTTTATTAGACCAAATGGTATGGGGGTCGTCCCCATCCCGTCCCGGTCCGTCTCCGGCGTCCCACACCGCCCCCGGCGGTCCGTCGGCGTCACCCACGTCCCCCTCAAGACGGCAGCGATGAGCCAAATGGTGGGACCCCCTTCATTTCTTCTCTCTCTCTCTCTCCTTTATTTTATATATTAATTTTTTTATTATTGGGTAGTCACCACACCCTTGGGTAGTCTCTTTTGGATGATCCTTCATCGAAGGTGACGTGACGCCTACGTAACGGATAGTCTCCAAAGAGACTACCCAAACCATATTCTATGGTCTTAATTTTTGACCTCTTAATTTAGCTTCATGTCCTTTGTGAGTTTGTGGAGCACATCACTGTAAGTCTGGCACAATTTCCACAATTTTTTTATGTCTCTTTTAACATTTATTATATTAGTATTTTATTATGTAACCCTTCTAACTTTATTATATTTGTTTAAATTTAAGTTTATTTATATACATACACGTTTAGTTTTTTTTTTTTTTTTAATTTGCTAATAGATACATATTGTCACACCTCTAAATTACCACCTGTGGATCTTTCTGTGAGGCGTTGACGTATCAGGATCTAGCCACTAATCATATTAAACTAATACTAAAATATTATTAAACACATTCATTATGTCCAACATGAAAAGTGAAATTTTCAAATAACTTTATAACAAAACATGTGATCAGCAGAAGCAATTGTAACAGTTTCAACATAATCAAACAAATCGTTATAAATTGAATAATGTTAGTCGTGAGCATCAAATAGCACGCCCCATGACACTCCCAGCTTCTCAGACTGCAAGTTCCAAAGCATAAAGTATCTAACGACCTGTAAGCATGCAGAAAAGTGTCAACATAAAGTTGACGAGTTCACAATTTTGTTTAACGAAAAACATGTAAGTATTTAGTTTAAAGACATGTTACGAATAATAAACTCCGTACCGATTGACTGTTCGTTTTGGTGCCCTCATCAATGTCTATTCATTGATCAAAGTGTTTAAGGTCATTAGTTCATGTCCGTCCTCCCAGGTACGGTGTGAGGTTTGTCTGGCCTAATAGCACTATCAACTAATAGCTCGTTGCCTCCCTGGCAACTAGCTCAGTATGTAAGTAGAGACTTTCGTAAAAGTATTCCTTGAAAAGTATTCCTCCAAGGAATAGTAGTTTGTTTGTCCCCACGGGACGCATGCTTGTGAAAAAGTAGTGAACTCACCTTAATTTGCTCGGTATGTATTAACGTGCCTCTACTCGTTAAAAGAGTGTTAGGTCTGTTACATGCGACCCAATGTACAGTAAATGTAGGTACGTATGTGTACAGGGTTATGCATTACCCTAATGTCCAAACAATAGTGTTCCATGTAATCAGGTTTACAAGTTAACATAGTAACACATAGCATTCACAGTGGTTTCCTCTTAGTTGGTGGTATGTTAACTCAGGTAATTGTAATCTTGATAAACCGCTGTGTTGTTTTATTGATAAATTCGCACCTTAAACATTGCAAAGAAAATTCAGAACAATTAACAAGCGTTGCTTACAATAATTTAGAATATATATATATATATATGTGTGTGTGTGTGTGTGTGTGTGTGTGCGCGCGTGTGTATGTGTGTATGTGTGTGCGCGCGAAACTCTGACCCGACTAAAGAAGTTCAGACCCCTTTATGATGTAAACCTGGACACCCATATACATGATTAATGATCTCAGACATTTATTATTTTTGTAAATAACCTTTACACACACTTAAGCTCAGACCAAATTACACTTATAAATTCGGCAAACATTTTCTATGACAACATTTCTATAACTCGGACTCCTTTTCTTTATCATAAACCCTGAAGAAAAGAACATGTGGCATGTTCGGACCAAACCAAATAAACTCGGATCAGGCTTATGTGCCCTCCTAAATTCGGAACTATGAGATATCCACATAAACTTGGATTGTGTGGTATAAACTTTGACTATTCAATATTTGTTATAAAAACTCGGATGCCTATGTAAACCTGAACTCAATTGCATTGTATATAAAAACTTAGACATCCCTAACAACACCGATGTTTAAATGCAGACTCTTTATTCTTATTACAAATTTGGACCCCCCCCTTACATGCACAAGTAAACTTGAAATACATATCAAATATTATGAAGCTCGGACTCAGTGGGTGAAATCCGAAACCCTTTATACCTTTCAAAACTTGGACAGGTTCTCACATATCCAAGTTCGGACCACCTAACACAACCTCAAACCCTAACCCCTATGTCGCTTAAATATAATCTCGGAAGTTAACATGAACTAGGACCATACTATGTTTCATATGTAAGTTCGGAAGTTTCTGTTTTCTTTTAACATAACCGGACCTTACAATAATATGCCTTTCTCAATTAATAAACCCTGATCCCATTCTCATATATGCGAACATTTTAACTTCCAAAACCCTGATGCCCTTTTAAACCTTTAAGTTCGGACCCCATTATAAATCATGATTCCCTTTATCATTAATTAAACCCGGACCAGTAGATCTTCTATTTAAACTGGGACCAGTTCTCATTCATTAACTCGGATTATAAGCAAGTTATAATTATAAACTTTGACAACTATATCTACAAATACAGATTCACTTTTTCATTTATAAACTCCGACAACATGATTGTGATTGCACAAAGTCTGACAATTATCCCCTTACAATCAAACGGACTTAATCAAATATAAATCACAGTTTTCTTTTCCATGTAACAGTTACAGTACGAGATCAAAACCCTAATCAACAATAATACAAATCAACACATCAGTCTAGCCATTCTATCACATCAATCGCATCAAACAGTTAACCAATCAATTACAAACCATTGCACATTCAATTAGAACAATCAACTAAACACTAGGCAATTGTTTGGAGAACTAGGGTTTGCTTGAAATCAATGAACAAAGATAGCAATGCAGAACATACAGTATTACCTTAGATTCCATGTAAGGATTGCTCCCGAATAAAAGAAAGATCAGGTTACGCATGATGGTGTGTGAGGTTTGCGTAGAAATGATCAGGGAATGATTAGAGAGAGAGAGAGAGAGAGAGACTGCGATACAGTGGATTGTGAGGAGTGATTAGGGTTGCAGGATTTTTATTCCATTTTCAATATTAACTCTAAACACCCCTAACTATGTAACTTTCCCCCAATGCACCTATCAACTTGTAATTTACAGTTAAAGCATATAATTCATGTATTTGTCATGTATCACATAAGTTTCGTATAAACCCGGTCCGTTTATAGTTATTAATCGTGTTAATCCCCAACGTTCGAGAGTTCACTTGTATTGTGCTCCGGTAATTCCCCGAATTACCAAAGTAGACTCATTTAACTAACCCTAGGTAAATGCAGTGCTATGGATGTATGGCAAAGTTAACCGTGGTTAGGTTAAAGTATTGATGATACATATAGTAAATTATTAGCTTAATTTACATAGATATTTCATTTCTGGTCCAAATGTGTTATGTTATATTTATGTGTTTTACTTTATTCTTTATGTATTCATAATAACTAAATTTTGGTCAAAGCCAAAGCTTACGTAGAACAATAAGTCAGTCTATTATGTATGTTCATATTACATGAATTTTGGTCAAAGCCAAAATAAGACAGTTTGTTATTTATGTGTGTTCCTATGCGTGAATTTTTTGTCAAAGCCAAAATTAAGGTAGAACCTTAAGTTAGTCTATTATTTTTGTGCTTTAGTAGACTATATCTTCAATATAATAATTTTTATCTGCCTTACTTGATTACCCTAATTAGCTTACTTCGGTTCTTCTATTTGTATCGATCTGGCATCCACTCTAATTTCAAAACCTAGTATGAGTTTTGCTTTAGGGGTTTCTGTATAAAATTTGCTCTTATTGGGTTTTGGTTTCCCTCGAGACATGACACTCCTACTATTTTGCTTTAGAAGAAACCTGTTTTCCTGAAATATAAGATAATGTTTGTTATGATAATCAAAAACTCTTTTAATAACTGCTATTAAGGTAACTATTCTAGATTCTGATATTCCTAAGATTAATATGTTTTCTTTGGAAGAATCAAAAAAACTCCTAAGATGCATGAATTCACTATAAATTCTAACTATTAGGTTAAATGGTATCTGTGAATACATCATAATGTATAATACCATGATCCATAAAATTGAGGACTTACACATGAAAATCATTACACCTTTTTCTAGTACGTTACATAATAACGTTTCCACTAATACAGTAGTCTGCCTTAAAAATCAACTATAACACTCAGAAGTACCAAGGGAAATGAGTGTATTGGTCAACAATATACGTACAGGAAAAGGAATGCCTAAAACTAGAAAACAAGATGTTCTTCACCATACTTCCACTAAATTTAAAGTGATGATAGTTCTAAGATTCAGAGATGGAATGCAAGTATTACTTTTCCAGTATAAACATTTGTACATAATGTTGATCATAAAGGGGAAAACATGAATTATGCGGGTACATAATCATCTCATTTATCACAACTAAAACATTATATATATTTATATGATATTTGCATACTCTGATTAAAAATGATTATAGATATCATAAAATGAAAGCTATATATAAACAGTGTACATTAGATCAATTTATTAGTATGGTAAGATAAAATATGAAAAGTTTATAGATGAAAGTCGTTCTATACATCCCTCCTAGCACTGACCACCCACCAATAGTCAATTTATAATTGTCTAAAGTCTCTATCAACATAAAGATAGGAGAGAGATTTGTAAACATTCAACTGTAAGTTATTCATCATCAATATGTACAAATCTATTTCCTCTTAAACACGAACTTATAAATAGTTATATACCTTTTTATCGGTCGATCATGTGTGATACCTGAAGGTTGTTTACATTTTATTTTGTCATTATATATATATATATATATATATATATATGGGAAGTTTCAAATGAAAACCACTAGTTATTGTGAAAACTCGAAAACTAATTAAAAAAGCCAAAAAAACATACCAATTTTTTTTTTGAATACCAATTTTCGCCATTTTTTATATAGAAAAAAATTTCAAAAAAAAAAAAAAAAAATTTGTAGTGCACATGTGTAATAATACTACACATGTGTATGTGTACTACACATGTGTATTATTACACCTGCGACTTTTATAAAAAAAATTGAAAAAAAAACAATTGGTGTGTTTTTTAGGCTTTTTTTAGTTAGTTTTCGAGTTTTCACAATAAAAGTGGTTTTCATTTGAACCATCTCCTATATATATACATATATATATAGGCTTCGATTCAGTTAAGAACCATAATGAGTTGTGAGAACCATGAGCACTCCTACTTTTTGTGCGAGCTGGGACAATTTTTTATACAAACGTAGATGAAAATATTAAAAACACATCTGTAAAAATAACCAAAAAAAATTGTCGACACAGTTGTTACGCCTGATGTAATTTTGTTACGGCGATGGAGATTTTTTTTACATCTGATGTAAATTTTTGCATGCCACATTTTTTTTATTTTTTGCTGAAACAACTGATTTTTTTTAAGATTTTTGAGAATTTTATTTTTTGGAAAAAACCTTTTGGGAGGCCTAGTACTCATGGTTCTCACAACTCAAGATGATTATCATTTTACCCTTTCCCTATAAAGGATTAGGTTCAAGGGTGAACACTAGTCTATTTTGCGAACTGAGTGAACTAATCCGGACCATACACGTGTGTAAATCATTGGGCATGATTTGATGATGAAATACACTAGTATATTTTACAATTTGATGATGAAATCCTAGGCATACACGTGTGTAAATTAATGGTCAGGATTTGATGATGAAATCCTAGCCGTACGCGCGTGTAAATCAATGGCCAGGATTTGTTCACTCAGTTCGCAAATACACCAGTGTTCACTCTAGATGTCACACCCCCAAAAATACCCCAAGCGGAAACCCCCGCGAGGCGTGTGACGTACCAGGATCTAGCCACCAATCACATTGAACTCATACAAGATTTTAAATAAAGCTTTTATTCATTAAGATAAAGTGTTACAAAACATTATTTACAACTCGTTGTGTTCAGCGGAAGCATAATAAAAAGTTTAATCAAAACCCAAGTGTATGTAACCAACTAGTCTTGTTTCAAGTTTCCATGTATCTCGACCCATGACCACTCCAGCATCCCAGACAGCAAGTTCCACATCCACACATACCTATAACCTGCGAGCAAGCACACAAGTGTATCAGACAACGCTGGTGAGTTCACAGTTTTATGAAAACGTTTGGTTACCAAGTGTTTAATCTAGTTTAATAACAATTCCGAAAGTAATGTTGATAATAACTCGAGTACCGTACAAGATGGCTTCAGATTATTTTTGCCCTTCCCCAATGCCCTTATCTAAGCATTGGTCATGACTAGATCATTAGTTCACACCCGTCCTCTCAGGTACGGGGTGAGGGTGCCAAACCTAAATAGCGCTATCAACTAATATGTCACACCCCTTTCTAAGGCGGAAGCATGAGGTGTGATCATGAAAGGTTTTCATTGCATACGATTGGTAAACATACTACTTGCTCATGAAAAATAACTCCAAATGCCAAACATTACATAACTGAAAACATGGTTTAAGTGTTTACATCACAAGACAGCATATTGTCTGAAAAGTTACAACATTATTCAAAGATAATCATAAACGACATCCAAGAGCAAGAGTATGACCGCGCGCACATACACTTTTAGTTACCTGAAATACATGTGAGTTTTTGGAAAAACGTCAACATAATGTTGGTGTGAATTCATGCAGTTCTTGTATTGAACGTTGGTATACTTTGTATGAAAAACATGGTATGTGTCATGTATAAGTCAAGTATTCTTGTATAAATCAAGTATTTCTGTATGTATCATGTTGTTAATGGGTTGCAAGGCCATTAACATGTGACACGACATAGGAAGCAACCAAACCATAGGCATTTTTCTAGTTGTCGATTCTGAGACACAAAAGCACTACTTGGTACTCGTTCTCACCAAGAGTGTGGCTGCCCGAAACCCGTTAGATCTAACCTTTTGTTCTGCGGTCTAGGTATATTGTTGATTAATGGTGCTTATGGTACCTTATTCGTGACACGATTTCTCGTATCATGTATCATTTCTTGTATCATTTCTCAAAACGCATCATACTTGGTACTAGTTTTCACCAAGGGTGCTTCTTGTTTTTGTATCCATCATACCATTTGTAAACATTGTAATATTTGTAACATGTATTTCACCCCCGAAGTTATAAAACTGAAAACAGTTTAAAGAAAAGGGGGAGCATGAACTCACAACTTTGCGTTCCTTGCGTAGTAAACTTCACCGGATTTGGTTATCTAGCGTCGTGACCTAAACGTGTTTTATTAACGTTAGTCACTAGACTTGTATCGCACAAGTACAAGTCACCATCTTTTGTGTATGTATTCTTGTGTTAAAAATAATTTATATTTTTAACTATGTATCTTACTTATATTATTTTCTCAAAAATAAATATAAGTATCATGTATTTTTCACCCGAATTAGGTATTTTGTCCAAAGCTTCATTTCATGTTTAAAACTTGTCCAAGTTATTTATTCTATGAAGAAATATATTTTCATAAATATATTTTCTTGTATGTGTCTAAGCATGTTGTATGTGTATTTTTGTGCTTTTGCTTCTTATGAGTATTTAGCGTATTTTCAAGTCCTAATACACTATTACATGTAATACATACTACATACACTTAGCACAAAATTTGGTGATCAATAAATATACATATTTTTCTCAAAAATATATATACTTAATATCAATTTTTGTCTTGAAGAAATCATCACTTCTTAACACAAAAATTAGGGAAACATTGGTAAATATTTTTAGATACATTTTTAGGGAATAAGTTTCTCAAAAACTTATATTTTTCTAAGTGTCAAAATTTATAGAAATTTTGACAGAGTTTCCCCTAAAAATGGAGGTTTCCCATGTTTTCAAAACATGTGTTTATTTTCTTTTAAAATCATCACAATCAATAATCAACGTATTCAACACTTTCCGAGTGTCCAAATCAAGTAATTTCACTACATCATGCACTTGATGTTCTTGTAAAAACTTGTAGTAACTTACCATGTTATTTAGTAGGTTTAGTTACCCTTAAAAACATGGTTATTCGTTTGTAAATCACATTCTTGAAAGGTCTAGTCACTTACAACTTGTAAGATGATTTTTCTAAAAATATTTCTCGTGTATTTGTCTTGTTACATACATGTTTCTAGTCTTGTTTAACACCAAAAATATTATTAGTTTATTTAGAAACCATGACTTTGAAAGTCTTGTAAATAAACTTGGTTTCTTGGGAAAATTATTCTTGTAATCATCTATTTACAAGATTTGTATTTTGTTTAAACCATTTTTACATATGAAACTCACTTCCTTCATTCAAGTTCATGAAGACATAAAGTATGATGATCTTGGTCTTTCACAAGGTCACCACTTTAACGCACTAGATCATGTGTTTAATCACAATCTAGTAGTCTCCATATGATGTCTAACATCATTAACACTAATAATCAATCAACAATAAGCAAATCAACATATTCAACATGTATTCTTATATTTTTAAGCTTATGTTTAGGATTTATTTTCATGTTCTTTAGTGTTCTTGTGATTAACAATATTCATCATCTTTTAACTACCAAAATAGAAGTAAACAAGTGATAAGAAGCTTACAACTAGCACAAGGGCTAGGGAAGAACACTTGAGGTTGAAGATGACAAATAGGTTGGGTAAAATCAAATGGAGGAGGTTCTTCAAGATCCACAAGCTCCACACTTCGTTAATCACCTTCTAGCACCTTATGTCAAGCTTGGAATGGATGGACAATGGATGAAAATGGTGGATGTATGGTGGGTGTATTAGGGCCGAGAACAAGGAGGAGGGAGGAGGAGAGTTTGTGGTTATGAAGAAGATGAAGTGATGATGTATATATATATATATAGCACTTGCAAGATCTCTAGTAAATCTTTCAAGATTCATAATATCTATTGAAATATTACAAGATCTAGATAAAATCAAAACAAATCTAAGTAATATCCGAGTAATATCAAAATGAATCTAATGGGATTTAGTAGGATCTTATAAGATTTCTCAAATGGTATAATCCTTGGAATATTCCCAAAATAAAATCTAATAAAATCATATAATATCTATGGAGATCAAGTAAAGATCTTGGAGGATTTAACAAGATTTTGGTGAGGTCACCCCCATTGTGACCGTCCACTCTTAAGGGGGGGGGGGGTAATGTGTAAATTCCAATTCTAATTTTATAAACAAGTTAGCTTTCAAGTAATAAGTTTGGGGATTTAATGCGTTATTACGTTATAAGGGGTGTTATGGTGTTCAGGGACCATAACTAGCTCAGAAACATTAAAGCAATGCTTCTAGTAATATTTTGATGTTCCGGTTAATGTCCGGTTGTTCGGTTAAATACCGGTTCGTTAAAATGCTAAATTGCACCGTTTAGTGTCCTTTATGTATCCTTTTGTAACCCTTTTAATTCCCAACACTTAGGAGGGTATTCTGGATAATAAAACATAGATTCTGCACCATATTTATGTGTTAAAAAGCTGATTATAGCTGATTTATAGCTGGATTATGCAGATTTCTGCATTTAAAGTGCGTTTCGGTTGTTCGGTTACATACATGTTTCTAGTCTTGTTTAACACCAAAAATATTATTAGTTTATTTAGAAACCATGACTTTGAAAGTCTTGTAAATAAACTTGGTTTCTTTGGAAAATTATTCTTGTAATCATCTATTTACAAGATTTGTATTTTGTTTAAACCATTTTTACATATGAAACTCACTTCCTTCATTCAAGTTCATGAAGACATAAAGTATGATGATCTTGGTCTTTCACAAGGTCACCACTTTAACTTACTAGATCATGTGTTTAATCATAATCTAGTAGTCTCCATATGATGTCTAACATCACTAACACTAATAATCAATCAACAAGAAGCAAATCAACATATTCAACATGTATTCTTATATTTTTAAGCTTATGTTAAGGATTTATTTTCATGTTCTTTAGTGTTCTTGTGATTAACAATATTCATCATCTTTTAACAACCAAAATAGAAGTAAACAAGTGATAAGAAGCTTACAACTAGCACAAGGGCTAGGGAAGAACACTTGAGGTTGAAGATGACAAATAGGTTGGGTAAAAGAAAATGGAGGAGGTTCTTCAAGATCCACAAGCTCCACACTTCGTTAATCACCTTCTAGCACCTTATGTCAAGCTTGGAATGGATGGTCAATGGATGAAAGTGGTGGATGTATGGTGGGTGTATTAGGGCCGAGAACAAGGAGGAGGGAGGAGGAGAGTTTGTGGTTATGAAGAAGATGAAGTGATGATGTATATATATATATAGCACTTGCAAGATCTCTAGTAAATCTTTCAAGATTCATAATATCTATTGAAATCTTACAAGATCTAGATAAAATTAAAACAAATCTAAGTAATATCCGAGTAATATCAAAATGAATCTAATGGGATTTAGTAGGATCTTATAAGATTTCTCAAATGGTATAATCCTTGGAATATTCCCAAAATAAAATCTAATAAAATCATATAATATCTATGGAGATCAAGTAAAGATCTTGGAGGATTTAACAAGATTTTGGTGAGGTCACCCCCATTGTGACCGTCCACTCTTAAGGGGGGGGGGGGGGTAATGTGTAAATTCCAATTCTAATTTTATAAACAAGTTAGCTTTCAAGTAATAAGTTTGGGGATTTAATGCGTTATTACGTTATAAGGGGTGTTATGGTGTTCAGGGACCATAACTAGCTCAGAAACATTAAAGCAATGCTTCTAGTAATATTTTGATGTTCCGGGTAATGTCCGGTTGTTCGGTTAAATACCGGTTCGTTAAAGTGCTAAATTGCACTGTTTAGTGTCCTTTATGTATCCTTTTGTAACCCTTTTAATTCCCAACACTTAGGAGGGTATTCTGGATAATAAAACATGGATTCTGCACAATATTTATGTGTTAAAAAGCTGATTATAGCTGGATTATGCAGATTTTTGCATTTAAAGTGCGTTTCGGGTGCTTTTTAGTGCATATTCTAGCTTCCGGAATGTCTATATGTTAACCCTTGTATGTACTCTTGGGTTTTAATGTATTCTTGTCATTGGACCTACACCTAGGCTCCAATTCTATTGTCTAACTGCTTCTGCAGAATTGTTGACACAATGTGTCTTACCGGTGAGTTTACTAGTATTTCTGACGCAACGTTGTTCATTAATGCATAAAATAATTCTTGTAGTATAAAACGTGCATGAATTCACTTGTGTAGTATGTAATCAGACAATGTTGACATTTAAGCACATAATTGCAGTCTTTAAATAGTAATTAGTGTGTACGGAAATTACCGGTTTGGTGCCAGTTGTCACAGTCTCCCCCCGTTAAAAGAATTTCGTCGCGAAATTCAGGCTGAGCTAACTCTCGCAGGAGTCTTCTTGAACAGTGGGGGTACTTTTCTTTAAACTGGTCTTCACGTTCCCACGTGTACTCGGGTTCGTGCTTAGAGTTCCAACGTACTTTGACAAGTTTGACAGTGCTCCTCCTAATCTTGTTGACTTTCCAGTCTGTAACCTCAACGGGTCGTTCTGTAAATCGGAGGGTGTCATCAATATGCACTTCATCCGCAGGGGTGATCACGTTTTCTTGTGTTGGACTCTTCTTGAGGTTGGATACATGGAACGTATCATGTACTCCATTAAGTTCTTCCGGTATTTCCAACTTGTATGCCATGGTACCAATTCTTTCCAAAATCTTGAATGGTCCGATGTATCGGGGATTCAGCTTCCCACGTTTTCCGAATCTTACCACGCCCTTCCAAGGTGAGACCTTTAACAACACTTTGTCTCCCACCTCGAATTCTAATGGTTTTCGTCTTCGATCAGCGTAGCTCTTTTGTCGATCTCGAGCCACCTTAATGCGCTCTCGGATCTGAATGATCTTTTCGGTTGTCTCTTGCACAAGTTCAGGACCAACCATACGTTTATCTCCAGCGTCTGCCCAACATAAGGGCGATCGGCACTTGCGGCCATACAGAGCTTCGAACGGTGCCGCCTTTATGCTTGAATGATAATTGTTATTGTAGGAAAACTCAACTAAAGGTAGATGAGTATCCCAGCTGCCGCCTAGGTCCATGACACATGCGCGAAGCATATCTTCTAGCGTTTGTATAGTCCGTTCACTCTGGACCGTCTGTTTGTGGGTGGAATGCCGTGCTTAGATCTAATTGAGATCCAAAGGCTTCCTGAAAGGATTGCCAGATTCTTGAGACAAAGCGTCCATCTCTGTCTGAAATGATTGAGATAGGCACTCTGTGACAACTCGAGTTTCCAAGATTCCATCTTCGCATTAATTGCACATTTATTGTTTAAGTTGTCTGTTTACACGACTTGTTTGTTTCATAACTGTATACGTTTGTAATATGTTAAATCGCATTGTGGTTGATATGTTATATATGGTGTGCATCGAATGTATGATTAACTGTATGTTTCAGGATAATAAGGTGTTATGTGTTAATGTTATGTTTTGTATTATTAGGATGTTTTGGGATAATTAAGTGAAACCTTAAATCCTTGCTATACACCCTACCCCACAAAAACAACCATCCGAAATCACCCCTACCCTCCCCCACGAAAACCCTCTTGGATGAAAACACTTTAGTGTTTTCGTCACAAGGTGGGCAGCCGAAAACAACAAATGGGCTTTAGGCCCAGTAGCGATTAGGGTTATAAAACCCTCTCTAACTACATGAAACGGGTATTTTATCGAAACCCTAGCTCCTCTCTAAATCGGCGACGGCAACACTCTCCTTCTTTCGAAGACTCTCGTGATTTCACCTCATACTTCATCGGTGAGTCTGTTGTACCATTAATTGATCTAGCTTCTGATGCACTAGGTCGCATGATTCTTAGATTGTGTGGACAAATCTTGTTACAGTCTGTGGTTTAGTTGATATGAATACATGACTAGATTGTTGATGTCATATGATGAATATGTGTGTCATTTGTCACGTGAATAAACATACAATCCATCACTTGAATTGGTCCAATAATAATAAGATAGCATTAACAGTTGTTGGCCATTTGTTGTGTGCTTTGATAATGGTAATGATGCTATGAATCAGTAAGTAATGATTAGGGTCCATGTGAGGTTTTGAGTGTAAATTTATTTGAGCATTACCATGATATTGGCGGCATGCATAAATTGATAAACTTGTTTGCATGTGATAATGATTTTTATTGGAATTGTGTGGGTGGTTGTTAATTGGCGATTGCATGGCAGAAGGTATTAGTGATTTGAATTTAATCAATTAATGTGTACTAAATTGAAAAACAAGGGTCTGATCATGTGACCTCTAAAATGGGCGGCGCATAGGTGTAGTTGAAGGGGACCTACATGCTTTCTTTTAGGTGACATGCATGTAAATTATATGCACAAATTAGTTGGAAACATAAAAATCACAACTCCATTTTAACATTGAAATATAACTTGAAGATGAGTGCTATATATATCAGTGCATACATGGTGAATGGGCCGCACATGTTAACTGCCATTTAACTATTTTTATATCCACAAATGAATGAGAATTTAGGTTTTGTAGTTCCTATTTGTAACATGAACTGGTATTGGGCCGCACCTTAAAAGGGTTGATGCAATAAGTTGTCAGGTGTTATTTAGTAGATAATACTTGTGATGTGAAATAACTTGTATTCGGAATGTGTACAGTGTATTATGTAAGCTTGTATGTGGTACGAACATCCGTTGTGGGGATAAACTGTGATAACCTGATTAATGTATGTAGTGGTTAACTGTTATAATGCGGACAATTATGTGCATAATCCGTGAGTGCAACCTGTGTATTATGCGACAAAATACGTGATATAGTACGAATGCGACACTGATTGTTACTGATAAACCATGTTAGGATTGTGTTGAGCAACTTGAACACGTAACTAGTCAAACCGAGCAAACCAAGGTGAGTTCACACTTTCTACAAAGCATGGGTTTCCCAGGGGTTGGGAATGGGGTTAAGGAACATGGATTCCTCGTCCTTTCTTAGGTAGGACAGTACTGGTTCAGGAATGTAATTCCTCGTCCTCATGGACAGTTAACTTTTACTAGACCAAAACTCTATCACGAAGTCCCTCCTTTTTATATCGACTTAATCGCCGGGCCAATGGCGAGCGGGTCATTAGTTAGATAGCGCTATTTAGGTCTGACAAGCCTCACACCATGCCGCAGAGGACGGGCGTGAACTAATGGATCTGGACACGTCAGTGATGATAGAAATTGACAGTTCAGGGCACATAAACATGACTACAGTTAGTAGTCGATATGGTAACGAGTCTAGTGGTAAATACATGGGGTAGCCCCCACGGCCGAAAAGCCAGATAACTAAACATGGGGTAGCCCCCACGGCTGGATTGCCAGAGTAATGGGTTAAACAAATCACGTTTTCAACTATGGGGTAACCCCCACGGCAGGATGCCAGTTAAAGGAACTGTTTTTGGAACAACTTAAAACGAACACCCAACTGTGAACTCGCTCAACATTATTGTTGACTCGTTACTACATGCTTTGCAGGTCAACAAGTACTTAGCTGGAGCTTGCATGGGGAAGAGTCGTTGTGGGACATGGACAGTTGTGTGCCATGTTAAACTTTGGAACATTTAAACTTATGTTTTGGTTTTAAACATTATGCTTCTGCTCACAACTTAAACTATGTTTATTTGGACACCAATTGTATTGGTTGGACTTTTATGATTACTTTTGTGCTTGTTCAATATGATTGGTGGCTTGATCCTGGTCAGTCACGCCTCCAAGCGGTGATACTCCGCAGGTGGATTTTGGGGGTGTGACAGATTGGTATCAGAGTCATTGGTTATAGTGAACTTGGTTTTAATAAGGGAAAAGTTTTTGTTAAAACCAGACTATAACCTGTACAGTGCTCAACGATCCACAACGACGCTTCACTCCACGTGCAAGGCTCGACATTCTAGGTGATATGATTTATGCTTATATTGCCTACTTGCTAGATTACATAGAACTTTGCTTATGGTATGCTTAGATAAGCGTGGCAACGATAGTATGAAAACACATGTGTGCTTACTCTCTTCTGTCATCGCACTTTCATGAACCCTTCTCACTCATGTTTCCCTTGATATGAAGATCATGTCTGGACGCGTTAACATGACACAAGCCCAGTTGACGGCTCTGATTAACGAACAAGTTGCTGCGGCACTTGCAGCCGCACAAGCAGGAGGTATACCCTGCAGTTTAAAACTCATTCTAGGATCTTTAGGTCCTACTCTCGTGAACCTACCTTTGTGTTAAACTTTGTCCCTTCTTACACCCACAACAGGTCAACATGCTCAGCCACCTGTGTGCACCTTCAAAACCTCTATGGACTGCCGACCCACTACTTTTAGCGGCACTGAAGGAGCTGTAGGTCTCCTCCACTGGTTTGAAAAGCTCGAATCTGTGTTCGAGATGTGTGAATGCCCTGAGGCTCGCAGGGTGAAGTATGCTACTGGTACTCTAGAGGGTTTAGCGCTCACGTGGTGGAACGCTTAGGTTCAAATGCTGGGGTTGGTTGCTGCTAACGCCACCCCATGGAACAACTTTAATGAAATGATCAAGGAAGAGTACTGCAATCGTGATGAAATTCATAAGCTAGAAGTCGAGTTCTTCAACCTCAAGATGACGGGGCCAGAGATTGAGGCGTACACGAAAAGATCGAATGAGCTTGCTATTCTGTGTCCTACTATGGTGGACCCTCCAATTAAGCATATCGAACTATATCTCAAGGGCTTAGTGCCAGAGATTCAAAGTCATGTGACTTCCGCTAATCTCGCCACCATCCAGCAAGTTGTTCAACTCGCTCACCGTCTCACTGATCAGGCGGTGGAGCAGAACAGGTTACCAAAACGTATTAGTGCTACAGCTACTTCAGATGCTCCTAGTGACAACAAACGGAAATGGGATGGAGCTTCAAGCAAGGGTTCGACCTCTCTTCAATCTCAGTCTCAGCAGAGAAGGACTGACGACTACAAGAGTCCTAGTCAGCAAACATCTGGTAGTCAAGGTCATGGTGGGTACAAGGGAAATCACCCCAAATGCAATCGCTGCAATCTACACCACAGCGGGCCATGCACCAGGGGTAACTGTCATCGGTGCAACAAGCCAGGCCACGCCGCAAAGGATTGCAGAAGTTTATACCCTGCAAATCAGAATCGTCAACAACAACAAGCCCCACAGAATCAACGCCAGCAGCAGCAGCAAGGTAACAACAAAGGGTGCTTTCAGTGTGGAGCTGAAGGCCACTTCAAGAGAGATTGTCCCCAACTGAACAGGAACTAGAACAACAACAACAACAACCAGGGGAATGGAAACAACGGGGGTAACAACGGAAACAGTGCCAGGGGGCGGGTGTTCGTGATTGGACAAGGTGAAGCAAGGAATGATCCCAATGTTGTGACGGGTAAGTTCCTTCTCGACGACTTCTATGTTACAGTTTTATTTGATTCGGGTGCCGATACTAGCTACGTGTCCCTAAAAGTTAGTCAAATGCTTAAGCGTACCCCAACACTATTGAACCCCAAGCACACTGTAGAGTTAGCTAATGGTAAAAGTTTAGAGGTCACCCACATAGTCAAGGGTTGTAATCTTGTTCTTGCTGGTCACACTTTCTCTATCGACCTCCTTCCTATCACTCTGGGTAGTTTCGACGTTGTCATTGGGATGGACTGGTTATCCCAACATCAAGCAGAGATTCTTTGCAACGAAAAGACTGTCCGCATTCCTCGTTCAGGTGATGAACCTCTCCTGATTCGTGGTGACAAGAGTGGTGCTGTTGTGAGCATCATCTCTTTCCTGAAGGCCCAAAAGTGTTTGCGTAAGGGCCACACTGCTATTTTGGCTTTAGTTACTGATACCTCGAAGAAAGAGAAGAAGATAGAAGATTTTCCGATTGTACGTGACTATCCTGAGGTATTTCCTGAGGAACTACCTGGTCTTCCGCCTCATCGCCAAGTCGAATTTCAGATCGAGCTAGCTCCTGGAGCAGCACCTATAGCTCGTGCACCTTATCGCCTAGCTCCATCAGAGTTGGAAGAACTCTCTACGCAACTACAAGAACTCTTGGATAAGGGTTTTATTCATCCGAGCTCTTCGCCTTGGGGAGCTCCAATGCTTTTCGTGAAGAAGAAAGACGGTACCTTCCGTATGTGCATCGACTATCGCGAGCTCAACAAGGTGACGGTGAAGAATCGTTATCCTCTTCCACGCATCGACGATCTATTCGACCAGCTGCAAGGGTCGAGCTTTTACTCGAAGATTGATTTGAGATCAGGATATCACCAGCTGAGAGTCCGAGAAGAGGACGTCTCCAAAACAACCTTTAGAACTCGTTATGGACACTATGAGTTTCTGGTCATGCCTTTCGGGCTGACAAACGCACCTGCGGTCTTCATGGACTTGATGAATCGAGTGTGCAAGCCTTAACTGGACAAGTTCGTTATTGTTTTCATCGACGTCATCCTGATCTATTCTAAGAGTCAGGAAGGGCACGAGCAGCATTTACGACTCATTTTGGAACTCCTTCGAGCAGAACAGCTTTATGCTAAGTTTTCAAAATGTGACTTCTGGCTTCGTGAAGTCCATTTCCTAGGCCATGTGGTAAACAAGGATGGGATACACGTAGATCCATCCAAGGTAGACTCGATTAAGAATTGGCCTGCACCTCGTACACCAACGGAAATTCGCCAATTCTTGGGCTTGGCAGGTTACTACAGGAGGTTCATTAAGGATTTTTCCAAGATTGCACAGCCTCTCACCTCACTAACGCAGAAAGGCGTTGTTTATCGATGGGGAAATGCACAGGAATTAGCGTTTCAACACTTAAAGGATAAACTTTGCAGCGCACCTATCCTTTCATTGCCAGAGGGCACAAACGACTTTGTGGTTTACTGCGACGCATCAATTCAGGGTCTTGGTTGTGTATTGATGCAACGGGATAAAGTTATAGCCTACGCCTCACGCCAACTCAAAGTTCATGAAAAGAACTACACTACACACGACTTAGAGCTGGGAGCTGTTATTTTTGCGCTTAAGATATGGAGACATTACTTGTATGGTACCAAGTGCGCCATTTACATCGATCACAGGAGTCTCGAGCATATCTTCAAACAGAAGGAACTGAATATGCGACAACGACGATGGGTCGAGCTACTGAATGACTACGAATGCTCGATCAGGTACCACCCAGGCAAAGCCAATGTTGTGGCTGACGCCCTCAGTCGAAAGGACTCTACGCCTAAGCGCGTACGAGCTTTACAACTCACTATACAGTCTAGTCTTCCTTCCCAGATACGAGATGCTCAGGTAGAAGCATTGAAACCAGAAAACATCAGGGCTGAAGCCCTACGCGGCTCAAGGCAACGATTAGAACAAAAGGAAGACAGTGCTTACTACGTAACAGGACGCATTTGGGTCCCACTTTATGGCAACCTACGAGAGCTTGTGATGGATGAGGCACACAAGTCTCGCTACTCAGTACATCCTGGTTCGGATAAGATGTACCACGACCTCATAACTACCTACTGGTGGCCTAGCGTGAAAGCCCACATAGCAACTTACGTCAGCAAGTGTTTGACTTGTGCGAGAGTCAAAGTCGAATACCAGAAACCTTCAGGCCTACTACAACAACCTGAGATACCACAATGGAAATGGGAACAAATTTCCATGGATTTTGTTACTGGCCTGCCTAGATCTCAACGTGGTAACGATACTATTTGGGTGATCGTGGATCGACTCACAAAGTCTGCACACTTCTTGGCTATCAAGGAAACGGATAAGTTCTCCACCTTAGCAGACGTATATCTTAAGGAAGTTGTCTCAAGGCACGGGGTGCCCACCTCTATTATCTAAGGATCGTGATGCACATTTTACTTTTGAACTGTGGCAAGCAATGCACAAGTCCTTTGGCTCACGTTTGGATATGAGCACAGCTTATCACCCGCAAACGGATGGCCAGTCTGAACGCACCATCCAGACCCTTGAAGACATGCTTAGGGCATGTGTAATTGACTTTGGCAACGGCTGGGAAAAGCATCTGCCACTTGTGGAATTTTCGTACAATAACACCTACCACACTAGTATTAAAGCTGCTCCGTTTGAGGCATTGTACGGGCGTAAATGCCGGTCACCTCTTTGTTGGGCAGAGGTGGGAGATAGTCAGATCACTGGTCCAGAACTTGTGGTAGACACAAGAGAACGAATTGCTCAAATACGACAACGAATGGCGGCAGCTCGTGACCGTCAGAAAAGCTACGCCGATAAGGGCAGGAAACCACTCGAGCTCCAGGTTGGGGAGCGGGTACTACTCAAAGTCTCACCCTGGAAGGGTGTGGTTCGTTTTGGCAAACGAGGCAAACTTAACCCACGATACGTTGGACCGTTCGAAATCATAGAGAAAATAGGCAAGGTGGCCTACAAACTGAACTTACCAGCAGAACTCAGTGGAGTTCACAACGTTTTCCACGTGTCGAATCTGAAGAAGTGTCTGTCAGATGAGACCCTCATAGTTCCTTTGAAGAAGCTCACTATCGACGATCAGTTGCGATTCGTCGAGGAACTAGTTGAAATCATGGACCGGGATGTTAAGGTCCTCAAGCGCACTAGAATACCTCTCGTTCGAGTTCGTTGGAACTCCCGTCGTGGCCCAGAGTTCACCTGGGAACGCGAAGATCAGATAAAACAAAAGTATCCCCAACTATTCGCAAACAGTACAACCACTACTGAGGCTGAAGCTACGGAATTTCGGGACGAAATTCCAGATCAACGGGGGGAGGATGTGACACCCCAGGAAAACCACGAAACAACTCAACACAACTAGCTTTCTCAGTAACCTCGCGCTAAATTTCGGGATGAAATTTCTTTCAAGTTGGGGATAATGTGACAACTCGAGTTTCCAAGATTCCATCTTCGCATTAATTGCACGTTTATTGTTTAAGTTGTCTGTTTACACGACTTGTTTGTTTCATAACTGTATACGTTTGTAATATGTTAAATCGCATTGTGGTTGATATGTTATATATGGTGTGCATCGAATGTATGATTAACTGTATGTTTCAGGATAATAAGGTGTTATGTGTTAATGTTATGTTTTGTATTATTAGGATGTTTTGGGATAATTAAATGAAACCTTAAACCCTTGCTATACACCCTACCCCACAAAAACAACCATCCAAAATCACCCCTACCCTCCCCCACGAAAACCCTCTTGGATGAAAACACTTTAGTGTTTTCGTCACAAGGTGGGCAGCCGAAAACAACAAATGGGCTTTAGGCCCAGTAGCGATTAGTGTTATAAAACCCTCTCTAACTGCATGAAGCGGGTATTTTATCGAAACCCTAGCTCCTCTCTAAATCGGCGACGGCAACACTCTCCTTCTTTCGAAGACTCTCGTGATTTCACCTTATACTTCATCGGTGAGTCAGTTGTACCATTAATTGATCTAGCTTCTGATGCACTAGGTCGCATGATTCTTAGATTGTGTGGACAAATCTTGTTACAGTCTGTGGTTTAGTTGATATGAATACATGACTAGATTGTTGATGTCATATGATGAATATGTGTGTCATTTGTCACGTGAATAAACATGCAGTCCATCACTTGAATCGATCCAATAATAACAAGATAGCATTAACAGTTGTTGGCCATTTGTTGTGTGCTTTGATAATGGTAATGATGCTATGAATCAGTAAGTAATGATTAGGGTCCATGTGAGGTTTTGAGTGTAAATTTATTTGAGCATTACCATGATATTGGCGGCATGCATAAATTGATAAACTTGTTTGCATGTGATAATGATTTTTATTGGAATTGTGTGGGTGGTTGTTAATTGGCGATTGCATGGCAGAAGGTATTAGTGATTTGAATTTAATCAATTAATGTGTACTAAATTGACAAACAAGGGTCTGATCATGTGACCTCTAAAATGGGCGGCGCATAGGTTTAGTTGAAGGGGGTCTACATGCTTTCTTTTAGGTGACATGCATGTAAATTATATGCACAAATTAGTTGAAACATAAAAATCACAACTCCATTTTAACATTGAAATATAACTTGAAGATGAGTGCTATATATATCAGTGCATACATGGTGAATGGGCCGCACATGTTAACTGCCATTTAACTATTTTTATATCCACAAATGAATGAGAATTTAGGTTTTGTAGTTCCTATTTGTAACATGAACTGGTATTGGGCCGTACCTTAAAAGGGTTGATGCAATAAGTTGTCAGGTGTTATTTAGTAGATAATACTTGTGATGTGAAATAACTTGTATTCATAATGTGTACAGTGTATTATGTAAGCTTGTATGTGGTACGAACATCCATTGTGGGGATAAACTGTGATAACCTGATTAATGTATGTAGTGGTTAACTGTTATAATGCGGACAATTATGTGCATAATCCGTGAGTGCAACCTATGTATTATGTGACAAAATACGTGATATAGTACGAATGCGACACTGATTGTTACTGATAAACCATGTTAGGATTGTGTTGAGCAACTTGAACACGTAACTAGTCAAACCGAGCAAACCAAGGTGAGTTCACACTTTCTACAAAGCATGGGATTCCCAGGGGTTGGGAATGGGGTTAAGGAACATGGATTCCTCGTCCTTTCTTGGGTAGGACAGTACTGGTTCAGGAATGTAATTCCTCGTCCTCATGGACAGTTAACTTTTACTAGACCAAAACTCTATCACGAAGTCCCTCCTTTTTATATCGACTTAATCGCCGGGCCAATGGCGAGCGGGTCAATAGTTAGATAGCGCTATTTAGGTCTGACAAGCCTCACACCGTACCGCAGAGGACGGGCGTGAACTAATGGATCTGGGCACGTCAATGATGATAGACATTGACAGTTCAGGGAACATAAACATGACTACAGTCAGCAGTCGATATGGTAACGAGTCTAGTGGTACATACATGGGGTAGCCCCCACGGCCGAAAAGCCAGATAACTAAACATGGGGTAGCCCCCACGGCTGGATTGCCAGAGTAATGGGTTAAATAAATCACGTTTTCAACTATGGGGTAACCCCCACGGCAGGATGCCAGTTAAAGGAACTGTTTTTGGAACAACTTAAAACGAACACCCAACTGTGAACTCGCTCAACACTATTGTTGACTCGTTACTACATGCTTTGCAGGTCAACAGGTACTTAGCTGGAGCTTGCATGGGGAAGAGTCGTTGTGGGACATGGACAGCTGTGTGCCATGTTAAACTTTGGAACATTTAAACTTATGTTTTGGTTTTAAACATTATGCTTCCGCTAACAACTTAAACTATGTTTATTTGGACACCTATTGTATTGGTTGGACTTTTATGATTACTTTTGTGCTTGTTCAATATGATTGGTGGCTTGATCCTGGTCAGTCACGCCTCCAAGCGGTGATACTCCGCAGGTGGATTTTGGGGGTGTGACACACTCCATGACGTACCACAATTTCCTTTAAGTATATCTCAGCAAGCTTTCCAGTGTTGTCTTTTTCTCGGATCGGTAGGAAGTGCGCAGATTTCGTCAATCGATTAACTATCACCCAAATCATATCGTGCCCTTTCGGGGTCCTGGGTAATTTCGTTATGAAGTCCATCGAGATTTGCTCCCACTTCCACATGGGTATCTCTGGTTGTTGTAGTAGGCCGGACGGTTTCTGATATTCAGCCTTAACCTTAGCACAGGTTAGACATTTTTCAACATAAACAGCAACATCGCTTTTAAGTCTCGGCCACCAATAGTAGTCTTTTAAGTCTTGATACATTTTGTCCGATCCTGGATGGATCGAGTATCTTGACTTGTGCGCTTCATCAAGGATGACTTCTCGAATGTGGCCATAGAGCGGAACCCAAATACGCTTCTTAAAGTATAAGGTTCCCTCTTCATTTGGCACCATGTATTTCAACATTCCCCGGAGGTATTCAGCTTTACGGTTTTCTCCCTTGAGAGCTTCTTGTTGTGCGTCACGAATGCGTGCAGTGAGGTTCGTTTGAATAGTCATTTCCAATGCTCGAACCCTTAGGGTCTTAACCCTTTCTTTTCGACTTAATGCGTCTGCTACAACATTTGCCTTTCCAGGATGGTACTTAATCTCACAGTCATAATCATTTAGTAGCTCGACCCATCATCGCTGACGCATGTTTAGTTCCTTCTGATCAAATATGTGTTATAGACTTTTGTGATCTGTGAAGATTGTGCATCGAGTACCATATAGATAGTGTCGCCAGATCTTCAAGGCGAATACCACTGCGCCGATTTCCAAGTCATGAGTGGTATAGTTTCTTTCATGTACCTTCAATTGTCTTGAAGCATAAGCGATGAATTTCTGGCATTGCATGAGTACGCAACCCAAACCTTGCCACGAAGCGTCGCAGTATACCACGAAGTCTTCAGTGCCTTCGGGTAAGGATAGTATTGGTGCATCGCATAGCTTATTTTTAAGCAGTTGGAAGGCTTCTTCCTGCTTATCACCCCAGTCGTACTTCTTGTCTTTCTGCGTAAGCGTCGTTAGCGGTTGAGCTATCTTTGAGAAATTCTCGATGAATCGTCTGTAATAGCCCGCTAAGCCCAAAAATTGTTGAACTTCAGTTGGGGTTTTGGGGGCTTCCCAATTCTTTATTGCCTCTATCTTGGATGGGTCTACATGAATGCCCTTCTCATTCACAACGTGACCAAGAAACTGTACTTCGCGAATCCAAAATTCGCACTTTGAGAACTTTGCATAAAGTTTCTCTTTTTTTAGTAGTTCCAAAATGGTTCTGAGGTGTTGCTCGTGCTCTTCATTCGTTCGTGAGTAAATTAGGATATCATCGATAAATACAATCATGAACTTATCGAGATATGGTTTGCATACGCAATTCATCAGATCCATAAATACCGCTGGCGTGTTCGTCAGTCCAAATGGCATCACCAGAAACTCGTAGTGCCCATAACGTGTTCTGAATGCAGTCTTTGGTACGCTTTCCTCTTGGATTCTTAACTGATGGTATCCAGATCGAATGTCGATCTTGGAATAGTAGCTCGATCCTTGTAGTTGATCAAATAAGTCATCAATCCTCGGTAGTGGGTACCGATTCTTGATAGTGAGCTTATTCAGTTCCCTGTAATCGATACACATCCGCATTGTTCCATCCTTCTTCTTTACGAACAATACTGGAGCTCCCCAGGGGGAGAAGCTTGGCCTTGTGAATCCTTTATCCAACAACTCCTGGAGTTGTGTAGATAATTCTTGCATTTCGGATGGAGCAAGCCGATAGGGTGCCTTGGCTACAGGAGCGGCTCCTGGAACCAAGTCTATACGGAATTCGACTTGTCGTTGCGGAGGTAATCCTGGAAGATCTTCGGGAAAAACATCAGGGAATTCCTTCACCACATGAATGTCTTTGAGCTTCGGCTCCTCAGCCTTCTTATCTACAACGTTCGCTAGGAAAGCAACACATCCTTTCCTTAAGCACTTCCGTGCCTTCATGCAACTGATGATTCGCAGAGGCGCGTCTCATTTTTCTCCATACACAATGAGAGTTTCATCATTCGTCAGAGGGATGTGAATGATTTTCTCGTGGCAAATAACTTCAGCCTTGTTCTTGGATAACCAGTCCATTCCGACCACTACATCGAAGCTACCCAATTGAATAGGTAAGAAATCGTTGCTAAATCTTCGTTCACCAAGTTATAATGTGCAACCTCTAACAACTTCGCACGATTCAACAAGTTTACCATTGGCTAGTTCTATGGAATAAGGAATATCTAATCTACTAGATTCTATTCCAAGCATACGTTTAAATTCCACAGACATGAAGCTATAGTCGGCACCAGTGTCAAATAATATGGATGCAAAGTGACTGTTAATGAGAAACGTACCGGTGACCACATTAGGGTCCTCGCGTGAGTTCCTTGCTCCAATGACAAATGCTCGAGCCTGAGCATTGTTTCCCTTTGGGCAGTCTTTTACGAAATGATCCTTGCTTCCACAACTGAAGCATCCTTGGTTCTGCCCATTCTCGTTACCATTCCTGTTACTAGCACCATTGCCATTTCCACCACCGTTTCCATTACCAGCACCGTTACGGTTCCCATTCCCGTTCCTATTACCATTACCATTGCGGCCTCCAATACTTTTTCCCCAACAATCCTCGATACAGTGGCCTGACCTCCCGCAGTTCCCGCATTTCCCAACGCGACACTTTCCCACGTGGTGAAAGTCACAGCGGTTGCATTTGGGCAGGGTGCCCTGATACTTCTTAGTTCCTGAGTCGTTTGTAGCCACGAAGGTTTTTGCCTCCATAGGTGGGTTAGTATCATGCTTCTTGTTGTTCGAACCTTTGTTGTTGCTGCGGGTTGCCTGATTCAGGCTTGCATGCTTCCTTTTCTTATCACTGGATGACTCAGCGTGCGTCTCGGTTTCCTCAGAAGGGTTCAGGGACAGCTTCTTCATACGGACAGCATCTTTTGTAAGGCTGACAGCCAGAGTTACAGCCTCAGTGATTGTTGAGGGTTTGGCCGAAGTTACCATGCAGTGAAATTCTGGGGCCAATCCCCAAATGTAGCGTTCAACGCGCTTAAATTCGGGAGTCACCATATAGGGGATCACCCTTGACAGATCGTGGAACCTTCGGGTGTAACCAGTAATGTCAGCACCTTTCATGGTTAAGTGCCAGAACTCCGTCTCCAACCTTTGGAGTTCAGCACGAGAGCAATACTTCTCTCTCATTTTCTCCTTCAGTTCATCCCAAGACATGCCATACGCAGCATCATCACCCAGAGTTTGGACTTGTAAATTCCACCAAGTCAAAGCTTCATCAACAAACAACCCAGTAGCAAAAGTGACTTGCTGATCCGCGGTACACTTGCTCATACGGATAGTGGCATCAGTCTTCTCCCTCCAGCGTACAAACGCCACTGCACCTCCAGTGTCGTCGTAGTTCAGCGGTTTGCAGTCGAGAAACTGCTTGAAAGTGCAGTCCTGAACTGCGTTTCTTCCAGACGAATCTCCATTCCCATTACGTCTTGCATTGCTTGGTCCTCCACTTTGTTCGGTGCGGTTCACCTCGTACTGGGCGATAGCTGCGGAGATCCTTTCTTCCAGTAGGGCGTTCAGCTCTTTGGCAGTCTTTGGCAATTGGGGAGGAGGAGGTTGATCACGAGCGTTCACAGCTCTTTTGGGTGCCATGTTCTGACAGAACACAACACAATAGGGTTAGACATTTGTTTGATATCGTCTTACGAGACAGTAGTAGCATATATATACACAGGCATATACCACATAGGTGACATCAAACAATCCGCCAAATGTATAAATCAATTCATACAGCAACAAGCATGCATAAATAGATAAATACTGTATAAGATATTCACATTGGCGGTTTTTGTCTTTATACCCTGAGTCATTACTCCAAAGAGTATTTAATAGTCTTGGGGAAAGGGTGTTCATGTTGACCTTTTCTTGTATTGATGGAATCTATACGTGACAAGACTTGCTGTGGTTTCTGTGCACTGAATTCCATAATTATGTATGCATCCATAAATACGTAACTCCTTGCACAGTCCGCACAATTCGTTTCATCCTCGTATTTCTTCCTTCAGCTGGGTCCCTGTTTTCAGGCAAAGTCACGTATACCATGTGACATTCTACTTCAAGTATATGTATATGTCAATTATCACACATAATTGCAAGTAATTTCTAGTTAAAGACAAGTGCTACTCTAGTGCACCCTAAGTCTCATAGTGTCTTTTCTTGACTCTTTGTAAACAGTTTCAGGTAGTGGATGTTGCGGAAAGTTTTATGCAATGAAAACTCTTTGAAAAATTGTTTTTGTGCAAGGATCCTAGTGATTGTAGACTAGACTCGAGAAGGAATCCTGGTTCACTACAATCGCAGCTCTGATACCAATCTGTCACACCCCTTTCTAAGGCGGAAGCACGAGGTGTGATCATGAAAGGTTTTCATTGCATACGATTGGTAAACATACTACATGCTCATGAAAAATAACTCCAAATGCAAAACATTACATAACTGAAAACATGGTTTAAGTGTTTACATCACAAGACAGCATATTGTCTGAAAAGTTACAACATTATTCAAAGATAATCATAAACGACCTCCAAGAGCAAGAGTATGACCGCGCGCACATCCACTTTTAGTTACCTGAAATACATGTGAGTTTTTGGAAAAACGTCAACATAATGTTGGTGTGAATTCATGCAGTTCTTGTATTGAACGTTGGTATACTTTGTATGAAAAACATGGTATGTATCATGTATAAGTCAAGTATTCTTGTATAAATCAAGTATTTCTGTATGTATCATGTTGTTAATGGGTTGCAAGGCCATTAACATGTGACACGACATAGGAAGCAACCAAACCATAGGCATTTTTCTAGTTGTCGATTCTGAGACACAAAAGCACTACTTGGTACTCGTTCTCACCAAGAGTGTGGCTGCCCGAAACCCGTTAGATCTAACCTTTTGTTCTGCGGTCTAGGTATATTGTTGATTAATGGTGCTTATGGTACCTTATTCGTGACACGATTTCTCGTATCATGTATCATTTCTCAAAACGCATCATACATGGTACTAGTTTTCACCAAGGGTGCTTCTTGTTTTTGTATCCATCATACCATTTGTAAACATTGTAATATTTGTAACATGTATTTCACCCCCGAAGTTATAAAACTGAAAACAGTTAAAGGAAAAGGGGGAGCATGAACTCACAACTTTGCGTTCCTTGCGTAGTAAACTTCACCGGATTTGGTTATCTAGCGTCGTGACCTAAACGTGTTTTATTAACGTTAGTCACTAGACTTGTATCGCATAAGTACAAGTCACCATCTTTTGTGTATGTATTCTTGTGTTAAAAATAATTTATATTTTTAACTATGTATCTTACTTATATTATTTTCTTAAAAATAAATATAAGTATCTTGTATTTTTCACCTGAATTAGGTATTTTGTCCAAAGCTTCATTTCACGTTTATAACTTGTCCAAGTTATTTATTCTATGAAGAAATATATTTTCATAAATATATTTTCTTGTACGTGTCTAAGCATGTTGTATGTGTATTTTTGTGCTTTTGCTTCTTATGAGTATTTAGCGTATTTTCAAGTCCTAATACACTATTACATGTAATACATACTACATACACTTAGCACAAAATTTGGTGATCAATAAATATACATATTTTTCTCAAAAATATATATACTTAATATCAATTTTTGTCTTGAAGAAATCATCACTTCTTAACACAAAAATTAGGGAAACATTGGTAAATATTTTTAGATACATTTTTAGGGAATAAGTTTCTCAAAAACTTATATTTTTCTAAGTGTCAAAATTTATAGAAATTTTGACAGAGTTTCCCCTAAAAATGGAGGTTTCCCATGTTTTCAAAACATGTGTTTATTTTCTTTTAAAATCATCACAATCAATAATCAACGTATTCAACACTTTCCGAGTGTCCAAATCAAGTAATTTCACTACATCATGCACTTGATGTTCTTGTAAAAACTTGTAGTAACTTACCATGTTATTTAGTAGGTTTAGTTACCCTTAAAAACATGGTTATTCGTTTGTAAATCACATTCTTGAAAGGTCTAGTCACTTACAACTTGTAAGATGATTTTTCTAAAAATATTTCTCGTGTATTTGTCTTGTTACATACATGTTTCTAGTCTTGTTTAACACCAAAAATATTATTAGTTTATTTAGAAACCATGACTTTGAAAGTCTTGTAAATAAACTTGGTTTCTTGGGAAAATTATTCTTGTAATCATCTATTTACAAGATTTGTATTTTGTTTAAACCATTTTTACATATGAAACTCACTTCCTTCATTCAAGTTCATGAAGACATAAAGTATGATGATCTTGGTCTTTCACAAGGTCACCACTTTAACGCACTAGATCATGTGTTTAATCACAATCTAGTAGTCTCCATATGATGTCTAACATCATTAACACTAATAATCAATCAACAATAAGCAAATCAACATATTCAACATGTATTCTTATATTTTTAAGCTTATGTTTAGGATTTATTTTCATGTTCTTTAGTGTTCTTGTGATTAACAATATTCATCATCTTTTAACTACCAAAATAGAAGTAAACAAGTGATAAGAAGCTTACAACTAGCACAAGGGCTAGGGAAGAACACTTGAGGTTGAAGATGACAAATAGGTTGGGTAAAATCAAATGGAGGAGGTTCTTCAAGATCCACAAGCTCCACACTTCGTTAATCACCTTCTAGCACCTTATGTCAAGCTTGGAATGGATGGACAATGGATGAAAATGGTGGATGTATTAGGGCCGAGAACAAGGAGGAGGGAGGAGGAGAGTTTGTGGTTATGAAGAAGATGAAGTGATGATGTATATATATATATATATAGCACTTGCAAGATCTCTAGTAAATCTTTCAAGATTCATAATATCTATTGAAATATTACAAGATCTAGATAAAATCAAAACAAATCTAAGTAATATCCGAGTAATATCAAAATGAATCTAATGGGATTTAGTAGGATCTTATAAGATTTCTCAAATGGTATAATCCTTGGAATATTCGCAAAATAAAATCTAATAAAATCATATAATATCTATGGAGATCAAGTAAAGATCTTGGAGGATTTAACAAGATTTTGGTGAGGTCACCCCCATTGTGACCGTCCACTCTTAAGGGGGGGGGGGGGTAATGTGTAAATTCCAATTCTAATTTTATAAACAAGTTAGCTTTCAAGTAATAAGTTTGGGGATTTAATGCGTTATTACGTTATAAGGGGTGTTATGGTGTTCAGGGACCATAACTAGCTCAGAAACATTAAAGCAATGCTTCTAGTAATATTTTGATGTTCCGGGTAATGTCCGGTTGTTCGGTTAAATACCGGTTCGTTAAAGTGCTAAATTGCACCGTTTAGTGTCCTTTATGTATCCTTTTGTAACCCTTTTAATTCCCAACACTTAGGAGGGTATTCTGGATAATAAAACATGGATTCTGCACCATATTTATGTGTTAAAAAGCTGATTATAGCTGATTTATAGCTGGATTATGCAGATTTCTGCATTTAAAGTGCGTTTCGGGTGCTTTTTAGTGCATATTCTAGCTTCCGGAATGTCTATATGTTAACCCTTGTATGTACTCTTGGGTTTTAATGTATTCTTGTCATTAGACCTACACCTAGGCTCCAATTCTATTGTCTAACTGTTTTCTGCAGAATTGTTGATACAATGTGTCTTACCGGTGAGTTTACTAGTATTTCTGACGCAATGCTGTTCATTGATGCATAAAATAATTCTTGTAGTATAAAACGTGCATGAATTCACTTGTGTAGTATGTAATCAGACAATGTTGACATTTAAGCACATAATTGCAGTCTTTAAATAGTAATTAGTGTGTACGGAAATTACCGGTTTGGTGCCAGTTATCACATAATACCTTGTTACCTCTCAGGTAACAAACAAGATGGGACTTAATGATGATAGGAATTGAGTGTATTATCCAATATTCATGTTTTTACCCAAATGACTTATTCCTCTCAAGAATACCCAACTGATTTACCCAAAGACTTATTCCTCTCTAGAATACCCAACTTATTGTGTAACACCTCGTAAAATCACGTCCAATGATGTATCGACACGTGTACTAAACCCTAATAAAGTCAAACGTTGAATTTGAGGGACTAATTTTGCGAAAAATCGAAAAATTTGTTTGCGAAAGGACTAACAGTGTCAACATGCTTAAACCAAGCCTCTGAAAGACGTTACACGGTATACGTATTTACAAATGAGCCACTTGTTGATCGAGAGTAGCCGTTTGCGTAATTAATTGGAAGTTTGCGCGACGAAGGGTTAAAAGCGTCAACATGTTAATTCTTACCTCTGACTGACCTTTTAACAAACCAAGAGCTTCATGATGTGTGTTTATACTCTCACAAATATCCAATATTTACTATCTAAGGCTTTTATGCCTATAAGTGAAGTTACGCGCAACTTTGCAAGTTAGAGGGACTAAAAGCTCAATATGTTTAATTATACCTCTGAATGACCTTTTTATGAACCTGAAGCATCGTGATGTTTAATAATACTCTCAAGAATGCCTAATATGGATTAGATAAGGCTTCGATGCTATTAAACGATGATATGAGCAAGTTTGCGCATTAGAGGGACCAAAAGCGTCAACTTTTGAATCTACGCCTTTTGGTGACCATTTAAGCGAACGGGAGCATAGTAATACTTAAACACATGCTTGGGAATACCCATTATGGTCCACGGAAGGCTTGGATATCATTAAACGACATTTCGCGCTACTTTGTGCGATTAAAGGACTAAAAGCGACGACTTGCGAAACTACGCTTTAGAAGATCTTTTTAAACAAACCAAAGACTTCGCTATGCTTGGTCAAACTCCCGGATGCCTAAGAATGATTACTAGAGGTCTTTGTACCTTGTATTAACATGACATAATAAATTATAAAATATTGTGTCATTAATGTAAAGTTTGAAAGTTATATAACAAGTAAAAAGATGTGAGGGACTGTTCTTGTCAACCCTCAAAAGTTACTTCTGAACTTGGTTGCATCTGATATAAAAGTTCAAGGGACCATTCATGTCATTTATGAAATTTTAAAACATCTGAAACCAACATAGGGACAAATGGATTGATCTTGAAGCATCAAATTTCCTATATAAGGGTCTTGTAGTTCTTGAAGTTCACTTGCACACTTTCAATTTCACTCATAGCTCACTCCTTGAAGCCTCCTGGAGCTAAAGGAAGCTTTCTTCTGTTCAATAGTCATGCTAAGGACTATAGTAAGTGTTCTTAGCTTCCTAAGTTTAAGTTTTATTAGCTTAATGACCGAAAGTCAAAGTTATCGTAATTAAGCTTTGACTTTGTGATTAATCACAAACGGTCCAGCCATTATTCGAATTGAAAGTGGCTATGTGTTGGTAATTATGTAGGTAATAAACCCTTAAAAGGGCACCTTCAAATTATCACGTTATCTCAGTCAATTGTCGGGTCAAACTTATTAACAAAAAGTCAAACGGGCCAGTTTTTACAAATTAATTCATAACTGATAATGCGGAGGTTATGGAACATGTTTTCACACTTAAAAAACTAGGTAAATAATATAAGAACATGTCTAGGCATGTTCAACCCGACAATTCTGAGTTTAGGCTCGGTTCGCAACCGAAAGTCGCAAAAGTAGACTTTTGTTTTGACTTTCAGTTCTGACCCGATTTAGCTTAGTTTAGATATGCCTTAGGGTTCCTTTATGACCATATTATAGGTTAGTATAACCCTCTGAGGTTATACAACTTGGTTCCATAGAAATCCTAGTTCATTGCATGTTTCCGTTAAATGCTTAAAAGTTGACCATTATGCCCTTTTGATATTAAAACGAGATTTTTGAAAATGTGAGAGGACAAAAACCTTTATTACTGATATTTAAGTATGTCCTAAAAATTTGACATCAGTTCATGGTCTAAAATAGAAGTTATGCGCGATGTCGTAAAATGAAAGCTTTTTATTAATTAAATGGCATTTTTAGTATAAATCATATTTAAACCCAAATTTTGGCACCAAACTTTCTACCCACTGATATAATATAATATTTAGGGATTTTTGGAACTTTTTATCAAATTTTATACTGATTATATTATAGAGTTCTAGTGTAAATTCGGTATTGACAAAATTGTCCTTTTTTTTTGATAAAATGAGTTTTACATAACATTTGGATACCAAACCTTTTCCTACTGATTTCATATGTTAAATAAAATATTTTAAGCCTTAGAAACTGATCAAAATCACAGATTTCCTTAAATAACCCGAAAATCGTCAAATACCAACTTTTACGCTTTTTAAACGCATAGTATGGGTTAAAACTATATTTAACACCTAAGACTTATTACCTACTGATATTATAAGTAAATTTTTATACTTTAACAGTAAGTAAAAGTTTTGAACTCATATTTACAAATTTGACCCTTATAGTATATGTAAAATGACCAAATGCCCCTACGGTGCATAGTTTGGCCATAAGTGATAAATTTCACATATATATAATATCTTACTGATATAACTTGTTAAAATAAATATTTTTACTGATTATTTTAGACCAGAACCTCAGATTACCATTTAACCTCTTTTATAAACTTTAAAATGACCAAAATACCCTTACGGGGCATAGATTGGTTTTAAATTCGTTTTGGGCATAATGGAAGGTATCCTACTGATATCACAACATATTTAAAGCATATTAACTTGTGGAACCTGTACATGACTCATTTGGTTACCTGTTATGTATATTCGCATTCGGTTCAGTTTATGTAACTAGTTTGCATAAATTAACCGAAACGGGTCGAACCTTATCATTTTTACTTCAAAATCCAGAATGTGTTTAGTTTACCCATTTTATACAAGTCTTCATACTTTTCAGGTCTAAATCACATTCTAATCCGGTCTTCGCTTAATCTTGCATTTTGAACCGTAAACCTTTCCTTAAAACTAACCGGTCTAAGTTATAACTTAAATAAGACCTGTTAGGAATCTAATAGGTTATTAAAACCTTCGTTCCAGATTTAGGATCCCAATAAAAGCTACCGTACTTGTTGATTTGATATACGGCTGGGAATAAAATTATATTTTAGCTCTGGTAAATACTTTTAACTTATTTTCCCTTATACGGGCTTGGGATACGGTAAATTATTACCGCTTGGTCGGGTATTGAATCTTTAATCAATTAATGGTTAAATCATTGAGATAACCCGTTTTAATCTGTTTTGTTTGATGCAATGCCTTTGGGGGGGTTTAATGACCGTGTCCTGGATATCCTTGGCATCATTTATTAAGAAATGGCCACGACTTAAGCACGGGGTGTAGGCATACACCTGACAGTTGCGTATGTATAAACCACACGTGAGGATAACTCCATGTGGGACTATATTAGGTGGTGTGTGTATTAATCTTATCCTGCTCTTCTAACCGGGTCCTGAATGGACGACAAACATATAAATCTGTATACAAGATTATTTTAAATATTTGTCCGAAGTGATAAAAGATTTTATGTCTCGTGCATCCAAATAAATTTTATAAAAGTTTTCAAAAAGAGTCAGTTAATTGTATTTACCAGAGTAAACTGACGTATTTTCAAAAAGATTAAGTGCAGGTACTACGCGTAATGGGCTGGCTACTCCTAGTATCAAATAAAGAGTCTTGCAAGCTTGTGATACTTAAAATCAGTTGAACAATATTTCATTTTGTTTTAGATCCGCCTTTGGATCCACTTACAATCCGTTGTATAATATTTTATTGTACTTTTGAATCGGTCTGTAATATTACTTTAGACTTCCGCTGTGCATTAAACTGTGATTATTTGACTATGATGATATCAACAACGTCACAATACTCCTCACCGGTGTCACACCCCGACCGCGTTAAAACAACGAAACCGCGGCGGAAATGTCGGGGAGTGTTGTAACAGAATCATCGTTTCACAACCATGGATACATAAAGTTTCGTTTTATTGATTTGTTAAGTAAATTACATTGTCTTGAAACCAAACAAACAAATTACATATCGTTTATTATTGTTTTTATGTCACTAAGGCCTCGTCCAGATCCTATGTGACTCATGCATCCTAGCAATCGATATCACGCAACACCACCTGAAACATAGGTACAAACAAAGTCAACAAAGAAATGCTGGCGAGCACATAGGTTTTGTAAGATTATCGGAATCAAGGCTTGTTTACATATATTGCAATACCTCGAAAACCTTGTTTTGAAAAGTGTATAGTATTGCAACATGATTAACCAATTCAAATCAAGATGGTTATAATTTATAAAATCTCCTAGCCATGATTCTTAACCCAAAATCTTTTATTTTAGAAAACTAATTCGTAAAACATCTCGTAAAAACTCGTTAATAAAACTCGTATGGTTTATATCATTTCGAAAACCTCGTTGTGTGACATCGTTTCAAAATCGTTTCCCCAGTGAACTAAATAATGACACAAAATGTAATATGATAAAAGCACTTATATATAAGATGTACCAGCGGCGTATCTACCATGATTCTATCATACTACACCCGTCCCATTATCTAATCACCACCCAAAACCAATCGTTTATCCAAATCGTTTATCTCGTTTAAGTCGTATCAAATCGTTTATTCGTCCCAAAATCGTATTCGTTTTAATTGTGAAACTACTTTTGGTCGTCTCGCTAATAACATTCAAACCTTCATGACTCGACTATCTCGTTTCTCGCATTAACAAACCACCAAAGGGTAAGTTAACAATCACAGATTCGGTCGTTACCTACATAACCCCCACACATAACCATGGGTGTAGTCTGATAACGGGATTTGTCAGATTCTATGGTACCATAACCTAATACTGGTCGGCTTGATCAGAGCTAATGAATGTCATTCGTTATGTAATTACAACCAACAAGTTTGTTCACTTTATCGAAATCGTTATTAGTTTAATATAAACCATCTTAATCGTTTTTGAAAACATCGTTAAAACATTGAAATCGTTTTAATACATATGAATCACCCCAAAACAATTGAAAACAGTAAAATAGGGGAACTATGTACTCACATTGAATAGAAGGGTATCCTTGATCTAAAGAACTTAGCGAAGCTCAGACAAACCAAGGAAATTCAAGTAGTACCTAGTAATCAGATCACTAGTAAATAAATCGACACCTAAATCGGAAGATCGGACAGAATGAGGTCTTGTAAACCAAATGAGTGTTGGAACTCATATGATATTGTTTAACAAAGCCTACATTCTAAATCGGAACCTAACCTAAGTGCTTTCGACCCGTTACGACCCGTTTAGGTAGCTTACGCTACGTTAACGCGTCGTTCGCGTAAAACGCGTTCGAGACGTCTAACTAGTCCTATGACAAGTATTAAATGCCTAAAGATGTTTAATTAAGTTGCATAATCAGTTAAGTGACAAATGTTTAGGTTACATATGCTTAAAATCCAATTATGCGTGAAAATGGTATTTTGGTAATTTACCTAAGGCATATAAATCACCTATCATACAACTACTTAAACTAGGTGACCATAAGGTATAATCTCGGAAGGTTATTCCCTATACAACTATGGTCACTAAACATGCTTGGTCGGATCCTAATGATCGACCAAACAGGTCAAGTTCGAAAGTCTAAGCGGTGGTTTAGACCGCTTGACTTACGACTTTAATCAAGCACTAAACTAAAAGTGACGAGCAAAGCATGTTAAAACATGCTTAACTAAGTTTAGAAAAAAAGTTTTGATATCAAAACAAAGTGTTTTGATATCACGAGTAGTTTGGTTGCAAAATACGCTTAAATGCACATTTTGACCGCAACTAAGACTCGTCACTAAGCCTAGTCAACGTGGTAATCAGTAGGTATAGTCACTAAGGACTATAACCATCGTGATTACGCTCACGTTGCGAAGTTCAAACGAACTTCTCGTTGACCATCTCGTGGTCAAAGCAGAAAGTCAAACACTATTTGACTTTCACGCTAGGAAAGCGATAAAAGAACGAAAGAGGACGTACAAAGGGTCCAAATAGATTTGGTTCTAAGTATTCTCAGGTAGGTAGTGAATAATCACAACCACTTAGAGAAATCTCAGACCAAATGTGAGGAAAATGAATGAGGGACATGGCCTTATATAGTTTTTCTCAAACCGTTAGGATCAATTCTTGGAGAAGAGGGAATGATCTAGGCCATACAAATGTTAAAGACTGATTGGGGGACTTGTTCTCCACACAAACCAGCCCATAGCATTGAAAACCATTGATCAAAACCATCAAAATCGAGCTAAATGACTAGATTCAATGTTTCTGTCTGGCATGGCCACGCGCCCCGCGTAAGATATGGCTTGGGCTTACGCGCCCCGCCTGGGCCATCTTTGGCAGATTGTCAAAACAGGTCCCTGAACCTGTAAAACATGCATTTCAGCTCATTTTTGACACGTTTAAGCCCCGTTAACCTCATTTCAAGGCTCTAAAATGAAGTTAAAGTACAGGGAACTCAAAACAAGTTCAAAAATATCTCGGATATCGGTTCGTTTGGTCGTACGATCGCGTTGTTCGGTTAATTACGACGGAAGTCGTAACGAACGCAAAATCGATCCAAATTAAGCGATGAATAGAATTTTATCATGCCAATCACTAAAATAAAATATTTTAATGATTAAATAAATTTTTGGATGTCCGGATATATTCGGAACGTAAGATATGCGCGAAAATGCAAACTTGTGCACTTTTTGACGCTTTTAGTCCCTGAGAGATCAATTAAGCATATTTTCGCACACCGAACCCCTCAAAGCTTATTTCTAAGCTATGTTTAGGTTATTTATGGTATGTTTAGATTATGATCAAGTTCTGGACTATTTGATACTATACGAATCGGTATAGTTTCGTAGTTTGACACAAATAGTCCCTGCGATCGAATAGACTTGTTTTCAACACACCAAACCATCCAAAACTTATTTCTAAGTTATGTAAAGGTTATTTAAGGTATGTTAAGCCTATGTCACTATTCCGGAGTGTTTTTCGCATTAAACTAACTGCGTTTACGCAACCAGTTTGCGTATAACCTTCCAGAAAGCGATTTAAAGCTTGAAATTGGAATCGAATCAAATCGTAAAATCATCAAACACAATTACACATATAATAACATCAAAACAAATTGTTTTATTAATAATTAACATTGTTTTACATTGTTCATCGATTACAGAGCACAGTTGTCACAGTCTCCCCTAGTTTAGGAAATTTCGTCCAGAAATTTTAACTAGAGGAAACTTGTGAGAACAATTGCGGATATTTCGCCTTCATTTGGTCCTCACGTTCCCAAGTGAATTCTGGGCCACGTTTGGATTCCCAGCGAATCTTGACCAAATGAATTCGTTTGTTCTTCAACTGTTTGTATGTACGGTCCACTATCTCCACAGGTTTCTCGACAAAGTGCATCGTTTCATCGATTTGGATTTCGTCGAGCGGAATGTGAAGATCAGCGTCAGCTAAACACTTTCACAAATAGGACACGTGAAAAGTCGGATGAATATTTCCAAGCTCTGTAGGTAGCTCTAGTCGATAGGCAACCTTTCCAACCCTTTCAACAATCTTAAATGGTCCAACATATCGTGGTGCAAGTTTTCCTTTCTTTCCAAATCTCACCACTCCTTTCCAAGGTGACACCTTGAGTAGGACATGGTCTCCGACTTGAAATTCTAAGGGCTTGCGTCGTAAATCCGCATAACTCTTTTGACGGCATCTAGCTGTCACAAGATAATCGCGAATTCTCTTGATTTTGTCTGTTGTTTCTAGAATGAGCTCAGGTCCAGTAAGCTGAGCTTCACAGATCTCATTCCAACAGACAGGTGAACGGCATTTTCGACCGTAGAGAGCTTCGAATGGTGCCATATTGATACTAGCATGGTAACTATTGTTGTAAGAGAACTCGATCAATGGAAGATAAGAATCCCAATTACCACCAAAGTCTATCACACATGCTCTATGCATATCCTCCAAAGTTTGAATCGTCCTCACAGATTGTCCATCTGTTTGGGGATGATAAGCAGTGCTTAGATTTAGTTGGGTTCCCATAGCAGATTGCATGGTCTTCCAAAAATGAGATGAAAATCGAGCATCACGATCGGAAATGATGTCCAAAGGAACACCATGTCGAGATACAATCTCATCAACATAAATCTTTGCAAGTTTATCAGCAGATAGATCCTCGCGAATCGCAATAAAATGGGCTGACTTCGTTAATCGATCGATAACAACCCATATAGCATCGTGACCTTTAGATGTACGTGGTAATTTAGTGATAAGATCCATAGCAATGTTCTCCCACTTCCAAACCGGTATCTCTGGTTGTACAAGTAAACCAGAAGGTCGTTGATGTTCAGCCTTGACTTTGAGACAAGTTGGGCATTTCGATATATACAAGGCAACATCCTTCTTCATACCAGGCCACCAAAACTTAGTACGAAGATCCTTGTACATTTTATCAGCACCAGGATGGATAGAATATCGAGACTTATGAGATTCGTCCATTACCAAGGTGCGAAGATCGTCTTGTTTCGGAATCCACAAACGATCCTTGAGATAGAGCAACCCATCGTCTTTCGCTTCGAGTTTAAGCTCAAGTTGACGTGGTAATTCATTACCTATCAAATTTTGTGAAACACAAAATTGCTGAGCTTGAAGAACACGAGCTTGAATATCAGATAGAGTTCGAACAGAATAAAGCTTGACTCGCTCCTTTCGACTAAGCGCATCGGCTACGAAATTCGCCTTACCAGGATGGTAGCGGATCTCGCAATCGTAGTCGTTTAGGAGTTCAACCCAACGTCGTTGCCTCATGTTCAACTCCTTCTGATTAAGAATATGCTGGAGACTTTTGTGATCTGTGAAAACCACACATTTCATACCATAGAGGTAGTGTCTCCAGATTTTTAGAGCAAAAACTACAACTCCTAACTCAAGATCATGAGTCGTGTAGTTCTTCTCGTGAACTTTCAATTTTCTAGACGTATATGCTATAACCTTGCCCCGTTGCATAAGGACACAACCAAAGCCTAGATTTGACGCGTCATAATAGACAACGAAATCATCGTTTCCCTCAGGCAACGATAGAACAGGAGCATCACATAGCTTCTGTTTCAGCGTTTGGAACGCTTCTTCTTGCTTGGGTCCCCACTCAAAAGGCTTATTCTTCTGAGTCAAAGCAGTCAATGGAACCACAATCTTTGAGAAGTTTGAAATGAAACGACGATAATAGCCAGCGAGACCAAGAAAAGAACGAATTTCTGTAGGTGTCGTTGGTGTATTCCAATCCTTAATAGCAGCTATTTTGGATGGATCCACATGAATACCCTGTTCGTTGACTATATGTCCCAAGAACTGAACTTCTTTAAGCCAAAATTCACACTTGGAGAATTTAGCAAAAAGTTGTTCCTTCTTCAGGAGTTCCAGAGTCAAACGAAGGTGTTGCTCATGATCGGCTCGAGACTTCGAATAAATGAGAATATCGTCGATGAACACAATGATGAAATTGTCTAAATAAGGTTTACAAACCCTATTCATTAAGTCCATGAAGATAGCTGGAGCATTCATCAAACCAAAAGGCATGACAGTGAACTCATAATGCCCATATCTCGTGCAGAAAGCGGTTTTGGGAATATCTTCTTCGAGTACACGAAGCTGATGATATCCAGAACGCAGATCGATCTTAGAAAAACAGGTAGCACCTTGCAGCTGATCAAAGAGATCATCAATTCGAGGTAGGGGATATCGATTCTTGATGGTAAGCTTGTTAAGCTCACGATAATCGATAACATTCGAAAAGGTCCATCTTTCTTTTTCACAAAGAGGACAGGAGCTCCCCAAGGTGAATAACTCGAACGGATGAATCCTTTATCCGATAACTCTTGAAGCTGTTTTGATAACTCTTGCATCTCAGACGGTGCAAGACGATAAGGTGTTTTCGCAATCGGGTTAGCATTGGGTACAAGGTCAATATGAAACTCGACTTGACGAACCGGAGGCAAACCAGGCAGTTCATCAGGAAACACCTCTGGATAATCCCGAACAATCGGAATATCCTGAATACTCTTGCTCTTGCCTTTCTCCTCGGTGACATGTGCCAGAAAAGCAACATATCCTTTTCGTCGATAGCTTTGGGCTCTTGTGCAGGACATGAGTTTTAATCCACCAGATGGTTTCTCGCCACAAACTTCTAAAACTTCACCAGACAAAAGAGAAATACGAATGATCTTATCGAAACAAACAACCTCGGCATGATGTTTGGTTATCCAATCCATCCCCACGATAATGTCGAAACTCCCAAGTTGCATCGGCGTGAGGTCGATAGGAAAAAGATGGTTATCGAGGTTCAATTGACAACCATGAAGAACAGAATCGAGTATGAAGGGTTTACCAGTAGCAACTTCGACAGATAAGGGATTCCTCAGTTTAGTTCTTGGTATCGCAAATAAAGGCTCAAAGGATAACGAAACAAAACTCCTATCGGCACCAGAATCGAAAAGAATAGATGCAAGTTGATTGTTAACAAGGAACGTACCGTTAACAACCTCGTTGTCTGCCCTCGCCTCATTAGCGTTCAAATTGAATGCTCGTCCACGAGCGGGATTTACATTCGCGTTCGCATTGACATTCAGATTCGCATTCGCATTTGCATTTACCAACCTCGGGCAGTTGTTGCGGAAATGACCCATTTCTCCTCAATTGAAACACGAACCAGGAGGGAATCTCGCAGCATTCCCCTGAACTTGTGCTAGAACCTGAGCAGCCTGATTCTGGCCCAAACGACAAATGTTGGCCAGGTGCCCAAGTTTACCACACGTAGTACACTGTTTACAGGCCTGTTGGGCAACATGGTGACCATTACATCGAGCACAGTGAGGTGCGGTACCAGCATATGCTTTCTTTGCAGGAGGTTGAGTCGGTGGGTTCTGAGGGTTCTGGTTGGTGACAGCAAAGTTCTGGGAAGCCATGCGCTTCCTTGACTTCTTCGATGACTCACCTTTCTTACCCTTACCCTTTTCCTTGTCAGTATCGGTCGACTTCTTTTTATCACCCTTGCGGGTGAGTTTACCCTTCCTGACTTGGGACTCAGTCAGGGTAGCCGATAACTCGATCGCATAACGGACGGTAGTAGGATTAACACCGGTCACAATATCCTGAATGGAATCGGGTAAACCATCGATATACCCCCCCCCCCGGATAGCTTTTTCCAGTGGGGTAACCATAGTGGGACACAACAAACTGAGCTCCTCAAATCGATCTGTATACGCACGGTGTTCTCCCCCGTCTTGTTTCAAATCATCGAATTCTCGTTCCAAAGCTCGAATCTCATGACGAGGACAGAACTCTCTCATCATGAGAGCTCGGAGCACTTCCCAAGTTTGTGCTAATGCCACTTCAGCACCCCTATGACGCATCACTCCGTTCCACCAAGTAAGAGCTCGCTTCTCAAACATACTTGAAGCAAATTCAACCTTACGCACATTCGGACATTGAACATGTCTGAATGTGCTCTTGATACTCTCGAACCATTGAAGAAGCGTAGATGCTCCTTGTGACCCAGAAAACTTAAGCGGCTTCGCGGAATTGAAATTCTTGAAATTACATTGAGCATAATTGTTGTTATTATTGTTGTTGTTGTATAACTCATGGATTTAGGTCACAACGCCTGGAAGCACAGCAGCCATTTGCTGAGAGACAAGGGCTGCGACTTCCTCAGCAGTAAAAGTTCGAGCTTCGCGTCGAGGAGGCATTGTCTAACAAGGAAACATGAGAAACGAGTGAGGTTGACAATTGGAAAAACAAAAGAGGTATTGAAAACATCGACAAAACACAAGGAAGGCGATCATTCGTTTGTTACCTCGAACAAACAAACGACACGCAGTGACAAATCAAAGTAAATGGGCCAATATAATGTATCACAGAAGACATGCTCGCCTATAAGTGAACACTCACCCCAAGAGTTCCCAGGTAAGAGTGACTGGTCCGATACTGCGGATTTGTACGAACACTCTAGCCTTAGACAGAAAACTCAGGGTACATGCATTCACTCTTCCAGTTTGCACGTGTTCACATTATTTAGACCCAAACTTTGACGAGATTTCAAAAACTAAGAGGGATCAAAACCTTGTAATCAATCATCCAAGGATAGATGATTAATTGTCGAAGCGGATTTGTTATTGTGTTCTCGTTGTGGTTAACACCTAAGGATAGGTGACGGTATTGTTTTAAAATTTAAACACAAGTAAACTTGTCTTAGGGTCCTAGAAAGTTATAGTCTAGGTCAAAGCATTACTAATAACCTAATTCCCTATAATCATTAGCTCTGATACCAACTCTTCTGTCACACCCCGACCGCGTTAAAACAACGAAACCGTGGTGGAAACGTCGGGGAGTGTTGTAACAGAATCATCGTTTCACAACCATGGATACATAAAGTTTCGTTTTATTGATTTGTTAAGTAAATTACATTGTCTTGAAACCAAACAAACAAATTATATATCGTTTATTATTGTTTTTATGTCACTAAGGCCTCGTCCAAATCCTATGTGACTCATGCATCCTAGCAATCGATATCACGCAACACCACCTGAAACATATGTAAAAACAAAGTCAGCAAAGAAATGTTGGTGAGCACATAGGTTTTGTAAGAGTATCGGAATCATGGCTTGTTTACATATATTGCAATACCTCGAAAACCTTGTTTTGAAAAGTGGATAGTATTGCAACATGATTAACCAACTCAAATCAAGATGGTTATAATTTATAAAATCTCGTAGCCATGATTCTTAACCCAAAAGCTTTTGTTTTAGAAAACTAATTCGTAAAACATCTCGTAAAAACTTTTTAATAAAACTCGTAGGGTTTATATCATTTCGAAAACCTCGTTGTGTGACATCGTTTCAAAATCGTTTCCCCAGTGAACTAAATAATGACACAAAATGTAATATGATAAAAGCACTTATATATAAGATGTACCAGCGGCGTATCTACCATGATTCTATCATACTACACCCGTCCCATTATCTAATCACCACCCAAAACCAATCGTTTATCCAAATTGTTTATCTCGTTTAAGTCGTATCAAATCGTTTATTCGTCCCAAAATCGTATTCGTTTTAACTGTGAAACTACTTTTGGTCGTCTCGCTAATAACATTCAAACCTTCGTGACTCGACTATCTCGTTTCTCGCATTAACAAACCACCAAAGGGTAAGTTAACAATCACAGATTCGGTCGTTACCTACATAACCCCCACACATAACCATGGGTGTAGTCTGATAACGGGATTTGTCAGATCCTATGGTACCATAACCTAATACTGGTCGGCTTGATCAAAGCTAATGAATGTCATTCGTTATGTAATTACAACCAACAAGTTTGTTCACTTTATCGAAATTGTTATTAGTTTAATATAAACCATCTTAATCATTTTTGAAAACATCGTTAAAACATTGAAATCGTTTTAATACATATGAATCACCCCAAAATAATTGAAAACAGTAAAATAGGGGAACTATGTACTCACATTGAATAGAAGTGTATCCTTGATCTAAAGAACTTATCGAAGCTCAGACAAACCAAGGAAATTCAAGTAGTTCCTAGTAATCGGATCACTAGTAAATAAATCGACACCTAAATAGGAAGATCAGACAGAATGAGGTCTTGTAAACCAAATGAGTGTTGGAACTCATATGATATGGTTTAACAAAGCCTACATTCTAAATCGGAACCTAACCTAAGTGCTTTCGACCCGTTACGACCCGTTTAGGTAGCTTACGCTACTTTAACGCGTCGTTCGCGTAAAACGCGTTCGAGACGTCTAACTAGTCCTATGACAAGTATTATATGCCTAAACATGTTTAATTAAGTTGCATAATCAGTTAAGTGACAAATGTTTAGGTTACATATGCTTAAAATCCAATTATGCGTGAAAAGGGTATTTTGGTAATTTTCCTAAGGCATATAAATCACCTATCATACAACTACTTAAACTAGGTGACCATAAGGTATAACCTCGGAAAGTTATTCCCTATACAACTATGGTCACTAAACATGCTTGGTCGGATCCTAATGATCGACCAAACGGGTCGAGTTCGAAAGTCTAAGCGGTGGTTTAGACCGCTTGACTTACGACTTTAATCAAGCACTAAACTAAAAGTGACGAGCAAAGCATGTTAAAAACATGCTTAACTAAGTTTAGAAAACAAGTTTTGATATCAAAACAAAGTGTTTTGATATCACGAGTAGTTTGGTTGCAAAATACGCTTAAATGCACATTTTGACCGAAACTACGACTCGTCACTAAGCCTAGTCAACGTGGTAATCAGTAGGTATAGTCACTAAGGACTATAACCATCGTGATTACGCTCACGTTGCGAAGTTCAAACGAACTTCTCGTTGACCATCTCGTGGTCAAAGCAGAAAGTCAAACACTATTTGACTTTCACGCTAGGAAAGCGATAAAAGAACGAAAGAGGACGTACAAAGGGTCCAAATAGATTTGGTTCTAAGTATTCTCAGGTAGGTAGTGAATTATCACAACCACTTAGAGAAATCTCAGACCAAATGTGAGGAAAATGAATGAGGGACATGGCCTTATATAGTTTTTCTCAAACCGTTAGGATCATTTCTTGGAGAAGAGGGAATGATCTAGGCCATACAAATGTTAAAGACTGATTGGGGGACTTGTTCTCCACACAAACCAGCCCATAGCATTGAAAACCATTGATCAAAACCATCAAAATCGAGCTAAATGACTAGATTCAATGTTTCTGTCTGGCATGGCCACGCGCCCCGCGTAAAATTTGGCTTGGGCTTACGCGCCCCGCCTGGGCCATCTTTGGCAGATTGTCAAAACAGGTCCCTGAACAATTACAACTCATCTGGTTTCTAACAACACTTAACAATTTTGACAGGTGAACGACAGGTGAACGACATTTTCGACCGTAGAGAGATTCGTCATCCCTCATAAACAATTACAACTCATCTGGTTTCTAACAACACTTAACAATTTTGACAGTTTTATCAAACATCGAGCATTCCACGATTAAACACCCTAGTTATGAGCAATCATCAAGCATTCAAATTCATTTTGGACATAACAGTTTCATCAATCATTCCTATTACTTATTTGGATCATTAAAATAGTTATTTCAATCATGAACATGCAACCATATATCAATTAAATTGCATACAATTCCTTAAAGTAACATGACATCATAGATTATCAAGTCCCAATCCAATCTGCTGTAATATACATGTAAATCGGTTTAAAGGAACATCGCACCTAGTTCCATCATTCCACATATTATCGGTATAACCCGAGACTTATTTCAGATTCATGGACACAATTTCCTTAATAGTTCTATCAACACGAATCCCTAAATTACAACATAAGATCATAACAATTACAACATCCAGATTATAGTAACTAACGTTAATAGAACACTAACTGGAACGTCGAATAGGTTGGTTTGATCGAGACACCAAGGCTTCGGATGAAGGGGAAACTGCCGTCAAGCGAGAGAGAAAAGGAGTGTAGGGTTTGATTATGTTTCACAACAGGTTACGCAACGCAAGTCTTAAACACACTAACAGTTGGGCCTATTTTGGCTATGGGCCGTGAGCCCCTTTTGGCGAAGAATCATGTTTGACGAAGGCCATTCTTCGTCGAGGTCCTGCTTGACGAAGACCATTATTCATCGAGGTTGATGGTGGCGAAGAATCATTCTTCATCACCAGGGGTTTCCATCACACATTAAGCATTAAACATTACACCTTAACAAGCAAACATCAGGGTACTTTAATCACTCGAAAATAATGTATTTGATACAACACAAAACGATTCGTAACACAGGATTGCAAAACAAGTGGCGCGTAGAGGAAAGACCTTGAAATCTTAGGTTGTCACATCATCCCCAACTTGAAAGAAATTTCGACCCGAAATTTGATAAGTAGTCTCAAGAAAGTGAAGTGACAGACTAGGATGACTGTGGATTTCCTCAGGTGCCACATCATCCCCAACTTGAAAGGGAATTTCGTCCCGAAATTCACCAGTCGCAATAGAATTTGATTTCGCAGTTTCGAACAATTACGAATACTTGAGCCTCATCAGATTCTCGCATTCCCATGTGAACTCCGGTCCACGTTTTGAGTTCCAACGAACTCTCACAATCAGGATTCGACCATGCTTATGGGCCTTGACTTCCTGGTCCATGTTTTCAATGGATTACTTCAGAAACTACAACTTGTTGTCAATATTAGGCTCTAGCAAGGGTATCACAAGTGTTCCATCGGACAAACACTTCTTGAGGTTCGAGATATAAATGACATCATGTGTGTTACCCGATTCATCAGGTAACTCGAGTTTGTAAGCCACGCTGCTGATTCCTTCTAGAATTTTGAATGGTCCAACGTAACGTAAATTCATCTTGCTACGCTTCCCAAAGCACAACGCACCCTCCTAGGGTGAGACTTTCAATCTTGACACGTTCGCCTGCAGCAAACTCCCAGCGTTTCCTAAGTTTATCAGCTTTCCTGGCGGTCACACGTTGCCGCTATACTATACGATTCCCAATCTAAACAATCTTCTCAGAGGTTCCGAGTACAAGTCCTGGACCTGTGATTAGGTTGTCACCCACCTTAGTCCAACAAGGAGATTGGCATTATCATCCATGCAATGCCTCAAACAGAGTTGTCTGAATATAAGAATGGTAACTGCTGCAGCAGAACTCAACCAAAGGTAAGTGTCCTTACAATGTTTACTAAAGTCAATCACACACATGCTTGCCGCATGTCTTCGAGCGTCAGGATGGTTCTTTACTCTGACCGTTTGTCCTACAGTGATAAGCTATGCCCATGCCTAGATGTGAGCCAAAGGTGTTGTGTAATGCCTGCCATAAATCAGGTATAGATCAAAATCAGAGGTAACAGGAGTTAGCACCTCGTGCCTAGAAACCGCCCTTCACAGGTAATTACTCACAGGGTATGAAGACTTGTCAGTTTTCCTTGATTGCTAGAAAGTGTATTGGGTATATGAGACAATCAACGATCACCCAGGTGATATCGTTTCCGTTTTGAGTTTTAGGTAGACCAGTGATAAGGTCCGTGGCAGTCTGTTCCCATCTCCAAGTGGGTGTTTCTGGTTGCTGATGCAACCCGGGAGGTTTCTGATACTCCACCTTAACTTTCGCATAAGTCAAACATTGTTCACCTACATTGTCTTGTGGGCCTTCATGCCCAGTCACCAGCACAAGATCCTTAGATCCTAATACATTCCAACAAAAAAATCCAGATGACTAGAATATCAAGGCTGGTGTGCTTTGCTTAACACTAGTTCCCTTGGGTTGCTGTATAGTGAGACTCCTATTCGCTCCATGGGGTAGTGGGTATCGCCCGATTTGCCAAAAGTTGCTCCTCCATGCCCTGTATGGACTCAAATTTGAAAATTCTCTCCCTTCAGTGCCTCGGTTCGAACAGGGCGAATCTGATCAGATAGGTTAGAGTCGAGGGTGTGCTGCAAGGCTCATACGTGTCTGGGTTTCACAGTCGAAATCATTCCAAGGTTCCATCCAGCGATGCCATCACATGTTTAGCTCTTTCGAAACAAGGTTACACGGGAGGCCCTTGTGATCGGCCTAAGCAGTGCATTTGGTACTGTCCAAGTAATTCTTCCAATCTTAAATCCAAGGACCATGGCTTCCACTGCAGGTTGTGACTCGTGCAATTCTTCTTGTAAATCCACTATGTAAGCCATCACCTTCTTGTGTTGCATCGGCGTGTAACCGGGACTCGGATTCGAACCATCATTGTATACCACTAGATCACCCGTACCCTCGGGTAAAGACAATGCTCAGTGCATAGTAGAGTTGGATTTCAAAAGCTGAAAAGACGTTCTCATGTTTTGTCTCCCATGAATTCATAGCACCCCGCTGTGCTAAAGAGGTTAAAGCTGCGCAATCCTCGAAAATCCCGCGATGAATCTGCGATTGTATCTAGCGAAACCAAGGTATTGTTGTATCCCCGAAGGAATCTTTGGTGTCGATCAGTTTCTAACAAAATGGATCTTAGCGAGATCCACGTGTATTCCCACTTCGTTGATTACATGACCAAGAATGTACCTCTTCGAATCCAGAAGTTACATTTAACAAGACTTCGCGCGGAGTGGCTCCTCCCTCAGGAGCTCTAAATAAGATACAAATGTCGCCATGATGTTCCTTTCTCCTGGAAATGATTCAAAACGTCATCAATAAACACGGTCGATTCATGTGATCCATAAAGCTGCTGGTGTGTTGATTAACCCAAAGGTCATAGAATACAGAGTCGCAATGGCCGCATTGCACTCGATATGCCATTTTAGGAACATTCTCCCTTTGTACTTCCTTCCGATAATAGTTCGTTCGTTAGTCAATCCTCGAATGGGAGCTTGACCCTCGCAACTGGCGACATGTTGTCAATACATGGTCAAGGCAAACCGTTCTTGACTGTCACCTTGCTGAGTTCTCGTTAATCAGTACACATACGTAAAGGCTTATCTTCACGGATATAACTGGGGCTCCCCAAAGCGAAAAGAACTAGGTCCGACAAAACTCCTGTCCAACAGTTCCTGTAGTTGATTAGACAGTTCTTGCAACCCTCCTGGTGCAGGACGGTAAGGAGTACGAGTAATCAGGGCTGCCCCTGGCGCGAGATCAAACTGAGCTTATTCCCTACAATAGTGGAAGTAAACCTGAAAGTTCCTCGGGTAGCACACCGAGAGGAATCACGAACAATTGGTGGATCATCGATCCTCTTTTCCTTAGCCTTAACATCAGTAGCGGTTGCTAACATAGCGGGGTAATCCCTCCGTAGACACTTCTGGGACTTCATTGCTGAAATGATGCTAACCTTTACACCACTCTGACGCTTTAGAGTGGATAATGATTCTCCACTAGGGAGAGGGATAGGCAAAAATTTTCATCTCACAGGGTATATCTGCGCGATATCTGGATAACCAATCCACACTAACTACTGCATCGAAACTATCAAGGATAGCAGAAGGAAGGTCGATGTCGAACACTTGTCCCACAAGGTCTAGTTTGAATCTCAACGAACATATGAGGCTTCAATTAACTTGCCATCAGCCGATTCCACAACAAGTTCGGTTTCAAGAAGTATCAGGGTTGAACAGAATAGGGACGAGACGATTAGTTACCAAGAACGTGTAGGCCACCATGTTGCTATAATCCTGGCGTCGCCCACGCCAATCCTAAATGCCCTTCCACGATCATCATTTCCAGTATTGTTGTTTTCGTTACAAGGATTTCCAGTACTGTCGTCGTTCCCTTGGTTGTTGTCGTCTTGATCTAATCAACGGTCAATCCATGTCGTAGGCACCTTCTATTCCATACTGTAGGCTATGATTACGAGTACCTTGATATCGCCGTGACAGTTGTCTCTAATGTCGTTGCTTGAAACGGAGCCCTACGATCTTTCACCAATAGGGTCCATCTTTTCACATTCCGTGTCACGTCCTAAGGCGCTACTCATTGTGCTGGCAGTTACACATTCCACACCATAGTCAATTGTCATCGTTTATATCCCAATTAACTCGTAAGAGATGGCTCCCATAAGTCGCTGAGTAGGGTTAAGGATTCGATTGAAGTCAATTTGCTGGTGTTCGTTACGGGTAATCAGGGTCGCTCTAATACTGAGGTCGGTAAGGCACTACGCTCATCCTCTTGTCCATCGTTCTTGCAAGTTGATTTAGTAATACACGGTATGTTTCTAGAGTGTTGCAAAAGTGATCGCATTTCGGGATCTAAGGCGTCAATACATTGAGTTCCAGCAAACGAAGAGGAGTGAGAAAGGTATAGACCAATCATTTGACGCTGCGACATCCAACTCAGAGACATTCGTACTAGCACCTAACATTCTACACAGTTCGCTAGACGTTCAGATGAGTGTTCAGGTAATACTCGATAGCATTGGGATTCGTAAGGATTCAGAGATGAGTGAAAAGATCACGTTCGAGTAAGAGACAATCACTGCTATGACTCCTATAGTTATGTTCCTCATTTATCAAATAACAGAACAGAACCCCTTTTTCACTTGTTAAAGCTCACTGGGACTCGCATGCACCCCACATTATTATTATGTGTGCACCCACAATAATATTGTGATTTGCATGCTCATCTCAGTTCCTCCTAACTTAAGTCAAATGGTTCTTCAGGCTCAGATATCAAACGAAGGTTATCAAAGTGACAAGATCATAGAAATCCAAGGTCTATGACATACCATCAACGCATCATAATGTAAGCAAGCAATTCATGTAATCATGCTATAGTGACGAGTGTGTGTCCGTACGCTACATCATAAGCAAATGTGTACTAGTTATGTAATGTATGCAACAGGTGAAAAAGACGAACCTTGCAATCGGGAGCCGAGTGTCATGGTCGTATTCACATATTCAGAACTGTTCGGTTATAGTCTGGTTTTATAAGAACATTTTTTTTAAACCAAGTTCACTATAACCAGTGGCTCTGATACCAAACTGTCACACCCCCAAAAATACCCCAAGCGGAAACCCCCGCGAGGCGTGTGACGTACCAGGATCTAGCCACCAATCACATTGAACTCATACAAGATTTTAAATAAAGCTTTTATTCATTAAGATAAAGTGTTACAAAACATTATTTACAACTCGTTGTGTTCAGCGGAAGCATAATACAAAGTTTAATCAAAACCCAAGTGTATGTAACCAACTAGTCTTGTTTCAAGTTTCCATGTATCTCGACCCATGACCACTCCAGCATCCCAGACAGCAAGTTCCACATCCACACATACCTATAACCTGCGAGCATGCACACAAGTGTATCAGACAACGCTGGTGAGTTCACAGTTTTATGAAAACGTTTTGTTACCAAGTGTTTAGTCCAGATTAATAACAATTCCAAAAGTAATGTTGATAATAACTCGAGTACCGTACAAGATGGCTCCAGATTATTTTTTCCCTTCCCCATTGCCCCTATCTAAGCATTGGTCATGACTGGGTCATTAGTTCACACCCGTCCTCTCAGGTACGGGGTGAGGGTGCCAAACCTAAATAGCGCTATCAACTAATACCCTGTTACCTCTCAGGTAACAAACAAGATGGGACTTAATGGTGATAGGAATTGAGTGTATTATCCAACATTCCAGTTTTTACCCAAATAACTTATTCCCTCAGGAATACCTAACTGATTTACCCAAAGACTTATTCCTCTCAGGAATACCCAATTGATTGTCCCACCCACCGGGACGCATGTTCAAGAGAAGTGAACTCACCTTAGGTTGCTCGGATTGTTAAGTTACTTTACCCGTTCCAAGTTGGTCAACCAAACCCTACCGTGGTTACCAATCAAATCAGTTTCACAATGAATTAAGTCACGTATTTATCACAAACTGCATTCATCACAAGATTCCTGTATAACATGTATCAAGTATCCAGTTCTTATACAAATTCACATCTCACGTGAATGTCTCATAAAACGCATAACAGGTGAATGTTCTAACCACAACAGACAAGTTAAATTCCTTATTCTCAATCAGTATTGTTATCATGCAACAGCTAGTATTTGTAAACACAAGTAGTCATCAACATCGGCATCACGACTGTCTACTGTTCCACTCAAAGTCTTCTCGGTGAAGTATCCCTATGGCGAAGATTCATTCTTCGCCAGGGACGAATGTGACGAAGGATTCAGGGAGTTCGTCAATCACCAGGCAACGAAGAATCAATTCTTCGTCGTGGATGGGGACGACGAAGAATCAAGGAGGTTTGTCGTGAGTTAGTCGACGAAGGATTCATTCTTCGTCGGGCCATATTCTTCGTCGTCCGTCATAAACAGTTACAACTCCTCTGATTTCTAACAACAGTTAACAATTTTGACAGTTTCATCAAACATCGAGCATTCCACGATTAAACACCCTAGTTATGAGCAATCATTAAGCATTCAGATTCATTTTGAACATAACAGTTTCATCAATCATTACTATTACTTATTTGGATCATTAGAATAGTTATTTCAATTAGGAACATGCAACCATTTATCAATTAAGTTGCATACAATTCCCTACAGTAACATGACATCATAGATTATCAAGACCCAATCCAATCTGCTGTAATATACATGTAAATCGGTTTAAAGGAATATCGCACCTAGTTTCGTCATTCCACATATTATCGGTATAACCCGAGACTTATTTCAGATTCATGGACACAATTTCCTTAATAGTTCTATCAACACGAAGCCCTATGTCAAAACCGGTATGAATGATCGATATAAACCATGAATAACATCATAAAACACAAGAGAAGCGACAAAACGTGACGTAAAACTTCATTATTTAACCCAAACCAAAAAACACCCCCCAAACCCTAGATCTTATATATGTAAGATCTAGATCAACATTTACAAAGTACAAAATCAACTGATAAACTATCAGTTGATTATAGAAAGAAACATCAACCTACAGGATCCAATCACTGGATCAACAACAACCAGACCATACTAGTCTGGTGAACAATGGACACAGAAATACCAAACCATGAAGATTCACAAGATCTTCACCAATACAAAATAAATAAATCAACAAGATCTTCAACAGATCTTCAACGATGCTGGAACCATAACCAGAGCATAAGACATGAAAGTGAGAATTTAGGGAAACCACAATCGAACCAACAACTGAACCAAATCCATAATGAATCTTGATCAGATCATAACTGTAACAGAGCAACCATCTTGAATGAACAACGAGGGACGTGTGTTGTAGGTGATCGATTGAGAGAGAATATGTGTGCGCACAAGATGAATGGAATCATCTAGAACCCTAAATCTCATAACAACAGCTGTAAATTTACTCTTTGCCCCTCCAATTATCATTAATTACACCGACTCCAAAGAAATTTACATCCAGGTCCCTCAATTTGTTGCACCTGTTATAACAACTAGGCAACCAACTCGTAACATTATAACAAATAATATGTGTGCAACATATGAATGATAATATAGGTTATTTTTAACATGCTTTTTAACATTCCCCCTTCATTCATATGTGCTCACCAACCAAATTACACACAAGTCCACAAGTACGTTAAGTGATGATCGCAACCCTCCATAAGTTTCATATAGCACCCTCGGACTCCCAGCTGTTGCAACAACTTGCACCAAACATAACTAACAAATGTATAGTATATGAATTAATCAGATATTTTCAACATACCCCCATAATTCATATACTATGCATGTTAACCATTTCAACAACTTATTGCACATAACAACTACAGACAATTTTTTTCAACAAATTCCAGTTCTATTTCAAGTGTTTAGTCCCCACATGAAAGACAATATTCAAAGAACTCATATAGCACTTTTGCTAGATTTTAATAGCCAAACTACAGCTAACACAACATCATAGCGAAAAAAATCAAAGAATAGGATTTCTATAACCAATGTCTTAACTCAGACATACTAAGAATTCAGACAAACTATAAGACGAGATGAGAGATTCTTTGAAAAAAAAACAAATACTAACAAACCAAAGAACCCTCTATAACAGACAGTCAACAAAATAGATAAACTGTTATGACAAAGAACACCAGACAACAATAATAGCCTTCACAGATCCTGGGAAAATACACAATCAGAAACACATCTCTTACACAAGAGAGAAATACCAGGCTAACACAACAAACATTCAAGAAACAATCTTGAGAACATATCTCATTAGATCTATTCAAACCAGAAGATATAACTAATCATACAATTTTGACATATGAACAAGACATTAAGAAACATTTAATCAGTGTTGAAGACAAAACCTTATCACATAATGCATAATAATCCTGTTAAAGAATAAGAATCACAAGATATGATAACCATTTACCACAGTTTTTGACTCTACATTCAAAAAAAGATCAAATACTTAGCCAGGACACAAAGTTACATGTCTTAACATCTCAGACCTACATCTGAACTATATATCTGGTCAAGAAACCTAAACAGAACATAAAGATGTTTTTTTTAACCAAAAAAACCTTTACAATTACACAAGTCGTGAATCACAAAACAGAATCACACGACTCAAAACCAAACTAATAACAAAGAACAATACAAGTCTAAATCAGACAACAATTAAGAGCCAAAAAAACCTTTTAATTGTAACTATAGCCCTTATGATTTTACAAATAGAACAGAAACTCTTCACAAAGAAACAAACAAGACAGCCACATTATACAAGAGCAATCTTTTACGTAAAGACACTAACAAGACAACGAAGACTACGGTTTGACTTATCTTGACACAACCATTTATTGTGATAACGATGCCGCCATCCAGATCACTAAAAACCCTGTTTTTCACTCCAAAACCAAGCACATTGACATTAAAATTCATTTCATAAGAGATTGTTTTGACAGAGGTCTTATTAAACTTGAACAGATCCATACTGATGCTAACACAGCGGATCTTTTTACCAAACCTGTCAGCATCTCTAGGTTCAATGTGCTTGTAGACCTCTTGAAAATGATTCGCTTCACCGACTGAGCAAAAAAAAAAAAAAAAAAAAAAAACCTTGTAAATATTAATAAGGGTTTTTATATGTTTCCGTCTGGTAAATTTGGGCATAAAGTACGTTACTTTTGCACAAATTTAGGGGGAGAATAGTTGCTGGGAAATGAAATGAATTTTCGTGATAAAGAACTTGATTAACACACGTAAGGTTTCAATGTTAAACAGGTTCGGCTCCACTGCGATGTGTTGATAGGTCTGCCGCTCGAAAAGCAAAAGAAGCAAAAGTGATACAAACATAATGGACTGGGCATCTCGTGGGTAACAGACTAACGGTATATGATTTCATGGTCTTAAATCCTGCGTTGATAGATAGCCAACATCTGAAGTTTCGAGTCTTTATGCTGATGATTCATCCGGGATATCAGGGCTGTCCCTCTGCTGTACGAAAGTACTGACCTGGACACAGTCAGGATATCCTGCTAAAAAGAGCCCTTGTCAGATCTTCCTTGGTCTCTCTGCTGACGGAAGTACTGACCTGTTCACCAGGAAGTCTGACATTAAAAAAAAAAAAAAAAAAAAGGGCCACCGTCAGATCTTCTTTGGTCTCTCTGCTGTACGGAAGTACTGACCTGTTCACCAAGAAGTCTGGCGTTGAATAATAAATTAAAATAAAAGGATGATCTCAGTATACTCACCTGCTACGATGAGCAGTTGCGCTTACCTTGATCGCGGGGGTATACCTTGGAATGGGACACACAGATGTCTCAGTATAAATCAATCTAAAAGCGTATCACAAAGCAAAAAGTTGAAGTTTGAGCGGTGGATTTAAGAGGACAAACATATCAACAATTGCGTGGACCAGCCTAAGTAAACGAAGAGCTGAAAAGTGTTCCTTAATCAGATCAAGAACGATTTGATCCCGTGACAGTCTTCTCAATATCATCCTTAAGTTGGTAACTTGTACATATTATTATAGCTAATTTTTATTATTATTATTTTTATTTTTATTATTATTATTTTATTTTTGGTAAATTAATTGCTCAGTGGGGTGTTGCGTTGAATTTAAAAGGGGGTATCTTGTCACTTTTTGAAAAGGTTGAACAATTTTTAAATGTTTTTGTCTGGATGGCCCATGGGTCGAAATGGGCCCTTCATTACGGACAATCCGGAATGGGCCTGGCCCAGAACCATTCCGGAAGTACTTAAAGTTGAAAAAGGACAAGAGTCCGCATTCTCATTGCGGACCATTACGGATTCAACTGAAAATTCTCTCTCAAGGATCTTCATTACGGACTCATTACGGATTGATTACGGACGATAGGTACAGCATTCCGGATCATTTTTTGGCATTACGGATGATTCCGGATCATTCCGGACAAGGAATTATCCATTACGGATGATTCCGAATGATTCCGGATCATTCCGGACTGAAAGGGTTCATTACGGACGACTTCATTACGGACTCATTCCGGGTGAAGAAGCTCATTTGAAATGAACCCAAAATTTGTGACATTTTGACTGTTTGACCTGTCTGTCTGAACCTATTGGTCTGTTTTGGACTGTTTCTCTTAAAAGGGCTCCATATGTTTGAATTTTCAACGAATTGACTTTGTCAACTCGTCGTCAACTCAAATATATGTGATACCTTTGATATTATCTAACGGCTATTTGTGAAGTGCAGAAAATGGCAGGTGCAATGTTGAAAGACGGAAATCAACGGCAATTGGAGGTGAACGAATTTCACAATCAAGCAGGGTATCTATCTACTCCTCCAGCAGATCAAGCAGAGTTGTTTGGATCACTAATCCGGGGACTAAACAGCTGTCCTCTTGCACACGCTTTGAGAGCAAACCCAGTGATCTGCAACAACTGCATCAACACTTTCTGGAATACCGCAAAGATCGACAGGCAAGGTGCAGGTTTCATCGAAGCCAATGTTCAGAAGACAAAGATTATTATATCAGAAGCCATAATTCGAGAAGTATTAAGACTAGGAGATCAGCCGGATCATCCTACGTCGTACGATCAAACCCGAGTTCAAAATGCTTTAAGAAGAATGGGCTATGAAGGAAGATATCCAACTGTGCTAAAGAAGCTATTTCCATCCTACTGGAGACTGTTAGTTCACTTTTTCCTCCAGTGTATTGCTGAAAACAAGGGTGGATGGGATCAATTGAACAAAACGCAAACTTCAGCAGTTGTTGCTCTTGTGAATGGATGGGACTACAACTTCTCAGCATTCATCTTTGATAACATGAAAAAGATGTTGGAAGATCCAAAGAAGAAGATATTCATGCTATACCCAAGGTTCATACAGTTGATTCTTGATGAGAAATACCCAGCATTGGTCAAGGGGCCAAACTTCATCAACTTGAAGCCGATGGGACCAGGATGCTTTGAGAATGCATGCAGAAACAAACGAACCAAATATCAAAATTTTGAAGGACTGTATGCTCTTGAGAAACATGGGAGGTTTGCTGATAATGTTCAAGGAGCTCACGTTGCACCAGCTCCTCCTGTCATTCCTGCTGCTCCAGTTCCGCCTCCAGTAAATGCACAAATAGCGGAAGAGCATGACGTACAATTGTTGCAACAAGCACAACATGCAGGTGATGATGAAGAAGAGGTTGTGATGGTTGATACTGAATCTGACACCGACTCTAGTGAAGAGACAGACTTTGAAGGCGAAGCTGAAATAGTGACATCTGACAAAGAAGAGGATACCGTTCGTAAGCCTGTGCCAATGACCGCTGATAATCTTGCAGCTTTGATTCGTAGTTTACAGGGTGGTGATGGAGACTCTCCATCCATCCCCACTCCTGTTACTCAAGAAACAGCTGATGTGACTGATGAACCAACTCAAAAGAAGCAGAAGATTGACAATGCACCTGACAACACTCTTTCTGGGCCTGCGACTACCTCTGAGCCCACTCCTACAGTTAACCCTCAACCTGATCCACAACCTACTGATGCATCAAAGAAATCAGACCTGGAGGACGCAGACTTGTACAGTTTCAACTTCGACTTCGAATCCACCCCCTCTCAGCCAGGCAGTTCAAGTGGTGGTGTTCGGTTTGAAGCAGGAAGCTCAAGCGGGGCTCATTTAACTGAGCATGATGAAGCTGCATTCCGATATGCAAGCGAGAAGAGACAAGTCTATGAAAGCGACAGTGATGAAGAAGAGTATGTTAAAAGATTGAAAAGGCGTGTAGTGATATTGGAGCAAGACGGAGAACTGAAAAGTGCTCAGATTGTTTCTCTACAGCAAGACGCCGCATTAAAAGAAGCCCAAATCTCCTCACTACAATCTCAGCTCACAAGCAGAGATCTTACTATCGATCAATTGCAAGGGGATGTAGGGATGCTGATGTCAACTGTGTATGATCTTAAAGCGAAACTTGAAAAGAAGTTCGGAAATGAATTTGTTGACAAGGAGGATGAGCAGTTCCATGTTGGAAGACCTGAACAGACACAAGAACAAAGAGCAGCGGATCATGCAGCAGCTGAAGCTGAACGGGCAGCTGCCTTAGAAGCTTATCTGGCAGCAAAACTAAGGAAATCGAGAAGAAAAGTCCAAACAGAGACAATTAGAGAAAGAGCAGGAGAAGCAAAGAAAGAAGCAGCTGCTGGTTATGAAAAATCAAGACTTGAATCCTTTAGATGAAAACTTTCAGCTAAAAGATCCCACAACGAGGCCCGACAGACTTGTGATGGAACTTGGATCTACCTTTTACGATGAAGTGGGAAACAAATCAGATGTGGCATGTTGGAGATATGAGCCAGAGAAAAAGATGTGGTTGATTACCCGAAAGAGTGGGCACAGGGAGTATTATGACGATGAAAGCCAATTCCAATCCTGGACTCAAATTGATCTGAAGTCCCTGTTGCGAGCTCCTTATTATGATCCAGATCTGAACAAGAGAGGTCCAGGTTGGGCATTCCACTCACGTCTTGAAAGGGAAGTTAGAACAAACTTCAAGACCATGAAGACTGCTGAACCGATAGTAAGAAGTCATCCTGGTGTTCGTGACTCCTTTACCAAAAGGACTGTAAAAGCAATCGTCTGGCCTCCCACTGAGAAAGCGAAGATCATTCCACTCACAAGAAAGTTTGAAAAGGGGATACTCAAGAATTTCAGGTTTTGGGCTTATGATCCTGTTATGGCAGAAGCAGTTATTGTCACTGAAGAACAGTCGATCAGGATTCCCAACTCTTACGACCTAATGAGCTTTCATGAAGAAGATATCTTGGTCCTCACAAATCATCAAATAAAGTGCAATGAAAAATATGAAGAATGTGCAAAATCGTGGACAAGTGCTGCTGCCAACATATTGAAGAACTATCTTTTTGTTGATCTGCCTCCAGGTCCTCTCAATCCAAATGTCTGATGCGTCTGCTTATCCAGTAAACCTAGGGGGAGATTGTTAGACCCTTTAAGGTTTATGGATAAGACAATGTGTGGATTAGTGGGTATTGTGGGTTAATTATGGGTTTTGGGCCTAATAATGTAGTCATGGGCCTAGGGTTTAGGGAGCACACTCCCTAATCCCTTTCTATAAATAGTAAATGATGTAATAGGTGCATGGTTGGTGATTTTGGAAACTTGTATTAGACAATCATTGTATGCAAGATTATTGGAGCTTTTGAATATCAATCATCCTACTTTTCATCTTCATTTCTTTTACAACTTGTTTGTGTGATTCCGCCACCTTACGAGTTGTGCGATATCATTGTGATCTCGGTTTCAGGACTTACAATAAGATCATAACAATTACAACATCCGGATCATAGTAACTAACGTTAATAGAACACTAACCGGAACGTCGAATAGGTTGGTTTGATCGAGACACCAAGGCTTCGGATGATGGGGAAACTGTCGTCACGCGAGAGAGAAAAGGAGTGTAGGATTTGATTATGTTTCACAACAGGTTACGCAACGCAAGTCTTAAACACACTAACAGTTGGGCCTATTCTGGCTATGGGTCGTGAGCCCCTTTTGGCGAAGAATCATGTTTGAGGAAGGCCATTCTTCGTCGAGGTCCTGCTTGACGAAGACCATTCTTCGTCGAGGTTGATGGTGGCGAAAAATCATTCTTCGTCACCTGGGGTTTCCATCACACATTAAGCATTAAACCTTACACCTTAACAAGCAAACATCAGGGTACTTTAATCACTCGAAAATAATGATACAACGCAAAACGATTCGTAACACAGGATTGCAAAACAAGTTGTGCGTAGAGGAAAGGCCTCGAAATCTTAGGTTGTCACACTAGAACCACACCCTCCCTATTATATATAAAAGGTAGGGTTCAATAGCAAATACTAAAAAAGTGAGGATCCGAAGAAAAGTGCATTTAACATGTTAAATAAATCATAAAAATTCAATTTAACATGTTAAAAAATAATTTAAAAAAAAATTCGAAGCTTTTACATATCTATTATATATAATAAATGAAAGTTATTTGGGCCACGTGTCACTTGATTAGGGCATCCTCAGTTCTCTTTTCCCGCCCAACAGTGCCATCCCCTTTTCCTTATATAATATCTCTTCTCACTTCTAATCTTTGTTTACAAACCTTGGGTTCTTTCTCTCTCTATATTCAGCCGATTCAAATTCAAATTTCACAAACCCTGCAAATTATTGAGATAATTCTTTCCATCCAAACCTTAATCTTCTTCAGACGCCACCATAAAAATCTTCTTTTGTTCATCGATTACTTCATCAAAAGGTTTGTTCTTTTTTTTAGTTGAAATACTTTCATGATTTCCTCTTATTTACACTAATCCTAATTTCTACTCGTAATCTAATCATATGGTTCCAGGGTTGTTGTCATCAAAGTTGAAATCCGCTTAGCTGCGGATAAGAGAACTGCCATAAGCTGGTATGTTTGAATATGTTTTGAAATTAGCGTTTTTTTCTAGATGGTGATGATATGAGTATAACATCTGTTGATTATTGATGTTTGAGTATGTTCAGCCATTATTCTTTCTGAAATTAGAGTTTCATTGGTATTATATGTTTGTAACAGCAGTGGTTCAGCATCTACAGTGGATTCAACATCAGGTGTTTGCTATTATTGTTTGATGTTGTTTGCTATTATTGACGGATGTTGTTTGCTATTGTTGTTTGATGTTGTTTGCTATTGTTGTTTGCAGTTGAAGATATCTTAATTAAGGTAATAATTGTATTACATCCTGTTGAAAATTAGAATTGATAAATTTAGGGAAAGTGAGGTTGAAAGTTAATAACCCAACAGTGGAGCATTTCATTCTACAGGTTCCATAAATTAAGGGTATTCTCATATAATGATGATGATTGTTCCACGGTTGTTTCCAGTATTATTGTTCCAACATCGTTTAAAGTATGTGTTTTTTGCTACTCTGATTTTCAATTTTGATTTTTTTATTTTGAAGTGATATACTCTAATTCTCGGTTTATATTTCAGTCTAATCACAGTTGTTTGAAATTCATACAATCTGCTGCGGGTTATTATAGGTTTGTATTCAAAGAAGCATAAAGTTTAATTAAACACAAAGAAAGATTATTAAATTTATAGTTTACTTGCATATGTCTAAATGATGATGATGATTATAATTCACTTGTGCAGAAGATGATGATGGAGAACCCACAGTAGTTCCTACTAAACGCAAGAAAGGATCTGCTATTGTTGTAAGATAAGATTTTATGTTACTAGAGAGTCTAGAGTAATGGTGTTTCCTACCTTTTTTTGTATTAAAAGAAGCATAAAGTTTGTTTTAAAGGAGCTCTTTATGAACAAAGACTGATGAGGCCTATCCACTGTTGAAGACAAGGTCCTGTTAAAGACAACCACTTTATGTACCTAGAGTTTGATTAATCAAAGGAAAACAACTGTTTAGTATCAGCAGTGGTTCAGCATCTACAACGGATTCAAATTTAGTATTTAATTATCAGTGGTTCTTGTGTAACTTTAGTATTTCATTATGAGTTTGTTTCATGTTGTAAGAATCAGTGAATTCTCAGATAATAGATTGCTTTGCCGGATTAGATTATGTGTTAAATTATAGTTCTTTAAGTGATTGTTTCGTTTTCTTGAATTCTATGTAATTTTGTAAAGAAGTACAATAACAAACAGTGGTTTTAACATCTGTTTGCAATTTGGTCAATAGTTAATGGAAACCCCTGTTAGGTTGAACAGTAGATGTTATTAACTATAACATCTGTTCAGGAAAACGACTGTTTGCACTTTATGTACCTAGAGTTTGATTAATCAAAGGAAAACGACTATTTAGTATCAGCAGTGGTTCAGCATCTACAACGGATTCAAATTTAGTATTTAATTATCAGTGGTTCTTATGTAACTTTAGTATTTCATTATGAGTTTGTTTCATGTTGTAAGAATCAGTGAATTCTTAGATAATAGATTGCTTTGCCCGATTAGATTATGTGTTAAATTATAGTTCTTTAAGTGTTTGTTTCGTTTTCTTGAATTCTATGTAATTTTGTAAAGAAGTACAATAACAAACAGTGGTTTTAACATCTGTTTGCAATTTGGTCAATAGTTAATGGAAACCCCTGTTCAGGGTTAAACAGATGTTTGGGCTTTAACAGATGTTTGGCTCTAAACCAAACATCAGTTTAAGGTCAACATCTATTTGAGTATTGGTCCTGTTGTGAAATTTGTTTGACCCAACAGTGGTTTTAAACCACCAGATAAACATCTCTTTATGTGCAAACACCTGTTTATGGTCAAACTTCTGTTTATGGGCAAAATTCTGTTTAAGGCGAAACATATGTTTCTTCAAAATCTGTTGACCATTGACTGACCAAACATCAGTGTTTAAAAAACTGTTGGCTATCCACTGATAGGAAAAATAGCCACTGCTCACTTTTTTTATTGTTGGCATCTATTGGTATTGACCATCAGTTGTTTTCCTAAAAAACAGCCACTGCTCACTTTTTTGTTATTGATGGTGTTAATTAGTGATAGATTGAAATTATCAAATAAAAACTAGAATAACAATGAAAACAACCATTTTACCTCATCTTTACATACCAATGAGGTAAGATTTCCTCCAACATTGTTTTGATCATACAATTTAAAAAATTCTTTATAACTATTTGTTGGAAATCAAATCAGTAATTAATGCTAATTTCTTGAGCTTTGGACATTTAAAACATGCAAAATGTGAATTTCAAACTCACGGTTTAAAAATTAGAAAAGTCATCATGACAATGACAGTTGCTTTCAAATCATCATCAGTAATTACTGATAATATCAGTAATTACAGAAAAGTCATAATGACAATTGACGTTCGGTATCTACTGATAGGAAAAAATAGCCACTGGTCACTTTTTTATTCTTGACATCCATTGATATTTACCATCCATGGTGTTAATTAGTGATATATTGAAATTATCAAATAAAAACTAGAATTAAAATGAAATTACCATTTTACCTAATCGTTACATTGCAATGAGATAAGAGTTCCTCCAATATTGTTTTCCTGATGAAATTTAATGTTAAATTAAAAAAAAATACTTGATGGGTATTTGTTGCAAATCAAATCACTAATTAATGGTAATTTCTTCAGCTTTGGACTTTTAAAATATGCAAAATATGAATTTCAAATTAAATTTATGCAAGATGGTAATTTAGAATTGACGTCCTCTCTTTTTTTTCCCTACTTTGCATATGATTAGTAATATTTATTTACTTTAATAAGGAGGGATATAAAGATATACACTACTTACCTTTCAGTTCCCAATAAACATCAGTTCCCAATAAACATCATCACAATTGCGGTCAAATCAAATCAGTAATTACTAATAATATCAGTAATTTGAAACTCAAAATTCAAACCATATATATTTTTATCCTTAATGTTAAATTAAAAAATAAAAAAAAATACTTTTTGACTATTTGTTGCAAATCTAATCAATAATAATTAATTGTAATTTCTTGAGCTTTGGACTTTTAAAATATGCAAAACTAGAATTTCAAACTGACGGTTATTATCTCTCAGTAATTTTGAAATTTGGAAATAAAAAATATGTAAAAGGTAATTTAAAATTGACGTTCTCTTTTGTTTTTTTTTCCTACTTTGCATATTTCAGTTCCCTAAAAACATCATAACAATTGCTTTCAAATCAAATCAGTAATTACTAATTAATATTAGTAATTTTGAAATTCAAATTTCAAACCATATATATTTTTATTATTCTATAAATAAGATACAATTATCTGGTTTCACATTCAAATCTCGCTCGCTCATATATGTGACCGTATCTTTCTCTCTCAAATGCATCTTTCTTGTGATTTAGCAGCTAATTTCCCATTACACTTCTTTGTTCGAATGTTTGTTGATAATGTTTACATGTTATCGTTCCTGTATCATTGTTCCAACATCGTTGTTTCAATGTAAATTCGCATCCCACATCAACCTTTCAATATCGATGCTGCAATATCATTGTTGCAACATCGTGAAAAGTTGCATGTGTTACCTTTTTTGATGGCAGAGATGCAACTTTAAAGTTACATGTGCCATTTTTTTTTTTTGATTTCCGTTAAATCCAAAGTCACGTTTTCTTGCTCCAGGAAGATTTTCTTCTTTTAAAGAAAGTATACATTCGTCCAAAGCTCGTGAAAACTCAGATGTGCAATAAAAATGAAAAAGACACGTTTGAATTTTAGATTAGTTTCTTATTCTTATTTGTGTTGTCAGTAATATGGAGTGTGGTGATAGAGACGTGCAGTTTATGGCGATGCTGAAGGACATACATCAAGAGGTTCAGCAATAGATGTAGTGGAAACTAAAGTTTATTAGTTCTTGCTGTTATTCTTAGATTTGAACTTGAATATTGTTCAGTATGTCATGTAATTATTGGACTTTTAGTTTCAAGGTCCTGAATAAATGATTAAATATAATTTTATGAATCTTTGTTGTGTTTTATTTTTACTTATTATTTATTGTTTCAGTAATATTTAGATTATGTTGATGTTGAATTGTGTCTGTAGATCTGTTTGGTAAGTCAACAGAGGATTAATAGTGTCAAGGATTTGTTTAATGGTCCAACTCTGAAAGGGTGGTGTGGTTATAACAGCTGATCATGCTAAGGACTGTTATAATTAATTCCTGCTCCATATAAAGACTGATGGGCTTATTGTCTCATGAGGGCTATGCACTGTTGAAGGCAAAGTCCTGTTAAAGACTAGCACTTATGGTGTAGTTATAACAGCTTCTACAGCGGATTCAACTTTAGTATTTATGTATCAGTTTTTGAATTACTAGGGTACTCATGTTTTAATTGAGTATTAAACGAAAATGAGTTGCCTTAGCAAAAAGTTTTCATCATCTGGGGTACTAAACCACTGTCTTTCAAAATTGACATGTGGCAAAACCTTGAATGAAAATTCTCAAAACTGTTGCTGGAATACTTGTCCTTCAGATCTGTACCATTTACCCTAACCACTGTTTTCTTCCAACGTCTGATCTCTAAACACTGTCCACTGCTGAAAGTTAACCACTGATCCCTCATTTTCTTGACAAGCACTGATGTTCAAAATCAGTGTCCTATCCACTGATATGCTATCCACTGATAGTAAAAATCATCCACTGCCCACAATTTTTACCGTTGTAACCACTGATGCTTGATACGTCAGTGGCCCTTAAAACAACTGTTTTCCATCCTTCATCCATTTCATCAGTGTTTGACACGTGGTAAGTCTTTAGCCTTCAGATCATAATAACCGCTGCCACATCAGCGATCATTTTTTCCGCAGCTAAAACCCTGCCCTAAACCCCAAACAGGGTTTTACACTGTCGAATAGAATTCCAAAATTCTCTTCTCATAGCAGTTTCCAACCCTTCTTCTCAAAATCTCCAAAATCCTTCTTCGTTCTTCTCCGCAAAAATGACAAAATCAAAGTCAAAATCAAAATCAAAACCTAAATCACCACCACCTTCAAATGAAGTCGCTCAAACGGCCGAAGAATCCAATGAGATACCATACAAACAATCTCACAACTATTTGGGTTTACTCACCAAACCCACAAACAATCATACCTTCGATTCCATTCTCGACACCATATCTACATCAAAGTACAAAACTTTGTTGACAGTAGACGCCCCCATATATCTGCAAACCCAGAGAGAGTTCTGGAAAAATGCTACGCTTGAAAAACAAGATGATAAAGTAGTAGCCATTAACTCCTCGATACAGGGTACTGCGATTCAAATCACTCCGCAATCATTATCAGAAATCTTCAAACTCGATGATCAGAAAGGTAAAGCTTCTTTTGACAAAAACGAGTTAAAAGCTGATTTTCTGAAAAGGGGCTATGCAGAACAGTCAAAGGTAGATACCCTACAAAAGGGTTATTTTCCATCTGCACCCAAATTTTTATTTCACACACTTCTGATGTGTGCTTCGAATAAAACAACATCTTTTAACGAAATACCATTAAAAATTCAATGCCTGGGTTACGCTATTTTGAATAATAAAGACTACAACTACTCCCAGGAGATTTTCAATGACATGGTGAAAAACGTTGAAAGTAAAGCATTTTTGTTGTTTCCAAGATTTTTGAGTTATTATTTTATACAAAAAATTGATAAGAAAAATGAAAATTTGCTTAAACAAGGTGTCTATTTTCAAATAAAAAGCTTGACACCTGAAACATTCACTAGAATGTTGGCACCAATAAAAACAAAAGCAGGGGTACCTGAGCAGATTTTAGCGGTTACAACTGCTCCTCAGGTATCAGCTGCTGAGCCCACTGCTCCAGGTGATCAAAGCAACACAACCACTGCTTTGAAACCCACACCTGATATCACCAAAAAGACCAAAAGAAAAACATCCAGAAAACCCACCAAACCCAAAACAAAGGCAACTCTGGAAGATGAGATCCCAGAGGAAATGCCTGTGACAACACAAAAGTCACCACAAACCACTGCTGCTACTTCCTCACAGCAGTTGGAAGAAAGATCTCAACCCATGCCTGAAACTCCTCCTGCATCCTCACAAAAGGATCAGGTTGTAATCACAGGGACACCAAATTATGAAGCTCCAGATCCACTTGGCTCTATCTTCCACAGTCCTGATCCCAAGGACATGTCTCTTTCAACACCTATACCCTCACCAATCATAATGCCACAATCCATGCTACCCTTGTTGCATGCAGCTGCTATAGCTCAGACACAAACTAGTTCCTCTCTATCACCTATCACTGAGAGTATACCCCCACAAGAGACTGGGTGTGATGCTACTACTTCTGCTATCCCAGCAACAATTGAGGAGGTTACACCCCCTGAGTTACAAGTAACTCTCGGTGGTAGTTCAAGTGGAGCAACAACTACAACTGGTGGATCAACAGATCTTCAGTTGGACAGTTGTTTCATAAGTAAGACTCCCTTGAAGGCAATTTCTTCCATGGCAACTTCGGTAACCACCAGTGAGTTGGATCTAACCACTGGTACCATCAAAGGTTTATCGAGTGCTGAAGAAAGAAGTCCCCAGTACCAAGAACAAGGGGCATCAATGGGTGATTTTTGGGACTCTGTTCCTAAGTCACACATTGATATAACCACTGCTGGTGGGGATTCAGATGATCCTACTAAAGTAGGTGATGATTCAAAATATCAGGAATTGACGAACAGAGTTGACAAACTTGAAGATTCAGTTGCTGAAATAAAGGAGATGGTGCAAGAGATTTTAAAAGCTCAAAAAGCAAAGTCTACTGCTGCCCCACCACAAGCATTTGTTCCTACTCAAGCATCTGCACAACATGCAGTTGCTGCAAATGACCTCTGGAATATCTTTCAAGCCATGCTTGAAAAACAGCAACAAATGGCTGATCAAAACCATGCTACTCATGTACAAATGCTGACCAACATGGTGGAATCAAGGTTCAAAGATACTCAAGCAGATATCAAGGCTATAAAGGCTAGCATTCAAAGTGTCTCTGGCAAAGTTCCTTCTTCCCTATACTTTCTTGATAACCCTCCTTCAGATAATGCCAAAAAGGGGGGAGAATATCAAGCTGTTGAGACAAATGAATAAGATGGGAATAGAACATGGCCTTTATATTGAGCCTGAAAAAGAAAAAGAAAAAGAAAAGCAGGTATCAAAACCTGTTAGTCAAATAGCTGATACAGCAGTAGTTACAAAAACTGCTGTCAGTAGCCAAACAGCTGCCATGTCATCAACACACACATCTTCAACACACACCACTCTACCACACACCACTGCAACTACTGCTCTACCACCATCATCTACAATCACACCATCACCACTGCCTCCTGTCATAAAACAGAAGACAACAGATGTTACAACATCTGTTGTAATGACAGCAGTGGTTGAAGCACCAGTTGTTTCAACAGTTGTTTGTCAGACACTCCCCATCATTCAAACCACTGATTCACCCAAAACATCATCTGCCCCTTCTTCATTAAAAAGGAGAAGGAATCTCATATCAGATGATGATTCACCACCACCATCACCACCATCAAAAACTACCTCACCACTTCCATCCCCTGCTCAAAAGCAGAAGACAACTGCTGACATATCAGCAGTTGTAATGACAACAGATGTTCAGACACCAGTTGTTTCAACAACTGTTAGTCAATCATCCACCACTGCTCTCACCTTCTCTACATCACAACCAAAGCTCTTCAACAGAAAAAGAAAGCCAATCTCTGCCGATGAGGGTATACATGATCCTAATGCTGCACAACATCCACTTGAACTTGAAGCTATCAAAAATGAGATGAGGCAATTCTATACAGAAGAAGATCCTTCAAAAAGAAGATTCTCCTCACTCATAGGCTACATGCCACCAGATGATATGGATGATTACCTCAAAGTCAAGGCAAGGCAAGCTAAACTAAGAGCTAAAGTTGAGAGTGAACGTGAACGTTTAAGCGAAGATGACATTGCTAAAAGACTGGAGTTCTACTTCACAAAAGTAAAGCAGATAGAAGAGTTTGCACAAGACCTAAACAAAGAAAAGGCTGATCAAAGGAAAAAGTTAAGAAAACAATATCTAGCCTACATCATGAAAGAGAAATTCTATCCTGCTGAAGAACAACAGTTCGAAGAATGGCCAATAATCACTCTAAAGCATGAGGCAGAAAGGATTGAGAAAATCAAGAATGATCCTACAAAGAAGAAGAATGCTCCAAACTGGAGCAAATACAAAAGGCTCATTGCTGACCTAACTGCTGAGTATAAGAGAAAGAAAAAGGAGCTGGTGGATGCAAAAATGGATACTGCTGAAGCCATATCAAAATGGTCAAAACAGCAGACTGATGAAGCCTATGAAAGGCTGAAGAAAAGAAACATAACTGTATCAAGCACCTCAAAGAAGCATGAACAAAGAATGAAGCTTGAACAGCAGATAGAAAACCTCAATACACTGTTCCGGTCTACTTTTGTGACAAATCAAGAAGAAAAAGAACAGTTGACCAGTGAAGAGGTGAAAGAAAAGGAGGTTGAGTACTTCACAGAATCCATCATGAAAATGGGTCTAAAAGAAGAAAACTCAGAAAAACTTCAAAACCTTTTTAAAAGGATGTTAACCAAACCTGCATCACCAAACACTTCAACAGACATGACAGACATTGAAAGGCAGGAGCTGATTGAAAGAGAAACTACAGAAGATATAGCTGCAACAAATGATGTCATAGAAATGGCTTTCAAAAGAATGTCTGAAAGTCTGCAAGTCTTCTCAAGGCCAATATCTCAAAGCTCATCATCAAATAAATCTCTCCCAAGAAATCCATTGGGTTTAAAAGTACTAAAGTGGCTCTCTGATCAAAAGACCCACGTATTGACTCTGGTCAGATCCAATGGAGAGGTGAAGTATATATCAAGGAAAGAAGCACTAGGCCTTAGTGTTCAAGATTTGCAGGATCTCCTTGAACTTACACTGTGCCGGGATGAAGATGATACAAGCTCCAAAGCATTTGAAGAAGAATTTAAAAGAAAAGCAAGGGAACTTTTGATGAGTAATAAAGATCCAGAATAATCACAGGTTTTTGGCATTATCTGTTCCAGGTGGAGATTGTTGGGATTGAACCCTACCAGAGGAACAGATAATGTAAAGCCAAAACCTGGTCACAACAGTGGATCCACAATAAGCAGCGGTTTACATTAAGCTTCCCCCTTGAAAATGATTTATAACAACTGATGGTCTTGTATCCACTGACCGGATACAACTGCTGCTGTTCTGCATAACTACTGATGAAGCTTAGAAGACTGCTGGACACTAAGCACTGCTGGTACAATCTGCTGATGACAAAGCTCTGCCCAATCAAGGACTGATCAACCTTGAGGAAAGCACTGATGTAAAGAGAGAGCAGCTGTTTAGTGAATTATCTGTTTTATGTATAGTCAGTGGTTAGGTATAGCAGTATTTGTAAAAGGACAGTAGATACAGGTTGTTAGGCTGTTAGACGTCGCTTTCATGGTGACGTCAGCTGAAATACCCCAGTGGTTTGGTTTGCCTATAAATGTAACATTATCCTGTACTGTTACATTTGATTGACTGAGTGGGTTCTTCTCCTCATGTCTAATCCTTTCATCTTGTGCAACCAACCTTGAGGCATCAGGCTGAGGGGGAGTTTACTTTGTAAGCTTTCACTGTAATCTTTTGCTTTTGAATTGTAAATCATTCGACTCTATGAAAAGCAATTGTTTATCAAACTATCTTCTCCTATTGATTGTGTTTACAAAGTTTGTTATTCATTTCCGCTGCACTTAAAACTGTTCATATCTATTTGATTTGTTCAAATCTAACAAACAAACACAATCATGAAAGCCTCAGATCCTAACATTAAGCTTGTATGTTATGTGACTTAACACATTTTATTGTTTATCTACAACCTTTTGGTTTCACATATGTAGTTGCCACTTACAATTTATATTTATCTGACAGGTTGGTTACTGGTGATAGTTTGTTAGGTAGTTGTCAAAATACTTCACTATGGTATGGTTTTGTTTTATTCCAGTATCACGGCATTTCAGTACTTTAATATGTATGGCTTCATCTTATTCCAGTATCACCGCATTACAGGTTACAGAAATGATTTTCAGCGATCGAGAAAATGAACAAAATCTGTACATTGTTTATACAGTTTCAGTTGTATTTTTCTATGATTTTATGAGTGATCTAGAATTCTGCCCATTTTCTAATAATCTGCGCATAAGGACAACCTATGTAAAGTCGAATCTACATGGCCGAACTGCATGCATACATTTTCACTTTTTACTGGGTGAAGTCATTATCATCATTCAATTTGTTTCATATTTGTGCAGGTGGGAAAAGAGCAAAAGGAAGGGGAGGTGGCAATTGAGGTGTGCGTGGGAATCGATTTTGGTTTGGGGATAGGATACAGTTCAGAACGCAAACCTGCTTCATCAACGGGTGGTTTGGTATAGTTTGGATTGACCCAAAACACTTACTATTGTCAAAAGTTTTAGAACACATTATATAAATAATTACTACCTTAACTACCCCCGGTATGTTGTAATCCTGTAAGTTTTATGTGTATCTATTAATCTTAGCCCGCTAATTAATTGCAATAAACTTTCGAGAGTTTGTCTTAAGTTTAGCCTGAGACTAAGCCAGCCTTTAGAATCAAGATGTGTGAAAACATCTTAGAAGATGAGGCTTTCTTGATGTGATCGTGACCTCTAGGAATTTGCTTATATATCACTATTATCAATCACGATCCATCCATTTGGACACATAACCTTACACTAGGATCTTTTTAGGATAACGTAATGGCTTATGTGTACCTTACATTTGTACGTTTCTTAACCATGTTATCTAAAAAATGAGTTTCACATCACTTATCTATTATCTATTTCTTAACTATGTAAACCTTTTGAGGTTTACATTGCTCATTTTAATGCTTATATTATAACCATGTCGCATTTGCACTTTGATCATGTACCTCTTTTTCTTTCGCGAAGATTTTATTTTTGTATGATTTTAACTATATATTAATCATAAATAGATTTTGATTAAAGTAATTTTATCGAGCCCGGGAAGCAATCCCGGGTAAAAACCTAGTAAATAAATATAGAAACCTTTTTAATAAAAACTTCAAAACTAAAAAAATGTTTAAAAAAGATTAAATAATTTTTTATTTGATAGCTTCTACACATCTTTATATGTAAAAGCTACAAAAAATTTTGAAAAAAAAAATAGTTTTAGCATTTTAACTTTTATTTTTATGATATATCTAACTTGTTAAACACACTTTTCCCCGGTTCCCCACTAAACCTCACGCTATATATACTTCACCTATATAAGGATGGATAAAATGAAAACTCACTTAAGTTGAAAAAAACTCAAGAAATCCTTATAAAAATCCTATGTAACATTTTTATTTTTTCTAAAAAAAAATAGAAAATGTAACATACATATATTTGAAATTTTTTGTAAAAAAAAAAACAAAAAATCGCCGAGTATTTTTTTTTTAATGTTAAAAATTCCATTTACATAATATATAGAGTTAAGTACATAGTTAGTTCATGTGGTTTACACAAAGTAACAATCTAAGGTACTAATAGTTTAAAATCACTTCTTAGGGTACTAACTTTCCATTTTTTTAACATGTGGGGGTATTAACGTTAATTCCCTGGTTAATATTAGTACCTTAGTTGTTAGTTTGTGTAAACCACAAGGATTAACTATGTAAATAATACCCCCACATGTTAAAAATAGAAAGTTAGTAACTCAGGAAGTGATTTTTAAACTATTAGTACCTCAGATTGTTAGTTTGTATAAATCACAGGGAGTAACTATGTAATTAACTCTAATATATATGTCTAAAAATGTAACATACAAATTTTGAACATTTAAAAAAAACTAGTTGGTGCTTTTTTACATTTTTTTATTAAATTTTCAAATATACTTATGCTATATTCCCTGTTTTTTTTTAAATAAAAATGTTACATAGGATTTTCTCAAGTTTTTTCAACTCAAGTAAGTTTTCTTCCTATACTTCACCTACATATATATATATTAACAAGTAAAATATATAACAAAAATTCAATTTAAAAAAAAAATTATTTTTTTCAAAAAAAAAAATCAAAGATTTTGCAAATAAAGATATATAGAAGCTGCTGTTACAATAAAAATTACTTTTGTAAAAAAAATATATATTTGTTACTTTTTTAATATATTTTTTATATTTTTAGTTTTTGAAATTTTTTATTAAAAAAAACTTCTATATGTATTTATATACAAAAGCTCCGTAAAACATTTAAAAAATAATTTTTAACATGTTAAGTTGAATTTTTAACATGTTAAATACATGGTTCTTCGGTTCCCCACTTTTTTAGTGTTCTCCAATAAACTCTCCACCATAGATAATTGATTAATGTAAAACACGTATTAACTGATATCCTTTTGGACATATCACAACCATATTCTAGGTTTTAACTTTCGATTGATATACCGAGTGTCTGTACTATAATAAACCAAACTTGTACCAACCAAGCACCCGCCACAACACACAGAGTAATTCTACTACTATTATTGTTAGTAGTAGTAAAAAGCGTAGCATAATAAATAGTAGTTTTTATTATTATTCATAATTAACTTTTCGAGTATTTTGATTTTCTTTTTTAACTTTTAAGATACGATGTTTATAGAATTTCAAGTATGCCGTTGTGGCGTATCTTTTTTTATCTACATCTTGCTACAATTTTCAAAGCAGAGTTGTGAGTAGTAATATACAAGTAATCGAAGTACCAAAGTAAATGCTATCAAACCTATCTAACATTTTTTTATAAAGTGGCGATATTTACTCTTTCCATTAATACCGTTGTAACATGCCTATTATTATCTACATCTCGAAATATTTGTTTTTGTAGACAAGTTGTGAGTAGCAATGCACAAGTAATCAAATCACAAACATACATGTTATCAAAGTTACCTCACAATTTTGATTTTTTGAGTCTTAAGTGATGACGTTTATCCTTTTTGTTATTTTAAAAATATAATATAAAGCTTTTTAAAATTATGATAAACTATTAACTAATGTATTCTATTTATTGTTAGGATAACTTCTTTTAATTTTTCTTGATTAACTTTCTTAGCTATAAGACTCCATGCCGCAGATAAAGCTTCACGCCTCGTATTAGTGCCACGAAGATAGGGAGCTTTAAAGCTTCTCACATTTAACACCAATGCAGTGGAGTAAACTCCCTTAGATATTAGACTAAGCGATGTGGGGGGACGGCCTAGGGCCAGCTTGGTGTGGCCCCGGGCCTGCACACCGCCCTCTAGGTGCGTCCCCATCTTCCTTGTCGCCTTCCAGACGGTCTTGCCGGGCCTCCTTTTCTCACGCACATACATACATGCATACACATATATATATATTGAGCCATCCCTACACCCTAGGTCCATTTCCTTTAGGCTCATCCCAACACCCGCTTACGTAGACGCCTACGTGGCGAATCATCCTTTGAGGACTACCCTCCTCCACACCTTAGGCTATAGGGTGTGGTTGGATCCCCATGAGGCTTTATCAAGTCCACGTAGGATCCACGTCAGCCATGGAGCCCCCTTCAATTTGCAGGGTGTGGATGGAGCCCCCTATTGAACAAAATTAAAAAAAGAAATTTTGATTGGTTTACAAGTTGTGGGCCCCCCTGAACACTTTAACCTTCTCGTTACCATTCTAGCGCCTCACCTATGGCGCCCCCCTCTTAAAATGGAGGGTGTGGTGATGGAGCCCTTAGGGGCGCTATAGTGGCTGAGTTGGCGGGGGTGGCGCCCCCACACCCTCGAGCCTTATAGTCTTAATAAAAGGAAACTAGAAAAGTTGTAATTGGTGGAAAGGTGTAGGGGCCTACACACACATTATGACGCTCGCCAAATAATAAACGGTGAGTCGGTGACTATCAATAAGCAGGTGTTTGTTTGTTTCGGTTATAATAACATATGAATCTATAACTGGTATATATGTTTATTTATAGTATTTTCGTAACATATGGGTTCGCTTACATATAATTCAGCTATATGCGGTTTGAGTAAATTGTTTAGTTGTGACCATGGATTTATTTAAAGGGGAAAAGATCAAATAGGAAGTTTATTTTGGCTAGGAAGCAATAGGATTAGACAGTGGCGGATCTAGACAAAAATCTTAGGGGTAACGTTCCAAAAAAAAAAATTCGTACTTTCATACAATGTTAATGAAACAAAGATAAAAACAGGATAATAAAAAAAGTAAAGCACACACCTAATAGATTTCTCCTCTTCGGTTTTAAAGGCTTGAAATCGAGTCATTACATCCTCTTGTTTTATTTTATCAAAAGTGTCTCTTTCGACCATACAAATTAATGCATTATTCAAATACTCATCGCCCATTCGATTGCGTAAATCCATCTTAATAAGCTACATTAAAAAAAAAACATATTTCAATGGTTGCGGTTGCAACTGGTAAACCAACGCTAACTTCAATATCCGGTTAAGGAAAAAAATTGATTTGTTCCCGATAAAAAACAAACGAACCTAAGTCATTTGGGCTTTTAACCATGTGGACTTTTAATATGTTGTGTTTATGTGGGCTATTGAGTTTTAATTATAGTGAGCTTTTAGCCATGGACTTTTGATCATAAATTTACGGTTGGGCTTTTAATAAAAGTAGTGGCGGAGCCAGACTTTTATACCCGGAGGGTCACAATGTAATTTATATATACACAAAAATATATTTATTTATGTTTTTCGATAGATGTACTATGACCGTTACAACGATTTTACTTTGCTAACGATAAGCTAAACACTTTTATCAATTAATATTTATTTTGAGTTTTTTTATTGAAAATTGAAAATTTTATTATAAAAATAGATCTCTAGATTAATTTAAATAACTTTAGGGCGTACACTTATACCTGTTCATCTTCCCTTCCAAAATCTAAAACAAAATGCTCGCTACCAGTCCACCACCGCATCCACCGGAAAAAATATAATGCTCACAATACCTTCTCTTCTTCTATTTTCTTTTAACAAGGGTGATTATTGAAGGGGTAGCAAGTTTTTCAGGGGTAACGAAATACAAAAAACGTAAGAAATAAAAGAGATTTTGCACTTCAGTGTTAAAGTTGAGGGGTAGCGAGTGCTACCCCTCCTATAAAGCTAGGTCCGCCCCTGAGATTAGGACATGTGGCAACATTTAAAATAAATAAAAAGGGTATTTTAATCAATTCAACCCTTTCTTCTTCCTTTTCAAAACCCAGTAACTTCAAAACCCACCATCTTCAACCATTTCTTCACTTTCTATCTCAATAATCACTACATTATAGTGTGATTTTCATCACAAATCAATGATTCAAACACCCGATCAACGTGTTCTTCAGCTTTTTTGAAGAAAACCCAGTTTAATTTAATAAAAAATCTCGTTTTTTCCGGTGATTTTGGAGATAATCACTCGATTCGAGCGCTGATAAGTGTTTCAATCATTCAAACTTCGTCAATTGTTGAAGAAATCATTTAGATCCATGTAAGAAATTCTTTAATTTCATTTTTACGATCTGGGTTTTTGATTTAGTCATTGCGTTTTACAATCTTGGCGGGGGTCCGGGGGCAGGGCCCCTGGTAGCGGGGTCCCAGGGGCGGGGGTCCCAGGGGCGGCAGCCCCTGGAGGGGTCCAAGGGGCAGAGCCCCTGGCTGGGGTTGAGCTGCATTCGTAGACAGTGTTTCTGGAAAACTGCATCAGAAAAAATAATTTTCTGTAAATTGCCTCTGGAAAACTGCATTCGTAGACAGTGTTTCTGGTTCTATAAACAACAGGTTCTGGTCATTGCGTTTTAGTTAGATTCTGGTTCTGTGAACAACAGTTTCTGGTTCTGTGAACAACAGTTTCTGGTCATTGCGTTTTAGACAGTTTCTGGTTCTATGAACAACAGTTTCTGGTCATTGCGTTTTAGACAGTTTCTGGTTCTGTGAACAACAGTTTCTAGTCATTGCGTTTTAGAAATAAAACATTTTTGAAGTGTTTTTACTCATTGCGTTTTAGGTAAACACATTTTTATGTGTATTCAGTTCATTGCGTTTTAGAGAGAACAGTTTCTTTTGTGTTTTTAGGCCATTGCGTTTTAGAAATAAGACATTTTATGTGTTTTCTAGGCATTGCGTTTTAGAAATAAGACATTTTTAAGTGTTTTCTGGCCATTGCGTTTTAGAAATAAGACATTTTTAAGTGTTTTCTGGCCATTGCGTTTTAGAAATAAGACATTTTTAAGTGTTTTGGGTGCATTGCGTTTTATAAAGTACACTTTCTTTTGTGTTTTTAGGCTATTGCGTTTTAGAAATAAGACATTTATTTGTGTTTTCTGGTCATTGTGATTTAGAAATAAGACATTTCTTTGTGTTTTTTGTGCGTTGCGTTTTAGAAAAAGTCATTTTTTTACGTTTTTTTTTCATTGCGTTTTACGCAACTGGGTTTTCTCCATTGCGTTTTACGCAACTGGGTTTTCAAAAAAACATTTCGAAAATATAGCAATAGTATACTTGTTTTAAAGATAAAAAAACGCTGGTTTTTTGGTGCAATTTTTATAAAAAAATAATGTCGTATGAAAAAGTTATTAACGTTTAAAAAATGGGGGGAATTGGAGGAGAGAGAAACTATTGTGCTGGATTGACTAGAATGCCCCAAACAAACCCACGCGCCTCTTTTTTTTTTTTTTTGCTTCAATTTCATTCATTTAATCTTAGCCTTTGATTAATTAAATAAATGGTCAAGATCACTTCCTAGCCTTCCTAGCCAAATAAACTTTCTATTGTATCTCCACCCTTATTTAAAGAGTTAAATCTGAATTATCACTGATATACATGCATGCTTTTTGGATGTGGCATACCCATGTAGTTTGTTAGAATGAAATCACCGCTACAAGCAGATTTAGGTGTTTCACAAAATGTTTGCTTAAATTCTAATCAACATAATACTTTGTTAAAACTTGTTAGGAACATGCTTTAGAAGACGACACTTAAAGAGTTATGTTTTCTTTAGAAGCTAAACTGGGTAAAACCAAATCCGGCATTAAAAAAATAAAAAAAAATGAAAAAAACCCTTGAAAATATAGGAAACATCGACCTGCGTTCGTGCTGTGACTTAAAGCAAAGAAAACATCCAAACCGACCATCAATTTTATTTAGTGGGCGGCTTTAAAAGAAAAAAAAAAAAGAAATTATCTACCGATTTAGAAATCTTCAAACAACACAAGTAAGTTTGCTGTCCGAATAGGTAATATTTGTTTGAAAAAGTTAAAAAAAAAAATAGCATTAATAGGTAAGTTTGTTGGTGGCACGATGATATTTCAAGGGTCTGTCAGTGATTCAAATTTGCTTTTCAAAAAAAATTATAATAATCAAAATATAAAGTAACGAAACATTCGTTATTCATAGGAAATATGATAATATTACAAAGCCATGAAAAATAAAGAGTAATTGCCATTTCAGTCCCTGAGTTTTTGTTCAAATTGTCATTTTAGTCCAAATAGTTTTTTTTTCTCCTCTAGGCCTCTGGCTTTTCCTTTTTCTTGTTATTTTGATCACATTGACTAACTTAGTCTAAAAACCGGGTTATAATCAGGGGTATTTTTGGCATTAAATTGTTATAAGGTTTATAAATTATGTTGTAAACTACCCCTGGTTATCACTAAACAACAGTTATACCAAAAATACCCCTGCTTATAACCAGATTTTTAGACTGGGTTAGACAATGTGATCAAAATGACAAGAAAATGAAAAAGTTCTGGACCCAGAGAAGAAAAAAAAACATTTAGACTAAAATGGAAATTTGAACCAAAACTCAGTGACTAAAATGGCAATTTACTCAAAAATAAATATAAAATACAATTTTATATGTACTGAACGTGATTCAACCGTGTCTTTAGTAGGTTTACAAAATATACCTTTCTAATAGGCTTATTAGAAGATGTTAGTATTTCAAAAAACCACATTAAACATACATGTTATTTTGTATATGATTGGTTCAATAAAACCCATGAAACCATCATTTTGTAACACCATATTCAGATTAAAGATTATACTCCAATTATAAAATTAATCTGGACTCGTTTGTACTACATAAATATTTCCCAAAAGTCATTTACAAGATTCTAATAAAAATCTCAATTACTATTAAAACTTTTGTGAACCCAAAATCCATTATAAGAAGGTTTTTAAGATTGAATTAACAATCTTCATGAAAAGTTTGTTTTAAGATTGTAGGAAGTGGGTTCAATTTTATTAAAATAATGATCAAATATATAATAACAAGATTCTCGTTATTCGTAGAAATATCATAGTACAATCCGTATAAAGTTAAATGTAAAATAAATATAAGATATAAGATATAATTTTATATGTATCGAACGTGATTCAACTGTGTCTTTGGTGGGCGCATAAACGTCATTCATCTAGTGTTCATGACTCTAGCATTCATTAGTTGTGTCATGCTCCTTGACTGCACAAATTAGCATACTAAAATATTAACAGTTTTTGTTGAGGATCGTGTTTGACACGGGGCCCCTAAAATAGATTTTGCGCCTCCTCTAAGACGAATGTGTCTGTCTTCCAGGGTACTGTCACACCCCAACCGATGACGGAAACATCGGAGTGAGACGAAAACAAGATTGTTCGAAACATCATAACGCTAAATGTGACAATATTTAATTAATCACAATTTTATAAATACTAAAATGAATACATTGTTCAAAACACCAAATACATCAATGTAGCGACATAAAAACATGAAACCAAATAATTGTTTATCATTAAGGTGTGTATCTAAATCCACCCTAAACTTGTTTCTTCAATCCTCAACTATCAACCTGCAACATGTATTAAATATGATCAACAAAAATGTTGGCGAGTATACAAGTTTGAATACATAGCATCATAGGGAAAAATGTTTAATGGTGCTCGTATCCAAACATGATAAATTGCATACATTATTACTAACATACTACACAAGTGTAAGCTATATATCAAACCAGAGTTTAACGCAATCGTGATTACCCAACGTCGTCGAAACGAAGAGGGTGGAATGGTGTTTTACTTAACAATACCACTAGAATACGGGCGTGGCGTTAGTCCTATAGCGTTTTAATTGTTAAGGTAGGCTTGCAAAGTTAATGAGCATATAGACATGTGTAAACATAGCATTCGATGTTAACAAGTATAACAAGTCTCATGTTTAATAGTGGATAGAGGGTGATTTTGTAACAAGTTTAATAGTGTTGCGTGTTCTTGTATAGTTGTACATGTTGCACCCAAAGTATATAAAATGAAATAGGGATCGAGTATACTCATAGTTTTGCATAGATTTCCATGAAATTGGGAGCTGATTAGTTGAGGGTTGGCACACCAAGGTCACCTTGAAATGGGTAAACAAAGGTGTGAGTATTCTGATGTAACAAGGACTCAGATCAGACTTTAAAATACGAAAAAGTACGAAATAAATCAAGTACAGAACCCTTCATGCGAATGGGATGGCATTCGAGCGAATGGGCATCCATTCGTGCGAATGGGTCTGTCCTCTGTGCGACTAGTTCTGTTGTGTGCGGTTTGTGCGAAAAACTTAATTGTAAACTGATAAATCATAGTAATAGTTGTCATCAGAAGGTAAAACAGTTGATAAAACATTCAATTAGTCAAGTGAGGTGCTGGAACTAGATTAGAAAAGCAAAGCATCCACAGTTCATACTTCGGTCTCGACTCAGATTCATCCATATTGAAGATGGGGAATCTGATGTGACTTCTGATGGGAAAAACGCGAAACCCGGTCACAAACAGTAAACACAAACGCGGAAGCAAACTTCGTTTGACCAAGAGTTTTCCCAAACTTGAATGAACCTGTGAGGATGCAAACAAATAGAGTATACCAACTACAATCTAAACAACCCAAAAACAATAACAAGAACACCAAATTTTAGCGTGGAAAACCTCTCAAGACGAGAGTAAAAACCACGCGACTACTAGAGCCGCTTCAAATCCCCTATCACAAATTAGAGCAATACAAAGTCTTCCCTAGGTATACTAGAGGCATACAATAATCATCATACACTTGGAATTAACAACTTCAAGCATATGGAATCAAATGCAAAGACAAAAGAAGGAATATCACCAAATTCTGCAGCAGCGAACAGAGGCTGTGCAGCTCGACTTCCAGACGTGATTCACACAAACCCACCGTTGGATAAGGTTGCCTAGATGTTTTTATGATTGTGTCCAAAAATCAGAGCGATCCAACGGTTTAATCTGCGGGAAATTGATGACCTCTGCAGCTGGGTATGAAAGTGACGGAAATTTTTCTTCTTCTTTTGTGATACTTTTTGTTGTGTTGTGTGGGTGTTCCCTGCTGAAACCCTTGCCCACTTCTTTTATCCATACACAAAAATAAGAATGGGCCATAAAAAGATTTGATGGGCTTCCTCATTGGCCCAAAACCCAACAATTCTCCCCCTTTTTGGCCTACCCTATTTGTTTGCATCCTCACAGGTTCACTTAAGTTTGGGAAAACTCTTGGTCAAACAAAGTTTGCTTCCGCGTTTGTGTTTACCATTTGTGACCGGGTTTCGCGTTTTTCCCATCATAGTGGTATCAGAGCCATTGGCTCTTGTTATTGGGTTGAAACTTGATTGAACGATGGAAGCTAATACAAATAGGATTGTGAATTTGAATGGTTCTAAATATCATTTTTGGAAAGGCAAGATGGAAGATCTCCTTTATGTGAAGGATTATTATATGCCTGTTTTTAATACCGACAAACCGGGTGATAAAACAGATGAAGAGTGGAATATATTGCACAGAAAGGTTTGTGGTTATATTCGCCAATGGGTTGATGATAATGTTTTGAACCATATTAGCCGGGAGACTCACGCTCGTACTTTGTGGAACAAGCTTGAGGAGTTGTATGCTAGGAAGACTGGAAACAATAAACTGTTCTTGATTAAACAGTTGATAAATTTGAAATACAATGATGGAACTCCTGTTACTGATCATTTAAATGTATTTCAGGGTCTCATTAATCAGCTTGCAGGAATGGGTATTAAGTTTGAAGACGAGATACTAGGCTTATGGCTTCTTGGTACTTTACCGGACTCTTGGGAGACTTTTAGGACATCATTGTCCAACTCTGCACCTATTGGTATCATTACTATGGAATTGGCTAAAGGCAGTATTTTAAATGAATAGATGAGAAGAAAATCACAGGGTTTCTCTTCACAATCAGATGTCTTGGTCACAGAGAGCAGGGGGTGTCACGGCCCCCGACCCGGTTTGACCCGTTTCAGGAGCCGCGGGACAGAAAATCCCGTGGTATTTATTTAATTGAGTTAACAGTGGAATATTTTAACAGGATCTTTTTAAAACTAAAATTTCCCGATTATTTCATTTCACAATTCGGGATAAACCCCGATAGTTTACAATCATAGGATTTCACTGAGAAATCTTTATTTTACAAAACATGTTTCTTTATTTTATATTGAGCCACTTCCTTAAGCTTGTAGTGCTTCTCGGCACTTTTCCTGGATCATAACAGATCACCTGAAACATGTTTGAAAAAGGTTTTGTCAGCGGGAAATACTGATGAATCATTCTATTTACTAAAATGACACGTTTGTTATAATTTACAGTATTAAGAGCGATTACAATGTTTCCAGATATCAACCAACTACCCACGGTATTTGTAACAACTGTGCTTGTAATCATTGTGAACAGTTCTATTATCAATAAAACAATGTTATTTGATCCCAATGTTTGTTTGATTGTGTTTTACATTTTTCATGTTTTGACTTTTATGTAATTTCAAACTCTACATCGCTTTCTGGAGAGTTATACGCAAACTAGTGCGTAAACGTACTCAGTTTAATGCGAGAAATACTCCGGAACATCAACATATACTCAACATACCTTAAATAACCTTTACATAACTTATAAATAAGTTTAGAAGGCTTTGGTATGTCAAAAACAAGTTAATTCGCTTACAGGGACTAAATATGACAAACTGCGAAAGTATGTCAATTTGAACTGTAACAAACATTCCAGAACATAACCATAAGTTAAACATACCATAAATATCCTTTACATAGCTTAGAAATAGGCTTTGAGGGGTTCGGTGTGCTAAAATAAACTTTTGGGTCATTCAGGGACTAAAAGTGTCAAAAAGTGCACAAGTTTGCATTTTCGCGCATAACTTACGTTCTGAATACATTCGGACATCCAAAAATTTATGTGAGCATGACTATATTATATTTTAGTGTTCGCCTTAAGAAAAATCTATTCGTCGCGTCATTTGGATCGTTTTTCGCGCTTATGCGCATTCCGTCGTAATTAACCGAACATCGCGTTCGTACGGTCAAACGAACCGGCATCCGAGATATTTTTGAACACATTTTAAGTTCCCTATACTTTAACTTCATTTTAGAGCTTTGAAATGGGGTTAACGGGCCTTAAACGTGTCAAAAATGACCTTATTGCACTGCAGGGACCAAAAGTGTAAATCTGCCAAAGATAACCCCTACGATGCGCAGGGCCTTTTTGGCTACGATGCGTATGGGTGTCTGCAGACCAGATTCAATGTTCAGAACAGCTGTTTGCACTTGTTTGATCCACAACCACATGTTCTACTTCGCCTAGTCAGCTGATAAGATCAAATTTTAGACACCATAACTTGTCCAACAAATGTACGGCTTGGATTAAGGCACATTATTCAACAAACGATCCTAACGGTTCACCGAATACTATATATAACCCATGCCTTCCATTGTTTTAAGGCACAAGAATCTTATTAGTTGTGTTCTAAGTTGAAACCTTGTTTCATACCTGAACTATACTGATTTAGATTAGCATTCGGGGACCCTGGGTTAGTATTCTTTCGTTCTTTTCCTTATTTTTACTGCTTTTCGAGTCAGAAAGTCAAAACTTTGTTTGACTTTCAGCGTTGACCAGTAATGGTCAATGCGAAGTTCGTTTGAACTTCGCAACGTGAGTGTAATCACGTTGGTCATAGTCCTTTGGGACTATGCCCACTGATTACCACGTTGTCTAGAGTCGTAGGGTAGGCGATCTGATAAATCGCCTATACCTTCGAACTCGACCCATTTGGTCGGTCATTAGGATCCGACCAAATACATTAGGTGACCATAGTAGGTAGGGAATAACCTTCCGAGGTTATACCCTATGGTCACATCGTTTAAGTAGTTGTATGATAGGTAGTTTATATGCCTTAGGTAAATTACCAGAATACCCTTTTCATGCATAATTGGTAATTTAGCATATGTAACCTAAACTTTTGCCACATAACTGATTATGTAACATGTTTAGGCATATAACACTTGTCATAGGGCTGGTTAGGCGTTCCGAACGCGTTTTACGCGCACGATGCGTTAAAGTAGCATAAGCTACCTAAACGGATCGTAATGGGTCGATAAGACTTAGGTCAAGTTTCATTTAGCATGTAGGCTTTGTTAAACCATATCACATGAGTTCCTACACTCATTTGGTTTACAAACCCTAATGCTACCCAGTCTTCCGATTTAGGTCCGGTTTATTAACATAGTTACCTATATTAGGTGCCGTTTGATTCCGTGATCTATAGCATTACTCGGTGGTTATCTTTAGACAACTGAGCAATCTCAAGTGAGTACATAGACCCCTCTTTTACTGTTTTCCAAACATTTTGGGGTGGAACACATGTGCCTACTTGTTACTTTAATGCTTTCTGTTTTCACATCATATACATGCTATGTTCATTAGTACATTATAGTACATGATTTCATTGTGTGTCATGCTAGGTGTGCCCATTGTGTGCATTACTTAGTACATTGTTTTACATTACATTTCATGCTAGGTGTGCCCATTGTGTGCATTACTTAGTACATTGTTTTACATGACATTTCACGCTACGTATGTTCATCTGATTACATACTTAGTGCATCACATGCTTCCATTTTTGGTATAACATTTGGTTTGTTTAACATGGGACAATACATTCATTAACATTGATCATGCCATTCGTTAGTAGGTAGTGGTACCATAGGAATTGACAACTCCCGTTCCGGACATCCCAGGGTAAGGGGACAGAAAGGAATGACCGAATTCGATATACATAACTTAGATAAATCTTTAATTTGTTTAAAGGTTTATCGCCTCAGTCTCAAGGCTTGGATGTATGCATATTAACAATACCGCATAAATGTTTGTATCAGTATAGCATGCATTTGTTACACACAACATGACTTTGATTTAAACTGTGTTTTACTTCAATACCTTGTTGTTGTGCATTTTACATATGGTTTAGTTGATACATTTCACTTACCATACATGACATTTTGATTACACATTACATGATCTACATTGAACATAAACATTTTGACATTGATATACACATTTGGTGGTTTACATTGGACATAGATATTTTGACATGGTTTACACAATAACACTTGACAATTGGTTTGTACATGAACATTTTACATCTTGATGGTTTGGTTTGATTAAGTGATTAAGTAAACGATACGTGTGTAATATGATACAAACATGGTGGATACGCCGCTGGTACTTCCTATATATAAGTGTTTGTATAATATTACATAGCGTAACGTTATTTGAATCATTTCAGTTTGATACATATAACATTTTATACAAATAACATACTTTTCACAAGACATTGTTTTACAATCAACTTATCTTATACAAACTCATTTTACATGGTTATTCATTTAACCTTACATTTACTTATACATATCAACTGATCTTATCGTTTTTCAAATGATTTACAAGACAAAGCAAATTACAAGGTTCATGACTAAACATTTTCTCAAATACAAGTCATGAATCCTATTTTCACAAACCTATGTATCTCACAGGCATTTTTATGCTGACATACCTATTTTCACATGTGTTTTCAGGTGCTTTTCCGTAGGATGTTGATCACAATACTAGGGCGGACCTGTGCCTTAGAGACATAAAATGGAGCTAGACTATGTTTAATTATGTTATAAACTCTGTATTTCCTGTTTGAAACAATGTAACATCCTTGTTTAATAAATAAATAAAACTTTGAATGCCATGGTTATGAAACAATTAATTCTGTCGCGATCACTCCCCGGCGTTTCCGCCGCGGTCCGTTGTTATACGCGGTCGGGGTGTGACAGAAGAGTTGGTATCAGAGCCAATGGTTATAGGGAATTAGGTTATTAGTAATGCTTTGACCTAGACTATAACTTTTCTAGGACCCTAACACGAGTTATCTTGTGTTTAGATCTTAAAACATGTACATCACCTATCCTTAGGTGATTATCAAAACAAAAGCCAAAAAAAAAAAAAAAAAAATTTCCGAAACGATTTTTGAAAAATAATCATCTGTTTTTGAATAAATTTTTACAAGGTTTTTAACCCTCAATTGTAAGGTTTTGAACCCTCTGTTATATGGTTTTGAATCCTTTTCAGTTTGGTTTTTGGCCTTGTGCCTTCAAATTTTCAAAATCTCATCAAACGTTTTGGGTTTTAAATAATGTGAACACGTGCAAACTGGAAGGGTGAATGCCTGTATTCTGGGTTTTCTGTCTAGGCAAGCACTTCGTATACATCTCAACCAGACGCGAGACCAGTTGTGCTTACCTGGGAATTCTTGGAGTGAGTGTTCACTTATAGGCGAGCATGTCTTCATTATACATTATTTTTGACCCATTTACTTTGATTAGTCACTGTGTGTCGTTTGTTTGCTTTGTGATACGGACGAATGACCACCATCTTTGCTTTTGTTGATTTTGTTTCATCTCATTCTTTTCATCCAATCATCTCACTCGTTTCCTTTCATGTTTTCCTCTTTTAGAATGCCTCCTCGACGCGACAATCAGATAGAAACTGCCGAACTGGCAGAAATTATTGCGCAGCAGATGGCTGCCCAATTTCCGAATCTCTTTGCTCAATGGAACCAAGCCAACAACAACAACAATGTTCCATGCAAATACAAGGATTTTAACCAGGCTAAACCACTCAAGTTTAGTGGTTCTGAGGGAGCGACTGGGCTTCTTCAGTGGTTCGAGAGCAGTGAGAATACTTTTCGCCATGTGCAGTGTCCGGATAATCGCAAAGTTGAGTTTGCTTCGAGCGTATTTCAGAAGAGGGCTTTGACATGGTGGAACGGGGTTATGAGAGATAGGGGTGCAGAAGTTGCTCTCGCACAGACTTGGGCTGAACTCAGAGCCCTTATGATGAGGGAATTCTGTCCTCGTCATGAGCAACGAGCTTTGGAGAAGGAATTTGATGTTTTGAAGCAGGATAGTGGTGAGCACAGGGCTTATACTGATCGGTTTGAAGAGTTGAGTTTGCTTTGCCCGACTATGGTTACCCCACTCGACAAGGCTATCGAGAGATACATCGACGGCCTACCTGACTCGGTACAAGATATTCTTACTGGTAGTAACCCTGCCACACTCCGTCAGGCAATCGAGTTATCAGCGACGCTGACTGAGTCGCAGATCAGAAAGAACAAGTTACATAGGAAGGGTGACAAGGGCAAGAAACAGTCGGTTGACAAGGGTGATAGCAAGAAAGGTCAAAACTTGAATGGAAAGAACTCTGGTCCTTCGAAGAGGTCAAGGAAGCGTAAGGCTTCCCAAAATTTTGCTATCACTGCCCAAGCTAACCAGGCAGCTCCTAACCAACCCGCACAGCTTCCAGCAAAGAAACCCTATACAGGGAATGCACCTTTGTGCAATAGATGCAACAGTCACCATCAGCCGCAACATCAGTGCCGTTTCTGTACTAGCTGTGGGAAGTCAGGTCATTCTGTCGAGGTTTGTCGGTTTGCTCAGAATCGCGCAGTTCAAAACCCGGCTCAACAAGTTGCACAGCCTCCTGCTCCGCAACAGGGTCAAGCTGCACGACCACAATACCCACCGGGTGCTTGTTACAATTGTGGGGATCTGACCCACTATAGGAATCGGTGCCCAAGACTGGCGAACCAGAACCAGAACCAGAACCAGAATCAGGCTCCGGCTCGAGGCCGAGTCTTTAACATGAATGCCCAAGAGGCGCAGGCGGATGATAATGTGGTGAACGGTACGTTCTTTATTAATAATCAGCCTGCATCTGTTCTTTTCGATTCTGGTGCCGATAAGAGTTTCGTGTCTTTGTCCTTTGAATCAATGCTTCGAGTGTCTAGAACGAAACTAGGCAAATCTTTGACAGTAGAAGTTGCTAGTGGTGAACCCATTATTCTTGATTCTGTTCTTCGCAACTGCCAGTTGAATCTTAACGACCATCTTTTTCCTATCGACCTCGCGCCTATGCAACTTGGAAGCTTCGACGTTATTGTGGGAATGGATTGGTTATCCAAGCATCACGCAGAGATCGTTTGTTCTGAGAAGATAGTTCGTGTGCCACTTTCGACAGGCGAGATCCTGCAAGTTCAAGGTGAGAAGCCTATCGGTGGTCTCAGACTCATGTCTTGTTTCAAAGCTCGGAAGTATCTGCAGAAGAACTATGTGGCTTTCTTAGCACATGTTACAGAAGATAAAGGCAAGGGTAAGTCTATTTCAGATATTCCTGTCGTTCGGGATTATTCTGAAGTGTTCCCTGAAGATTTACCTGGTCTACCTCCAGCCCGCCAAGTCGAGTTCCGCATTGATCTCGTACCTGGTGCAAATCCCATTGCCAGAGCTCCATATCGTCTTGCACCGTCTGAGATGCAAGAGTTGTCTAAACAGCTTCAGGAGCTCTCTGACAAAGGCTTTATCCGTCCCAGTTTTTCACCTTGGGGTGCTCCCGTTCTTTTTGTAAAGAAGAAGGATGGATCCTTTAGGATGTGTATCGATTATCGTGAGCTTAACAAGCTTACCATCAAGAATCGATATCCTCTACCTCGCATCGATGATCTCTTTGATCAGTTACAAGGTGCTTCTTATTTTTCGAAGATTGATCTACGTTCCGGATATCATCAACTCCGGGTGCAAGAAGAAGATATTCCCAAGACAGCGTTCCGTACTCGGTATGGGCACTATGAGTTCACAGTCATGCCATTCGGTGTGACTAATGCTCCGGCTGTTTTCATGGACTTAATGAATAGGGTCTGCAAACCTTATTTGGATCAGTTCGTCATTGTTTTTATTGACGACATCTTGATATACTCTAAGACGCGTGCTGACCACGAGCAACATCTTCGTCTTACCCTTGAACTCCTAAAGAAAGAGCAACTTTTCGCCAAATTCTCCAAGTGCGAATTTTGGCTTAAAGAAGTTCAATTTTTGGGGCATGTTATCAACGAACAAGGTATTCATGTAGATCCCTCCAAGATCAGTGCGATTAAGGATTGGGATACACCTACTACTCCTACTGAAGTTCGTTCTTTTCTTGGTCTAGCGGGTTATTACCGCCGCTTCATAGAAAACTTCTCGAAGATTGCAGTTCCTCTAACTGCTCTAACTCAGAAGAAAATGCCCTTTTATTGGGGAAACAAACAAGAGGAAGCTTTTCAACACTTGAAGCAGAAGCTTTGCGATGCGCCTGTTCTATCATTGCCTGAGGGTGATGATGATTTTGTTGTGTATTGTGATGCATCGAAATTGGGTCTTGGCTGTGTTCTTATGCAAAGGAACAAAGTCATAGCTTATGCATCGAGGCAGTTGAAGATACATGAGAAAAACTACACCACTCACGATCTTGAGTTGGGTGCAGTTGTCTTTGCTCTCAAGATCTGGAGACACTATTTGTACGGTACAAAATGTGTGGTTTTCACTGACCACAAAAGTCTTCAGCATATCTTCAATCAGAAAGAACTCAACATGAGACAACGACGTTGGGTTGAGCTTTTAAACGACTATGACTGCGAAATTCGCTACCATCCTGGTAAGGCGAATGTCGTAGCTGATGCATTGAGTCGTAAGGAACGTACTAAGCTTCATTGTGTACGTGATCAATCTTTTATTCAAGCTCGATCTGATATTCAAGCACGCATTTCTCAAGCTCAGCAATCTTGTGTTTCACAAGGTTTGATGGATAAGGAATTTCCTTATCACATAACGCCTGCTCTGGAACTGAAGGACAATGGATCGTATTACTTCATGGACCGTTTGTGGGTCCCAAGCCAGGATGATCTTCGTACCTTGCTTATGGATGAAGCCCATAAGTCTCGTTATTCTATTCATCCGGGCTCAGATAAGATGTATAAGGATCTTCGTATTCACTATTGGTGGCCTGGTATGAAGAAAGACATTGCCTTATACGTATCAAAATGCCTTACTTGTCTTAAGGTTAAGGCTGAACATCAGCGTCCATCTGGTTTATTGGAGCAACCAGAGATCCCAGTTTGGAAATGGGAAAACATTACTATGGATCTTGTTACCAAACTCCCGCGCACAAAGAAAGGTCATGATGCCATCTGGGTAGTCGTTGATCGTCTTACAAAGTCAGCACATTTCTTGCCAATCCGCGAGGATTTTCCTACTGACAGACTTGCTCAAATCTATGTGGATGAAATTGTAGCTCGACATGGTGTTCCTTTGAACATCATTTCTGACAGAGATGCTCGTTTCACTTCTCATTTTTGGAGAACCATGCAATCTGCTATGGGGACCCAACTTAATCTGAGCACAGCTTATCATCCGCAAACGGATGGTCAATCTGAGAGAACAATCCAGACTCTGGAGGATATGCTAAGAGCTTGTGTGATCGATTTTGGTGGTAGCTGGGATTCACATCTTAAATTGATTGAATTCTCCTACAACAACAGTTATCACACTAGCATCGGAATGGCTCCTTTCGAGGCTCTCTATGGTCGAAAATGTCGTTCACCAGTCTGCTGGAATGAGATTGGCGAGGCTCAACTTACTGGACCTGCCCTCATTTTAGAGACAACTGACAAGGTCAAGAAAGTTCGTGATAACCTTCAGGCAGCTAGAAGCCGTCAGAAGATTTACGCGGATCCAAAACGCAAACCCTTGGATTTTCAAGTCGGTGATCGTGTATTACTTAAGGTCTCACCTTGGAAAGGTGTGATCAGATTTGGAAAGAAAGGAAAACTTGCACCTAGATACGTTGGACCATTCAAGATCGTCGAAAGAATCGGAAAGGTAGCCTACAGACTTGAGTTACCTCCAGAACTTGGAAATGTTCATCCAACTTTTCACGTGTCCAATCTCAAGAAGTGTTCAGCTGATGAGAACTTCTCCATACCGCTTGACGAAATTCGTGTTGGCAAAACACTGAAATTTGTTGAGAAACCAGTGGAAATTATGGAACGTGAAGTCAAGTGGCTTAAACGCAAGCGCATTCCTTTGGTCAAAGTTCGCTGGGAAGCTAAACGTGGACCTGAGTTTACTTGGGAACGCGAAGATCAAATGAAGGCGAAATATCCACATCTTTTTCCTCGAGTTTCCTCTAAATAAATTTCGGGACGAAATTTCCACAAGTAGGGGAGACTGTAACAACTGTGCTTGTAATCATTGTGAACAGTTCTATTATCAATAAAACAATGTTATTTGATCCCAATGTTTGTTTGATTGTGTTTTACATTTTTCATGTTTTGACTTTTATGTAATTTCAAACTCTACATCGCTTTCTGGAGAGTTATACGCAAACTAGTGCGTAAACGTACTCAGTTTAATGCGAGAAATACTCCGGAACATCAACATATACTCAACATACCTTAAATAACCTTTACATAACTTATAAATAAGTTTAGAAGGCTTTGGTATGTCAAAAACAAGTTAATTCGCTTACAGGGACTAAATATGACAAACTGCGAAAGTATGTCAATTTGAACTGTAACAAACATTCCAGAACATAACCATAAGTTAAACATACCATAAATATCCTTTACATAGCTTAGAAATAGGCTTTGAGGGGTTCGGTGTGCTAAAATAAACTTTTGGGTCATTCAGGGACTAAAAGTGTCAAAAAGTGCACAAGTTTGCATTTTCGCGCATAACTTACGTTCTGAATACATTCGGACATCCAAAAATTTATGTGAGCATGACTATATTATATTTTAGTGTTCGCCTTAAGAAAAATCCATTCGTCGCGTCATTTGGATCGTTTTTCGCGCTTATGCGCATTCCGTCGTAATTAACCGAACATCGCGTTCGTACGGTCAAACGAACCGGAATCCGAGATATTTTTGAACACATTTTAAGTTCCCTATACTTTAACTTCATTTTAGAGCTTTGAAATGGGGTTAACGGGCCTTAAACGTGTCAAAAATGACCTTATTGCACTGCAGGGACCAAAAGTGTAAATCTGCCAAAGATAACCCCTACGATGCGCAGGGCCTTTTTGGCTACGATGCGTATGGGTGTCTGCAGACCAGATTCAATGTTCAGAACAGCTGTTTGCACTTGTTTGATCCACAACCACATGTTCTACTTCGCCTAGTCAGCTGATAAGATCAAATTTTAGACACCATAACTTGTCCAACAAATGTACGGCTTGGATTAAGGCACATTATTCAACAAACGATCCTAACGGTTCACCGAATACTATATATAACCCATGCCTTCCATTGTTTTAAGGCACAAGAATCTTATTAGTTGTGTTCTAAGTTGAAACCTTGTTTCATACCTGAACTATACTGATTTAGATTAGCATTCGGGGACCCTGGGTTAGTATTCTTTCGTTCTTTTCCTTATTTTTACTGCTTTTCGAGTCAGAAAGTCAAAACTTTGTTTGACTTTCAGCGTTGACCAGTAATGGTCAATGCGAAGTTCGTTTGAACTTCGCAACGTGAGTGTAATCACGTTGGTCATAGTCCTTTGGGACTATGCCCACTGATTACCACGTTGTCTAGAGTCGTAGGGTAGGCGATCTGATAAATCGCCTATACCTTCGAACTCGACCCATTTGGTCGGTCATTAGGATCCGACCAAATACATTAGGTGACCATAGTAGGTAGGGAATAACCTTCCGAGGTTATACCCTATGGTCACATCGTTTAAGTAGTTGTATGATAGGTAGTTTATATGCCTTAGGTAAATTACCAGAATACCCTTTTCATGCATAATTGGTAATTTAGCATATGTAACCTAAACTTTTGCCACATAACTGATTATGTAACATGTTTAGGCATATAACACTTGTCATAGGGCTGGTTAGGCGTTCCGAACGCGTTTTACGCGCACGATGCGTTAAAGTAGCATAAGCTACCTAAACGGATCGTAATGGGTCGATAAGACTTAGGTCAAGTTTCATTTAGCATGTAGGCTTTGTTAAACCATATCACATGAGTTCCTACACTCATTTGGTTTACAAACCCTAATGCTACCCAGTCTTCCGATTTAGGTCCGGTTTATTAACATAGTTACCTATATTAGGTGCCGTTTGATTCCGTGATCTATAGCATTACTCGGTGGTTATCTTTAGACAACTGAGCAATCTCAAGTGAGTACATAGACCCCTCTTTTACTGTTTTCCAAACATTTTGGGGTGGAACACATGTGCCTACTTGTTACTTTAATGCTTTCTGTTTTCACATCATATACATGCTATGTTCATTAGTACATTATAGTACATGATTTCATTGTGTGTCATGCTAGGTGTGCCCATTGTGTGCATTACTTAGTACATTGTTTTACATTACATTTCATGCTAGGTGTGCCCATTGTGTGCATTACTTAGTACATTGTTTTACATGACATTTCACGCTACGTATGTTCATCTGATTACATACTTAGTGCATCACATGCTTCCATTTTTGGTATAACATTTGGTTTGTTTAACATGGGACAATACATTCATTAACATTGATCATGCCATTCGTTAGTAGGTAGTGGTACCATAGGAATTGACAACTCCCGTTCCGGACATCCCAGGGTAAGGGGACAGAAAGGAATGACCGAATTCGATATACATAACTTAGATAAATCTTTAATTTGTTTAAAGGTTTATCGCCTCAGTCTCAAGGCTTGGATGTATGCATATTAACAATACCGCATAAATGTTTGTATCAGTATAGCATGCATTTGTTACACACAACATGACTTTGATTTAAACTGTGTTTTACTTCAATACCTTGTTGTTGTGCATTTTACATATGGTTTAGTTGATACATTTCACTTACCATACATGACATTTTGATTACACATTACATGATCTACATTGAACATAAACATTTTGACATTGATATACACATTTGGTGGTTTACATTGGACATAGATATTTTGACATGGTTTACACAATAACACTTGACAATTGGTTTGTACATGAACATTTTACATCTTGATGGTTTGGTTTGATTAAGTGATTAAGTAAACGATACGTGTGTAATATGATACAAACATGGTGGATACGCCGCTGGTACTTCCTATATATAAGTGTTTGTATAATATTACATAGCGTAACGTTATTTGAATCATTTCAGTTTGATACATATAACATTTTATACAAATAACATACTTTTCACAAGACATTGTTTTACAATCAACTTATCTTATACAAACTCATTTTACATGGTTATTCATTTAACCTTACATTTACTTATACATATCAACTGATCTTATCGTTTTTCAAATGATTTACAAGACAAAGCAAATTACAAGGTTCATGACTAAACATTTTCTCAAATACAAGTCATGAATCCTATTTTCACAAACCTATGTATCTCACAGGCATTTTTATGCTGACGTACCTATTTTCACATGTGTTTTCAGGTGCTTTTCCGTAGGATGTTGATCACAATACTAGGGCGGACCTGTGCCTTAGAGACATAAAATGGAGCTAGACTATGTTTAATTATGTTATAAACTCTGTATTTCCTGTTTGAAACAATGTAACATCCTTGTTTAATAAATAAATAAAACTTTGAATGCCATGGTTATGAAACAATTAATTCTGTCGCGATCACTCCCCGGCGTTTCCGCCGCGGTCCGTTGTTATACGCGGTCGGGGTGTGACAGTATTTGTCACTCGACTCGTTTCTGTTACTATGGTCATATCACCCATTGGCTACCCCGTTGTCCAATGGTGAAGATTATCAAGTAATGTATACAAAACCCCACATACCGGCTGTAATTTGGTGATTACAAAGACTTAATCCCTGTAATTATAACTTTGAAAATATTTAAGAATTTATAAAGCACTTTGATAAAAAGAGAATGACTCACATTCTAGATTTAACACGAGTAGAGTCTAGTTTATGAATTAGCCTTGTTAACCTAGTTTAAATAACAATGCACACAAAACTAGGTTAGTAACTAATACAACATTTACGATAACTCACGAGATCAAACCCTCACAACGAATGACAAAGTGCAATACTTAAACATCCATCGAATTCACGACGAATGACAAAGCATAACCCTAATGTGGGCAGCACTTAAACATCCATTGGATAGTTTTAATCGATCGGACATTGAATCGTAGCACCGATCGAGTTATTACCCTGTTATCGTGGCAGCGTTCCGTGAATCGTGTGTGTTATAGGACTGTTTCTACAATATCTCAGTGTACAATTTGAATTTCTACGTCGAACCAACGCAAAATGTCAAGTCCCAAGCCCCTGTATTTATACTTAAAATTTGGTCCTCTCGCGTGTCGCGAGATGTTCTCTTGTGCGCGTCGCGTGGCGCGAGGGAAACCCTATTACCATAGGGTAGCCTCGTGTCCAGGTAGCTCAGGTGAGTTGGTCGCTCGTTAATTTTTGAATCACATGTAAAACCGTTTGGATATTATCAACTAGGGTTTACCCCCCCCCCCCTGAGTTTTAGGGGCCCTGATCCTGATTCTGATTGTTCTGAAAAATTTAGGGTTTATGCAGGATCACTTGGGGGTCTTAATTAGGGTTTCCTTTTGGATCAAATATAATAATAAATAATAGTTTTGAGGAGAGTTGTTACATCCTCCCCACCTTAATAAAAATCTCATCCTCGAGATTTATTGCAACAAGTGAGGATAATTTCTGATTCCAGCTCCCAAGTGTATTCAGGTCCTCGTTTTGAATCCCACTTGAATTTGACCAGTACTAGTCTCTTGTGCTTGAGAAACTTGATCTTTCTATCTTCTATTTGAAGAGGTTTCTCTACGAATTTCAACTTTTCATTTACCTCTACATCTTGAAGAGGTACTACCAGGGATTCGTCAGATAGACATTTCTTGAGGTTGGATACATGAAATACGTCATGTACTCCAGCTAACTCTTCTGGTAGTTGTAAACGATAAGCAACTGGTCCTATACGTTGGATAACTGAAAATGGTCCCACGTATCTTGGACTTAGTTTTCCTTTCTTTCCGAATCGAACTACTCATTTCCAAGGAGAAACTTTCAAAAGTACTTTATCTCCAACTTGAAACTCTAACGGCTTGCGTCGATTATCTACATAACTTTTCTGACGATCTCGAGCCGTCTTTAGTCTTTCCTTAATTTGAGTGATCTTGTCGGTAGTTTCTTGCACTATTTCAGGACCTGATAATTGATTTTCTCCTATTTCTGCCCAACAAACTGGAGTTCTGCATTTTCGTCCATACAGGGCTTCGAATGGGGCAGCTTCGATGCTTGAATGATAACTATTGTTATAGGAGAATTCAATTAAAGGTAAGTGGTCATCCCAGTTTCCACCAAAATCTATCACACATGCTCGGAGCATGTCTTCTAGGGTTTGTATCGTCCTTTCACTTTGCCCATCTGTTTGTGGATGATATGCAGTGCTCAAGTTCAGTTTAGTTCCCATAGCTTCTTGGAAACTTGTCCAGAAGTGAGAAGTGAAACGACTATCCCTATCTGATATAATGGAGAGTGGAACTCCATGTAGGGATACGACTTCATCTACATACAACTTTGCCAACCTTTCCATGCTAAAGGTTTCTTTCATGGGTAGAAAATGAGCTGATTTGGTTAATCGATCCACAATTACCCAAATCACATCATTACCTTTTCTGGTTTTGGGTAACTTAGTAACAAAATCCATTGTTATGAGTTCCCATTTCCATACTGGCATTTCTAATTGTTGTAGTAGACCTAAAGGTTTCTGGTGTTCTGCCTTAACTTGTGAACAAGTAAGACACTTAGAAACATATCTAGCTATATTCTTTTTCATGCCTATCCACCAGAAATTATTTCTTAAATCTTGGTACATCTTATTATTTCCAGGGTGCATGGTATACCTAGATTTATGGGCTTCTTCTAAAATTTTATCACTTAATTCTCCTTGCTTAGGTACCCAAATCCTTTTCTTATGGAATCTCCAAATTCCATCAGCTCCTTGTTCTAATTCTTTTATTCGTCCTTTCATTCCTTCAGCATTATCTTGGATTGCTATTTCTTGAAAATGCTTTAGTTGTTCTATTAAATCTAACTGTAGATTTAATCTAAGAGCACGAACCCTTCGTTGTTTCTGATGATACTTACGACTTAAGGCATCTGCAACTACATTTGCCTTTCCTTCATGATAATGAATATCACAGTCGTAGTCACTTAAGATTTCCATCCATCTCCTTTGCCTCATGTTTAACTCTTTTTGCCTAAATATATATCTTAAACTCTTATGATCTGTATAGATAATAAACTTACTTCCATACAGATAATGTCTCCAAATTTTAAGGGCAAAAATTATGGCGCCTAATTCTAAGTCATGAGTTGTATAATTTTCTTCGTGCTTTTTCAATTGCCTTGATGCATACGCAATTACTTTCTTGTGTTGCATTAACATACATCCTAATCCTAGTTTTGAAGCATCACAGTAAACTTCAAAATCTTCAGTCCCTTCTGGTAAAGCTAGGATTGGGGCATTTGTTAACTTTTGCTTTAGAATCCTAAAAGCTTCTTCTTGTTTAGGTCCCCATTCAAACTTAACTGCTTTACATGTTAGCTTAGTTAATGGTACAACTATCTTAGAAAAATCCTTAATAAATCGTCTATAGTATCCGGCTAAACCTATAAAACTTCTAATTTCCATTGCGGATTGCGGAACCTTCCATTTGGTAATTGCCTCTATTTTAGAGGGATCTACGTGAATACCTTCGTGATTCACCATGTGACCTAGAAATTGCACTTCCTTTAGCCAAAATTCACATTTCGAGAATTTGGCATAAAGCTTTTCTTTTCTTAACAAAGTTAAGAGCGCATGCAAGTGCTGACAATGCTCTTCCTGGCTTTTGGTATAAATAAGTATATCGTCTATGAAGACAATTACGAATTTATCCAAATACGGTTTACAGATCCTATTCATCATGTCCATGAATGCGGCAGGTGCATTCGTTAATCCGAAGGGCATGACTGTAAACTCGTAATGACCATACCTAGTTCTAAAAGTAGTTTTAGGTATGTCTTCTTCTTGTACCTTCAATTGATGATATCCGGAGCGTAAATCGATCTTAGAAAAGTATCTAGCTCCTTGAAGTTGATCGAAAAGATCATCAATTCTAGGTAATGGGTATCGATTTTTAATTGTAACCTTATTCAATTCTCTATAATCAATACACATTTTCATTGAACCGTCCTTTTTCTTTACAAACAATACTAGTGCTCCCCACGGGGATGAACTAGGTTGTATGAAACCTTTACTTAGTAATTCATCTAATTGCTTTTTCAGTTCTAACATTTCTGTGGGTGCTAACCGATAAGGTGCCTTGGCTATCGGTGTAGTTCCGGGAATTAGATGGATTCTAAATTCTACTTCCCTATCTGGTGGTAATCCTGGTAACTCTTCTGGGAATACATCTGGGTATTCTGAGACTACAGGAATCTCCTTAAGTTCTTTATCCTTAGTACTAATGATTACTGAAATCATATATACTATTCCTTGCTTTCGTTCATAACTAGCAACTTTCATTACTGATATGAACTTCATGGGTTTACGTGGTTTATTTCCTGTAATCATGATTACTTCTCATGTGGGTGCCTGAATCTCTATAGAGTTCTTTTCACAAAGGATTCGAGCATGGTTGGCTACTAACCAATCCATTCCTAACACAACATCGAATTCAGCTAATTTCATAGGTAATAGGTTTGCAGAGAATTTATGACTTGAAAGTTCTATTTCTACATTTTGCAAAACCTTATCTATTTTAACTGAATTCCCATCCGCCGTTTCGACTGTAAAAATCTGCCTAAGGTTGGTTAAGGGTAAATTAAGAGCTTGGCAGAATGTAGTATTTATAAAACTTTGGTTCGCACCAGAGTCAAATAATACTTTTGCATAAACGTTGTGAACTAAGAACGTACCAGCTATCACATCTGGAATGAGCTCTGCTTCTTGAGTGGTCAATTGGAATGCTCTGGCATTCTTCTTAGTAGCTCCGTCGGCCGTCTTGGTTTTGTTGTCTGCTGGTTTGGCCAATTTAGGACATTTTGTTTTAAAATGCCCCGCTTCTCCACAGTTAAAGCAGATTATGGTTTTCTTTCTGCAGTTTTCTTCACGATGTCCTACAGCTTTGCAAAAGTTGCAGGTTATATTGCATCTTCCATAATGTTTCTTTTTGCAATTTCTGCAGAACTGAGGAGTTGAGGATTGCCCTGTTCCTCTTTTCTTGAAGTTACTACTATTACCCACACGAAATCCTTGGGTAATTTTCTGAGCCAGTTCCTTCTTTCTGTTTTCATCTCTTGTGCGTACCAGTTTGTCAGTTAGGGTATTTGCTAATTCTACCGCATCGTTAATAGTGCGAGGTCTCGCAGCTTTAACGATATTACGGATTTCGCTAATTAATCCCCAAATATAGCGAGAAATGAGTACCGGCTCTGGCGAAGCCAGCGTTGGTACCACTCTAGCATATTCGAAGAATGTCGAAGTATATCCTCGACAGTCTATACCCATCATCTGATGGTTTAGGAATTTATTTTCCATTTGATCTTTTTCATACTCGGGACAGAATTTTCTTTCCACAAGACTCTTAAATTCTTCCCAGTTCATGGCATAGGCCACAGTTCTTCCTTTGGCTTGAAGTACTGTATTCCACCATTCTAGCGCCCCTTCTTTAAACAGATTTGACGCGTACATGACCTTATCGTCCTTGGCACATTTACTTATTGTAATCACTGCCTCGGTTTTCTCTAACCAACGCAGTGCAACAGTCGCTCCTTCATTTCCTGCAAATTCATTGGGTTTACAAGCAAGAAATTCTTTGTAAGTGCGACCAGGCGTTGCAGCTTTCATTTTCTTAGGGAGCGGAGCCTGCCGTGGATCATTATCGTGATTAGTATGATTACCGCCTTCATTTACGCTATTACTGAAGTTATCTTCAGAAATATGTTTGCTAGGAATGATTTGTTGAGGTTCAACGGGTTTCTGGGCAGCAGTAATTATTGCTGGAATAGCATTGGCTATCCCTTGAGCAACGATATTTTCTATATCTTGCCTAGTCATAAAGTGATCCTCTTGATGTTGCTCAGATTGATTTACCTCGTTAACTGGTTCATTATTAGCGTTTTCCATCTGACAATTAATATATATAATTTATTAGTATAGAATAAGAAACAACCAAATATAACAATTAAACTCACATAATCACGTAAACAATTATATAACCAACATTGTAAATTTCTAAATTTTCATTTGTTTATATATTATAATATGCTTCCGTACACACTTTTATCTTATAACCATTTTATTGTTTATTTTACACATACTGATTTTTATTACTATTATTATTATTATTATACAAACACAGATTCACAACCCACTTCTCCCTCGTCAACTTGCATTTTAAAAACGATGTTCCCTCTTATCATATTTCCATGAGATTTGTCCTCCTATCTCTCGGATCCTATTCCCAGCATCCATCAGCTCTTCGCCAAAATGGCGAAGTTCAGTCATATTCTCATTACTCATCAGTGGATTTGGTATAGGTTCTGGGTCAAACTGAGGGAAAAACCTATAAGGATTGTTGAGAAGGTTTTGGAACTGCCAATCATTAGTCCACCACTCGTCCATTCCTAGAGGTTGGGTGTGGATTATAGGTTCTGGGATTGCTGGTTCCAAGTTCATTGGAATTTGGGTTTCAATAGGATGAGTAAAAACATTTTCATTGACAGGCTTAATAGTATCACAGCTTGCCAATATAAAACCTAGCTCCTCCTGCAATGTCATTTCCTGGGTTTGCTTAGAGCTTTCTCCAATTTCCATCTTTATCTGCCTAGAATCTTCCTCAATCTCTAATTCCATCTGTCTAGAACTTTCCCTCATTTCAATTCCCTTTCCTTTCTCTAAGGGATTGTTTATTTTAGGAATCTTCCTAGTGGCGGGTTTCCTTCTACGCACACGCCTCCATCCTACCAATCTTCTCCTCTTCTCAGGCTTGGGTTTCTCCAGAGGTGGAGCGTTGAATTCTATAGGTTGTTCCACATCAGCAAAGTACCCAGTAAAATCTTTGGAAACTTCTATGTTTACAGGGTAGAGGTTGAGATTCTCTAGGGCTCCAGATAACTCATTCATGCTGTTTAGCATATATGTAAAAATAATAAGTTTAAAATTTTATAACAAATTTCACAGATAACCTTCAAATATTATTGCATACCGTATGACTTTAATTTAATACAAAAGACAAATAAAATTAAACATACTAGGTTTTATTGTAACTTTATTTATTTACTGGGTAACGTTTCTGGCTTGTAAGTGACTGGGTCATGGTATTTTTAAAGATTTGCATTTACTGCTACAGTGGCTAGCATATAAAGATCCACCCATTTTTCATCTAACTTGTCTTCCCATGGTGGGTTACTATCTAGTTTCTAGATTTCCTGATTAACTCTCATTTCTTTTGATTAAGATTTCTTTATTTTCTCCTGACTTTTCTTAATAATCAGACTTCTTTTATTAGGAGAAAGTGGTTTCTCATAATGGGCTTTACAAACAAATATTCCCTCCTCAGTATCTACTGAGTATCTTGAGGATTGGGATGAACTTCCCTTCTCTTTTGGCAAACTATCTAATTTAAGATAGATGTTCGAAAGCTTTTGCTTACCCATACTGTAACTAACAAATAGTCAGTTAGTAAAACACATAATCACATAATGGCAATCAGGAAAATTAAGTATTTCTAAATACTTAATTAGCATAACTCAGTGGCTCTGATACCACCTTTTTCTGTCACGGCCCCCGACCCGGTTTGACCCGTTTCAGGAGCCGCGAGACAGAAAATCCCGTGGTATTTATTTAATTGAGTTAACAGCGGAAGATTTTAACAGGATCTTTTTAAAACTAAAATTTCCCGATTATTTCATTTCACAATTCGGGATAAACCCCGATAGTTTACAATCATATGATTTCACTGAGAAATCTTTATTTTACAAAACATGTTTCTTTATTTTATATTGAGCCACTTCCTTAAGCTTGTAGTGCTTCTCGGCACTTTTCCTGGATCACAACAGATCACTTGAAACATGTTTAAAAAAGGTTTTGTCAGCGGGAAATACTGGTGAATCATTCTATTTACTAAAATGACACGTTTGTTATAATTTACAGTATTAAGAGTGATTACAATGTTTCCAGATATCAACCAACTACCCACGGTATTTGTCACTCGACTCGTTTCTATGACTATGGTCATATCACCCATTGGCTACCCCGTTGTCCAATGGTGAAGATTATCAAGTAATGTATACAAAACCCCACATACCGGCTGTAATTTGGTGATTACAAAGACTTAATCCCTGGAATTATAACTTTGAAAATATTTAAGAATTTATAAAGCACTTTGATAAAAAGAGAATGACTCACATTGTAGATTTAACACGAGCATAGTCTAGTTTATGAATTAGCCTTGTTAACCTAGTTTAAATAACAATGCACACAAAACTAGGTTAGTAACTAATACAGCATTTACGATAACTCACGAGATCAAACCCTCACAACGAATGACAAAGTGCAATACTTAAACATCCATCGAATTCACGACGAATGACAAAGCATAACCCTAATGTGGGCAGCACTTAAACATCCATTGGATAGTTTTAATCGACCGGACATTGAATCGTAGCAGCGATCGGGTTATTACCCTGTTATCGTGGCAACGTTCCGTGAATCGTGTGTGTTATAGGACTATTTCTACAATATCTCAGTGTACAATTTGAATTTCTACATCGAACCAACGCAAAATGTGAAGTCCCAATCCCTTGTATTTATACTTAAAATTTGTTCATCTCGCGTGTCGCGAGAGGTTCTCTTGTACGCGTCGCGTGGCGCGAGGGAAACCCTATTACCATAGGGTAGCCTCGTGTCCAGGTAGCTCAGGTGAGTTGGTCGCTCGTTAATTTTCGAATCACACGTAAAACTGTTTGGATATTATCAACTAGGGTTTACCCCCCCTGAGTTTTAGGGGCCCTGATCCTGATTCCGATTGTTCTGAAAAATTTAGGGTTTATGCAGGATCACTTAGGGGTCTTAATTAGGGTTTCCTTTTGGATCAAATATAATAATAATAAATAATAGTTTTGAGGAGAGTTGTTACAGGGGGAGAGGTCAAAGTAGAGGTCCAAGTAACAAAGGGAAGCATCGTAGTAAGTCCAGAGGTAAGTTTGCTGATTATGAGTGTCATCATTGTGATAGGAAAGGACACACAATTAAATTCTGCAGACAATTAAAAAGGGAGAACAAGAAGGCTAATTACAACAATCAAAAGAATAATCATAAAAAGGACGATGGTGGCAATGATACTGTTGAAGTTAATACTGCTACCGAAGAGTTCTTCATTTGTTGTGATTATGATATGGTCAACATTGCATGTGATGATTCGAGTTGGGTTGTTGACAGTGGTGCTACATGTCATGTGACATCACAAAGGGAATTTTATTCATCTAACACACCTGGTGACTTTGGGGTTGTTAAGATGGGTAATAACTGGCTATCAAAGATTGTAGGTGTTGGGGATGTTTGATTGAAGTTCGACACTGGGATGAAGTTGGTTTTACACAATGTTAAACATGTTCCAGATATTAGACTCAATTTGATCTCCGCAGGTTTACTTGATGATGATGGTTACCATAGTACCTTTGGTGATGGTGACTCGTGGTTCTTTGATCGTGGCAAAAGGTAAAAGAAGGTCAACGTTATACAGAACACATCCGAAGATCTCCAAAGACTCGGTCAATTTGTTAGTGAATGCCGATATGACCGACTTATGGCATAGGAGACTTGCTCACATGAGTGAAAAAGGGATGTCTATTTTGTTGAAGAAGAATGCCTTACCCAATTTGCATGATGTTCATTTGAAGAAGTGTTCTCATTGTCTGGCAGGTAAGCAAAAAAGAGTTTCTTTCAAGAGTCACCCTCCTCATAGGAGAGGCAATATACTTGATTTAATACATTCGGATATTTGTGGTCCTATGAAGACTAGAACACTTGGGGGCTGCTTGTACTTTGTCACTTTTATCGATGATCATTCGAGAAAAGTTTGGGCCTATACTTTCAAGTCTAAAGATCAAGTATTAGATGTGTGTAAGCTGTTTCATGCCTTAGTTGAGAGACAAACTGAATAGAATGGTCTAAAGATCAAGAGGCACCAAAAGACTCCTCCAAAGACACCATAGTTGAATGGTCTAGCAGAGCTCATGAATAGAACATTGGCTGAAAGGGTTAGATGTTTGTTGTCACATGCAGGGTTACCTAATTCCTTTTAGGGTGAAGCTTTGAACACCGTAGTAAATGTTATTAATCGTACTCCTTGTGTTCCTTTGTCTTTTGATGTTCCTGACAGGGTTTGGAGTGGCAAAGATGTTTCATACGATGATTTGCGGGTCTTTGGATGCAAGGCTTTTGTGCATATTCCCAAAGATGAAAGAACAAAGCTTGATGTAAAGACCAAGCCATGTATATTCCTTGGTTATAGGGGAGATGAGTTTGGATACAGGTTTTATGATCCAATCTCGAAGAAACTCATAAGAAGTTTCAATGCAGATTTTATTGAAGATCAAAGTTTGAAAGATCTTGGGAAGACAAAGATTGTTCCTCAATATACAGATGATCTTACTGATTTGGATCCAGTTCCTCCACAGCACTCTGAGCCACATAATGAAGATGATATTCAAAATGATGAACAACACGGTACTGATAATCATGATATTCCAGAGCAGCAAGAGTTAGATGAGGGTCCTCATCCAGAGTTACCAGTACCAGGTATGCCAACATTTGTGCCACTCAGACGGTCTATAAGAAATTGTCGTCCTTCCACCCGTTGTTCTGCTAATGAGTATGTCTTGCTCACTGATGGGGGGAGAGCCCGAGTATTATGAAGAGGCCATGGAAGATGAACACAAAAGGGAGTTGGTTGAAGCCATGCAAGATGAGATGAATTCCTTGTATGAGAACAATACCTTTGAGTTAGTAAAGTTGCCCAAGGTCAAAAGAGCTTTGAAGAACAAGTGGGTCTACAAAGTGAAGATTGAAGAACATACCTTATGGCCTAGGTACAAAGCTAGGTTGGTGGTCAAAGGGTTCAATCAGAGAAAGGGTATTGATTTTGATGAGATTTTCTCTCTAGTCGTGAAGATGAGTTCCATTCGGGTGATTCTTGGTTTGGCAGCTAGTCTTGATCTTGAGGTTGAGCAATTGGATGTCAAGACAGCTTTCCTTCACGGTGACTTGGATAAAGAAATCTATATGGAGCAACCTGAAGGTTTTTAGGTTAAAGGTAAAGAAGACTATGTCTGTAAGCTTCAGAAAAGTATTTATGGGTTGAAGAAAGCACCGAGACAGTGGTACACAAAATTTGAGTCTGTTATGGGGAAGCAAGGCTACCGAAAGACTACCTCAGATCATTGTGTTTTCTTTCAGAGGTTTAGTGATGATGGTTTTATCATTTTACTTCTTTATGTTGATGACATATTGATTGTTGGTAAGAATGCTGATATAATTGTGGAGCTGAAGAAAGAATTGAGCAAGTCGTTTTGTATGAAAGACTTGGGGCCAGCAAAACAAATTCTAGGTATTTGGATTACTAGAGATAGAGCTTCAAAGAAGTTGCACATTTCACAAGAGCAATACATTGAGAAGGTGCTTTGCAGGTTCAACATGGATAAAGCCAAATCGGTTAGTTCACCTCTTACTCCCAATTTTAAACTAACCGATAAAGATTGCCCTTCTTCGAATGAGGAGATTGAAGACATGGATAAAGTTCCTTATGCGTAAATAGTTGGAAGCTTGATGTATGCAATGGTGTGTACAAGACCTGATATTGCCCATGATGTAGGTGTTGTTAGTCGATTTCTGTCAAATCTAGGTAATAAGCATTGGGAATCAGTTAAGTGGGTTTTAGATATCTATGTGGTTCTTCCAAATTGGGTATTACATTTGCAAATGGAAAGCCCATGCTTATTGGTTATACAGATTCTGATATGGCGGGAAACAAAGACAACATGAAATCCACTTCTGGATATTTGATGACTTTTGCAGGGGGAGCTGTCTCATGGCAGTCAAGACTGCAAAAGTGTGTTGCTTTGTCTACAACTGAGGTTAAGTATATTGTAGCAACAGAAGCATGCAAGGAACTGTTGTGGTTGAAAAGGTTTATGCAGGAGTTTGGCTTTATGCAACAGTGCTACGTGGTTCTTTGTGATAATCAAAGTGCTATTCACCTTGCTATGAATTCTACGTTTCACAAGAGAACAAAACATAGTGATGTGAAGTATCATTGGATTAGAGATGCTTTTGAAGGCAAGTTGTTTGAACTCGATAAAGTTCATACCGATGATAATGGTTCCGATATGTTGACTAAAGCTTTAGCAAGGGAAAAGTTGAAGGTTTGTTGCTCGATCGCCGGGATGGCGAACTCTTCCTCATAGGCCAAAAACCCAACAACTTCAACATTTGAAACACTGATGAACTTGGTCTGAACAGAAAGAAAACAAAAACGTAAAACATGTAAAAACAGTCCCTTCGTGCGGAGGGTACAAAACTCCATCAAAACGACTGTTTTTTTTTCATCTAAATCAGATCATTTCTTGATGAAAATTAACCCTAACGCAAATCCACAACTATGAACTGAGTTGTGAGTCTGGTGAGTACCAGATTCTACCAAGTTTCTTAACAGAATATAAAACGAAAAGTTTTAAAATCAAAGTTTGTGTATCTTAGTTGGAATCTCCCATGTGGTGAGGTCTCATCATTAGTTTGCCAAGGCAAACACGTGAGAACCATCCAGGAGATGCATTTCAACAAGATGTTTTGAAGAAAAGTTAAGAAATGAGATAAAATGCAAGAAAATGTAAAGGAAATGAAAAGAAAAAGATAGAAACATTACTGAAAGCTTCTGATCACAAGCGAGAACTTCAGTGCGTTCACAAATTAACACGTTTACCTCCTTTATTTTATTTTATTTTATTAACAAAAAAATGTGGTTTAAGGCATAACTTAAATTAATTGTAGATTAACAAGTAATGACCATCATCTTCACATATTTTATGATCAAGACAATTAACACCACACACCATTCTCCAAAATACCAGGCTTTCCAGTATGTGTTTAAAACACCACGCTTTGAATCACAATACAATTAAAATACCACTGTATGAACATAGACAAAACATCTAATCGAGACATATTTTTTTCTCTATATAAGTATAGCAATATGGTATTATACATGATTTACATTATATTGTGTCAACTAGGATCAATTTCTTGGTATGGGGGACGTCTTATTTGTATATTCTTTGACTTGGTGTGTTGGTTTGTTGTTCGTTTTCGAGCCGAGGGTCTCTCTGGAAGCAGCCTCTCTATCCCTATGGATAGAGGCAAGGTTTGCCTACATCCCACCCTCCCCAGACCCTATAAGTAGCTTTGCTATTTGTGGGATTTACTGGGTATGGTTGTTGTTGTTGTAAGTATAGCAATATGGTACTCATATTAAAGATAAAAAACGCTCGTTATTATGGTGTATTTTAAAAAAAAAAAGTTATTAACGTTTAAAAAAGACGGGGGGGGGGGGGGGGGGGGAGTTGCATGTGCATTAATGTTAGTTTCTTAATTTAAAAATGTTAAATTTACATGTATACCCTTAATCTATAAAATTAATATGTTTAATAGTAAACATTATTTACAATTTTGCCATTATGACATTAGATCAAAGATCTAATGGTGTAGATTCTTTCTTACCTTTCTCACAAAAACCACTTTTTTACGGAACCTCTACCTATATATATATATATATATATATATATATATATATATATATGTAGGGAAGGATGTATAGAAAACTTATTTGTGCTAAGAAAACCTAAGAAATCCAATCTATAACCATTGATCAAGATCATCCAATGGCTCATAAATTTTAAAGCTTTTTTGAATTAAATTTAATAGAATGATGAGGTCAATAAGAGTACTTGAAGGATATTTAGGTAAAATCAACCATAATTATAGTACCTTATATATATTATAATATTATGTGATTTGACATGCATGGTAGACTATCAATCAAAACCCAACCCCAAATTTCATACACCCCCCCCCCATTTTCTTTCTACCTCAACTCTGTTTCTCTCTCAACATTCAAAACCCCCCAAAACACATCTGAGAAGAAAAAGAAAGCACTGCAGATCCAACCCCAACATTTCAAACAGTCCATTCTTCTTTTCTACCCAAAATCTCATTCTCTTTCAACCATCATAACTCCCAAACCCACCGGAGAAGAAAGTGGCACCGGAGAAGAAGCTGTCACCGGAGAAGAAGCTGTCACCGGAGAAGAAACTCTCACCCGAGAAGAAGAAGAATCTGACTCGGTTTATTTTGGCGGATTTGACATAATCCAAGTTACCGGAGAAGAAGCTGTCACCGGAGAAGAAACTGTCACTGGAGAAGAGTGGTGAGTTCGAGAGTACGTCGGAAGGGGTTCCGGCAAACCAACAAACAATAGGTAAGGCCACTGCTTAAAAGAATGAATATTTATTATGTTTTGATTCTTTTTTTTCGAAAAAAGCTACAGATTTTGAGGATTGGGACTCAGACACACTAATCGCTGAAATACAAAAAAAAGGAGATTTGGTTTGTTCTTTTTATATTGACTAGTGTTTTCGTAGGTAGTAAGTTGGGTTAATTAAAACATTTCCTAATTTTTTAATAGGAGTGGTGCATATTGATGTGAGCAGTGCAACTCCGCCGGCTATGGGGCGAAATGGTATGTATGTTATATTTTGTATATATGATAAGCTAGGTGACTGTACCTGGGAAAAAGGGGGTGGGCGGTTAGCATAAAATCATGTTACATGTTGGTGTAACACATGTAACAAGTGTCGGAACTCAAAATTAAATGCATATTCTTATTCCAACCCTTAACATTATCCAGATACATGTCAGAATGCCTGTTGTTATTTGAAAAAGATAAACAATTTTAAGATGTGTAACACATGTTACAATTACCTATTGTTTTGAAGTAACAATGAAAAAAGATATCTTTACTGTTACTTCAAAACAAAAAGCAATTGTAACATGTGTTACATGTATTACACATGTTAGAATTGTCTTTTGTTTTGAATTAACAATAGGCATTATAGCAGGTCTGCATAATGTTCTAAAGTGTAACACATGTAATACGTCTTACGTTGGTTAAGAAAGATTGTAATATAAGAGCTACATGTCTAACACATGTTACAAATGCCTATTGTTTTGAAGTAACAATGAAGGAATCTTTTTTCACAACATTATGCAGATACATGTTAGAATGTCTATTGCTACTTCAAAACAATAGACATTTCTAACATGTGTAACACATCTTAGAATTCCCTATCGTTAACAATGAATTTATCTTTTTTCCCAAACCCCCTGGCATAAGGCCCACATGTGTAACACATGTAAATGTGTCAGAAATGTAAAAAATGCAGATCTGTAACACATGTTACAATTGCTTATTGTTTTGAAGTAACAGTAAAGATATCTTTCTTCACAACCATTTATCTTAATAGTTAGATGTGTAAGACATGTAATACGCCTTACGTTTGTTACAAAAGATTGTAAAATAAGAGCTACATGTGTAACACATGTTACAACTGCCTATTGTTTTGAAATAAGAATAAAGGAATCTCTTTAAAATGCCTATTGTTACTTCAAAACAATGGACAACTCTAACATGTGTAACACATCTTAGAATTGCCTATCGTTTTGAAGTAACAATGAATTTATCTGTTTCCCAAACCCCTTAGCATAAGGGCTACATGTGTAACACATGTACAACTGCCAGAAAATTAAAAAAAGGCAGATCTGTAACACATCTAACACATGTTACAAATTATTTTGAGGTAACAGAAAAGGTTGTAACATACGAGCTACATGTGTAACACATGTACAACATGTTTCATATATTAGGTGTAATATATCTACTAACTTGTTTGTCTGGTAAGTAGCATCGAACGCTAACACATCCCCAAAAGCCTTGTAGTTTAGCTTGGAGATCTCATTAGCCCAAAACACAGCATTCAATTTCCCATCAGATACAACAAAGTCGTAGTAGAAGTTTGGAAGACTTTCCCTTCGATCACGAAGGCGATCCATAAAACAAAAACAAAAACAAAAGCTATACGACGACAAACAAATACGAAAGGTTGTGCTAACATATGTTACATGTTTTTTTAGTGCTTGCAGGGAGGGAGTTGGTTCCACCGGATAATAGTTGTTTGAAGTGTATGGTAACTGTTTACATATGTAACCTTTTTTTTGGTGGTTTTACTTAGTTTTTTATGTGTGAAATGATGCAGATAAAAACTCAAAATTTGGGGAGACTTCAAGTTCAGGGGATAATTGGGCAGGGTAGCTAGTGTTAGTTATGTTACTACTATTTTTTTAATTAGTAGATTAATAATGCTGGACTGTAACTTGTGTTATTACGACTTGACCATAGCAGTTGCATCCAAACGAGAAGGGATCTTGGCAGGAAGAAAGAGAACCACAATATCGGATACGACAAAAGGTGGTCATAAAGCGAAAGAAGGTAGATGGAGAAACCGATGAAGAATGGGAACAATAAGTTGATGAAGGGCATGTGGTGGGTACCTTTGACGTTGTACAGAAGTTACCCTCTAGTGTAACACATGTTACAAACATGGGTTACATATGTTCAACCCCTTTGTTACCAAAAATCGGGGCTGCACATATGTAAGACATGTTTGTAACTAATGTTACACTAGAGGGTAACACATGTATGATCAGTTTTGGATCATTTGTATATATTTTAAGCCTGTATAAACCTACAACATCGAAACCCCCAAAAAGGTTACACATGTTACGACAGAATGGGAAATGTGTAGTAGCGTTCAATACTGTTGTTTCACTCTATAGTGTGTAACATGTGTGACATGGCGCTTGTCAGCAAAACATATTACTTGTAAGGTGATACGGTTGTATCTTTAAAATATGTTTACCTATAAGTACTTACATGTTACAGGTTGTATCTTTAAAACATGTTTAAACTGGAAACTAGAAACATTTACAAAATATAAAGCAGAGTTACACAAGATGTAATATGTGTAAGCTAGAAACACTTGTGTAACATTTCGGTGTAACACATGTTACATGTTGTATCTTTAAAACATGTTTACCTATAAGTACTTACAAAATATAAAGCAGAGTAGGAACACAACTTTTAAGGATGTTACACACGTTGTAGAGAAGATGTTACATGTGCACACACAATTAACATGTGTAACATGGCGACAAGTGTCATGTGTGATCTTTTTTTGTTACTCAAGGGTGCTAAACGTATTACAACGTTCATAACGCACGTAAACTTATACTAACATCCGTCCCTATGTCCATAGATGATCTAGAACATACTCCACGTTACCATCTTTAATGCAGGTTTTTTTATCTACTACTAACATTGTTAATAACAACTCTAGGTACATATGTAACATGAAGTGTATCGTTTGTCCCTTTAACTAATAACATTGTTAATAACAACTCTAGGTACATATGTAACATGAAGTGTATCGTTTGTCCCTTTAATTCGTTACACTAGTTACATATATTTATAGTTATATATATTACTTGTTTATAACATATGTAACACATGTTTATAACATATGTTACACTATGGGGTAACATATGTAACACGTGTATAACCATCTTACACATGTTACATATAGGTGTTACATGTGTTACAACGTCACGGTTACACATGTTACATATAGTTATTGCATCAAAAAAAAATTGCCTTCGCAACAACATCCGTATTCATCCAAAAATGGGCATACTAACAATGAAAATAAAAATGAATTTTATATCAATAGTTGTAATGCTTCTAAAAATGGTCTTCACAACAACATCCATCTTCACAACACATAGCAGCCAACCAAAAAACCCACCATCGTCACCACGAAAACCTGATGATGCGTTGTAATCCTTCGGCGGGCTTCGCTTCTTGATAACCATCTTCATCTTGAACACAAAACATCTTTTCACCTATGAACAAAAAAAGTACATCAATATTAATCTTCTATAGTTAAAACTTATTAATCTCCTATGTAATATGTGTAACGTGGCTATACATGTGTTACCTCTCTAGTGTAACACATGTTACAAACATGTGTTACATATGTGCAACCCCCCTTTGTGTCTAAAAAAGGGTTGGGGTAACTATAAGTAACATGTGTAACGTTGTTACTACATATGTGGCTAATTATCCCACAAAAAACATGACCTTTTATTTGTAAAATAAACGAGATATTCCAAATAAATTATGAAGTTTATACATTTTGTATCATTTTTATATATTACCCTTTTAATGATGTTATGGGTAACATTTAATGTTATATTACCCTTTTCTGACATTATGGTTTACGTGCTTCATGGAATGGTTTACAACAACATTTTTATGGTTTACTTTTAATGATGTTATGTGGTACATGTAATGTTATATTACGTTCAACAATACTCCTCTTTACGAGATGTAATACTTCTTCTGATTTTAAGAGAATCTATTTATGTTAACATATGTTACATCTTCAGGGTTTTGGTTCCTGGAAGTTGTAATGTAATACATAAGGTAACAAAAGTGGCAAAAGGGTTTTATATGAACTTAAATATATAAAAATGATCCAAAAACTATCATAAGTTAACAAAAATCTAGCTATGCTTTGCTTCTTGATAGCCATCTTCATTTTGAACACAAAACATCCATTCACCTATGAACAAAACAAGTACATCAGTATTAATCTCCTATATGTTATAATTTGATTAAAATAAGACAGGTTTAACACATGTTACTCTAATATGTTTACCTAATAAGATAGGTTTAATACATGTTACCCTAATAAAGACAGGTTTACCTAATATGTTTTTGATAAAAATAATGCAGGTTTAATATATGTTACCTAATTTGATAAAAAATAAGACAGGTTTAACACATGTTACCTAATCTGTTTTTCTGAGTTGAAATTGCACAGTCTCCTACACAGTTTATGGCCATTATTCTCAACATGTTTTGATCTAGCTTTTATTTTTCAAACAAAAAAGCAAACAAACCAACAGTTCATCAAACCAACCTTTTGTCCCCAAGAATATTGCATATAACAAAACTCGAATTCAGCATTATCTCAGCCAAGTGAACATCTCAATCCTAAATTTTATAAAACCAACTCTCTAATAAACCAATTAAGCACATAATAGTTGTCATGGGATCCTACTTGAAATCTTATAAAAAATCACAACATCAGATATGAACAAGAAGACACATATTTCTACTCTCATTCAAAACAACTAACAATTTTGTATCAGATTAAAAGTCGCAAAAACACGAGACATTCGAAGTAAACACCTACCGATCGACGAGCTATGAGACAGATGGTTGTCTGTTCCGTCAATCATCAGAAAAAAAACCGTAATAGCTACATTTCTGGCGACATTTATCGGAAAAAAACGGAGGAAACTTACTTGGTTCTGCACTTGCTTCTTGATTTCTTCCATTTCCGGCGACATTTACCGGATGATAACAACCGAAATGTGGCTCTCAAATCTAGGGTTTTCCTCCAAACGAAAACCACCATCGTTTTTTCTTGTTTCTCCAATGATCGCCGTACAATTTTGTGCTCAAATGACCGTCGGCAATGTTTGGATCTGCAGTGCTTTCTTCTTCTTCTTCTTCTTCTTCTTCTTATTCTTCTCCGGCGGGTTTTGGGGTTTTGAATGTTGAGAGAGAAATAGTTGAGGTAGAAAGAAAATGGGGGGTTTGAAATTTGGGGTTGGGTTTTGACTAAAAAGGTGAGGGGTTGATGGCTGGAAAAGTTACCTTTGATGGGGTGGGGACAGAGTGAAGTGATAGCTTCAACAAAATGACCAAATTACCCTTTGAACATGTGTTTTAAAGAGATTATGTGGATGAATCTTGTCCACACAATCCAGGTTTCCCAAGTTTTCTTGATTAAATGGGTTTTCCCTATATACTTACATTATATATATATATATATATATATATATATATATATATATATATATATATATATATATATGGGAAGGTTTATTTGAGAAGAAAATTTAATTGAGAAGAAAAAAAAGAAGGGTAATTTTGTAAAACATTAAATAGTTTTTTCACTTATCTCATTTATTATCATTTTTTACTAATTAATTAGTCATAAAGGGTGGAGATACAATAGGAAGTTAATTTGGCTAGGAAGGCTAGGAAGTGATCTTGACCATCCATTTAGTTAATCAATGGCTAAGATTAAATCAGGGAAATTGAAAAGAAGAAAAGAGGCGCGTGAGTTTGTTCAAGGGCATTCTAGTCAATCCAAGCCAATAGTTTCTCTCTCCTCCATTTCCCCCCCCCCCCCATTTTTTAAACGTTAATAACTCTTTCATACGACATTATTTTTTTATAAAAATTGCACCAAAAAAACGAGCGTTTTTTTATCTTTAAAACGAGTATACTATTGCTATATTTAAAAAAAAATTTAAACCCAGTTGTGTAAAACGCAATAGAAAAACCACCAGTTACGTAAAACGCAATGAAAAAAAAAAACCTAAAAAATGACATTTTTCTAAAACGCAATGCACCAAAAAAACACAAAGAAATGACTTATTTGTAAAATGCAATGGCCAGAAAACACAAAGAAATGTCTTATTTCTAAAACGCAATAGACTGAAAACACATAAAAAAATGTTTTACCTAAAACGCAATGCACAAAAAACACAAAGAAATGTCTTATTTGTAAAACGCAATGGCTAGAAAACACAAAGAAATGTTTTATTTGTAAAACGCAATGGCCAGAAAACACTTAAAAATGTCTCATTTCTAAAACGCAATGACCTAAAAAAACAAAAGAAAGTGTTCTCTGTAAAACGCAATGGACTGAAAACACCTAAAAATGTGTTTTACCTAAAACGCAATGACTAAAAACACTTCAAAAATGTGTTTACCTAAAACGCAATGACTAAAGATACTTAAAAATGTGTTTTTTTTTCTAAAACGCAATAGCCAGAAAACACATAAAACTCTCTTATTTCTAAAACGCAATGGACACATAAAGCTGTTTCTGAACTGTTTGTGAATTATCTGTGAACTGTCTGAATTGTCTACGAATTACTGTCAACCCCAGCCAGGGGCTCTGCCCCTTGGACCCCGCCAGGGGCTGCCGCCCCTGGGACCCCGCTACCGGGGGCTGCCGCCCCCGGACCCCCGCCAAGATCGTAAAACGCATTGACTAAATAAAAACCCAGATCGTGAAAATGAAATTAAAGAATTTCTTACGTGGATCGAAGCCGGTTTCTTTATCAATTGACGAAATTTGAAATGATAGAAACACTTATCAGCGATTGAATCGAACAAATCGAGTGATTATCTTCAAAATCACCGGAAAAAACAAGATTTTGTATGAAATTAAACTGGGTTTTCTTCAAAAAAAAACTGAAGAACACGTTGATCGGGGGTTTGAATCATTGATTGGTGATGAAAATCGCACTATAATGTAGTGATTATTGAGATAGAAAGTGAAGAAATGGTTGAAGATGGTGGGTTTTGAAAATGGTGGGTTTTGAAGTTACTGGGTTTTGAAAAAGGAAAAAGAAAGGGTTGGATTGACTAAAATACTCTTTTTCTTTATTTTAAATGTTGCCACATGTCATCCTCTTATTGCTTCCTATCCTTTCTAGCGAAATTAATCTTCCTATTTGATCTTTTCCCTAGTCATAAAAACTATTATCCTCCACACTAACTTTTTTGCCTACACACATCAAAAGTTATCCTACATATTTCGAAATTCATCCTACACGTTTGAATTTATCCTACACAACTCGTAATTTATCATACACATCTCGTAATTTATCCTACACTTTAAATTATTTTATTTTTGTGAAAAATATATATTTTGAATATAAGTTACAAATTATTTAATGTAGTTAGCTATTAAAGAGAAACTACAAATTTATGACCTATGTAGATTTACCAATATACCCTTATAGTAACATTAAATAATTATATTAAGTAAAGTAAAATAAAGCTATTTTATTGATTAAAATTTCTTCTTTTTTCTTCTTACAAAAAATTTCTTCTAATTTGAACTCTCCACTATATATATATTATACAGGGTGGGGTTCTAGAGTGAACACTAGTGTATTTGCGAACTGAGTGAACAAATCCTGGCCATTGATCTACACACGTGTATGGCCAGGATCTCATCATCAAACGTAAAATACACTAGTGTATTTCAACATCAAATTCTAGCTATTGATCTACACACGTATATGAACAGGATTAGTTCACTCAGTTCGCAAGCTACAATAGTGTTCACTCTTGAACTTAATCATATATATATATATATAAACGGGATCAGGAGAAAACGCTCAAAAGTGTGAGAACGGTGAGAATGCATCCTGGCCCAACACGTGTCCCGCGGCATAGAGAAGGGCGGAGGGGCTTTTTTGTCTTTTCATTCTTCTTTTATTTTCCCTACGCGGTATGATATTTTGTGGCGTCTAAGTTTTTTTTAGGCGTTAATTGTATTTTTTAAACTTTTTGGCGTTGAATTAATTGTTTTTGTGTCACATGTATAACTTTTTGCCGTTAAAGCGTTTTCTGGTTAATTTTTTGGCGTTTTTGGCCTTTTGTGTAAAAAGTCACTACGAGTCATTAAAATTTGCATAAGATTACAGAAGACCAATTTTTTTTGGCGTTTAGTGAATTTTTTGGCGTTTAATACCCCTTTTTACAAGGTGCTTTGTGTCACACCCTGACTTTTGCGGAAGCTTGGTTATTTGGTGTGACTTCTTAATACCATAGCAACAATCATAACAATGCTATATGATAAAAACACGAGATGTTTATCCATTAAAAGAGTTTAGAAAATACCACAACAACATTATCTGAAAGCATCAATACCAAATTAAGTTACAAACTATGACGTGTTTAAACAAGTTCACAAGACTCAACAAAAGTACTTAAAGAAAACCCGAGTTTAGAATCATGTATCCCGTCCAGGATTAGGATACACCCTCTAAACTCAACAACCATGGATAACATCTTTTATTTCATTACGCAGCTTGACCACACATGCATACCCTGCCAGATCCACTAGTTTCCTGAAATGCATGTAGTTTGAAAAATCAACAAAAGTTGAGCGAGTTCATGTGTATGTGAGTATGTATAAACCTTTAAAGTATGTCTGTATGTATGAAAGTCCCTGGTATGTAGCAATAAGGAAAAAGAGATCACCAATGGGTTGCAAAGCCACTGATATGTGTGAAATGGTGCATGAAGTACTCAAACCAACAAAATTGTCTCCGGGAATAAGACATAGTCACCACATGGGCCACCCTGGTCCCCATGGGTGTGGGCTCGCTACACCCAAATAGATCTATCACTCATGTCCCTCGGTCCTATAACGAGGATTAATGGCCTTAAGTGTTATACCCACCTTTCACATGATCTAAGTAGTAAACCCTCCTTAAGCTAACCATACCATGTATAAAAATGTCTGTAATAATTGTAACATGTATTTCACCCCCGAAGTATAAAACTGAAAACAATTAAAAGAAAATGGGGACATGAACTCACTGTAGTGCGTCTTCAGTATCGTCAACTCAAATCTCCGCAGCTAATCACGACTACCTACAGTGTACCAACGTCTATTAGACGAATGGGCCATGCCTTGGCTTAGAGTTTAACGTTTTGAGTTGCGTTCTTAAGTTATTCCAAGTTATAATTATTTGTTAAAATAATAATTATTTTAACTTTAAATTATATTTAACTTTGGAATAATTGTTTAACCAATATTTTTGTATTAATACTTCTCAAGTATTTTAATTCTGTATTTCCTTCCCAAGGATGGGGGTATTTATACATGTATATTGTAGTTCCAAAATAATATATTTTTATGTCCCACTTAGAGAAGATATATACAACTTATTTGTCAAAAATAACGTATTCCGAAATATATATATATTTTTCCCAAAAATAATATATTTTTACTTCTTTTACCTCCAAAATAATGTTTACCAAAAATATATGTGTAAGAGTATTTTCCAGAATATTTCATAAGTTACGTTTTTGCGTTCGGTTTCACAATATCAAGTGTGTAACTTAAATATTTATTCCTTGTGATTTTTGGTATTATTGTGGAGTTGTAAATGTCATGGTAATTTGTAAGTTATATTATTTTACCCTAAAATAATATAACTAGTTCACAAATTATACAAGTATTCACACAAGCGTTTTAGTATACAAAATATATATTTATCCATTTTATATGTAAAAATCAACCTCCGATACTTTGTATTTTTGTAACAAAACCTATGGCGAAGTTTATTTTGAAAAACAAAGCTAAAACATATTTGTAAACACTTGTTAGAAAATAATTTCTAAGTGTTGGAATTTTTTAGAAAATTTTGCCATAGTTTCCTTTGTAAATGGAGGTGTCCATGCTAATAAGCATATCATTTTCTTTTCGAAAAATCATTCAAATCAATCAACAACCATACTTTAAACAATATTACACTTACGAAGTGCGAAACTATTCTATTTATAACACAACATGAACTTGATTTTTATAAAAATGCGCAGTAACTCGGTGAAGTGTTTTAGTGGGTTTAGTTACCCTCCAAAGTGTGTTTACTTTTGTTAAAATCTCATTCTCGGGATTTTTAGATGTTCACAACTTGTGAACATATTTTACAAAAATATTTATTTACAACATTTTCATGTTTCACTAGCATCCGTATACTTATTTTATTTCTAAAAATAGTGTAAGTATATGTAAGAATCATGATCTTTCAAAAACCGTCTTTCAAACTTGGTTTGTTTAGAAAAATCATTCACAAGACTTGGATTTACAAGTTTACTAGTTCATTTGGTTGTTACTTTGCAAGAAAATCATTTTTACTTTCAAGTTCATGTTAGTCTAGAAGATGATTATTTCATGAAAGCACATAATCATCTCTAACTTATTAAACCATGTTTTTAATCATGCTCTAACAAGTTCCATATGATGATCAATCATCATATTACTAGAAATCAACAAGTATCCATCCACATATTCAAAACAACCACATTTTAACATTATTTCATCATGTTTCATCTTCTTTAAGCTCATGTTTCATGATTCAAGATTCAAGTCTTTTAGTGTTCTATTTATTTCATCATAATATATCTATTAACCACTAAGAATATGAAATAAACAAGGATCAGAGAAGTCTTGCAACTAGCTTAAAGCTAGGGAAGAAACAATGGAGAAAATGAGTGGATAAAAGCTTGTGGTGGTGGTCCTTCAAGACCCGTGAACACCGAGCTTCGTTAAACGCCTTGTAACACCTTGTAGTACACTTGGATTACTTGGATGGAAATCGAAAATGGGTGGTGTGTATAGGGTATGTTCGGCCGCAAGCTTTTGAGAGGGAGAGAGTGAGAATGTTGTGATGTTGAAGATGGTGAACTAGTGTACATATAATCTCTACTAATATATCCAATGGTTAATGTGTTGGTGGAAGTACAAACATAATCTACATAATCCCAATGAGATCATTAGGAAGATATGGAAGAAGATTTAAACAAATCTTTGGGGTGTGGGGCCACATGAGCCGAAAATCAGCCAAAAAAAAGGGGGGTTTAAGTGTAAATTAGATGGTAAGTAAGATGATTAGTAGGGTGTTAAGTGTAAGTCTTGAGTCTAGTATGTTACATGAATTATGTAGTGTGTTATAGTGCTCGGGAACCATACCTAGCTCAGAAAAAGTGAAACAATGTTTCTGGTAATATTTTAGTGTTCCGGGTAATGTCCGGTTGTACGGTTAGATATCGTTCCATTAAAGTGCTAAGTTATTCCGTATAGTGTCTTTCACTTTTTGTGACAGTTTCAATTCCCGACACTTAGGAAAGTATACAAGACCATTTTGCCATATTTTTGCACCTTACTAGCATGTTAAAATGCTGAATTTTGTTAATTAATGCAGAATTCTGCACTTAGAGTGGGTTTTAGGCACTTTTCGGCACCTAAACTATCACCTAGTGACGCAGTTTTATGGTCCTTACTTCCCTACACTCCCTATCAATGTAGTATCTTGACTTTGGCTCATATTGGGCCTCTATATATTTTCTGTCTATGTGCTGGCATTGTCAGCATGTTTCGGAGTTATCCGCTCACTGTGCTAACTGTGCTTTGTGCATCAAGTTTGTCACTTAAGTTTGTTTTTAATAAATGGTGTGACAGTATGAAATGTGATGCACATGTATGTATGATGCAGAAATTATAAAGCAGTTTATATCATCAGTTGTAATCAAGCACAGTCATTAAGCACAAATTTAATATTAATTAATCGTACGGATACATGTAATTATGAGGGTTGTCACACTTTGCCAGCAGTTGTTCTCCCAGTTTTCATACTACCGGCGTTTTGGTGTTTGTAGTTTTTGGCGTTTTATATAATAATGTATTTTATTTATATAACAAAACAACATATAACTTTATATCAAAACAATATAAAATGAAAACAAAAATAATACAAAATGGTAATCTAATTTTTCTTCCGAATCTTCAATGTCATCAGCCTCTTCTTTTCTTGAATTTGTTTTTGGCGTTTTGATCCTTTTTGAAATCTTTAGCTAGATGCCAACTTTCTTTCATAAAACCCGTTTTTTTTAGTTGTAGCTGCTTAGTGGCAACCTGTTTTTTGGTGTGATATTCTTGTTTGGTGGCATGTCATTAAAGATCAACTCTTGCTTGATGCTATTTGTAATAATGGAGTCCAAAATAGCATTTTATCCTTGTGTTGATCTCTTTATTCCATTCAAATAATCATCAAGAACATAGCTTACATGATGACATATCAATGTCATCAGTCTCTTTTTCTTGAATATTTGTCATCTCATTTAGCAAAATATTATTGAGTTAACCCCCACAGAAAAATGATGCATTTCAGTGAAAGCTTTGCCATCTGTGGCGTTTTAAAGGGAGTGGTTTCTAGAGGATATGGATGCCATCTTCTAAGTTTGGCGTTTTTTTTAAATGGCCTTATGCAGAACAACATGTCAAAATACAATAACGGAGTAAATAAAATTTTAAGCAAGAAAGATATTTTTTTGTTAATTTTGGCGTTTTGTTAGGGTTAACCATTTTTAGTATTTTTTTGGCGTTTTGCTAATAAAAGATAGAAATATATCATTTACTTATCTTAAAAAGAAAAAAGAAGATTACATTGAAGAAGAAAAAAAAGACGAAAAAAAATTAAAATCCTTCGTCAGAAGGTACTTTATCTTAATAGTATCCATCAGTTGTGTCATCTTCTTCCTCCTCGGAGTCTTCATCTTGATCTTCATCCATGTCATCATATTCACCTTCATCAGCTTCTTGTTCCTGAAGATTTTGAAGCCTCCACCTGAACATGTCTTGCATTAACTCCAATTTTGAGTCTATTTCTGGGTTGGTACAGGTGGCGTTATGCAATTCTTCCATGAAACCCAGTCGCTGCTTTGTCATGATGTTCTCTAGCCAGTTGACTTGTTGCTCTCCGCTGTCGAATGTAATCGTCACCATGTCTGTTTCATCATCAAAACGTCATGATGTCATGACAGGGTATGGCTTCACATTTCCTTTGATTAGTCCAAATTTGCTGGTTAATGCTTTCATAAGCATATGCGTTTCATGGCATTCGTTGTCTAGAGCGATGCCAATGGATAGGATTTGCCTCTGTATCTCTTCTTCCATCTTTAGAATAGCCCTGATTGTCTTAACATACACCCTCCTTCTGTTGTCCAAATGGATGACGTATCGCCTGATTCCCAGAGTGTATCTCCACGAAACGATTGTTGCCATTTTTGGCGTTTTGTTTAGTTTGGCGTTTTTTGGTTAAAGATATTTTTTTTTTTTGCAGAAAATGGATAGATTGAAGTGATTATTGAAGCTTTGTTTTTACGTTTGTTTATATAATGATGTTTTTGGCGCGTAATTTAGGAGGGAATTTCTTCTAATAAATGTTAATAACTGTAATTCAGTTATTTGTGTTGTTTCATCTTCCTGTAATATTCAACGCGTTTTATTTATAATTTTTGGCGTTTTGTTTTTAATGACGTTTTATTTTTTTTATGGCGTTTTATCATATGATGGCGTTTTGAATATGAGGGGTAAAAAGACCCTTTTACCCTTAATGAAGCGCGTCCCACCTAATAATATTGATGTTATTTACGAAAACGCCACCGCGCAATCTAGTCCATGGATTGTTTTGATCGGACGATCCATAATCGTTCTTACCGTTCTCATACTTTTCACCGTTTTCTCTAAATCCCGACCATATATATATATATATATATTGATATAGTATAGATTATACCAAAATTATAAATTTACATAATTAAAAAGGGAGTTATTAATTTTTCTAGTATTTTTGAAAGTTCTTACATCTGTATAAGTTCTACAAAATACAAATTTACTTTGATTTTTAATACTCACTAGCAGGAATGTGAATTTCTGACATGTCAAAAAACACAAAATTTATTGATTTCGATTGTGCTAAACGGGGTCGAATGAGGTTCAGGTTAAACCTATGACCCCGTTTGGCCAAACAGTCCATGTGAAGTTCAACATGACGAGTTCACTAATTAACACGTCTACCTCCTTTATTTTATTTTATTAACAAAAGAAATATGTTTTAAGGCATAACTTAAATTAATTGTAGATTAACAATCATCATCTTCTAAATTAAGGCTGTGTCATGTTCACATATTTTATGATCAAGACAATTAACACCACACACCATTCTCCAAAAGTCCAACCTTGAGCCAATTAAAATATCAACGTCTTTACGCACAAATTCGGTATGTGTCGGCCAGGTTTCAATCTTATCTTAAACCTATAAAAATTGGTCCAACAACGTAGCGGCCGTGCCGACTCGACAGCATGTCCCATTAACAGCCGCCAACGCACACACCTTCCTCCTTAAATACCCACTCATCATCCTCAATTTCACCACCACCACCCAAAAAAAAAAAAAAACAAAAAAAAACGAACCACCACTATGGGTGCACAACACCACCACACCGCCCAAAACTCATCAACCCGAAAATCCCAAAACACAAAACCTTACCGAGGAATTCGCATGCGAAAGTGGGGCAAATGGGTTGCGGAGATTCGTGAGCCGAACAAGCGCTCACGAATCTGGCTGGGTTCATACTCCTCGCCTGTAGCCGCAGCGCGGGCTTACGACACGGCCGTGTTTTATTTACGCGGCCCGTCGGCTCGGCTTAATTTTCCGGATAAGATCGGGGATGATGGGTGCGGGTTGTGTGATTTATCTGCGGCGGATATACGGAAGAAGGCGACCGAGGTTGGAGCGAAGGTGGACGCGCTGCAGAACGAAGGCGCGGGCGCTTGTCGAAAGTTATGTGAGACTGAAAGCTATTCGGGTCGGGTTTGTTTGAACACGGATTTGAATGAGTACCCGAGTCCGGAATCTTCGGATGAGAATGATGAGAATTAACGGTGTGATGATGAAGAAGGCTGGTTGTTGTTTATATGTGGGTTGACGGCGTTAGTTTCAGAGGGATGGACAGTCGGAAGGGTCCTGTTTTTTTATTATTATTTGGTGGGTCGGGTCGGATCGGGTTAGGGGTTAGTTTATGCAGATGGGTAGATTGGAGAATCCGAAAGGGATGAATATGTTAATGTTTTATTTTCCGAAAACTGAAAAGGAATGGAAATTCTGGTACTTTTGTTGTTTTTTAGATTAAGAAACACAAAATTAGTATAAATCTGAATACATATGTATATGTATATGCATATGATTTAATGTTTTAATCTGAACTAATGTTCTGACAAGTTCATCTAATAATTAACCATTTGATTTCTCTTTTTAGGTTCTAAATTTAACTCTAATTAGCATCGCTTTAAGGATATTGATGGTGGCAATACAGTTTAGAACTAGGCTTCTCTGGAGTTAGCCAATTCAAAACCGAGCCGTAGAGGGTTTTAACGCAATGGGCCTTCAGGAGAGCGGATTTTCCCAAGAACTGGTGGCTTGGTGGCTCGGGTATGCATCCAATTCTGGCTGTTATGGAGGAGGATATACATTTGCTCGATTGGGGCATTCTATGATGCTTATCCGGTGATTTAATTCGTCGTTCAAAAAAATAAATGATAAGACTACCTCCAATGCATCCTTAATACCCTTGCCCTTTGCAGGCCCTTACAAGCCCTTACCATTGGAGCAAGGGTGCCCTTTGAGGCCCTTACTAATGGAGCCCTTAATTATGGACGGGTGTTTGTATTGGTTTTGGTGATAAGTTGGGCCCAAACTATAAGAAAAATAAGGATATTTGTGTGTAGTTGATAGGTGATGAGGTGGAAATTAAGGATATTTGTAGGGTTGGAGATAAAATAAAGGTTTTAAGGATTTGTAAGGATATGATGTGGCAGACGACGTGGTAGCTAAGGATGCTTAAGGGCGTCCGTAGCATTGGAGATAGTCTAAGTGATGACTGAATGCAGGGGCGTAGCTTAGTTGATACCCGTGGGTGCACCCCCCCCCCCCCCCAATGTTTCAGTTAGAAGTGTAAAATTTTCGATTTTTCGTCCAAAATTTTAAAAATTATAAAGGATTGCCCCCTCCAATTATTTTGCCTAAATATTTTATATAATATATATATTGGGTTCCATAAATCCCCCCCCCCCCTCCACCACAAACACACACCACAAAACTTTTGGTTAAGCCCCGTCACTTGCTGAATGTCATACCATTACACCTTATGTTATTATATTCATACGTGAATATTTTCTTAAATCTATATTACGTCCAATATATTGTGTAAATATCTGGAATTATTAGTTGATTATTGACATAGATTGTAAGGACCTGCATAAATGTCCCCCAACACTCCGTAAGTGAAAACCCGGACCCCTAAAACCCTAATCCTTAAGAAAAACCAAGAAATTTGAAATTTTGGATCGCTCGCGGGCCGCGAAAAACATAAGGATAGTCTACGCGGGCCGCAACAGCAGGTGATGCGACCGGATAAGCTTTAGGCCACGTGTCGCACACGTGGCGGGCCTACGCGTGACACGCTAGCCCTAGCCGTAGCTAGGGTGGCCCTCACGGGCCGCGTAAGATGTTGTTAGGGTTTACGTGAGCCGCGACAAACTCAAAATTCAGCTATAAACTGCTCGTGCATGGGGCATTCACCTGTGCTCAAAAATTTTACTCTAAAAATGTTCTGTGCTGCTCAAATTCATAAATTTCAGTAGGGAAACGCTGCTACGAGTACGGGGTATTAACTCGATCAGTGCTACGATACAATGTCCGATGGATGTTTAAGTGCTGCCCGAATCCGGGCTATACTTTGTCATTCGTCGTGAGGGTTTTGATTTCGTGAGTTTATCATAAATGTTGTATTAAGTTACTGACCTAGTTTCGTGTGCATTGTTATTTAACTAGGTTACAAGGATAAATCAGTAGGCAATGTTCTGTCCAATTAAACTTGCAATGTGAGTCATTATCTTTTTATCAAACTGCTTTACAAAACCCTAAATGTTTTCCAGTTATACTTTGCAGTGATTAAGTCTTTGCTAATCTTTAATTACTGGCAGTATGTGGGGGTTTTGTGCTGTCACACCCCGATATTTCCATGTATTACCGGTGGACCCGGTGGGGAGTATCGTGACGTAGTTGATATCATCATAGTCAAACAACACAATATTAAATGCACAGCGGAAGCAAAAGATAAATATATTACAATCCGATATAAAGTAATGTCAAAGTATTACAAACGGAAAGTAAAGGATCCACAGGCGGATCAATTAAAAGATAATTGTTCAACAGATTTTGACATCTAAGCTTGCGAGACTCTTTATTGATGCTAGGAGTAGCCAGCCTATTCCGATTAGTACCTGCACTTAGCCTTTTTGGGAAAATACGTCAGTTTACACTGGTATATACAATTAACTGACTCATTTTGAAAAGGTTTAATAAAAATTGATTTGAATGCATGTGGCACAAAAATATCTTTTATAACTTGAGATAATTATTTGAATATAATCTTGTAAAAGAGTTACATGTTTCTTATACGTTCAGTAGCCCGGTTTGTGCCGGGTTAAAGATCAATAGAGACACCACATTATTTATTTTGGCACTGACGGGTGTACGCCTACACCCCGTGCTTAGGTCGTGGCCATTTCGTAAAATGATGCCAAGGATATCCGGGACATGGTCATTAACCCCCCAAAGGCTTTAAGCAAACAAAACATTTCCAAATGGAGCATTTCAATGATTTAACCTCTATTCGATTAAAGATTCAATGCCCGACCAAACGCTATTTTATATACCATACCCCAAGCCCGTATAGGGAAAATAAGTTAAAAGCATTTACCTGAGCTAAATATAAATTCAATCCCAGCCGTATATCAAATCAGCAAGTACAGATAGCTTTTACTGGGCTCCTAAATCTGGAACGAAGGTTTTGAATAACCTATTAGAATCCTAACGAGTCTTTAATTAAGCCTATGCTTAGACCGGTTAGTTTTCAAAGGAAGATATGGTTCAAACGCATGATAAAGCGAAGACCGGTTTAGAATGTGGTTTTGACCCGACAAACTTGTATGCTTGTTTAATATGGGTAACTTAAACACATTCTGGATTTTGAGACAAATATGATATGGTTTGACCCGTTTCGGCTAATATATGCAAACTAGTTACATAAGCCGATCTGAACGCGAAAAGTGCGTAACGAGTAACCATAAGAGTCATATACAAGTTTCCTAAGTTAATATGCCTTAAATATGTTGTGACATCAGTAAGATATCTTCTATTATGCCCAAGATGATTTTAAACTCAAACTATGCCCCGTAAGGGCATTTTGGTCATTTTAAAAGTTATAAAAGAGTTTAAATAATAGTCTGAGTTACAGGCCTGATTTAATCAGTAAATATACTTAATTTAATAAGTTATAACAGTAGGGTATCATATATATGTGAAATTTATTAATTATAACCATACTATGCACCGTAGGGGCATTTTGGTAATTTCACATAAGCTTAAAAGGTCAAAACTGGAATTCTGAGTTTAAAACTTTTGCTTACTGTTAAAATATAAAAATTTACTGAATATATCAGTAGGCATCAAACCTTATATGTTTAAAATAGTTTTAGTACATACTATGCGTTAAGAACGCTTAAAAAGGCGATTTGGAGCCATTCCCGGGTTTTCAAAGGAAATCTGATATTTTTATTATTCCCGAAGGCTCAAAATATGTTATTTATCATATTAGATCAGTAGAAAAAGGTTTGGTATCAAAAGGATTTGTAAAACTCATTTTATAAGCCAAATAGGGCAAAACCATCAATAACCGAATCAAGCTTAGAACTCTAAGTTATGCTCAGCCTAAAAAGAAATAAAAATTCCAAAATATTATTTTATATCAGTAGGTAAAAAGTTTGATATTAAAAATTAGGTTTAAATAGGCTATATGCTAATTATGTCGTTTAATTAACAAAAAGCTTCTTATTTACGCTAATAAGCATAACTCCTAATCTATACCTCAAAATGATGTCAAATTTTAGGGACAACTTTATAAATCAGTAGTGAAGGTTTCTATTCTTTCACTTTTTCAAAAATCACATTTTAAGGTGAAAGGGGCATAATAGTCAACATTTAAGCATTTAACGGAAACATGCATATGAATCGGATAACTAATGAACCAAGTTGTATAATCTCAGAGGGTTATACTTATAGGTAACTTGGTCCTAATGAAGCTCTAAGGAAATTCTAAACTATACTCAAACGGGTCAGAATTGAAAGTCAAAGCAGAAGTCAAACTATGCGACTTTCGGTCCCGAACCGAGCCAAAACTGAAAATTGTCTGGTTGAACATGATTAGACACGTTCTTACATTAATTACCAAGTTATGTTAATGATAAAACAGGTTGCATAGCTTCTACATTGCTAATTATGCATTAATTTGAAAATAAGCTTTCTGTTGACTTTTTATAATTAACTTTGACCCGACAATTGACCTAGTTAGAGTGGGAATCAGAGGGTGCCCTTTTAAGAGTTTATTACCCACATAATTACCAACTCAAAGCTGCTTTTAATTCGAGAATTGACTGGACCATTAGTGATTAATCACTAAGTCAAACCTTAATTACGACGGTTTGACTTTGGGCCATTAAACTAATCAAAACTGAATTAAGGAAGGTTAAGGACACTTACAATGGGTCCAATGAATAGAATGAAGGTTACTAAAAGCTCAAGATCCTTCTTGAATCAGGGACAAAGCAGGTTTGGAGAAAGGATGTGAAAAAGAACAAGTGAACCCACTCCTATATATAGGTTTTGGGACCTCGTATGATCATGACACTTGTCGGGAGGGGTAATCTGATCAAAACAGATGTCAAGTGGTCTTATAATTCTGTGGACAAGCCCGTAGTATTGAAAAAATGTGAGTATGGAGCCAACTTGAATAGAATCCAGCAATAAACAGGCTGTTTGCAGCTGTTCTGCATTCTGTGCAGGTCTCGCGGCCCGCGTGAGTGTCTGTATGGCCTTACGCGGCCCGCCTGACAGTCCAGCCCAGCAACAGCAGTTTCAAATAATGACAGAAATGGTCCCTGTGAGCCTTTAAAGTCATTTTAGGCACGTTTAAGGCCCGTTAACCTTATTTTAAGGCTCCACTTTGATGTTTAAACATAGGGAATATGAAACATGTTCAAAAACATGTCGGATGTCGGTTCGTTTGGTCGTACGGTCACGTTGTTCGTCTAATTACGACGAAACACGAACGGACGCGAAAAACGATCCAAATAACGCGACGAATGGAATTTTATCAAGCCAAACACTAAAATAAAATATTTTAGTGCTTACATAAAATTTTGGGTGCCCGGGTACAATCAGAATGCGAGATATGCGCGAAAGTGCAAACTTGTGCACTTTTTGACACTTTTAGTCCCTGCATGACTTAAAAGTTTATTTTTGCTCACCAAACACCTCTAAGCCTACATCTAAGCTATATAAAGAATAATTAGGGCATGCTTAACTCATGGTTATATTCCGGAAGGTCCGTTACCATACGAATCGGCATACTTTAGCAGTTTGACGCAATTAGTCCTTTAATCGCACAAAGTAGCGCGAAATGTCGTTTACTGACATCCAAGCCTTCCATGACCCATAATGGGCATTCGGAAGCATATACTTAAATATTACTATGCTCCGGTTCGCTTAAATGGTCACTGAACGGCGTAGATTCAAAAGTTGACGCTTTAGGTCCCTCTATTGCGCAAACTTGCGCATCTCATCATTTAATATCATCGAAATTCTCATCTAATCAACATTAGGCATTCTTGGAAGTATTATTAATCATCACGATGCTTCGGGTTTGCTAAAAGGTCATTCAGAGGTGTAATTAAACATATTGACACTTTTAGCCCCTCTAACTTGCAAAGTTGCGCGTAACTTTACTTATAGGCATAAAAACCTTAGACGGCCAATCCTTGGCATTCCCGAGAGTATAAAAAAATATCATGAAGCTCCTGGTTTGTTAAAGGTCACTCAGAGGTAAGAATTAACATGTTGACGCTTTTAACCCTTCATTGCGCAAACTTTCAATTAATTATGCAAACGGCTACACTCGATCAATAAGTGGCTCATTTGTGAATATAAACATCGTAAGAGGTTATTTAGAAACTTATTTTAGGTATGCTAACACTTCCAGTCCTTTCATAATCAAAGTTTTCGATTTTTTGAAAAATTAGTCCCTAAATTTCAATGTTTGACTTCATTAGGGTTTATTACACGTGTCAATACATCATTGGACGTGATTTTACGAGGTGTTACATCCTCACCCCCTTAAAAGAAATCTCGACCTCGAGATTTGCTAAATGCTGGAAGTACTTTCTGATGTATCATGGACTTAACTTCCACAGTATATGTTGGTCCCGTTGATACAGGATCTGATCGTAAGGAACAAGATGAATCGACTTCGTCTAATGTGCGGAATCCATTATGACGAATCACAGATTTGTTCAACACAGATTTCAACGTTTAACACTTGTATGTTCTTGCTATTGAGTGTTCTGAAAGTTACAAGGATCCGGTAGAAGTACAGACTATCCGTGCGAGTCAAAAGTTCTAACAAAGTTGCACCGGACCTCCTATTTATAGACAACCTCAGGAGACTAGAAGTGTTGTTCGTACGAGCGGGTTATCCGCGCGGATGACTTATCCGCGCGTATGACTTATCCGTGCGGATGACTTATCCGTGCGGATTGCCATCCGTGCGGATTGAACTTGTACCAACCAACACTTTTACATGCAAAACCTACTCCTGAGTTGTTGTGCTATCTACAAACATACATACAATAGATAAAAACACAGAATACAAAATATGACTACATGCTGACGGAAGCTACAGACGTTATGTACTAACAGACTCCCCCTCGGATGTAGCTGTAGTACCTTCCAGCATAGTCTTCAATTCTTCCTGTTGCGTCTTCGTTCACGCGCTTTCTCCCTTCTTTTCTGTGCCTTTTCCTCCAACATTTTTTTTCGTTTTTGTCTTCCTTCAGTCATCCACCAATTTCTGTATACAGGATCTCCATCACGCTTCCTTTCCCACTTTGGAATTTTATTTTCTTCAGATTCAATTGGTGTTTGATCTGTTGGAGGAACAATCCCCAATTTTCGTCTTCCCAACTTAGCAGCATGCTCAGCAATCTTTTTGGAACGTTGTTCACGCTTGTATACTTTTAAGAACTCGTCAATCTCCAGATCTCTCCATTTAGTCTTCCAGTATCTTCCAGAGTTGATATCTTTTGCGAAACAAACATCCACAATCTTTTGATATTGCATTGCTTGCTCTCTGTCAGGCCTCTCATAAACTATCTTGTTGTAGAACAGACAATCTATATCTTTCTTTGAGCAATTTACAAGCCACATAGGATCTAACACACAGATCCTTCTTGCTTCTCCAGTGGACTTGTTATGTAATGAGATTATTGCTTCAGCTGTAGATTGATTGTACAACCACCCTTCAAACTCTTCGTGGAAATCTTGCTCCATTGCCCGTAAAGGCATATTCTTCAAGCAACTAGGAGGCTTGACATCCAGAGTAATATCTTTTTCACCACTTTCTAAGATTCTGACAATTTGTTGTGGAAAGTGTGGTTTCCAATCAGGATATCTTTTCTGCGCTTGCAGCTTCACATAATTCCATAACCTTTGATCATGTTGCTTCACATCTAACCCATGGTAAAACTCTTTGATGTTCTTTGTTTTAACCAATTCATCTATATCCCACCATGGCAGAGTTTTGATATCAGCCAAGAACTCAAAGTACTGTACTCCTTGTTCTCTTCTGATTGCATAAACTTTTAAGTCTTCCAAATATCCCCAAGAGAGAATATCACCCCAAGAGAGTTCTTTGTCGTGTGTGAAGAATTGAAGTGCCCTGAGTTTCTTTCTCTCTTTTGGCATGACTTTGTACCATTTCTTTCTTTCTTCAACAAGATTTTCTCTCGGTATGGTATCTGGAATACCTTCTGTAGATACTTTCTCCACTATCTTTCTCCTGATTTCTTCTTCATTTCGATCTTTGAACATTTCCGACAACGAAGGAAATGTTTCATCAATTCCAGAATAATGAAAATCAACTTCATCATCAGATGAATCTGAAGCATCTTCAACAATTACTTCGTTGTAATGATCGGCTTCAAAGGCATATCTAGATTCAAATACATCTTCAGAAGTCTCAGGAATTTCATCTTCAATATCGAATTTAAATTTCCCTTCTTGCAATCCCAATTCTTCTAACATCTCTTCCCTTGACCTTCTAACCTCAATCTCTTCCTGATTTTTATCATGTAAGAAAATGACGGTAGGATTTGTGAGGAATACCTGATCCATGTGCTGCTTTCCAGAAGTAGAAGATTCTTGCTGATCATCATCTTCTTGTTCATTGATTTGATCATTCAGAAACTCCTCAATCTTTTGTTCATCAATAGGATTCTTCACAATCAATCCTGAAGCACCTTGATCATCGTCATCATTCTTCTTATCATCATCTTTCTCATCATCGTCATCTTTCTTTTCATCGTCTTCTTCATCTTCATCTGCTTCATCATCTCCAAGAAGTTCTTCATCAGAATCACTAACTTCCTCTCCACGAGCCTTCTTTGCTTCTTTTCTCCTTTTCATAATTTTCATTCTGTAAAGAGCTTCTTTTACGTTGAGAGGCACAGTATATGCATCACCTATAAGTACAAATTGCTTTGTCTTGAATTCTAATAGCAACACTTCTTTGGCCTTTTTCTTCTTTTGTTCAACAACAACTCTACGAATGATTTGATCAGAATCAATGATTTGAGAAGGTTCTCCAACTAACATGAAATCTTGACCATGTACAACTTGTTCTTGAGCACTTTCAGCATCAATCATTTCAGTATCAATTTGACTTGAAGAACCACCAGCTTCTTGAACATCTTCAACTATGCTTTTGTTCTTTTGTATCGCATCTTCAGCTAGTCTTCTTTCTCTTTCAAGTCTTCTTTCTTCAACTTTTCTTACTTCAATTTTATTGAAGACAGCATGAACATCCTTTTTCAAAAGATTTTCCACAACAGAATATAGCATCTTAAGTTGTTCATCTTTCATCACTTTGTCTGCTTTCATGGCTTCCATCTCCAACTTCATAGCTTTTATTTCATTTGAAGTAGCTTCACTCATTTCACTGAGAAGCTGATTGAGTGTCTGATTTACATCTTGGAGATTCTTTGTTTTCTCATTCAATGAAGATATTTCTGCCGTAAGAACTTCAATCACTTTAGTATTATTATCACTATCTTCCTTTATTTTCTTCATGGTGTCTTCATCCTGGATTAACACCGATCTAAGTTGATCATGAGCTTTCATTATTTTATTAACTTGCTTTAACAAAAGATCACGTTCGTTTTCAGCCTTTTCTTTTTCTTTTTCAAGCTCTTTGACTTTCTTTGCCAGAACTCTCACTGCTTCATTGTTGAACAAGTCAACATCAAAATTCAGATCTTCTAACGGATCACCTGAAGCAGGTGGAATATTGCTAAAGAAATCATCTGAGTCTCTTGGACGTGAAGATTCTGGAATCTCTATATTTTCTGGTATTTTTGGGAACTTTGAATAAAAGACTCCACCCTCAGTAACTTCAACGTAGTCATCGTGACTAGTCTGCTTCTCAGCTTTTGTTTCTTGAGATTGGGATGATTCAACATGTTGTGTATCTTTACCATCTTGTTCCTTTTGAACTTGACTTTCACCTTTTCTTGCTCGTACATTTCTCGGAATGAAACCAGCTACAACTGCTTTTCTTTTCTTGATTTGTTTCTTTGGATTCTCAGGATCATAAGTTGAATCTTCTTCATCTGACCCTTTCCTTTTCTTTGGAGACCTTTTCTTTAACTGAGCTTTTCCTTTGCCAACAGTGATTGGATCAAGTTCAGATTCTGACAAAGTGGCTTCAGAATCATCATCACTTGATATTTCTTGAACAACACCTTCTTGATCTTCTACACCTTTAGCAGCATCCTCATTCTTCTTTAAGAAACTTTTCAGAGATTGTGATAACAATTCAGCTCCTTCTTTGATAACTTTTGATGGTTCCAAAACTTTTTCATCTATCAACTTTTGCTGCGGAACTCCAGAAGGCCCTGCAAAACAAACGTTGACAAATTTATAAAAGATTTTTCAATATAAAATTCTAATTTCCTTAAGACTCCCCCTTTCACGATACCCTTTTCTGCTTTCTTCGGAATAGAAACTACAGGGGACGTCTTTGGAGTTCTCTTTCTCTTCCCATCTTTGATGCACCACCATCTAGTATCTTTCTTAGAGAACAAGCTCATCCTGTCATCTTCATTATCAGAATTACTATCTTCATGTCTCCATGCATCATTTCCTGGAGCTACATAGTCTGGATTTGAAATTTTGCAGATCATTCTTTTTGCTCCTGGATTTGGACCCTTGATCAACCTGCTGATTGTGTCTGGTGACATATGCCTTAATCCCAAAATGTCGTTACTTCTCTTTTCTAAACCTTCAAACTGATCATCTATCAACATCTGGACAAACCTAGGATACAAAAGGAACCTCTTGCTTCCATCCTTTACATTCTCCGTCATGTAATAAAAAAATACTTGAGAGATATTGTACGGTCTGTTCAGGACAAGACAAGCAATGATATTCATGATATAATCTTGAGTTTCATCATATCCACCCTTTCTGTGTGACAATGCATGAATAACACAATGAACCATGAATTTGTAAGCGTGACTGAAACTTGTTTTCAGCATCTTTCCATTTATACTTCCAGCAAAACCCATTCTACACCACATCCCTTTTACAAGACGTTCAGAAACAATGGTTGGGTCACTATCAGTGTCTCCTAAATTCAAAACCCTCCTTACATCACCAACTGTCACTTTCATCTCCAAATCTATATCTTTTCCTTTTTCGTCCTTCTTTGATACAGCAGAATAAATAGTTTTCTCACTCTCCTCATATCTTGCAGCATTCCAAAATCGTTTAACGTGAGATTCATATGCTACAGTCTTATCAGTTAAAGCCTTAGAGATTCTGCTTTCTCTCAAGAATTTCGCAATATCTTGAACTATTGTGTTTTCGGTAAACTCTTTATCCAACACACAATAAATATTATGAGATTTATCCCAATCCTGCAGAAATTTTATTCATTTAAGAAATATTTTTGGGATCTCAAAATGTTCTAACAAAGACAAACTTCCTATGCTTTGTGAAAGGTTATCCGTACGGGTTGACAATTTAAAGGTTATCCGCACGGATTGTCATTTAAGGAGTTATCCGCACGGATTGTCATCTAATGAGTTATCCGCACGGATTGTCATCCGAACGGATTGCCATCCGTCCTGACAAAGTGTCCTTCCAGATTGGTCAACTAAAGTCAACCCGGATGGTAGTGATGAGGATTGGCATTCATGCTGATAGAAAGATACCAAGACCTTGCCCTGATATGTTATCCGTGCGGACAACCTGTCTATGCCTCGGATTGCCATCCGTGCGGACAGCCTGTCATTGCCGCGGATTGCCATCCGTGCGGACAACATGTCTTTGCCCCGGATTGTCATCCGTGCGGACAGCCTGACATTGCTGCGGATTGCCATCCGTGCGTACAAGTTATCCGTGCGGATTGCTATCCGTCGGATACAATTCACAGATGAAGAATAGTCTATAAACATCAAAAATTTTTCTAAGGCAAATCCTAAAATTGAACACAGATCTACACAGAGGATGTTAACGCGATCAAAACCCTATGTTCAATGATGTCTAAAACGTCCTATTCTCAGTTTAATTTCACATAAACCTAACCGACACTTCGTACCGTCTAAACATCAGATCTACAAGATTTAAACATGTTATAACAAAAATTAAACCGGTAAAACTCTAGATCTAAACATTCCGAACAAAACCCTATGATTTATTCATGACAAAACAGACTAACACAGGCTAGATCTAAGATAAGAACTCCGAATAAAACGATACGAGATGAACAACGGATTATAGCAGATTTGAGTTAGAAAAACATACCTTTGCCATTGCTAATGTTGTGCAAACCAACGAAAACAAAGATCCGTGCAAAGAATTCCGAAATCAGAAAGTTGAAGTGTGAGTGAGAGAGAGAGAAAGAGTATTGTCCGTGCGGATAACATTGACTGACTCTTTGACCCTCTATTTATACTATCAACAGACACGGATTGTCACCCGTGCGGATTGCCATCCGTGCGGATTGCAATCCGACCGGATGAACATCCGAATGAGGCACACTTTAACCTTTTTAATGAAAACTTTGACTTTTCTCAAATTTTAGTCAATTTTTAGAAATCCACTCAAGTATCTTAGTTCAAATTAATGACCCAAGGTACTTAATTTGTTGTCCAAGTCCAACTTAATGACCTTGGATGACCTGAAACAAAACAAACTGACTTTTGGAATTTTTGTTCAATCATTTTTCTGAAAAATTACAAGTATCAACTTAATGAACTTGTTTTTGACTTTTCAATTTATAGATTACACATGATTAGCTCCAAACTCATTTTCCATCCCAGAAAACTTCCTGCATCTTCTTTCAACTTTCGAATCCGAAGATCAACTCTCCACTTTGGTTTGTCGGAAAATAAAGCAGAAAAATAAAATCTTTTTGGGACTTTTAATGAAGCAATTAGACTAGAAATGAAAAACAGAATATAAGAATAGTAAAAATAAACTATTTACAAACATATTTTTGGTGAGCGTGTTAGGGAATCATATCAGCTTCCGACAAGTTACAAGCACCATTAAGCTTGATTTCATGCCAAACATTAAACAATTCACTTAGATTGTCGATATGCTGATCCTCTTAAATTCTTACACACATTTCACTCTGTTCAAGATACTGATTTAGTATTTTAGAGACTTAAACTTATACGCGTGTCCCACCTCTTGAATATACTCCCGTATCCAGATCTCGATATTCAGTCTTACAGGTAATTATAGCACAAATGATATCTGTAGGGGTTAATAATTTATGAAGAATCATGAGAGCTCAGGTCAGAACTACCGTTCAGCAGAGAGATCATGACTCAACCTTTGGGTGTGTCCCCTTTAGAGGATCTTTTTTACAACAGCATTGCTAAGCAATTTTATTGTCTTATCATATATGCTGAGGGTGATGCTATGTTTCAAGCATTTGCAGAAAGTATTATTCGAGGACTAGGTCAGAACTACCGTTCAACAGAAGTCCTGGAATAATACCCCAGATATCACTGAGAATAAAGACCTAGTATATCAGAAAAAAGAGATATTTCAAATGAGATTTCAGGGGTTACCTATATATCCAAGTAGTGTTCCCCACGAAATAAGCAAGTAAGATTTTAGGTTTATATCTCGAACAGACTTACTAAATGTGTAAAAACCTATCGGCACATCATCAGTGAGACTGTTTAACGCATTTGAACTTTCCATTTCTTTAGCGTACTGTAACCGTCTAGCTGATGTACTATCATTTTCCCTTTTTACACAAACTCTTTTTTTGAAATTTTATCATGTTTTTGGGTTTTTGAAATTTTCTAATGTTTTTGGATTTTCGAATTTTTTATTGTTTTTGAATTTTCTGAAAATAAACTACTATCTCCCCCTAAAAACCAAAACAAGTAAAAATTCGACAAACCATTGCAGATTGTTTTTCAACATCATCTACAGTGGTACCTTCATCAACGCCAACGATTTCCTCCGCATCCGATAGTAACTTCATACCATTAAGTTTCAAAAGATATTTAAAACGTGTTTTGTCAAATGCTTTGGTATGTAAGTCAGCTTTTTGTTCATCGGTGTGGATTTTCTCTATTCGTATCAACTTCTTTTCGAAACAGTCTCGGATGAAGTGATGACGAATTTCAATGTGTTTCGTTTTAGCGTGATGAACAGGATTTTTTGTTAAGTTAATTGCTGCCTCATTATCAACAAAGATAGGGGAGTTAAGAAATTGCAAACCGTAGTCTCGCATCTGTTGCTGGATCCACAAGATCTGAGAGCAGCAGCTGCTAGCAGATACATATTCAGCTTCACAAGTGGATAAAGCGACAGAGGTCTGCTTCTTGCATTGCCAGGTGACCAATCGTGGTCCGAAAAACTGGCACCCCGCTGTTGTTGATTTAGCATTCACTTTGCAGCATCCGAAATCAGAATCAGAGTATCCTTCGAGCGTGAAGTCGCCAACTTTTGGATACCACAACCCCAGAGATGGAGTTCCTTTCAGGTAGCGTAGAATCCTTTTCACAATTACCATGTGCGAAGCTCTAGGATTTGACTGAAATCGAGCTGCGAGGCAGGTTGGGTACATAATATCCGGTCTTGATGCCGTCAAATACATTAACGAGCCGATCATGGAGCGATATAATGTTTCATCTACCTTCTCTCCGGTGAGATCAGGGTTTATGCCATGGTTCGTCGCTAATGGGGTGGACATTGGTGACATTCCTGACATCCCGAATTTCTCTAGAACATCATAAACATATTTTGTTTGATGTATGAAAGTTCCCTCGGGAAGTTGATCAACTTGAAGTCCCAAGAAGAACTTCATCTCACCCATTGAAGACATTTCAAACTTCTGCTTCATAACTTGTTCAAAATCTTTGCAGAGTTGTTCATTTGTAGACCCGAAAATTATGTCGTCCACGTAAATTTGGACAATCAGAAGATGCCCGTCGACTTCTTTTGTGAACAGAGTGGCGTCTATCTTTCCTCGAATGAAGTGGTTGGCTAACAGATGTTGAGACAAGGTCTCATACCAGGCTCTCGGGGCCTGATGTAAGCCGTACAACGCCTTATCAAGAAGATAAACTTTGTCTTTGTGAATTGGGTCGGTGAAGCCCGGTGGTTGCCCGACATAAACCTCCTCTTTCACCTTGCCGTAGAGAAACGCCGACTTCACATCTAGCTGAAAAACTTTAAATCCTTTCCATGATGCGAATGAAAGGAAGATTCTGATTGCTTCAAGTCTTGAGATAGGGGCATATACTTCAGTGAAATCTATCCCCTCCTGCTGACTGAAGCCTTGGACAACAAGTCGAGCTTTGTTTCGAATGATAACTCCTCGATCATCCCTCTTGCATTTAAACACCCATTTGGTATTAATCTTCCGGTGACCATCGGGCAAATCTACTAGCTTCCATACACCTAACTTCTCGAATTGGCTTAACTCCTCCTGCATTGCATTTACCCACGAATCTTCAGTAAGCGCCTCTTTGTACGTCCTTGGTTCTATCTGCGAAATAAAGCAACTTAAAGAAAATTCAATTTGTAAAGGAGCAACTTTTGTATAAAAACATGTAAGCCCTTGATCAAGCTGTCTTCGAGTGTGGACGCCCGATTGCAGTTCTCCGATTATCAGTTCCTCTGGATGATAAGAAAGCGTTCTTGGCATCACCTCGCCTGAGACATCTACTTCACTCTCCAAATTTGTGACGTTTTGATTAGCAACTTGTTCACTGACTGGAATAGTTTGATTTGAAAACTGGATTAGCTCCCCCTCAGAATCTGAATCATCACGATCGAATATTGGTCTGTTTTCAGATTCTTGATTATCATTCTCTGCCGTCTGATCTTCTTGAGTAACTTCATTTTCAATATCGTCATGTTCTCCAGCATTGCTTGGACCCGCCTCATCATCATTTGAAGTTTGTCGTTTTCGATAAGTTTCTGCTGGAAATCTTTCATCTAAATCTTCATACTCTCTCAGAATATCCAACTCATCAAAGAACTCTGGTTCTTCCTCCATGTTGAAGTATTCCCACAAAGTATCATAATTAAAACGCCATGAGTCGCCAGGATTCTATGGAGGCATTGTATGACCTTGACACTCAACATTTTGAGCTTCAATAATCCGCTTTAGACTTGGAACGAAGACTCGTCGTAACGGACTTGAATATCCTATGAATATTCCTTCGATACTCTTCGGACCAAACTTTCCAAAAGGCTCTAGAACAGTACAGGGTGACCCGAACGGTTCAAGATACTTCAAATTCGGTTTTCGGTTATTGATCAACTCAAAGCATGTTTTGTTGAATTTCTTGACAGTGAGAACTCTGTTGAGCGTATAGCATGCGGCGGAAACTGCTTCTGCCCAGAAATTTATCGGTAACTTTGAATCAGCAAGCATTGTTCTGGCCGTTTCGATTAGCGTCCTGTTTTTACGTTCTGCGACTCCATTCTGTTGCGGAGTGTACGGAGCACTAAACTCATGCAAAATACCTCTTTCATCACAATATTCTTCCATCTTGTTGTTCTTGAACTCAGTACCATTATCACTTCTAATTCTTCTTATACGCCTTTGGTACAGATTTTCAATCTTTCTGAACAACCCCCTCAAACTATCAAACGTTTCCTCTTTTGACTTCAAGAATGATACCCATGAAAATCTGGAATAATCATCAGTAACCACAAGACAATAAAGTTCTCCTGTAATACTTTTGACATTCACAGGACCAAATAAATCCATGTGAAGTCTCTCCAAAGGTCTTGAGACTGAATTGTCTTGCTTTATGGGGTGTGACTTTTTCTTTTGCTTGCCTTTCATGCAACTAATGCACTCCTTTTCCAGATGAAAACCTTTAATGTGAACTCCCAGAACCAAATCATTATGCACCAGATGATTCATTTTACGAAGATGAATGTGGCCCATCTTACGATGCCACAACTTTGATTCTTTCTCCGTTGCTCTAGAAACAAAACAGTGTGCTTGACCAGTTGTTGTAGTTGCTACACTCATGTCTAAAACGTACAGATCATCCACTCTAGGAGCTCTCATGATAATCCATTCTTCAGGAATAACAAAGCCTGGTTTCAAAATCAAACACTCTTTGTCTGTGAAGTGAGTAGTATACATCCGGTCACAAATCTGCGAGATACTTAGCAGATTATTTTCCAGCTCAGCAATGTAGTTAACTCTTTCAAACGTGACGATCCCGTTGGATAACGTTCCTTCACCAACAATTCTACCACCTTGGTTACCAGCGAACCCTACATAACCTCCATTGATATTTCTAACATCATACAGCAGCGCTGTCTTTCCTGTCATGTGCCGAGAAGCTCCACTATCCATAATCCAACGTGAAACGGATCTTGGAAGCTCCTGCACATATCAAAAACATTCAATGAGATTTTGATGCTACCCAAGCCTCTTTTGACTCGGGTAACTTGATATTAATGTGAGTTTTTGTAGTGTAAAGTGGCGGAAAGTTTTTATCATTTATTTTTAGGCTTTCAGCAGTCCCAACTTCAACTTCTTTGAATAAGAAAAATTCATCTTTTTGAGGTTGATCAGTTGGTTGGTTTTTCTTCACCACATACTTCTTTTCAGAAGTCGATTTTTGTTTCTCATAAAAATCCAAAGGTACATACATCTTCTTTGTTGAAGATGATGATTTTTCAGTTTCAGACACCTTTGGTGAATTTGCTTTCTTTTCAACAACTTTTGGCTTCCATGTTTGTTGAGGTGATGCAACCCGTTGATAAAATTTATCATTTTTAGATGTCGAATTCTTAACAGGTTCAGTTTTGATCTTGGTGTTTTCATTTTTCAAAACATTTTTCTCAACAATCAATGGAGCCTTTCCTTTCACAACATCTTTCTTGATAGAATTCTTCACAGCTTCAGTCTAAGGCTTCAAGTTGGTACACTTTCGTGCAATATGTCCAACTTGATTACATTTGAAGCATTTTCGGATGTCTACTACCCTACTTGAGCCTTCAGACTGAGGCTGTGAGGCCTTCTTTTCAAAGAACTCTTTGTTTGTTTTTGAAAAAATTTCAGACTCCTCATCAGAAAGTGAACTTGAACTGTTCACAAACACCTTTTTCACAACAAACTTCTTGTTTTGAACATTCTTTTTCTGATAATTCTTACCACCCTGATATCCTCCTGACCATTTATTTCGATTGTTGTTTGAAAAACGTGGTGGATTAACAGGTTTTTTTATAGTAAGCTTTATCTTTATCAAAATTCATTTGCCTCTTTGTCTGTTTCAAACCTTCTACTTCAGACAAATCAATTTCAACCAGTTTGAAAACATTTTTCAATTTGTTCACATCAACATTCTCCAGAGGAAACTCAAAGTCTGAATACAACTTATCAGAACCAGACATCTTGTACATCACAAGACCCGGCTCATCATCTAAGTTGTTTTTAGATTTTGGTTTCGGAATGTAATTGTTCAGAAAACATTCTTCATCTTCAGTCGAATCACTATCCAAGACACTTTCAGCCATGCCTTTAATGATCTCAGTTTAAACACTATCATCGGATGATGATGAAGAAAATGTCACATCAATTGACTCTGGCAGTTTTTTCTCATTTGTTTCAACTTCATCATTAACCAACCCTGATTGCTTCTTTGAAAAATTGTTTAGAACAGGTGGCGGAACTTGATGAAACCCCACCCCAGTTCCATCACAGTATACATCTTCGCCAGCTTTGTTTTTCCCAATGGGTTTTGGAACAATGTGTTGCAAAACAAAGCTTGCAGAGTTGTAACTGTTCAGTTTCAAATTAATACGCTCATTCTCAATTTTAGCTTCTTCAAACTGAAGCTTCAATTTCGCAATTTCATCAAGTTGTTGATTGATTAACTCTTCTTTTACTCTAAGAACCCCTGATAGTTGAAGATTTTCTTTCGTTGTTTTACCATTTCTGTCATCAGAATCTTTAACCGTTCGCTTTAGCTTCTCAAAGTTTTCAGAAATTTTACGATTTTCAAGAATCAACTTTTCGTTTTCTTTTCTTATTCTTTCTATGTCATTTTTATCATTTTCAATTTTCTCAGTTAATTCTTTTGATCTATCATTCGAAGCTTTCAGCATTTTGTCACGGTTTAAGATTTGATTTTCAACACTCTTGACTCTACTAGTCAATTCTTCAACCTTCTTACCATTGAGGTAAGTGATTGTACTACAAACTTTGCACTCTTTCATGCAATTTTTGCAGTCATTTTCAGATTTAACTTTCTTACCTGACTCAAGTGTATCATTTGAACTGACCTTGTTTTTGGACTCAGTTCCAGAACCAGAAACTACCTCAAGTTCTTTTGCTGCAAGAACTTTTTCAGCCATCTTCCTCAAGTTTTCAGCCGTTAACTCTTGTGATGTATCAATGATCCCATCATCAACATTCTTTGACTTTGGCTTCTGTTCTGCTTCTTTGACTTTTTCTTCTTTCTCTACTAGTTTCTCATCACCACCTCCCCACCATTCTCTTTGTCTAGCTTCTTCTTCCTCGGCAAATTGCTGGGTGAGAGCATCAACGCTGATGGAATCTGGATTAACTGCAATGTTTCCTTGTGGATCAAGATAACATTCTCTGTCGGCATCCCATCTCTTAGCTCTTTTAGCTTCTTTGTATGTGTTATAGATTCTGCTCATCCTGGTTTGGGCTTTCATTCTTCGGTTGACAAACTTTTCTTCTTCATTTCTATTGTCTTTAAAAGGAACAATCTTCGTCACGAATGCATAACCCACCGCATCTTCCTCTAGTAACAGTTCGCTCCAATCATAACCTTCATCATCATGAATCACAGCAAGAGCTCTAGTTTTCTCTTTGTTGTCTTCAACCTGCTTTAATCTAGGCGGCTAAGATTTATTCTGGTGATAAATTGCTTTCTTGTAGTAATCATCTCTGAAAGGGTTCTCCGACTCATCAGCATATGCGTTTCTGCATTCTCGTTTGAAGTGACCTTTCTGCTTACATTTGAAGCACGTCACCTTGGACTTATCAAACCCCAGCTTGGTAGATGGACCACCAATTGTCTTTCTGCCAGTAATTTCCATGAAACGTTGTGCTCGACGAACAGCACTGGCCATAGCCCAACGAATATCGATCAACTCCATTTCCTCAGGATCAATCTGATCATAATCTTCTTTAGTCAGATTGGTATTACCTATCTTCCCAGCTACTAACCCTTCATATGACTCCAACACAGATGCTAGAAAGATCATCTGCTGTTTGGATGACTCCTCATTAAAATTCTGAGCATTCTTCAAATCCACCGCAATGTTGCATTGAAATACGTTCTTTGGAACAGATTGTTGTTGGCTTGAAGAATTTGAAGAAGATCCCTGGCTTGGAGTATTGGATGAAAAACCTCCATGAAAACCATTGCTTGAACTTGGACTTTCTTTACTTGAAGTGTTTGAATTTTCAGCGGAGAAAGCGGTTCTTGGAGAAACATTCTTGGGAATCATACTCTTTGGATAATACAGCTCCATGTTTTGTTGGTATGATGAATGATTTATCTTATGTGTTTTCTTTATCTCCAATTCATGACTCTCTAGTCTTTCAATCAGCAAGTCAATGGTCAGATCTTCAGCTTTGATTGTATTCTTCAACATTAATGCATAGTACTGCCAATCCATCTCCTCTGGTAGTGAATCGAACAGTTTGTCAACTAGCTCCTCTTGAGAATAGAGAATTCCGTGTCTTGCCAATTCCAACTTTAGGTGTCCAAATCTCTCAATCATTTTACAAACAGATTCATTTTTTAAACATCCAAACAAATCAAACTCTTTTCTCAACAGTTTCTTTTTGTTTTTGACTATTTCAGTACTTCCTACACATTTTATTTTTAACTTTTCCCATAAATCTTTTGCGTTTGTGTATTCAATTAGTGAAATAATGTCGTCTCTCACAGACTGATGAATCAAGGCCACGCACTTTTGTTCAGTAACAAAGTTTTCTATTTCTTCAGTCTCTTCCAGATTCTCACAATCTTGTCTACCACTTTTGAAACCGTTCTTTAAGCTTTTCCAGCTTGGATACGCGAATGCTTTCAGCCACTCATCAAATCTTTTTGCCCACCGATTATACTCTTCGATTGCCATTAGCTTTGGTGGTTTGTTATAAGTACCATATGCGCTTTCAACACTTAGGGCATCAGACAAAGTTTTCTTCGGGTTCGGATTATCATTTGAATGGTTGGAAGTATCGTCTCCGGAGTTACCCGCGAAAGCATACATCTCACTGAAGGGATTCATGAATTCTTCCATTTTCAAATACCTGGAAAAATTTTCAAACACTTAGACAATTTTTTCAAGTTTTAAAAATTTCAAGCAAATGAACCGGATGATGATCCGTCCGAGTAGTTATCCGGACGAATGACAGAGGTTATCCGCACGGATAATGATCCGCTCGGATGATTGTTCGTATGAATATCTTTGACTTTTGACTTTTCAGGTTATCCGCACGGGTTGTAATCCGTGCGTGTAACAATGATGATGTTAGCAAATCGTCAGCAAACAACTTGTAGTAACTAACTAATCCAATCCGTTCGGACAGTTGTCCGGACGAGTGGATGACGTCATCAAATACGAACAGCTAAACATGGTTTTTGATGAATTTGATCTAGTTTTAGGTTGAATCTGATTATGAAACTAAGTAGGATTATACTTTGAATGATTGCGAATCAAATGATATCAATTTTATCAAATTTTAACCGTAGATTCTTGCTCAATTTTAAGTTTTTCTGATTTTATGGTGACGAAAGAAGAACGAATGTAAAAACTAAGTAGAAGTAGAAGAAATCTGTCAAATTTCCGGTGAAATTTGAATCAAATCGGCAACAAATGTCAAATATCCGGTGAAATTTGACTTTGATCGGCGAATAAAACTTGAATTCCGGTGAATTCGGTGTTGTTGATCTCGATTCAGCTCCCTGGACGCTCTGATACCACTTGTTGGTCCCGTTGATACAGGATCTAATCGTAAGGAACAAGATGAATCGACTTCGTCTAATGTGCGGAATCCATTATGACGAATCACAGATTTGTTCAACACAGAATTCAACGTTTAACACTTGTCTGTTCTTGCTATTGAGTGTTCTGAAAGTTACAAGGATCCGGTAGAAGTACAGACTATCCGTGCGAGTCAAAAGTTCTAACAAAGTTGCACCGGACCTCCTATTTATAGACAACCTCAGGAGACTAGAAGTGTTGTTCGTACGAGCGGGTTATCCGCGCGGATGACTTATCCGTGCGGATGACTTATCCGTGCGGATTGAACTTGTACCAACCAACACTTTTACATGCAAAACCTACTCCTGAGTTGTTGTGCTATCTACAAACATACATACAATAGATAAAAACACAGAATACAAAATATGACTACATGCTGACGGAAGCTACAGACGTTATGTACTAACAGTATATTTGGGGCTTCTTCAAGCACCTAAGTTGACCTCTATAATAGGTACATGTATCCTTTCGGGGCTTCTTAACTTTGCTGATCCTTAATTGATACGGGTTTCTCATCAAACCAAAAATCTTCATTAATCTGCATATCATTAGGTGATACTGCTTCTTGATTTATTGGGGAAACATATCCTTAAATCATTAGTGTGCAATGCATTGCGAGCTCCGCCAAGCTCCTTAAATAGGTTTTAGCTTATAAGTTATTTGATCTTGATACATTCGATTACCTCTAATGATTCTATATATTCAGAACTTAATTAGCCTGATAATTAACAAATTGGCACACCCTTCCAGGGTGATATCTTTTGTTGAACCTTATTCCTTAATAAGAACTTAGGAGGGTTGCTACTATTATTAATCCTTGATTTTCTGCCAAATACTGGCAACTTACAGAAGATTATGGATTTGTATGATCTTATTCGTTGTTTCCAATACAACTTTCAGATCCTGATAATTAGACTTACTAATCTTTTATCAAACAATAAATGTTTAACATTCCATCTATACAAGGTCTCCAAAGGAGCAGCCTTGATATTTATATAACAACTATTATAGAAAAGATTATTTTAAGGTGAGATGGTTATTCCAACCACTGCTTAAAAAAATAATCTTAAGGAATAGCTAATCCTTGCCGTTAGTCGAACAAATCGACGATCCTGGGCAGCTGATGGCAAATTCTTAATTGTTGCCTAATTAAGGTTGTGGTAATCAATGCATAAGCAAAATGAACCGTCTTTTTTAATTATCTATACCGAATTCTCAGAATATTGAGTTAGGCTATATGAATCCTTTATTTTTAAAACTTACTTAATCAGGGTTTCGATTCTCCCAATGATGGTATTAGCCGTCTTGGAGATTTCATAATAAAACAGCCCTACATGGGATATAAATCTTAACTCTAGTGGCCTCTCAGGAGGTAAACAGGGTAATCTTAGGAGAAGATAATCAAGATACAAAGAGGTTACAGAGATTTTCCAAATCTCAGGCTCCAGTACTTCCACCATTGCTTGTGTCAATTAAGTGACACGTTTATGTTACAAGTCCACGAATTCCTTAATCGGAGACATTTACTTGGACAATTCAATTCTGGATATCTTCTTTGAATACCATTAGTTGACTTTAGTACCATATGACCATTAGAATATCCTTGCGGTTCCATGCATTAAACCTCCATACTGATCAGGCATGGAAGCAATCTATGGAACTTGTTGAGATACATCAATCCTCATATGGCGCTTTTATCATACTGTCTGGTATTCGCAATCGACAGAGATCAAAGAGATATCCACTATGTATGCTGACGCACTTCCCTTTAGAGAGAGGATACTTCTAAAATTCTATGACTGAAGGTTTCTTGACAGAGACAGAAGAAATGGTTCTATATGATTTTTGTCAGTAAGTTTTACCTTACACCTAATATCTGGGTTTCTTACGGGAAAATTTTCTAAAAGTTTGCTAAGCTTATGATCTTATGAGAGACTTAGCAGCACCTGAACCCAAACATAACTCTTAGCAATAAAATCACAATAAGGGATTTATCTGGTGTCATTATTAACGTGAACTGCCTCTAATCATTCATCAGGAGGGTTAAACGCCTCCATTCTTAATCCTTTTAGACTTAGCGGCAAAATCTTTGGCAAAATTTTAGGACAGTCTCGGCTTTGACTGGTTATTTCTTAATCTATATCACATGAGTAGCTGAGGTAGATCCATAATGGATTTATAATAAGCAGGCTTTGAAACCTTAATATGCCTTCTTATTGCTGATGCAAACCACCAGTAATTAATTGCATTACGCTTATATTTTGGGTAAATTGAATGGGCACTATCTTAGCCAATGAATTTAAAACTTGTAACATACTGTCGACAGTCTAGAACTTTTATAGTGAGAATCAGAAAATTCTTTTTCCATCTTTTTCTATTCCGTGATGTGGATAAAAGGTTTTTCTAATAAGGTCCTTAAAACTTGGTCCATCCCATATTGTATGAGAGGATCTTTCTTGTGGACTTCATTAATGTCATCACTAATTAAGGGTATTGTCATCGAACGACTGTGATGCATACCTCACTGTGTCCTTTCAAGCATAAATGCTGATACACCTAATGGTTTCTACTTCATCCAACAATTTCCTGCAATCAACGGCCCCTTTTTACTATTGAATTCTCTTGACTTCCAAGAGACGAAGTACTTTTAAGTACATCCTAAAAGAATGGAGCTCCCTGCCATGTATCGTTTTGTTTGGGTTATTCTTCGCATTTGAGGTATGAATAAAGCTCTTCTTATGAGCAGCAACATGTGTTTTTAGAGTAAGCAGTATTCAGCTTCTTGAACCTTTTCATGACTTTTCTCATAGCCCTTCTAACAGTTGCGTTAATTACAGTTCTGGAGATTAACTCCATTACATTGGGGTTCACATTTGACGCACCATTAACATTTGTCGCATCCCTAGCATCGCGACTGTTGTTTGCCTCCTCTGAGTTTTCCATACTCGAAGCTTTGGTATTAAATACCAAATTCAACAAGTGCTTAGGCAATCCACACTTAGTATCTCCTTGAACTGTCAAAGACTCATCATAAGGAGTCTTGATAACTACTTGCTTCTTATCACCCACAGTATGGGCTTGGTTACAAGACGACCAATCCATTCATATCACTATATCGAGTCCCTTTATTTTAACGGAAACAAGGACAGTGGAAAAGAATGGTTCCTGATGGATATAAAACATCCATCTAATATTGCCGAAGCAGTCTCTGAGGTACTATCGACCAATACTACTTCATACTTAACGCTTAGAGTTTTTAACAGGCAGATTTAATAGTTTACAAAATCTATTGTCTACGAAAGACTTATCTGAACCTGAATCAAATTACTCTAGTATGAATGTCACTGATAAGGAAAGTACCTGTTGTGACATTTTTATCCTGAACGGCCTCTTGAGTATTCATTTGAGAGCTTCCAGCTTTGGCCTTCCTAGCCTCCCCAGGCTTCTTGGTTTTATCTGGGCAATTAGTCTTGATGTGCCCTATTTCCTTACAACCATAGCAGGTTGCGTTCTTTATGTTTTGGCACTCCAAAGTTTTGTGCCCTTCCTTATTACAAATCCCACAAGGCCTAGCTTGTGACTCTAAAGTGTGTTTCCCTTTAGTCGCCTTCTTTGGGCAGTGGGTCTTTATGTGCCTCTTCTCGCCACAACCATAGCATGCGGCGTCCTTCAAGTCCTTGCATTAATGAGTCTTGTGATCCATCTCTTTATAGATGACACATCCCCTGGTCTGTTCATAGAAACATTTTCCGAAGTGCTTCTTCCCGCAGGTTTTATATTTGGGTTTTGCCTCCTTTGGCTTGGACTGGTTATAGTTTGAACCGGTCTTACCCTTTTTGTAACCCTTATTTGGGGTATTATCGCACTTTCGCTTACGATCCTTTAATACTCGGTCCACAGCCTTGTTTACGGCTGTACCTATCATAGCCTGTAACTTGGTGCCCGTTAAATTCAGTCTTGCATCATCATTCTGATCAACTGGATAATTGTGAGTTTCAGAGGAGTCAGCCATCGTAAAGCTTTGAAGGCTACTAACCAAGTAGTAATAATTTGCTTAATTGTAGAGAATTGTCGAACTTGATGATTAAATAGCCATGGTGCAAATAAACCATATAGGCCAATAGATAGTATTTAATTGATTTGATTATGTTTTGCCTAGGTTTTTAAATAAACCATCTTTGGCGTTTAAACGGAATATAATCCTTTATATTTATTAGATAGGGGACATAAGTCACGACTGTCAATGTCGTACCGACATTTTATATAGCACAAGGGCTCATTCCAAAGGACTTTTGATGGCACATAGGCCTTGTCACTAGGGAGATCTTAAAACATAATCAATGATCCTTTGGGTCGGAAAATTTCATAATTCATTGTCTTGACAAGAAGTTATGAAATGAAACTATCTTTTTCATGCATACATCTTTGCCTAAAGGTATTCATCCCAATGGATGTTTTGATGTGTTCATCATGTTCGACGTTTATTAGCCATGATTCCTCTTGATCATTTATGCTAAATAAGGGGTTTGGAAAATTCCTAATATAAGGATGACAAGTGTGAATTCATCGCATCACTGTTGTCAGGAGTGTTAGCATGTTTTCAGACGTTAACAAGGATCTGAATCTCTTTTAAACAGGTTTTACCATCGTAGCCAGGTCTTTAATGACATTCAGGCAAGGTTATACCCTTCAAGATTCTTTTTAATATATATACTGGCAGAAAAGAATGATATTTATTTTATTCAGGATTTTCATTATAATCATCCTAAATTTAATTAAAATATAATTATGGCACAAAAAGCCAAGTCACAAAGACAAAATTATAAGCCAAGATCTTATAGAATCGAGGCATTAAGGCTTGAATCAGAGTTCATTACCTTTTCTTGACAGGGAGTTGTAGGCTACGACTGTCTTTAGTCTCAGAGGACGTTAATTATAGCCCGTAGGCATTTCCCTTCTAAGGGATGTTTATGGTATGATCATCTTTTCAGATGTTATTAGTCGAGATCGTATGGATCCTACCGACTATTATGCTTGGACGTAGTCCAACATCTTTAGACAGGGGTCAAAGACCACCACTGTCGTTGTCTTATCGGACAACAAGTTTAGCCCGTAGGCACTTTATCACTAACGGATGTTTATAATATGATCATCTTATGATATAAGCCATGATTTCTGGATCATTATGCCAAATTAGGAAATTTGAAGAATTCCAATATAAGAATGACTGTTGTGATTTTCTCGAATCACATTTGTCAAGAGTGCTAACATGTTCTTAGGTGTTAACAAAGATCTGAATCTCTTGAATAGGTTTCATCATCTTGGCCATGTCTGAAATGTCATGTAGGCTAGGTTTTATCTTTAAGATTCTTTTTAATATTAAGCGCAGAACAATCCTAAATTGAGATGTTTAATAAGGATCTGAATCTAATTGAGGAACTACCATCTTGGCCCTATCTTAAAATAACACGTGGCTAGTTCTTGTCCTTTTTTAGATTTTGCCATTTTATTATAATGGTAGATCTTATAAAAAGGATGTTATTTTTCATTTATCTCATTTTTCATGTTTAGAATGAAAATCTAAATTTAATCATTCCACTATATAAAAATAAAAGTACAGATGTGCCCTAGACGGGACTTGAAAGGAACAATGTTGTCCTCGAAGGGACTGAAAGATAAATATGTCCTTATAAGGACTATTAAAGAAACGAAACTTTAGCAAAAGGAGTTTTCTTCTTCGCTTTACTTCTGAATGTCCTTTCCCTGGATGCTCGTTTCATTCTAGCCGCGGTACAAAGCTAAGCATTTCAAGGCTCCGGATGTGGAGAATTTCTAATACAGCCTCTTCGCTTGGCGACATATCCAATATATAAAAAAAATTGGAAGCAAAACTTACAGATTAGGATTGAGAGTATTCCTATGTTAAGTCTAGACTCAGAAGGTCGAGGAATGTGCTACTGTGTCATTGAGATTAAACACAAAAGGCTAGTGTTTAATTCACTCAATGTTGGCTCTGATACCAACCTGTCACACCCCGATATTTCCACGTATTACCGGTGGACCCGTGGGGAGTATCGTGACGTAGTTGATATCATCATAGTCAAACAACACAATATTAAATGCACAGCGGAAGCAAAAGATAAATATATTACAATCCGATATAAAGTAATGTCAAAGTATTACAAACGGAAAATAAAGGATCCACAGGCGGATCAATTAAAAGATAATTGTTCAACAGATTTTGACATCTTAGCTTGCGAGACTCTTTATTGATGCTAGGAGTAGCCAGCCTATTCCGATTAGTACCTGCACTTAGCCTTTTTGGGAAAATACGTCAGTTTACACTGGTAAATACAATTAACTGACTCATTTTGAAAAGGTTTAATAAAAATTGATTTGAATGCACGTGGCACAAAAATATCTTTTATAACTTGGGATAATTATTTGAATATAATCTTGTAAAAGAATTACATGTTTCTTATGCGTTCAGTAGCCCGGTTTGTGCCAGGTTAAAGATCAATAGACACATCACATTATTTATTTTGGCACTGACGGGTGTACGCCTACACCCCGTGCTTAGGTCATGGCCATTTCGTAAAATGATGCCAAGGATATCCGGGACATGGTCATTAACCCCCCAAAGGCTTTAAGCAAACAAAACATTTCCAAACGGAGCATTTCAATGATTTAACCTCTATTCGATTAAAGATTCTGTTGATACATGGAATGTCTGTTGACTGCGTCTACAAAAAGCCTGAAGTCAATATTGGTCAACAGGGGGTCAAAATGTAAATATTGTGTGAAATAGGGTCTGGTTCGCTTTTGTGTCATTGTCTTAAGTCTGGACCGCTCATATGTCAATGTCTGGTTCGCTTATGTGTCAAGTAGTCTGGACCGCTTATACGGCATGTCGTATGAGTGGACCAGAAACTCTATAAATAGGTCCAGCATGTTCATTAGTCTGTAAGGTATGTGTGTGTGCTTGGGAGCTAAAACTCTGTCAAAATATCATCAGAAAGCAATAAAAAGATAGGAATTGAAAGGATAAGCTGGTGTAACTTCATATATGTTGATTCCGCCTTCATACATGAAGATGAGCTACTCTGACTGACTTTTTCGGGTCACGACACGGTCCAACAGATTCAATGCCCGACCAAGCGGTATTTTATATACCATACCCCAAGCCCGTATAGGGAAAATAAGTTAAAAGTATTTACCTGAGCTAAATATAAATTCAATCCCAGCCGTATATCAAATCAGCAAGTACAGATAGCTTTTACTGGGCTCCTAAATCTGGAAAGAAGGTTTTGAATAACCTATTAGAATCCTAACGGGTCTTTAATTAAGCCTATGCTTAGACCGGTTAGTTTTCAAAGGAAGATATGGTTCAAACGCATGATAAAGCGAAGACCGGTTTAGAATGTGGTTTTGACCTGACAAACTTGTATGCTTGTTTAATATGGGTAACTTAAACACATTCTGGATTTTGAGACGAATATGATATGGTTTGACCCGTTTCGGCTAATATATGCAAACTAGTTACATAATCCGATTCGAACGCGAAAAGTGCGTAACGAGTAACCATAAGAGTCATATACAAGTTTCCTAAGTTAATATGCCTTAAATATGTTGTGACATCAGTAAGATATCTTCTATTATGCCCAATATGATTTTAAACTCAAACTATGCCCCGTAAGGGCATTTTGGTCATTTTAAAGGTTATAAAAGAGTTTAAATAATAGTCTGAGTTACAGGCCTGATTTAATCAGTAAATATACTTAATTTAATAAGTTATAACAGTAGGTTATCATATATATGTGAAATTTATTAATTATAACCATACTATGCACCGTAGGGGCATTTTGGTAATTTCACATAAGCCTAAAAGGTCAAAACTGGAATTCTGAGTTTAAAACTTTTTCTTACTGTTAAAATATAAAAATTTACTGAATATATCAGTAGGCATCAAACCTCATATGTTATAGTTTTAGTACATACTATGCGTTAAGAACGCTTAAAAAGGCGATTTGGAGCCATTCCCGGGTTTTCAAAGGAAAGCTGATATTTTTATTATTACCGAAGGCTCAAAATATGTTATTTATCATATTAGATCAGTAGAAAAAGGTTTGGTATCAAAAGGATTTGTAAAACTCATTTTATAAGCCAAATATGGCAAAACCGTCAATAACCGAATCAAGCTTAGAACTCTAAGTTATGCTCAGCCTAAAAATAAATAAAAATCTCCAAAAATTCCAAAATATTATTTTATATCATTAGGTAAAAAGTTTGATATTAAAAATGAGGTTTAAATAGGCTATATGCTAATTATGCCGTTTAATTAACAAAAAGCTTCTTATTTACGCTAATGAGCATAACTCCTAATCTATACCTCAAACTGATGTCAAAGTTTAGGGATAACTTTATAAATCAGTAGTGAAGGTTTCTATTCTTTCACTTTTTCAAAAATCACATTTTAAGGTGAAAAGGGCATAATAGTCAACATTTTAGCATTTAACGGAAACATGCATATGAATCGGATAACTAATGAACCAAGTTGTATAATCTCAGAGGGTTATACTTATAGGTAACTTGGTCCTAATGAAGCTCTAAGGAAATTCTAAACTATGCTCAAACGAGTCAGAACTGAAAGTCAAAGCAGAAGTCAAACTATGCGACTTTCGGTCCCGAACCGAGCCAAAACTGAAAATTGTCTGGTTGAACATGATTAGACACGTTCTTACATTAATTACCAAGTTATGTTAATGATAAAACAGGTTGCATAGCTTCTACATTGCTAATTATGCATTAATTTGAAAATAAGCTTTCTGTTGACTTTTTATAATTAACTTTGACCCGACAATTGACCTAGTTAGAGTGGGAATCAGAGGGTGCCCTTTTAAGAGTTTATTACCCACATAATTACCAACTCAAAGCTGCTTTTAATTCGAGAATTGACTGGACCATTAGTGATTAATCACTAAGTCAAACCTTAATTACGACGATTTGACTTTGGGCCATTAAACTAATCAAAACTGAATTAAGGAAGGTTAAGGACACTTACAATGGGTCCAATGAACTGAATGAAGGTTACTAAAAGCTCAAGATCCTTCTTGAATCAGGGACAAAGCAGGTTTGGAGAAAGGATGTGAAAAAGAACAAGTGAACCCACTCCTATATATAGGTTTTGGGACCTCGTATGATCGTGAAACTTGTCGGGAAGGGTAATCTGATCAAAACAGATGTCAAGTGGTCTTATAATTCTGTGGACAAGCCCCTAGTATTGAAAGAATGTGAGTATGGAGCCAGCTTGAATAGAATCCAGCAATAAACAGGCTGTTTGCAGCTGTTCTGCATTCTGTGCAGGTCTCGTGGCCCGCGTGAGTGTCTGTATGGCCTTACGCGGCCCGCCTGACAGTCCAACCCAGCAACAGCAGTTTCAAATAATGACAGAAATGGTCCCTGTGAGCCTTTAAAGTCATTTTAGGCACGTTTAAGGCCCGTTAACCTTATTTTAAGGCTCCACTCTGATGTTTAAACATAGGGAATATGAAACATGTTCAAAAACATGTCGGATGTCGGTTCGTTTGGTCGTATGGTCACGTTGTTTGTCTAATTACGACGAAACACGAACGGACGCGAAAAACGATCCAAATAATGCGACGAATGGAATTTTATCAAGCCAAACACTAAAATAAAATATTTTAGTGGTTACATAATTTTTGGGTGCCCAGGTACAATCAGAATGCGAGATATGCGCGAAAGTGCAAACTTGTGCACTTTTTGACACTTTTAGTCCCTGCATGACTTAAAAGTTTATTTTTGTGCACCAAACACCTCTAAGCCTACATCTAAGCTATATAAAGAATAATTAGGGCATGATTAACTCATGGTTATATTCCGAAAGGTCCGTTACCATACGAATCGGCATACTTTAGCAGTTTGACGCAATTAGTCCTTTAATCGCACAAAGTAGCGCGAAATGCCGTTTACTGACATCCAAGCCTTCCATGGCCCATAATGGGCATTCCCAAGCATATACTTAAATATTACTACTCTCCCGTTCGCTTAAATGGTCACTGAACGGTGTAGATTCAAAAGTTGACGCTTTAGGTCCCTCTATTGCGCAAACTTGCGCATCTCATCATTTAATATCATCGAAATTCTCATCTAATCAACATTAGGCATTCTTGGAAGTATTATTAATCATCAGTATGCTTCAGGTTTGCTAAAAGGTCATTCAGAGGTGTAATTAAACATATTGACACTTTTAGCCCCTCTAACTTGCAAAGTTGCGCGTAACTTTACTTATAGGCATAAAAACCTTAGACGGCCAATCCTTGGCATTCCCGAGAGTATAAAAAAATATCATGAAGCTCCCGGTTTGTCAAAGGTCACTCAGAGGTAAGAATTAACATATTGACGATTTTAACCCTTCATTGCGCAAACTTTCAATTAATTATGCAAACGGCTAAACTCGATCAATAAGTGGCTCATTTGTGAATATAAACATCGTAAGAGGTTATTTAGAAACTTATTTTAGGTATGCTAACACTTCCAGTCCTTTCATAATCAAATTTTTCAATTTTTCGAAAAATTAGTCCCTAAATTTCAATGTTTGACTTCATTAGGGTTTATTACACGTGTCAATACATCATTGGACGTGATTTTACAAGGTGTTACATGTGCACATTACTACTAATGATTTATCACTTTAGGTGGGCGAGCCTAATTAGTGATATATCCACAGTCATAGATTCGGTCGAGTGACAGTTGAACCAGCTAATTATAAGATAGGGGCAAATATAAAAACCCTTAATGCTGTAAATTATAAAAATGTGTAATTTTGTGTAAATGGAATGACTCGCCAGTATTTCCCCGCTGATAAAACCTTTCTAAACATGTTTCAGGTGATTTACTGTGAATCAAGGAAAAGTGCCGCGTAGCACAACCAGCTTGAAGAATGTGGCTCAATAAATAAATAAATGTGTTTTTGTAAATAGGGAATTTCTTCGCGAAATTCTTTTATTGTAAATTATGGGGGTTGTCCGAAAATGTGAAATAAAATAATTTGGCATTTTCAGTTTAAAAGATTCTGCTAAAATTTCCACTGCCAAAATGAACAATACCACGGGTTTCTGTCCCGCGGCTCCTGAAACGGGTAAAACCGGGTCGGGGGCCGTGACATAGATGTAATTTCAGGGAGGAGAAGGTTTGTTCATGTAGGCTATGGTTTAAGTGTGATAAAGGAGAGAGAGAGAGTTGTGTGTGTGAAGAGTGAAAGTGAGGTAAAATGGTAGGGTCTACGTATTAGGGTAGTGACGCCGCTAAATCGGATAGCTTAGAATAATGGATGAATTAAATGACATGTTGTAAGGAGATTAGAAGAAGTTAGGGTAAAGGGTCTAGAGTCTAAACACCCCTTCCTCCTTGGGCCACCCGTAGTTAGGCTTCATATGACGGCAAAAACACCCATAGTGCCTTATAGCGCCACCGCACACCACTACGGCAGGCGCTATGGGCTGGTCAATCTGGTTCCTCGCGAAGAGCATAACGGGGTGATGGGCTGCGGATTTCAAAAATCCTACTGTTACATGGTTTGAGTGAGAGAGAGAAGCAAGAGGGAGTCGGCTGGTGTCACACCCCGGATTTCCACGTGTCACCGGTGGGCCCGGTGGGGAGTATCGTGACGTGGTTGGCAACATAATAGTCAAACAACACAATATATAAATGCACAGCGGAAGCAAAAGATAAAATATATTGCAATCCGAAAATAAAGTAATATCCAGTATTACAACGGAAAGTAAAGGATCCACAGGTGGATCTTAAAACATAAATATTGTTCAACAGACTTTAGACGCCTAGAACTTGCAAGATTCCTTATTAACGTCCTGAGCAGCTTCCAGCCTATTACGTACTTGTACCTGTCACTTAGACTTTTGAAAATATGTCAGTTTTCACTGGTAAATACACTCAACCGATTCATTTGAAAATGTCTATGAAAATTGGTTTAGGTGTTTAAGGCACGAAGATGTTTTGACACTTTGATTAAAATGCACAAGGCAATATTAATATTTTATACTTGGGACAAACTATATCTCATGTTATCAGTTTTACATAACTTGCTCTACATACGGGGCCCGGTTCTATGCCGGTTCAAGATTTAACCGACACACCACTATTCCCTTATTGGGAATCCCTTATTGGGTATAATTAATTAATAAACATATGGCATCTGTCAGGTGTATGCCTACACCCCGTGCTTAGGTCGTGGCCATTGCATTTAATGAGTCAAGGATATCCAGGACACGGTCGCATTAATCCCCAATGTTTCAGTCAAGCAATACGAATTAAAACAGGTTATTTGGATTTCCCGACTTATTGGTCTTTGAATCCCATACCTGACCATGCGGTATTTATATTACCGTATCCCAAGCCCGTAATAGGGAAAATAAGTTAAGAGTATTTACCTGAGCTAGCTCCTGTCTTAAATAGCAAGAATTATAATAACTCAGCCGTATTCACTTAAGTAAGCGTAGGTACAATTTACCGGAAGGCTCTAGTCTGGAATGATGGTATAAATAACCAATTAGAATGCTAACGGGTCTTTAATTAAGCCTAAGCTTAGACCGGTTAATTATACGGTTCAGACGCACGATTAGGCGAAGACCGGAATAGAATGTGATTTAGACCCGACAAGATTGAAGACTTGCCTTATATGGGTAATCTAGGCACATTCTGAATTTTGGGGTAAAACCGATAAGGTTTGACCCGTTTCGGCTAATTTATGTAAACTAGTTACATAAGCCGAACCGAACGCGAAAGAGGCGTAACAGGTAATCATAAGGGTCCTAACCAGGTTTCCTAAGTTAATATGCCTCAAATATGTTGTGATATCAGTAGGATACCTTCCATTATGCCCAAAACGAGTTTAAACACAAACTATGCCCCGTAGGGGTAGTTTGGTCATTTACAAGGTTATAACAGGGTTTAAGTATTATCCTGAGTTACAGGTCTGATGTAATCAGCAAAAATACTCAAATTAATAAGTTATAACAGTAGGGTAAAGTATATATGTGAAAGTTATCAATTATAACCAAACTATGCACCGTAGGGGCATTTTGGTAATTTCACATAAGCCGAAAAGCTCAAAACTGAAGTCTGAGTTTAACAACTTTTTCTTACTGTTAAAATATTAAAATTTACCTAAAATATCAGTAGGTATCAACCCTTGTCTGTTTAAAATAGTTCTAGTACATACTATGCGTTAAAAACGCTTAAAAAGGCGATTAGAAGCCATTTCCGGGTTCTATACATAAAGCTAATATTTTTATCATTCCAGAAGGCTTAAAATAATTTATTTATCATATCTAATCAGTAGCAAAAGGTTTGTAGTCGATTAGATATGTAAAACTCATTTTATAGCCCGTAAGGGCAAAACCGACAATTACCGGATTAAGCCTATGACTATAAGTTATGCTCAGCCTAAAATTAATTAAAAATCTTCAAAACTCCCAAAATAATATATTACATCAGTGGGTAAAGAGTTTGATATCAAAAAGTATGTTTAAATAGGCTAAACGCTAATTATGTCGTTTAATCGCTAATAACTTTCTAATTACGCTAATGAGCATAACTCTCAATCTACACCTCAAACTGATGTCAAATTTTGGGTGCAAGTTTATATATCAGTAATTAAAGTTTCTACTCTTTTACATTTTCAAAAATCACGTTTTAAGGTGAAAAGGGCATAATGGTCAACATATGGGCAATTAACGGAATCATGCATATTAATTGGATAACTAATGATCCGAGGTGTATAATCACAGAGGGTTATACTAGCATGTAACCTGGTCCAAATAAAGCTCTAAGGTATTTCTAAAACATAACCAAACGGGTCAGAACTGAAGTCAAAACAAAAGTCGAAGCTTTGCGACTTTCGGTTCCGAACCGGGTCTAAACAGGAAATTGTCGGGTTGAACATGTTTAGACATGTTCTTACACTAATTACCAAGTTATATTAATGATCAAACAGGTTGTATGTGTTCTACATTGCTAATCATGCATAAATTAGAAACTGAGTATCCTGTTGACTTCTTAAATGACAAGTTTGACCCTACATTTGACCTAGTTAGAGTGGGAATAAGGGGGAACCCTTTTAAGGGTTTATTACCCACATAATTACCAACTTATAACTACTTTCAATTCGACTAATCACTGGACCATTAGTGATTAATCGTTAAGTCAACCGTTAATTACGACGGTTTGACTTTTAAGCTAAAACTAAGCAAAAACTTAACTAAGAAAGGTTAAGCAAACTTACCAAGGTCCTAAGCACGATTAGTGATCACTTGAGAGAAGTCTTGAGCTCCAGAAATGGTCAGGAATGCAAGAGAAAGGTGTGAAGAACTTGTTGCAACTTAGTGGCCTTATATAGTGATCAAGAACCCACTAGATTGTTGACATGCAAGTCTACAACTGACCACAATTCATCCACAAGTGTCCCTAAGTGTCTAGGGGTTGCCTAGGGGTCGTCCAATATGAGGAAACTCGGATAAAAGTCGATTACAATGGCAAAGGCAGACAAGAACCCAAGAAAATCGGACCAGATAGGCCCTCGCGGCACGCGAAGACCCCCCCTGGGGCTTCGCCTCGCGCGACACCCTTCTGCACCAGATCTTATATTTTTTATTTTTGCGGTTTGATCCTTGGCTCTTCAAAACTTTGCTAAGACTTCATTTCTTGCACTTTGAACCCTCCAAATTGACATATAAGGGCTCTAAGACATATACCCACTTTGTTTAGTCCTCGGTTAACTTTATTGTTACCCAAAAAAGTCCTAAACTTCAACGTTGACGCTTTTAACCCCTCGCATACGAATTTGATCACAACTTGCTCATACGATAACGAAACTTTATGAAATTTATATCGTGTATTCTAGTGAGCATAATTAACCGTTACAAAGCTTCGGTTTTGTCAAAAGGTCACTCAAAGGTATAACTTAAACATGTTGACACATTTAACCCCTGTAGTTTGTAATCTCTCACTTTCTTTCATATTTAGCTTCGTCTGATCCATGATTTATTCGTCTGATCTTGTAGGGTTAATATACAATATATTTATTCACTGTTGACAGTTAGAACTCGTATATTCACATACTTTCCATGATTGTCAACTTTAGTCCTTTCAGAACATTATTTCACACGTTCAAACTTATGACACGTGTCAACACATTATAGGACGTGAATTTTCGAGGTGTTACATCCTCACCCCCTTAAAAGAAATCTCGACCTCAAGATTTGTTAAAGTACAGGAAGTATTTTCTACCTTATATTGGGCTAAATCTTCCCCAGTACCTTTGAGCCTCTAAGGCACTCCAGTTGACCTTTATAGTAGGTACATGTATCTTTTTAGAGCTTCTAATCCTGTCGATCCTCAATCGACGTAGGTTGCTCATACAATCATAGATCTGCATATCATTATGTGATAGTGCTTTTCGGCTTATTGGCGAAACACATCCTTCAGTCACTAGTGTGTAATGTATTGCGAGCTCCGCCAAGCTCCTTAAATAGGTTTTAGCTTATAAGCTACTTGATCTTGATACATTCGATTTCCTTCGAATGATTCTATATATTCAGAGCTTAACTAGCCTGATAATTTAACAAATTCGGAACACCCTTCCTGGGTGATTTCTTTTGTTGAACCTTATTCTTTAACGAGAATTTAGGAGGGTTGCTACTTTCATTAATTCTTGATTTTCTGCCGAATACTGGCAACTTATAGATGATTAGGGATTTGTATGATCTTATTTGTTGTTTCCAATGCAACTTTCAGATCCTGATAATTGGACTTACCAGTCTATTGTCCTAACAATAGGTGTTTAACATTCCACCAATACAAGGTCTCCAAAGGAGTAGCCTTGATACTTATATAATCATTGCTATAGAAAAACCTATTTTATGGTGAGATGGTTATTCCACCCACTGCTTAACTAATCTCAAAGAATAGCTAAACCTTACAGCTAGTCGAACCAATCTACGGTCCTGGGCAGGTAATAGCGATTCTTAATTGTTGCCTAAATAGGGTTGTGGAAATCAATGCATAAGCAAGGTGATCCGTCTTTCTTATTTATATAAATCGGAGTTCTTAGGACTTCGAATTTTGGCTTTATGAAATCTTCTCTAAAAGCTTATCGATTTGGCTCTTAGTTCTTCCTATTCCGTTGGTACTAACAGATATAAGGCTTTTACAATAATTGCAGCCCTAAGCGGGATGTTTGTCCTAACATCCACTTGCCTCTCAGAAGGTAAACATGGTAATTCTTATAAATAAGATAATCATGACACACACAGAGATGTTATAGATGTCTGTATTCTCAGGCTTTGGTTCATCTATCGATGTCGGTGTCAGATATATGACACATTCTCTTTACAAATGCAAGCATGCCCTAAGTAGAGATACTTATAAGGACAGTTTATATTGGATATCTTCTTTGAATATTACTAGTCGAATTTAGTACAATATGACCATTGGGATATCTCAGGGGTTCCATGCATTAAACCTCCATACTGATCAGGCATGGGAGCAATCTATGGGACACACTAGGATACGCCAATCCTCATATGGTACTCTTATCAAACATAGTTTGGCATTCGCAGGCGATATAAAATAATGAGAAAATAATAAAATAAAGTAATATATATTGTCGTACTCTTTTTTGGGAAGAGTACTCCAGATTCTTATGAAAGGATTATCTCCGAGGATGGGAGAGAGGGTCATTAAAGATTCCATTGGTAAATTATACCTTATTTTTAATATCTGAAGTTCTTATGAATGTAATCAAAAGTTTGCTAAGCTTATGGTTTACTAAAGGTTTATTATCCCTTGCTTTAACGTAAAATACTGAGCAGATACAATCGATGCTAAAAGGTGAAGACGTACCTAATGCTATTATTGATATGCACTGTCTCTGGCATTCAATCGTTAGCTTAGGATATTCCTTTCTTATCCCTCCCAGACTTAGCTGCTCCTTCCTTGGCAGCCTCAGGGCAATTTGTACTGATGTGGCCCTTTTCGCCACAGCTGAAACAGTTTGCATTCTTCATGTCCCTACATTCGTGGGACTGGTGGCCAGTTCTCTTACAGATACCACATTGCTTTATCTTTTGGTTTGATCGACAGTGTCCCAAGTGTCTTCTTTTGCAGGCTTTGCATGTAGGCTTCTTGTTGGAATCCTGTTGGTTATTGTTGAACTCGGATTTGCTCTTCTTAGGATTCTGGGAGTTATCCTCCTCCCTTTTACGCTTCCCATCTTTAGAGGCCTTGGCAGCCTTGTTTCTAACCACATCGAGTGTGAGAGATAGCGACAGATCTGCCGCTGACCTGAATGTAGTAGGTCTCGATGCTTTCACACTTGCCTTTATTTCTGGGGCTAGATCCCCAATAAAGCGAGCTATTCGCTTTGGTTCCGGTGTGATCAAATAAGGAACCAATCGAGACTTGGTATTGAAACTTGTAAGGTATGCTTGACAATCTAAGTTCTCCATGACTAATGTCAAGAATTCAGTCTCGAACTTCTCAACTTCATGTTGAGGACAATAATTTTCTTTGACAAGAGTAACGAACTGATCCCAAGTCATGTTGTACAAAGGGATCTTCCCGGTGGCTTGAATCAACGATCTCCACCAGGCTAAAGCCTCACCCTTAAATGATTGTGACACAAACTTGACCACATCCCTCTCAGCGCATCCGCTGATATCCACAACCGTATCCATCTCATCTAACCACGTCATACAATCTACAGCTCCTTCCTCCCTAGTGAAATCCCGGGGTTTACATGAAACAAAGTACTTGTAGGAGCAACCCTTATCACGGGGTCCTTGATTCAGTATGATCTGTTGAGACGGATCACTGTGATGATTAGAAGAGTGACGCTCGTCATCTTCCTTCTTGGGTTCATCCTTCTTGGAAGGAGGCATCGAATGCGGTGTAGATAGGGTCCTACTCCGAGTCCCACTATACTCTTCGTACTGCCACTCTAAGGCCTTTGTAACTACGTCGTCTACTAACGCTTTTAGTTCAGCACTCGTTAAATTAATTCGGGCGTTATCATTGTTCTCCACTGGGTGGCTATTAATTTCATCTGAGCCAGCCATTTAATTGAACTGTTACATAAAACAAGGACAATAGTTTACTTGGGAGTTTATTATGGAATTGTCTTTTATGGCAATTCATTAACCATGGTAACGGAGACCATATTTAGTTAATTTATTAATCACATTTATTTAGGATTTATATTATAACTTATCCTATTTATAAAAAAAAAAACAATAACAGTTTTACTAGTGGCACGAAAGGCCTAGTCGCAAGGACATTTATGAATTATAAGCTATGATTCTAGAGAATCAAAGCATGAAGGTATATCAGCACAACAGGCCTAGTCACAAGGACATTTATGAATTATAAGCTATGATTTCAGAGAATCAAAGCATTTAGGTATATCAGCACAACAGGCCTAGTCATAAGGACATTTATGAATTATAAGCTATGATTTCAGAGAATCAAAGCATTTAGGTATATCAGCACAACAGGCCTAGTCACAAGGACATTTATGACTTATAAGCCATGATTTCAGAGAATCAAAGCATTTAGGTTTGAACATAGTTCATTACCTTTTTCGGACAGGGAGTCATCGCTACCACTGTCTCTTGGCTCATGTAGAAATGAGCAAGGCCCGTAGGCACTATATTACCAATGTATGGTCAAAATATGATCATCTTAATTGATGATTTAAACCCATGATTCAGAGATCATTAAGTTGGGTTAGGAATCTTTTGAAGAATCCTTATATAAGAATGACGTGTGTGATTTTAATGAATCACGTCTGCCAGGAGTGTTAACATATTTTCAGATGTTAACAGGGATACGAATCTTTTAAACAGGTCTTACCATCTTGGCCAGGTCTTTATAATGACACTCAGGCTAGGTTTCACTCTTAAGATTCTTATTCATATGTATACTGGCAGGGAAGGGAGGATATTTATTTTATTCAGGATTTTTATCATAAATCCTAATTTACAAGTTAATAATAGCACAAATGGCCTAGTCGCGTAGACAAGTTTAATTTATAAGCCATGATTTCAGAGAATCGAGGCATTAAGGTTTGAATCAAGGTTCATTACCTTTTATTGACAGGGAGTTGTAGGCTACCACTGTCTTTAGTCTCAGAGGACAATAACTATAGCCCGTAGGCACTTCCCTTCTAAGGGATGTTTATAATATGATCATCTTATAGGATGATATAAGCCCTGATTTCAGAGAATCGAGGCATTAAGGTGTGGATAAGAGTTCGTTACCTTTTCTTGGCAGGGAGTTGTAGGCTACCACTGTCTTTAGTCTCATAAGACGTTAACTATAGCCCGTAGGCACTTCCCTTCTAAGGGATGTTTATAATATGATCATCTTATAGGATGATATGAGCCATGATTTCAGAGAATCGAGGCATTAAGGTTTGAATCATAGTTCATTACCTTTTCTTGACAGGGAGTTGTAGACTACCACTGTCTTTAGTCTCAGAGGACGTTAACTATAGCCCGTAGGCACTTCCCTTCTAAGGGATGTTTATAATATGATCATCTTCATTTGATGATATTAGTCAGGATCGCATTGATCATACAAACTATTATGCTTGGACGTTGTCCAACATCTTTAGACGGGGGTCAGAGACCACCACGGTCGTTGTCTTATCAGACAACAAGTTTGGCCCGTAGGCACTTCATCACTAATAGATGTTTATTTCAAATAAGGGAATTTAGATTAACCCCCTTTTTAAAGATGGCCTGTGTGACTTTAATGATTCACAGTTTACCAAAAATGTTAACATAATTACAGATGTTAACAGGGTTTGGAATCTTTTAGATAAGTTTTACCGTCTTGGCCATGTCCGCAAATGACATTTAGGCTAGGTTTTACCATCTTGGCCATGTCTGCATTGACATTTAGGCTAGGTTTTACCATCTTGGCCATGTCTGCATTGACATTTAGGCTAGGTTTTACCTTTAAGATTCTTTTTAATATTTAATGCAGTACAATCCTAATTTAAGGTGTTAACAAGGATCTGAATCTAATTGTGGAACTACCGTCTTGGCCCTGTCTTAAAATGACACATGAGCTGGGTCTTATCCTTTTTAGATATTGCCATTTTATTATAATGGTAGATCATATAATGTAGGAATGATATTTTAAACATAATCGTTCCATTACAATTTAAACAAGTATATGGTTGCCCTAAACGGGACTTCTACAGAAAATGACTTGCCCATGCAAGAGCTAATCTGAAAATAACAAAGGAACCAAATAAGGACACATAAAACGAATTAGAATTTGTCCTATGTTCTTGTCTAGACTCAAGAATGTGCAGCTGTGTAACTGAGATTAAACACGAAAGGCTAGCGTTTAATTCACTCAGTGTTGGCTCTGATACCAACCTGTCACACCCCGGATTTTCATGTGTCACCGGTGGGCCCGGTGGGGAATATCGTGACGTGGTTGGCAACATAATAGTCAAACAACACAATATATAAATGCACAGCGGAAGCAAAAGATAAAATATATTACAATCCGAAAGTAAAGTAATATCTAGTATTACAACGGAAAGTAAGGATCCACAGGTGGATCTTAAAACATAAATATTGTTCAACAGACTTTAGACGCCTAGAACTTGCAAGATTCCTTATTAACGTCCTGAGCAGCTTCCAGCCTATTACGTACTTGTACCTGTCACTTAGACTTTTGAAAATACGTCAGTTTTCACTGGTAAATACACTCAACCGACTCATTTGAAAATGTCTATGAAAATTGGTTTAGGTGTTCAAGGCACGAAGATGTTTTGACACTTTGATTAAAATGCACAAGGCAATATTAATCTTTTATACTTGGGACAAACTATATCTCATGTTATCAGTTTTACATAATTTGCTCTACATACGGGGTACGGTTCTATGCCGGTTCAAGATTTAACCGACACACCACTATTCCCTTATTGGGAATCCCTTATTGGGTATAATTAATTAATAAACATATGGCATCTGTCAGGTGTATGCCTACACCCCGTGCTTAGGTCGTGGCCATTGCATTTAATGAGTCAAGGATATCCAGGACACGGTCGCATTAATCCCCAATGTTTCAGTCAAGCAATACGAATTAAAACAGGTTATTTGGATTTCCCGACTTATTGGTCTTTGAATCCCATACCTGACCATGCGGTATTTATATTACCGTATCCCAAGCCCGTAATAGGGAAAATAAGTTAAGAGTATTTACCTGAGCTAGCTCCTGTCTTAAATAGCAAGAATTATAATAACTCAGCCGTATTCACTTAAGTAAGCGTAGGTACAATTTACCGGAAGGCTCTAGTCTGGAATGATGGTATAAATAACCAATTAGAAGGCTAACGGGTCTTTAATTAAGCCTAAGCTTAGACCGGTTAATTATACGGTTCAGACGCACGATTAGGCAAAGACCGGAATAGAATGTGATTTAGACCCGACAAGATTGAAGACTTGCCTTATATGGGTAATCTAGGCACATTCTGAATTTTGGGGTAAAACCGATAAGGTTTGACCCGTTTCGGCTAATTTATGTAAACTAGTTACATAAGCCGAACCGAACGCGAAAGAGGCGTAACGGGTAATCATGAGGGTCCTAACCAGGTTTCCTAAATTAATATGCCTCAAATATGTTGTGATATCAGTAGGATACCTTCCATTATGCCCAAAACGAGTTTAAACACAAACTATGCCCCGTAGGGGTTGTTTGGTCATTTACAAGGTTATAACAGGGTTTAAGTATTATCCTGAGTTACAGGTCTGATGTAATCAGCAAAAATACTCAAATTAATAAGTTATAACAGTAGGGTAAAGTATATATGTGAAAGTTATCAATTATAACCAAACTATGCACCGTAGGGGCATTTTGGTAATTTCACATAAGCCGAAAAGCTCAAAACTGAAGTCTGAGTTTAACAACTTTTGCTTACTGTTAAAATATTATAATTTACCTAAAATATCAGTAGGTATCAACCCTTGTATGTTTAAAATAGTTCTAGTACATACTATGCGTTAAAATCGCTTAAAAAGGCGATTAGAAGCCATTTCCGGGTTCTATACATAAAGCTAATATTTTTATCATTCCAGAAGGCTTAAAATAATTTATTTATCATATCTAATCAGTAGCAAAAGGTTTGTAGTCGATTAGATATGTAAAACTCATTTTATAGCCCGTAAGGGCAAAACCGACAATTACCGGATTAAGCCTATGACTATAAGTTATGCTCAGCCTAAAATTAATTAAAAATCTTCAAAAATCCCAAAATAATATATTACATCAGTGGGTAAAGAGTTTGATATCAAAAAGTATGTTTAAATAGGCTAAACGCTAGTTATGTCGTTTAATCGCTAATAACTTTCTAATTACGCTAATGAGCATAACTCTCAATCTACACCTCAAACTGATGTCAAATTTTGGGTGCAAGTTTATATATCAGTAATTAAAGTTTCTACTCTTTTACATTTTCAAAAATCATGTTTTAAGGTGAAAAGGGCATAATGGTCAACATATGGGCAATTAACGGAATCATGCATATTAATTGGATAACTAATGATCCGAGGTGTATAATCACAGAGGGTTATACTAGCATGTAACCTGGTCCAAATAAAGCTCTAAGGTATTTCTAAAACATACCCAAACGGGTCAGAACTGAAGTCAAAACAAAAGTCAAAGTTTTGCGACTTTCGGTTCCGAACCGGGTCTAAACAGGAAATTGTCGGGTTGAACATGTTTAGACATGTTCTTACACTAATTACCAAGTTATATTAATGATCAAACAGGTTGTATGTGTTCTACGTTGCTAATCATGCATAAATTAGAAACTAAGTATCCTGTTGACTTTTTAAATGACAAGTTTGACCCGACATTTGACCTAGTTAGAGTGGCAATCAGGGGGACCCTTTTAAGGGTTTATTACCCACATAATTACCAATTTATAACTACTTTCAATTCGACTAATCACTGGACCATTAGTGATTAATCGTTAAGTCAACCATTAATTACGACGGTTTGACTTTTAAGCTAAAACTAAGCAAAAACTTAACTAAGAAAGGTTAAGCAAACTTACCAAGGTCCTAAGCACGATTAGTGATCACTTGAGAGAAGTCTTGAGCTCCAGAAATGGTCAGGAATGCAAGAGAAAGGTGTGAAGAACTTGTTGCAACTTAGTGGCCTTATATAGTGATCAAGAACCCACTAGATTGTTGACATGCAAGTCTACAACTGACCACAATTCATCCACAAGTGTCTCTATGTGTCTAGGGGTTGCCTAGGGGTCGTCCAATATGAGGAAACTCGGATAAAAGTCGATTACAATGGCAAAGGCAGACAAGAACCCAAGAAAATCGGACCAGATAGGCCCTCGCGGCACGCGAAGACCCCCCCCCCCTGGGGCTTCGCGTCGCGCGACACCCTTCTGCACTAGATCTTATATTTTTTTATTTTTGCGGTTTGATCCTTGGCTCTTCAAAACTTTGCTAAGACTTCATTTCTTGCACTTTGAACCCTCCAAATTGACATATAAGGGCTCTAAGACATATACCCACTTTGTTTAGTCCTCGGTTAACTTTATTGTTACCCGAAAAAGTCCTAAACTTCAACGTTGACGCTTTTAACCCCTCGCATACGAATTTGATCACAACTTGCTCATACGATAACGAAACTTTATGAAATTTATATCGTGTATTCTAGTGAGCATAATTAACCGTTACAAAGCTTCGGTTTTGTCAAAAGGTCACTCAGAGGTATAACTTAAACATGTTGACACATTTAACCCCCGTAGTTTGTAATCTCTCACTTTCTTTCATATTTAGCTTCGTCTGATCCATGATTTATTCGTTTGAAGGTATGAGCATCTTGTAGGGTTAATATACAATATATTTATTCACTGTTGACAGTTAGAACTCGTATATTCACATATTTTCCATGATTGTCAACTTTAGTCCTTTCAGAACATTATTTCACACGTTCAAACTTATGACACGTGTCAACACATTATAGGACGTGAATTTTCGAGGTGTTACATCCTCACACCCTTAAAATAAATCTCGACCTCGAGATTTGTTAAAGTACAGGAAGTATTTTCTACCTTATATTGGGCTAAATCTTCGCCAGTACCTTTGAGCCTCTAAGGCACTCCAATTGACCTTTATAGTAAGTACATGTATCTTTTTGGAGCTTCTAATCCTGTCGATCCTCAATCGACGTAGGTTGCTCATACAATCATAGATCTGCATATCATTGTGTGATAGTGCTTTTCGGCTTATTGGCGAAACACATCCTTCAGTCACTAGTGTGTAATGTATTGCGAGCTCCGCCAAGCTCCTTAAATAGGTTTTAGCTTATAAGCTACTTGATCTTGATACATTCGATTTCCTTCGAATGATTCTATATATTCAGAGCTTAACTAGCCTGATAATTTAACAAATTTGGCACACCCTTCCTGGGTGATTTCTTTTGTTGAACCTTATTCTTTAACGAGAATTTAGGAGAGTTGCTACTTTCATTAATTCTTGATTTTCTGCCGAATACTGGCAACTTATAGATGATTAGGGATTTGTATGATCTTATTTGTTGTTTCCAATGCAACTTTCAGATCCTGATAATTGGACTTACCAGTCTATTGTCCTAACAATAGGTGTTTAACATTCCACCAATACAAGGTCTCCAAAGGAGTAGCCTTGATACTTATATAATCATTGCTATAGAAAAACCTATTTTATGGTGAGATGGTTATTCCACCCACTGCTTAACTAATCTCAAAGAATAGCTAAACCTTACAGCTAGTCGAACCAATCTACGGTCCTGGGCAGGTAATAGCGATTCTTAATTGTTGCCTAAATAGGGTTGCAGAAATCAATGCATAAGCAAGGTGATCCGTCTTTCTTATTTATATAAATCGGAGTTCTTAGGACTTCGAATTTTGGCTTTATGAAATCTTCTCTAAAAGCTTATCGATTTGGCTCTTAGTTCTTCCTATTCCGTTGGTACTAACAGATATAAGGCTTTTACAATAATTGCAGCCCTAAGCGGGATGTTTGTCCTAACATCCACTTGCCTCTCAGAAGGTAAACATGGTAATTCTTATAAATAAGATAATCATGACACACACAGAGATGTTATAGATGTCTGTATTCTCAGGCTTTGGTTCATCTATCGATGTCGGTGTCAGATATATGACACATTCTCTTTACAAATGCAAGGATGCCCTAAGTAGAGATACTTATAAGGACATTTTATATTGGATATCTTCTTTGAATATTACTAGTCGACTTTAGTACAATATGACCATTGGGATATCTCAGGGGTTCCATGCATTAAACCTCCATACTGATCAGGCATGGGAGCAATCTATGGGACACACTAGGATACGCCAATCCTCATATGGTACTCTTATCAAACATAGTTTGGCAGTCACAGGCGATATAAAATAATGAGAAAATAATAAAATAAAGTAATATATATTGTCGTACTCTTTTTGGGGAAGAGTACTCTAGATTCTTATGAAAGGATTATCTCCGAGGATGGGAGAGATGGTCATTAAAGATTCCATTGGTAAATTATACCTTACTTTTAATATCTGAAGTTCTTATGAATGTAATCAAAAGTTTGCTAAGCTTATGGTTTACTAAAGGTTTATTATCCCTTGCTTTAACGTAAAATACTGAGCAGATACAATCGATGCTAAAAGGTGAAGACGTACCTAATGCTATTATTGATATGCACTGTCTCTGGCATTCAACCGTTAGCTTAGGCGTTTCCTTTCTTATCCATCCCAGACTTAGCTGCTCCTTCCTTAGCAGCCTCAGGGCAATTTGTACTGATGTGGCCCTTTTCGCCACAGCTGAAACAGTTTGCATTCTTCATGTCCCTACATTCGTGGGACTGGTGGCCAGTTCTCTTACAGATACCACATTGCTTTATCTTTTGGTTTGATCGACACTGTCCCCAGTGTCTTCTTTTGCAGGCTTTGCATGTAGGCTTTTTGTTGGAATCCTGTTGGTTATTGTTGAACTCGGATTTGCTCTTCTTAGGATTCTGGGAGTTATCCTCCTCCCTTTTACACTTCCCATCTTCAGAGGCCTTGGCAGCCTTGTTTCTAACCACATCGAGTGTGAGAGATAGCGACAGATCTGCCGCTGACCTGAATGTAGTAGGTCTCGATGCTTTCACACTTGCCTTTATTTCTGGGGCTAGACCCCCAATAAAGCGAGTTATTCGCTTTGGTTCCGGTGTGATCAAATAAGGAACCAATCGAGACTTGGTATTGAAACTTGTAAGGTATGCTTGACAATCTAAGTTCTCCATGACTAATGTCAAGAATTCAGTCTCGATCTTCTCAACTTCATGTTGAGGACAATAATTTTCTTTGATAAGAGCAACGAACTGATCCCAAGTCATGTTGTACAAAGGGATCTTCCCGGTGGCTTGAATCAACGATCTCCACCAGGCTAAGGCCTCACCCTTAAATGATTGCGACACAAACTTGACCACATCCCTCTCAGCGCATCCGCTGATATCCATAACCGTATCCATCTCATCTAACCACGTCATACAATCTACAGCTCCTTCCTCCCCAGTGAAATCCCGGGGTTTACATGAAACAAAGTACTTGTAGGAGCAACCCTTATCACGGGGTCCTTGATTCAGTATGATCTGTTGAGACGGATCATTGTGATGATTAGAAGAGTGACGCTCGTCATCTTCCTTCTTGGGTTCATCCTTCTTGGAAGGAGGCTTCGAATGCGGTGTAGATAGGGTCCTACTCCGAGTCCCACTATATTCTTCGTACTGCCGCTCTAAGGCCTTTGTAACTGCGTCGTCTACTAACGCTTTTAGTTCAGCACTCGTTAAATTAATTCGGGTGTTATCATTGTTCTCCACTGGGTGGATATTAATTTCATCTGAGCCAGCCATTTAATTGAACTGTTACATAAAACAAGGACAATAGTTTACTTGGGAGTTTATTATGGAATTGTCTTTTATGGCAATTCATTAACCATGGTAACGGAGACCATATTTGGTTAATTTATTAATCACATTTATTTAGGATTTATATTATAAATTATCCTAATTATAAAAAAAAAAACAATAACAGTTTTACTAGTGGCACGAAAGGCCTAGTCGCAAGGACATTTATGAATTATAAGCTATGATTCCAGAGAATCAAAGCATGAAGGTATATCAGCACAACAGGCCTAGTCACAAGGACATTTATGAATTATAAGCTATGATTGCAGAGAATCAAAGCATTTAGGTATATCAGCACAACAGGCCTAGTCATAAGGACATTTATGAATTATAAGCTATGATTTCAGAGAATCAAAGCATTTAGGTATATCAGCACAATAGGCCTAGTCACAATGACATTTATGAATTATAAGCCATGATTTCAGAGAATCAAAGCATTTAGGTTTGAACATAGTTCATTACCTTTTTCGGACAGGGAGTCGTCGCTGCCACTGTCTCTTGGCTCATGTAGAAATGAGCAAGGCCCGTAGGCACTATATTACCAATGTATGGTCAAAATATGATCATCTTAATTGATGATTTAAACCCATGATTCAGAGATCATTAAGTTGGGTTAGGAATCTTTTGAAGAATCCTTATATAAGAATGACGTGTGAGATTTTAATGAATCACGTCTGCCAGGAGTGTTAACATATTTTCAGATGTTAACAGGGATACGAATCTTTTAAACAGGTCTTACCATCTTGGCCAGGTCTTTATAATGACACTCAGGCTAGGTTTCACTCTTAAGATTATTATTCATATGTATACTGGCAGGGAAGGAAGGATATTTATTTTATTCAGGATTTTTATCATAAATCCTAATTTACAAGTTAATAATAGCACAAATGGCCTAGTCGCGTAGACAAGTTTAATTTATAAGCCATGATTTCAGAGAATCGAGGCATTAAGGTTTGAATCAAGGTTCATTACCTTTTCTTGACAGGGAGTTGTAGGCTACCACTGTCTTTAGTCTCAGAGGACATTAACTATAGCCCGTAGGCACTTCCCTTCTAAGGGATGTTTATAATATGATCATCTTATAGAATGATATAAGCCCTGATTTCAGAGAATCGAGGCATTAAGGTGTGGATCAGAGTTCATTACCTTTTCTTGACAGGGAGTTGTAGGCTACCACTGTCTTTAGTCTCAGAGGACGTTAACTATAGCCCGTAGGCACTTCCCTTCTAAGGGATGTTTATAATATGATCATCTTATAGGATGATATGAGCCATGATTTCAGAGAATCGAGGCATTAAGGTTTGAATCATAGTTGATTACCTTTTCTTGACAGGGAGTTGTAGACTACCGCTGTCTTTAGTCTCAGAGGACGTTAACTATAGCCCGTAGGCACTTCCCTTCTAAGGGATGTTTATAATATGATCATCTTCATTTGATGATATTAGTCAGGATCGCATTGATCATACAAACTATTATGCTTGGACGTTGTCCAACATCTTTAGACGGGGGTCAGAGACCACCACGGTCGTTGTCTTATCTGACAACAAGTTTGGCCCGTAGGCACTTCATCACTAATGGATGTTTATTTCAAATAAGGGAATTTAGATTAACCCCCTTTTTAAAGATGGCCTGTGTGACTTTAACGATTCACAGTTTACCAAAAATGTTAACATAATTACAGATGTTAACAGGGTTTGGAATCTTTTAGATAAGTTTTACCGTCTTGGCCATGTCCGCAAATGACATTTAGGCTAGGTTTTACCATCTTGGCCATGTCTGCATTGACATTTAGGCTAGGTTTTACCATCTTGGTCATGTCTGCATTGACATTTAGGCTAAGTTTTACTTTTAAGATTCTTTTTAATATTTAATGCAGAACAATCCTATTTTGAGGTGTTAACAAGGATCTGAATCTAATTGTGGAACTACCGTCTTGGCCCTGTTTTAAAATGACACATGAGCTAGGTCTTATCCTTTTTAGATATTGCCATTTTATTATAATGGTAGATCTTATAATGTAGGAATGATATTTTAAACATAATCGTTCCATTACAATTTAAACAAGTATATGGTTGCCCTAAACGGGACTTCTACAGAAAATGACTTGCCCATGCAAGAGCTAATCTGAAAATAACAAAGGAACCAAATAAGGACAAATAAAACGAATTAGAATTTGTCCTATGTTCTTGTCTAGACTCAAGAATGTGCAACTGTGTAACTGAGATTAAACACGAAAGGCTAGCGTTTAATTCACTCAGTGTTGGCTCTGATACCAACCTGTCACACCCCGGATTTCCACGTGTCACCGGTGGGCCCGGTGGGGAGTATCGTGACGTGGTTGGCAACATAATAGTCAAACAACACAATATATAAATGCACAGCGGAAGCAAAAGATAAAATATATTACAATCCGAAAATAAAGTAATATCCAGTATTACAACGGAAAGTAAAGGATCCACAGGTGGATCTTAAAACATAAATATTGTTCAACAGACTTTAGACGCCTAGAACTTGCAAGATTCCTTATTAACGTCCTGAGCAGCTTCCAGCCTATTACGTAATTGTACCTGTCACTTAGACTTTTGAAAATACGTCAGTTTTCACTGGTAAATACACTCAACCGACTCATTTGAAAATGTCTATGAAAATTGGTTTAGGTGTTCAAGGCACGAAGATGTTTTGACACTTTGATTAAAATGCACAAGGCAATATTAATCTTTTATACTTGGGACAAACTATATCTCATGTTATCAGTTTTACATAACTTGCTCTACATACGGGGCCCGGTTCTATGCCGGTTCAAGATTTAACCAACACACCACTATTCCCTTATTGGGTATAATTAATTAATAAACATATGTCATCTGTCAGGTGTATGCCTACACCCCGTGCTTAGGTCGTGGCCATTGCATTTAATGAGACAAGGATATCCAGGACACGGTCGCATTAATCCCCAATGTTTCAGTCAAGCAATACGAATTAAAACAGGTTATTTGGATTTCCCGACTTATTGGTCTTTGAATCCCATACCTGACCATGCGGTATTTATATTACCGTATCCCAAGCCCGTAATAGGGAAAATAAGTTAAGAGTATTTACCTGAGCTAGCTCCTGTCTTAAATAGCAAGAATTATAATAACTCTGCCGTATTCATTTAAGTAAGCGTAGGTACAATTTACCGGAAGGCTCTAGTCTGGAATGATGGTATAAATAACCAATTAGAATGCTAACGAGTCTTTAATTAAGCCTAAGCTTAGACCGGTTAATTATACGGTTCAAACGCACGATTAGGCGAAGACCGGAATAGAATGTGATTTAGACCCGACAAGATTGAAGACTTGCCTTATATGGGTAATCTAGGCACATTCTGAATTTTGGGGTAAAACCGATAAGGTTTGACCCGTTTCGGCTAATTTATGTAAACTAGTTACATAAGCCGAACCGAACGCGAAAGAGGCGTAACTAAGAGAATTTATGACTACACCCTCTTGTAATATAAATGTTTTCTCTTACACAATCCACAATTTATCGCATAACGCCTCACAAAAAAAGCTTTATGACTACAGAAGGTTTTATAATCTACTTTTCATAAAAGAAAAAATTAGAATTTACAAGAATTTAACAAAATTTATTATTGGTTGAAAGTTACGCCGCCATAATTGTTGTTACTTTAAAATATTAAATTTCATTTTCTTGACACGTAGTAGTTGGCATGATTTGGCAAACAATCTCGCTGTGAACGTGTCAGAATAATAGTCGTGCATTGACTTCAATCATAATAAACGCTTTGTAATGCAACATTTATCTTGAATGGATGGTCAAATACTCGAATGGCCAATTGATTAACTAGATCTTATAATATTGCACGTCTTGAATTTAACCATGTCCACTTGTTTCAAGAGAATTTGGCGTTTATACTTTCTCTTTTCCCCCTAAATTGGGGTGGACCGGGTATTCTCGGAGTACTCCGTTAGTCCAGTGGGTTCTCCTAAAGTGTTCGGGATTGATTCTGTTGGCTGTTAAAAAAAATTAGTAACATATTCATAATCTAGATAGTTTATAAACCACTAATACATGTGCCTCTCTACATTTAGAATTAAAGAAAGACAACTTAATACCATACCATATCTCTTGAGACATGTTTATGTTATTTTTAAGCACAAAGTTTCTAATAAATAAAACTATTGTTAAAGGATATTTCAAACTTGTTAAGTAGTTGCATAGTTTTATTTGTCAGTTGATAAAGAATAAGGCAATAAAGGGTTTGTAGTCTAGCGAATTTAAGTTATGTAGTAAAGGTGTTTATTCATAATTGGCGAAAAATGATATTTACATAAATCTAGAACAGATTAAGAGGGTATGTTAGGTAACTATTCTACATAAAGGTTTTTCCATCAATGGTTTTTCAAAACAGGCTGATTTATAAATGAAGCAATGTTATCAAAGGTTTGCAATTTTTTTTAGTTTATTTTGGTGTAACGTCACTAGATGATTCAACAATAAACAAGTCGTAGTTCAAGTTTCGTTTATACATAAACAGTGAAAGATCTATGTAGGTAATACCTGTGTCATATAAAACAGAAAAAGAAAAGTCTATAAGTTATGTATGCATAAATGTATCTAACACTTGAGTTTTTGATTCATCAAACATTTTCAAAGATCGATAATATTAAACATAATTTAGGAATTACTACTTACTATGCATGGATGAATGTATTAAAAGTGAGTATATGTGTGTGTGCATATGGATAATACATATTATCATCATCATCATTCTCGGTAAATCACACTAATAGCAAAGCAAAGGTAGGGTCTGAAGAGGGTAAGATGTAGACAGCCTTACCTCTACCCCGTAGGAATAGAGAAGCTGCTTCCAGTGAGACCCCGGCTCGATAGTAGTTTTGCCTCAAGCCTTGGACATAAGGCACATAATACTCAGCACTCAGGACAAAGACCGATTAGTGAATGTGCCCTTTTGTCTTTCAGCTATCAACGCCACCACATGATGCATGATTAACTGTCCTCAGCTTTTAACGTTATTTTCACGAAAGTAGTAAAATAACGTTAAAATTAGTGCACTTTCACTTTTGCCTCCCGATGGCCTACACATATTATATTCATATACCGCAAGCAGAGCGTAATATGAATAAAACAGATGTTCAGTATAAGTAGTTTTAAGTAAATAGCTGTAATAACTATATAAACATTATACTTATTGATTTAAATATGATGCATAAACTTTTAATCGAAATATCTTCCTTATCTCCTATTACATTCTCTCATTCAACACGTAAACTAGCTGCTTTTCAAAAAAAAACACGTAAACTAGCTATATGATTTTTTTTTTTAAATTATTTACTTAAGATCTCTATTGTATCACACATATCTCATATTTCTTTCTCGTTCAATACACTCCTTGTTAGCATTTATAACTATGGGTGGAGATACAATAGGAAGTTAATTTGGCTAGGAAGGCTAGGAAGTGATCTTGACCATCCATTTAGTTAATCAAGGGCTAAGATTAAATCAGGGAAATTGAAAAGAAGAAAAGAGGCGCGTGAGTTTGTTTAGGGGCATTCTAGTCAATCAAAGTCAATAGTTTCTCTCTCCTCTAATTTCCCCCCCCCCCCCATTTTTTAAACGTTAATAACTTTTTCATACGACATTATTTTTTTATAAAAATTGCACAAAAAAACGAGCGTTTTTTTATCTTTAAAACGAGTATACTATTGCTATATTTAAAAAAAAAATTTAAACCCAGTTGTGTAAAACGCAATAGAAAAACCCCCAGTTACGTAAAACGCAATGAAAAAAAAAACCTAAAAAATGACATTTTTCTAAAACGCAATGCACAAAAAACACAAAGAAATGACTTATTTGTAAAATTCAATGGCCAGACAACACAAAGAAATGTCTTATTTCTAAAACGCAATAGCCTAAAAACTCAAAAAAAAATGTACTTTCTAAAACGCAATGCACCAAAAACACAAAGAAATGTCTTATTTGTAAAATGCAATGGCCAGAAAACACTTAAAATGTCTGTTTTCTAAAACGCAATGGACTGAAAACACATAAAAAAATGTTTTACCTAAAACGCAATGCACAAAAAACACAAAGAAATGTCTTATTTGTAAAATGCAATGGCCAGAAAACACTTAAAAATAACTCATTCTAAAACGCAATTGCCTAAAAAACAAAAGAAAGTGTTCTCTGTAAAACACAATGGACTGAAAACATCTAAAAAAGTGTTTTACCTAAAACGCAATGCACCAAAAACACTTCAAGAATGTGTTTTTTCTAAAACGCAATGGCCAGAAAACATCAAAGAAAGTGAATTGTCTGTGCTGTGAACTGTCTGGACCAATGCAGTTTCCAGAGGCAATTTACAGAAAATTAATTTTTCTGATGCATTTTTATTACAGGAATTTAATCGAAATTTTTTTTTCCGAGCCAACCCCAGCCAGGGGCTCTGCCCCTTGGACCCCGCCAGGGGCTGCCGCCCCTGGGACCCCGCTACCGGGGGCGCTGCCCCCGGACCCCCGCCAAGATCGTAAAACGCAATGACTAAATCAAAAACCCATATCGTAAAAATGAAATTAAAGAATTTCTTACCTGGATCGAAGTGATTTCTTCAACAATTGACGAATTTTGAATGATTGAAACACTTATCAGCGCTCGAATCGAACGGATCGAGTGATTATCTTCAAAATCACCGGAAAAAACGAGATTTTGTATGAAATTAAACTGGGTTTTCTTCAAAAAAGCTGAAGAACACGTTGATCGGGTGTTTGAATCATTGATTGGTGATGAAAATCGCACTATAATGTAGTGATTATTGAGATAGAAAGTGAAGAAATGGTTGAAGATGGTGGGTTTTGAAAATGGTGGGTTTAGAAGTTACTGGGTTTTGAAAAGGAAGAAGAAAGGGTTGGATTGACTAAAATACCTTTTTTCTTTATTTTAAATGTTGCCACATGTCATCCTCTTATTGCTTCCTATCCTTACTAGCGAAATTAATCTTCCTATTTAATCTTTTCCCTTATAACTATTTTATTAAAAGCAACTAGGTTTTTAAATGTCAAGTACTCAAGTTGGACCTTACCACCCAAAATGATGCGAATCGTAATTTGTCACGTGGTATAGATTAAATGTATATGATTCAACCGACTCTTAATAATTTATTTTAACAAGTTGGTGAGAATTCACAATAAAGTCAAAATATCATTTAACACCTCCTTTTAATTTAGATATTTTATCATTAAAATTCCTAACCCTAATCTTCCACAAGCTACGCACGTGTCAATTTCAATGTCCACTTTCATCACAAGTTATTTAATATATTTTTCTAATGACCACTCCACTAGTGCACTAAATTGGGGTAATATGGATGTAAATAGGGGTGAGCAAATTTAGGTTCGGACCTAAAAGAACCTATGACTGGACCGATAATATACCTAACCCAACCCGAACCTAGGCATCTCGGTTACTTATTCGGTTCTGTTATTCATTGTGAAATCGGGTCGGGTCGGGTCGGTTCTGGGTATTTTTTCCTTGAAAACCCGAACTGAAATTGGGAACCGAATGTCTAATATAACATGCAAATTCATTGGGCTTAGGCCAAATACCGAATGGAACTTTATATACCTAATTATAACATAACTTATAGAAACTTATGCACAACACGATCTGTATTGAGGAACGTTTGTATTCTTCTTCTTCTTCTTCTTCTTCTTCTAGGTTATGCTGCATCTTTGATTCATTCATCAATCTAGGGTTGTTCCTTGACGAGGTAAGCAATACAAATCCTAAATCAATAGAAGATACACATGTCATATTGTAATCTACAATTGGTTATAAACGATAAAATGATCATTGATTGATATATTGAAAGACAACAAACATATAGTATCATATCATAAAAGTTCGTATTTTCTAGAACTTATCATGTTTTCTACAAATTTAATTTTGTGAAATTGTATTGTTGTTTATATTTAGATATATGGTTTGAAATCGAATTATTGTGAATACTAATGTTTGGGACAAGTTTGATAAGCTTGTTGATGAGGATGGTAATGATAAGGCAAGATGCAAGCACTGTGCGATGGTTGTCGCTGCAGACAAGGTTAAAAACGGAAAAGTGGCAATGCTAAAACGTATTAAAAGATGTTGAGAACGCCCTGGCACATGTTCAAGCCAATATACTTTATGTTATTCATTTAAGGTATATAAATTTTGTTATGTATATATTATTGCAGAAAATACAATTAGCGAGTGCGGTTATGGCTGAAGATGGAAAAAGAATCCAAAGACGAAGGCTTTATTTTTTGTTTGACATTGTTTTATTGTGTTCTTGAATTCAATGCATTTGATTCGGTTTCTATTAAGTTTTGAATTCTATGACATCGCATTTCAATTGTTTCTTTCCTAATTATAAAACATTGAAACTAACTTATTTTACTAACTTGAGAGTTGAGAGGGACTTTGAAATACGAATGTCGAGAAGATATAACAAAGCAAAAAAAAAAGTAAATTGTTTTCATATTTTCGAGTCAAAGGTAAGAAGTTCATAACAAATTTAAATACGAATCGATATTCAATAACATGATGTTATCGGATACAACAACAACAACCATACCCAGTATAATCCCACATATAGCAAGCTATTGATAGGGTCTGGGGAGGGTAGGATGTAGGCACGCCTTACCTCTATCCCAGAGGATAGAGAGACTGCTTCCAGTGAGACCCCCGGCTCCAAAAACCATAACCAAGACATAAGCTTCTAAAAAAAACATATATAAGCACGTCACTACTACAAAAGATAGAAATAAAAATAATAATAAACGGATAAATAAGTAAGTGCTTGTTAGTAAAACTATAACACCGAGAATAGGTGAAAACATATATATATATAAATATAACTATATCACACCTAAGCTAAAAAACCAGGCCAAACTCCTAAAAATCTTTAACCTTAATCCTACGTCTCCACGAAGATCTGTCCTCGACCATGTCCTCAAAGAGGTGCAAATCTAGCAAATCTTGTCTAATCTGCTCATCCCACGTCATTTTCGGTCTGCCTCTACTCCTCCTTCCATCTACCGTGAGTGTTTCAACTATTCTAACCGGGTCTGTCGTCTGCCTCCTCCTGACATGCCCAAACCATCTCAGTCTCCCATCCCTTATCTTGTCTGAAATACTAGCAACTCCTAATCTTTCTCTAAAAACCTCATTTCTTATCTTGTCCAACCTAGTGTGCCCACACATCCATCTTAGCATCCTCATCTCTGCTACCTCTAGCTTTCGTGCATGAATTTTCTTGATGGCCCAACAATCTGTTCCGTATAACATAGAGGGTCTAATTGCAACCCTATAAAATTTCCCTTTTAATTTAACAGGGAACCTCTTGTCGCACAACACCCCTGTGGCTGCTCTCCACCTACACCATCCAGCCTGGATACGGTGAGCTACGTCACTGTCTATCTCTCCATTGCTCTGAACAAACGATCCTATATACTTGAACTTAGTTGCCTGTGGAACCACCTGGCCCTCAATGGTGATCTGGGTGTCGTGCTCATTTCCTGCTCCACTAAAATCACAGTAAAGGTATTCAGTCTTAGAGCGACTTATCCTCAAACCTTTGCATTCTAAGGCTACCCGCCAATCTTCTAACCTCGCATTCAAGCTCTGTTTACTTTCTTCAATCAACACAATATCGTCTGCGAAAAGCAAGCACCACGGAACTGACTCCTTAATCGACTTTGACAACTCATCTAGGACAATCGCAAATAGAAAAGGGCTCAACGCCGACCCTTGGTGGAGTCCTACTTCCACAGGAAAGAAATCAGTATCCCCTACCGGTGCACGAACACTAGTGTTAGTCTTAACATACATATCCTTAATTAAGTCTATATACTTACTAGGTACCCCTCTATCCTCTAAACTGTCCCATATCAATCTACGTGGCACACTGTCATACGCCTTTTCTAAATCAATGAACACCATATGTAGATCACGATTTTTCTCTTTATATTTTTCCATCAATCTCCTTAAAATGTGTATCGCTTCTGTAGTTGACCGCCCTGACATGAAACCAAATTGGTTTACCGTAACCTGTGTTTCTCTTCTAAGTCTAGTCTCAATCACCCTCCCCCATAACTTCATAGTATGGCTTAACAACTTAATCCCTCTATAACTACCACAACATTGGGCATCTCCTTTGTTCTTATATAAAGGCACTACAATACTACTCCTCCACTGGTCTGGCATTCTTCCAGATCTGAAAATGAGATTGAACAAATTAGTTAGCCATTGAACTCCAGCATGTCCCAAGCACTTCCACACCTCAATTGGTATGTTGTCCGGACCCACTGCCTTAGCCCTTCCCATCTTCTTAAGTGCTGCCATCACCTCTCCCTGTGTGATACGCCTACAATAGCAATTATTTCGTTGTTGTCTCTGTGTAATCGAGTTGTCGCGTTGTTGTTGGTAAGCCCCAGCGCCGTTGAAAAGCTTGTGGAAGTAAGTTTGCCATCTCGACTTTATGTCGTGTTCCTTGATCAACACACGCCCATCCTCTCCCTTTATAAACTTAACTACCCCTAGATCTTGCCTCCTGCGCTCCCTAGGTTTGGCAATCTTGAACATGTCATTTTCCCCCTCCTTTGTTTCTAGGCGCTCCCTAGCTTTGGCAATCTTGAACATGTCATTTTCCCCCTCCTTTGTTATCGGATACAAGGGATAAATGAAAAAAGTTAAACCGTGTAACAATTTTGAATGTGATAATTAGGCTTTTAAAAGATTTAATAAAACCAAGTGATAAATGAAAAAAAAATCTGTGAAAGCAAGCATAAGATATACTAAAACTAAGATATACTAAATCCAAGTGATAATTTTTGAAAATAAAAAATATACTAAAAACAATGCATGTGGCCACGAAATTCTTGTAAAAACGTGGGGCCCACACAACAACTCATGCAAAATTGCTTTCCTATTCTAAAACAAATCCCTACTGCAATCATCTTTCATCTATTCAACATCTGCGTATATATTATTATCTTTGAAATTAACCTAATTCATTGTTCATTCTACAAGGCAAAAAAGATCATCTTTGTACCATAAGACCAAAAAGATCAGAACAGAAGTTGTTGCGTAATACCAGGTATGTACGTTTATTCATGTATAGTGTATAATATATCACTAATCGTGTAGTGTATAATATAGTTTAGACCATGCAGGAATAAGTATATAAGATCATAGTGTTATTGTTATAGACTATAAGGGACGTTGTTGCTGCTACTAGTAATATAATATGGTTTTAATAAAAAAGTTGTCGACTGTCAGGTTATAGACTATAATAAAACAGTTGTAGACTAGCGGGTATGTATGCAGCCTGTTTGCGGGTCTGCATGCAGCCTGTCGATGGTTTGGGTTAAACATAAATGTAACTCAAATCAATCTGTTTAGTGTTTACAAGTATATAGATCATGGGAGAGAACCAAATGTCAAAACCGGACACAACAGGCCCTGGTTTGGTCCAGTCTAGTTTTGCTGGTTCAAACTGAAAACATGTTTTTGCACATTCAGGTTAGCTGGAGTTGGTAATAAAACAAAACAAAACAAACAAAACAAAACAAAACGCTTATGTAACAACCCGATATTTTGGATCGTTACCCACCGATTGTCCTTTCTCGTAATCGCTTGTACTCCCGAGATTTCGATTAACACAAAAGGGTTAAATTATATTTTCAACACGTTTTTAAACGCATATTACAACGCTTATTCAAAATGCAGTTATCGCATTTAAACGCTAACGCATGTTACTTAAGCGCATTTTATCGCAATTCACATCGCTTGTTTAGACTGAACGCTATCGCAACGCAAACTCAACGCAACTCGAAACGCGGATTTATTTATGTTATGTGTGTTATTTGTGTGATTATTTGTTTAAATGTATTGTGGTAATTCAACGCAACGCTTATACGCTCAAACGCTCACTCGCAACTCATTAAACGCAACGCAACGCTTAACAAACGAAACGAAAGTTGGAAAACTAACAAACACAATCCGGCTGTCCGAAAGGACATCCGATCGAATGGACTTCCGTCCGGATGACCATCCGCTCGGATGACCATCCGACCAGATGGCCATTCGACCGGACAAGCCATCCGACACACACCCTCGCGCACCGACTTAACTCTCCACCCTTGCCATACAGTTTCTAAAAAGTAGGTTAAACAACCTCTTGTTCGACGAGAGATACTTACACATCCGATGTATGGCACACATAATCAATTAATCTGATTGTGAAAGACGGCTCGTGATGGGTCATTATGCATAAATCGTATTAGAGATGCAATTCGCTATATCTGATTGTCTCCTAATCGATTAGATACTTTCAAAAAGTGTGTGAAGGCAGAAAAGACCGAAAGCAAAACATTAATAGGTATAGATATGGCTACAAGATGGAACTCGACTTGGGAGATGTTAGACAAGGCAGAAAAATTTGAGATGGCGTTTAACTGATAAGATCTAGATGATCCAAATTATGAAAATGATTTGGGTGATGATGCTCCTAGAGTTAGTGACTGGAGCTACGCGAGAGAATTGGCAAGTTTGTTAGAATTGTTTCAGCGTAAATCTGCCAACGCTTCTGCTACAAAAACAGTTACCGTTAATTTATTTTTTAACGAGATTATGGATATAGACAATCATTTAAGGAAGATGAAAGACGGAGCTGACTTGGAAGGTAAACTTATGGGTGCTAAGATGCACCAGAAGTTCGACAAGTACTGAAGAAATCTACCGACTAGCAGATCTATTAATTACATTCTGTATTTTGCTGCAATTTTAGATCCGAGGTTAAAGGTTCGTGTTATTCAGTTTGGATTTGAGAGAATATTCAGGGCTGAAAAAAAAAAGATGAAGAGACAGAATATAACTTGAAGAAATGAGTTCAAATTGTAGTTACAAATATAAAGAACGAATTGAAGCTTTTGTATGAGCATTATGCATCAAGCAGTGAAAAACAAGGTTCAGATAAAGTTTCACCAAGTCAGGAGAACTTTGAACCACAGCACAAGGAGAGAGTGATTTTTTTATAGAATTTAAAGCGAATGGCGGTTCTACATCTTATGACACCAAGTCAGAACTTGAGAGGTACCTAGAAGACGGAGAGGAGGCCCATTACAAGGGATTTGATATTCTGCGTTAGTGGAAGGCTGCATCTTCAAAATACCATGTATTAGCAAAAATGGCGAAAGGTATGTTTATTAATTAGTAGTTTATTTATATTACTTATAATAATACGATAGTGTTAATTAGATTTTCTTCCTATCACTATAGACATATTGGCTATCCCGGTATCGAGTGTTGCTTCTGAGGTGGCGTTTAGTACAGGCGGAAGAGTTGTCGATACTTATCGAACTTCTTTATCAATTCTGATTGTCGAGGCATTAATATGTATAGAGGATTGGATTCGTGCATCAATTAAAAAGAAAATCTACATAGAATATTCGGTAGAGTTTGATGATATTGGAAAAAGGTAATTTTGACAGACATCGATACACATCCTTAGTTTGTTGCTTACGTTGTATTTATCATTATATATTTTTTTTCATGTAGAAATTTATGATAAAGTGGAACCGGATCACATGAATATCGATGTCGATTAACGGATTGCTGGAGATGGATACGGAAAAAGGAGAAAGGAGTTAAAGTAGTATCGGTTTCAGTTCGTTTGCTTTGGATTTGTTGGATTTTGTTTGGATTTCTTACATTTGTTTTGGATTATGTTTGAAGTTTGTTAATACTTTTTAATTTTTGGATGTTTGAATTATTAGTTTTTAATTACAATGTTTTATCTATGTTTTGGTAACACATTTCGTCAATTTTTTCACTCAGACATTTTATCGAACACTTGGCATGCAAGGAAATTAATCATGGATAGTAAACATTAGATTGAAGCATAAACACCCTATCAATCATGAAATAAATTCAATTTCGTATCAATTATAACATACCTACTTAATCTACAACAAACAATTATACTTGCATGATCAAATTAGTTCAAATTAGGCTTAATAATCAATAAATTTAACATTATGGATTGAAATAGAAACCTGGAAATTGGAGGTGTATCATCTCAAACCTGCTGTAAACGATAACAAGAACGAAGTGAAGGTGAATGCTCTGATTTTGATATCATCCCAAAGTAGCTGACAAAGTGATAAAGCAACTGAACTTCGTCGGGTCGGTGTTTGAAACCTGGACCGACATACCCGATTGTGCTAATACCCGGAATCGACCCTGTATTATAGGCAGTGTTGCAGAAATCGGCCTAGGCGGCCGATTAATCGGTGCCTAGGCGCTAGGCGGCCACTTACTGCCTAATTTTGAGCTAGTCGGTCAATTAATCGGCCATGGACAAAGTCGGTCAAAGGCGGTCCTAGGCAGTCAAAAATCGGATTAATCGGACTATATTAATCGGTCAAAATCGGTCCTAGGCGGTCAAAATCGAACCATACTATCTGAAACTTGAAGTATTTATGTGAATTTTGAAGTATTATTTTTATATTATTGGGTATATATATATAATTTTGAAAAAATACATATAAAAATCCCATTCCGATTAATCCCGATTAATCCCTAGGCGGTACCTCACCGCCCGACTAGCGCCTAGCGCCTTCTACAACATTGATTATAGGGTAGTGAATAGTGATTCGGTTCCATGGTTTATGGTTTTCCGGTTCTCGGGTCGGGTCGGGTTCTGATAGGGTCAGGTCGGGTATCGACTTATGCTCACCCCTAGATGTAAACGAGTTGATGTAAGTTTTGGTTCATCCAAGTTTAAGTTTAAGTTGTTTAATTAAAAAAAGTCAAGTTTGACTTATTTGATCTCTAGGTCTAAAACTCTTGCTTAAAAAGTTTATAAAATTTTAAATATTTAATTACTTAATTTGTTGACATATTTAATTACTTTTATATGTATTTATAAGTGTGTAAACTTACTGTATACTACTTTTTTTTAACAATTTTAATAACATTCATTATGTAAACTGTATATACTTACAAGAATAAATTAAAACAACAGTTTTTATGAATGAGATGCTCCATTAGGCTAAAGTGTGTGAGGGTAATGGTTGAGACATGATTCGCCACATAATAACATGAATGGAAGGCTATACCATCCCTTGCCCAATCCACCATGGTTCGCATGGATTAAACCATAGCAAATATGGTGCTCCTTTCCATTTTTCAAGTAATCATTTTTTTAATATTAGACAAAGATAAATTAAAATAAGGGGATAGTGGTTTGGGTCATGATCACACCCTTAAGGTAGTGGTTTTGGATTGTGGATTAGAGGTGTGTGACATGACACTGACGTGGAGGGTCATGGTGGTCATGAGCACACCCCATAGCCTTAGGCTATGGGGTGTGAGGGTCATGTAGGGCTGGCATATCGTGTATACACGTACACGATAAGACACGACACGATAAGACACGACACGATATACACGAAAATTACCTGTTAACACGACTGTTCGACTGTTATACACGAAAATTACATGTTAATACCTGTTAACACGAACAAAAACACGAACACGACATGCTATCTGAGAGTTACAGAGAGAGTTTAGGGTTTTTTTTTTTTTTTTTTGAATTGAATGAGGAATGAAAATAGAAAGGAATTAAGGAACGCACACGCACATGGCTGATGAGTTTTATTTAATTTAATTTCTTATCGTGTACTAACGGGTATTAACAGGTAAATAGGTATTTAACCTGTTTATACACGAAAATTAACAGGTAATCTCGTGTCTACCTGTTTGGTACATGATACATGTTAAAGCCATACACGATACCTGTTAACTTCGTGTAGGTTTGTGTCGTGTATTCGTGTAAAATTGCTAGCCCTAGGGTCATGGATTGAAACATTATTTCCACATAGGACCATTAATTAAATGGTATACCCCCCCCCCCTTCTTAATTGATGGTGGTTCCCATAGATTAAACCACGATTACACCGACCCTCCCATTTGATGATTTTAAGACAAATAAATTAAAAAAATAAAGGGGATGGTGGTTTGGGTCATGACCACACACTTAGAGTAGTGCTTTTGAATTGTGGATTAAAGATGAATGACATGACGCCTATGTTGAGGATCATAGTGCTTATGACCACACCCTATAGCTTTATGTCCGTGAACCTAGTCAAACTCGACATATAATGTACGGTCTTAATTTCGTTTATTAAATGAGTTCCAGTTTAGACTCGAGCTCGTCTAGCTCGCTTGGTTCAAGTTTTTAATGAGTTAATCTAAAGTAGCTTACGAACGATAAGATTCGTTTCGTTTACAATAATGTATTATTAGTTCTTCACTTTTTTTTAACAAAAAATTATAACATTTTTTTTTTAAATCTACTCATATATGCTTTAACTTCACATTAATTTAAAACCTTTACGATTAAAGATATTTCAGTATTTTGTAATACTTAAATGAAACTGAATAAAATATAGATGGTATCTAAAGCTTCAACTATATTTCAATATTTTTTTTCGGCATTTTGGCGAAGGGGTTCCAGCCACAAGCTTTTTAAACAACCTTAATGTCGCCACCACGACCACCCTCATGAAGGTTGTGCACAAAACAAAACACACAAAGCAATACCACAACGAAGAAGACGTCGGCCTTTGTCATCATGCCTGTTGTTCTGTAACCATTTCGTCGATAAAGTGAAGCGAAGCAAGCACACAAAGTCCAGCACTTGAATTAAAACAAAACAAAACCACACATCAAAAGCCATTCCACAAGAATCAAGATACCCTAATAATGTTCAGTCATCAAAAAACAAATCTAACAAAAACTCAGTACCCTAAACATCTACTGCCTTCAATTCAATTCAATTCATTCTAGCAAACCAAACACCCATCCCTCTTCAACCAAAAACAGAACACTCTTTAAGAAACAAGGTTTTCATTAAGAGAAAGTGCACCCATCTGAGCCGACGGACTGTTCGCCTGCTGCTGCACGTTTCTCAAAACCTCCATCGCCTCCGCAACTTTCGCTTTCAATGCATCTGGTGATTCCAGCAAATGCAACACCTCCGTTTGGTCCATCTCCAAAAGCATCCCTGTCACCTTAGCCGCATGCTCGTGCTCGAGCTGGTCCACCAATGGGTACAGATTCTCACCCAGCATCTAAAACATTTAAAAATTTTAATTAAAATAAACGTCAAAATAGTAAAGTCGAACTTGTAGTGGAGATATATACCGTCCTCTGTTGATCTGGTGATGCGTTAGCGAGAGCGGAAGCCAACGCTGTAATAGGCATTGGTTGTGGGATGGGAGCAGCGGCATCGCGTGGAAGCATGCCGCCAACGCCAGCCATGTCGTAAGGTACGGGAAGCATTCCGCTGCCGACACCCGCCGCCATATTTGCATCTGCCATGTTCCTAGCTGGTCCACGGTACATACGTCCTCTTGGAACCATCTGAGAAACGTCAATCAATCACCAAATTATTATCAAAACAATTAATGTTCACTCAACAGTAAAACTTAAAGTTTGTAGTTCTACAAGGCTGCAAACGAACCGAAGTGAACAGCTCTTGAACCGTTTGGCGGTGTGTTCGTTCGTTTAATAAAGGAACGAACATGGACAGGCGATTTCGTTCGTTTAGTTAAATGAATTGTACATGAGCAGAGTCCGCATTCGTTCCTTTATGTCCGTGAACGTTCGGTAACGTGTTCGTTTATGTTGGATGTTCATTAGTGTTTTTAGTTTTTATGCTTTATTTAAATACTTCAAAACTCCGACAAACAAAATATATAATAAGTATTAGTGTATTATATATTTTGTTCATGAACACTTGTTTGTGTTTGTTTGTTTCCATTTGCGTCCATGAACATTCGTTTACATCTGTTGCCTAAAATTAACAAACGACCACGAACACGTTCATTTCCTTGGCAAACATAAAATCTCCTTTGGTAAGTGTTCATGAACAGTTCGTGAACACATATATTTCCTTTAACAAACGAACACGAACAAGGTCTTGTTCGTATTTGTTCGATTTGTTTGCAGCCCTAATTCAGATCGAAGCATGTACCTGCGGCTGCATCATTGGAACCGACTGCTGATTTTGTTGGACGGGACCCGTTCCACGCCTTCCCCCTAAGCGCTGCCCTTGCTGTCCTTGTTGGACAACCGGTACAAAAAAGTTCGGCATAGGACCGCCAACTGCGCAATTTAACACTTTAACAAACAGTAACGAAACGAACAACCGGACCCTACCCGAAACATCAAATTTTTACTAGAAGCACTGTTTTTATGTTACGAAGCTAGTTATGGTCACCGAACATCATATTACCTCTTATAAACACAAAACCCCTAAATCCCTAAATTTAATACTTGGAATCTAACTAGAATGAAGTAACTTTTTTTTTTGAAAGGAGAACTTCATTAAAAACACCGAACCCAAAGACCGGGACAGACAACAAACAAAGACGACTATATATTAACAAATTTACACCATTCGACCCATCCTAACAAACCCTTTCTAGCTCTATATTTAAACCAAAGAAAACTGACCGCCCGAACTTCACCGAACAACTCTTCCACAGTGCACAGCTTCCCGTTGTAACGAATGTTGTTTCTAGCCTTCCATAAGAGCCAACACCTGTGATGATGATCCCGTGCAGCGCCAGTTTCTCCGACTTCCTTCTATGACCAAGCAGATGCATCTCTAGCAAGTCTCTAAATGAAAATACAAAAAAGTTCCTCAAGCGGCACCAAAAACTTATTTTTTCCCATAACCCCAACGCCAAGGGGCAGGCCGAAAAAATGTGAGACACTGAGTCAGGACCTTCGTTGCAGAGACTGCAGCTTTCATCTTCCACCAGAACACCTCTCCTGGCTAAGGCTTCCACGGTTGGGATCCTATCCATATCCGCTCGCCAAGCAAATATATTACATTTGAGTGGAACCCACTTGCACCATTCCATCACGTACCGATCGCTAAAGTCTTTTTGTAAAATAATTTGTTGTTTGACCGCAGCGACCGAAAAACCATCCGAGCCGTTACCGACCCAGTTCCATTTGTCGTTGGCACTTGACAAGCTGACCGATACCAAAGCCGAAGAGAGAGAGACCCAATCACTCCTTTCCTGGTCAGAATCAAAGTCGTGCTTCCATAACCATAGACCTTCTCCCTTTATTCTGTCGCGAACACTGCATGTCTTCACCATCTCTAGATGGAACAAGGACGGGAACTTGTCTTTTAAAGAAATATCAAATAACCAAGGATCGAGCCAGAACATTATGTCTTCTCCATTACCCACCTCTCCTCTTAGCAAACTACGCAAGTGCACGTCCCCCACCAACGGTTTTTTTAACACCGAAACAATACTATTCCAGGCTCCACCCAAAGTTTTTTTAGCTGGCAAGAAATCCCAATCGGACCCCCCTGAATGAATTGCCTTTATAACTCTAACCCAAAGGTTGTCTTTATCCGTTTTAAACCTCCATCCCCATTTCGAGAGCAATGCCATGTTAACGTCCCTAAGGTGATGTAAGCCCAGCCCTCCCAACTTTCTAGGAGACGCCGCCCTATCCCATGCAACCCAGTGGAGCTTCTTTTCCGCAATGAAAGATGTTTCTCAAAGACATCGTACACCGGTCTCCAGTTGTTTATCCTGTTCATATTAGCACCAATAACAAGACCAAGATACTTACAAGGGAAGGACTCCGCTTTACATCCGACGACCGCCGCCATCTCCTCAATGTCTTCGAAATCCACCCCGACCCCAAAGAGATTCGACTTCCCAAAATTGATATTCAAACCCGAACAAAGGTGAAAGCATTTCAAAATTCTAACGATGTTTTTAGCATTATCTTTGCTCCATTCTCCAATAATGATTGCGTCGTCCGCATAAAAAAGGTGAGAAACCGAAGGGCCATCCTCGGGAAGATCAACGCCTCGAAAAATACCTAGCCCACAAGCCTTGTTAATCATGCACGTGAGGGCCTCCATAACAATAACAAACAAGAAAGGAGAAATCGGATCCCCTTGACGCATTCCTTTATGGCAATTGAACTCGAAGGTGGGAGCACCATTAACCAAAACCGACGCCCTAGCCGAAGAAATAATACCCCTTATCCATAAGCACCATCTATCTGAAAAACCCATCTGACTAAGGATGTCCACCACAAAATTCCAGTTTATGTTGTCGTAAGCCTTTTCAAAGTCAATCTTGAGGAAAAAGACCTTTTTCTTCGCTTTTTTAGACCACCTGAGAATTTCATTAACGATAAGCGGGCCGTCTAAGATGTACCTTCCACTAATAAAAGCCGATTGGGATGGCAAAATGATAGAATCCAAAACCTTCTTAAGTCGATTCGCCAAGAGTTTAGAGATGACTTTGTTAATAATTCCCACCAGACTAATAGGGCGAAAATCTTTCAACCCGAGCGGGTCTTTGACTTTCGGGATTAAAGCAATGAATGAAGATCCACAACCCATGTTGATTTTCCCGGACACATAGAACTCGGACAAAATATTACGAAAATCGGTCTCAAGAAGAGACCAAAAATGTTTAACGAAGCGAAAATTAATACCATCGGGGCCTGGAGCCCTATCGTCGCCACAATCAAAGACAACCATCTTGATCTCTGCGGAAGAAAAACCAGCCTCCAACTCATTAGCAACTTCGGGCGAAAATCTTTTTAATGTTGTTAGGACCGGTTTGACTCCGAACGATTGCGAACCGACTCGTACGACGTGCGGAATCCGTGTACGAGCAGGACCGAAACACACGAGACGTACAATAAATGTGATTCTTTGATAGATCTGAAAGAATACAAGAACCTTGAATCACCTTGGATAAGCTTTCTCTCTCTACTTTCTCTCTCTAGAACTCTAGCTCTCCAAGTCACAAATGGCAAAAGTCTCAAATCTAAACCCTAAGGCATCTATATATAGGCCAAGAGATATAAGGAGAGTTCCCCTTATTTACCATAATGCCACCTAGCCTTTTTCTAGATATTTCTAATTATTACAATATATGCACTAGATTTAAACTATTTCTGCTACGGTTTGAGATGACGGAGGCGATAGACATAAATGCACTAACAGACTCCCCCTTGGATATTGCCGCAGTCAATCTCAAACATTCAGACTCGTAGCTTCTTTTCTTTCTCTCTCTTTAGCTCGAACAGAATCCCCGTGGATCTGTCTTCAGCTTCAGCTCCCCCTTTCGGTAGACTCTTCAGGCTCCCCCTTTCATCAAGCTTCCGTGCTTTTGGGATCGACACCTGGTTTTTCGGTTACAAGCTCTTCTGGGAAAAGTATCCTGGCGCCTACGCACGCTTCCCCTTGCGTTGAGCTCGTCTTCAGACTCCCCCTTAGACTCAGCTGTCGGGATCGTAGTCTGGAATCTGCAACACTCATACATTTATAAGAACAAACGTTTTACGTTGTCCAGGTATCGTAACCTGACTCTATCAAACTTTCTAAATCAAGATCCTGGGACTAAGATATAAAAATATGAAATATATCCAGGAATGCTTGATACTCTCCCCCTATCAACATGCTTCAAAGATTTGGCAGTTTCAACGAATCGGATCGGAAACTGGCTCTTTTACAGATTTAACAGTATAAGCATCCAAATCCCTCACAGTTAATCATCCAAGTCCAACTTAATGACCTTGGAGATATCACAAACTGTTTTTGATTTTTGATTTTAAAAACTTCAAGTTTCAAATTAATGAACTTGTTTTATTTTCAGAAACACAATCAGCATACTTAGATTTTAAAAACTCAGCTTCAGACATCGGTTGTCGAAAATAAAGCAGAAATCAAAATCTTTTTGTATTTTTCTGAAAATATAAAGTAGTAAAGAAATATTTACAAACATATTTACAGACAATATTTTTGTTTGAGTTTGCGTTAGAGGATCATATCAGTTTTTGACAAGTCACAAGTACCGTTGAGCTTAGTTACACATTAAGAATTAAACAATTCACTTAGATTGTCGATATACTGATCCACTTAAATTTTCACACAAACTTCAACTGATTCAGGATACGAATTAAATGAATTAAGAACTTAAACTTATTCATGTGTCCCACTTCTTGAATATACTCCCGTATCCAGAATCTCAATAATCAGTCTTACAGGTGAGTATACTACAATGATATCTGTACATAAATTAGGTATGCGAGGGCCGAGGGATCTCAGATCGATACTTCCGTATACGCAGAGAGATATCAGCTTCGACTTTACGGAATGTCCCCTTTTAGAGGATCTTTTAGCTACAACAGCAGCGACTATCAATTTTATTGTTTCATCGGCATGCTGAGGGTTTATGCTATGTTTCAAGCATTTGCAGAAAGTATTATCCAAGGACTAGGTCAGAACTACCGTTCAGCAGAAGTCCCGGGATAATACCCCAGACATCATTGAGTATAAAGACCTAGTATATCAGATTATGAGACCTTTCAAACAAGATTTCAGGGGTTACCTATATATCCAAGTAGTGTTCCCCACGAAATAAGCAAGTTTGAATTTAGATTTATATCCCGAAAAAGTTTACTAAATGTATAAAAACCTATCGACATATCATCAGTGAGACTGTTTAACGCTTATTTAAACATTACATTTCTTTAGCATACTGTAACTGTCTACTGATGTACTATCATTTCCTCTTTTTACACAAAAACTCAATTTTTGAATTTTATCATGTTTTTGGCTTTTTCAAATTTTCTAATGTTTTTGGATTTTCTGACAATTTCTTACTCCCCCTAAAATTCAAAACCATTTAAAGAAAATTTGACAACCAATACTGATAGCTTTGTCTCGCCATCAATTTTCTGCTTAAAGTGCTCTGGTTAGCAGAAAATATAACGTACCCCCATGATTTACAACCCATTGATTTTCGACATTTTGAAAACCGTTTTTCAATCTTGTGAAAGTAATCATGTTTGTTCAGCCGTGAGGGTTTCGGCGTATTTAATCAACACATTTTTTTTTTTGACAAAAACAAAACATATTTTGGTTTTTAAATTTTCAAATTTTTAGGGTTTTTGAAATATTGTTTATTTATTTACAGAACAAACAAACTCCCTGTTTAACCATCGCAGGGATCAGCAGCCTCTTCTTCTTGTGCCAGGCTGCTCCGATTTCCACTTTCACAATCTTCAGTTGTCTTGAGCACCTGCACATTCAAAGTATTTGATTACTTGAACAATTTAGCCCAGGTCTGTTTGACCTTAGGCATTTCAACACAATAATTTTCATTCAATTTCGGAAAATCTTTGTCATTTTGAACAAAGACTTTTTCATCTTTTTCTTCAACTTTTTCAACATTTACCGAACTCACTTGTTTCTTAATACTCCATGTTTGACCTTTCGGAGTACCTCTTTTGTAAAAATGTGACTCTTTTTGAACATTTTGATTTTGAACAACAACTTTTGGTTTCCAAAACTCTTGGGGTTTTGTCATATCAACTGATTTTTGCCAACTTTGTGTTGTTCTAAATCTAGGTGTGTGAGAATTCCAGGTCTGTCTCGAATCGAATCTGTTAGAGTTTGATTTCCAATTTTGATTCGAAGCAAACTTGTTTGTGTTATACCCCCAAGTTTGTTTTGAGTCAAATCTGGTTGACCTTTGTCTCACATTCTCAGATTTTTGTTTCTCAGCATCAATCTTCTTTTTGTCAACATCCACAGGTTTTAGATTAGGACACTTACGTGCAAGATGTCCTTTTTTATCACATTTGAAACATGTTCTCATGGAAACATCTTTGACCTGTGGTTGTTGCATTTTCTTTTTAGCAAAGAACTCATCATTAGACTGTCTCATTTTGAGCTCTTTTTCTTTTGCTAAACTATCTCCTTGAACAAAACTCATTTTTTCTTGATAATTTGGCGTTTCATTTTTGTTTCGATTCTGTTTCTTTTTATAACCCAACCCAGCCTTCATATTTTTCTTCTTGTAACCAGGTTTGTTATGAAAAGTTTTGTGACCTTTTCCAGCAAACTTTGGAATCTCAGACTTCTCAATCTCAACCATTTTGAAAACTTTATCAACCTTTCTGAAATCACATTCTGAATCGGGAATACAACATCTAAGAACAATTTGTCCGATCCAATCATGGTATAAACCAATCCTTTTGAATCATCATTCAAACTCTCCTCAGATTTTGTGTTTTTCAGATAACCATCATGAAGATTTCCTTCATCTTCATCATGTGATTCAGATTTACCTGTATCACCCGACTCTTCTTTCAACACACTTTCAACGACTTTACCTACCACCTCTGAATCATGAGAATCATCAGATTTGGAATAGGTTACATCAATGTTGTCTGGCAATTGATCTACCATGTTGAAAGTTTTTTCGACCTTTTCATCATCATAAAATGCAAACTTTCCCGGTGGTGGAACTTGATGAAATTCTGAGCCAATGCCTTTCTTGTTTTGCTCAGACTCACCATCTCCCGGTTTTATATTGAAAATTCTTTCAAGCACATATGACGACACATGATAACTCTTTAACTTGTTGTTATCCTGTTCTAACTCAGCAATCTGACGTTTTAGCTTAGCAACATCCTCAATGTAGGAATTTACAACACCTTGTTTTATTTCATACATTCGCTTAAGCTCTTTAGTTGTTTCAGATAAGTAATTCATTCTTGATTGAGCAAATTTCATTTCATCTTTTACTTTTTCATATGATTCTTTTGTAATGTGATATGCCAATTTTATTGAATCATATTCTTTCTTCATTTCTTGACAAACAATTTCCTTTTGGTCATATTCTTCTGTCTTTTTCAAAACATTTTCTTTTAAAACTTCATTTTCTTTTTCTAACTTTTTGCATTTTTCCAAAAGTTCTTCTTCATTATCTTTCAAAACTTTTTCGTTTTCCAACATTTCTTTGCATTTATTTTTGAAAACTTCTTCAATTTTAATAAATTGTTTGTCTTTTTCAGTACAAGCACTGCACGTTTCCATGCATTTCTTGCACTGTTCAACAGTTTTCAAGATTTTAGAGTTAGAATTTACCTCAGTGATTGGCACTTCAGTGTTTGCAGCAACTTCTGTTTGACCAGCAACATTCTGCTTTTCTTCAACACCAACCTCATCACCAGCAACCTTCAAACTCTCTTTCTTCTCTTCTATCAAACTTTTATCTTTCTTCTCATTTTTTACAACATGCTGTTCTTCAGTAACAGCTTCTTTCACAACCTCTTCATTCACTTCCACAGATACCTTCACATCTTCTTCAGCAACTTTCTTCAACTCTTCAATCATACTCTCAACATTCTTTTCCATTCTTTCTTCATCTCTCTTCTTCAAACTCGATATCATGACTTCTCTTATGAGTTTTTCAAGCTTTTCCTCATAATTTTTGTCTTTTACAGCATTTGAATAAAATTCGCCGACCTGAGGAATTACTAGAAGAACATCATCAAGAACTATGTCTTTCTTGGAAACAACAGGTTCACCATATCTGTTCACATAACACTCTCGTTTCTTATCCCATCTTTTGTATCTGACAGCTTCATCATATTCTATTTGCATATCATTCATTCTGTTCCGAGCCATTCTTATTTCTCTGTCTGTTTTCTCATTCAGAATTTCTTCTCTGGTTTTCTTTTTTATTTCAGCAACAATACTTTCTCCTTTGTTTTCCTCTTTGATTTCAGCAACGAGAACATAATGATTGTTCTTTGATATAGCTTTGCCATGAGCTGTTTTTCGAATATCAACACGATCTTCTTCTGGACAAATTTGACTCCAGTCATACCCTTCATCATCGTGGATTACAGCACAAGCTCTGGACTTCTCTCTGGGTTTATCTTCGATCATCTTTGGCTCTTCTCTGCTACGGTGGTAAATTGCCTTTCGGTAATAATCGTCATTGAACGGATGTTCATTTCCACCAACAGCAGAATTAGTGCACTCTCTCTTGAAATGACCTTTCTGTTTACATTTGAAACAGGTCACTTTGGATTTATCAAATCCAAGCTTTGTAGATGCACCACCGAGAGATTGTTTCCCAGTAATCTCCATGTATCTTTGAGCTCTGCGGATACAGCTTGCCAAACACCAACGAATGTCAATGAGTTCCATCTCTTCCGGATCAATCTGGTCATAGTCTTCCTTGGTTAACTCAGAGTTACCAATCTTGCCTGCAACTAGACCTTCATACGATTCCAGAACAGATGCAAGGAAGCTCATTTGCTGCTTTGCTGCATTGATGCTCATTTTTGGAGAATTTTTCAATTTGAGAGCAATATTGCACAAAACTTCTTCAGACTCTTCAGAACTAGCTTTTGAAGCAGATGAATGATACCCCGGATCATAACTTGATGAGTTTTTCTGAGGTTCTTTTGTCCTCTCACCACTGAATGCTGTCTGTGGTGGTCTATCAGCTTTCACCGAAGGTATATTGCCTTTATAATAAAGACCAACATTCTGATGATGCGAAGAACTGCTCATCTTACTTTGCTTTTGAAGCTCAAGCTCATGACTTTCAATTTTTTCTATCAAAGCATCAAGAGAAATTGTATCATATAACACATCATTTTTTAGAATAAACACAAACGTTTGCCACTGATCAGCTCGTGGTAACGCTTCTATGAGTTTGTCTATTATTTCTTCTCTTGTCTTTTCAATTTTAAACCTTTCCAGTTCGATTTTTAAATGACAAAAACGTTCAATCATCTGACGAACTGATTCATCGTTAAGACTATCAAACAAATCAAATTCCTTTTTTAATAAAGCAATTTTGTTTTTCCTGATTTGTTTACCCCCCTCTGCCTTAACCCGTAAAGCTTCCCAAACCGATTTTGAAGTTCCGTCATGTTGCAGTAAAGCAAACAAGTCATTTCTGATTGCTAATTGGATCAAAGCAATCATTCTCTGTTCTGCTGAGAATTCTGCTTTGTCTTCTTTAGGTAAATCCTTGAGTGGAAGCTCTTCTCCTTTATCATTAGTCGGCCTTTTGTACCCAAACTCCAAACAAAACCAGCTCTCGTGAGCATAGGCTTTTGCCCAACCAATGAACCTCTCTTTCCACCACGTGTAATCTTCAATGCTTTCTAGAGTTGGTGGCTTCGAGTGTGTTCCGTAGAAGTTATCATTCTTGATGTTTTCATTGATCGCCTTTGTTATGGTTTTTGATGTGACAGTAGATGTTTTAGACGATTCGGATGTAAACGCGTTGTAGAACGTGTTGTAGAACTCTTCAGCCATGATATGATCTTCTCAAGCACCTTTTAATCACCTGAAACACAAACAAACAAACACAATGAGTTTAAACAATATCAAACAAATGAATCGGACGGGTACTCAAACGAGTGAGTCGACACAATTCAACAGTGAAAATAATCGCGTGATAACGTTGTCCGTTCGGATGAGATTGCTATCCGGATGGAGATCCGGATGGTGATACGTACGGGTGGAGATCCGTGCGTATGAAGTAACACGGATTGTTGTACGTACGTCTAACAATGTTGTCCGTATGAATGTCACTACACGACAAACTGTTTTCCGATCGGGTAGCTTGTTGACTTCTTTGACCTCAAAATGATACCAACTGTTATGATTTAATGAAAGATCACATGCATACCGACACAAACTAATGCAATTTCAGAAATAATGGCCGACAACTATCTATCACTTCATTGGACCTCAATTCACTAGTGTCGATTCCCTTTTATCACATGCATTTTGTCATCATCTATGAATCTCGTGAAAATCTGATATATTCAATTAAATGTCATGTGCTTTGACACTGATTGTTCTGACGTGTAATGATATCCGCGTGAGTAGTGTATCCGTTCCGAGAGGTCAACAAGTCAATATGGATGGCTTTGCGTGCGGATGGGGATCCGGGAGATGTTGTACGCACGGGTGGTGATACGCGAGATGTTGTACGCACGGGTGGGAATGTTATCCGCGCGTACAAGTTGTCCGTGCGTATGGCAAGTACGTGCGGGTGACTTGTACGTATGGGTGACACAACTTAAACAATGACCAGATCACGTGACCACCTGCTCACCGAATGAATTAATCACTATCTTGAATACACGTGACTTGCTGATAAACAATCAATAACAGACAAACATTATCACTATCACATGCAATTCATCAAAACAAAAGCCACGTGCAATACTGAAATCACATGTTCACAGAAAGTGTTGACTGACAAGTCTTGAAAGTTGACTTAAAATGACAGACACGGTCGAGTGAAATGAATTAACACGTATTGTTATCCGCACGTACCAGTTTTCATGCGGATAGGTCAACGAATGGTCAATACGTATATGTTATCCGTGCGTATGACTTATCCGCACGGATAGGTCATGCGTGCGTATTGGTCAACCCGGATAGTCTAAAGGTCATGCGTGCGGAGAACAACAAACGTAACAGCAGCAACTTTTATCATTTTTCGATCAAAAAAAAATCTCAAATTTCTCACAAAATACTTTGAGTTATGATCTGAAAATTTGTAGGCTTGTTAATCAACTCTTTTCGCACACAATATCTAAAAATCATTAATTTTGAACCGTAAAAACTCGTTTAATTTGTCGATTTTCTGTTTAAAACGTGTCAGAGAAGAAAATGAAGAACATAGACAAATTTGAGTGAAATTTCGATCTGAATCTGCTGAATTCAAGTGCGAAATCGTGTGAATGATCCAAGCAATCGCTCTCCCGCTCTGATACCACTTGTTAGGACCGGTTTGACTCCGAACGATTGCGAACCGACTCGTACGACGTGCGGAATCCGTGTACGAGCAGGACCGAAACACACGAGACGTACAATAAACGTGATTCTTTGATAGATCTGAAAGAATACAAGAACCTTGAATCACCTTGGACAAGCTTTCTCTCTCTACTTTCTCTCTCTAGAACTCTAGCTCTCCAAGTCACAAATGGCAAAAGTCTCAAATCTAAACCCTAAGGCATCTATATATAGGCCAAGAGATATAAGGAGAGTTCCCCTTATTTACCATAATGCCACCTAACCTTTTTCTAGATATTTCTAATTATTACAATATATGCACTAGATTTAAACTATTTCTGCTACGGTTTGAGATGACGGAGGCGATAGACATAAATGCACTAACAAATGTCCTGACACAATAGACGAGGCCTATTATCACATGCTTCCACAAATTTTCTTTTGAAAAAACCAAAGACCTCCTTTTTTACCAACGACGGTTTAGAAACCCAAACACCATCAATTTTCAGGCCATGTATAACGTTGGATGCCTTCCTGCTATTGATCATAGAGTGAAAAAACTTCGAATTCTCATCACCGTCCTTCAACCATCTAAGCCTAGACCTTTGCTTAAGGTCCCTACTTTTGCGCTCCTCATTTTCTTTAAGGATTTTCTTGCTCTCCGCAAAAATCCACTCTTCTTCTTCGGTTAACTCTTTCACATCCATGGCAGCCTCCATAGCTTCGAGGTCAACCAAAGCAGCCGAAACCTCCGCAGAACTGTTTTTCAACATCTCATCCCTCCACACTTTAACTTTGGCTCTCATGATCCCCAGTTTCTTCATCAACCTAATATCGGGAGGACCAGAAGGAAAATCGGCATCAATCAAGGCTTCCTTGGCCACCTCTTCAAAACCAAGCATACCAATCCAAGAGTCGAACACCCTAAACGGCCTGGCCCCAAAGTTGCAGGAAACGGTCGACAATATGATCGGAGAGTGATCAGACAGGAAGCAAGACACAGCCTCAACCTTGGCTTCGGCCCAGGAGTTGAAAAAATCAGAATTAACCAAAAATATGTGCAGCTTGCTAAGTTTCTTCCCGTTGCCCGTGCAGCATGTGAACTTCCTCCCTCTTAAATTGTATTCGATAAGGCTAGCTTCGTAAATAAACGAATTAAAGTTATTAGCACACGAATGCTTGAAAACACAGTTTTTTTTCTCCTCTCTGTACCGGACCGCGTTAAAGTCTCCGGTAACTACCCAAAGCCCATCATTCTCGGCTATCACCTGAGTCAACATGTCCCACAACGCCTTTTTAGCGGGTACACCCTGGGGAGCATACACATTTAACACGTTGAGAACAGCTCCGTTCCCCAGCAACTTCCCTCTGATGTGCAAAAAATTCCTATTTTTAGTGGCACATGTCTGCTGAAATAAAGACTTATCCCAAACACAAGCAAGACCTCCAGAAAACCCAACAGATTCTACACTGTCCAAATCGAAAGACTTGTTACCCCAAAATTCAACCATATCCGAGACCGACAGAGACTCCTTTTTAGTTTCTTGGATCGCTAAAAAACTAATACGAAAATCCGCTTTCAACTTCTTAACCCACTCAAACTTCTCCATCCCCCCTAAACCCCGAATGTTAAAAGAAAGGAAGTTCATTGATCCACCCCATTAATACCTGAAATCCCGAAGACGCTGTTGATCAAATCTGTATGGTTCCTTAAATCCACGCCCACCTGAGAACCAATTTTTACTGTAGCTTGAATTTCCTCTGCCACTGCCTCTTCCGGAGCCCCCTTATCCTCATCTCCGTCCCGTGGTAACTGAGTCGGAGTAAGAACGGAACAGTTGTTTGGGGTTTCGATCTGCCTCCCCACCATGTTCCCTTCAATCGGTTTGGAAGTGTCGCCCTCATGAGAACCATCTCTCTCCTGATCTGAGTTCGACCTGCACAGAGGAAAGTTGAAAGAATCTTCCATCTGATGTCTGGGACGTTTATTGGGCCTAATATCTAAAGGAGGAGAACCCTGAGGACCCATACGCCTGTTATGGGCCAATATCTTAGGCCTTCTAAACCCACTTCTCCCTTTAGGCCCACCCTTGTTAAAAAAACCACTTGAGTCTGGGCCCAGCTCCTCTCGGCCCCACCACCGCCGACATCACTAGATATGAACGGTAATTCACCCAGAGACTTATCAACAATTTTAACCCCATCAACTTTGGAAAAAACACCTCCTTGAATATCCCCCTCCTCCTGCATGGGGAACTTACCAGCCGTAAAAGCGTTTGCGGCAGTCTGCGCATGCAGCCCCATGGTCTCCTCGTGCACCTGATCCACTCCATCATGACTATTCGAATTCAACCCTTCGTCTCCCCCGTTCTTTTCCTGATCGACCTGAAACTCCGATGACATCTTCTCCGACCCCAAAATGGAATCTTCACCATCGGACTCGTCGGACTCAAATTCTTCATCAAGGCTGTCAGGGATCCAATCCCCTATGTCTTCCGAGACCCAAACCCGATATTTCTTGTCTTGCCAGCTCAGGGTTACCTCCTCGGCAATATTTTTACCTTCTCCCATAAGAATACCCACACCGACCGATGAAAGATCCCCGTCTCCCTCCGAAATCTGAGGTGGTTTGGCAACGGAGCCATAACGACTGCAAATATCCACAATAACCTCATTACAAAAGAGGTGGAGAGGAACGCCATGTACACGAAGCCAAGCTATTCTCTCAAAGGCAACACCTTGCCCGACCCAAATATCAGCATGCGTGAACCACTTCTTCCACTCCAAGTCATTATTAACAAACTCCATCGCTGAAACCTCGTCGTCGAACACAAGCAAGAGATTATACCCGCCTACATGCTGGTACTCCACCTTAGCAAACCCGGCCGTTGACATTAGATTTTTAATATCAACCAAAGCGGAGAAATCTCGAGCTCTTGCCAAAACTGCCTTGTCATGACGACTACCCATAGCAGACACCTCCGCCTTAATCCTAATCTCTTCTACTTCCGACTTCACCACCTTGTCGTCCTTGAGGGCCATGCTGTACGAACAACCGGGTCTGGTGAAGTTGTCGAACCTGTTAGCAGATACCCCTTCTTCTTTTCTTGTTGAGTTGGCAGTAAACCCGGACTTACCACCACCGGTATCGACCGACCCATTCTCCTTTGCAAACCTAGCCAAGTTAATTTTCAAAGAGTTCTTCCCCAGTTTGATACCCCTCAGTTGCTTCTCCATCTCCTTCCAATCCGTAACCCCTCTGAAGCTAACGAAACCAAACTTCAGACCTTCCTTGTTCCTTTTTCTCGCAATGTACGTACCACAAATATCGCCAAATTCTCTGAGAAGGGATGCTAGATCCCACGGACGGCAACCATCCGGAATATTTGCCACAAAGAACTTAACTACCTGAGTCGCCATGAGAAGCCGACGACTCGAAGCTAATCACCCCGGACGTCTTCAACGAAGTGTTAACGGGATTCGAATCAGTGTAGCGGAGCCGTACGGAATGAACGCGACCAATATCAGACCCGCTAAGCCAACATGAAGAAAGTCCGGCGAAAGAGGCTAACGATCAGGAACGAAGAAGAAAAACAAAAAAGAACCCGAACCCGGAAGCGAATGGAAGAGCCACCCGGAGAATTAGGATGAAAGGTCGAGCCTTAGAGCAGGCGACCTCGCACGCTAACCCTGGCAGGCAACCTTCATCGAGCCGCCAGCGAAACGGGAGAGAACGAGAAAGTGAGGGCTAAAACTGTAACCTGCTTACTAGAATGAAGTAACTAATACTTGAAATGTTACACATTACCCCCCCCCCCCATCCAAGGCCGGTTATAAAAGTGGGCCCCACACATTGATTTTATTTCACTTGTTTAATAGATTTGTAAGGAATATACCAAACATAAATTCCATATGCTTTGTATATTGGATAAAGATTTCTATAAAAACCCAAGGACTAACCTCTTCTTTCATTCATCATCTTCAACCTACAACACACCTCCTTCTCTCCTCCATAAGTTACGGCCCAAACACCCCTCCATAACCCCATCATTTTCAACCAATTCCCAAGTGTTCTAAGCATATTCTAAGGTGTAAGGGGCCTATCTAGGAAGGTTGCAAGCAACGGAACTTGAAGGACCTCTCTCTAGTACTTTTATCCACTTGTTTTCTACACTTGATCATCCCTAGCCTTGTGCTAGTGGTAAGAATCTTGATCTTGCTAGTTTACTTCTATTTTAAGTGGTTAAAAAGAGAAAGATAATCATAAACATGAAGAACCCTAAGAATCATAAGAAGTAAACATGAACATAAGCTTAAGATGTGAAGAAACCTTGATGAATATGAGTTGTTATGCTTATTGATTGTTGATTGCTCATGTTTATGATGTTGATCATCATAATAACCTTGCTAGATGATGATTAAACACATGATCTAGCAAGTATGAGGATGATTCTTGAAGAAATCATAAAGAACATCCTTTATGTTAAACATGAACTTGAATATAAACTTGATTTAAAGTGTGATGATGATTGATACATGAAATAAGTCTTGTAAATGAATGATTTCAAAAATAATTTTCCCAAGAAACCAAGATTATTTACAAGACTTACAAGATCATGACTTTTAAGAAACTAATCACATTTTTGGGGTTAAATCAAGACTAGAAGCATATTGTTAACAAGAAGAATACATGAAAAATCATTTTTAGAAAATCTTCAAGCAAGTTGTAAAGGACTAAATTTTACAAGAAGGTGATTTATAAATAGACAACCATGTTTTGGAGGGTAACTAAACCTACTAAATAACATACTAAGTTACTACAACTTTTTTACAAAATTTCAAGTTCATGTCAAAGTGTAAATTTGCATATTTAAAGCATATGGTAAGTCTTGTTCATGTTGTTGATGATTGATGATGATTTTAAAAGAAAATGATATGCTTCGAAAGCATGGAAACCTCCATTTTAAGGGGAAACTATGGCAAAATTTTCTAAAAATATAAACACTTAGAAAAATATTTATAACCACACACTTACAAGTGCATTTTCAACAATAAATGGTTACATAAACTTTGCCATAATTTTTTGTTACAAAAATACAGATATTGGAGGTTGGTTTTCATAAATAAAAGTAACTAAATATGTATTTGGAAAATACATATTTAGAAGACACAATGTGTGTGATTATTTGTATACTTTGTGTATTAGTTATATTACTATAGGACTTGAAATAACATAACACATCAAAATACCAAGGGTTACAATCCAAAATATTACCAAAATCTCAAGGAATAAATATACAAGTTACACACAAAATATTGGCAAAACCGAACAAGAAATGTAACTTACAAAATATTCTGGAACTTAATTCACAAGTATATTTTGGTAAATAATATTTTGGACACAAGGAAATGAAAATATGATCTTTATGATTATCACAAAGTTATATCATATTTTGACAAGAAGGAAATATATGATTTTTGGTAAAAAAAAAATATATAAGTATTTCCTTGAAATTATTAGAAGATATATTATTTTTGGGAGAAATATATATTTTCTTGAGTAAACTTGCAATACACTATTTTTGGATAAAAATAAGCTTATATATATTTTCTAAAGTTAGACTTGAAAATATATTACTTATGGAACTTATATGAAAATACAAATATTTTTGCCAAAGGAGAATTATGAATAATATTTCTTAAAATATATATTTTGGAAATATATATTGGTGAACTTTTATTAGAAATAATATTTCGGAAAAATTAATACGAAATTAAGTATAAGAATACTTAATGAATACAAGAAAATACGTATTCTCATACGTATAAATACACTCCTGAATATGACACCGATACATGGCAAAAATGTACAAATACACGAATACGAATACAAATACACCCATCCTTGGGAAGGAAATACAAGTATGAATACTTGGGAAGTATCAAGTTAATATATATTGTTTTAACAATTATTTCAAAAGTTGATAAATATAATTTAAGTTAAAATATTTATTATTTTAACAAATAATTATACGACTTGGAATAATACTGAAAGCACAATAAAATGTAACTCAAAGACACTAACTAATATAAAGTCAAGGCACAACCCGCTCGCCTAATAGACAGTAGTACATTGTAGGTAGTCGTGCACACAAATAAAGGCTTGAGTTTCGTCGGATTGAAGAACGCAAAACAGTGAGTTCATGTCCCTTTTTTTCTCTTAACTGTTTTTGGTTTTATAACTCTCGGGGGTGGAATACATGTTACGAATGTTTAAACGGTATGATTTGACTATGAAATGAACTATTAGATCATGTGAGCATAGACTAAATTTGAAATGCCATTAACTCTTAATTAGGGACGAAGGTTAGATCTAACGGGTACGGCCAAACCCCACTCATGGTACTTATGACCACTTGAGTGCTTCGGTGTCCCAGTCGAGGTGAATCAACATCAATCGAGGTGAATCAACTTCAGTCGAGGTGAATCGACATAAGTCGAGGTGAATCGACATTAGTCGAGGTGAATTGACATAGTCAAGGTGAATTGACTTAGTCGAAGGGGAATTCGACATAGTCGAGGGAAATCGACGAGGGTATAAGTCTACTCATTTTGAGTGCTCCCTATGTCCTTACATGCCTTAATGTCCTTGTAAAACATTAATTTGATATGTTCATAAATGCTTTTCATACCTGTTTTCAAAGGAGTCTCTCAAAGGATTACAAGTTTGTCAGTACTCACACAAAACGTATGAACTCGCTCAACTTTTGTTGATGTTTTCCAAAATTACATGTATTTCAGGTAACAAGTTGGATCTTGGACGCGGGTGTTGTTTCTAGAAGTAGATCCCAAGTTTAGATGTCATCCACTTTTGTTGATCTGTAACTTAGTCGAACTGTTGAAACTTAAACAAATGGTGTTTGTAATACTTTAAACTTAATGAATGGATGAACATCGTCTTGATCATATAGTTGTTTATTATGGTTGAATGTAATGATATTAAACTAGTCACACAACATACGCTTCCGCAAAAATCAGGGTGTGACATTAACACAAGTATTTAAATTTTCAAAACATAAAGTTAAATGTCTTTTAGCTTTTTTTCACATTTTTATACCATCACGTCTTAAAGTAGAACGACTTACATGAGCGTAACGCAATTGGGGTGTTTATTGGATCATCTTTGTCAAGCGCGGGTTATCGGAGTGATCAAACGGCAATCCCTCTTGAATGATGAATTGTGCCATCTTATCACGAACCATCTCGGCTTTAAAGTTCCAAACACCTGCCTCGTTTGACATTTGAGCTTGATCTTGAGCCGGATTGTTTCTCAACGCCCTACAATGCTTCAAGGTATGATTTCTCAAAGTCGAATTTCCCATAGCACCTATATTCTTACCATAATTTTTGCATCGAGCCTTTTGTGACCCGTTCGACATTTCACATAAATCAAACTTTGACCATAAATAAAAATGTTTTATGTTCTGAATCTTGATTGTAATCCTTGCAGTTCAATTTTTAAGAGTTTATTAACTATGAGAACATTTTAGTCATTTACATACAGAGTACAACTTTTTAATGCACAAACTATAAAGAACAAGTCTTTAGAGCATTCACAATCCGTCCTCTAAATTTTGTGAGAGAGCTTTTCATATTATTAAAAGTGATTATAGGTGGTTGTGAGTAGGGGAGAGAGAAACTGTTACTGTTCATCTGTAAATTTGGGAGGACACTGTTCACCCTCTATAATTTTTTAATATATTTTGAAAATGATTTTGAGTGGAGAAAAGAGAAAAGTTAATTATAAAAGTATAAAAAAATATTATTTAATTGAAAGGGGAGAGAAAATGTAGTTGTTTTTAGTGAAATTATAAGGTAAAAAATATGGAAGTGACGTGAATGCTCTTAATGCATACATACACAAACATCTCACTCACACACATATGGCACCAACAACTCTTCCTCCTCACCACCAGTCAACACCCTCCTCGGCTTCGACCACCCTTCTTACCACCACCACCATCAATAGCCACACCAACCAAAACCAACAATGTCCAATTAAACGACGACGTAAAGCATACTATAAAGAAACACCACCAACTTCTCAACAGAAACTGCAATCGAAAAACCAAATAATGGCTTTTCCGGCGACGAGGGAGCAATCGGCTAACAAGAACCACCAACGGCTAACCAAAACCGCCAACGACCATAGTCGCACTGCTCACCATGGAGGTTCAACAGCAAATGCACCAAAAGGCGATCGTCGAACCATTGACTGCGGCGTTAGGGTTTCGAAAACCCAGTTGGAGGCGGCGTTAGGGTTTCAAATCAGTTCGTTATTCCTTACTTAATAAAAACCCAAATTGTGCAGCAGCTATTTCAAATACCAACAATTCTGAATCAAGTGGTTGTTGTTGTTGTTTTGTGATGGTGGAGGGAGTTGTAGCGGTGGTGGAGGTGGTGCGATGATGGAGGGGTTGGTGGTGCTGAGGTGTTGGTGGTGGAGGTGTGGTGGTGCTGAGGTGTTGGTGGTGGTGGTGGTGCTGCTGAGGTGTTGGTGGTGGTGGTGGTGGTATGGTAGCTTTGTTGAGAGAGAAAGATAAGGAAGATAGATAGAGATAATAGGTAGTAGAGAAAGAGAGAGTAATCTGATATGGTAGAGAGAGAAAGATAAGGAAAAGAGATATTAGATAGGGGTAATTTGGTCATTTAACAAAATTTAACAAGATAATTCTAACATGTTAATAAATTGGACTCAAAGGGTTACAAAAAAAAGCGTTTAAGAACTCACCGCGTTAAACATTTTGATTTTGGACTCCGGTGGTTAACACCACTAAAACACCTAAAATATAGGGACATAGGTGGTTATTTAATTAAAAAAATTGTGTATTTTTTTAATGTTTTATTTTTGGTTTTGTCTTTGTTATAATAATAGGATGTTTTGGATTGAGTTTGTAAATGACTTATGGACTTATTGGTTTTCTCACAAAAAAAAAAAAAAAAAAAAAAAAAAAAAAAAAAACCAAGCCAGTAAGTGAATCAAATGTTTATGAGTTGTTCATAAACTTATCTGACGGGAAGTTTGTTTATTAAATAAACGAACAAATATGAACAAAATTATTTGTTTATTTAATTAAATGAGCGAAATGAACACATGTGTTGTTTATTCATTTTTATTCGTAAACGTTCGTTTGTATTCGTTTATGTTTGTTAATATTTAATAAATACATATGGAGTTATATTTTATAAATACAAATATAAAGGAGGTTTCCAATATAAAAAATAGGCTTTCCCATATAACTTGTCGTAATTAATTAATAATTTATATAAAAAAGTTACTTTATGTTTGTTTATGATTGGCTATTTATGTTCATTTGTGTTTTTTTTTATATTTATTAAGTTATGTTTGTTTGTTTATGTTTGTTTACTTTCATGAACTGTTCGTTTGGGTTTTTAACAAACGAACATGAACGTGCCCATTTTCTTAATGAACGGATACGAACAACAAAATGTGTTAATTATATGTTCATGTTCGGTTATATTTAAATGAACGAACACGAACGTGTCTCTGTTCGTGTTTGTTCCGTTCGTTTTAGGCCTACAAAAAAATTAATACGTAAAAAAGTGTTTGAAATTGCTAAAAGTGCTAGTTATTTTGTTTTTTTAAGAGTAAAAAGTTGTTTTTTAAAAGCCATAAAATCTGACAATGGTTTGGCTTTTCGAATATTAAATTACTAATTTAACCTTACTCTTTAAAATAGTAATCAACTAGAATTAAGCAACCCCGCGTTGCGGCGGGGGCTTAAAACTATGCCAAATAACATCAATGCCACACCGCTGGTAGAGGCCACCAACACTGAAGTTGTGACGTGTTAATGCGGAAATATAAGACCGAAACATATAACATGAAAAAAAATAACAATGTCGATTTAGGACACACGCGTTGCGACGAACTTGTTACGTGGAAAAAATAGACGTAAAAACGTTGAACCACACACACACGTTGCGCAGTGTTAACTCGCAAAATAACGTAGAAAAGAATAACTAAGTCAATGTAGGATCCGCCCGTTGCAACGAACTTGCCAAAGGGGGAAAATAGACACATTTCGACATACCTGTCAAATGTGAAAAAATAGACGAAAAACGTTGAACCACACACGCACGTTGGGATGTATTAGGTCACAAAATTTAGAACGAAACGTAAAACGAAAAACTTGCGAAAGATAAAAAGTATGGGGACCAAAGTTGTAAATAAAAAAGTTTTGGGTTAAATTACAAAAGATGAAAAGTTTTGGGTTAAAACTAAACAAATTAAAAGTGTTAAAATACAAATGATTAAAACTTTTGGGTTAAAAATGAAAAATCACATTTTTTTTGGAAAACCCCCCATGCTTAGGGTACAACACATAATGCAACAATTTGTTGCAAATTTATATTATGGAAATATCTCGTCCTTTTTAGTTATTTTAATTTTCCTACCACAAAAGTTAATTCAAACACTTTAAAAAAAAACTTCTTCCGGAAAAGTAATAATTCAAACTTACCTCACCTTTTTAGTCATTTTACTTTTAGAATTAGTACAATAAAAGTTAATTCAAACACTTAAAAAAGGGTTATTGGATTTTATCACCCTAAACTATTGGCAATTGGCCACTGCTACCCTCAACTATCACTTTGACGTCCGTCACCCCCAACTTAACACTTAATGTGTTCTGTCACCATATCGTTAACTGATCACTAACTTTAGATCCCATTACTATACTTTTGGGGGTGTCATAGGGATCTTAGGAAGGTTTTAGGGATCTTAGTGTAAGACCCTAACACGTATTTGACAAAAGTCGCAGCGGAAATTCGTGCCATAAAATTTCTTTCATTACAAACGTCTTGACTTACTTGAAGGTTTATTTTAAAAATATCTCTTTTACAAAACAAAAGCATAACTCCCGTTTACTAAAGTACATACTCGATTATTCCCGTATAATCTATCTTGTGACTCGGTCTTCGATCTCAATTCCTTGTGATAATCGCCCGTGATCCGTACAACCTGCACTCACCACATACATTCCTAACATTAGCACACATTATATAAACAAGATTCTTTCACGTACACTTCACATTTCGTCCTTTTCAAACTTTAAGCATTTCATCTGCTTATCCATTTCCTGGTGAGGCTTCAATAACGTACCTGCATTACTTTTCATTCTCAAGGTACACCATTAATAACGTTAACACTCAACGTGTCTAAATCATGCATACATACGTACTTACATACATACATACATACATACATACTTACACATCTACATACGTACATACCTTTCCTACAACTTTACATACGTGCATACACTCATACATGTCTTTATTCATACATACATACACAACTACATACGTACATACCTTTCCTACACCTTTACATACATGTATACACTCATACATATCTTTATACATACATACATACACATCTACATACGTACATACCTTTCCTACATCTTTACATACATGTATACACTCATACATATCTTTATACATACATACATACATACATACACATCTACATACGTACATACCTTTCCTACATCTTTACATACATGCATACACTCGTACATATCTTTACACATACCTACATACACATCTACATACGTACATACCTTTCCTACATCTTTACATACATGTATACACTCGTACATATCTTTACACATACCTACATACACATCTACATACGTACATACCTTTCCTACATCTTTACATACATGTATACACTCATACATATCTTTATACATACATACATACACATCTACATACGCGTACAAGATCTTGCATACTTCTTACATACTCATGCGTTGATTACATGGGACTTAGACTTTGATTTATAGCCCATAAACATCTAAGGATTGATCAAAATCATGTTTAGGAAGCCCGCCGTAGTCCACGGATAACAAACCGAAGCCTACGATACATGAATCAACTTAAATAACAAATTTCATGTTTTTGGACTTGGGGAGGGCGTCGGCGACGGCCCTAGAGCCCGTCGTCGACGACCCTTGGTTCTTCCCGTAGCCAAAAACCCGTAGACAGGTAAATAACCCGTCAGCAAAAAAACTAACTTTCTAGAGCCCGTCGGCGACTACCCTTAACCCGTCGGCGACTACCTCTAGAAATGGCACTTTTCTGCAGTTCCGTTTCGTCGTCCGTACGCACTAAAACGCGCATAACTTTTGAACCGTTTACCCGTTTAACCTCCCGTTTCTTCCTACATACTTGTAAATTCACATTCTATCATATGAACTTAAAATCCCACATCCAGATTAAGGAAATTCTTAACTTACACGCTATCGTCTTATTATTCATTTATGATTTATTCGACCCGTTCATGCATTCATCCACAAAACTTGTTTGTTTGACCATAACTTCTTATGAACCTAATAATGTCAACATTGTATATCATACAAGATTAAGTTCTCGGATGTCTTGCATCCTCTTGACCCATTTTCGCTCAAGAGCTTATTTTAACCCGTTAAGGGTATTTGCGCATTTTAAGGTCCTTAGCTTACGAAAACCATACTTCTCGCTTTCTTGCTTTTTCAAAACATTCATTTAATCAAATAGCTTGTTTGTAATCAACTTTTAAGACCATTTGCTCGTTTTACCCATCAAGGGCATTTTTGTCAACTTTGCTCTATCCTTAACAACAAAGGACTCCCTTGCATAAGTAACCAATCCTACTACTTAGCTACAATTCTTAATCACACATACCTTGCTCGGATCAAAGCTAAGATCCGTTTAATACTTCATCGGTCTCATACAATTCTTTCCTACTTGACCTCGATCATCATACTTAAATTAACTTGCGCATAACTTTACATAAACAACTAAGAAGTGATTACAAAAATCACTTACCTCGTGCGTCCATGTTCATACTCGTTTCCTCGCCACTTTTTGACCCGTTAGCCTTCCGTGCTTGATTCCGTCTCGACATGATTCCTATACTTCCATGTCATCGAAATCACATTCTTATTAGCATACATAATTGTACATGTTAATGATCATATCGATCGCATAATTCCTATTTGACTTTCATTAGTTACATCTAGCAAGCATAATACATGTGACCAAATTCATATCATTTCAAACTCATGTAAACCATCATGTCATCGCATTAAACACACATTCGTCAAACATGCTCCATATAACTTACCTTAATCTTACAATTATGACAACACGTCTAACCATCCTTCTTATACATGGTTGACTTTTAGAAGTCAACGGTTCATTTAGTTTAACTTTCGACTTATCATTATATACCCGTAACATCATAATAGCCTATATGGACAACACTATATACATACCATCTTTTACTTACATACAATTTCATCGATTAAGCTCACCTAGGCGTTTCATCAAACGCTTGGTGTGCGTACCACTATCTTAGCACAATGTACAACTAATATATGCATATTCTTCTAATCTTATGCATAATTCATCCAATCCTCCCACTAATTAGCATTTATCATTCATACATAACATCAAGCATATCAACACCATATTTCTTTCAATTCATGTAACAAGAATTCATCATACCCACATAATACAAACAACATGCAACAATAATTAGACATGGATGATGATTCAAGTCATTATTCTTACCATAACTAATGGGTTTTGCCTCTAAACATCAAATTAACCTAAACCATGCATAATCCATGTTCTATATGACGATTCTAACATATCCTCATGCCCAATTTCATACCAATTCATGATTTACAACATAACCCACTTCGTGGGTAATCACCAATCTAGAATCTAAGACATACCTTATGATTCCCTAGTGTAGGTGATCACAAATTCGTGTTCGGTTCTGAATTTGAGCTTCATTTATCCTTCCAATTTGATGGATTAGATGGAGTTAGGGTTTTGACTTCATGAGAGCTCCTGCTCCCTCTAGAACACACGATCGTGTGTGTGTTTGTGTGTGTAAATTTTTATTTATTAATTCAACTTTCAACTTAACCCACTTTAACCCCTCAAGTTGCCACTAATTATAAAGGGGCACAACTTTCTTTCTTTTAATTGTTTTTACCATTTTGTTAACTTGGTTAAATAACCTAGTCATTCATTTCTTGATGCACCATATCATAACATTTAACGAATATAAACATTCGGATTTTGGGGTGTTACACTTAGGATACCCCAAAGGTATAGTAACGGGATCTAAAGTTAGTGATCAGTTAACGACGTGGTGACAGAACATACTAAGTGTTAAGTTGAGGGTGGCGGGCGTCAAAGTGATAGTTGAGGGTGACAGTGGCCAATAGCCAATAGTTAGGGATGATAAAATACAATAACCCCTTAAAAAAAAGACTTCTTTTAGAAAAAGTAATAAGTCAATAAATAAAAAGACTTCTTTTAGAAAAGTAATAAGTCAATAAATACTTTTAGAGTTAAACAAGTATTCCCAAACACCCTCTAAATGATTCTAACGAATGTCATTTGTTAACACCAAAATACAAGAATGACGTTTCTTGTTAAAAGAACTAAATAGCTATTTTTGGACACATAAACAGATTTTAATGTTTAAATAAAATCACAGCTCAATAGATGATAATGAATTTTTTACTATACTAAATGGAAGGATCAAATCGTCATTGCTCTTAACGTTTTTTTCCTAAACTGTTAAAATAAAGGGTTATTGGATTTTATCACCCTTAACTATTGGCCATTAGCCGCTGCCACCCCTAACTATCACTTTGACCCCAACCACCCCTAACTTAACATTTAGTGTGCTCTGTCACCAGATCACTAACTTTTGATAATGTTACTATACTTTTGGGTGTGTCCTAAGATCCCTAAAACCTTCCCAGGTTCACTATAACACCCCAAAAAGTGTAGTAACAGGATTAAAAGTTAGTGATCAGTTAACGACGTGGTGACAGAATACACTAAGTGTTAAGTTGGGGGTGACGGGCGTCAAAGTAATAGTTGAGAGTGGCAGCGGCCAATAGCCAATAGTTGAGGGTGATAAAATCAAATAACCCTAAAATAAAAAATTATCATTCACTTTACTTGCTGAAACAGTAAATCTTCTGCTGAAAGTGTCTTCCTCTCATCGCTGAACCCTATCACAATTTCTCGACTTGAAATTGCCCCTTATTTCTTCTTAATCTTCCGTTGCAAGTGTCTTCTTTTCAACGATGCACATCAAGGAAACTGGAATGATGTGTGTAACGCCGATTGCTTGATGTAAATCATGATCATAGGCTTCTGTTTTGTTTGTATCAAAAGAGACGCAAAAGGAAGTTAAAGCATGAGAAGACGCACGACGATGACCAAGGCAATAGGGTGTGGACGCCACGTCAGATCCACATCAGCCAGGGAGCTTTATCACGCCTTCCCTTAACTTGCAGTGTGTGGGATAAAGCCCCCCTTCAAACTATAGCGCCCCCACCTCCAACCAATCATCCCTCGATCCTGCCAATTCCATCTCGTTACCATGCTGGCAACCCTTCAATGGCGCCCCTTCTTAAACCGCGGGGTATGGGTGGTGGCGCCCCTATGGCGCTATCGGAGGTGAGGTGGCAGGGGTGGCGCCCTCCACACCCTTCGGCAGGGGCGGACCCACATAGAGTGGGTCGGGGTCCCTGGACCCCAATTTTTTTTTTTAAATTAGTAGATCCGGTATATGAAATTTTATAAGGACCCCATAAATATTATTAGGTGGACACAATAGAAAGAAAAAGAAAGCTAGTGTAGTGGTAAATCCCTCTTTTTACCAACAAGAAGTCATGTGTTCAATCCTTGTATAGCTTGTTTTTTCTGTTTTTTTTAAATTTAATTCAAACCTTGCTCTGACCCGACCCGACCAAGAACCGACCCGAAAATTTTAACATTTTGTTATGAAAATTTTGAACACCGAAAAAAATGAACCCTATTGGAAAAAAATCATGGGTCCGCCACTGCCCTCCGGCCTAAAGGATACGAGTCCCTCTTTCATTACCTTAAGCTTGTGCTTATCGAGTATTAATTTGAGTGTGTTTCTTCTTGACTTAGAAACGATGATTACAATTAGTATTGTGAATAAATTTTGTAAAAAAACTTGGAAATAGTTATTGTGAATAAATTTTGTAAAAAAACTTGGAAATAGTTAGAAGAGTTAAACATTTTTTGTAAAAAAACTTCGCTGCCTAAGGGGCAACACCTTCTTGACCAGCAACCTCTTTCCCGGCATCTGCACTAGCATCACCCTCAGGATTCTTCTCAGCATCATCACCAGCATTGGCCACCTCCTCTGCCGCCTTAGAAGGCTTTTCACCAGCATGCTTTGCGGGATGTGCAACAGGTTGGCCTCCAAGATCCTGTAATTTTGCTTCCCAAGCCTTGAAATTCCATGAGGGGCATTCGAAGCCCAAGGCTTTGGCCTCATAAGCCATCCTTAATCTGGCTTGGAGAAGGGAAATAACAACGGATCCTTTGAGGCCATCCCGATAGGAACTCATATCCTGCTGGTATTGAAGAAGGGCGACATCTAGCTTGGCTTGAGCATCCTCGTTGGCTTTATGAAGGGTAGCTTGGTGCTCCTGGGTCATCGCCTTGAGTTTATCTTCATAATGCTGGGACTTGGCGGCCGTAATCGCTCCTTGATCAGCTATAGTGGCTTCAGCTTTTTCGAGCTTGATCTCCAGCATCTTATTAAGCCCGCAGGCATCTTCATACAAGTGCATGAGACGTTCCAAGCCCTGCAGTTAAAGACACAGGTATCAATATAAAATGTGCAGGATAATGGTTAACATACATGTTCAGGATATCGGATGGGAATTTATACCTGCTTAAGAAATGAAGTGGCTTCATTAAATCCATGGTTCTCGAGAGAAAAAGTCTCGGAGATAGCTGGAGAATCCGTTTCCTTTCTCTTCCGGGCGCTGGCAGCACGAGTCCTGGAGGCTGGAGGGAGCTTGGGAATAGCAGTAGCCTTTGAGCCGCTGGATTTGGAGGACATGGTGACGTGGGGGCTTGATTCCTTGTTTACTGAGAGGGGAGCGGGGTAGCTGTCCAGTTCATCGAGATCAAAGATCTCTGGAGTTTTAACTGGTGTTGTATAAAGGGAAGAAATATTTGATCCATGAGTATTTTTAAGCTAATACATACATTTCGGACTAACATACTTACCAGACATCTCGGAGCTGGATCTCTGGCTTGAGCTTGCAGATAATAGGGAGAAAGTTCTTTCACTCTTTGGAAGTTGGTAAATGCTTTTGATCCTCTGTTCAGACTCGGCGCTTGGAGGGGCAAGTTCCTTGAGATTTGCTGCACAAAAGATAAAGCTATCAATTCAAGATACAACTTCAGGATACGATTGGGGATATTCCTAAAACCCTAAATCCTACCGGAAGTCAGCCACTTCACCGGAAGGTCAAAACCTCCAGAAATAGAATCCCTTTTTACAAAAAAGAACTTTTGTTTCCATTTCTCCTCATTCTTCGTGGCTTTAAGAACAAGAGGATTTTTGGAGGTAGAGAAAAGCAGAAAACGACTGTTGCCGTGAGAACGAAGGCGATAGGCCATCGAGAGATATTCTATACAAAGATCAGGGGTAAAACGGGATCTGATTTGGTCTAAGGTCACCAGCACTCGCCAAACCATAGGCATGGTTTGGGTACAACTGAGACCGGTAAGCTCGAAGAAGCGGGATATAAAGGTCGGAAACGGATATCGGAGTCCAATAGAAAAAGGGTAAGCCATGAAGCAGACCCATTCGGTGGAAGAGAAATCCGATCGGACTTCCCTATTGAAAGCACGAATGATTGTTCCAACGGGGAAGGCACCAGAAGCTTGCAGAGAGGCTATGTCGGCATTGTCAAACGAGCAGATTTCTTTTTTGGGTTTTTTAAGAAGGTTTTGGGCTTCAAAGGATGGAGTCGGGTCACCTGTATGAGATCTCGTTTTGCTAGCCATGAAGAATTTTGATAAAGGAAAACAGAGGAAAAGAAGGGAGGAGAAAAGTACCTGAGAAATTGCCTGGAATATGGTGATGATGATATGTGATAAGTCGGTCAAATAAAAGCTGAGTTTGGAGGGGGGGTAAAGAGTGAATGTTGCATTGAAAATTGCACAATGTCGCCTCAATCGTCGTTTCGATTTAATAACCTCGATTTGCCAGGCGGGATTTTTGAAATATATTCGTTGGATTGGTATACCAACAGATATATTTGGGGACAATTGTTATGGGTCATTTTCTGAGCATATATATCCTGACTAATAATCTGCTTTTGATTGTTTACTTGTGATCAAGATACCGAATCAGGATATTGGTAACATCCTGGTGCGATATCCTGGTATTAGCTAAATTAATCACGTGCTGGTTAGAAGCTGTGGGTCACTAACGGTCGAATGGACCTCTTCTCCTTAAGACTCGGGCAAACCAATTACATGAGAGACGTTGAACCCAAAGGACCAGGTCTACAACGTTCAAGTAGGGAATATCCGCCGAATCCCGGTTTAATAGCGTAGTTTGTTGAATTTATTTTACTATAAATAGATGGGGCGGATCAGATTAAGGCACACAATTTTTTCACGCACTTTTCACTTACATTTCTACTCTCTCGCTACTAGCAATCACTATACACAAACACTTGTACTCGAATTACATTGTAACACCTAGTTGATCCGCATCATATCCTGCACTGTATACTGATATTCTAAGTAATAGAAGAACAAGGCAGCTGCGATTGTCAGCTCCCGAGGTTTTGTGTCGGCGATCTAGATTGATCAAGGGCTTTCCTCGTACATCTCGTGTCACCCTTTACATTTTTGCTCATTGTTTGATCACAGATACAGCTCTATATCCTGAGCCGTATCCTGAAACTGTTTTTGCAAGTAATTTGATTAACATATTTTCGACACTCGTTTCTAGCACACTACCTCACTTAACTAATTTTATCACTTAATTGTTTCGGTAATTTTTGACCAAAACATATCCCATTTTAGTTTTACACCGTTGTGAACCTTACGCCTTTTTTACTCCCTGATCAAGGTTCTCGCCATTGAAAAATCTTCATAAACTAAATCACACGTGTATATGTTGACATTTAAGAGATATACAGTCAAGAAAATCAAGAGCAATGAAGATATATATGCGGATTAGACATCAAAAAATAAACACTCAATAAATTGCTACAATTTAAGGAATGTGTTTAGTGACGAAATCAGATTCCTAATAAATAGAGAAAGGTCTGGTGGCAAGAAAAGCTGCTTCTAAGAGGTTGTCAACTGTTTTCGCTCAACGATACCATTCTTGGGGGGTTGGTTTGGCCCTTGTTCCGGTAACTCGAATCCTAGCCCGGTATATCCCATTTTACTTTTACACCATTGTGAACCTTACGCCTTTTTTACTCTTTGATCGAGGTTCTCGGCATTGAAAAATCTTCGTAAACTAAATCACACGTGTATATGTTGACATTTAAGAGATATACAGTCAAGAAAATCAAGAGCAATTGTGAAATATATGCGGATTAGACACCAAAATATAAACACTTAAAAATGGCTACAATTTAAGGAATGTGTTTAGTGATGGCATTAGATTCCTAATTGATGGAGAAAGGTTTGGTGGCAAGAAAAACTGCTTCCAGGAGGTTTTCAAGTGTTTTCGCTCGACGATTCCATTCTTGGTTGGCTGGTTTGGCCTTTGTTCCTGTAACTCGAATCCTAGCCCGGTATATCACATTTTAGTTTTACACCATTGTGAACCTTACGCCTTTTTAACTCTCTGATCGAGGTTCTTGGCATTGAAAAAATCTTCGTAAACTAAATCACACGTGTATATGTTGACATTTAAGAGTTACACAGTCAAGAAAATCCAGAGCAATGGCGATATATATGCGGATTAGACACCAAAAAACAAACACTAAAAAATGGCTACAATTTAAGGAATGTGTATAGTGACGATATCAGATTTCTAATTGATGGAAAAAGGTCTGGTGGCAAGAAAAGCTGCTTCCAGCAGGTTGTCAAGTGTTTTCGCTCGACGATTCCATTCTTGGGTGGTTGGTTTGGCCATTGTTCCTGTAACTCGAATCTTAGCCCGGTATATCCCATTTTAGTTTTACACCATTATGAATCTTACACCATTTTTACTCTCTGATCGAGTTTCTCGGCACTGAAAAATCTTCGTAAACTAAATCACATGTGTATATTTTTACATTTAAGAGATATACAGTCAAGAAAATCAAGAGCAATGGTGATATATATGAGGATTAGACACCAAAAAATAAACACTCAAAAAATGCCAACAATTTAAGGAATGTGTTTAGTGACGAAATCAGATTCCTAATTGATGGAGAAAGGTCTGGTGGCAAAAAAGCTGCTTCCAGGAGGTTGTCAAGTGTTTTCGCTCGACGATTCCATTCTTTGGTGGTTGGTTTAGCCCTTGTTCCAACAACTCGAATCATAACCCGGTATATCCTATTTCAGTTTTACACCATTGTGAACCTTACACCATTTTTACTCTCTGATAGAGGTTCTTGCCTTTGAAAAATCTTCGTAAACTAAATCACACATATATATATGTTGACAATTAAGAGATATACAGTCAAGTAAATTAAGAGCAATGACGATATATATGCATATTAGACACCAAAAAGTAAACACTCAAAAAATGGTTACAATTTGAGGAATGCATTTAGTGACGGCATCAGATTCCTAATTGATGGAGAAATGTCTGGTGGCAAGAAAAGCTGCTTCCATAAGGTTGTCAAGTGTTTTCGCTCAACGATTCCATTCTTGGGTGGTTGGTTTGGCCCTTGTTCCTGTAACTCGAATTCTAGCATGGTATATCCCATTTTATTTTTACACCATTGTGCACCTAACGCCTTTTTTACTCCCTGATCGAGGTTCTCGGCATTGAAAAATCTTCGTAAACTAAATCAAACGTGTATATGTTGACATTTAAGATATATACAGTCAAGAAAATCAAGAGCAATGGTGATATATATGCGGATTAGAAACGAAAAAATTAACACTCAAAAAATGGCTACAATTTAAGGAATGTGTTTAGTGACGACATCAGATTTCTAATTGATGGAGAAAGGTCTGGTGGCAAGAAAAGCTGCTTCCAGGAGGTTGTCAAGTGTTTTCGCTAGACGTTTCCATTCTTGGGTGGTTAGTTTGGCCCTTGTTCCTATAACTCGAATCCTAGCCAGGTATATCCCATTTTTGTTTTACACCATTGTGAACCTTAGACCTGTTTTACTCTCTGATCGAGGTTCTTAGCATTGAAAAATATTTGCAAACTAAATCACACGTGAATATGTTGACATTTAAGAGATATACAATCAAGAAAATCAAGTGCAATGGTGATATATATGCGGAATAGACACAAAAAAATAAACACTCAAAAAATGGCTACAATTTAAAGAATGTGTTTAGTGACGGCATCAGATTCCTAATTGATGGAGAAAGGTATGGTGGCAAGAAAAGCTGCTTCAAGGAGGTTGTCAAGTGTTTTCACTCGACGATTGCATTCTAGGGTGTTTGGTTTGGCCCTCGTTCCGGTAACTCGAATCCAAGCCCGGTATATCCCATTTTAGTTTTACACCATTGTGAACCTTACGCCTTTTTTACTCTATGATTGATGTTCTTGGCATTGAAAAATCTTCGTAAACTAAATCAAACGTGTATATGTTGACATTTTAGAGATATACAATCAAGAAAATCAAGAGCAATGGTGATATATATGCGGAATGGACACCAAAAAATAAACACTCAAAAAGGCTACAATTTAAAGAATGTGTTTAGTGACGACATCAGATTCCTAATTGATGGAGAAAGGTTTGGTGTAAGAAACGTTGCTTCCAGGAGGTTGTCAAATGTTTTCGCTCGACGATTCCATTCTTGGGTAGTTGGTTTCGCCATTTTTCCTGTAACTCGAATCCAAGCCCGGTATATCCGATTTTAGTTTTACACCATTGTGAACCTTACGCTTTTTTTACTCTCTAATCAATGTTCTTAGCTTTGAAAAATGTTCGTAAACTAAATCACACGTGTATATGTTGATGGAGAAAGGTTTGGTGCAAGAAAAGCTGCTTCCAGGAGGTTGTCAAGTGTTTTCGCTTGACGATTCCATTCTTGGGTGGTTGGTTTGGCGCATGTTCCTGTAACTCGAATCTTAGCCTAGTACATCCCATTTTTGTTTTACACCATTGTGAACCTTACGCCATTTTTACTCTTTGATCGAGTTTCTTGGCACTAAAAAATCTTTGTAAACTAAATCACACGTGTATATGTTGACATTTAAGAGATATATAGTCAAGAAAATCAAGAGCAATGGTGATATATATGCGGATTAGACACCAAAAAATAAACTCTAAAAAAACTCCTACAATTTAAGGAATGTATTTAGTGAATAAATCAGATTCCTAATTGATGGAGAAAGGTCTGGTGGCAAAAAGCTGCTTCCAGGAGGTTGTCAAGTGTTTTCGCTCAACGATTCCATTCTTGGGTGGTTGGTTTAGCCCTTATTCCTATAACTCGAATCCTAACCCGGTATATCCCATTTTAGTTTTACACCATTGTGAACCTTACGCCTTTTTTACTCTCTGATCGAGGTTCTCGCCATTGAAAAATCCTCATAAACTAAATCACACGTGTATATGTTGACATTTAAGAGATGTACACTCAAGAAAATCAAGAGCAATGGAGATATATATGCGGATTTGACATCAAAAAATAAACACTCAATAAATGGCTACAATTTAAGGAATGTGTTTAGTGACGGCATCAGATTCCTAATTAATGGAGAAAGGTCTGGTGGCAAGAAAAACTGCTTCCAAGAGGTTGTCAAGTGTTTTCGCTCGACGATACCATTTTTTGGTGGTTGGTTTGGCCCTTGTTCCTGTAACTCGAATCCTAGCCCGGTACATCCCATTTTAGTTTTACACCATTGTGAACCTTACCCCTTTTTTACTCTCTGATCGAAGTTCTCGGCATTGAAAAAATCTTCGTAAACTAAATCACATGTGTTTGTGTTGACATTTAAGAGTTACACAGTCAAGAAAATCAAGAGCAATGGCGATATATATGCGGATTAGACACCAAAAAACAAACACTAAAAAATGGCTACAATTTCAGGAATGTGTTTAGTGACGGCATCAGATTCCAAATTGATGGAGAAAGGTCTGCTGGCAAGAAAAGCTGCTTCCGGCAGGTTGTCAAGTGTTTTCGCTCGACGATTCCATTCTTGGGTGGTTGCTTTGGCGCTTGTTTCTGTAACTCGAATCTTAGCCCGGTATATCCCATTTTAGTTTTACACCATTGTGAACCTTACGCCTTTTTTACTCTCTGATCGAGTTTCTCGGCACTGAATAATCTTCGTGAACTAAATCACATGTGTATATTTTGACATTTAAGAGATATACAGTCAAGAAAATCAAGAGCAATGGTGATATATATGCGGATTAGACAACAAAAAATAAACACTCAAAAATTGGCCACAATTTAAGGAATGTGTTTAGTGACGAAATCAGATTCCTAATTGATGGAGAAAGGTCTGGTGGCAAAAAGCTGCTTCCAGGAGGTTGTCAAGTGTTTTCGCTCGACGATTCCATTCTTGGGTGGTTAGTTTTGCCCTTGTTCCTATAACTCGATTCCTAACCCAGTATATCCCATTTTAGTTTTACACCATTGAGAACCTTATGCCTTTTTTACTCTCTGATTGAGGTTCTGGCCTTTGAAAAATCTTCGTAAACTAAATCACATGTGTTTGTGTTGACATTTAAGAGTTACACAGTCAAGAAAATCAAGAGCAATGGCGATATATTTGCGGATTAGACACCAAAATATAAACACTCAATAAATGGCTACAATTTAAGGAATGTGTTTAGTGACGACACTAGATTCCTAATCAATGGAGAAAGGTCTGGTGGCAAGAAAAGATGCTTCCAAGAGGTTGTCCAGTGTTTTCGCTTGACGATACCATTCTTGGGTGGTTGGTTTTGCCCTTGTTCCAGTAACTCGAATCCTAGCCCGGTATATCCCATTATACCTTTACACCATTGTGAACCTTATGCCTTTTTTACTCTCTGATCGAGGTTCTCGGCATTGAAAAATCTTCGTAAACTAAATCACACGTGTATATGTTGACATTTAAGAGATATACAGTCAAGAAAATCAAGAGCAATGGTGATATATATGCGGATTAGACACCAAAAAATAATCACTTAAAAAATGGCTGCAATTTAAGGAATGTGTTTAGTGACGGCATCAGAATCCTATTTGATGGAGAAAGGTCTGGTGGCAAGAAAAGCAGCTTCCAGCAGGTTGTGAAGTGTTTTCGCTCGACGATTCCATTCTTGGGTGGTTTATTTGGCCCTTTTTCCTGTAACTCGAATCCTAGCCCGGTATTTCCCATTTGAGTTTTACACCATTGTGAACCTTACGCCTTTTTTACTCTCTGATCGAGGTTCTCAGCATTGAAAAATGTTCGTAAACTAAATCACACTTGTATATGTTGACATTTAAGAGTTTCACAGTAAAGAAAATCAAGAGCAATGGCGATATATATGCGGATTAGACACCAAAAAATAAACACTCAAAAAATGCCTAATATTGAAGAAATGTGTTTAGTGACGACATCAGATTCCTAATTGATGGAGAAAGGTCTGGTGGCAAGAAAAGCTGCTTCCAGGAGGTTGTCAAGTGTTTTAACTCGATGATTCCATTCTTGGGTGGTTGGTTTGGCCCTTGTTCCTGTAACTTGAATCCAATCACAGTATATCCCATTTTAGTTTTACACCATTGTGAACCTTACGCTTTTTTTACTCCCAGATCGAGGTTCTTGGCATTGAAAAATCTTCGTAAACTAAATCACACGTGTATATGTAGACATTTAAAAGATATATAATCAAGAAAATCAAGAGCAATGGTGATATATATGCGGATTAGACACCAAAAAATAAACACTCAAAAAATGGCTACAGTTTACAGAATGTGTTTAGTGACGGCATCAGATTCCTAATTGATGGAGAAAGGTCTGGTGGCAAGAAAAGCTGCTTCCAGGAGGTTGCTAAGTGTTTTTACTCGACGATTCCATTCTTGGGTAGTTGGTTTGGCCCTTGTTCCTGTAACTCGAATCCAAGCCCGGTATATCCCATTTTAGTTTTACCCCATTGTGAACCTTACGCTTTTTTTACTCTTTGATCGAGGTCCTTGGCATTGAAAAATCTTCGTAAACTAAATCACACGTGTATATGTTGACATTTAAGAGACATACAGTCAAGAAAATCAAGAGCAATGGTGATATGTATGCGGATTAGAAACCAAAAAATAAACACTCAAAAAATGGCTACAATTTAAGGAATGTGTTTAGTGACGGTATCAGATTCCTAATTGATGGAGAAAGGTCTGTTGGCAAGAAAAGCTGCTTCCAGCAGGTTGTCAAGTGTTTTTGCTTGACGATTCGATTCTTGGGTGGTTGGTTTGGCCCTTGTTCCAGTAACTCGAATCCTAGCCTGGTATATCCCATTTTGGTTTTAAACCATTGTGAACCTTACGCCTTTTTTACTCGCTGATCGAGGTTCTCGGCATTGAAAAATCTTCGTAAACTAAATCATACATGTATATGTTGACATTTAAGAGATATACCGTCTAGAAAATCAAGAGCAATGGGGATATATATGCGGATTAGACAACAAAAAATAAACAATAAAAAAATGGCTTCAATTTAAGGAATGTGTTTAGTGACTGCATCAGATTCCTAATTGATGGAGAAAAGTCTGGCGGCAAGAAAAGCTGTTTCCAAGAGGTTGTCAAGTGTTTTCGCTCGACGATTCCATTCTTGGGTAGTTGGTTTGGCCCTTGTTCCTGTAACTCGAATCCTAGCACGGTATATCCCATTTTAGTTTTACACCATTGTGAACCTTACGCCTTTTTTACTCTCTGATCGAGGTTCTCAGCATTGAAAAATCTTTGTAAACTAAATCACACGTGTATATGTTGACATTTAAAAGATATATAATCAAGAAAATCAAGAGCAATGGTGATATATATGCGGATTAGACACCAAAAAATAAACACTCAAAAAATGGCTACAGTTTACGGAATGTGTTAAGTGACGGCATCAGATTCCTAATTGATGGAGTAAGGTCTGGTGGCAAGAAAAGCTGCTTCCCGGAGGTTGTCAAGTGTTTTTGCTCGACGATTCCATTCTTGGGTGGTTGGTTTGGCCCTTGTTCATGTAACTCGAATCCAAGCCCGGTATATCTCATTTTGGTTTTACACCATTGTGAACCTTACGCTTTTTTTACTCTCTGATCGAGGTTCTTGGCATTAAAAAATCTTTGTAAACTAAATCACACGTGTATATGTTGACATTTAAGAGACATACAGTCAAGAAAATCAAGAGCAATGGTGATATATATGCGGATTAGAAACCAAAAAATAAACACACAAAAAATGGCTACAATTTAAGGAATCTGTTTAGTGACGGCATCAAATTCCTAATTGATGGAGAAAGGTCCGGTGGTAAGAAAAGCTGCTTCCAGCAGGTTGTCAAGTGTTTTCGCTTGACGATTCCATTCTTGGGTAGTTGGTTTGGCCCTTGTTCCTGTAACTCGAATCCTAGCCTAGTATATCCCATTTTGGTTTTACACCATTGTGAACTTTACGCCTTTTTTACTCTCTGATCGAGGTTCTCGGCATTGAAAAATCTTCGTAAACTAAATCACACGTGTATATGTTGACATTTTAGAGATATACCGTCTAGAAAATCAAGAGCAATGGTGATATATATGAAGATTAGACACCAAAAAATAAATTCTCAAAAAATGGCTACAATTTAAGGAATGTGTTTAGTGATGGCATCAGATTCCTAATTGATGGAGAAAAGTCTGGTGGCAAGAAAAACTGCTTCCAGGAGGTTGTCAAGTGTTTTCACTCAGCGATTCCATTCTTGGGTAGTTGGTTTGGCCTTTGTTGCTGTAACTCGAATCCTAGAACGGTATATCCCATTTTAGTTTTACACCATTGTGAACCATACGCCTTTTTACTCTCTGATCGAGGTTCTCAACATTGAAAAATCTTCGTAAACTAAATCAGACGTGTTCAGGTTGACATTTAAGAGATATACAGTCAAGAAAATCAAGAGCTATGGTGATATATATGCGGATTAGACACGAAAAAATAAACACTAAAAAAATGGCTATAATTTAAGGAATGTGTTTAGTGACGGAATCAGATTTCTAATTGATGGAGAAAGGTCTGGTGGCAAGAAAAGCTGCTTCCATGAGGTTTTCAAGTGTTTTCGCTTGACGATTCCATTCTTGGGTGGATGGTTTAGCCCTTTTTCCTGTAACTCGAATCCTAGCCCGGTATATCCCATTTTAGTTTTACACCATTGTGAACCTTACTCCTTTTTTACTCTCTGATCGAGGTTCTCGACAATGAAAAATTTTTGTAAACTAAATCACACGTGTATATGTTGACAATTAAGAGATATACAGTCAAGAAAATGAAGAGCAATGGTGATATATATGCGGATTAGACACCAAAAATAAAACACTCAAACGATGGCTACAATTTAAGGAATGTTTTTAGTGATGGCATCAGATTCCTAATTGATAGAGAAAGGTCTAGTGGCAAGAAAAGCTGCTTTTAGGAGGTTGTTAAGTGTTTTCGCTTGACGATTCCATTCTTGGGTAGTTGGTTTGGCCCTTGTTCCTGTAACTCGAATCCTAGCACGGTATATCCCATTTTAGTTTTACACCATTGTGAACCTTACGCCTTTTTTACTCTCTGATCGAGGTTCTCAGCATTGAAAAATCTTCGTCAACTAAATCACACATGTATAGGTTGACATTTAAGAGATATACAGTCTAGAAAATCAAGAGCAATGGTCATATATATGCGGATTAGACATCAAAAAATAAACACTCAAAATATGGCTACAATTTAGGGAATGTGTTTAGTGACGGAATCAGATTCCTAATTGATGGAGAAACGTCTGGTGGCAAGAAAAGCTGCTTCCAGGAGGTTTTCATGTGTTTTCGCTCAACGATTCCATTCTTGGGTGGATGGTTTAGCCCTTTTTCCTGTAACTCGAATTCTAGCCCAGTAAATCCCATTATAGTTTTACACCATTGTGAACCTTACGCCTTTTTTACTCTCTGATAGAGGTTCTCGGCAATGAAAAATTTTCGTAAACTAAATCACACGTGTATATGTTGACAATTAAGAGATATACAGTTAAGAAAATCAAGAGCAATGGTGATATATATGCGGATTTGACACCAAAAATTAAACACTCAAAAAATGTCTACAATTTAAGGAATGTTTTTAGTGACGACATCAGATTCCTAATTGATAGAGAAAGGTCTAGTGGCAAGAAAAGCTGCTTCCAGGAGGTGTCAAGTGTTTTTGCTCGAGGATTCCATTCTTGGGTGGTTGGTTTGGCCCTTGTTCCTGTAACTCGAATCCTAGCCCGGTATATCCCATCATAGTTTTACACCATTTTGAACCTTACGCCTTTTTTACTCTCTGATCGAGGTTCTCCGCATTGAAAAATCTTTGTAAACTAAATCACACATGTATATGTTGAAATTTAAGAGATATACAGTCAAGAAAATCAAGAGCAATGGTGATATATATGCGGATTAGACACTAAAAAATAAACACTCAAAAAATGGCTACAATTTAAGGAATGTGTTTAGTGACGGCATCGATTCCTAATTGATGGTGAAAGTTCTGGTGGCAAGAAAAACTGCTTCCAAGAGGTTGTTAAGTGTTTTCGCTTGACGATTCTATTCTTGGGTGGTTGGTTTGGCCCTTGTTCGTTTAACTCGAATCCTAGCCTGGTATATCCCATTTCAGTTTTACCCCATTGTGAACCTTACGCCTATTTTACTCTCTGATCGAGGTTCTCAGCATTGAAAAATCTTCGTAAACTAAATCACAAGTGTATATGCTGACATTTAAGAGATATACAATCAAGAAAATCAAGAGCAGTGGTGATATATATGTGGATTAGACACCAAAAATAAACACTCAAAAAATGGCTACAATTTAATGAATGTGTTTAGTGACCGAATTAGATTCCTAATTGATGGAGAAAGGTCTGGTTGCAATAAAAGCAACTTACAGGAGGTTGTCAAGTGTTTTCGCCCGACGATTCCATTTTTTGGTGGTTGGTTTGGCCCTTGTTCCTGTAACTCAAATCGTAGCCCTGTATATCCCATTTTAGTTTTACACCATTGTGAGCCTTACGCCTTTTTTATTTTCAGATCGAGGTTTTCGGCATTGAAAAATCTTCATAAACTAAATCACACATGTATATGTTGACATTTAAGAGATATACGGTCAAGAAAATCAAGAGCAATGGTGTTATATATGTGGATTAGACACCAAAAAATTAACCCTCAAAAAATGGTTACAATCTAAGGAATGTGTTTAGTGACGGCATTAGATTCGTAATTGATGGAGAAAGGTCTGGTGGCAAGAAAAGCTGCTTCCAGGAGGTTGTCAAGTGTTTTCGCTCGACGATTCCATTCTTTCGTTGTTGGTTTGGCCCTTGTTCATGTAACTCGAATCCTAGCCCGGTATATCCCATTTTTGTTTTACACCATTGTGAACCATACGCCTTTTTTACTTTCTGATCGAGGTTCTCGGCATTGAAAAATCTTCGTAACTAAATCACACATGTATATGTTGACATTTAAGAGATATACATTCAATAAAATCAAGAGCAAAGGTGATATATAGGCGGTTTTTGACAACAAAAAATAAACACTCAAAAAATGGCTACAATTTAAGATATATGTTTAGTGACGACATTAGATTCCTAATTGATGGAGAAAGGTATGGTGGCAAGAAACGCTGCTTCCAGGAGGTTGTCAAGTGTTTTCGCTCGACGATTCCATTCTTGGGTGGTTAGTTTGGCCCATGTTCTTGTATCATGAATCCTAGCCCAGTATTTCCCATTTTAGTTTTACAACATTGTGAAACTTACGCCTTTATTACTCTCTGATCGAGGTTCTCGGCATTGAAAAATCTTTGTAAACTAAATCACACGTGTATATGTTGACATTTAAGAGATATATATAGTCAAGAAAATCAAGAGCAATGGTGATATATATGCGGATTAGACACCAGAAAATAAACACTAAAAAAATGGCTACAATTTAAGGAATGGGTTTAGTGACGACATCAGATTCCTAATAAGGTCCAGTGGTAAGAAAAGCTGCTTCCAGGAGGTTGTCAAGTGTTTTCGCTCGACGATTCCATTCTTGGGTGGTTGGTTTAGCCCTTGTTCCTGTAACTCGAATCTTAGACCGATATATCCCATTTTAGTTTTACACCATTGTGAACCTTACGCCTTTTTAACTCTCTGATCGAGGTTATCGGCATTAAAAAATCTTCGTAAATAAATCACACGTGTATATGTTGACATTTAAGAGATATACAGTCCAGATAATCAAGAGCAATGGTGATATCTACACGGATTAGACACTAGAAAATAAACACTCAAAAAATGGCTACAATTAAAGGAATGTGTTTAGTAACGGCATCAGATTCCTAATTGGTGGAGAAAGGTCGGGTTGCAAGAAAAGCTGCTTCCAGGAGGTTGTCAAGTGTTTTCACTCGACGATTCCATTCTTGGGTGGTTGGTTTGGCCGTTATTCCTGTAACTCGAATCCTTGCCCGATATATCCCATTTTAGTTTTACACCATTGTGAACCTTACGCCTTTTTACTCTCTGATCGTGGTTCTCGGAATTGAAAAATCATCGTAAACTAAGTCACACGTGTATATGTTGACATTTAAGAGATATACAGTAAAGCAAATCAAGAGCAATGGTGATATATATGCGGGTTAGACACCAAAAAATAAACACTCAAAAAATGGCTTCAATTTAAGGAATGTGTTTAGTGACGGCATCAGATTCCTATTTGATGGAGAAAGGTCTGGTGGCAAGAAAAGCTGCTTCCAGGAGTTTGTCAAGTGTTTTCTCTCGACGATTCCATTCTTGGGTGGTTGGTTTGGCACTTGTTCATCTAACTCGAATCCTCGCCCGTTATATCCCATTTTAGTTTTACACCATTTTGAACCAAATGCCTTTTTTACTCTCTGATCGAGGTTCTTGGCATTGAAAAATCTTCGTAAACTAAATCACACGTGTATATGTTGACATTAAAGAGTTATACAGTAAAGCAAATCAAGAGCAATGGTGATATATATGCGGATTAGACACCAAAAAATAAACACTAAAAAAATTGCTACAATTTAAGGAATGTGTTTAATGACGGCATCATATTCCTAATTTATGGAGAAAGGTCTGGTGGCAAGAAAAGCTGCATCTAGGAGGTTGTTAAGTGTTTTCGCTTGACGATTCCATTCTTGGGTGGTTGGTTTGGCCCTTGTTCCTGTAACTCGAATCCTAGCCCGGTATATCCCATTATAGTTTTACACCATTGTGAACCGTACGCCTTTTTTACTCTCTGATCAAGGTTGTTGGAATTGAAAAATCTTCGTAAACTAAATCATATGTGTATACGTTGACATTTTAGAGATATACAGTCAAGAAAATCAAGAGCAATGGTGATATATATGCGGAATAGACACCAAAGAATAAACACTCAAAAAATGGCTACAATTTTAGGAATGTGATTAGTGATGGCATCAGATTCCTAATTGATGGAGAAAGGTCTGGTGGCAAGAAATGTTGCTTCTAGGAGGTTGTCAAGTGTTTTCGCTCGACGATTCCATTCTTGGGTGGTTAGTTTGTCCCTTGTTCCTGTAACTCGAATTCTAGCCCGGTATATCCCATTTTAGTTTAACACCTTTGTGAACCTTACGCCTTTTTTGCTCTCTGATCGAGGTTCTCGGCATTGAAAAATCTTCGTAAACTAAATCACACGTGTATATGTTGACATTTAAGAGATATACAGTTAAGAAAATCAAGAGCAATGGTGATATATAAGCGGATTAGACACCAAAAAATAAACACTCAAAAAATGGCTACAATTTAAGGAATGTGTATAGTGACGGAATCAGATTCCAAATTGATGGAGAAAGGTCTAGTGGAAAGAAAAGCTGCTTCTAGGAGGTTGTCAAGTGTTTTCGCTTGACGATTCCATTCTTGGGTGGTTGGTTTGGCCCTTGTTCCTCTAACTCGAATCCTAGCCCGTTGTATCCCATTTTAGTTTTACACCATTGTGAACCTAACGCCTTTTTTACTCTCTGATCGAGGTTCTCGGTATCGAAAAATCTTCGTAAACTAAATCACACGTGTATATGTTGACATTAAAGAGATATACACTAAAGAAAATCAAGAGCAATGGTGATATATATGCGGATTAGACACCAAAAAATAAACACTCAAAAAATGGCTACAATTTAAGGAATGTGTTTAGTGACGGCATCAGATTCCTAATTGATGGAGAAAGCTCTGGTGGCAAGTAAAGCTGCATCTAGGAGGTTGTCAAGTGTTTTCGCTTGACGATTCCATTCTTGGTTGGTAGGTTTGGCCCTTGTTCCTGTAACTCGAATCCTAGCCCGGTATATCCCATTTTAGTTTTACACCATAGTGAACCTTACGCATTTTTTACTCTCTGACCAAGGTTCTCGGAATTGAAAAATCTTCGTATAATAAATCAAGAGGAAAGGTGATATATATGCGGATAAGACACCAAAAAATAAACACTCAAAAAACGGCTATAATTTTAGGAATGTGTTTAGTGATGGCATCAGATTCCTAATTAATGGAGAAAGGTCTGGTGGCAAGAAAAGCTGCTTCTAGGAGGTTGTCAAGTGTTTTTGCTCGACGATTCCATTCTTGGGTGGTTGGTTTGCCCCTTGTTCCTGTAACTCGAATCCTAGCCCGGTATAACCCATTTTAGTTTTACACCATTCTGAACCTTTCGCCTTTTTTACTCTCTTATCGAGGTTCTCGGCATTGAAAAATCTTCGTAAACTAAATCACACGTGTATATATTGACATTTGAGAGATATACAGTCAAGAAATCAAGAGCAATGGTGATATATATGCGGATTAGACACCAAAGAATAAACAATAAAAAAATAGCTATATTTAAGGAATGTGTTTAGTGACGGCATCAGATTCCTAGTTGATGGAGAAATGTCTGGTGGTAAGAAAAGTTGCTTCGAGTAGGTTGTCAAGTATTTTCGCTCGACGATTTCATTCTTGGGTGGTTGGTTTGACCCTTGTTCTTGTAACTCAAATAGTAGCCCTGTATATCCCATTTTAGTTTTACACCTTTGTGAACCTTACGCCTTTTTTAATCTCTGATCGAGGTTCTCGGCATTAAAAAATCTTCCTGATGTAGGGTAAAATACACATATTTGTCCCGTGTAAAGTGTATAATTTATGTATAGTTTTTCTTTGTTTTTATCTAGTTTTAGTGTTCTATTATATTGTTTCGTGTTTTGGCAGGTTTTGGTGCAAATGGTGCGAAAACGAGTAATATGGAAATGACCAGCCAGTTGGGCAGAGTGGGATGCTAGGGACCGAAGTGAAATTGCAGCTATTTTCCTTGATTGGACCGTGCCCTCTATTTATATAGTATTAACAAGAAAGGAGACATTGGGCTAGCAGACTTTTGACATTGGGCCGCACATGTGGGCAGCTATATTTACGTGTATTTGTGGTACAAGAAATAAAAGGAGTCAACAACATTCTCATCATCACATCCATCCACGTGAGACTTGATTGGGACGGCACAAAACTAAAAGTCAACATCTTTTGTTTTGGATGGGGAGCCATTAAATTAAAAACACATATAATCATCATCAAATTGGCGGCAACATTGGGGGTTTTATTTTTGGTTCCATAAGTCGGCCCAACATCACTTCTCAACAGCCCATTATCACGAAATATTGGAGGGGATCATTCACATCCTAACATCACGTAGGGAACAAGAATTAATTAATACGGATAACATCAGACGGCTAAAGGGAGAGCCGCACATCAGAACATCGAACAGAACAACATCAGAGATCATCAGACGATCAAGAGCCAAGGGACGAAACTCAAAGCTTGTTTTGCGGGAATCATCGGCATCGAGCGGGAAGCTTGGAGAGCAAAGGGATTAACGGGTTTTGCTACTCAGTTTCTCTTATTTTCTAGTTTCTTTGTTTTTATTCGATGAATTCTTGTTTGAGACTTAGTTTTATTATTAATTTTTCGATCATGATTCTTGGCTAAACTTCATATACTACCTAGGTTAATGACAATAGCTTAATAAAGTTTGGTTCTTTATTTGATTTTTAGCGTGGTTGTGGATCTTTCTTGTACTGTAAAAGCTATGGATTTCTAACTTGGTGCGTATGTGTGCTTGTGATTATTTTATTATTGTTTATTGCTTCGTTCGATTCTTGGTGACGGTCTTTATCACGGAATAGAGTTGGACTAGGGTTCTTGATTTAGGTGACTGTCTATATCACATAATAGGTCATTAATCCTTTAGGGTGAAAATCGAGTAAGTAACCTTAGAAGTAATATTCGGTAAGTTAATAAAATCAAGTGTGCTGCTAGACTCGTCGCGGAAAGGCTCGAGGATATTAATAGGTCTAGGTTTGGTTATAAGTCCTTAACATTCCATAGTCTATTAAACCAAGATTAGAACCCATTGTCGCTTTAGACGTTCGCGCGGCAAAGTAGAGCGTCTTACATAGGCACTTTCAAGAAACTAGAGGACAGAAAAGAAATCTAGAAAACCGGTAAGCGTAACAGCCTAGGTAGTGCCACAAGAATCGCCTTGAGAGTGTTTGAGGGGCTTAGTGGTGTCTTAATAGGTTTAGCATTTTAAGATCCCGATTCCACACCACAAAATTATCAAATAGAGATCCATTCTGAGTTTAGCTTGCGTCTAGCATAGGTAGTCTTCATCACCACTGGTCAAAGTCTTCGTTAGAGTTCGTGTTAGTCTTTTAGCTAATCTAGTTTCGTTATTTGCATTCTTAGGATTTTTAGAAAACCCCCCAATCAATAAACAATTAGTTAAAGTCCGTGTCAGTCTAAGTCTAGATAGAGTCGTTAGCGTAATCAGTAGAGTCTCTTGGGTTCGATACTCGGACTTCCTTAGGCTATACTTCATCGATCGGTACACTTGCCGGTTGTGTGATTTAGGGTTTAGAGAGTCTTAGTTTTTATAAATTTAAAACTTAGAGAGTCTAGAATTAGGGTAATTTTAGTTGTTTTTAATTAACCCATTTTCAGCACATCACTTCCTAAATAAATCACACGTGTATATGTTGACATTTAAGAGATATACATTCAAGAAAATCAAGAGCAATGGGAATATAGAAGTGGATTAGACACCAAAAATTAAACACTTAAAAATGGCTACAATTTAAGGAATGTGTTTAGTGACGGCATCAGATTCCTAATTGATGGAGAAAGGTCTGGTGGCAAGAAAAGCTGCTTCCAGTAGGTTGTCAAGTATTTTCGCTTGACGATTCCATTCTTGGGTGATTGGTTTGGCCCTTGTTCATTTAACTTGAATCCTAGCCCGTTATATCCCATTTTAGTTTTACACCATTCTGAACCAAACACCTTTTTTACTCTCGGATCAAGGTTCTCGGCATTGAAAAATCTTCGTAAACTAACTCACACGTGTATATGTTGACATTAAAGAGATATACAGTAAAGAAAATAAAGAGCAATGGTGATATATATGCGGAATAGACACCAAAAAATAAACAATCAAAAAATGGCTACAATTTAAGGATTGTGTTTAATGACGGCATCCGATTCCTAATTGATGGAGAAAGGTCTGGTGGCAAGGAAAGCTGCATCCAGGAGGTTGTCAAGTGTTTTCGCTTGACGATTCCATTCTTGGGTGATTAGTTTGGCCCTTGTTCCTTTAACTCGAATCCTATCCTGGTATATCCCATTATAGTTTTACACCATTGTGAACCTTATGCCTTTTTTACTCTCTGATCAAGGTTGTCGGAATTGAAAAATCTTCGTAAACTAAATCCCATGTGTATATGTTGACATTTAAGAGATATACAGTAAAGAAAATAAAGAGCAATGGTGATATATATGCGGAATAGACACCAAAAAATAAACAATCAAAAAATGGCTATATTTAAGGAATGCGTTTAGTGACGGCATCAGTTTCCTAGTTGATGGAGAAATGTGTGTTGGTAAGAAAAGTTGCTTCCAGTAGGTTGTCAAGTGTTTTCGCTCGGCGATTGCATTCTTGTGTGGTTGGTTTGGCCCTTGTTCTTGTAACTCAAATAGTAGCCCAGTATATCCCATTTTAGTTTTACATCATTATGAACCTTATGATTTTTTTACTCTCTGATCTAGGTTCTTGGCATTAAAAAATCTTCGTAAATAAATCACACGTGTATATGTTGACATTTAAGAGATATACAATCAAGAAAATCACACGGATTAGACACCAAAAAATAAACACTCAAAAAATGGCTACAATTAAAGGAATGTGTTTAGTAACGACATCAGATTCCTAACTGATGGAGATAGGTCTGGTGGCAAGAAAAGCTGCTTCCAGGAGGTTGTCACATGTTCTCGCTCGACGATTCCACTCTTGGGTGGTTGGTTTGGCCGTTGTTCCTGTAACTCGAATCCTAGCCCGGTATATCCCATTTTAGTTTTACACCATTCAGAACCTTACGCCTTATTTACTCTCTGATCGAGGTTCTCAGCATTGAAAAATCTTTGTAAACTAAATCACACGTGTATATTTTCACATTTAAGAGATATACAGTCAAGAAAAACAAGAGCAATGGTGATATATAAGTTGATTAGACACTAAAAAAAACACTCAAAAATGGCTACAATTTAAGGAATGTGTTTAGTGACGGCATCAGATTTCTAATTGATGGAGAAAGGTCTTGTGGCAAGAAAAGCTGCTTCCAGTAGGTTGTCAAGCGTTTTCCATCGGCGATTCCATTCTTAGGTGGTTGGTTTGGCCCTTGTTCCTCTAACTCGAATCCTAGCCCGTTATATCCCATTTTAGTTTTACACCATTGTGAACCTAACGCCTTTTTTACTCTCTGATCAAGGTTCTCGGCGTTGAAAAATCTTCGTAAACTAAATCACATGTGTATATGTTGGAATTTAAGAGATATACAGTCAAGAAAATCAAGAGCAATGGTGATATATATGCGGATTAGACACCAAAAAATAAACACTCAAAAAATCGCTACAACTTTAGGAATGTGTGTAGTGACGGCATCAGATTCCTAATTGATGGAGAAATGTCTCTTGGCAAGAAAAGCTGCATCCAGGAGGTTGTCAAGTGTTTTCGCTTGATGATTCCATTCTTGGGTGGTTGGTTTGGCCCTTGTTCCTGTAACTTGAATCCTAGCTCCGGTATATCCCATTTTAGTTTTACACCATTGTGAACCTTACGCCTTTTTTACTCTCTATCAAGGTACTCGGAATTGAAAAATCTTTGTAAACTAAATCACATGTGTATATGTTGACATTTAAGAGATATACAGTCAAGAAAATCAAGAGCAATGGTGATATATATGCGAATTAGACACCAAAAAATAAACACTCAAAAAATCGCTACAATTTTAGGAATGTGTTTAGTGATGGCATCAGATTCCTAATTGATGGAGAAAGGTCTGGTGGGAAGAAAGGTTGCTTCAAGGAGGTTGTCAAGTGTTTTCGCTCGACGATTCCATTCTTGGGTGGTTGGTTTGTCCCTTGTTCCTGTAACTCGAATCCTACCCGGTATAACCCATTTTAGTTTTACACCATTGGGAACCTTATGCCTTTTTTACTCTCTGATCGAGGTTCTCGGCATTGAAAAATCTTCGTAAACTAAATCACATGTGTATATGTTGACATTTAAGAGATATACAGTCAAGAAAATCAAGAGCAATGGGGATATATATGCGGATTAGACACCAAAAAATAAACAATAAAAAAATGGCTATATTTAACGAATGTGTTTAGTGACGGCATCAGATTCCTAGTTGAAAGGTCTGGTGGTAAGAAAAGTTGCTTCCAGTAGGTTGTCAAGTGTTTTCGCTCGACGATTCCATTCTTGGGTGGTTGGTTTGGCCCTTGTTCTTGTAACTCGAATAGTAGCCCTCTATATCCCATTTAAGTTTTATACCATTGTGAACCTTATGCCTTTTTTACTCTCTGATCATGGTTCTCGGCATTGAAAATTTTTCGTAAACTAAATCACACGTGTATATGTTGACATTTAAGAGATATACAGTCAAGAAAATTAAGAGCAACGGTGATATATTAGACTCCAAAAAATAAACACTCAAAAAATGGCTACAATTTAAGGAATGTGTTTAGTGACGGCATCATATTCCTAATTGATGGAGAAAGGTCTGGTGGGAAGAAAAGCTGCTTCCTGGATGTTGTCAAGAGTTTTCGCTCGACGATTCCATTCCTGGTGGTTGGTTTGACCCTTTTTCCTGTAACTCGAATCCTTGCCCGTTATATCCTATTTTAGTTTTACACCATTGTGAAACTTATGCCTTTTTTACTCTCTGATCGAGGTTCTCGGCATTGAAAAATCTTCGTAAACTAAATCACATGTATATATGTTGACATTAAGGAGATATACAGTTAAGAAAATCAAGAGCATTGGTGATATATATGCGGAATTGAAACGAAAAAATAAATACTCAAAAAATTGCTACAATTTAAGGAATGTGTTTAGTGACGGCATCAGATTCCTAAATGATGGAGAAAGGTCTGGTGGCAAGAAAAGCTGCTTCCAGGAGGTTTTCAGGTGTTTTCCCTCGACGATTCCATTCTTGGTTGGTTGGTTTGGCGCTCGTTCCTGTATCTCGAATCCTAGCCTGGTATATCCCATTTTAGTTTTACACCATTGTGAACCTTACGCCTTTTTTACTCTCTGATTGAGGTTCTCGGCATTGAAAAATCTTCGTACACTAAATCACACGTGTATATGTTGACATTTAAGAGATATACAGTCAAGAAAATCAAGAGCAATGGTGATATATATGCGGATTAGACACAAAAAAAAAACACTCAAAAAATTGCTACAATTTAAGGAATGTGTTTAGTGATGGCATCAGATTCCTAATTGAGGGAGAAAGGTCTGTTGGCAAGAAAAGCTGCTTCCAGTAGGTTGTCAAGTGCTTTCGCTCGACGATTCCATTCTTGGGTGGTTGGTTTGCCCATTGTTCCTGTAACTCGAATCCTAACCCGGTATATACCATTTTAGTTTTACACCATTGTGAATGTTACGACTTTTTTACTCTCTGATCGAGGTTCTCGGCATTAAAAAATCTTCATACACTAAATCACACGTGTATATGTTGACATTTAAGAGATATACAGTGAAGAAAATCCAGAGCAATTTGTGATATATATGCGGATTAGACACCAAAAAATAAGCACTCAAAAAATGGCTACAATTTAAAGAATGTGTTTAGTGATGGCATCAGATTCCTAATTGATGGACAAAGTTCTGGTGGCAAGAAAGGCTGCTTCCAGGAGGTTGTCCCATTTTAGTTGATGGAGAAAGGTCTGATGGAGAAAGGTCTTGTAACTCAAATAGTAGCCTTGTATATCACATTTTAGTTTTACACCATTGTGAACCTTACGCCTTTTTTTACTCTTTGATCGCGGTTCTCGGCATTAAAAATCATCGTAAATAAATCACACGTGTATATGTTGACATTTAAGAGATATATAGTCAAGAAAATCAAGAGCAATGGTGATATTTAAGCGGATTAGACACCAAAAAATAAACACTCAAAAAATGGCTACAGTTTAAGGAATGTGTTTAGTGACGGCATCAGATTCCTAATTGATGGAGAAAGGTTTGGTGGGAAGAAAAGCTGCTTCCAGGAGGTTGTCAACTGTTTTCCCTTGACGATTCCATTCTTGGGTGGTTGGTTTGGCCCTTGTTCCTCTAACTCGAATCCTAGCTCGTTATATCCCATTTTAGTTTTACACCATAGTGAACCAAACGCCTTTTATACTCTCTGATCGAGGTTCTCGGCATTGAAAAATATTCGTAAACTAAATCACACGTGTATATGTTGACATTAAACCGATATACAGTAAAGCAAATCAAGAGCAATGGTGATATATATGCGGATTAGACACCAAAAAATAAACACTAAAAAATGGCTACAATTTAAGGAATGTGTTTAATGACGGCATCAGATTCCAAATTGATGGAGAAAGGTCTGGTGGCAAGAAAAGCTGCATCCAGGAGGTTGTCAGGTGTTTTCGCTTGACGATTCCATTCTTGGGTGGTTGGTTTGGCCCTTGTTCCGGTAACTCGAATCCTAGCTCGGTATATCCCATTATAGTTTTACACCATTGTGAACCTTACACCTTTTTTACTCTCTTATCAAGGTTGTCGGAATTGAAAAATCTTCGTAAACTAAATCACATGTGTATATGTTGACATTTAAGAGATATACAGTCAAGAAAATCAAGAGCAATGGTGATATATATGCGGATTAGACACCAAAAAATAAACACTCAAAAAATGGCTACAATTTAAGGAATGTGTTTAGTGATGGCATCAGATTCCTAATTGATGGAGAATGGTCTGGTGGCAAGAAAAGCTGCTTCCAGGAGGTTGTCAAGTGTTTTCACTCGATGATTCCATTCTTGGATGGTTGGTTTGTCCCTTGTTCTTGTAACTCGAATCCTAGCCCGGTATATCACATTTTAGTTTTACACCATTGTGAACTTTACGCCTTTTTTACTCTCTGATCGAGGTTCTTGGCTTTGAAAAATCTTCGTAAACTAAATCATACGTGTATATGTTGACATATAAGAGATATAGAGTTAAGAAAATCAATAGCAATGGTGATATATATGCGGATTAGACACCAAAATATATACACTCAAAAAATGGCTACAATTTAAGGAATGTGTTTAGGGACGGTATCTGATTCCTAATTGATGGAGAAAGGTCTGGTGGCAAGAAAAGCTGCTTCTAGGAGGTTCTCAAGTGTTCTAGCTGGACGATTCCACTCTTGAGTGGTTGGTTTAGCCCTTGTTCCTGTAACTTGAATCCTTGCCCGGTAAATCCCATTTTAGTTTAACACCATTGTGAAAGTTACGCCTTTTTTACTCTCTGACCGGGGGTCTCGGCATTGAAAAATCTTCGTAAACTAAATCACACGTGTATATGTTGACATTTAAGAGATATACAGTCAAGTAAATCAAGAGCAATGGTGATATATATGCGGATTAGTCACAAAAAAATAAACACTCAAAAAATGGCTACAGTTTAAGGAATGTGTTTAGTGACGGCACCAGATTCCTAATTGAATGAGAAATGTATGGTGGCAAGAAAAGCTGCTTCCAGGAGGTTGTCAGGTGTTTTCGCTCGACGATTCCATTCTTGGGTGGTTGGTTTGGCCCTTGTTCCTGTAACCGAATCCTATCCCGGTATATCCCATTTTAGTTTTACACCATTGTGAACCTTAGGGCTTTTTTACTCTCTGTTCGAGGTTCTCGGCATTGAAAAATCTTCGTAAACTAAATCAGACGTGTATATGTTGACATTTAAGAGATATACAGTCAAGAAAATCAAGAGCAATGGTGATATATGTGGATTAGACACCAAAAATAAACACTAAAAATGGCTACAATTTAAGTAATGTGTTTAGTGACGGCATCAAATTCCTAACTGATGGAGAAAGGTCTGGTGGCAAGAAAAGCTGCTTCCAGGAGGTTGTCAAGTGTTTTCGATTGATGATTCCATTCTTGAGTGGTTGGTTTGGCCCTTGTTCATGTAACTCGAATCCTAGCCCGTTATATCCCATTTTAGTTTAACACCATTGTGAACCTTACGCCATTTTTCTCTCTGTTCGAGGTTCTCGGCATTGAAAAATCTCCGTAAACTAAATCACACGTGTATATGTGGACATTTATGAGATATATAGTCAAGAAAATCAAGAGAAATGGTGATATATATGCAGATTAGACACCAAAACTAAACACTAAAAAAATGGCTACAACTTAAGGAATGTGTTTTTGGTGACGGCATCATATTCCTAATTGATGGAGAAAGGTCTCGTGGCAAGAAAAGCTGCTTCCAGGAGGTTGTCAAGTGTTTTCGCTCGGCGATTTCATTCTTGGGTGATTGGTTTGGCCCTTGTTCCTAACTCGAATCCTAGCCCGGTATATCCCATTTTAGTTTTACACCGTTGTGAACCTTACGCCTTTTTTTAATCTCTAACTGAGGTTTTCGGCATTTAAAAATCTTCGTAAACTAAATCACACGTGTATATGTTGATACTTAAGAGATATACAGTCAAGATAATTAAGAACAATGGTGATATATATGCGGATTAGACACCAAAAAATAAACACTAAAAAACTGGCTACAATTTTAGGAATGTGTTTAGTGACGAGATAAGATTCCTAATTGATGGAGAAAGGTCTGGTGGCAAGAAAAGCTGCTTCCAGGAGGTTGTCAAGTGTTTTCGCTTGACGATTCCTTTCTTGGGTGGTTGGTTTGGCCCTTGTTCCTGTAACTCGAATCCTAGCCCGGTGTATCCTATTTTAGTTTTACAGCATTGTGAACCTTACGCCTTTTTTACTCTCTGATCGAGGTTCTCAGCATTGAAAAATCTTTATAAACTAAATCACACGTGTATATGTTGACATTTAAGAGATATACAGTCAAGAAAATCAAGAGCAATGGTGATATATATGTGGATTAGACATCAAAAAATAAACACTCAAAAGATGGCAACAATTTAAGGAATGTGTTTCGTGACGGCATGAGATTCCTAATTGATGGAGAAAGTTCTGGTTGTGAGAAAAGCTGCTTCCAGGAGGTTGTCAATTGTTTTAGCTCGATGATTCCATTCTTGGGTGGTTGGTTTTGCCCTTGTTCCTGTAACTCGAATCCAAGCCCGGTATATCCCATTTTAGTTTTACACCATTGTAAACCTTACGCCTTTTTTACTCTCTGATCGAGATTCTCGGTATTGAAAAAACTTCGTAAACTAACTCACACGTGTATATGTTGACATTTAAGAGATATATACAGTCAAGAAAATCAAGAGAAATGGTGATATATATGCTGATTAGACACCAAAAAATAAATATTCATAAAATGGCTACAATTTAAGCAATGTGTTTAGTGACGACATCAGATTCCTAATTGATGGAGAAAGGTCTGGTGGCAAGAAAAGCTGCTTCCAGGAGGTTGTCAAGTGTTTTCGCTTGACGATTCCATTCTTGGGTGGTTGCTTTGGCCCTTGTTCCTGTAACTCGAATCCAAGCCTGGTATCTCATTTTAGTTTTACACCATTGTGAACCTTAAGCCTTTTTTACTCTCTGAGCGAGGTTCTCGGCATTGAAAAATATTCGTAAACTAAATCAAACGTGTATATGTTGACATTTAAAAGATATGCAGTCAAGAAAATCAAGAGAAATGGTGATATATATGCTGATTAGATACCAAAAAATAAACACTCAAAAAATGGCTACAATTTAAGGAATGTGTTTAGTGACGGCATCTGATTACCTAAATGATGGAGAAAGGTCTTGTGGCAAGAAAAGCTGCTTCCAGGAGGTTGTTAAGTGTTTTCGCTCGACGATTCCATTCTTGGGTGGTTGGTTTCGCACTTGTTCCTGTAACTTGAATCCTAGCCCGGTATATCCCATTTTAGTTTTACACCATTGTGAACCTTACGCCTTTTTTACTCTCTGATCGAGTTTCTCGGCATTGAAAAATATTTGTAATCTAAATCACACGTGTATATGTTGTCATTTAAGACATATACAATCAAGAAAATCAAGAACAATGGTGATATATATGCGGATTAGACACCAAAAAATAAACACTCAAAAAATGGCTACAATTTAAGGAATGTGTTTAATGACGGCATAAGATTCCTAATTGATGGAGAAAGGTCTGGTGGCAAGAAAAGCTGCTTCCAGGAGGTTGTCAAGTGTTTTCGCTCGACGATTCCCTTCTTGGGTGGTTGGTTTGGCCCTTGTTCCTGTAACTTGAATCCTAGCCCGGTATATCCCGTTTTAGTTTTACACCATTATGAACCTTACGACATGGGTTCGTATTTTATGTATAAAAAATTGGAAATTATTGAAACTGTTGTAGTTGTTGAAATATGTATTTTCATACTTCTCTTAAACTTTTAATTGATGTTTTCAACTTTTTTTTATTGAAAGGGCTGAGATTGTGATCCACATTCCAGAAGATGCTCCATCACCCCCGGTGTTACCTAGTGATCAACCTGTTGAAGAACCTGAAGATAATGAAGAATCCGTTGAAGATGAAAATGAACTTGCTGAAGAACACGGAAATGAAGATGATGAAGAACATGGAAATGAAGAGGATGAACCTGCTGGAGTTGTTCAGGTTGATCAAGTGTAAGTGTTGTTCTTGTTCATCATCAAACTGCAAATTTGGCAATGATTCAATTTGGTGACATTTGACTATGTTTGTAGAGGTGCACATTTAGTTGTTTTTTTTTTGCCATATAGGTCCAGTTTATGTACAAAATCTGTTATTCGTGAAACTTGTTCGATCTTGGAACTGGTTTTTGAGGGCGAAAAGGATCCAGTTTTGTTCGCCTTTAACCAATTTCAAAATTAGATTTACAAACCACCGGTTCACCTCGGTTCCTAAGCTATTTCAATATGGCTTTGGTGAAACCGTTTTTATGTTCACATCTATTTGTTTATAATCATTGACTTACTTAACATATATACATATACTAGGTTAAAACCGTGTGATACACGAGGTTGGGTAAAGTGAAAAACTGAAATAAAAAGTTATAACAAATAAATACATATTGTAATTGAAAATTCGTTATTTATAATTACATATCTTATTTTGAAAACAGAAAAATCCAAAAACGTTTGAATTAAAGAAAAATCCAAAAAGATTTTGTTGCGTCATATGGGAAATGAAATGAAAGTTCGTGTTAAAGGGTTTGACTGACACATGTAAAGTGCTGTAGCTGAAAAGACTAGGATCTACTGCGATGTGTTGATAGGTTGTTGGCTCATGTGGATCCCACCTTAAGAAAAGGTGATAGAAAGCCAAAATGATTCTGCAAACATTTGATCCTTCTATAACAGTGCTTGCATACATTTTTCCATCAATGGTCTGCTGGAAGCAAAGGTCTGATCACCCTTTGAAGAAGGTCTGCTAAAGCTTCAACAGAGGATAGAGCCCATCAGAGGATTAGATCATCAGATGTTATAATCAGTGTTTTGTAATGTAACAGAGTTTAGCTATAGCAGAGGTTAGAAGTTATTATAGTTGTTAGATGTCATTGTCTAGGTGACGTCAGTAAAGATGCCACAGTGGTTTGGTTTGTACTATAAATAGAACAGTGCATGTACTGTTCTATCGGATCACTTCACATATTTGCATTTTGTACGAACAAACTGAGTGATCTAAGGCTGAGGGGGAGATTGTATTCATGCATACGTGAATCATTGTGTATTCATTCATTAAGTACAAAGTATTCATGATGAAAGCAAATCTTCCATTGTTTGTGTTTTAAAGTTTACTATCATTCCGCTCCACTATTTCCATATTTGTTATCATCTTCCATTATTAATCTTAAACATACACAAATAATTCAAACTCAGATCCTAACATAGGTCTAACGCTCAAAAGGCAAAAAGATACCAAGTGATATAAATATAACAGACTATGCATCACATGGGTAACATACCAACGGCGTATGATTTCATGGTCTTAAATCTTGCATTAATAGATAGCCAATTTCTAAGGTTTCGGGTCTTTATGCTATTGAGTCATTCGGGGATATCAGGGTTGTCCTTCTGTTGCATCCAGATTATATGCAGGCCTAGGCACAATCAGGATATCATAAAAGAGCCAAAAAGAGGCCAAAAACTTAAAGGAAGAAAATCTCACAATGAGAGAATTCCATGTGCTGTTAAAGCAAAATTCGTAACAAAAAGGTATTTGCCTAACCCTCGTCGAACACTTTATTGGTCATTGGTGTGTGCAAGGTGTATTATGTTTTTAGTTATATTTTAAGCCCATTTTAAACATTAGTCAAGTTTTAAATTTATAAAACACGATATTCTACTAACACTAAACACACACTTGGGCAAGTGCACCCATCGTGAGCGTAGTATAGCGTTGGTAAGATACCGAGGTCGTCCAAGGACACAAGAGCTTTTAGTAATGGTTTATCCTCAACGTCTAATCAATCTAAAATTTTTGAGAAAAAAATTTTAAACTTGAAAAGCAAAACTAAAAATGATGAAATAAAAACAGATAGACAAGATGAATCACTTGGATTTGACTCGCCTTTAATGTATCCTTTGATGATTTACGCACTTTTGCACTTTTTAAGAGATTATCTTAGTCATAGTAGTAGGCCCCTCTTTTGAAGGTGACATTACCCTCAACCCAGTGGTTTGAGTCAGCAAGGATACAATCCCAAAGGGTCGGAATATTGGAAGATAATTAATTAATTTATTAATGCGAAAAGTGGTACTCGGATAAGTGGTTTTAGTCAGCAGGGATACAATCCCAAGTAGCCGGTTTAATGTATTAATAGTAGTTTACATACGAGGGGATCAAGCCATTCGCACTCCCGCCATCCAATACCAGTGGGTATTAAAGGAGGTCCTAGTAGGCTTGACCTAGGTCCTTGAAGGATCTATACACTAAACAAGGCAAGAACCTTACTAAACCATTCCCTTAACCCCCGACCAGGTAGCCAACATATCTCTATATAGACCGTAGAGATATGAATGGTGTAAATCTTTTACATTATATAGACAGTAAAGTAATGCTAAGACACCACGAACAAATGATAAAGAAGTTTCACCTTCAACATAAGAAACTAATTATTAAAGTCATTAATACAAAACCAAATAAAAAGTGCGAAAAGATTAAAAATCAAAAGTAATACATTAAAGACTTGTCTTCACCAAGTGATGTAAGAGACTGAGCCAAACATAGCCTTTGATTGACAAGAACTCTTAATATCAATCTTGGATCCCGAGACTACTACACACTCTCTAAGGTAGATGATGGATGATTGTGGTGGATGTGGGTGTTGTAGTGGTGGTGGAGTGGTGGCAAAGTGGGAGAGAGGTGGTTTCCCAAGGGATGCCTTTGAAGTGAGCCAAGCACCCCTATTTATAGCCTGAACAGAAGCCCGGTCATAGCCCCGTGTCAAGTGGACACGCCCCCATGGCCATCCCTTTTCTCTTCCTTCAATAATTGCATTTGTTAGCATTGGGCTCCACATTGCCCGTGTTCGCTGGGCACGGCCCCGTGTGCAGAAGCGTATCTGTACTATCAAGATTTGCAAGATTCTGCGAATCTTAGCGTTGACCACGCCCCGTGCTGAGCTGGGCACGCCCTCGTGGTGGGCGTAGAAGCTTCCACAGCTTTGTCCATTTCTGCAGACATCTGACCACGCCCCCGTGTCCAGTGGGTACGGGCTGTGGTCAGCCTTCTGTTTCTTGTTTTTGCTCTTGGGGATGATGCCGAGGGGTCGGGCATGTCACGTTTATTCCTTTTCTTTGTATTTATGTTAGTTTTTGCTGCATATTTGTTCCTTTTGTTCGTTTAAACTTATTTGGTCCTGAAAATACAAAAGGAAGACAATAGCACACTTTTTCCAACATTAGTACTAAAAAGGGTTAGTTTTATTCCTCATTTGATGTAATTTATATGTTGCATTTTACACACATCAAATACCCCCACACTTGAATCTTTGCTTGTCCTCAAGCAAAACTCTTTATTATGTAGCTTACACACCCAAATGGAATAGGTAGGAGAGAAGTTTTGGGCTTGTCTTGAGTGTCGGGAATCCAAGATCTTTATTGGATTTATTTTTATACTATTTATAATCCTATATGTTATGATTTATTTAGAACGTTTCATAAGAGAAATTACTTATTTGGGCATAACATGCCTCTATAAAATTCCATTTATATACAAATTCACATACCTCATGGGAGATCACTCAACACTCGGCTGAAGATGTATTTTTGTGAAACACTCGAGACCGGCAAGGAACATACTTCTACCATATGCCTAAAAAGCGTCGGTCGTCGTAAAACGTTTTGTTTTTGTGACTTTTATTCAAACTATGCATCTTCAAACCAAGTTTCCTTGAGGAACTTGTTTGTTTATTGCTTGACTTTTTTTTTTTGATAAAAGCGTCACAGGAAAACCGAGCTTTTTACTAAAATAAATGGTTGAAAAGAAAAAGGTTTTGGTGGGTAATGGGTATTTGTTTTTTGGGTTTAGAAATAAAAAGGATTAGGCTCAAATGGGTTTACTTGGGGGATTTTTTTGGTAGGTGATAAAGAAAATGAAAAATAATGGTGTTGAAAAGAAAATGGGTTAGTCCTAATGCCTCCATCATTTACTTACTTGGGTTTAAGCTGGTAAGGACCGGGAATGTATCGTCGTGGTAAGTTCTAGAGTTGTAAGAACCAAGCGGCTATTCACACAAGAAACGAAAGATGAGCATTTAGTTTAAAGATGTATGCTTGTATGCTCAATAAAGGCTCAAAACTCACTTATTGTGGGAATGGTTTTATAATGTGATCAAGTATATATAATCAAATTTTAATTAGATATGTCATGCCGTTTCATAATTTTCTCATGTTGGTTCTTTTTATCCGACACTATCGGTTGTAAATTTGTAAAAACATAAGCTTTTTAGAACTTGTTATTCCTAAATTAAACCACGACAAGTAAAAAAAATAAATTAAAAAAAAAAAATTGGGGTGACTAGCGGTCTCAATAGAATTTTGTTTAAGACTTGTTATTAGGACTTGCAAAATTCAAGGTTTTAGCACCCCCCCCCCCCAACACTTAAATTACAATTGTCCTCAATGTGCCCAAAAATAAGTTTTTAGGTTGATTTAATGTGTAAAAAGGTGTTGAAAAAGAAAGTTTGTGTTATTGGGCGTCTGGCCACGGCCCCGTGTTGGTCCGGGCAAGGCCCCGTGGTCAGATCGCCAATACCAAAATTAAACAGAAGGCTGGGCACAGGGCGTGTTCAGTGAGCACGACCCCATGTCCAGTTACCTGAACTTGGCATTTTTCTGCAGAGCCTTGGGCACGGGGGCGTGTTGGCTGAGCACAGCCCCGTGCTGAACTTGCTGTAATGCTGGAAAATTGTCGGGTGGCTCTGTTTTTGTGCATGGGGTGTGGTTTATTCTTTCCCTTGGTAACCTCCGCCTTTTCGAGTGTGTTCAACCATTACAACATCATCTAAACACCATTCAATGATTAAGACCATCATTCATCAAGAGTGAGATACATAGTTCCTAGAAAATAAAAAGAAAAATACAAACCTAAAACTGGATAAGTAGGTCCTAGAATGCAAGAAATCTTAAACCACAAGGAAGTCCTAGCCTAGATGTTTTTTTTATTATAAGAGCAACAAAATTTCTGAAATGATTCTTTTGGTTGAATTAGGATTTTAGAACTTCTTTCCGGAAAGGCCCCCTCACACATCATTAAGCCATTCTTCTATCTCCCGGGGGAGAAGGAAAGCGGGCTCATTGTCTTCCTCATGTGGAGGGGGTGCAACTTCAACCGGAACCTCTTGTGAGGTGTCTAGAGGAGGTTCCAGGGGAATGTCATCCCATTCGGTGGGGTTAATAACTTCTTGTGCCAAGTTCCAATCTTCTTGTGGGAAGATTGGTTCCATATACGGGATTGCAAGAATATTCAACCTTTGGTGCAAAAGGTTGATTTCTTGGAAGCTACTCTCTAGTCCCACCGTTAGATAGTTGATACGATCAATTAGGACTTCCTCCATGGATGTCATCTCGTCGAGTGCCTCTCTTAGCGCCATTACGTAACGCACAAGGGTTGCTTCGATCGATGGCCTTCTTTCCCTACGACTGTTCCTTGAGTGAGCTGAAGAGGTTCCGCTATTCTGGCTCGACATTCTAAGAAAACAAGTCGAAAAGTTCAAATTAATGAAATAGTAACACTGGCCACGGCCCCGTGCTCGCTGAGCACAGCCCCGTGGCCACCATTTTGTAGATTTTTGAAGCAAGGAATCTTAGTGCTTTTAATTATTTTTCTGACTTTTGAAACATTTCTGAGTAGAAATTGTGACACCCGGCTCTTTAGGTTGTAACGTACAAATGTAACACGTGTCATGAATAAATAAAAATGTTGTTTTTGACTGATATTGATGTTTATATGTGATATTGAATGTGTTGGTAAATCCAAACATTGATAAAAATTGTGTTGGCAACGATAAGATAAACGCTTATCGCGTAACGAATAAAATGCGAAACGAATGTCGGTGACCACTCGATCAGTGTTAAAATCCTAAAAACAGTTTATTATGATTAGAATGGTAATTTTAATAATGTCAGGAAGGAAAAATAAATTGAAACGCTAAAAAACTCTATTTTTCGAGTTTGAGCGCGTACCGAGCGATACTGCGGGTATCTAACAAAATACTGTCAATGCAGCCAGTCAAGGCAACTGGTACTTATTTTAGTGTGATTATTTTTATAGAATGATAAAAATAATTTAAAACGCACTAAAACAGGATAAAAAACGCTAGATAAAATACCCGTTATCAAGTAAAATACAAGTTTTGATCAATATATATGAACATATATGTGTGTATGCGTGTATTTTATGGGAGTGGACAAGAGGTGGCAGCCATGCAAGGCCTCTCTCTCCTCTTTCCTCCACATGTTGGCTAGAAAAATGTGTTGTGAATATTTATGCATGCAAGATCTTATCAGATCTTCTCAAATCTTTACAAAATCCAAGAAACTAAATAAAAGACAATCAACCCTCTCTCTCACTAAACAAGCTCGGCCGAACACCCCTAGTATCCATACATTTTCAAAATTCCAACTTAATTCTTGGAGATTCAAGCTCATTTCAAGGTGATTTCAAGTCCATTTAAAGGTTTAAAGGTGATTCCAAGGAGTTACAAGCAAGAACCAAGCTTCATATCATCTTTTTATGTAAAAACCCATTTGAATCTCGAAGGTATAAAACCATTCTTTTTAAAAATGTTCTTGATTCTTGGTAATGAAGATGATAGTGAAAAGTTTCCCTTGTTCTTGGATTTAAACACAAAACTTGAAACTAAAACAAATGGGTTTTTAAAGAAAAACAAAATGGATGAGTATGTATGTATATGTATGGCCATGTGTACGTATATATGTGTATGAGATTTGAGTTTTGACTTTTAATTAAATCTTGTTAGATTTGATGTTTGAAAAGTGATGCATGTGTAATCTAGAGAATATTCTAAAAGGGTTTTGTGATTTGAAAAGGACATGTTAAAAAGTGAACTTTTGGAAGTTCATGGGTGTATGTATATATGTCGTATATGTGTATGCATGCATTTAATTTTTGTGACATACTCATAAATGTAAGAATACTTGCATTTATGTATGTATAATTAGATGATTATGGATGATATATGTTGTGATTTGTAAGAACATGGAGTTAATGTGTTCTTGGGTGTATTTAAATCATGTGTAATGATGATGATGTTATATGAGTGCGTTAGATGCACATACATAAACATGCATGTTGATATGCAATCATGAAAAGATGATTTGAGCATGATTTGATAAAAATAAGTTTTGATCAGATTATAAACACTAAAATATGAATATTTTGAAGTGTTAAATGATATAAAACTTTGTCATAAAGTTTGCTAGCTTTGCATGTTGTACTTGGTGCTTTATGAGTTGTAAAATACGTGAAATCGCATGATTTATGTGACTTACACAAAAACTGCACTAATCTAATTATAATCATCATTGTAATCAGTAAATAACATGTATTGTGTTAAAATATCAAGTCATTCCGAGTTGGGATGGTTATAGTAATGTTTAACGCAAAACTATGCAGTAAAACGGTAAAAAATGGGCTTTTCAAACGATTTTTATAAAACTGATTTAGATCAGTAAGTAAACTAATATTTTTTTAGTTTAAATATAAGTATTTTAACTAATTTTAAGTTTACTTGGTGTTTGGTTGGTCACACATGACTTCTGACGCCCGAAAACGTTACTAAATCACTAAAATACGCGTTTTACAATGAACACTAGCATGGGTTATTTTTGGGTGAACCTTATGTGTTAAAATGTGTTATGTGATTTAGACATGTGAATATGATAATATGTTAAGTGTTGACATGATAGTGGGAAATTTAGACTATGCATGTACACTTGTGTGTTTAGAGCGGTAAAATCCGTAAAATCGCGTTAAATGTGTAACTTATTTGTCGAGCATGAAAATTTATACATATGAAATATTTTATGTATGCATGCTTTAAAAACGATAAAATAAATAAGTTAACGAGATTTCGCGTGTTACGATGCTTAGTTTATGTGTACGTTTATGTATATATATTACGACGCGCAAATCGTAGATATATTACGTATAAACGGGTATGTTAACGGGTTTACATGATAATGGTCACCAATAAAATTTTTCAAGTCGTGAAATCTTAATTATATATATATATATATATATACTAACGTGTCAACATAATCTAAAACGATAACTTTTTGAGAAAATCTCAAAGTTATGTGAAAATTCTAAGATACGGAGAAACTTAGGAATTTTTGTGATATATTGATTGATAAAATCGTTACTACGCATAATAGGACGTGTAGAATTGAATTTGTGGGATTGCGCTATTTAAAATACGCACTCAAAGGTGAGTGTCACTTAACCCCCTCTTTTTACTGTTTTGTATATGTTTTGGGGGAAGAACACGCCAAAAAGGGTTGAATAATGTTTTTTAATAAAACATACCTTTTGATATATATAAATTGTACATTTTCATTGAAAATATATGAATTTGTTAAATAAATATGTTTCGGTATGAAACGGTTTGGGTGAATATATATGTTTCGGGTTGAAACGGTTTTGGTAAATATATATGTTTCGGGATGAAACGATTTTGGTGAATATATATGTTTCGGGATGAAACGGGGATTGTTACGGTGTTTCAGAGAAAATGATCATGTAGATGGGACGAATTTGCTTGGTCCCAGGGATTTCAGTAAATTTGTACAACGTTTTATATTAAATTTGTCATATTAGTAGGATATATATATTGTACATGAGGCAGGCATCATAGATGGCCTCGATATGGGCCATGCGCAAGTGATTTCGTTTAATCATTTAAGTATTGCACGCGAGGAATTGTTGGTAGATCTATAGGGTTGACAACCCCGTCGTGACCGGTTGCTCCGTGTCAAGTCAAACGACGAATTGATATTCTGTTCGTTGTCTTGCATTGATTATACCTTCTTTGTAAATATATAGTTCGTAATGTCTAGCTAACTTATGAGTCCGAACATTTAATACTATAAATTTAATATGTAAACATGGGAAGATGCTCTTGGGCGAAGGTTCTTGAGAAACGCTTGCGACGGCTGACCCTTGAGTTATTTTTACAAGGAAATGAATTAACTTTCTTTAAAAAAATTATATGGATGTTTTATAATAAACACATAATTAGAAAGATTTTCCTTGGGATCAAATTAATTTAAAGTTGAATATGTGAACTCACCTTCCTTTGTGTTGACACTTGATTTTAACGTGTTCTTCAGGTACTTGAGTTCGGCTTCAGGAATTATGGCGTATCTTGTGGTTGTTGATGCATATGTGGTTTGAAAATTTGTTGGACAAACTTTTAAAACTGTTTGGGACAAATGTAATAAGATCCATAAGGATCAAGACAACTTAACTATAGTGTGGTTGTGATGAACTTTAAGACTTATGTTTTAAAATCTATGTTTTAATTAAATTAAAATGTCCAACAATTCGATGCATCGTTCAGCAAGATATTAATGGGCATCAACTTCCGTCACCACTACGTTTTATATTCTGGTGCGATGTTTTTGGGTGTGACAGAAGTAACTTAAAACAGTGTTGTAAAACTTATTTTTGATAAGATTCCTTGGTTAAAAACCTAACAAATATCACAATAAAGCTTAAAAACATGGAGGTTTCAAGCTTTAATGGAGGTTTTGAGGAGTTTTTGGAGAAGAAAGCAAGAGACAAAAGTAGTAAAGACAAGATGGTTGTTGAGAACCTTATTTGGAATATACCTTGTAGGATATATGTGAAGATCCCACCAGATCTTGGTCTTTGGAATGGGTCCAAATGTGCAGAAATCTTGCTAACTTTATAGAAAACGATAGCAAGCTGACCACGGCCCCGTGTCAGCTGGACACGGCCCCGTGGTCAGACAAGACTCTGACACATTTTGTCCGTATTCTGAACACAGGGCGTGTTGGCCTGGACATGACCCCGTGGTCAATTTTTGGGTGAGCACGGGGCGTGTTGACCTAGACACGACCCCGTGGCTAGAGAGCTTTTATGAAGTTTCGTCTTATTTTAAGGAATTTTTCCAGATCAGGTGGTTCCTTATTGGACAGAACAACACCGAAGTATCTGAGGTACCTTAATTTACCTTGCTTTAGACATGAACGTAAGAGGTTATCGTAAGGGTAAAACCTAAGCAAAATACCGGTGGGCGAAACCAACCTTTATTTCCCTTTTCCGGACTCTCGTTAAAGAAGGTATATGTCGAATCGCTCAAGTCTATGAACGCATCGACAGAGACAGGTGGAGAGTCCTTCACGGCACAATCAACACAGGGAAGACTATCACTCAAGTCCTCACAAGAGTTAGAGTGTTTTTCAGTATCGATGATGTTGTTAGAATCCGAATGCAATCTCAATAAGTCTCCTTGATCGTCGTCTTGGGATGAATAACTTATTTCCATCTCAAGCTCTTTTATCAATTGGAGAATTATTTCTACGAGCTAAAATAATTCTTCAAGAATCATATCATCTAGAAGAAATGATTGAGAGCATTCGAGGGAGAGATAGGGATCGTTTTCACTTTCACCCATCTTAAGGTAACAGGAAAACGATGGGTCCATATAGTGGGGAGTGTAATTTAAAAAATAACATTTTAAATCTTTATGAGATCAACCACATATTTGACACCACGCACCATAAGAAGAGTGAAAGTAAAAATAATCAATATCACTCATGCTTGTGTCAGAAATTACCAACCGTCGGGATCTTACGGTTCTATTTTCAATAACTGAAGCTTGGGCACAGGGGCGTGTTCAGTGGGCACGGCCCACGGCCCCGTGTTCAGCTACTGTCTGACTTAAAACAGGATTGCCAATAATAAAGATTGGGCACGGGGCGTGTTCAGTGGGCACGACCCGTGCTGAAGTCTGAAGAAGCTAAAAAATTAAAAGAATATCGTAAAAATATTGAAAAAAAAGAAAAATGATTAGGCTGTTGATTCCTAACTTTCTTAAAATCCTTGTGTCCCCGGCAATGGCGCCAAAAACTTGGTGTGTGCAAGGTGTAATATGTTTTTATTGATATTTTAAGCCCATTTCACACATTAGTCAAGTTTTAAATTTATAAAACACGATATTTTACTAACACTAAACACACACTTGGGCAAGTGCACCCATCGTGAGCGTAGTATAGCGTTGGTAAGATACCGAGGCCGTCCAAGGACACAAGAGCTTTTAGTACCGGTTTATCCTCAACGTCTAATCAATCTGAAATTTTTAAGAAAATATTTGTAAACATGAAAAACAAAACTAAAAATGCTGAAATAAAAATAAAATAAAAACTGATAGACAAGATGAATCACTTGGATTCGATTCCCCTTTAATGTATCCTGTGATGATTTCCGCACTTTTGCACATTTTAAGAGGTTATCTTAGTTATAGTAGTAGGCCTCTCTTTTGAAGGTGATGTTACCCTCAACCCAGTGGTTTGAGTCAGCAAGGATACAATCCCAAAGGGTCAGAATATTGGAAGATAATTAATTAAGTTATTAATGTGAAAAATGGTAGGCCCCTCTTTTGAAGGTGACGTTACCCTCGGCTAAGTTGTTTCAGTCAGCAGGGATACAATCCCAAGTAGCCAGTTTAATGTATTAATAGTAGTTTACATATGAGGGGATCAAGCCATTCGCACCCCCGCCATCCAATCCCAAGTAGCCAGTTTAATGTATTAATGTATTAATAGTAGCTTGACCCAGGTCCTTGCAGGATCTATACACTGAACAAGGCAAGAACCTTACTAAACCATTCCTTTAACCCCCAACCAGGTAGCCAACATATCTCTATATAGACCGTAGAGATATGAATGGTGTAAATATTTTACTTTATATAGACAATAAAGTAATGCCAAGGCACCACGGACAAATGATAACGAAGTTTCACCTTCAACATAAGAAACTAGTTATTAAAGTCATTAATACAAAACTAAATAAAAAGTGCGAAAAGATTAAAAATCAAAAGTAATACATTAAAGACTTGTGTTCACCAAGTGATGTAAGAGACTTAGCCAAACATGGCCTTTGATTGACAAGAACTCTTACTATCAATCTTGGATCCCGAGACCACTACACACTCTCTAAGGTGGATGATGGATGATGGTGGTAGATGTGGGAGTTGTAGTGGTGGTGGAGTGGTGGCAAAGTGGGAGAGAGGTGGTTTGCCAAGGGATGCCTTTGAAGTGAGCCAAACACCCCTATTTATAGCCTGAACAGAAGCCCGACCACGGCCCCGTGTCCAGGGGACACGCCCCCATGGCCATCCCTTTTCTCTTCCTTCATTAATTGCATTTGTCAGCATTGGGCTCCACACGACCCGTGTTCACTGGGTACGGCCCCGTGTGCAGAAGCGTATCTGTACTATCAAGATTTGCAAGATTATGCGAATCTTAGCATTGACCACGCCCTGTGCTGAGCTAGGCACGCCCCCGTGGTGGGCGTAGAAACTTCAACAGGTTTGTCCATTTCTGCAGACATCTGACAACGCCCCCGTGTCTAGTGGGCACGGGCTGTGGTCAGCCTTCTGTTTCTTGTTTTTGCTCTTGGAGATGCTGCCGAGGGGTCGGGCATGTCACGTTTATTCCTTTACTTTGTATTTATGTTAGTTTTTCCTGCTTATTTGTTCCTTTTGTTCGTTTAAGCTTATTTGGTCCTGAAAATACAAAAGGAAGACAAAAGCACACTTTTTCCAACATTAGTACTAAAAAAGGGGTTAGTTTTATGCTTCATTTGATGTAATTTATATGTTGCATTTGACACACATCGGTCACTCTATTGTATGAAAGTACTGACCTGTTCACCAATAGTCTAACATTGTAAAAAAGAAAGGATGGACTCAGTATACTCGCCCGCTACGACGAATCGTTGTGCTTACCTTGATCGCGGGGGTTTGTCATGGTATGGGACACACAAGTGTTATAGTATAATATTACCTTAAGCGTATCAAGAAGGTTGAAAATTGAAAGTTGAGCGTTAGGTTTAAGAGGAAAAACATATAGGCAATCGCATAGACCAGTCTGAATAAGTTCGCACTGAAAAGTGTTCCTTGGTCTGCCTGTGAGCGATTTTGATCCTATTGCAATTGTAATTAAATGTTGGTGTTAGTTTCTTCATTTTTGTTTATGTTTCATTTATTAAAAATAAATTAAAAATTAGAAAATTCAAAAATCTAAATATAGCATCTTGTTTTTCTTAAAATCAAACATCCAAAAATAGACGGTTTTATTTGTTTTATTAAAAACTTTAACTGTTCTTAAAGAAGTGACTGATCATCAAAAGTTGAAAGAATTTAAATTTTGAAATCCGAGTACAAGTACTTGGATGTACTAAGTGTTCATAAGGTACTTTTCTCTGTTGCATAGAAATGTTTGCTTGTGAATTTTTGAGCATGTGTAGAACTTGATTTAAATAAAAAAAACATGGGTTGATGAAGTTTGAGATGCTGTTAGCTACTGACAAAGCATGAAGCATCACAATAACAAATGTACCTAAGTTAGAAGAACCAGATACGAGTTATCGTCTGACAATGACAGTACATTTGAAGAAGTACCTATGAACCTGCTTAAAAGAGAAAAATTGCGAAAGAAAAGAGCTGACGAGAATCCTCCTCTCGCATTCTTTTTAACAAAGACATTCAAGCAGATGCTGATTGTGATCCTAGTATAAAGCTAACCACAAGAGCTGAAGAAAGAGACCTAGTGCTCAGAGTTTAGAAGTCAAGAACTTCCACAACATCTACAGCATACTGACAACCATAGACTCCGTTGAAAACGTTGCTGAATTAATGCTATGAAGACAATTTAATGCATCGGTCTAGGGGGAGATTGTTAGGCCTAAGTGTGAGACTGACGCATCAAATATACGCCACGGGCTATGGTAGCGAACTGGGATTAATTGGGTTAGTTTATATTAGTTTTTGGACCTTTAATAGGTCATTTGGGCATGCCTAAGGCTATGCGGGCCAGGCAAGCCCAAGGGGACCCCATGTGGGGAATAGGCTTACCTAGGGTATTTAAGCTAGTTATTTCACAAACTAGGGTGGGTGCCTCCATTATTAGAATTCCTAGAGAGAGCTAGAGAGTGGTGGAAGAACTTTGTACCAGACGGTTTTGCTTATTCAAATAATAGAATCGTGTGTAAAGTTCAAAGTGATTTGGTGTTCTTGTGATTTCTTGAATGTCATCAAGTTTGGATTCCGCCATCCTTGGTGATTGTTTGATATCATTGTTATCTCTGTTTTTAGGATCTACAGTAGGCGACACCGAAGGGCCATCGTCGACGCGGCTGGATAAATGGCGTCGGCCAGGGTGTCGCGTAGACAGAGCAATATGGTGTCTAAGGAGTTTGGCATTTCCGGGAGGCGTCGACGACGCCAACACCTGCGTCACCGACGCGTTGTCTATAGTGCAGACGCTGAACTTCTTCATTAGCTTGTTATTTGCGAACCCATCTCACCCAAACCCGTTTTTAAACATACCCGAATGCCAATCTGATTCTAACCTCTTTATACCCACCAAACACTTTCTCTCTTTTCACTTTTCACTTCATCTTCATCACCAAACCTCCAAGAACCCTAAATCTTCTTCCGCTCATAACTTTTTCAATCTTTCACCATATAAAACGATTCTTGAGCCTACTTTGTGTAGTTTTTCGATAGCTACAAAACCCCTCATAGTAGTTTTCATTAAATCTTGCTCGTTTACAAGATTTTTGAGCTGCAATTTTCGGGTTTTGGAAAGGTGTTCTTCAAGTTGCATGTTTTACATCTCTTATTAGTTCTCTTTCTTCTACAATGCAAAGGGTTTGAACTTTACTTAAATTTGAGCATGATTATCATGTGGTATGTTATTTCTTCTGAAATTTTAAACTTATTTGTTTAAGAAAAGGTTGTTTATGACATAGTTGTGATATGTTAGCTTGATTCTTGGGTAAAGATGTGATTTGGTTAGGATTGAACATTGAACAAGTGCGGGCATGTGATTAGACTCACTTGGTCATTTGTTTAAGCATGAGTATGATGTTGAACATTGTTGAAGTCTTATGAACTTAGTATTTAACATGAAAAATTGATTTTTAGATGATTAAAATATGCTACTTGTGAAGTTTAAAATTGGCTAGTTTACATCTAAAGGTTAATTGGAGTTGTTTGATGTTAGGAGAGTATATTTACTGTATTATTGTTGTTGTTTTACAGTAATGGCCAGCCGAAAGCGAACCAAGACCTCAGATGAGGGGACTTCTTCATCCGGTGGTGTGCCAGTGAAATGGCAGCAACGATGCAACCTACCGAACATAGAGGATAGGTCATTCCGCCAAAATTGGGATTGGTCTAAATACAATGATGAGAATTTTAGGGCCCGATTGGAGGAAGAGCAAAGCAAGCCGCTGCATCAATTCAACAACAAACAGACAGATGTTAATTTATGGAGGTATAAAATGGCCCAAATAAAGAGCACAATAGACAAAGTTTGTGTTTGTGAGCAATTGGTGAACTCTGAAGAATTCTGACAAATCGGAATTACGCAAAAATTTGAGAGATTGGGTTGGGAGCGTGTACTTGATTGGTGTGAAGGCGTGACTCAAAAGATTTATTTGAAGGCGGTGATGGATTGGTTGTCAACCTTGCGACTTGAGAATTTGGACAAGAGTCCCAATTTGTTGAGGTTAGTTAGCGAGACTAGGAAGGGTTCAATGGTGATGTCTTTCGACACATTGAAACAAATTGCCAACTTTGATTCGTGGGTGCTGGTATTTACTACTACTATGACACCAATCTGTTCTGGTAATCAAACCTAGTGCAAGCGGATCCAGTCAACCTTCATGAGTTGACGTTGCCAAACTACACAACTGGCCGATATGACTGGGTTCATATGTCTGTTGAAGCTAGATCTTGCAAAGTATTTCGCTGGAAAAGTGACGGTTAGGTTGGGAGATAGGGGAAACTCCGGGGAGCCGAAACTATCATGGCGGCACATCACCATGATGACTATTTAGGATACTCGAAAATAGATTAAAAGACAAATGATTCCATTTGTCTGATTAATCAGTGCCATGATCGTACCACAAAACCGTCTGCCCAAGAATTCACTTTGGGCTGTTAAACCACTTGATGATTTTGATTTTCTAAAAATGAGAAAGGGGTCGCATATTTTTATGGAGGCGGTTGGTGAGAGATATAAAGTTGTAGATCGGGACACGGGGTTTCAACATGAGTATCCTGAAGAAGGGGGTGATGAAGAGAAGGAAGGAGTGACTGAAGAAGAAGCGGGAGAAGAAGCGGGTCATAGGCCCGCAAGACAAAGGTTTGCTCGATGCTACAATGAATCATCAAACAATGTGGCACAATTCATGGTGAATAGGTGGAGAGCAACCTATAGGGGGTATAACCTCAGACAGCAAGACATCTACGACAATGTTTCCGCGGTTATGGGTGAAGCGAGAGAAAGAGAGGAAAGAACGTTAAAAGTTAAGGAAGAGTGGAGAACTCAGCAACAGGAGTTATGGGCTCTGCAGCAGTCCCACTAGGAACAAGAAGAACTCCACCGGGTGCAAGAGTTGTCCCGTAGTCAAGCCTGGGAGGAAGAACAAGAATGCCTGTGTGTTTAACAGAATCTGTTGAAAGAAAGGCGTTGGAGGGCGGTGGGCACGACCCAACAAATGGCAATTAATAATGCCCATGTTCTTCATGACCAGGAGCGCCACCAAAGCGATTTTGAGGCGGGGTAAGATTTTCAACAATTTACCTTGTGGACGAGATATGAAGATCTCCCTGTCCTGACTGGACCTCCCCAGCCAGCTCCTGGATGGCCCCAAGGAGTCGCATCTAGTTTCCTCCCGATGCAGCTGCAACAACCGGCCGAATGGGAACAGGGGCCCCTTGATGATTTTCATGAGATAATGTCGGCCCTCACTGGTTATCCCTACCAGCCATACCCTCTAGTGGATCTAAATGAAAAATATCAGAGATAAGGGCGAGGTATGCTTTTTGTTGTTGTATAATTTTCTAGTTATTTCCTGTTCTTCCGTTTGGTTTTTAGTGTCTTTTATTCATTTCATAATTGTTTGCATTTTGTGTGTGATCCCTATAACCCTCACGAGACCTACTCGTCCTCCCGAGCTATCGGGACGTTTAAAGGGCTTGCGTGCATATGCTAAAGGCCGTTGTGATTCCTACGAAAGTGAGTTAGGACTGTTGTTATACAATATTTTTCCACAAAAAACAAAAGGAATTAACAAATGACTTGGTAAACCTTTATAAAAATGGATTAGCTAACGGGTGTCGATTTTTGTGAGAAGCTTGCTTCTACACGATGGTTGAGATTTCTAGGTAATTTCATGTTCGTTGAGGATGACCATTTGCATTAAGGATCGATGAGCACATGAAATATGAACAAACCAGGTGCATACTTTTCTTTTCCTTTGATTTTTCTTTTAATTCGTAAATAAGTGGAATGTATTTTGTATATTATTGACCAGGGTAAAGTTTGGGAAATTGGTCGTGTCACATCCCTTTTGCTATTTAAAAGCCGCATTCTTACACATTGAGGACAATGTTGACCTCTAGTGTGGGGATGGGGAGAAAAAGTGTTCGATTTTGACCCTTTCATTTAAACACTACACTTTGAGGACAATGTTGATCTCAAGCGTGGGGATGGGGGAAAAATTTCAAAAATTTTTCAAAATGTCTTTGTTCGACCAATCTAAAAAGCACAAATAACTAAGTCAATAAGGGATGGCACAACCCATTTAGTCTTTTGTCATGACCAGGTTTAAATTATTAACATGACAGGTATTTAGCAGGTGGTTTTTTGGGAATAATCCGCTTAAGAAACTAATATATCTTGCATATCACATATCCTACCCTTTTACATGAGATTTTGAGCCACTTTTACACATTATTGATATATATTTCTTGGTTTGAGTGTGCCATTAGTCGCATATTGTAGAACTTGCAACTTTTGATGCGTTTGAGACCATAGACCTAATACGTGCAAAAGAATGATTAAGGCATTAGGTAATCCTTTTCTGTTTACACCATTTATCTTATCCTTACCCAAAATCAATCCCTTAGTCGCCAACTTTGAGCCTAAACCTTTCGCTTGACCAACCCATTTAGCCTTTGACCGTTAAACCTTTTATTTTTAACCTGTGTGATGAAAATTCGATTTTAGGAGTTAGGACTAGTTTGTTTTGTATAGTTTTGGTTTATATTTGAAAACAAAAACAAAAATTCTATTAATATCATGAAAAATAGCAAAAGATTGTTGTGAAAAAGCACAAAAGTATGTGTTGTTAGTTTGTTGAATAAAAGGCGAAAAGTATTGCCTTTTATTTGGATGTTCGTAATTAGTTTGTTTAGTAGTCTTTGCAATAAAAATAGAGTTTTCATCACCTTAGCCACTTTTAAAATATCCTACCCCATACCCTTAGCCTAGCCCCGTTACAACCCTTGAAGACCTTTTGACTTGTGCTTAGTATTCGTGTTCAGTGGTGGAGAATGATTGAGTTGCAAGCCTCTGTGGGTATGTGTTCTAATCTTTTTGAGTAATCATTTGAAACATGCTAATGCATCATAATTAGCTAACTTTTTAAACCGAGTGGAGAGAACATTGTGAGGAATGTGTATGATGTGTTAGTTTCAAGGGCGGGTTAATCTTGGGTAACCATTTTTATGTGATTAATCACTTTACTGCTCAATATTTCAAAAATTGTGAGAATCACGAACCAGGCATAACATTAGACCTTAGCTTGAATCTCGAGAATGGGAATTGTATTTCATGTTTGACCCACGTGAAAGTGAAAAGCAGATTTGCTTGAGGGCAAGCACAAGACAAGTGTGGGGATGTGATGTGTGGTCGAATACCGGTGTTCTATTATGTTTAATTATATATTTTTACATAGCTTTTAGTTTCGAATAGCCTACTTTTGATTGGAATTGTGTTTTGCAGGCCTAATGGAGTTTAAGGAGCTATTCGGAAGCTATACGGAGCATCCGGAGCGCACGGGATCAAACGGGGAAGTGAAACGAACAAAACAGCAAACGACACTTTCCACTTTGTGTCGCCGACGCCACCAGGGCCGTCGGCGATGCCCTTGCATCGTTGGAAATGGCGTAGGCAGCGGTTTAGAGCGTCAGCAGAAAAGTGGAAGTTCTAGGCTGCGTCGGCGACGCCAGGAGGGCGTCGGTAACGCCTTCTCCTGGTGTCCGACGGGAATTTTTTTTGTTTTGCAACTTTGGACGTGTTATAACCCAATTTTGGGGGTTTTTCAAGGGGGTTACGCATTTGGTGAGGTTTGAACTTTATCTTGGAGCCAAGAGTACCTCTACCTTCGTCTTGAATCATTCTCAATCATCCAAATCATCACCTTCGATCCTAAACCTAATCCACCACCATTATCATCATTATCCAATCCACAATCCAACCTCCTCCATAATCTACCACAAACCCTAAGCCTCACCATCCTCACCCTTAAAGCTTCAAGATGACAATGTTCTAGTTCTCATCATCCGCTGATCACGTTTCGTTCAACATGAGCGGCTATTATCTTTGGGTTTCACCCCGGTGTAGACTTTTGTAAGGATTTCTATGGTTTGCTACTTGTTTAATATTTGGTTTGTGACAATTTGAATTGCATTTGAATCATTAGATAATTGTCTTGCATTTATTTTGAATCCATGAATTGTCGAGTGAGTTATAAGATTTGACTTTATGGAATGTTTATGTGCAATTATGCCATATCTTTTGATAGGATTTACTTGTCCGAGGTAACGAAGTGCATTGCTGTCTGTATTGTACATTGATAGCAATCGGCACCTAAGCCTCATGATTCTAAACCGTTAATGAACTAATTCAATTAAACCAAGTTAAAACGTGCAGTAACCCTAGGTCCTATAGTTGTCGAACCGGGTGTGAACCTTGTCTCCACTATTGTTTTCAATCCATAAATCAAGTTTTCGTGCAATTCTCAATTGATCAAATTTTCGTAGTTAAGTAATTAAAAACAAACTTGTTGCTTTAATCAGACATCTCTTCAAAAAACAAACATTCAATTTAAACCATTTGCAAGCTTCATAATAGTGACAACCGTTAAAATCAATCACGTCCATACATAAACCACAGACTGTTCATGGATCGACCCCGTACTACCACTAACTCATAGTTAAGGGTAATTCGGGCATATAAATATTATCTTTGACCGGAGCACGACACTCTAATCAAACAGATTGTTTTGTGTAACCTGTTTATTATCAAGTTCGTGTTCGTGTTTAGAAAATATAAAACGATAAGATTTCATGGCTTGTTCGTGGGTCTTAACAGGTCGTGTGGACACGATATGCCAGCCCTAGTTTACTTGTATTTGCCACTCTGTTGTATTTTTATTTTTTTTTCCTTTTGAGAGTCAAAACTTGCATAAAATCTTTTATAACAATTATTATTATAACATTGATCAATGTTGTTAATAATAATAATAATAATAATAATAATAATAATAATAATAATAATTTTGTCATGTTTTTAAATGCAGTCCTCATCCTCAAACTGTGAGAACTCGTATTTCATAACCTTTCTTTATACTTTGATGTAACCAGTGTGGGCGTTATGTGATTATGTGACTATCTGGTTTTAATTGAATATATGTTTTATCTTTTATGTGGATTGTGTAATGTGCGTATATGTAATATGATTGCACAACACGAACCCAACCTCACAACCTTAACCTGATTGCACAAGCCCTTTTGGGCCACACTCTTTGCACTCGAACCACAAGGGCAACCCGTAAGGGGTTCGGCCCATTCCATTTGTTGCGTATAACCTCATGAGGAGGGAGTATACTCCTCATTACTTGCAAAACACAACACACACCAAACCCTAGTTCTCTCCTCCCTCTCTCTCGAAGCCGACGACATCACATCCCCTTCTCTCGAAGCTTTCTTTATTCGGATCATCCTTGTTCTACCCTCTAACCGGTTAGTGTTATATCATTATTTGATTTTGGATATGATTGATGTTTGTTGATCGAGTGACTATGTGTTATTTGATGTTTAAAGTGTTATGTTAGCAAAGCCTTTGATAAACAAACTGTTCGATCACCATAGGGATTGATAGATGCTTTGATGTTGATCTAGATAGTAAGAACCGAATGAATGTAATGAATCGGCTGTATGTATGTGTATGCAAATCAGTTGTATGGTCAAACATAAAGTATTGCATGATGATTTGAAACCATTAATCGGGTAGTTCAATGTTACAGGTTGTTGTTTATGCTTTGAATATTATTAGGGTTCAAGAGGATTTGAGGTTAAAACCCTAGTTTGATCGAATATTGTAGAGATAGAAACTGTTAGTGGTGATTTGATTGAAGGGATGTGAATTAGGAAACTGTTAGGATGGATTGCATGATTTTAGGAAAATCACGTAACAAATTGAACAAGCTTGTAGGTCGCACAAGATCAGATCGCACAAGATCTGATCTGATCGCACAAGTCCCGGTCGTACAAGTCCAGTCGCACAAGATGGGTACAACCAATAAAGCACAGTGTATCGTTTAGTTATGCATGATCCCACAAGGCGAAGCAGATCGCACAAGACGGTGCTGATCGCACAAGACGGTGCTGATCGCACAAGCCTTGGGCCACACACAACCGTTTAAACCTTATTATGATTTTGGGCCTTAAAGACCAAAACTTAATCGCACAAGTATTCTTGGATCGCACAAGACTAAATGGACCGCACAAATTGATTTCTGTTTATTTGTTTGGGCCGTGTACATGTTGGGTTGCTTATGTTATTGGGCCGGGTCGTTTCAGTCGCACAACCCGTTGTGAGTCGCACAAGTTGTGCTGGACGCACAACAAATTGGGCCGGGTATTATTGGGCATCAAATAGTGAATCGCACAAGGCTGTTGGGCCATTGAACTTGTGCGAGCCCAATCATTTGAGTCGCACAAGTTCGGAGATGATATGTACTTGGCTGTTAACGTGTTGAATATGTTTGCCATGATCATTACGTGTTGTAACCTGTTAGTTTATGTGTAAAACTTATGTGCACTACTTGAACCTAGACTGACTTGTATGGTAACCATGTTAGGACGTGGTTGACCACATATAGCTCAAGTGACCTTTTCGTGTATCTTCCCAGCTAACCTAAGGTGAGTTCACACTTTCTATAAGGCATGGGATTCCCGGTGGTTTGGGAATGGGTTAAGAACTAAAACGAAACCTACATATTCTCCTTGGGTAGAATATGTACCTCCATCCTCCATGGGAAGGATGACAACATTAAACCTGCGTATTCTCCTTGGGTAGAATTTGTACCTCCATTCTCCATATGAAGAATGACAACATATAACTTACTAGACAAAACTCTATTATGAAGTCCCTCATTTTTATATCGACTTAATCGTTGGTCCAATGGAGAGTGGGTCATTAGTTAAATAGCGCTATTAGGTTTGACAAGCCTCACACTGTGCCGCAGAGGACGGGAGTGGACTAATGGATCTGGGCACTTAGTCGATGATGATAGACATTAACGTAGGGTACATAAACATGACTCCAGTCAGTTGTCGATATGGTATTGGGTCTAGTGGTTAACATGGGGTAGCCCCCACTGGTTATGGTTTAGGAAACAAGGAATTGGTTAACTCATGGTTTTCGAAAGAACTTATGGTTTTTGGAACAATTTTAAAATGGACAACCAATTGTGAACTCGCTCAACTTTGTTGTTAACTCATTGTTACATGCCTTGCAGGTCGTTAGATGTTAGCTGGAGCTTACAAGGGAGCAGGAGTCGTTGTGGGACATGGACCGTTGTGTGCCATGTTAAACTTTATGAACATTTAAACTTATACTTTGGTTTTAAACTTTATGCTTCCGCTGATACTTGAATTTGATTAACTTGTTTTGAACACCAATTATGTTGTGTGGTTGGACTCTTATTTATTTAATTACATTGTTCAATATGATTGGTGGCTGGATCCTGGTCATGTCACGCTCCCTGCGGTGATACTCCGCTTGTGGAATTTGGGCGTGTGACAGATTGGTATCAGAGCCATTGGTTATAGTGAACTTGGTTTTAAAAAGGGAAAAGATTTTTAACAAAACCAGACTATAACCTGTACAGTGCTCAACGATCCACAACGATACTTCACTCCACGTGCAAGACTCAATACAATAGGTGATATGGTTTATAATTGTATTGCTTGCCTGCTAGTTTAAGTAGTGCATTGATCATGGTATGCTTATTTAGTGTAACAACTGTTGCTTGAATCCTGTGTGCTTACTCTCCTCTATCATCTCATACCTTCGCACTTTCGTGACACCATTCTCAATGTGTTTCCTTTGATGTGAAGATCATGAGTGGACGCCTGAACTTGACTCAAGCCCAGCTAACGGCTCTAATCAACGAACGAGTTGCTGAGGCACTCGCAGCAGCCCCTGCAGGAGGTTAGCATGCTCAACCTCCCGTGTGTACGTTCAAGACCTTTATGGACTGTCGACCTAGTACCTTCAGTGGTACAGAAGGAGCTGTAGGTCTTCTCCACTGGTTCGAGAGGATCGAGTCTGTCTTTGAGATGTGTGAATGACCTGAGGCTCGTAGGGTAAAATTTGCTACTGGAACACTCGAAGGTGCTGCCTTAACTTGGTGGAACGCACAGGTTCAAATGTTAGGGTTGGCAACTGCTAATGCCACCCCATGGAACGAATTCAAAGACCTGATCAAAGGGGAGTACTGTCATCGCGACGACATTCACAAGCTAGAGGTGGAGTTACAACTTGAAGATGACGGGGTCTGAAATTGAGGCCTATACGAAGAGATCGAACGAATTGGCTACATTGTGTCCTACTATGGTGGATCCTCCTATTAAACGTATCGAATTGTACCTCAAGGGTTTAGTGCCAGAGATTCAGAGCCATGTGACTGCAGCTAACCTCCCTACGATTCAGCAGGTCATACGACTATCCTATCGTCTCACTGATCAGGCAGCTAAGCAGAACAGACTGCCGAAGCGTATTAGTGCTACTACCTCTAATGCTCCTAGTGACAACAAGCGCAAATGGGATGGAAATTCAAGCAAGGGTTCAACTTCTATTCAGTCTCAGTTTCAGCAGCGAAGGACTGACGACTACAAGAGCCCTAGTCAACAATCCTCAGGTAATCAAGATCAAGGAGGGTACAAGGGAAATCAACCTAAGTGCAACCGTTGTAATTTGCACCACAGCGGGCAGTGCAACAAGGGTCGTTGTCATAGATGTAACAAGCTTGGTCACGCAACAAAGGATTGCAGGAGCCCATATCCTGCGAATCAGAATCGTCAACAGCAGCCACAAGCTCCACAAAACCAGCAGCAGCAGCAACAGCAGGGTAATAAGAGATGTTTTCAGTGTGGTGCTGAGGGTCACATCAAGAGAAACTGTCCACAGCTGAACCAGAATCAGAACAACAACAACAACCAAGGAAATGGGAACAACAATGGGGGTAACAATGAGGGTAACGGTGCCAGGGGGTGTGTTTTCGTGATTAGTCAAGGCGATGCAAGGAACGATCCCAACGTTGTGACGGGTAATTTCCTACTGGACGACTTCTATGTTTCTGTCTTATTCGATTCGGGTACTGATACTAGTTATGTGTCTTTAAAAGTTAGTCAGATGATTAAGCGTGCCCCACTTCCCTTAAACACCAAGCATATGGTAGAACTAGCGAACGGTAAAAGTCTTGAAGCCACGCACATAGTTAAGGGTGGTAATCTTGTTCTTACTGGTCAAACCTTCTCTATCGACCTTATCCCTATCGTTCTTGGTAGTTTTGACATCGTCATTGGGATGGATTGGTTATCCCAATATCGAGTAGAGAACCTTTGCAAGGAGAAAATCGTCCGCATTCCTCGTGTTGGTGAAGAACCTCTCGTTATTCGTGGCGACAAGAGTGGTGATGTTGTGAGCATCATCTCTTTTCTTAAGGCCCAGAAGTGTGCGAAAAGGCCACACTGCTATTCTAGCTCTTTTTACTGACACTGCAACGAAGGAAAAGAAGATAGAAGATATCCCAGTTGTACGCGATTTTCCTGAGGTATTCCCTGAGGAATTACTTGGCCTTCCGCCTCATCGTCAGGTCGAGTTTCAAATTGAGTTAGCTCCTGGAGCAGCACCTATAGCTCGTGCACCTTATCGCTTAGCCCATCAGAACTAGAAGAGCTGTCTACGCAACTACAAGAGCTTTTGGACAAGGGTTTCATTCGTCCTAGCTCTTCGCCCTGGGGAGCTCCAGTCTTGTTTGTGAAGAAGAAGGACGGTACCTTTCGAATTTGTATAGACTATCGTGAACTCAACAAGGTGACCGTGAAGAATCGTTATCCTCTTCCTCGTATCGATGACCTGTTCGACCAGCTTCAAGGGTCGAGCTTTTACTCAAAGATTAATCCGAGATCGGGCTATCACCAGTTGAGAGTCCGAGACGAGGACATCTCCAAGACAGCGTTCAGGACTCGTTACAGCCACTGCGAGTTTCTGGTTATGCCTTTTGGGTTGACGAATGCACCTGCGGTTTTTATGGATCTTATGAACCGAGTGTGCAAACCCTACTTGGATAAGTTTGTTATTGTGTTTATCGACGACATCCTGAACTATTCCAAGAGTCAGGAGGAACACGAGCGTCATCTGTGACTCATTTTGGAACTTCTTCGAATAGAACAGCTGTATGCAAAGTTCTTGAAATGTGACTTCTGGCTTCGTGAAGTCCATTTTCTAGGTCACGTGGTTAATATGGATAGGATTCACGTTGATCCATCCAAGGTTGACTCAATCAAGAATTGGCCTGCACCTCGAACACCAATTAAAATCCGTCAATTCTTGGGTTTGGCGGGTTACTACAGATGGTTCATCAAGGATTTCTCAAAGATTGCGCAGCCTCTCACTGTTCTCACTCAAAAGGGTGTCACCAACCATTGGGGTGATGTTTATATGTGAAGTTTAACGAGTTGGTAAATTTAAACTTTGATAAAAATTATGTTGGCAACGGTAAGATAAATGCTTATCGTGTAACGGTTAAAATGCGAAACGAACATCGGTGACCACCCGATCAATTTTAAAATACTAAAAATAGTCGGTTATGATTAGAATAGTAATTTTAATTATATTCGTGAGGAAAAATAAATTAAAACGCTAAGAAACTCTATTTTTCGAGTTTAAACATGTGTCGCGCGATGTAACGCGCATACCGACAAAATACTGTCAACATAGCCTGTCAAGGCAAATGATAAACATTTTAGTAATAATTTGATGATTTTATCACTTTAGAATGATAAACATAAATAAAAACGCATAAATCCCTATTTTTGCGATTTTAAGCGCGTACCGCGCAGTATAGCGCGCATACTGCCAAATACCAACAACATAGCCAGTCCCGGCAAATAAAATATTGTTCAGTAATATTTTGGTGAGTTTATTTTTATAGAGTGTTAAAAAAAATTAAAACGCACTAAAACGGGATTAAAACGCTAGATAAAATACCCGGTATCCAGTAAAATACCAGTTTTTACTTTATATTACATATATATATGTATATATATATATATATATATATATAAATTCATATACACATGTGTAATGAGAATGGTGGCAGCCATGCAACCATCTCTCTCTCCTCTCTCTTGCTCCTAATGGTCTAAATGGGTGGTGCATGCAAGAATGTTTCCTTATGTTCCCCAAATCTTCACAAACCCAAAGCATTTTTCAAAAATCACTCAACATTTACTCTCTCTCACTTGAAATCAGCCGAACACCCTATCTAACATCACAATTTCAAAAATTCCAACATTGTTCTTGAGGATTTAAACTCGTTACAAGGTGTTTATGAGCCCATATGGTGATCTAGAGGTGATTTTAGGGTGTTTTAAGCATCAACCAAGCTCCATATCATCATTTTTGTTAAAAACCCACTAAGAACCTTGAAGGTATAATAATCATTTTCTAAATTTGTTCTTGGTTCAGAATGATGTTGATAATCTTGAAAAGTTTCTCTTGTTCTTGGATTTAAACATAAACTTGAAATCTAAAAACAAATGGTTTTTTTTTAAATAAAAATGGATGAATATGTGTGTGTGTGTGTGTAGCCGTAGGTATATGTGTGTGTAGATGTAATTGTGTTTTGATTTTTGGTTGAGTGATTTATGAATAGTATGATTCTTGAATGATAGAATACATGCACGAATAAAAAATGTCATAAAATAATGATCTAAAAGTATTTCATGATTTAAAAAAAGGATTTGATGAGAAAGTGAACTTTTGGAGGTTTATGTAGGTGTAAATATTTCATGTGTGTGTATGTATATGTGTTCTTGAACATGATTAGAACATAAAAGATGATGTTGTTGTTGTATGAATGCATTAGATGCATTTACTTGAACATGCATGATGATTTATGATTACAAAAAGGTGTTTTGAGTATGATTTAGTATAAATCAGATATAATCAGATTATAAACACAAAAATAAAGTTATTTTAAAGTGTTTAGTGATATATGATTTTGTCATGATGTTTGCTAGCTTTGCATGTTATACATGAGGCTTAGAATCTTGTAAAATAGGTGAAATAATGTGTTTCGTGTATGATTTAGTAAAAATCAGTTTTGAGCAGATTATAAACACTAAAATAAATTTATTTTAAAGTATTTAGTGACATATAACTTTGTCATAATATTTGCTAGCTTTGCATGTTGTACTTGATGCATTAAAAGTTGTAAAATACGTGAAATCGCATGATTTATGTGACTTACACACAAACTGCACTAATCTGATTATAACCACTATTTTAATCAGTAAATAACATGTATTGTGTTAAAATATCAAGTCGTTTCGAGTTGGGATGATTATAGTAACGTTTAACGCAAAACTATGCGTTAAAACTGTCAAAAAAATTGGCTTTTCGAGTGATTTTTATAAAACTGAATTAGATCAGTAAGTAAACTGATATTTGTAGTTTAAAAACAAGTATTTTAACTCATTTTAAGTTACTTGGTGTTTGGTTAGTCATACGTGACTTCCGACGCCCGAAACCGCTACCGAATCGCTAAAATACGCATTTTTCAATGAATACTAGTATGGGTAAATTTTGAGTGAACCTTATGTGATAAAATGTATTATGTGGTTTAAACATGAGAATGTGAAAATATGTTAAGTGTTAACTTGATAGAGAGAAATTTAGACTATGCATGTATAACTTGTTTGTCGAGAATGAAATTTAATACATATAAGATATTTTATGTATATTAGCTTTAAAAATGACAAAATAGATAAGTTAACAAGATTTCGTGTGTTTCGATGATAATTTATGTAAACATTTATGTATATATATTACTACGTGCAAATCATAGATATATTGCGTATAAATGGGAGTGTTAACGGGTTCACACAATAATGGTCACCAATAAAATCGTTCGAGTCGCAAAATCATAAAAATATATGTATATGGACTCATATATATACTAACGTGCCAACATAATCAAACATGACAACTTTTCGAGAAAATCTCAAAGTTATGTGATAATTCTAAGAAACGGAGAAACATAGGATTTTTGTGTCATGAATATTGATTTAAAATCGTTTATATATATATATATATATATATTAGGACGTGTAGAAATCAATTTCTGGGATTGTGCTATTTAAAATACCCACCCAAAGGTGAGTGTCACTAAACCCCTCTTTTTACTGTTTTATATATATTTTGGGGGTGGAACACGTCATTAAAAAGGTTTAATAATGTTTTCGAAATAAAACATACCTTTTAATATACAATGTATATTTTCGCTGAAAATATTTGAATTTGATCAGTCATACGTTTCGAAGTAAAACGATTTTGAAGAATAAATATGATGAGTGCGGTATTTCTTAAGAGAAATGAGACCGTACGAAATGGGAATGAATTCCGGACTGAGTCTCAACAATTGAGTGACAGGGGAATTCGTAAGTCGTAGTATATTAAATTGTCATATTAGTAGGATATATATATTGTACGTGAGGCAGACATCATATTGTTCTTCGAGAAAGAACCCTGCGCCCATGATGTCGTTTAATCAGTTAAGTATGGTACGCGAGGAATTGTTGGTAGATCTATCGGGTTGACAACCCCCTCGTGACCGGTCGCCCCGTGTCAATGTCAAACGACGAATTAAGATTCTGTTTATTGTCTAGCATTGATTATCCCTACATGGTTAATATATAGTGCGTATCGTCTAGCTAACATACGAGTCTGAAAGTTGACACTATAGTTTAATATACAAAACCTGGGCAGTACTATTATTGTCGGAGTAATGAACCGATGGAAGGCCCATGGATTTTATTAAGGAAGTAAAATGGACTTTCTAAAATTTCATAGATGTTTTCAAATAAACACCTAAACAGAAAGTTTTCCTTGGAATAAAATTTATTAGTAAATAAATAAGTGAACTCACCTTCCTTTGTGTTGACACTTGATTTTAACGTGTTCTACAGGTACTTGAGCTCGGCTTCGGGAATTATGGCGTATCTTGTGGTTGTTGATGCATGTTTTGTCACTTAAATATATTGGACTAATTTTAAAATTTTCTGGGACAAATGTAATAAGATCCATAAGGATCAAAGACAATTTAATTATGTCACGGTTGTGTCATGTATGGGATATCATGCTTAAAACTTATGTTTTAATTAAGTTGATATGACCAACACTATAATGCATCAAACATCAAGATAGAAATGGGCACCAGCTTCCGTCACCACTACGTTTTATATTCCGCTGCGACGTTTTTGGGGGGTGATAGAAGTTGGTATCAGAGCCATTGGTTGTTAGCGAACTAGATGTTTTCGGAGAAAAACACTAGACTTCAACAAAAGAATTTTGAGATTTAAAGTCCAAAATTCTCGAAGCCTAGATTTTTAAATAAATGCGAAAATTTTATCATGTATGAAAACCCTTATGTGTTTATGTGCATACGTGATTTTCTGTTTATTTAGGCCTTATGTGTTACTATTCACGTTGATCACACACTCACTTTGTACGGATACGATATGTCACGTCTCGGCCTATAGAACCATTATTAGACCTGCTCATTGATAATGTCGAGCCTACACTTGAGATTCTTTCGCCCGTCGTTACAGAATCGCTTGTTCTGCTATTCGAGTCACGTATTTTGCTACACCTCTTTTAGTCTACACTTGTCATAGGAAGAGGACTCGGCCCATTAGAGAGATCGCATCGACTTCGAGAGTTGAGACAGCGTCCACTTTGAAGAGGCAAAAAGGGGTCGGGTCAATCACTCTCACTGTGATCGTCAGTTCGCCACGTTACGAGGAGGCATGGAGACGATGAAGGACTTAGAGAGACAGATGGACTATTATGATGAACTAGAAGAGCTTGTTAGGGAGATGTTGGACTTCCAGGGATTGAAGCGTTAGTTGTTGTTTGTTTTGTATGTCTCATTTGATGAACCCTATTTATGGCTTGCATGCCAAATTTTCAGATATTTAGGAGGAAATTTCATATAGGCTTGTTGAGGGTGTTAATGTAGACATCCCAAATTTTGATTAGTCTTTGTACTAAAAACAAGCTTTGTAATTTCTGGTATAAATATCGAATGTGTTTCTTTTGGTTTAAAAATTGTTCTCATTAATGTGTGGATATTATGCATGCGCAATGTTTCGTCCACTACCATTCAGTGATTGAATTATTTTGGTTATTGTCTTATGTGATTATTATTGTTGTAAATAATAGAAATGACGAAATGCCGCCAAAAGCGAGACAGGGTTCTAGACTACCTTTTACCCCAAAAGAGTTGGCATAACTCATAGCCCAACACGTTAATACTGCCATGGAACAGCGCGATGCTAACCAAAATATTGGCCAGGAACGTGGAGTGATACTCATGGGCATGGTTTGGTGGGACACAGAATCGGAGACCCTTCAGGTGATGTAATGATCGAAAAGTTTTAGTAGTTCCTGTGTTATGATATAATCGGAGCGTAATTCTGATTTTTCATTAACTTTGTGAATAGTACATAGATGTACACACAAAACAATCCAGGGTTGTAACCCAAGATCATTTACTGGTACCCTATGCAATGACGTGGCAATGGTATGCGTGATGTCAGACCATCACAGCGGATCGACTATTCAAATAATTCCGCATTCCGAGCCTAGATCTAGGGATTCGCGAAAGCAAAATTCTGAGAGTTAGAGGAAAGGTACCAATGAGAAGCGTGGTGAGGAACGCATATTGGAGAAAGTGTGTGTAGCTAACCCTAGAGAGTCGGGAAAGGATAATGCCAGGGATGGCAGGGGTGGTTCTGAGAAGAAGAATCACGAGGATGAGTGGAGGAAGTGCGCTAGATATGGACGGACTAGACATATGACTCGCGAGTGCTATGCTAATAGTACATTGGATGGAGTTATGCTCGAGGGATGCTACGAGTGTGGTGAGCAAGGACATCTCAAGAGAGAGATTGTCTGAAACTGAAGGGTCAGGATGCTAAGGGCAAAGCCGTTGAGGCGAGTGCTGGGAAAGCATGAGACGATCTTGCTGTTGTTACCGTATTTAGTTAGGTGATCGTAGTTCTAGTGTTGGTATATTTCTAGTGGAGCTGGGGAGCCTTGATGCGGAGGTGAGGATGGATTGATTATCCAAGAATGAAGCAGGGATACCTCGTTCTGATGATGGAAAGGTGGTAATTGTTCGTGAAGACCAACCGAGTCGAGTGTCGAGTTTCGAGTGTTGAGTGTTGATGTTTGAGAGTTGTTAGTTTTATAAGGATGCTCAGGTGGTTGCAAAAGGGGCTATCCTGCGTTCTTAGCTAACGTGGTGGATACGAAAGCCGAATGTAGGAATACCAGAGAGATTCCTATTGTTCGCAATTATCCAGAAGTTTTCCTAAAAAGACTTACCTGGATTTCCCCCTGCGAGACAGATCGAATTTCGGATCGATCTAGCACCCGGTGCTGCACCCGTTTACAAAATCTCCTGATATATTAAGCACCGTTTGAGAATGATAGAAATGTCGAGTCAGATTCAAGAGCTACTGGACAAGGGTTTCATTCGATCAAGCTTTTCGCTTTGAGGCGCATCTGTTTTGTTGAGAGAAAGAAGGATGGATCCTTCAGGATGTGAGAGGATTTCAGAGAGCTGAACAAGTTGACTATCAAGAATCGGTACCCTTTACTGAGGATTGACGATTTGTTCGATCAAGTTACCGGGATCCAGCTGATGCATGAAGATCGATCTACGATCAGGATATTATCAGTTGAGGGTTGCTGACGAAGATATGTTGAGGACTGTTTTTTTTAAACACGATATGGCCATTACGAGTTATTAGTCATGCCTTTTGACTAAATTAATGCGCCATTTATATATTCGTGGATCTCATGAACAGGGTATGGGAACCCTAATCGGATGAATTCGCGATAGTACTCATCGACGACGCACATGCCCATGTGCGAACCAAGGAGTTATCTTGAGAGAGATACTAGTAGGTTTAGCAGAGGAAAGTAAAGCTAAGCCACATTGACTTAGTCCTTTCGAGAACCCATCTTGAGTTGGACCAGTCGCTTATAGGCTCAAGCTACCATCAGGATGGAGAGCGTTGAGATGTGAGATTAGGAATTGAGAGTGTATGTAATATAGGTCTACGAAGATTCTTTGTAAGAATCAAAGTTTCTCGCAGAAACTACAAGACTATATTCATTTAACCTGGTTTTGCTGTTTTCACCCAGTATGAAAACAAAACCTGTAGAGTAAAAATTTCGGGGACGAAATTTCCTAAATAGGGGGAGACTGTGACACCCGGCTTTTCAGGCCGTACCGTACAATTGTAGCACATGTTGTAAATAGGTAATAGGGCCATATTTCACTGATTATGATGTTTATATGTGAAATTTAATGAGTTGGTAAATTTAAACTTTGATAAAAATTATGTTGGCAATGGTAAGATAAACGCTTATCGCGTAACGGTTAAAATGCGAAACGAACATCGGTGACCACCCGATCAGTGTTAAAATCCTAAAAATAGTCGGTTATGATTAGAATAGTAATTTTAATTATATTCGTGAGGAAAAATAAATTAAAACGCTAAGAAACTCTATTTTTCGAGTTTAAACACGTGCCGCGCGATGTAACGCGTATACCGACAAAATACTGTCAACACAGCCTGTCAAGGCAACTGATAAACATTTTAATAATAATTTGATGAGTTTATCACTTTAGAATGATAAAATAAATAAAAACGCATAAATCCCTATTTTTGCGATTTTAAGCGCGTACCGCGCAGTATAGCGCGCATACTGCCAAATACCAACAACATAGTGTGACAACCCGCACTAAACCAGGTATCCGTACAACTTAATTACTGATTAATTACTACTTGATTACTGTGCTTGACTGAAACTAGCTGATAAACTGCTACCTGCATAATGATACATGCACTCACTTGCATCATACTTTAATTGCTGTCACTACATTATTTACATACGGCACCTCAGTGACAAACATGATGCACAAAAAGCACAGTAGCACTAAACGGGTACACAGTGAACATGCTGATATAACCAGCATCAGGCAGACACTGCCTCTAAGGCCTGTTAAGAGCCTCATATATTTTGGCTACACTGGTAGTGAGTGTAGGATATAAGGGTTGTGTTACCGCGTCTCTAGGAATAAGATACACTGATTCGGATGTGCCAAAAACGTACTTTAAGTACCAAACACAGCACTTTAATAAATAAACCAGCTTCTAGCTGACTAGTAAAGTGCCAGAACAGGAGAAAATAACACTAGACACTTTCTAAAGTGTCGGGAAAACAAAATGTGTCACTAAAAATGTAATAACGACACTTTGAAACACTTTAACGGATTTCTATCCAACCGGACACCCGGACTATACCCGGGACATGAAAATATTAATATTTTCACAATTTATATTTTTCTGAGCCAGTTAGGGTCCCTGATTACCCTAACACCCGTCATAACGCATAACATACAACAAACTAAGTTAAGTACTTAGTTAACCCTACTTAACATAACTAACCTCCCTAATTACTACTTACAATCGAACCAACCCCCACCCCATGCCATAACCGGCCCCATGAACCAAGGAGACACCAAGGTACAAGATCTATTATTAAATTAGATTATGTCTAATATCCTTGAGACATATTATCCAAAGGTTACTAACACCTAATTTTGTCTATAAATAACCCCACTAATCTCAAGGACATAATCACTTCACTTATCATCCAACTCACACTCTCCTCTTGTCTCTCCCACCTTCGGCCGAACTCACCCCACATCACCACCATACTTTCAAGTTTTGATTTTATCATTCCAACATCATACACACATCCAAGGTCACGTTTTAGGAGCTTTGGTGCAAGCGGAACACGAAGGACCTCAACCGTTGGCTTTTATCCACCCCGTTTTCGTCACGATTCTTCCCTAGCCCCGAGCTAGAGGTATATTGTTTAAAACTTGTTTTTACGCTTATCTAAGGTGGTTAAAAGAGCTTTCGTCGGTTAAATATCATAAACATGCGTTTTGAAACTTTAAAGTCTACTAAAATCACAAAAATGGAGGTTAATAGCATATAACTTGTGTAAAAGTCGTAGTATTTGAAATTCGTGTTTATCTAGACCCGATCTATGATGTGGTAGCGCGAATCTCCGTTTAACCCGACTTTGTAAAATCACGTATCATCACATAAGCTCATTTTTGAAAGATACAAGGGTTAAAGGTGAACCACTACCACATTTAGAGCATGAACTTGTGTAAAAGAATTTTACTTGTGTAAAAGTGATTTAACCGGTACAATGGTGTTTAAAACTAGCGGATCTACGCATCCGCAAGTGGTATTTTTGAAAGACCACACTTTAAAGAAATCATGTTTTTCTAAAGATGGATCTTACACTAATAAATATGATTTAATAAACCACAAGTGTGTAGACACTTGTGAAATGAAAAGATCCGACAAATAACTATTTTTGGGAAAAATAACTAGAAGTTGTAAAGACGGATTTCTCTAAAAACGAGGTTTTTACAAGATTGAAGTTACTTTATATAAAGATCTACATATATAAAGGGGATTTACATTATAGATGCGGAAAAACTACAAGTTCATGCGATCATGCAAATTTACATACTTGTCGACTAGTTTGATGTGTCGGAAATTGTTTGATTGAATAAAGAGGTTGTTGTATTGATTTGTTAAAAGAAAATGATACGCTTGAAAGCGTGGCCACCTCCAGTTACAGAGGAAACTCTGGCGAAATTTTCTAAAAACCTAACACTTAGGCTTATTTACACAACAAGTGTTAGAACTATTTTCGACATATTTTCGAAACATAAATTTCGCCAGCACTATATTTTACTAAATATTCGGAGGTGGGATTTTCACAAAGATTAACGTGATAAATATATTTGTCACAACACTGTTTATGATTATTTTGTGAAAATACATAAATATTATTTTAGAGTAAAAATAATATTTACAAGCGTTATTGATTCCAAAACTTTACGAACGCTTCCACAAACATATAAGTTACACCGGTAATTACATTACCACACGATTATTAAAACGTAACTTACGCACATGTATTGTAACCCCCATCCTTGGGAAGAAGTATAACTACCAAGTGTATACAGAACATAAACACGAAATAGTTGTCTAACTATTTCCCAAAGACTTGAACTATAAAGCTAAGGCACGGCCGTCCGTCTAATAGAATTAGCACTTGTAGGTCGTTGCACAGCTTACTGTATTGGAGACACTTGGTAGAGACGCGCATTCACTGTGAGTTCATGTCCCCCTTTTCTCTAACTGTTTTCAGTTTTCTTAACTGCGGGGGTGAAATACATGTTACTTTGTTTACAAGTACTTTTTACACGGTATGAATAACGTAAGGAGGTTTAGATCATGTGAATGGGTAGTTAGAACCCCGAGGGACTCGAGCGGTAGATCTATCTGGGTGTAGCGAGCCCAGCTCCCGGTCCAACAGAACAGGCCTCTCGGAGGACTAACAGAACGGATCCGGAGTGACTTGGTACCCAACGCAAAATCGGCTAGGGTTGTGTCTTACTTACTTGCATTTCACGACATGCTAATGGCCTTGCAAACCATTGGTGATCACAAGTCCTCTTACAACTGCTACATACCACAACTATTTTATACTCACAAGTGTTTTACATACTCACTTACACATGAACTCGCTCAACATTATTGTTGATTTTTCAACTCACATGTATTTCAGGAAATTAAACGGATCTGGCACGGTATGGAACGTTTTCCGCTGCATAATGTCATGAAGTCATCAGGGTTTAGGGGATGTGTCTCTTACCTGGACAAGACACAGTCCCTAAACCACGTTTATGTTATGTTTTAATTTGTAAGGTTGTTGAACAAGGTTATGGTTGTTGGTTAAAACAATGGTATTGTATGATATTTTCAAACTTAATGGATGACTTGCATGGTTTTTAAATTCATATAGCTTGTTATGGTTAAGCTATGGTATTAAGAAGTCACACCAAAATTAACCACGCTTCCGCAAAGCCAGGGTGTGACAGCTTGGTATCAGAGCTCTGATCATAGCGAACTAGGATTCTGTCTCGAGTCTAGACTATGATCACTAGGGCTCTCACGAAAACATTTTTCTGCATACCACTTAAGTCCAGATCCACAACTTTTTACAAACAAATGTTGAGCACATTTTATTTATTATTCTAGACTCAGTCTGGGAGGCTGAGGTAGGAGGCTAGTGGGACTAGAAGTGTTGACTAGTGGGACTAGAAGTGTTGGCTAGTGGGACTAGAAGTGTTGGCTAGTGGGACTAGAAGTGTTGGCTAGTGGGACTAGAAGTGTTGACTAGTGGGACTAGAAGTGTTGACTAGTGGGACTAGAAGTGTTGGCTAGTGGGACTAGAAGTGTTGACTAGTGGGACTAGAAGTGTTGGCTAGTGGGACTAGAAGTGTTGGCTAGTGGGACTAGAAGGATGATTTGAATGTTTACGTGGTGACTACATGTTTATATGACTATATGATTGATTATTATACGTATATGTGTTCGGGTTACAAACGTCATGCTTTCATCAAGTACTAGAAAGACGGACACTACAAATCCCATGACCATAGTATCAGACGACATAGATCATCAAAGCACGAGGTGTACATTTCTGATACTACCGGCACAGACAACGACGACTCTCAGCCCTCTGTGCGCTGCCTGAAGTCGTAGCAGAGCCTACTAATGGCTACCTTGTTGGGAATTTGCCCCCCTGCCGCTTATCTCGTTGTTGATATGCCCCCGACGTTGTCTCTGAAGACGATGTCGAACTACTAAGAGGAGGACCCACATGAGGGCGAGGCCCTATTGCTGCTGGTATTAGACTACTGCATGCGGACGCTCCTGTAGGGGGAACTCATGTCCATTCCCCTATCCCAGACTCATTTGAGTCTCTGACATCCGCACCTTCGCACATACAGGGAATGCAGCACCACTTACACGACGCCGACCCTGATATGGCATCATCAGCTGCACCGGATCCCGCACACAGATTTGAGTTTGATCGCGATAATGAGGACAATTCCGTTTTTTCCGCCTGGTGTTGATCCAGACCATGACATTGAGTTCATGCACTTAGACCAGCCCTTGGGGGACCCTGTAACCCCTGTGATTGTTGATCCAACTGATTTTGAGATGAAGTTTTTGATTCGAAGCTAACCATGGCCCCTGAGCCAGGCGTTGCTCCTGACCCCGCATTGGAGTATGACCCTGTTCATGCCAATGCACCGGCTGTTGCTCCTTGATTGATCATCTGCTTGGATGAGAGAAAATTTGGGGTAACTGTGCAAGACAATTTATTATTACGGGGGCCCACGTAATAACGATTTGTGGTGCACAGGAATCCTGGTGGACTCTGCAGGTCAAGCGGATGATAACCAATGCAGCAGGAAATAACTTAAACACAAATGACCTAGACGATGTAGCCTCGAGTTCATTCTATTACAAGCAACAAGCCAAATTGACAAGCCTATGTGAAGGCTCAGGAATTTATTTTCCCCACTTATACAGTGAGTATATTTGCGAGTGAAATGGGGTGATTACATGATGGCTTACGTTGCTATGTATATACCCCATAGACAATTGAAACATTGTCCAACCCGCTTCACGCTATTTCGACAAAAAGGGAATGTCACCCAGGCGTGACACAAACACCAGTACATTGCCAAGGACAGAAGCCGAGCTGCAAGAACGCATCTCACAGATAAATGCACGACATGAAGCCCTCCACTCTAAGTACAACGATGGCATTACTGGAGATAACCCTCCAACTGGCTACACCTATAAACAGCTCCTGAACTGCAAGCCTTTGAACTTTGATGGAACAGGAGGCACCGTTGCATTTGTTCGCTGGTCCGGGAAGACCGACTCCATTCTAAGAATGGGTAACTGTTCGCCCCAACAGAGTGTTACCTACATCTCGGGGATATTTCTAGATGGCACACTCTCTTAATGGAACCTCCAGGTTCAGACCCTTGGCACAGACGCTGCTTATACACTGAGCTGGGACGAGCTCAAGGAAACGATTAAGAAGAAATGTTGTTTTAGGACTGAAACTCAGAAACTTGACGTGGAGTCTTGGAATTTGAGAATGGACGAACCAGAGACTCCTGAACATGTCCAGTGATCGCACGACTTGTCTAGGGTCGTCCCCTACTAAGTCATTGATGTAGTATGATATAGTGGTGTACTTGTAAGCTTTACATTGTGGTCTCGAATTGTGGCAATACAATCGCAGTATTCTCATCACATGCGATGTTTAATCAATAGTTTATGTCCTATAGCATAAGAGGTTATGTGATTGACTTGTTAATAACATGAGATGTTATGTGTTGGTATTGTTGAATGCATACGTACACTTCACTCGCTATGACCTAACCTATGTGTAACATCTTTTAGAAGATGCCGCCAAAACGCCCTACGCCAATGCCAATGCCTACTAATGAGGCAGAGCTACAGCAAGTCATTGCAGCTGCCATAGCACAGTACGCAGCTTCTCAGCCAGGAGGGAGCGGAAGTGTTAATCAAGGCAATAACAATCCACCTCACGGTAATACCACGCCATTCGAACCTACCATGAACTAGTTGGAGATTTTAGCGGTGATGCTAATGCCAACCACATGTTTTAACATACGTGCAGGATGCACCTACAAGCAGTTCTTAGACTGCAAACCAGTTAACTTCAATGGCACAGGAGGTGCAGTTGCCTTTACCCGCTGGGCTGAGAAAACCGATTCCGTCTTACGCATGAGCAAGTGTGCTGAGGATCAACAAGTCACGTACATTTCAGGGCTGTTTCTAGACGGAGCCCTGTCATGGTGGAACCTACAAGTACAAACTCTAGGCGAAGCTGCCGCCTACGCCCTGACTTGGGCCGAATTGAAAGAACTGATGCGCCGAAAGTACTGTTCACGCGCAGAAATTCAAAGGTTGGAGACTGAATTTTGGCACTTAAAGATGGATGGGCCAAAGATTGCGGAATACGTCCAAAGGTTTCACGACTTATCTCAAGTGGTTCCTTACATGGTTACGCCTGAATACAAGCGAATCGAGCGCTTCATTTGGGGTTTGGCTCCCCAAATAATAAGCATGGTAACCTCCTCCAAACCAGCAACTATCACTGAAGCCATCGATTTAAGCGTGGCTCTCACCGAGGAGGCGATTCGTTTAAACAAGTTTGATGAAGTCAAGGCAAAGAAGACAGAGACTCACGTTGAGTCCTCAGGAGATAACAAAAGGAAGTTTTCGAACTTCAAACAAGGCGTCAGTATGGCAGTAAAGAAAGGAAAATCAACTGGCAGTGCCAAGAAAGGAAAGGGGTACCAGGGCACCCAGCCCAAATGCAACAACTGCCAACGCCACCATACTGGCCATTGTAACGTGAAAGTTTGCGAATCTTGTGGAAAACCGGGCCACTCAAAGGAATCCTGCTGGGCTAGTGCGGGCCGGGGAGGCCAGGGAGGATATATGAATAGAAACGATAATCGTGGTGGTTTGGGAAATCGCCCACAAGGGAATAATCAAGGCTACAATGCAAATCAAGCCGGAACTGCCAATCAAAACAACCCGCCAGTTGGGGATGGTGCAGGAAGTGGAAAAAGATTAGGATGTTTTCATTGCGGTGACGTTGGGCACTTCAAGAGGGACTGCCCGGGATTGAACCAAGCCCGTGGAAGGGTGTTCCAGATCGGTGCACGGGAAGCACGCCAGGATCACAACGTTGTCACTGGTACGTTCCCTGTAAATCAACGCTATGCATCTGTTCTGTTTGATACTGGTGCCGACTATAGCTTCGTATCACTAGAATTTAAGAATATACTTGGGCTAGCCGCTAATAAGTTAGACATTCCCTACGCAATCGAATTGGCTAATGGAAAGTTGGTAGAAGCCAATGATGTTATCAGAGGCTGTGTGATTGAATTAGGAGAACGTGAGTTTGCTTTGGATCTACTACCAGTCCAATTGGGAAGTTTCGACGTGGTAGTAGGAATGGATTGGTTATCGGGCAATAAAGCTGAGATAGTTTGCCACGAAAAGGTTGTTCGTATTCCAACCGAGGATGGTGAGACCATTGTTGTTCATGGAGAGAAGCGTGAGACGCCGTTGCGGATTATCAGCTGTTTGAAAGCAAGGAAGTGTTTGCAGAAGGGGTGTGTTGCTTTTCTGGCGCACATCGTGGACAAGAAGGCTGCCGAGCCAAGGATCGAAGACATCCCTGTCGTAAGGGAGTATCCCGAAGTCTTCCCAGAAGACTTACCTGGACTGCCACCTCAGAGGCAAGTGGAGTTTCACATTGACTTAGTTCCAGGCGCCGCGCCTGTGGCTAAGGCACCGTACAGACTTGCTCCGTCTGAGATGCAGGAATTGTCGACGCAACTTCAAGAGTTGTTAGACAAGGGTTTTATCCGACCAAGCTTCTCGCCTTGGGGAGCTCCGGTCTTGTTTGTCAAGAAGAAGGACGGAAGTTTCCGCATGTGTATTGACTACAGAGAATTGAACAAGCTGACGATCAAGAACAGGTATCCTCTGCCAAGAATCGACGATCTGTTCGATCAACTTCAAGGCTCAAGCTGTTACTCTAAGATCGATCTTCGATCTGGATACCACCAATTAAGGATACAGGAGGAAAGTATCCCGAAAACAGCCTTCCGAACTCGTTATGGACACTACGAGTTCCTCGTTATGCCATTTGGTTTGACAAACGCACCTGCGGTATTCATGGATCTAATGAATAGAGTTTGCAAGCCATACTTAGACAAGTTCGTGATTGTATTCATCGACGACATCCTGATTTACTTAAAGACGAAGGCTGAACACGAACAACATCTTAGAACCATATTGGAGCTACTAAAGAAGGAACAGCTGTACGCCAAATTCTCTAAGTGCGAGTTTTGGCTACGCGAAGTCCAGTTTCTTGGACATGTGGTTAATGGGGATGGAATTCATGTTGATCCCACAAAGATCGAGGCAATTAAGAATTGGGAAACGCCTACAACGCCAACCGAGATTCGACAATTCTTGGGTTTGGCTGGCTACTATCGAAGGTTCATCGAGGATTTCTCGAAAATCGCTCAACCTTTGACGCTCCTCACGCAGAAAGACAAGACGTTTGATTGGGGAATCAAACAGGACGAAGCGTTTCAGATATTGAAAGATAAGCTCTGCAACGCGCCAATCTTAGCTCTACCGGAAGGTACCGACGATTTTGTGGTATACTGCGACGCATCGCGTCAAGGATTGGGTTGCGTGTTGATGCAACGCCAAAAGGTTATTGCCTACGCATCGCGCCAACTGAAGGTACACGAAAAGAACTATACCACCCACGATTTAGAGCTTGGCGCAGTGGTTTTCGCTTTAAAAATCTGGAGACACTACCTGTATGGTACGAAGTGCAAAATTTTCACAGATCACAAAAGCCTACAACATATATTTAACCAGAAGGAGTTAAATATGAGGCAAAGACGATGGGTTGAATTGTTGAACGATTACGACTGCGAGATAAAATATCATCCAGGGAAGGCGAATGTAGTCGCCGATGCCCTAAGTCGTAAAGAAAGAATCAAGCCCATAAGGGTTAGGGCTTTGGAAATGATCATACGAACCGATCTTTCCTTACGCGTTCGTGCTGCACAAAAGGAAGCTCTCAAGGAGGGAAACCTTGAGGAAGAATATCTCCGTGGAATGGAGAAGCTTTTGGTACCAAACGAGGAAGGAACGTTATGTTTTGAGAAAAGGATTTGGGTTCCTCTGTTTGGTGGATTAAGGGAAGTTATTTTCGACGAAGCGCACAAGTCACGGTACTTTATCCACCCTGGATCGGATAAGATGTACCAAGATCTCAAAAATTACTATTGGTGGCCTAGGATGAAAGGCGACGTTGCTGTTTACGTGAGCAAATGTTTAACGTGCGCTAAAGTCAAAGCAGAATACCAGAAGCCTTCGGGACTTCTGCAACAACCTGAGATTCCCAAGTGGAAGTGGGAACAAATCTCAATGGATTTTGTTACGAAACTGCCAAGAACGCCAAGAGGCCATGATATGATTTGGGTGATAGTTGACCGCCTAACAAAATCCGCACACTTTCTGCCGATCAAGGAGAAAGACAGTACTAGTAAACTTGCGGAAATTTACTTGAGAGAGATCGTAGCACGTCATGGAGTACCACTCTCGATCATCTCTGATAGAGACGGAAGATTTGTGTCAAGAATATGGCAATCTTTCCAAGAATCTTTTGGCTCACAATTGAATCTGAGCACTGCATTCCATCCGCAAACTGATGGCCAGAGCGAGCGAACAATACAAACGTTGGAAGACATGCTGAGGGCATGTGTTATGGATTTAGGCGGTAGCTGGGATAAACACTTACCTTTGGTCGAATTTTCATACAACAACAGCTACCACACCAGTATTGGTGTCGCGCCATTTGAGGCCCTATACGGACGCAAGTGCCGATCACCACTATGTTGGTCTGACGCAGGTGATAGGCAGCTTGCTGGTCCCGAGATCGTCCAAGAGACGACAGATAAGATCGCGCAAATTCTTAAACGCATCGAAGCCGCTCGCCACAGGCAAAAGGCCTACGCGGATCCAAACCGGAAGCACGTGGACTTCCAAGTCGGAGAGATGGTGTTATTGAAGGTTTCACCCTGGAAAGGGGTAGCACGCTTTGGAAAACGTGGAAAGTTAAATCCACGCTACATTGGTCCCCTCAGAATTCTGGAAAGAATTGGGACGGTAGCATACAAGTTGGACCTACCCGCTGAACTAAATGGTGTTCACGATACATTTCATGTATCCAATTTAAAGAAGAGTCCAACTCAAATTGACATTGCCATTCCTATCGACGAGATTCACATTGACGACACGCTCCACTTCGTTGAAGAACCTGTTGAGGTCACGGATTGGAAAGTTAACAAGACCCGCCGGAGCAGTGTCAAACTCGTCAAAGTACGTTGGAATGCCAGACATGGTCCTGAATTCACCTGGGAGCGTGAGGACCGGATGAAAGAGAAATACCCCCACTTATTTCCTAAGAACCCTGCTTCTACAAGCAGAACTTAAATTTCGGGACGAAATTTATTTAACGGGGGGAGAATGTGACAACCCGCACTAAACCAGGTATCCGTACAACTTAATTACTGATTAATTACTACTTGATTACTGTGCTTGACTGAAACTAGCTGATAAACTGCTACCTGCATAATGATACATGCACTCACTTGCATCATACTTTAATTGCTGTCACTACATTATTTACATACGGCACCTCAGTGACAAACATGATGCACAAAAAGCACAGTAGCACTAAACGGGTACACAGTGAACATGCTGATATAACCAGCATCAGGCAGACACTGCCTCTAAGGCCTGTTAAGAGCCTCATATATTTTGGCTACACTGGTAGTGAGTGTAGGATATAAGGGTTGTGTTACCGCGTCTCTAGGAATAAGATACACTGATTCGGATGTGCCAAAAACGTACTTTAAGTACCAAACACAGCACTTTAATAAATAAACCAGCTTCTAGCTGACTAGTAAAGTGCCAGAACAGGAGAAAATAACACTAGACACTTTCTAAAGTGTCGGGAAAACAAAATGTGTCACTAAAAATGTAATAACGACACTTTGAAACACTTTAACGGATTTCTATCCAACCGGACACCCGGACTATACCCGGGACATGAAAATATTAATATTTTCACAATTTATATTTTTCTGAGCCAGTTAGGGTCCCTGATTACCCTAACACCCGTCATAACGCATAACATACAACAAACTAAGTTAAGTACTTAGTTAACCCTACTTAACATAACTAACCTCCCTAATTACTACTTACAATCGAACCAACCCCCACCCCATGCCATAACCGGCCCCATGAACCAAGGAGACACCAAGGTACAAGATCTATTATTAAATTAGATTATGTCTAATATCCTTGAGACATATTATCCAAAGGTTACTAACACCTAATTTTGTCTATAAATAACCCCACTAATCTCAAGGACATAATCACTTCACTTATCATCCAACTCACACTCTCCTCTTGTCTCTCCCACCTTCGGCCGAACTCACCCCACATCACCACCATACTTTCAAGTTTTGATTTTATCATTCCAACATCATACACACATCCAAGGTCACGTTTTAGGAGCTTTGGTGCAAGCGGAACACGAAGGACCTCAACCGTTGGCTTTTATCCACCCCGTTTTCGTCACGATTCTTCCCTAGCCCCGAGCTAGAGGTATATTGTTTAAAACTTGTTTTTACGCTTATCTAAGGTGGTTAAAAGAGCTTTCGTCGGTTAAATATCATAAACATGCGTTTTGAAACTTTAAAGTCTACTAAAATCACAAAAATGGAGGTTAATAGCATATAACTTGTGTAAAAGTCGTAGTATTTGAAATTCGTGTTTATCTAGACCCGATCTATGATGTGGTAGCGCGAATCTCCGTTTAACCCGACTTTGTAAAATCACGTATCATCACATAAGCTCATTTTTGAAAGATACAAGGGTTAAAGGTGAACCACTACCACATTTAGAGCATGAACTTGTGTAAAAGAATTTTACTTGTGTAAAAGTGATTTAACCGGTACAATGGTGTTTAAAACTAGCGGATCTACGCATCCGCAAGTGGTATTTTTGAAAGACCACACTTTAAAGAAATCATGTTTTTCTAAAGATGGATCTTACACTAATAAATATGATTTAATAAACCACAAGTGTGTAGACACTTGTGAAATGAAAAGATCCGACAAATAACTATTTTTGGGAAAAATAACTAGAAGTTGTAAAGACGGATTTCTCTAAAAACGAGGTTTTTACAAGATTGAAGTTACTTTATATAAAGATCTACATATATAAAGGGGATTTACATTATAGATGCGGAAAAACTACAAGTTCATGCGATCATGCAAATTTACATACTTGTCGACTAGTTTGATGTGTCGGAAATTGTTTGATTGAATAAAGAGGTTGTTGTATTGATTTGTTAAAAGAAAATGATACGCTTGAAAGCGTGGCCACCTCCAGTTACAGAGGAAACTCTGGCGAAATTTTCTAAAAACCTAACACTTAGGCTTATTTACACAACAAGTGTTAGAACTATTTTCGACATATTTTCGAAACATAAATTTCGCCAGCACTATATTTTACTAAATATTCGGAGGTGGGATTTTCACAAAGATTAACGTGATAAATATATTTGTCACAACACTGTTTATGATTATTTTGTGAAAATACATAAATATTATTTTAGAGTAAAAATAATATTTACAAGCGTTATTGATTCCAAAACTTTACGAACGCTTCCACAAACATATAAGTTACACCGGTAATTACATTACCACACGATTATTAAAACGTAACTTACGCACATGTATTGTAACCCCCATCCTTGGGAAGAAGTATAACTACCAAGTGTATACAGAACATAAACACGAAATAGTTGTCTAACTATTTCCCAAAGACTTGAACTATAAAGCTAAGGCACGGCCGTCCGTCTAATAGAATTAGCACTTGTAGGTCGTTGCACAGCTTACTGTATTGGAGACACTTGGTAGAGACGCGCATTCACTGTGAGTTCATGTCCCCCTTTTCTCTAACTGTTTTCAGTTTTCTTAACTGCGGGGGTGAAATACATGTTACTTTGTTTACAAGTACTTTTTACACGGTATGAATAACGTAAGGAGGTTTAGATCATGTGAATGGGTAGTTAGAACCCCGAGGGACTCGAGCGGTAGATCTATCTGGGTGTAGCGAGCCCAGCTCCCGGTCCAACAGAACAGGCCTCTCGGAGGACTAACAGAACGGATCCGGAGTGACTTGGTACCCAACGCAAAATCGGCTAGGGTTGTGTCTTACTTACTTGCATTTCACGACATGCTAATGGCCTTGCAAACCATTGGTGATCACAAGTCCTCTTACAACTGCTACATACCACAACTATTTTATACTCACAAGTGTTTTACATACTCACTTACACATGAACTCGCTCAACATTATTGTTGATTTTTCAACTCACATGTATTTCAGGAAATTAAACGGATCTGGCACGGTATGGAACGTTTTCCGCTGCATAATGTCATGAAGTCATCAGGGTTTAGGGGATGTGTCTCTTACCTGGACAAGACACAGTCCCTAAACCACGTTTATGTTATGTTTTAATTTGTAAGGTTGTTGAACAAGGTTATGGTTGTTGGTTAAAACAATGGTATTGTATGATATTTTCAAACTTAATGGATGACTTGCATGGTTTTTAAATTCATATAGCTTGTTATGGTTAAGCTATGGTATTAAGAAGTCACACCAAAATTAACCACGCTTCCGCAAAGCCAGGGTGTGACACATAGCCAGTCCCGGCAAATAAAATATTGTTCAGTAATATTTTGGTGAGTTTATTTTTATAGAGTGTTAAAAATAATTTAAAACACACTAAAACGGGATTAAATCACTAGATAAAATACCCGGTATCCAGTAAAATACTAGTTTTTACACTATATTACATATATATGTATATATATATATATATATAAATTCATATATATGTGTGTAATGAGAATGGTGACAGCCATGCAACCATCTCTCTCTCCTCTCTCTTGCTCCTAATGGTCTAAATGGGAGGTGCATGCAAGAATGTTTCCTTATGTTCCCCATATCTTCACAAACCCAAAGCATTTTTCAAAAATCACTCAATATTCACTCTCTCTCACTTGAAATCAGCCAAACACCCTCTCTAACATCACAATTTCGAAAATTCCTACATTTTTTCTTGAGGATTCAAACTCATTACAAGGTGTTTATGAGCCCGTATGGTGATCTAGAGGTGATTTTAGGGTGTTTTAAGCATCAACCAAGCTACATATCATCATTTTTGTTAAAAACCCACTAAGAACCTTAAAGGTATAATAATCATTTTCTAAATTTGTTCTTGGTTCATAATGATGTTGATAATCTTGAAAAGTTTCTCTTGTTCTTGGATTTAAACACAAACTTGAAATCTAAAAACAAATGGTTTTTTTTTTTAATAAAAATGGATGAATATGTGTGTGTGTGTGTGTGTGTAGCCGTAGGTATATGTGTGTGTAGATGTAATTGTGTTTTGATTTTTGGTTGAGTGATTCATGAATAGTATGATTCTTGAATGATAGAATACATGCATGAATAAAAAAATGTCATAAAATAATGATCTAAAAGTATTTCATGATTTAAAAAAAGGATTTGATGAGAAAGTGAACTTTTGGAGGTTTATGTAGGTGTAAATATTTCGTGTGTATCTATGTATATGTGTTCTTTAACATGATTAGATCATAAAAGATGACGATGTTGTTGTTGTTGTATGAATGCATTATATGCATTTACTTGAACATGCATGATGATTTACGATTACAAAAAGGTGTTTTGAGTATGATTTAGTAGAAATCAGATATAATCAGATTATAAACACAAAAATAAAGTTATTTTAATGTGTCTAGTGATGTATGATTTTGTCATGATGTTTGCTAGCTTTGCATGTTATACATGAGGCTTAGAATCTTGTAAAATAGGTGAAATAATGTGTTTCGTGTATGATTTAGTAAAAATCAGTTTTGAGCAGTTTATAAACACTAAAATAAAGTTATTTTAAAGTATTTAGTGATATATAACTTTGTCATAATATTTGCTAGCTTTGCATGTTGTACTTGATGCATTAAAAGTTGTAAAATACGTGAAATCGCATGATTTATGTGACTTACACAAAAACTGCACTAATCTGATTATAACCACTATTTTAATCAGTAAATAACATGTATTGTGTTAAAATATCAAGTCGTTTCGAGTTGGGATGATTATAGTAACGTTTAACGCAAAACTATGCGTTAAAACGGTCAAAAAATCGGCTTTTCGAGTGATTTTTATAAAACTGAATTAGATCAGTAAGTAAACTGATATTTCTAGTTTAAAAATAAGTATTTTAACTAATTTTAAGTTACTTTGTGTTTGGTTAGTCATACGTGACTTCCGACGCCCGAAATCGTTACCGAATCGCTAAAATACGCATTTTTCAATGAACACTAGTATGGGTAAATTTTGAGTGAACCTTATGTGATAAAATGTATTATGTGGTTTAAACATGAGAATGTGAAAATATGTTAAGTGTTAACTTGATAGAGAGAAATTTAGACTATGCATGTATAACTTGTTTGTCGAGCATGAAATTTAATACATATAAGATATTTTATGTATATTAGCTTTAAAAATGACAAAATAGATAAGTTAACAAGATTTCGTGTGTTTCGATGATAATTTATGTAAACACTTATGTATATATATTACTACATGCAAATCATAGATATATTGCGTATAAACGGGAATGTTAACGGGTTCACACAATAATGGTCACCAATAAAATCGTTCTTGTCGCAAAATCATAAAAATATATGTATATGGACTCATATATATATTAACGTGCCAACATAATCAAACATGACAACTTTTCGAGAAAATCTCAAAGTTATGTGATAATTCTAAGAAACGGAGAAACATAGGATTTTTGTGTTATGAATATTGATTTAAAATCGTTATATATATATATATATATATATATATATATATATATATATATATATATATATATATATATATATATATATATTAGGACGTGTAGAAATCAATTTCTGGGATTGCACTATTTAAAATACCCACCCAAAGGTGAGTGTCACTAAACCCCTCTTTTTACTGTTTTATATATATTTTGGGGGTGGAACACGTCATTAAAAGGGTTTAATAATGTTTTCGAAATAAAACATACCTTTTAAAATAAAATATATATTTTCGCTGAAAATATATGAATTTGATAAGTCATACGTTTCAAAGTAAAACGATTTTGAAGAATGAATATGATGAGTGCGGTATTGCTTAAGAGAAACGAGACCGTACGAAATGGGAATGAATTCCGGACTGAGTCTCAACATTTGAGTGACAGGGGAATTCGTAAGTCGTAGTATATTAAATTGTCATATTAGTAGGATAGATATATTGTACGTGAGGCAGACATCATATTGTTCTTCGAGAAAGAACCCTGCGCCCATGATGTCGTTTAATCAGTTAAGTATGGTACGCGAGGAATTGTTGGTAGATCTATCGGGTTGACAGCCCCCTCGTGACCGGTCGCCCCGTGTCAATGTCAAACGACGAATTAAGATTTTGTTTATTGTCTAGCATTGATTATCTCTGCATGGTTAATATATAGTTCGTATCGTCTAGCTAACATACGAGTCTGAAAGTTGACACTATAATTTAATATACAAAACCTGGGCAGTACTACTATTGTCGGAGTAATGAACCGATGGAAGGCCCATGGATTTTATTAAGGAAGTAAAATGGACTTTCTAAAATTTCATAGATGTTTTCAAATAAATGCCTAAACAGAAAGTTTTCCTTGGAATAAAATTTGTTAGTAAATGAATAAGTAAACTCACCTTCCTTTGTGTTGACACTTGATTTTAACGTGTTCTACAGGTACTTGAGCTCGGCTTCGGGAATTATGGCGTATCTTTTGGTTGTTGATGCTGTTTTGCCACTTAAATATATTGGACTACTTTTAAAATTTTCTAGGATAAATGTAATAAGATCCATAAGGATCAAAGACAATTTAATTATGTCACGGTTGTGTCACGTATGGGATATCATGCTTAAAAACTTATGTTTTAATTAAGTTAATATAACCAACACTATAATGCATCAAACATCAAGATAGAAATGGGCACCAGCTTCCGTCACCACTACGTTTTATATTCCGTTGCGACTTTTTTGGGGTGTGACAGACAGCGTCGATGGGTCGAACTTCTTAACGACTACGAATGCGCCATCAATTACCATCCAGGCAAAGCCAATGTTGTGGCTGATGCCCTCAGTCGAAAAGAAATGAAACCTAAGCGTGTACGTGCGTTACAGCTTACTTTTCACTCCAATCTTCCCGCTCAAATTCGTGATGCTCAGGTCGAAGCATTGAAAGAAGAAGACATCAGGGCTGAGTCCCAGCGGGGGTTGAAGAAACGGTTAGAGCTAAGGGAAGACGGTGCTTACTACATGGCGGGGCACATCTGGGTCCCATTTTATGGTAATCTGCGTGAGCTTGTGATGGATGAAGCTCACAAGTCTCGTTACTCAGTACATCCTGGTTCAGATAAGATGTACCACGATCTCAAGACTACGTACTGGTGGTCTCACATGAAAGCTAACAAAGCGACCTATGTTAGTAAATGTTTGACCTGTGCTAGGGTCAAGGTTGAATACCAGAAGCCATCAGGCCTACTTCAGCAACCAGAGATCTCGACATGGAAATGGGAGCAAATTTCCATGGACTTAGTTACTGGCTTGCCTAGATCTCAACGGGGAAATGATATGATATGGGTGATAGTGGATCGACTAACCAAGTCTGCACACTTCCTGGCTATCAAAGAAACAGATAAGTTTTCCACTCTAGCAGACGTCTACCTGAAGGAAGTAGTTTCGAGGCACGGGGTGCCAACCTCTATCATTTCCGATCGTGATTCACGTTTTACCTCTGAACTGTAGCAAGCAATGCACAAATCCTTTGGCTCACGTTTAGACATGAGTACAGCATATCATCCTCAGACGGATGGGCAGTCTGAATGCACCATCCAAACCCTTGAAGACATGCTTCGAGCATGTGTAATCAACTTTGGTAATGGCTGGGAAAGGCCTCTACCTTTGGTGAAGTTTTCGTATAACAACAGTTACCACACCAGCATCCAGGCCACTCCGTTCGAGGCATTGTACGGACGAAAATGCAGATCACCTCTCTGTTGGGTAGAAGTTGGTGACAGCCAAATCACTGGCCCAGAACTCGTCGTCGATACGACAGAAAAGATTGCCTAAATACGACAACGAATGGCGGCAGCTCGTGACCGTCAGAAAAGCTACGCTGATAAGCGTAGGAAACCGCCCGAGTTCCAGGTTGGGGATCGAGTGCTACTTAAAGTCTCACCTTGGAAGGGTGTAGTTCGCTTTGGCAAGCGAGGCAAGCTGAATCCAAGCTATGTTGGACCTTTCGAAATCACTGAGAAAATAGGCAAGGTGGCCTACAAATTGAACCTACCTGAAGAACTCAGTGGAGTTCACAACGTATTCCATGTGTCGAATCTGAAGAAGTGTCTTTCAGATGAGACCCTCATAGTTCCACTCAAGGAACTCACCATCGACGATCAGCTGCGATTCATCGAGGAACCAGTATAGATTACAGACCGAGACGTTAAAGATCTCAAACGTACCAGAATACCCCTTGTTAGAGTTCGTTGGAACTCCCGTCGTGGCCCAGAGTTCACCTGGGAACGAGAAGACCAAATGAAACACAAGTATCCCCAGTTGTTCAAGAAAAGTGAATCCACTACTGAGGCTGAAGCTACTGTGGAATTTAGGGATGAAATTCCAAACCAACAGGGAAAGGATGTGACACCCCAGGAAAACCAGGAAACCATGCAACCTAACTAGCTTCCTCAGTAACTACGTGCTAAATTTCGGGATGAAATTTCTTTCAACTTGGGGATGATGTGACAACTCGTATTTCAGAACCTTGCTTTATACTTTGATGTAACCAGTGTGGACGTTATGTGATTTTGTGACTATGTGGTTTTAATGGAATGTATGTTTTATCTTTTATGTGGATTGTGTAATGTGCGTATATGTAATATGATTGCACAACACGAACCCAACCTCACAACCTTAACCCGATTGCACAAGCCCTTTTGGGCCACACTCTTTGCACTCGAACCACAAGGGCAACCCGTAATGGGTTCGGCCCATTCCATTTGTTGCGCATAACCTCATGAGGAGGGAGTATACTCCTCATTACTTGCAAAACACAACACACACCGAACCCTAGTTTTCTCCTCCCTCTCTCTCGAAGCCGACGGCATCACATCCCCTTCTCTTGAAGCTTTCTTGATTCGGATCATCCTTGTTCTACCCTCTAACCAGTTAGTGTTATATCATTATTTGATTTTGGATATGATTGATGTTTGTTGATCGAGTGACTATGTGTTATTTGATGTTTGATGTTTAAAGTGTTATATTAGCAAAGCCTTTGATAAACAAACTGTTCGATCACCATAGGGATTGATAGATGCTTTAATGTTGATCTAGATAGTAAGAACTGAATGAATGTAATGAATCGGCTGTATGTATGTGTATGTGAATCAGTTGTATAGTCAAACATAAAGTATTGCATGATGATTTGAAACCATTAATTGGGTAGTTCAATGTTACAGGTTGTTGTTTATGCTTTGAATATTATTAGGGTTCATGAGGATTTGAGGTTAAAACCCTAATTTGACTGAAGGGATGTGAATTAGGAAACTGTTAGAATGGATTGCATGATTTTAGGAAAATCACGTAACAAATTGAACAAGCTTGTCGGTCGCACAAGATCAGATCGCACAAGATCTGATCTGATCGCACTAGTCCCGGTCGCACAAGAAGGGTACAACCAATAAAGCACAGTGTATCGTTTAGTTATGCATGATCGCACAAGGCGAAGCGGATCGCACAAGAAGGTGCTGATCACACAAGCCTTGGGCCACACACAACCGTTTAAACCTTATTATGATTCTGGGCCTTAAAGCCCAAAACTCAATCGCATAAGTATTCTTGGATTGCACAAGACTAAATGGACCGCACAAATTGATTTCTATTTATTTGTTTGGGCCGTGTACATGTTGGGTTGCTTATGTTATTGGGTCGGGTCGTTTCAGTCGCACAACCCATTGTGAGTCACATAAGTTGTGCTAGACACACAACAGGTTGGGCCAGGTATTATTGGGCTTCAAATAGTGAATCGCACAAGGCTGTTGGGCCATTGAACTTGTGCGAGCCCAATCATTTGAGTCGCACAAGTTCGGAGATGATATGTACTTGGCTGTTAACGTGTTGAATATGTTTGTCATGATCATTACGTGTTGTAACCTGTTAGTTTATGTGTAAAACTGATGTGCACTACTTGAACCTAGACCTGACTTGTATGGTAACCATGTTAGGACGTGGTTGACCACATATAGCTCAAGTGATCTTTTCGTGTATCTTCCGAGCTAACCTAAGGTGAGTTCACACTTTCTATAAGGCATGGGATTCCCGGTGGTTTGGGAATGGGTTAAGAAACTAAAACGGAACCTACATATTCTCCTTGGGTAGAATATGTACCTCCATCCTCCATGGGAAGGATGACAACATTAAACCTGCGTATTCTCCTTGGGTAGAATTCGTACCTCCATTCTCCATAGGAAGAATGACAACATATAACTTACTAGACAAAACTCTATCATGAAGTCCCTCATTTTTATATCAACTTAATTGCCGGGCCAATGGCAAGCGGGTCATTAGTTAATTAGCGCTATTAGGTTTGACAAGCCGCACACCGTGCCGCAGAGGAGCGGAGTGGACTAATGGATCTGGGCACTTAGTCAATGATGATAGATATTGACGTAGGGCACATAAACATGACTCCAGTCAGTTGTCAATATGGTATTGGTTCTAGTGGTTAACATGGGGTAGCCCCCACTGGTTATGGTTTGGGAAACACGGAATTGGTTAACTCATGGTTTTCGAAAGAACTTATGGTTTTTGGAACAATTTTAAAATGGACAACCAACTGTGAACTCGCTCAACTTTGTTGTTGACTCGTTGTTACATGCCTTGTAGGTCGTTAGATGTTAGCTGGAGCTTGCAAGGGAGCAGGAGTCATTGTGGGACATGGCCCATTGTGTGCCATGTTAAACTTTATGAACATTTAAACTTATACTTTGGTTTTAAACTTTATGCTTCCGCTAATACTTGAATTTGATTAACTTGTTTTGAACACCAATTATGTTGTGTGGTTGGACTCTTATTTATTTAATTACATTGTTCAATATGATTGGTGGCTAGATCCAGGTCATGTCACGCTCCCTGCGGTGATACTCCGCTTGTGGAATTTGGGGGTGTGACACAAACTCCACCCTCCTCAAGCGTAGAAGACACCTCAACAACTTATTTTCCCTTTTTTTTCTACTTGATGATGGATATTGATATGCACAAAAAGTAACATATAAATTGTATCAAATACGGTATAACAACCCTTTTTAGGACTAATGTTGGAAAAAGTGCATTTCTTGGTTTACTTTTGATTTTCAGGATAAAATTAGCTCAAATAAACAAAAGGAACAAATTAACGACAAAAAACCAACATAAAAGACGAAGAAAGGAAGATGACACATTTTACCGACCCTCCAAGCTTCACCCCAAGAATAAAAGCAACAAGTTAGAAGCCCAACACGGAGCCGTGCCTGCAAGGCATGGGCCGTGCCCAAGTCAAGATTCCTTAGAGAATAAAGACAAATAGAAAATGACAAAGGACACGGGGCCGTGTCACCTCAGCACTGGCTGTGGTCAACTCTCAGATTCGCAAATCTGGGTTTGTACAACAAGTACAGGAGACACGGGGCTGTGTCATTCACACACAGGGTCGTGTTTGCAGAAGAGGTGACATAGCATTAAATGAGAACAGAGAAAATGAAGGACACGAGGTTGTGCCCACCAGGCACGGGGCCGTGTGATTCTCTTGTTTCCAACTATTAATAGAGGTGCTTGGCTCACTTGCAAACCATCCCTTGGCAAACCATTTCTCTCACTTCCACCACCACAATACCATCATCTTCCACAACTCTAGTTAGAGTTAGAGTAGTCTCGTGATTCAAGATCGATAGTAAGAGATTTTGTCAAACTATGGCCATGCTTGGCTAATCTCTTACATCACTTGGTGAAGACGAAATCCTTTGTGTATTACTTTTGATTTCCAACCTTTGGCCACTTTCTAATTGGGTATGTATCAATGACTTTAATAACTAGTTTTTTATATTGATGGTGAATTTTATTCTATCATTCTTTATGTTTTTTTATTCACTCATTAGTGTCTTTACGATCTATATAAAGCGTGTTAACAGCCTAGAAGGGTGGTTTGGGTAAAGTTCTTGCCTAGTTCAGTGTATAGATCTTGCGAGGACCTGATTCAAGCTTATTAGGACTTCCCTTGAGGCAGATAGCATCAAATCGGGGGAAGTAAGAACGGTTTGTAATCCCTTATAAACAAACTACTATTAAAACTTTAAACCGGCATTATGGGACTGTATCCATGCTGACTCAGACCAATATGGCCGAGGGTAGCGTTGCCTCCAAAAGAAAGATATGCCACAGTTTGCATTAGTAACTTAATTATCTTTCAGTAATCCGACCTTATGGGACTGTATCCCTGCTGACTCAGACTAATATGGCTTAGGGTAGCGTTGCCTCCAAAAGAGGGACATGCCACTATAACTAAGCTAATATCTTAAAAAAACTCAAAGTGCGGAAATCATTAAAGGATACATAAAAGATAACCTAGAACCAAGTGATTCTTTCTTACGATATATTTCTTTTATTTATTTTATCTTCTTTTCTTTTACATGTCTCCTTGGACGACCTCGGTATCTTACCATCACTATACTACACCAACGATGGGTGCACTTGCCCTAGCGTGTTGTAGAGATTGATAGTTTCATATCGTGTTTTATAAATTTAAAGCTTGATTAAAGAGTAAAAAGGTACTAAAATTACATCAAAAATCCGTACACTCCAACACACGTCAATATGCAGTGGACGTACTGGAAGATTGGGTCCAAAGTGTTGACCAAAACACCCGGTTAGATAGTAGGGTTGAAACCAGAACCGTAGTATTGGTAACCGGATGGTATGACACCGGATGGTGCGACACCGGGTGGTAGCACACCGTGTGGTGCCGAATACCTGTAGTTGGGAAGTTGGGAGGTAAGACACCGGGTTGTGTCAGATGGTGGTGGAGCCAAACTCATTTGGAAAACCAGGTTGTCATACCCCGACCGCGTCAAAAAAATGAAACCGCGGTGGAAACGTCGGGGAGTGTTGTAACAGAATCATCGTTTCACAACCATGGTAATTAAAAGTTTCGTTTTATTAATTTATTAAGTAATGTACATTGTCTTAAAACCAAACAAACAAGTTTCATATCGTCTATCATTGTTTTCATGTCACTAAGGCCTCGTCCAGATCCTAAGTGAACATGCTTCCTAGCAATCAACATCATGCAACACCACCTGAAACATATGTAAAAACAAAGTCAGCAAAGAAATGCTGGCGAGCACATAGGTTTTATAAGAGTATCGGATTCATGGCTCGTTTATATGTTGCAGTACCTCATTAGACTACAAGAGTCAAAAGTACAAACCTCGTTTTGAAAAGTGTATTGCAACATAATTAACCAACTCAAATCAAGTTGATTATGGTTTATAAAATCTCGTTGCCATGATTCTTAACCCAAAAACATTTGTTTTAGTAAACCAATTCGTAAAACATCTAGTAAAAACTCGTTAATGAAATTCGTATGGTTTATATCATTTCGAAAACCTCGTTGTGTGACATCGTTTCAAAATCATTTCCCAAGTGAACTAAATAATGACACGGAATATAGTATGATAAAAGCACTTATATATAAGATGTACCAACGGCGTATCTACCATGCTTTTATCATGCTACACCCGTCCCATTATCTAATCACAACCCAAAACCAATCGTTTAATCAAGTCGTTTATCTCGTTTAAGTCGTTTCAAATCGTTTAACTCATCCCAAAATCGTTTTCATTTTAATTGTGAAACTACTTTTGGTCGTCTCGCTAATAACATTCAAACCTTCGTGACTCGACTATCTCGTTTCTCGTATTAACAAACCACTAAAGGGTAAGTGAACAATCATTAGATTCGGTCGTTACCTACATAACCCCCACACATAACCATGGGTGTAGTCTGATAACGGGATTTGTCAGATCCTATGGTACCATAACCTAATACTGGTCGGCTTGATCAATGCTAATGAATGTCATTCGTTATGTAAATACGTCCAACAAGTTTGTTCACATTATCAAAATTGTTATTAGTTTAATATAAACCATCTTTATCGTTTTTGAAACCATCGTTTAAATATCGAAATCGTTTATTACATATGAATCACCCAAAAACAATCGAAAACAGTAAAATAGGGGAACTATGTACTCACATTGAATAGAAGGGTATCCTTGATTTAAAGAACTTAGCGAAGCTCAGACAAACCAAGGAAATTCAAGTAGTACCTAGTAATCAGATCACTAATAAATAAATCGACACCTAAATCGGAAGATCGGACAGAATGAGGTCTTGTAAACCAAATGAGTGTTGGAACTCATGTGATATGGTTTAACAAAGCCTACATTCTAAATCGGAACCTAACCTAAGTGCTTTCGACCCGTTACGACCCATTAAGGTAGCTTATGCTACATTAATGCGTCGTTAGTCCTATGACAAGTATTATATGCCTAAATATGTTACATAATTAGTTAGGTGACAAATGTTTAGGTCACATATGCTTAAAATCCAATTATGCATGAAAAGGGCATTTTGGTAAATTACCTAAGGCATATAAACTACCTATCATACAACAACTTAAACTAGGTGACCATAAGGTATAACCTCGGAAGGTTTTTCCCTATGCAACTATGGTCACTAATCATGCTTGGTCGGATCCTAATGATCGACCAAACGGGTCGATTTTGGAAGTCTAAGCGGTTGTTTAGACCGCTTAACTTACGACCCTAAACAAGCACTAAACTAAAAGTGACGAGCTAAGCATGTTAAAACATGCTTAACTAAGTTAGGAAACAGGTTTTGATATAAAAAAAAGGTGTTTTGATACCCAAGAGTAGTTTGTTTGCAAAATACGCTTAAATGCGCATTTTGACCGAAACTACGACTCGTCACTACGCCTAGTCAACGTGGTAATCAGTAGGTATAGTCACAAGGGACTATAACCATCGTGATCACGCTCACGTTACAAAGTTTAAAGGAACTTTGTGTTGACCATTGACTGGTCAAAGATGAAAGTCAAACACTGTTTAACTTTCTCACTAGGAAAGCGATAAAAGAACGAAGGAAGCATATAAAGGGTCCTTGCTAGGGAGAACTTGATCTAAATCACTCATGTATGAAGCAAAGGCTCCAACTTAGAGTGTAATTCAGATCAAGGGTGAATGAAATGAGAAGATGGCATGGCTATTTATACTTGTGCATGATGAACAAGATCAAGACAAGTGTTTGTGTAGCCAAGAAGCAGGAAATCCTAGCCATCCAAGTGTTATGTGCAGCTTAGAAGCCTTGGAGAGGTGTTAACTTGGTCCCCAAAACATGGAAATTGCATACAAGGGCCTCAAGAACGAGCTGGGAGGCTGCTGTGAAGTTTCTGCTGAACTTGGGCACTTTTAGGCACCCCACATAAGCTGAGGGACCGGCTTACGCGGCCCGCGTCCTATCTGCAGGTCAGCAACAGTTTCCATTTTAACATCTTTAGTCCCTGCACTTGTTTGAGCTCAGTTTTGGCACTTTTAACACCTGTTAAGCCATTTTCAAGGCTCTACAAGGTGGTCAAAGTATAGAGGACTCAAAATATGCTCGGAAAACTCTCGGATGTCGGCTCGTTTGGTCGTATGGTCACGTTATTCGTCAAATTACGACGAAACTGAAACGGACGTGAAAACGATCCAAATTAAGCGACGAATGGAATTTTTGCATGCCAATCACTAAAATAAAAATATTTTAGTGTGTACAAAAATTTTGGATGTCCAGATGTGGTCAGAACGTAAGATATGCGTGTAAATGCAAACTTACGTCGTTTTTGACACTTTTAGTCCCTGTAAGATCAAATAAGCATGTTTTCGCACACCGAACCATTCAAAGCTTATTTCTAAGCTATGTTTAGGTTATTTATGGTATTTTTAGCTTATGATCAAGTTTCGGACTGTTCGTTACTATGCAAATCGACATAGTTTTGCAGTTTGACACAAATAGTCCCTGTGAGTGAATAAACTTGTTTTCAACACACCAAACCATCCAAAACTTATTTCTAAGTTATGTAAAGGTTTTTTAAGGTATGTTAAGCCTATGTCACTATTCTGGAGTGTTTGTCGTGTTAAACTGACTGCGTTTACGCACCAGTTTGCATATAACTTTCCAGAAAGCGATTTAAAGCTTGAAATCGGGATCGAATCAAATCGTAAAATCGTCAAACACAAATACACATATAATAAAACCAAAACACATTGTTTTATTGATAATTAACATTGTTTTACATTGTACATCGATTACAGAGCACAGTTGTCACAGTCTCCCCTACTTTAGGAAATTTCGTCCTGAAATTTTAACTAGAGGAAACTTGTGAGAACAATTGCGGATATTTCACCTTCATTTGATCCTCATGTTCCCAAGTGAACTCTGGGCCATGTTTGGATTCCCAGTGAACCTTGACCAATCGAATCCATTTGTTCTTCAACTGTTTGAATATACGGTCCACTATCTCCACAGGTTTCTCGATAAAGTGCATCATTTTATCAACTTGAATTTCATCGAGTGGAATGTGAAGGTTAGCGTCAGCTAAACACTTTCGTAAATTGGACACGTGAAAAGTCGGATGAATATTTCCAAACTCTGGAGGCAGCTCTAGTTGATAGGCAACCTTCCCAACTCTTTCAAAATCTTAAATGGTCCAACATATCGTGGTGCAAGTTTTCCTTTCTGTTGGGATTGAACCCTATCAGAGGAACAGATAATTAAAGCCAAAACTGGATCAGAGCAGTGGATCCAAAATAAGCAGATGTTATGTATACAAGTCTCTCCCCTTGAAAGTGGTTTCAACATCTGCTGACCTCCTATCTACTGATCTGCACAACTGCTGATCAAGTCAAAAGCTAATAAAGACTAAAGTCCTGCTGTTCAATCTACTGCCTTGAGTCAAGCACTGCTGGGTTATATCAAGTGCTGCTGGGTTCACATCAGTGGAAGGCTTCAGCAGTAGTTTAGCTTGTCTTAATGTAATGAATTGTAATAACAGTTGTTAGGAGAGCAGTACTTGTATAGATCAGAGGTTAGAGTTTGTTAGGAGGTTAGATGTCACTTTCATGGTGACGTCAGCTTAGATGCTTCAGTGGTTTGCTCGTGCCTATAAATAGAATAGTACCCTGTACTGTTCTATTAGCTCTTCACCATTTTCTTCCTGCACGAACAAATCACAGTGAGCTCAGGCTAAGGGGAAGTTTGTTACATACTTGAAATTGTAATTGAATCTTGTAATAAATTCAAGCATTCGGTTCAATGTTAAACTTGTATGTTAAAAGCAATTCTCTTGTTTGATTGTGAAAAGTTTGCTTCCATTATATTCCGCTGCACTACTCATTCATTGTTCATTATAATTCAAACGTAAAACACAATCAAAACCAAACTCTGATCCTAGCAATTGGTATCGGAGCTTGGACAGTCAATTTGATTTAACAATCATTTTGACATAAATAGTTCAGCTCACAATCGTTAATACTGATAGTTTGTTCGTTTTGTTGAAAAACAGAGCAAGGTTTAATCCCCATCAAAGTTGATTAATCAGTGCCTGTAAAACAACCAGGATGACATCACAATCACAAGATGATAAGAATAACATTGGCTCTCTTTTCAAACCACCCATGCTTAAACGTAATGAATACAACATCTGGGAGAGAAGGATGGGTCACATCCTTGCTCAACAGAACACTGGATGTTGGAGGTCTATTGTTTTTGGTCCCCATGTTCCTATGGTGCCAAGTGCTGAGGATGCAAAGAAGTTCATACCTAAACCAACTGAAAATTATACTGAAACTGACTTTCAAAAATTCGAACTCGATGCCAAAGCATTTAGAATCATAGCATCTGCATTACCCAATGAGATCTATGCTGGACTGTTACATTGTAACAGTGCCAAAGAGCTATGGGATGCACTGAAGGAACAGTTTGGGGGAACATAAGAAGTTATTGAAAACAATAGGGAAATTCTGAATCAGAAGTATGAAACATTTTGTCACATCAAGGGTGAATCATTGACTCAGCAGTTTGAGCGATTCAGTTGTCTCATTAGTGAACTAAGGCTTGTTAAAGTAACATTTCCAAATTCAACTCAAAATAGCAGGCTCCTTAGATCACTACCAGAAAAATGGGATACCATTGCATTTGTTACTAGAAACTCTGCTGAGTTCAAAGATCTGACTCTGACCCAACTTCATGGTAGACTCCTGACCTATGAAAGGGAGTTAAACCAGAAAAAGAAGTTGCAAGAGTCTGGCAAAGTTGCTGATGATTATTCATTTCGCGGCACAACTCTTTTTGGTCAGGAAGAATCTGGTAGCAGTAGTAAGGATCAGGGTTATGATCACTTTATTGATATAACTGCTGGTGGAAATTTCAACAACCCTGATTCTCACTCTGTAAATTATGCTTTTACTGCAAATTGTGAAAACCAGATGTCAGATAACTTGTGTTTTGAACTCAATGATTTGCAACACTTTGATCCCACTGACTTAGAAGAGATGGACATTTTGCATCAATTGGCTTTGCTTAGTGTAAGAACAAGAAAATTCTACAAAAGAACAGGGAGAAAATTCCCAGGGTTACATGGGAATTTAAAAGTGGGGTTGGATAAGTCAAAAATTAAGTGCTATAAGTGCGATAGGCTGGGTCATTTTGCTAGGGAATGCAGGAGTCAAACCACTGGTCCAATAATAACTCATCCTAGCTCAAACCCTAGACCACAAAATCAAAGCACTGTGCACTATACCCAATATACCCCTACAGCCCATGTTAACACTGCTCACTATGCTGCAACCCCTGTGCCTGTGCATTATGTTCAAACCACTGTTCCATAAATTCAGTATGTTCAAGCCCCTATTCCTCAGGCACAAGTGCAACCTGTTGCACCTCAACAAGCTGCTCCAACAGTGGTACAACCAGATCAACAAAGCTTTTTCACCCAAGGCTTTGTTGACTGGAGCAGCATGCCTGATGAGCTTGGTAATGAAAATTTTGCACTCTATGCTTTTAATGATCCTTCTAATGATGAATTTTACTTGATGGCTTTAGAGTCATTACCAGAAGGGGTAAAAACTGAAGGTGAACAACTAAGTGCTGAAACAGTGGATGAAGTGGCTGAAGAAGTGGTTACCGTAGTTGCTGGTGAACTACTGCTGGGAGAAAATTCAGAAACCCTGATTGAACCACTGTCTGACCCTTGGTCCAAAGATGACAAAGAAGAAAAGGAAGAGAAGAAAGCAGGTGAGAAAGAAGTTAGAGCTGATGATGAAGATGATCATCAATGTGATTGTGCCATGATGGCTGCTGCTAAGGTATCACCTCAAGTTCTTGAAAAACTGTGTTCAGACAAATGCATCATTGCATTTGCTAACATCATAGAGGTAAATGAAAACCTTAGGGATAAAGTTTTAACTGATGAAGTCAAATTTGAAAAGTCACTAAAAGAACTTAGAAACAAATTGGCTGAAAAAAGATAAAGAAATCAGCAGTCTCAAAGAAGAGCAGAGCATAACAAAACTCAACTTCAAACTATGGTAGAAAAATACCAAGTTTGCAAAAAGGAGTTGGAGTCTACCCAGATCACCTGTGAAAGATGGGTAGAATCTTGTAAAGGGTATGAGGTTATGCTTGAGAAACAGCTTGAAAGCAATGTCAAGTTTGGTATAGGATATAGAAAATATGATGATCTTGAAAACACTGCTGTCAAACAAGCTGGTTCAACTGAAATAATACCAACCAACAAGAATGGCAAAGAAGTAAAGATTACTGACAAACTTGGTAACAAAATCACTCTGGAAAGATCATTAGTGGGGTCCTCAACTTTTGAGGAAATTGAGAAATACCAATTTAAACCCACATGGTCTGATGAGTGTGACATTCTTGAAAATTTCAAGCTTATGGACTTTACAACCACTGATGGTGTCACAGCTCCAAAAGCAAAGGTCATTCCTATCAAAGACATCCCAACAGTAGTTCAAAACTCTGTTGCTAAGGAGTCTGAGAAAAGGAAGAAAAGAGAAAAGGTCAAAAACCTCTTTTGTGATTTTTGTGAAAAGTGAAACCATCTAACAAAAGACTGTTTTCATCTAAAAGCATCTGATCTAAACAAAACAAGTATCATTGTACCTGCTGAAAGCTGCACCATCTGTGGTAAAACAAACCACAAAACTCAAGCATGTGTGTATCTTAAAAACTTTGATGTAAAAAAGAATGAGTACACTGCTAAAACATCCTTGAGTCCATCAACATCATCTGTCAAATTCACCAAGAATCAACCACTGTTTGTGCCAGTCCAAACAGCTGTTACAAAACAGCTGAATCAAACATCTGTCCAAAGGGATGTTCAAGTGACTGATACTCCCCCTGCCAACCAATTCAGAAAAGGCAAGGGAGAATCATCTTACCAAAGGATTCCACATGTTTATGAGACCCATAAAAGGCCCTCTAAACCAAGAGTGAACAGGCGTCCTTTTGGGTATCAGCAGGTAATTGGTCAAAACCCACAACAGTGGTTAGAAAGAAACAGTCCTAAAACTGTCCAAACCCCTGACCTAACCACTGCCCATCCATCAGCACTAATCCCAGACACTGTTGATACCCCATCCAAAACCTTATTGGCTTTGGAGACCCTAATGAACTAATCCTTTTACTTCATGTGCAGGGAGCTTCTGCATGCTTAGATAGCCTTTGGTATGTAGATAGTGGAGGCTCCAGGCACATGACAAGATGTAAAGCCCTTCTCAAAGATTTCAAAATTCATGGAGGGGGTGATATATCCTTTGGTAATAATAGTAAAGGGAAAGTTCTGGGATCTGGTACAGTACAGTCTGGAAATGTAAAATTTGAAAATGTCAATCTGATAGACAATCTAAAATTCAACCTCCTAAGTGTTTCACAAATGAGTGATAAGGGGTATGGGTCATTCTTCACAAAGGAGTGTTGTAGGATTGTTGGACCAGAAATGGTTGAAAAGATTGAAGCAATAATCAATTCTGGAAAAACCAAACTTGTTGCGCAAAGAAGTGGCAATGTTTATGTGGTGGATATGTCAAAAGAGAGCCCCAGAACTGATGCCTGTCTGTTCTCAGCTGCATCAAACAAAGAGACAGAACTTTGGCACAAAAGATTGGGGCACACAAATCTCAAGACAATCACTGCCATTTCAAAACAGGGGTTAGTAAGAGGTTTACCTCAAAAACTGTTCACCTGTCCTGAGCATTGTGTTTCCTGCCTAAAAGGAAAACAACATAAAAGCTCCTACAAATCCATTGATGAGTCCAAAACAACCAAATGTTTGCAAATGCTTCGTATGGATTTGTTTGGCCCAGTTAAAGTCATGAGTCTTAAGAAAAAGAGATATTGCTTGGTTATTGTTGATGACTTTTCTTGGTTTACATGGACTTATTTTTTACACTCAAAAGATGAGACTGCAGGCATTCTGTAAGACTTTGTGAAATAGGTTGAAAGCAGTTTAACCTTCCAGTAAAAATCTTCAGAAGTGACAATGGAACAGAGTTCAGGAACAAGGAGTTGGATGATTTCTGTGTGTCAAAAGGAATTGTGAGACAACACAGCATTCCAAGAACACCAGAACAAAATGGGGTTGTTGAAAGAAAGAACAGGACTTTGATTAAGGCTGCCAGAACCATGCTTGCGGATTCAGGTTTGCCATTAACTTTTTGGGCAGAGGCAGTAAACACTACTTGCTATGTGCAAAATAGAGTTTTAATCAACCCCAGGCATCAAAAGAATGCCTATGAACTGCTGTATAAAATAAAGCCATTGATTTCATACTTCAAAGTTTTTGGCTGCCCATGCTTCATTTTAAACTTAAAAGATTCCATTTCTAAGTTTGCAGCCAAAATTGATTGTGGATATCATCTGGGATACTTAACCACTGCTAAGGCCTATAAAGTGTTTAACACAAGGACCAAAACAATGGAAGAGACTTTGAATGTAAAGTTCAATGAACTTTCATCAATGAAAATCCCAGCAAATCCTGCAGATTTGTTTGATCTTGATAAATTCACTTTTGAAAATATTGCCGTCAAGACTAACAGTGCAGGTCCATCAAAAGATTCATCACTAGACTATGGGTATGAAATCATCATTCCTCAACAAAAGTCTGTCAAAATGGGAAGAGCATCAGATGTTCAAAACAGCTGTCAAAGCTCAACCACTGCTACCTCAACAGTTGTTGACCAAAGTAGCCCCTTAACCCCTGCTTCCACATCTTCAAACACTGTTGATAAAAATCCTCAAACAATGGATCAAAATTAGCATGTGTCCACACCTTTACCTCCTATTCCACCACCTTTTGAAGCCACTGCTGGATCATCAAAGTCACCAGCAGTGGTTAGCTCAGATGATTCACATCTGCAGCCCTCCCCACTTAATGCCATTGTTCCATACCAAGGAGAGCTCATCTTCTTGAAATCTCATCCACCAGACCAAATTATTGGCAACATCAATGAAGAGGTGCTCACAAGAAGTCAATCCCAAAACATTTGTCTTTTTGCTGGTTTTCTATCTCTCCATCAGCCAGTCAAGTACCAAGAGGCACTGAAAGACAACAGCTGGGTAGAAGCCATGCAAGAGGAGCTCCAACAGTTTAGAAGACAACAAGTTTGGGAGCTTGTTCCATTGCCAGAGGGTGTAAGTCCTATTGGCACAAAATGGGTCTTCAAAAATAAAACTGATCAAAGGGGTATTGTTGTCAAAAATAAAGCCAGGCTTGTGGTTCAAGGGTACATACAAGAAGAGGGGATAGATTATGATGAAACATTTGCCCCTGTTGCAAGACTTGAAGCAATCAGACTATTTCTGGCCTTTGCTGTCAACCACAACATCAAGGTGTATCAAATGGATATCAAATGTGCATTCCTCTATGGTAAGATTCAAGAGGAGGTCTATGTTTGTCAACCTCCAGGTTTTGAGGATCCATTTAATCCAAATCACTACTACAAGCTAAACAAAGCTTTGTATGGCTTAAAACAAGCACCAAGGGCCTGGTATGAAACTCTTTTCACCTTTCTACTTTCCATTGGTTTAACAAGAGGAAGAATATATAAAACACTGTTTTTAAAATGGAGAGGAAAGGATTTGATGATTGTCCAAATTTATGTGGATGACATCATTTTTGGAAGCACATGTAATAAAATGTGTGAAGAGTTTAGGAAACTCATGACAGCTGAGTTTGAAATGAGTGCAATGGGTGAACTCCAGTGCTTTCTTGGTCTCCAAGTAAGGCAACTGCAAAATGGCACTTTTATCCATCAAGGAAAATATGCCAAAGAACTGTTGAAGAAATTTGAGATGGATGACTATAAGCCATGCAGTACACCCATTGCAACCAATAAAGTAGTCATATCTGATGAGAAGGATGAATTGGTTTATCAAACTTTGTATAGAAGCATGATTGGGTCTTTATTGTACCTAACTGCATCCAGGCCAGACATCAAGTTTGCAACATGTGTTTGTGCTAGATCCCAATCAGCCCCTAGAAAGTCAAACCTTATTGCTGTAAAAAGGATATTCAGATACCTAAAAAGTGCTCCCACACTTGGTATCTGGTATCCAGCTGATGGTAAAATTGAGCTTTCAGGTTTCTTAGATAGTGACTTTACTGGATGTGACAAGACAAGGAAGTCCACTTCAGGAGGGTGCCAATTTCTAGGAAATTGCTTAGTGTCTTGGCAAAGCAAAAAGCAAGCAGTTGTTTCCACATCCACTGCTGAAGCAGAATATATAGCTGCTGCAAGCTGTACAGCCCAACTGCTCTGGCTTCAAAATCAGTTGCTGGATTTTGGTATCACTGCCTTAAAGACACCACTCATGTTGGACAGCCAGGCAACAGAAAATATCATCAAAAATCCAGTTTCCCATTCAACCACCAAGCACATTGATATCAGACATCACTTTGTGAGGGATTGCTATGAAAAAGGTTTGATTTCTCTGCACCATGTTCCAACTAAGGATCAGCTGGCAGATGTGCTAACAAAAGCATTAGACACATCCACCTTTGAAAGCTTGATCTCTAGGATTGGCATGCGAAACAAGGAATAACAAACAAAATCCTGTTTTTCTATGAATAAAAGCATTAAAATGTTTTCAGAAAATCAAAAACCCATCCTTAAAAATAGCCAAAAATGAATTTTTCATTAAATCCTTAAAAGTCTGCCATAACCACTGCTTTGTTCAAAAGTCTGATCTACTTAAAAGTTTGTCCACTGCTGAAAGTCAACCCCTGTTCTCTCATTTTCATGATAAGCACTGTTGTTCAAAATCGGTGTTTTATCCACTGATAGTAAAAATCATCCACTGCCTTCATTTGTTACCGTTGCAACCACTACCCTTCATCAGTGGTTTTCATAAAAGTACTGTCTTTCATTTCATCAGGGGTTGGCACGTGGACAGTACATAGTGGTCAGACCTTTTGTAACCGCTGCCACGTCAGCATTCACTTTTTCTCCATAAAACCCCCTTCAAAACCCTCAACAGGGTTTTACTGTCGAATTGAATTCTTAAAAATTCCTTTTTTCAAAGTAGTTTTCATCTCATTTCCTCAAAATTCTTCACAACTTACTTCGATCATCTTCTCCAAAATGACAAAATTGAAATCATCCACCAAACCCACTTCAAAATCATCGTTAACACCCATTGAAATTCCACACAAACCTTCTCACAACCTTTTGGGTCTTCTTACAAAACCCGGCACCACCAATGCTTTCGATTCCATCATTGATCTCATGTCTGCATCAAAGTACAAAACTTTGCTTACTGCAGATGCTCCAATTTATCTGCAAACCCAGAGAGAATTTTGGAAAAATATCACCCTTGAAAAACAAGGAGAAAATGTTATAGCCATCAATTCTTCCCTAAAGGGTAAAGCAGTCAGAATCACACAGCAATCCATCTCGGAAGTCTTTGAACTCAATGATCAGGAAGGTAAAAATTATTTTCCCAAAAATGAGTTAAAAATTGATTTCCTTGAAAGTGGGTATGCTGATCCAATGATGAAGAGCGATACCCTACAAAAAGGGTACTTCCCTCCTGCAACGAGATTTTTATTTCATACCCTGTTAATGTGTGTTTCAAACAAAACCACCTCTTTCAATGAGATACCATTAAAGATTCAAAACCTGGGTTATGCTATTCTTCAAGAAGAAAATTTTAATTATTCCCAGGAAATTTTTAATGATTTGGTTAAAAATGTTGAGGAAAAGCCATTCTTACTCTTTCCAAGATTTTTAAGCTATTATTTTGAAAAGAAATTTGGTAAGAATGATGCTTCTGCAATAAAACAAGGTGAATCTTTTCAAATAAACAGCTTAACTGCTGAAACTTTCACAAGAATGTCAACACCTTGCAAAACACAAGCAGAGGTGCCTGAGCAGAATTTAGCAGCTACCACTGCTCCTCAGGTATCTGCTGCTGAGCCCAATGCTCAAAGTGATCAAAGCAGCAAAACAACTGTTTTGAAACCCACACCTACAATTCACAAAAAGCCAAAACAAAAGAAAACTCAAAAACCCCCCAAACCTATCAAAAAGGCAACTCTGGAGGATGAGATACCAGAGCAACTGCCTGTGACAACACAAAAGTCACAAGAAACCACTGCTGCTACTTCCTCACAGTAGTTGGTAGAAATATCTCAACCCATGGCTGAAACTCCTCCTACTTCTTCTAAAAAAGAACAGGTTGTACATATAGGGACACCACAATATGATGCTCTGGAATCACTTGCTTCCATTGTCGACAGCCCAATGCCCAGGGCAAATTCTCTTTCTACACCCAACCTCACCTCCACAATTCCCCCACCAACAAAATTATTGTTGGATGCTATAGATTTGAACCAGGCACAAACTAGTCCTTCTCACTCACCTATCAATGAGAATATACTTCAACAAACGACTAGGTCTGATGTATCAATCATAGCTAACCCACCAACAAGACCTGAGGAGGTTACACCCCTTGAGTTACAAGTAACTCTTGGTGGTAAACCAAGTGAAGTAGCCACTACAAGTGCTCAACCCACTGGTTTGCATTTGGACAGTGGTTACATCAATAAGACTTCCTTGGAGGTAATTCCTTCTATAGCACCTCTGATAATCACTAGTGAGTTTGTTTTGACCACCGGTACCATCAAAAGGTTATCAAGTGTTGAGGGAAGAAGTCCCCAGTACCAAGAAAAAGGGGCAGCAGTGGATGACTATTGGAATACATTCCCTAAGTCAACCATTGTTCAAACCACTGTTAGTGGGAAATCAGATGATCCTATTAAGTTGGGTGATGGTTTAAAGTACCAAGAATTGACGGAGAGAATCAATAAACTAGATACCTCTGTTGCAGAAATCAAAACAATGCTGCAGCAGTTGTTGACAGTACAAAAGGTGCAATCCACTGTTGTTCCACCTCAAGCACCTGCTCCACCACAAGCACCTGCTGCAGATGAGCTATGGAACCTATTTCAACCTTTTCTCCAACAACAAAAACAAATGGTTGATCAGCAACATGCAATACATGTACAAGAGCTGAGAAACACAATGGAGTCTAGGTTCAAGAACACACAAGCAGACATTAAGGCTATCAAGGCCCATATATTGAACACCACTGGCACTGCTCTTCCAACTGTTCTCTTCATTGATCAATTACCCCCCAGATAATGCCAAAAAGGGGGAGAAAATTCAGGAGTGGAAGAAGAAGGGAATAGATGATGGTCTCTACATTGAACCAGAAAAGGATGCCATGACTAGAAAGATTCCCTTACTAGATGGCAGCAAAAAAGTTGATGTTACCCAAAATGCACTTGATGAAGCTGTAGCAAGTGTAAAAAGGGACAAAGCGGCAAAGGATATGTCAAGGTGGAATGAGGAAAAAAAAGCTTATATAGAGCTGAATGTGCAGGGTTGTTCTGAGCTAAAGGATGTTAAAAATCCTGAGCTAAAAAGAAAGAATCCCACTAGAAAAGTGAGGGAACCCAAATCCATACCATCCAGACCCACAAGGCATATTCCAAAACCACCGTCCAAAAGCCCCAACATCAAACTTCCACCCAAACAGTTGTTGTAACTTCTGCTGTATTAACAACTGCTGATACTTCAGTAGGTTCAACAACTGCCAGCCAAACAACTGCCATCACTTCAACACACACCACTACCACTGCCTTACCACCATCACCACCAAAAATCACTTCACCTCCAAAAACAGCCACTCCATCATCACCCCCTGCCAAAAAGCAGAAGACATCAGATGTTACAACATTTGGTGTAATGGCAACAGTGGTTGAAACACCAGTTGTTTCAACAATTGTTAGTCAGCCACTTTCTACCACTAAAATCACCACCACTGATCCACCCAAAACATCATCAGCCTCTCCTACAATAAAAAGGAGAAGGATTTTCATACCTGATGATGACTCTCCATCACCACTACCAACATCTTCACAATCTCTTACACTTATTCCAAAGCCTGTACCTCTCTCATCAGCTCCAGTACAACAACCAATCCCTATCATCACTCATGCAGGTTTCCAATATCCTCTTGAACTCATTGCAGTCAGAGAAGAGATTAAATCCTTCTACTATGAGGATGATCGTGCTAAAAGGAAGTTGCCATCAGTTGAAGGATATCCTAGGCCTAACAACATTGAAGAGTACTTGAAAATTAAGGCTCAACAGGCAGAGGATATCTCCAAAAGAAGCTCTCAAGGGAAAACTGACAAAGAAATTCAAAGGCATTATCAATTTCTATTCACTCAAGTTAGATCCTTAGAGCAATTTGCAAAAAATGTTTGTCAACAAATCTCAGAGAAAGCAGATGAAACTTTGAGAAAAGACTACATTGAAAGCATCATGGCAACCAAGAAGTACAAGGGAGAAAAGCATATGTACAAGGAGTGGACCATTCCTGAGCTTGAACAAGAAGCAGCCAGGATTCAAGAAATGATAAAGAATAAGGTCAAACACACTCCTCCAGATTGGTCAAAGTACAAAAAGAATGTGCCTGAAAAGACACTAGAGCTGAAGAGAATGAAAGATGAATTAGTTGTTGCTGACTATGGGTCTAAAAATCAAGTGGCAAGATGGAAAGAAGACATAGTCAGGACCACCTACAAAAGGTTGGAGGAATTAAGGAAGAAAGATCCCACAGTTCCACAAAAACCTGACTACCTTGAAGCAAAGGTTTCAAAAAGACCACCAAAGCTACAAATCAGGAGAGCTACTGCTCCAACTGGTGCTGCCATCTATAAAAGAAAGCAACAAAAATAGTTGGATACTGAAACAGTGGCAGAATTAATGGCAGGACATGAACTTGTAAAAGAAGGCATTAAGCAGATGATAACTGAAACTCTTGGCCTAAACCAACCCGCAAGCACTGGTCAAACAGTCATCACAAGGCCTGCATCACCAAACTCCTCTTCTAATAAAAATCTCCCAAGAAACCCACCAGACTCAAAAGTACTAAAATGGAAAACTAACAAACAGACCCATGTACTGACAGTGTTCAAGTCTAGTGGAGAAGTGAAGAAAATAACAAGGGAACAAGCACTTGGCCTAAGTCTTGAAGATTTGCAGGATCTCCTTGATCTTCCACTGTGCAGGGATGATGATGACATAGATGCCTTAGCTTTTGAGTTACAACTCAAAGGGCAAATAAGGGAACTGCTGATGAGGCAATAAAGATCTACCAATAATGAAGGGTTTTGGCATTATCTGTTCCAGGGGGAGATTGTTGGGATTGAACCCTATCAGAGGAACAGATAATTAAAGCCAAAACTGGATCAGAGTAGTGGATCCAAAATAAGCAGATGTTATGTATACAAGTCTCTCCCCTTGAAAGTGGTTTCAACATCTGCTGACCTCCTATCTACTGATCTGCACAACTGCTGACCTACAACTGCTGATCAAGTCAAAAGCTGATAAAGACTAAAGTCCTGCTGTTCAATCTACTGCCTTGAGTCAAGCACTGTTGGGTTATATCAAGTGCTGCTGGGTTCACATCAGTGGAAGGCTTCAGCAGTAGTTTAGCTTGTCTTTATGTAATTAATTGTAATAACAGTTATTAGGAGAGCAGTACTTGTATAGATCAGAGGTTAGAGTTTGTTAGGAGGTTAGATGTCACTTTCATGGTGACGTCAGCTTAGATGCTTCAGTGGTTTGCTCGTGCCTATAAATAGAACAGTACCCTGTACTGTTCTATTAGCTCTTCACCATTTTCTTCCTGCACGAACAAATCACAGTGAGCTCAGGCTGAGGGGAGTTTGTTACATACTTGCAATTGTAATTGAATCTTGTAATAAATTAAAGCATTCGGTTCAATGTTAAACTTGTATGTTAAAAGCAATTTTCCTGTTTGATTGTGAAAAGTTTGCTTCCATTATATTCCGCTGCACTACTCATTCATTGTTCATTATAATTCAAACGTAAAACACAATCAAAACCAAACTCAGATCCTAAAACTTTCTTTCCAAATCTCACCACTCCCTTCCAAGGTGACACCTTGAGTAGGACATGGTCTCCGACTTGAAATTCTGGGGGGCTTGCGTCGCATATCCTCATAACTCTTTTGACGGCTTCTAGCTGTCACAAGATTATCGGGAATTTTCTTGATTTTGTCTGTTGTTTCCAGAATGAGCTCAGGTCCAGTAAGCTGAGCTTCACCGATCTCATTCCAACAGACAGGTGAACGACATTTTCGACCATAAAGAGCTTCGAATGGTTCCATATTGATGCTAGCATGATATCTATTGTTGTAAGAGAACTCGATCAATGGCAGATGAGAATCCCAATTACCACCAAAGTCAATCACGCATGCTCTAAGCATATCCTCCAAAGTTTGAATCGTCCTCTCAGATTATCCATCTGTTTGGGGATGATAAGCAGTGCTTAGATTTAGTTGGGTTCCCAAAGCAGATTGCATGGTCTTCCAAAAATGAGATGAAAATCGAGCATCACGATCAGATATGATGTCCAAAGGAACACCATGTCGAGATACAATCTCATCAACATAAATCTTTGCAAGTTTATCAGCAGATAGATCCTCGCGAATCGGAATAAAATGAGCTGAGTTCATTAATCGATCGATAACAACCCAAATAGCATCATGACCTTTAGATGTACGTGGTAATTTAGTGATGAGATCCATCGCAATGTTCTCCCACTTCCAAATCGGTATCTCTGGTTGTACAAGCAAACCAGATGGTCGTTGATGTTCAGCCTTGACTTTGAGACAAGTTAGGCATTTTGATACATACAAGGCAATATCCTTCTTCATACCAGGCCACCAGTACTGATTACGAAGATCCTTGTACATTTTATCAGCACCAGGATGGATAGAATATTGACACTTATAAGATTCGTCCATCACTAAAGTGCGAAGATCGTCTTGTTTCGGGATCCACAAACGATCCTTGAAATAGAGTAACCCATCGCCTTTCACTTCGAGTTTAAGCTCAAGTTGACGTGGTAATTCCTTACTCATCGAATTTTGTGAAACACAAAATTGTTGAGCTTGAAGAACACGAGTTTGAATATCAGATAGAGTTCGAACAGAATGAAGCTTGACTCGCTCCTTTCGACTAAGTGCATCGGCTATGACATTCGCCTTACCAGGATGGTAGCGAATCTCGCAATCATAGTCGTTTAAGAGTTCAACCCAACGTCGTTGCCTCATGTTCAGCTCCTTCTGATTAAGAATGTGCTGGAGACTTTTATGGTCTGTGAAAACCACACACTTCGTGCCATAGAGGTAGTGTCTCTAGATTTTGAGAGCAAAAACTACAGCTCCTAACTCAAGATCATGAGTCGTATAGTTCTTCTCGTGAACTTTCAGCTGTCTAGACGCATATGCTATAACTTTGCCTCGTTGCATAAGAACACAACCAAGGCCTAAGTTGGATGCATCACAGTAGACAACGAAATCATCGTTCCCATCGGGCAAAGATAGAACAGGAGCATCACATAGCTTCCGTTTCAGCATTTGGAACGCTTCTTCTTGTTTGGGTCCCCACTCAAAAGGCTTATTCTTTTGAGTCAAAGCAGTGAGTGGAACCACAATCTTCGAGAAGTTTGAAATAAAACGATGATAATATCCAGCAAGACCAAGAAAAGATCGAATCTCTGTGGGTGTTGTCGGTGTATTCCAATCCTTAATAAATGCTATTTTGGATGGATCCACATGAATACCTTGCTCGTTGACAATATGTCCCAAAAACTGAACTTCTTTAAGCCAAAATTCACACTTGGAGAATTTAGCAAAAAGTTGTTCCTTCTTCAGGAGTTCCAATGTCAAACGAAGGTGTTGCTCGTGATCGGCTCGAGACTTCGAATAAATGAGAATATCGTCGATGAACACAATGATGAACTTGTCTAAATAAGGTTTACAGACCCTATTCATTAAGTCCATGAAAATAGCTGGGGCATTTGTCAAACCAAAAGGCATGACAGTAAACTCGTAGTGCCCATATCTCGTGCGGAAAGCAGTTTTGGGAATATCTTCTTCGAGTACACGAAGCTGATGATACCCAGAACGCAGATCGATCTTGGAAAAACAGGTAGCACCTTGCAGCTGATCAAAGAGATCATCGATTCAAGGTCGGGGATATCGATTCTTGATGGTAAGCTTATTAAGCTCATGATAATCGATACACATTCGAAAAGATCCATCTTTCTTTTTCACAAAGAGGACAGGAGCACCCCAAGGTGAATAACTTGGTCGGATGAATCCTTTATCAGATAACTCTTGAAGCTGTTTCGATAACTCTTGCATCTCAGACGGTGCAAGACGATAAGGTGCTTTCATAATCGGGTTGGCATTGGGTACAAGATCAATATGAAACTCGACTTGACGAACTGGAGGCAAACCAGGCAGTTCATCAGGAAACACCTCTGGATAATCCTGAACAATCGAAATATCCTGAATACTCTTGCTCTTGCCTTTCTCCTTGGTGACATGAGCCAAAAAAGCAACATATCCTTTTCGTAAGTAACTTTGGGCTTTCGTACACGACATGAGTTTCAAATCACCGGAAGGTTTCTCGCCAAGAACTTCCAGAACATCGCCAAACGAAAGAGGAATACGAATGATCTTATCAAAACAAATCACCTCAGCATGATGTTTGGTTAACCAATCCATCCCTACGATGATATCGAAACTCCCAAGTTGCATCGGCATGAGGTCGATAGGAAAAAAGATGGTTATCAAAGTTTAACTGACAACCACGAAGAACAGAATCGAGTAAAAGAGGTTTACCAGTAGCAACCTCGACAGATAAGGGTTTCCTCAGTTTAGTTCTAGGTATCGCAAGTAAAGGCTCAAAGTATAACGAAACAAAACTCCTATCGGCACCAGAATCAAAAAGAACAGATGCAAGTTGATTGTTAACAAGGAATGTACCGATAACAACCTCGTTGTCAGCTCGAGCCTCGTTTGCATTCAGATTGAATGCTCGTCCATGAGCGGGATTCACATTCGCGATCGCGTTTGGATTCGCATTTGCATTTACCAACCTCGGGCAGTTGTTGCGGAAATGACCCATTTCTCCGCAATTGAAACATGAACCAGGTGGGAATCTCGCAGCATTCCCCTGAGCTTGTGCTGGAGCCTGAGCAGCCTGATTTTGACCCAAACAACAAATGTTGGCCAGATGCCCAAGTCTACCACACGTAGTACACTGTTTACAGGCCTGCTGGGCAACATGATGACTGTTGCATCTAACACAGTGAGGTGCGGTACCAGCATATTGCTTTTTCGCGGGAGGTAGGGCTGGTGGGTTCTGAAGGTTCTGGTTGGTGACAGCAAAGTTCTGGGAAGCCTTGCGCTTCCTTGACTTTTTAGAAGACTCACCCTGCTTCTTACCCTTACCCTTACCCTTTTCTTATGTAGAATCGGCTGATTTCTTCTTATCACCCTTACGAGTCAATTTACCCTTTCTGACCTGAGACTCGGTCAGGGTAGCAGACAATTCAATCGCTTGACGGATAGTGATAAGATTACTGCCAGTCACAATATCTTGCACAGAATCGGGTAAACCATCGATATACCTCTCAATTGCCTTCTCCAACGGGGTAACCATCGTAGGACACAACAAACTAAGCTCCCCATATCGATTCGTATAAGCACGGTGTTCTCCCCTGTCTTGTTTCAAATCATCGAATTCTCGTTCCAAAGCTCGAATTTCGTGACAGGGACAGAACTCTCTCATCATGAGAGCTCGAAGCTCTTCCCAAGTTTGTGTCATTGATACATCGGCACCCCTATCACGCATCACTCTGTTCCACCATGTAAGAGCGCGCTTCTCGAACACACTTGATGCAAATTCAACCTTACGCTCATTCGGACATTGCATATGTCTGAATGTGCTTTCCAAACTTTCGAACCATTGCAGGAGCGCGATTGCTCCTTGAGACCCAAAAAACTTTAGCGGCTTAGCAGAATTGAAATTCTTGAAACTACATTGTGCATTATTGTTGTTATTATTGTTATAAAACTCATGGATCTAGGTTACTACGCCAGGAAGTACTGTAGCCATTTGCTGAGCGACAAGGGCTGCGACTTCTTCAGCAGTAAAAGGTTGAGCATCACGTCGAGGAGGCAATGTCTAAAAGAACAAGGAAACATGAGAAACGAGTGAGGTCGACAATTGGAAAAACAAAAGAGGTATTGAAAACATCGACAAAACACAAGGAAGGCGATCATTCGTTTGTTACCTCGAACAAACAAACGACACGCAGTGACTAATCAAAGTAAATAGGTCATAATAATGTATCACCGAAGACATGCTCGCCTATAAGTGAACACTCACCCCAAGAGTTCCCAGGTAAGAGTGACTGGTCCGATACTGCGGATTTGTACGAACACTCTAGCCTTAGACAGAAAACTCAAGGTACATGCATTCACTCTTCCAGTTTGCACGTGTTCACTTTATTTAGACCCAAACTTTGATGAGATTTTGAAAAATAAAAGGGATCAAAACCTTGTAATCAATCATCCAAGGATAGATGATTAATTTTCGAAGCGGATTTGTTATTGTGTTCTTGTTGTGGTTATCACCTAAGGATAGGTGACGATATTGTTTTAAAATCAAAACGCAAGAACACTTGCGTTGGGGTCCTAGAAAGTTATAGTCTAGGTCAAAGCATTACTAATAACCTAATTCCCAATAACCATTGGCTCTGATACCAACTCTTCTGTCACACCCAGACCGCGTCAAAACAATGAAACCGCGGCGGAAACATCGGGGAGTGTCGTAACAGAATCATCGTTTCACAACCATGGTAATTAAAAGTTTCGTTTTATTAATTTATTAAGTAATGTACATTGTCTTAAAACCAAAAAAATAAGTTTCATATCGTCTATCATTGTTTTTATGTCACTAAGGCCTCGTCCAGATCCTAAGTGAACATGCTTCCTAGCAATCAACATCATGCAACACCACCTGAAACATATGTAAAAACAAAGTCAGCAAAGAAATGCTGGCGAGCACATAGGTTTTATAAGAGTATCGGATTCATGGCTCGTTTATATGTTGCAGTACCTCATTAGACTACAAGAGTCAAAAGTACAAACCTCGTTTTGAGAAGTGTATTGCAACAAAATTAACCAACTCAAATCAAGTTGATTATGGTTTATAAAATCTCGTAGCCATGATTCTTAACCAAAAAACATTTGTTTTAGTAAACCAATTCGTAAAACATCTCGTAAAAACTCGTTAATGAAATTCGTATGGTTTATATCATTTCAAAAACCTCGTTGTGTGACATTGTTTCAAAATCGTTTCCCAAGTGAACTAAATAATGATACGAAATATAGTATGATAAAAGCACTTATATATAAGATGTACCAACGGTGTATCTACCATGCTTTAATCATGCTACACCCGTCCCATTATCTAATCACAACCCAAAACCAATTGTTTAATCAAGTCTTTTATCTCGTTTAAGTCGTTTCAAATCATTTAACTCGTCCCAAAATCGTTTTCCTTTTAATTGTGAAACTACTTTTGGTCGTCTCGCTAATAACATTCAAACCTTCGTGACTCGACTATCTCGTTTCTCGTATTAACAAACTACTAAAGGGTAAGTTAAAAATCATCAGATTCGGTCGTTACCTACATAACCCCCATACATAACCATGGGTGTAGTCTGATAACGGGATTTGTCAGATCCTATAGTACCATAACCTAATACTGGTCGGCTTGATCAATGCTAATGAATGTCATTCGTTATGTAAATACGTCCAACAAGTTTGTTCACATTATCGAAATTGTTAATAGTTTAATATAAACCATCTTTATCGTTTTTGAAACCATCGTTTAAATATCGAAATCATTTATTAAATATGAATCACCCCAAAACAATCAAAAACAGTAAAATAGGGGAACTATGTACTCACATTGAATAGAAGGGTATCCTTGATTTAAAGAACTTAGCGAAGCTCAGACAAACCAAGGAAATTCAAGTAGTACCTAGTAATCGGATCACTAGTAAATAAATCGACACCTAAATCGGAAGATTGGACAGAATGAGGTCTTGTAAACCAAATGAGTGTTGGAACTCATGTGATATGGTTTAACAAAGCCTACATTCTAAATCGGAACCTAACCTAAGTGCTTTCAACCCGTTACGACCCATTAAGGTAGCTTATGCTACGTTAATGCGTCGTTCGCGTAAAACGCGTTCGAAACGTCTAACTAGTCCTATGACAAGTATTATATGCCTAAACATGTTTAAATATGTTGCATAATTAGTTAGGTGACAAATGTTTAGGTTACATATGCTTAAAATCCAATTATGCATGAAAAGGGCATTTTGGTAAATTACCTAAGACATATAAACTACCTATCATACAACTACTTAAACTAGGTGACCATAAGGTATAACCTCGGAAGGTTATTCCCTATGCAACTATGGTCACTAATCATGCTTGGTCGGATCCTAATGATCGACCAAACGGGTCGAGTTCGAAAGTCTAAGCGGTTGTTTAGACCGCTTAACTTACGACCCTAAACAAGCACTAAACTAAAAGTGACGAGCTAAGCATGTTAAAACATGCTTAACTAAGTTAGGAAACAGGTTTTTGTTGGTGCATTCATCTGTCGTCTTCGTCTTATGTCGAGTCTCGAGTTCGTTGCAATGCTGAACAAGAGTGATGACATCATATATGACATCATTGGATGACATCATACAGATGACATCATCCATTGCATCATGGAAGCATCATTACATAAAGACAAATCAGAAGTCAGATTGTATATGAAATATGAGATTTATGATGTAACCGTTTGAATTTGACATGTACGTTTGAAGTCAATGCATGACCGTTTGAAGTGTCATGACCGTTTGAAGAGTGGTGTGTCACCTTCAAACGGTCAGGGGTCTCTCCCTATAAATAGGCTTCAAGCTGTCATCATTTGTAACATTCTAGATTCCGACGCCGAGGTTCTGTCGAGGTGTCTCTGTACTGTAAATCGTTCAAGATCAATAAACAAGACATTTATTAGTGAATACAAGCTAAACGAAGACCGAATCAATGAATTCCGTCTCTGATTCTGTCTGAGCACTCTTCTGATCGACTCGTTAGGTCGTTTCACGATCCTACATGTGGTATCAGAGCTCAGGAGGAAGAGTTCTTACCGTTTAGCTCGTTTTCACTAGCAAATTCTGATTTTCTACACCTTCTTTTCAAAACTGAACAAGTTTTCACGGTTAAAATCGGCTAAAACTTTCACAATGTGTGCGTAATTGTATTTTAACAAATCCTTGAAAGTTTCAGCTTAAAATTCAAAGTAAAAATGGTAAAAATGAACAGAAAACTGGTTCCCGTTTGAACGTAACCTGACCCTACCGTTTGAAACTGGTCGTGACCGTTTGAATCTGACCCCATACAGTTTGAAACTGAACTGACCGTTTGAAACTGCCACCTTACAGTTTGAAAATGCACATGACAGTTTGAAAGTTACACCTTACCGTTTGAAAATGCACATGACTGTTTGAAAGTTGCCATCGTGACCGTTTGAAACTGTCCATCCCGTTTGAAGCTAGCCATCCAGTTTGAAAGTGGTTCAGTGTTTCACGTGATAGTACATCGTTTTGTGTGAAACATTAAACAAGGGTGTTAGTGCATGTGATTTTATCGAAAGTGTATTGTAAAGTGTGAACCGCTTGAAAACATATATCGAATTGTGTGTAACATTTTACAAGTTGTCGGAAGTTGGGAAAAGATATCTCGTGTCTTGTGTCAGTCTACATGAAGTGATCAGTATCTTTTATCAGTTCACGTGATATTTCTGTCCACATTGTGCCTCAGTCTAATTCAAAGGTTGCATGTGTTGTTGTCAGTTTCAATAAAAAAAGGGGGTCTCGGTCAAATAAAAATAACTCAGTCCAATAAATCAATATTGGTTATAGGGATTGTTTAGTTCAAGACTTTAATTGACTAAAGAAATTGAAAGGTAAATTGTTATGTGAGCACCGACCCACTTATCTTGTGCGGCCCAATGCATGGTTGAGATTGTTAGACCCATGTGCTTCTTGGTTAAATAAAAAACAACAATATATCGTTTTGTGATTTCATGTGACTGTTGATCTTTCTAGACTTTGTGGGCCACGAGATATCATTTGGGCTAAGATCAAAAAGTTTGGGTTTGTTCAACAACTTGAATTGGTAGTTTTATTTGAGATAGATATTTTGTTTGAAAGGCGATCTAGTTTAAACTTGATATTTTGCTTAACGGGACTGTCTTGAAAAACGCGTTACCAAATCATGGATACCAATTTCTTTAATATGACTAAAGAAACATTTGATAGAATAAATGTACTAAAGAAAGAGTTTGACTTGTTTTCAGGTTGTCCAGGAGAAAGTACAAAGAGTATCATTGAGAGGTATAGCCATCTTGTTCGTTCATTGTCTGAGAAGGGTATTAAAAAGAACCAGGTGAATGGGTTGAAAAATTGGCCAATGCCATACCTCAACAAGAGTGGGGTACATATCTTTTGGATTTAAAAAGAACTGGAGAATACTCTGAATTGACAATTGGTCAATTCATTAACTTGAAGAACAGATGGAGAGAAATGCTGAGAAGAAAAGTGGAAAATCAATATTAAAGAAGAGTAAGAGTAAAGGTGTTCAAGTGGGAGAGGAACAGACTGAAGAAATTTCAGTTTTGAAAGACGAGAAGAAAGCTGATAAGAAACATATTTTTGATTTGCAGGAAAATTGTGAGAGGTTGAAATCTGAAAATGACAAACTGTTAAATGATTTAAACAGTTTGACATTAGAAAACGAGATTTTGAAAGAAAAGGAAAAAGAATTTGAAAATGAAAAATTGAAAGTTGAAAAAGATTTTCAAAGTCAAATGAAGATTTTAGAAGATGAGAAATCTGCTATTTTTAAAAATAATCTTGAAAAACAGATTGAAACAAACTCTCATCTTCAGAAAATCATTCGGCTTGAAAATGAAGCTGAAAAAGCTCGGATTAAAATCAAAGAGCTTGAAGAGAAATTAAAAGGTTTTGAGATTTCATCTGAGTTTCCCTGTCCAAAACCGATCAATTCTGTTCCAATAAGTGACAATGTCACAAACTTTGACAAAGTCAAAGTTGAAGATTGTGATGAGAAAACTGATGATGATGAGAAAAAGAAAACATTTTTGAAATTAAAAGAAATTTTTTGAGAAACTGTTCTACATTCTACTGAAAAAGGTGAATGCTCAACGCAAAAACCTGTAAAGAAGAGTATGGAACAAAAACAAAAGGATAAAAAAACGAAAAATCTTCAAAAAGAAAATAAAAGCTCATCAGTTCAATCATCCAATCGTGATAAAAAATCAAAAAAATTGGAAAATCAAAACTCAAAAATTGTTGGTAATAAGTGGTGCAGGTCGGACCACAGAGCTCAAAGGCCAAATCCAGCATACAGGAGGGATGATGATCACCACAAAGCCAGACAATGCTATGATCTGAGTGTTTGGTGTGATAGTGGTGATTGGTACGATAACAGAGTGTGTTACACTTGTGGTGTTCGAGGACACATTGCTGTTAACTGCCAGAATTGGAGTTATGAGACGAGAAGATGCTATAATTGCCAAATCAGAGGTCACATTGCCAGAGATTGCCCAATGAGATCAAAGGGAAGATCGAGGGCTGAATCTCAGAAAATGGCAAAGAAGAAACCAGTCAAAGTCGAAGCAAAGCCCAAAGAACAAAAGGTTCAAGAACCTAAAGTTCAGGAAATGAAAGTGAAGCTTTCTCAAGGGCAAAAAGACAGACTGAGAAAGAAGAGGAAGAAGGCGAGAGAGTATCTGTAGAAGATATTGTCCTCGGGTTCATCTGTTGGTAAAAATAAGAGTTCTAACGAATCGACTCCCTCGATGGCAAAGTCAAGCAAGACGAATTCATTGGATACAAATCTGATGACGAAAGAAGAAAAGAGGAAGAAGAAAATGGTCGGCGATGAATCTGACATGTTAAAGTCAGACAAGCCACCTTCAGGCGATGAATCTGACAGATCAAAGTCAGACAAGTCATGTGCAGGCAATGATTCTGGTACGGTAAAGCCAGAAGAGCCGGTAGTTGAGGTAAAAACTGAGAATTCAGGTTTAACAATGGATGATGCAAATTTTCCACCATTGTTGAACAAGAATTCAAAATCATCCAAGGACCTTCAGGCTTGGGTGAATCTATTTAAATGAAAAACCTGACTTGCCGGAGTTCCCAGGTTGGTAAGCGTGGAACATGAATCGGAACATTTCTTGAGAAATTCACGAAAGTGATTTCGATTTATAAGTGGTAAATCAGGGACATTAAATTGTACTTGATTTTCTACAAGTGATGTTTGTGGATTGATCTTACAAATGTTAGTTTTTACAAGTGATTGAAGAAAACAAAGTGATGAAAGATCCCCGAATTTGTGAAAAGACACACAAAACTTATTTTCCGGAAAAACCATTTTGATTAAATCAAACTTAAGTGTTTTGAAATCACTATGGGAAAATAGTTTGTTGTCAGGGGGAGTTCTGATTGTTCAAGCCAAGTGAATGGAGAATTGAAGTGATTCTCATCATGTTGTCTCGTTGTGTGACATTGTTTCAAAATCGTTTCCCAAGTGAACTAAATAATGATACGAAATATAGTATGATAAAAGCACTTATATATAAGATGTACCAACGGTGTATCTACCATGCTTTAATCATGCTACACCCGTCCCATTATCTAATCACAACCCAAAACCAATCGTTTAATCAAGTCTTTTATCTCGTTTAAGTCGTTTCAAATCGTTTAACTCGTCCCAAAATCGTTTTCCTTTTAATTGTGAAACTACTTTTGGTCGTCTCGCTAATAACATTCAAACCTTCGTGACTCGACTATCTCGTTTCTCGTATTAACAAACTACTAAAGGGTAAGTTAAAAATCATCAGATTCGGTCGTTACCTACATAACCCCCATACATAACCATGGGTGTAGTCTGATAACGGGATTTGTCAGATCCTATAGTACCATAACCTAATACTGGTCGGCTTGATCAATGCTAATGAATGTCATTCGTTATGTAAATACGTCCAACAAGTTTGTTCACATTATCGAAATTGTTAATAGTTTAATATAAACCATCTTTATCGTTTTTGAAACCATCGTTTAAATATCGAAATCATTTATTAAATATGAATCACCCCAAAACAATCAAAAATAGTAAAATAGGGGAACTATGTACTCACATTGAATAGAAGGGTATCCTTGATTTAAAGAACTTAGCGAAGCTCAGACAAACCAAGGAAATTCAAGTAGTACCTAGTAATCGGATCACTAGTAAATAAATCGACACCTAAATCGGAAGATTGGACAGAATGAGGTCTTGTAAACCAAATGAGTGTTGGAACTCATGTGATATGGTTTAACAAAGCCTACATTCTAAATCGGAACCTAACCTAAGTGCTTTCGACCCGTTACGACCCATTAAGGTAGCTTATGCTACGTTAATGCGTCGTTCGCGTAAAACGCGTTCGAAACGTCTAACTAGTCCTATGACAAGTATTATATGCCTAAACATGTTTAAATATGTTGCATAATTAGTTAGGTGACAAATGTTTAGGTTACATATGCTTAAAATCCAATTATGCATGAAAAGGGCATTTTGGTAAATTACCTAAGACATATAAACTACCTATCATACAACTACTTAAACTAGGTGACCATAAGGTATAACCTCGGAAGGTTATTCCCTATGCAACTATGGTCACTAATCATGCTTGGTCGGATCCTAATGATCGACCAAACGGGTCGAGTTCGAAAGTCTAAGCGGTTGTTTAGACCGCTTAACTTACGACCCTAAACAAGCACTAAACTAAAAGTGACGAGCTAAGCATGTTAAAACATGCTTAACTAAGTTAGGAAACAGGTTTTTGTTGGTGCATTCATCTGTCGTCTTCGTCTTATGTCGAGTCTCGAGTTCGTTGCAATGCTGAACAAGAGTGATGACATCATATATGACATCATTGGATGACATCATACAGATGACATCATCCATTGCATCATGGAAGCATCATTACATAAAGACAAATCAGAAGTCAGATTGTATATGAAATATGAGATTTATGATGTAACCGTTTGAATTTGACATGTACGTTTGAAGTCAATGCATGACCGTTTGAAGTGTCATGACCGTTTGAAGAGTGGTGTGTCACCTTCAAACGGTCAGGGGTCTCTCCCTATAAATAGGCTTCAAGCTGTCATCATTTGTAACATTCTAGATTCCGACGCCGAGGTTCTGTCGAGGTGTCTCTGTACTGTAAATCGTTCAAGATCAATAAACAAGACATTTATTAGTGAATACAAGCTAAACGAAGACCGAATCAATGAATTCCGTCTCTGATTCTGTCTGAGCACTCTTCTGATCGACTCGTTAGGTCGTTTCACGATCCTACATGTGGTATCAGAGCTCAGGAGGAAGAGTTCTTACCGTTTAGCTCGTTTTCACTAGCAAATTCTGATTTTCTACACCTTCTTTTCAAAACTGAACAAGTTTTCACGGTTAAAATCGGCTAAAACTTTCACAATGTGTGCGTAATTGTATTTTAACAAATCCTTGAAAGTTTCAGCTTAAAATTCAAAGTAAAAATGGTAAAAATGAACTGAAAACTGGTTCCCGTTTGAACGTAACCTGACCCTACCGTTTGAAACTGGTCGTGACCGTTTGAATCTGACCCCATACAGTTTGAAACTGAACTGACCGTTTGAAACTGCCACCTTACAGTTTGAAAATGCACATGACAGTTTGAAAGTTACACCTTACCGTTTGAAAATGCACATGACTGTTTGAAAGTTGCCATCGTGACCGTTTGAAACTGTCTATCCCGTTTGAAGCTAGCCATCCAGTTTGAAAGTGGTTCAGTGTTTCACGTGATAGTACATCGTTTTGTGTGAAACATTAAACAAGGGTGTTAGTGCATGTGATTTTATCGAAAGTGTATTGTAAAGTGTGAACCGCTTGAAAACATATATCGAATTGTGTGTAACATTTTACAAGTTGTCGGAAGTTGGGAAAAGATATCTCGTGTCTTGTGTCAGTCTACATGAAGTGATCAGTATCTTTTATCAGTTCACGTGATATTTCTGTCCACATTGTGCCTCAGTCTAATTCAAAGGTTGCATGTGTTGTTGTCAGTTTCAATAAAAAAAAGGGGGTCTCGGTCAAATAAAAATAACTCAGTCCAATAAATCAATATTGGTTATAGGGATTGTTTAGTTCAAGACTTTAATTGACTAAAGAAATTGAAAGGTAAATTGTTATGTGAGCACCGACCCACTTATCTTGTGCGGCCCAATGCATGGTTGAGATTGTTAGACCCATGTGCTTCTTGGTTAAATAAAAAACAACAATATATCGTTTTGTGATTTCATGTGACTGTTGATCTTTCTAGACTTTGTGGGCCACGAGATATCATTTGGGCTAAGATCAAAAAGTTTGGGTTTGTTCAACAACTTGAATTGGTAGTTTTATTTGAGATAGATATTTTGTTTGAAAGGCGATCTAGTTTAAACTTGATATTTTGCTTAACGGGACTGTCTTGAAAAACGCGTTACCAAATCATGGATACCAATTTCTTTAATATGACTAAAGAAACATTTGATAGAATAAATGTACTAAAGAAAGAGTTTGACTTGTTTTCAGGTTGTCCAGGAGAAAGTACAAAGAGTATCATTGAGAGGTATAGCCATCTTGTTCGTTCATTGTCTGAGAAGGGTATTAAAAAGAACCAGATGAATGGGTTGAAAAATTGGCCAATGCCATACCTCAACAAGAGTGGGGTACATATCTTTTGGATTTAAAAAGAACTGGAGAATACTCTGAATTGACAATTGGTCAATTCATTAACTTGAAGAACAGATGGAGAGAAATGCTGAGAAGAAAAGTGGAAAATCAATATTAAAGAAGAGTAAGAGTAAAGGTGTTCAAGTGGGAGAGGAACAGACTGAAGAAATTTCAGTTTTGAAAGACGAGAAGAAAGCTGATAAGAAACATATTTTTGATTTGCAGGAAAATTGTGAGAGGTTGAAATCTGAAAATGACAAACTGTTAAATGATTTAAACAGTTTGACATTAGAAAACGAGATTTTGAAAGAAAAGGAAAAAGAATTTGAAAATGAAAAATTGAAAGTTGAAAAAGATTTTCAAAGTCAAATGAAGATTTTAGAAGATGAGAAATCTGCTATTTTTAAAAATAATCTTGAAAAACAGATTGAAACAAACTCTCATCTTCAGAAAATCATTCGGCTTGAAAATGAAGCTGAAAAAGCTCGGATTAAAATCAAAGAGCTTGAAGAGAAATTAAAAGGTTTTGAGATTTCATCTGAGTTTCCCTGTCCAAAACCGATCAATTCTGTTCCAATAAGTGACAATGTCACAAACTTTGACAAAGTCAAAGTTGAAGATTGTGATGAGAAAACTGATGATGATGAGAAAAAGAAAACATTTTTGAAATTAAAAGAAATTTTTTGAGAAACTGTTCTACATTCTACTGAAAAAGGTGAATGCTCAACGCAAAAACCTGTAAAGAAGAGTATGGAACAAAAACAAAAGGATAAAAAAACGAAAAATCTTCAAAAAGAAAATAAAAGCTCATCAGTTCAATCATCCAATCGTGATAAAAAATCAAAAAAATTGGAAAATCAAAACTCAAAAATTGTTGGTAATAAGTGGTGCAGGTCGGACCACAGAGCTCAAAGGCCAAATCCAGCATACAGGAGGGATGATGATCACCACAAAGCCAGACAATGCTATGATCTGAGTGTTTGGTGTGATAGTGGTGATTGGTACGATAACAGAGTGTGTTACACTTGTGGTGTTCGAGGACACATTGCTGTTAACTGCCAGAATTGGAGTTATGAGACGAGAAGATGCTATAATTGCCAAATCAGAGGTCACATTGCCAGAGATTGCCCAATGAGATCAAAGGGAAGATCGAGGGCTGAATCTCAGAAAATGGCAAAGAAGAAACCAGTCAAAGTCGAAGCAAAGCCCAAAGAACAAAAGGTTCAAGAACCTAAAGTTCAGGAAATGAAAGTGAAGCTTTCTCAAGGGCAAAAAGACAGACTGAGAAAGAAGAGGAAGAAGGCGAGAGAGTATCTGTAGAAGATATTGTCCTCGGGTTCATCTGTTGGTAAAAATAAGAGTTCTAACGAATCGACTCCCTCGATGGCAAAGTCAAGCAAGACGAATTCATTGGATACAAATCTGATGACGAAAGAAGAAAAGAGGAAGAAGAAAATGGTCGGCGATGAATCTGACATGTTAAAGTCAGACAAGCCACCTTCAGGCGATGAATCTGACAGATCAAAGTCAGACAAGTCATGTGCAGGCAATGATTCTGGTACGGTAAAGCCAGAAGAGCCGGTAGTTGAGGTAAAAACTGAGAATTCAGGTTTAACAATGGATGATGCAAATTTTCCACCATTGTTGAACAAGAATTCAAAATCATCCAAGGACCTTCAGGCTTGGGTGAATCTATTTAAATGAAAAACCTGACTTGCCGGAGTTCCCAGGTTGGTAAGCGTGGAACATGAATCGGAACATTTCTTGAGAAATTCACGAAAGTGATTTCGATTTATAAGTGGTAAATCAGGGACATTAAATTGTACTTGATTTTCTACAAGTGATGTTTGTGGATTGATCTTACAAATGTTAGTTTTTACAAGTGATTGAAGAAAACAAAGTGATGAAAGATCCCCGAATTTGTGAAAAGACACACAAAACTTATTTTCCGGAAAAACCATTTTGATTAAATCAAACTTAAGTGTTTTGAAATCACTATGGGAAAATAGTTTGTTGTCAGGGGGAGTTCTGATTGTTCAAGCCAAGTGAATGGAGAATTGAAGTGATTCTCATCATGTTGTCTCGTTGTGTGACATTGTTTCAAAATCGTTTCCCAAGTGAACTAAATAATGATACGAAATATAGTATGATAAAAGCACTTATATATAAGATGTACCAACGGTGTATCTACCATGCTTTAATCATGCTACACCCGTCCCATTATCTAATCACAACCCAAAACCAATCGTTTAATCAAGTCTTTTATCTCGTTTAAGTCGTTTCAAATCGTTTAACTCGTCCCAAAATCGTTTTCCTTTTAATTGTGAAACTACTTTTGGTCGTCTCGCTAATAACATTCAAACCTTCGTGACTCGACTATCTCGTTTCTCGTATTAACAAACTACTAAAGGGTAAGTTAAAAATCATCAGATTCGGTCGTTACCTACATAACCCCCATACATAACCATGGGTGTAGTCTGATAACGGGATTTGTCAGATCCTATAGTACCATAACCTAATACTGGTCGGCTTGATCAATGCTAATGAATGTCATTCGTTATGTAAATACGTCCAACAAGTTTGTTCACATTATCGAAATTGTTAATAGTTTAATATAAACCATCTTTATCGTTTTTGAAACCATCGTTTAAATATCGAAATCATTTATTAAATATGAATCACCCCAAAACAATCAAAAACAGTAAAATAGGGGAACTATGTACTCACATTGAATAGAAGGGTATCCTTGATTTAAAGAACTTAGCGAAGCTCAGACAAACCAAGGAAATTCAAGTAGTACCTAGTAATCGGATCACTAGTAAATAAATCGACACCTAAATCGGAAGATTGGACAGAATGAGGTCTTGTAAACCAAATGAGTGTTGGAACTCATGTGATATGGTTTAACAAAGCCTACATTCTAAATCGGAACCTAACCTAAGTGCTTTCGACCCGTTACGACCCATTAAGGTAGCTTATGCTACGTTAATGCGTCGTTCGCGTAAAACGCGTTCGAAACGTCTAACTAGTCCTATGACAAGTATTATATGCCTAAACATGTTTAAATATGTTGCATAATTAGTTAGGTGACAAATGTTTAGGTTACATATGCTTAAAATCCAATTATGCATGAAAAGGGCATTTTGGTAAATTACCTAAGACATATAAACTACCTATCATACAACTACTTAAACTAGGTGACCATAAGGTATAACCTCGGAAGGTTATTCCCTATGCAACTATGGTCACTAATCATGCTTGGTCGGATCCTAATGATCGACCAAACGGGTCGAGTTCGAAAGTCTAAGCGGTTGTTTAGACCGCTTAACTTACGACCCTAAACAAGCACTAAACTAAAAGTGACGAGCTAAGCATGTTAAAACATGCTTAACTAAGTTAGGAAACAGGTTTTTGTTGGTGCATTCATCTGTCGTCTTCGTCTTATGTCGAGTCTCGAGTTCGTTGCAATGCTGAACAAGAGTGATGACATCATATATGACATCATTGGATGACATCATACAGATGACATCATCCATTGCATCATGGAAGCATCATTACATAAAGACAAATCAGAAGTCAGATTGTATATGAAATATGAGATTTATGATGTAACCGTTTGAATTTGACATGTACGTTTGAAGTCAATGCATGACCGTTTGAAGTGTCATGACCGTTTGAAGAGTGGTGTGTCACCTTCAAACGGTCAGGGGTCTCTCCCTATAAATAGGCTTCAAGCTGTCATCATTTGTAACATTCTAGATTCCGACGCCGAGGTTCTGTCGAGGTGTCTCTGTACTGTAAATCGTTCAAGATCAATAAACAAGACATTTATTAGTGAATACAAGCTAAACGAAGACCGAATCAATGAATTCCGTCTCTGATTCTGTCTGAGCACTCTTCTGATCGACTCGTTAGGTCGTTTCACGATCCTACATGTGGTATCAGAGCTCAGGAGGAAGAGTTCTTACCGTTTAGCTCGTTTTCACTAGCAAATTCTGATTTTCTACACCTTCTTTTCAAAACTGAACAAGTTTTCACGGTTAAAATCGGCTAAAACTTTCACAATGTGTGCGTAATTGTATTTTAACAAATCCTTGAAAGTTTCAGCTTAAAATTCAAAGTAAAAATGGTAAAAATGAACTGAAAACTGGTTCCCGTTTGAACGTAACCTGACCCTACCGTTTGAAACTGGTCGTGACCGTTTGAATCTGACCCCATACAGTTTGAAACTGAACTGACCGTTTGAAACTGCCACCTTATAGTTTGAAAATGCACATGACAGTTTGAAAGTTACACCTTACCGTTTGAAAATGCACATGACTGTTTGAAAGTTGCCATCGTGACCGTTTGAAACTGTCTATCCCGTTTGAAGCTAGCCATCCAGTTTGAAAGTGGTTCAGTGTTTCACGTGATAGTACATCGTTTTGTGTGAAACATTAAACAAGGGTGTTAGTGCATGTGATTTTATCGAAAGTGTATTGTAAAGTGTGAACCGCTTGAAAACATATATCGAATTGTGTGTAACATTTTACAAGTTGTCGGAAGTTGGGAAAAGATATCTCGTGTCTTGTGTCAGTCTACATGAAGTGATCAGTATCTTTTATCAGTTCACGTGATATTTCTGTCCACATTGTGCCTCAGTCTAATTCAAAGGTTGCATGTGTTGTTGTCAGTTTCAATAAAAAAAAGGGGGTCTCGGTCAAATAAAAATAACTCAGTCCAATAAATCAATATTGGTTATAGGGATTGTTTAGTTCAAGACTTTAATTGACTAAAGAAATTGAAAGGTAAATTGTTATGTGAGCACCGACCCACTTATCTTGTGCGGCCCAATGCATGGTTGAGATTGTTAGACCCATGTGCTTCTTGGTTAAATAAAAAACAACAATATATCGTTTTGTGATTTCATGTGACTGTTGATCTTTCTAGACTTTGTGGGCCACGAGATATCATTTGGGCTAAGATCAAAAAGTTTGGGTTTGTTCAACAACTTGAATTGGTAGTTTTATTTGAGATAGATATTTTGTTTGAAAGGCGATCTAGTTTAAACTTGATATTTTGCTTAACGGGACTGTCTTGAAAAACGCGTTACCAAATCATGGATACCAATTTCTTTAATATGACTAAAGAAACATTTGATAGAATAAATGTACTAAAGAAAGAGTTTGACTTGTTTTCAGGTTGTCCAGGAGAAAGTACAAAGAGTATCATTGAGAGGTATAGCCATCTTGTTCGTTCATTGTCTGAGAAGGGTATTAAAAAGAACCAGATGAATGGGTTGAAAAATTGGCCAATGCCATACCTCAACAAGAGTGGGGTACATATCTTTTGGATTTAAAAAGAACTGGAGAATACTCTGAATTGACAATTGGTCAATTCATTAACTTGAAGAACAGATGGAGAGAAATGCTGAGAAGAAAAGTGGAAAATCAATATTAAAGAAGAGTAAGAGTAAAGGTGTTCAAGTGGGAGAGGAACAGACTGAAGAAATTTCAGTTTTGAAAGACGAGAAGAAAGCTGATAAGAAACATATTTTTGATTTGCAGGAAAATTGTGAGAGGTTGAAATCTGAAAATGACAAACTGTTAAATGATTTAAACAGTTTGACATTAGAAAACGAGATTTTGAAAGAAAAGGAAAAAGAATTTGAAAATGAAAAATTGAAAGTTGAAAAAGATTTTCAAAGTCAAATGAAGATTTTAGAAGATGAGAAATCTGCTATTTTTAAAAATAATCTTGAAAAACAGATTGAAACAAACTCTCATCTTCAGAAAATCATTCGGCTTGAAAATGAAGCTGAAAAAGCTCGGATTAAAATCAAAGAGCTTGAAGAGAAATTGAAAGGTTTTGAGATTTCATCTGAGTTTCCCTGTCCAAAACCGATCAATTCTGTTCCAATAAGTGACAATGTCACAAACTTTGACAAAGTCAAAGTTGAAGATTGTGATGAGAAAACTGATGATGATGAGAAAAAGAAAACATTTTTGAAATTAAAAGAAATTTTTTGAGAAACTGTTCTACATTCTACTGAAAAAGGTGAATGCTCAACGCAAAAACCTGTAAAGAAGAGTATGGAACAAAAACAAAAGGATAAAAAAACGAAAAATCTTCAAAAAGAAAATAAAAGCTCATCAGTTCAATCATCCAATCGTGATAAAAAATCAAAAAAATTGGAAAATCAAAACTCAAAAATTGTTGGTAATAAGTGGTGCAGGTCGGACCACAGAGCTCAAAGGCCAAATCCAGCATACAGGAGGGATGATGATCACCACAAAGCCAGACAATGCTATGATCTGAGTGTTTGGTGTGATAGTGGTGATTGGTACGATAACAGAGTGTGTTACACTTGTGGTGTTCGAGGACACATTGCTGTTAACTGCCAGAATTGGAGTTATGAGACGAGAAGATGCTATAATTGCCAAATCAGAGGTCACATTGCCAGAGATTGCCCAATGAGATCAAAGGGAAGATCGAGGGCTGAATCTCAGAAAATGGCAAAGAAGAAACCAGTCAAAGTCGAAGCAAAGCCCAAAGAACAAAAGGTTCAAGAACCTAAAGTTCAGGAAATGAAAGTGAAGCTTTCTCAAGGGCAAAAAGACAGACTGAAAAAGAAGAGGAAGAAGGCGAGAGAGTATCTGTAGAAGATATTGTCCTCGGGTTCATCTGTTGGTAAAAATAAGAGTTCTAACGAATCGACTCCCTCGATGGCAAAGTCAAGCAAGACGAATTCATTGGATACAAATCTGATGACGAAAGAAGAAAAGAGGAAGAAGAAAATGGTCGGCGATGAATCTGACATGTTAAAGTCAGACAAGCCACCTTCAGGCGATGAATCTGACAGATCAAAGTCAGACAAGTCATGTGCAGGCAATGATTCTGGTACGGTAAAGCCAGAAGAGCCGGTAGTTGAGGTAAAAACTGAGAATTCAGGTTTAACAATGGATGATGCAAATTTTCCACCATTGTTGAACAAGAATTCAAAATCATCCAAGGACCTTCAGGCTTGGGTGAATCTATTTAAATGAAAAACCTGACTTGCCGGAGTTCCCAGGTTGGTAAGCGTGGAACATGAATCGGAACATTTCTTGAGAAATTCACGAAAGTGATTTCGATTTATAAGTGGTAAATCAGGGACATTAAATTGTACTTGATTTTCTACAAGTGATGTTTGTGGATTGATCTTACAAATGTTAGTTTTTACAAGTGATTGAAGAAAACAAAGTGATGAAAGATCCCCGAATTTGTGAAAAGACACACAAAACTTATTTTCCGGAAAAACCATTTTGATTAAATCAAACTTAAGTGTTTTGAAATCACTATGGGAAAATAGTTTGTTGTCAGGGGGAGTTCTGATTGTTCAAGCCAAGTGAATGGAGAATTGAAGTGATTCTCATCATGTTGTCACTTTTATTGTACAGCTTGTTTCAAATTTTCCCAGAAAATCAAAATTGAGACATATTTTGATTTTAGGGGGAGTAAAAATTTTTAAAAAATTAGAAAATTTGAAAATGTCAAAAACATTGAAAAATTTAAAAATGAGTTTTGTTGTGACAAAGAGGAAATGATAGTACATCAGTGGACTGTCACAACATGCTAAAGAATTGTTTAGATAAAATGTGATAAACAATCTCACTGTGGATGTGTCAGTAGGTTTTTACACATTTAGTAAATTGTGACGAGATATAAACATAAATTTCAAACTTGCTTGTTCTGTGGGTTAACACAAACTTGGATATATAGGTAACCCCTGAAATCTTGTTTGAAAGGTCCCTTATTCTGAGATACTAGGTCTTTATGCTCAGTGATATCTGGGGTATTATCCCGGGACTTCTGCTGAAAGAAATTTCTGACCTAGTCCCCGGATAATGCTTTCTGCAAATGCTTGAAACATAGCATCGCCCTCAGCAAGCTGATGAAACAATAAAATTGATAGTCGCTGCTGTTGTAATGCAAAAGATCCTCTAAAGGGGACACACCAAAAGTCGAAGCCGTCATCTCTCTGCGTATCGAAAGATCGACCTGAGCTCTCACGGTCCTCGCACTATAATTTATTCCCTTACAGATATCATCTGTGGTATACTCACCTGTAAGACTGAATATTGGGATCTGGATACGGGAGTATATTCAAGTAGTGGGACACACGGATAAGTTCAAGAGCTTAAAACATTAACCTCGTATCTCGGATTAATTGAACTTTGTGTGAAAATTTAAGTGGATCAATATACTGACAATCTAGGTGAATCGTTTAGAGCTGAAAATGTTTAAAGCTTAACGGTGCTAGTGATTGGTCACATAAACTGATATGATCCTCTTACACAAACTCACAAAAATATTGTTTGTAAATATTTCTTTACTGCATTGCATTTCATTTCAAAAATCCAAAAAGATTTTTGGAGTGTTTTAGCATAAATTTTTGAAAATACAAAAAGATTTTCGACAACAGATGTTGAAGAGCTGATTTTCGAAATTTCAAGTGCTGAACATGATGAACAGGTTTGGGAGTGTGTGTGCTGAATTGTGAAATTTATTTTGAAAAAGAAAGTTAGATTAGTTAATCAAGGTCATTAATTTGAACTTGGTGTAACTATTTCTAGTAAGTTTTTCTTATTGTTTTAAGTAAAAACTTATGTGGTGGTGAGAAAATGTGTGCAGGAAATGAGCTTATCAGAGATAAAGCCAGGGATTGATTTCAAGGTGATAGCTAATTCCAGACGGCGATCCCATTATGATGAAAGGGGGAGTCTGACGAGGCTAGATCCAAAGAGAAGATCCAGGTATATGCGAAGAAAGAAAAGAGACTGATAAAGACTGAAGATGCGAAGACTCGACACTTAAGACTCGTCAACATCTGAGGGGGAGTCTGTTGGTGCATTCATCTGTCGTCTTCGTCTTATGTCGAGTCTCGGGTTCGTTGCAATGCTGAACAAGAGTGATGACATCATATATGACATCATTGGATGACATAATACAGATGACATCATCCATTGCATCATGGAAGCATCATTACATAAAGACAAATCAGAAGTCAGATTGTATATGAAATATGAGATTTATGATGTAACCGTTTGAATTTGACATGTACGTTTGAAGTCAATGCATGACCGTTTGAAGTGTCATGACCGTTTGAAGAGTGGTGTGTCACCTTCAAACGGTCAGGGGTCTCTCCCTATAAATAGGCTTCAAGCTGTCATCATTTGTAACATTCTAGATTCCGACGCCGAGGTGCTGTCGAGGTGTCTCTGTACTGTAAATCGTTCAAGATCAATAAACAAGACATTTATTAGTGAATACAAGCTAAACGAAGACCGAATCAATGAATTCCGCCTCTGATTCTGTCTGAGCACTCTTCTGATCGACTCGTTAGGTCGTTTCACGATCCTACAGTTTTGATATCAAAACAAAGTGTTTTGATACCCAAGAGTAGTTTGGTTGCAAAATACGCTTAAATGTGCATTTTGACCGAAACTACGACTCGTCACTACGCCTAGTTGTAACACCTCGAAAATTCACGTCCTATAATGTGGTGACACGTGTCATAAGTTTGAGCGTGTGAAAGAATGTTCTGAAAGGACTAAAGTTGACAATCATGGAAAGTATGTAAATATACGAGTTCTAAATGTCAACAGTGAATAAATATATTGTACATTAACCCTACTTGATGCTCATACCTTCAAACGAATAAATCATGGATCATACGAAGCTAAATATGAAAGAAAGTGAGAGATTACAAACTACAGGGGTTAAATGTGTCAACATGTTTAAGTTATACTTCTGAGTGACCTTTTGACAAACCCGAAGCTTTGTAACGATTAATTATGCTCACTAGAATGCACGATAAAAATTTCATAAAGTTTCGTTATCGTATGAGAAAGTTATGATCAAATTCGTATGCGAGGGGTTAAAGCGTTAACGTTGAAAATTATGACTTTTCGGGTTAACCGGAAGTGACCAGGGACTTGGCAAAGTGGGTACAAGTCTTAAAGCCCTTGTAGGTAAATAAGAAGGGGTCAAATTGCAAGAAATAAGCTTAGTTGACCTTTCGAAGAGCCAAGGGGCAAGATGCAAAAACTTGAAAATGTTTAATTCTGATTTCAAGGCCCAAGCGGGCCGCGTAAGAGATGTTAACATCTTACGCGGGCCGCGTCAGACGCCCAGTATTAGAAAAACAAGCCAGCAGCCTGTAAACGCGCATAATCGACCCAAAACAGATATTTTCTCATCATGGGCGACCCCTAAGTGCCTCCTAGAACCTTAGGGACATGTGTTGATGATCAGGAACCATTAATAGTGTTGTGTGTCAACCATCCAATGTGATTAAATCACTATAAAAGGGCCTTGTGTTGCAACAAGTTCTTCACACCTTCCATCTGCACTTTGGAGCATTTCTAGAGCTAAAGACTTCTCTCTAAGCTTCACAAATCGTACATAGGACTTCAGTAAGTTTGCTTATCCTTCCTTAGTTAAGTTTTTGCTTAGTTTTAGCTTAAAAGTCAAACCGTCGTAATTAACGGTTGACTTCAAGATTAATCACCAATGGTCCAGTGATTAGTCGAATTGAAAGTAGTTATAAGTTGGTAATTATGTGGGTAATAAACCCTTAAAAGGGTTCCCCCTGATTCCCACTCTAACTAGGTCAAATGTCGGGTCAAACTTGTTATTAAAAAGTCAACAGGATACTTATTTTCTAATTTATGCATAATTAGCAATGTAGAACACATACAACCTGTTTGATCATTAATATAACTTAGTAATTAGTATAAGAACATGTCTAAACATGTTCAACCCGACAATTTACTGTTTAGACCCGGTTCGGAACCGAAAGTCGCAAAGCTTTGACTTTTGCTTTGACTTCAGTTCTGACCCGTTTAGGTATGATTTAGAAATACCTTGGAGCTCTATTTGGACCAGGTTACATGCTAGTATAACCCTCTGTGATTATACACCATGGTTCATTAGTTAACCAATTAATACGCATGATTCCGTTAATTGCTCATATGTTGACCATTATGCCCTTTTCACCTTAAAACGTGATTTTTGAAAATATAAAAGAATAGAAACCTTAGTTACTGAAATATAAACTTCTACCCAAAGTTTGACATCAGTTTGAGGTGTAGTTTGAGAGTTATGCTCATTAGCGTAAATTGAAAGCTTTATGTTAATTAAACGACATAATTAGCGTATGGCCTATCTAAGACTACTTTTTGATATCAAACTTATTACCCACTGATGTAATATATTATTTTGGGATTTTTGAAGATTTTTAATTAATTTTAGGCTGAGCATAACTTATAGTCGTAGGCTTAATCCGGTAATTGTCGGTTTTGCCCTTACGGGCTATAAAATGAGTTTTACATATCTAATTGACTCCAAACCTTTTGCTATTGATTACATATGATAAATAAATTATTTTAAGCCTTCTGGAATAATAAAAATATCAGCTTTATGTATAGAACCGGAAATGGCTTCTAATCACCTTTTTAAGCGATTTTAACGCATAGTATGTACTAGAACTATTTTAAACATACAAGGGTTGATACCTACTGATATTTTGGGCGAATTATAATATTTTAATAGTAAGCAAAAGTTGTTTAACTCATACTTCAGTTTTGAGCTTTACGGCTTATGTGAAATTACCAAAATGCCCCTACGGTGCATAGTTTGGTTATAATTGATAAATTTCACATATATACTTTACCCTACTGTTATAACTTAGTAAACTAAGTATTTTTGCTGATTATATCAGACCTGTAGCTCATGTTAATACTTAGACTCTTTTATAACCTTGAAAATGACCAAACTACCCCTACGAGGCATAGTTTGTGTTTAAATTCGTTTCGAGCATAATAAAAGACATCTTACTGATGTCACAGCATATTTGAAGCATATTAACTTAGGAAACCTGTATATGGCTCTTATGAATATCCGTTACGCTTATTACGCGTTCGGTTCGGTTTATGTAACTAGTTTGCATAAATTAGCCGAAACGGGTCAAACCTTATCGGTTTTATATCAAAATCCAGAATGTGTATGAAATACCCATATTAAGCAAGTCTCCGAACTTGTTGGGTCTAAATCACATTCTATTCCGGTCTTCGCCTAATCGTGCGTTTGAACCGTATAATTAACCGGTCTAAGCTTAGGCTTAATTAAAGACCGTTATCATTCTAATTGGTTATTTATACCATTATTCCAGACTAGAGCCTTCCGGTAAATTGTACCTACGCTTACTTAAGTGAATACGGCTGAGTTATTATAATTCTCGCTATTTAAGACAGGAGCTAGCTCAGGTAAATACTCTTAACTTATTTTCCCTATTACGGGCTTGGGATACGGTAATATAAATACCGCATGGTCAGGTATGGAATTCAAAGACCAATAAGTCGGGAAATCCAAATAACCTGTTTTAATTCGTATTGCTTGACTGAAACATTGGGGATTAATGCGACCGTGTCCTGGATATCCTTGACTCATTAAATGCAATGGCCACGACCTAAGCACGGGGTGTAGGCATACACCTGACAGATGCCATATGTTTATTAATTAATTATACCCAATAAGGGATTCCCAATAAGGGAATAGTGGTGTGTCGGTTAATCATGAACCGGCATAGAACCGGGCCCCGTATGTAGGGCAAGTTATGTAAAACTGATAACATGAAATATAGTTTGTCCCAAGTATAAAAGATTAATTTTGCCTTGTGCATTTTAATCAAAGTCTCAAAACATCTTCGTGCCTTGAGCACCTAAACCAATTTTCACAGACATTTTCAAATGAGTCGGTTGAGTGTATTTACCAGTGAAAACTGACGTATTTTCAAAAGTCTAAGTGACAGGTACAAGTACGTAATAGGCTGGAAGCTGCTCAGGACGTTAATAAGGAATCTTGCAAGTTCTAGGCGTCTAAAGTCTGTTGAACAATATTTATGTTTTAAGATCCGCCTGTGGATCCTTTACTTTCCGTTCTAATACTTGATATTACTTTATATTCGGATTGTAATATATTCATCTTTTGCTTCCGCTGTGCATTTATATATTGTGTTGTTTGACTATGATGATATCAACTACGTCACGATACTCCCTCACCGGGCCCACCGGTTGACACGTGGAAATTCGGGGTGTGACACTAGTCAACGTGGTAATCAGTAGGTATAGTCACAAGGGACTATAACCATCGTGATCACGCTCACGTTGCAAAGTTTAAAGAAACTTTGTGTTGACCATTGATTGGTCAAAGCTGAAAGTCAAACACCGTTTGACTTTCTCGCTAGGAAAGCGATAAAAGAACGAAGGAAGCTTACAAAGGGTCCTTGCTAGGGAGAACTTGATCTAAATCACTCAGGTATGAAACAAAGGCTCCAACTTAGAGTGTAATTCAGATCAAGGGTGAATGAAATGAGAAGATGGCATGGCTATTTATACTTGTGCATGATGAACAAGATCAAGACAAGTGTTTGTGTGGCCAAGAAGCAGGAAATCCTAGCCATCCAAGTGTTATGTGCAGCTTAGAAGCCTTGGAGAGGTGTTAACTTGGTCCCCAAAACATGAAAATTGCATACAAGGGCCTCAAGAACGAGCTGGGAGGCTGCTGTGAAGTTTCTGCTGAACTGGGCACTTTTAGGCGCCCCGCGTAAGCTGAGGGACAGGCTTACGCGGCCCGCGTCCTATCTGCAGATCAGCAACAATTTCCATTTTAACAGCTTTAGTCCCTACACTTGTTTGAGCTCAGTTTTGGCACTTTTAACACCCGTTAAGCAATTTTCAAGGCTCTACAAGGTGGTCAAAGTATAGAGGACTCAAAATATGCTCGGAAAACTCTCGGATGTTGGCTCGTTTGGTCGTATGGTCATGCTATTCGTCAAATTACGACGAAACTCAAACGGACGCGAAAACGATCCAAATTAAGCGACGAATGGAATTTTTGCATGCCGATCACTAAAATAAAAATATTTTAGTGTGTACAAAAATTTTGGATGTCCAGATGTGGTCAGAACGTAAGATATGCGCGTAAATGCAACTTACGTCGTTTTGATACTTTTAGTCCCTGTAAGATCAAATAAGCATGTTTTCGCACACCGAACCATTCAAAGCTTATTTCTAAGCTATGTTTAGGTTATTTACGGTATGTTTAGCTTATGATCAAGTTCCGGACTGTTCATTACTATGCAAATCGGCATAGTTTCGCAGTTTGACACAAATAGTCCCTGTGAGTGAGTAAACTTGTTTTCAACACACCAAACCATCCAAAACTTATATCTAAGTTATGTAAAGGTTGTTTAATGTATGTTAAGCCTATGTCACTATTCCGGAGTGTTTGTCGCGTTAAACTGACTGCGTTTACGCACCAGTTTGCGTATAAGTTTCCAGAAAGCGATTTAAAGCTTGAAATCGGGATCGAATCAAATCGTAAAATCATCAAACACAAATACACATATAATAACACCAAAACACATTGTTTTATTGATAATTAACATTGTTTTACATTGTACATCGATTACAGAGCACAGTTGTCACACAGGTTGAAATTAATAGTAGCAGGAGGATGTTTTCAGCAGGGTTTGGTTTAGAGATTGAGGTGGATTCTAGCAATTCTTGGAGCGATCTTTGGTCATCCATGAATTGTTGGTGTGGGTGCATTCTTGAGAGTGAATTGAGAGTTAGTGTGGGTGAATTGAGAGTGAAATGGTTAGATATATAGTTATAAATTTATAATGATGGTGGGTGTAAATTTTATGAAGGTTTAAACTTAAAGGTGAAGTGATCAGATACTTTTAAATTTAAAAGGGTAAATTACACTTTTCGTCCTTTATGTTTGTATCAGATTGCAATGGATGAATTTAACTTCAATAATTACAATCATAATATTTTATTTGTTAAAAAGATTACACCATTGATCCTTTAACACTAACCCAGTTTAAATTTTCTAGTTAAGTCTAGTCATGTGACTTGCACATGAGGGTAGACGAGTAATTTTACTCCTTTAATTAAAATATATTTTTTACAAAATTAAAAAAAAAATTAAGCATTAAATAATTATATATAATAAAAGAATTAAAAATTAACTTAGGACTCTTATGGATAATACAAGTTGAATTTCATGTGATTTTTGTTCATTCATCATTTATGGCTAAGTGGGTTTCTATTCAGTATTTAGGGCATGTTTGGCTAAGCTTTTCAAAACAATTTATTGGCTTATTGACTTATCAAAAAGCCAATAAGTTGTTTTTGTGTTTTGCTAAGCCAAAAGTCCTTTTAGAAATGACTTTTTGCAAAGAAGAAAAAGGAGGTTTCAAGAAGTCACAATATTGTGACTTCTTGGCCAGCTTTTAACTTTTTAAACTACAAATTACCAATATACCCTTTTTTTATCCCCTTATATCTAAAAGAATGCCCATTTTAGTCATTTTAAATCAATAAGCTAATCCAAACACTTTTTTTAAAAACTCCTTTTTAAAAAGTTCTTTTCCCAAAAGTCCTTTTTAACTATAGTAAGCTTATCTCATCGTGCATTGTCAAAATTGGAATCCCCATGTAATCATATATCCATTTTGCTGCTCAGATATAAACATAAAAACAAATTAATGGATGAACATTATACCAACCTAATTCCTTACATCTAAACACTAAAAAACCCAACAACCAACCACCCGCTTCGTCGTTTTCTGCCGTCTTCACCCGCACATTCTTCGCTCTGGTGATTTTCCGCACCTGTTTCGTAATCTATGACACAACAGCAAGTTAATTTTCAGTTAATTTTTTTGCAAACAAGTTGAGACTCCAAAATCAGATCTATCCATTTGCTCTCGATTATCGATCAGATCTAGAGGTAGAGGATGAGATCGAGAGATACTAGGGAGAGATAGAACCTGAACTCAAATCTAGGTTTTTCAACGACCGCCGTCCACCAAATCCTGTCGCCTGCCTAACCTTAGATCTAGAGGTAGAGGATGAAATCGATTCGTTGGATTGTTACTCAAATCCCGTCGTCGACAACCAAATTCTGTCGTCTACATCGTTTCTGAGGGTGGTGGTGAAGAGGTAGGCTTTTTTTTTATTGTGGTGGTCAGGGGTCAATTCGTGGATGAAGACGGTATCTCTTTGGTGTGGTGGAAGTTAGAGAGAGAAAACGAGCAGTGATAGAGAGAAGGATAGTAGAGAGATGAGAGTTACAAGGGGAGATGAAACAAGGGTGAAAATACTTAATTGCCCTCGTATGAGATGCACGTTACTTCACTTAAAGTTAAAAGGGTAAATTACTTTTTGAGTCCATGTGTTTTATAGGTTTTAACCACTTGAGTTCAAAATCAAAATGTTTAACGTCCTGAGTCCTTATAACCACTTTTCTTAACCATTTGAGTCCAAATTTCTAACTTTGTTTGAATTTTCTGTTAACTTTTCATTAAAAGACTAAAATGCCCCTACATAATATTATTATTATTAATAATTGTTAACTGTGATTCTCCAAATTGGGGGTTTTCAATTAGATTCTGTTCATCTAAACCCTTCTAAAACCCTAACCATTTTCTCTTCACAATTCTCATCACATGTGATGCAATCATCACCAAAATCACATCAATTCAGTCCACCCAAACTCAATTCATGCTCCATTGCATCCGACACAAATATCTTCATCACTATTGTGGTAAATATTGCCACATCTTGTTCGCTCCAGCCTGAAATGCAGATGGATGGGGTGTCATAAATGCAGATGGATCGCGTCGTTTTGCTCCATTTTTTTATTTTTTCCGTCTTTTAAACAAGTTTCTCTTCAAGAAGCTTGTCTTTCTCTGCCTGTGGTTTTGAAAAAAGAAAAACATTTTTAAGGATTCCTATAGAAACTTATTAAAAGAAAAAGAAACCACTATGCAAGTTGATTTATTATCAATTATGTGTATACGTACCTTCAGTGTCTTAATTTCTTTCAGTAGTTTCTCATTCAATTCTTTGTAATCCTGTGATTCAGCTCAGATAAAATCATCCCCACACATCTCCATCACCAAATATGATATGGAGACAAAACAAATGGGTCTCTGATATGGTTACCAGCCATTGATTTCACATCTCCATCACCAAATCTGATATGGAGACAAAACAAATGGGTCTCTAATATGGTTAGCAGCCATTGATTTAGACGATCGCTATTGACCAGTGTTATATATCCACCCAACCAATTTAGAGAATCACAGGTTAACAATCGGCCCCTCTCCTTCCTCCTCCGATCTTTCTCTCTCTCCTGCGCTTAACTGCCGCCGCACGCCACCACCTGTTGGTGGTGGTTGGCCGTCTAACCGAGGGTAACAGGGAGGTGTTGGGGGTTTACAGGGGTGCGTGTGGCTCACCGGAGAAGAAGAATGGCAGCTGGGGTGTGTGGGTGGTTGTCGCCGGTGAACAAGAAGACGCCAGAGATCGCCATAGGTGCGACTCCGGTCGCCTGAGTTGCAACAGAGAAAGAGGGGGTTTAGGTGAACGGGTTGTAAGGGTGGCGCTTGTCGAAGAAGATAGTCGGAGCTCCGATCTCCGGTCACCGGTGTGTACTCGAGAGAAAACAGAGAGTGGGTAAAGAAGGAGGTTGCAGTTTGTGGTTTTTATAAGGGGATTTGGGAGAGATGTAAGAACTTTTAGGTTTTTATAAGGGTAAAGGAGATAGAGGGGCATTTTAGTCTTTTAATAGAAAACTAACAGAAAATATGGATGGTGTTAGAAATTTGGACTCAAATGGTTAAGGAAAATGCTTATAGGGACTCAGGTCGTTAAACTTTTTGTTTTTGGACTCAACTAGTTAAAACCCATAAAACACAGGGACTCAAAAAGTAATTTACCCAAGTTAAAAATTAATCAAGTTAGTGTTAAAGGATCAATGGTGTAATGTTTTTAACAAAAAAAGGATTGCGTCTGTAATTGTTAACGTTAAAGGTCATACACTGCAATTACAATTTGTTACAAACATAAAGGACGAAAATTGTAAATTACCCAATTTAAAATTTACATTATGATTCTGTTTTTTAAATGAGTTGTGTGGTGTGTGTGGGGGTGGGGATGGGGGGATTTAATTCGTAATGTATATATTTCTTTAATTCTCCGCTTCTACTATTCATGCCACAGGACTCCATCCGGTTTATGCGGGGGATATGCTCTTAGTTATATAGAAAATAGAGATGATAACATATAAAACCCAACAAACAAAATATGGCATATTGGTCATATCTAAACAAGAAACGACTTTTGTAATTTACTTGTACCTTTCTGATGGGATTTTATATTTTATGTTTAAAATCCATACTCTTACCATCGAATGAGGCATCAACTCCATGTAAATAAAAAGGAGGGCAAAAGGCTTGCGCATTAGATATATCAATGGAGGGAAAAGTAAACAATATTGCTCCAGCAATCGGCATCGATCTTGGAACAACGTATTCCTGTGTTGCGGTCTCGAACCATGGTCGAATCGAAATCATACCCAACGAGCAAGGCTATAGAACCACACCTTCTACCGTTGCCTTCGTTGATGCAGAACGTCTCATTGGTGATGGGGCCAAGAACCAAGTGGCCATGAACCCTGCTAACACTATATTTGGTTAGTTTAGTATGTAAGGATTAAATACAAGTGAGTCCTAATATATAAAATCACTTTCTTTTCCATATACTTAAGTATGATGTTTAATTGCAAAATGCAAAATGAAAAAAAAAAAAGACCGTGTATAATTATAATTACTCTACTAGTGTAAAAACCATGATTTTTTTTAAATTCTGGGACTAAAATACGTGTCTAACAAAAAATTCAATTATGTTTTCCTCTTTCATTTCTCATGTTAATTAAAAGCTCAATTTGTACGTTAGGACTCATTTCTACCAAAACCTCACCCTAATCGTTCCTACTTTTCATTCAGTTTTGATCAAATAATAATAAAAGTCAACAATCACTAAAAAAGTTGTACCAAACCATCCACTGAATTCGAATCCTAATGAAAAAAAATCCATGTTATGATTTACTTACAGTTTATGTTTATGATTCTGGACAAAAACCGAACCTTGAAACATGTTGAAATACCACGAATCAATAGCGCCAAGTGATCTTGTCAACAAACATCCATTTAACTTTGATTTTGTTGGAAACTTCGGATATCAACTTATTGTTTAAATACTCAACCATCGTTTTTTTCAGACGCTAAGAGGTTGATTGGACGGAAGTTCAGTGATTCCAAAGTGCAGGAGAATATGAAACTGTGGCCATTTAGGGTGATAGAAGGGCCTGCCGATACTCCAAAGATTGTTGTCTCCTACAAAGGTCAAGAGAAGGAATTTCTAGCCGAAGAAATTTCATCAATGGTTCTCGGAAAGATGAAAGAAATCGCTGAGGCCTACCTTGGAAAAGTTGTGAAAGACGCTGTGATAACTGTCCCAGCCTACTTTAATGATTCACAACGTCAAGCAACCAAGGATGCAGGTACTATTGCTGGTTTGAATGTCATGCGCATGATTAACGAGCCTACAGCAGCTGCAATTGCTTATGGTCTCGACAATAAGTCTGAGTTTATTGGTAAGATAAATATGCTCGTTTTTGATTTGGGAGGAGGTACTTTTGATGTCTCTCTGTCTACAGTTGAGGAAGGGGGAATTTTTGAGGTGAAAGCCGTTTCTGGCGATACTGATCTGGGAGGGGAGGATTTTGATAACCGAATGGTTGATCACTGTGTTTCAGAATTCAAAAGGAAATGGAATAAAGACTTGGCAGGGAACCAAAGAGCATTGGGGAGGTTGAGATTTGCTTGTGAGAAAGCAAAAAGGATTCTGTCAAGCACTACTCAAACTTCAATCGAATTAGATTGCTTGCACGATGGGATTGACTTTTCGATGAAGTTCACTCGAGCTAAGTTTGAAGAGCTGAACATTAGCTTGTTCAGTAAGTGCATTGAAACACTAGAAGAATGTTTAAGAGATGCTAAGATGGACAAATCATGGGTAGACGAGATTATTCTTGTTGGTGGCTCGACTAGGATTCCGAAGGTCCAACATATGTTGCGAGAACTCTTTGGTTGGAAGGAGTTATGCAAGAGCGTGAACCCTGATGAGGCTGTAGCATTCGGTGCTGCCGTTATGGCTACAAAGTTAAGTGGTAGCAATGATAAGAGTATTAAGGATTTTGTGCTACTTGATGTCACTCCTTTGTCACTTGGTGTAGAGGTAAAAGGAGAAGTATTTAGTGTTGTGATCCCACGAAACACACAGATACCTACCAAGAAATTCAAAACATATACTACAGGAAAAGATGACCAATATTCAGCAGAAGTCAAGGTGTATCAAGGTGAAAGGGCCAAATCTACGTATAACCATTTGTTGGGGAAGTTCACAATTTCTGGGATACCACCAGCTCCGAAAGGAGAAATACAACTTGAGATCTACTTTGAGATAGATTCTGATGGTATCCTAATGGTGACATCAAAGATAATATCGAATGGTTTGATAAACACACTCACAATTGCAACTGATAAGGGAAGGCTTTCCAATGACCAGATAGAAAGGATGATAAAAGAAGCTGAGAAGTACAAACTTGAGGACCAAGAATACAAGCAGAGAGTGAATGCATACAACGATTTAGAGGATTGTTTATACAACATGAAAAAAAAGGTTACAGAATACAAACTCAGCAAGAGGGTGCACCCTGAGAGCTTGAAGAAAATGGAGAACGTCGTTGATGAAACGACTGAGTGGCTCAGGAACAATCAAGTTGCACCTATTAGCGAACTTCAGCGCAAAAAGGTAATTATGGAGTTTGTCTGTACGTCGCTAGGTTAGTTCTGAAACTATGCTGATTAAACTTTGGAATATCTAAACATGTGCTTAAGGCTTGGCGTGAAATAATTTGGTTATATATGTGAGGAAAATATTGTATTTGTAACGCATAAAAAACTCTGTATTGCCTATATATTTTTTCAAAAGCTTATTATGTTTTTTTAAAATGTTTTATGTTGTTAACATCATTGAGGTGGATATATCTATCATAAGTTTACACATGTCTAATAAGTAAGAGATTTAGCGTTTAAATTATCAAGTACTTCAAGAAATTATTGATAGTCACATAAAAGTTGAAAACTATAATATCAAGTGTGAAGTATTTTCATCATGATAAGATCAATTTAGTCATACACCTTACACATCTCTATCGATGATGAATATATATTGTCACACCGTCATTCATCATCAAGAAGGATCAATAAGTCTAAGAAGCTTTATATTAGGCTAGGATTTTGTTTTCTTTAACAGTTACATTTGTTAATTCCAAAACTTAATTTAAATGTTTAGTTTATTTCAAAACTTAATTTAAACTTGACTTACTACCCGTCGCGATGCGACGGGATACAAAGCCAGATGTCAATTACACAAAGTAATATCGACAAATTATAGCTTGTGAATTGGATTATGAAAATGCATAGAATAAAATCCAAACCCAAAAATAAAAGCTGACGAAAAAGTCAACTTTGTTAATTTTCAAGAGATGAAAACAGATTACACGGTTAGGATTCCCTTTCACTTTCCATCCCAAGAATCTTGTAACACGAAAAAGAAAACTACAAGAATTTATGGTCAAGATCAACACATGGTTGATACACATTCTGTGAACAATTTAAATTGTCCCTTCCAATGAAAAAAATACTATAAGAATTCATGGCCCACAAAATCTTTGACAGTTCCAAAGAATACAATCTCATATAAATCAATCACATTAGTTCAGCATACTACAAAAGCGCATAAAATGTACCTGGTTTCGCTTAAATAGGATTCACTTCCATCAGGTGAACTCCTAGGTGGAATCGCTGCCACTTCCTTTTCTGATTTACCACCATCATTACCATCATCCAGGTCAATATTCTCTTCTTCATCCATCATCGTTGTCGTTTTTTCATCACTGATCAATTCACTAAACTTCCTCATTGTTCTCTTCTGCTCATCATAAGCATAATAATCATCGGACATCATAAAACATCCTCTACTCCCACTTTCCCCACCTCTTTTCAACACAAACCCGTCATTACACGACTCTTTCCTTTTCTGTGTCCTATCAAAAGACTTCCTATTCCCTAAACCATGACCAAACCCATCATTTCTTCTATCCAATTCACCTCAAACCACCCCGCCTTCTCAAATCAACCCCCCCCCGGTCACCTTTCGACTCCAAAGACACCACCCGACCTTCCATTAGCTCTCGAAACACGATCAAACAAACCCTAACTGCACCTGGAATGATAATGAAATGATCAATTATTTGAAGTGAATATAATAGTCAATGGTTTCCCGGGACATGCTTATTTAAAAGAGCTTACGCAAGTTTGCTAAAGCTAATACTAACTGCACATGGAGCTGCATACCTTAGAATGACATCTACCACTTTTGGTCTCAAAAGTCATCTTTGGTAGATGTATTGCAGAGATAATATAGAGCCCAAAGAGCATAGTTGACCCATAAAATACCAGTATCCAATAATAAATGGGTCCAAATGAGTGTAGACCCAGCTCTTCTCATATCCATTTTTGTATGATGAAAACTATGTCATTAATTACTACCATATGTGTATCCTATGAATAGAACTTTTTCAATCAGTATATATCAATCACGTAACTTAATTTAAAAAATTTCTTTCATTAAATAATCCCATTTAATAAAATTACCTTACGGATTCACAGTTCGTACACTATGATTCGGCACTGAAACCGACCCCAAATAACCTGAGCATGGGCTCCTGATTATGATCTTTTCTGGCAGCCATTACCATCACTTATAATGGTTGTTTAGACACCGTTAGCAGCCCCAAAACACGCCCACACAACTGCCAAAGATCTCGGCTTGTTGTTGTGCCGTTACTCACAGTTCGACCCGTAATCGATCCCAAGACTGCACCTGATTGCAAGTCGTTGTTGTCCATTTGTTGTTCTATTATGGTAGTCGTCACCCCTACTATCCAATGTTATTTCACTACCATTTGTAGCCCCAACGCACCTCACACGCAGCCAAAAATAACCCGAGTCGATGTTGCCCCACGTAACGGTGATAAGTAGACAAGTTGGTAGAAACTGGTATAGAAATGTGAGTGTTAACTCAACTTCTCAACTGTACATGATGAGTTGCCTGTATAGGGTTTTATTAAAAAAAATGCATATTAGATTATTTATTTGGCAAAGATCCATACAGTTTCTTTGACTTTTTCTATTCAATTTAAATATTGACAATTATCTTCTACCTAGATATTGAAGGTGATATGTAGCAAGTTTTTTTTCTCGATCGGTAAAAAAGAAATAAAAGATAGAGCGACACCAATATGCCAAAAGGCATTGCGCCCTAACATCATAGCCTCCGCTAGAATTATCTATACGCCTTTCTTAGCATGAAGGTAAGCTTAAATAAGGTCGAAACAAAAGCCCCAAATTCATATTAACTAATTTGAATGTCCCCAAATTAGACTCCAAAAAACGTAAAAAAATAATCTAATGTAAAAGCAGAAACAAAAAAAAAAGTATAGCAAAGTAAAGATTTAAATCAGTAGACAAAAAAAAAAGTAAATTGTATAAAATGAAAACCCAAAACTATCCAGCATATACCAATCCTATAACAGTCCTAAAATAATAATATATGTATTGCCCTGTCTTTTAAAACCAGATACATATAACAAACCAAATGGAAATAAAATTCGCTTAACTTTAAAGGATGGGTGTTTATGAATAGTGATTTTAATAGTGAAGCTTGTCATCACCCGGGCTGTATTTCAACTCCAAGAATGTTTCATTATGTTTCGCTGCAATAAGGGCATCATTCATCTGAATTTAATTAAAGAAACCAAATTTCTACTCCTCTACAGAAAACCCACAATCAATACCCCAAAAACACATCTAACAATTCAGGAATAACTAAAGAAAGAAACTTACATACACATATTGTAGATTCCGCGAGCTACCGAGATGAAATGGGGGTATCTGTGAAATAACCTCATGATAGATCGGGACTCTTCGCTGGAATGTTCGCCGGCGACAGGCGGTATCGGAAGAACAACCACCACTGTGTATTTATCTCTCTCTAAAGATCAATTTAAGGGTTTGTTGAATATGCAAAAGCAAATGAATACGCAAATAAAATCGAATTCACAACAAATTCGAGAAAAAACGATGAGAAATGGAGCGTATGTTGCTTTCAGGGGAGAATCCGACAGTACAACCACAATCGCCGGCGTCCTGTTTTCGGAGAAACCCTAAAACCAAAGAAGTTTAAGATCATCTTCAAGTTTCCCATTCTGTATCTAGATCGGCCGATGAGAGACACTGGTACCCTCGCCTAAACCCTAGACCCATAGCCGTCATGGTCGCCGTCAACTACGCTGCGGCATACCACCAAACCATCACCACCGGCCTAACTTGATGGCCACACCCGAAGACGACGGCCTGTTCCTCCATGACTGTTGCTCCGCTCTCCCCTTGCTAATCTGTTTCTCTTACTCTTCTTTGTAGAACCACCCTAACTCGTGTGTTGATATTATGGGGCTGTTTGGCTAAGCTCTTCAGAATCACTTATTTGCTTATTTGCTTTTCAGAAAAGCAAATAAGCAAATAAGTGATTCTGAAAAGCTTAGCCAAACAGCCCCTATATTCAAAAGCGGTGGAAGATTGTAAATCCCTAAAATAACCATACCACTATTCATTCAGTTTGGTTTTTGAATTATAGAATACTGGTTTTTCTAAAATTAGATTTATCCATTGTGTATGATTGTGCTTTCGCGGTATGTAGCGATGATGATGATCAGTCACGAACAGCTCGTCTGTGATTTGTTTCACCCTTGCCGAACCTTGTCATATGTTCGTATGGAGTCGAGAAACAAAATGATGATAATTTCATTTCTTTGTTTTTTAAGATTGAAAAGAAACCATATATTTAATTATTTATAGGAGGACCAAATTTTAATTTAATTAGGATTTTTTCAAACTCCTTATGACTTTTTGGAAAAGTTAACTTTCAATTCCAAATCATTTAACTTTTCAAAATGTCAATAAGTTATAAGTTGGCTAAAATAAGCAATCCCAAACACCCTCTTAAACTTAAAAGAGAAGAGTTTTATTCAAGAAATTTATAAATAAAATAAGTGCGAATTAAACAACAATATATACTAACTGAGAAAGAGGCCATTGAGTCCTAGATCAATTGGTTTGGAAGAGGGCGCCCCATAGTTTTCCAATGTGGAGGCCGTGGGTTAGAGTTCCATTTGGTGCAATATTTTTCAGGTGGACTAGGGGTTTTACCAAAGTGGGCATTCGGGCTGTGTGTCCCCTGGAATGGTTGGCGGGCCTAGTCAACAACGTTGTCTATGTTCACAGGGTGTGGGTGGCCTTTCTCGCCAATGGGTTTACCCGGGTGCCCAGACTTGTATAGTATTCGTTGGCAGTTAAAAAAAGAAAAAAGAATTGAGATGGTAGAAGAAATCAGGGAAGAATCATTCGAATGTGCGAAGAGAAGATCGAGGCATAGAAATATAAACTGGGAAGATCGGTGTGCCTTCTCGTTCCTAGATGGATAGAAAATGATCAAAAATTTCTAGGTTTTTACTTGATGAATTTGTACCTTGTGTTTTCTTATTCTGGATGTATCCCTGATGTACTGGTATATATATGTCTATCAGCACCTTGCTTGTAGACATTTGGTTGAATAAAAGTTCCGTTTTTATTGTTCAAAAAAAAAGGTAATATATCCCTCTCTTTCTCCCTCACTCTCCCATTCTTACCTGACAAGACACCATTGCCCACCCCTTTTCTTTATCACCTACCAAAGCACCACCACCCACCCATTTACCACCAGCAACCACCACAACACCACCTGCCACCACCGCCACCGTACAACGACGAGCAACCATCAGCTACATCCACTCACACCACCTGCCGTGATAGGTCAAAATATCTAATGAATCTTTAAAAGGGGTTTGAGAAAGTTTGTTTTTTTTATTTTATTAATGGTTGTGAGTGTAAATCCTTCTTCGAATAATAATGAGTCAACCAATAGTCGAAATGGCGCCACCAATAACATCGGCGGTGCGGCGCCGTCGAAGAATTCAGTGGTGGTTCCTACTTTGTCTGCGTTGAGGCGTAATCTGGGGTTATCTGTTGAATCATGAATGGGCTCTTGATTAACAGTCCCTTTTCCATTTTGGAAGAGTTGTTCACAAAGTATGTAAGGGGGTGTTTGGCCTAGCTTTTATTTTTTGGCTTATGCTTATATTTTAAACTAGCTTATAGCTTATTTTATATCATTAGCCCTTACACCAAGAAGCTTCTTCAAATAAGCTAAAAAACCATCTTTAAATAAGCTTCTTCAAATTAGCTTATATAAGCTAATAAGCATAAGCTTAAAAAGCTAAACCAAATACCAAATTAAGCTTATTTTGTAAAAAAAGCTAAAAAAAGCTATAAGCTTTGTTAAAAAATCTAGGCCAAACACCCCCTAAGTTTCTTGTTTTGTGAAGTTTTTGATGAGGGTTTGATGATTTTGCTTATCTTTTTGCTGAATCTGGACAGATGTGAGATGTTTGTGTCTGTTGAATTTTGCTGCAACAAAATTTAACATTTTAAACACAACTTGTTTGAAGTTGGATGACAAGTACTCATGAATTGGTCTTTGTTTTTATAATGTTCAAGTTTAGATTGTGGAAAAAAGATGGAATGTTTGGACATTATGATCTTGATGTGGTGATATAATGTATTGTTTTTGTTGAATTTTGTAAGATAAATTTGTGATTTTTGACAAAATTAGAAGGCTTTTAGATAGGGATTAAAGTAAAAAAAAAGATTTTTTGGTGGGTTAGGTGCTGTTTGTTTTTTCTGCGAGAAAAGGTCTGCAGTCTGCGGACCACATCTGCAGGCATCTGCAGGAGAAGAGGTGGACCAAATGTCTGCAGTCTGCAAGGAGAAGAGGGTTTGTTTTTTTTTCTTCTACAAAAACACTTCACACACACTGCCACAACTCTCTCTCTCTCTACTCTCTCTCTCTACAAGATAGCACCACCACCGCCATCATCTACCGCCAAGAACAACCACCCACCCCGTCTTCGTCGTTCAACCACCAAGCACCACCGCCACCACTTCGATTTGGGGGTTTTTGAAACAGAGAGAGAGAGAGAGATCCAGAGAGAGAGAGAGACTGCGGGCGGAGCACTACACCACCGCCACCACTTCGTCGTTCAACCCCCGTCGTTCAACCACCACCACCGTCACCACTACATCTCCGATTTGGGGGTTTCTGAAACAGAGATCGATGATGATGAAACAGAGATCGATTTGGGGGTTTTTGAAACCCTAATTTCATGATGACGATGATGTTCGATGATGATCATAACAGAGATCCAGAGAGAGAGAGTTCGAGGAGAGAGAGAGACGGTGGTGTAGGCGGTGGTTGTGGTTCCTGTGATGATGATGACGGCGATTTTGATGGTGGAGGTGATTGGGGGTGTCGGGTGGAGGAGAGAGAGGGTGTCGGAGCTGGAGGTGGGGCTGGAGGTGGTGGCGGAGCAGGGGTGGGAGGTGGTGGCGGAGTGGAGGTGGTGGCGGAGTGGGTCTGGTGGCAGAAGAGGTCTGGAGGGAGAAGAGGAGAAGGTGAGAAGAGGTGTGAAGACCTTTGAAGACAAGCTTGAATGTCTGTTTGAAGCAGACCTCTCGCAGACCTTTTTTAATGAAAGATCTGCGAGAAAACAAACAAGCTGCAAACCACAAAGGTCTGCGCGCGTCTGCGCGGCGCAGACAAAAGACATCAGGAAGAGCTTCTAGGAAAAAACAAACAGCACCTTAGAAACCTAGGGTTGGTTAAAGACAATGAACTTCAAAATTGAGTGCAATTCATTAAATTCTTTTAAAATATTTTATTAATTGGTTTTGGTTTTCTGGAAATAAAAATGTAAACAAATGGTGATGGAGAGAGAGTTAGAGAGAGAGAATTCAATGTTTTTAATATTTATAATTTATTTTTTATTTCTTACATAATTAGTCCCTTAAATATCAAATTATTTACTCAACAGTCTCTAGAGAGGTGAAATGACAAGAATACCCTCATGTGCAAGGCATGTGACCATATTTAACAAAAAAATCTGACTGAGGTAGCGCTAAAGGACATAACGTTTAGGATTTTGAAATGTTAAGGATAAAACTCGTCAAATTTAAAGGCAAATGGCACCGCCTACAATTTGGTACAACCATAAAGGACAAAACTTGTAATGTACTCTATATGTTATATTCCATGAATTTTAGAGAAGATATTTTTGATAATTTTGATGCAACTATGCAATCCGTAATCACTGTTATATGTTTTGATCTTAATTGGACATTATATGTAGAGTATTGTAGATGGTTAAAGCTAAATGTCCCATTTTTTGGGTTTTCTTAGAGTCGCTTTTCTAACTATTGTATGTACTAGTTTAAGTACCCGTGTCTTACACGAATGGTCTTAAAATAAATTATATTAGTTAACAGTGTTGACATAAAATTTTAAATTGTAATTTTTTTATTTATCGTTTGTAATTTCTTTTTAATTCTAGTTAATTGGAAATTTTTTATGTCTTACTTGGTATTTTTAAAGGGTTATTGGATTTTATCACCCTCAACTATCGGCCTTTGGCCGATGCCACCCGCAACTAACACTTTGACACCCGGCACCCCCAACTTGACTTTTTGTTTGCACTGGCACCACCCAGTTAAATCTGCACTTACTCAGTTTGTTTCTGGTCCTACGTGGCACATACTTGATTACGTGGACACGATTATGTGGCAATTACGTGGCATTATATCCCTGTATATAAAATGCATTTCTCATAACCCTAATCTAAACATATTTGATGAACACAGAGTACAGATACTCCCACAACCATCACCACCTCCACCTCCTGCAAACGCCACATCCTCCTGCCACCACCCACAGTCGCCTCCGGCCCGGACGCACCTTCTAGGGCACAAACTCCGGCCCGCTAAGATCTAAAGAGTTAAGAAGTCTACTACACTGAGAAATCACAACAACATTACCAGTAATATTAGAGTTTCCAGCAGCAAACGATTCAAGTGTAGAAACAGTTAACAAAGTTGAAGAAATAGATCTAAAATCACAGCTTAGGTCAATACCGGTGAGATTTATAGCAGAAACCGTTGACTTTGGGGGAGTAAGTCTAGAAATTGGGCTTCATCTGGGTCGGAATTAATTTGGGGGAAACCGTTGACAATTGATTCAGAAACTAATTATAATTCAGTGATTGTGATATTATCGAGATGTGTACTGAATAGTTGTGGGGATTTGAACGAGTGGCGATCGAGTGGGATTTTGTGGGAATTGAAGAGGTTGATGTAGGAAATGAGGAGATGGGTAATTAGGGTTGATAGAGAGGGAGATAGTGAGAGGAGTGAGAGGAGAGAGGAGGTGTATTAGGAGACGGTGGCCAGAGAGAGTGTGTGGAGGTGTGAGATGAGGGTTGGTTGAGAAGTTGGGGACAGGAGGAATGGGTGGAGTGGGGCGGTTGTGTGGTATTGTGCTAGCCAGATTATGTCATTCGGTGAGAGAGACAGTGGTGTGTCACGGTGGTTTGTGGTGGTCATGAGCGTAATCGGAGTTTGGTTTGTGGTGGTCATAACTGAATAAGGAAGGTGTAAGATATTCTTATGAGCAATGCATGTTTTTTTTATATAGGGAGATAATGCCACGTAATTGCCACATAATCGTGTCCACGTAATCAAGTATGTGCCACGTAGGACCAGAAACAAACTGAGTTAGTGCAAATTTAACTGGGTGGTGCCAGTGCAAACAAAAAGTCAAGTTGGGGGTGCCGGGTGTCAAAGTGTTAGTTGCGGGTGGCATCGGCCAAAGGCCGATAGTTGAGGGTGATAAAATCCAATAACCCTTTTTTAAATTATGTTATTTTATTTATATACTTAAAAAACAAAAATAAATTAAAATTAATGATTGATTAATTATGACAGTGGCTTTATGGGGTTATCCTATTACAAGCCCCTGTCCAGTTGGCATTAACGTGGCGTGATAAAGCCCCTATGAGCAAATATATGATTTGTAAACTAAATGAGAGGCGCTAATGAATGACACAACAGTTCACAAATGTGGTGGCAATTAACTAACTAAAAATAGTTATTTACAGTTCAAATAAATATAAAATACACGATCTAATATAATTTCAATAATTGAACACGCCAACATAGAGGTGTACAAAAAAACTGGTTTTAGAACCGAAACCGGAAAAAAAAACCGAAATTGGTTTTTTTTTTTTAACCGGTTTTTTTATAACCGTTTTTTTTAACCTACACATCCAATTGGATATATTTCCATTAACCTACACAAATGATACTATTATATTATAAAATGTTTACAAATCATATATCAGTTCTCATTTTGCAAATGTATATATATATATATATATATATATATATATATAAGTGACCGCTAAAATGAGAACCATCTCGAGTTGTAAGAACCGTGAGAATTTTTTGATCCGGGGTGAGGTGGACCAAATTTTTTTTTCATAAACGTAGATGCGTGTATTATAAATACATTTGTAAAAAAAAATTTAAAAAAAAATGTCGTGTGTGTAGTTTTGAGCACCACAAGTTTGTGTTTACGGGTACCGTAAATTTTCAATTTACGGTACCCGTAAACACAAACTTGTGGTGCTCAAAACTACACACACGACATGTTTTTTTTTTTGAATTTTTTTTACAAATGTGTTTATAATACACACATTTACGTTTATGAAAAAAATTTTGGTCCACCTCGTCCCGTACGGTGTAGTTCTCACGGTTTTTACAACTCGAGGTGGTTCTCATTTTAGCGGTCCCCTATATTATATATATATATATATATGATATATATATATATGTATATACATATATATATACGTATACATATATATATGTACGTATACATATATATATGTATACGTACATATATATATGTATACGTATCATATATATATATATATATATATATATATATATGTATGAAAACATACAGAATCAGGTAAGTTAAAAAAAACTTGCCACATGCTTGAATTATACATCCAAAGCTTGCTATATACATCCAAAGCTTCTATATATGTTATATGTCATACCCTCAATTTCTACATGCGGAGTACTACTGCGAGGCGTGTGACTGACCAGTATCAAGCTACAAATCATATTAAACAACCATAATAATAAAAACAGTTTTACCAAACCGATACGATTAGTGACTAAATAAGTCCAAATCCAAAGTCTTAAGTTTAAAACAACGTTGGAAATAACAACGGAAGCAGAAGTTAAACAATTCAAGCAAAAATTTAAAAAGTTCATAATTATTAATAATGAACCTATCACGAGTTCATGCAACCACTATACTCCCCGCTGCAAGCTCCTGAATCACTAAGTACCTGTAAAACATGCAGTAGGGTGTCAACATAAAGTTGGCGAGTTCACAAGTTGTCCAAGTTTAATTTCCATAAACTTAAGTTTGTTAAATTACTCATTTATACCATGCCATGGGTAGCTACCCCATAAATACAAGCTACTAAGAAAGAAGTTCATTCAACTCATCCATAGATTCTATTCCGTTCATAGTTTCTTTATGTAAACAACCTAATTAACAAACTAACCAAGAACACCCTATACTATACAACAATTACATTTTGGTCCCTTTACTTATTTTGACACGTATCACAATGCTTCAATTTGGAGATCGGTTGTTCTCTAGAATAACTCTCTTCTTCTGGGTTTCAATACGTTTAATATCTATATTTAGTGTGACTGGGTAAGAACACTATTTTGAATAGTCATCGTATAAACCTACCAAAGTTTTGTGTGGTTGATGATGCATTCTATATTATATACCTTGAAATATATCAAAAGATGCATACTCTATTTTGTGATCTTAATAACCTACTACTATTTTCCATTAGGCTCTCATCATAAAAGCTCTAATAATGTTACTGTTAGAATTAATCTTGACGTATGGTTTTTATTATTTGGTTTAATTAATTAGTATATTCCGTTGGATATTTAGGCTATTTATAGCCTTGTTTGTTTATTGAATAATAGAGTAGCTTTTAACCTTTCTTCATTCTCTGTGTTTTTTTTTTTTATCATTTCATATTTGAGAGTTCAACACATACGTGAGTGCATTGAGTGTGTGTTGTGTGTGTGGAGTGGGGCCTGAACCAACATTTGGTATCAGAGCGAGGGTCGATAAACGAGAGAAAGAGTGAAGACGGTGTCTGCTGGTTTGAGAGTCGTCTTTCGAAGAGCTACGACAGCCCCTTGGCTGTAGGGGTAAGAACGAGAAGAAGCAGTGGTGCAGAACTTGATCGGTTGAAGATATGTAGAAATGTGATCATCGATTGAAAGATTGAACGGAAGTCCGATCAAGATCTGAATCGGCAACGTGAGGCAGAAAATTAGAAGCCATCAAGCACAGGAGTCAATTGCATGTGATCAGGCCGAGAACGAGAACGGTGATAGTCGTAGTATGAAAAAGAAAATGCAGATGCGGCCTCTTGTTGAGAATCATAGGAAGAAGATGCGCACAAACATGGGCGAAGCTTTTAAGGGGCGGGAGGGGGTGGCCGACCCCCGAACTTTTCGCATAGTAGTGGAGAGTATGTAGTTTTCGTATAAATTTTTTTTTGTATATACGTTTTCGACCCCCGGTTCTATAGAAATTTTTAGGTCCGGTGACTTCCGCCCCCTCGGTCGGAAATCTCAAGCTTCGCCACTGCGCACAAATAGTCATGATTCATGTTTGTTTGAAAGCTTGTTCCAACGGGAGACATAGAAGACCGAAGACCGTGACCGCTGCCGGAAAGAGAGTTCCGGTGGGAAAAAAAGAAGACCGCTATAGACCGACAAGCCGCAAAAGACCGATTGGCGTGACCGAGACCGTAGGTGTATGCATGACCGGAGGTTCACACCAAGATAGACCGAGATAGATCGTAGACCGAAGAAGCTTTTATGGAAAGAAAGCTTAGACCGAATGACCGAACGACAGACCGAGATTGTGAACAAAGACCGAGAGTTCACATTAGACCGAGTCGTGAACGAGAGACCGAAAGAGTTCACGTTAGAAAGAGGAAGACCGAACCTGTGTGGTTCGTGTAGCAAGACCGAGATAGTCAAGATTAAGGGGGTGAATGTTAGAATTAATCTTGACTAGGGCTGTAAATGAACCGAACGAACACGAACAAGGCCTTGTTCGTGTTCGTTCGTTAAGAAAATAAATGTGTTCACGAACGGTTCATGAACACTTACCGAACGAGATTTTATGTTCGTGTTCGTTCATTAAGGAAATGAGCGTGTTCGCGAACGGTTCATGAACACAAACAAACACAAATAAATTTGGCGAACGCGACGAAGGATAAAGATAGATGGCCCAGAGAGTATCACTCGACCTTGAATCCCTTATTGTGGAACGGAGGTCGATCGTATTCGCCGATGTAAATAAGGAGAAATGAAAGGGAAATGATGCATAAACAAGGTGAAACTGAGTTTCCAAGTTTAATTGTTAGGGTAATAAAATAAAAAAAAGTTTAATAATATAAAAAGTACAAACAAAATATAAGAAACTACAAAGATCTTCAATTAAAACACAAACATACGAACATAAACGAACGCAAATCAACGAATGTTCACGAACACCTTACCGAACGTTCACGAACATAATCGAACGAACGAGACCTCTGTTCATGTTCGTTCATTTAACTAATCGAACGAAATTTCTTGTTCATGTTCGTTCGTTTATTAAATGAACGAACATAAACGAACTTCCCGCCGAACGGTTCACGAACTGTTCGCTGAACGTTCGGTTCGTTTACAGCCCTAATCTTGACGTATGATTTTTATTATTTGTGTTTTTTTTTTTTTTTTTTTTATCATTTCATATTTGAGAGTTCAACACATTCGTGAGTGCATTGAGTGTGTGGAGTGGGGCCTGAACCAACAATTACTATCTTAACTAATTCCATAAAACACAATGACAGAGCACTTTAGTTTAATTTTTTGTATTAACAGGCTAATGGAGGTAAGCTTTAGTTTAAAACGCTCTAAATTACTTATCATTGTACACCCTATACGATGACGTGACTGGATATCTTCTGTTTTTTTGTCTATGGAGGTAAGCTTTAATATGCATGTCATATGGAGGTAACCATTACTCCATAAACTGAAAAGTCCAAACTAATATATATCCATATGACAATATATTAGTTTAATGCAGAGCTTGAATAGGGAGCAGGCACAAAAAGGAACCATCCAACACGCAGCGCGGACTAGGGGAGCTCTTTCAAGGTACTTCACACTTTCTTTGGTAGAGTTCGTAAGCTCACAGTCGATATAAAAAAGTTAATGTAGAAATTGAAAAAAATACCAGCAACACTACTTTGACTAGATTCGCACTAGACTTTATTTAAACGTTGTATACGGGTGTCAGCTAACATTTTCGGATCAGACTGATATGTGTCAACACAAATTAGTATAATTAGGATGCTATGTATACATGTTCTTAATAGATTAATTGCCATCAAAGTTCAGTTTTGTTCTCATAAGGTAGTTAGTGGTAGTGGTGGCACTTTGGAATTTATTGCGGCTTTGAAAGCACGTGGCATAGATATAACAAGTTGATGGAGGATATGATGAAACAGCTTAGAGATCTTGCAATGGCTCAGGTACCTTCCAATAATGTTGTTTGAATGATTTAAGGGTGGAGATAAAAGTTTTCGCTTACTTATAAGTTGGTCGGTTCAGGTTATGTTTCATCTCTAACGTGTCAAACTGGAACCTGCCAAAATCAATAGTTCTAATCAGAACCCATTTTTAATTACTTTATAACTTTATAGTATTAACACGTATTAAGAAAGTATATTGGTTCCACAATGTCATCCTTGGTAACAGTTTGGCTTTTCTTGGACTTTGTATGTACGGGTTTACCGGGTGTGTTGCCGTTCACGGCTATGGACGAAGGTGCGTACGAGTTCAATCTCTGCAGCTCTAAAGTTGTTATGTACAAGAAGGTGCAACAGTTCAATCATGGGGACTGATAGATAACCAAAATGGAGAGTTAAGGCATTCAAAATACAAGCTTTTATAGATTTTCCTTTACTTTACATCACATGTTATATATTGTGTGTTTTGTTTAAGATCAAATAGTGTTAGCTAAGGTTTATTTACTGCTTTGTGTACATATGATGTTTCTGCCGCAACACGTGGACGGATAAAAACCTTGTTTCTTAATAATAAAACATGTAAAGGAAAAGTGAATCACGTTTGTTATATTATATTTGATAGGTCTTTCACTTTAAATTATGCTGTAGTTTAAAATAATCATCTACCAATTGAATAGAAACTTGAATTTGTCCACTTATAAAAGTTCCAGTTTTTGTTCAATGGAATAGAAAAAAAATGATTTTATTGGGTGTATAATCCCTAGCTTGTCGGTGCTTCTATGCATCTAGCTACCTCATGGAAAGTGGTTGTATTGATTTTTCATCTTATAATATTGCGCCGCCAAATAGATATAAAGTTCAGATAAAAATCCGTCACTAGTATAACTCATCATTATTAAATTACTTGACTATTTTGAATGATGTTATTAAATTACTTTACAACTTTGAATATGTTTTGACTACTAGAGGCACAAATAAAAATGATGGCCAATGAGCAATAGCTGGAGTTAACTCACCCAGGTTCAATTCCTGCCCTTAGTATTTCATTTCTGCAGCACCTAATAACAATGGGAGATTGGGTGACTATTAGGCGATTACTATTCGATCCTTAAACTGAGTGGGTTTTACGTTACCGCACTATGGTGCATTCGGGCGAGTGTTCATAGGCTTCGACCTTAGGTGAGGGTTTTCTCCGGTTTGGAAGATGAGTGTATTCCGATATGGTGAATTTCGCTAGTAACACATTTCGATAATTCGTTGGCCGTTCAAAAAAAATGATTATGTAAACTTATTTTTCAAAAAAAAAAAAAAAAAAAAAAAAAAAAAAAAAAAAAACCTTATTTACTCTTGATATATTTCTTCTATCCATATATACCTATATTTTACAGGATTTAAATCAATCCTTTAATTCTAAAATAGAGCTAAAACAACTTATTCTAAACCCTTTCTTTTGAAAGAAGATTATTATAATGTTCTATGTAACTTACTCATAAGGCTATACGGGTTGGGGCAACGCTTTCAACCACATCAGCTGGATGACACCCCCAACACAACCCCTCCTTCGCAAAGGAGGGCGCCATCCTTGGCTTCGTCATTTGCTTTACGAGCGATAAAGGGAGAAATGGAAGGCCCACATGTAAGTTATCCAATCAGATTCCTTTGTTTAGCTTTTTTGTAAAATTTATTTAAAGTGGGAGCATTATCGCTTTATTAGACCATCCGGTATGGTTCCAAAGGGACCATCCGCCACGTCACCGACAAGTGGGATAGGCCTAAAGGGGATGGACCTAGGGGGTGGGGGATGAACCCCTTTATATATATATATATATATATATGTATGTATATATATGTATGTATATATATATGTATGTATGTAGAGGTGTGTGTGGGAGAGTGGGTCGTCGCCAGCGTCGGAATTTGGATGGAGGAGACGAAGCAGGGGGGTGAGACGGAGCAGGGGGTGGGGCGATGGGGCTGTGAGCAAGGATGGGCCGGGGGGACGAGCCCCGTACCCAATGATCTTACACCAGATGTTAAGGGGCGTCATTGCTACTATAAAACCTACATGACACCTAAATGAAACTAAGAGCATTCACATCCAAACCATCAAATTATACATACATTCCACTAAAAAACAACCCATATATCAATATATTTCTACTAAAAACAAATACTTTTTCTCTCTCCTTTTCAATTAAATAATATTATCATCACATTTTTCTCTCTTCTTCACTCACAACCACTTTCAATATATATTAAAAAAAATTATACTGGGTGAACAGTGTCCCCCAAATATACAGATGAACAGTAACATTTTCTCTCTCCTCCACTCACAACCACTTTTTATACCCTTTATAATATAAAAACTCCCCCTCACATATTTTGATGGATAGAATGTGAATGCTCTAATGTGGCGTGATTTTATCCCACACGGGATAGCCTATATATAATTTAATAATAGGCATTTTCTAGGTACTTTCGTTTCTCCTTTATTTTAAGTTGACCCCACAATATTCAAGTATTCAACTGTACAATAAAGTCTAGCATTTATCAATCCCCATTCCCCAATGATGCAATATATGACAAAAATCCCAACATCAACTTACTCTAGCATTTACCAATCCTCAATAATGCAATATATGACATAAATCCCAACATCAACTTCAAACAAAGTACCCATCATCATCTCCATCTTCTTCAATGGAGTCTGCAAATGTTAAAACCATTTCAGACTGTTTCATCAAACCAAAATTCATAACCGAACAAGCCAAAAAACCAACTAACTTCTCCCCATGGGACCTAGCCATGATCAACGTAAACTACATCCAAAAGGGTCTCCTATACCCTTTGCCAAATGATCAAAATTTCTCCATAACCACCTTCTTGGACGACCTCAAAGACTCGCTTTCCGCCACACTTACTCACTTCCACCCGCTTGCGGCCCGTTTAGCGACCGTAAAACAACAAAACCCGCCTTCTTTAGCTATCTCTATCAACCCGGACAACAGCCCGGGAGCAAGATTCATACATTCCTCCGTTAACTTGACCGTGGACGATATCCTTACACCGAATGATGTCCCGTTTATTGTGCAATCGTTTTTTGATCATCATAAAGCTATTGATCACGATGGGCATGAACAGTCGTTGTTGTCTGTTCAGGTGACCGAGCTTATTGATGGAATCTTTATCGGGTGTTCGATTAATCATATGGTGGTTGATGGAACTTCGTTTTGGCATTTTTTTAACTCGTGGTCGGAGATGTTTCGATCCAAAAGGAGAAATGATCGTTTGGATCCTATCTCGCGGCCTCCGGTTATTGAAAGATGGGTTCCGGCAGGATCCGAACCGATACTGACCCTACCGTTTACGCATGAGGATGAGTTTATTGATAGACCAAATCCACCAGTGTTGAGACAGCGAATATTTCGGTTCTCTTCGGATTCTCTGGCTAAACTCAAAGCAAAGGTGAATTCAGAATGTAATACTACAAAGATATCCACTTTGCAGTCGCTTTCAGCTCTTGTGTGGCGGTGCATGACGCGTGCCAGGCGTTTTCCGGCTGATAAAGAAACCGGTTGCAGGTATGGCTTTTTCACCAGTTATGATGAGCCGAGCCAATGCATCTTGAGCTCGGCTCAAATTTTAAAACCGAGCAGGCTCTGATTTAAAACCAAGCTGAAAAAGTTAATCTGGATTTGGTTCAGTTTAATCCAAGTTGTCTTGACTCGGCTCGGTTTAGCTTAGCTTTTTAGAATTCAATATTTAAAGCCGAAATAGAGCCAAACTCAGTCTTGGCTCAAAATTTTGTTTCAGCTCGGCACCAAGCTGAAAATTGAGCTCAAAATAGGCTTTATTATCCGAATTAACCTGCCATAGCCGCAATGCATGTTAGTGCAAAAGAAATTCTTAGTGAAGTTTGTGATTGAAAATTGCAGGTTGGCTGTGAACAACAGAAGAAGGCTATCCCCACCTTTACCCGACAATTACTTCGGTAATTGTATTCAATTGTTGAGGGTAACAACAACCGCGGGGGAGCTGCTCGATCAAGGTATCGGGTGGACAGCATGGCGGTTGCATGAGGCGGTGATTAACCATGGTGATAAGGAGATCAGGGAGTATATAGATTCGTGGGTAAAGAGGCCGTTTGTGTATAAAATGGGTGTGTTTTTGAATGGAGATAGTATACAGATGGGGAGTTCACCTAGGTTTGACGTGTATGGAAACGAATTTGGATTGGGGAAAGGATTAGCGGTTTTGAGTGGGTATGCTAATAAGTTTGATGGGAAGGTGACATTGTATGCTGGACAGAAGGGTGGAGGAAGCATGGATTTAGAAGTGTGCATGTTGCCCGAAAACATGGCGGCTTTTGAATCTGATGAAGAATTTATGAGTGTCGTTAGAGGTGAAAATGGGTCTTAAGGCTATTAATGTGTTTAGTGATTTAATAAATCTTGTTTTCATTTGATAAAGAAAAAACAGAACTTAAGTGTGGTACGTATAACCAACATGCGATTAAGATCATCGATTGAACCAATTTTAACTTGACCGTCGAGGTCAATCCATCCACACTTTTGTGAATGTTGAGAAGATCCGGGACAGAGAACCCAAAAATCGGCGAGATACGGCACCATGGTCCATGTAGATACCCTTTTCCAAATAATCGCCGATACATAGCATGCTGTCATAATGAATTCACACCAATCCCTCTTCTAACAAGCGCCACTCTAGTTGATAAACGATTAAGGGCAAGCTTCCACATAAAGATGTTTACTTTTTATTGCAACCAGCAATTCTACTTAGCAGCACAACCTCTTGTGACGAGGCCAGAGTTGATATTTGATAAAAGAGTGCGAAGCGACCTAACATAGAACCAGCCATCCGCAAAAACAGACCACTTTCATGAATCCGTTTTGTCACTCAACCTTACTGAATTGATCATGTTAGTACAACCATGAAGTTCCTCAATCTACACCAATCCCATTGGCAAATTGTTAAGCCATCAAGATTAACAAACCTTTGATCGATTGTGCACGGCTTTGACTTTTCAAGTCTGAAAAGAGTCAGGAAAAACACCTTCAGACTAGAACGTCCCACCCATAAATTTACACGAAATCGAATGGACGCACCCATGCCAGGAGCCACCTGAATAAGATTCCATAAAATGATCGCTTTCAGCTATTAATACTCCTCCAGAAACCGGACCAGCCAGTTTTTAATGGGAGAAATTCCCATCGGCATGGCGAATGATGCAAAGCTTGTACCACACATCTCCAAAGCCTATTATGCTTAGTCATAAACCTCCATGCACATTGAACAAATAATAAACTGTGGTTGAAGTCAATTAACTAATATCCCCCCCCCCCCACCACCCATTCGATAGCAGCCATTACATCATTTAACTAATAAACTGTGGTTGAAGTCGCACCCCTTGATCATAATAAACTCCCGTGTCGGGGGAGCCATTTACTAGAACCGAAGAGTGGAGGGAGGAGAAGATAACTTTAACCCAAAGTCTCCACTTCAATTAGAAGTTCATTTGATTTAATAAGAAGGCTTTTGATCTGGATTTCTTAACCCATGATAAGACCTCATTTATGATCATCGAACCGTCCAAGATGTTCCGATTAGCTAAGAAAGCTGACAGCTATTCTGATAAGACCCAAATGATGACCATTTTTAAGCGGTTTGCTAACACTTTCGCAATTACTTTACTTATGTTTCCAATTAGATTAATCTATCAAAAACCGTTCGGACTAGACACATTATTCGACTTACGAATTAACGAAATGTAAGAGGATGCACACCCGTGACTAATTATCCCTGTATCATGAAAACGTTGCAACACTTTGTAGTAATCCTCACCAAAGTATTCCCAAAAGTGTTTAATGAATTTAAAATTAAAGTCGTCCGGGCTAGGTGCCCGATCATCGTCACAATCTCAGACAACGTTTTTAACTTCCACCCTACTTAAAGGTATTGGAGATAATTCAATCTAGAAGTTTCTATTGGAGGTTGTTACATTCGGATGATAATAATAATCTGCATGGTTCAACTGTTGTTCCTGATCTCATGCAAGTTCCTTGTTTCCAGTTCTAGTTTGTTATTTTTGATTTATTTCCGTTATGTATTTTTCCTATTTAAGGCCTTGCCTTGCATTGAATAAAATCATCCGAAAGCATTTGAAGTATTGTGATTATTTGCTTGTGTTTGCTCTAACAGTGGTATCAGAGCAAATCCAGGTTATAATCATTCTCAATTCTTAATCTCTCACTCCCTCTTCTGTCAATCTTTGTTGTTCTCATGGCTAATAATCAAAATACTGGTGCACCTAATCCTCCTCTTCCAATCTTTAAGGGAGAAGGATACAAATTCTGGAAGATTAGAATGAAGACTATCATTATGTCACAAGATCTCTGGGATTTTGTGGAAAATGGTTACAATGATGCTGATGCTGACCGTACCAGATTGAGAGATCATAAGAGAAAAGATGCACGTGTACTCTCTCTGATCCAGTCTGGTGTACATGATGAGCTATTCTCTAGAATAGCTGGGGCTACCACATCTAAGCAGGCCTGGACCGTGTTGCAAAATGAGTATGAGGGCGATACAAAGGTTCAAATGGTGAAATTGCAAGGTCTGCGAAGGGAATTTGAAACTATTCATATGAAAGATGGAGAGCATGTGGGTGACTTCCTGTCAAAGGTCATGAAGATTGTCAATCAACAAAGAGCGTATGGTGAAACAGTGACAGATCAGAAGGTGGTGGAGAAAGTATTGAGAAGCTTACCTATTAAATGGGATCACATTGTTGCTGCTATTGAAGAATCAAAGGATCTTAGTGTAATGACCTTTGATCAATTGATGGAATCGCTGCAGTCCCATGAAGCTAGAGTGAATAGAAGTTGTGAGAATGTTGCAGAAGAACAAGCTCTTCAAGCTAAGGAAGAAGAGACAAGTCTATTCACACGAGGAAGAGGAAGAGGATACTCAAGAGGACGTGGACGTGGAGGAAGAGGCAGAGGTAATGGTAGAGGTAAAGCTAATGTCCAATGTTACAATTGAAACAAATATGGTCATCTCAGCAGGGACTGTTGGAATGAACCCCAAGCATCACCAGCTGTTGGTGATGAACATGATGAAGAAGAAGGTCAATTGTTCATGGTCATGCAAGAGAATGAAGAAAACTAAGCCTTGATGATAACTAAAGGTGATGCTAGTCCTCCTAATATTTGGTTTCTTGATAGTGGTTGTTCAAACAACATGACTGGGCAAAAATCTTTATTTAAGAATATTGATAGAACAAACACTGTTGCTGTTCGAATGGGTAATGGGAAAAGAATCAATGTAGAAGGAAAAGGGTCTGTGAGCCTTGAAGTTGCAGGTGGAAAATACAAGACTCTGACCGATGTCCAGTATGCTCCAGACTTGGGGTATAACCTTTTAAGTGTTGGACAGTTGATGAAGGGAGGACACAGATTGGTGTTTGATGATGGAGCATGCACTGTATTGAAGAAGAGCACTGGTGAAACAGTGTGTACGATTCCTGTGGCAAATAACAACACATTTCCACTTGATGTGTCAAACTCAAATCATGTGGCATTTGCTACCATTGTTGACGATTCATACTTGTGGCATTTGAGGTTTGGGCATCTGAATGAAAGGAGCTTACAAAGTTTGTGTTTAAATCAACTAGTTTATGGACTACCTAAATTGAAGCACTGGAATGTTTGTGAAAGTTGTGTTCATGGCAAGTTAAGCATGGCCTCGTTTCCTGCTGAATCATTCAGGACAATGGAAGTGTTGGATCTTATTCATGCAGATGTCTGTGGACCTATGCCTACAAAATCTTTGGGAGGCAACAGGTATTTTCTTCTTTTCACTGATGATGCAAGTAGAATGACCTGGGTTTATTTTCTACAAAACAAGTTTGAGGTGTTTGAAAATTTTAAAATATTTAAAGCCAAAGTTGAAACAGAAATGAGTAAGAAAATCAAGGCATTTAGAACAGATAGAGGAGGAGAGTTTTGTTCAAAAGAATTCATGGTTTTTTGTGAGAAGGAAGGTATAAGGAGGGAATTAACACCTCCTTACACTCCTGAACATAATGGCGTTTCAGAAAGAAAGAATCGAACTGTTGTTGAAATGGCTTTGAGCATATTGCATGAGAAAAATCTGAGTAACATATTCTGGGGAGAAGCAGTGGCCACCGCGGTGTATCTCCGGAATATGTCTCCTACCAAGGCCCTTGATGACGCCACACCATTCCAAGTATGGTATAATCGTATTCCCTCAGTTCACCACTTAAAGGTATTTGGTTGTGTGGCTTACTGCTTGGTTCCAAAACAACAAAGAAAGAAGTTAGATGATAAGGCACGAAAGTGTAACTTTGTTGGTTATTCTCAGAGTTCCAAAGCCTATCGTTTATATGATCCAGTTAAAAGGTGTGTTATCACAAGCAGTAATGTTGTTTTTGATGAACATACTAAATGGAATGACAAACAAGATGATAAGTATGGGATACCATCAGAGTTTTGTAAGTGCAGTTCCTGCAGGGTAACTGTCGCTTATCAGTTCTGGTCAACCAAAGCAGAAGTCCAAGTTAAAGTCAACAATAATGAAGAATTCAAGACCACATGAAGACCATGCACTGATCAAGGGGGAGTTTGTTAATGCACTTTGGGTGATAAGTGCATGCTTTCCAATTGTTAGGGTCTTTATTGTACATGTCTTGAAACTTAGTCCAAGGTTTATCCTTGGACAATTTGTCCAAGTTTATGTCTAGACTTTTGTCAGGGGTTTGGTTTTTGTGTAGATTATTTTATCCGGGTTTTAGTCCCTAGTCTATATATATTTGTTGTATAGGATTAGGGCAAGTATCCACGAAGAAGCTTTGTGCACCTCTCCTAACTTCTTGTTCCTCCTGGTGTGCACATCCTAGAGAGAGAGACTGTGTTAGTGAGAGAAAGCTAGGGTTTAGATCTTTGTGATCTAAACCAGCTTGTAGATGATGTATACTCCTTTGGTTTGTGTAATCTGTGATGACTGATTCAATATAAAGGGTTCATCTTCTACATATTTCTATCTTGTTCATATTTTGTTCTTCATGTCTTGAATCAAGTGCAATGTTTGATGTTCGTCATCGATCCAGTGCTTTAACAGTGGTATCAGAGCTTGGTTACCGATTCGGAATGGTCTAACCGCCTTCCGAATCACCATTGCTCTTGATTTGATGTTTGTTTCCACCAAACATCTTGAAGACGTGAAGATTTTGGTCCAGATATGAAGAAATTCGAGTTGTGTTGGAGAGAACTGCTGGGTTTTTGGAGATCTAGGGTTTTGATCTAAAAAGGATTATCCGAGTTTAGTTTTTCGTGTTTGGGTTTCCGGGGTATTGGTGAACCAGTGTGAAGTCACACTGGGGAGATAATCCGGAAGCTGGTTACTCAAGCTTGTCCGAGTTTTACACTTGTCCAAGTTTTTCCTTTTCTAGTATAAAAAGTCAGAGTTTCTCCATAAAATCTTGGTCCAAGTTTCCTGTTTGATAGTTGTCCAAGTTTAAAACTCTTTCTTGGTCCGAGTATAAGGTATTTTGGTTCAAGTTTAAAACTCTTTCTTAGTTGTCCAAGTTTAAAACTCTTTCTTGGTCCAAGTTTAAAACTCTTTCCTATTTAAAACTCTTTCATGTTTGATAGTTGTCCAAGTTTAAAACTCTTTCTTGGTCCAAGTTTAAAACTCTTTCTTAGTTGTCCAAGTTTAAAACTCTTTCTTGGTCCAAGTTTAAAACTCTTTCCTGTTTAAAACTCTTTCCTGTTTGATAGTTGTCCAAGTTTAAAACTCTTTCTTGGTCCGAGTATAAGGTATTTTGGTCCGAGTTTCTTCTTAGTCTATCTCCGAGTTTTCAAAACCAACTTTTAGTTCCGAGTTTTAGCAGGTCCGGATTTTAGTAATCAGTTTAGCAGGTCCGGGTTTTGCTTGGATTTGTTCCAAGTTTTTAATGATAGTGGATATATTCCGAGTTTGTAATCTTCGATTTTACACCTGTTCCGAGTTTTCTCTGCATGTAAAGGGTCCAATTTGCTTGGTATTAGTCCGAGTAACTTTACTTGTTCTGAGTTTTCTCTGCATACAAACAGGTCCGAGTCTTGAATGTTATGAATTTTAATCAGTTCTGAGTTTCGGTTCAATTCCGAGTTTCTTTAACCGTATCCGAGTTTTGGTCAAGTTCAGTTCCGAGTTCTGTAAATCCATTCAGGTCCGAGTTTTTGGTCCAAATTCAGGTCCGGGTTTTAGTAACTATTCAGGTCCGAGTTTTTGGTCAAATTCAGATCCGAGTTTTGGTAAAATTCGGTTCCGAGTTATTCAAAACCAACTTTCAAAACCAATTTTGTTTGTTCTGAATTTCTTTGTACTCTAAGTATTGTTCCGATGATCTGATTCGAGGTTTCAAGAGCTTTCGGGTTTTACGAGTTCCGAATTTTCTAGAATTCCGGGTTACCTGGGTACCGGATTTTTAACTAAGTTTAGAAGCTTGTGTAGTTCGGAAGTTTCGAGTTGTGCATGTTCCGAGTTTTTCTAGTTATTCCGGGTTACCTGGGGTATCGGATAACTAACTAAGAGTCAGAATTATGTGTAGTTTGGAAACTTGAAGTCGGTTTCGGATTATCGAAAAGTTTTATGGTACTTATGTTGTCCGGATCAAGTGAGGAGGTGAAGAGAGTAAGAGTTGTTTGGACTTTTGTATTGTTTACAAAGAAAAAGGGGGAGTAAAAATTTCCTATTTTCTTCGTAAATATAAAGTTTGTGCGTGAAATAGCTCGTGTGTGATGGAGTTTTGTCACGTGTGGTTATGTTATTAATCAAGTGTTGACGTGATGAAGCTGAATTCTCGATTGACGACTAGTTGAAGATTGAGCCTTATTAAGTTGCTGTTTAGAGTAGAGAAGATTAGTTCTGGTCTCGAAATAATGTGGGGCTTCATGATTTGAGGGGAAGGTCGGAGATGAAAGCCATCGGGGATTCAGCGGATTTGTGAAGATAGGAGATTGATCATGAGGATACATGACGAGATGAGATCATACATGAAGGGTTGAAGACTTTTGGATAATATGGTGGATGTACTTTTACAAAGTTCAGTTTGCTATTAACTTATCAAACCAAACTTCATGTCTTTGCGGAATTTGAAGTGTTTGATGTTGGGCATTGGAAATCCGACGTTTCTTTCTGCTACCGGTTAGGTTTGAAGATTAATGTATCGAGCGATATTCCTACATGTGGTTGTAGGTCGGTTCGCGTTAACTTGATTCGGGAGTAGTTTGAGGGGGAGGATTTACAGTGTTTGTGACGGGTGGTCCGTTGGACAACCCTTAAATGGTTTAAAAAGATTAAAATTCCATGCTTTACTTGGTTATTTGCTTGAACTTAGTAACTACGAGTGTTCGTGTGTTTTACAGGTAAATCGCTTAATTCGGTTAAATTGGCAACGCACATGTGGGCTTGAGTGGATGGCAGATTTTTGAAGGGGATTCCTAAAGAAATAAAAAAACCATTTATTGTTCAAATGGCTTATTGGAGGAATTTTATTATTATCACAATACTACATCATCCATCATATTTACGGCATTGGGGGTTGTGTGCACTTGAGAGGCTTTGTGGAATAAAGAAAAAAACAATCATCAAATCACTCATCATCATGTCAGTATTCACATGAATTAGTTTGAGAGTCACATGAAGACTTGATTCATGTGTTGGATGGATATTTTAGTTTGGGTTTTTACAAAAGTCAACAACATTAAACGTAAATTATCGATAGTGGGCCGCATATGGAGACATGGGCTGACACAACACGTGGACTTGACTTGGAGCAAAGATATAAGCATATTTTTGGAGGCTGGGATTTTCTAAATAATTTCATCATCACATATTATGGCAGCCGAGATATGAGGTTTGGTTTCATCACAAGTCTCAACAACAGTTAATGGGCCACATGTGAATATTGTGATTGGGCCGCCATTTTGACTTGGAGTTTTTTGATTGGGCCGCACATATGAGCCAAGGAAAAGAACACACTCAACAAACATCATCATTATGAATTAGAAGGGGGCGGCTGACTTTTGGACGGCATATGTATATGAGCAGCACACGTGATGCTTGGGATATTACTCAACATCATCATCATTACGGCAACAGAGGCTGAACAACATGTGACTATTAGCGGCAGCATTGGTGAGACAAAACAAGCAGGTTGTCGCCGTAAATTACGGTTCCACCGTAATTTACGGTGGACTTGAATTGGAACATTTTCTCACCGTAAAACAGACAAGTCTGACCGTACAACATTGAAGGTCACCGTAAATTACGGTCTGACCGTAATTTACGGTGGAGGCGACGCACAAATCGTAACTGCCATCATTAAAGTCAGTTTTATTGTGTCTTTTGGGTTATTCTGATCATTGTCGGTTTGGAGAGCATCCTAGGGGCGAATTGGCTGGTTCTTGCTTGGTTTTGGACAATCTCTAACATTCGGTTTGTGTCTTTGATCCGTATGAACATGGAAACCTTTGTTATGATGTTGATTCGAGCCATGTGTGGCTAAACACTTTATGATTGTCCTAGATTGAAGGTTTGTTTGAGACATTTTGTATTTGATTTCCTAATTTCTAGAATAGCAATCCTTATCTTTATGGTTGGTTTGTTATGGTGTGTGATTGTTTGTTAGTAACTTGTTAATTCTTATGATTTTCTAGTTTGAAACCATACGTTCTTGGTGCCGTTGGCAATCGAGATATCATGGGTAGAATTAGGATTGGGTAAGGGTTGATTGATCATCGGGTAACAACCTCACGTTCTAGGAATCTGAGTACTTAGTTCCCTTTCATCACTGCAAGTAATCACACATGAGCTATGTCTATGTAGTTCTTTCTAGTGGAATGATAATATGAATGTCGATACAAACCGGAAATCTAGGATGGTCATTTGTCTCTAATTTGCTTACAACCAAACTTTTCTCTTGCAATTTACTTAGTTTAATTTAGTCTAAAACCATTTCACTCACATAAACTCTTGAATTTTATTTCTCTTGCAATTAGATTAATTTAGTTAAAATCTAGATAAACTTTGAAATAACACATTTTCCACAAACTCCCTGTGTTCGATACCCACTTGCCACTATCTATATAGTTGTGTTATTGGGATTAAATTTGCGTGACCACGACAATCACGTCAAATTTTGGCGCCGCTGCCGGGGAGTAGTGCGCAACGTGTGTTATTTTTGCTTTTCTTAAGTTTGTTATTTTTCTGGTTTACGTTGGGTGTGTTAGTGTGCAGGTATTGACAGGTGCATGCATACTAGGAGCTCTCACAAGCTTTCACCATTAGCATTTGATCCGGAAATCGAACGAACTTTGCGAGCAAACAGAATTTTGTTAAGGGAAAACACAATTAGCGGTTCACCAACAACACCAACTACACCAATCACACCAATTCGATACATGGATCCACCACAACCACCACCCACTACGGGTGAATCTACTCCACCATTTATACCAACATCCACTCAACCTTCACCAAATACCACCATGCCCAGTTCTACTACCGAATTTACTTCACCATTTGATATCCCACCACCCAATACTACATTACCTACCAATACTCAAACTGAACCTACCCTTACCTTTAGCCCTGCTTCTACAATTCCACCACTCACTTATTTCTTCCCAGCTTCAGGTCAATCATCATCCACCTATACATTACCACAAGGCTCAACTGTTGTTCATGCTACTTCATCATTTGGAGTACCAAACCAGTCAGGTTTTCAATACTCATCTATTCCATTTGGGCCATCATCGGGGGGTATAGAAGGAGATGGATATGAAGAAGGATATGAAGATTTCGAGGGTTATGAGGAAGAGGGTTATGCTTATGTGGGTAGTGGAGATCAAGGGGAGTTGACTTATGTACCTGGTCAAACGCAAAGAATGTCAAGTGTTGGTGGGATTCCACCACAACAACAACTCATACCACAACACATTAGAACAAGGCCACAAGGGCCACCAATGCAACGCCCTATACCATTGCAACAAATTCGGCCACAAAATGTTCAACCACAATTTCCAAGGCCAATTCAACACCCACCGATGCCGCAACAACAATTTCAACAACCATTGGCACCACAAGGGCGTATGCCGAGACCAATGGGTCCTATGCGTCCAAGGGGTCGTGTGGGTGTACCAAGAAGGCATCTTAGGGAACATGCGAGGGGAATTGAAGCGCATTTTAGGCCGGTAATTACTCACAACCCTTCACCGGTGGTTATTCCTCACAATAACCAAGGAAGAACTTTTGAAGTGAGAACAAATTCTTTGCAAAGTTTGCCGAAATATAAGGGTTTAGCAACGGAGGAACCTTACTTCCATTTGGAGGCCTATGACTCAATTTGCAATACTCTTGGGAGTCAAGGTTTTTCGGCCGATGATATTAAGTTGGTACTATTTCAATTTTCTTTGGAGGATAAGGCAAAGAAGTGGTTCTACACTTTGCCTTCGGCATCTATTTACACTTGGGGGGAAATGCAACAAACGTTTTTAGATGAATTTTATACCGCCCAAAAGACCAATGATGCTAGAAAAGGGTTGAGAAGTTTCCAACAACAACAAGGCGAAATGTTCCATGAAGCCTTCGAGCGCTTAAACATGATGATTAAAAATTGTCCACACCATGGGATTGAGCTTTGGGAGTTGATGAACGCCTTTCATGAAGGGTTGTGTGCCGAGGATGCACGTGATCTAATGTCCATCACAAATGGGACTTTTGGCACAAATTATGAAGATGAGGATTGGGAGTTTTTGGAAAGCATGGCAACTACATCAAAGAGGAAAGCTCAAGCCTCAAGAAGAGCTCGACCAGCCATTGCCCGACCTCAAGTGCATGCGGTTGATGATGGTAATGTTCAAACCACTAACCAAATTTATGATGTTTGTGCATTGTGTAATGAAATAGGTCATGCGACTGAAAATTGCCAAGGAGGTGATGGGCAATATGAAGAGGTGCATGCGGTTCAAGGTCAAGGTCAAGGAGGGGGTGGTAGAAACTACAACAACATGAACTCTAATACATACCACCCCGGGTTGAGGAACCACCCAAATTTTCGCTATGGGAACCCTTCCAATCAAGCTAACCCGAATTTCCAAGGAAACCAAGGATTTCAAAGGCAATATCAAACGGGTCAAAGCTCTTCGGGTGGAAATGAGATGATAGAGATGTTGAAGGCAATGCAAAGTGAAATGCAACGAATGAACCAACGTGATGAGGTTCGGATGCAAAAGGACGAGGTTCGTGACAAAAGCATCCAATCGTTGACCACTCAAATGAGTCAACTTGCGAGTGACGTGGCGATATTGAAGAAAGCAAAAGGCCAACTACAAAGTGACACGGTGACAAATCCCAAGAACACAAAAAGCATTAACATCAATGTGGTAAGCACCGTTCCAAATACTAAATTTAATGAAACATTGCTAACTTCTTCGTGTCAAGTGAATGCAGGTTTGGAAAAAGATGCCGAAGTCGAGAATGATAGAGAGTGTGAAGCGCCAATCGTGCCTATCCGTGTGGGAAAATTAAAAATCCCTCACACATTGTTGGAATACGGGGCAAGCATGAGTGTGCTACCAAGCGATCTATACGATATGTATGACTTTGGTCCACTTGAAGGTATAGACACCATGGTGAGCTTGGCGGATGGAAGTTGGAGGCATCCACGGGGAATGGTTAGGAATGTTAAGATTCAGTTGGGAGAATTTGAATACCCGGTGGACTTCCTAGTTTTGGACTATGCTTCTACCAATATGGCATCACAACAAAGGGTAATTTTAGGTCGACCGTTTCTATACACTGCAAATGCTCAAATTAATTGTAGAGACGAGATTATTACCATGACCGAAAAGAACCGTAAGTTGTACTTTGATGTTCAAACTAGAGTGATTAGTTATGAGCCCATTGAGAGTAAGGGTGGTGAGTCTAGTGATTGTATGAAAAATGTGTTACAACGAATGAGAAAAAAACACCCACCGGACCGTGAAGAAAAACATATGGGGTCAAGCAAGAGCGTATTTGATTACCCACCGAGTCAAAACAAGATGGATTCATTTTGCTCAATGGCACAATGTAGTGATGGAAGTGATAGGAACCGCTTCTTTGAACCACCATAAATGGGGGTGGTACGGTCTGGCTGAAGACCTGAAAACTTAGCGCTGCTCGGGAGGCAACCCGAGGTTTTTCACTGATCTTGTTATTTCTTTAGTTTTCTTTGTTTCAGGGCCATGGCAACACTCAAGTGTGGGGAAGATGTACGGATATTTGGGTGAAGGTGGTGATAGGAAGTCGGATTATCTACAACATCTGTTGTGGCAAACTTCACCAGGTCGATGTACTCTTTCCTTAGTCTTGTTGTGTTCTTTAGCTTTGAAATATTGGTAGTTAGTTTGTTTGGTGGTGTCATGTTTTAAAAAAAAAAAAATTATAAAATGAAAAGTACAAAAAGAAATTTGGGGTTTGAGAATTTAAGCAATTGTTGATGTTTTTGGTTAAAGCGATCCTTCCCTCAAAGCCATACATTGGGACAATGTATCCCAAGTGTGGGGATGGGGGAAATTTTTGGGAGTTTTAAAAAATTTTGTAAATCCGAGCGAAAATTGTTAAAATTTGAAAACTTGATATTGTGCCATTTGACACACCGACACCCATTTCTAGTCTTTTCTTGGTGAGGATTTGAGCCACACATGATTGTTATTGATATTTCATTGTTTGAGTGGCGGTGTGTGTTGTTGTGTTAATAGAACTTGTGTGTGAATACTTGTTAAATCCTAGAATTAGCATGCTTTTGAAAATGATAGGGGGACTTTTAGGAAGCCTCGTCTAGATGTGTGAGAGTGCGGGATTGGTGGGTTGGACCTCATACGTTACATATATGAGCTTGGTATTGTGAGGGGTGGGGGTTTGGTCCTTAGAAAGCCATGTTGAGCCTTAGACCATTCGATTGTGACCCGAACCTACTTCCTACAAAAAAAAAAAAATTACCTTTTGAGATGACCCGGTTTAGGAGATTTAGTTTGTAGTATTGATGTTCTTGTATATATTATTGAGTTTGATGTGTTATGAAAAAAAAAAAAAAAAAGAAAAGAAAAAAATAGAGAAAAATATGAGAAAAATACAAAAAGAAGTGATTGGTTGCAATAGTAGTTGAAAATGTTGAAGTAGTTGTGTATATATTTGGTGTTTGCTTTGTTTAGTAGTAGAAATAAAAACCGGGTCAAATCAATTAGCTCTCGCATATATATTCCATCATTTTCCTACCTTTGCACCTAGCCCCGTTGCAACCCGCAAGTCCCTTTGATTCTAAAGCATGTTAGATATTTGTTAGGAGGAAACTTGATTTGTATACAAGCTTATTGTCGCACACACACACACACGCATTGAGTGGTTTAGCATTATGCTAATAATTCTTGTTACCGAGAGATTTTTGTGAGGGGTGTGTCTTGTGGTATGATTGAAAGTTAGTAAAAGGACGGCACATTTAGCTTGGTTTGCATGTTTGATCGCTTTGGTTTTGAAATAATTTTTGAACGGGTTGCTTGGGACAAGCAACGGGTAAGTGTGGGGATGTGACGGGTGGTCCGTTGGACAACCCTTAAATGGTTTAAAAAGATTAAAATTCCATGCTTTACTTGGTTATTTGCTTGAACTTAGTAACTACGAGTGTTCGTGTGTTTTACAGGTAAATCGCTTAATTCGGTTAAATTGGCAACGCACATGTGGGCTTGAGTGGATGGCAGATTTTTGAAGGGGATTCCTAAAGAAATAAAAAAACCATTTATTGTTCAAATGGCTTATTGGAGGAATTTTATTATTATCACAATACTACATCATCCATCATATTTACGGCATTGGGGGTTGTGTGCACTTGAGAGGCTTTGTGGAATAAAGAAAAAAACAATCATCAAATCACTCATCATCATGTCAGTATTCACATGAATTAGTTTGAGAGTCACATGAAGACTTGATTCATGTGTTGGATGGATATTTTAGTTTGGGTTTTTACAAAAGTCAACAACATTAAACGTAAATTATCGATAGTGGGCCGCATATGGAGACATGGGCTGACACAACACGTGGACTTGACTTGGAGCAAAGATATAAGCATATTTTTGGAGGCTGGGATTTTCTAAATAATTTCATCATCACATATTATGGCAGCCGAGATATGAGGTTTGGTTTCATCACAAGTCTCAACAACAGTTAATGGGCCACATGTGAATATTGTGATTGGGCCGCCATTTTGACTTGGAGTTTTTTGATTGGGCCGCACATATGAGCCAAGGAAAAGAACACACTCAACAAACATCATCATTATGAATTAGAAGGGGGCGGCTGACTTTTGGACGGCATATGTATATGAGCAGCACACGTGATGCTTGGGATATTACTCAACATCATCATCATTACGGCAACAGAGGCTGAACAACATGTGACTATTAGCGGCAGCATTGGTGAGACAAAACAAGCAGGTTGTCGCCGTAAATTACGGTTCCACCGTAATTTACGGTGGACTTGAATTGGAACATTTTCTCACCGTAAAACAGACAAGTCTGACCGTACAACATTGAAGGTCACCGTAAATTACGGTCTGACCGTAATTTACGGTGGAGGCGACGCACAAATCGTAACTGCCATCATTAAAGTCAGTTTTATTGTGTCTTTGGGGTTATTCTGATCATTGTCGGTTTGGAGAGCATCCTAGGGGCGAATTGGCTGGTTCTTGCTTGGTTTTGGACAATCTCTAACATTCGGTTTGTGTCTTTGATCCGTATGAACATGGAAACCTTTGTTATGATGTTGATTCGAGCCATGTGTGGCTAAACACTTTATGATTGTCCTAGATTGAAGGTTTGTTTGAGACATTTTGTATTTGATTTCCTAATTTCTAGAATAGCAATCCTTATCTTTATGGTTGGTTTGTTACGGTGTGTGATTGTTTGTTAGTAACTTGTTAATTCTTATGATTTTCGAGTTTGAAACCATACGTTCTTGGTGCCGTTGGCAATCGAGATATCATGGGTAGAATTAGGATTGGGTAAGGGTTGATTGATCATCGGGTAACAACCTTACGTTCTAGGAATCTGAGTACTTAGTTCCCTTTCATCACTGCAAGTAATCACACATGAGCTATGTCTATGTAGTTCTTTCTAGTGGAATGATAATATGAATGTCGATACAAACCGGAAATCTAGGATGGTCATTTGTCTCTAATTTGCTTACAACCAAACTTTTCTCTTGCAATTTACTTAGTTTAATTTAGTCTAAAACCATTTCACTCACATAAACTCTTGAATTTTATTTCTCTTGCAATTAGATTAATTTAGTTAAAATCTAGATAAACTTTGAAATAACACATTTTCCACAAACTCCCTGTGTTCGATACCCACTTGCCACTATCTATATAGTTGTGTTATTGGGATTAAATTTGCGTGACCACGACAATCACGTCAGTTTGATGTTGGATTCTTCGGGTTTCTCAAAGCGGCCTTAAGTGATCGTCAGCAAGTCTTTTATTAGAAGGGTTGAAGATCGTTGTGCTCTGCCAGAAAGATCAAGTCTCAGCCAAAGTTGAAAGCAGCCATGATATCATTAGTCAAGGGGGAGTCTATAAGTGTAGGATCCGGTGACTAAGATATCAGTGTTAGACAGAACTGATTGCAACAGTTAAGGGGGAGACTGTAAGTGCAGTTCCTGTAGGGTAACTGTCGCTTATCAGTTCTGGTCAACCAAAGCAGAAGTCCAAGTTAAAGTCAACAATAATGAAGAATTCAAGACCGCATGAAGACCATGCACTGATCAAGGGGGAGTTTGTTAATGCACTTTGGGTGATAAGTGCATGCTTTCCAATTGTTAGGGTCTTTATTGTACATGTCTTGAAACTTAGTCCAAGGTTTATCCTTGGACAATTTGTCCAAGTTTATGTCTAGACTTTTGTCAGGGGTTTGGTTTTTGTGTAGATTATTTTGTCCGGGTTTTAGTCCCTAGTATATATATATATATATTTGTTGTATAGGATTAGGGCAAGTATCCACGAAGAAGCTTTGTGCACCTCTCCTAACTTCTTGTTCCTCCTGGTGTGCACATCCTAGAGAGAGAGACTATGTGTTAGTGAGAGAAAGCTAGGGTTTAGATCTTTGTGATCTAAACCAGCTTGTAGATGATGTATACTCCTTTGGTTTGTGTAATCTGTGATGACTGATTCAATATAAAGGGTTCATCTTCTACATATTTCTATCTTGTTCATATTTTGTTCTTCATGTCTTGAATCAAATGCAATGTTTGATGTTCGTCATCGATCCAGTGCTTTAACAAGTTTGATAACATGTGGGAACCAAATGAAAGTGAAGTTTCTGGTGAGCTGAATAATGAAGAAACAGGAAATGGAATCAACACTCAGAATGTGACAGGTAATGCTGACTAAAGTACAAATCAGAATGGAAGTAGCAGCAGTGAAGTCACTGGAAGCAGCAGTAGTAGCAGTGCAGATACAAGGGTCAGACCATTAAGCCAAATATATGATGACACAGTTCCATTTGAGCCAGAACAAGTTCAACAATTATATGAATGTGGGTTAGCTCTTTCATCTATGGAACCCACATCGCATGAAGAAGCTATGTTGTCAAAGTCTTGGAAAGAAGCTATGAAGGTTGAGTTGCAGGCTTTAGAGAAACACAAGACATGGACCTTGGTTGATCTACCAGAAGACAAACAAGTTATTGGTTTGAAGTGGATCTTTAAGGTCAAGCTGAATGCAGATGGTACGGTTCAGAAGTATAAAGCTAGAATAGTTGCAAAGGGGTTTGCCCAGGAATATGGGATCAATTATGAAGAAACTTTTGCCCCAGTGGCAAGATTTGAAACAATACGGGTCATCTTGTCTCTAGCTGCTCAACAAGGTTGGAGTATCCACCATCTTGATGTGAAGTCTACGTTTTTAAATGGATCTCTTTAAGAGGAAGTGTATGTCACTCAGCCACCTGGTTTTGAAGTAAAAGGACACGAAGAGAAGGTGTACCGGCTTCATAAGGCCCTTTATGGTCTTAATCAGTCACCTAAGGCTTGGTATGATCGGATTAATTCGTATTTACATCTTAACTCTTATTTGAGAATCACTAGTGAACCTACTGTGTATGTCAAGAAGACTGATGAGGATGGTATAATTATTATATGCATCTACGTTGATGATATAATTTATACTAGCTCATCGCAATTGTTAGCAGAAGAGTTCAAAGCAAAGATGATCAAGGAGTTTGATATGACTGATCTAGGAAAACTAAGATATTTTCTTGGATTAGAAATTAATCAAACTGAAAGTGGTGTTTCTGTCTATCAAAAGAAGTATGCAACTGATCTTCTTAAAAGATTTGGTATGTGGGGCTGCAAAGGTGTGGTAACACCAATGAACAAAGGGAAAAAGTTGCAAGGTGATTGTTCTGGAAGAGTTGATGAAGGAAGGTTTAGAAGTTTGGTTGGAGGTCTGCTATACTTAACACATTCAAGGCCTGAACTGGCCTTTGCTGTAGGGTTCATTGCTAGGTACATGCAGGCTCCTACTTCAATACACTTTGGAGCAGCAAGAAGGATACTAAGATATGTTGCAGCAACGATTGATTATGGTTTGTGGTATGACAAAGGAGCTGAAGTTAAGCTAATAGGTTTCTCTGACAGTGATTGGGCACGTTCGACTGAGGATCGCAAAAGCATTTCAGCATATGTGTATTTTGTGGGAAGTAGTGCAGTGGCTTGGAGTTCGAAGAAACAATCAGTGGTTGCTCTTTCATCGACTGAAGCTGAGTACATCTAAGCCAATGGTGCAGCTTGTCAAGCCGTTTGGATGAGGCACTTGTTAAGTGAGCTTGCTTACAAACAAGAGAAGGAAACTGAAATTTTCTGTGATAATGTTTCAGCTATATTTTTATCAAAAAATCCAGCAATGCATAGCCGGAGCAAGCATATAGACATCAAGTTTCACTACATCAAGAGTCTGGTTGATTCTAATCAAATTGTGTTAAAGGCTTGTAGAACTGAAGAACAGGTTGCTGATTTGTTAACAAAGCCCCTTGGGACTGAACAGTTTTGCTATTTAAGGGAGGCTCTGGGAGTTAGAAAGATTGAATTAAAGGGGGGTATTGGAGATAATTCAATCTAGAAGTTTCTATTGGAGGTTGTTACATTCGGATGATAATAATATTCTGCATGGTTCAACTGTTGTTCCTATCTCATGCAAGTTCCTTGTTTCCAGTTCTAGTTTGTTATTTTTGATTTATTTCCGTTATGTATTTTTCCTATTTAAGGCCTTGCCTTGCATTGAATAAAATCATCCGAAAGCATTTGAAGTATTGTGATTATTTGCTTGTGTTTGCTCTAACAAAAGGCTCGATAAGATATCTACCTTCCATTTTAGAAAATGTCTTGACATGGTGACAATGAAATTCTGGTATTTTCTTCATCGGCACTTTAAACTTAAGAGCAAAGATATTTTTTACCTCGTTCTTAAAAGTAACCGGATTAGTACATTTTGAGATTGGCACAGAGTTATCAAACCGAATATTTTCTGTATTGAGGTTGGTTCGTAAAGAATACAATGATACAACTATATATGGGGTGGTCCACAATCTGCTCCACCAATTAAGTCATGCAAAAAAGGAAAATATAGTAATACAGTAAATGCAAGGCGTCAAGGTATCAAATTGGTAAGTCGGTGATACTTAATATTTAATACTCCCCTCAAGGTGGCGTGTGTGGGTCCCGAACACCAATCATGCCAAGAAGGAAACGAAGTCGATCACCGTTAAGGGCCTTGGTGAACATGTCAGCGAGTTGCATTGAGGAGGCAATCGGGCAGGGTATAATCTCATTTGAATCAACTCTTTCTCAAACGAAATAACAACTCATCTCCATGTGCATGGGCGGATCTTAGAAGAGCTCTGGCAGGGTCACGGCCCGGGCAAGTTTTTCGGCCGTAGTGCTAATTTTCTGCATTTCGATCGAAATTTTTTATATATACTATGTTTGGCCCGGGCTTGCCCGGGCTTTTTTTAGCGCCCGCGTCTTTCGGCCATGACACGTTCAATGGGCAAGATCCGCCACTGTCCATGTGTTTAGTTCTTTCATGAAACACAGGGTTGTTCGCAATGTGACGAGTTGCTTGGTTGTCACAAAACAACGATGTTGGACTTGTTTGTGTGACACCAAATTCCTTAAGAAGCCATTGCAACCATAATACTTCACTCACAGTGACAGCCATAGCGCGGTATTCTGCTGTAGTGGAAGAGCGGGAGACAACCGAATGTTTCTTTGTTCGCCAAGAGATAGGGGAGCCACCTAGAGATATAAAATATCCCTTCGAGATCAGCGTGTCATCGGATATCCTAGCCAATCAGCTCAGCAATAGACTTCCAGTTTGAAAGAGTTGTTTGAGAGTAAAATGCATCGGCCGTGTGTAGCTTTATAGTATTGTAACACTCGAATGGCACCATTCTTGTGAGATTTACATGGTTGTATATTGGGTCGTGTGACCGTTAAGTACATTAGTTTTCCCACCAAGCGACGATACCGAGTAGTTTCAACAGGAAGGTCATCATCTTTGGTGTCGCCATGCACATTGGGTTCCATAGAAAACGTACTCAGGCGAATTCCTAGAAGTCCACTTTCTTCTAAAATGTCAAGGGTATATTTCCTTTGACTAAACTAGACCATACTTGGTTCGTGCCCCTTCGATCCTTGACCGTTAAGTACACTAGTTTTCCCACCAAGCGACGATATATGAGTGCCACCAAAAAATTCTCTCCTTGACAGATGGTAAATAATGAATGATCAGCTTTTGATTGTTTCAATCCAATAGACGTGAGTGCATGAGTGAACTTGTGGTACAATTTCGGGATGCCTGGCGTAACCCATAAATTGACGCAAAATCAAGCATCACCGTTGTTAGAGAAACCTTGTGGAATTCTCATGTAGACTTCTTCATCTAAATCCCCATGAAAGAATGCGTTGTTAACTCCAAGTTCGTGGATAAACCAATTGCATTTAGTGGCAATGGCTAATAGTGTCCGAACGGTTACAAGTTTGGCAACCGGTGCAACATTTCACGGAAATCAACTCCTTCTATAAGTGAATCCTTTTATTACCAATCGCGCCTTAAAATGTTCGATATCTCCATTTGGTTTGTATTTTACCTTATAGACCCATTTTGAGTCAACGACCTCCTTTCTGGTGTTAGTTGTTCCAACTTGGATCTTTTACCGCCTGTGAGAAATGTTTGGCTCATCATGGGAAGTGATTGCTGCAAGATAAATTTTGTGGTTAGCTGAAAATATATCATAGGAAATATAATTAGCAAGTGGATGTACCGTCGAGGTTTCTGATCTGGGAATGGGTCGCAAATGGTCTAGAGAGTCGAGAATATCTACTTGGTAATAATCAAGGTGTTTTGGCCTTTCTTTTTCTCTGGTGCTTCTTCAATTATCATTGGGATGCACTTGATTTTGAGTTGCTCCTTGTTCATCTTGCTGTTGATTTGTTTCTGATTGGAGATTCTTAGAAGGACGATTTTCTTCATCAACTTGTATCTCTTGGTCACTTTGGTTCATGACTTTCTGTAGGAAACATGTTTCTATTTTCTTGATTGCTATCTTGTAGTTCATCATGGTTTATTTGGACACTATCACAGGTTTGAGGTACTGGAGCTTCCCATTCTTCTATATATTCTCATGCACAATTTGGTTTATCATGTTTTGTCTTGATATCACCAGTATTGGAAAATCGAAATATGTACTCAAAGAACTTTACGTCTCTAGGTGCGTATATTTTATTTAGCTACAAATCATATACTTTATATCCTTTTTATCCTTGAGGGTACCCAACAAAAATACATGGGCTACCGCGTTCATCGAATTACTTTCCCCCTTTCTTCGTGTCCCGTGTGTAAACAAGGCAACCGAATACTTTTGTGCAATCGTAAGTGGGCGCCTTTTTTTTAGCAAAACTTCATATCTTGTGGTTCCGTTTATAACTATGGAAAGTAAGTGCTTTATAATATATGCGGTTGTTAAAATGTATTCCCCTAAAATTTATTGGTAAGTTGGCTTGAAATCCCAACACTCTAGTGGTATCCAATATGTGTCTATGCTTTCTTTCAACCAATCTGTTTTCTCGGGGTGTGTCTGTGCATGAAGTTTCCAAAACAATTCCATCTTTGTGATAAAAATCAGAAACATAGTGTGATTTGAACTCCGTCCCATTGTGTGCCCTAATTCTCTTTATGGTCTTCCCATATTGGGTTTTGACCATGTTATAGAAGATGATAAGCAATTGCGCCACCTCGGACTTGTACTTCATAGGAATCACCCAAACTCCTCGACTATAATCGTCAACGATTGTTAAAAAATAATGCGCACCTGTGAAAGATGTTGTTTTGTATCCTCCCAGATATCACAATGAATTAACTCAAAACAATTGGATGTTTTTATTGAACTATTAGGAAAAGGTGAGCGTGTTTGTTTTGCTCTTATAAAAGAATCACAAAAATTGTTAAAAGAACAAACTTGTCAGAGTTTCTCTTTGGATGCATGACCGAACCGCGTATGCCATGTTTTTGGATCTGTTAAGGCCGCCAAAGCCAACTTTACTTTCTGAATCGGCTCTAGCCAATATAGACCATCGCGTTCTTTACCATTCCAATTAGTTTCCTCGAGCGTAAGTGCTGCATGTAACGGAAACTCGGATAAACGTGAACGATGAGTTTAGACGTTTAGTCAATTTGCTTGCATTCGAAATCCGATATTTTAAAAACCATATTGATATTTAAACCATTCTGCAAAGTAACGTTTCGATGCCTTTAACAGGTACCCTTTTGCCATTTGGTATTGTTACTATCATATCCCCTTCTGAATGTGATGAATTAAATGTTCCTTCTTCACAATTAATGTGTTCAGTCGCTCTAGAATCAATTATCCATGGACGACTTATCAGTAACATACCAAGCAAGCTCCAAAACAATGGCACCAAAAGTTTGATCATATCAAGATTGACAGTGGTTTCAAAATAAATGAGTGCGACAAGTGTGTTTATTTTAAAGACACACCAAGGGGTTATGTAATTTTATGTCTTTATGTAGATTTATATGCTTATCATTGGGAGTGCTGATAACATGATCAAGTAAACTAAAGACATGTTGAAAGCGAGGTTTGACATGAAAGACATGGGTCTAGCGAATGAGATTCTTGGAGTAAAAATCACTAGAACCAAAAATGGTCTTGTATTGAGTCAATCTCACTACGTGGACAAGATCCTTGGAAAATTCAATTCGGACGATACGAGTATAGCTCGAATTCCAATTGATAACACCTAACGTCTAAGGAAAACCAGAGACGAGAGTGTTGCTCAGTAAGAGTACTCAAGGATCATTGGTGTGAGCAGACCTGTGTGGAAGGTAAGTGCTTTATAATATATGCGTTCGTTAAAATGTATTCCCCCAAAATTTATTGGTAAGTTGGCTTGAAATCCCAACACTCTAGTGGTATCCAATATGTGTCTATGCTTTCTTTCAACCAATCTGTTTTCTCGGGGTGTGTCTGTGCATGAAGTTTCCAAAACAATTCCATCTTTGTGATAAAAATCAGAAACATAGTGTGATTTGAACTCCGTCCCATTGTGTGCCCTAATTCTCTTTATGGTCTTCCCATATTGGGTTTTGACCATGTTATAGAAGATGATAAGCAATTGCGCCACCTCGGACTTGTACTTCATAGGAATCACCCAAACTCCTCGACTATAATCGTCAACGATTGTTAAAAAATAATGCGCACCTGTGAAAGATGTTGTTTTGTATCCTCCCAGATATCACAATGAATTAACTCAAAACAATTGGATGTTTTTATTGAACTAGTAGGAAATGGTGAGCGTGTTTGTTTTGCTCTTATAAAAGAATCACAAAAATTGTTAAAAGAACAAACTTGTCGGAGTTTCTCTTTGGATGCATGACCGAACCACGTATGCCATGTTTCTGGATCTGTTAAGGCCGCCAAAGCCAACTTTACTTTCTGAATCGGCTCTAGCCAATATAGACCATCGCGTTCTTTACCATTCCAATTAGTTTCCTCGAGCGTAAGTGCTGCATGTAACGGAAACTCGGATAAACGTGAACGATGAGTTTAGACGTTTAGTCAATTTGCTTGCATTTGAAATCTGATATTTTAAAAACCATATTGATATTTAAACCATTCTGCAAAGTAACGTTTCGATGCCTTTAACAGGTACCCTTTTGCCATTTGGTATTGTTACTATCATATCCCCTTCTGAATGTGATGAATTAAATGTTCCTTCTTCACAATTAATGTGTTCAGTCGCTCTAGAATCAATTATCCATGGACGACTTATCAGTAACATACCAAGCAAGCTCCAAAACAATGGCACCAAAAGTTTGATCATATCAAGATTGACAGTGGTTTCAAAATAAATGAGTGCGACAAGTGTGTTTATTTTAAAGACACACCAAGGGGTTATGTAATTTTATGTCTTTATGTAGATTTATATGCTTATCATTGGGAGTGATGATAACATGATCAAGTAAACTAAAGACATGTTGAAAGCGAGGTTTGACATGAAAGACATGGGTCTAGCGAATGAGATTCTTGGAGTAAAAATCACTAGAACCCAAAATGGTCTTGTATTGAGTCAATCTCACTACGTGGACAAGATCCTTGGAAAATTCAATTCGGACGATACGAGTATAGCTCGAATTCCAATTGATAACACCTAACGTCTAAGGAAAACCAGAGACGAGAGTGTTGCTCAGTAAAAGTACTCAAGGATCATTGGTGTGAGCAGACCTGACTTAGCATATGCTGTGAGCAGGCTAAGTAGATACACCAGTAATGCAAGTGCAGGTCATTGGAAAGCTATCCCAAGGGTGCTTAGATACATAAGATACACAAGAAATTACGGATTACATAATACCCGTGATCTAGCAGTGATCGAAGGATACACTGATGCAAACTGGATATCAGATATAAAAGATCACAAATCGACAAGTGGATATGTGTTTACACTTGCGGGAGCGGCTATAGCTTGGAAGTCTTCCAAGTAAACTATTATAGCTAGATCCACGATGGAATCCGAGTTCGTCGCTTTGGATAAAGCGGGGAAGAGGCAGAGTGGCTACGTCAATTTGTGGAAGATATTCCAAGATGGCCAAAGCTTTTGGCGGCGATTTGCATACATTGTGACAATCAATCGGCGATTGTTAGCACTCAAAGCTCAATGTACAATGGCAGATCAAGGCACATTCGCCGTAGACACAACACGGTACGACAACTAATCTCAACGGGTGTTATCTCAGTTGACTATGTGAGGTTGAAAGAGATCATTGCAGACCCGTTAACAAAAGGCTTAAGCATAGATTTAGTTTATAAGTCATCAAGAGGAATGGGACTAAAGCCCATAGAAGAAGGGAATATGAGGGAAACCTAACCTAGTTGACTGGAGATCCCAAGATCTAAGTTCAATAGGACAACTTAATCATAAACCCAAAGGGAGTCATTGTGGGGGGTGCCCCAAAATCAATAAACGGAGTAATATACCATCTAGTCCATTCCAATCAGTAACATGAAGGAAGGTTAAGCATGTTGAGGTTAAGGATTTTGAGAAAATCCAAATTAACCATGATGCTTTTAATGGTTCAGAGGAATCACCTATGTTAGAGAGTAGTGTGGTCGCTTCGAATGGATTTGTGGGGAGGCGCAAATCCTAGAGCTCTCGCAGAACCAGGAAAGTGTTCCATGACCATAAACAGACACAACCATGAGGACTTGACTGAACTAGGGAGAGTATTGTGTGAATATATATTGTCGCCTACATAAATGGGGGATTGTTCAAAGACACCGCGTTTACAAGACCCGAGGAGGCTAAGTATGCTTCACAAAAGAAGGTTCAAAGGTTACACCTACCTATCTTGCAATACTCAACTGTTGAACATGTATCGTTGAAACTTGATAGATTGATTTCTATTCATGTGGGGGATTGTTGGAAATTTGTGAAAATAACACTTTTCATAAATATAGGAAAATGTTTTTTTTCATATTTTTGGACTAGAAATAAATATAAGAAACTGAGTAGGTTTTATATATTTATTTGTGGGTTTGTGTTCTATGTTGGAAGAGCTTTGAAACGAACTAAACCATGTCCAAAACGGAGCTAAGATGAATGAGATATCCATGCTCAAAGTTAGGTGTTTCATACATAGAATGCTGAAAACTTGGGAAAGTGGCACCTTGTCCCACATAGGAGGAGAGATGAAACTTAAAGGGGTATATAAGTGGGAACTCTCCATCCTTATTGTTTCATGGAAGCACTCACTAGTGTACTCGCGAAGGGTGCAGAGCACCCTAACTCGCACTCGCACGTGCGCTTGGCATGGGCGATGAGGCGCAATGTGGAGCTTTGATGGCGCACTTCGCACACTCGCATCGCCGCGAGCCGCTTGAGAGTCGCTTTTGTATTTTTTACCATGCGCGCATGGTGAAGCATGGGCTACAAGGACTAGGTGGCAGGTAGACCTTGGACGGTGACGTGGCAGCGGCGCACGAGTACACGTGGCAGATCGGCGTGCACTCGCGCATGGAGCATGGGCACTGAAGATGCGTGTGGGCACACCAAAGTGAGCCAATATGACGTGACTGTGTGGCGTGCTCGTATAGGCTCACTGGTGGCTGGCGCATGCGCGTGCAGACGTGCAAGTGCATGAAAGTGAGCCAAAATGGCGCACGCGCGCGTGAGTGTGCAAGACGTGCGCTCGCATGAGCTAGAAGGGAGCGCACGCAATAGTCTATCTTGCGCGTTCGCGCAGAAGCTTCCAGACATTAATGACAACAATTACATTTCAGCATTTGAAACTGACGAGTCAACGGTTTTGACTGAGAATTAAATGACGAATTAAAGTGCATTGAAGACATTTAATTCAATTTAATTCTCCCATTTAATTCTTTTTTCAGTTTCATCCCAACATCTGCAGTATAAATAGGAGGCTACCCAGCTGCAGAAGAGACACCGAACAACACTACTCTTCTTGCAACTTCTCCTCCCCTGAATTTTCATCTTTTTTTGTCTAGTAACAAGGTATACCTTCGGGTTTTTCGTCAAGTCTGGCAGTGTAACTGCTTAGGCTGTTGTATCCTGGAAACAAATGAGTTTTCCTGGGAGACTCGAAATTTGTTTTTACATGATCCTCACCTAAGAACTACTTTAATTTCTGTAATTTTGTTCTTGTTTTTCTTTTCATTTCAGTTGTAACAGCATTGTAGTTCTGCTTTCCTTATTTCAGTTGTAACTCAAGTTAATAATAAAATTATTTATTTATTTTGCACGAACGGATTCCTACAAAGTTTTAGTTTGGTTAGTTTGAAATGTGATTTATGTTGTTGAATATTATGGTTGTCGAGTTAATCTCCTGCCCTCAATAGAATCAAAACCCAGAACATGAGTGTAGTAACTGTATGAGTGTAGTAACTGTAGTAGCCATTACTAGAATTTTCTTTGGTTGTTAATGCTTCAATTTGGAGATCGGTATTTCTCTAGAATAACTCTCTTCTTCTGGGTTACAATGTTGGAAATTTGTGAAAATAGCATTTTTCACAAATATAGGAAAATGATTTTTTCCAATTTTGGACTAGAAATAAATATAAGAAAATGAGCGGGTTTTATATATTTATTTGTGGGTTTGTGTTCTATGTTGGAAGAGCTTCGCAACGAACTAAACCACGTCTAAACGGAGCTAAGATGAATGAGATATCGATGCTCAAAGTTTGGTGTTTGAAACTTGAATGTTGAAAATGTGGGAAAGTGGCAACTTGTCCACATAGGAGGAGAGATGAAACTTAAAGGGGTATTTAAGTGGGAACTCTCCATCCTTATTGTTTCATGGAAGCACTCACTAAGTGTACTCGCAAATGGAGCGGAGCACCCTAACTCGTAATCGCACTCGCGCGCGCGCGTGGCGTGGGCGATGAGGCGCTTTGATGGCGCACTTTGCACTTCGCACGCTCGCATCGCCGTGAGCCGCCTTTGTATTTTTGACCGCATACGCGTGGTGGAGCACAAGGGTTGCAAGGACCAAGTGGTTGGTGATGTGGCATGCAGGTGTGTGACCCTGGTGGGTCCGCGCGCTGTGGCGCATGACGTGGCAGTCATGCGCGTATGTACAAGAGTACACATGGCATGGTGCGCGCAGGTGCGCATGGGATTGTGTAACACCCCAAAAACTGGTTTGGTAATCAAACCACGTTAATATTAATGACTTGGTAAAATACTGTTAGTGGTGAAAATTTACCCGGAAAATAATAGGGTTTAAATAAATAAATCTAATATTTAATAAAAGGAGGATAAATACTTTGAGAAAACAAAGTATATAAAAGGCCCGAGTTAACGGGACTTAAAGTAAAAAAAAAACAGGATGTGATTTCCCCGAACCCGCCAAGTAACTAGGGATATCAACCTAGTTAATTAAATGTTGTTAAAATGCCAATGAAACTTGATTAATAATACTCTTTATAAAAAGTTGAACAAGTGAGGGGACTAAACAAGACAAAATTGAAAATAGTTTTATTTAATTAAAACAAAACACCAAAACACACACTTCAAGTGTGTGTTTGGTCGACATTTCCCAGGAGCCAAAAGGGGGTTCTATCAAGTGAACCCTAAATCCACAAAATTGATCAAAATCAAGGAGAAATCAAGCCAAGAATTTGGGGCTTTTAATAAAATCGTGATCACCAAGCTTAGGGGATCACAAGGTATGTTGAATTTTGATGTTTAGTAATATTTTGAAATTTTGATGAACTTGCATGAACGAAATTCTTGCATGAATGTTCAATGTTATAGTGATATTAGTGTGGTTACAAGTCTAGGAACAAACCCTAGATGCAAACTTGTAGAATTGTGCCATAAACTAGTGATTAATCCAAATAACCAAGTATGAGCTAAGTGGGTTTTGTTGATTTGATGAAATTGATGTTGTATTGATGTGTATAAACATCATATTAATTCATATGAATGAACTACTTGAACAAATTAGAGATGTTGTTAAGAGTTCATAAGTGATTAGAAGTGGGTTTTAACACAAGAATTAAACCCATGGTTATGATGGTCAAAGTATATATGTGCATACAATGACTAAAATTACATGTTGATTTATGGTTACTTGAGGTATGAATTAGATAACATGATAGTAGATGTAGCATCTCAAAAGACGACGCTTACTAAGTGGTTGATAATGTGCCTAAGTCGAGTCATGTGAACTTGTTAGTGCATCCATATTTGTAAATTGGTGGTTTGACTTTTAAAAGTCAAACCGACCTATGATAAGGTTCATTAAGAATAGTGGTAAAAGATTCATAAGGTGTGAAGGTCATGATCTTGAATGACTAATCTAACCACATTGTGAATTATGATGATAGTTTGACGCCTAAGGAGCTAGGTGGAAGCTTGATGAGTGAGCGGGTCAAACGAATCAAGAAGGAAAGGAAAAGCGTAGTTCGGATGCGAGGTAAGTAAAACTTACACCCACTTGTAGTATATGTATTTATTTTATAAGCGATGAATACGATAAAGGATTAGGTTCGAATTATGGGTTCCGACACGAAACGAAATGGGTCGGAACGAATAAAAATGTTTTAAACCATGATTAATGGTGAAACAGGCAAAATGGTAAATTAGTCATGAGTTGGTTAAGAATTAAAGAGTTTTTCTTAAAGTTACCTTATAGCGTAACTAGTAATGGGAAAATGGGTAAGAATGGAAATTTAGTCAAGTATCGACTAAAGTAAATTAAAGTTCAAAGGACACCCATAGCGTAAGCCGAATGGGTTAAAAATATAAGAAATGACTTTAGAAGAAAATGGATCTAGTGAGAAAATCTGAAATGGGTCGGATGTGTGATTGGTAATTAAAACCCATGTTTTGTTACATATGAAAATGTTGGGCTATATAGGCCGAACGGGCCAAATGGTGGGGATAACGCCAGTTGACGAAATCAACTAATGTGGTTGTCAAGTCATGTGTTTATAGGAGCGAATAGTAATTTGGGTAATTGCGTCGTCATAGAATATCGGTAATAAAAGCAAGGTGTTGAAACGGGTCACTAGGTTGACTCGAGCCAGGTACGTATAAATTCGATTGTGGTTAAACATGCATTTTTACGAAACTAATATAAAATATTGTATTAAACAAGCAAGGGTGTTACAAGTTGGTAATCAGAGCTCATGGTTAGAGAATAAAGTGTGTTCGGTTCGAGGCTTGATCGCAAATCAGGTAAGTACATGTATGTTAATAGTTTAGCATGCTGAAGTGTTGTAAACAACACATAGGGCTATCGTGTGATACACGTTACCCCAATTAAAATGATTGATGTAGTTGACGAAAATACCCGCGTTGACGCGTATAGTAGAAAAAGCCTTGTATTATAATACAGGCGATTATTGAAGTTGACATTACTAACATTTGTGAATGTTTTAATTGAAGGACACTCGCGTTTGAAGACGACGAGAGTTGAACGAATTGTGGATATGATGATGGAACGGTCCGAGATATGACAAGAAGAGCATACTCATCAAGGACCTAAATTGCGTAACGATCGCAAATAATTAATGGCAAGAAACTCCCTTAGGGCAAGCATTTACCAGGTGCACGTTTAAATTATTACATGAATAGAAGTATGCAACAAATACGTAGAAACTGATAGTTGCATAAGTAGATTGAAAACTTGGAAAAACCTGAATAGAATACCTATCCAGGATATTATTTCCAAGAGAAACAAATAGAGGCATTACTTACATAGGGCGTGATGTGAAAACTATAAAAAGGTCATGCGTGTCATGTGTTAATCGCTTACTCTGGCCAAGTAAGTAGTGGCATATGATACCATGAACTTCTTATAGCGGACACGTTTACATCCGATGTAGTAAGGACGGGGTTAAAGGGACAAATTAAAAAGTACCCAAATGAATCAGATAAGCATAATATTTGATCATAATGTAAACGCACAGCCGAGTGACGGAAACGTATTATATTAGGATAATGAGCTCGAGGGAAGGGACAAAGAAACATGTAAAATGATTAAGATATGCACTGGGAGGGGGTGTACTTACACTCGAACCCAGAAAATGCGAATATGTCTCTAAACGGGTCGTTTTTGTAAAACGTCAAACTCGAGGACTAAGTAGGAATATAAAAATGAAGCGAGGTCTTAATGCATACTGGGAAGGTTGCAATAATAACGACTTCAGTAAAACACCCGGTTGATGGGTAAGAATTTAACGCATGCGTAGACCGAGAGACGGGGACTCGGATAGAAAGTTAAAAGACTCGGGTTTTGAGTCATAACTAAAAGACAACAAGATAATGTAAATAGAAATTTTGAATAAATTATGTTCAACTATTTTAAAGTTGAACGGGTCGAATATAATGTCATGCCGAACGGCATGAGTAAACGCAAGCGGGATAAAGGTAGCGTTAAAAGCAAAAGAATAATGATCCCGGTAATGGGACATAATCAAATACGAGTATATGTAAACTGGATAATGGTGAGTATAAGATAAACCGACGCATAAATGACGTGAGAAATCATAAAGTCGGACAATTGTCTGAAAGGAAACGAATGCAGCCTTAGACTACGGTCAAGGTCAAAGAAAATACCAAGGCGAAAATAAATGATCTTAAACAAAAACAGGATGCCTTGATACCAAACATGTATTTTAAGAATGACATGAGTAAGGAATGATCTACGGGATCAACCTAACCTTTGTGGTTATAAACAATGGAAAATTATACGAGACTAAAACGACCCACGAGTCATGACTAGAAAGAAATAGATTATAAGGACCTCGCATTAAAGAGGTGAAAGTCTAATAAAATAGCCCATAGACTAAGTGATAAAACCTACGGGTTAATTAGACAAAGCGAGGGAATAAATGGAGAATCCTCGCATAAAACAAAGACTGAAAAAGAATAAATTTTGGACTGTCAATATCCCGGTATGGATAATTGAAAAAGGTTAAAGAGAAGACGCTAAACTAAAACTTCGGTTTTGGTAAAAAATAACGTTTCTACAAAAATGAATTATGATAGACGTATAAACGGTAAACATGAAAGATATAAGTCTTGACACAGATAGGTGCAAGACGATATACCCGAAAAGTGATAATTCTGAAAATAGAAAGTTGATGTAAAATTTGGCATGACGTGACATGATTACGGTCAAGAAGTGTAATGTGAAATATAATCACATTAGAGCCGAGTGATGAATATTAGAGCCGAGCGATGAATATTGTTAAGTTAATTAAACTAGTGGAAATAACGAGATTACGTTATTTCAAGTCGCATTATGTCATGTAAGATACGTAGATGATTAATAACCAAAAGGATATTACCATACTTTTCTGGTAATACTAACAATCGGTTAAAGTATGAGAAATGCTTAATTAATTATCGAGAGCAAATACATGGAGTTAAACTCGATAAGTTATGTAAATAAGGTTTCGGGGACGAAAGCTCTTTAAGGGGGGTAGACTTGTAACACCCCAAAAACGGGTTTGGTAATCAAACGACGTTAATATTAATGACTTGGTAAAATACCGTTAGTGGTGAAAATTTACCCGGTAAATAATAGGGTTTAACTAAATAAATCTAATATTTAATAAAAGGAGAATAAATACTTTGAGAAAACAAAGTATATAAAAGGCCCGAGTTAACGGGACTTAAAGTAAAAAAAAAACAGGATGTGATTTCCCCAAACCCGCCAAGTAACTAGGGATATCAACCTAGTTAATTAAATGTTGTTAAAATGCCAATGAAACTTGATTAATAATACTCTTTATAAAAAGTTGAACAAGTGAGGGGACTAAACATTACAAAATTGAAAATAGTTTTATTTAATTAAAACAAAACACCAAAACACACACTTCAAGTGTGTGTTTGGTCGACATTTCCCAGGAGCCAAAAGGGGGTTTTATCAAGTGAACCCTAAATCCACAAAATTGATCAAAATCAAGGAGAAATCAAGCCACGAATTTGGGGCTTTTAATAAAATCGTGATCACCAAGCTTAGGGGATCACAAGGTATGTTGAATTTTGATGTTTAGTAATATTTTGAAATTTTGATGAACTTGCATGAATGTTCAATGTTATAGTGATATTAGTGTGGTTACAAGTCTAGGAACAAACCCTAGATGCAAACTTGTAGAATTGTGCCATAAACTAGTGATTAATCCAAATAACCAAGTATGAGCTAAGTGGGTTTTGTTGATTTGATGAAATTGATGTTGTATTGATGTGTATAAACATCATATTAATTCATATGAATGAACTACTTGAACAAATTAGAGATGTTGTTAAGAGTTCATAAGTGATTAGAAGTGGGTTTTGACACAAGAGTTAAACCCATGGTTATGATGGTCAAAGTATATATGTGCATACAATGACTAAAATTACATGTTGATTTATGGTTACTTGAGGTATGAATTAGATAACATGATAGTAGATGTAGCATCTCAAAAGATGACGCTCACTAAGTGGTTGAAAATGTGCCTAAGTCGAGTCATGTGAACTTGTTAGTGCATCCATATTTGTAAATTGGTGGTTTGACTTTTAAAAGTCAAACCGACCTATGATAAGGTTCACTAAGAATAGTGGTAAAAGATTCATAAGGTGTGAAGGTCATGATCTTGAATGACTAATCTAACCACCTTGTGAATTATGATGATAGTTTGACACCTAACGAGCTAGGTGGAAGCTTGATGAGTGAGCGGGTTAAACGAATCAAGAAGGAAAGGAAAAGCGTAGTTCGGATGCGAGGTAAGTAAAACTTACACCCACTTGTAGTATATGTATTTATTTTATAAGCGATGAATACGATAAAGGATTAGGTTCGAATTATGGGTTCCGACACGAAACGAAATGGGTCGGAACGAATAAAAATGTTTTAAACCATAATTAATGGTGAAACAGGCAAAATGGTAAATTTGTCATGAGTTGGTTAAGAATTAAAGAGTTTTTCCTAAAGTTACCTTATAGCGTAAATAGTAATGGGAAAATGGGTAAGAATGGAAATTTAGTCAAGTATCGACTAAAGTAAATTAAAGTTCAAAGGACACCCATAGCGTAAGCCGAATGGGTTAAAAATATAAGAAATGACTTTAGAAGAAAAGGGATCTAGTGAGAAAATCTGAAATGGGTCGGATGTGTGATTGGTAATTAAAACCTATGTTTTGTTACATATGAAAATGTTGGGCTATATAGGCCGAACGGGCCAAATGGTGGGGATAACGCCAGTTGACGAAATCAACTAATGTGGTTGTCAAGTCATGTGTTTACAGGAGCGAATAGTAATTTGGGTAATTTTGTCGTCATAGAATATCGGTAATAAAAGCAAGGTGTTGAAACGGGTCACTAGGTTGACTCGAGCCAGGTACGTATAAATACGATTGTGGTTAAACATGCATTTTTGGGTCAAATTAGTAGCAAATGTCCTTCGTCGTAAATGAGGGGCTAAAGTTGACTAAAATGCCCTTGATGGGTAAATCGGGCAAACGACCTTTAAAGGTTGTTAGAAATAAGTGTTTTGATAGATTAAATCCTTAGGATAAGTATAAAAAGGGATAATATGGGACCTTAGTGTCCAACGAGTTGAAACGAGTATTTTCCGTAAAATGACATATCTGAAGGATAGACCTAGGAATAAATAGTCTATCACATAAATCCACCACAATTATAGTTGTGGTGGAAAACCAAATTAATATGGATGGGTGGAATTATGATGCATACAAGGAACGGACGTAAATTAAGTTTAAAAAGTGCATAAATACCCTTAACGGGTCAAAATAGAAGTATTAGCGAAACGGGTTAAGAATGTGTAATAACCCGTGATTTGAACCTTGTACAATAGGAAATAATCATAATAATTTGTTTACAAAAGAAACAAGGGCCACAAACAAGTTTGTTAGATGAAATCACGAACAGGTCTAAAGTTGGTAAAAAGGGTAATAAGCCGAAGAGTTAAAAGTCTGAAATTTTATTATGTAGGATGTTGGATTTTAACTCCATTAGATGGAGAATTAAATTACGGACGTGTAGGAAAACGAATCGGGTAAAACGGATTAAAAACGAGAGAGTTATGCTCGTTTCCGTGAAATCGGGTCATGCTGGGTATGTACAGCAACATAATATGAACATTCTGCCAAAAAGGGGGCTAGGTGGGGCGTCTAGCCCAAATGTTTAATTTTGTTTGTTTGACCCATATAACTTGTTTAAACTTGTTATTTAAATATCAAAACTAACTTTTAAGTTGGTTTTGATCATAGGTGATTGCCAAGAGTGCCCGGATGAAGATCAAGCTCGAAGAAGAACCGAACACGATAAAGTTAAAAGCTTCCGCGCGACGTTTCATCGTATCTTTTAAACGACGAATTCAATTACATTAAGTTGTTCATTAACTTTTAAATTGTAAAAGTTTTAGTAAACTCGTATTGACATACTTACGTGTAATCGTAAAAACATGCATTTTTACGAAACTTATATAAAATATTGTATTAAACAAGCAGGGGTGTTACAGATTGAGCCAAGGTGGCGCATACGCGCATGGAAGTGAGCGAAAATGGCGCACGCGCGCGCGTGAAGAAGCTTCCAGCAGCATTTATGACAGTGCAGTTACACTATGCAGTTACTTTCAACATTTGAAACTGACGAGTCAGACAGTTTTGACAGAGAATTAACTAAGGAATTAAAGTGCATTGAAGATGTTTAATGCAATGTAATTATCTTTTTAATTCTTTTTCGGTTTAGAGTTCAGACATGTAGTATAAATAGGGTGGTACCCCTGTTGAAGAACTACACCAAAACACACAGCTAACAATCTTCTCTCTGAATTCTTCTCTACTCTTCAAGCATTCAAGGTACATCTTCGGGTTGGAGTCAAGACCAGCAGTGCAACTGCTTCGGGTTGTTGTATCCTGGAAACAAACATGATCTCCTGGGAGACACGAAATTTGTTTTAAGGGACCCGTGTCTCACACGATCCTCAGCCAAGAATTTTTTAATTTTCTGTAATTCTGTTCTTGTATTTTTCTTTCAGTTGTAACCGTATTGTTATTTCTACTTTCCATTCCAGTTGTAATTCAAGTTAATTATTATTTTATTTAATTTTACACGAACGGATTCCTACAATCTTAAAACAAATTTTAAAACACCGTTCGTGTAAGACACAAACAATTCTGCTGTGATTCTAATTTTTTTTTCTCATAGCAGGTTGTGTTTTAAAAAGATTTTTCCCTGTATTGGTTCAAAGTAGTGATGTGTGTAAAATGCAACATATAAATTACATCAAATGAGGCATAAAACTAACCCTTTTTTAGTACTAATATTGGAAAAAGAGTGTTTTTGTCTTCCTTTTGTATTTTCAGGATTAAATGAGCTCAAAAACGCAAAAGAAGCAAAAAGACAGCTAAATCCAACATAAATACAAGAAAAGGAACATTAGTGGATTGCCCGAACCCTCAACGGCACCTTCCAAAGCAAAATAGAGAAAACAGAAGGCTGAACACGCCCCGTGCTCAGCCAGCACGGGGCCGTGCCCAAGAAGCAGCAGAAAAGACAAACCTATAGAAGCTTCTATTGCCCACCACGGGCCGTGCTCAGCGGACACGGGGGCGTGTCGAAAGTACAGCAGGCGCATTTATTGTAATTGCGAATTACAATTAATGAGGAGAGAGAGTGTCAGACGGGCACGGGGCCGTGTCCAGCGGACACGGGGCCGTGTCCAGCTCTCTGTTCAGCCTATAAATAGGGGTGCTTGGATTCATTTCATCTCATCCCTTGGCACACCACCTCTCTCACACTTCATCCACCACCCACCACCATCACAACACCATCATCCACCACCATCATCCATTGTCCATCATAGAGTGTGTGAGTCGTCTCGGGATCCAAGATTGATCGTAAGAGTTCTTGACAATCAAGGCCATGTTTGCCTAAGTCTCTTACATCACTTGGTGAAGACAAAGTGTCTAGTATAATACTTTTTATTTCTAATCTTTTGCACTTTTTATTTGGTTTTGTATTAATGACTTTAATAACTAGTTACTTATGTTGAAGGTGATCTTTCCTTATCGTTTGTCCGTGGTGTCTTGGCATTATTTTACTGTCTATATAAAATAAAGGATTTTCACCATTCATATCTCCACGGTCTATATGGAGGTATGTTGGCTACCTGGTAGGGGGTTAAGGGAACGGTTTGGTAAAGGTCTTGCCATTGTTCAGCGTTTAGAGGTCCTGCAATGGACCTGGGTCAAATTTAGTAGGACCTCCTTCAATACTTCACGGTATTGGATGGCGGGGGTCCAAACTCTTTGATCCCCTCATAAGTTAACTACTATTAATACTATAACCCGGCTATTTAGGACTGTATCCCTGCTGACTCAGACTACTTAGTCGAGGGTAACGTCACCGCCAAAAGCGGGGCCTACCACAATACTGCATTAATAACTTAATTCATTATCTTCCAATAATCCACCCCTTTAGGATTGTATCCCTGCTGACTCAAACTACTGGGGTGAGGGTAACGTCACCTTCAAAAGAGGGGCCTACTACAATAACTAAGATAATCTCTTAATTATGTGCAAAAGTGCGGAAATAATCAAAGGTTATACTAGATACGAGTCGGAACCAAGTGATTCATCTTGTCTATCTGTTTTTATTTTATTTTTATTTTCAGCATTTTAGTTAGTTTTTATTTTTCTTAGTTTAAAACATTTTTCTAAACTTTTATTTTGGTTAGACGTTGAGGATAAACCGGTATTAAAAGCTCTTGTGTCCTTGGACGACCTCGGTATCTTACCAACGCTATACTACACTCAACGATGGGTGCACTTGCCCATATGTGTGTTTAGTGTTAGTGAAATATCGTGTTTTATAAATTTAAAACTTGGCTAAAATAAGTGTTAAAAAGGGCTTAAAATATACACCTAAAATATACGACACTTCGCACGCATCAGTAGCGACTTTGTCAAAGCAGTTTCTGCTTCTTCTCCTTTCTGCTTTTGAGTTCTAAAAATCTACTGTTGTAGTCTTCAAAGTTAGACTTAGAAGCTACACGGCTGGTTTTGTGCACTCATAAAAAATAATAAATTAGCACATTTATTATTTGAAAACATTTTTATTAACTTGTTTTCTTTGAACTTTTCATAATGTCGACTGAAAACGTGAATACCAGCAACACTAATGTTGTCGTTGGAACCCTTGCCAACACTGTGGGAGCGTCCATAGTGGTGAATCATGCTGAAAGACCCGAGAAGTTCTCGGGTCTCCACTTCAAAAGGTGGAAACAGAAGATGTTCTTCTACTTGACCACCATGAACCTTGCGAGGTTCTTGAATGAAACCGCTCCCCAACCTACGGAAGGGGAGACCGACGCTCAGGCTCTGAGTGCGCTAGACTTAGTTGACTTTGTTGATGAAAGAGATGTTAATGAAATCATGTACATACTGTAAATGACGATTAAGTGTGACCAAGGAGTTATGAGTTGGTCTCTTCTGGTGTATAACACATTTAACTCTTAAGCACTGTTACAAAACATGCATATGAATTGTGGGATTATATGAGTTGTATAACTGCTGTGATAGCTTGCATGCACATTATGACTATACGTGAACGTAAACTAATTACGAGTGCTTGAATACCATAGGGTGTGACTGTTTAAGTGTGAACAAGTAACAAATCATACCGAGCAAACCAAGGTAGGTTCACTGCTCTTTTTCCAAGCATGCGTCCCGGGTTGGGACATCTGGTAAACGTTCCTGGAAGGGAATATCGGGCAATGGGTTTGACTGGAATGTTAAACCTGGGATGTTGGTTAATGCATGTCTGTATCTATCATTCAAGTCCCTCCTACCGATCGTTGCTTGTAGGGCAACGGGGTACTAGTTAGTAGCGCTACTTAGGTTTGGCACCCTCACACCGCACCGAGGAGGTCGGGAGTGAACTAGTGACCCCCATCTTGACCATTGCTTTGATAGAGGCAATAGGGTTTAGGGAAAATAATCTGGAGCCATCGGCGGTAAGCATGTGATTAACAACAATGAATCTGTGAAACATTTTAATTTGGTAACTGGTATCTAAACACGTTAACAAACTTTGAGCTCACCAGCGTCGTCTGACACACTCGTCTGCATGCTTGTAGGTCGTTAGATTTCTGATTATGGACTTGCTATCTGGGAGTGCTGGAGTGGTTATGGATCGAGACTCTTGGATATTTGATACATTGGTTTTGAACACTTAATTTGAAACAGTTGTTTAACAATTTACTATATGCTTCCGCTGAACGATTTCTTGGGTTTTAACTCATGACTTGGATTTATCTTATGCAATGAATCGAATGTTTTATTTAAATACTTATTAATGGTTCAATGTGATTGGTGGCTTGGATCCTGGTACGTCACACTTCTCGCGGTGATTCCGTATGTGGTATTTTGGGGATGTGACATAAAAAATGCACGACATGTCTGTTAGTGGTTTCTGTAACAAATTAGGAACCACATATTTGCTTCAAGATTTACGTCTGATGTCCAAGTTTGATCACATTTGACTTTGTTCTTCGTTTGTTGGATCGTTCTAATAGATTAAAGAGAATAAACCATTTTTTACCCTAAGAATATGGGATGTATACTATTATACGGCTCGTATACACCATGTGAAAAAAAATTACCAGATCATTTTTTACCCTTTTAATACGTGCCGTATACTATTATACGGCCGTATACAGCATGTGAACAAAATTTACCCGATCGTATACAATGTATACGATGATTGTATACTGGCCGTATAATATGGGTCAAATTGGTAAAAATGGTTTATTCTCTTTAATCTATTAGAACGATCCTTGTTTTGAGAACCCTAATTCTGATTTAAACAATGCAATTATTCCTCTTGTGAGACCCTTAGTCCATTTATACGATTTTCATATAAATTTCGATTATAATTATTTAATTATGTTTACACATACATTACAAAATATGCATTTCTTAAAAACTTTAAGAAATAACACAATTCAACATTTCATAAAACATTTGCCGTTTAAAAACGTGACGACGAATCATTTGGCGGAAGCTTGAATCTTGATTGTGTTCGGTTCTTTATCGAGCTTGATCATCCACCGGCACCGTATATTAAACCTACATTTCATTCAAACGATTAGAAATCAAAGCATTTGAACAAAAGAATTAGACACAAGAAATTATTTCTTTTTTTTTTCAGCCCCTTCACCCGGCCGGGTCGGGTTTCCACCCGGCCGTGTCAGCTAACCATATATTTTTCACAGAACCTTCACCCGGCCGTGTCAAGTGCCAACCCGGCCGTGTCAGCTTTGCACTTTTCCCAGCCATTAGTTCTTACCGAAACGGACATAACTCTCTCATTTTTTATCGTTTTGCGTCATGTTTCTTCCTACGTGATCGTAAATTTATCCTCCATCACATGGAATAAAAATCTGACATCCGGATTAACAAAATTTGAGACTTTTAAGACTTCGGCTTATTACCTTTTTACCAATTTTGACCCATTCATGATTTTTATCAAACACAAAACTAGTTCATTGCATACAAATTATCATGAACCTCATCTTATATCAGTTTTCTATTATTCAAGGTCCAAACCACGGGTTTCTTATGTATTCTTGACCCGTTTTCGCTCATATGCTTATTTTGACCCGTTAAGTTTATTTAAACATATTTTAAGCATGAATCGCTTTCATTCGTTTCTAGCTTCATATTTCCACATTTCTTATCAAATGATCTTCCACCACAACTACATTTGTGGTGGATTTGATGTGGTGATCTATATATTCCGAGTTTTACCCCTCGAATTATCATTTTACGGCAAGGACCCATATAGAGTCATTTGACCCAAAGATTCATATCTTTCGCTTTTTATACTTATTCTAAGTATTTATTTAATCACAAAACTCGTTTCCAAACAACCTTTAATGGTCGTTTGCTCAATTTAGCTTACAAGGGCATTTTGGTCCATTTTAGTCTTTCATTTACGATGAAGGACTTTTGAAAGCTTGTTCGACCCAACATCCCTCTTTTTAACTATAATTTTATTTGAAAAGTCATTATGTTCTCAAATCAAAATGACCATCATTTGAATCATTTGGTTTACTCATTAAAGTAACCAAATGTCTATTTTGACTTCATTTAACTCTCAATGAACCTTTCGTTCTAATTGAGTAGTTAACCTCTTATACATACCTGGCTCGGATCAATATATTGACCCATTTTAATACCTTGCTTTAATAATCGCTACATAGTAGCGATGCAAGTTATCCTTCCCCTATTCACTCCTGTGAACATAAGACTCGACAATATTCATTAGTCGATATTTTCAAATGGTGATATTTTCACCATTTGACATGTTTGGTCTAAGTGACCGTTTATCTTTAAGAGATGGATTTATTATCCTCTCGTCTTCATGACTCGCACCGGTTTACACCGTATGGTCATTTTACTTATATACAAATTCTTAACTCTTTTGACCCATTATGGCTTACGCCATAAAGTGTCTTTCAAAACTAACGATTATCGTCAACGTGTGATCGAATTACCGTTTTACCTTTATTATTTATTTTGGTTTACCCTATAAGGTAACCACTCGAAACTCATTATCTATTAGTCATTACATGACCAAATTATCGTATTAGTCCGGTTTAACCATTAAACATGGTTTATTATCATTGTTTTTTGTTCCGAACCGCACATGTCGTGTCGGAACATTCTAGTTCAAAGATGACATTTTATTATTCATAACCTATAAAACCAATAGGTATTAAATAAAAGGTGTAAGCTTTACTTACCTTGCGTCCGAAACACGCTTTTCCTTCACACTTGCTTCGTTTGACCCGCTTCATTTCCAAGCCTCCACCTAGCTTGTCAAGCGTCAAACTATCATCCATCTTGACATGATCCCTATACTTTCATGTCATTATGGTTACCACATTATTAGCGTACACACACATTCTCAGTTACATTCATTATACATTCACATCTTACATCAACCTTACTAGTCAAATTCTAACAACAAAATACATAAGCTAGCAATCCCATTATTTCGAGTCCACACCTTTCAACTTATTATCAAGTATAACAATTAATGATTTATTGTGCTCCACATGACTTTTCAAATCTTAGAATCAAGTTAGAAAGTCTACCAATATCATTCCCACATTAGTTGACTTTTCAGAAGTCAACCATTAAGCATACTAACCTATAGTTACATACATATTTTCCTTTTGTCATGCTATAAATTAACCACCATACTATACGCATTTCATATTCATGTTGTAGAACACATACAACATGTGATCACTTGGTTACATATACAATAAATACACATAACCAATTTTATACATACTAGTGCTTTCACAATTCTACATTTAACAATCACCTATAGAGGTAGCCACTTTAATAAAATCATAACATCGTCCCTTACTAGTAAGTCCATACGTTTACATGTAATACTCATCCATTTTTAAATTACCATTAAGCAACTAGTCTGACACATGATGTGCACCATCATTCAAGCATAGAGTATAAGCCCCTAAAGCATACTTCTTACTAAAATCATTTTACCAAATTAAATACCCACATGTAATCCATCCAAAACACATTTTTCATGCTAATCAATCATTCATTACTTCATTGTTAGCTTCTATACATATTCACCTATCATATGCATACAATTTCATCTAAAGTTGTCACTTAGGCATTACATCAAACACTTGGTGTGCGTACCACAAATAAAGCACAATGTACAAGTATTTCATGCTCATCTCCTATCTTTTACTTTCATTTATCAAGAACAACTAAATTCATATTACTTCCATACTATATACAATCTTGCTAACACGAACCAATCGTATATAACATCATACATCAAATTGTACAAGAATTGGACATGGGTGATTCACCCATATCATCATCCTTATTAGTACAAGTGGGTTTCATCCCAAAACATCAATTTACTCAAAGTCTTGCATAATTCATATTCTGTATGGTGATTTTAACACATATTCATGCTTAATTTCATACAATTTCATGGATTGATCATAAACCCACTACATACAAAATCACCAAATTAAATTCTACAACTTACCACATGATTATTAGCTTTAGATGCTAATGATTCTTCATTCATGCATTGAATTCGCATCAACCTGATCTTGATTTGGGTTGGAATTGTATACTTGTTCTTGAAAGAGGATTTCTCCTCTCTTTCTTTCTCAATACACGACACACACACATATGCACATTCTAGTATTTTTTTATAAATTGAATTCCATTCCACCAAGTTTAGTCCCTCAAGTTTGCCATTTTTCTTATTTGTCACAAACTTCATTCCACACTATTTAACTCATACTTTAACTAAGTTATTTAAAACCGGTTAAACCACTTTATGCCATAAAACAAGGAAACATATTTTGTGAGTTAAACATTTGGGTTTTGAGGCGTTACGGTGCAACACGGCTGTGGAGCAGCGAGGAGGTAAGTGCAGGTTCTGGTGTTGGCGAGCTGTATCCGGGGGGTGGTGGTGGTGGGTTAACTGCAGATTGTTCTAGTGGTGGTGGCGTCGTGGGGTTTGGGGGAGGCAGGTGGAACGATTTTTTTTTGGGGGGGGGGGGGGATGGGAGGATGGTTGCCCCCCAAGTGTTTTATTAACCTTTAAGGGATGATAAAAGTTGGACCGTTGGATTGCTTTCAAATCAATGGTCAGGGAGTAAATTTAAAAAGTTGGACACGGATAGGCTTTTAGTGGCCACAATTTCGAAGTCGCTTCTAAAGAAGTTGCCGGTATTGACCTATATTTCTTGTAGTGTCAATCATGGGGACTTGGGGACTGATAGATAACCAAAATCGAGAGTAAAGGCATTCAAAATACAAGCTTTTATAGATTTTCATTTACTTTACATCACATGTTATATATTGTGTGTTTCGTTAAAGATAAAATAGTGTCGGCTAAGGTTTATTTGCTGCTTTGTGTACATATGATGTTTCTGCCGCAACACGTAGACGGATAAAAACCTTATTTCTTAATAATAAAACATGTAAAGGAAAAGTGAATCACGTTTGTTATATTATATTTGATAGGTCTTTCACTTTAAATTATGGTGTAGTTTAAAATAATCATCGACCAATTGAATAAAAACTTGAATTTGTCCACTTATAAGGCTGGAGGGTGTGGGGGCGCCACCCTCGCCACATCACCATCAAAAAAAGGCCCTAAAACGCCAAGGGGGTGGGGCTTGGGCGTGTTTGGGGGAGAAAAACGCCAAAAATTTTACCACTACAGATGATCTAACAAGGCTTGATATCACTAAAACTTAGCATTATAGGATAGGATTCTATGGTTATACTCTTAACACATTTATCCGTGCATTTATGCTGACTCAGACACTACAGGTGATCTAACAAGGCTTGTTTTTTTTTTTTTGATTTTTTTAGGTTTTTTGGGGGTTTAGTTTTTAGCATTTTAGCTTGGGGGGTTTTTTGCCAAGGGGGTGGGGGTTTAGGTTTTTGGGTGGTGGTGGGGTGGGGCGGGGGTGGGTGTTTAGTTTTATTTTTAGATTTTTTTTAGGTTTTTTGGGGGTGAGTTAGGTTTTTGAGGGGTGGGGGTGGGGAGGGAGGGTTAGATTTTTTTTTTTTGGTTTTTGGTGAGGTATAATTTTTTTTTGCGGGGGGGGGGGGGGGGGGGGGGATATTTCATATCTCTCCTTAAAATCTTAAAAAGAATTTATTTTCAACACAAAAAACTAAGATTTTGATTAAATCAAAAATAATGTTTATAAACAAACATAAAAAGAAAGTCCTTGGCGAGCCATCCCAGCACACACCAAGGCATGCCATCCCAGCACATGCCTCCTCTCTACCCCAAGAGTACTACCACCCCCTATATATACATTCTGCACAAAAAGTAAAGTGACAGGAACAGACATTAATTTTTTGAGAAATCATAATTTCTGAAGGCAAGCACGTGGTCAGCCACGCTTTCAGGTCGTCGTGCGGGAACAAGGGCAGCGTGCTGGGCAGCGTGTTATTATGACAAAAGATGCCATAATTCACCGAATGTTTACAAGACTTTGAAGTATCTTGTTTACTAAAGCAAATGATTTTTGAATCGTTTGTTTTAGATTGTGAAATCATTTCTTTGAATATAGAATTCATGATTTTGAATTTACAAAATTCATTATTTTTTTAGTCATTTTTTGACTAAAATTTTTCAATTGTCCCTTTGATATATGTTGACGGCTGTATATTTTCGAGATGATGATGAGTTGATTTTCTTAGAGCCCAAAGATAATTGATATTGTTGCCAATAATCAATCGTGAATGATAAGTTGGAGCCCAAAACAATTGAGTCTGCTGCCCCCACTTCGATAATGCTGAGTAAAAGAAAGGTGAAGTGAAAATAGGAGGAAAAAATGAGGTGATGATAGGATTGTCTTTTCACGTGGTTTTTAAACATGCATTAACTGTTGGGTGTCAGAGAATGATAAAAGTTCCACCACAGTATGCCATACAACAAAAATTGAAAGTAGGGTTTCAAGGTACAATTTGGAGCAAACTACATGGTGACAAATTGCACTTTACTTTATTATAGTATTTTTTACATTTTTAAATATATCAAATATTATTACATTTAAGATGATATGTATGTTATCTATCATACAGTTTAATCTATATAGTATAGATTTTTAAAAGTAAAATTATAAAGGAAAGTAAATATATATACAATCATGGGGACTTGGGGACTGATAGATAACCAAAATCGAGAGTAAAGGCATTCAAAATACAAGCTTTTATAGATTTTCATTTACTTTACATCACATGTTATATATCGTGTGTTTCGTTAAAGATAAAATAGTGTCGGCTAAGGTTTATTTGCTGCTTTGTGTACATATGATGTTTCTGCCGCAACACGTAGACGGATAAAAACCTTATTTCTTAATAATAAAACATGTAAAGGAAAAGTGAATCACGTTTGTTATATTATATTTGATAGGTCTTTCACTTTAAATTATGGTGTAGTTTAAAATAATCATCGACCAATTGAATATAAACTTGAATTTGTCCACTTATAAGGCTCGAGGGTGTGGGGCCGCCACCCTCGCCACATCACCATCTATAGCGCCCCAGGACGCTATACAACCACACCGCCATCTTTAGGGGGGGCGCCATGGTGGTGTCGCCAACATGTTAACGAGAGAGAGAGAGGGGCGCTATCAGGTGGGGACCATGATATAAACCAATGATTTTTTTTTATTTTGTTTAATTGGGGGCTCCATCCACACCTTGCAATTTAAATGGGGGAATGATAAAGCCCCATGGGTGACATGGCGCTGACGTGGAGCTTATGTGGACTGATAAAGCCCCATGGGGGCTCCAACCACACCCCATAGCCTAAGAGTTCCAGTTTTTGTTCAATGGAATAGAAAAAAAATGATTTTTTTTGGGTATATAATTCGTAGCTTGTCGGTGCTTCTATTTATGTTGATTTTTCATCTTATAATATTGCGCCGCCAAGTAGATATAAAGTTCAAATAAAAATCCGTCACTAGTATAACTAATCATTATTAAATTACATGTTCTATTTCCACACCCCTATAATCTTATTTTCACATACCTATATCTATACGGGCCGTATAGAATATTTATACGCAGAATTTTATGCGGTGGAATGTTTTTTTTTGTTTTTATATGTATACGGGACGTATAGTTATATACTGGCCGTATACATATTTGCATAATTTTGTTTCGAAGGTTTGCCAAGGGTTTATAGTTTTGAAAACTGTATACGGGCCGTATAATGTTATACGGCCCGTATAGCCCGTATAGAAAAGTTAACTTTTTTGTTGCAATCAGGAAACCGTTTAATAAATTTTTTAATTTAAAATAGTGTTGTATATATCGGATTATGTTACGAGTTTGTAGTTAAACGTATTTATTATGTTTAATAAGTTTCGTCTTTGTAAAACGATAAATATGTATAGAAAAGTTATTTTTTTGTTGCAGTCGGGAAACCGTTTAATAAATTTTGAAAATTTTAAAATAGTGTTCTATATATCGCATTATGTTACGAGTTTGTAGTTAAACGTATTTATTATGTTTCATAGGTTTCCACTTTGTAAAACGATAAATATGTATAGAATAGTTAATTTTTTGTTGCAATCGGGAAACCGTTTAATACAACAACAACAACAACCATACCCAGTAAATCCCACAAATAGCAAAGCTACTTATAGGGTCTGGGGAGGGTGGGATGTAGACAGACCTTGCCTCTATCCCTAGGGATAGAGAGGCTGCTTCCAGAGAGACCCTCGGCTCCAAAACGAACAGCATACCAATACACCACGTCAAAGAATAGAAAAAAAGAAATAACCAAAACCAAGAAAATGAACAGTGTGACACAATATAATGTAGCAACAACAACAACAACCAATATAATGTAAATCATGTATAATAGCATGTATAATAGCATGTAACATCATTTGGGCATGAACACAAGAATGCAATCACCGGTAAAGTCACTTAAAGGATAGGAAAACCTACGTCCCCAAAACACACCCAAGACCTTACTGTAAAATCCTCTAGAAGTCCTTAACCCTAATCCTACGCCTCCACGAAGTCCTATCTTGGACCATGTCCTCAGAAAGATGCAACTCTAGTAAATCATGCCTAATCTGCTCATCCCATGTCAGTTTGGGTCTGCCTCTTCCTCTCCTCCCCTCCACAGTAAGAGTTTCCACTACTCTAACCGGTGCCGTCGTTTTCCTCCGCTTCACATGCCCAAACCATCTCAATCTCCCCTCCTTAATCTTATCTGATATGCTAGCCACTCCTAATCTTTCCCTAAAGACCTCATTTCTTATCCGATCTAACCTCGTGTGTCCACACATCCACCTCAGCATCCTCATCTCTGCTACCTACATCTTGCGCGCTTGTGTTTTCTTGATAGCCCAACAGTCTGTACCATATAGCATAGCGGGCCTAACTGCTACCCTGTAAAATTTCCCCTTTAGTTTAGTTGGGAACCTCCTATCGCACAATACTCCACTGGCTGCCCTCCATCTACACCAGCCAGCCTGTATGCGATGGGTTACATCACTATCTATGTCACCATCTCTTTGTACAAACGACCCCAAATACTTAAATTTAGTTACCTGCGGGACCAATTGATCCTCAATGGTGATTTGGGTGTCATCCTCATCGGCTACACTACTGAAATCACAGTGTAGATACTGAGTCTTGGATCGACTAATCCTTAGGCCCTTGCCCTCTAGAGCTACTCGCCACTCCTCTACCCTCGCGTTCAGGCAGTGTTTAGTCTCTGCAATCAAGACAATATCGTGTAACACCCTAAAAATTTTTTTTTTACCCTTAAATTTATATATATAATAAATTTAATTACATAACCTTCATTAACGAGGAATCATAAGTAAACAAGACCTTAGTCAATAAATGACCTAGGGTAAAACGTTTCAAAAATTATTTATCATGTAATTACATCCCATACACATAACTACGTAGATCTAAAACATTGCGGAAGCTTCAAAATAGAGTGTTCGGTTCTTCATTTGTCACTTGATCGCCATCCGTAAGATTTGTCAAATTTCCTAAAATTTTAAACCATTAAAACATTAGTTTAATGATATAGTATAATAAAATTTCGAGATTAAACATCACATTTAAAAAAATAAAACAAAACAACTATTCTGACTTCACCGTAAATTACGGTATCACCGTAATTTACGGTGAACCCTGAAGGTTTATGGTCACCGTAAATCAGTAGACCTTCACCGTAAACATGTTTGACCCTCACCGTAAATTACGGTACTACCGTAATTTACGGTGGAATCTGGGAATCAAAGTCTTGTTTGTTTAGTTCACCTCATTCATCCCAAATCTTGTAATTTACAATAAATCAACCCATTACATCAATTCTAATATTTCTAATGATATGATAGATATTAACTAACAAACATAGTATAGTCCGTCATATTCCGGTATATAAATTATGTTTCACTCGATTATTTGACCCGTTTAGATACCAAGAGTTAATCATCAACAATGTAATACGTACATCAAATTTCTAACAATTGTTTTGACCCGTCTCACTTGATTAAGACAAAGTCACTTCCGTGTTATATTGAACTATCTTGTTCACCATGTTTTCGAAGATACAACATAAAGCTATTAATTAATTCATGATGTAACGAAATAATAAATTCGTACCTTTAGAGCACGCCTTTCCCCCGTGAATTCCCTTCGGCTTGTCCGCTTGATGATCCGGACTCTTTGCCTAGAAAATTCAGTTTTACAACTTGTTTAGAACTCTTTCCATGACCATATTCATATCACTGTGAAACATGATCAAATCTGCGTTCTCATCAATTTAACATCAAAATCCTCACTTAGGCATTTCTACAAACACCTAACGGTTCAGATTTTCCTACCATCATCTCCAAGTTCATGACTTGCAAATTAAATCTCAAATTTCACTTTAATTAGTAAACCTTGCACACATTTTAGCATCAATATCACAGGAATTACCTCCTATAATGAAATTTATACTAGAATTATCATTCAAATCCTAGTCATCATCATCATCTAATAAAACCCATAACCTAGCTTCCATGGATTCATAGAATTCCCTGAATTTGGGCATGATTTCTCAAATAGTTAACTAGGTTGTACTTCTAAACACCTATTCAACTTCAATCTAACCAAGTAACAGACATGCAAGCATCTAATTTCAGATTTCCAAAATCATGAGAATTTCAAACAAGGATTTAACACGAATTTTTACATACCTTATGATCCTCTTGTGATGAGGATCGATAATCTAAACTCGGATTTCGTTTTGGATCAGAATTTCATCTTCAATTTAAGAGATTTGTGAGATTAGGGTTCTTGGGTTGGGGGTGTCGCCCCCTGCTTCTCTCTGATCGACCAACACCTCTAATTGAGGTGTTTGGTTTATTATTTTTTTTTATTTGTTCTAATTAGTTAAGTTTTCAATTTAAACAACTATGGTCCCTCAACTTTGTTCAACATATATTTTGGTAGCTTTTAATCAAGTTATAAGCTATTTCTAGACTAGTTTTAACTAACTAGGTTAAAACTCTTAGTTATTAAGCTCCCATTTATTTAGGCTTTATAATTCTGATATAATGTTTTATATTTTCGGGATGTTACATATCGTCTGCAAAAAGCATGCACCACGGAACTGTCTCCTGAATCAACTTGGACAACTCATCCAAGACAACCGCAAAAAGAAAAGGGCTCAACGCAGACCCTTGGTGTAGTCCTACCTCCACAGGAAAGAAGTTTGTATCCCCTACAGGCGCGCGGACACTAGTTTCCGTTTAATAAGTTTTGTAAATTTTAAAATAGTATTGTATATATCGGATTATGTTACGAGTTTCTAGTTAAACGTATTTATAATGTTTAGTAAGTTTCCACTATGTAAAACGATAAATATGTGATATGATTATGATAAACTACGACAACAATTATTAAACAAACAACTTAACATCTAAACATAAGATTAATATTTATAATGTTTTACATCTAAAAAAAGATAAACTTTTACAAAGTTTCAAACGTAAAGTAACAAAAAAAAAAATAATAATAATACAATAAGCAGCTACGGCGGTGGTGGTGGTGCAGCGCCAGCTCGTGGAGGTAGGGGCGCGGCAGAATGCATAGCCACAATCGCCTCGACCATCCACTGTACATCCTCTCTCACTGCAGCTAAATCCCCTCTGACTGCAGCTACATCCTACTCGATCTGAACGAGTCTCTCCTCCACCCCCGGTGGAGGCATCACACGCTGTCTCACGCTGCGTCGAACGTACGGGCGATCACCCCGTAACTCCTCCGCAGCTACCTGTGATCAATCGCACGTAAGCCAAATTTTTACCGGCTGACAACTATGGGGTTTATCGTAGATGGTGCGTTTGGTGACGAGGGCGTAGCCATTTACGCGTCCAACGTCTCTACACCACTCTACTAATTCATCCATGCTAGCGAATTTCTAACGGAAACACTTATATGTGTCAATTAATGATTAACTCAAATGATTAACCCAGGTTTAGTTTTAGTATAAACGGGTTCGGGTCAGTTTCAGGTTGAACCTGCGAACCCGTTTGGGTTAACGGGTCGGGTTCGGGTCAACATGGTCGGGATGGCGGGTTGACCCGTTACACATTTATACTATATTATATATTTTTTACAATATATATGAATTAAATGGGGTGCGTATTTTTATGCCATGATTATAAGTTAAAAAGAGAAATTAACATAGATTTTATAACTTAAATATGATATTATATATATATATATATATATATATATATATATATATATTTGTGTTTTTTAAGTAAATTTAACTTTAATAAATTAATTTCAGAAAAAAAATAAAAAAATTCGGGTTTAATGGGTCGTGTTCGGGTCAACCCATGAAACTTCGGGTCGTGTTCGGGTTCTTATGTATGATACGATTTTCGAGTTCGGGTCGGGTTCGGGTTCGGGTTTGTGTAAATTTTTCAGGTTCAGGTTGGGTTGAACCCACCAACCCGCGAACACGACCCGTTGAGCAACCCTAATATAAGATTTTAATTAAAACAACATCAAACGTAAAAACACTAAAATAGTTAACATACAACAAATAAACGTATAATTAAATGTTATACCTCCTTGTTTTGAGACTCACTACGTTCCTGTTCAGCATTTGGACCCTCGGGCGGTCCACAACTTATGGGAGGAGAATGAGAACTATCAGTCGGCGGTCCAACACTAACAGGAGGGGCTTCAAAATTAACCAGGTGTTGCGATGGATAATAACCAGCATAATTAGGCTGAATGACATCCAAACCCCAAGTATCCTGACCTCAACCAGACGCAAGAATGGGATCGAACGGAGGATTCAGATCAAACATGCCCGCTTTGTTATCTTCATTCCCCTGATTCGCCTCGTTACCAAACACATTAAAAAAGTCACCCCAACCCGACATTATAGCGTAAATAATTTGAATACAGAGAAAAATAGAAGAAACGAATAGAAGTTGAATGAAAATGAATGAAATTAGTGTCGTTTAGATAGAGAATTTTACGGAATATTACATCGTTTCAAATGATTAACACGCGAATCGAGGAATCTAACGTCTAATCACATAACTCGCACGAGATTCGAGGAATATAACATCGAATCGAAGAATCTTACGTCTAATCACACGTGAATCGAGTAATAATACGTCGCGTCAAATAGTAATAAAAGAATAAAAAAACGAAAATCATTGTATACGGGTCGTATAGATATATACGAGCCGTATAACATCGTCGTATAATATATATACGACCACAGTATCATCTTATTCTAACATGGTTGATACGGGCCGTATAAGGTTATACGGCCCGTATAGAATAAAATGAACTGACAAAGGCCTTTGTCGGTTCACTTTATTCTATACGGGCCGTATAACCTTATACGGCCCGTATCAACCATGTTAGAATAAGATGATATCATGTGGATTTATTAGGACCCTAAAACCCCTATTAAATTAAACTAGGGGGCTATAGATATTTTGTAGGTTACCATTAGATATCTTTTAGGTGTTGGGGTAATTTTTTTTCTTAAGTAGAAACCAAACCATATGTTTATCCTTAATTTTATGTACATATTTTGTTCTCACATCTACTTAACTTTGCATATCTAAATAACGTTAAAACAACCTATAAACATCTTACTTTGACAAACCGCCCCACTAAGGTGAAGACAAACCCAACACTAAAGATCAGATATGTAAACATGTGGACGTAATAATTAGTGGCCAAGACATAGTATTACAACGTTGTATTTTTCCATGTGATCAAATATACATTTGTCTACTTGTTAGATACATTTATTTGTGTCTCGGTACTTGATTTAGTGATTTAAACAAAAAAAAAAACAAAAAAAACAAACAGAAAACTTGGTTTGCCTTCGAAAAAAACCTCTAACTGATAAGAAGAATGGTTATGTAACGTAAACTTGTGTGGCTGTAATATATAAAAGGGATATCCAATAATTAGACATTTGTCAATTTATATCTTGGAGTGGCTAGAACACTAATTTTTTTTAAATATAGTGATCTTGTAAAACGTATGTAGTTATAAAATTGTTTTCGTATTAATATTTACTAAAATAGTATTTTTGTCTGTCAAGAATTTCACTGGTTTTTAACCAATACTTTTAAATCATTCGCTTTTAGAATAAAAAAATAACAATTTTTTATACAGTTTATATTAATTTTTCTATCTTATTATTATAACTAGGTTTAAAGAAGTTTGCCGCGTTGCGGCAAATTTCTTTTGTTATTTAGTCTGTGTTTACATATATTTTGGAATTACTACGAGCGCGTTGCGAACGGAACTGCTGACAAGAATAAAAAGAAAATATAGAAAAAAACACTAAATGATAACCAAAAGAAAATCAACAAAAAAAGTTGTATGGTAACGATGTTGTTCGTATGAAACTCGTGGTCAGAGATGAGCAAATGGTTCTAGGTACCGGTACCAAATTTTCCGAACCGAAAGATTTTAAATACCAATTCGGTACCGACTTTTGGCGTTCCTGGTACCGGTTCACTACTGTTTTTTACCTTCATATACCGGTACCGTAATCGGTATTTTCGGTATAAGTACCAATTCTGTATCGGTTGGCACCGAGCTCATCCATACCCTGAAACTAAAAAAAGGAAAAATTAAAAGTGGAAGAAAATCAACAAAAAAAGTTGTACAATACCGTTGTTGTTTGTACAGTACCCGTGATCAGGTATGAGCAAATGGTACCGGGTAGCAGCACTGAATTTCCCGAACTAAAAGATTTTCAATATCAATTCGGCACCAATTTTTGGAGTTTTTTTTATTAGTGTCGGTTTTTACCTTCATGTACTGATACCGAACAAGACCGTATCGCTATTTTCGTTACCAGTACTAGTTCGATACCGGTTGACACCAAGCTTATCCCAACCCGTGATATAAAAAAATGATTAAAGCTAAAAAGTAAAGAAAAGAACTATTATTATAATATTAAAAATAAAAAAATATTAAAAAAACTATATATTATTATAATATTAAAATTACTTTTTATTAGCTTCTATTTTAATATATAAATTACTTTACAACTTTGATTATGTTTTGACTACTAGAGGTACAAATTTCCCGATCTTGATTGCTTAGTAGGTCTGTGATCAATCGTGGCTATCTTGCATAGTTTTGCTTGATTGATACGAATCCTATTAACTTGTTAAAGATTTGTTGTGGTGTTTTTCCGTTCGTCTTGTTCTCTTATCCTTTCTCGCTCGGATCTTGATTGCTTAGTAGGTATGTGATCGGTCGCGGCTATCTTGTATAGTTTAGCTTGATTGATACGATTCTATTAACCTCTTAAAGATCTGTTGCGGTGTTTTGTTGTTGCGTCGATTATTATGGGAGACGGTCTACATGGAGTTTCTAAATTCTTTGTCACTAACATTCCGGTGAGGTGTAGCTCTAAGGAGATAGGGGAGGTTTTCAGCGGTTTCGGCGAAGTGGTGGGGGTATACGTAGCAAGAAAGAGAGACAAGAAGGGGAACAGATTTGGTTTCATCTCCTTTGTCGGGGTGAAGGACTCGAGGGAGTTGGAAAGGAGGATGAAGGATGTTAAAATGGGAGAATGTAAACATTTGGTGAATGTGGCTAGATTCGCAGCAGAGAATAAGATGGATCACCGGAAGTCAGAGTCGCTCAAAGATCATGGACATGGACTTTCTGGTGGTTTAAGTGGCGGCAATCAGTATCAGGTTAACAAACCCTTTGTTCAAAACCCTATGGGAATGTCTTACAGGGACTCTTTGGTTGGAAGCTCTCGGGGTAACAGGCATGAATGGAAGGTGATTGAAGTTTCTATCCAGGCAGGTGCAGTCTTTTGATTCTACATTTCTTAATTGGCCTTTCCTTTGATATAAACATAAAGAAGTACATGTCAATAATAGAAACACATATATAGCCTAATAAGTAGGGTTGCTGTAGGAAATGGGTCACATTTTTTATTAATAAAACTAATAAAAAAAATGAAGATACTCTCTTTAAACATTTGGGAAATCGTAGCACATGAACCGTGTACAAATTCAAACGAAAATAAATATGAACTACAACATATTTAATAAAACAATCGATTCAAACCAATATCTTCCAAAGATAAAGTCTTCATCTTGATCTTTAAACGCGTCTAGTTGTATGGTTCGTTGTGTTTTCTGTCCGTGGTGTAGGATTCAACGAGGTCTTGAACCACGTCTTCTTGTACAATAATTTCCTACAAAAAGAACAAACAAATGTTGACGATTATGGCTGAGGCACGTGTTAAACACGCTTCCCTTAAAACAGATTTCGCGCCTCTACTAAAGACGACGCGTCTGTCTCCCAGGGTACAACAGCCGAAGCAGTCTGTACTGCCGGAAATGGCTACGCGCCCGAGGTTACACCGAATAGAATTATAGTGTTTAAACTTGTGGAAAAATAATGATACGAAGGTGATGGAATCGAGTAGAGAAAACTCATCTCTCTATAATTCCCAACATATGGATGTTCAAGTCTTCACCACTTCTACAAGAATTCTTCATACATATTATCTTTCTCTTGTAGTTTTCTCATCATTCCAATGAGTCACATAGCCTACCATTTTTTACAAGAGTTGTGAGTAGTGAAGAGTTTCTCTTAATTGGTGATTTATTAGAGACATAAAACTCTAATAAAAGTTTTACTTAATTAGTGATTTAATTAGAGACATAAAACTCTAATAAAAGCTAATCAAGTGACATAAAACTCTACTCAAGAGTTTCACATATGGAGTTTAATTAGTAATTATAATTTCACTTAATTATAAATTAACTAAATATCCATTCACTAATTTTCCCAACAATCCTCCACATGAATGGAGATTGTTCAAAACACTTAAAATTTCTAATGTAACCTCGACAATTGAATTTTGCATATGATAGGTAGGTGTTACCCTTTGAACCTTCGCTCATGAAATGCACTTAGCCCACTAGCTCTGAGTAGATCTCGATGTCTTTGAACTCGTATGTCGTTTGTGTAGACGACAATACACTTCACACAAGACTCTCCTTACCCGGGTCATCTCCTCATAGTAGTGTCCAATAATGGTCGTGGAACACTTTCCTGGGTCTGCGAGAGCTCTAGGAATTGTGCCCTCAATTCTATTCGAAGCGACCCCACTTCTCTCTAACATAGGTGATTCTCCTTAGATCATTAAAAGCATTGTGGTTATCGTGATTTATCCAAATCATTTACCACATATTATGCTTAGCCTCACTCTTTGTCACTGAATATCATAGGAATAGACTAGGACGCATTTAAACACCCTTTTATACTTTGGGGGTATGTATAGCCATATATACTAGCTTATGCATATCATTTATGCCCCCACAGTGACCACCTTTAGGCATATGAGTTAGTTGTCCTATTGAACTTAGATCTTGGGATCTCCAGTCAACTAAGTTAGGTGTCCTTCACATACCATTTTTCCATGGGCTTCAGTCTTATTCCACAACTTGATCTCTAATAAACCCTCAGGTTGTTGGATCCATAATATTAACAAATAACTTTGCGTATTGGAGATCAGTTGTCATGATGTGTTCTTAACTCGTAAGTTAATTTTGCCTATTGTTAACTTCGAAGACTATAACCTCAGTGGCCATCTGAATCTGGTTATAATATATGTTTTTGTAAGATACGCTTATCATTTAAGGCAAATACATCTCCATTATGCACTACGACCTTTGTGTCCTCCGCATAGTCGTCTATTTGCAATGTTAGATTTGATTACAAAATCCTTATTGCCAAACTTTTATGATACAAATGCAAGAGACCCCCACATTTAAGTGTTATAGGATATCATCCAGATGGGGTAATGAAAACCATTTCTACATACCCTTATAGGGTTGTTTCTAAATGGATCCTCCCCCACATTTTTTGCCATTTGATCAACATTTCCGTAACTTCACTTATGACGACATTTATACACATATGATTGAACAAGATTAACCTCATTGTATCAGTGAATTCAACTAATATTGCATTAGCTTACATAAGCTTCCGAGCTAACCAAAGCAACACATGCCATTGTCATAAGTTTGTCACCAACTTAGAATAATTCTAATTTAACACCTAGAATAAGCCTAGAAAATGAGTTCTCCTCATTAGCTTTTCGAACAAACTCTTCAAAAGTTACATGTCTTTTCCTTATAATGAATGAAAATTCTCCCTCAACTTTTTCCATACACAAATTCTTTTTGTGTTCATACACATTTGAATGTTTAGAGTTAATTAGTCTCCGTCAAGACCCATAATTAACCAAGTACTAGTCTATCATGCTTTAGACTACAATACTTTAGCATGTGAACATAAGATGCATCATTCTGATTCTTCACAGCCCTAAGGATATCATAATATCACTTTACAAGATTCATCCCTTGTTAAGACAAAATAATTAGATTTTTCATAATCCTAAACATCAATATTTAGGAAGGTCTCATAAATTACTGTATATAGCACATAGCTAAATTTCATCATTCATTTAAGGAACATAACTTGTTTACCTTTGATCTCCAACAATCTACCATTGACTCATAAGTACTGAAACATAAGTCTTAATTCAAGTCACTTGGTGAACACATTCATCACCAACAAGATGAATGTTTCTCGTCTACAATCACTATTATGTGTGAGATAGAGTCAACTAGATCTACACTCAACAATATGACATTCATAATTTTGCCATAAGTGATTTGCACACATCTATTGTTATTCATTAGGAGATATGTATATTTAGGATGCTCTCCCAAATGAAGGTAAAATCTCCATATAGATCTAACAATAATCAAGTGGTAGACACATCTACTTATAAATCTCGCAGGATTTATTAAAGGTATACAATAATATATAATACTTTTACTTTCATATGTTAGAATTCACACTTGTGGATTTTCCAATGACTTCTAATGAAGTATGTCGACATGAATGTCGTTAGTGTATTTCATCTCAACACACTCACTACGTTCTTTCATTACTCACTCATGATGTGGTTATACATTTGATGTTTCGTCTTTGAGTTTTAGTCAATGTAACAACTCACAAGTCATTTATGTCCAAGTATTTTCATGTACTATCCGTTTAAAACCATATTCTTTTAAACAATGTATAACCGACGTTATAATTATTTTCCACAAAAATAATTTATACGTCACAACCATTAGTGATTTATTTCTTTGTAAAAAAATTGTATGTGTTATCCGAAGATATTGAACACAAAACAATAAAATACATTGAAAACTAAATCATAAGTGCCAATCACTTTTGAAATTTAAACGGAAGCATAGACAATATGTAGACATCAAATAGCAAAGTGCTTTTATCTTCAACACTTTATAATCTGACCGAAATCTTCTCAACAATATCGTCCCATGGCATGTCTTGAGGTATTCCCTCTATAAGACTCCATGCACTTGTAAGTACAAGTTCCTCATTTCATCTTGAAACTTTAAACTTGGACAAGTATGCTCAAAACAACACCAAATTGTTACAAATACTACATTTAAGTAGTAAACTTGAACAATTAAATTTGTTCACAACAACACCAAGTTGTTTTTCACCAAATAACATTTTCTAACACGCATGTTAGAAAAAAAAAATGTTATAAAAAGCACATTATAGAATCGAACGTTTACATAAAATGTTTTTGAAATATATAGTTTATTAAATAAACAATTTCTCATCATTTTTAATGCACACATAGACAATTAAATGCTTACATAAAACATTCCTGTTCATTATGAACACTCGCTAACCTCGTATTCGTGATACACATTTTCTAACATACGTGTTAGAAAATTTACGTCATTTTATATAAAACATGACCATTTAGATTTAGAAATCACAAATTAAAGTTGGTGATAAAATCACACACAACTACACCATCACTTTATGGTGATTTAATTTTTGTATTCTTACTCTTGTATTTTTTTTTTCAATCTCATCAAGTTAGGCACATAGCCTACTTTTAATACAAGAGACATGGGGTGGAGATAACTCTCACTTAATTAAAGATTTTATTAGAGACATAAACTCTAATAAAAACTAATAAATTGACATGAAACTCTCCTTAAGAGTTTATCTTCCATATGAAGAGTCTAGTAAATGATTTTAATTTCATTAAATTCATATAAATACCACACCATCACTTTATGGTGATTTAATTCCTTGAAGCCAATCAAACATCAACTTCAATGTATGACATTTTATTTCTAAATCATACAAATCATTAAAAACGATGCTACAACAAATTACTTATATAAAATGTTTACATAAAACATTTCAAAGCATTTGTATTTTAACCATTTTTAACAATCATGTTAAAATGAAAGAAATTCTAACGCGCACGTTAGAAATATTAACATTTCCACAAAATTTTAATTCGACTTGCTAAAAACACATATATGGTTCAAATAAATAAGTCATTTCTAATACACACGTTAGAAACTAAACAATTAAAAAATTTCTTCCAAACTAACGCTTCTTATAAACGTTTCTAACACACATGTTAGAAGACAAATGATTACAAAAATCATTATAAGACTTATTTGTTCATATCAATCCATGGTTGGATGAAGAGTCTACTTTAAATAGAGACTCAATTAGAGACATAAAACTCTAATCAAGTAACATAAAACTCTTATTTAAAGACATAAAAAAACTCTACTTAAGAGAATTTAACGTTTACAAAAAAACGTATGGTTTACACCAATAATTCTGGTCTAACACACATGTTAGAGAATTTAACGTTTACAAAAAACGTATAGTTTACACTAATAAACCCGATCTAACACAAAAGTTAAAGAAATTAACGATTCCCAACATCGTTTCAAAACAATGTTGGAACCAAAACTATTCGTTTTGTACAACGGTTTAGGATTTAAGATTGTATCTCAATCTCAAAAAATCTAAACACAACAAGTTGTACTACATACATATTTCCCAAATTAAATATTTATAAGATCATAACCTCTAAAAATATTTTTTTATTCTATTATAAATCCTTTCGTAAACCCAAAATCCTTATAAATAAGGTATTTAAGATTGTACAAACAATCTCATCAAATCTGTTTTAAGTTTGTAGGAAATGGTTCACACTTTTATTAATAAAACTAATAAAAAAATGAAGATACTCTCTTTAAACATTTGGGAAATTGTAGCACATGAACCGTGTACAAATTCAAACGAAAATAAATATGAACTACAACATATTTAATAAAACAATCGATTCAAACCAATATCTTCAAAAGATAAAGTCTTCAACTTGATCTTTAACCGCGTCTATTTGTATAGTTCGTTGTGTTTTCTGTCCGTTGTGTAGGATTCAACGAGGTCTTGAACCACGTCTTCCTGTACAATAATTTCCTACAAAAAGAACAAACAAATGTTGACGATTATGGCTGAGGCACGTGTTAAACACGCTTCCCTTAAAACAGATTTCACGCCTCTACTAAAGACGACACGTCTGTCTCCCAGGGTACAACAGCCGAAGCAGTCTGTACTGCCGGAAATGGCCACGCGCCCGAGGTTACACCAAATAGAATTATAATGTTTGAAATTGTGGAAAAATAATGATACGAAGGTGATGGAATCGAGTAGAGAAAACTCATCTCTCTATAATTCCCAACATATGGATGTTCAAGTCTTCACCACTTCTCCAAGAATTCTTCATACATATTATCTTTCTCTTGTAGTTTTCTCATCATTCCAATGAGTCACATAGCCTACCATTTTTTACAAGAGTTGTGGGTAGTGGAGAGTTTCTCTTAATTGGTGATTTATTAGAGACATAAAACTCTAATAAAATTTTCACTTAATTAGTGATTTAATTAGAGACATAAAACTTTAATAAAAGCTAATCAAGTGACATAAAACTCTACTCAAGAGTTTCACATATGGAGTTTAATTAGTAATTATAATTTCACTCAATTATAAATTAACTAAATATCCATTCACTAATTTTCCCAACAGTTGCTAGTCATTATCCTTGACAACAAAAAAAGACATCATTTGACAGCAAAAAAAAGACATTATCCTTGACAACAAAAAAAGACACCATTTGACAGCAATAAAATAAACCAGCCATTTTTCACTCTTTTAACAGTAGCAATATTAAACTAATAATAGTCACAAGCTCAACCTGTAAATCAAAGTGCATCCTTTTGGTAAAACAAATTGTGTAATCGGCTGGATCTACGATACATGAGAGTAAAAAGGAACATAGAGATAGAGTAACTTACAACTGAGCTAACTTCAAAACTTACCCTTTATGCAAATTTTAGTTCTATATTACAGTTTTTTATGTCTTAAATTGCTTTTTAAATGTACATCCAATAGTGTGTATAACTGTATACGTTCAAAGTGAAGGTAAAGTTGTTGCATAATTTCACATCACAGGTCAAACACACTCTTTATACCGATCAAAGTAGTAAACCTCAAAGAAAAAAATATTATTAATGCTAGAGATTTTGGTGCTACTGCAAGTGCTTTAAGGTGTGGTCCTATTGCTAGAGATTAAGTAACATCCGGCCTTTAATAATATTCCAATTTTCCTCTCAAAAAGTCATCTTTATCTTTTATGTTTCCGCTATGCCTCATTTACCGAATTCAATCAATATAATCAAGAAAACATAAAAGTTCAAACCTTTCTCCTAGCACAAATGTTCTTGAAAGGAAAGATCTTTTCATATGTCTCGCATTTGACTTCCTAGCAATCACCAAATCCTCTCGCATTTGATAAATTCGGACCAAACCCACTGCAAAAAAAAAAGAACATGAAATTTCCATCTAACGTAGAATCAACCTTTCTTAGACGGCGGATCTCACCATCACTCCTCCACGTTGGCTGCAAACGTTAATCCAATTAACTTAGGTTCGACTATCTGAGATATCAGATCCAAGTCAACTAGTTTTGCTATCTTAAAGGTTCTTGTTTGCTCATAATAAACTTTAATCCAATTAACCTCAGCCTCCACCTTGCAAGGCCACATGAGACAGAAAAATCCAAGTCAACTAGTTTTGCTATCTTAGATAGTGGAATCACCAGAAACCTTGCAACCCATTTCATACACACCATAAACCATTATAAATTCATGAAAAAGACAAATAAAACCGTAATTTCCAAAAAAAAAAAGCAAGTCAGAAACTAGGGCACCAATTCTCCATACAAAACAATGAAACACGAAATCAAATTCAATACACAACAAAACATATAATTTATTATGAGCAAACAAGAACCTTTACCTTAAAAAACAACCTAATAAAAAAATATAGGGCACTAACCAAAACAAAATAAAGCACTAAAAATAATTCATAATTCACCTTAAAAATACATGAACCATCTAAAAATAAAATTCAGGAGCAAAACAAAATACCCAAAAACCTGAAACCTAATTCAATAAACCAAAATCAAATAAAAACAAAACTAAAAAAAAAACTAATTACAACAATGCAAAAGCACTAACCAAATATTTGACGGTGCTACCTCAAGCCAACCACCATATACCTACAATTGCACACAATCCACACCTACAACAAAATCAATCGCCGGTTCAGTCATGAAAACAAGCACAGCAAAAGTATATAAACAATCAACAAATAAAGATTAAAACAAGCACCATAAAAAAGAGGAAAACGAAACTAACCTGTAGGTGCAACACGGCTGTGGAGCTGCGAGGAGGTGAGTGCAGGTTCTGGTGTTGGCGAGCTGTATCCGGAGGGTGGTGGTGGCGGGTTAACTGCAGATTGTTCTAGTGGTGGTGGCGTCGTGGGGTTTGGGGGAGGCAGGTGGAACGATTGGGGGGGGGGGGGGAATGGTTACCCGCCAAGGGTTTTATTAATCTTTAAGGGATGATAAAAGCTGGACCGTTGTATCATCGTGCCACCAGCAGAACCACTGGAGTATCATCGTGCCACCAGCAGAACCACCCGATCATACCCATGGCATTATAGCCTAGTGGTATCTTGGGGGTGGGATAAGACTTATGACCATTAGGTCATGGGTTCGATTCCCACAAAGGGGGTTTTCCCAGATTTATTGGGTTTCCTCCTGAATTGGTGTATAGGCATTATTGCCTAGTGGAGATGGATATGATCGGGTGGTTCTGCTGGTGGCACGATGATACTCCAGTGGTCCGTCAGTGATCCAAAATTTGCCGTTCAAAAAAAAAAAAAAAAAAAAGCTGGACCGTTGGATTGCTTTCAAATCAATGGTCAGGGAGTAATTTTAAAAAGTTGGACACGGATAGGCTTTTAGTGGCCACAATTTCGAAGTCGCCCCTAAAGAAGTCGCCGGTATTGACCTATATTTCTTGTAGTGTCAATCATGGGGACTTGGGGACTGATAGATAACCAAAATCGAGAGTAAAGGCATTCAAAATACAAGCTTTTATAGATTTTCATTTACTTTACATCACATGTTATATATCGTGTGTTTCGTTTAAGATCAAATAGTGTCGGCTAAGGTTTATTTGCTGCTTTGTGTACATATGATGTTTCTGCCGCAACACGTAGACGGATAAAAACCTTGTTTCTTAAAAATAAAGCATGTAAAGGAAAAGTGAATCACATTTGTTATATTATATTTGATAGGTCTTTCACTTTAAATTATGGTGTAGTTTAAAATAATCATCGACCAATTGAATAGAAACTTGAATTTGTCCACTTCTAAGAGTTCCAGTTGTTGTTCAATGGAATAGAAAAAAATGATTTTTTTGGGTGTAAAATTCCTAGCTTGTCGGTGCTTCTATGCATCTAGCTACCTCAGAGCATCCACAATAGGATGTATGTTAATGTTTTTAAGAAGGGAGAAATGTGAGGTGGATGAGAGAGGGTGTGAGGTGGAGGAGAGAAAGTGTGGTGGTGTATGTAGGGAAAAACATGTATTTGAGGAGAGAGAAAGGTGTTGTGAGAGGGAAGGAGGAAAGAGGAGAGGGGAAAGAGAGTTTTGTTTTTGGATGATAATATGGAACAAGAGAGAAAATGTGTGTGATTGGTAGGGCAATGCCACCTTGGCACAATAAAAACATGAAAAAAACACCCCTTATTGGGGATGCTCTCAGGAAAAGTATTTGTACTGATTTTTCATCTTATAATATTGCGCCCCCTAAATAGATATAAAGTTCAAATAAAAATCTGTCACTAGTATAACTAATCATTATTAAATTATTTGACTATTTTGAAAGATATTATACATATTAAAATAAACTTGCCATGAATAGTGATTTTTTAATTTTTAAGCAATTGTTTTAGATTTCTTAATAATATTTTATTTATCATATAATTTTATTATTTTTTAACAACTTGCGTTCTATGTTTATTTTTTAACATTGCAGTATAAATCTATTGAAAACGGATAATGTGCCACTATCGTATTAAATCGAGCCAAAACTGATTGTTTTTTGCAGTATAAATTTTATTGAAATGAATATTGTGCCCATATATGTATTGGTATTAATATTTATTTATATTGTGTTTGCTTCCGATAAACCAATATTTATTTATATTGTTTTTGCTTTTGATAAATTGACATCGTATCGTTACCACATCGTACCGAACAACATCGGTACCTGTACATGTACTCATTTGTAAGATTTCTGTTTGGTAATGAGTTTTATGCCGCTGCTGTACTTAACCAAATCTAAACCGACCAAACAACATCGGTATCGGTACCGGTACTTATTTTTATTGCTTTTGCTTTCGATAAACTGACGTATCCTACCGAACAAGATTGGTATATGTACCTGTATTCATTTTTATAGTTCCCGGTTCTGATATTGTTATTTGTTTGTGATTATAAACGAATATCATTACCAATACCGTGATGATCTGAAGTGATTGATACCGTGCGGACAATATCGTTGTCGGTACCAGTGTTTGTTTTTTCGTTTTCGGTAGATGTAAAACATGTATTGATTTATATACCGAGCGCATGTATCGTACCAGTATTATAACAAACCTACATGACACTGATCAAATGTCCGCGATAACGTACCGCCGCAACGCGCGAGGAAACAATCTAGTTTATATATATTAAATGAAACTCACCATGAACAGTAGTTTTTATTTTTATATATATTAAATGAAACTCACCATGAACAGTAGTTTTTTTTTATTTGAAAACTAAGTTATATTTATATATATTAAATGAAAGTAGTTTTTTTTATTTGAAAACTAAGTTATATTTAGAATCAACAGGACCGTTTATCAGGGGGTGCAGGAGGTGACTGCGATCAGCAGGGCCAGCCCTGAGAATTCGTGTACCCTGTTCGAGCTTCAAAACACGTGCCCTTAGGTCTTAATGAAATTAGGTATTGGGCTCAATAAAGGTCTAAACCTAATGCCAATGGGCTAATAACTAATCTAAAGCATAATAATAGTTTTGTAAGCGGGCCTACGTTGTTGTTTGTATAGGTATACCCTATTAAAAAAGAAATTTTTACGTATACGTATCGGGTTTTTTCTAAAAATATTGTGCCCTCCGAAATATCGGCCCCTGGCCGGTGGTCCTCCCCGCCCACCCCCAGGGCCGGCCCTGGCGATCAGGGTCCAAAAGTTTTTTTTATTTGAAAACTAAGTTATATTTAGAATCAACAGGACCGTTTATCAGGGGGTGCAGGAGGTCTGCGATCAGGGTCCAAATCAATATAGGGCCCAGGAAAATAAATAAGGGCCTGCTAAAAGACTCAAAGTTTTTTAAATAAGGGCATGTTTAAGAGTTTTTAAAAAATGGCCCAATTAACAAGCCGAAGTGACTAATCTAAACAAAAATAAGGGCCTACTAGATCAGGGAAAAGAAACAAAACGTCGTAGTATTTCATAGCAATTATCGTAGTATTATGGGTTTTTAGTATTTATATAGTTATTGAATGATTGATGAGTTTATATTATATGAAGATTTGCGAATAGGGCCCAAATTTTTTATCTCGACCAGGGCCAAATATTTTTTTGTGATTTCGGAGACGGCCCTGAGAATCAAATATTTTTGTGTTGTGTAAGTTTTAAAACGAAGTTATTTTTTATTATAAGTTATAGCCAATGATGTTATCATTGTGGTGCCATAACGAACCCAATCGTTTTCCACACCGGTAACGACGAAGCTTCTGTCATGTAACGTAGGGGAAACGACTAAACTTCCGCCGTGAAGCGCGAAGAATAAAAAACTAGTTATTAAATTAAACTAGGGGCTATAGATATTTTGTAGGTTACCATTAGATATTTTTTAGGTATTGGGGTAATTTTTTTTCTTAAATAGAAACCAATTCATATGTTTATCCTTAATTTTGTGTACATGTTTTGTTCTCACATCTACTTAACTTTGCATATCTAAATAACGTTAGAACAACCTATAAACATCTTACTTTGACAAACCATCCACTAAGGTGAAGACAAACCCAACACTAAAGATCAGATATGTAAACATGTGGACGTAATAATTAGTGGCCAAGACATATTATTACAACGTTGTATTTTTTCATGTGATCAAATAAACATTTGTCTACTTGTTAGATACATTTATTTGTGTCTTGGTACTTGATTTAGTGATTTAAACGAAAAAAAAGTGAAAGATGGTTTGCCTTAGAAAAAAAACCTCTAACGGATAAGAAGAATGGTTATGTAACGTAAACTTGTGTGGCTGTAATATATAAAAGGGATATCCAACAATTAGACATGTGTCAATTTATATCTTGGAGTGGCTAGAACACTAATTTTTTTTAAATATAGTGATCTTGAAAAACGTATGTACTAATCAAATTGTTTTCGTATTAATATTTATTAAAATAGTATTTTTGTCTCTCAAGAATCTCACTGGTTTTTAATCAATACTTTTAAATCATTTGCTTTTAGAATAAAAAAATAACAAACATTTTTACATTTTATATTAATTTTTCTATCTTATTATTATTATAACTAGGTTTAAAGAAGTTCGCCGCGTTGCGGCGAATTTCTTTTGTTATTTAGTTTTTGTTTACATGTATTTTGGAATTACTACGAGCGCGTTGCGAACGGAACTGCTGACAAGAATAAAAGAAAAATATAGAAAACAAAAACACTAAAAGATAACCGAAAGAAAATCAACAAAAAAAGTTGTATGGTAACGATGTTTTTCGTATGAAACCCGTGGTCAGAGATGAGCAAATGGTTCTAGGTACCGGTACCAAATTTGTCGAACCGAAAGATCTTAAGTACCAATTCGGTACCGACTTTTGGCGTTCCTGGTACCGCTTCACTACCGTTTTTTATCTTCATATACCGTACCATAACCGGTATTTTCGGTATAAGTACCGATTCTGTATCGGTTGGCACCGAGCTCATCCATACCCTTGAAACTAAAAAAAGAAAAAATTATAAGTGGAAGAAAATCAACAAAAAAAAAGTTGTAAAATACCGTTGTTGTTTGTACAGTTCCCGTGATCAAGGATGAGCAAATGGTACCGGGTAGTAGCACTGAATTTCCCGAACCAAAAGATTTCCATTATCAATTCGGCACCAACTTTTGGAGTTTTTTGTATTAGTGTCGGTTTTTACCTTCATATACTGATACCGAACAGGACCGTAACGCTATTTTTGATACCAGTACTGGCTCGATACCGGTTGACACCAAGCTTATCCCAACCCGTGATATTAAAAAATGATTAAAGCTAAGAAGTAAAGAAAAGAACTATTATTATAATATTAAAATAAAAAAAGTATTAAAAAAACTATACGTTACCATAACCGGTATTTTCGGTATAAGTACCGATTCTGTATCGGTTGGCACCGAGCTCATCCATACCCTTGAAACTAAAAAAAGAAAAAATTAAAAGTGGAAGAAAATTAACAAAAATAAAAGTTGTAAAATACCGTTGTTGTTTGTACAGTTCCCGTGATCAAGGATGAGCAAATGGTATCGGGTAGCAACATTGAATTTCCCTAACCAAAATATTTCCATTATCAATTCGGCACCAACTTTTGGAGTTTTTGTATTAGTGTCGGTTTTTACCTTAATATACTGACACCGAACAGGACCGTAACGCTATTTTCGATACCAGTACTGGCTCGATACCGGTTGACACCAAGCTTATCCAAACCCGTGATATTAAAAAATGATTAAAGCTAAAAAGTAAAGAAAAGAACTATTATTATAATATTAAAATAAAAAAAGTATTAAAAAAAACTTTACATTATTATAATATTAAAATTACTATTTATTAGCTTCTATTTTTAATATATAAACTAGATTGTTTTTCCGCACGTTGCGGCGGTACATGATCGTGGGCATTCGATCGGTATCGGGTATGTTTGTTATAGTACTGATATGATATATGCACTCAATATAGAAATCAACACATGTTTTACATGGAGAGAAACGAAAAAACAAACACCATTACCTACATTATGTTGTCCGAACGGTATCAATCAGTTCAGATCGTCACGGTACTGGTAATGAAATAAAACAAAAACCATAAAAAAAGAATACATGTACCAATGTTATTCGGTAGGGTACATCAGTTTTTTAAAAGCAAAAGCAAAAGTAATAAAAATAAGTAGCGGTACTGATACCAATGTTGTTCGGTCGCTAAATATCCATTAACTAAATATCCATTCACTAATTTTCCTTTCACTATTTTCGCGTTTAATTGCTTCTTTATTTTTTGCGTGCAAGATAATTTTGGCGTTATGTAGATTTATTAATTATTTGGCGTTTTACTGTTTTTTCTCAGTTTCTTCTCGTTCAATTAATTCTTTTTGTTTCACATAGTTAATTTTTTTGGCGTTGTGGCTTTTTCCATGTCATTTTTTGGCGTTTTATATCTTTTTGTTAATAATACCATAGATTAATATTTTATAAAACTACAATAACACGAAAATCAAAATAAACTAATAGTCTTCCGTAGGTGGGATTACATTAGAGATGTACCCATCGCTTTGTTCATCACTTTCTTCAGATTCTTCATCATCAAAATTCATTTTTGCGTATAACGCCATTAGCTCGTCTCTTCTTTGCTGCAGCCTATTCTTGAATATCACTGCATCCTTGGATTTTGGATCGTTTGAAGGTGTTAAATCACAGAGTTGTTCAATTATAGATAGCAACCCTGTCTTCAATATTTCTTCCATTGGCCTTGAATATTACACCCCGTTTTTGTAAGTCACTTCAAGTGTTCATTCTTACTCATGCAATACCCAACTGCTAAGTTTTGGTATATGGGTGTCTTCAATATTATCATCATCTTCTGCTGGAAACTTTCTCTCCAGTCGTTTTATTACAGTTCTCGTTCTTTCACAATCGTTGTCTATTGGAATCCCAAGGGCATCCTTCTGAACATTTTTATTCATTCCCATCAAGGCTTTTATTGTCCTTACCTTTACCCTTCTCCTGTCAGAGAACTTTATAATGAATCGTTTTTCTTTCCTTTCAAACCTCCATGCAATAACCTTAGCCATTTTTAATTTTTTTGGCGTTTTGGTGAATATGTGGCGTTTTAGTCTTTTTGGCGTGTTTGAGCTTGGGTTCTCATGGTCTTCTTTTATATTGACTTTTTTCCCCGCGTATAACAGGTAATTATGGTATTTTGAAAAAGATAAATAAATTTAATACAATAAATGTTAGTAATTATGTTTTCCGTCGTTTCATTTTACTCTTTTTTGCAGTTTACCGTGTTTTGTTTTCAGACTCAACTGTTTTAATTGTGTAACACATCAAATCTTTTTTATGGCTGTAATTATGGCGTTTTGTTTTCCAATGGCGGTTAGATAACTATTGGATTTCTTTTGTTTTATATTCTTTGCATATTGTTTCACGCACTTTTTTTATAATATTAGTTGTTCAAATTAAATTTATTATAGTTTGGTAGTTTTTTGGGGGCGTTTTTATGGCATTATGGCGTTTTACACGTATTTGCTAATTTTGGCGTTTTATTATAGGCAAATTGGAAAATAATAATCCCATCTTTCTGAAATTGGCCGATAATAATCCCAAGTCAGTTATTAGCCAAGAATAATCCGACCTCGTCCAATTTTTTTGTAAAATAGTATTCCGTTAAAATAAGCTTAACGGAGTTAAGTGTTTTTCCGAATTACAAACCGATATTTTAGTGCTTTTGATCAGAACGAGGATACGAGTCGATTAATGTAAAACTTACCTCGAAATTGTGTTCGAAATGGCTTGAATTTTGTTAATTGGAAGTTAACCACCCAAATTGAAGCACTGTTTTCGTGGGTTGGGGGCAGTATTTTGAGGTAACTTTTACATCAATCGACTCGTATACTCGTTCATATCAAAAGCCCTAAAACATCGGTTTGTAATTCGGAAAAACACTTAACTCCGTTAAACTATTTTAACGGCGGGGTATTTTACAAAAAAAAAAATGGATGAGGTCAGATTATTATTGGCTAATAACTGACTTAGGATTATTATCGGTCAATTTCAGAAAGATGAGATTATTATTTTCCAATTTGCCTTTATTATATTTTTCATTATAGCATTAATATTCTTTTGTTGTTTATTAACTGACATTACAAAACAAACAATAGATAAAGAAAACTAAAAAAAAAAAACAAAGTAGAATCAATTTATGATTTTAAATCTTCAGTGTCATCAGTCTTTTTTTTCTTTTGAAACTACAAGAAATGTGACAAATAAATGGCGTTTTGGGTTTGGCGTTGTTTATTTTCTTTGTTCATGTGTTGAAGTGTCTTTGTGGATGTTGAAGACATAGATCGACCCCCTGTGGGTGGATGCTATCTGCCTGTGGTCTTCATTATATTCATTGAGGCCAAAGTAGCATTTACACTGGTATAGGTCTCTTCTTATCATCCAAACCTTCTTCAGGAACAAAGATGACAGTATGACATATGGGTGTCATCAGTCCCTCTTTTTTCAATTTTGTCCATCTCATGTAGCAAAATTTTATTACACTCACGTAACAAATCAATAAATGAAGCTTCATGCAGAACATTACTGAGGATCAAAGAAAAGATGTTTGCTCTCGTTGTATTTTTTAGCGTTTTACATTGAGTTGTAAATTTTTTTAGCAACCACTGTGTGTTTTTTTGGTGTGATAAACGGAAGGTGGTGAGACGTTTCTATTTATAAATTTTTTTTGGCGCATAGTTTAAGCGGGATGTTATTTTTTATAACAAAAAATGTAATTAAGATTTATCCGGATGTAAGTTTTGGCATTATACATAATGGCGTTTCATATTTTTGGCGTTTTTGTAGCCAGAGAGCTTAAATAAAAACACATAAAAAAGTACGCAGTGATAAAAATGGCGTCTTGTATTTATTTGGCGTTTTAATTTTCAATGGCGTTTTATGTGAGGAATGGTTTTTTACTTTTTACCCTTAATGAAGCGTGTCCACTTAATAAAATTGGTGTTATTTACTAAAATGTCACCGCGCCAATCTAGTTCATAGATTGTTTTGATCGGACGATCAATAAGCGTTCTCACCGTTCTCACACTTTCTACCGTTTTCTCTAAATCCTGACCCTATATATATATATACACACACACACATACATATATATATATAGAAAATTAAATAATATTAAAAAAAATAAAACAATTATTTAAAAAAATCAAAAACACTATTCATGATCAATTTGTTTTAGTATGTATAACTAGTGGGATTCCCCCGCGCTACGCGGCGGGATTTCGATCGGAATCAGTTTGTTTCGTTACGATGTCGGCACTCGCTATAGCAACCAAATGAGAAAACCCAAAAAATTAAGTTGTGATATGCCCAAAAGTTCACATATTTTACATCGATCGAAAACCATAAAAGCAAATACATGTTCGAATAATACCGATACGGTACTAATGTTTCGTTGATACCGGTACCAATGTTAGGTTAGAATTGTAACGGTACCGTCACTCGTATAGCTTACAATACCAACATATACTTTATTTCAAAAACAACTCCGTTTCAACAAAATTTATATTAGAATGTTGAGAGATAGTAATTAATAGTAAATGTGCATATAACTTTATTGGTGCAATATTATCAAAAGTTTCGTTTATTAAATAAATATCATATTTATATTTTAAAAGTAATATATAACAATTGTTAGATTTATTCTTAATTAATTAATCACAATTTATTATTTATGAGCAGTTATTATTAATGTGTATAAAATTAATCATAATAATATAAATTAATTATATTCATGAATACTATTCATGAGTAGTTATTATTAATATGTATAATGTATAATTAGATTTTTCCTCGCCCGCGTTGCGGGGCCCTAAGCCGAATATTTCTCTCTCATAACATGTTCGTATGTGTTTCGATTACTTGTACATACTACTCATAACACGATCTCAAAAAAAATTACATTGAATCAACCAATTAACTTAAAACACTATCATACTTTTGCTTAAGAGAAACAAAAAGATAGAAAAACAATAATTTTAAACAGCGGGAAAAATAAAAACTACACCGAGTCAAACAATGAAAAAAAGCACTACTATAGTTTTGTAAAAAAAAAACGATGACATGAATGTAATTTTACACTGGGGTCAAAATCGTAATTTGACTGGGAAAGCAAAGGAAAACGATGGCAAAAATGTAAATTTAGATTGAGGACAAAATTGTAATTTGGCTGGGTGGGGAAAAAACAAAACTAATGTCAAAACTGTAAATTTAAATGGGTCAAAATCGTAATTTTGAATCGAGAGGAAAACAATAATTTTTAGTTGGGGGCGAAAGCATAATTTTATTTTGAACGGAGGGTAAAAACGTAATTTTGAACTGATGGCAAAATCGTAATTTTAAAGCGGGTATAAAATCGTAAATTGGTTGGGCCAATAAGTGAGTGTCAGGCAACTTCCTAAGACTATTCCCTCATCGTCTGTAGTTATACACTGGGGGCTAAATCGTAATTTTACTGGGAAAGCAAACAAAAACGATGAGAAAAATGTAAATTTAAATTGAGTGCAAAATGGTAATTTAGCTGGGAGGAACAAAACAAAACTAATGGTGAAACTATAAATTTAAAGGGGGCAAAATCGTAATTTTGAACCGAGGGCAAAATTGTAATTTTTAAGTGAGGCAAAATCATAATTTTATTTTGAACTGGAGGTAAAAGCGTAATTTTAAACTGATGGCAAAATCGTAATTTTAAAGCGGGGAGAAAATCATAATTTGATTTGGCCTAAAGCAGGTGAACTACTGTTTACCAAATTCATAAATGTTATAGAATTAATTAATAATGAAATCAATTAATTAATAAAACAATAAAATAATCAAAAATCAATTAAGTAATAAAATAATGAAATAATAAAAATATAAATCATATTATAAAAATATTTGTTTACTGTTCATGTAAAGTTTAGTTTAATATGTATAATATATAAATTACTTTACAACTATGATTATGTTTTGACTACTAGAGGCACAAATTTCCCGATCTTGATTGCTTAGTAGGTCTGTGATCGATCGTGGCTATCTTGCATAGTTTTGCTTGATTGATACGAATCCTATTAACTTATTAAAGATTTGTTGCGGTGTTTTTCCGTCCGTCTTGTTCTCTTATCCTTTCTCGCTCGGATCTTGATTGCTAAGTAGGTTTGTGATCGGTTGCGGCTATCTTGTATAGTTTAGCTTGATTGATACGAATTCTATTAACCTCTTAAAGATCTGTTGCGGTGTTTTGCTGTTGCGTCGATTATTATGGGAGACAGTCTGCATGGAGTTTCTAAATTCTTTGTCACTAACCTTCCGGTGAGGTGTTGCTCTAAGGAGATAGGGGAGGTTTTCAGCGGTTTCGGCGAAGTGGTGGGGGTATACGTAGCAAGAAAGAGAGACAAGAAGGGGAACATATTTGGTTTCAACTCCTTTGTTGGGGTGAAGGACTTGGGAGAGTTGGAAAGGAGGATGAAGGATGTTAAAATGGGAGAATGTAAACTTTTGGTGAATGTGGCTAGATTCGCATCAGAGAATAAGATGGATCACCGGAAGTCGGAGTCGCTCAAAGATCGTGGACATGGAGTTTCTGGTGGTTTAAGTGGCGGCAATCAGTATCAGGTTAACACACCCTTTGTTCAAAACCCTATGGGAATGTCCTACAGGGACTCTGTGGTTGGAATCTCTCAGGGTAACAGGCAGGAAGGGAAGATGATTGAAGTTTCAACTTTTGTTAAACCTATTGGTGATTGGTTTGACAGGAGCCTGATAGCTAGAACCATTGATTTGTCAACCCTTGTCAAGTTGGATAAGCTTATCATGGAAGCGGAGGGACCGAAGATTTCGTTAAAATGTGTGGGGGGGGGGGGGACTTTACATTCTTCTGGTGTTTGAGAACAAGAATGAGATATTATGGTTTAAGGATTTCAACTCAAATATTAAGGTCTGGTTTACTTGGGTGAAAGTTTGGAAGGGGCAGGCACTCCCGTTCGAGCGTATTGCATGGTTGAAGATCACTTGAGTCCCACTCCATTTAGCGGATAATGAAGTGTTCGATTCTATAGGTAGAGTCTTTGGCAAGGTGGTTCATGCGTGTATGTTGTCAAAGGATGATAACGACTTCACCTTTGATCCGATTGGAGTCCTGGTTGGTGATGGGGATAGGATCTGTAATTCCATCTCCTTGAAATGGAACGACAAAAAATATAAAGTTTGGGTCACAGAGGAGAAGGGTGATTGGATTCCGGACTACATCATCGATGACGGTGATTGGTCGGAGAATGAGGATAAGATAGAAGAGCAGGTGGTCGATTTGGGGGGAGACGCCTCTCCGTCACCGGAGGTTTATGAGGGACCACCAGAGTTTTCTCCGGAACCACCGGAAGTTGAAAAGTCTGGAAGACAAACGGTCAAGATCAACACAGGAGACAAGGATGGTGAAGGGTCGGTGCGGTCTTTGGGTAGGGACGGCTCGGCGGCGCAGGTTCCTAAGGAGAAAGGGTGTGGTCCCGAGAACTTGGAAGAAGAAGAAATCCCTTCTGCTTCTTTGTCAGGTGGGGACGGTGTTTTCAAAAGTCAAGGCAACGGATTATCCACGCTTGTGAGGGTCCAAAAGAATAAAGTAGGTAAAAAGTTTCAAGCACAAAATGTGTTTGTTAGTAACTCTGGGGAGCCCACTAATAAAAAAAGAAGGAGGATGGATAACCCACTGGAGTTTATTAATCCTGAGGGCCCATTAGGGCCTCTAAAGATTCTTCTTCTCCTACGAACGAAGAGGTTCAGAACGAGGTGGGTGACTCTCAATTCGTTGGGACGGGGGCAGTTGCAGGTAACTCCGAGGCTGAGTGTGGTAAGGAGGATATGAGTTTTAAGGAAGCTGAGAAAACGATAGAGATATTGAAAGAAGTTGGAGTGGAGCTGCAGCAACATCAAGATTTGGTGATGGAATTGATCAGGGATGAAGGTGTTCAAACGGGTAAGTCATGAATTTCCTTTCATTGAATATTAGAGGAATGGGGGCTGTTTCGAAGGCGGGTTGGGTCAAAAGTTTGAGACAGGATCATAAGGTGGATTTCATAGCTATTCAAGAGACTCAGCTGGAGGAGGTAAACAGTAATTTAGTGTCTAAATTTTGGGGTAGCAGTGATTTCATGTCGGATTTTTCAGGGCTTCAGGGAGATAGGGGGGTTGTTATGCATATGGGATCCTCTTATTTTTCGGTTGCAAGGTGTCTCGAAACAGAGGCATTTTCTTCTTGTTAAAGGGCGTTTGAAAGGCAGCAACCAAGAAATTAACGTTATCAATGTTTATGCTCCTCAAAGAGTTTCAGAGAAAAAAATTATTTGGAATGATCTTCGGGAGGTTGTTGGTTCCGGGTCGGGTCTGTGGGTTTTGCTTGGAGTTTTTAATGCGGTTAGATGCCCTGAGGATAGGAAGAACAGAGGTTTTAACAGAGCTAGCGCGGACGATTTTAATGAGTTCATCGATTCGGCGGGGTTGGTGGAATATTGTATGAAGGGTCGAAGATACACTTTCCTTGCCCTGAATTCTAACAAGCTTAGTAAAATTGATAGGGTGTTGGTATGTAATAAATTTTTTGAGGCTTGGCCGGAGGCGTGTCTTAGAGCTTTACCAAGAAGTCACTCCGATCACTGCCCGATTATTCTTGAAACCAATCGGAAGAATTTTGGCGCTAAACCATTCCGTTTTTTCAATTCGTGGCTCGAGAAGGATGGTTTTAAAAAGGTAGTGGAAAATGCGTTGGAATCCTTTGTTAAGACTGGGATTCAGCCAGAGGTGGTTCTAAGTATTAAGCTCAAACATTTGAGGAACTGTATTAAAAAGTGGATAAAAAGTATGGTTTCCAAAGAGAATGAAAATGGGTTGAGGGACATGGAAGAACTTGAAAAAATTGATGGTCTTAGTGACATTAGAGAGCTTGATGAAGAGGAGTTATGGATCAAGGAAGAGTGTTTAAACAACATCCGTCAGAGGGAGTTTTTGGCTGCCATGGATTTGAAACAAAAACCTCGGTGTCGTTGGGCGGTTGAAGGTGATGAGAACTCTTCTTTTTTTCACAGGCTGATTAATAATAGGAAGAAAAAAAAGGGATTCTGGGCCTTAACGTGGGGGGTAGGTGGATTAATGAATCGAAGTTAGTTAAAAGGGAGATCCTCCGGTTCTTCAGGAACCACTTTGAGGAAAAGGTTAGTGTGAGACCATGGCTGTTGTGTCCAGATATGAAGAGGCTATCGGTGGATGAGGTAAACGTTATTTCGGAGCGCGTCTTGGCCAAAGAGATTAAAGATGCAATTTTTGAATGTGGGGCGGACAAAGCCCCTAGCCCTGATGGTTTTAATTTCAAATTCTTGGAACATTTTTGGAAGTATTTTGAGGAGGACTTTAGAGACGTTATGGCCCAATTCCATGATTCGGGTTCAATTGACAGGGGGTGCAGCACTTCGTTCATAACTCTGGTACCTAAAGTTAACGATTCGATTCATCTGAAGGATTATCGCCCGATTAACCTTATCGGGGAGATCAGTAAAGTTATTTCGAAGGTTCTGGCTAATCGTTTGAAGAAGGTTATTGGGAAAGTGGTGTCGGATTCCCAATCGGCGTTTTTAAGAGAAAGGTATATTCAGGATAGTCCCATGATTCTTAGTGAGGTTTGGTCGTGGCTAAATAAAACCGGTTAAAAAGCGTTTATTTTTAAAATCGATTTTGAGAAGGCATACAATAACGTCAATTGGGGATTTTTGTTAGAGACTATGGAACAAATCGGTTTTTCCCCTTTATGGTTCAAGTGGGTGAAAGGGGTGCTTATCTCGGCTGAATCCTCTATATTGGTCAATGGTTCTCCGACTTTCGAATTTCAATGTCAAAAAGGTATTCGTCAAGGTGATCCGCTTTCGCCTTTCCTTTTCCTTATTGTTATGGAGGCTTTTTCTTGTATCGTTTCCAAAGCGTGCGGGTTGGGGAGATTGAAGGGGATTAAATTACCTAATGGGGGCTCGGTAGTTTCTCATCTCCTTTATGCGGACGATGCTCTGATTGTGGGTGAATGGACGGAGGAGAATATTAAAGTAGTACCTAGAATCCTCAGGGTGTTTTATGGGTGCTCTGGGCTGAAAATTAACTTCCATAAATCAAACTTGTTTGGAGTGGGAGTTGACGAGGATGAGTTATCTCATATGGCGTCTGAGGTGGGTTGTTTAAAAGGTGTTGCTCCTTTTAAATATTTGGGAATTCCTATAGGAGCAAATATGAATAGAGTGAATAATTGGGACCCAATCATGAAGATTTTCCAAACTCGGCTAGCTTCTTGGAAGGTACAGTCCCTATTTATAGGAGGTCGGGTGGTCCTCATTAAAGTCATTTTAGAAAGTCTGCCTATTTACTACTTCTCAATTTTTAAAGCGCCGGTCAAAGTGGTGGATAAGTTGGAGTCTTGATGAGGAATTTTCTATGGGGTGGATCGGAAGATATTAAAAAATGCATTGGGTGGCGTGGGACAAAGTGACTCTTCCAAAAAAAACTGGTGGGTTAGGGATTTGTAAGCTTAAGTTGGTGAATGCAACTCTTCTATCTAGGTGGGTTTGGAGGTTTAGGACGGAAGATGAGAGCCTGTGGAGAAAGGTTATTGCGGCGTGCCACGGTAAGAGTAAAAGATGGTCAATGTTGTCGTCCAACTCGGCCATGGTGGGTGTGTGGAAGAATATTACACTTGAAGCGAAACTGATGGTGAACGGTAAAAGAATTCATAGCTTTATTAAAGGGGTTTTGGGAAACGGAAGGAGTATTCGATTCTGGATCGATTGATGGATTGGCAAGGTCCCGTTGATGTTCAAGTGGCCCAACCTGTTTGCTTTAGAAATTAAGAAAGATTGCTTAATTTTTGATAGGCTCTCGGTTGTGGGTGGGTCTGTTTGTTGGAACTGGAACAAGTCGAGTACTCCGGTTTCGACAGAAGCCTTGGCGGAGGTGGATGAGTGTTCGAATTTTCTGCGGGATGTCTCGATCTCAGAGGTGAAGGATGGCTGGACATGGATGCTAGAGATTACGGTCATGTTTTCTACGACATCGTTAGAAATTTTGGCGTTGAAGGATGCGGGTATGGAGAATTATTGTTCGTTAAGAAGATGTGGTTGGGTGCCCGCTAAGTGTAATATTTTTATTTGGAGGACGATCCTTAACCGTATTCCGACTAGACAAGCACTAGTTAGGTGGAACATTAGGATCGACTCGGAGGAATGCGTTCTTTGCGGGGAAGTGGTGGAAACGGTTGATCACATTTTTACAGCGTGTGAGATCTCTCTAAAGGTTTGGAACCGGTTGAGCATTTGGGAGAAACTTCCTCACATATTTGCATTTTCGTTTAAGGATCTTATGGACTTCCACAACTTTGTAGCAGGAAATAAGGTTTCAAAGGAGATTATTCGGGGTCTTATATTTTTGGTTTGTTGGTGCATTTGAAATGCGAGGAATGACAAGTTCTTCTCGAACGGGAAAGGTAATAGAGAAGAAATATTTTGGGAGGTTAGGTCCTTAGGTTTTTTATGGTTAAAATGACGTTCGAAGCTTGGTAACTTAGATTGGAAAGAATGGTGTAATTTCCCCTTGTATATGATGTAGTGTGTTGGTGCGGTCCTGCGTTTTTTTGCCAGGCCGGCTGGTGGTTTTGATAAAATTTACCTTTCAAAAAAAGAAAAAAAACTAGAGGCACAAATAGAAATGATGGCCAAAGAGCCATCTGTGGAGTGATAAGTGAGAAATTTGGTGTTTTAAGTGAATCAGGTTCAATTACTCCTCTCAGCATTTCGTTTCTGCAGCACCCAGTGATGATGGGAGACTAGGCGACTAGGTGGCGATCGCTAGTTCAATCCTTAAACTGAGCGGGTTTTAGCTCACCGCACTGTTGTGGCTTCGGGCGAGTGTTCATGGGCTTCGGCTCTAGGTGAGTGTTTTCTCCGGTTTGGAAGACGGGTGTATTCCGATATGGTGAATTTCGCCACTAACAGATTTGGATAATTCGTTGACCGTTCAAAAAAAAAAAATGATTATGAAAACTTATTTAAAAAAAAAAAACCTTATTTACTCTTGAACTATTTCTTCTATCCATATATACCTATATTTTACAGGATTTAAATCCATCTTTTAGTTCTAAAATAGAGCTAAAACAACTTATTCCAAACCTTTTCTTTTGAAAGAAGATTATTATAATCTTCTATGTAACTTACTCATAAAGCTATACGGTGTGAGGCAACGCTCTCAACCACATCAGTTGGGTGGCACCCCAACACCACCCCTCCTTCGCAAAGGGGGCGCCATCCTTGGATTCGCCATTTGATTTACGAGCGCTAAAGGAAGAAAAGGAAGGCCCACATGTAAGTTATCTAATCAAATTCCTTTGTTTAGCTTTTTTGTAAAATTTATTTAAGAGGAATTGGCCTGTAATAATCCCAAGTAGACCTTGTTGACCATTTGAATATTTCCCATGCCAGTCCCACCTTTCACCAATTTTTCCTACAATGGTCTCCTGTTAAAAAACCCTAACCCAGTTAATAAAATTGCTGATGTGACAGATGATTATGCGATGGTGTGTCAAAAACATCTTACATGGCAGATGATTATCGACTTTCAAGCTTTTAAACCCTTTAATTGTAGTTAAAGATTTCATAAAACACACACTCATCACCACCTTCTTCTTTCTCTTTCAAAACACACACTCATCCACCCACCAACCTGCCACCACACCCACCCCTCTTTTATCACCGGTAACATCATGTTTCTAAACATTAACCTTTCAAATCCTATAGATTAAATCATCAAAACCCCCTAATTCCTATCCAGTTACAATCTAATTTCCGGAAAAACTTCACCAATCTGTTCCAAATTTTGTGTATGTATGTACATTATAACCTACGCATTGTTTCCCATATCTACACAATGAACAGATACCACAAAGGAAGAAAAGATATTTGATTTTATCTTTGACGATCGTGTGGAAAAAAAAAGCGATTTGGCCATTGTTGGATTGCGTCGGTGAAGTGGCAGTTGTTTGATTTTAAAATCACCGCTGTAAGCACCACCATCGCCACAACCTGCCACCATCTGCCGGTTGAATCGAGTCAGATCTGCCTTTTCCGATTTGAACAGGAAAGTTAGAACTAGCCTTGGTAAACACTGCAATAAAGAAGGTGAATGGAGGTATTCGGTATTTATTTTATATCGATCATTCAGATTAGCTTATAATCATTCACAATTCAAGACTTGGAAAAAATCAAACGAGTAATAGTGTGGATTGGAAAAGGTCGTAATAAGGTGAAAAGGATAAGGGATGATTTAGGGTTTGACAAAGAGGATTTATGGGTTTTAAAGGCTTTAAGTTGTAAAGGAGCAGGGAAATTCATAATCATCTACCACGTAAGATGTTTTTGACACATCATTGCATAATGATCTGCCACATCAGCAATTTTATTAACTGGGTTGGGGTTTTTTAACGGGGGATCATTGTAGGAAAAATGGGAGAAATATGGGAATGACATGGGGAATATTCAAAGGTGGGATTATTAATGGCCAATAAGGTCTAGTTGGGATTATTATAGTCTAATTCCCCTTTATTTAAAGTGGGGGTGCTATAGGGGCTTTATCACACCACGTTGATGTTAAGGGCATCATTGCTACCCTAAAACCTACGTGACTCCTAAGTGGCATTGATGTGACGTGTTATATTTTTAGTTGACCCCACCATATTCAAGTACTCAACTGTACAATAAATTCTAGCATTTATCAAGGCTGGATCTATTCGGACACCCTCTGACACTATTTGGACATTTTTGCTGCCCTAGACGCCTCGTATAGGGCTATACGAGGCTTCTAGGCACAGAATTCAAGGGGGTCTTCAGGGGATGTCAGACACAAAGTTTAATAAACCCTAGACGCCTCGTACAGGCCTATACGAGTCGTCTAGCTGTTGGGTGTTTTTTTGGTTTAAAGAAGGGGTGTTTTGGGGTGGTTATTTTGATAGTTTTTGGAGGTGTTTTTTTTTAGTGAAAATTTTTGTGTTTTTAAAAAAGTTTTGTTTTTTACACTATCAAAAATTTTACCGTTTTAAAAATCGGCTCTTTAAATATATTTGATCGATTAAATATTATATTGTTTATAACATTTTACTTTTTTAAATATTATTCTTCCGATTAAAATTTTATCTAGTTTAAATATTATTTCCGTATTATATCAAAATATATATATTGTTTTCGTGTTTTATTCAAAACATATATTGTTTCCGATTTATATCAATTTAAGACAACAATCATTAAGTAACCGAATAACTGAAAACAAACGTAAATATGACATATATAAGATAACTTTTGTACATCCATAACAAAAATAAAAACTACAACTGGTCTATGCATCAGGCTCCGAATATGGATTTGGCTGCTGCTGCTGCTGATGTGGTGCTCGAGGTGGAGGGATCGGTATCACGGGTAATCCCTCTTTCTCTCGTCTATCCTGCACCTCGCGAACCAACCAACCTATCAAATCGTTGAGCCTGTCAAGCTCGGCTCGTATCTCCGGATGTACTGCAGCTCCTGGGGCATGACCTGTAATAACGTGACGTGGAAACTGAGGCGCCCGGGAGGTGGCGGTGGCATCGCAGGACCGTCTAAATTCACCGGAGGGTCCGGCACGGGCACTGCAGCAGGATCTGCCGGAGGATTGACTAGCTCGAACTGCTCTAGTAGGGGCTCCTCTGTCCATATGCCCCCTGCGCGGTTTTTAAACCGCGGGCCGATGACGAACCTCTTGATCAGTCCCATCCCCCACAGCAACGGAAAACCCATCCGCATCCGCATGACGGGCGGCGTCCGTAAATGTGGGTCCTGCTCCGGTACGATGCCCAATGAACGGGCAATGACGGTCACGTACGCGCCGCCATACAAAAATCCGCGCTCCTGCCTGTGATGGGCGGAGGCGTAGTACTGGGCTAGACCGTGTGCTAGTGTGCACGGCCTCCTGTACAAAAAACAATAAAAGAAAAAAAAGATCTGTGCTCGTACACCACTCAGGGCTGTAGCCGCGACCTGCAATAGAAGTAGCGAGCATATGGTGCATATACCTGCATATAGTGTTAGCGAAATACAGAAACAGAAATTAATAAATAATACACATAATCACAATAATTGCTGTAATAAACGTACGTACCTGTACAATGGGTCACCAATAAATGAAACCCTCCATTTCGACTTGTCGTGCTCCCAAGTATTTGCCCCCGCAATCACCTGCCAAAACCCTAACAGAGTGGGTCTATCAACCACCACTAGCCCCCCTGTGTAAACGTCAGTCTCAATCTCCTCCTGCTTGTATAAACCGCAATGAACCGCAAACTGTGCTAGCGTCATCGAACGCAAAACGCCAGCAAGCCTCAAAGAAACCTCAGGCGGAGGGGGAGGAGCATATGGCTGTGCAGGCGGCTATGCGGCCCTAGGAGGGTGAAATGTGAATGACGAAAGGAACTCGACCAGCAGCTCCCTGTAGCTCGGCGTGTGCGCCAACTCAAAAAATCGATGCCACGGCGAATCGACAGGTATTAACCGACGCACTCTAGTCGTCTCACTAATATCATTTATCGCATCCTAGTCGATCGCTGCATGCGCTCCAATGTGCATCCTCCTAAGCTTCTAGCAATGACGGGAGGCGGGGGTGCCGTCGGGAAACTCTAGATACGGGTGACCGTGCAGCGGATCCGGAGGCGGTGGCCGCCTCCGTCGCGGACCCCTCGGCACCGGCTGATCCCCCAGCGGTGCCCCATCAATCTCAATCTGAATCTCGTCGTCCTCCATAATTAATCTCCAAATAAATACCGTATATGTATAAAAATAATAATAAATAAAAAAATAAAAAATAAAAATAATAATAATAATAATTATAATAACAGTAATAATAATAATAATAATAATAATAATAATAATAATATTAAAACAACAACAACAACAGTAATAATAATAGTAATAATAAAATAATAATAATAATAATAATAATAATAATAATAATAATAATAATAATAATAACAATAATATTATTAAAATAATAACAATAATAATAAGAATAATAATACTGATTATATTAATATTAATAATTATAATAATAATAATAATAACAATAATAATAATAATAATAAAAATAATTACATTAATAAAAATAAATGAAAAAAAAATTATGTGCCCCGTCTATTCCTCGTATAGGCCAAGACAGGGCGTCCTGTTCTATCTTCTTCATCTTCAACATCAGCCAACAACACCTAACCCACCTAAATCTAAGAATCACGGCAATTCTACGGTCTAATGGCAAAAACGAATGAAGAATACTAAACTACGGGTTGAAATACTTACCAGGGATGCTTCAATCGTCGAAAATACGGTCCGAATACGAACCCAGTCGCGTATATCCGTATATGAAGCGTATGTGTGTGTGAGTGTTTGGTTTGGGTGTTATGCAGGGGCGTCTAGGTCTCCCCCTGTTATACGAGGCCTAAACGCCTCGTATAGACCTAGACGACCCGTCCAACCTTTTTGGATAATTACCATTTCACCCCTGTATTGCCCACCGTATAGGTCTCATTCAGGGGTAAAATGGCAATTAACCATTTCAAAAAGATATTTCTGAAATGGTTAATTACCATTTTACCCCTGAATGTGGCCTATACTGGGGGCATTACAGGGGTAAAATGGTAATTTACAAAACCTTTTTAATTATTAAAAAAAACCCAAAAAGTTACCGCCCATCGTATATGACCCGTCTAGTTCTATACGCGGCGTCTATTTTTCAAAATTACCTTTGTGCCCCAGGTTGAGACCTATACTGTGGGAAACTCAGGGGTAAAATAGTAAATGTCCAAGTCCTTTATAAAATTTCAAAACCAAAAATACCGCTCAAAATAGACTACACGTCCAGCTCTGTACTGGGCGTCTGGGTTTGGTGAAATGACCTTTTTGCCCCTGTTTAATCCTAGACTGGGGTATTTCAGGGGTAAAATGGTCTTTTGAACATCCATAGATGACCAGTCTAGGTCAATACGAGGCGTATATTTGTATTTTTTTTTGTAATTATAAAAAAATGATAAAAATATGAGCGAAAATCTTATTAAACTGTTTTAATCAATTCTAATTACAAAAAAAATGATAGAAATTTTTATAAAAATCTTATTAAATTGTTTTATGCAATTGTAATTATAAAAAAAAACTATAGAAATTAATACAGAAAATTTTATTAATTACAATAAGAATAATTATCGATACAAAAGATCCTATTAATTACAAAAATCATTCTTCCGTATCATTGTCGATGTAATTAAGACTGGGGTTTGATCTTGGTGGCGGATTCATTATCGATGTATACCATTCTAGACGTGGCAAGTAAATATCTTCCCATTGTTCCGTATGGGGTCTTCGGTGGTTCAACCATAGCCCGTGTGTTGGTGGCATTGGATAATCCCCTTCCAGCTTAACATGTATGAAGTGGTTCTAGTTAACATGTGCAAGTGTTATGAATAGTGGTTGTTGATTAGCCGGAGGACTTAGTATCGAGAAGAAAGTGGAATTCGCACCCATGCTTAACAGGTGCACCCCGATATCGTACGTTTGTGCAATAAGAAGCCCTGCTAAGGGGAAGTCCATTCAGTGATCCGGGGGACAACCAGACACTGAATCCCAGACTAGGCCCTGACGATGCGTGTAAAAATATCCTTCATCCCATGCTTCAAATATTGGGAACTAGATCGATTCGTTCTGATCCATTTCTTGGACAAGGTCCATTCGAATAAGCCCCCATGAACTCTGATCCATACCTAAGCCCACAGTCACAGACCGAAACCCACAATGACCGTCCGGCCTCACATCTCGTATGCACGAGATGTGCGGGTGAAACACTGGCGGAATGGCAGACTTAAACTATTTGATGATTCCCACGTTCTCGTCCCCAATTATTAAAGGAAAACCGCTATCATCCCATGTCTCTTTCTTCTTAGAACTCTTTGAACGATTTAGGCTCGCTTTGGTTTTTGAGACCTTATAACCGACTGTTGAGAGGCCTATGACGGAACGTACGAGCTGTGGCGAGGGTTATCGTATTTACTTTGTTGGGAACCTTCAAAGCACGTGTTTGCATCACCGAAGAAGCTTCTCCTCAATTCTTCGTTTATACGAGAGGCCTCGTCCAACCTTTATTGTACCTGCTTTGTTGTTGGTCGGCCACGAGTATTTTGTTGGACAACCGGTGGTTTCTTGGTAGATTTCTGTGGAGTCAACACCGCTTTAATCTTTGACATCAGGCTTTTTTTCTGAGCTGGGGGTGCAACTCTAATTGTTATCTAACAATATTTAGCTCTTCGACCACGTCAACGTCATCGTCTATCAATTTACAACTTTGGAAGTTAAGCTTCCGCCAGAAGACGTCTATGTCTTCGAGTTAAATCGGATGCTTTGCGCGGTTAAAAACAACATTGTTTAAATCACATTATTAACCGAAATATATCACACAAGTGTTGTACGTTTAACAATTATTACCTGCACGCATGTACTTTTCTAGCCTACAAGCACACGGCAACCCACAACTGTACCACATTTGGCAACCACATGATGAATGATAGCGCTCCAAGACATCTAGCTTCCTAAGTGCCTCTCCACTCAACAAGTCAAGGGCTGTACGGGATACTTTTCCAAGTAGGTGTTGAAACAACGGGTGTCTGTGGTGGTTCATTCTTTTTCGATGCAGTCTCGAAAACTCTTCCTTATTTCACCGTACTGTGTCTCAACTATATCCCGGACACAACCAACTACACGGTCCAGTGAGCTTCTATCTAGGACGTATCTCTTTAAGTTGGCGTGTTGGCTCTCAACTCTATTTGTGGTACGATTACCAAAGTTGTGCCTCTTATCAGTCCACACAAAGACGAACATCTCCTTATAGTCTTTTAGCCAGTTATCATACACGTAATTGAAGACCCCTAAAAAGTAAAAATAATTTATTAAAATGTACGTAGGTGAGTCGTATGTTATTAAAAAAACTTACTAGAACGTTTGCACTCCACAAGTCGCTTTTGCAGGTTGCGCAAGTGGTACTCGTAGATGGGTATGGATGGAGACTCACACAATGACCCCCAGAATGACAAAAAATTTTCCCAGCCTTCTTCTGTGAAGGCACTCTTACAGTGCTTTAAAATATTCTATTGTATGTGCCACCTGCAAAGAAGCCTGGAGGCGTCTTGAAATACTTTAGCACACGCGCCCATAAGGGTCAGGTCTCTATCTGTTACAATCACACGTGGCTCCATACATTCATCCAACATTGACTTGATCCTCTCAAGCACCCACACAAAGTTATCACCCTGTTCTTTACTGACAACGGCATGCGCGATACAAAACGAATGGTTGGTAGGCGTCATACCAACAATCTGGACAAATGACATATTGTATAAGTTTGTCTTGTACGTCGCATCGATCAGCAAGACGTGGGGGAAAGCACGCCACATGTCTCTCGAGTACCAATGAAGAAAGAAGATCTCTGTTACGACCTCTGTTCCGGGTTCCTCCTACGTCTTGTAAATAAAGTCGTTGTTTATCAACACGTTTTCTAGTGACTGCATGGGAGTCCATCCGTGTCTTTGTTCGGCTGTAATCTTTGCCACAGCGTTTTGAACGTCTTTCTGAACATTAAACCTGTCGGGGTCCTGCTTCCCTATCGTTTGAAAAATTTTGCGCGGCTCCATGTTTTGAGCTGTCAGCTGCTCGATCAGTTTCTTTTCACTTGGAGTAAACCTTCGCATAAATGCGTGGGCCGACAGGTCCTCACAAAGTTCGTGGTTATGTTCAATTTTTCCCTCTTTTATCTCCCAAGTTTCATACGGGCGGTCTCGCACAGCCAGCAGGTAAAACGGGCAACCAGTTTTTTTGCTTCCGGCTTTTCTAAGTGTTGCAGTAGTGTGGTGCTCACCACCACGGTCACATTCAAGCCATACCCTCCCGGTTCTTTCCCCGGTTTTCTTTGATCGACGGGTGACAATAACAAAACCATCCGCATTTGATATTTCTTGTATCCGTTTCTTTAGTTCATCTAATGAGTTGAAAATCTGTAACATCGACAATAACAACAATATTAATAATAATAATAATAATAATAATAATAAGAACAATTAATCTATCTAACATAACAAAATAAAATTGATACCTGCTTTTTTAAGTACGGATTGTCCGGGATGGGGGGGTGCCTCACCACCATATCCACCATATCATCCAACATCCGGATTGTTTTGATGAACGTAAGAACCGCCCGGGGAAATAAATTGCTGATGACCACCGTCTCCTCTGTATCCACCATCTCCTCCGTATCCACCGTCTCCTCCGTATCCACCGTCTCCTCCGTATCCATCGTCTCCTCCGTAACAATATTCACACCCGTATCCATAATCCGGATACCCTTGTTGCGTTGGATAACTTGGTTGACCAGCATGGTATGAGTCATCTACAGGGGATGTTTCATCAACAGTGGGATGCGTGTTCAAATCTAGAAACGGTATGTTTTGTTTTCCTTGTATACTAGACACAACCTCCACTTGCTCGTTAGAATCGGGAACGCCAGACTCTTCCAAAAAGTGGTATCATCATTAGTAAATAATAAACTAAAACAACAAGTAATTAAAACAGTTAAGCTAATAACTGTTACCGGAACGCTATCGAGACCCGGTTGTAACAACTCTCATCAAAATTCATAATTATTAAAATAATTTGACCAATAGGAAACCTTAATTGAGACACCCAAGTGATTCTGAACAAACCCTAAAATTTTCAGAACAATCAGAATCAGGATCAGGGCCCCTAAAACTCAGGGGGGGTATTTCCTAGTTAACGATTATCTACATAATGTGCTGTCAAAATTTTAATTTACGAAACTGTCGACTCATCTGAGCTAGTCCCACACGTGGCCACCCTATGCTAAATTCAAGACCCTTACGGACCGTAAGGATTATTTGTTACGGTCCGTAAGCTAAGCCAAATTTGTGTATAAATAGCAGAGATTGGCACTTGACATTCTGCGTATGTTCGACGGAGAAATTCTTTCCAGGCACCGAGATACGTTCTGTTTATCACAATTAACACACACAGGCACTAAATCGACGCCGCAATCAGGGTATTAGCACAATCGCTATTACGATTCATTGTCCGATCGATCAATATATCCAATGGATGTTTAAGTGCCGCCCACATTAGGGCTATACTTTGTCGTTCGTCGTTAATTCGATGGATGTTTAAGTATCGCACTTTGTCGTTCGTTGTGAGAATTTGATCTCGTGAGTTATCGTAAATGCTGGATTGATTACTAACCCAGAATTGTGTGCCTGTTATTAAAATTAGGTTAAACGGCTAAATCAGTAGGCCAAACTCTGCCCGTATAAATTTGCAATGTGAGTCATTCTCTTTTTATCAACTATTTTACAATACCTCAAATTATTTTTAAGGTTATAATTACAGGGACTAAGTCATGGATATCTTGAATTACTGGTTAGTGGGGTATTGTGCACATTACTAATTTTCTCCCAATTAGGTTCATTAACCTACTCGGGATAATCACTGTTAGGTTCATTGACCTACAGGGATAATCATCACTATTTAGGTTCATTGATCTAAATAGTGGTATGACCATCGTCACCATTGTGACTTGTCACCATTGTGACAGAAAGCCAGATAAAAATAAGATAGAAGCCATTGTAATCGCTCTTATGCTGTAATTAATAACTATGCATCATTATGCAAAATAGAATGATTCACTCAGTATTTCCCGCTGACAAAACCTTTTTCAAACATGTTTCAGGTGACCTGTTATGAACCAGGATAAGTGCCATATAGCACTACAAGCTCAAAGAAGTGGCTCAGTATAAAATAAAGAAACATGTTTTGTAAAATAAAAGATTTCTTCGTGAAATCAAATGATTGTAAATTACCGGGGTTTTATCCCGCGTTGTGAAATAAAATAATCGGGAAATATTTACATTTTAAAAGATCCTGATGAAAACTTCCGCTGTCAAACTCAATTAATTAAATACCGCAGGATTTCTGTCCCGCGGCTCCTGAAACGGGTCAAACCGGGTCGGGGGCCGTGACAGAAAAAGGTGGTATCAGAGCCACTTATCGAGCTACTGATTTAAGCCAATTAAGTATTTAGAAAATACTTAATTTTTTTTATTAATTGCTATTTTGTGATTATATGTTTTATTATCTGACTAATTTTGAACAGTATGGGCAGATTTTTATATGTTAGCTACTGTAGTGATAAATATAAATCTTTAAATATTCTGACTCAAAGTTTTAGCACCTCTATTATCTATAGTCTATAAACCGTATTCAGTAAATAAATTTTACAAATAAAACCTAGTGTGTTTTAATTTTCAGTTATTTTGGTAGTTACCCAGTATGAAATACTATTTAAAAAGTTGTTCTATAAAATTTTGTTATGACTTAGTAATTGTATGTATCTTGCATAAACAGCATGAGTGATTTGTCGGAAGCTCTTCAGAATTTAAATCTCTATCCGGTAAGAATAGAGGTTTCCAGAGATTTCAATAGGTATATTCCAGACTTAGAAGAGCCTATAGAATTCAACGTTTCACCTCTTGAGAAATCTAAGCCTAAGAAAATGGAAATTGGGGAAAGTTCTAGAAAAATTGAGGGGTTACCATCTCAAGAAGAACTAGATTTTATAATGGCAACCGATGATACTATTGAGCCTATTAATGAAAATGATTTTATTCATTCTCTTGAAACACAACTACCAATGAATTTAGAACCAGCTATTCCAAACCTTTCAATCCACTCGCAAATAGACGAATGGGTGACTAATGAAATACTGTTACAAAACCATCCCTATAAGCTTTTTCCTAAGTTCAATCTAGAAGCTTTACCAAATCCACCAATAAGTAACGAGAATATGACTGAACTCCATCATTTTGACAAAATGGATGCTGGGAATAGAATCCAAGAGATTTTGGGACAGATCTCCTGGAAATACGATGAAAAGGAACGCCGTTACTAGAATATCACCTGACAAAGGATAGGGGATTATGAAACTATGGTTGTGTAATAGTAATAGTAAAATCAGTTTGTGTAAAATAAATAATAAAACGGGTGTATATAGAAGCATGATATAATCTTTACAACAAATGAAATATTAGAAAAATTTACAATTTTGTTGTATATTTGTTTACGTGATTATGTGCAAATAATTGTAACATTGGATTATTTTTTTTATACTAATTATTTATCTATAAATTAGTTATCAGATGGAAAACGCTAATAATGAACCAGTAAATGAGATTAATCAATCTGAGCAACAACCGTGGGATCAATATGTGACTAGGCAAGATATAGAAAATATCGTTGCTCAAGGGATAGCCAACGCTATTCCAGGAATAGTTGCTCAAGGGATAGCCAATGCTATTCCAGCAATCATTGCTGCTGTTAAAAATCCAATTGAACCTCAACAAATCGTTCCTAGTAAACGTATTTCTGAAGATAATTTCAGTAATAGCGTAAACGGAGGCAATAATCATGTTAATCATGATAATGAACCACGGCAAGCTCCGCTCCCTAAGAAAAGGAAAGCTGCAACGCCTGGTTGCACTTACAAAGAATTTCTTGCTTGTAAACCCACTGAGTTTGCAGGCAATGAAGGAGCAACTGCGGCACTGCGTTGGTTAGAGAAAACCGAGGCAGTAATTGCCATAAGTAAATGTGCTCAAGATGATCAGGTCATGTATGCGTCAAATCTTTTCAAAGAAGTGGCGCTAGAATGGTGGAATACGGTGTTACAAGCAAAAGGAAGAAGGATGGCGTATGCTATGAACTGGGAAGAATTTAAGAGCTTTGTAGAAAGAAAATTCTGTCCCAAGTATGAAAAAGAACAAATGACAAATAAGTTTTTAACCCATCGGATGGTGGATGTAGATTGTCGAGGGTATACTACGACATTCTTCGAATATGCTCGAGTGGTACCAACACTGGCTTCGCCAGAGCCGGTACTTATTTCTCGTTATATTTGGGGATTAATTTCCGAAATCCGTAATATCGTCAAGGCTGCGAAACCTCGCACAATTGATGATGCGGTGGAATTAGCCAATACTCTGACTGATGAACTAGTACGGACAAGAGAAGAAAATAGAAGGAAGGAAGTAGCCCAAAAGATTACCCAAGAATTCCGTTCGGGTAACCCTAACAATTTCAAGAAAGGAGGGAATGGGCAATCTTCTACTAGTCCATTTTGCAATTTTTGCAAAAGGAAGCATTTTGGAAGATGCAAAGGATATTGCAAATTTTGCAAGATTCCAGGGCATCAAGAAGAAGACTGTAGGAGGAAGAAATTTCCAGTTTGCTACAACTGTAGAGAAACTGGACATCTTAGGCCAGATTGTCCAAAACTGAATAAACCATTTGACAATCAAGCCAAACCAGCAGAAGGAGCAAAAAGGAATGTAAGAGCCTTCCAGCTGACTACTCAAGAAGCCGAGATGATTCCAGATGTGATAGCCGGTATGTTCTTAGCTTATAAACGTTTACACAACAGTATTATTTGACTCTGGTGCAAACCAAAGTTTTATAAATACTTTACTCTGCCAAACTCTTAACTTACCTTTAACCAGCATTAGATAAATTTCTACAGCAGAAATGGCAGATGGGAATTCAGTTAAAATAAATAAGGTTCTGCGAAATATAGAAATAGAACTTTTAAGTCATAAATTTTCTGCAACCCTATTACCTATGAAATTAGTTGAAATCAAGGTTGTGCTAAGAATGGATTGATTAGTAAAACAAGTATGCTCGAATTATCTGTGATAAGAATTCTATAGAAATTGTGCACCCACCGGAAAAGTAATAATGATTAAAGGAGATAAATCATGTAAAACCATAAAGTTCATAATCAATAATGGAAGTTGCTAATTATGAACGAAAGCAAAGAATAGTATACATGATTTCAATAATCATCAATACTAAAGATAAAGAAATTAAGGAAATTTCTGTAATTTCAGAATACCCAGATGTATTTCCAGAAGATTTACCTGGATTACCACCAGATAGGGAGATAGAATTTAGGATTCATCTAATTCCAGGAATTTTACCGATAAGCCAGGGAACCTTATCGGTTAGCACAATATTGGTTGTTAAGAAAAAGTATGGTTCAATAAGAATGCGTATTGCTTATAGAGAATTGAATAAAGTTACAATTAAGAATCGATACCCATTACTTAGAATTAATGATCTATTCGATCAATTCCAGGAAGATAAATAATTTCTAAGATCAACTTATGTTCCAGGTATTATCAATTAAAAGTACCAGAGGAAGACGTACCTAAGACTGTTTTCAGAACTAGGTATGATCATTACTAGTTTACAGTCCTGCCCTTCGAATTACAGAATGCACCTGCAGCATTCATGGACATGATAAATAGGATCTGTAAACCATATTTGGATAAATTGATAATTGTCTTCATAGATGATATACTTATTTATTCCAAAAGTCAGGAAGAACATTATCAGCACTTGCATGCACTCTTAACTTTGTTAAGAAAAGAGAAGTTTTATGTCAAATTCTCGAAGTATGAATTTTGGCTGCCAAAAGTGCAATTTCTAGGTCATATGATGAATCATGAAGGTATTCACATAGATCCTGCTAAGATAGCAGTAATTACCAAATGGAAGATTCTGCAAACCGCAATGGAAATTAGGAGTTTTGTAGGTTTAGTATTATAGACTATTTACTAAGGAATTTTCCAAAATAGTATACCATTAACAAAACCAATTTGTGAAACAGTTAAATTTGAATGGGGATTTAAACAAGAAGAAGCCTTTAGAAATTTACCAATGATTTAATTCTAGCCTTACTAGAAGGAACAAAAGATTTTGAAGTATACGGTAATGCTTCAAAGCTAGGATTTGGATATATGTTAATGCAACGCAAAAAGGTAATTGCGTATACATCAAGACAATTGAAAAAGCCGAAGAAAACTATACCACGCATAACTTATAATTTGGAGCCATAATTTTTGCCTTAAGATTTGGAGACATTATCTGTATGGAAGTAAGTTTACTGTCTATACGGATCATAAGAATTTAAGATATATAATTGGGCAAAAAGAATTAAATATGAGACAAAGGAGATGGATGAAAATCTTAAGTAATTACGACTGTGATATTCAGTATCACTAAGGAAAGGCTGAAGACGGCTAGAGACCACCAGAAGAGTTATACAGATAATAGAGGAAAGCTGTTGGAGTTCGAGTTGGAGACAAAATGTCATTGAAAGTATCTCCTTGGAAAGGAGTTGTTAAATTCGCAGGAGTACATGATGTATTTCATGTGTCCAATCTCAAGAAATGTCTATCAGACAAATCTTTGGTAGTACCTTTTCAAGATATAAAGGTAAATGAGTAAGTAAAGTAGGATTCAAAGATATGATCCTAATACATTTAGGAGTTAGAATAAGAAATGAAGCGAAAGTATCCTCAATTATTCCAGTAAATCTCGAGGACGAGATTTTTATTAAGGTGGGGAGAATGTAACAACTCTCATCAAAAGTCATAATTATTAAAATAATTTGACCAATAGGAAACCTTAATTGAGACACCCAAGTGATTCTGAACAAACCCTAAAATTTTCTGAACAATCAGAATCAGGATCAGGGCCCCTAAAACTCAGGGGGGTATTTCCTAGTTAACGATTATCTACATAATGTGCTGTCAAAATTTTAATTTACGAAACTGTCGACTCATCTGAGCTAGTCCCACACGTGGCCACCCTATGCTAAATTCAAGACCCTTACGGACCGTAAGGATTATTTGTTACGGTCCGTAAGCTAAGCCAAATTTGTGTATAAATAGCAGAGATTGGCACTTGACATTCTGCGTATGTTCGACGGAGAAATTCTTTCCAGGCACCGAGATACGTTCTGTTTATCACAATTAACACACACAGGCACTAAATCGACGCCGCAATCAGGGTATTAGCACAATCGCTATTACGATTCATTGTCCGATCGATCAATATATCCAATGGATGTTTAAGTGCCGCCCACATTAGGGCTATACTTTGTCGTTCGTCGTTAATTCGATGGATGTTTAAGTATCGCACTTTGTCGTTCGTTGTGAGAATTTGATCTCGTGAGTTATCGTAAATGCTGGATTGATTACTAACCCAGAATTGTGTGCCTGTTATTAAAATTAGGTTAAAAGGCTAAATCAGTAGGCCAAACTCTGCCCGTATAAATTTGCAATGTGAGTCATTCTCTTTTTATCAACTATTTTACAATACCTCAAATTATTTTCAAGGTTATAATTACAGGGACTAAGTCATGGATATCTTGAATTACTAGTTAGTGGGGTATTGTGCACATTACTAATTTTCTCCCAATTAGGTTCATTGACCTACTCGGGATAATCACTGTTAGGTTCATTGACCTACAGGGATAATCATCACTATTTAGGTTCATTGATCTAAATAGTGGTATGACCATCGTCACCATTGTGACTTGTCACCATTGTGACAGAAAGCCAGATAAAAATAAGATAGAAGCCATTGTAATCGCTCTTATGCTGTAATTAATAACTATGCATCATTATGCAAAATAGAATGATTCACTCAGTATTTCCCGCTGACAAAACCTTTTTCAAACATGTTTCAGGTGACCTGTTATGAACCAGGATAAGTGCCATATAGCACTACAAGCTCAAAGAAGTGGCTCAGTATAAAATAAAGAAACATGTTTTGTAAAATAAAAGATTTCTTCGTGAAATCAAATGATTGTAAATTACCGGGGTTTTATCCCGCGTTGTGAAATAAAATAATCGGGAAATATTTACATTTTAAAAGATCCCGATGAAAACTTCCGCTGTCAAACTCAATTAATTAAATACCGCAGGATTTCTGTCCCGCGGCTCCTGAAACGGGTCAAACCGGGTCGGGGGCCGTGACACCGGTTGTCACTAGAATACTACCCGAAGACATAGTTGCCGTTCCAATATGATGACATTTCAACACTTCGGGATGATAAGAACATGAATGCAAACAACAAGAGTTTGTTTTGAAGAGATGGTAGAAGAAACCTAAAGAATGCTCAGGTGGACCAACAATGCACTGTATGTTGCACTTTATATGAAATATAGATTCCTCGTATAGCCCTAGACGCCCCATATTGCTTTATGTCACATGCCAGACACATAGTCATATCAGTCTCTAAGACGCCTCGTATAGGGCTATACAAGGCGTCTTAGTACCCTCGTATTGCTCCCTCGTACCGGCCTAGACGCCCCGTCTGATGTGACTGATGTGACGTTGTACGAGGTTCAGTGGTTGGTCGGATAAAGTAACCCTAGACGCCTCGTATAGGCCTATACGAGGCGTCTAGAAGGGTGTGGAAATAGGGAGTTGGGTGTGTGAATATGTAGACCCTTTATCAATCCCCAATAATGCAATATATTACATAAATCCCAACATCAACTTGGTCTGGCATTTACCAATCCTCAATAATGCAATATATGACATTAATCCCAACATCAACTTCAAACAAAGTCACCATCATCATCTCCATCTTCTTCAATGGAGTCTGCAAATGTTAAAACCATTTCAGACTGTTTCATCAAACCAAAATTCATAACCGAACAAGCCAAAACACCAACTAACTTCTCCCCATGGGACCTAGCCATGATCAACATAAACTACATTCAAAAGGGTCTCCTCTACCCCTTGCCAAATGATCAAAATTTCTCCATAACCACATTCTTGGATGACCTCAAAGACTCGCTTTCCGCCACACTTACTCACTTCCACCTGCTTGCGGCCCGTCTAGCCACCGTAAAACAACAAAACCAGCCCTCTTTAGCCATCTTTATCAACCCGGACAACAGCCCAGGAGCAAGATTCATACATTGCTCTGTTAACTTGACCGTGGACAATATCCTTACACCGAATGATGTCCCGTTGATTGTGCAATCGTTTTTTGATCATCATAAAGCTATTGATCACGATGGGCATGAACAGTCATTGTTGTCTGTTCAGGTGACAGAGCTTATTGATGGAATCTTTATCGGGTGTTCGATTAATCATATGGTGGTTGATGGAACTTCGTTTTGGCATTTTTTTAACTCGTGGTCGGAGATGTTTCGATCCGAAAGGGGAAATGATCTTTTGGATCCTATCTCGCGGCCTCCGGTCATTGATAGATGGGTTCCGGCAGGATCTGAACCGATACTGACCTTACCATTTACGCATGAAGATGAATTTATTGATAGACCAAATCCACCAGTGTTGAGAGTGTGAATATTTCGGTTCTCGTCTGATTCTCTGGCTAAACTCAAAGCAAAGGTGAATTCGGAATGTAATACTACAAAGATATCCACTTTGCAGTCGCTTTTAGCTCTTGTGTGGCGGTGCATGATATAAACTTTAATGTGCAATTGTATTAATCAAAAGATGAATTACAAACAGCCTTTTACAACATAATATATACAGAGCAAATGAAATAGGAAAGATTACACAATAATGCACAGTGCATAATTGATGGTCTTGATGATCGATGGAGCATGATTGGTGGCCCATATGATGGATAGTCAAACTCCTTAATTCGTTTCTATATATCTTTGATTGACCACATAAATGGAGAATAATAGGAATTTAATAAGGGCTTATTTAGTGGTGTTGATACGCCCCCGCAAGATGGAGGATCCATTGGAGACTCCAATCTTGGAGCGAAAATCCAGGAATGGTATTCGTGAAAGCGGTTTTGTGAGAACATCCGCCAGTTGATCTTTGGAGCTGACATGAAATACTTTAAGTTGCCCGGAGTTAACCTGTTCCCGTACAAAGTGGTAGTCGAGTGCAATGTGCTTCATGCGCGAGTGGTAGACGGGATTGGCACATACATAAGTAGCCCCTGTGTTATCACAGTAGAGAGATGGAGTGTCCACGGGTGGTAAGCCGAGCTCACCGAGCAAGTTTTTGACCCATGAAAGTTCGGCTGCTGCATTGGCAAGAGCTTTATACTCAGCCTCTGTAGATGATCTCGAGACCGTTTTTTGTTTTGTAGATTTCCAGGAGATGATGTTTGACCCGAGATATAAGATATATGCTGTAGTGGACCGTCCCCCATCATTAATACCGCCCCAGTCTGAGTCCGAAAAGGCCTGCAAATTAAGTTTTGTATTGCGTTTCAAGAACAACCCATGATGGACCGTTCCTTTCAAATAGCGGAGTACCCGTTTGAGAGCTTGCCAGTGTGATTGTTTAGGAGAGTGCATAAACTGAGACAATTTATTTACTGCAAAGGATATGTCGGGACGAGTGAAGGCAAGGTACTGCAAAGTACCCACCAGTTGGCGGTAGGGAGTAGGATCGACATGGGGAGTGGAGTCAAAAGGGGAAAGAGGTTCGGAGGTACTTAGAGGGGTGAGGACCTCTTTGGCGCCATCCATTTTGAAGTTGGTTAGGATGTCTTGAATATGGCGGTGTTGGGAAAGGAAGAGACCGTGGGGCGTAGGAACGACTTCAATTCCTAGAAAGTGATGGAGAGGGCCTAGGTCTTTGATAGAGAATTTTTGACTTAGGGCTTGAACAAAGGAATCCATAAAGGGATTGTTATTGCCGGTGAGGACAATGTCATCAACATAGACGAGTAGGTAGCAAGTGACACCGTTTGAGTTATAGACAAAAAGAGAGGTGTCGGATAGGCATTTTTTGAAGCCAAAACCAATGAGAAAAGTGGTGAGCTCAATGTACCAAGCACGCGGTGCTTGTTTAAGACCATAGAGAGATTTTTTAAGTTTGCAAATATGATGCGGGAATTCGGAATTTGTGAAACCGGGAGGTTGAATCATAAACACATCTTCATGTAGCGTCCCATGAAGGAAGGCATTGTTTACATCAAGTTGACGTAAGGCCCATCCTTTTGAGAGAGCAATGGAGAGGACGGTGCGAATAGTGACCGGTTTAGTAACGGGACTAAAAGTGTCATGATAGTCTTTCCCAAATTGTTGGTGAAAACCCTTGGCAACAAGACGGGCTTTGTATTTGTCAATAGTGCCGTCGGGATTGCGTTTGACACGAAACACCCATTTACAACCAATGGGGTGTTGGGTTGTGCGGGGAACAAGTTCCCATGTGTGATTTTGGATGAGTGCATTGTACTCAAGGTCCATAGCATGACGCCACTTCGGATCTTTCATAGCTTGGGTATGGGTTGATGGTTCAAGGGAAATTGGTAGAGGGTGAAGTGTTGTAGAGTTAATAAAGTTCGGGTTATAGTATTTAGGATTGGGTTTGGATTGCCGACGAGAAGGTTGCGAGGGATTGGTGGGTGAGGTGGTAGAAGGACCTGTTGGTGGTTGGTCGTCAGTTTGAATGGTTTCGGTGGGGGTTTGCTGGATTGGGCCCGGAGGCGAGGTGGGCTCAGTGACTTCAGGAGATTGTGGGCCGAGGGGTGTAGAGGGAGGAGTATCGGGCTGTGGGCCGGGTGATTGGGCTTCGGCTGTGGGTGGGCCAGTGAGTGATGAGGGAGGAATCGGGTTTGGCTGTGAAGGTGGAGTGGGAGATTTGGTGAATAAAGGTGGAGTTGTGGAGAGTGACTGTTTTGTAGGTGGAATGTTTAGGAAGGTGTCGAAGAGAATGTTGAGGGGTGTGGGGTTAGTGGCTTGAGATGGGAAGATGTGGGTAATGAATTGGACATGTCTTGAGTGGTAGAGTTTGTTATTTAGTGGGTCATAACATTTGAATGCGGATTTGGAGGATGAGTATCCAAGGAAGATGCATGCCATGGAGCGTGAGGATAATTTTGAGGTGGCATATGGTCGCAACCAAGGGTAGCAAAGACATCCAAACGGTTTGAGTTTGGAGTAATTTGGGGTTGAATTGAACAACATATCATAGGGTGATTTGTTGTTGAGATTGGGTGTAGGCATCCGGTTGATGAGGTGGGTGGCGGTTTGAAAGGCGTGAGACCAAAAATGTTGTGGTAGGTGAGAATGATGAAGTAATGCAAGACCCGTTTCAACGACGTGTCGATGGCGTCGTTCAGCCACACCATTTTGTTCCGGTGTGTGCGGTGGTGTTGTGTAATGTGAGATGCCTTGAGAGGCGAGATAGGAGGAAAGGCCAATATATTCACCGCCATTGTCGGTGAATAACGCGATTATATTGGTTTTAAAAAATTTCTCAACAAGGGATTTGAATTGTGGAAAGAGGGTTTTGACATCGGATTTTCTTTTTAATGGGTATAACCAAATATATTTAGAATAATAGTCAACAAAAATTATGTAGTAGTTAAAGCCATCAATAGATGTTTTGACGGGTCCCCAAACGTCCGAATATATAAGTTGTAGGGGTTGAGTTGCAACGAAAGAATTTTGGCCAAAAGGTTGTTTGTGGCTTTTATTTAACGAGCACGAAGTACAATGAAAAGACTCATTGGTCACCTTATTACAACGAAGTCCTAATCTAGAAATTAAAGACTTGAATACTTGAAGCGATGGATGTCCAAGTATGTGGTGCCACATGAGAAGAGAGTTTGTTTGAGTGGTGTTGACTTGAGGGAATGTGGAGATTGGTCCGTAGTAGACATCATTAACGTTCACCCCCCGCATGAGACGCGCCCCCGTGCGTAGATCCTTGACAAAAAAATGATATGGAAAAAATTCAACAGAAACATGATTAGTACGACAAATTTTGGCAACTGAGATAAGATTATTTCGAAGATTAGGAACAATTAAGATGTTGTTTAAAAGAAGGGGACGAGAGTTTGTAGGAATAGTTGTTTGAGCAATGTGAGTTATAGGAAGAGTTTTACCATCACCTAGCACGATCTCATCGGGTCCTCCATATTCGGAAAGAACGGGAAACTGTTGGTTGTTGTTCGCGGTGTTATTGGATGCACCAGTGTCCCACATCCATGGTGGGGTTGTAGCCGTTGGGTGAGGAGTAGTGTGGTTGACCACTGGACCGTTACTGTTTTGAGAGGGTACATTGTGCTCGCGTAGAAAACGGCTTAGTTTACGGCATTCTTTAGTGTCATGACCGGGTATGTTGCAATAGTGACAGTAGGCGTTGCTGTTGCGGGGTGGGCGGTTGTTGGCAGAAGGAGTGCGAGCCGGGTATTGGTTGCGGGTTGGGGCTGAGTTTGAATGCCGAGTGGGTCGCTGCTCATAGTTATTGTTTTGCCGAGGCTGGTTGTTGCGGGGATTGGTTCGGTGAGTGTAATTCAGGGTGGTGAGGAGGGGTTCAGTGACAGTCTCCTTTAGAGTTCTTTCATGGTCTAGTAGTTTTTCAAACAAGTCGGCAAAAGATATGGTAGTGTCACGGGTTCGAAAAGAAGCGACTAGATTGGAATAGTCATCTCCTAGTTGGTTCATAATGTGGACGACCAGGTCCTCTTCGGACATGGGGCTTTGGGCAATGGCAAGTTCATCAAATAGTGATTTCATCTCATGTAGGTAATCAGAGATGGAGCGGTTACCCCTTGGGTTTTTGGCGAGCCGAGATTTAAGAGATATGATTCGGGAACGGGAGCGACTAGCATAGCTAGAGTTGAGTAGTTCCCAGGCGTTACGGGCTGTTTTGGCGGAGGAGACGATGGGTTGGATTTGTTCAGAGCAACTACCAAGGAGGGCGCTAATTATCATTTGGTCCTGGCGATACCAAGGAAGATAATCCGGATTTGCTTTGGTGTTTTGACCATCAGCGATGGTTTCGGCAGGGACTTGAGCGGTTCCAATGATGTGGTGGTCGAGTTCGAGGCCAATGAGGGTGGCGGTGACTTGTGTGCGCCATGTGGGGAAGTTGTGTGGTGTTAATTTGATGGGAAAATGTGTTGCAGCGGTAATATGGACTGTGGGTTTGGCCATTGGATGTGAGTAATGGTCGGCTGCAAGGAGGAGAGTTGCTGTTTGGAAAAAAAAGAAGGCCGAGGGAGGCGCTGCAATGGATCGGAGCTGCTCACAGGAGCGTTTTGGCTCTAGATACCATATAAACTTTAATGTGCAATTGTATTAATCAAAAGATGAATTACAAACAGCCTTTTACAACATAATATATACAGAGCAAATGAAATAGGAAAGATTACACAATAATGCACAGTGCATAATTGATGGTCTTGATGATCGATGGAGCATGATTGGTGGCCCATATGATGGATAGTCAAACTCCTTAATTCGTTTCTATATATCTTTGATTGACCACATAAATGGAGAATAATAGGAATTTAATAAGGGCTTATTTAGTGGTGTTGATACATGACGCGTGCCAGGCAGTTTCCGGCTGATAAAGAAACCAGTTGCAGGTATGGCTTTTTCACGTGTTAAGATGAGCCGAGCCAATGCATCTTGGGCTCTGATTTAAAACCAAGCTGAAAATGGTAATCTGGATTTGGTTCAGTTTAATCCAAGTTTTCTTGGCTCGGCTCAGTTTAGCTTAGCTTTTTAGAATCCAATATTTAAAGCCGATATAGAGCCAAACTCAGTCTTGGCTCAACATTTAAATAGCTTCAGCTCGGAACCAAGCTGAAAATTTGAGCTCGATCTCAACTCAGCTCGGCTTTAAGATGAAAAATTAATACAAACTTTTTAAATTCAATAGTTTAAGTTATCACTGAATAAGTAAACGCTCAGTATGGAAAACAAGTTCAATAAAATACATAATACGTGCAAATCAAGTTCAATAGTTTAAATTCTTAGTGAAGTTTGTGATTGCAAATTGCAGGTTGGCTGTGAACAACAGAAGAAGGCTATCCCCAGCTTTACCTGACAATTACTTCGGTAATTGTGTTCAATTGTTGAGGGTAACAACAACCGCGGGGGAGCTGCTCGATCAAGGTATCGGGTGGACAGCATGGCGGTTGCATGGGGCGGTGATTAACCATGGTGATAGGGAGATCAGGGAGTATATAGATTCGTGGGTAAAGAGCCCGTTTGTGTATAAAATGGGTGTGTTTTCTGATGGAAATAATACACAGATGGGGAGTTCACCTAGATTTGACATGTATGGAAACGAATTTGGATTGGGGAAAGCATTAGCGGTTTTGAGTGGGTATGCTAACAAGTTTGACGGGAAGGTGACGTTGTATGCTGGACGGGAGGGTGGAGGAAGCATGGATTTGGAAGTGTGCATGTTGCCCGAAAACATGGCGGCTTTTGAATCTGATGAAGAATTTATGAGTGTTGTTAGAGGTGAAAATGGGTCTTAAGTCTATTAATGTGTTTGGTGATTTAATAAATCTTGTTTTCATTTGATAAAGAAAAAACAGAACTTAAGTGTGGTACAACGTATAACCAACATGAGATTAAGATCATCGATTAAACCAATTTTCACTTGACCGTCGATCCATCCACACTGTTGTGAATATTGAGAAGATCCAGAACAGAGAACCCAAAAATCGGTGAGATACGGAAGCACGTAGATACCCTCTTCCAAACAATCGTCGATACATAGCATGCTGTCATAATGTGTTCAGCACATTCTTTAGCCTCCCCGCACAGTGGACATAAAACTGAATTCACACCAATCCCTCTTTTAACCAGTGCCATTCTAGTCGATAAACAATTGAGCGCAAGCCTTCACCCAAAGATGTTTACTTTTTATGGCAACCAGCAATTCCACTTAGCAGCACAACCGTCTTGTGACGAGGCCAGAGTTGATATTTGATAAAATTAAAGAGAGCGAAACGACCTAACATAGATCCAGCCATCCGCAAAAACAGACCACTTTCATGAATCCGTTTTGTCACTCAACCTTGCTGAGTCGATCCATTGCCAAATTGTTAATCCATCAAGATTAACGAACCTTTGATCAACTGTGCACGGCTTTGATTTTTCAAGTCTGAAAAGTGTTGGGAATAACACCTTCAGAATAGAACTTCCCACCCATAAATTTACCTGAAATCGAATGGACGCCCCCTGCCAAGAGCCTCCTGAATAAGATTCCATAAAATGATCGCTTTCAGCTATTAATACTCCTCCAGATACCGGACCAGCCAGTTTTTAATGGGAGAAGTTCCCATCGGCATGGGGAATGATGCAAAGCTTGTAACACACATCTCCAAAGCCTATTATGCTTAGTCATAAACCTCCATGCACATTTAACTAATAAACTGTGGTTGAAGTCAATTAACTAATATATCCCCCCCCCCCCCATTCGATAGCAGCCATTACATCATTTAACTAATAAACTGTGGTTGAAGTCGCACCCCTTGATCATAAATAAACTCCCGTGTGGGGGAGCCATTTACTAGAACCGAAGAGTGGAGGGAGGAGAAGATACCTTTAATCCAAAGTCTCCACTTCAATTAGAAGTTCATTTGATTCATAACCGAGTCCACGAATGACCAGGAAATCGAATTAAAGGCTTTACTGAAATCCAATTTTAATAAGAAGGCTTTTGATTTAGATTTCTTAACCCACGATAAGACCTCATTTATGATCATCGAACCGTCCAAGATGTTCCGATTAGCTAAGAAAGCTGATTGCTATTCTGATAAGACCGAAATGATGACCATTTTAAGCGGTTTGCTAACACTTTCGAAATTACTTTACTTATGTTTCCAATTAGATTAATCTATCAAAAACCGCTGGGACTAGACACATTATTCGACTTAGGAATTAAGGAAATGTAAGATGATGCACACCCGTGACTAATTATCCCTGTATCAAGAAAACGTTACAACACTTTGTAGTAATCCTCACCTAAGTACTCCCAAAAATGTTTAATGAATTTATATTAAAGTCGTCCGGGCTAGGTGCCCGATCATCGTCACAATCTAAGACAACATTTTTAACTTCCACCATACTTAAAGGCTAGATAAGATATCTACCTTCCATTTTAGATAATGTCTTGACATGGTGACAATGAAATTCTGGTATATTCCTCATCGGTACTTTAAACTTAAGAACAAAGAAATTTTTTACCTCGTTCTTAAAAGTAACCGGATTAATACATTTTGAGATTGGCACAGAGTTATCAAACCATGAATATTTTCTGTATTGAGGTTGGTTCGTAAAGAATACAATGATACAACTATATACGGGGTGGTCCACAATCTGCTCCACCAATTAAGTCATGCAAAAAAGGAAAATATAGTAATACAGTAAAATGCAAGGTGTCAAGGTGTCAAGGTATCAAATTGGTAAGTCGTACTCCCCCTCAAGGTGGCGTTTGTAGGTCTCGAACACCCATCATGCCAAGAAGGAAACGAAGTCGATCACCGTTAAGGGCCTTGGTGAACATGTCAGTGAGTTGCATTGAGGAGGCAATCGGGCAGTGTATAATCTCATTTGAATCAATTCTTTCTCGAACGAAATAACAGTTCATCTCCATGTGTTTAGTTCTTTCATGAAACACAAGGTTGTTCACAATGTGAGGGGTTGCTTGGTTGTCACAAAACAACGATGTTGGACTTGTTTGTGTGACACCAAATTCGTTAAGAAGCCATCGAAAACATAACACTTCACTCACAGTGGCAGCCATAGCGTGGTATTCTGCTGTAGCGGGAGACAACCGAATGTTTCTTTGTTCACCAAGAGATAGGGAAGCCACCTAGAGATATAAAATATCCCTTCGCGATCGGCGTGTCATCGGATATCCTAGCCAATCAGCGTCACAGTAGACTTCCAGTTTGAAAGAGTTGTTTGTGAGTAAAATGCCTTGGCCGGGTGTAGCTTTCAAGTATCGTAATACTTGAATGACACCATCCATGTGAGATTGACGTGATTGTGCAACAAATTGGATAAGAATGTTTGTGGCATATTGTATATCGGGTCTTGTGACTGTTAAATATAATAGTTTTCACACCAAGCGACGATACCGATTAGTTTCAACAGGAGGGTCATCATCTTTGGTGTCGCAATGCACATTGGGTTCCATAGAAAACGAACTTGGGCGAATTCCTAGAAGTCCGCTTTCTTCTAAAATGTGAAGGGTGTATTTCCTTTGAGTAAGAACTAGACAATCCTTGGTTCGTGCCACTTCGATCCCAAGGAAGTACTTGAGAAGACCCAATTCTTTTATACTAAACTTGGCATCCAGAAAGCATTTTACAATTTCGATTTTAGCTTTGTCATTTTCGGCTAGAATTACGTCGTCTACATATATGAGTGCCGAGAAAAAAATTTGTCCTTGATAGAAGGTAAATAATGAATGATCAGCTTTTGATTGTTTGAATCCAATAGACATGAGTGCATGAGTGAACTTGTGGTAACAATTTCGGGATGCTTGGCGTAACCCATAAATTGACGCAAAATCGAGTATCACTGTTCTTAGCGAAACCTTGTGGGATTCTCATCTAGAATTCTTCATCTAAATCTCCATGAAGGAACGAGTTTTTAACACCAAGTTCGTGAATAAACCAATTGCATTTAGTGCCATCGGCTAATAGTGTCTAAACGGTTACAAGTTTGGCAACCGGTGCAAACGTTTCATGGAAGTCAACACCTTCTTTAAGTGAATTCTTTTGTTACCAATCGCGCCTTAAAACGTTTGATATCTCTATTTGGTTCGTACTTCACCTTATAGACCCGTTTTGAGTCAACGACCTCCTTTCATGATGGTAGTTGTTTCAAGGTCCATGTTTCGCTAGATTCTAAAGCGTGAATTTCTTAGTTCATGGATTCTCGCCACCTTGGATCTTTTACCGCATGTGAGAAATGTTTTCGCTCATCATGGGAAGAGATTGCCTCAAGATAAACTTTGTGGTTAGCTGAAAATATATCATAGGAAATATAATTAGCAAGTGGATGTACCATCAAGGTTTCTAATCTGGAAATGGGTCGTGAATGGTCTAGACAGTCAGGAATATCGACTTGGTAATAATCAAGGTGTTTCGGCCTTTTTTTTTCTCTGGTGCTACTCCGATTATCATTGGGATGCACTTGATTTTGAGTTGCTCCTTGTTCATCTTGTTGTTGATTCGTTTCTGATTGGAGATTCTCGAAAGGACGACTTTCTTCATGAACTTGTATCTCTTGGTGACTTTGGTTCGTAACTTTCTGTAGGAAATATGTTTCTATTTTCTTTTTCTTGATTGCTATCTTGTTGTTCATCATGTTTTATTTGGACACTATCACAGGTTTGAGGTACTAGAGCTTCCCATTCTTCTATATATTCCCATGCACTATTTGGTTTATCGTGTTTTGTCTTGATATCACCAGTAGTGGAAAACGAAAATATGTACTCAAAGAACTTTACGTCTCTAGGTGTGTATATTTTATTTAGCTCCAAATCATATACTTTATATCCTTTTTGTCCTTGGGGGTTGTAACAACCTGACTTTTCGAGTCGTTACTGTATCTGTCATTTCTTGCTTAATTGACTTGTACTCTTGAGATTCCGATTATCACTATGTGTTAACTATTTTAAATTATATTTTACAACGCGCTCACAACGCTTAATCAAAACGCAATTACCGCATTTAACGCAGTTTATAACGCATACTCTTATTCTCAGTACCGCTTTCCATCCCTAGACCGACGGTCAAACTGAACGCACGATTCGCACCCTTGAAGACATGCTTCGTTCGTGCATTATAAATTTTGGTGGTAATTGGGATTCACATTTACCTATAGGCGAATTCTCGTACAACAACAGTTATCACGCTAGTATTCAAATGGCACCCTTTGAGGCATTATATGGAAGAAAATGTCGATCGCCTATTGTGTGGCACGAGATCGGAGACACGCAAATTACCGGTCCTGAGTTGTTACAAGAAACCACTGACAAGATCCTCCAGATACGAGACAACCTCTTGAAAGCGCGGAGTTGTCAAAAGAGTTACGCCGATAAACGCTGCAAGCCCCTTGAGTTCGAAGTTGGTGATCACGTACTCCTAAAGGTTTCACCTTGGAAGAGGGAGATCCGATTCGGCAAGAAGGGAAAGCGAGCGCCACAACACGTGGGACCCTTTAAGATTCTGGAAAGAATTGGCAAAGTGGCCTACCGACTCGAATTACCGGAGGAACTCAACAACGTACATCCCACTTTCCATGTCTCGAACCTCAAGAAGTGTCTAGCTGAAGAGAACCTGCATGTCCCTCTCGAGGATTTGCAAGTTAACGAAACCTTACACTTTGTGGAAAAGCCAGTAGAAATCATGGACCGAGAGACCAAGAAAATTCGACGCTCTCGCATTCCTATAGTGAAGGTTCGCTGGGAAGGCAAATGCGGCGCCGAATTCACTTGGGAACTCGAGAGTGATATGAAAGCTATATACCCACAACTCTTTGTTACGCCTACGCCTTAATTTCGGGAAGAAATTCCCTAAAGTAGGGGAGGCTGTAACAACCCAACTTTTCGAGTCGTTACTGTATCTGTCATTTCTTGCTTAATTGACTTGTACACTCGATATTCCGATTATCGCTATGGGTTAACTATTTTAAATTATATTTTACAACGCGTTCACAACGCTTAATCAAAACGCAGTTACCGCATTTAATGCAGTTTATAACGCATACTATTTACACGCATATTACATCTCATGTCAGACTAAACGCTATCGCAACGCAATCGCAATGCAAACTCAAAACACAGATTTACTTTTATGCATCTTAGTTATTATGTGTGTTATTTGTGTGATTAATTTTTTAATGTTATGTGCTTATCTCAACGCAACGCTTACTCGCAACATGCTTAAACACAATGCAACGCTTAACACACGAAACGAAAGTTGGAAAACTAACTCGCACAACACGGTAGTCCGAATGGACATCCGTCCGGATGACCATCCGATCGGATGGCGATCCGACCGGACACCCATTCGACACTTCGCTCCACCGCCTTAACTCTCCTCTCACCACTATAAATAGCACCCGTACACTACTGTTCACTGATGTGACATCTCCATTCGACCACCTGCACTCTAGTCACTCTTAGACGCTTTTTCTATCGATTCAAGGCTATTTCGCAAGTAATTCTCCCTAAATCTTGTACAATCATCATCACTACACACTTCTACATCATCTTCTCCATCAAAATCACTCAATTTCTTCCCGAAATCACCTAATTTGGACTCCTTGAAGGTGGTTCTCACTCAGTTGCTCATGCAAACTGTTGTGTGACATCATCTCATCAAGAATAGTCCAGATCTAAAGGATTTCCACACTCTTTAACACGAATCTCAACAAGATTTCAACAATTTTCAACTGTTTTCAACTTTTCTTCAACATTCTACACAAAACCGATGGAACCCATACTCATTCAGACTCTCTACTCCTTCTCTAGTTGAGAGCCGGCTTGAAAACGGATTTTCACCAGAGAGATGACCGATCAACGGGTTGAACATGAAACTCCATCAAGAACAGTGAGGCTGATTGAATGGGGTGATTCCCATCCGATCGAATGAGCTGGTCTTGGTGTGTTTCATTGTTTGACACGTCGTCACGCCGTGTCCGTTAAAACTCAAAACTTTTTAACTTAGAAAATTTTTACAAAATTTTCATACAACCAGATCGCCCACTCGAGTGGCCATCCGATCGGATAACCATCCGATCGGATGACCATTCGACCAGGTGACCTATCCTTGTTCAAAACAATTTGATTAACCCTCAAACTACAAATTTCCCGATCGAATGGTCATCCGTCCGGATGACTTGGCATCCATTCTTTACATTGTTTAAATGCTACAACGAAAACTTCAAATTTTCAAATCGATTTAAAAACACCCACATCTCATTCGAATGGCCATCCGTTTGAATCACCATTCGATACACTGACTCATCCGACACTCTGTTTGCACGCTGTCTAACACTTACGCTACTGTTCTATGCTCAGGCTAACTCCAACGTGCTCCCTTCAATCCAATTCAAGTCTGTGTTTACTTGTTTAAACACGCACAGTGAGTATACTCGAACCCATTTTCTTTTAACGCACTTTTGGGTATTACATGCGTTCTATATCAAAACACAACAACACACAACGCAAACACTTTATAATGCTAGCCGCTCCCGAATGCTATACGTGATCTATGAATGCTTATACTATGCTTATACAGTGTTACACTATACCGCCTCTAGGAACGATAGTACTATAGTTTGGACTCAGCACCTGTCGTGGACAGGGGTTGCTAGGGATCATATCTCTTTACTTCACTTGTCCGCTGGACTTATTTTGCGCATACTCTACAACGCAGTCTTGTGGTTAAGTGAGAACATAGTTTTGATAGTTACTTGCTTTGCCCGTTACGTGATACATGCTGGTTATGCGTAAACGCTTTCTCATACTATATGCTACTCAAACTTGTGTACTCACCTTTACATTTTTATGTATTGACTTTATTTTTATCGTATTTGACAGGTTGATAGGATGCTATGCTTTGATAAATCAAGTAGGAAGTCTAGAAATCCATCGAATAAGAAATCTGAGTTGTCGGAACAGTTTATTTGTTTATGAGACATGTTATCTGTAATGACTGTTTTTACTTTATATGTTAGTGGTATGGGACATTAACGTTAAATATATTGTCATTATTAGTTGTTATGGATTCTCTTGGATAATCTGTTTCACTCAGTGCCACGCCCCGATGATTCCGCAATCGGTTGGGGTGTGACAAGGGTACCCATAAAAAACAGATGGTCTACCGCATTCATCGAATTAGTCTCCCCCTTTCTTCGTGTCCCGGGCATAAACAAGGCAACCAAATACTTTTGTGCGATCGTAAGTGGTTGCCTTTTTCAGCAAAACTTTATATGGTGTGGTTCTATTTATAGTGAAACGATTTATCGAATTTTGGAGAAAATGAGTTGGCATGTCGGTAATAGGTGCGGACCATGATAACATTGACGAGTTTCATAGTGAAACGATCACGTGTGAGGTGATATTCGAGTTCAACGTGTCTGGTCAAAGAGTGCTGTACGAGATGATAATAATTCATAAAGCAGCTTAAATATTGACAAGTATAGGAGAGATTAGAAAGTCAAAACCGTATCCTGCAACTGCTTCGTGCATTGCAAGGAATCTGAGCGCTCTCCCACATTGGATATCCACCCGGTGTGGATTTCAAGGTCGATTTTTCAGCTACTTCAATTAATCGAGAAATCTCTTCACAGCAACAAGATTATAAACCTTTGGGTCCGGCTGGTCTTACACATTGCACCAGCGAAGGTCTTTGTCTTTCTCTTTCAGGAGTAGTGTGCGGTTGTTCAATCCATACCAAGGCATCCGCACACCTGGTTGGTTTGTTCAACAAACACATTTTCTTCAATCACACCGCGAAGAAATGTACACTGCAAGTTTATCTTATGAATTTTTGAACTTCAGACGTGCTTCAGGTGCATACATTTTGTTTGAATCTATCCCGGTGACCCGATTAAAGCCTTTAACAATCAAACTTTGGTAGATTTTTCATTTTTTCGAAGCTTTCAATTTCTTTCGACAGACAATTCTGTCATCTTTTCTTTTTCTCTCCATCAAAGGAAACAATTTCTTTGTCGCCGATCTTGTGCATGGACACTCCACTATCAACAATCCGATGACTATCGATAGTTCCTCCTGGAACATCCTGTACACTCACTCAGAGATTAGTTGGAGAGGGGGACCCAAGCCTTCATAGACTTGGGTTACCCCTGAGAATCAATAAATGTAATTTCAATTTCTTGAAGGTCCTGAAATTGCAAGCCTCCCCCTGAATCCTCACCTGTTTTCGGTTTCCAAGCTTGTTTCCGTTTACCGAATTGTGTATCATTTACAGATTTAGAAATCTTCGGTTTTAACGGTTGCGACAAAATTGGTTTCCTTTTAACAGTTTATGGTTTTAAAGCCTTTTCGATCACTTTCACATTTTGACATCGTTGTTTTGTTTCTTGTTCTTTATTCGTACGTTTGTCATTTTTGGGTGAAACAGAACGACGTTGTTGGTGACCTTGTTCAGAAGGGGCTCTTTCTACAAAATTTGGTTTCGGAGAGTTTGTGCAATTTCTGATAATGTGGCCGAACTCCCCACATTTGAAACAAGTTCTCCTTTCAACAAACTTAGGAGAATCCGATCGACGAACAGATGTCGAACTTGTAGAACCTGAGGTACTTATTCCTTCATCACACCCATTAGTGTGTTGAGTGTAATTGTTTTGACTATTACGTTTCAAAATGTTGACTTTTTGAACAAAATCGGTGTTTGACTTGTTCTCAAAAGTCTCAATTTTATCAGTACCATTTGATGCTACAAATTTAACATCATTGCTTTTCTTCTGATAACGAGCTCCTTTTGTTTCATATTTTGATTTAGAAACGTTAGGCCTTTGAGCTCGTTGAACTGGTTGTTTGCCCTTAGGAGCAAAAGGTTGTTGCTTTGTTAGTGATTTTTGACTTCCAAATTGTTTTCTGACTTCGGATTTTGGAATGGGATCACATTGAGTTACAACAACTCCAGGGATCGTCTTTCCCAAAAATTTTCTTGTATTATCTTCAAAAATTTTGTCAATTAAAGATGGATTGACGTTTTTAATTGGAAAGTCCTTGTCTGAATAAATTTTGGTATCACCAACCAAAGTATACAACACATTGTTACTCTTAACGGTAGACACAGATTCTTTTACTTCCTTGACATGATTAATCACTTGTTTGGCAAATTGTTGCACAACAGGAATAGGAGGATCACAAAGAATATGATTCTCAATTGGAATTTCTACTCCCTTCTTCTTATCAAGTGATTTATCCTAGTCATTCACATCTGATTCATCATCCGACGACTCATAGTCCTCAATGATTGGAGGACTTTGTTTCGTAGATGTTGAAGTTTCTGTTTGCTCAGATGATGTACTTGAAGAACTGTCCGATTTGAACCCTAGGCCAGTAGTAACTTCCTCATAATCAAGAGGCACACTGGGTTTAAAACGAGGCATATCCTCTTCATCGGGCATTCGAGTATAGTTGTGTCTTAAAGGGGGCGGACACGACTTATACCCAACACCTTTTCTTTTCCCTTTTTGCTGTTGATCGTCAATAACGTCGATAATGTGATCAAGCACATATCGGGAGTTTGAATAACTCTCCAATTTGAGCTTGATTGCATCATGTTCGCATTTGGCAACGACTAGCTCTTTCTTTGTTTCCTCAATGATATTAATGTAGTTATTAATACCAATTTGTTTGTTGAAAACAGTTTTTGTTAATTCGGAAACACTTTTCTTTAACGTTTCAATAACATCTTTAAAATCCTTTTCATTTCGAGCTAAAGCCATGTTTGCCTCTTTGCACTTTGACAGCTCAATCACTAAACTTTGATTATGACTGTGAACCTTTTCAGACTCCTCTTTCAATTCTGCACACATTTTACAAACACTAGGAGTGGGAGGATCAGAATTTACCGGACTTGTCGAGGCCGAGACATTCTCCATAAAGGCAGTCTGATAAGAAAAAGATCCATCTTCAGAATTATAATCTCCCGCATTCGAGCTTTCTTCATCTGAACTCCCGCTATAACCCGAGCTATCATCACTTTCAGAAAACTCTTCCTTGTGAACATGCTTGATGTGGTTGATGATTTTCGCATAGCATGCGGTTCCACCTCCTTGATTACCATATCCGAATTGTACAGACCAATTACATCCTTTATCAGCTTGAACAACTAATGCTCTGTTAGTGTTTGAAGGTCCAGACTGGTTCTGGTTCTGATTGTTGTTCACCGCTACTATCCTTCGTTCACGATTGTCTTGATTTGCATTAGAAGTACTCGTCTGATTTCTGAACGGATCCTGATTGCCTTGTTTGCTTGGTCGGGTGCACTCACGTTTGAAGTGACCCTTTTCGCCACAATTGAAACATGTAACTGCGTCTTTATCAAACCCGTACTTCATATCCTTCTTACTTTCCAACGAAGTTCTTCCCGTTCTACTCATGAAATCCCTTGCCTTTCTAACTGCACTTGCAAATGCCCACTTTATATCCATCAACTCCATTTCATCAAGGTTAATTTGTTGATAATCTTCATTTGTCATATTGATGTTTCCAATTTGACCTGCGACCAATCCGCAGTATGCACTGACCATTGTATTAAGGAGTTCCATATGCTCCTTTGCTACTTCAATGCTAACTTTTGAGAGGTTCGACGTATCAACTCTGACAGTGTTGGTGTTTTGGAGTGAAGGATTGTTGGTATAATGTGCTTGTTGTTGTTGTGGTTGGGCTTGTGGTTGGGGTTGAGATTGCGAAAGATAAGCACTTTGATTGAACTGTGGTTGAGTAGTGGTAAATTGAGGTGGAGGTTGGGATTGTGAAAGATAAGCACTTTGATTGAACTGTGGAAACGGAGATGAGCTTGTGTTAGACACAAACGCCGTTTGAAGGTTCGGTTGTTGAATGGAACTAGAACTAGCTGAAGGACCAAAACCAGGCAAATACATTTCTGTGTTTTGAGGCGGGGCAATCCTTTTAGCTTTCCGAATTTCCTCTTCGTTCTTGTGCTCCAACTTCTGAATGAATTCATAGAGAGTGACATTGGCTGTATCCAGAGCGCCCGTATGCTTTAGAAGCTCAATGAATGGACTCCACTTAGGAGGTAGAGCATCAGCAAACCGTGCAATCATTTCCTGATGAGTTGTATTAACATTATAAGAACACATTTCACTAATCAAATGATAAAAATGAGAAGTCATATCATTTAGGGTTTCATTATCCAAGAATTGAAATGATTCGAACTCTTTCTTCAATAAATCATGGCGTGTCTTTCTAGTAGCTGCATTTCCTTCTCCTCTCGCTACCAATGCATCCCATAAAGCTTTCGTGTTCATACAATAAAAGAATTGATGATATATGTCTTTGTGAAGTGCTTGAGTGAGAATAGCATACGCCTTCTTCTCTAGATCATATGCCTTTTTCTCGGCTTCTTGTGTATTATTGAAAGTTGTCGCATTTGATCCTGCTTCTTCAAGAGCTTGATTATATTCAGAGGTGAAACACGTCCATAATTCTGTGTTTTGCCCTTGAACGTAATTATGGAAACGACCCTTCCATGATGGATAGTCGTTCATGTGATTTAACTTTGGCGGCCGATTGTTGCTACTAGTCTCACTCTCACTAAGCAATAGATTTTGAATGCTTTGATTTTGATTCGACACCAATGCCCATTGACTTGCACTTATTGAATGTTGTTGTTGAGGTATGGTATTCATTAACAATGCAGCCAACGAAGTCTGATTTTGACCTGGTTGTGGGTCCGTACTCCAATCCCATGGACTCGTACAACTCATGATTGGTGTATGAAATTGAAAACCTGGTCACACACTTAATAACACACTGTTAAATCACTTTTGCAAAGCCTCTGTTAAAAACTTTAACAAGTTTTGACGAAACCCAAAGCTTAAAGAATTGTGCGACGAAACTCCAAGCCTCGGCGAAACTCTTGTGACGTAACTGATGGCGACGAAACCTTGTGATATCAGCGACGAAACCTTAATGGGCTGGGCGACGAAACCTTCTGAATTTGGTGAAACCTCAAGGATTTTGACGAAATCTATGTTATGACGAAATCAATTGAATGTTGAAATCACAAAGTGACGAAATCTGGTGATGTGTGACGAAATCACTTTATGTGTGTGAATGGGACGAAATCTGTTTGTAAGATTGGGACGAAATCTAATATGTGTGGAAGTTTGAATTTTGAGTGGGTGACAAAATTCAATGATGTGTGATGTGGGTGACGAAATCACAAAGATTTCGCCCAGAAGTTTGAATTTAGGTGGCAAATTTTCACTCAAACAGGAAATCTTATCCTTATCCTGACACAAGTTGGTGACAATTTTCAAACTACACGTTACTTTTTGCTGTTTCAAGGCTTCCTATTTTCAACAAGAAATCATCTCATGTACACCTTTTTCAACCAATATTATTTTAATCAATAACACTTTAATTTAAAACCAAATTCAGATAAAAAACACATATACTCTCAAGAACAGTTTGAATTAAATGAAGAACATCTTGAAGATTTCGGCCAAAATATCACCGGACAAATTTTCCAAACACAAATTTTGCATAAACTTTCAACAAAAACCCACTAGTAACATGTAAACATTAAAACAAACAAGGTTTTTGAACAAACTTATAGCAAAATAATAGGATAATCACTGATTTAAAAGACTTTTTCAAGAAAATATATAAACTTTTCAAGAACGAAATCTTAAAAATCACAAACAAACTTGATAAAACACTAACAATGTTTGGTTTTAAACAAGGAAAAGAGCCAAGCTCTGATACCACTTGTAGGTCCCGAAATCTGAGGATCGATAACGAAAACCAAACCCTTGTTTATAACAAACACGGTCACGAGTACGGAATCCCCGTAACGATGCCAAATCAAACACAGTTAATAACAGACACGGTATAACCAATGAAACGCAATCTATTGATTAAATGGGATGAGAACCAAGAACAGCTGATACACACACAGTTTTACATAATAACTCTCAGGGTATGCTCTCATCTAGTTTCAGAGTGAAACTAGAAAGTGTTTATATAGCATCCTGGGCCCTAACATCGACGAAACACAAAAGGGCCTTACGAAACTCTACTTGGGCCAGACATTGGGCCTGACTAAGCCCAGCAGACGACGAAACCTGGGGGTTTCATCATGCGTTTGTCCTGTAGTGTGATGAAACCCTAGAGTTTCATCGTGTTTTGTCTTTTAGTCATGGGGAAACCTTAGAGTTTCATCATGAATGGGAGTTTCGTCATGTCATCAGGGAGTTTCCCCATGATGAAGTTTTGGCCCAAGAAGGTTTTAGGCCCAAGGAGGGTTTTGGCCCAGTGAACTAAATAAACACACACATACCACATAACTAAATATGCAACATGCACAGTCATTTAAACATTACATAACAAACGGGACAAACTTGTCGGACCCAAGTTGGATAGGAGGATATCCGACTTGGTCTTCATTCCATTAAAGGCTCGAACCGAACGTTCCGCGTCCACACAAAAATGTCTCAACATCTTCCCGCTCCCAGGTAAACTCTGGGCCACGGCGCGAGTTCCAACGAACTCGTACGATAGGTATCTGCCTATGTTTGAGGGTTTTGATCTCTCGATCCGTGATCTCAATCGGTTCCTCAATAAAGTGTAGCTGATCGTCAAAAGTTAGCTTCTTGAAAGGAATGACGAGTGTTTCATCTGACAGACACTTCTTCAGATTAGACACGTGGAAGACATTGTGCACCGCACTCAGCTCTTTAGGCAGCTTCAATCTGTAAGCAACCTTAACGATCTTCTCGGTAATTTCGAATGGTCTGACATATCGCGGATTAAGCTTGCCCCATTTACCAAAACGAACCACACCCTTCCAGGGTGAGACTTTAAGTAGAACCCGGTCACCGACCTGGAATTCTAGCGGTTTCCTACGCTTATCAGCGTAACTTTTCTGACGCCATGCGTTGTCTGATCTGGGTAATCTTTTTCGGAGTCTCGACTACAAGTTCTGGGCCAGTAATTTGGCTTTCGCCAACTTCCGCCAAAAATAGAGGTGATCGGCATTTATGACCGTACAATGCCTCAAAGGGTGCTTCCTGAATGCTGGTGTAGTAGCTGTTGTTGTAGGAGAACTCTACCAACGGTAAGTGTCGTTCCCACCCGTTTCCAAAATCAATAACACATGCTCTCAGCATGTCTTCAAGCGTTTGGATGGTACGTTCCATTTGACCATCGGTCTGTGGGTGGTAAGCAGTGCTCATATCCAGACGTGAGCCAAAAGATCTATGCGTAGCTTGTCATAATTCAGATGTAAAGCGTGGGTCACGATCAGATATGATAGAGATTGGCACTCCATGCCTAGCAACTATTTCCTTCAAGTAGATGGCAGTGAGCTTCGAATACTTATCTGTTTCCTTGATCGCGAGGAAGTGTGCTGACTTGGTTAGGCGGTCCATGATGACCCATATGGTATCGTTCCCGCTTTGGGATCTAGGTAAGCCTGTAACAAAATCCATAGAAATTTGCTCCCATTTCCATGTTGGCAGTTCTGGTTGTTGCAACAAGCCCGACGGCTTCTGGTATTCGGCCTTGACCCTGGCACAGGTTAAGCATTTGCTAACGTACTTAGCGATGAGAACTTTCATGTTAGGCCACCAATACAGAATCTTGAGATCATGATACATTTTATCAGCACCAGGATGTATCGAGTAGCGTGACTTGTGCGCTTCGTCCATCACAAGTTCTCAGAGATTTCCATAAGATGGAATCCAAATGCGTCCAGCAACGTAACGAATACCATCTTCCTTGAGTTCCAACCGTTTCTCCATACCCCGCAGGGATTCATCTGGGAGGTTTTCTGCCTTTAGTGCTTCATCCTGAGCATTGCGAATTTGACTAGGGAGGTTTGAGTGGATGGTGAGTTGTAAAGCACGAACACGCCTAGGTTTAGTTTCCTTCCTGCTAAAGGCGTCGGCCACAACATTAGCCTTGCCTGGGTGATACTTGATCGTGCATTCTTAGTCGTTAAGAAGTTCTACCCATCTGCGTTGCCTCATGTTCAACTCCTTCTGTTCCAAAATATGATGGAGACTCTTGTGATCGGTGTAAATTGTGCACTTGGTACCATACAATAATGCCTCCAAATCTTGAGTGCAAAAACGACCGCTCCGAGTTCCAAGTCGTGCGTTGTGTAGTTCCTTTCATGAATCTTGAGTTGTCGAGAAGCGTAAGCGATAACTTTCTCGCGTTGCATCAACACGCAACCGAGTCCATGAATAGACATGTCGCAGTAAACTACAAAGTCGTCGGTACCTTCAGGTAACAAGAGAATAGGAGCACTACAAAGGTTATCTTTTAGTTTCTGAAAGGCAGATTCCTGAGCTTCATTCCACTTGTAAGCAATACCCTTCTGAGTGAGAGTCGTTAGGGGTTGAGCGATCTTCGAAAATCCCTTGATGAATCTACGATAGTACCCTGCCAATCCCAAGAATTGGCGAACTTCGGTCGGAGTCTTAGGTGTAGGCCAATTCTTTATAGAGTCGATCTTAGCTGGATCGACGTGGATTCCGTCCTTATTGACCACGTGCCCAAGGAAGTGAACTTCTCAAAGCCAGAAGTCACAATTCGAGAAATTTGCGTACAGTTGCTCGTTGCGAAGGAGTTCGAGAATAAGACGCAAGTGTTGTTCATGCTCCTCTTGACTTTTCGAGTAGATCAGGATGTCATCGATAAACACAATCACAAACTTGTCGAGGTAAGGTTTGCACACTCGGCTCATGAGATCCATGAAAACTGCGGGTGCGTTGGTTATTCCAAAAGGCATGACGAGGAACTCATAGTGACCATAACGAGTTCTGAACGCAGTTTTGGAGATATCCTCGTCGCGGACTCTCAACTGATGATAACCCGATCGCAAATCAATCTTAGAGTAGTAGCTTGATCCTTGCAGCTGGTCGAATAGGTCGTCGATACGCGGGAGTGGGTAACGATTCTTGATGGTAACCTTGTTCAGCTCACGGTAGTCGATGCACATACGGAATGTGCCATCCTTCTTCTTGACAAAGAGCACTGGTGCTCCCCAGGGTGACGAACTAGGACGGATAAATCTTTTATCTAAAAGCTCTTGCAGTTGTGTAGAAAGTTCCTTCAGTTCAGCGGGGGCTAATCGATAAGGCGCACGAGCTATAGGTGTCGCTCCGGGAGTTAGCTCGATTTGAAATTCGACCTGACGGTGAGGAGGGAGTCCAGGAAATTCTTCAGGAAATACCTCGGGGTAGTTGCGTACAACTGGAAAATCTTCGATCCTCTTTTCCTTTTCCTGTGTGTCGGTGACAAGTGCTAAGATAGCGGTGTGCCCCTTCCGTAAACACTTCTGGGCTTTTAAGAACGAGATGATGCCTGTGACTTCTCCGCCTTTGTCACCTTGAACGATGAGGGGTTTTCCAGAAGGACGGGGAATACGAACCATTTTCTCTTGATAGAGGATTTCAGCCCGATGTCTGGATAACCAATCAATACCAATGATGACGTTGAAGCTTCCAAGAACGATAGGGAAAAGATTGATGCTAAAGGTCTGTCCAGACAATATTAGTTTGCAGTTATTGATAACGTGTGAGGCCTCGATGTTTCTACCATTAGCTAACTCGATGATATGCTTAGAACTTAATAACGTAGGCGTACGCTTAAGCTTCTTACTAATACGTAGGGATACATAGCTAGCATCGGCTCCAGAATCAAACAATACAGTAACGTAACGATCATCAAGTAGGAACTTACCCGCTACGACGTTGGGATCATTCCTAGCTTCTCCAGCTCCAATCATAAAAGCCCTTCCTCTTGCACCATTTCTAGCATTGTTGTTGTTTTGATCGTTGTTTCCAGCACCCTGGTTGTTATTGCGGTTCTGGTTCAGTTCAGGGCAATCCCTTCGCATGTGCCCCGTTGCTCCACACTTGAAGCATCCACGGTTGTTTCCTTGCTGCTGTTGTGGTTGTTGCTGATTCTGCTTAGCTGGAAGCTGGCTCCTGCAGTCTTTGGCTTCATGCCCCATTTTGTTGCATCGCTGACACTGACTTTTTGCACATGTCCCACTGTGGTGTCGATTACACTTGTTACACTTGGGGTGGTTTCCTCGGTAGCCACCCTGTTGTTGAGGGCCCTTGTTGCTTTCAGTCTTCCTTTGCTGAGTTGGGGCCTGAGTGGGGTTAGCATCCTTGCTCTAGTTTCCTTCCCACTTACGTTTGTTATCACCAGAAGTTCCAGCAGTAGCACTGATCCTTTTGGGCAGCTTGCCCTATTCCACAGCCTGATCAGTGAGTTTATGAGCAAGACGGATGACTGGCTGAATGGTAGTGAGGTTGGCTGAAGTGACCAAGCTCTGGATTTCTGGAACCAAACCCTTGATGTACAATTCGATCCTTCGATAAGTAGGTCGAGACATGTTTGGACAGAGAGCAGCGTAGTTGTTGGACTGCTTGGTGTAGGTCTCAATCTCTGATCCAACCATCTTAAGCTCGAAGTACTCGTTTTTGAGCTTGTGGATGTCATCCCTGTGACAGTACTCTTCCTTGATCATGTTCTTGAAATCTTCCCACGTAGTAGCATTAGCAGTTTCCAAACCAAGCATCTGAATCTGCGCTTTCCACCATGAAAGCACGTTTCCTTTAAGCGTACCAGCAGCAAACTTCACCCAATTAGCAGGGGGACACTCGCAAACAGCAAAAATAGGTTCGGCCTTCTCAATCCAGTGCAGAAGGCCTATGGCACCCTCAGTGCCATTGAAAGGGAGAGGCTTGCAATCCATGAAGGTTTTGAAAGTACAAACACGTGGTTGCGTAGGCGCATGCTGACCTGTTGTGAGAAGCGAAGCGAATAGGTTTAGGGGTGAAAAGACGACGCGGGGGTAGGATCTAAACATCCTAAAATAACGAGTTTACCTCCAGGGTGAGCTGCGAAAGCTGCAGCCACCGTGTTGATCAGGTTAGTGAACTGAGCCTGAGTCATGTTAACGTTTCCTCTTCCGCGTCCACTCATTGTCTTCATAACCAGAAAACACAATATGAGTGCGATGTCGTAATGTAGCGAGAATGAGATAGAAGAGGGAGGTGTATACATCTAACTAGGCACACTAGTACATATAGTAGAGCATGGACATAAAGCAAACAAGCAAGAAAACACAAGTCTAATACATCGAGTCTTGCACTTGGAGTGTAGTGTCGTCACGAGTCACGGGTTATAGTCTAGTTTTTCTCAAAAAGACTTTCTTTTTAAAACCGAGTTCACTATAACCAATGACTCTGATACCAATCTGTCACACCCTCAAAAACCACATGCGGAGTACTACCGCGAGGCGTGTAACTTACCAGGATCCAGCCACCAATTATACTGAGCATTCAATTAATAATAGTAATAATGTTCACCAACCACAAGGGTTAGTAAATACCATAATTAAAGTTTAAAAGTTTTAAGTTCAAATAGCAGTCTAAGTAAATAGCGGAAGCATAGGCAAAATAGTTCAAACAAAGTTCATAGTTTAAGTTTATTATAGAACCCAACACACGGGTTAAGACGACCACTACACATCCCCAAGCTGCAAGCTCCTGAGTCACTGGGTACCTGCAAAGCATGCAGTAGGGTATCAACATAATGTTGGCGAGTTCACGAGTTTGTCCAGTTTTTAATTCCAAAAACTTGTTTCAACAGTTAATTTACTCATTTATACCATGCCAAGGGGAGCTACCCCTTAAGTAAGCTACTAAACTGGTTTTACATTACCAAATACTATGCGACCGTACGTTTCCGTAGAGTGCCCCGTTTGTCAATGTTCTATCATCATTGACGGTTTGCCAGAGTCTATTAGTTCACTCCCGATCCCATAAACGGGCACGGTGTGAGGCTGGTGAGACCTAAATAGCGCTATCAACTAATAACCCGTTTGCCTGGCCCCGATGACTAATCGGTATTAAGTAGTAGGGACTTGAGTGATAGAGTTTCGTTTAGTATTGCTTGTTGCATCCAATATAAATAGTAATTAACTAAGGGTCCCGCATAAGGGGAGAAAAGTAGGTTTGTATCCCTTACAAGGGAATAGCGTTGTTTTAAGTTCTGTTTCCCAACCACCAGGAACGCATGCTTTAAAAGTTGTGAACTCACCTTGGGTTGCTCGGCAGATTAGTTTACTTGGTCAAGCACGCTGGTCACCACGTCCTAACATGGTTACCAGTATAAGTCAGGCTCGGGTACAAATAAGTCATGTATGTCTTACACGTATCTAACACCTAGCATCCAGATTATACTAACACTCATGAGCAGTACAGTTAGCACATAATATCCAAATCACAAAGTGTTATTGGGCCTATCCTGTCATATTAACAGTTAACAGCAGCATGTATCACAGAGTCCAGGTTAAACAGTAGCAGGCATAGATAGTCCACACACACTTTGGCCCAATAACGGAGACAAGCAGCCCAGTCGAGACCAGGTGGTCTCGACTCGAGAATGCGAGGTCTCGAGTCGCATGCGGAAGGTCTCGAGTAGTGAACATTGTGTTGCACTCTTGAGATTCTCGAGTCCAATCTCGAGTCGAGATCAGGAGATCTCGAGTCGAGATCTTGCTGGTCTCTAGTCCTTGAAGTCTGCAGCTTGTCTCGAGTTTGTCAAGAAGAGGTCTCTGGTCGCAACCAGGGGTCTCGACTCGCAACCCTGGGTGCAACACCGGTGGAATCCTTCTAGAACCTATCCAAACTTGTACTATCCAATAGAATTGCAATATCATGATTTTGTGTACTAGCCAATCAAATATCATAAACATGTATCATTGTCTAATTCCTAATCCAAACGGATCAAACACAACAATTTCAAATATTCATATCATATTCAAATAGTTCTTCATTTAGGGTTTTCATAACTTGATTATTCAAACAAACACATTCACTATATTCCTCAGATTCATCCATATGGACCTAAAGGCAAAAATCAATAAGCCAACAACATTACAACACACATAACATGCATTTCATAAGCTACAATCATGTAATATCTCATCCTTTTCTCTAAGAATCTTCATGTGCAAAGACTAGTAAAATATCATGATAGCATCAATATTTCATCTCACCATTGTACAAAATGCACATTTTCAAGCATATAACTTTTAAAAAAATCGACAACACTAACCTACATTATCACTAATCAACACTTTTATCATGCATATCATTTATCAACCAAGCATCGCAACATCTAGTAACGTGAAACACTAACCGGATGGTGTTTGGGTGTGAGAGTGGTGTGAAATCAGCCGAAAGGGGAACCTCCTAGCTTAGAATACGAGCTAGAATAAGAGCTTGAGCTGCTACTATTAATCAGAGACAAGAGGAGAGGGTGATGTTGCTAGGGTTTTGTTGAGAGGATGAAGGAGAGTGTGGGAGTGAGTGTGATGGAATGTTTGAATGATTGATGTCCAAAAGTGGCAACGTTAGCTAGGGGCTTGGGTTTTATACCCATCTCGGGTGGTGCACCCTAATGGGTTTTCCGAGTGGGCTCAAGGAGGTGCGACCCAACTGACTTGGGTCACTCGAGACCGGATGGTCTCGGGTCGGGTCCTTGTGGTTTCGGTTCCTAATACAAAACACATTCCTAATTATATATATATATATATATATATCATACGTACATATGACTTAGTACAAGGATCACATAGCATATCAAGATAATTCACGAACTTTCATTTAATATTATATGTATACACAATGCTAATACAAGAAGGTTGCTCGGGAAAACCTGAAGTGTCACGTTTACTGTTGGGAGTTCCTGGTTACTTTCTTCCTTAGTGTGTTCTCGAAAGTATTGTGCCATCAAAGTGAATCCATTTTATTGGACTCGATTTGACATGAGTAGCTTTGTTTGACCTTTTCTAACCCTCATTTTTTGTTGTAATGTGTCTTCTTCCATCATCTCTAGTTTGATACTCATATTTTCTTTTAGGATAGCCAACAACAAGATAACAATCATCCATTTGGTGATTTGTTTTCCCACATCTAGCATACGACACACTTTCTTTCTTTCTTTTTAGGATACTGAGTTTTGCTTCTGTTTTGGACTTGGAAGGACACAACTTCAATGTTGTTAGGACGTGTAGAAGTGACGATCTCACACCTTTTTTCATCTTCTGAAATAAGACAAGATGATAGGTTGCACCAAGACTTGGTGTTGGCTTTGTGGTCAATGTTTGTGTCTTAACAATGTTGAAGGCCTTATTGAGTCCCATGAGAAACTCGTACAGTTGCTCTCTTTCCCTCTTCTCGCTAATTTCTTTTCCTGCAGCGCATGTGTATATTTGAGCCAGAGAGAAAGATTGGATTTCTTCCCATATCCCTTTCACTGTGTATAATAAGTTGGTACTTTCAAGTTGTTTTGATGCATTTCGGCAAGATCTCACCTTAAATCGTATGCCCCGGGTGCTTTTTTAGTGGCAAATCTCTCTGCTAGGCCAGTCCAAATTTGTTTTGCAGTCTTGGCATATCGTTACTTCTTCTGATTTCTTTGTCCATGATTGTGCTCATCGATCCTCTAATCATGGCATTGCATCACCTCCATGACTCGTAGTCAGCATGTCCTTCTTCAAGGGTAGGGACCGATCCATAAACGATTCCCATTTTGTTCTTGTCGAGAAGCAAATTACTCATCTCATCTGCCCATTATGCATAGTTCCCATCATGAAGCGGTTCGGTATCATAAAGTTCTCCCTGACAATCAAATGGATGTAGGTAGAATGTGAAAGTTATAATCCCTACACATCCTTAAGTTCAAGGGTTATATGGTAATTAGTGTAAAGATTGGCGGTTACAAAGTATAGGGACTGAATGTGAAATTTCAGAAGTTGATAACTACCACCCTAAGGGTGGCGAAATCCCTTGGGAGACACCCCTAGATCGATGGCAGGCACACACAAAGGAAGGGACGTGACTCTTGGACAAGAAGACACACCTCTTCATGTTAATTCTCAACCACAAGATCAAAGGACGCACCCGTTCGTGAAGAGACGCGTCTATTAGATCACACCTTTTAGAAACTATAAATAGGGATAGATTTCTCATTTGTAAATCACTCTCAACAATTGTATTGTATTGTATACAAATTCTCAGTTTATATATTCAAGTTATTCGATTGTCTAGAGATCAAAGATCCATTATGGGCAACAATTGCTATCAGAGCATCAGTCTCTAGGCATCGCAAGGAATTCGCGATCAGGTTTTTATTATTCTATCTCAATTCGCAAGTTAGTTTTATTTTCGGTTTAGGGTTGAACCAGGGGTTAGGAATCTAGGGTTTTGATTACGGGGTTTAGTGCGAATTAGCTTGATTGGTTATTACGCATTGGATTTATACGCTGGTTAAGAATTGAAGGTTCTAGAAAGTCAAAATTTACCAGTACAGGAGTTTGTATTGGTGGTCAGAAAATTTTGAAACAAGTTAGGTTTATTAAAAGTGAAGATTGTTCGGTCAGAGGATATGTCAGGGGTAACCGGACAAGCTCCATAAATTATAATTCAAAAGGAAGGAAGTTCTCTTTCCCAATTTCAGTGTCCAATCCTGAAACCGATAAACTATACGGTTTGGGCAATCCGCATCAAAACGATTTTGGAAGCGAATGGACTTTTGGAAACGATTGAACCGGCAAAGAATACACAGTCGGATGTTAAGAAAGATAAGTCGGCAATTGCTTATGTATTCCAAGCAATACCGGAAGATGTCATATTGCAAGACTGCAAAAGAAATTTGGGAAAATTTGAAGACGAGACATGTTGGTGTAGACCGAGTGCAAAAGGCGCGTTTACATACACTCTTGTCAGAATTTGAGTTACTACAAATGAAGGAAGATGACACAATAGACGAGTTCACTGCAAAGATCAATAGTATTGTTGTCACACCCTGGCTTTGCGGAACCGTGGTTATTTTGGTGTGACTTCTTAATACCATAGCTTAACCATAACAAAGCTATATGAAATAAAATCATGCAAGATCATCCATTCGATTAAGTTTTAAAACCAGAGTAACATAACTTTGTCTTAGGGACTTACAACCTCATAACATAAAACATTGTCTTGAAAAACATAAACATCAACATGAAATAAACGCAGTTTAAGATTTGTGACTCGTCCAGGAAGAAGTCACATTTCCTAAACTCGGATGACCTCGGAACCCATATGCAGCGGGAAAACATAACATACCGCGCCAGATCTTTAATTTCCTGAAATACATGTAAGTTGAAAAATCAACAATAATGTTGAGCGAGTTCATGTGTAAGTGAGTAAGTAAACCTTTGTGAGTATAAAAATAGTCTTGGTGTGTAGCAAATAAGGGAATTGAGATCACCAATGGTTTGCAAGGCCACTGATATATGTGAAGTGCAAATAGGGAGACTCAAACCTAGCAGATTTCGCCACGGCATTAGTATGTGGACAAAGTCACCCCAAGGTCCGTTTCTAGTTTGGCCTGGGGCTGGGCTCGCTACACCCAGATAGATCTACCGCTCCTGTCCCTCGGTCCCGTTATGAGGACTAATGGCCTCATATTGCTCCTACCCACTCACATGATCTAAGTAGTAAACCTCCTTACGCTAACCATACCATGTATAAAGTACTTGTAAACAAAGTAACATGTATTTCACCCCCGTAGTTAAGAAAACTGAAAACAGTTAGAGAAAAGGGGGACATGAACTCACAGTGGTGCGTCTCTACCAAGTATGCCTCCAAATCAAACAACTGTATGACGACCTACACGTGCTAACTCTATTAGACGGATGGCCGTGCCTTAGCTTTATGGTTTAAGTTTTTGGGAAATAGTTAGGCAACTATTTCGTGTTTACATTCTGTATACTTAGTAGTTATTTTCCTTCCCAAGGATGGGGGATTTAATACATGTGCGTTCGTATAATTCGGATTACACTATTAAGTCTCACTTAATATATTTTATTTCCACTTCAAAATATGAATATTCTTCTCAAAAATATTATATTTTCATACATGTGATTTTCCCAAAATAATACTTAGTAATATTATTTTTACTCTAAAAATAATATTTACGTATTTCACAAAATAATCATAAACACTTATATAAGTGATGATGTGAAAGAAGAATATATACCAAATATATTTATGTATCACGTTTTATTTTGTGAAAATCCCACCTCCGATGTTTTGTAAATATAGTCGTGGCGAAACTTATATTTTGAAAACAAGTCAAAATGTATTTCTAACACTTATAGTGAAAATATTTCTAAGTGTTAGGTTTTAGAAAAATTTCGCCAGAGTTTCCTCTGTAACTGGAGGTGGCCACGCTTTCAAACGTATCATTTTCTTTTATAAATCAAACCAACAATCTTCCTATTCAATCAAAACCATGTTCAAATCACAAACTAGTCAAAATATGTATATAAATCGCATAAACTTCATGAACTTGTGATTTATTCAAACTATGAAGTAAATCCCATTACTTTTAGTGGGTCTTTATATAAAACTATCCGATTCTGTAAAACCTCATTTTTATGGAAGTTCCGTCTTTACAACTTCTCGTCATCTTTTTCAAAAATAGCTATTTTGTCGAAACTTTGTGTTACACATGTGTTTACACACTTGTGTGTTCTAAAAACCATTCTTGTTAGTGTAAGATCCATTTTTAGAAAACATGATTTCTTTGACGCTTGGTCCTTTGAAAATACCACTTGCAGATACGTAGATCTGCTAGTTTTAAACACTATTCCACAAGTAAAACATTTTTACACAAGTTCATGATTCGCGTGTGGTAGAGTTTCACCCTTTAACCCTTGTTCTATTCAAAACAACCTTATGTCATGATTCGTGATCATGACCAGACCGGGTTAAGTGATGATCCGAGCTACCACAACATAGATCGGGTCTAAATAATCACAAATTTCAATTACTACAACATTTACACAACTAGTGAGCTTTTAACCATCATTTTTCATGTTTTTAGTAGACTTTAATGCACCATTTTGTAAGATTTAGAGTTTTAATCATTACACCACATATTAACCGCTTTAGATTAGTTCAAGATAGGGATTTAAACATCATACCACTAGCTCGAGGCTAGGGAAGAATCTACGCGCAAATGAGGTGGATAAAAGCTAGAGAGAGAGGTCCTTCAAACTCCGAGTGCACCAAGCCTCCTAATACGTGATCCTTGAAGCTTGTATGTTCTTGTAATGTGAAGATGGAAGCCGAAAAATATGATGGATGGGCAAGGGGATCTCGGCCGAAGCCTTAGAGGGCAAGAGAGAGAGTAGTGTTCTTGTGTTGTTGTGACAAATGAACTTATGTGCATTCTCAAGTTACTTATAGACAATTGTGGGATTAATAACCAATGGATCACATGTCATTTCGATATTAGACATTGTGATTAAAATAATCAAAAGAAATCAAAGGGTGTCCCCTCTAGTTTGGGGCCGGTTAGCAAGGGGGGGGGGGGGTCTTGGTCCATTTCCAAGTATTAGTTAGTTACTAGTTAGGTTAAGTTAGTTAGTTAGGTACTTAACCCGGTTAGTAGTGTGTAGTATGTTATGACGGGTGTTAGGGTGTTCAGGGACCCTAACTGGCTCAGAAAAAGATAAATAATGTTTATGGCCGTATTTTCATGTCCCGGGTATAGTCCGGTTGTTCGGTTGGATAGTAATCCGTTAAAGTGCTTAACAAAGCTTTAAAGTGTCGTTAATACCCTTTTTAGTGACACAACTCATTTCTAACACTTTGGAAAGTGTCTAGTAATATTTTTCTCATGTTTTGGCACTTTATTAGTTAGCTAAAAGCTGAATTATTATGTAAAGTGCTGAGTTTTGTACTTAGAGTACGTTTTAGGCACATCCAGTCATTGTAACTTATTCCTAGAGACGCAGTTCTACAACCCTTGTATCCCTACACTCACCACTAGTGTAGTAAAATATTTATGGCTCATACAGGCCTTAGAGGCAGTGTTTGCCTGATGCTGGCTTTATCAGCAAGTCAAATAGGTTATCCGTTTATTGTGCTACTGTGCTTTTGTGCATCATGTTTGTCACTAAGGTTCAGCATGTAAATAATGTAGTGACGGTAAGTAAAGTATGATGCAAATAAGTGCATGTATCAGTAATCAAGTAGCAGTTTATTCACAAGTTCAAGCAAGCACAGTAATTAAGCAGTAATTAAGCAGTAATTAAGTCGTACGGATACCTGGTTTAGTGAGGGTTGTCACAATTGTTACGCGGGCAAGCGAGTATGGAAGGACGTTGAATCAATCCACTCTGGTATGAAAACTTCTAAACGCCATGCCAGATAGATTTATTCAAATAGTTGCATTGATCGAGCAATACTCCTATCTAGACACAATGACACTAGACGAAGCTATTGGTAGATTAAAAACGTATGAAGAAAGGATAAAGTTGCTGAAAAAGGAAAGCCCCGTGAACAATCTAGAAGAACTCTTGTATGCGGGTTATGGACAACATGTTGGAAATCGTGGACGAGGGAGATTCAGTTCGTCACGAGGCCGAGGAAGAAGCAATTATCAACATAGGGGTAAAGGACACACCTCTTTCGAGATAGAAGAAACCGAAAAACCACAAAGGGATGATAGCAAGCAAGAAACATCGGCTATGAGAGATAAGTAAAAAATCATTTGCTACAGATGTGAGAAACTTGGACACTTTGCATACAAATGCCCAACCAAGAAAACCAAGGAAAGTGAGACACTCTTGGTTGAAATGGAAGATGATGATGAACCGGCACTTCTGTTGTGCCTAGACGATGAAGAGCAGTAGAAACATGGAATTTGGTCATGTGAAACGATCAAAGGGAAGAACCGTGTGATGCGGAGAGAGACATAACCTGTGAAAGGTACAACAACACAATCTAGTGAATGGATAAGGAAAAGGTGAAGAATCTGTGAGGGAAGCTATCAATGATGAAGAACCCGTTGTGCGAGACAACCATGATGACGAGATTAAATCTGTGATAGACCAAAAGAAGGCACGCGCGTGAATGAAACGAGTAATCCTGTGACTGGGTCAGAAGAAGGAATTGTTGTGTGATACAACCGCAAGATAAATTTGAGTGAGTTAGATTGTTTAAAATCTATGCGAGATGGATTTAATTCATGTGATATGATGGTGGGCAAGTTAATCAAGACCGGTGGAGTTTGTGTTGAGACAACTGCATAAGAAAAGGTTCGTGTGATACAAATCAAGTGCGGTCAAGACAAGTGTGAAGCAAAATATTCGTGTGAAGCAAGTTCGTGTGAAGCGAGTTCGAGTGAAACAAGGTTCGTGAGGAGCAAGGTTCGTGAATAAGAAGATACATGTGAAGTGTTAAATACCGAGAAGATTCGAGAAGATAAAACTGTTCGGAGTTCAAGATCTACAACAACTCAAGGATGTTCGTGATTAGGAGGCTGAATAATGTTATAATCCCTACATATCCTTAAGTTCAAGGGTTATATGGTAATTAGTGTAAAGATTGGAGGTTACAAAGTATAGGGACTGAATGTGACATTTCAGAAGTTGACAACTACCACCCCGGCCAAGGGTGGCGAAATCCCTTGGGAGACACCACTAGATCGATGGCAGCCACACACAAAGGAAGGGACACGACTCTTGGACAAGAAGACACGCCTCTTCATGTTAATTCTCAACCACAGATCAAAGGACGCACCCGTTCGTGAAGAGACGCGTCTATTAGATCGCACCTTTTAGAAACTATAAATAGGGATAGATTTCTCATTTGTAAATCACTCTCAACAATTGTATTGTATACAAATTCTCAGCTTATATATTCAAGTTATTCGATTGTCTAGAGATCAAAGATCCATTATGGGCAACAAAATGGGGATTTTGTCTCAGATTTTTGAGCGTTGTTCGGAGTGGTGTTCTTGTCCGACATAGTGTAGTGTTTTGGGTTGAATGAAGTTAGAAATGGGATGGCTTATTTGGTAAAAACGTATTTTGCTCTGATACCATTTTTAGATTGGCACAAAGTTAGCAAAGCATAAAAATTTTCTGTATTGAGTTTGGTTCGTAAAGAATACAATGACACAAATACATATATGAGGTGGTCCATAATATACTCCACCAATTAAGTCATGCAAAAAAGGAAAAGATAATAATACAATAAAATCCAAGGTTTCAAGGTATCAAATTGGTAAGTCAATGATACTCAATATTCAGTAATACACCTACTCACGTTGACCAACAACCCGTTAAGTCCACTTGTACCAATCAGGCTATTTATGCAACCGTGAAAGTAGGAGTTTTCTTCCATGCAAGATGCCCAACGAACCTGTGATTTCTTCTTCAAATTTAGCAGTTTAGCTTCATTTATTTCAGACTTTGTTTTCTTAGCATGCAACCCCAATTACATTTCTTCTTCAACTAAATCGCGTATCTCCACTAAAGCATGTAGCTCTTTTTACCACTTCCTCGGTTTGCTGAAGTGTCAACCCATCTTGTTCATTCTTTTTTTAACCCACTTTTTGACTACAACTTTAACTAATCTCAATTGTGTTACCAAAACTACATCTGACATCCCCATAGTAGAACATTCACTCGCAGCTGTTATAACCACCACACACAAATATGGATTTGATAGTCAGAAGTTGTAAAATATACAATGGATCTTACCGAAATTTGAGTGACAAGATATGAGAATGACCGGACTATGGTCAGATAGTTCCCACGCAAGAGCCCTATAAAAAGCCTTTGGCCACCGCTTCCAAAAGTGAGAACAAACAAAGATTCGATCTATTCTACTCAGCTTCTTACAATCCCCTGATTTAAAAGTGAACATGCGACCTCCCATAATGAATTCAAATAAATTTGCATGGTGGATGGTGTCATTGAAATGTCCAGCCCCCACCACATCAAACATCGAGTTTCTTCGTTCCTTGGGAACTCTTACCGAGTTGAAGTCACGCGACAATGTCCAATAACCGCTTCTTGCTAATTTGAAAGAGACAACTTTATCCTAAAGATGTCGTTTACCCACCACAGATTAAGGTGCACATATATTGAGGACATATACCTATTCATTGTTTCCGATTATAGTGCCACCAAGTAACAAAAAAATTTGGTCTCTCACCATCTTTGATCTTGAGAAAATGCTAGGATCTCATAAACAAGAGATCCCACCCAAACCACCTGTAGCATCAACCCACTCCACCTCCAATGCATCCTTGACCCCAGAAATTCGAGAATTGCATACTGGAACTGTCGGAGTACATAGTTTCCTGAATCCTAATGATAATAATACTATGGTCTTTACGTAGACTACTAATCAACCCTGCTTTACTTGACTTGCCCACCCAATTAATATTAATTGTAAGGAACTAGGTTTTTCCCGCCGCACGTTGCGCGGGGAATTCCGTCATGAACCGAAAGCCAAACACAAAGACCCCAATTAAATACCCCAAAAAAAACATACCAAAGAAAATAAGTTAGAGACGGCATTTGTAAATGCGAATGAAACATACCAAAGCCTCATTCAATCTTTTTTTCTTTTCAGTGTGACAATGCTCATGCTGAAAATCAGGCCCTGCCACAACTACAAAACATCCCAAACGTGCATTAGTGAAGAAATGGAACAAAATTACAAAGTTACAGACAACTTATGAGCCTAAAACACTACAAAAAACAGATTAAAGGACAACCAAATTAATCTTAAAAAAAGTGGATTTACTGAGTGTGGAATAGGCTTGGCGGCTTGGGTAGATCCATGATCCTGACGTTATCTGAACAATCCCTAGCAACTTAAAAGACAAAACGAAAAAGAATAAAACACAGCTTTACAACATCTAAATACACCAGCAGAATATAGTAGATAAACAAATCAAAATCCCAACATAACATTTAAGTACTTACATCTACCTCACTGCAATAAAGTAAACTCTAGTCTCCAGCCATGTTTTTTCGCTTCCTAGTAAAAATTTTACCGAAAATTCCTGAAAGTTTTATATGTATTGAGTCTGGCCCCCTATTTTTTTTTAATTTCAGGCCCTTATTTAAAAATTCAAGCTCCGCCACTGACTCCAGCATCTCTTCTTTTTAGCAAGGTTATACCTACATCTCTTACACAATATCAAAACATCATCATCATCATCATCATCATCATCATCATCATCATCATCATCTTAAACCAAGCTCTAAGCACCTATGTTCTCATGTAAGTTCCCTGGGTCAATTAAAGAAACATGTTACATACATTTCGAACCATTTGGGGATTAAAAATTAAGTATATATTTCAGAACATGATACCCAATCCAAACCTGAAGGCGCTAATGTGGCTCATTACACTAATTAACTGTGAAGAAGTTCATGAGACGCAAATTGTTAACGCACCTAGATCGACTTAAACACCTTTTTTTGTAGTAAACATATTCAAGCAAAATATAAGTTGTTTGAAATAGAAAAATTACGGTTGTCTAGGAATACTTAATTTTATTTGGCTATTTAATGGTCGATCATGTAAAGCAAAAGCATTCAACAAAAAGGCCCAGCCCACTGTAAAACCTTTTGAGTTACTGTTTTCAGAAAACACAAAGCCCTAAAGTCTCGTCTCTCTTTCCTTCACCACTGCCGCCACCAACAAACTCTCTCATTAAACCACTATCTCTGAAGACTGAAGCCACCGACCACCGTGCACATCTTTGAAAATCCAGCCTCCTCTACGCCACTCATGCCACCATTGTAGGTCACCGCACACATCTTTGTTCCCCATCGTCTTTCTTACATTGTCACCGGATTTTGTACTGATCTTCACCTGTAAATGTGTCGTGTGCATAACCTCCATCTCCAAAGCTGTCACCGCTACGTCTGAGCGACACAACAGAAGAAAAACTCTGATTCTAGGGTTTCACAATCAAAGAAAAAAGGGAGATGAGTATATAATTTAGAAACTGTTTACCTATATCACAATCGGCAAGGTAGAGAACGACACGATGATTGTTGATCGGCGGAAGCAAATATCCGACCAATGACCAGCGAGAAACACCGGCAACGCCGGTTGCATCGGCAACTGCGAAGGATCTTGGGTGTTGACGTTTTTCTTGTTGATTGCTCTGGTTCCATCGAATTTAGACAACAACAAAACCCAATTTATATTATGAAAGGCACAGGCACACTTGGACCGATGAACACCGTCAGTGATGGTGGCTCTCCACCTGCAGTTCAGAGTCGCCGCTGTACTTTCCGGTGACATCGATGCCGTGTTCCGCACACACAACCTCCCAAAACTTTGCTCCGATCTGGTTTCCTCATCGGGCTCCTTGAACGTGAAGAAGGCCATCGACCTGTATCTGCTGAATGGTTTCCGCATAGGGTTTCAGAGAGAGAGAGAGAGAGAAAGGATCAGCTTTTATAGAAAGATGAAAGAAGAGTTCACACCGTTGGATCAAAAAGGAACGCCCAGATGTGTGTGGGACTTGAGTTGAGTTGTTGAGGGGGAAATGAAAGAAGCAAAGTTCAGTGGCAAAAACCAAAAGTCAAAAAGAATCCTGGCGCAAACCATCGATGTTGTTTGATATATATATAATAATTTCAGTGTAAACCACCTACAACACCTTCACCCATTATTTCATCTCTAACCAAATTTTCATTTCCAACCAAGTTGACTTGCCCACCCAATTCATTTTAATTGTAAGGCATCCATTGGTGTTCGTATTATCCTACTGAAAATTTCTCGTCGGGTTCTCTGCTATATTCTAACTACTCTAGTCACCTTCCATGTATAAGAATTAGGGCAAAGGTCACCAGTTTCCATAGACGTGGTTAGATCGTTGGGTGAAGGAAAAGGGTAATGAAAAGGTTGGGCTTGTCTGTCGTTATTGGCCTGCCCCTCTTCCATTCTGCCCTTTTTTATTACGGCCCTAACTATTTGCACACCTTGGCAGGCTATCTACGCACTTAGGGTTTACATACGCTGCGTAGAGACCTATACGTAGCGTATAGGTCTCTACGCAGCGTATGTAAGGGGCAGGTGCACGACCAGACAGTCAAACCTCGTACCATGTCAAATCAGTCTGACATACGCTGCGTATTGCTCAATACGCAGCGTATAGAGGTAACCCTATACGCTGCGTATTGATCAATACGCAGCGTATGTCAGACTGATTTGACACTGATACGATGTTGTCTAGGCACGTGAATAAAGTAATATGGGGAGTAGAGAGCTATACGCTGCGTATTTCAGTAAATTTGAAAGTCTATTTATCCATGCATCTCTGGTTCCCTTCGAGTTCATCTCCTGCTTTGTTTTTCATCTTCTTCTTCACTAACAATTTATACCTAAACCAAAATCATTTGTTCTGTTTTTTGTTCAATATTGTTAAAATGTCATCATTTTAGAACGAGAATTATTTCGGTAATCGCTATTCTAACGACACATGGGGAACAAATAGTGCCAATGAGGAGGACGAGGTTGTGTCTGGAGTCCCTGTTGATCAAAAAACACAGTTGCCAGACTTGAACGAGACTCCTACTCCACCTGTTGATGAACCAAATTACCCGGCTCATCAAGAGTATCTGGATTACGGATACGGGTATGAAGCTCTGTACGTGCAACAAAGTGGATACGCTGCTGAAAATGCACCTGTTGATGAACCATATTACCAGACGCAGCAATCGTATCCGGGTTACGGGGGATACGGGGGTGAAGGTGGATACGGAGGTTACAGTGGATACGAGGGTGAAGGTAGATACAGGGTAGAAGATGGATACGGTGGATACGGGGGTGAAGGTGGATACAGTGGATACGATATATATGGGGTGAAGGTGGATACGGTGGATACGGAGGCTACGGTGGATACGAAGAATATGGTGGATATGGTTATGAGCCCCGTAACACACCACTTTATGAACCATCTACCCCAGGCAATCCGTTTCAAATAAATGAGATATCACATTAAAATAATCATTATTATTATTATTATTGTTATTGTTATTATTATTATTATTGTTATTATTACTATTATTATTGTTAAAAATATTATAATTATAATAATAATAATTATTATTATTATTATTATTATTGTTATTATTGTAAAAAATATTATAATTATAATTGTTGTTGTTGTTGTTGTTATTATTATTATTATTATTATTATTATTATTATTATTATTATTATTAGTATTATTGTTATTATTATTATCATTGTTAAAAATATTATAATTATAATTATTATTATTATTATTGTCAAAAATATTATAATTATAATTGTTATTATTATTATTATTATTATTGTTAAAAATATTATAATTATAATTATTATTATTATTGTTATTATTGTTAAAAATACTATAATTATAATTATAATTGTTATTATTATTGTTATTATTATTATTATTGTTGTTATTATTATTATTATTATTATTGTTAAAAATATTATAATTATAATAATTATTATTATTGTTAAAAATATTATAATTATAATTGTTGTTGTTGTTATTATTATTATTATTATTATTATTATTATTATTGTTAAAAATATTATAATTATTATAATTATTATTATTATTATTATTATTATTATTGTTATTATTATTATTATTGTTATTGTTGTTATTATTATTAACGTAAATTTTTTTTAGCATTTCATGTCTCTAACTGATTTGAAGAATTTGGTACAAGAAACGAGAAGGGAGTATGGTTACGTAATTGTTACCCGACAGCCTGCATGTTCAGAAAGACGTGCAAAATGCGGTACAAAAAATTAGAGCGACACTGATGGACGGAAAGACTCCTATGCAGGCACTGGAAAGCCTGCTGCATGACAACCGATTCATTTACGACACCCAACAGGAACCCAAAACAGATGTCGTAACAGAGATTTTCTTTGTTCATCCTTATTCAATCACTATGTGGCGTGCATTCCCGCACGTGATGTTGATCGACGCGACCTACAAAACAAACATCTACAACATGCCATTTGTCCAGGTTGTGGGTATAACGTTGACCAACAAGTCTTTTTGTATCGCATATGCCGTTATTTGTAAAGAACGAAGGGGTAACTACGTGGTGCTTGAGCGGATCAAGTCAATGTTGCATGAATGTACGATGCCGCGTGTGATAGTCACGGATAGAGAGCTTGCCCAAATTAACGCGTGTTCTAAAGTATTCCCGAACGCAACCAGGCTTCTATGCCACTTTCACATCGAACAAAATATAGTTAGACATTGCAAGAAAGGGTTCAATAAAGAAGATTGGGGGAAATTTATGTCGTACTGGCGGAGAGTGTGCGAATCTACTTCAGAGCCCATGTACAAGTACAACTTGGAGAAAATGTATAACCGACTCATGGTTGCCAACCGAGAAAGTAAGTGTTCCTTCAACAAACGACTCACCCAATCTATTATATTTTACACAGGCTTTTATATTTCATTATTTTATTTTTGCAGGTGTCTTTGATTACTTCTACGAAAACTGGCTCAAAGACTATAAAGAAATGTTCGTTTATGTGTGGACCGATAAGTGTCGCAACTTTGGTCAGCGCACCACCAACAGAGTTGAGAGCCAGCACGTAAATTTAAAAAGATACGTTACACGCGGGAGTTCATTGGAGTGAATAGCAAGATGCGTCATTGATATAATTGAAACTCAGTACGATGAAATACAAAAAAGTTTCACCGAGAGCATCGAAAAAACGATGAACCACCACAGACACCCACTGTTGGACAACCTACGTGGAAAGGTTTCCCATGAAGCACTTGATTTGCTGGCAAAAGAGCTACTGAGGAAGCTGGAGGTGTTGCGGAAACTTAACGCATCATGTGGTTGCCATATGTGGCTTAGCTGTGGATTGCCGTGTGCTTGTAGGCTGGAAAACTACAAACGTACAGGTAAAAAATATTAAAACTACAAACCTTTTGTTATTTTGTACGATATAGCTGTTTCTCACACCGTATTAACTTAACTGTGCAGGGCATATGATACAACTCGACGACATAGATGTATTCTGGCGTAAGCTTGACTTGCTCCCGTGTAAACTGGTAGACAATGAAGTTGATGTTGTAGCAGAGCTCAATAACGTGCGGCAACATTTAGAGGCGCAGTCCCCCGTTCAGCAAAAGAGTTTGCTTTCGAAGATAAAAGCGGTCTTCACCCCGAAATCCTCAACCAAGAAACCACCGATCGTCCAGCAAAATACTCGCGGTCGGCCTACATCAAAGAAAGTACAAGAAAGGCTATATGAAGCTGCGAGGTTAGACGAAGCTGCGAGATACAGCTCCTATGGCGAGGACAGCAACGTATATACCGCTTCCCCCAAACATAGGTACGATTTACCCCGACACAGCTCATACGTACCGTCAGAGGGCTCTCGTGGAACTGGTTCGGTTGTAAAGTCTGAAAAACCTAATATGCAACGAAACAGTTCAACGAGTTCTAAAAAGAATGGGACTTGGGATGATCAGGGTTTTCCATTAATGAAGGGGGGCGAGCACTTGTTAAGCATTAAGAGGTTTAAGAATCAAATTCCATCAGAGTTTCACTCTTACATATCGCGTATACAAGATGTGACCCCAGACGGTCATTGTGGGTACAGGTCTGTGGCTGTCGGGTTAGGTTTTACGGAACACGTATGGCCCCGTATTCGAAGTGATTTACTACTGGAGATTGACCATAACGAGCCGCGTTGGAAGCATGTATTCGAAACATATAACAAAGGACACTTTAAACGAATACGTAACAGCATCGAATGGCATTCAGTGAAAGGGTGCGATCCAAGTCACTGGATGGAAATGCCCCACGTAGGGCTTCTAGTAGCGCAAAGGTATAATATTGTCCTCCACGTGCTAAGCATCGAAGGGAACTCTACCATCTTCCCATTAACGGATGCCCCACTAGATCCACGACCTTAAGCGATAACGCTCATACATGTTTACGGGGGACACTTCATACATGCTAAGTTGGAAGAAGACTACCCCCATGCCTTTAGTGACCCCAATATGGTAGACACATCGATCAATAGCTGCGAAACGGTGGGAAGAAATGTATAGACCGCGGTTACAGCACTACTACGAGTTAACAAATCCTAAATCAGACTCAGACAAAGACAGAGAACCGAGTTTAAATGTTATCGAAGATTAAGCGGAAACTTGTATTTTTGTAAATTGTAGAAATTTTTTAATTTATAAAGTTTGTATCATTTTTAATTTTTATAATTCGTAAATTTTGTATTATTTTTAGGTTTTCAAAATTATATTTGTATTATTATAAATAAACAAAGTAAAACACAAAAAAATAAAAAAAAATGGAGCTTTGTATACGCTGCGTATGAGAAGCAAATGATAAAACAGCCCCAGTGTTTGGCTTCGTATAGCCTCAGCACAAGGGTAAAAAGGTAAAATTACAAAACAAATACGCAGCGTATTGATCCATACGCAGCGTATGTAAAAGGCGGACATTTTTCCCCCCAAATCAAAGTTTCAAAATATAAATATGTTAAATTACTTTTTTGCCCTTCTGTTGGAGCTATACGATGCTGGATAGAAGGGCAAAAAGGTCATTCTCTGACCTTTATTTACGCTGCGTATGGTGCTCTACGAAGCGTATATAAAAGTCATGAGAATGACCTTTATACCCTTCTATCCATGCTTCGTATAGGCTCAACAGAAGGGTATATGTGACAACTGGCACAAACCGGTAATTTCCGTACACTTTAATTATTATTTAATGACTGCAATTATGTGCTTAAATGTCAACATTGTATGATTACATACTATACAAGTGAATTCATGCACGTTTTATACTACCAAATATTGCTTTATGCACTAACTAGAGCGTTGCGTCAGAAATACTAGTAAACTCACCGGTAAGACACATTGTGTCAACAACTCTGCAGAAAGCAGTCAGACATTAGAACTGAGGCCTAGGTGTAGGTCCAACGTCAAGAATACATTAAAACCCAAGAGTACATACAAGGGTTAACATACAGACGCTCCGAAAGCTAAAATACGCACTAAAAAGCACCCGAAACGCACTTTAAGTGCAGAAAATTATTAAATTCAACTATGTGTAGTTTTTAAACATGTAAATGTCATACAGAATTTACGTTTTATTGTCCAGAATATTTCCCTAAGTGTGGGGAATTAAAAGGATTACAAAAGGACACTAAACGGTGCAATTTAGCACTTTAACGGAGCGGTATCTAACCGAATAACCGAACATTACCCGGGACACTAAATTTTTGCCAAACACATTATTTATTTATTTCTTGGCTTGTCGTGATCCCCAAACACCCTAACACCCACTAAAATATCTAGTAACTAACTACACTAACTAATTACTTGGTATATAATTACAAGTAACTACATGGTTCCAAATTTACACATTACCCCCCCCCCCCCATGTGCTAGAAATCGGTCATGTTGGCCCCACCAAATATTCACCAAATATTTCCAAGATATATTGCTTGATCTCTTTAGATTTCTCATGATGTTCTTGGATTTGTTTTGATTTTAATTGATTTAGTAAGATATGGTGGAAAATATTATAAGTATCATCTCCAATTCAACACTCAACACCACAACCTTCACTCTCTCTCCCTCCCTCACGGTTACACCCATCCGCCACCATCACCACCATTCCACCACCATCTTCTTGCAATTTCAAGTTCCATTCAAGACCTTAAGGTGATACAAGGAAGCTTGCATCTTGAGGAGCATTCAAAGGAGCCTTGTTTCTTGCATTTTCATCATCATTCCTTCATCATTTTCACTAGAGATTTCTACCCTAGCCTTGTGCTAGTAGTAAGTCTTGTTACACCTTGCTTCATCTTGTTTCTTAGTTAAAATATGTAGTATGATGTTCATCTTTAAAGCACAAGAACAAGAACACTAAGATGATGAATATGAAACTTTACATGAAACTTGAACATAAAAGTTTACTTAAAGATGAAATCTTGTTGGATGAGGGTTGGGTTAAATCATACATGATATTTGATCGTTGGCTTCTTGATAAACCCGTTGTTCGGACATTCGTTAATACGATTTAGTAACGATTTAACTATAAAGAAACCTGTTGATTTACATTTTCAGCCGACTTCAAACGGCTGTAAACAGACCTTAATTAATCGAAAAACAGAATTTCTCAAGCCTAAATTATGTATTTTCTAAAAACTGATCAAATGGCACTGGAATCGTAATTTTTCGAATTCGTTTACTATTTTTAAAGGGGCGTTTCGTAACAGCAGCTCAAGCTGCATTTTTCTGCTGAAAATATGTGTTATATTTTTCATCATAACTTGAAACCTGAGTAGGACCAGCCCCTGAAATTTATACAGTAGATGATCACTGATGTCAGTGTGACCCCCCAACTGGAATTTCATAAAACGGACTTATGATGAATTTTAAACGAATTATTCCGTAGGCTGCGGTCAGAAAATAACAAATCTGATCGCAGTTCGGTAAATGATTTTCTATAAAATATTGATGATGAACTGGACCCCGAAATTTTTACAGAATAATATTTGATTCGTATAAAACATTCTGTAAAAATTTGGGAATTATTGGAATAAGATAACCATTTTATTAAAATGTCCGAAAACAGTCCAGTTTTATATATTAAAACTGAAACGACAAAAGTAGTATCTTGCATGTCAGAATGTCGGGTTGATTATTTGAGAACGATCTAAAGTGTTATATGCTAAAGAAAATGATGTGCTACTTAGCATGGACACCTCCATTTACAAAGGAGACTATGGAGAAATTTTCTGAAAATCTTAACACTTAGTAAATATTTTCTAGAAAAATGTTGCTAGTGTGTTCTAAACTATGCTTTTCGAATATAAACCTCGCCATAATTTTTGTAACAAAAATACAACATACAAGATACATAACTCGGGTGCAAAGTGCAAAATACAAGAAACTTATATTTATTTTGAGAAAATAATATAAGTAAGACACTTAGTTAAAAATATGAATTATTTTTAACACAAGAAAACATATACATAAAAGACAGTGAGTTGTACTTGTACGATACAAGTCTAGTGACTAACGTTAAGAAAACACGTATTGGTCACGACGTTAATTAAGCAAATCCGGTGAAGTTTACGACGCAAGGAACGCAAAGTTGTGAGTTCATGCTCCCCCTTTTCTTTTAACTGTTTTCAGTTTTATAACTTCGGGGGTGAAATACATGTTACAAATGTTACATTATTTACATATGGTATAATGGAGTACAAAAACATTCAAGTGAAACATTCTAGATCATGTCCCGAATAGGGTACCATAAGCACCGTTAATCAACGTATACATTCAGACCGCGGAACAAAAGGTTAGATCTAATGGGTTTCAGGCAACCCCACTCTTGGCCTACTTCTACCAATGAGTGCTTCTGTGTCTCAGTCAAAGTCGACAAAAATGCCTAGGTTTGGTGGCTTCCTATGTCGTGACACATGTTGTGGCCTTGCAAACCACTAGCGATCTTACACATTCAAACAGTCATAGTACTCAGTTGCAAATACATTTTATAAATACATTCAAACAGTCATAGTACTCAGTTACAGATACGTTTTACGAGTTACATTCAAACATTCATACATTCTACAAGTACATACTATGTTTTCATTCAAGTATTTAAACATTCAAAACAATCACTGCATGAATTCACACCAACATTATGTTGACGTTTTTCCAAAACTCACATGTATTTCAGGTAACTAGTGGATGTGCGCGCGGTTTTACTCATGCTCTTGGATGTCGCTTTTGTTTATCCTTGAATAAAGTTGTAAACTTATCAGACAAAATGCTGTCTTGTGATGTAAACACTTAAACCATGTTTTCGGTTATGTAATGTTTGGCATTTTGAAGTTATTTTATGAGCATGTAGTATGTTTACCTTTCGTATGCAATGAGAACCTTTCATGATCACACCTCGTGCTTCCGCCGCAGAAAGGGGTGTGACAGATTGGTATCAGAGCTGCGATTGTAGTGAACCTGGATTCCTTCTCGAGTCTAGTCTACAATCTCTAGGATCCTTTCACGAAAACAATTTTTCAAAGAGTTTTCATTGCATAAAACTTCCCGCGACATCCACTACCTGAAACTGTTTACATAAGTCAAGAAATGATACTACGAGGCGTAGAGTGCACAGAAGTAGCACTTGGCTTTAACTGAGAAATTACTTGCAATTATGTGTGATAATTAGCATATACTTATGCTAGAAGTAGAATGTCACTAGTATGCGTGACTTTACCTGAAAACAATGGCCTATCTGAAGGAAGAGATACGAGGATGAAACGAACTGTGCGGACTGTGCAAGGAGTTATGTAATTATGGATGCATACATAATTATGAAATTCTGTGCACAGGAATCACAGCAAGTCTTGTCACGTATAGATTCCCTCAAGTGCAAGAGAAGGTCAAATAGGAGCACTGGCCTATTAAATACTCTGCCAGAGTAATAATTGTTTGATGTCACTTATGTGGTATATGCCTATGTATATATATACTACTACTGTCTAGTAAGACGATATCAAACAAAGGTCTAACCCTATTATGTTATGTTCTGTCAGAACATGGCACAAAAAAAAGCTGTGAACGCTCGTGATCAACGTCCTCCTCCCCCACTACCAAAGACTGCTGAAGAGCTGAACGCTCTACTGGAGGAAAGAATCTTCGCTGCTATCGCTCAATACGAGGCAACCCGTACTGCAGACAGTGGTGGACCAAGCAATGACAGACGTAATGGTAATGGAGATTCATCTGGAGGAAACGCAGCTCAGGGTTGTACTTTCAAGCAGTTTCTCGACTGCAAACCAATGAACTATGACGGCACAGGAGGTGCAGTAGCGTTTGTACGTTGGACTGAGAAAACTGAAGCCACTATCCCCATGAGCAAGTGTACCGCGGATCAGCAAGTCACTTTTGCTACTGGGTTATTTGTCGATGAAGCTTTGACCTGGTGGAACTTGCAGGTCCAAACCTTGGGTGATGATGCCACTTATGGCCTGACTTGGGATGAACTAAAGGAAAGAATGAGAGAGAAGTATTGCTCTCGTGCTGAACTCCAAAGATTGGGAACTGAGTTCTGGCACTTGACCATGGAAGGTGCTGACATTAATGGGTATACTCGAAGGTTCCACGATCTGTCTAGAGTGCTTCCCTACATGGTGACTCCCGAATTTAAGCGCGTTGAACGCTACATTTGGGGACTGGCCCCAGAGTTTCGCGGCATGGTAACTTCGGCCAAACCTCAAACAATCACTAAGGCTGTAACTCTGGCTGTCAGCCTTACTGAAGATTGTGTTCGTATGAAGAAGTTATCGTTAAACCCAACTGAAAAGACCAAGACGCATGCTGAGTCGTCTGGTGACAAGAAGAGGAAGCATTCAAATCTGAACCAAGCAACCCGCAGCAACAACAAGGGTTCGAACAACAAGAAGCGTGACACTAACCCACCTAGAGAGGCAAAAACCTTCGCAGCTGCAAATGAGTCTGGAGCTAAGAAATATCAGGGCACTCTGCCCAAGTGTGACCGCTGTGGCTTTCACCATGTGGGAAATTGTCGCGTTGGGAAGTGCGAGAACTGTGGAAAGTCAGGCCACCGTACCGAGGATTGTTGGGGTAAAGGTATTGGAGGCCGCAATGGTAATGGTAATGGAAACAATGGTGGAAATGGCAATGGTAACCAGAATGGTAATAGAGCTGGGCGGAACCAAGGATGCTTCAGTTGTGGAACCAAGGAGCACTTCATGAAAGATTGCCCAGAGGGAAACAATGCTCAAGCTCGAGCATTTGTGATTGGAGCAAAGAACGCACGCGAGGACCCTAATGTGGTCACCGGTACGTTTCTCATTAACAATCACTTTGCATCCATACTATTTGACACTGGCGCCGATTATAGCTTCATGTCTGTGGAATTTAAACGCATGCTTGGAATAGAATATAGTAGATTAGAAATTCCTTATTCCATAGAACTAGCCAATGGTAAACTTGTTAAGTCGGGCGAAGTTGTTAGAGGTTGCACATTGGAACTTGGTGAACGAAGATTTAGCATCGACCTTTTACCTATTCAATTGGGTAGCTTCGATGTAGTGGTCGGAATGGACTGGTTGTCCAAGAACAAAGCTGAAGTTATTTGTCATGAGAAAATCGTTCGCATCCCTTTAGTGAATGATGAAACTCTCATTGTGCATGGAGAAAGACGAGACGCGCCTCTGCGAATCATCAGTTGCATGAAGGCACAGAAGTGCTTAAGGAAAGGATGTGTGGCTTTCCTAGCGCATGTTGTAGACAAGAAGGCTGAGGAGCTGAAAATCGAAGATATTCCTGTGGTGAAGGAATTCCCTGATGTTTTTCCCGAAGATCTGCCAGGACTACCTCCGCAACGACAAGTCGAATTCTGTATAGACTTGGTTCCAGGAGCCGCTCCTGTAGCCAAGGCACCCTATCGGCTTGCACCATCCGAAATGCAAGAATTATCTACACAACTCCAGGAGTTGTTGGATAAAGGGTTCATTAGGCCAAGCTTCTCACCCTGGGGAGCTCCAGTATTGTTCGTGAAGAAAAAGGATGGAACTCTGCGGATGTGTATCGATTACAGAGAACTGAACAAGCTCACAATCAAGAATCGGTATCCACTGCCGAGGATTGATGACTTATTTGATCAATTGCAAGGATCAAGCTACTATTCCAAGATCGACCTTCGATCTGGATACCATCAGTTAAGGATACAAGAGGAAAGCGTACCAAAGACTGCATTCAGAACACGCTACGGACATTACGAGTTTCTTGTGATGCCATTCGGATTGACGAACGCGCCAGCGGTATTTATGGATCTGATGAACCGCGTATGCAAACCATATCTCGATAAATTCGTAATTGTATTTATCGATGATATCCTGATTTACTCGCGAACGAAAGAAGAACACGAGCAACATCTCAGAACCATTCTGGAGCTACTAAAGAAAGAGAAACTTTATGCAAAGTTCTCAAAGTGCGAATTCTGGATTCGCGAAGTACAATTTCTGGGTCACGTTGTGAACAAGAAGGGCATTCATGTAGACCCATCCAAGATAGAAGCCATAAAGAATTGGGAAGCCCCCAAGACACCAACTGAAGTTCGAGTATTTTTGGGCTTAGCAGGCTATTACAGACGATTTATTGAGAATTTCTCAAAAATAGCTCAACCGCTGACTTCCCTTACGCAAAAAGACAAGAAGTACGAATAGGGTAACAAGCAGGAAGAAGCCTTCCAGCTACTTAAAGACAAGCTATGCGATGCACCGATACTATCATTACCCGAAGGCACTGAAGACTTCGTGGTATACTGCGACGCTTCACGACAAGGTTTGGGTTGCGTGCTCATGCAACGCCAGAAAGTCATCGCTTATGCCTCAAGACAATTGAAGGTTCACGAAAGAAACTATACCACTCATGACTTGGAACTTGGTGCGGTGGTATTCGCCTTGAAGATCTGGCGACACTATCTATATGGTACTCGATGTACAATCTTCACAGATCACAAAATCCTACAACACATATTTGATCAGAAGGAATTAAATATGCGTTAACGACGTTGGGTCGAGTTGCTGAACGATTATGACTGTGAGATTAAGTACCATCCTGGAAAAGCAAACGTTGTAGCAGACGCACTAAGTCGAAAAGAAAGGGTTAAGACCCTAAGGGTTCGGGCGTTAGAAATGACTATTCGAACGAACCTCACTGCACGTATTCGTGATGCACAACAAGAAGCTCTTAAGGGAGAAAACCGTAAAGCTGAATACCTCCGGGGTATGTTGAAATATATGGTACCAAATGAAGAGGGAGCCTTATACTTTAAGAAGCATATTTGGGTTCCGCTCTATGGTGGCATACGAGAAGTCATCCTTAATGAAGCCCACAAATCGAGATACTCGATCCATCCAGGGTCGAACAAAATGTACCAAGACTTGAAAGAATACTATTGGTGGCCGAGACTCAAGAGCGACGTTGCTGTTTATGTCGGAAAATGCCTAACCTGTGCTAAGGTTAAGGCTGAAAATCAGAAACCGTCCGGCCTACTACAACAACCAGAGATACCCATGTGGAAATGGGAGCAAATCTTGATGGACATCATAACGAAATTACCCAGGACCCCGAGAGGGCACGATATGATATGGGTGATAGTCGATCGGTTCACGAAGTCTGCGCACTTCCTACCGATCCGTGAAAAAGACAGCACAGGAATGCTTACCGAGATATACTTAAAAGAAATTGTGGCACGTCATGGAGTGCCTATCTCAATCATTTCAGACAGAGATGGACGCTTTGTCTCAAGAATCTGGCAATCCTTTCAGGAAGCCTTTGGATCGCAGTTAGATCTAAGCACGGCATTCCATCCTCAAACAGACGGCCAGAGCGAATGAACCATACAAACGTTAGAAGATATGTTTCGCGCATGTGTCATGGATCTAGGCGGCAGCTGGGATACTCATCTACCTTTAGTTGAGTTTTCCTACAATAACAGTTATCATACGAGTATAAAAGCCGCACCGTTCGAAGCTCTGTATGGCCGCAAGTGTCGATCGCCCTTATGTTGGGCAGACGCTGGAGACAAACGTATGGTTGGTCCTGAACTTGTACAAGAGACAACCGACAAGATTATACAGATCCGAGAACGCATTAAGGCGGCTCGGGATCGACAAAAGAGCTACGATGATCTAAAACGAAAGCCATTAGAATTCGAGGTGGGAGACAAAGTGTTGCTAAAAGTCTCACCTTGGAAGGGCGTAGTAAGATTTGGAAAACGTGGAAAGCTGAATCCACGATACATCGGACCATTCAGAATCTTGGAAAGAATTGGTACCGTGGCATACAAGTTGGAATTACCGGAAGAACTGAATGGAGTACATGATACGTTCCATGTATCCAACCTCAAGAAGAGTCCAACACAAGAAGACGTGATCATCCCTGCGGATGAAGTACATATTGATGACGCCCTCCGATTTACAGAACAACCCGTTGAGGTTACCGACTGGAAAGTCAACAAGACTAGGAGGAGCACTGTTAAACTTGTCAAAGTACGTTGGAACTCTAAGCACGGACCCGAGTACACGTGGGAACGTGAAGACCAGTTCAAAGAAAAGTATCCCCACCTGTTCAAGAAGACTCCTGCGAGAGTTAGCTCAGTCTGAATTTCGGGACGAAATTCTTTTAACGGGGGGAGACTGTGACAACTGGCACAAACCGGTAATTTCCGTACACTTTAATTATTATTTAATGACTGCAATTATGTGCTTAAATGTCAACATTGTATGATTACATACTATACAAGTGAATTCATGCACGTTTTATACTACCAAATATTGCTTTATGCACTAACTAGAGCGTTGCGTCAGAAATACTAGTAAACTCACCGGTAAGACATATTGTGTCAACAACTCTGCAGAAAGCAGTCAGACATTAGAACTGAGGCCTAGGTGTAGGTCCAACGTCAAGAATACATTAAAACCCAAGAGTACATACAAGGGTTAACATACAGACGCTCCGAAAGCTAAAATACGCACTAAAAAGCACCCGAAAGGCACTTTAAGTGCAGAAAATTATTAAATTCAGCTATGTGTAGTTTTTAAACATGTAAATGTCATACAGAATTTACGTTTTATTGTCCAGAATATTTCCCTAAGTGTCGGGAATTAAAAGGATTACAAAAGGACACTAAACGGTGCAATTTAGCACTTTAACGGAGCGGTATCTAACCGAATAACCGGACATTACCCGGGACACTAAATTTTTGCCAAACACATTATTTATTTATTTCTTGGCTAGTCGTGATCCCCAAACACCCTAACACCCACTAAAATATCTAGTAACTAACTACACTAACTAATTACTTGGTATATAATTACAAGTAACTACATGGTTCCAAATTTACACATTACCCCCCCCCCCCCCATGTGCTAGAAATCGGTCATGTTGGCCCCACCAAATATTCACCAAATATTTCCAAGATATATTGCTTGATCTCTTTAGATTTCTCATGATGTTCTTGGATTTGTTTGGATTTTAATTGATTTAGTAAGATATGGTGGAAAATATTATAAGTATCATCTCCATTTCAACACTCAACACCACAACCTTCACTCTCTCTCCCTCCCTCACGGTTACACCCATCCGCCACCATCACCACCATTCCACCACCATCTTCTTGCAATTTCAAGTTCCATTCAAGACCTTAAGGTGATACAAGGAAGCTTGCATCTTGAGGAGTGATGTGTGCAAAATGCAATATATAAATTACATCAATTGTGGCATAAAACTAACCCTTTTTTAGTACTAATGTTGGAAAAAGTGTGCTTTTGTCTTCCTTTTGTATTTTCAGGATTAAATGAGCTCAAATTAACAAAAGAAGCAAAAAGACATCAAAATCTAACATAAATACAAGAAAAGGAACAAGACGTGACATGCCCGACCCCACGACAGCATCTTCCCAATCAAAACAAGAAGACAGAAGACTGAACACGCCCCGTGCTCAGCCAGCACGGGGGCGTGCCCAAGTGTCAGCAGAAAAGACAAAGTGGTAGAAACTTCTATTGCCCACCACGGGGCCGTGCTCAGCGGACACGGGGCCGTGGTCAACTATAAGATTCGCACAATCCAGGCAAATCTTCAAAGTACAAAGATTCTTCTGCACACGGGGTCGTGCTCAGCGGACACAGGGGCGTGGTCAACTAATAAGACAAGCTGCATTAAATGAAGAAAGAGAAGGATGTGGACACGGGACCGTGCCCGAGCTTCTGTTCAGCCTATAAATAGGAGTGTTTGGCTCAAGCTCAAACCATCCCTTGGCACACCACCTCTCTCACACTTCACCCACCACCCACCACCACCATAACACCATCATCCACCACCATCATCCATTGTCCATCATAGAGTGTGTGAGTCGTCTCGGGATCCACGATTGATCGTAAGAGTTCTTGACAATCATGGCCATGTTTGCCTAAGTCTCTTACATCACTTGGTGAAGACAAGTGTCTAGTGTAATACTTTTTATTTCTAATCTTTTCGCACTTTTTATTTGATTTTGTATTAATGACTTTAATAACTAGTTTATTATGTTGAAGGTGATTCTTCCTTATCGTTTGTCCGTGGTGTCTTGACATTATTTTACTGTCTATATAAAATAAAAGATTTTCACCATTCATATCTCCACGGTCTATATGGAGGTATGTTGGCTACCTGGTCGGGGGTTAAGGGAACGGTTTGGTAAGAGTCTTGCCATTGTTCAGCGTTTAGAGGTCCTGCAATGGACCTGGGTCAAATTTAGTAGGACCTCCTTCAATACTTAACGGTATTGGATGGCGGGGATCCAAACTCTTTGATCCCCTCATAAGTTAAACAACTATTAATACTATAACCCGGCTATTTAGGACTGTATCCCTGCTGACTCAGACTACTTAGTCGAGGGTAACGTCACCTCCAAAAGAGGGGCCTACCATAATTTGCATTAATAACTTAATTAATTATCTTTCAATAATCCGACCCTTTAGGATTGTATCCTTGCTGACTCAAACTACTGGGTTGAGGGTAACGTCACCTTCAAAAGAGGGGCCTACTACAATAACTAAGATAATATCTTACATAAGTGCAAAAGTGTGGAAATAATCAAAGGTTACACTATACACGAGTCGGAACCAAGTGACTCATCTTGTCTATCTGTTTTTCTTTTATTTTTATTTTTCAGCATTTTAATTAGTTTTTATTTTTCTTAGCTTAAAACCTTTTTTCTAAACTTTTTGATTTGATTAGACATTGAGGATAAACCGGTACTAAAAGCTCTTGTGTCCTTGGACGACCTCGGTATCTTACCAACACTATACTACGCCCACGATGGGTGCACTTGCCCATATGTGTGTTTAGTGTTAGTAAATATCGTGTTTTATAAATTTAAAACTTGGCTAAAAAAAGTGTTAAGGGGCTTAAAATATACACCTAATATATATAACACTTCACACGCATCAAGTTTTTGGCGCCGTTGCCGGGGACACAAGGATTCTAAGAATGTTAGGAATCAACGGCCTAATCGTTTTTTCTTATTTTTTTTTAGGATTTTTCTTAATTTTTCAGCTTCTGCAGAACTCAGCACGGGCCGTGCCCGCTGAACACGCCCCGTGCCCAATCATTGGAACTGGCAATCCTGTTTTAAGTCAGACAGTAGCTGAACACGGGGCCGTGCCCACTCAACACGCCCCCGTGCCCAAGATTCAGTTACTGAAAACAGAACCGTAAGATCCCGACGGTTGGTAATTTCTGACACAAACATGAGTGATACTGATACTTTTTTCTTTCGGCACTCTTATGGTACTACGTGGTGTCAATTATGTGGTGGTAACCATAAGGAATTAGAATTTTATTTTCTAAATTATAAGCCCCACTATATAGACCCATCATTTCCTTATATCCTTAAGAGGGGCGAAAGTAAAAATAATCCCTATCTCTCCCTCAAATGCTCCCAACCGGATTTTCTAGGAGAAATGCTTCTCGATGAATTATTTCAATTAGAAGATCTAATTCTTAATTGGTTAAAAGAACTTAGGAAAGATTTCAATGATCTTTTCCAAGACAATAGCCAAGAAGAAGGGTTGGAACCGCATTCAAACAACTTCGTTGTTTCCGACGATACTTCTAACTCTAGTGAGGACTTGAGCGATAGTTGTCCCTGTGTCGATTGTGCCGTGAAGGACTCCCCATCGACTTCGTTCGATGCATACATAGACCTGAACGATTCGACATACACCTTCTTTAACGAGAGCCCGGAAAAGGGTTGGACTTGTCCACCTACATATAGCATAGGAATCACCCTCACCGACAACCTCTTGCGTTCTCGTCTTAATCTTGAGCAATTAAGGTATCTTAGGCACTTTGGGGTTGTTCCATCCAGTAAGGAACCGCCCGATACGGAAAAATTCCTTAAAAATAGACACACTTCATAAAACAGCCTTCCGACACGGGGCCGTGCCCAGGTCAACACGCCCCGTGTCCACCCAAAGATTCCCTTCTGATTTTATCAGAATACGGACAAAAATGTGTCAGGATTCTGTCTGCACACGGGGCCGTGTCCAGCCGACACGGGCCGTGCGCAACGTACTGTCGTTTTCTATAAATGCAGCCAAGAATCCTGCACATTTGAACCATTCCAGGGACAGAGATTTGGGGAATATTCTCACATACCATCCTAGGTATTTTCTAAAAGAAGTTTCTCAACTATCTTCTTGTCCTTTCCTCTTTTATCCACTATCATCTTCTTCAATTTTTCTCCTACTTCCATTAAAGCTTGAACCTTCCATAATTTCAAGCCTTATTGAGATGTTTGTTAGATTTTGTTCATGGAATCTTGCTAAAAATAAGCTCTACAAAAATGTTTTAAGTTGTTTATGTTCAAAAATGCTTTAAAAGTTATGCAAACAATTTAAAACCCCAAGATTCCTTGTTCCTAAATCCTGCAGACATCTGAACACGGGGACGTGTTCGCTGAACACGGGGCCGTGTCCGAAGTACGGGTCCCATAAAATTGAACTCTTTCCGGTATGTTTTCTCAGAATGGCAAGCAGAACAAGCGGATACTCTTCGTCACATTCCAGAAACAACCGGCAGGGGAGAAGATCATCAACGGTTGAAGATTCTCTTGTAAACTATGTTTACGCCTTAAGGGAAGCCCTTGATGAAATGACAAGTGTAGAAGAGGCATTGGTCGACCGAATTAATCATTTGACGGTGGGACTAGAAGGATGTCTCCGGGAAGTCAACCTTTTGCACCAAAGGTTGAACATTCTCGCCTCTCCTCCTTTGGTGCTGATTATCACCCAAAGGGCATGGAATGTGGTTCCGGAAGTCATCATTCCGGCCGAACGGTACACCTTACATCCGGAGCCACCTCGAGACATACTACAAGGGGTTTCGATTTTTGTCGCTCCTACTCCACAAGATGTTGAGGAACATGAAGCCACCTCCCTTCTCCCAAGGGAGATAGAAGAATGGCTCTAGCAACATCTAAGGGACACCGCTCGGCTTAGAGTTCTACAAGGCTTTTAGACCGGAAATCTATTTCTGGAATTTTGGTTCTTATCGTAGAAGTAGAGCTCCTTAGGAAGACTTTACGGATCACTTGACCTATCTAATATTAGGACTTTTAACTTTTATTTTCTGCTTTATTTTTCATTTTTTTAGGACTATTATGTAATTCTCTAAGATTCAATGAATGATGGTTTTAGTTAATTTGGTGTTTGGATGGTGTTGAAATGAATAAAACACACTTGAGATGGCAAAGGATACAAGGGAAGCTTGAACCAGCACCCCATGCAGGAAAACAGGACCGTCCGACAAAATTCTTCATTTACAGTAAGTTCGGCACGGGCCGTGTCCGCCCAACACGGCCCCGTGCTGCACAGTCTGCAGAAATACCCAGTTCAGGTAAACTGGACACGGGCCGTGCTCACCCAACACGCCCCCGTGTCCAGGCTTATGTTTCTCTTGATTTAATTTTGTTACTGGCACTTGAACACGGGGCCGTGCCCGGACAACACGGGGCCGTGTTCAGCGCCCAGTAACACAACATTTTTGTTTTTTCACACCTTTTACACATTTAATCAACCTAAAAACTTATTTTTGGGACACATTGAGAACAATGTGATGTGTAATTTAAGTGTGGGGGGATGCTAAAACCTTGAATCTTGCAAGTCCTAAATACAAGCCTTACACAAAACTCTATTGGAACCGCTAATCACCCCAAATTTTTTTCAAAAATTTTCATTTTTTTTACTTGTATAGGTTTAACTCGGGAAATTCAAGTTCTAAAAAAGGTTATATTTTTACGAATTTACAACCGATAGCGTCGTGATAAAAATAACCAACATAAGAAAATTATGAAAAGGCATGACATGCTTAATTAAAATTTAATTATATATACTTGATCACATAAAAACTCATTCCCACAAAAGTGAGTTTTGAGCCTTTATTGAGCATACAAATATATATATTTAAACTAAATGCTCATTTTTCGTTTCTTGTGTGAATAGCCGCTTGGTTCTTACGACTCTAGAACTTGCCACGACGATACATTCCCGGTCCTTATCAACTTAAACCCGAGTAAGTAAATGATGGAGGCATTAGGACTAACCCTTTTTATTTCTACACCATTATTTTTTTTTTTACCACCTACCCAAAAATCCCACTAGTTAGCCCCTTTGAGCCTAAACCTTTTCATTTTATAACCCAAACAAACACCCTTTTTACCCACAAAAACCTTTTTCATTTTTTACCCTTTGTTTTAGTAACTAGCTCGGTTTCTCATATGACTTTCAAAAAAAAAAAAAAAAAAAGTTGATTATGAAGCAAAAGCAAATAAACAAACAAGTTTATCAAAAATGACTTTGTTTGAAAAATAGCTTCATAAAAATAAAAGTGGAAAAATAGAAAGTCTTACGAAAACCGATACTTGTTACGCTTTTCGCCCTTTTTCTACTAACCACTAACTACTAACCCAACCACCTACATTTAACCCAAGCCTAACCCTTCACCCAAAAAGTCCTCTTGATATTTACAAAGGTATATAAGTTAAAAAGGAGGAGGATTGATTGCTTGGCAAGCCTATGGTAGGAGTAAGTTCCATGCCGCTCTCGAGTGATCCACAAAAATACATTTTCGGCCGAGTGTTGAGTGATCCCCGTGAGGTATGTGAACTTGTATATAAATAGAATTTTAAAGAGGCGTGTTATGCCCTAATAAATAATTTATCTTATGAAAAGTTTTAAATAAATCATGACGAATAGGATTGTAAATAAATAAAAATAAAACTAAAAAAGAATCTTGGAAATCCTGACACTCTATGACAAGCCCAAAACCTTCTTTTCTACCCATTCCATTTGGGAGTGTAATAGCCACATATTAAAGAGTTTTGCTTGAGGACAAGCAAAGATTCAAGTGTGGGGGTATTTGATGTGTGCAAAATGCAACATATAAATTACATCAATTGTGGCATAAAACTAACCCTTTTTTAGTACTAATGTTGGAAAAAGTGTGCTTTTGTCTTCCTTTTGTATTTTCAGGATTAAATGAGCTCAAATTAACAAAAGAAGCAAAAAGACATCAAAATCTAACATAAATACAAGAAAAGGAACAAGACATGACATGCCCGACCCCACGACAGCATCTTCCCAAGCAAAACAAGAAGACAGAAGACTGAACAGGCCCCGTGCTCAGCCAACACGGGGGCGTGCCCAAGTGTCAGCAGAAAAGACAAAGTGGTAGAAGCTTCTATTGCCAACCACGGGGCCATGCTCAGCGGACACGGGGCCGTGGTCAACTATAAGATTCGCACAATCCAGGCAAATCTTCATAGTACAAAGATTCTTCTGCACACGGGGTCGTGCTCAGCGGACACGGGGCCGTGGTCAACTATAAGATTCACACAATCCAGGAAAATCTTCATAGTACAAAGATTCTTCTGCACACCGGTTCGTGCTCAGCGGACACGGGGGCGTGGTCAACTAATAAGACAAGCTGCATTAAATGAAGAAAGAGAAGGATGTGGACACGGGGCGGTGCCCACTGGACAAGGGGGTCGTGCCCGAGCTTCTGTTCAGCCTATAAATAGGAGTGCTTGGCTCAAGCTCAAACCATCCCTTGGCACACCACCTCTCTCACACTTCACCCACCACCCACCACCACCATAACACCATCATCCACCACCATCATCCATTGTCCATCAAAGAGTGTGTGAGTCGTCTCGGGATCCAAGATTGATCGTAAGAGTTCTTGACAATCAAGGCCATGTTTGCCTAAGTCTCTTACATCACTTGGTGAAGACAAGTGTCTAGTGTAATACTTTTTATTTCTAATCTTTTCGCACTTTTTATTTGGTTTTGTATTAATGACTTTAATAACTAGTTTATTATGTTGAAGGTGATTCTTCCTTATCGTTTGTCCGTGGTGTCTTGACATTATTTTACTGTCTATATAAAATAAAAGATTTTCACCATTCATATCTCCACGGTCTATATGGAGGTATGTTGGCTACCTGGTCGGGGGTTAAGGGAACGGTTTGGTAAGAGTCTTGCCATTGTTCAGCGTTTAGAGGTCCTGCAATGGACCTGGGTCAAATTTAGTAGGACCTCCTTCAATACTTAACGGTATTGGATGGCGGGGGTCCAAACTCTTTGATCCCCTCATAAGTTAAACAACTATTAATACTATAACCCGGCTATTTAGGACTGTATCCCTGCTGACTCAGACTACTTAGTCGAGGGTAACGTCACCTCCAAAAGAGGGGCCTATCATAATTTGCATTAATAACTTAATTAATTATCTTTCAATAATCCGACCCTTTAGGATTGTATCCTTGCTGACTCAAACTACTGGGTTGAGGGTAACGTCACCTTCAAAAGAGGGGCCTACTACAATAACTAAGATAATCTCTTAAATAAGTGCAAAAGTGCGGAAATAATCAAAGGTTACACTATACACGAGTCGGAACCAAGTGATTCATCTTGTCTATCTGTTTTTCTTTTATTTTTATTTTTCAGCATTTTAATTAGTTTTTATTTTTCTTAGCTTAAAACCTTTTTTCTAAACTTTTTGATTTGATTAGACGTTGAGGATAAACCGGTACTAAAAGCTCCTGTGTCCTTGGACGACCTAGGTATCTTACCAACACTATACTACGCCCACGATGGGTGCACTTGCCCATATGTGTGTTTAGTGTTAGTAAATATCGTGTTTTATAAATTTAAAACTTGGCTAAAAAAAGTGTTAAAGGGCTTAAAATATACACCTAATATATATAACACTTCACACGCATCAAGGAGCATTCAAAGGAGCCTTGTTTCTTGCATTTTCATCATCATTCCTTCATCATTTTCACTAGAGATTTCTACCCTAGCCTTGTGCTAGTAGTAAGTCTTGTTACACCTTGCTTCATCTTGTTTCTTAGTTAAAATATGTAGTATGATGTTCATGTTTAAAGCACAAGAACAAGAACACTAAGATGATGAATATGAAACTTTACATGAAACTTGAACATAAAAGTTTACTTAAAGATGAAATCTTGTTGGATGAGGGTTGGGTTAAATCATACATGATATTTGATCGTTGGCTTCTTGATAAACCCGTTGTTCGGAAATTCGTTAATACGATTTAGTACCGATTTAACTATAAAAAAACCTGCTGATTTACATTTTCAGCCGACTTCAAACGGCTGTAAACAGACCTTAATAAATCGAAAAACAGAATTTCTGAAGCCTAAATTATGTATTTTCGAAAAACTGGTCAAATGGCACTGGAATCGTAATTTTTCGAAGTCGATTACTATTTTTAAAGGGGCGTTTCGTAACAGCAGCTCAAGCTGCATTTTTCTGCTGAAAATATGTGTTATATTTTTCATCATAACTTGAAACCTGAGTAGGACCAGCCCCTGAAATTTATACAGTAGATGATCACTGATGTCAGTGTGACCCCCCAACTGGAATTTCGTAAAACGGACTTATGATGAATTTTAAACGAATTATTCCGTAGGCTGCGGTCAGAAAATAACAAATCTGATCGCAGTTCGGTAAATGATTTTCTATAAAATATTGATGATGAACTGGACCCCGAAATTTTTACACAATAATATTTGATTCGTATAAGACATTATGTAAAAATTTGGGAATTATTGGAATAAGATAACCATTTTATTAAAATGTCCGAAAACAGTCCAGTTTTATATATTAAAACTGAAACGACAAAAGTAGTATCTTGCATGTCATAATGTCGGGTTGATTATTTGAGAACGATCTAAAGTGTTATATGCTAAAGAAAATGATGTGCTACTTAGCATGGGACACCTCCATTTACAAAGGAGGCTATGGCGAAATTTTCTGAAAATCCTAACACTTAGTAAATATTTTCTAGAAAAATGTTGCTAGTGTGTTCTAAACTATGCTTTTCGAATATAAACCTCGCCATAATTTTCTGTAACAAAAAATACAACATACAAGATACATAACTCGGGTGCAAAGTGCAAAATACAAGAAACTTATATTTATTTTGAGAAAATAATATAAGTAAGACACTTAGTTAAAAATAAGAATTATTTTTAACACAATAAAACATATACATAAAAGACAGTGACTTGTACTTGTACGATACAAGTCTAGTGACTAACGTTAAGAAAACACGTATAGGTCACGACGTTAATTAAGCAAATCCGGTGAAGTTTACGACGCAAGGAACGCAAAGTTGTGAGTTCATGCTCCCCCTTTTCTTTTAACTGTTTTCAGTTTTATAACTTCGGGGGTGAAATACATGTTACAAATGTTACATTGTTTACATATGGTATAATGGAGTACAAAAACATTCAAGTGAAACATTCTGGATCATGTCCCGAATAGGGTACCATAAGCACCATTAATCAACGTATACATTCAGACCGCGGAACAAAAGGTTAGATCTAATGGGTTTCAGGCAACCCCACTCTTGGCCTACTTCTACCAATGAGTGCTTCTGTGTCTCAGTCAAAGTCGACAAAAATGCCTAGTTTTGGTGGCTTCCTATGTCGTGACACATGTTAGTGGCCTTGCAAACCACTAGCGATCTCACACATTCAGACAGTCATAGTACTCAGTTACAGATACATGTTATAAATACATTCAAACAGTCATAGTACTTAGTTACAGATACGTTTTACGAGTTACATTCAAACATTCATACATTCTACAAGTACATACTATGTTTTCATTCAAGTATTTAAACATTCAAAACAATCACTGCATGAATTCACACCAACATTATGTTGACGTTTTTCCAAAACTCACATGTATTTCAGGTAACTAGTGGATGTGCGCGCGGTTTTACTCATGCTCTTGGATGTCGCTTTTGTTTATCCTTGAATAAAGTTGTAAACTTATCAGACAAAATGATGTCTTGTGATGTAAACACTTAAACCATGTTTTCGGTTATGTAATGTTTGGCATTTTGAAGTTATTTTATGAGCATGTAGTATGTTTACCTTTCGTATGCAATGAGAACCTTTCATGATCACACCTCGTGCTTCCGCCGCAGAAAGGGATGTGACAGTATAAACGTCATTCTCATGACCTTTATATACGCTTCGTAGAGCCCCATACGCAGCGTATATAAAGGTCAGAGAATGACCTTTTTGCTCTTCTATCCAGCTTCGTATAGCTCCAACAGAAGGGGAAAATGGTAATTTCACAAGTCAAATGACCTTTTTTGACTTTTGTATACGCTTCGTAGGGACCTCTACGCTACGTATAGGTTCTGATTTAAATTAGGGAAACCCCTACGCAGCTCTGTTCTTCCCCAAACCAAAAACACACACAATACACAGACATACGAAGGCAACTACGTATAGGCAACCGTATACACGCGAATTCGAAGTATAAACCAGGTATTTACTCAACCTATTTAACTAATTTTGATTTTTTTTAGTATTTTATCCGTAAATCAGGGGTGTATCTTAGGTAAATTAGGGTTTACAGTGAATTAGGGGTGTTTGTTTGATTGTTGTGTGAAGTTTGGGGGGGGGGTGTTGTTCTTGGTCGATTGATGTTCTTGTGTGTGTGAATTAGGGGTGTATCTTAGGTAAATTAGGGTTTATACTGTATCCACTGTGGATCTTAAATGGTAGAGGGTGACTTAATACTTTGATGTTCTAAAATTTTGTGTATAAACAAATTAACAGAAGTATAAAATAAATCTTAAACATAGAACTATCTGAACCGGATTCTTCAACGAGTAGTTCCTAGACAGCGAATTTGACTACACCAATTAAACAAAGTAGAACGGTTAGAGTTTGTGTATTAGAGTTTGAATATTCGAAGAGAACTCTCTTGTCTTCTAGGATACAAGAGCATAAACTTTTACTGCTTGAGATGCCTCACGCACCTGAGATATAACCGGGCTCTATTTTGTTTGTTGAAAAGAAGAAAAGAAAGCGGTGGCAGGAATAATTAGATAGTACCACTATCTAATATTTGAAAAGCGTTTTTGAGTCGATCACAGTTCTCAGTTTTTTGAAGTTAGAGGGTTTGTCATATCTCTTTAGTCGTGTCTTCATAAAATGAACCGACATACTCATTCTATTTTTAACTTTTGCTTAGTTATAACTTGCGATGTTAAGTGCTAACAATTTAAATCATATTATTTAAAATGTGTTTACTGACAGTCGCATTTATATCATTTCAAAGTTAAAATGTAGGATAACGTTTAGAAAGGCGTTTGCAGCCGTTTAAACGCCCTTTACGGCTGCAAACGCGGCCGCAAACGGCTGCGATTTCGCTGCCGTTTGCTGCTGTGTTTGCAGCCGTAAACGGGCATTTAAACGGCTGCCAAATCGCTGCCGTTTGGGGCTGCGTTTGCTGCCGTTTAAACGCCCGTTTACGGCTGCAAACGCAGCCGCGAACGGCAGCGATTTATACGGCAGCCGTTTGGGGTTGCGTTTGCAGCCGCAGAGGGGCGTTTCTCATGTATATTTAAAAAAAAATACATGAGAAAAAATATTTTTTTTTTAAACTTAAATTGTTTTTTTTTTTTAACAGAAAACTGTTCTTTTTAAAGATAAAATAATTTTTTTGGTTTTTCAGGACGAGAAAGATGGAGGAAATGGATATAGAACAAATTAATCCGGAGCAGGCACAGCGGCGGACGCGTCCACCAGCGGATCCTCTCGAGAATCACCCGTATTTGGAGTTTCCTCCGGAGTCCGACGCCGCTCTCCGTTGCGAGAAGCTTCGGAAGATGCATGTCGGTGAACATTTTGCGGTTTCTTGGAAAACCCTCCGGAAGCTCGCGGTTGAAGATTGGGCGCGGGAGTTTGTTACCCTTGATTCACCGTGGGATCTGCTGTTTGAGCTATCGTATACGCCGAGCTACAGGGAGATACTAATCGAGTTTCTGTCGTCGTTTGAGTTTCATCCTTCGTCGGCCCAATGAGGTTGTGGACCCCGCGCAGCCCCCTCCCCCGCCCGAGGTTTCTTTTCGCATGGCTGGCCAGGCGCGTTCTATGTCACTTGCATAGTTTACGGTGCATAGCGGTTTGTATACGGAGGCTGAGATCGCTACGGATCTTTATACGACGGTACGTTTAACACAAATTTTGTATTGTTATTATTATTATTTTAATATATAACATTTAAGATTTAATATTAATTTAATGTTTAATAAACATTCGTGTAAACAGGGGTTGGTAATGGTTGATAAACCCACGCTTTTAGGGTTTTGGGCTCAGATAGCGGACATCAATCATTGGGACCACCGACAATCCAAGGGGAGGGTTACGCTGATTAATGATCCGCTCTTCAGGTACGTTAGTTATTATTATCTTAATAATAGTTATTATTATTTAAATAGAAAATATATTTTTTTTAAACCTAAATTGTTTTTTTTTTCTAAACAGAAAACTGTTTTTTTAAACATAATTTTTTTTAAACATAATTTCTTTTTTAACAGAATTTTTTTTTAAACATAATTTTTTTTAATTATTTAGTCGAAGTCGAACCGTAAGACGCGTAGGTCCCTAACGAGCGTCGAAATAAGTTTGTTGTTAAAATATATTTTAACGACGATCTTATTTCGACGCTCGTTAGGGACCTACGCGACTTACGGTTCGACGTAGACTTACGGAAGTCGGTCTTCACATAAGCTATCGTGTTCACGATAAGTCTCCCTACCTATTTCTTCATGGAATAGTCTAATAACCGATTCCCACAGGGCGGTTCGATGTTGCGAATTTTCTATTTTAATAAAAAAAATTAATATATTACAAACTTATATAAAAAATAACCATTAATAAAAACAAAGGTTAAGAATACCTAAAGTTGAATGTTGAGATTGTTCAAACCAAACCCTCGCCAATGCAACTTCTTCAGCAACGACCCATTTTTGTTGTTTTCGTTTGGCGGTTTCAACTATTTTATCCTCCTCGGTTTTTTTCTTATGACTTCTCTTTTTGATGGGGTTCGATGCGGAAGGACCATCATTGGGTGGTTGAGTTTCGGGAACGGATTCGTTTTGTGAAAGGTTGATGGAGGTTGGTGAAAGGTCGATGGGCGATTGTGAAAACGGGGTAGGTATCGAATCGTCGGTGTGTGGGAAGTTAGTAAACACACGATTCCCGATATACGATGCATAACTCGCCATGTCGGGCATATGAGAGTGTATGAAAAATGGACGAGCTATTGGATGAGTGGGTGGTGGGCTAGGATTATTTTCTTGGAATCCATACGGGTTGCTCGGGTCAAAAGGACGGTTGTAAGGATGCATTTTTTCGTTTTGTAGAAGGAAAATTGAAGATGTATAGAAGATGTGGTTGAATGTGGTAAAAAATGGAAGAAAAATGTGAGTTTTATAGTGAAAAAATGGAAGAAAAAATTAAATTTTTTTAATATAGCCGTTGGCCAACGGCTAGCCCAACAGATCTTTTCTTTTGGCCATTCACAGCCCGCCATGTCAGCTCGCTTCCCTCGCCCCACGCCCGGCTTGAAAGCCAAGCCCCAAGGGCCACGCCCCAACCCATGCCCACCCGGGGTGGTGCCTTGGGTGTTTTCCCCCACCCCCACCCCACGCCCCAACCCAAGCCCCATACCCCATGGCCTTAGTACTAGAGCATCTACTAGAGCATCTGAACTAGGTGTTTTTATGGCGTTTTAACTAGGTATTTTCATGGCGTTTTTCTGAACTAAGTGTTTTATGGCATTTTCAACTGAGTTTTTTCATGGCGTTTTTCTGAACTGGGTGTTTTATGGCGTTTTTAACTGGGTATTTTTATGGCGTTTTTCTGAATTGGTGTTTTTATGGCGTTTTATTTGAACACCCAGTTCATGTGAGTAGGTTTTTTGACAATATTACCCCTTAGTGTAATTTAGCATCAATGCCACATGTCACCACCAAAAGCGTTCTCATCGTTCTCACACTTTTCACCGTTCTCTCTAAATCCTGACCCTATATATATATACATATATACATACATATATATATATGTACTGTTTGAAAGTGTGGTTCTAGTATACGTTGTCTTAACCGGGTCCACGATAGATAGCCCTCTAGTACAATAGATCCTCAATTTAAACCTCCAAATGAGAAACCTCTTTTACCCAGACTCGAACTTGAAAAATGGAGTGAAAAACTTATCGGGATCCACCATAGGTGGAACTTAAATACCTGTAGTCACCACTAGAGCACTAGTGATGGTTAAATATATTATTTAATTAATAGGGTAACTTTGTAGAAATGTAAACAAGTTTGACCATTGTTCTAATTAAGCCATTGAAACTTTTTTTGTATATCTAAAGTCATTGAAGTTTCATATAGTATTCTAATACTATGTAATTATAAGGTTACTAATGATTATGTGTCAGGTTTCATCAACTTTTTTTAATATTTATTAATGTAAATAATACAAATATGATATGGATTTTGAAATTAATTTTTTAAATAACACTTTTATTCTAAAATCTATAAAACTAGAAGAGTAACCCGCCGCGATGCGGCGGGAGGCTAGACTTATATTTACATTAAGCCAGTTGTGATTGAGTTACATTCGTTAGGTTAGATAGATTAGCTACAACCAAGAGTTTGTGTCCAGGTTTGTACATATGTTATAGTTGCAACTTAGGTTACTAACAGTAAGCCATGATAGTTACATAAGTTGCACAAAAGACTATTCCTAGAGGACATGGCTTGCTTAACTACTACCTACAGTTGCGTTTTTTCTACTTGGCAACTGTACAAAAGGTCGTCAACGTCCATATCATTCCCCGTGCCCCATGCGTCCCTTCTTTGAAGTGTTGCTGTTATCTGGGATGGTAAAAAGGTTGGTTAGTAAGGTTTGTGTAATAAGATATGTGAGCATTAATTTAGCGAAGCATTAATTAGCTTAAGATTACAATAAAAAATCCAACGCACTAACTTAAGATAAATACACCTGCTTTAAGCTTATTTGTCCAAAAAAAAGTATATGCAAACTTTCTATATAATCTATTGGTTATGGGCTAACAAAATGCTAGAAATTAACGGGCTACAAAAAGCCTAAAACGAACGGACTTCTTAAGCAATCCATGGACATCAAGTGGTGTTGAGTTTGTTATGTTTACCTGGTGATTCGTCTAGATGGCGCTTTTGTTGGTTAAGCTTGGGGTTGGGTGTTTTTGGTGGAGGAGCGCCCATGTGTTGCTGCTGAATGTTGTTAGTTGATATATGCACAACAGGAGGATCCGAAACATTGGTGACGACATATTGTTTCCCTCTAACAGATATGTGCATTGTTTTTGGTTTTCCAATCATGTCGTGGATTTCCTTTGGTAGCATTTTAGGATCTGTGTAGCCATTGTTTGTCATCATTTCAGCACAAGTTGTTTTCAGCAAGGCGACCATTCCTTCATCAAAGAATGTAACCTCTTATGACTTGACATCTATACACTAAATAATGTAGCCTCTAAAATAATAAGGAACCACACCAAAACCCGGAAAAAAAATCAACATAAAGCTAAAACATAATTTAACTATACAAGAAAAAAGACGCACCTGATTAGCAGTAATATTAGCAACCTAAAGATAAGAAGGCTACTGCAAGAGAACGTATGAGCATAGATTAAGAAGTGTTTAAATATACCATCAATCAGCATGTTAGACAAGCGTAAAGACGGCATAAATAATAAGAACATACAAAAAAATAGTAATAGTTTAAAAATGATAAGAAAGATGATAAGTACTTAAGTAATATGCGAAGTATGTATTAGGACTTTTCAAGTGCTCGTCATGATCTATACTTTTGGTAGTCATATGAGTCAAAGTAGGTATTAGAACTTTTCAAGATGAACTACAACTTTTTACAAAGAAGAAAGCACCACACGAATTATCAGTTAAGTACAAATAAGTAATAACAATAAAGCATTTTTTTTCTTTAGCCCAACTTATCACTTTTTATATTTAAATTTTTTAAGGTCAAAGGTATACCCACCCGAAGCCGAGTGGGCGGGCGCACCACTACAAACAGAAGCTAAAAGTAAGAAATAAGCATAAAAAAAGAGATAGAAACAGCAGCATATCTCGATATCCAACATACAATTGTGCTCTTATTAAACCTTTTCCCAATTGTCTGTTATCCAATTGACTCACCAGATTACGTAATATAACATGTGAAAAAATATTATACAATATTGCAAATGATGATCGCTTTTTTGTCCACATTTATATAAACAGTTGCCCTGTCACTACTAATATTGTCAAATAAAACAACTTTTAAACTTAAAAAAATAGTGTAATTCTATAAATATTAGATTTTACATACAGAAAGAGTTATCATCAAATTTTCAAACACAAAATCTTTGTCTTTGTATGATGTTCATTAAAAATGAAAGTGTAGCTCCAAATCTCTTGATTAAATAATATATCTAATCCTAGCTATATACAGGAAAAAGAATGTAATAGCTAATCACATGCTAGGGAATAATCATCGGTCATGTAGGACCGGTTTTGACTCCGAAACGATTGCGAAACGAACGTATAACGTGCGGAATCCGTACACGAACGCGACTTAACACACGTAACGTAATATAAACGTGATTCTTTAATAAATCTGAAATCGTACAAGAACCGTCACTACTAGAAAACATGGTTTTTGTCATGTAATTTTTGGTTACAAAATGGTAGCAATTTCTTTGTTGTCACCAGTTTGCCACCGAAAATACGGTGACAAAAACACCCGTGTCAATTGCCCTATTGCCACCAAATAGCCACCATTTTTATATTTTGCTACCTTATTTTTACCACCACAAAATTGGTCAAAATTATTTGCCACCGCTACGCTCCGCCTTGTTTGCCACCGAGTTTGCCACCATTTAGCCACTGTTTTGATACCATTTAGACACCTATATTGCCACCATTTAGCCAAATATTGCCACCATTTAGCCACTATTTTTTACACAATTTGCGAGTTTTGATACCATTTAGCCACCGATATTGCCACCATTTAGCCAAATATTGCCATCATTTAGCCACCATGTTTTTCACAATTTGCGAGTTTTGATACCATTTAGCCACCGATATTGCGACCGAGTTGTGACCGCCTTGGTATAGTTATTTGCTACCATTTACTGATTACTGGAATATTGGTTTGGTTTGGAATATTGGTTTAATTCAGGTTTTTTTTTCTCCCTGCTATTTTCATCAAAATACATATCAATAAAGCTACAAATAATATAAAAAAAAGTCTAATAAAATCCCAAAATTATATAAAACATCTCGTTTTCAAAAGCATATACAAATACCAACTAAAACATAAAATAACTAAAATTGCCCTAATAAGATAAACATCTAAACATTCAAAACCAAGTGTTTTATAACCTATCTTCGATGTAGCTGTTAACATAGCTTCAATTTGTGACACCCTATCAAGCATAACATCTTTATCCACCTTATTTTTTTCTTTTTCAGCCAACAACCCCGCAATAATTCTATTAAACCTTTCTTTTTCTTCATCTTTCTCCTTAACGAGCTCCTTGATAACTAAGTTCAACTTTTCAATCTACAAAACAACCAATAAATAGAATCAAGAAATCAGAATTTAACGAAAAGTAATAATGGGTCAAGTCGGTTGTAAAGAAAACAAAATACAATTGTGAGCTACAAGTCAAATGCTAGAAGCTAAATAGCACGTTCCAGTTTGTTTACAAATTAAGAAGAAAATTATACTAATTTTAAAAACATTTTTTGTTGGAAACAACCCGTAAAGAAGGTGTAATCAAATCAATATGAAATTCCTTAACATTCTCACTAATTTAAGAGCATCAAACCTAACAATAGAAAATAAGCATCGCAAACCAAACAAACATAATAACAGTGGGAAATGATACAAATGCACAAAAGTTATTAGTCTAAAAGGATTAAAAATACCTCAGGGTCTTCCGAGTTCAGTGACCAAGGCTAGGCAACAACTCACTAGTCGAAAAAGACACAGCTAGTCTTGGGATCAAGGCTTCTTTCCTTTGCTATGTAAACACGGATCACTACCATTGCCCAACCCATACACTTTTCCTTAATATTTTTTAAGTTAAAAAGAAACTAACAAAATATCAAAGTTTTACACAAACATTTTATCAAACAGGTTGTACACATCACCAATAAACAAATACATTTGGGCATCTATTCGTATTCGTCTTGTTGTTTAGTCGTGAAATGACCATTCACTTCACAATAATTCAATAACAACAACTCAGTGATGTAACTTTAACCTAACTTATAAATACAAACAGAAGCCCTAAATGTTCACATGATCATCACAAACTATGCAATAAGTCAATAACAACTCAGTGACGTCACTTTGACCTAATTCGAAGATAATTTCGATTCAACTGAAGGTTTGTTCAAATCGTTCATCGAAGCTAATTTCGATTCAGCTGACGGTTTCTGCAAGATCTATACGTTGTGAATGGGAAGAGATGAGAGGATGTACCTTGCGTTTCCATTTGAGAGCTTCAGAACTGGAGGTATCAGATGGATGGAGGATGAGAAGTTTCAGAAGTTTTGTTCACGAGCTTAGAACGAAGAAGAGCCATTGCTAGAGCGAGCTTCAACGGTTCATCTGAACCGGCGGTGGTGGTGGTTTGCATATTACCGAATCTGAAGAAGAGTCATTGCATAGAAATCGTAAAAAGGTGACTAACAAATATCACAACAATACAAGGAATATTTTGCATACTACTGTATCTGAATTGCACATTTGCATTACGGAACAGAAAGATACTTACCGTTTGCTTGTAATGTAGTGCACATTTTCCGCACTAAATAAGCCGTGATGCGCGTGTATAACTAGATTTTCTTTGATTTAGTTCCTTCTTCGAACCAAACTCAGATCTTAATCATCAAACTGAAACTAATTCAGATCTGATCATCGATTCAAAATATTCTTTCAGCCGATTTAAACATACATGAAACAGATCTGACATCGATGTTCTGATTTTGTTCTTAAAAAAAAAAACTAAAACTAATCGAAACAATCAACTGAATTCACAATCGCTGAAACAATCACCGAAACTGATTTCACTAAAATCAACACAAACTAATCGAAACAAAATATTTTTAATCAAATGAAGTAAATTAGCTACTAGAATACCTCTGCCTCATTTTCAGATTCACTGTTTGCGTCGATCGACTTCTTGGCATGTCTTTTCTTCCAAAGCCATGTTTTTTTGGTCCATAATTTGCTGCTCTGGTCACAACAATCCCACACAAATCAAATAAACACAAACTAAAGCCAAAAAAACAAAGTAAGGATTTTTGAAAGAATTACTCTGGTTAAGAGAAGGCTGCATTTTTACCAGGAAACACTGGTAATTTGCTAAAGGAAAAGTGGGATTCTAACTTAAAGTTGAAAAAATAACTACAAATATATAAAGAATGAAAAAATAATTACCACTGGCACCATCTTGATGTGTTCTTATCTGCATGTGCAGTCTTTCAATAACGCAAGGAAAGTTCTTGCACATTTCATTTCGATTCGAAACGGTACTGGTCGAAACGGTACGGGTCAAAACGGTTCGCGTCGGTTCAAAACAATACGGGTTGAAATAGTTCGCGTAGGTTCGAAACGGTTCGCGTTGAAACGGTTCGCGTTGAAAAGGTACGGGTCGAAACGCTATTGCTATTGAGTTGAAATTACTAAACTAGTTCATGAAATACCTTCAATGACCCTCATTCCCTCAACAACTCTAGCCATGATGAACAATGAGTGAAGTTGGCCTTTGTAACTGTAATGGCAATAGTCTCTCTTGTGTAAAATTGACCCAAACTAACAGCTACTATAGTCTAATAAAATTTTGTTGAAAAGAGCTTATATAGGTTAACCCCCCAGTTCCTCTTCTACATTGTTAAAAGAAACTTAAATCATTGTTTAACACTCATGGCTTGAAGAAAAAATAAACCAACATAAAAAAATGTCTTACATGGAGTAAAGTTATAATAAGCTCATAATCTAATAGGAAAAAAGAGGAAATACATCTTGAAGAATGCAAAGTTAACCGTCTATTTGCAAACAAGAACCTCTGAAAATTTATAAATAGAGTAAAAGCATCAAAACAAACAAAACACAAAGAAAATTAAAAATATAAAAAACACAACAGACCATGGATTGCCATGCTTGCAGCTAGTGACCTAAAATGGATTAAATATCAAAACTAGTGAATTAAATACTCATAACAACAAAATTAGTACATGTAAAAGATCAAAACTTGGGACTGGAAAATTGGGGCAGAATAGAATTAGTGGCTTGTGGGCTAGGGCAGAACAAAACTACGAACGAGCATAGACTGCATATGATGTGAAAAATGAGTCAACATCCATTTCACATTGTCATTCCATTCATTAGAAAATTAACAAAATTGGGACCATAATTAACCATAATCAAAGCTAAAAACATGAATTTACCTATTGATTGAGGTCGACGTTAAACTCGTAGAATGTGACGTGAGCAGCGGTGATTAAGATCTCCTCGATGTACGGATCCATCCTCTCGAGGACAGTGAGATTGAGGATCTTCGTGCTGTTTTGGTCCAGATTGTGCATTAATTTTCCAGTCTGAGACATTTTGGATGGTGAATTAGGGTTTCAGATCGATCGAAGTAATCTAATTGAAACCCTAAACCCAGGTGGAGGATGATGAGAGAGACGTCTTTTTGTGTGTTTTTTGATCGGGTTATACATAATTAATTGACTTTTAAAGCACGCACATCCACTAAAAAAATAACCCGTCTATTTGAATTTTCATATTGTCACCGATAAAATGGTCACAATTAACAAATATATTTTTATTTTTTATGCTTTTGCGTATTTTTCCCAAAAATAGCCACCGAAAATAAAAAGGTGGCAAAAATTGCAACCACTTTGCTACCGTATCATGATAAATACACCTATTTTAATTTTCGTGGCAAATCGGTGGCTAAATTTGCTACCATTTTTTCGGTAGCAAATTTTGGTCACAATTGCCCAATTTTCTAGTAGTGCGTGAATCACCTAGAGCACTTTCTCTCTCTACTTTCTCTCTCTAAGCACCAAGCTCCAAATTCTCTAAAATGGCAAAAGGTTCTAATTCTTAAGTCTAAGGCTCTATTTATAGGCACAAGGCTTTTAATGAGATTTCTCATTATTACAGAAATGCCACCTTGCCTTTTTGTCTAGATATCTCTAATATTACAATATAAAGTCTAGTATTCTTCATTTTCTGCTACGATTCTGATTGACGGAGGCTATAGACACATACTGCACTAACAGACTCCCCCTTGGATATTGCCGCAGTCAATCTCGTAGCGTCTTGTCTTTTCTCTTTCACGAACAGAATCCCCATGGATCTGTTTTCAGACTCAGTTGCTCTTTCTTTCCTTCAAACTCCTTTTCTTTAGGCTCCCCCTTTCGTCAAGCTTCCGTGCTTTTGGGATCGACACCTGGCTTTCCGGGTACAAGCTCCTCCTTGCTTTGAGCTCGTCTTCAGACTCCCCCTTAGACTCAGCTTCCGGGATCGTAGTCTGGACTTTTCCTGCAATCACTCATACAACTATAAGTAACAACATTTTAGTCTTCCAGATATCGTAATCTGACAATTCAATCTTCTCAAAATTACTTCTCATGAATTTGGTAGTTTCATCGAATCGTATCGGAAACTAACTCTATAACAATATAAGCATCCAAATCCCCCACAGTTAATCATCCAAGTCCAAATTAATGACCTTGGAGATATCACAAACTGTTTTTGATTTTTGATTTTAAAACGTCAAGTTTCAAATTAATGAACTTGTTTTATTTTCAGAAACACAATCAGCTTACTTAAATTTTGAAACTCAGCACTCAGACATCCGTTGTCGAAAATAAAGCAGAAATCAAAATCTTTTTGTATTTTCTGAAAACATAAAGCAGTAAAGAAATATGTACAAACATATTTACAGATAATATTTTTGTTTGAGTATGCGTCAGAGGATCATATCAGTTTATGACAAGTCACAAGTACCGTTGAGCTTAGTTACACAGTAAGTATTAAACAATTCACTTAGATTGTCGATATACAGATCCACTTAAATTTTCACACAAAGTTCAACTGATTCAGGATACGAATTAGGTGTTTTAAGAACTTAAACTCATTCATGTGTCCCACCTCTTGAATATACTCCCGTATCCAGAATCCCAATAATCAGTCTTACAGGTGAGTATACTACAATGATATCTGTATATAAATTAGGTATGCGAGGGCCGAGGGATCTCAGGTCGATACTTCCGTATACGCAGAGAGATATCAGCTTCGACTTTTCGGTGTGTCCCCTTTAGAGGATCTTTTTGCTTACAACAGCAGCATTTATCAATTTTATTGTTTCAGCATGCTGAGGGTTTAATGCTGTGTTTCAAGCATTGCAGCAAGTATTAGCCAAGGACTAGGTCAGAACTACCGTTCAGCAGAAGTCCCGGAATAATACCCCAGACATCATTGAGTATAAAGACCTAGTATATCAGATTATGAGACCTTTCAAACGAGATTTCAGGGGTTACCTATATATCCAAGTAGTGTTCCCCACGAAATAAGTAAGTTTGAATTTAGGTTTATATCCCGAAAAAGTTTACTAAATGTATAAAAATCTATCGACACATCCACGGTGAGATCGTTTAACACATTTAAACTTTCCATTTTTTAGCGTACTGTAACTGTCAACTGATTTACTATCATTTCCTCTTTTTACGCAAAACTCAGATTTTAAATTTTTATCATGTTTTTGACTTTTTCAAATTTTCAAATGTTTTTGTATTTTCTAATGACAATTTTTCTCCCCCTAAAATGCAAAATCATTTAAAGAAAATTTGACAACCAACACTGATAGCTTTGTCTCGCCATCCATTTTCTGCTAAAAGTGCTCTGATTTGCAGAAAATATAACGTACCCCCATGATTTACAACCCATTGATTTTTACAGTTTGAAAACCGTTTTTCAATCTGATGAACGTAATCATGTTTGTTCAACCGTGAGGGTTTCGGCGTATTTAATCAACATACAATCAAAACAAAATTAAAAACAACATATTTTTGGTTTTTCAAATTTTAACAAACTAAAAACATATTTTTGGTTTTTAATTTTTCAATTTTTAGGATTTTGAAAATATTGTTTATTTATGTACAGAAAATACTCAAACTAAAATCCCTGTTCAACCAAACCAGGGTCCTGCAACCTCTTCCTGTGCCAGGTTGCTCCAACTACTATTCTCACAGTCTTCAGCTTCGTTGAGCACCTGCACATTCAAACTTTATCAATCATTTGAACAATTTAGCCCAGGTCTGTTGGACCTTAGGCATTTCAACACAATAATGTTCATTTAATTTTGGAAACTCTTTGTCACTTAAAACGTTTTCAATTTTGACTTCAACTTTCTCATCTTTTACTGACACTTGTTTCTTAGCACTCCACATTTGACCTTCCGGAGTACCTCTTTTGTAAAAGTTTGTCTCTTTTTGAACCTTTTGATTTTGAATAACATTTTTAGGTTTCCAAAACTCTTGAGGTTTTGTCATATCAACAGATATTCTCCAACTCTGTGTTGTTCTTAATCTGGGTGTGTGAGAATTCCAGGTCTGTCTTGAATCGAACCTGTTCGGGTTTGATTTCCAATTTTGATTTGAAGCAAACTTGTTTGTATTGTACCTCCAAGTTTGTTTCGAATCAAATCTGGTTGACCTTGATTTCACATCCTCAGATTTCTGTTTTTCAACATCAACAGGCTTTGGATTTGGACACTTTCGTGCAACATGTCCAATTTGATCACATTTAAAACACACTTTCTTTGAAACGTCCTTGGCCTTTTGTTGTTTCTTTTTCATAGCATCAAACTCCTCATTAGACTGTTGTCCAAATTTGAGTTTTTCCTCTTCTTTCAAGCTTTTCCCTTGAACAAAATTCATCTTTTGTTGCAAATCCTGTTTTTCACTTTGATTCCAATTCCGTTTCTTTTTATAACCCAAACCAGCCTTCATGTTTTTCTTCTTAAAACCAGGTTTGTTATAAAAAGACTTATGACCTTTACCAGCATACTTTGGAATCTCAGACTTCTCAATCTCAATCATTTTAAAAACTTGATCGACCTTCTCTGAAATCACATTCTGAATCGGGAATACAACATCTAAGAATAATTTGTCCGATCCAATCATGGTATAAACCAATCCTTTTGAATCATCATTCAAATTTTTCTCAGATTTTGTGTTTTTCAGATAACCATCATAAAGATTTCCTTCATCTTCATCCTGTGATTCAGACTTACCTTTTGTAGACTCATCTTTCAAAACACTTTCAACAACCTTACTTACCACCTCTGAATCATTAGCATCATCAGATTTGGAGTAAGTCACATCGATACTTTCAGGTAACTGGTCAGCTATGTTCAAACCCTTTGCCACCTTTTCCTCATCATAAAAAGTATAATTGTTTCTCAATGGTGGTGGTACCTGATGAAATTCTGAACCAATACCCTTTTTGCAATTTTCAGTATCTTTGTCATCTGGTGTGATGTTGAAAATGCGTTCAAGAATGTACGAAGAATTATGATAACTTTGAAGTTTTGTAACAACCTTTTCTTTTTCAGCCAAGACTTGTTTAAGACTAGCAATTTCATCAACACATTTGTTCAATTCAATTTGCTTTTCTTTAAACTTTCTTTCATACATTTCTTTAGTGACTAAAGTTTCTGACAATCTTTGATCAAAACTTTTGACTTGGCTTTTCAAAGTATCATAAGCTTCTTGTACTCTCTGACTCGACCACTTTAAAGAATCATACTGTTTTTGTAAATCTTGAAATTTAGATTCTTTTTCAACACAATCGACACATTTTGCTGAACACAGTTTTCTATACACATCATTATCTTTTTCAAGATCTTGACACTTCTGTGTTAGCTTTTCGACTTTTAATTTCAACATTTCTTCTGTTTCAACCATTTCTTTACATTTTATTTTGAAAACATTTTCAAATTTGGTTGCTTCAATTTCTTTAACTTTTATGATGTCATCTTTTTGAGTACAGGCTTTGCACATTTCTATGCAATTCCTGCACTTGTTTTCATTTTCATCAATCAATTCAAAATTCGGTAAATCAGAAGATTTTCTAACCTCAGTAGCATTCAACACCAGTTCTTCTGTTTCAGCTTTCTGATCTTGCTCTTTGTTCTCCACTTTTTCTTCTTTCTGAGCTTCTTCATTCTTCTGTTCTTTTTCAGCTTTCTGTTCCTCTTCAGCAGCAATCTTCACAATAGTCTTTACTTCTTCAATTCTTCTTCTTTTCTCTTCTTCATTTCTACCACCTTCGGTAGACTTGCTTCACAAACCTCTCTTATCTTCTTCTCCAAATCAGGCAAATATGCTTTATTAGATAACCTTCGTGTGTTGAACGTAGCCTGCCTTGGAACCAAATTTATTACAGCTTCGAAATCCACCTTTGATGGGTCAACAACTGGATTAACCCGTGGATCCATATAACATTCCAACTCTTCATTCCATCTTTTTGCTCTCTGGGCTTCTTTGAATGGTTCGTTTAATTTTCCAATTTCCCATCTTGCATAATCTGCTTTCCAATATCTATCAGGATCAACCTTACTGCTTGACATCTTCAAATACAAGAAAGCAATCAAAACAAACAAACTATCAGTTTTAAATGGATTGAATACGTGAAAGTATGTGTTTGTGAAATCAATCTAAGACTCGTTGTCGAAGATTCACGGATTCGCTCAATGTATTTCGGGTGAAATCACTATGAATGATCCGGAAAATGGACAAATGTGACACGTCCTTTGAATGGGCTTAGAATAACTTGGGCCTAACAAATCTTCAAAACTGATGAGCTATCAATTCCTAGAAATCTGTCAATGGGCTGATTGATAATTAATCAGATCATGGGTTTCACTTGACTCTATTAACAACCAAACATGATTGGGCCAAAATTCTGAATTTACATGCCAAATTGTTTATCTCAATTCCACTGAGCCGACAAATAACAAATCAACTCGAATTCAATAGGGCCTTCTGTATGGACTTATTAATATTCAACAAACTGTGATTGGGCCGCAATATCCATCAAATGGTCAAACATGTCAGTTGTTCACATGATAGTAATAGCAGACAACAGAATTTTTAACTATCGCCTTCACATTCAGCCGACAACTTTAACACTTCACCATTCAATTTCACATGTACGTTGATTTTAATATCTTGATATACTCAATTCACAACCCAATGCTCATTTGACCTTGAACTCCACTAAACCGACAACTTGATATTTGATTGAGCAGCCTTTTGAATTTATAAAAATCACATGTTCCAATAAACGGTGCTGACAAAATCTGATATTATCAATTTATTGAATCTTTAATATGTATTGGGTTGTCCACACTATCGCTTGATTGGGCCGTTCAATTAAAGTCACATGTAATCTGATATCAATCTTTTAATTTGATTGAACCGAGACACTATATCGACAATTCACATGTGCCGACAACTGAACAATCACGAGAACACTTTCAAACTGTAACCACTTCAAAAAGAAAACACTCCTCAAACTGACAGGAATCTTCAAACGGTCAGGTGCTTGATTTCAAACTGTCACGTCCTCAAACGGACAACTCTCAAACTGTCATGGTTCAAACGATCAGGTCTGTTTCAAACTGTCATGTGCTTGATTTCAAACGATAGTTCAAACGGCAAACATTTCAAACGATCAGTTCAAACGACAAACATTTCAAACAATCACTTCAAACGATAGTTCAAACGGTCAGTTTGTTTTCAAACGATAAGTCCGATTTCAAACGATATGTGAATTTTCAAACGATTGAGTCAATTTCAAACGGGAGGGTCACTTTCAAACGATGTCGGACACAAAAGCTCAGATTTCTCCTAAACGGCTAGGAATTAGGATCTGAAACTTGATAGGGTTATAGATCAGGTGTTTTCGCACAACATATCAAAAATTCAGACAAATCGGACCGTGAAAACAAGTTCAATTTGACTAAAAACCGTGAAAAATGTAAGAAATAGGTAGAAGATGAAAAAATAGATGAAATCCAATCTGAATCGGCTGAAATCTGGTACGAAAACGATGTGTTTGATCAAGCAATCGAGCTCCTAGCTTTGATACCACTTGTAGGACCGGTTTTGACTCCGAAACGATTGCGAAACGAACGTATAACGTGCGGAATCCGTACACGAACGCGACCTAACACACGTGACGTAATATAAACGTGATTCTTTAATAAATCTGAAATCGTACAAGAACCGTGAATCACCTAGAGCACTTTCTCTCTCTACTTTCTCTCTCTAAGCACCAAGCTCCAAATTCTCTAAAATGGCAAAAAGTTCTAATTCTTAAGTCTAAGGCTCTATTTATAGGCACAAGGCTTTTAATGAGATTTCTCATTATTACAGAAATGCCACCTTGCCTTTTTGTCTAGATATCTCTAATATTACAATATAAAGTCTAGTATTCTTCATTTTCTGCTACGATTCTGATTGACGGAGGCTATAGACACATACTGCACTAACAGGTCATTGACCCATACAGGCGTGCAATGGGTATAAATCATCCGAAATTAACTGCAATCAAGTATTATTACTTTGTTAGTGAAAAGAGGTTTAATCAGTGAAGCAACAGGTAGAGCGAAAATGAATATTACTGGTCCATCACCTATTGTTCCATTTGTAATAGTGAATGTTCTTGTACTAATAATCTTCAGTCCTATGGTACAAAACATAGTCATGATTCCTATTTTATTGATACTGGTCATATACTTTTTTTCTTCTTTCTTTTCTACCCAGCATACTTCGGCGAATTCTATTTATATCCATTAATCTATACGTGAGAAGTTTTTTGCTACCCTCTGCCAGACAGGACATGATTGAAATACACACCCTCTGCCAGACACTTCATAATTCGTTTTCCCCACCCTCTGCCAGACCCTTCATAACGTCGGGTGGCTTTTATTCGGGTACGGTTAAAAAACACACCCTCTGCCAGACAGGAGATGATTGAAATACGCATCAGCTGTAATGAAGTTATGTCCATTAATCTATACGTGAGAAGTTTTTCGCCATAATGGGCCGTGGTGAATATCGTTCACCCAATTCGTTTTCGGGAAAGTAGACCGCAATGCGCACCAAGAAACAACTTCAACAAATTTGATAGAAAGTTATGTCCACCACCATAATAAGCCTAACACTGAATGAGTAACCTCTGTATGAATTTATCTACGTATTCATAAACAAAGCATTTTTTTTTTGTAAGTAAAACTGTTATTTTTAAGGTTAAGGACTAGGAGTGCATCTTGTATGTTTGAGTGCAAATATATTTCTTATGCCTGTAGGACTATGAGAGTTTAATACATTATGGTAATGTGTAGGTGATGCCAAACGTCTGGATCAAGCATCACGATGCATATCTTTCTCATCTTGAAGCAGCCGTAAAAACGCAGTTAGTACAACGCAAGAACGCGGTTCCTTTCTGGTCCGATTGTACTACCGAATTGTGCGAGACTTGTCGTGTTTCATGAATCCTAAATTTGAGTAAGGTACTCATTAAGGGGGTTTTGGACCAACCCAACCCGACCCGAAACCCGCTCCGACCCGATACCCGTTCTGACCCGAACCCGTTCCGACCCGAACCCGTTTTAACCCGAACCCGTTTCAACCCGAACCAAAACAACCCCTTTTTTAATCGACCCGAACCCGTTTTGGCCCGAACCCATTTTAACCGATGACCCGACCCGACCCAACCCGACCCGTTTGCCAGGTCTACTTTTTATATTCAATTTTTTTAAAGTCAAGGGTGTACCCACCCCAAGCCGAGTGGGCGGGCGCACCCCTACTTTGTTTTCACTTTGTAGGCATGCATATAAGGAACTAAGCATGATGTTAAGACGCGATGACATGGGGAACACCATGCTGCGCATAGTGGCGCCGTTGGGGGTGCCCCTACTCCCTACTCGGGATGAAGACATTATCCGCGACAAAGCCATTGTGATCTTGTTCAAGGGCCGTTGCTAATTCCTGTCTTGATGATGTTTTTTCACCTAAAGTTTTGAACTTTAACGGTTCGATTATCATAAACGAATCTTCCCCATTTCCATTACCCTTCAGTTTCTTTTTCTGAAGTTGCTTTAAATGAGATACGCATCATGTAACTCAACCCCGCTAGTCATCTTCAAAGCTTCTTTTAAAGACTTTTTAGCTTCATCGGTCTCACCAGCACCCAACAACGACACTGCTGATGTGTGTAAAATGCAACATATAAATTACATCAAATGAGGCATAAAACTAACCCTTTTTTAGTACTAATATTGGAAAAAGAGTGTTTTTGTCTTCCTTTTGTATTTTCAGGATTAAATGAGCTCAAAAACGCAAAAGAAGCAAAAAGACAGCTAAATCCAACATAAATACAAGAAAAGGAACATTAGTGGATTGCCCGAACCCTCAACGGCACCTTCCAAAGCAAAATAGAGAAAACAGAAGGCTGAACACGCCCCGTGCTCAGCCAGCACGGGGTCGTGCCCAAGAAGCAGCAGAAAAGACAAACCTATAGAAGCTTCTATTGCCCACCACGGGCCGTGCTCAGCGGACACGGGGGCGTGCCGAAAGTACTGCAGGCGCATTAATTGTAATTGCGAATTACAATTAATGAAGAGAGAGAGTGTCAGACGGGCACGGGGCCGTGCCCAGCGAACACGGGGCCGTGCCCAGGCCTCTGTTCAGCCTATAAATAGGAGTGCTTGGTTTCATTGCAACTCATCCCTTGGCACACCACCTCTCTCACACTTCATCCACCACCCACCACCATCACAACACCATCATCCACCACCATCATCCATTGTCCATCATAGAGTGTGTGAGTCGTCTCGGGATCCAAGATTGATCGTAAGAATTCTTGACAATCAAGGCCATGTTTGCCTAAGTCTCTTACATCACTTGGTGAAGACAAAGTGTCTAGTATAATACTTTTTATTTCTAATCTTTTGCACTTTTTATTTGGTTTTGTATTAATGACTTTAATAACTAGTTACTTATGTTGAAGGTGATCTTTCCTTATCGTTTGTCCGTGGTGTCTTGGCATTATTTTACTGTCTATATAAAATAAAGGATTTTCACCATTCATATCTCCACGGTCTATATGGAGGTATGTTGGCTACCTGGTCGGGGGTTAAGGGAACGGTTTGGTAAAGGTCTTGCCATTGTTCAGCGTTTAGAGGTCCTGCAATGGACCTGGGTCAAATTTAGTAGGACCTCCTTCAATACTTCACGGTATTGGATGGCGGGGGTCCAAACTCTTTGATCCCCTCATAAGTTAACTACTATTAATACTATAACCCGGCTATTTAGGACTGTATCCCTGCTGACTCAGACTACTTAGTCGAGGGTAACGTCACCGCCAAAAGCGGGGCCTACCACAATACTGCATTAATAACTTAATTCATTATCTTCCAATAATCCACCCCTTTAGGATTGTATCCCTGCTGACTCAAACTACTGGGGTGAGGGTAACGTCACCTTCAAAAGAGGGGCCTACTACAATAACTAAGATAATCTCTTAATTATGTGCAAAAGTGCGGAAATAATCAAAGGTTATACTAGATACGAGTCGGAACCAAGTGATTCATCTTGTCTATCTGTTTTTATTTTATTTTTATTTTCAGCATTTTAGTTAGTTTTTATTTTTCTTAGTTTAAAACATTTTTCTAAACTTTTATTTTGGTTAGACGTTGAGGATAAACCGGTACTAAAAGCTCTTGTGTCCTTGGACGACCTCGGTATCTTACCAACGCTATACTACACTCAACGATGGGTGCACTTGCCCATATGTGTGTTTAGTGTTAGTGAAATATCGTGTTTTATAAATTTAAAACTTGGCTAAAATAAGTGTTAAAAAGGGCTTAAAATATACACCTAAAATATACAACACTTTATCGCACATCAAGTTTTTGGCGCCGTTGCCGGGGACACAAGGATTTTAAGAAAGTTAGGAATCAACGGCCTAATCATCTTTTATTTTTCTTTTTTATTTTTTTTAGGATTTTCTTAGTTTTTCAGCTTCTGCAGAGCTCTGCACGGGCCGTGCCCAGCATCATCACTGGCAGTTTTTATTTTCTGAGTTACAGAGAGCTGAACACGGGGCCGTGTCGGTGCAACACGGGGTCGTGTCCAACTCCCAGTAACTGGGAATCCAGAAAACAATTACTGTATCTCTCAACACGGGCCGTGCTCACTGAGCACGGGGCCGTGGTAAACATTCTGACCAGCGTTCTTTTCTGTTTTTGTTGCAGGACTCGGAACCCAGGCGCCACATTTGAACCTCCTACGTAGTGCATGAGCTCCAGTTCTAGTAGAGACATAAAAGAACCCCTAGAAGAACCCGAGCGCTTTCTCAGAAAAAGACTAAAAGCTAAAAATCAAGAGAAAGCTTCGGGGGACCCACTTCCAATGGCGGACCAACGTACCCTCATGGATTACCTACGGCCTACCGTAGGCAATCTTGGCGCTGCTATCAATGCACCGAATGTCGAGGCCAACAACTTCGAACTTCGACCGCATTTGATACAAATGCTCCAAAACTCCGCAACCTTCCACGGGCTTGCGGACGAGGATCCCCATCTACATATTACTAACTTTTTAGAAATATGTGATACCTTTCGGATCAATGGAGCATCAAATGACGCCATCCGCCTTCGAATGTTTCCTTTCTCACTAAAAGACCGAGCCAAGGCTTGGCTTAACACCCTCCCAGTTGGATCGGTAAACACCTGGGATGAACTCGCCCAAAAGTTTTTGTATAAGTATTTCCCTCCTGCTAAAACGGCTAAATTAATGACTGAAATTAATACATACTCACAAGAGGATGGGGAATCCTTATATGAAACTTGGGAAAGGTTCAAGGAGCTTCTAAGAAAGTGTCCTCACCATGGTCTAGCGGTATGGCAACAAGTATCCACTTTCTACAATGGATTGTTGCCACACACAAGACAAACACTTGATTCAAGCTCCGGGGGACTCTTAGGTAATCGTCGCCCAAATGAAATATATAACCAAATTGAGGAAATTGCTCAAACCAATTTTCAATGCACACTCCCCGAGGTAATAATTCTATTGCCCCGGGCGCCCATAAGGTTGATGAAAGCACCTCTTTACAAGCCCAAATCGAGGCCCTCTCTTCAAAAATCAAAAGGCTAGAAATGACAAAAACGGCCTCGGTTATGGCTTGTGAAGGGTGTGGTGGGTCACATGAAAATTGGAGTTGTATGAAAGAATTAGATGAACAAACTGAAACGGTAAACTACATGGATAATAGACCTAGGCCGTCGGGTCCTCCAACGGGTACCTACAACCAAGGATGGCGTAACCACCCAAATCTTGGTTGGAGAGATCCCGGCAATAGTAGTAACCAACAAAATCAACGAACTAATTTTCAACAACCGCAAAATTTTCCTCAACAACAAGGTGGAAGAGAAAGGCTTGAAGATACTGTATCTCGCCTCATCTCTGACACTGAAAAGAAAAACTCGGATCGATTTCAACAATTGGAATCAAATTTCAGAAATCAACAAGCTAGCATTCAAAACGTTGAAAAACAATTAAATCAGCTAGCTCAAAATTTCTCCGAGAGACCGCAAGGCGCATTACCCAGTAATACCGAAACGAACCCAAAGGCACAAGTACATCTCATCACATTAAGAAATCGAACCGTGGGTCCCGAGGATGCTCCATTGTCGCCAAATGAAAGAAGCTATTCTAGTCAGCCTGTAACTCCTCCTGCGCCAGAAAAAGCTTCTACACCAAGTCAAGGGCCCACCAAGACTCCTCCAATCCCGTACCCCGGTAGGTTAAATCGTCAAAAGACCGATGAGCAATTCGCAAAGTTCGAAAGCTTACTAAAACAATTGCATGTCAATATTCCTTTTATTGAGGTCCTAACCCAAATGCCTAAATATGCAAAATTCATGAGGGATTTCCTCACTCACAAAAAGAAAATTGAATCATTGCAATTAGTTAACTTAGGCGAAGAATGCTCAGCTCTAGTACTCAACAAACTTCCACAAAAGAAAATCGATCCCGGGAGCTTCACAATCCCTTGTTCGATCGGGAAGTCCCCCGTCCGAAATGCTTTAGCCGATCTTGGAGCTAGCATCAACCTCATGCCCACATCAATGTTCAAGCGACTCGGCCTAGGAACAACAAGCCCCACAAAGATGAGCATACAACTCGCCGACAGATCCGTCAAGTTCCCACATGGTGTCGCCGAAAATCTGCTAGTCAAAGTTGACAAATTCGTCTTTCCAACCGACTTTGTCATCCTAGACATGGAAGAAGACACCGAGGTCCCCCTCATCCTCGGGAGGCCATTCCTAGCCACCGCCCAAGCATTGGTGGATATGAATGACGGAACTCTAACATTGAAGTTTGGGAATGAGGAAGTGAAATTTGAATGTGGAAAGCAAGTAGAGGAAGAAGATCCGGTCAACTACATGAAGGTCATAGACTCAAGTTTGGATGACGCTCTCCGACGGTGTAACATGGGATTCAACACATCCCACTTGGGTAGCATATGACCAGGCTTTGGGTCTAGCCAAGGACCCTTATAAACGTGGCGCACCATGGAGGCATTCCACGGAACTATCCTTAGTTTAATTTAGATTAATTTTTATGTTTTCTAGTTAGTTTAATTTTCAGGAATAAAACACACTCATGGTGGTAAAGGATGAAAAGGGGAACGAGAAAAATGATCCCATGCACAAGAACGAGGCAACCCGACAGTTTTCTCCCTTTCAGAAGGTTCAACACGGGCCGTGCCCAACCAACACGGCCCCGTGTCGGACCACCTGCAGAAAACGCCCAGTACAGGTAACTGGACACGGGCCGTGTTCACCCAACACGCCCCCGTGTCCAGACTTCTGTTCCTCTTATTTCAATTTTGTTACTGGCACTTAAACACGGGGCCGTGCCCGGATAACACGGGGCCGTGTTCAGTGCCCAGTAACACAAATTTTTGCTTTTTAAACACTATTTTACACATCTAATCAACCTAAAAATTTATTTTTGGGACACATTGAGGACAATGTGTAATTTAAGTGTGGGGGGGATGCTAAAACCTTGAATTTTGCAAGTCCTAAATACAAGCCTTACACAAAACTCTATTGGAACCGCTAATCACCCCAAATTTTTTCAAAAATTTCATTTTTTTTACTTGTCTAGGTTTAACTCGGGAAATTCAAGCTCTCAAAAAGGTTATATTTTTACAAATTTACAACCGATAGCGTAGTGATAAAAAGAACCAACATAAGAAAATTATGAAAAGGCATGACAAACTTATTTAAAATTTGATTATATATACTTGATCACACAAAAACCCATTCCCACAAAAGTGAGTTTTGAGCCTTTATTGAGCACTCAATTTCATACCATTTGACTAAATGCTCATTTTTCGTTTCTTGTGTGAATAGCCGCTTGGTTCTTACGACTCTAGAACTTGCCATGACAATACATTCCCGGTCCTTATCAACTTAAACCCGAGTAAGTAAATGATAGAGGCATTAGGACTAACCCTTTTTCATTTCTACACCATTATTTTTCTTTTTTTTTCACCACCTACCCAAAAAAAAAACCCCCCTAGTTAGCCCCTTTGAGCCTAAACCTTTTCGTTTCATCACCCAAAACAAAAACCCTTTCATCCACCAAAACCTTTTTCATTTTTAACCCTTTATTTTAGTAACAAGTTCGGTTCTTCGAAGAAAAAAAAAAAAAAAAAAAAAGGAGAAAAATGAATGAAAAAGAAAATAAACAAACAAAGTAATCAAAAATAACTTTGTTTGAATAAAAGCTTCATCAAAAATAAAAAGTTGCAAAAATACGAAAACCGACACTTGTTACGCTTTTTAGCCCTTTTTCTACTAACCACTAACCCAACCACCTACCTTTAACCCTAGCCAACCCTTAACCCACAAAGTCCTCTTGATATCTACAAAGGTATAAAAGTTAAAAAGGAGGAGGATTGATTTCTTGGCAAGCCTATGGTAGGAATAAGTTCCATGCCGCTCTCGAGTGATTCACTAAAAATACACCTTCGGCCGAGTGTGAGTGATTTCCCCGCGAGGTATGTGAACTTGTATATAAATAGAATTTTAAAAAAGGCATGTTATGCCCAAATAAGTAATTTCTTTTATGAACAGTTCTAAATAAATCATTACGAATAGGAGTGTAAATAAATAAAAATAAAACCCTAAAAAGATCTTGGAAATCCCGACACTCTATGACAAGCCCAAAACCTTCTCTTCTACCTATTCCATTTGGGAGTGTAAGCCAAATATTAAAGAGTTTTGCTTGAGGACAAGCAAAAGTTCAAGTGTGGGGGTATTTGATGTGTGTAAAATGCAACATATAAATTACATCAAATGAGGCATAAAACTAACCCTTTTTTAGTACTAATATTGGAAAAAGAGTGTTTTTGTCTTCCTTTTGTATTTTCAGGATTAAATGAGCTCAAAAACGCAAAAGAAGCAAAAAGACAGCTAAATCCAACATAAATACAAGAAAAGGAACATTAGTGGATTGCCCGAACCCTCAACGGCACCTTCCAAAGCAAAATAGAGAAAACAGAAGGCTGAACACGCCCCGTGCTCAGCCAGCACGGGGTCGTGCCCAAGAAGCAGCAGAAAAGACAAACCTATAGAAGCTTCTATTGCCCACCACGGGCCGTGCTCAGCGGACACGGGGGCGTGCCGAAAGTACTGCAGGCGCATTAATTGTAATTGCGAATTACAATTAATGAAGAGAGAGAGTGTCAGACGGGCACGGGGCCGTGCCCAGCGAACACGGGGCCGTGCCCAGGCCTCTGTTCAGCCTATAAATAGGAGTGCTTGGTTTCATTGCAACTCATCCCTTGGCACACCACCTCTCTCACACTTCATCCACCACCCACCACCATCACAACACCATCATCCACCACCATCATCCATTGTCCATCATAGAGTGTGTGAGTCGTCTCGGGATCCAAGATTGATCGTAAGAATTCTTGACAATCAAGGCCATGTTTGCCTAAGTCTCTTACATCACTTGGTGAAGACAAAGTGTCTAGTATAATACTTTTTATTTCTAATCTTTAGCACTTTTTATTTGGTTTTGTATTAATGACTTTAATAACTAGTTACTTATGTTGAAGGTGATCTTTCCTTATCGTTTGTCCGTGGTGTCTTGGCATTATTTTACTGTCTATATAAAATAAAGGATTTTCACCATTCATATCTCCACGGTCTATATGGAGGTATGTTGGCTACCTGGTCGGGGGTTAAGGGAACGGTTTGGTAAAGGTCTTGCCATTGTTCAGCGTTTAGAGGTCCTGCAATGGACCTGGGTCAAATTTAGTAGGACCTCCTTCAATACTTCACGGTATTGGATGGCGGGGGTCCAAACTCTTTGATCCCCTCATAAGTTAACTACTATTAATACTATAACCCGGCTATTTAGGACTGTATCCCTGCTGACTCAGACTACTTAGTCGAGGGTAACGTCACCGCCAAAAGCGGGGCCTACCACAATACTGCATTAATAACTTAATTCATTATCTTCCAATAATCCACCCCTTTAGGATTGTATCCCTGCTGACTCAAACTACTGGGGTGAGGGTAACGTCACCTTCAAAAGAGGGGCCTACTACAATAACTAAGATAATCTCTTAATTATGTGCAAAAGTGCGGAAATAATCAAAGGTTATACTAGATACGAGTCGGAACCAAGTGATTCATCTTGTCTATCTGTTTTTATTTTATTTTTATTTTCAGCATTTTAGTTAGTTTTTATTTTTCTTAGTTTAAAACATTTTTCTAAACTTTTATTTTGGTTAGACGTTGAGGATAAACCGGTACTAAAAGCTCTTGTGTCCTTGGACGACCTCGGTATCTTACCAACGCTATACTACACTCAACGATGGGTGCACTTGCCCATATGTGTGTTTAGTGTTAGTGAAATATCGTGTTTTATAAATTTAAAACTTGGCTAAAATAAGTGTTAAAAAGGGCTTAAAATATACACCTAAAATATACAACACTTTATCGCACATCAACTGCCTTGTTCAACTGAGCCCGCCAATGGTTCGGCCACAAGCCCAAAACCCGAACGTAAACCTCCGAAGCCCGTTGGTACCGACCCATATCCATATAAAGCCCACCAAGATTATACAAAGCATCAACATGACCCGGCTTCAAATCAATCGCCTTTTGAAACTCCTTAACCGCGTTATCATTATTACCCATCGCGTGCAAAGCCAACGCAAGATCACAATGCGCGTTTGCATAATCATTCTTAAGGTAAATCGCTTCTTCTAACGCTTTTACAGCCGCTTTATACTCGCCTACACCTAACAAAGCACTACCCAAAAGCTTCAAAGCTCTAAAATGCGTCGGACAAAGAATCGCAGCCTCGCGATAATGCTCACACGCGCTAATAACCATACCTTCCGCCTCGAGTGAAATCCCGAGATTCACATGAATTTGAGGCAGAAGATAAGCCCATTGATTCCCACCTGCTTCTGCAGCATCTAAAGCTAAAACAAACTCATCTTTACCCTCATTATACCTCCCAACAACATAATAAAAATTACCAGCTCGAAAATGCGGTCTAACATCAGTAGGCTGCAATTCACAAGCTCTTTTAAAACATACCAATGCTTCCTTAAACAACTGTTGATCGTATAAAACTCGCCCAATCGCCATATGCCCGTCAAACGTTTCTTCACACGACCTCGCCCCATCCGCTCTAGACCTCAAACCGCCCAATTCCTTAACGAAAACCGCATAATCCGGCTTACTTTCGTCCCAAACAAAATGCTTACTCATCTCAGTTGACGGCCCGAGCTCCCTCGACCACCCCGGATCCGAATACACATCCGAATTCTCCGCTTTTCCTTTCGAATCCTTCATCTGCTTTGTCCTCAACCTCATGATCAAAACCTCCAAATCGTCCACAAGCTTCCACGTGTCATCGAACACGATCCCGTGGTTCGGTGACGCCGCCCACCTCACTGTTCGTTGCTGCACCGGCGACGGCTCCGGCATTGAATCCGAATCTGGAAGGGTGGATTTAGGTATGTTTTTCGCAGTTTTAGCCCCGATTTGTGGTGGTGCACCTGATAAACGCAAACGGGTCGCATTTGAATCGCTTCTATGGCGACCCATGAATGAAGAAAGAACCAATGGAAAGATCAAAAAAGCCGACGCGTTATCTTACATAAAGTTATTGAGATCAATCTATATTCCTTCTCATCCAATTAGTGAATTTTTAGAGATTCATGGTGAAACGGATGCTTCATTGATCTCATTACCTGAGTTTCTTGCTATGTTTGATGATCAAGATTGGGGTTTTGGTGTCATGTCTACTATGCTTGCAAGCGAATGGTTTTATGCTCTATGCAATGAAAGCTGCAGTAACCTAGTAGTTTCTTCTCGAAACATGAAGCAAAACTGATGAGCTGGGGAGGCAAACGACAGACCTCAACTCAGTGGTCCTGTCGAATACGGATGATACATGGGTTCTGCAGACGTCAATGCGGTTCTGCAGACGACATTATGAGACATTTGGAAGAGCCGAAATGAATTTGTTTAACTATTGACGCTGACCAACTTGTGAAGGGCCATATGAAGTACAATCGTTCGGGTAAAGATGCCATATCGAAGTTGTATAGGTGGGTACAGTATTAGGATTCGAGGGGTTTTGGAAGGATTCTTGAAATATTTTTTCAAGTGATATATAATATAGAAAACAATGTTAAAAAGAGTGCTCTTAAAGCTCTAATTATTTCTTTCTATACATATCACAACATGTTTATCCAAAGATCAAAAACTAAAAAAAATAAAAAATAATCAGAGCAAGCATATATCTTGCAGAAGGACATTTTGAAGGATCCTTAACCAAACTAACTTATGATCAGAACCAAACTAACCACATAACAAATTAACTGTTCATTTATAAGCACCAGACAATAAAACCAACCACATAACAATGAGTCCAGTAGCAGATAATACTTACCATCTCGATCTATGGTGATGCTACATGTTGCTCTGAATCGTAGTCCTAAACACCCAATTAAAATGTTGCTGTAAAGAATCAAGAAATCAAGATTAAGTTCGATGTCAAAAGAAGAAAATGTGATGCAGAGATCACGAACCTGTAACTATCGATGTCGCCGTATGCTGATCACTGAAATTCGGTCGTTGAATTGGTGATTCAGAAGTGTGATTTTGAGTGAATCTTTGAGAATCAGTCGTGTTATATTGTGAGAGAGAGAAAGAAAGTAAAAGGTAAAGTTGTGAAATGTGGATACAAAGGAGACACGTGGATTCAAAATAGCGAAACCCTAAGCTCCGCCGTGAACCACCGCGAACCACCAACCATTTCCCTACTCTCTCTCTCTCCAATAGCTTACTTTCTCTCACACATTCACCTACATCACCTGAATGTTTAATAGCGTTTTGAACCACCACCATTGCTGGAAGACACCATCATCACCGCCACACGCGGCGAAAGCCTAATCCTGTCGCTAAGCACTCCGGAGGTCGGCGACCATCACCGTCATGAAGTGCCATTAACCCCGTTAACAAAAATTGTAGAACACCAAGCAAAAAAGAGAGCTGTGTGAGAGATGGGGTCTGTAGGGTAGTTTTTTAAACAAAAAAAGTAAAGAAACAGGGAAGAAGAGGAGACACGTATTTAGATTGTGATGACTCACCAACTCTATGGGCCAATAAGAAGATAAGTGCTTTTCAAAGTGATACAATAGCTTAAGCAAATTGTAAATAATCAGTTTTAAGTTTGAAAAAATGTTTTTTCATTTACAAAATAATCAGTTTTTTTGCGTTCGTGTGACTGAAAACAAACAACAGAAAGGTTGTCGTATTACTGAAAACACACAACGCAAATCAAAACTTAGAAGCATGTGTTCTGGTTTGGTGGTATAGATTCAACCATTGAGTTTTGACTATTAAAAGCATTTGTTCTGGTTTGGTTGTATAGATTAATTCAACCATTGAGTTTTGACTAAATTGAGTATAGAAAAACAAACTGGTATGATAAAAAAACAAAACAAAAATCAAAAGCTTAGAAGCATATATTATGCTCACGTCCTCCAGGTTTGGTAGGATGAATCTTCGTAGATTTAAGTATTTTACTTTTAAAAATCCATACCTAATATAAATATATAAATAATATTCATATAAGCATTAAAAAACAAACACAAAAAGAAAATAGTAACCTGGTAATTAAACGTGATTAGAACATAAAATTAGAATTTAGTTACTTTAAAAAGACAGTTTAAATTACTTAATTGAAACAATTGATAAACTTGATTAGATTTCTTTTAACATTTTCCCTTAATTGTATGCATTTTCCAGGTACTTTCGTTTCTGCTTTGTTGTAAGTTGACCCGCTCCATATTCAATTAAACTATACAATAAAAGTCATATATTTACCAACCCCAAATACTGCAATATATAACATAAATCCCAACAACCCCAAATAATGCAATATATAAAATAAATCCCAACAACCCCAAATAATGCAATATATAACATAAATCCCAACATCAACTTCAACAAAGTCCCCATCCCCATCTCCATCTTCTTCAATGGATTCCGCAAGTGTTAACATCATATCAGACTGCTTCATCAAACCAAAATTCATCTCCGAACAAGCCAAAAAACCAACTTACTTCTCCCCGTGGGACCTAGCCATGATCAACGTAAACTACATTCAAAAGGGTCTCCTCTACCCCTTGCCAAATGATCCAAATTTCTCCATAACCACCTTCTTGGACGACCTCAAAGACTCGCTTTCCGCCACACTTACTCACTTCCACCCGCTCGCGGCCCGTTTAGCCACCCTAAAACATCAAAACCCGCCTTCTTTAACCATCTATATCAACCCGGACAACAGCCCGGGAGCAAGATTCATACATTCCTCAGTTAACTTAACCGTGGATGATATCCTTACACCGAACGATGTTCCGTTGGTTGTGCAATCGTTTTTTGATCATCATAAAGCTATTGATCACGATGGGCATGAACAGTCGTTGTTGTCCGTTCAGGTGACCGAGCTTATTGATGGAATCTTTATCGGGTGTTCGATTAATCATATGCTGGTTGATGGAGCTTCGTTTTGGCATTTCTTTAACTCGTGGTCGGAGGTGTTTCAATCCAAAAGGAAAAATGATCTTTTGGATCCTATCTCGCGGCCTCCGGTTATTGAAAGATGGGTTCCGGATGGATCTGGCCCGATACTGACCCTACCATTTGCGCATGAGGATGAGTTTATTGATAGACCGTATCCACCGGTGTTAAGAGAACGAATATTTCGGTTCTCGTCGGATTCGCTGGCTAAACTCAAAGCAAAGGTGAATTCGGAATGTAATACTACAAAGATATCCACTTTGCAGTCTCTTTCGGCTCTTGTGTGGCGGTGCGTGACGCGTGCCAGACGGTTTCCGGCTGATAAAGAAACCGGTTGCAGGTATGGCTTTTCACCAGTTAAGATGAGCCGAGCCAATGCAACATGGGCTCGGCTCGGCTCAAATTTTATAAAACGGGCAGGTTCGGATATAAAAGCTAGTTGAAAATTTTAAGTTGAATTTGGTTATGTTTTAGTTTGAGTTGCTTTGACTCGGCTCGATTTACTTTTCAAAATGATATTTTAATACAAACCTTTCAAATTCTTTATTTGAAGTTATCTTTTAATAGTTAAAAACCATATTTAAAGCCGAACAAGAGCCGACACCTCAAAATCTAAAGAGAGCCAGCCTGGAACCAAGCTGAAAATTTGAACTCGATCTTAACTCGGCTCGCTTTTAAAATGAAAAATAAATACAAACCATTTTAATTCAAAAGTCCAAGTTCAAGTTAAAACGAATACAAAATAAATTAAACAAAATACAAAAATATGCTTTATTATCCAATTAACCCGTCATAGCCGCAATGCATGTTAGTGCAAAAATAATTCTTAGTGAAGTTTGTGGTTGCAAATTTCAGGTTGGCTGTGAACAACAGAAGCAGGCTATCCCCACCTTTACCCGACAACTACTTGGGTAATTGTATTCAGGCAATGAGGGTAACAGCAACTGCGGGGGAACTGCTCGAGCACAGCATCGGGTGGACAGCGTGGCGGTTGCATGAGTTGGTGGTTAACCATGGTGATAAAGAGATCCGGGAGTATATGGATTCGTGGGTGAAGAGCCCGTTTGTGTATAAAATGGGTGTGTTTTTTGATGGAAATAGTATACAGATGGGGAGCTCACCTAGGTTTGACATGTATGGAAACGAATTTGGATTGGGGAAAGGATTGGCGGTTTTGAGTGGGTATGCTAATAAGTTTGACGGGAAGGTGACGTTGTATGCTGGACGGGAGGGTGGAGGAAGCATGGATTTGGAAGTGTGTATGTTGCCCGAAAACATGGCGGCTTTAGAATCTGATGAAGAATTTATGAGTGTTGTTAGAGGTGAAAATGGGTTTTAAGGCTATTAAAGTGTTTAGTGATCTAATAAATCTGATTGTTCAAATTTGCCCGTTCAAAAAAAAAATATTAAATAAATAAATCTTTTTGTCATTTAATGATGCAATTCCAATGATTTAAGAGTAATGATGGATTATCTTTGTCTAAAAGCTACACGCTTAATACTGCAAAGTTGTTCATGCATAAGTAGTTAACATAAAAAAAAAGCGACACCATTCCTCCCATTCAAAGGAAGTCAAGCTTGGACCGATTCTTTATCGAGAAAAATCCCAGGATACGAGGCTCATCCATATTTTTTTTTTTTTTTTTTTTGAACGGCTGATGTATTAAAAAACCAAAAAACATCCAAACATAATATCTAGTAAGAAACTAGACAATAAAAATACACCCTACACCACCCAAAAGGTTACAAACAGCCCCATAATATCACCCCTGCTGCCAAAAGAACTATCCACCATCCACAGCAAAAATTCTCCACTTATCCCAGTCCATAGCTGTGTTTCGAGTTCGACTTTTGTACCACAGAAACGATGTCACCTGAACTTCGCTAAAAATCTTATCAATGGCCACTCGCTTACCGGAGAAAATCGCATCATTCCGGCTCTTCCATATCAACCAACAGGAGGCCAAGATAATACCCTGAACAACCTTTTCCTTCACTCCTCCCACACCCGCTTTATTATATAAACCGAAAAGGTCCCTTGTTGAGAAGGCGAAGATTTGTGGGATCTTACACCATTGACTTACCATGCTCCAAATAATTGCTGCGACATAACACGATGTAAAAAGGTGATCCGCGTTCTCCGCACCCTCCTTGCAGAAGACACATTTTGTCTCACCCCAATGGATGTTTCGTTTGTGTAAACCGACCAACGTAGGGAGCTGTTGAAAGATGTGTATAATTCATTCATTTATTATATGTGTGAGATTATAATCTGGTGTTATGATTATTAGCTATGATACGTATAATTGGACTGGTTTATATTGGGCCTCTTGGATTGAGTTGGGTTGTTGTAACAGCTGGGCTAGTTAGTTCAGTTGGTTGCAACTGAATTGTGGCTAAAGTGATAAGCCTGTGTAATTACGAGGGTTAAAGTGTACTTCTCAGGGGGTCTGGTTATATGTGATAATTCTTGAGGTTGCGATGTGTAACTTGTATATTTGCAGGTTATAAAAGAGTCTTTTGTGAGTTAGGGTTACGGATGATTCCATCCTCCTTGTACGCACACTTCACTTTCGGTTTTTAAGTTTTATTCATTCCAGTTGAAGACGAATCAAAGGTCTGTCAGTTTCAGTCGACGTTTGTTGAATCTGCTGGTGATATGCTCAAGGTTTATTGAAGATTCATGTTTCTTCGTCTGTTTAGTATTGTTTCCAGATCTTGCAGATCGTTTTTTGTTCAGGTTGTATCGTTCTGTTCTAGTTGTTCTTTGTTTTTGGTTAATCAACTGATTGTTATCAGTTGATTATGTATGTTGTATTGTTTGATTTCTGGTCTTACTGTTTAGTAAGATCTTGGGTGGTTTGGGAGTTTTTCCGGGTTGGTAAACACAATAAAAGTTTTACGTCACCGTTTTGTCACTATACCTGGTGTTATTGTGTTGTTTGTATTAGATTCATACCATTTTTGACATGGTATCAGAGCCATATGGCTCCGATTCTGTTGTTCTTCCGCTGTGGTTTGTCTTGATTAGTATAATTGGTTTTTTCTTTGTTTATTTTGAAACCCTAGGTTGAGCTGTTGCTCTTGAGTCGGACCTGTTGGGGTTCTGTTGTGTATTGTGTTCAGTATTTGGTATTCTTGTTGTCTGGTTTATTTTTGATCTTTTCTTGGAGTGTGTGCAGGTTTGAATCTGGTGTGAAACAAATCCTTATTAGGGTTTGTTGAAGGTCAAGAAGGAGATCAGATTTGTTTCTTATGTCTTGAATCTGTTTTTTGTTTTTTGCTTTTTTTTTTTTTTTTTGTGTCTGTTCAATTTTGATCCTTGTTTGAAGTGTTTGCAGGTTAGATCTGGTAAGATCGGTACAATTCTGGTGGGTCACAAACCCTAAGTAGGGTCTGTTGACGTTTGAAAGGAGGTCGTTTATCATTTTTTGAAGACCTATGTTAGTCTCTGAAACCCTAGAAGGTTCAGGGCAAACTAACTAGGTGTGCTTGATTGAGGCTTGATTCAATTGTGTAGTTCTTGGAAACTACAAATTTGATCTTTCTAGGAGTTAAACGCCCTTTTGTAAGATCTTTCTAATTTTACTTTGTTTTATTATTGATTGGATTAGTTGAAGTCGGGGTAGTGAGGACCGGCACCTTCTTGTCTGTTATGTGTTTTTTGTTTGTCTATGGTTTCTTGTTGGTGTATATCTGTTTGTTTTATGTATCTATTATTGTTGTTGTCGTTTATTAGGTTGTGGCTCCTGAGTAAAGGCATGTCCAGGCACCATAGTGTGATGAACCTGGAATCTTGTCCCTGACTCAGCTTCGCCTTAGAGTTGTTTGCTCTTGTTGTCTGTCGTCTCAGTGTGTAGTTATTTGTTTGATAACTTGGTGTTATCTTGCTTGTTCTCTGTTTATATTGTTGGTGATTGTTCAATGAAATTCTGTCTGTTCAGGTTCTTTCTTGAGTATGCTTGTATGGTAGACTTGTATGTTAAATATCATTACTTGCAAATTGCACATGTTCTCTGAGTACTGTTTGCAAGGTTCTAATAAGATTTTAGAAATTTTTAGCTTCAAGAGTGTTGCATATGAGTTAAGTGTGAAATATTTCTTTAGTGTTGCAAAACTGAATGTTAGATTTTTCTTATCCTTAATGATAATAAGTTGCAAGGTTCAAGTGGTTAGTTATACGTGTACATTGTGTAGTCTATAACTAGGTTGCAACATGGGTTTGTTTTTAAATAAGATTGTGACAACCCGAACCTTCAAGGTTAGTGTTTCGTGATTCCTTGACTTCTAGCTGGCATGGTTACATTTTATGTCACACTGTATACTGATTGAGCGCATGTTACGTTAAACACTTAATGGCGCTATGAGAGTGTTAGTAAGTTAATAAGTGTAAGTTGTTCGATTGTTCGTTAAGCTAATTGTATGCTAGACGTGTATGTGCAATAGTTATTTAGTGGACGTGTAAATCTTTAATAGTATGCTTATAGGATATTTTGAACCCGTCTCCTTCGCACAAGATTATGTAACACAGTTTGCGTGAACATCTTGTATTATGTGACCAATGTGTTTATGTGTTATCGAGTAATAACATCCACATCAGGTAATAGGGCCGCATACCATCTTTTACTCCTTGGCCGAGTGGACTACCATCGGCCCAAAGACCCTCTATTGTTTAAGCTTTGGTCTGCAATCAATACAAGCCCACTAGGGAGCCCGATATATTTCCTTGTGCGTATAAGCATAGGATAGGTATGAACCCTCATATCTTGCTATCAATAGCAAACCCTAAACCCCTCTGGTTTATCAACGGCAGTAACTATTCGTCGAAGCCTATTATTATCGAAGTATCACTTATTGTATCTTTGCATTCAATCGGTACGTTAGCTAACTGTTTATGATTATCTTTGATTGATTATTTGTGTAATGTTCATGATTGCCAATGTATTATTATGTGTATCGATATGTTCATGTGATCTACTGACAATAATTATATTGTGCATAAGAAGATTTGGTCCAATCAGATTTACGGTCCAATTAGAATTAACAACAGATAATGAAAAGTGGTTAGTGGCTCAAGAAAGCACTCGGTTATATCAATATTTATATAGTGCTGAGGAATTCATTGGAATATGCAATCAATATTGTTTGTTTCGATGATAATCATTCATGTACTTTCAGATATTCATGTGATTGAAACAGTAAATGGCATGTGATATCAAATGACAACTGCTCATGATTGGACCGATTCTAATATAATAATGCATGATTGGTGGGGTTGCACATGATGGTGGTCATGAGTTTAGCTAATATTAGTTTCAGTATGTTCATGTTAATAATTGTGTATGGAATTTGGGCTGTTTACTTGATTAGATACTTAATTGGGCCTGTTAAGAACTCGTGACCCACATATATATCTTGTGCACAGCTGAATTGGGCCGCAAAAGGTTGCATTCGGAACAGGGGGGTGGTCTTTGGATTTAAGGTTATGGGCCGAGTGAATGGTTTGGATTTGGGTTTAATGCTGTGGGCCGGTTGGTATGTTTGGTTAAACACAATAAGTGGGTTACAAAGGTCATCAGGTTCACAGGTTAGTTGTTATCATAGGGCCAATTCATTTTAAGTAATAATCGACTACTTTGTCTAAAACATATGTTGGATTGGACTTGGAATGTAGTGGGCTGTACGTACTAAGTGATTATGTGATGATACTGGATTAACTCCTATGATTTGAATTGCATGAGTGTATTATACAAACAATTACGGTGTATTATGTGAACATGGAATACGTGAGTTAACTGTATGCGTAACGTGTGGATTATGTGCAACTGAGATTAATTGTTACCGGTAATCATGGTAGGACGTTTGTGATCAACTATTAAGCGATTAACTAAATCTTACCGAGCAAACCAAAGGTGAGTTCACTGCTCTTTTCCAAGCATGCATCCCGGGAAGGGATATCGGGTAACGTTTAAGGGAGGAATGCAGGTTAATGGGATGTTGGTTATTACTCAGTTTCTATCATATAAGACCCCTTACATCTACCGATTGTTGCCAGTAAGGCAACGAGGTATTTAGTTGATAGCGCTATTAGGTTTGGCACCCTCACACCGTGCCGAAAGGACGGGCGTGAACTAATTACCTTGACCACTTGACCAATGCCTTAATAGAGGCATTGGGGTTGGGCAATCACATCTTGTATCACGTAAGACCCCTTACATCTACTCGAGGTTATTAGTTGAGCTAATTACCTCGACCACTTGACCAATGCCTTGATAGAGGCATTGGGGTTGGGCATTCATATCTTGTAGCCAGTTGAGGTAATCGAGTTAATAACATCATCAAATCAAACTGTTGAACTGTTTTATACACACAACTGGTAACTAAACGCGTTAACAAAACTTTGAACTCACCAGCGTCGTCTGACACACTTGTCTGCATGCTTGCAGGTCGTTAGATTTCTGATTATGGACTTGCTATCTGGGAGCGCTGGAGTGGTCATGGATCGAGACTCTTGGATACTTATCACATTGGTTCTTGAACACTTGTTTTGAAACAATTGATTAACTATTACTATATGCTTCCGCTGAACATGTACCTTGGTTTTAAACTTATGACTTTCATTTATATTTTGAAATGAATGAGATGTTTTATTTAATTATTATGCCTAGTTCAATGTGATTGGTGGCTTGGATCCTGGTACGTCACACGTCCCGCGGTGATTCCGCATGTGGTATTTTGGGGGTGTGACAGTTTGGTATCAGAGCCACTGGTTATAGTGAACTTGGTTTTAAAAACGTTTTTATAAAACCTGACTATAACCGAACCGTACTGAAAACGTAAATACGACCATGACACTCAGCTCCAGATTGCAAGGTTCGTCTCTCGTATACTCATTGTACTGCGTAACTAGTGAACACTTACATATGATATTGCATGTGATTGCACGTTTACCACAACAGTATAAATTCCTGTATTACTTGCATGCGTTATATGACTGATAGGGTGGTATTTCCCTAAAACATTTGTGACTCACGTTTCGTGATGCTCTTTGTTTGCTACTTGAGTTGGAGGAACCATTTGACATGAGTTAGGAGGAGCTGAGATGAGCATGCAAATCACAATATTATTGTGGGTGCACACATAATAATAATGTGGGGTGCATGCGAGTCCCAGTGAGGCCTAACAAGTGAAAAAGGGGTTCTGCTCTGTTTTTAGGTCAATGTGAAGCATAACAAGTCTATAGGAAACATAACAGTGATTGTCTCCTACTCAAACGTGATTTTCACACTTCTCTCTGAAACCTTTCGAACCTCGATGCTATCGAGTATTGCCTGAACACACATCTGAACACCTAGCGAACTGTGTATAGTATCAGGTGCTTGCACGAACATCCCTGAGTTGGAAGTTGCAACGACAATGATTGGTCTATATCTTTCTCACTTTTCTTCGTTTGCTAGAACTCAACGTATTGACGCCTCTGACCTCGAAGTGCGATCACTTCTGCAACACTCTCGCAATATACAGTGTATTACTCAATCAACATGCAAATCGATGGACAAGAGGATGAGTGTAGTACCTCACCGACTTCAGTATTAGGACGACCCTGATTACCGGCAACAAACATTAGCAATTTGACTCCAATCGAATCTTTAACTCTAGTCAGCGACTTATGGGAGTCAACTCTTATGAGTTAATGGGGTCATAAGCGATGACAATTGACTGTAAGGTGGAATGTGTAATTGACAGCACAACGAGTGGCGCATTAGGACGTAACATGGAAGGTGACAAGATGGATCTTGCTGGTAAAAGATCGCAGGGCTCCGTCTCAAGCAACGCCATTAGGGGTAACAGTCATGGCAACATCAAGGTACTCGTAATTGTAGTCTGCAGCATGGAAACGAAGGTGACGTTGGCAAGGACTAACTATTGTTAAGACAAGATGTCAACGACCAAGGAAATAATGACAGTATTGGGAATCCTCGCAACCGTAGCAACAACACTGGAAGTGGTAACCGTAGTAGGGCAATTATGATTGGCGTAGGCGACGCCAGGCGTAGTAGCAACATGGTAGCCTGGATGGGTAGCTATCCGCTTTGTCTCTGTTCTGTTTAACCCTGATGCTTCTCGAAACTGAACTTGTTGTGGAATCGGCTGATGGAAAAACAATGGAAACCTCATATGATTGTTGGGATGAAAACTCAACCTTGTGGGACAAGTGTTCAGCATCGACCTTTCTTCTGCTACTCTTGATAGATGTACCTTGTGAAGAGAAGATCCTATGTATCCCTCTCTTTGGTGGAGGATTGTTATATGTTCTAACGCGTCAGAGTGGCGCAACAGTTAGCGCCATTCCAGCTATGAAGGCCCAGAAGTGTCTACGGAAGGATTATTCCGCTATGTTAGCACTCGATACTGATGTTAAGGCTAAGGAAAAGAGGATCGAGGATTCACCAGTTGTTCGTGAATTCTTCCTAAGTGCTACCAGAAGAACTATCAGGTTTACCTTCACATCGTCAGGTAGAATAGCAGATCGATATCATGTCAGAAGCAGCCCTTGTTACTAGTGTTCCTTATTGTCTTGCACCAGGAGGGTTGCAAGAACCGTCAAATTACCTACATGAACGGTTGGACGTGAGTTTACCGGATCTAGTTTCTTTCGCTTTGGGGAGCCCAGTTATAACCGTGAAGATAGGCCTCTTCGTATGTCTACTGAGAACTAAGCAAAGTGACAGTCAAGGACCGTTCGTCTTGACCATGTTTTGACAACCTATTAACCGGTCGCAAGGATTAAGCTCCTATTCGAAGATTGACTAACGAACGAACTATTAACAGATGGAAGTCCAAGAGGGGAATACTCTTAGAACAGCACGTCGAACGCGATGCAGTCATTTCAACTTCGTACACCATGATCATTGAGTTGATCAACACACCAGCAGCTTCAAGGATCACATGAATCAACCGTATTTGTTGATGACGATCTGAATCATGACTAAGAGAAAGGAACGCCATGGGTGGCATATGCATCCTATTTTAGCGCTCCTGTGGGAGGAGCCACTACGTGCGAAGTCTTGTTAAATGCCACATCTAGATTTGAGAGATGCATTTTGATCATGTAACCAACGGAGTGGGAATATACGTGGATCTCGCCAAGATGCATCTTGTTAGAAACTGATCGACACCAAAGGTTCCTTCGGGGATGCAGCAACTCCTTGGTTTCGCTAGATACTATCGCAGCTTACTCACAGGATATTCAAAGGTTGCACAGCTTAAATCTCTTTAGTACAGCAGGGAGCTCTGTTTGTGAAAGACAAAACAGGAAGACGTCTTTTCATCTTTCGAATTCCAACTCTGCAACGCACTGAGCATCGTCTTTACCCGAGGGTGCGGGTGATTCAGTGGTATACCATGATGGTCCGAATCAGAGTCCTAGTCACACACCGACGCAACATGAGAAAGTGATGAATTGCGTGATGGAAGAGGAACCGCACGACACACAACTGGCGGTGAAAACCGTGGTCTTGGAAATTTTAGATGGAGGCACCACTTGGACGGTACCAGATGCGTTATTTAGACCGATCACAAGGGCCTCCCGTGCACCCTTGTTTGAAAGAGCCTAAACGTGTGATGGCATCACTGGAGGGAACCCTCGAGCGGTTACGACTATGGAACCCAAACACGTATGAGCCGCAGCCCACTATCAACTCTAATTTACCTGATCAGACTCGCTATGTTCAAACTGGAGAACCGAAGGAAGAGGATTTTCAAGTTGAACCCATGCAGGGCATGGAGAAGCAACCTTTGACAGGTCGGACGAAATTCGCTACTTCATGGAACGAATGTGGATCCCACTATTCGGCAACTGTACGGAACTTGTATTGAGCAAGCACCCCAGCATCGTTATTCTAGTCGTCTGGATTCTTGATAAGGGATATTAGGATCTATGAGTTTTGCACTGGTAGTTGGGCATGAAGGCCCACCTAGCTACGTAAGTGAATGCTGGTTGACTTGTGGGAAAGTCAAGGTGAAGTATTAGCAACCTGAAACACCCATATGGAAACGAGAACAGACTGCCATGGATTTTGTCACTGGGCTACCTAGAGCTCAAACCGGAAATGATATCACCTGGGTGATCGTGGATTGTCTCACATTACTAGCACACTTTCCTGCAATCAAGGAAACTGACGCGCCTTCACAGCTGTGAATGAACCTCAGAGAGAGGCGACTTTTAGGCACGAGGTGCCAAATCCTGTTACCTCCGATTTCGAACTATATATATGATTCATGACAGGCAATACACCACATCCTTGGCTCACGTCTAGACATGAGCATTACTTATCACTAAAGGACAACCAGACGAAGTAATGGACCATCCTGATGCATAAATACATACCGCGAGCATGTGCGTGAATGACTTTAGTAAACCTTTGGAAGGACACTTATCTTTGGTTGAGCTCCACTGCAGCCGTTACCGTTTTAGTATGCATACAACTCTGCTTGGGGTGTGCATGGATTGTAACGCTAATCTCCCTGTTGGTTTAAGGTGGGTGACAACTTAATCACAGATCCAGGACTGGTACTTGAAACTCTTGAAGATTGCTTAGAATGGAAACTGTTTGACGGCAATGCATGACGATCAGGAAAGCTGATAAGCGTAGGAAACACTGGGAGTTCGCTGTAGGCGAACGTGTCGTAATCGAAAGTCTCATCCTGGGAGGGTGCGGTACGCTATAGAAAACATGGCAAGCTTAGTTTATGACTCATTGGGACATTTGGCTTTCTGGAACAAATGGCTCACAAACCCGAGTTACCTGGCGAATTGGGTAACGTTCACGGTGTCATTATGTCTCAAATCTATAGAGGCGTTTGTCCGAGGGAACATTTGTGATACCTTCATTAGACAAATTGCAGTTGTCAAGGGGTCTATCGAAAACTTGGAGCTCTAGTATTTTCAGTTGTCCTATCGGTTAAATCAACCCCTGATATCATTGGTGAATTTCGGGGCGAAATTCCTTTCAAGTTGGGGATGATGTGGTACCCGAGGAAAATCCACGGTCATCCTGTTCTAACACCTTGATATTTGAGACTGTCTATCAAATTTCGGGACGAAATTTCTTTCAAGTTGGGGATGATGTGACAACCCGAACCTTCAAGGTTAGTGTTTCGTGATTCCTTGACTTCTAGCTGGCATGGTTACATTTTATGTCACACTGTATACTGATTGAGCGCATGTTACGTTAAACACTTAATGGCGCTATGAGAGTGTTAGTAAGTTAATAAGTGTAAGTTGTTCGATTGTTCGTTAAGCTAATTGTATGCTAGACGTGTATGTGCGATAGTTATTTAGTGGACGTGTAAATCTTTAATAGTATGCTTATAGGATATTTTGAACCCGTCTCCTTCGCACAAGATTATGTAACACAGTTTGCGTGAACATCTTGTATTATGTGACCAATGTGTTTATGTGTTATCGAGTAATAACATCCACATCAGGTAATAGGGCCGCATACCATCTTTTACTCCTTGGCCGAGTGGGCTACCATCGGCCCAAAGACCCTCTATTGTTTATGCTTTGGTCTGCAATCAATACAAGCCCACTAGGGAGCCCGATATATTTCCTTGTGCGTATAAGCATAGGATAGGTATGAACCCTCATATCTTGCAATCAATAGCAAACCCTAAACCCCTCTGGTTTATCAACGGCAGTAACTATTCGTCGAAGCCTATTATTATCGAAGTATCACTTATTGTATCTTTGCATTCAATCGGTACGTTAGCTAACTGTTTATGATTATCTTTGATTGATTATTTGTGTAATGTTCATGATTGCCGATGTATTATTATGTGTATCGATATGTTCATGTGATCTACTGACAATAATTATATTGTGCATAAGAAGATTTGGTCCAATCAGATTTACGGTCCAATTAGAATTAACAACAGATAATGAAAAGTGGTTAGTGGCTCAAGAAAGCACTCGGTTATATCAATATTTATATAGTGCTGAGGAATTCATTGGAATATGCAATCAATATTGTTTGTTTCGATGATAATCATTCATGTACTTTCAGATATTCATGTGATTGAAACAGTAAATGGCATGTGATATCAAATGACAATTGCTCATGATTGGACCGATTCTAATATAATAATGCATGATTGGTGGGGTTGCACATGATGGTGGTCATGAGTTTAGCTAATATTAGTTTCAGTATGTTCATGTTAATAATTGTGTATGGAATTTGGGCTGTTTACTTGATTAGATACTTAATTGGGCCTGTTAAGAACTCGTGACCCACATATATATCTTGTGCACAGCTGAATTGGGCCGCAAAAGGTTGCATTCGGAACAGGGGGGTGGTCTTTGGATTTAAGGTTCTGGGCCGAGTGAATGGTTTGGATTTGGGTTTAATGCTGTGGGCCGGTTGGTATGTTTGGTTAAACACAATAAGTGGGTTACAAAGGTCATCAGGTTCACAGGTTAGTTGTTATCATAGGGCCAATTCATTTTAAGTAACAATGGACTACTTTGTCTAAAACATATGTTGGATTGGACTTGGAATGTAGTGGGCTGTACGTACTAAGTGATTATGTGATGATACTGGATTAACTCCTATGATTTGAATTGCATGAGTGTATTATACAAACAATTACGGTGTATTATGTGAACATGGAATACGTGAGTTAACTGTATGCGTAACGTGTGGATTATGTGCAACTGAGATTAATTGTTACCGGTAATCATGGTAGGACGTTTGTGATCAACTATTAAGCGATTAACTAAATCTTACCGAGCAAACCAAAGGTGAGTTCACTGCTCTTTTCCAAGCATGCATCCCGGGAAGGGATATCGGGTAACGTTTAAGGGAGGAATGCAGGTTAATGGGATGTTGGTTATTACTCAGTTTCTATCATATAAGACCCCTTACATCTACCGATTGTTGCCGGTAAGGCAACGAGGTATTTAGTTGATAGCGCTATTAGGTTTGGCACCCTCACACCGTGCCGAAAGGACGGGCGTGAACTAATTACCTTGACCACTTGACCAATGCCTTAATAGAGGCATTGGGGTTGGGCAATCACATCTTGTATCACGTAAGACCCCTTACATCTACTCGAGGTTATTAGTTGAGCTAATTACCTCGACCACTTGACCAATGCCTTGATAGAGGCATTGGGGTTGGGCATTCATATCTTGTAGCCAGTTGCGGTAATCGAGTTAATAACATCATCAAATCAAACTGTTGAACTGTTTTATACACACAACTGGTAACTAAACGCGTTAACAAAACTTTGAACTCACCAGCGTCGTCTGACACACTTGTCTGCATGCTTGCAGGTCGTTAGATTTCTGATTATGGACTTGCTATCTGGGATCGCTGGAGTGGTCATGGATCGAGACTCTTGGATACTTATCACATTGGTTCTTGAACACTTGTTTTGAAACAATTGATTAACTATTACTATATGCTTCCGCTGAACATGTACCTTGGTTTTAAACTTATGACTTTCATTTATATTTTGAAATGAATGAGATGTTTTATTTAATTATTATGCCTAGTTCAATGTGATTGGTGGCTTGGATCCTGGTACGTCACACGTCCCGCGATGATTCCGCATGTGGTATTTTGGGGGTGTGACAAAGATGATTATCCAGGATCTTAAAATTGTGTCTACTATGTTTTGCATATCTGGGCTCTTGATTCTCATGATAGAAAAGTTGTCTAAAGAAAATGTGATTACTAACCCTGTCATGCGTTGTATTGTCTGGAAGGTTGTCTTCTGCTTATTGTATCATGTGATTTAGTATTTTGGTTCAAGATTGTTTCTTGGATGTTTGTTATAGCCTTGTGTGTGAGATATTAAATCATGAAATTTTGTATTTCATTTTTTGTTTAGGCTGTAATTATTGATTGGTATAGAAGTGTGTACTGCTTGTTAGTTTTTGATCTTCTTTGCTTCTCATGTACTCGTTATTGACTTCGGGTTCTTAGTTGAATTCTGTTAGATTTGGGTACGGTTTCTTTGTATCGTGTATGAGTTTCTTGTTGTATTTGAGTATCATTTATTGCTGATTGATGTTCGTGTTTTTCATGTCTTGTCTTGTCATGAAAACCTGTTGTGTCTTTATGTTTGTCAGGTATGTGTCTGTCGTGTTATGGATTTGTATGCTTATGTGATAATAAATATTCGATGAATCTTGTGATTCATTGTTTCAGTCTTGTCTATGTTATGATGTCTTTTGTGAATCTCCTACTTGTCAGAAGTGGTTCTGTGGTTCTGGATGAGCTCTGGTCTACTATTGTATTTCAAGGGTGTCATGTCTTGTATTTTTGATTGAGTTGATAGGGATATTGCTTTCGTATTTCATCTTCTCCGTAGAAGATCATCTGTTTTTATATGTATGATCCTATAATCCTGTGCTACTGATTGTGTATATCAGCTTCTCGTATTGGACAAGTCTCGTGGTTGTAATTTCTTGTTGGATCTGTCATATTTGTCTGTTGATAGATGTTTTTTCTAGAATGATTTAACAAGGTGTTACTTCTAAATTAACTTTTGTGGGTGTCTTGAAACTGTTTTTTTAAATCAATTTTATCTTTAAAATGTATAGTGGATATTTGTTTGGGATTGTCTATGTTGACCAAAAATGTAGTATGATTTATTCAAATGAACTTCATTATTTTATTAAGGTAAATTGATTTTTTTGTTTGGAATATGTGTGTAGCTATGTTAATCAAAAGATTGTTATATCTAATTTCATAAGCCCTTATGTTTATAGTATGATATTAGTTCTTGTTGTGTTGATGACTGATGCTGGTATGTTGTTCATCAGTTAGTGAGTAACATCTTGGTCATTTGAATTCATGTTGTTCTCAGTCTGTCTTGTTATCAAGTTTCTTATACGCAAATGATGTTCTCTTTGTTAGTATAAGAAATGATATATGTCAGGTGTGGTTCGGGCTTCAGATTTTTTTTATATAAATAATGGTACAAGTTTTCTTGGTTTATTGAACCTCATGTCTATATGTCTTGGTAGTAGAATCTTGTATGATTCTGTATTTTTCAATCATGATTAACTGTTTGTTTTTTCCTTCTATTTTTTGGGATTGCATGATATTGTGCTTATGTTAAGTTTAGACCTGTAAACGTTGTTGATTTGTTGGTATGTCTCCTGGACCTTGTCCGTATGTCTTATTGTCTTTTATTATATGATTAGTCGAACCATGTGGTTAACTTGTTTTTAACCAGTTGTATTTTTCAAGATAGTCTTGATATTCTAGCAGCCTTGTATGTTCACTTGTATGTTCCCTTGTGTGAGATATGTTTCTTCTTTGATTGCAAAAGTGTAATTTTTGTGTTTATCAAGAGTTGTTGTGGCTGTAAAGTTCTAATTTGATGTAGAGTCGTGTGATTCTTGTTTTACCAGACGTGTCTTGAAACTTGAATCATGTGATTTAAGTTTTCCTTGAGAGTTATTAAAATGTTTTATGGCAGTGGTCCATATGTCTTAAGTATGGTTAGTTGATTCGTGTGATTCAAGTGTTTCTAACCATTTGTTTTAATCAAGTTTGTTCTTGATGTCTGTGTATGCCTAGCTATGAGATCTATATGTTAAGGATCTTTGTCTTGTGTGTTGTTAAATGTCTTTTATTCGCAGTCTTGATGTCTGCTTGTCTATGATCTTGTTTGTATGGTTAGTTTGAGCTGTGTGGTTCATGTTTAACCGTTGGTATTGTCAAGATTATTCTGTATTTGTGACAGCCTTGTATGTTATCTCTTGTGAGATGTTTTTGGTTGCAAAATATGTTATTTTGTGATTTTGTTTGGCTGTGTCTTATTGTCTTGAGTATGTCTTGTTATTCTCTGTCTTGTTCGTGATGATTAGCCGTGTATTTTTCTCTTGTGTAAGAGATGTGTTTCTGGTTGTGTATTTTGCCAGAATCTGTGTAGGCTTTCATCGTTGTCTGGTGTTCTTAGTCATAACAGTTTATCTGTTTTGTTGACTGTCTGTTATAGAGAGTTCTTTGATTTGTTATTGGTATTTGTGTTTTCTTCAAAGAATCTCCTGTCTCGTCTTATAATTTCTCTGTATTCTTAGTATGTCTGAGTTAGGGTATTGGTTATAGTATTCCTGTTCTCTTGGTTTGTTTCTCTAGGTTGTTGTATATATGACTTTGTTACCGGTGGATCATGTGGTATTTTGAATTGTATAGTTTTGATGAATATTTGGTGTTAACTACAATGTACCTGTTATAGCTTGTAAAAATGACATACCAGTTTCTATGAATTCTGTTGGAATAGGTCTTGATTTTTTAGAGGAAAAATTGTTTGTGGTGTGATTGTTTCATGACTCTGAGAGTCAAACTGCTGATGGTTTTGCAGTTGGTTTAAGGGCAGCTCAACATTCTCTGCTTTATAAGCCACTTGGTATTATAGATATGTATAATAAATGAATGATGGGGGGATGTTGAAAGATGTGTATAATTCATTCATTTATTATATGTGTGAGATTATAATCTGGTGTTATGATTATTAGCTATGATACGTATAATTGGACTGGTTTATATTGGGCCTCTTGGATTGAGTTGGGTTGTTGTAACAGCTGGGCTAGTTAGTTCAGTTGGTTACAACTGAATTGTGGCTAAAGTGATAAGCCTGTGTAATTACGAGGGTTTAAAGTGTACTTCTCAGGGGGTCTGGTTATATGTGATAATTCTTGAGGGTGCGATGTGTAACTTGTATATTTGCAGGTTATAAAAGAGTCTTTTGTGAGTTAGGGTTACGGATGATTCCATCCTCCTTGTACGCACACTTCACTTTCGGTTTTTAAGTTTTATTCATTCCAGTTGAAGACGAATCAAAGGTCTGTCAGTTTCAGTCGACGTTTGTTGAATCTGCTGGTGATATGCTCAAGGTTTATTGAAGATTCATGTTTCTTCGTCTGTTTAGTATTGTTTCCAGATCTTGCAGATCGTTTTTTGTTCAGGTTGTATCGTTCTGTTCTAGTTGTTCTTTGTTTTTGATTAATCAACTGATTGTTATCAGTTGATTATGTATGTTGTATTGTTTGATTTCTGGTCTTACTGTTTAGTAAGATCTTGGGTGGTTTGGGAGTTTTTCCGGGTTGGTAAACACAATAAAAGTTTTACGTCACCATTTTGTCACTATACCTGGTGTTATTGTGTTGTTTGTATTAGATTCATACCATTTTTGACAGGAGCCTATCCTGTTCCTCCCTCCATCCGAACAAATTGATCTTTTTGGGAAGCCATTTTACCCGATGATATGGATAAAAAGGGATCGTGTATCTTGTTAGTATCTCGCGACACGATTTAACCGAAAAGTTACCTTGCGGGTCCATATCCCATCTCCACACATCCCTACGGTTCGACAAGGACAGCCCTTGTGCTAAAGCATTGCACCTTTCCAGCTCCGCAAACTCCTCTCCCAATGACGGGTTTCTGCCCAATTCCCAAATCCAACCTGGAATTTGACTTTGACTATTAAAACGATCCAGAATTGTCGCATTTTTATTTGTCTCCAGCTTGAAGAGCTTTGGAAAAACATCCTTGAGAGGATCCTCTCCGGTCCATTTATCGATCCAAAATCGGATTCCTGACCCGTTACCCACCTCTCCCTTGAACAACTTAACAATCTCAATATTTGAATTTGCAAGGTCACTCTCTACTTTTAAAATGGCATTCCATACTCCTGAGATTCCCATTGTGACCGGCAAAAAAGACCAAGCTTGCGGATTAAAGTGAATTGCTTTGATTACCTTTCGCCATAAACTCCCATCCTCAACCTTATACCGCCACCACCACTTTAGAAGGAGACTCACATTCATGTCTCGAAGTGAACCGAGGCCAATGCCGCCTTTGTCCTTGGGTCCAATGGTACGCTCCCAACACACCCAAGACATTTTCTTTTTTTCATCATTACCGCCCCAAAAATATCTTCTACGTAGACCTTCCAAAACCTCCAGAATGCATTTAGGCGCTCTATAAAGCGAGAAGAAATGAAGTGGGAGGCTATCCAAGGCCGACTTCAACAAAGTGGTTCGTCCACCAAAGGACAAAGTCTTCGCCTTCCACTTCGAAAGTCTTGATTTTATTGTATCAACCACACATTGCCAATTTCGGGAAAAATTCATGTTCACCCCAATTAATAGACCAAGATATTTGCATGGGAATTTCCCAACTCTAACATTTATACCGGAGGCTACACTTTCCACCACCGAATCACCTACTCCGATCCCAAACAAGTTCGTCTTGGTATGGTTTATTTTTAGGCCCGATATGAGATTAAAGCACCTCATTAGTCTAATGATATTTTTAAGATTGTTTTCGCCCCATTCACCGGTAAGCACGATGTCGTCCGCATACATCAGATGCGTGAGGCATGGGCCATTATTTGGCAACTTAATACCATTAATATAGCCCGTCGTCTCCTCATTTTTTATAAAGCCGGTGAGCGCCTCCATAGCAAGGATGAAAATAAATGGGGAAAGAGGATCCCCTTGTGTCACCCCCCCCCCTTCGCATTGGAATTCTTGGGTCGGGGAGCCGTTTACGAGAACCGATGCTCTAGCCGACTTCAAAATACCCTTCACCCATGTGCGCCATAGCCCGGGGAAACCCATCTGAAAAAGGACCGTATCAATAAACTCCCAGTTGATAGTATCGTACGCCTTTTCAATATCAACCTTAAGCATAAAGGCCTTGCTTTTCGATTTTCTGATGCAAGATATCATCTCGTTTAGGATCAAGGGCCCATCCAAAATGTTTCGACTAGATAAAAAGCGGATTGATGTTTAGAAATTAATCCATTCATCACCAACTTTAATCGTCTAGCTAGCACCATGGATATAATTTTAGAAATACAACCGATCAAACTGATAGGTTGGTAGTCGCCGAAACAAAGCGGATCTGTGACTTTGGGGATAAGCGCCAAGAAGGACGAGCCACAACCATTGCTTATCACCCCCTCCACAAAGAATTTATCGAAAATTTTTAAAAAATCGTCTTTTAAGACGTCCCAGAAATGTTTAATAAACCCGAAATTATACCCATCCGGGCCAGGAGCTTTATCCGATTTACACTCCCATATGGCTTCGTTAATTTCAAGTAGAGTAAATGGTTGAACAAGGCTCATCCATATTAACCATGTGACAACTCGTATTTCAGAACCTATTTATGTGCTTAATGTAACGTATGTGAACACTATGTGACTATGTGAACTTGATGATTAATGAAATGTTATGTGTTTTGTGTAATGTATGTACGTATATAAACAAGCCCAAACGCACAACACGAACCGATCGCACAAGCCCATTCGGGCTACACTCTTGTAATTCGGACCAATGGGCAGCCCAAGTGAGGGTTCGGCCCACTCCCTTATGTCGCATAACCTCATGAGAAGGGTTATACTCTTCATTGTTTGTCAAACACCCTAAACACACAAACCCTAGCTCTCTTTCTTCCTCTCAAACCCGACGGCAACAAGGAGTGTCTCTATCGAAGCCTTATCGTTCGGATCAACTCTCATCCCATTCTCTAACCGGTTAGTGTCTAACTATCGATTGTATGTTATGTGATGTGGTGATTATGCATGTTTCATGTGATGATTTGTAAATGATAAGTAATTAATCATGATAAGTAATTAACCATAGTGGGCCGACTTCAGCACATTTTGGACAATTAAATTCAGTCTTTGATCACCCACCCATGAGTTAAAGAACTTAAAGGGTATAGGACCAAAATCAAGAGGATTACATAAAAGCGATATGGGGCAGTGATCCGAAGCACCCCTTTCTTGAACTCCAGCTTTGGCGGTGGGCCACCGGTTCAAAAACGAATCATTCACCAAAAATCTGTCCAATTTTCTTAATTTAACATTAGCATGACCGGAGATAAAAGTGAACTTACCACCTGTCATTGCGTATTCGAATAGGCCAGCCCGTGCAATAAAATCATTAAAAGAATCAGTAGCTCCCCTATCAAATCTGGAATTTATTCTTTCATCCTCGGCACGAACGTCATTGAAGTCTCCAAAGAGCACCCACATACCATCCAATTGGTTAATCATATGCACTATTTCTTCCCAAAGGTCTCTTCTCAGTCTCGGATCATTCGGAGCGTGAATATTCAAAATATTAATCTTTTCTTCCACTCCGGAAATTTTCCCCGAAACAAGTAAAAAAGGTTGATTTTTCAGAAAAAAATCAACCAGGAACCTATCCGGATTCCACAATAACGCCAATCCACCGGATCTACCCACCGAGTCAACCGTGACAACTTTGAGTTTCGTGTTGTCCCAAAAACGCCGGAGGTTGAATTCCGAAAGACCAGACTGGTGTGTCTCTTGGAACCCAATAAAATCAACTTTTAAACTCTTTTTAAGGTTTTTCACCCAGATCCCTTTTCTACCCAAGGAAACCCCATTCATGTTAATTGATAAAGAAATCCTTTCCACTAGTACAAAATAACTTTTTTGGTATTGTATTTTATGCTTTATTTTATGTTGTACCATAGATCACCAATAAATATACCACCAAATAATAGGTTTGTTGGTACTGTTCAATAACAGCAACATTAAATCTCAAAACACACCACCAAAAAATCAATGATGAAACATAAGTCCCACCACCATTAAATCTTCAAACACACCACAAAAAAAAAAAAAAAACAAGTCACTGCACCATTAAATCTTTAAACACACCACCAAAAAATTAATATAGAACTAACACGTGTCAAATAATAACAAATCTACATAGCACCAAAAAACAAATCTCCATAGCACCAAAAAATAAGACAAGAAAAAAATATAAATTTTTAGTATTTTTGCAAAATTCCAGAATTTTTAGTAATATTTCCCAATATAATTCCAATTACACACAAATGCATATGCTATGCTCACAACAAAAGTTAACTAGTATTAAACAACCTAACAACCCGTTCAAGTATACGGAATTACAAAAGTATGAAACACAAACTAATGCTTACAAGATCAAAACATTTTTTTAATAAATCCCGACATTAAATCTACCACTAAATTCTCAATTTGAGATTCTTCAAAATACCCTTCTTCATTCCAAAGCTAAAAACAAATAAATACAAAAGTTAGATTTCAAACATATATAATTTAATGCAATAAACAAAGTTTATGAATATTTACGAAAACTCACTTGGTTAACCAAATCATGTTGTATATAGTCAATAAACTCTTTTATATGTTTGATTACCATATACCCACATTCCCAACTCCCTTTCTGTTGTTTGCACTGCATCATATTCACAATGAATTACTTTCACTAGACATTTTAAACAAATAAAGTATTCACATACCTGTTCCATGTGCCACTTAAAATTAATCCCAAAAGCGTCTTCAATGATCTTGACGAGCTTGTATTTTTTATGGGTCTTCCCTTCTTTTATAGAATCAACAATATAGCTGAATTTGAAGTCTGGGCAAACAATTATAAGCGACCAATGTTTACTACAAAAATAAAAATTATAGAACATATTAAGTACGTATTGTATGCGTATGTGTATGTATGGTGAAGAATTTATATTACCGGGCTAAGTATGGTGCAAGATAGAACACTTTTTTAGAATGAAGCTCACGTATTTCTTTTACGTGTTTTTTTACGTCTTCAAGAAGTATTCTACACCGTGATCCAGTGACTTTGTGTGGATTGAAAAAAGCACACCTAGAATTGGGCGACTCAAAGAAATGCCTAAAAAAATGTGACAAAGTTAGTAAATTCACTTCTATCTAAACATGTTATGGTACTATATAATAACAATAATAACAACTTACATGGCAAACCAATGTAATATTGTGACATCAAGCCAACCCTCCAAGAGCATGTTTAACAAATCGGAATACAAGATGTTCTCATAAATCGGCCGGGGATACATCCCGTCAGGTGAATTGACCCGAATGTAATGGTTCTTACCAATGCCAATTTGTAATTGATCAACTAATTCTCGAATTCGTGGAGGCTTAAGCTTTATCCTTTCCAAGGACAGACATACATCAGGATCACTAAATGCAGGCTCGGACTTGGGTTAGGGCTCGAATTCGGGCGTCGGCTCCGGCTCGGGGAGGGGATTAGGATTTAGCTCAAGATTGAAATCATGCAACTCAAATGAATTTTGTGAAGCAGTTTGTAGGTTGTTCACATTCATTAACTAAAGCAATTATAAAAAAAACATTAGTACTCAGATATATACACACACACATATTGGATTCTTATAGAAATAAGTCTTTAATTAGTTACCAAACTCATATAACTGCCTTGAGGTTGCATCACATATCCCGGAGGTTGGATTTGTAGAAATGGGTCGACTTCAATCTACAATAACAAAAAAGGTGTTATAAAATGCACAAATAAATCTAAATTAATATAAACTACATGTGGACGATAATCTGTCGTGGTGTCATTATCTTGTGTTTGCGACGAGGAACTTTTATGACAAGGTGATTCCTGACTCGATGCCATTCTCGAGGTACTTGATTTGCTTGGTGCGTCTCCGTTTAGAAGCTGCAATTTAACCATAAATATTAAAAGTAAATATTGATATGCTAAAATATAGTGTAAATTATAAAACAAAAATATCTTTGGTGGTGTGGCACCAATTTTATTATTTAATTAATGTTTTTTTTGGTGCCTTATAATTTTTTTTGTGGTGTAGTGTGTATTTCACCTCACAAATTAATATATATTAACATTAATTAATATAAGGGTGTGAATTTCTAGCACGACCCGACCCGAAACGAACCTAACACGAAATTCGCGTGTTTAGGTTTAGTCTAAAAGGGTTCGAGTCAGTTTCAGGTTAAACCCGCGAACCCGTTTAGTTAAACGGGTTGGGTTCGGGTCAACCCGATCGGGTTGACCCGTTTAACCCATTTTATAACTTTAAAAGGAGAGATTGACATAAAATTTTATATTTAAAAAGCAATTTTGTTATAAACATTTGTGTTTTTTTGATAAAATTTTAATATTAATATATTAATTTGGCAAAAAAAATTAAAAACTTGAAAATTCGGGTTGTACGGGTCATGTTCGGGTCAACCCGCTAATAGTCGGGTCGTGTTCGGGTTCATATATATGACAAGATTGTCGGGCTCGGGTTCATCTAAAATTTTCGGGCTCGGGTTGAACTCGCCAACCCGACCCGTTTAGCACCCCTAAATTAATATGTTGTTATAACAGTATCATATCAAATAAAAAAAAGAAATACATTTGTACAAGACTATCTAGAACCGCGAGCGGAGACAACTTGCCGCAGCGAGCGCAGCCATAGCGCATCAGACAGTAGGCAATTGAATCTTATATATATTATGTTTCATCCATTTTTGGGGAATAAATAGGTAGGGTTGGTTTTACTATTAATAGTGTGTTCATGATATTCAGTAAGTTCTGATCTTGTGTGTTTGAACATTGACAGCTTAATGGCCAGATGCCAGTAAATATTCCACCCCTTTTATATGATTGTATCCCTCATATGGTAAATACATGTCTTGTTGTTTGATGTAATAGGGGTTATGTGGCGCTGCAACGTTCGTATACGCTGCATCGAGCGCAGCCGCAACGTGCAGCGAGCGCAGCCACAACGTGGGCTCCTTGTATTATTGTTGGCGATTTCAGACCTCTGATTTATAGCATCCTATAAATCTTTTGAATTCTTATATTCACTGAAAGAACCAATACTGTTGGTAATGTCATTGTTATTGCTTCATGAGCTTTCTTCTGAATCTTATAATTTCTTTTATCTGATTCTAGAGGAACATACCCTCCAGTTCAATGGAACACACAAGACTCAAAACTTTCCTTCCGATGTGAGAAGTGTTTAGGATACAAAAACTTTGGTCGTTTGTTTGAAAGACTATCCATGTTCTAAAGAGTCAGAAAATTTTCCAAACTCACGTTCTTTCTTCGAGCGAATCACAGCTGATCACACTTCTTGAACTTTAACTGATGTCCAACTAAGCTTCTTAAAAATGTAACCTGATGCAATTTTAAGACACACCAATAACTATCCCAGATTGAACATTGTTGGTCCAAATAACTTATCTTCATTCCAAAATTCTAAATTGTTTATCAAACCTATGTAGCCCCCTAAAATGATATTTAGAAGCTAGGCCATATCAAATTAAAACCGATCGAATCCTTTTAAAAAATCTCGGTCCAACACGAAAGTCAACTAAAAATCAAGTGGCCCATTTGAAAATTTTTCAAGCTCAAGGTTCAATTAACAAATCTCATCCCAAACTTGATTTTTTTTATAAAAAAATAGTACTGGCCCAACTTGATTAACTTCTGCCCAACAATTATAGTTTTAACAGCCCGCTCTCAATTAAAAATGGTCAAACAACAACCCAACTAGATTAACTTCTGCCCAACAAATTTTCATTTAAACAGAAACTAATCCAAAATCAAAGCCACTTGCAACCCAAATTGATGTAGCTAGTGATACGATAATGAAGAACAAATCATGTTGATTCTACGAATACACGTGATGATCTTCCCTAAACTCCCAAAATTCAACCCGAAGGGAAAAGAATTTGAAGTTAAAATGGTTATTCTCAAAATTGAAGTCTACCATTAGAATTACAAGAGCAAGATATAAATAAAGACTGAAAATATAAATAAAGACTGAAATTCGAAATGAGCCACAAAAAGGCCATAGGCCAAACACAAGCCCAAAAACAAAATACATAAAACACCGAGAAAAATGTAAAAGTGTCCATAACTCCCGTTAGAATGCGTTTTTTGGGCCGAAACAAACAGGTTACTCCTTCTGCTCAAGGCAACCACCACCCGATTCGAAATTCCAGACTTATGCTTCACAACAAAAGTAAACTTTTCCAAGAAAGCCATCCACCGAGCATACTTATGTGATACTTTATCTTGACTGCGGATATGCCTCAACGAATCATGGTTTGTAAATAAAACAAACTCCTTGTGAAACAAATAATGACGCCAATGTTTCACAGCCTGGACCACTGCATAAAAGTCAACATCATAAGTGCTATAACGTAACTTTGGCCCAGTCAACTTCTCACTGAAATAGGAAACTGGACACCCCCTTGACTTAGGATTGCCCCAATACCACCCTGCGAGGTGTTGGTAATTTTAGTGTTATCAACGGATTTTAGCAATATTGGATTAACTTGTCAACTATGTTGATCTTATTAAAAACTAAACGAGTTAGGAGATGCGGGAGTGTGTGCTCGTTTTAATTTAATAAGATCGGGTACTCATCGGTTTTGTAAATTCAATATATTTTGTTTTGGGCATATTAATTAAAAATATTTTCACTTTAGGCCTGTTTATTAAATCATAGTGGGCTTTCATCTTGTAATGAATTAACTAAGTATTAAACTTATTTGGGCCTGGGGAATGGATTTTGATTTCCCAAACCAATGATGAAGATGATATACGTATGATACTGGTTGACCAAACTGAGGGTTCTTTGTCTGTCGAACAGAACAGAGAACAAAAGAAAACGCTACCATTATTTCTCAACACAACAATCAAATTCGTTCTTGATTCTCTAAGTCTAATCCGTTCAAACTTTTTGATAGTACCATCAAATTAGTTTGTTCTGATAGTGAGTACACAATTCTTAGAGATTATCCAAGTGATTCCCAATTTGTCTATGATTCAAGTTCTCTTTAATTCAATATGCAACAGTGAAAGAGGTTTGTTTCCTCCTAAACTTCAACAAAGAACAAACTAATTTCGTTGGATTGGGGTTATCGACTGAAAGTGGGTTTGTTTTACAAATCTGTTGTTGATTTAATCACTCCCTGTATTTCACTGGTTTGAAATTTCAATTTTTTATGTATGGAATTGGTCGAATTGAAGGTTGTAGTCAATTCTGTGGGTTCTGGATTTAGGAATTCTATGTTCAGATTTCAAAGGTTAATTGAATTCAAAGTTGTCTAAAGATTGGATATGGTAATCATAGACTATAATTGGAACAAGTTGTTGCAAGAATTTGATTTCGTTGTGTTGTGGATTGTGTTCGTGAACTGTCGTGTGCGGGTATTTGGTTTGCAAAGACATTGAAAAAGAAGAAACTGATGGAGTTGGAAGGCCACAAACTCATTATCATTGTCGATCATAGCCCCAAATCCACATACCTTCGAGTGGGCCCTCTTCCAATTTTTGTTTTCAAACAAAAATAGGTATGTCGTAATATTTATGTTATAAGAATTCAATTTATTATAACTGTATTGCCAAGGCTCAATGACTTTTGAGGGTGCTGGAGTTCCATAAGTAGACACTGTCCAATCGCTAACCTAGGAATTCTGAAGTATGTGCATGGAATTTACACCAATTATGTCAATTTTAATCTGTGTGTTCTATGTATTGGCCACATATATATTTACCATGCAACTTTGTTGCACTTTGTTTACTAAAATTATGATATTCATAGGCATATATTGTTGGTGATTTTAGCGTCACAGGCCGTTTAGTGCAATTAGAATTAAAACAAGTGCTAATGGGAATCTAAACCGTTATCTAATACAAGCGAGTAGGTACAGCATGGGCACTTATATGTAAAACTAATTTAATTCTGTTTATTATTTGATGGATAAAGAATATTATTTTATAATCTAGATAATTAAAATTATATTTATTTTAATTCCAAGTTTCTTTTAATCTGTATATAGAATGGGTTAAATGTGAATGTATTTTGCTACTGTTCATATGGGTTCTTTGAATGAATCCATGTAGTTTACTTGAAATTAAAAGAATGGATATTGGATATCAAATACTTTTGGATAATGGGCCTTGTTGCCTCATAATAACCGTACATGTGAAAAATTAATTTTATTCTTGGGTGTAATCCGAAATAAGAATAGAGAGATGGTGGCAATTTTTATATGATGGTTTTGGACCCTCTCGAAGAAACAACTAAATGTACATGGCTTTTCAAGGCATTTATGTGTAGTGGGAATTATATAGTTTTTCAATAAATTTATGTATAGTGAGAATAATATTTATAGGGTGTTTATATTGGTACACTCTCTCTCTATCTCTCCATGTATATACTATATATAGAGAGAGATAGAGAGTACAAGGGTGTGCAAATAAGATTTTAGAGTGTATAAATAACTCGACCCTATTTATATGGTGAGAATCATATTGATTATGAATTTTGTGTTCATGATATTTTCTACCAGCTTTGGATGTGATCAAGAGATAGCGATCACGTTACAAAAGTTATAGCAAACATGTGGTTCTTTTGATTATACAATAATTTCATTTAAGGAAAGGAAACTTAAAATTCAATTATTGTATTCTCTAAATGGTTCGTGACATGGAGTGCACATGGATAAGAATTGTATTTATCATATTTGAATTGAATAAATATATCTTGTTTTCATATGGCATTGTAGCTTGAATAGAATGTTTAGATTGTATGTGAATCATAAATATGTTCCCTAGAGAGAATTCTGCTTTTATGACATCAGATACTCCTAAAATTCATGATTCTATGTTATTGTATGCTTGTTTAAAAAAAGGGTAGATGCACGATACCCCTGACCGCGGAAGGGATCCCCCTTCCCAAGCTAGCAACCCGACAACGCTGCCTGGCGGTGAAACCCCTGCCAACTCAAGGGGAACTGAAGAGCCTGTTGCCAGGATTCGAACCCGAGACCTTATGGATCCTTGAGCCAGTTTAAGGTGGGGGCCGGTGGCCACTGGGCTGACACCCAATGGTTAGCTTGTTTAGGTCATGTAAAGTTTAGGAAATTGCTAATATGTCTAAGGATGGGTTGATTCCTGCCTTTGGTAGAAATTATGGAACTTGTACATAGTGATTTATGTGTTTTAACTTTACACCTTCGGTGGGTAACAAAAAGTATGTCATCACTTTTATTTTTATTGATGGTGCATCTAAATTTTGGTATGTGTACTTATTGCATGCAAAAGATGAAGCCTTACATAAGTTCAAATATTTAAGACTGGGTTGAATTACAATCTAATGGTTTGATGAAAACCTTTGCACTGATAAGGGAAATGAGTACTATGGTCCTCCAAATTACTTCTAATCAGTGGGTTGTATTTATCAAAACATTGCTCCTTATACACCATAACAAAATGGTGTATCTTAGAGGATGAATAACGCTCCCAAAGAAATGGCTAACTCGATGTCATATTCAAGTCTAAGTAAAGGGCTTTGAGGAAAGGCTATGTTAACAGTCTGCTGTTTGCTAAATAGGGTCCCTAATAAAAGGAACAAGATTACCCCTTACGAGCTTTGGTATAAAAAAGGCCACCAATGTTGGCTTACCAAAGAATTTGAGGTTGTAGATGTGTTGTAAGGTTTAGTAAACCAGAGAGTAGAACATAGGTGAAAGATGTATGGACTATATCTTTATTGGGTATGTTGATCATTTCACTGTTCATAGGTTCTATATCATAGAACCAAATGACTATGTTTCTATTAACTTTGTCACTGAGTCAAAGTATGCTAATTTTGTTACTGAGGACATATTTTCTCTATGCCTAGTCTAAAAGACATGCCTTATAGTTTGAAAGCATTTGTTTTAACTGGTTTTGGTAGGGACTCTGCTAATACCAAAGATGTACAATCTACTAGTACTGAACCTAAGAAAAGCACTAGTGTAAGAAAGGCTAAGTCTTTTGGAAATGATTTTCAACTGTATCTTGTTGAAGGATCAAGTGATATGATTGAACATCATTATCAATATTGTTTTAGTAGAGGAAGATCCAAAGACGTTCAGTGAAGCAATGGCGTCAAGGGATGCTTCTTTTTGGATAACTATCCATAATGAGATTGACTCTATCATCCAAAATAATACATAGAAACTCTCATATTTACCCCTGGTTGTAAACCATTAGGGTGTAAATGTATCTTCAAGAAGAAGATGAAGGTGGATGGTAGAATGAATAGGTTTTAAGCCAGGTTGGTCATTGGGCTTTAGAGGAAAAGAAGGTATTCTTTGATACCTATGCTCCTATTGCATGAATTCCATAGTTAGATTGTCATTAGTACTTAAAGCTATACACAATCTTGTATTCACCAAATGGATGTGAAAACTCCATTCCTAAATGGTGAATTAGATGAAGAGATTTGCATGAAACAGCCTGAAGGCTTTGTTACGCTTTGTAACGCTTTGTTACGCTTTGTACTGAAAACAAGGTTTGTATGTTAACAAAATCTCTTTATGGCTTGAAATAAGCTCCTAAACAATGGCATCAAACGTTTGATGAAATTGTGTTGTCTAACAGTTTTGTTCTTAAATAAGTAGACAAGTGTATAAAGCAAATTTGATACTTTTGGTAAAGGAGTTATAATTTGCTTATATGTATAGATGACCTGTTTATCTTTGGTACTCACAAAGATCAAATTGATAAATCTAAGGAATTCTTGTCATCTGGATTTGCTATAAAAGACATGAGGGAGGCTGAGGTTATCCTTGGAATAAGTATCAAGCATTGGAACAATAATATTTCAATTTATAAATCTCATTATATTGAGAAGGTCTGTAGAAGGTTAACTTTGAAAATTATTCTCCTATAAGCACTCTCATATACTCAAGTCTTAACTTTCTACCTAATCTAGGTGTTGCTTTATCTCAACTTAAATACTTAAAGAGCTATAGGATGTTTTATGTATGCCATTATTAGTATTAGGCCTAATATAGCATATGTTGTTGGAAAGCTTAGTAGATTTGCTAGAGATTCTAGTTCACATCATGAGTAAGCTTAAACTGAGTATTCAAGTACTTGAAAGAAACCATGAGTTTTGGTTTGATTTATATCAGATTTCCTTTGGTTATAGAAGGTTATTCAAATGCAAGTTGGATTACCAATATGGAATGCATTCCATTTTCCAAAGTGGTTGGGTATTCCTTCTTAGGGGAGGTACTATATATTGGGCATCAAAAGAAACAAACTTGCATTATTGGAATTTGAATTTGTAATTTTAGCAATAGCTGGTAAAGAAGTTGGATGGCTAATAAATTTGATCTTTGAGATCCCTTTGTGGTCAAAACCGATATCACCAATACCTATCAAGTGTGATAGTACTGGCTAAGGATTATAGTCAGGTGTATAATGGAAAGTCTAGACGGTTGTGTGTTATACATAACATGATTCATGAGCTCATCATGCGTAGAATGATATCTGTTAAATTTGTAAGATCTGCGTAAAGTTTGGCTGATTATCTAACTAAAGAGTTAGGAGAGATCTCGTGAATAAATCAGTCACAGGGATGGGTTTAAACTCCACACTTTAATATCCTATGTCAAGACACCCAATTCCTATCTGATACAATGTTAGATGCAGAATTCAATGTTGAAAGCTTGTCATAGAGATATTGGAACACATAATCAGAATCATCCCAAGTTTGTGTTCAGACAACAAGATAAAGTAGGTTGAAGTTGAACTTCTTAATAGTCCTTTGACGAAATGCATTTGCAAGTGCAGGAATAAAGAGACTACCTATAAGAGTATGAAGTTTAGCCGCTTCAAGAAGCTTGGACTTGGCTTTGATATACTCTTTGAAGGATTGGACATAGGCTAGTAAAATATTGTGTCAAGTAAGAACATATGAATTTGTAAACTTATGTTTATTTTACCTTCAAGTATTGAAATGGATAGCAAGGGTTCAAACCATAGAGACACCCCGATATTCGAATATTTGGATTGCGTAACTTACTAAGATGAAAATTCAATCATCAGGACATTTTCATTTATGCGCAAGTTTGTGTTTATTTGAGAAGTGTTTTAAGTTAATCATAGATATCACTAAAATGGGGGAGGAATGTTGGTAATTTTAGTGTTATCAACGTTTTTTGGCGATATTGGATTAACTTGTCGACTATGTTGATCTTATTAAAAACTAAACGAGTTAGGAGATACGGGAGTGCATGCTCGTTTGAATTAAATAAGATCGGGTACTCATCGGTTTTGTTAATTCAATATATTTTGTTTTGGGCTTATTAATTAAAAATATTTTCACTTTAGGCCTGTTTATTAAATCATAGTGGGCTTTTATCTTGTAATGAATTAATTAAGTATTAAACTTATTTGGGCCTGGGGAATAGATTTTGATTTGTTTTCTAATACCTAAAACCCAAACCAATGATGAAGATGATATACATATGATACTGGTCGACCAAACTGAGGGTTCTTTGTTTGTCGAACAGAACAGAGAACAAAAGAAAACGGTATGGTTATTTGTCAACACAACAATCAAATTCGTTCTTGATTCTCTAAGTCTAATCTGTTCAAACTTTTTGATAGTAGCATCAAATTAGTTTGTTCTGATAGCGAGTACACAATTCTTAGAGATTATCCAAGTGATTCCCAATTTGTCAATGATTCAAGTTTTCTTTAATTCAATATGCAACAGTGAAAGAGGATTGTTTCCTCCTAAAACTTCAACACGAGGCATCTGTGTGCAACTCAAAAACCTGAGAAAAATCAGGCAATAGTAGAATTGGTATTGTTGTAAGCTTTTCCTTCATTAACTGAAAAGTCGATTCTGCCTCCTCAGTCCATACAAAAGTCTTCCCTTTCATGCAGTCAGTCACTCACGCCATAAGGGAACTGAAATTTCGATTGAACTGTCTATAAAATGAAGCAAGGCCATTGAAACTACGTATTTCAGTTATCGTAGTTGGAGTTGGCCATTGCTTAACAGCCGCTACATTTGATTCATCCACCTATATCACCAGAAACAACATACCCAAAAACAGGACCTTCGGGACCATGAAGACACACTTCTTCTTGGTTGCATACCAGTTATGTTAGTGCACAGAATGTCTGTTGACTTCGTCTGCATTACGTCTTAGGTCAAGATAGGTCAACATAGGTTTTAGATAGTCAAAATTAGATCATATGTTGATAGGTCCGTTTATATGTCAGATAGGTCCGTATATACTAACCTATGTTGATAGGTCCGCTTATTTGTCAATGTAGTAGGTCCGCTTATATGGACATTGTCCATAAAAGCGAACCATAAGCTAATAGGTCCGCTTATACGGACGTCCATATAAGCGAACCTCTCCACACTATATATAGGCTGACATGTTGTATCTTGGAGCGGACCTAGATCATTGCTTGTGGAACGAAACTCGGTCAAATTGTAATCAGAAAGCAATAAAAGAGAAGAAATTAAAGAGAATAGCTGTTGTAACTTTGTGTGCATTGATTCCGCCTTTACACATGAAGATGAACATCCTTGACTGACTTTTCGAGGTCGTAGAACGGTCCAACAAGTGGTATCAGAGCTCAGGACGAGGAGTTCATACTACTACAGCTTGATTCTACCGAATTCTCTGATTTCTACTCTCTTTCTCTCATACTTTTTTGATTTGAAGTGGTTCCTACGGTTGGAATTGTCTGATTTTTGAGTATATTGTGCGAAACATTGTAATAAAAAACCCTAGAAAGTTTCAGATTAAAACTTGGCTTAAAAATGGTAAAAATTGGGTAATTTGTGAGATCCGCTTTTACGGACATCGATAGGTCCGCTTGAAATAACCATTTAGGTTCGCTTTTTAGGTCATGTTTGTTGTAGATTCGCTCTAGAGGTCCGCTCATTCGGACATCATTAGGTTCGTTTTTGTGGTCCGCTTATTCGAACATTGTGTGAGGTCCGCTCATAGGATAGCAGGAGGTCCGCTCATGTGATAGTATAGGTCCGCTTTTAGTGACATTATTTTGAGGACCGCATATTGCTGTTGTGTGATGAAATAGTTATCAGACATTGAACAGAGTAAACACGTAAATTGTTGAATCATTTTGCGATATTGCATCGGTATAATCAAAGTGTTGTGAGATTTGGAATTGTCTGACATATTGAATTGTGACTTAAAGAGTTGTCTGCCACTTGATGTATTCACAAGACTTAGTCATATGTGCATGTGACTATTGATGTTGTCGGTTTAGTGGGCTTGGTGGTCCAATCACATTTTAACATCACGTGAATGTTGTTTGATTGTCATTAAAGTTCATTTTAGAAAACTGAATATCTCGGTACATGTGAATTAAAATTGAACGGTTCTTTCATTGTTTGTCAGCCCACTATAATAGTTTGGTCCAATCACAGTGAAGTACAGCCCATTACACAAAATTGACCTAATCATATTTGTTGCCAGCCCACGAGAAACAAACAGCCCAATCAGACATTTTTAAAGTGAGGCCCAATCAGGTTAATTGGGTAAAAGGTTGACCATATGTGAGTATATAAGTGTGGCCCAATCACGTTTGTTTGTAAATTGATGTTGTCGGATCCAATTGTTTGAACATTATTCTGTCATCAGATCATTAAATCGAACGATCCAATCAAAGACAACTTAAAATTTGTGAACTACAAAAATTATTGGATTGAACATTTTGGGTTGTTAAACTTGTGGATCAAGATTTAATTGTGTGATTGTTTGTTTTTGTTTGCAGGTGATTCGAGGAGATTTACAAGGTGCAAATACTAAGAAGTTGAAACTTTGTGGACTTTGAACTAACAACAAATTTTTGAATCATGTCATTTAACGAAGAAAGTGTGGTTAAAATGTTTGACGAAAAGGAAAATGATAATCTTGAAAGATTGAATGATTGGTATAATAGATTTTGGTTTAACGCGAGAGAAAATGGGAATAAGCATGTTTGGGTTAATAGACTTGAAAATTTTTGTTGCAAGAAACATGAACCGTTGAATGAGTTGGTAACACGGTATGATCAATTACTTGCAAATTTAAAAACGAATGAGATAAGAATGTCAGATGCTGAACATATATCAAAATTTGCAGATGTATTACCGGCTGAATGGAATGAATTCTTGACTAACCTGAAAAAGGATTATAGATTTTCAAATTTGAGTCTAAGAGAATTCATCGATAAAATTAAAACACACAATTATGAAAATGAAAAGAAAAAGAAGAAGTTGATAGATGAAATAAACGAGGATTTAGTAAAGATAGATTTGGATGTGATCATTGAAATGAGAAAACGAATCACTGTGTGTCTTGCAGCAAAAAATGTTATGAGATACGATATTAAGAGGGGTTGTTATATTGATGAAAATATGAATCCTCTTGATTTTGTTAAAATTTTCTGTGCAGGAACATACAAGATGGAAACAAAGAAAGAAGTTGATGATGGAAAGATGAATGGAAAATGCTCGAAATGCGAAAAATCAGAAACAGACAATGTCAAACTTCTGAAGAATGTAGAAAGTTTAACATTGGAAATTAAAATCTTGAAGGATGAGAAAGAATCTGATAGTAAACAGATTCTTGAAATGAGAGAAAATTGTGAAAAGTTGATGTCGGAAAATGTCAAACTGTTGAGTGGTTTGGACAGTTTGACATTGGAAATTAAAAATTTTAAAGAAAAAGAAAATGTTATTGAAAATGAAAAATTAAAAATTGAAAAAGATTTTCAAAATCAAATAAAGATTTTAGTAGATGAGAGAGATATTTTTGGTAAAGATAATCTTCAAAAACAAATTGAAATCAATTCTCATCTTGCTAAAATCATTCAGCTTGAAAAAGAAGCTGAAAAAGCTCGGATGAAAATCAAAGAGCTTGAAGTGAAATTGAAAGGTTTTGTGAATTATACATCACATGTTTCTCCAAAACCGATCAATTCTGTTCCAACAAGTGACAATGTCACAAATTTTGACAAAGTCAAAATTGAAGATTGTGATGAAATATCTGATGATGAAAAAGAAAAGAAAAGAAAAATATTTTTAGATTTACAAGAAAAATTTAAAAATACTGTTTTGCAATCTACTGAAACAAGTGAATGTTCTAAACAAAAACCTGTTAAGAAGAGTGTAGAACAGAAACAAAAAGATACAAATTTGAAAAATCCTAAAAATGAAAATAAAAGCTCATCAGATAAGTCATCCAATCATTATCAAAAATCACAAAATTCTAAAAATGAAAACTCACAAAATGTTGGTAATAAGTGGTGCAGGTTTGACCACAGTGCTTCAAAGACAAATCCAGTTTTCAGGAGGAGTGATAATTACCACAAAGCTAGACAATGCTATGATTTAAGTGTTTGGTGTGAAAGTGGTGAATGGTACGATAACAGAGTGTGCTACACTTGTGGTGTGAGAGGACACATTGCTGTTAACTGCCAAAATTGGAGTTATGAGACAAGAAGATGCTATAATTGTCAAATCAGAGGTCATATTGCCAGAGATTGCCCAAGGAGATCAATGGGAAGATCGAGGGTTGAATCTCAAAGAATGACAAAGAAGCCAGTCAACGTCAAGCCCTATGAACAGAAGGTTCTAAAACCTAAAGTTCAGGATCAGACAATTCAAGAAAAGAAAGTTAAACTTTCACAGGGGCAGAAAGACAGACTGCGAAAGAAAAGGAAGAAGGCGAGAGAGTATCTCGAGAAAATTTTGTCTTCAGGTTCAAAGGACAGTTTGAATAAAAGTTCTGATAAATCAATTCACTCGACTGCAAAGCCAAGTAAATTGAATTCTTCAGATGCAAATCTGAGGACAAAAGAGAAAAAGGAGAAAAAGAAGATTGTCGGCGATGAATCTGGCTCATCAAAGTCAGACAAGCCACATTCAGGCCATGATTCTGGTTCATCAAAGCCAGAGGAGCCTAGTGTTGAGGAAAAATCTGAGAATTCAGGTTTAACAATGGATGATGCAAATTTTCCACCATTGTTGAACAAGAATTCTAAATCACCCAAAGATAGTCAGGCTTGGGTGAAACTTTTCAAATAGAAAAATCTGACTTGCCGGAGCTTCCAGGTTGGTAAGTGTGAAGCAGGTATCGGCATCATTCTTGAGAAATTCACAGGTTGGTAACTGTGATATTTCGACTTACATGTGGTAAATCAGGGACATTAAGTTGTACTTGATTTTCTACTAGTGTTTGTTGTTGATAAGGGTCTTAATTGTTAATTCTTTAAAATGGTTGAAAAAGAACAATGTGATGAAAGAACCCCGAGTTTGTGAAAAGACAAACACAACTAATTTTCCGGAAAAACCATTTGATTAAAACAAACTTAAGTGTTTTGAAATCATAATGGGAAAATAGTTTGTTGTCAGGGGGAGTTCTGATTGTTTATGCCAAGTGGATGGCGAATTGAAGTAATTCGATATCGGTTGTCAGTTTGTTTTCAAATTTTCCTTGAAAATCAAAATTGAAACATATTTTGATTTTAGGGGGAGAAAAATTTTTAAAAAAATTAGAAAATTTGAAAATTTCAAAAACATTGAAAAAGCAAAAAATGAGTTTTGTTGTGAAAAAGAGGAAATGATAGTAAATCAGTGAACTATCACAACATGCTAAAGAATTGGAAAGTTAAATGTGATAAACGGTCTCACTGATGATGTGCCAGTAGGTTTTTGCACATTTAGTAGATTGTGACGAGATATAAACTTAAATTTCAAACTTACTTATATCGTGGGTAACATCTTTTGAATATATGGGTAACCCCCGAAATCTTGTTTGAAAGGTCTCGTATTCTGATATACTAGGTTTTTATACTCAGTTGATATCTGGGGTATTATTCCGGGACTTCTGCTGAACGGTGGTTCTGACCTAGTCCTTGGATAATACTTTCTGCAAATGCTTGAAACATAGCATCACCCTCAGCATAAATGATAAGACAATAAAATTGCTTAGCAATGCTGTTGTAAAAAAGATCCTCTAAAGGGGACACACCCACAAGTTGAGTCATGATCTCTCTGCTGAACGGTAGTTCTGACCTGAGCTCTCATGATTCTTCATAAATTATTAACCCCTTACAGATATCATTTGTGTTATAATTGCCTGTAAGACTGAATATTGGGATCTGGATACGGGAGTATATTCTGAGGTGGGACACGTGATTAAGTCTAAGTATTTAAGACATTAAACTCGTATCTCGAAGCAGTTGAAATGTGTGTGAAAATTTAAGTGGATCAGTAAACTGACAATCTAAGTGAATCGTTTAGAACTTAACATGTTTAAAGCTTAACGGTGCTAGTGATTTGTTTCAGAAACTGATATGATCCTCTTACACAAACTCACAAAAATATTGTTTGTATATATTTCTTTACTGCATTTCAGTCAAGATCAAAAATCCAAAAAGATTTTCGGAGTGTTTTAGCATAAAATTTTGAAAATCCAAAAAGATTTTCGACAACTGATGTTGAAGATCTGATATTCAAAATTCGAGTGCTAAACTTGATGAACTAGAGGGTTGGGAGAATATGTTGAAAACTTTGAATGTTATATAAAAATGTTTTGAAAGATTGTGTGATTAGTTAATCAAGGTCATTCATTTGAACTTGATGTAACCAGTATGTTTGTTGAATTAATGATGTCTACCAGTAAGTTTCTTAAATTCAAATGTTATAAATTTGTGAAACTTATGGTGAGGTAGAGGATGTGCAGGGTAACAGGTTTTGGACTTCATCATTCCCACGGAAGCTAAATGTTAAAGCTTGAACCAGATACCTCAGATTCTAGCATATCGAGAGGGGGAGTCTGTGAAAGGGGGAGTCTGGATCAACAGTCAAAGGGAAGATGGAAGTTAGAGTCAGGTTGTGATTCTAAACCTGTGAAGAATGCTTATGATGTGAAGACAGAGAGTTGGAGAAAATACCAAGACTGAAGACTCAGGAGCTGAAGACTACGTCAACATCCAAGGGGGAGTCTGTTAGTGCACAGAATGTCTGTTGACTTCGTCTGCATTACGTCTTAGGTCAAGATAGGTCAACATAGGTTTTAGATAGTCAAAATTAGATCATATGTTGATAGGTCCGTTTATATGTCAGATAGGTCCGTATATACTAACCTATGTTGATAGGTCCGCTTATTTGTCAATGTAGTAGGTCCGCTTATATGGACATTGTCCATAAAAGTGAACCATAAGCTAATAGGTCCGCTTATACGGACGTCCATATAAGCGAACCTCTCCACACTATATATAGGCTGACATGTTGTATCTTGGAGCGGACCTAGATCATTGCTTGTGGAACGAAACTCTGTCAAATTGTAATCAGAAAGCAATAAAAGAGAAGAAATTAAAGAGAATAGCTGTTGTAACTTTGTGTGCATTGATTCCGCCTTTACACATGAAGATGAACATCCTTGACTGACTTTTCGAGGTCGTAGAACGGTCCAACAAGTTATCCCTACGAAGCAAGGTCAAAACCTGTCGTACATGCCTCACATGCTCATTAAAGTCAGGGCTATAAATAAGGACATCATCAAAATAGACGACCACATATTTACCAGCTGGATAATATTTACTAAACTTCCTCCATCAACTAGGATCCCACGTACAAAGTGGGTAGCAACTTATAAAGTAATCACTAAGCCATCATGGTAAGGATCCTGGTCAGCATCCTGTCATTTTCATCCAAGGATATTGTCTTCTGCCCCATTAGTGTCGATGTTCTTGAGGGCTTGTCCCCCTGTCCTGCCTTTGCCTCCTTAGCATGCCTCTTAGCTGCAGAGTAAGAGGTACCACATATGTTAGATCTAGTAGAAATAAAGCTAATTACCTTAGCGTCTGGCGGTGGGGATCCTACATGTTTTGGTCAAAAATTACCGAAGCAATTAAGTGATCAAATTAGTTAAGTGAGGTAGTGTGCTAGAAATAAGTGTCGAAAATATGTTAATTAAGTTATTGCAAAAACAGTTTCAGGATACGGCTCAGGATATAGAGCTGTATCTATGATCAAACAATGAGCAAAAAAGTAAAGGTTGACACGTGATGTACGAGGAAAGCCCTTGATCAATCTAGATCGCCGGCACAAAACCTCAGGAGCTGACAATCGCAGCTGCCTTGTTCTTCTATTGCTTCAAATATCAGGATACAGTGCAGGATGTGATGCGGATCAACTAGGTGTTACAATGTAATTCGAGTACAAGTGTTTGTGTATAGTGTTTGCTAGAAGCTAAAGAGCAAAAGTGTGCGAAAGAGTGTGTGAGTAAAGTTGTATCTACCTATGATCCGATCGCTCCCATTTATAGTAACAAAAACTAACAAACTATCCTATTATTCCGGATACTTTAGAATATTCCCTTTTGAACGTTATTGACCAGGTATTGCGGCTTCAACGTCTCTTTTCCAACTAATTTGAGCGAGTCTTCATGTCACACCCCGACCGCGTAAAACAACAAAGCGCGGCGGAAACATCGGGGCGTGTTGCGACAGAATTAATTGTTTCATAACCATGGCATACAAAGTTGTATTTTATTTATAAACAAAGGTGTTGCATTGTCTCAAAACAGTAACTTAAGAGTTTATAACATAATTAAACATAGTCTATCTTCTTTTAAAGTCTCTAAGGCACAGGTCCGCCCTAGTATCATGATCAACATCCTACGGAAAAACACCTGAAAACACATGTGAAAATAGGTACGTCAGCATAAAAATGCCTGTGAGATACATAGGTTTTGTGAAAATAAGATTCATGACTTTTGTTTGAGAAAATGTTTAGCCATGAACCTTGTTATTTGCTTTGTCTTGTAAATCATTTGGAAACAATAAGATCAGTTGATATGTATAAGTAATTGTCAGGTTAAATAAATAACCATGTAAAAATGTGTTTGTATAAGATAAGTTGTTTGTAAATCAATGTCTTGTGAAAAGTATGTTATTTGTATAAAATGTTATATGTATCAAACTGAAATGATTCAAATAACGTTACGCCATGTAATACCATACAAACACTTATATATAGGAAGTACCAGCGGCGTATCCACCATGCTTGTATCATATTACACACGCATCGTTACTTAATCACTTAATCAAACCAAACCAAACAATGTAAGAAGTCTATGTTTAAATCAATTGTCAAATGTATTGGGTAATATGTCAAAGTGTTTATGTCAAGATGTAAATTATGTCAAATGTCTATGTCAAATATCCATGTCAAATGTCTATGTCAAATATCCATGTCAAATGTCTATGTCAAATATCCATGTCAAATGTCTATGTCAAAATGTCATGTATGGCAAGTGAAATGTCTCAACTAAACCATATGCACAAAAACAAGGTATTGAAGTAAAACATGGTTTAAATCAACGCTATGTTTTGTGTAAATGCATGCAACTATTTAATATGAACATTTATGTGGTATTGTGAATATGCATACATCCAAGCCTGGCGACTGTGGTGATAAACCCTTTAAACAAATTAAAGGTCTATCTGTCTTAATGTCAACGAATTCGGTCATTCCTTTCTGTCCCCTTACCCTGGGATGTCCGGAACGGGAGTTGTCAATTCCTATGGTACCACTACCTACTAACGAACGGCGTAGCTAATGTTAATGGATATATTGTCCCATGTAAACAAACCAAATGTCATAACAAAATGTGAGCATGTGAAAACGATGCACTAAGTATGTAATCAAATGAACATACATAGCGTGAAATGTCATGTAAAACGATGTACTAAGTAATGCACACAATGGGCATACCTAGCATGAAATGTCATGTAAAACGATGTACCAAGTATTGCACACAATGGGCATACCTAGCATGAAATGTCATGTAAAACGATGTACTAAGTAATGCACACAATGGGCACACCTAGCATGAAATGTCATGTAAAACGATGTACTAAGTAATGCACACAATGGGCATACCTAGCAGGAATTGTCATGTAAAACAATGTACTAAGTAATGCACACAATGGGCACACCTAGCATAAGATGAAATGAAATCATGTACTATAATGTACTAACGAACATAGCATGTATATGATGTTAAAACAGGAAAGCATGAAAGTAACAAGTAGGCACATGTGTTCCACCCCAAAACAGTTTGGAAAACAGTAAAAGAGGGGTCTATGTACTCACTTGAGATTGCTCAGTTGTATAAAGATAACCACCAAGCAATGCAAGAGATCTCGGAATCAAACGGCACCTAGTATAGGTAACTATGTTAATAAACCGGACCTAAATCGGAAGACTGGGTAGCATTAGGGTTTGTAAACCAAATGAGTGTCGGAACTCACGTGATATGGTTTAACAAAGCCTACATGCTAAATGAAACTTACCATAATTGTTTACGACCCATTACGACCCGTTTAGGAAGCTTATGCTACTTTAACGTGTCGTGCGCGTGAAACGCGTTCGGACCGCCTAACTAGTCCTATGACAAGTATTATATGCCTAAACATGTTACATAATCAGTTACGTGACAAAAGTTTAGGTTACATATGCTAAATTACCAATTTTGTATGAAAAGGGTATTCTGGTAATTTACCTAAGGCATATAAACTACCTATCATACAACTACTTAAACGATGTGACCATAGGGTATAACCTCGGAAGGTTATTCCCTACCTACTATGGTCACCTAATGTATTTGGTCGGATCCTAATGATCGACCAAACTGGGTCGGGTTCGAAGGTATAGGCGATTTATTAGATCGCCTACCCTACGACCCTAGACAACGTGGTAATCAGTAGGCATAGTCCCAAGGGACTATGACCATCGTGATTACAATTACGTTGCGAAGTTCTAACGAACTTCGCATTGACCATTACTGGTCAACGCTGAAAGTCAAACAAAGTTTGACTTTCTGACTCGAAAAGCAGTAAAAATAAGGAAAAGAACGAAAGAATACTTACGAAGGGTCCCCGAATGCTAACCCAGATCAAAAATAGCTCAGGTATGAAACGAAGGTTCCAACTTAGAGCTTCCTTAATCAGATTTGTGGGTTTTGGGGTTGAGTATGGATGGGTATTTATAGTAAATGCACCACCGTTAGGATCGTTTATCGGGAAACGTGCCTTGATCTCACCCGTACAAGTGTCGGAAGCTTATGGTGGCTCATTTGGTCACTCACCATAAGAGATCAACACTTGGCATTGGGATTAGGAGTGGTTTGCAGCTGTTAACAGCTGTTTAAGAAGGTTCTGATCTGCTGGAGATACCTTACGGACCGTAAAGCTGCCAAGGTTGAGGTCCGTAAGGTAACAACTTTGGCAGATTTACAGTTTTGGTCCCTGTCATGCATTCAGCCCATTTTTGACATGTTTAAGGCCCGTTAACCCCATTTCAAAGCTCTAAAATGAAGTTAAAGTATAGGGAACTTAAAATGTGCTCAAAAATATCACGGATGTCAGTTCGTTTAGCCGTACGGTCGCGATGTTCGCTTAATTACGACGGAATGCGCACAAGCGCGAAAAACGATCCAAATGACGCAACGAATGGATTTTTCTTATGGCGAACACTAAAATATAATGTAGTCATGCTTACATAAATTTTTGGATGTCCAGATGTATTCAGAACGTAAGTTATGCGCGAAAATGCAAACTTGTGCACTTTTTGACACTTTTAGTCCCTGAATGTCCCAAAAGTTTATTTTAGCACACCAAACCCCTCAAAGCCTATTTCTAAGCTATGTAAAGGATATTTAAGGTGTGTTTAACTTATGGTCATGTTCCGGAATGTTCGTTACAGTTCAAATTGACATACTTTCGCAGTTTGTCATATTTAGTCCCTGTAAGCGAATTAACTTGTTTTTGCCATACCAAAGCCTTCAAAACTTATTTCTAAGTTATGTAAAGGTTATTTAAGGTATGTTGAGTATATGTTGATGTTCCAGAGTATTTCTCGCATTAAACTGAGTACGTTTACGCACTAGTTTGCGTATAACTCTCCAGAAAGCGATGTAGAGTTTGAAATTACATAAAAGTCAAAACATGAAAAATGTATAACATAACAAAACAAACATTGGGATCAAATAACATCGTTTTATTGATAACAGAACTGTTCATAGTGGTTACAAGCACAGTTGTTACAGTCTCCCCTACTTGTGGAAATTTCGTCCCGAAATTTATTTAGAGGAAACTCGTGGAAAAAGATGTGGGTATTTTGCCTTCATTTGATCTTCGCGTTCCCAAGTAAACTCAGGTCCACGTTTAGCTTCCCAGCGAACTTTGACCAAAGGAATGCGCTTGCGTTTAAGCCACTTGACTTCACGTTCCATGATTTCCACTGGTTTCTCGACAAATTTCAGTGTTTTGCCAACACGAATTTCATCAAGCGGTATGGAGTAGTTCTCATCAGCTGTACACTTCTTGAGATTGGACACGTGAAAAGTTGGATGAACATTTCCAAGTTCAGGAGGTAACTCAAGTCTGTAGGCTACCTTTCCGATTCTTTCGACGATCTTGAATGGTCCAACGTATCTAGGTGCAAGTTTTCCTTTCTTTCCAAATCTGATCACACCTTTCCAAGGTGAGACCTTAAGTAATACTCGATCACCGACTTGAAATTCAAAGGCTTTGCGTTTTGGGTCCGCGTAAATCTTCTGACGGCTTCTAGCTGCCTGAAGGTTATCACGAACTTTCTTGACCTTGTCAGTTGTCTCTAAAATGAGGGCAGGTCCAGTAAGTTGAGCCTCGCCAATCTCATTCCAGCAGACTGGTGAACGACATTTTCGACCATAGAGAGCTTCGAAAGGAGCCATTCCGATGCTAGTGTGATAACTGTTGTTGTAGGAGAATTCAATCAATTTAAGATGTGAATCCCAGCTACCACCAAAATCGATCACACAAGCTCTTAGCATATCCTCCAGAGTCTGGATTGTTCTCTCAGATTGACCATCCGTTTGCGGATGATAAGCTGTGCTCAGATTAAGTTGGGTCCCCATGGCAGATTGCATGGTTCTCCAAAAATGAGAAGTGAAACGAGCATCTCTGTCAGAAATGATGTTCAAAGGAACACCATGTCGAGCTACAATTTCATCTACATAGATTTGAGCAAGTCTGTCAGTAGGAAAATCCTCGCGGATTGGCAAGAAATGTGCTGACTTTGTAAGACGATCAACGACTACCCAGATGGCATCATGACCTTTCTTTGTGCGCGGGAGTTTGGTAACAAGATCCATAGTAATGTTTTCCCATTTCCAAACTGGGATCTCTGGTTGCTCCAATAAACCAGAAGGACGCTGATGTTCAGCCTTAACCTTTAGACAAGTAAGGCATTTGGATACGTATAAGGCAATGTCTTTCTTCATACCAGGCCACCAATAGTGTGTACGAAGGTCCTTATACATTTTATCTGAGCCCGGATGAATAGAATAGCGAGACTTATGGGCTTCATCCATAAGCAAGGTACGAAGATCATCCTGGCTTGGGACCCACAAACGGTCCATGAAGTAATATGATCCATTGTCCTTCAGTTCCAGAGCAGGCGTTATGTGATAGGGAAATTCCTTATCCATCAAACCTTGTGAAACACAAGATTGTTGAGCCTGAGAAATGCGGGCTTGAATATCAGATCGAGCTTGAATAACAGATTGAACACGTACACAATGAAGCTTAGTACGTTCCTTACGACTCAAAGCATCAGCCACGACATTCGCCTTACCAGGATGGTAGCGAATTTCGCAGTTATAGTCGTTTAAAAGCTCAACCCAACGTCGTTGTCTCATGTTGAGTTCTTTCTGGTTGAAGATATGCTGAAGACTTTTGTGGTCAGTGAAAACCACACATTTTGTACCGTACAAATAATGTCTCCAGATCTTGAGAGCAAAGACAACTGCACCCAACTCAAGATCATGAGTGGTGTAGTTCTTCTCATGTATCTTCAACTGCCTCGATGCATAGGCTATGACTTTGTTCCTCTGCATCAGAACACAGCCAAGACCCAATTTAGATGCATCACAATACACGACAAAATCATCATCACCCTCAGGCAATGATAGAACAGGCGCATCGCAAAGCTTCTGCTTCAGGTGTTGAAAAGCTTCCTCTTGTTTGAATCCCCAATAAAAGGGCATTTTCTTCTGAGTTAGAGCAGTTAGAGGAACTGCAATCTTAGAGAAGTTTTCAATGAAGCGGCGATAATAACCCGCTAGACCAAGAAATGAACGAACCTCAGTAGGAGTAGAAGGTGTATCCCAATCCTTAATTGCACTGATCTTGGAGGGATCTACATGAACACCTCGTTCGTTGATAATGTGTCCCAAAAATTGAACTTCTTTAAGCCAAAATTCGCACTTGGAGAATTTGGCGAAAAGTTGCTCTTTCTTCAGGAGTTCCAGAGTAAGACGAAGATGCTGCTCGTGATCAGCTTGCGTCTTAGAGTAAATCAAGATGTCATCGATAAAAACAATGACGAACTGATCCAAATAAGGTTTGCAGACCCTATTCATTAAGTCCATGAAAATAGCAGGAGCATTAGTCACACCGAATGGCATGACTGTGAACTCATAATGCCCATATCGAGTACGGAATGCTGTCTTCGGAATGTCTTCTTCTTGCACCCGAAGTTGATGATATCCGGAACGCAGATCGATCTTCGAAAAATAAGAAGCACCTTGTAACTGATCAAAGAGGTCGTCTATGCGGGGTAGAGGATATCGATTTTTGATGGTAAGCTTGTTAAGCTCACGATAATCGATACACATCCTAAAGGATCCATCCTTCTTCTTGACAAAAAGAACGGGAGCACCCCAAGGTGAAAAACTAGGCCGTATAAAACCTTTGTCAGAGAGCTCCTGAAGCTGTTTAGACAACTCTTGCATCTCAGACGGTGCAAGACGATATGGAGCTCTGGCAATGGGATTTGCACCAGGTACGAGATCAATGCGGAACTCGACTTGGCGTGCTGGAGGTAGACCAGGTAAATCTTCAGGGAACACTTCAGAATAATCCCGAACGACAGGAATATCTGAAATAGACTTACCCTTGCCTTTATCTTCTGTAACATGTGCTAAGAAAGCCACATAGTTCTTCTGCAGATACTTCCGAGCTTTAAAACAAGACATGAGTCTGAGACCACCGATAGGCTTCTCACCTTGAACTTGCAGGATCTCGCCTGTCGAAAGTGGCACACGAACAATCTTCTTAGAACAAACTATCTCTGCGTGATGCTTGGATAACCAATCCATTCCCACAATAACGTCGAAGCTTCCAAGTTGCATAGGCGCGAGGTCAATAGGAAAAAGATGGTCGTTAAGATTCAACTGGCAGTTGCGAAGAACAGAATCAAGAATAATGGGTTCACCACTAGCAACCTCTACTGTTAAAGATTTGCCTAGTTTCGTTCTAGACACTCGAAGCATTTGCTCAAAAGACAAAGACACGAAACTCTTATCGGCACCGGAATCGAAAAGAACAGATGCAGGCTGATTATTAATAAAGAACGTACCGTTCACCACATTATCGTCAGCCTGTGCCTCTTGGGCATTCATGTTAAAAACTCGGCCTCGAGCCGGAGCCGGATTCTGGTTCTGGTTCTGGTTCTGGTTGGCTAGCCTTGGGCACCGGTTTCTATAGTGGGTCAGATCTCCACAATTGTAACAAGCACCAGGTGGGTATTGTGGTCTTGCAGCTTGACCCTGTTGCGGTGCAGGAGGTTGAGCAACTTGTTGAGCCGGGTTCTGAACCGCGGGATTCTGAGCAGATCGACAAACATTGGCGAGATGGCCTGATTTCCCACAGTTAGTACAGAAACGGCATGGAAGTTGCGGCTGGTGGTGACTGTTGCATCTATTGCACAAAGGTGCATTCCCTGAATAGGGTCTCTTCGCTGGAGGCTGTGCAGGTTGGTTGAGAGCTGCCTGGTTAGCTTGAGCAGTGATAGCAAAATTTTGAGAAGCCTTACGCTTCTTTGACCTCTTCGAAGAACCAGAGTTCTTTCCATTCAAGTTTTAACCTTTCTTGCTATCTTCCTTGTCAGCCGACTGCTTCTTGCCCTTGTCACCCTTCCGATGTAACTTGTTCTTCCGGATCTGCGACTCAGTCAATGTCGCAGATAACTCGATCGCCTGACGAAGTGTGGCAGGGTTACTACCAGTAAGAATGTCTTGTACCGAGTCAGGTAGACCATCGATGTATCTCTCGATAGCCTTGTCGAGTGGGGTGACCATTGTCGGGCAAAGCAGACTCAATTCTTCAAACCGATCAGTATAAGCCCTGTGCTCACCACTATCTTGCTTCAAAACATCAAACTCCTTCTCCAACGCTCGCTGTTCATGGCGAGGACAGAATTCCCTCATCATAAGGGCTCTAAGTTCAGCCCATGTCTGTGCGAGAGCGACTTCAGCACCTTGGTCTCTCATAACCCCGTTCCACCATGTCAAAGCCCTCTTCTGAAATACGCTCGAGGAGAACTCGACCTTGCGATTATCCGGACACTGCACATGGCGAAAAGTATTCACTATGCTCTCGAACCACTGAAGAAGCCCAGTCGCTCCCTCAGAACCACTAAACTTGAGTGGTTTAGCCTGGTTAAAATCCTTGTATTTGCACGGACCATTGTTGTTGTTGTTGGCTTGTTGCCATAGAGCAAAGAGATTTGGGAATTGGGCAGCCATCTGCTGCGCAATAATTTCTGCCAGCTCGGCAGTAGCTATCTGGTTCTCGCGTCGAGGAGGCATTCTAAAAGAGGAAAAACATGAAAAGAACGAGTGAGATGTTTGGATGAAGAGAAATGAGATGAAACGAAATCAACAAAAGCAAAGATGGTGGTCATTCGTCCGTATCTCAAAGCAAACAAACGACACACAGTGACTAATCAAAGTAAATGGGTCAAAAATAATGTATAATGAAGACATGCTCGCCTATAAGTGAACACTCATCCCAAGAATTCCCAGGTAAGCACAACTGGTCTCGCGTCTGTTTGAGATGTATACGAAGTGCTTGCCTAGACAGAAAACCCAGAATACAGGCATTCACCCTTCCAGTTTGCACATGTTCACATTATTTAAAACCCAAAACGTTTGACGGGATTTTTGAAATTTAGAAGGCACAAGGCCAAAAACCAAACTTGAAAAGGGTTCAAAACCATAAAACAGAGGGTTCAAAACCTTACAATTGAGGGTTCAAAACCTTGTAAAAATTTATTCAAAAACAGATGATTGTTTTTCAAAAATCGTTTCGGAAAAATTTTGGTTCCTTGTTTTGTTAATCACCTAAGGATAGGTGATGTACATGTTTTAAGATCTAAACACAAGATAGCTTGTGTTAGGTTCCTAAAAAAGTTATAGTCTAGGTCAAAGCATTACTAATAACCTAATTCCCTATAACCATTGGCTCTGATACCAACTCTTCTGTCACACCCCGACCGCGTAAAACAACAAAGCGCGGCGGAAACATCGGGGCGTGTTGCGACAGAATTAATTGTTTCATAACCATGGCATACAAAGTTGTATTTTATTTATAAACAAAGGTGTTGCATTGTCTCAAAACAGTAACTTAAGAGTTTATAACATAATTAAACATAGTCTATCTTCTTTTAAAGTCTCTAAGGCACAGGTCCGCCCTAGTATCATGATCAACATCCTACGGAAAAACACCTGAAAACACATGTGAAAATAGGTACGTCAGCATAAAAATGCCTGTGAGATACATAGGTTTTGTGAAAATAAGATTCATGACTTTTGTTTGAGAAAATGTTTAGCCATGAACCTTGTTATTTTCTTTGTCTTGTAAATCATTTGGAAACAATAAGATCAGTTGATATGTATAAGTAATTGTCAGGTTAAATAAATAACCATGTAAAAATGTGTTTGTATAAGATAAGTTGTTTGTAAATCAATGTCTTGTGAAAAGTATGTTATTTGTATAAAATGTTATATGTATCAAACTGAAATGATTCAAATAACGTTACGCCATGTAATACCATACAAACACTTATATATAGGAAGTTCCAGCGGCGTATCCACCATGCTTGTATCATATTACACACGCATCGTTACTTAATCACTTAATCAAATCAAACCAAACCAAACAATGTAAGAAGTCTATGTTTAAATCAATTGTCAAATGTATTGGGTAATATGTCAAAGTGTTTATGTCAAGATGTAAATTATGTCAAATGTCTATGTCAAATATCCATGTCAAATGTCTATGTCAAATATCCATGTCAAATGTCTATGTCAAATATCCATGTCAAATGTCTATGTCAAAATGTCATGTATGGCAAGTGAAATGTCTCAACTAAACCATATGCACAAAAACAAGGTATTGAAGTAAAACATGGTTTAAATCAACGCTATGTTTTGTGTAAATGCATGCAACTATTTAATATGAACATTTATGTGGTATTGTGAATATGCATACATCCAAGCCTGGCGACTGTGGTGATAAACCCTTTAAACAAATTAAAGGTCTATCTGTCTTAATGTCAACGAATTCGGTCATTCCTTTCTGTCCCCTTACCCTGGGATGTCCGGAACGGGAGTTGTCAATTCCTATGGTACCACTACCTACTAACGAACGGCGTAGCTAATGTTAATGGATATATTGTCCCATGTAAACAAACCAAATGTCATAACAAAATGTGAGCATGTGAAAACGATGCACAAAGTATGTAATCAAATGAACATACATAGCGTGAAATGTCATGTAAAACGATGTACTAAGTAATGCACACAATGGGCATACCTAGCATGAAATGTCATGTAAAACGATGTACCAAGTATTGCACACAATGGGCATACCTAGCATGAAATGTCATGTAAAACGATGTACTAAGTAATGCACACAATGGGCACACCTAGCATGAAATGTCATGTAAAACGATGTACTAAGTAATGCACACAATGGGCATACCTAGCAGGAATTGTCATGTAAAACAATGTAATAAGTAATGCACACAATGGGCACACCTAGCATAAGATGAAATGAAATCATGTACTATAATGTACTAACGAACATAGCATGTATATGATGTTAAAACAGGAAAGCATGAAACTAACAAGTAGGCACATGTGTTCCACCCCAAAACAGTTTGGAAAACAGTAAAAGAGGGGTCTATGTACTCACTTGAGATTGCTCAGTTGTATAAAGATAACCACCAAGCAATGCAAGAGATCTCGGAATCAAACGGCACCTAGTATAGGTAACTATGTTAATAAACCGGACCTAAATCGGAAGACTGGGTAGCATTAGGGTTTGTAAACCAAATGAGTGTCGGAACTCACGTGATATGGTTTAACAAAGCCTACATGCTAAATGAAACTTACCATAATTGTTTACGACCCATTACGACCCGTTTAGGAAGCTTATGCTACTTTAACGTGTCGTGCGCGTGAAACGCGTTCGGACCGCCTAACTAGTCCTATGACAAGTATTATATGCCTAAACATGTTACATAATCAGTTACGTGACAAAAGTTTAGGTTACATATGCTAAATTACCAATTTTGTATGAAAAGGGTATTCTGGTAATTTACCTAAGGCATATAAACTACCTATCATACAACTACTTAAACGATGTGACCATAGGGTATAACCTCGGAAGGTTATTCCCTACCTACTATGGTCACCTAATGTATTTGGTCGGATCCTAATGATCGACCAAACTGGGTCGGGTTCGAAGGTATAGGCGATTTATTAGATCGCCTACCCTACGACCCTAGACAACGTGGTAATCAGTAGGCATAGTCCCAAGGGACTATGACCATCGTGATTACAATTACGTTGCGAAGTTCTAACGAACTTCGCATTGACCATTACTGGTCAACGCTGAAAGTCAAACAAAGTTTGACTTTCTGACTCGAAAAGCAGTAAAAATAAGGAAAAGAACGAAAGAATACTTACGAAGGGTCCCCGAATGCTAACCCAGATCAAAAATAGCTCAGGTATGAAACGAAGGTTCCAACTTAGAGCTTCCTTAATCAGATTTGTGGGTTTTGGGGTTGAGTATGGATGGGTATTTATAGTAAATGCACCACCGTTAGGATCGTTTATCGGGAAACGTGCCTTGATCTCACCCGTACAAGTGTCGGAAGCTTATGGTGGCTCATTTGGTCACTCACCATAAGAGATCAACACTTGGCATTGGGATTAGGAGTGGTTTGCAGCTGTTAACAGCTGTTTAAGAAGGTTCTGATCTGCTGGAGATACCTTACGGACCGTAAAGCTGCCAAGGTTGAGGTCCGTAAGGTAACAACTTTGGCAGATTTACAGTTTTGGTCCCTGTCATGCATTCAGCCCATTTTTGACATGTTTAAGGCCCGTTAACCCCATTTCAAAGCTCTAAAATGAAGTTAAAGTATAGGGAACTTAAAATGTGCTCAAAAATATCACGGATGTCAGTTCGTTTAGCCGTACGGTCGCGATGTTCGCTTAATTACGACGGAATGCGCACAAGTGCGAAAAACGATCCAAATGACGCAACGAATGGATTTTTCTTATGGAGAACACTAAAATATAATGTAGTCATGCTTACATAAATTTTTGGATGTCCAGATGTATTCAGAACGTAAGTTATGCGCGAAAATGCAAACTTGTGCACTTTTTGACACTTTTAGTCCCTGAATGTCCCAAAAGTTTATTTTAGCACACCAAACCCCTCAAAGCCTATTTCTAAGCTATGTAAAGGATATTTAAGGTGTGTTTAACTTATGGTCATGTTCCGGAATGTTCGTTACAGTTCAAATTGACATACTTTCGCAGTTTGTCATATTTAGTCCCTGTAAGCGAATTAACTTGTTTTTGCCATACCAAAGCCTTCAAAACTTATTTCTAAGTTATGTAAAGGTTATTTAAGGTATGTTGAGTATATGTTGATGTTCCAGAGTATTTCTCGCATTAAACTGAGTACGTTTACGCACTAGTTTGCGTATAACTCTCCAGAAAGCGATGTAGAGTTTGAAATTACATAAAAGTCAAAACATGAAAAATGTATAACATAACAAAACAAACATTGGGATCAAATAACATCGTTTTATTGATAACAGAACTGTTCATAGTGGTTACAAGCACAGTTGTTACACTTCAGGGGAATTGGTCTTTGTGAACGTTAAGAACCTTCAGCTACAAGCTACAAGTAAATCGTTAGTAACTGCCAGGATACTGCCTCAGGATGCTACCAATATCCTGGTTCGGTATCCTGATCATAAACAGCTAACATAAAATCAAGATATAGTGTCAGGATATGGGCTCAGAATTTCACCCATAACAATTGTCCCCAAAAATATAACTGTTGGATATCCTGATTCCAACAGATATATTTTTCAGTCATTCCAATATGTCCGGTAAGGATATCTGTTTTGAACATTCCTGCATATGTTTGGTTAATCAGCACATAATATGATAAGATTGAAACTACTCCCTTTTCTGTAGACTTTGCTAAGGTCCCTGTTGTCTTCGATCTTGAGGAGCTTGACAGTTACTCCAAGCCTGTCCTGGTAAAAAAAGAATCATCTGTTGCCACCTGCTCTAAGCCCTCCACTGTTGCTGCCGAAGGTTTCTCTTATGATGACCTTGGCTTCATGGAATCCACCGAGCCCATGACCTCCTTCCTTAATAAGGTAAATATCCAAATCCTGTATCCCGTACACATATACTGAACCTGTATCCTGGTTAGTTTGTCTTTAACGATATCTGTATTTTGCTTTGTAGGGTCTGAATCATCTGGGCGTCCTGTACTTAGAACAATTTATATTTCTTGCACTTAAGACAATACGATGGCCAAAGGTGGATGGGTCCTGAGTTTCAGGATGAAGCCTTTGGTCATAAATCAGTATGGTTTATTTTGAACAATATAACAGTTGAAGGCGAATGGGTTTCGGTTTGGGACGAAACCTTCAACTGTTAAGTAAATATGGTAAGGAACTAATCGTGCTTTTGGTGGAGGGATCTCGGTTTGAGATGAAACCAAGAGCACAACTTTTGACATGTTAATAATATAACCACCTTTTGACTTACTTGCTGTTATTTCTTACTCTTTTGTTACGCATTGCTTAGTTTAGATTTCAATTTTGCAAAATTAGTGCAATCATCTTTGTAAATATCTTGATCAATATTTTCAGTAATATCCCGCAAAGACTTTCGTCAAGCAGGGTTTTTCAAAATTTTAAACAATTTAGATAAAGTTTTTAAAGAAAAAGGTAGTTTACCAAGAATTTATAAACCTTGTTTTGATAATAGACGTTTGTCATAAATTCAATTTTGATTTTCAATCCAGGTATTATATCCCAAATATTGCAATCAAATTTCCCGAAAACAGATTTTGAGAATATATTCTAAGGATATATCCTAATCAGGATATTTAAGCCTTAAATGTAGTTTCAAAAGTTCAAAAAACTTATGTAAGGTTCACAAAGGAAAGATCATACCAGGAATAGAGTGTAACCCTAGTATCGAACTTCAATCCTTTTGCAACTTCTTCCACTAAGATGTCCCCAGTCTTAGTACACTAGGTTCAAATTTGATTCTTTGAGCCTTGCACAATCGCCTTAGGAGGACTGTCCCCTAGGCATAAAGTCTTCGAACACTTAGAAATTTTTTGAACATTAGTTTCAATCGTCTGAACAATTCTTATGTTACAGGGGGTAAACCCTAAAGTATACTGGAGATAAATCCTTAGTGTTCTGGGGATAAACCCATAAGTATCCTGGGGAAAATCCCAAATTTTCATGCGCTACAGGCGGGAGTGTATAAACTCCAAGACTTAGAAAGGTGAATGTGACAACCCTCAAAATTTCAGGTACTGTACAAATTAATTAATCTTAATTACGTGCTTAATGACTGTGCTTGATTACAACTGACGATTTAAACTGCTCTATGATTTTATATCATATATACATGCATCATATTTTATATAGTCACTCCATTCATTACACACCAACATTAGTGACATACTTGATGCACTCAGCACAGTTAACACACTGAACAGTTGATTCAGAAATAATGCTGACAATGCCAGCACATAGACAGACAATGTTATTATGGCCAGTACGAGCCAGGGATAAGGTACTACAATGGCTTGGAGTGTAGGGAAGTGAGGACCGTAAGACTGCGTCATTAGGTGATAGATATAGTGCCGGGAAGTGCCTAAAACACACTTTAAATACAGAATTCTGCATTCTTTTATAAAATTCAGCATTTTATTATACCAGTAGAATACACAAATATGGCAGAGTGGTCCTGTATACTTTCCTAAGTGCCAGGAATGATTTCGTTACAAAAAGATGCATAAAAGACACTATACGGTACAATTTAACACTTTAACGGAACGATACTTAACCGAACAACCGGACATTACCCGGGACACCAAAATTTTGTCAGAAACATTATTTTATTATTCTCAAATAATCATGGTCATAAAAATCCCCACACACTATAGAAACATGACATACACCCACTATTCTAGAAAATACCCTTAACCTCCTACTTAATTTCCTACTAATAACCAAATTTTACAATCTACCCCCCCCCCCCCAACCGAATTTTCAGCCATTGGGACCCACCCCATCATTACATTATATTTTGTTTAGATTTTGTGTTATTCTCTCAAATTTTGGTTGGCCAAAATCTAGAATATCATGACACTAGGGTTAGGGTGGCTCATGAATTCCAAGAAATCCTCATCATCACCTTAAGATCCACACTCCACCTCACTCTCTCTCCCTATTTTCGGCTCCACATAACCGAACCCACCCCCACCTCTTTCATACATTCATCTTCTCCAACTACAAGTCCCATTTCAAGCTTCAAGAAGATTCAAGGAAGTTGCAAGATTGAAGGAACTTCAAGGAAGCTTTGATCTAGTCTTTATCACCATCTTTTCTCTTCATCTTCACTAGATTTCTACCCTAGCCTTGTGCTAGTAGTAAGTCTCTACACCTCGTTCCATCTTATCCTTAGTTAAAATGTGATGTATGACGTTATTTGTTTAAACCACAAGAAATAGAACCCTAAAAGATGAACATGGAACTCTACATAAAAACCCTACATAAAAAGTTTGTATGAAGTTGAAATCAGGTTGGATTAGGGTTGGTTAAAACATGCATAAGGTTTGATCATTAAATCATCGATAAACCATGGTTAGGACCCTTGTTGATGCGTTTTTAGTAACTTTTACATTGTAAACAGCATGCTGATTGGTATTTCCAGCCAACTTCAACAGGCTGTAACTGGGTCATTTTTAATCGAAAAACTAAATTTCTGGAGTCCAAATTTTGTATTTTTGAACACCCGATCAAATGGCACTGGAATCGTAATTTTTCGATGTCGTTTACTATTTTTAAAGAACTGTTTTTAGACAGCAGCTCAAGCTGCGATTTTTCTGCTGAAAAAGTGTGTTGTATTCGGAGGCATAACTTGAAACCTGAGTCGAATCAGCTCATGGGAGTTTTACTGTAGATGGTCACCGTTGTTTCCGTGATCCTCCAACTGGAATTTCGTCGATCGGACTTACGATTAATTTTTAGTGAATTTTTCCGTAAACTGCATTCAGAAAGTAACAAATCTGATTGCAGTCGGGTAAATAAATTTTTATATAATATTGATAACGAACTGGGCCCCGATATTTTTACACAATAAAATTTGGAACGTTTATGACATCCTGTAAAAATTTGAGAATTTTTAGAAAAGGTTAACTATTTTATTAAAATGCTTGAAAATAGTCCAGTTTTGATTAATAAAGCTGAAATGACATAAGTAGTATATTGCATGTATGATTGTCGGGTTGGCTATGTGAGAACAATCTACGGGTTATGTGTAAAAGAAAATGATATGCTTTTAAGCATGGACACCTCTATTTACAAAGGAGACTATGGCGAAATTTTCTGAAAATCCTAACACTTAATAAATATTTTCTAGACAAGGGGTTACTAGCATATTTTAGACTATGTTTTTCAAACATAAAGCTCGCCATAATTTTTATAACGAAATACGGAGTATCGGAGGTTGGTTTTATACAGGAATATGGTTAAATATGTATTCTCTAAAATGGGACTTAAAAATATAATCCCAATACGAACAGACACATGTAAAACATCCCATCCTTGGGAAGGAAATACGAATACGCAAGTATAAGAAGTATTATTACTAAAATATTGAAGACACTTAAAAAAACGTAACTCAAAGGCACTAATCAATACTAAGACAGGGCACGACCCGTTCGTCTAATAGACGTTAGACCATTGTAGGTAGTCGTGTTTGCTGAGGAGATTTGGGTTACGAGTACCGAAGACGCAATACTGTGAGTTCATGTCCCCCTTTTTCTCTTAACTATTTTCAGTTTTATACCTCGGGGGTGAAATACATGTTACAATTATTACAGACATTTACAGGCATTTATTTATATGGCATGGTTAGCTTAAGGAGGGTTTTTATTACGCGATCAAGTGAGTGGTGGGCATGACACTTAAGGCCATTAATCCTCATTGTAGGACCACGGGACATGAGTGATAAATCTATTTGGGTGTAGCGAGCCCACACCCATGAGGCCGGGGCGGCCCATAGTGGTGACTATGTCTTCATACCGGAGACAAATTTGCTAGGTTTGAGTCTTCCTGCATCATTTCACACATACTATTGGCTTTGCAACCCAATGGTGATCAGGTTTTTCCTTAATTGCTACATACCAGGGACTTTTACTTATACAGACATTTTAAAGGTTTATACATACTCACTTACACATGAACTCGCTCAACTTTTGTTGATTTTTCAAACTACATGTTGTTTTGGTCAAAAATAAAGCAATGACAATGCAACCAAACTTTCTGTTGTGAGGTATGATGCTTGAATTGATGAACAACAATAAGGATCACTCAGAAATGAAATGAACAAGTGACACAAAGATTTATACGAGGAAAAAGCCCTTGATCAATGAATGATCTCCGGCATAAAAAACCTCGGGTGATGGAAACTACCGATCACCAACTCAAATTAAACAATGAATGTATTACAACTTTGGATGATAGCGAGCTAAGTACAAGGATCACTATAGTGTATTGTGTAAAAAAGTGTGTAATCGCCAAGTGAATTAACGAGAACAGGTGAGAGCAGTTGTACGAGTGTGTGTGTAGCCAAAAATAGCCAAGTGTTTCTATATAGCTCGCTACCCCGTTTAAAAATGGAAAAATATCTAAGCTAACAAATATTCCGCATTTCATGCAACTCCCCCACGAACTCCATAACGTCCACTTCGGTTAAGCACGTGCGGAATAAGCCATGGAATATGCTCCAGGAATATCGCCAAGACCAAGTCCAAGCTCGTATTCCTGCAAAACAATACCATATTCAAAGTAGACAATCGTTAGTATAAGGATCCTTAAGATGATCCATGATCCTGATCCTGAAACACTTCTGAGGATCACTAAGTCAAACAGAAGTGAGGATCACCAAACCCAACAGTAATTGAGGATCACAGGTCATTAAGAAATCCTCCCCTAACAATTGCCCCCAAAATACAAGGAGTAATTATGTAAATAAACGAGTTGTATTTTGTTCTTATCCGTAACAAATTTACTGATAACTAGCCGTTGGAGTCGGATTAGCCGTTACGAGCATGACGTCATTGAGGTGACTATCCTGCAAAACCATCATTATAAATTGAAGTTATGGATAGGGATCAATTCGCATTTAAATTCAAGAGAAACTCCCTTTAAATTCATATCCGAAGATCAATCAGGTATCTCTCTTCCTCTTCTTCCTTTACGTTTTATTTCTCTGCTCCTTCTTTCTTCACCTTCTTCATAATCAAGATGATGTTAAGATCCTCTCCTGCTAAGGATCACAAGAAGGACAGTCCTCTTAAGAGCCAGGGGATCATCAAAGATTCGGCGAATGAAAGGTGCTGCTTCACTGATCCACAAATAGACAGAATCCGACATTGCTTTCCGGCGAACACCTATTTCAAACCGTTTGATCCCACCGTTCTAAGTGATTACGTTTCTGAAACTTGGGTAGCTTTCCCGGTCACTCCTTTCACAATAGGATACTCGTATCCTTTCCCTGAATTCACCCAGTCTTTTTTTCTCCCTCACTGGCATCTCCTACATTCAAGCTATGCCAATGATCTGGAGGGTCTTATATACCCTTGAGACGATCATTGAGCAAGAAGGAATTGCTCTAGGAATGTCGGAATTGGCAGAAATGTATAACCTCACCACATTTGGATCCCACCGATATCTATTCAAGCGTAAACCCGGTGAAGAACACCCCATCTTTAAAGCCACTAAGAATGATACCAACTGGAAACGGCGATTCTTCTTTGTCAGAAGGGATTCTATCCCGGATGGAAAGCATCTGCCAAGGAAGTGGGCCACCCATGGTAGGATAGAGGATCCTGAGAAGGATCACCAGATAACCTTGTTTTTGTATAAGGATCACTAACACCCTTTTGTTTCTGTTATACAGCTATCTCTGTTTCGCACCTTATACCGTCACCTGCCACCAAGGAAAGGCTTGCTGCTTTCAGAAAACTTAATCCTGCAAAAAGATCATTCAAAACAAACACCCAGGATTCTCAAGAAGTATCCTCAGGTTTTGTCACTATGTCAAGTAAGTATCCTGTTTTTTGTATAGTTAAATGTTTAAATAAATAGTTAAATAGAAATAGGATAAGGATACTTATCTGTTTTGAGTGTGTAGGCGCCAGGAAATCCTCAAAATCTGCCTCCAAATTCAGTGTCACTGATCTTGACACTGTCAGATCCTCAAAGAAAAAGTCTGCTGCTAGCCCCTCTGTCGTAATCCCCAAGGCAACCACTTCAAAGGGAAGAGGTGGAAAGAAAAGGAAGACCTCTGAAGCTGACAACCTACAAGGCTTGCCTCTGATCCGCCATCAGTTCCTCGAATACTTCACAGATGTTAGGATCACTGACTTAGCTTAGTTATCCTGCTCATTTGAGGATCACTTGACTCTAATCTTTGCATTGTCTTCTTTGTAGAAATTTGCTGAGATCGAGGACTATGTTGGGAATGTTGAGGAACTTGAGGAGAAATACTCTGACCTCCAAAAAGTAGCGGTGCTCAAGGATCACAAGATTGCTTCCCTTGAAAAGGATCTCAATGATGCCAAAACTCAGATAGTTGCAACTCAGATCAATGCTGATTATGAGAAGAGTGAAATCACGGAGGATGCTAAAGTCTCCGCTGCTATTGCCATGTACAAGACCAAGCTACAGATGGCCCAAGAGGCTCAGGATCCTGCCTTTGACAGGAGCAACTGGGACATGGAGGGCTGGAAGGCTAGGTTGGCTGAGTTGGAGGATGATGAAGATGAGGCTGACGAGGTTCTGGCAATCGAAGCTGGTGGCAGTGGCAAGGATCAGGTGAAGGATATGGGAGCTGGAGGAGACGATGATGCAGCGAAGGCATAGGCTGCAGGAATGGGCGATGAAGGACATTTCTAGACGTAGCCGGAGCCCATTTTTTAAGTTTGGTTATTTGGTTATGATGTTTTTTGTTGAACAATGATGGGTTGTACTTAAAACAATAGTAATTAGGGCTAAGGATCATGGATCCTTCGAACAATAGGTAGGATTACAAATGGTGGAGGGATCCTCTGTTTGGGGGATGAAGCCATTGTGATCCTGCCGTCTTTTGATTCCTGCATTTTCTAGACCAATGAACAACGGACACCCTTTGCCAACCCATGTGGACGGGCCATGTTTTGCTGGTAGAAATGTGGGTTGGCAATTTTGACAACCTTAAATGGTTTAAACTTTTGTGAATAAAATAGCTTTAACTTTTTGGCTTATCCTGTGTTGATATCCTTGTTAATATTTTACTTTCCAACTGTTGTAATGTTCATTTTGTTTAAACTTATCAAGTAAAGAAAAAATTTAAAAAATATCCCCAAAAAGTTTAGGATATGATCAAGGATCACATATCCCATAATCGATAAGTTCTGAAAAGTAATATAGTTTAAGGATCATAAGTTCAGTTGTCAAAGGATAAGGGTTATTCAAATAAATAATGAATAAAATCAAAATAGTTAAGGATCATACCTGAGAATCCAAGTTAGGATCCTATCCTTTAACACTTATAATCAGGATAACCCAAAAGACAAACCTTAGTAGAAGGTAAGGATCAAGGATCCTTGGTCGTTTAGCTTCAAAAACCTGAAATAGGATACAACTTGGGACTAAGCCAATATAAGATAAAAGTTAGCAACTGGGGACAAGCCCAACAATTCTGGGGACAAGCCCAACAATTCTGGGGACAAGCCCAATATACTGGGGGCAAGCCCAAAGGATAACAGGGGACAAGCCCAAAGGATAACTGGGGACAAGACCAAAGGATAACTGGGGACAAGCCCAAAGGATCGTATGTAAACTGGAGTATGGCCCTTACTTGCGACTATCCAAACTTAGTGACATGAAAATGCCAAAACCTTAGCTAACGTGAAAACATTAGAAACCTTAGGAACGGATGTATGGTACGTCTACCATTATACGTAGGATCCTGAAATATAGCCAGTACAATGAAATTGTCAGCCCCTAAAGCGAGTACTGGTCCCATTGCCATGAACTATACCAGGATCATCATGCGCTACTGGCGAAACTGGGGACAGGCCCAAACCAGGGTCAAGCACAAATAACTGGGGTCAAGCCCAAATAACTGGATACTTCTGTGGATACTCAATCCTTAGTTAAGGATACCTGAACCTTCAAAACTCAGAATCAAGTGAAAGGAGGATAAAGGATGCAGGATCCTTATCCTTATTTAAGAGAATAAAAGAATGAAATAGTTTGAGATTAGAATGTTACCAAAATGAGGATCATCTACTCTGTAAGGATCCTTCAAGGATACTTGTCGGGTGAGGATCATGGATCCTTGTCACATAAAATATTACTTCAAATGGACAGCATTCCAAGCTCTTGGTAGCAAATCACCTTCCATTGTTAGCAATCGATATGCCCCCTTTCCTGCTTCAGCTTCAATCAAATAGGGGCCTTCCCATTTTGGTGCCAATTTTCTATCAGCAGGATTGGTGGTATTCTGAAATGCTTTCCTTAATACCATATCACCAACTTGGAATTTCCTGATCCTGACATTTTTGTTATAGGCTCCAGCCATCCTTTGTTGATAACTAGCTATCCTTATCCTTGCCAAATCCCTGATTTCTTCTATAGTATCCAAGTCTTGAACCAAGTTTTCAGCGTTCTCTTCAGGATCACGAATGCTTGTTCTTGCAGTTGGAACCACCATCTCTGTAGGGATCACTGATTCTGCCGCTAATACCAAATAAAATGGAGTTTGGCCTGTAGCATTCTTGGGAGTTGTCCTATCAGCCCAAAGCACATAAGGTAGTTCTTCTGCCCATTTTCCTTTCTTGGATCCAAGCTTCTTCTTCAAATTGTTGATGATGATCTTATTGGATGATTATGCCTAACCATTAGCTTGTGGGTGGACTGGTGTTGATGTTATCATCTTAATCCCCCAGCTGTCACAAAAGTTAGTGGTTCTATTCCCAATAAATTGGGATCCATTATCACAAATAATCTCAGAAGGGATACCAAATCTAGTAATAATATTTCTTTTAATAAAGGATATAACTTCCTTTTCTCTGACTTGAGCAAAGGCCTCGGCCTCTATCCACTTAGAGAAGTAATCAGTCATAGCAAGCATGAATACTTTTCCACCAGGTGCCTTAGGAAGCTTTCCAACTATATCCATTCCCCATCTCATGAATGGCCAGGAAGAGGATATAGGATGCAAGAGTTCTGCTGGTTGGTGAAGGATATTACTATGCCTCTGACAAGGATCACACTTCTTGGCATACTCCACAACATCCTTCTTCATAGTGGGTCAATAGTATCCTGTCCTCAGGATCCTTGAGAATAATGCCCTGCCCCTAGTGTGGTTACCACAATCTCCTTCATGGAAATCCTTTAGGACTTCTTGGATTTCAGGATCCTCAATGCATCTTAAATATGGTCCTGCAAGAGATCGTTTATACAACATATTATTTAATATTGTAAATTCAGATACCTTAATTTTGAAAGCCCTTGGGTTTTCTCCTGTAGGAATCTCTCCATGTTGTATGTATCTCATGATTGGAAGAATCCATGATCCTGAATGAGATTGAGTATTATCACTAGGGATGATAGCAGAATCCTCTCCTATCTCCATAGCTACATGATCCTCGATAGCAGGGGTCAGGATATGGATAATAGGGATCCTAGTATCCTCCGGGATCTTCAAGGATGATCCTAGATTAGCTAATGCATCAGCCTCTGCATTCTCTTCCCTTGGTACCTGTGTCAAACTAAAGGATACAAAAGAGAGTGCCAATTCTTTGACTATCTCCAAATATTTGATTAGCTTTTCACCTTTAACAGCATAGGATCCATTAAAGTGATTAGTGATTAATAACAAATCTACGTGTACCTCAAGATACCTTATCCTCATATGCTTAGCGATTTGCAAACCAGCTATCAAGGCTTCATATTCAGCCTCATTGTTGGTAGTTTGAAATTCACAAGCTATGGAGTGGGGTATTATGTCCCCCTGTGGCGATTTTAGTAGTATTCCAAGCCCTGTTCCGTTTACATTGGAGGATCCATCAGTGAACAGTATCCAAGGATCCTTGGTTTCTTCAAGCTGTTGGACTTCTAATTCAGCCTCCTTTTGCAAATCACTACTAAAATCTGCCACAAAGTCAGCTAAGGCTTGGGATTTGATGGCAGTCCTTGGTTCATATCGTATATCATATGCACTCAGCTTCACTGCCCACTTAGCCATCCTTCCTGACATTTCAGGTTTCCTGAGAACATTCTTAATCGGAAAATTAGTCTTAACAATAATGACATGAGTCTCAAAATAATGTCTTAATTTAGTAGATGCCATAATTAATGCAAGGATAAGTTTTTCTAAGTGTGAATACCTGGATTCAGCATCAAGTAAACTCTTACTTACATAATAGACAGGATGTTGCGTACCTTGGTGATCCTTGACAAGGACCGCACTTACTGCTTTTGAGGATACTGCTAAATATAAGGATAATATATCCCCTTTTTCTGGTTTCATCAAGGCCGGGGCTGAGGATAGGTAATCCTTAAGAGCTTTGAGGGCACTTTCATGCTTCTCAGTCCATTCAAATTTCTTGTTCTTCCTCGGGATGTCATAGAATTCCTTGCACTTTTCTGAGGATTTGGATATGAATCTGTTCAAGGTCGTGATCCTGCCTGTCAATCTTTGCACATCCTTTGCATTGGTGGGAGATTTGATATTCACAATAGCCTTGATTTGCTCTAGACATGCTTCAATGCCCCTCTTTGTCACCATATAGCCTAAGAATTTACCTGCCTTAACACCAAAATGACACTTGGAAGGATTTAGTTTCATATTAAATTTGTCAAGGATATTGAATGCTTCCTCCAAGTCTTTAAGGTGATCCTCAGCTTTCTTGGACTTAACCACCATGTCATCTATATAGACTTCCATAGTGTGTCCAATTTGTTCCTTGAACATCATATTGACAAGCCTTTGATAAGTAGCACCTGCATTTCTTAATCCGAAAGGCATAGCAATATAACAGTATATACCAGTTGGGGTCATAAAGGCTGTATCCTCTTGATCGGATGGTTCCATCTGAATTTGTTGAAATCCAGATGAAGCATCCATAAAAGTCAACAACTCATGACCCGCGGTAGCATCCACCATGGAGTCAATGTGGGGTAATGGGAAAGGATCCTTGGGACATGCCTTATTTAAGTCAGTAAAATAGATACATACCCTCCACTTTCCGTTTTTCTTTTGAACAACAACCACATTGGCTAACCATCTTGGATACTTAACCTCTCTAATCATACCTGCCCGAAGTAGTTTGTCTACCTCTTCCTGGATAATAGCATTCCTTTCAGGTGCAAACTTCCTCCTCTTTTGATGAATTGGCTTGAATGACCTGTCAATGCCAAGTTTGTGAGTAATTATATCCTTAGATATACCTGTCATGTCTTCATGTTTCCAGGCAAAGGTGGATTTCCTCCTCTTAAGGAAGGATACTAGCTCCTGTTCGATGTCGCAAAGGATCCCTGATCCTATGAAGATCTTGGATTCAGGATCCTCAGGATCCATGAGGATTTCTTTCAAATCCTGTTCTCTTGCCTCCAAGACATCTCTTGAAGGATACTTTAATTGCTATTGCTCCCTTGGTCTTGAGGCTGGCTTCATTGATGAGGTATAACAATTCTTAGCTTCTTGTTGATCACTCTCAATTTTCACCACTCCCCAAGGACTTGGAAGCTTTACACATTGATGATAGGTGGATGGAACTGCCTTCATATCATGTATCCATGGCCTGCCAAGGATAACGTTGCAACATGATAAGCAGTCTATAACACAAAACTTCTGATAAGAATGCAATCCTTCAATATAGATTGGGAGTTTGATGTCCCCCAATGTATTCTTAGTTTCTCAACTGAATCCCACAAGTACTGAGGATCTTGGGATAATGTCAGACTCCGGGATATTCATCTTCTTGAGGACATCAAGCTGAATGATGTTCACAAAGCTTCCTCTATCTATAAGGATCCTGAGAACAAAGTGGTTAGAAATAAACAATGTAATTACAAGACCATCGTGATGAGGATCCTGGACATCAACACGATCATCCTCATCAAAGGTTATAACTTTATCCTGGGTAACAATGGAGGTCCGGACGGGTCTGTCTCCATTATCCATCTTGGTTTCCTTAGCATGTCTTTTTGCTGCTGAAAAGGAGGTACCACAAATGTCTGATCCACCGGATATGAAGTTTATGACTTGCGCATCTGCTGGAGAAGCAGGGGCCCTTTCCGGGATCCTTTCAGGATCCTGGATCCTTGACTTCTTTCGTCCCAAAAGCTCTTTCAAATGCCCCTTGCTCAACAAGTAACCAATTACCTTTCTCAGTGCGATGCACACTTCAGTGAGATGCCCAAAATCCTCATGATAAGCACACCACTTGGATTTATCCTTTGTAGCAGCTGGTTTATCACTCTTCCTTGGCCACCTAGCTTTCTCACCTAGATTCTGCATCACAAGGATTAGTTCATTGTTATCAACAGAAAAACAGTATTCAGAAATAGGAGGATAATCCTCATCATCCTCTTCTTGTTCCACTGCATGCACGTTCTGGTTATAAGATCTATTGTAAGACTTTGATTTGTTATTCCTGAAGTAGGATCCTTGCTTCTCCTGTTTTGAGGATCCTGTCAATCTATCCTGGATCCTTTTGTCATCCTCTAGGCGGATGAATCTAAGGGCCCTGGTTCTTACTTCATCAAGATTCCTGCAAGGTGTCATAACAAGATCATCATAGAACAATGAATCCCTAAGCAATCCCATTTTAAAGGCTTCTACAGCCGTAGCAATATCCAAGTTAGGGATATCTAAGGATTCTTTACTAAACTTAGTGATGTAGTCTCTAAGTGATTCATTTTGACCTTGTGTTACCCTATATAAATCACTAGTTAATCGTTCAAATTTCCTACTACAAGAGAATTGACTATTAAACAAATTAACTAGATTAGCAAATGAAGTAATAGAGTAAGGGGGAAGACTTAGCAGCCATTTAAGAGCAGATCCTGTGAGTGTGGATCCAAAACCCTTGCATAGACATGCTTCTTTTAACCTTTCAGGAATTGGATTGATCTCCATCCTCTCCCTGTATTGAGCTACATGCTCCTCTGGATCCGTTGAACCATCATACAGTTTCATGGACGGTATCTGGAATCTTTTGGGTATCTCAGCATCACATAAGGGTGGTGCAAAACGAGATATCCTATGGCTACCATCTGCAATCTCAGGAATGGGTTTAACCACTCCTGGAACACTGGATATCATATCCTTGAGCTTCTGTAACTCCCTGGCCATAGCCTGATTGATACCTGTATCCTGCATTAAGCCATGGTTAGTGTTGTATGAATTATTGAAAGTGTTACCTCCCACGGGATTCATGTTTGGAATTCCAGATGTGTATCCATATTGGTGGGACTCTGGTATGATCGAAGGACCAGATGAAGCAACGGTTTGCATTGGTATGAAGTCTCCTTGATGAACATCCGAGCTCTGGGGCTGCATACTTCTCAAGAATCCTTGATTCTGAAAGACGTTGGATCCTTGAGGCTGAGAGGATCCTTGAATCTGAAAGGATCCTGGGACAATAGAGAATCCTTGGGCCTGGGAGGATCCTTGGACCTGGGAGGATCCTTGGACCTGGGAGGATCCTTGAACCTGGGAGGATCCTTGGACCTGGGAGGATCCTTGGACCTGTGGGGATCCTTGAACTGCATGCATTCTCGAATATCCTCCTGAGCTGAAGGATCCTTGATGCTGAATAGAGGATCCCGATGGCTGAAAATAGGATCCCTGAGGCTGGTAGTGAGAGCCAAATGCCTGACTCATTGTTGTTGTTCCATGACATCTTCCTGGTAATTCACCCAAGTATTGCGCATCCAGGGCTGCTGAGTGCTGGGAAGTTATGACTGGAGTGTCGAAGTTCAGCGACCTTGGCATCAGAGGAGAGTGATCCTCCACAGATTTCTTCTGTTTCTTGATCTCAGCGATCTCCTGGAGGATCCTTTCGTTGGTTTTGTCCTGCTCTTGTGCATGATTCCTCATCTGCAAAATCAGAGCATAAAGATCATTAGTAGTAGGATTAGTTGAAACAGAAGAAGTTGGTGGTTTTGTGAAAATGGGGGTTTGTTTCTTCGCAGCATTCTCAGCATTCTTCTGGGATCCAGAAGGTGGTGAAGGCAAAGGAGGAACGCCTTGTGAAGAACTGAATGACGGCATTAAGCTTGAAGTGTTCTTCGTTGAGGAAGCCATCTGCCTGGTTGTAACGAACCGATATGACCACAAAAGTATGAATTTTCTTAGGAATGAAGCACCAATTGCCCCACGGTGGGCGCCAAACTGTTTTGGTCAAAAATCAAGCAATGACAATGCAACCAAACTTTCTGTTGTGAGGTATGATGCTTGAATTGATGAACAACAATAAGGATCACTCAGAAATGAAATGAACAAGTGACACAAAGATTTATACGAGGAAAAAGCCCTTGATCAATGAATGATCTCCAGCATAAAAAACCTCGGGTGATGGAAACTACCGATCACCAACTCGAATTAAACAATGAATGTATTACAACTTTGGATGATAGCGAGCTAAGTACAAGGATCACTATAGTGTATTGTGTAAAACAAAGTGTGTAATCGCCAAGTGAATTAACGAGAACAGGTGAGAGCAGTTGTACGAGTGTGTGTGTAGCCAAAAATAGCCAAGTGTTTCTATATAGCTCGCTACCCCGTTTAAAAATGGAAAAATATCTAAGCTAACAAATATTCCACATTTCATGCAACTCCCCCACGAACTCCGTAACGTCCACTTCGGTTAAGCACGTGCGGAATAAGCCATGGAATATGCTCCAGGAATATCGCCAAGACCAAGTCCAAGCTCGTATTCCTGCAAAACAATACCATATTCAAAGTAGACAATTGTTAGTATAAGGATCCTTAAGATAATCCATGATCCTGATCCTGAAACACTTCTGAGGATCACTAAGTCAAACAGAAGTGAGGATCACCAAACCCAACAGTAATTGAGGATCACAGGTCATTGAGAAATCCTCCCCTAACACATGTATTTCAGGAAACTAATGGATCTGGCACGGTATGTGTTAGGGGAGGATTTTCTAACAATTAGTGATCCTTATTCGTTATCCTAATTAATGATCCTTACTTCTGTGACAGATAGTGATCCTCAGAAGAGCTTCAGGATCAGGATCATGGATCACTTTAAGGATCCTCATACTGACGATTGTTTGTTTGTGTTTTGTATTACCTCGCAGGAGTAACAAGCTTGACTTGGTCTTGGCAACGTTACTATGGAATATTCCACGGGTATTTCGCACACGTTTGACTGGAAATGGACGTTGTGGAGAACGTGGGAGCTTGGCACAAAAGTCGGATAGTTTGTTATTATCGTTAACTTCTATTTTTAAAGGGGTGACGAGCTAGAATTTAACACACTTAGCCATTTTCAGCTGCACACACTCTCATACAATCGCATTCTCGAAGATCTCGACTAACACTTATTAGTTTTCACTCACTTTTACACATCTCACAATAGTGATCCTTGTACCTAGCTCGTTACTATCCGAAGTTGTAAACATTTATTGATTTATTTGAGCTTGGTGATCGGTAGTTTCCATCACCCGGGGTTTTTTGTGTCGGAGATCAACTCTTGATCAAGGGATTTTTCCCCGTATAAATCCTTGTGTCGTTTGTGCAATTTACCTTGAAGTGATCCTTATCATTGTTCTACATTTAAAGCATCATACCCCGTAACTAAGAGTTTGGTTGCATTATCCTCATTAGATTTTTTGACCAAAACAGTTTGGCGCCATCCGTGGGGCAATTGGTGCTTCATTCCTAAGAAGTTTTTCTGTTGGTGGTCGTTCCGGTTCATTGCATACAAATACATGGCTTCATCATTGATGAATACCTCTACTGCAATGTCTGCGGTCAATTCATCTCAGGGCATTCCACATTTGCCTCCACCACCTTCTGGACCTCAGAAAAATGCCGAGAAGAAACCAACTCCAATTTTCTCCAAACCTCCAACTTCTTATGCTTCTTACACTCCCACTACTAGTGACATGTTTACTTTGATTTTGCAGATGAAGGATCATATACAGCAACAGGATAAGACCAATGAAAGAATTCTCAAAGAAATCGGAGATCTCAAGAAACACAAGAAAACGGCAGAGGATCATTCCCCACTGGTGCCTAAATCTTTGAATTTTGATACTCCGGTGATTACTTCTCAGCCATCAGTGGTTCCAGATGTTCAATATGTGGGTGGACCTAAAGGAGTGCACTACGGAACAACAACAGTGACTCAGGCATCGGGTTCCTATTTCCAGCCAGCAGGATCCTATCCTCAGTATATAGGATCCTTCATGAATTCAGGAGGTTGCTCAGGAGCGCAGCAGATTCAAGGATTTTCCCTTGTTCCAGGATCATCCCAGGTTCAAGGATCCTCCTTTGTTCCAGGATCATCCCAGGTTCAAGGATCCTCCTTTGTTCCAGGATCATTCCAGGTTCAAGGATCCTCTTTTGTTCCAGGATCATCCCAGGTTCAAGGATCCTCTTTTGTTCCAGGATCATCCCAGGTTCAAGGATCCTCCCTTGTTCCAGGATCATCCCAGTTTCAGGGATCCTTCCAGATGCCAGGATCCTTGAGGAGTTTGCAAACAGGAAGTTCAGATATCCATCAGGGAGATTTTATTCCAATGCAGACCAATGCTTCTACTGGTCCTTCGATCATTCCAGAGCCCCAACAATACGGATTAACATCCATTCTTCCTAATTTGAATCCAATGGGAGGTAACACTTTTAATAATTCCTATGCTACTAACCATGGCCTTATGCAGGATCCAGGTATCAATCATGCCATGGCCAGAGAATTGCAAAAGTTGAAGGATATGATATCAAGTGTTCCAGGAGTGGTCAAACCTATCCCAGAGATTGCAGATGGGAGCCACAGGATATCTCGTTTTGCACCACCGATCTGTGATGCTGAGGTACCCAAGAGGTTCCATGTTCCAACTATGAAGTTGTATGATGGTTCGACGGATCCTGAAGAACACATAGCACAATACAGGGAGAGGATGGAGATCAATCCAATCCCAGAAAGGTTAAAGGAAGCATGCCTGTGCAAAGGATTCGGATCCACTCTTACTGGATCAGCTCTCAAATGGCTGCTAAGTCTTCCTCCTTACTCTATTACTTCATTTGCTAATCTAGTTAATTTGTTTAATAGCCAATTCTCATGCAGTAGGAAATTTGAACGATTAACTAGTGATCTATATAGGATAACCCAGGGTCATAATGAGTCATTAAGGGATTACATTACCAAATTCAGTAAAGAATCCTTAGACATTCCCAACCTGGATATAGCCACGGCTGTTGAGGCCTTTAAAATGGGATTGCTTAGGGATTCGTCGTTCTATGATGATCTTGTTATGACACCATGCAGGAAATTAGATGAGGTAAGAACCCGAGCACTTAGGTTCATTCGGCTAGAGGATGACAAGAGGATCCAAGATAGGTTAGCAGGATCCTCAAAGCAAGATAAGCAAGGATCCTCATTCAGGAACAACATGTTCAGATCCTACAACAGATCTGATAACCAGAACGTGCATGCTGTTGATCAAGAAGAGGATGATGAGGATTATCCTCCAATTTCTGAATATTGTTTTTCTGTTGATAACAATGAACTAATCCTTGCGATGCAGAATCTAGGTGATAAAGCTAGATGGCCCAGAAAAAATGATAGGCCAGCTGCAACTAAGGATAAATCAAAGTGGTGTGCATACCATGAAGATTTTGGGCATCTCACAGAAGAATGCATTGCACTGAGAAAGGAAATTGGATACTTGTTGAGCAAGGGGCATCTAAAAGAATTGTTGGGAAGAAAAAAGTCAAGGACTCAGGATCCTGAAAGGATCCCTGAGAAGGCTCCAGCCCCTCCAGCAGATGCACAAGTAATAAACTTTATTTCTGGAGGATCAGACATTTGTGGCACATCCTTCTCAGCAGCTAAAAGGCATGCAAAGGAAACTAAAATGGATAATGGAGAAAGACCCGTTCGAACATCAAGGGTCTCCAAAGGAAAAGTCATAACCTTTGATGAGGATGATCGTGTTGATATCCAGGATCCTCATCACGATGGTTTAGTTATTACTCTTTTCATTTCTAACCATTTTGTCCACAGGATCCTTATAGACGGAGGAAGTTCAGTGAACATTATCCAGCTTGATGTTCTAAAGAAGATGGGTATCCCTGAATCAGATATCATACCAAGATCCTCCGTGCTCGTGGGATTTAGTGGCGAAACTAAGAATACCCTGGGGGACATTAAACTCCCAATATACATCGAAGGCCTACACTCATATCAAAAATTTTGTGTTATTGACTGTTTATCTTGTTGTAATGTTATCCTTGGCAGGCCCTGGATACACGATATGAAGGCAGTCCCATCTACCTACCATCAATGTGTGAAGCTCCCTAGTCCTTGGGGAATAGTGAAGATTGATAGTGATCAGCAGGAGGCTAAGAATTGCTATACTTCATCGATGAAACCAGCCTCGAAGTCAAGGGAGTAATAGCAATCAAAGTATCCTCCAAGGGATGTCTTGGAGGCAAGAGAGCAGGATGTGGTAGAAGTCCTCATGGATCCTGATGATCCTGAATCTAAAATCTATATCGGATCAGGGATCCTTGGCGGTATAAAGGACGACCTTATATCCTTCCTCAAAAGGAGAAAGACTACCTTTGCATGGAAACACGAAGACATGACTGGTATATCTAAAGATGTAATCACTCACAAACTTGGCATTGATAGGTCCTTCAAACCAATCCATCAAAGGAGAAGAAAGTTTGCACCGGAAAGAAATGCCATTATCCAAGAAGAGGTAGAGAAATTGCTCCGGGCCGGTATGATTAGAGAGGTCAAGTATCCAAGATGGTTGGCCAATGTAGTTGTTGTTCAAAAGAGAAACGGAAAGTGGAGGGTATGTGTCGATTTTACCGATTTAAATAAGGCATGTCCCAAGGATCCTTTCCCATTACCCCACATTGACTCCATGGTGGATGCAACTGCGGGTCATGGACTGTTAACTTTTATGGATGCTTCATCTGGATTTCAACAAATCCAAATGGAACCATCCGATCAAGAGGATACAGCATTCATGACTCCAACTGGTATATACTGCTATATTGCTATGCCGTTCGAACTAAGAAATGCAGGTGCAACATATCAAAGGCTGGTGAATATGATGTTCAAGGATCAGATTGGACAAACTATGGAGGTTTACATAGATGATATGGTGGTAAAATCCATAAAAGCTGAGGATCACCTAAGGGACTTGGAGGAAGCATTCGATATCCTTGACAAATATAACATGAAACTTAATCCTTCAAAATGTCACTTTGGTGTTAAAGCAGGTAAATTCTTAGGATATATGGTGACAAAGAGAGGCATTGAAGCTAGCCCAGAACAAATCAAAGCTATAGTGAACATCAAATCTCCGGCCAATGCTAAGGATGTTCAAAGGCTAACAGGCAGGATAGCAGCTTTGAACAGATTCATATCCAAATCCTCGAAGAAGTGCAAAGAATTCTATGATATCCTAAGGAAGAACAAGAAATTTGAGTGGACGGAGAAGCATGAAAATGCCTTAAGAGCTCTCAAAGATTACCTATCCTCAGCCCCGGCCTTGATGAAACCAGAAAAGGCGATGTGCTATCCTTATATCTTGCAGTATCCTCAAAAGCAGTAAGTGCGGTCCTTGTTAAGGATCACGAAGGTACACAACATCCTGTCTATTATATAAGTAAAAGTTTACTTGATGCCGAATCTAGGTATTCACACCTTGAAAAGCTTATTCTTGCATTAAATATGGCATCCACTAAGTTGAGACATTATTTTGAAACTCATGTTATTGTTGTTAAAACTAATTTCCCAATTAAGAATGTCCTCAGGAAACCAGAGATGTCAGGAAGGATGGCTAAGTGGGCAGTGAAGCTAAGTGCATATGATATAAGATATGAGCCTAGGACAGCCATCAAATCCCAAGCATTAGCTGACTTTGTGGTTGATTTCAGTAGTGATTTACAAAAAGAAGCTGAGTTAGAAGTCCAGCAGCTAGAGGAGACCAAGGATCCTTGGATACTCTATACTGATGGATCCTCAAATGTCAAAGGCACAGGGCTTGGAATACTACTAAAATCGCCACAGGGGGACATAATACCCCACTCTATAGCTTGTGAGTTCCAAACCACTAACAATGAGGCTGAATATGAAGCCTTAATTACTGGTTTGCAAATTGCAAAGCATATGGGGATCAGGTATCTTGAGGTACATGTAGATTCATTGTTAATTACAAACCACTTTAATGGATCCTATGATGTTAAAGGTGAAAAGCTAACCAAATATTTAGAGATAGTCAAAAATTTGGCACTCTCTTTTGTTTCCTTTAGTTTGACGCAGGTACCAAGGGAAGAAAATACAGAAGCTGATGCATTGGCTAACTTAGGATCATCTTTGAAGATTCCTGAGGATATCAAGATTCCTATTATCCATATCCTGACCCCGGCTATCGAGGATCATGTGGCTATGGAGATAGGAAATGATTCTGCAATTATCCCTAGTGAGGATACTCAATCCCATTCAGGATCAGGATCATGGATCTCACCAATCATGAGATACTTACAACATGGAGAGATTCCTACAGGAGAAAACCCTAGGGCTTTCAAAATTAAGGTATCTCAATTCACAATTTTAAATAATATGTTGTATAGACGATCTCTTGCAGGACCATACTTGAGATGCATTGAGGATCCTGAAATCCAAGAAGTTTTAAAAGACTTCCATGAAGGAGATTATGGAAACCACACTGGGGGTAGGGCATTATTCTCAAGGATCCTGAGGACAGGATACTACTGGCCAACCATGAAAAGAGATGCTGTGGAGTATGCTAAGAGATGTGATCCTTGTCAGAGATACAGCAATATCCTTCATCAACCAGCTGAATTATTGCATCCTATATCCTCCTCTTGGCCATTTATGAGATGGGGCATGGATATAGTTGGTAAGCTCCCTAAGGCACCTGGTGGAAAAGTATTCATGCTTGCTATGACTGATTACTTCTCCAAGTGGATAGAGGCTGAAGCTTTTGCCCAAGTCAGAGAAAAGGAAGTTATATCCTTCATTAAAAGAAATATTATAACTAGATTTGGAATTCCTTCTGAAATTATATGTGATAATGGTTCCCAATTTATTGGGGGCAGAACCACTAACTTTTGTGACAGTTGGGGGATTAAGATGATAACATCAACACCAGTCCACCCACAAGCTAATGGTCAAGCAGAATCATCCAACAAGATCATCATCAATAATTTGAAGAAGAAGCTTGGATCCAAGAAAGGGAAATGGGCAGAAGAACTACCTTATGTGCTTTGGGCTGATAGGACAACCCCTAAGAATGCTACTGGTCAAACGCCATTCTCTTTGGTATTTGGGGCAGAATCAGTGATCCCAACAGAAATGGTGGTTCCAACTGCTAGAACAAGTACTCGTGATCCTGAAGAAAATGATGAGAACTTGGCTCAAGACCTGGATACTATTGAAGAAATCAGGGATATGGCTAGGATAAGGATGGCCAGTTATCAACAAAGAATGGCTGGTGCTTACAACAAAAATATCAGGATCAGGAAGTTTCAAGTTGGAGATATGGTATTAAGGAAAGCATTTCAAAATACCACCAATCCTGCTGATGGAAAATTGGCTCCAAAATGGGAAGGCCCTTATTTGATTGAAGCTGAAGCAGGAAAGGGGGCATATAGATTGCTAACCATGGAAGGTGATTTGCTACCAAGAGCTTGGAATGCTGTCCACTTGAAGAAATATTTCATGTGAGCAGGATCCTCATAGCACAGATGATCCTTACGTTAGGGATATCCTTAAAGGATCCTTAAAGTATCGGTGATCCTTACTTTGGTAATATCCTAATCTTGAACTATTTCATTTCTTTATTTTCTCATATAAGGATAAGGGTCATGTATCCTTTATCCATCTCTCACGTGATTTTAAGTTTTGAAAGTTCAGGAATCCTTAGCAAAGTATTGGTTATCTGCAGAAGCAATCCGTCCTTTGGGTTTAACCCCAGTTATTTGGGCTCGACCCCAGTTCCGCCTGTAGCGCATGATGATCCTGGTATAGTTCAAGGCAGTGGGACCAGTACTCACTTTAGGGGCTGATAATTCCATTGTACTGGCTATACCTAGGATCCTACGTATAATGGTAGACGTACCATACATCCGTTCCTAAGGTTTCTAACGTTTTCACGTTAGCTAAGGTTTTGACATTTTCGTGTCACTAAGTTTGGATAGTCGCCAGTTAGGGCCATACTCCAGTTTACATACGATCCTTGGGCTTGTCCCCAGTTATCCTTGGGCTTGTCTCCAGTTATCCTTGGGCTTGTCCCCAGTTGCTAACTCTTATCTTATATTGGCTTAGTCCCAAGTTATAATCTATTTCAGGTCCTTGAAGATAAGCAACTAGGGATCCTTGATCCTTACTTCTCTCTAAGGTTTATCTTATAGTTATCCTTATTATGGTTAGGATCCTAACTTGGATCCTCAGGTATGATCCTTAACTATTTTTAATTCTATTCATTATTTATTTGAATAACCCTTAAAATTTGACAACTAGACTTGTGATCCTTAAAATATATTGCTTTTTGGGATTCTTTAATTATAGGATATTTGATCGTGGATCATGTCCTAAATATTTTCAATCTGACTTATTTAAAATTGTTTATTCAATAAATGTGCATCAAAACAAAGGAGAATTAAAGAAACAAAAGGATAACAACACAAGATAAGCGACAAAAGGTTAAGATTTTATTTATTAACAAAAGACTAACCCTTAAAAGGTTGTCAAAATTACCTACCCCGAGCATCTACCAGCAAAACGTGGCCCGTCCGCTAGGGTAGGTAAAGGGTGTCCATGATAATAAGTTCAAAAGTAGTGCAGGAATATAAAGGCGGCAGGACCACAATGGCTTCATCCCCCAAACAGAGGATCCCTCCACCATTTGCAATCCTGCCTATTGTCCAAAGGATCATACATGATCCTTAATCCTAAAAACTATTGTTCAGTACAAACCATCAAATTGTTCAAACAAAACAACCATCAAACTAAAAAAAAATTGGGCTCCGGCTATGTCTAGAAGTTTCCATCATCGCCCAATCATGCATCCTAAACCTTCCCTGTATCACCACCTCCGGCTCCACTTGCTTCACCACCTTCACCCTTGCCTCCAGCCTCAATCGCCAAAACTTCCTCAGTCTCCTCATCATCTTCAAGATCAGCCAACCTTGTTTTCCAGCCCTCAACATCCCAGTTGCTTTTGTCAAAGTTAGGATCTTGAGCTTCCTGGGCCATCTTCAGTTTTGTCTGATACATTGTGATGGCAGCAGAGACCTTTGCACCTTCTATGAGATCATGCTTCTCATAGTCAAGGTCAATCAGGAGTTTAGCCGTCTTAGTCTTGGCATCTTGGAGTTCCTTCTTAAGATCAGCAATATTGAGGTCCTTAAGCACTGCAACCTGTTGGAGGTCAGCAATCTTCTTGTCCTGCTCCTCGACGTTCCCCACATAGTCCTCAATCTCAGCGAATTTCTGCAAAAGGGATAAAAGATAAGGTCAGGACCAAGTAATCCTCAAATCAGCAGGATATGTCAGCAGGATATACAGGCAGATACAGTGATCCTTACATCATTGAAGTACTCGGGGAATTGGTGACGGATCAGAGGCAGACCCTGCAAATCCTCAGCCTCGGAGGTCTTTCTCTTTTTGCCACCCCTTCCTTTAGTGGGTGCCTTGGGAATGGAGATGCTAGGACTGGTAGTGGACCTTTTCTTCCTGGGTCTAACAGAATCAAGGTCAGCCGTGTCGAATTGAGAAGCAGGCTTGGTGGATTTTCCAGCACCTACACAACCAAAACATGATAAGTATCTTCACTTAACTTATATTTCACTATTTATTTAAATTTTAAACAAAGATACTTACTTGACATCGTGACAGAGCCTGAGGATACCTCCTGAGAATCTTGGGTTGATGTCTTGAAAGTTCTTGCTTCAGGATCAAGTTTCTTGAAAGCGATGAGTCTCTCTTTAGCAGCAGGAGACAATCTGAGGTGTGAGATGGTGATAGCTGCATAACAAGAAAGCAAAAATATAAGTGATCCTTACATCAAAAGAAAGTTTCTGGTGATCCTTCTCAGGATCCTCCACCCTACCATGGGTAGCCCATTTCTTGGGTAGATCCTTTCCATCCTCAATAGAATCTCTCTTGACGAAAAAGAAACGCCGCTTCCAATTAGCATCGTTCTTGGTGGCTTTGAAGATCGGGTGTTCCTCACCAGGCTTACGTTTAAACAAATAACGATGAGAACCAAAGGTAGTAAGATCATACAGCTCTCCCAGCTCTGACATTCCTAGGTCTATCCCTTCCTGCTCGATGATCCTTTTAAGGGTATACAAAACCCTCCAAATCATCGGCATGGCTTGGATATAAGAGATGCCGGTTAGGGAAAAGAAAGATTGGGTGAAGGCTGGAAAAGGATATGTATAGCCTATGGTGAACGGAGTGACAGGAAAAGCAACCCACTTGTCGGAAATATGATCACTCAGGGCATTGGGATCAAAAGGTCTGAACTCGGTGTTCGCCGGGAAGCAGTGGCGGATCCTATCAATCTGTGCATCATTGAAACAGCAGCATTCTTTTATGGAATCTTCGATGATCCCCTGGCTTTTCGGTGGGCTGTTTTTCGGATGATCCTTAGCTGGGGAATTCCGGAGCAACATCTTTGATAGAATGGTGAAAAGAAACGGAAAACAGAGCAAGAGAAGGAAGAAGATGAAGAGAGAATACCTGTTTATCTTCGGAATGCAGTAATAAAGGGAGTCTCTCTGAAATTTTAAATGCATTCGATCCTATCTCTATCTCCTATTTATAATCATGATTGTGCAGGGTTGTCACTTCTGTGACGTCATGGTTGCAACGGATAGTTCTACAATAACGGCTATATTTACGATAGTTAGTTGCGGATAAGATCAGGAAAATATAATTCGCTTATTTAACATATCACTCCTTATATTTTGGGGGCAATTGTTAGGGGAGGAATTTCTAACAATTAGTGATCCTTATTCGTTATCCTAATTAATGATCCTTACTTCTGTGAAAGATAGTGATCCTCAGAAGAGCTTCAGGATCAGGATCATGGATCACTTTAAGGATCCTCATACTGACGATTGTTTGTTTGTGTTTTGTATTACTTCGTAGGAGTAACAAGCTTGACTTGGTCTTGGCAACGTTACTATGGAATATTCCACGGGTATTTCGCACACGTTTGACTGGAAATGGACGTTGTGGAGAACGTGGGAGCTTGGCACAAAATTCGGATAGTTTGTTATTATCGTTAACTTCTATTTTTAAAGGGGTGACGAGCTAGAATTTAACACACTTAGCCATTTTCAGCTGCACACACTCTCATACAATCGCATTCTCGAAGCTCTCGACGAACACTTATTAGTTTTCACTCACTTTTACACATCTCACAATAGTGATCCTTGTACCTAGCTCGTTACTATCCGAAGTTGTAAACATTTATTGATTTATTTGAGCTTGGTGATCGGTAGTGTCCATCACCCGGGGTTTTTTTGTGTCGGAGATCAACTCTTGATCAAGGGCTTTTTCCCCGTATAAATCCTTGTGTCGTTTGTGCAATTTACCTTGAAGTGATCCTTATCATTGTTCTACATTTAAAGCATCATACCCCGTAACTAAGAGTTTGGTTGCATTATCCTCATTAGATTTTTTGACCAAAACAGTATGCACGTATTTTCAAGCTGCGTTTGAATAAAGAAGTTATACAGGGTCGTAGGGTTTAGAATGTGTAACCTCTACCTGGACGGGTTACATATCTCTAAACCTAGCTTTGTTTAAGGTCTCTGCTAAGTTTTTATGAACTCATTTAAACAAGTCATGGTTTGTAACTTATTTTGGAATTGATGTTTTAAGACAAGTATAATATGGTATTTTTCTAAACTCTATTTATGGATGAACATCTTATGTTTTTATCATATAGCATTGTTAAGATTGATTGCTATGGTATTAAGAAGTCACCCCATTAAACCCACGCTTCCGCAAAAGTCAGGGTGTGACAGTGAAAACCTTTAAACCTTAGAGAGTATGAAAATACCCTTTCGTGAGAGAGGGTTATCAATCCTCGTATACCTTTAGGATTCGGGATATAGCCAATGGTAACGAAATTGTCAGCCACTTTTACATGAACTGGTCCCGCCACCTTGAACTATTCCTGAATAACTTGCGCTCCAAGCGGGGTGTTTAAACCCAACTCGAAAGAAAGGTGAATACCTTTAAACCTGTGAAGGGACCAGGATCCCTTAGACGTGAGAGAGGGGGCCAATCCTCTAATCTTCTGAAGTATCGTGAATGTGTATCCTGGTGCTACATCCCGAAGCATATACTGCAAAACAATCGTAAGCTAAGGTGGGTGTTAGCCTGGCTAACACCCCTCCGATGCTTAAGTCAGTAATGGGTTCAAAATAGTAAATAATATCAAAATTTAATAAAAGAGATAGAATCCATACCGTCCTGAGTTAGAATTTAAATTCCATACTCACTTGAAATAGAGTTTTAGATGTATAGCATTCCAGGATCTCGGTAGCATATCCCCCTCCATATTCTTGAGTCGGTATGCTCCTTTTCCTGATTCTGATTCAACCTCATAGGGTCCTTCCCATTTTGGAGCCAACTTTCCATCAGCAGGATTAGTAGTATTCTGAAAAGCCTTTCTCAATACCCAATCTCCAATTTGAAATCTTCTAGTCCTTATATTCTTGTTATAAGCTTTAGATATCCTCTGTTGATATGCTGCCATCCTTAGCCTTGCAGCGTCTCTTGTCTCATCAATAGTATCCAGTTCCTGGCATAAGATTTCAGGATTCTGCTCAGGATCCTTGAGGTTGGATCTCGCTGTAGGTATCACCATTTCTGTCAGGATTACCGCTTCTGCTCCAAACACCAAGGAAAACGGGGTTTGGCCAGTTGCACTCTTTACCGTTGTCCTATCAGCCCACAAAACAAAGGGTAATTCTTCTGCCCATCTTCCTTTCTTAGCCCCTAGTCTCTTTTTCAAGTTGTTGACAATTATCTTGTTCGAGGATTCTGCTTGTCCATTTGCTTGAGGATGTACCGGAGTAGACGTGATCATTTTGATTCCCCAACTCTTGCAAAAGTCAGTAGTCCTTTTACTTATAAATTGAGATCCATTGTCACAAATTATCTCAGCTGGTACTCCAAACCTAGTCAGGATATTCCTTTTTATGAAGGATACCACTTCTTGATCTCTAACCTGAACAAATGCTTCTGCTTCAACCCACTTGGAGAAATAATCCGTCATTGCCAACATGAAAACCTTTCCTCCTGGAGCCTTTGAAAGCTTTCCCACTATATCCATACCCCATTTCATAAACGGCCAAGGGGAAACGATAGGATAGAGCGGTTCAGTAGGCTGATGTAATATGTTACTATGTCTTTGACACGCGTCACATCTTCAAGCATATTCTGCAGCATCTTTTCTCATCGTCGGCCAATAATATCTTGTCCATAATACTTTTGAGAATAACGACCTGCCCCCAGTATGGTTATCACAATCCCCTTCGTGTATATCCTGGAGCACTTCTTCGGTTTCGGGATCCTCCAAGCACCTCAGATATGGTCCTGCAAGGGATTTCTTATACAAAACATTATTTATAATAGTGAATCGTGATACCTTCATTCTAAGGCCTTAGGATTCTCATTCTTTGGGATGTGTCCTTCCTTGAGGTATCTCATGATTGGAGCCGTCCAGGACTTGGGATCCTCCTCGGGATACTTATCATCAGGATCCTGAATACTTATTACTTCCTTATCCTGAGGATTCGTCGCAGGATATAGGATATGTAATATTGGTATTCGGGTTCCTTCCAGTATCCTGACCGATGATCCCAGATTTGCCAAGGCATCAGCTTCAGCATTTTCCTCTCTCGGTACCTGTTCAAGTGTAAAAATATCGAAATATCCTGCTAATTTTTTGAGAATTTCGAGATATTCGATTAACTTCTCACCTTTGACTGTATATGTTCCATTAAAATGATTAGTGATTAACAAAGAATCAACATATACTTGCAAATTCTTGATACTCATATTTTTATCCAACTCTAATCCTGCAATTAAAGCTTCATATTCTACCTCATTATTAGTAGCAGGAAATTCACACCTAATAGCCTGGGGTAATATGTCCCCCTGTGGCGATTTTAGTAGTATACCTAAGCCTACACCTCTTACATTAGATGCACCATCAGTATATAATATCCAGGATTCTAAGGATTCTCCTAATTGTTGGACTTCTAGGTCTACCTCATCCTGAATGTCACTACTGAAATCAGCCACAAAGTCAGCTAGAGCCTGCGATTTTATGGCATTCCTAGGTTCATACACTAAGTCATAAGCACTCAACTTCACTGACCTCTTGGCCATCCTGCCTGACATCTCGGGTTTCCTAAGCACATTTTTAACAGGATAATTGGTTTTAACATGAATTCTATGTGTCTCAAAGTAATGTCTAAGCTTCGTTGACGCCATAACTAGTGCTAGTATCAACTTTTCTGAATGAGAATATCTAGTTTCAACATCTAACAAACTTTTACTATAATAGACAGGATATTACTGACCTTCATGATCCTTTATAAGGACAGCACTTACAGCATTCCCTGATACTGCGAGGTATAGGGATAGTGGTTCACCATTCTCAGGCTTCATCAATAGAGGTGCAGTTGAAAGATACTGCTTTAAATCCTGCAGGGCTGCTTCATGCTTCTCTCCCCATTCGAACTTCTTGTTTTTCTTCAGGATATCATAAAATTCCTTGCACTTTTCCGAGGATCTTGAAATAAATCTGTTCAATGCTTCTACTCGGCCTGTTAATCATTGAACATCCTTTATATTCGAAGGTGATTTTATATCCAGGATTACTTTAATCTGCTCCGGGCTTGCCTCTATCCCTCTTTTTGTCACCATATATCCTAGAAACTTTCCTGCCCCCACTCTGAAATGACACTTAGGAGGATTCAGTTTCAGGTTATATTGATCCAGGATATCAAATGCTCCCTTAATATCCTGGAGATGATCCTCAGCCTTTTTAGATTTTACCACCATATCATCAATGTATACCTCCATGGTGTCCCCCAGATTGTCTTTAAACATCATGTTTACCAACCTCTGGTATGTTGCACCTGCATTTTTCAAACCAAAGGGCATAGCAGTATAACAATAAGTACATGTGGGTGTCATGAAAGCAGTATCCTCCTGATCGGAGGGTTCCATTTGGATTTGCTGAAATCCTGAAGAGGCATCCATGAAGGTTAACATCTCGTGGCCAGCGGTAGCATCCACCATTGAATCAATATGTAGTAGAGGAAACGGGTCTTTGGGACAAGCTTTATTCAAGTCGGTGTAATCCACACATACTCTCCATTTCCCGTTTTTCTTTTGCACCACAACCACATTAGCCAGCCATTTGGGAAACTTCACTTCCCTAATCATCTTGCTCTTCAGTAGCCTTTCAACTTCCTTTTGGATGATCATATTTCGTTCCGGAGCAAATTTCCTTCTCTTTTGTTGGACATGCTTGAATGACTTGTCAATACCAATCTTATGTGTTATAATATCCTTGGAAATACATGTCATATCCTCGTGCTTCCACGCGAATGTTGACATCCTGCATTTCAAAAAATTAGTCAACTGATCTTCAATATCCTGAGGGATATTGGTTCCTACGAGCATCGAGATATCAGGATTATCCTGATCCAGGATAACTTTCTTTAGATCCTGCTCCGAAGCCTCCATGATATCCTGGGCCCGTATCTTTAATTGCTATGCTGCATTAGGCTTGGTTGAGGATTTCATTGAGGATGAGTAGCATTCCTTCGCCTCCTGCTGATCACTATCAACTTTGACAACCCCCCAAGGGGTAGGGATCTTGATGCACTGATGATAAGTCGATGGCACAGCCTTCATATCATGGATCCATGGCCTGCCTAGTATGATGTTATAGCAGGATAGGGAGTCCATCACACAGAAACGTTGTATCGAGTTGACCCCTTCAACATATACTGGTAACTTTATCTCCCCTACGGTATTCGTAGCTTCCCCACTGAAGCCAACGAGCACTGTGGATTTCGAAGTAATGTCCATCGGAGATACATTCATCCTCTTCAATGTTTCCAGCTGAATTATGTTGACAGAGCTGCCATTATCCACTAATATCCTGCGTACAAAATGGTTAGCAACATATAATGTTATTATGAGGGCATCATGGTGAGGATCCTGGACAGTATCCCTGTCATCACTGTCGAAAGTGATCACTTTGTCAGTTGTAAGGGTAGTCATCCTGGCTGGTTTGCCTCCCCTTTCAGTCTTAGCCTCCTTTGCATGTCTCTTGGCCGCAGAATACGAAGTTCCACAAATGTCGGATCCTCTTGAAATAAAGTTAATTATTTTGGCATCTGCTGGGGGTGATGCTGCTCGTTCAGGATCCTACCCTTTATTCTTCTTTCTTCCCAGCAAATCCTTCAGATATCCCTTGCTCAATAGGTAGCTTATTTCTTTCCTTAGAGCAATGCAATCCTCAGTCACATGTCCGAAATCTTCATGGAAGGCACACCATTTGGATTTATCCTTCCAATCAGCTTTTTGTTGATTCTTTCGAGGCCACCTAGCTTTGTCTCCTAAACCCTGCATAGCATACATTAACTCAGGTATATTAACAGAAAAGCAGTATTCAGATAATTCAGGATATTCTTCAGGATCCTCATCTTCAACAGCATTCACTTTCTTGTTGTCATTTCTACCATATGGCTTAGAGCGATATGGTTTATATGAGGATTTTGATTTCCTGTTGGTTGATTCGTAGGTTGAGGTAGAATTCATTCTCTCTTGCATCTTTTTGTCATCTTCCAAGCGAATATATCTTAAGGCCCTGTTACGAGCTTCGTCGAGATTCCTGCAGGGATTCATTACAAGATCCTGATAAAACTGAGAATCTTTTTGTAATCCCATCTTAAAAGCCTGCACAGCTGTTGCAACATCAAGATGTGGGATATCCAAGGATTCCCGACTAAACTTGTTCACATAATCCCTCAAGGATTCTTGAGGTCCTTGAGTTATCCTGTAAAGATCACTGGTTAGTTTCTCAAAACTCCGGCTGCAAGAAAACTGACTATTAAATAAATTAACCAAATGAGCAAACGAAGTAATTGAGTGAGGAGGAACATTTAACAGCCATTTTAAGGCTGATTCTGTCAAGGTAGAACCGAAACCCTTGCACAAGCATGCTTCCTTGAGCTCCGGAGGGATAGGGTTAATCTCCATTCTTTCCCTATACTGGGCAATATGCTCTTCAGGATCCGTAGTCCCATCATACAGTTTCATGTTGGGGGTCTGAAATCTCTTTGGGATTTCAGCATCACAGATAGGATATGCAAAGTGGGATATCCTGTGGCTGTCTCGGGATACTTCCGGAATTGGCTGGACCACTCCAGGTATACTAGATATCATGTCCTTCAATTTCTGAAGCTCCCTAGTAAATGTTGACGTCATACCTGCATCCTGCAAAGACCCATTGTTGTTAGTAGCAAGAATATTATTATTTAACACGTTACCGGTCTGAGGACTCTGGCCATATCCTGAAGCATATCCTGAGCTCCTCACAGTTGACATCCTGACCGAGGAGGGTATCTCAGGAGTATGATTCTGAGAATGTCTTGGCACGATATTCCCCCGGTTATCTTTAGTGTAAACTGCAGAACTGAAGTTCAAAGCTCTAGGCTGCAAAGGAGTGACAGTTTCTTCAGCAGGTCTACTTGGGCCGAATTTCAAGAGTTGTATCTCTCTCATCAACATCCGATTAGTTTCCTGCTGCTGCCTCATCTGTTCCTGTACACTACCAAACAAATTCAGAATTTCATCATTAGAAGCCAAAACAGGACCAGATCCCTGGGTACTGGGAGCGGGGATAACATCCCGAGCCACATGACTTTCAGTTCCGTGTGAAGAAGTTTGCATTCGTGGAAGAGGAGGTGGAAGCACCGAACCAATTGTTGCAGAGGTTGTAGCAGACATGGTGGAAGAGCTCATGTTTGATCTCGAGGCCATTGAAAACAATGTAGCAAAAAGTTTTGACAATAGAAAACCGAGTAATGATTTTACTAAAGTTTTTAGCAAAAATAGCACCACTTGCCCCACGGTGGGCGCCAAATTGTTTTGTTCAAAAATTACCGAAGCAATTAAGTGATCAAATTAGTTAAGTGAGGTAGTGTGCTAGAAATAAGTGTCGAAAATATGTTAATTAAGTTAATTGCAAAAACAGTTTCAGGATATGGCTCAGGATATAGAGCTGTATCTATGATCAAACAATGAGCAAAAAAGTAAAGGTTGACACGTGATGTACGAGGAAAGCCCTTGATCAATCTAGATCGCCGGCACAAAACCTCGGGAGCTGACAATCGCAGCTGCCTTGTTCTTCTATTATTTCAAATATCAGGATACGGTGCAGGATGTGATGCGGATCAACTAGGTGTTACAATGTAATTCGAGTACAAGTGTTTGTGTATAGTGTTTGCTAAAAGCTAAAGAGCAAAAGTGTGCGAAAGAGTGTGTGAGTAAAGTTGTGTCTACCTATGATCCGATCGCTCCCATTTATAGTAACAAAAACTAACAAACTATCCTATTATTCCGAGATACTTTAGAATATTCCCTTTTGAACGTTATTGACCAGGTATTGCGGCTTCAATGTCTCTTTTCCAACTAATTTGAGCGAGTCTTCAGGGGAATTGGTCTTTGTGAACGTTAAGAACCTTCAGCTACAAGCTACAAGCAAATCGTTAGTAACTGCCAAGATACTGCCTCAGGATGCTACCAATATCCTGGTTCGGTATCCTGATCATAAACAGCTAACATAAAATCAAGATATAGTGTCAGGATATGGGCTCAGAATTTCACCCATAACACTACATATTTGGAAAACTTCTCAAGATCCTGATTCTTCTCTTTCTTTTGACCCAAGAACTCCTTCAAGTATCCATTGCTAAGGAGAAAGCTTATCTCTTTCTTGAGAGCATAGCAGTCCTCGGTTATATGACCAAAATCTACAGGATAAGCACACCATTTAGATTTGTCTTTCTAGCTAGAGATCTTATCGTTCTCCCTAGGCTATCGTGCTTTATCTCCATGATCCTGCATTGCATATAGTAAACCTGAATCATCAACAAAAAAGCAGTTGTCAGATATCTTAGGGCAATCCTCCTTAAGATCCTCGTCATCCACTACGTTAACCCTGTTGTTATCATTTTTTGAATACGGCTTGGACTTATAGGATTTCTGAGGAGAATTCCACTTCCTATTGGATGATCATAGTTAGGAGGGGTATTCATCTTCCTTCTAGATCTTCCTATCATCCTCGAGCCTTATAAATCTTAAGGACCTGTTCCTCCCTACATCCAGGATCCTTCATGCATTCATTACTAAATCTTCATTAAAGGAGAATTTTCCTGTAGACCCATTATAAAAGTCTTGACCGCTGTTATAGTGTCAGGGTTAGGGATCTCAAGCAATTTTCTACCAAACTCGCTTACATACTCCCTAAAGGACCCATCTGCACCCTGTGTGAACCTGTAGAGGTCACCAGTCAATCTTACCAAGGTTCCGATGCATGAAAACTGATTATTAAATACGTAAAGAGTTAAATGCCATTTTAGTCCCTGTGGTTTGGGACATTTTGCCAGTTTAATCCAAAGGTTTCATTTTTTGCCTATGAGTCCAAAAAGTTTCATCGGTGCCATTTTAGTCCACTGGGTTAACTTCATCCATTTTTTTCTTTTAACGAGAAAGGCAATTCAGTCATTTTATATGGCCGAATTGCCATTCAAGTTAACAGAATTTCATATAAATGACCGAATTGCTCTTTTCGTTAACAGAAAAATGGATGAAATTAACCCTGTGGACTAAAATGGCAACCGTGAAACCTTTTTAGACCCACAGCCGAAAAATGAAACTTGACTAAAATGGCAAAAGGGTCCAAACCACATGGACTAAAATGACAGGTGGATCCACGCGAAACCTGTGACACAAAGCGAGTAAATACATAGATACACACAAATGCAACTATAGATACTAGAAATAATAGAAACAATCAACGCGGTACACATAGTGACATATTGACTTTGCATGTTATTTAATCAAATAAAAAACATTAGAAAAACATGACACATGATACACCTCAAAAATATTTAATGACTAAAAAGGGGGGAATAGATCTACTCACATGTTGCGATAAATTAATCCACGAGAATTACCGCACGAGTATACGAGGTAAATCAAATGATCATATCACCGTAAAATAGATATAACAAATATTCTAAATAAACGGAACGACTAAAATTGGAACTAGTGAATCGAGTTCTTGATTTGGGGATTTTTATATAAAATATTATTTTAAAAATTAATATATGTAAAAGTATTCTTAACCAATTTTTGTAGAAACTAAATTAAATGATTATGTACATATAGATAAATGTACCTTTTTTATGATTTATTATTTTAAAGGGAATTAAATCTTGAATTAGTTATATAATTAATGCCTTAAATATCCTTATAAAACTTTTCCGACAAAACCAAAGAAATACATTCGTTTTACCATACACTTAACAAATAAATACCCAATTACAACTAAAAGTCTATATATGATTATGTATGAGTTTCTTGATTAACAAAAATGTTATAGGAAATAGTAGCATATTATATAAGTAAATATTATTATATTTTGCGACTACTAAATCTTGACAAGTTTAAGTAATCAAATAAATAAATTCTATCCACTAGGAAGTTAAAACAAATCAAATGAGATTAATATTTTAGTCACAATGAGTTTTTTTTTTTTAATAAATGAATTAGTCACTTTTATAAAAATATTACATTTGGTTTTACAATTTGGTTAATCTATATTTTATAATCAATTACAAAATTAAACATGAAACTTGTCAAAATTCCACACTAAAAGAACTTCTAAAAAATTGAGAATATATATCTTGGGATATAACAATTTCATAAATTAGTAATTTCCCCATAATTTATAAACTAATATAATATGCTAGAACTCATAATAAATCCATAACAAGTCCGAAAATTTCAAAAATTTCCATGAAGTACTAATATGTGATAATAATCAGTATCTTAAAATCAAATTTATAAAAACATTTCTCTAGGATTAAAAGCACTAAAATAGAATATTCAAGAACCCTAGTTATCATGAAACTAAATTCTAATTCATGATGCCCTCTATCATGGAAATGGATAGAGGGGTTTTGTAAGGCACCAAAAATTAATAAGATTTGGATTAAGAATTACCTAATTTAATTTAGAATTGAAGGAGAAATCACGAGATGAAATTCCACGCCCTAGATTAGTTTTTCACTTGAATTTACGAAATTGGATACTTATTTGCAAGTTTGGAGGGTTGAGACAGTTAGACTGATGCTCTAGAATTTGTTTTGTTGTGGAGTTATTTTGTTTCAAGTAATGAATTTTGTCAATGGGTGTTTAGTAGGTTCTTGGTGTTTAAATGGAGACTTGAATATGAATTAAAAAATCATTTAGTAAGTGTAAAAGGGTTTCTTTATGGTGACCATCCATTTTCCTCATTTCTTTTTTTTTTAAACAGGTTTCCTATTTATACACTTTAGCCCTCTTAAGTTTATAAATTGATTCAAATAAATAAGCTAACTTAGTTAAAGAATTCTAGCATAAGCTAAATTAACTTGGTTTACTGAGTTCTTTTATAAACCTTAATCGAAACTAACGGAATCTCGTTTATAAATTCAACATTTATTTTATAAAATTAATACTTCTAATCCGGAATTTATTATATGACGTTATAATAAAACTTATTCTTACATTTATTATGTTTAAGATCCGGTGTTACAAACAAGCCGGGTCTTCCATGACCCGTTTTTCGTAGATGTTACAGTCTCCCCTACTTTTGGGTATTTTGTCCTGAAATTAGAAGGAATTTGCTCGTGTAGGATGGTGTGTAGGGTTCCTTCGTGGGCGTAAGCGATATCTATTCGATTTAGTATCACTATTAAAACTTGAATCCTAGGATCAGGTTATTCCTTAAAAATGCCAGGTAAAAAGTGTTAAACACGAGTCCTAACGTTGCGGAGAATGCGCTCAAACTAAGATATATTGATAACTGTAGACTTATTTAGGCGGTAGCATTCCTAATAAGGGTTGCATACCTAATTAAGGAATCGCTTTCAAATGCCAATGATACAAAAATGAAAAGCGATAACTGTTATATACAAGGTAGCCGGTCATCGGCTCTATGATCATTACAATCATGAAGCCCAAGATTGTCGTATAGAGGGTTGATTGCGGCTTAGGAGAAAATCATGTTCCAAGGATGACTTGTAACACAAGAGATTTTTGCAACTGAGTCGTAAAGTACACTCATGATGCATAAACTAATCCGTATCACGACTTAGGATCTTGAAGAATTTCTCATGAAATGCCACAATTTGAGTTAAATGAGCGAAATCATAGAATTTGAATCTCCAATCACAAAACCAAAACAGACTGACTACAACTCTCATGTGTTGGTGCATACGTCTGTCGACTTCGTCTTGTATCGAGTCTTGTACTAGAATTGTTAGATCAGGGCACGTTGTTCGAGAAATAGGTTTTAGATGTGTTTGAGCTAATTCCGCTTGAAAGTGTAATTCCACTTGAAAGTGTAATTCCGCTTGAAAGTGTAATTCCACTCGAAAGTGTAATTCCGCTTGAAATGGTCACTGCCACTTTCAAGCGGAATCACCACCACTATATATAGGCTTCATGTCTAGTCATTTGTAACGGAATTAGATTGATATACCGAGGTGCTGCCGGTCTGTCTAGTGATTGTAAACAGTCTTAAATCAATATACAAGACGTTTAAAGTGTGAATCAAGCTGTTTCCAAGTCTATACGTCTGTTTCCGCCTTTCGTATAGATAAGAACTCTTCTGAACGACTCATTTGGGTCACAAAACGATCCTACAAGTGGTATCAGAGCTCAGGAAAAAGAGTTCTTGCCAAAACAGCCATATTTTCTGACTTCTACACCTTCTTTTTAAAATTGAACAAGTTTTTACGGTTAAAATGGACTGATCTTTTGATATTACGTGTAAAATACAGTTTTAACAAACCCTTGAAAGAATCAGACCTAAATTCGGACTAAATCTGATAAAAATGGGCCAAAAAGGTAATTTCGTTTGAACAAGACATCTAATTCCGTTTGAAAAGTACACCTAATTCCGCTTGAAAGTGTAATTCCGCTTGAAAGTGTAATTCCGCTCGAAATAACCACTGCCACTTTCAAGGGAAATTAGCAAATTTTCTGTATTTCGTGTGAAACTTGAACTTTTGAGAAACAATTTTTCGAAACATGGAAGAGGAATTCTACAATGGGTTTGCGACACCGATTACTCCTGTTACAGCTGCCGAAACTTTGTACAGTGAGAATGAGACGGGAACTCACCAAAAACCGCCAAAGCTTATGTACATTGAAGATTTTCAAGGATGGAAAAATCGATTTGAGAACTGGGTGCAAGCTTACAAATTTGACGCATGGTGTTCATTGGAGAAAGATTACGAAAAACCGAAAAATGAACGTGGGCTTGAAAAGGGTTTCAGTGATTTTTCAGAGATTGATAAATTGAAATATACAAGTGAAAAAATGATGATCAGTATTCTTCAACAAGCGATTAAAGAGGATATCTTTGTTCTACTCCAACATGAAGGTACTGCGAGGTCAATTTGGACAGCATTGATTCAGAAGTTTAAAGGAAGTGCAGATATGATTAAAAACAAAAAGGCTTTATTGAAGAAATCGTTTGATATGTTTACAGCTTTCGACCATGAAACAACAAAGCAGACAATTGATAGATATTGTCATCTGGTATTGGAAATGGGAAGATTGGATATAAATAAAGATGATGAGGAATGGGTTGATAAACTTGCTGATGCATTACCACAGTAGAAATGGGGAACTTATTTGATGATTCTTAAACACATGAGGAAATCTGAAAATATGAATCTGGCACAGTTTATTCAGAAGATTGAAGAGCACGAGCTGGATATTCAGAAAACGGCTATCATGAAGAATCCAAATGCTCAACAAGATGTCAGTTTATATTACAGAGGAAACAAGTTTGAGGCTACCCCTAGCCCAAGTCCAAAGATACAAACTGGTTTTAGTGCTGACAGTTCGTCTGGAACAAAGAGTAGTAATGTGACACAAAGTGGTGGATCTTCCTCTTCATATTCAAGTTTTGATCCTAATCATACAACATCAAGTCCTCAACGACATAATTCAACAAATCTTCAATGCAACATCACTTTGAACATACAAAATGGTCAGAATTTGCCTCCAGAAATTGCCAAGCAATACATGGCATCACTCGTTGCTATGTTGGAATCTTATGAAAGTTTGATTGATGGCAAGATTGGAAATCCGATGCTTACAAAAGAAGATTATGACCAAATTGATGCTGAGGAACTTGAGTTGATGGATGTGAAGTGGTGTTTGGCTAGTGCTTGGAGGAGGGCAGAAAAGTTTCAACAAATTACTGGTAGAGATGAGTTTCGATGAATGGCTACTTCTCCGTTAGGTTTTGACAAATCAAAGGTTACCTGTTTTCGTTGCAAAGGAAAGGGACATTTTAAACGAGAATGCAAAAACAAAGAAGTAACTGGAAGACCAGATGGAAAGAATGATTATTATCAAAAATCAATTTTTCTTCAAATTGATCAACAACCTCAAAACAGGGAACCACAAACTGCTCATGCACGTCCCATTGAAGAGAAAAGAGCTTTTTTTGGTATAATTGATCAAGATGATAAATTTGTTGCAGAAGGATTTAGCTGGGATAAATACATTCCACCAGGTTCAGGTCTTGTTGCTAGAATTCTGGGTGAAGATGAGGCTAGTGAGAAAAGAATCCCAATTTTTCCAGATCTAGGAAGTGATATTGATACTGATGATGAGGAAGAGTATCTTAACAAAGCTAGAAAAGGCATAGATCCTGACAGCTTTAATTTCTTTTTTTGCAGATAAAATAGAGATGCTGAATCAGAAGAAGATTGCCAGATTGAAGAAAGAGCTGGAAGCAGCAAGAATGCTAGCTGATGAAAAGACAAAGACAGAAGGTGGAGAAGCAAATGTTGAACCAGCAACTAAGAAAGTGGTAGAAAAAATCGTTGAAGTGGAGAAAGTGGTGGAGAAAATAGTTGAAGTCGAAAAAATAGTCGAGGTTGAGAAACTTGTCGAAGTAGAGAAAATTGTCGAAATAGAAAAAATTGTTGAAGTTGAGAAACTCGTTGAAGTTGAAAAGACTGTCGAGGTTGAGAAAATAATTGAAAAAGTGGTTGAAGTTGAAAAACCATGTTTGAAGTGTCTAGAATCTTGCAAAGTTTGTGAGGAGAAAGATAAGAAGATTGCTGATTTGGAGAAGATTAAAGAAGATTTACTTTTCGATGTGAAGTATGTGAAGGAATCATATGATGTGCTGAACAAAACAGTTGATAGTCTGAAAAAGACGAATTCAGAGATTGAAAATGCAATGACAAAAATGAGCTCAACATCAATGACAAAGCAGAACGTCATCAATGAGTATATCGAAGACTGTGCTAAACTGAAGCAGGAGTTAGAACTTGAAAAGATTGAGAGTGAAAGGATTAAACGATTGTTGTTGAGTCATACAACATGTGATTATTTGATTGATCGTGTTTATCCTACTGTTGCAGGTCTTGAGGCATTCAAGGAGAAAAAGACTGAAGATACTGATACTGGTAAGAAACAAAGTGTCAAGTATAACCGATGTCCGCCCCCGATCCATGAAAGTTATTCTCCCATAAAGCCAAATGAGGAACGAGTAAATAAGGCTCTCAACATCAAGTTAAAGTCTGAAATCATTGATGAATTACCAGACAATATTGATGTCACATTCACAGCGTCTGACACTGATCATGAGTCTAAGTTATTAAAGAAAGTGGTCGATCAGGTGTTGGATATGGATGAAGAGTCAAAACCGGAGTCTAAGTCTGAAAGTTCGAGTTCGTCAGAAAAGAGTCCGAGTTCACCGGTTAAAAGGGTTTACAATAAAGAATTCTTGTTATCAAAATCTAATTTGAATGATGGATCAATCAAAGTGGCTTATACTTTGAAAGATTCAGACAAATTATATTCTGATGAGGAATTTCCAATAAGAAGTGTCAAAACTGAAATGATCAAACAGGTTTTCGAGTTAACAGAAATTAATATTTCTGAAATAAAAGATTTAAATCTTCATGAAAAACCTAAAAAGTACACTTCAAGAGTTCAACAGAGATTGAACAAGAAAAAGGGTTACAATTCTGGTTCAGGTTATCGAAAGAAACCAAACCACAACGGTAATTTCAAAAAGCAAGGTTTACGTTTCATTCCCCCAGAAAATTATAAAAATGAGAAAAATTATAAACCAAAAACAAAATTTGTTTCAGATGGAAGTTCTGAAGATGAGTAAAAGAAACCATTCTGGAAACAGTCCAATCAAGAGTTTCTTGCTGAAGTAAAGAAGAATGTGAGGAAATTTGCTCAAAGTGTTGACAGAAGTACGTGTTTTAAATGCAAAAAAGTTGGGCATATTGCTTGGAATTGCCAACAGTTCAACAACACAAAACAGGGAGTTACTTCTAACTCAAAATTGAAAGAAAAACTTGTCATTGAGAAGAAACAATCAACTGAGAAATCGAAAGTGTTTGAAAATTCAACTTCCGAAGAAGGTGAAAGTTCAAAACGTTTTTACAAAAGAAGAGTTAATTTAAACAAACAAAAATGGGTTGTAAAATCTGAAAGTAGTTCTGATAATGAATCTGATTCCATAAAATCAGAGGAGTCATCTGTTGAGAAAAAGGTTGTTAATTCCGTTCCTGAGTTGAACGAGGAAAACTTTCCGCCATTGTCGAAAGATAATCTAAAATCAAAAGGTAGATTTGAGATATCAGGTCAATTCTTTGCTGATAAGAAAGATTTTAATGCTGAAAAGGTGTTTAATGGAAATTTTAAACATATTTTTGGGAAGATGGTTAACAGGAAAGTGAAGGGTGCTAAAGAATTTTACAAATCAAAATGTTGGTGGGACAGATGTTTGCCACCAAAATCACCCAAGGCTGGTCAGGCTTGGGTGACAGCATTTTCACCATAAATTCCTGACTTGCCGGATCTCCCAGGTTGGTAAGAGTGGAGCAGGAATCGGCATCTTTCTTCAAAAAGTTTGGTTGGTAAATCTACAGGTGATATCTTTAAATTGTTATATTTTGATTTACAAATGATTATGATTGATGAAGTGAACCTACATGTGGTTGAAGAAGGTTTTCGCTTTCTAAGTGGTAAATCAAGGACATTAACTTGTACTTGTTTTTCCTACAAATTGATTGAGAAACAATGTGATGAACCCCAATTTTACAAGTGGTAAAATCAACGAAACTTATTTTCCGGAAAAACCATTTGATTAAAACAAACTTAAGTGTTTTGAAATCACAATGGGAAAATAGTTTGTTGTAAGGGGAGTTCTGAGTGTTTATGCCAAGTGGATGGCGAATTGAAGTAATTCTCATCATGTTGTCACTTTACCTTGTATAGTTTGTTTTCAAATTTCTTTTAAATTTGTTTGCATTTTTGGGAATTTAGAAAATTTGAAAAAATTAAAAACATGATAAAAATCAAAAATGAGTTTTGTTGTATAAAAGAGGAAATGATAGTACATCAGTGGACTATCACAGCATGCTAAAGAAATGGAAAGTCAAATGTGATAAACGGTCTCACTGATGATGTGCCAGTAGGTTTTTGCACATTTAGTAGATTGTGACGAGATATAAACCTAAATTCAAACTTGCTTAATTCGTGGGTAACATCTCTCGGATATATGGGTAACCCCCGAAATCTTGTTTGAAGGACCCCTCTTTTTGAGATACTAGGTCTTTATGCTTAGTGATATCTGGGGTATTATCCCGGGACTTCTGATTTTGCGGAAGCAATGGCCTAGTCCCCGGAGAATACTTTATGCTTGCTTGAAATATAGCCTACCCTCAGCATAAAAAATGATGAAACATTGAAAAATGCTAATCATGTGCTGTTGAAGAAAAGATCCTCTAAAGGGGACCCACCTAAAGTCGAAGTCGTCATCTCTCTGCTGAACGGAAGTTCTGACCTGAGCTCTCACGGCCCTCGCAATTTAACCCCTTACAGATATCATCTAGGTATACTCACCTGTAAGACTGAATATAGGGACCTGGATACGGGAGTATATTCTGAGGTGGGACACGCGAATAAGTTTAAGTATCTAAGACATTAATCTCGTATCTCGAAACAGTTGAACTTTGTGTGAAAATTTAAGTGGATCAGTATACTGACAATCTAAGTGAATCGTTTAGAACTTAAAATGTATAAAGTTTAACGATGTTGGTGATTTGTCTCAAAAACTGATATGATCCTCTTACGCAAACTCACAAAAATATTGTATGTAAATATTTATTTACTGCATTTCATTTCTTTATATCAAAAATCCAAAAAGATTTTCGATGTGTTTTAGCATAAATTTTGAAAAATTCAAAAAGATTTTAGACAACTGATATTGGAAAGCTGATTTTCAAAATTCCGAGTGCTGAACATGACGAACAGGTTTGGGAGTGTGTGTTTGGAAAGAAACTGAAATACATGCAAGTGGTTTATCAGAAATTATTGGTTGATTCTTGAAAATGATGTGATGTGTTCAGGTTGTGTCTTCAAGTGGTTAGCAGGGTTTCTAAATTTGCTATATCTTATTTTTTATGAAACTTATGTTTTGGGTAGAGAATATGCAGGTGATCAAGGAATCGATCCTGAAACTGTAAACATTTGAGAGAGTCATGTTGAGATTCTTGAACCTGAGAAGATGTGAGCAGAGTAAAAGCCAGACTACGATCCCATCACAAGTTGAGGGGGAGTCTGTTAAAGAAAGAGAGTCTGAAGATGCAAGAGCTAGGAATTTGATCCTGAAGATGCCAGAGATTGATAGAGCATCATCCAAAGGGGAGATTAGCTGAAGAAAGAATTAGAGTGAGATAAGAGCCAGATAGAGATTCTGGAAGCCCGAAGACTGATAAAGACTGAAGACGTTGAAGACTCGACACTTAAGACTCGTCAACATCCGAGGGGGAGTCTGTTGGTGCATGCGTCTGTCGACTTCGTCTTGTATCGAGTCTTGTACTAGAATTGTTAGATCAGGGCACGTTGTTCGAGAAATAGGTTTTAGATGTGTTTGAGCTAATTCCGCTTGAAAGTGTAATTCCGCTTGAAAGTGTAATTCCACTTGAAAGTGTAATTCCGCTTGAAAGTGTAATTCCACTTGAAAGTGTAATTCCGCTTGAAATGGTCACTGCCACTTTCAAGCGGAATCACCTCCACTATATATAGGCTTCATGTCTAGTCATTTGTAACGGAATTAGATTGATATACCGAGGTGCTGCCGGTCTGTCTAGTGATTGTAAACAGTGTTAATTCAATATACAAGACGTTTAAAGTGTGAATCAAGCTGTTTCCAAGTCTATACGTCTGTTTCCGCCTTTCGTATAGATAAGAACTCTTCTGAACGACTCATTTGGGTCACAAAACGATCCTACATCATGATTAGTCTAGCGTTGCTTTTGAAAATTTGACAAAGACACATATATATACGAAGTACCAGCAGCGTATCCACCATGTCTATATCAAATTTTCATCCACATCATTATTCGAATCATGATAACAATAAATGTCTGAGTAAATGATGAAAACGATGATAGATAGTATCGTCGAAAGCGTGGCAACGACACAAGCTATCAGCGGTACTGATTAAGAGTTGATATTTGTATTGACTGACGTTAGTGCAGACATCATGGATACGAAGCTGGAGTTGTAGCTAAAGTCGATAATGAGGGGAAACAAAATGTGACAACCAGCAAATTCAAGTTACTACTTTAACCTTACCACAGTTAATTTAATCATATATTGATATCACTGCATTTAACTAGGGATAGTTAAATGAGTCTACGATGGTACTTCGGGGAATTACCAGAACACACATGTGATAACTCTCAAACATTGGTGACTGATACGAATAATTACAAATGGACGGTTTACATGATTAATGTAAATTATGGGTTTTAATTGTAAATTACAATTTGTTATGTGTGTTGTGTGACAATTACAAAGTTAGGGGTGTTTAGTGTTAATATTAAAAATAAAACAAAACTCCTGTAACCCTAATCATTTCTCACAAATTCCAATCATATGGCAGTTGCTAGTTCTCTAATCATTTAGGGTTTCACAATCTCTAAACCTTTGATCTCTCAATTCTTCGAGAACAAACTCCACATCGAATCTAAGGTAATGTTCGTATCATACGTTGTTATTGTTATTCTATTGATTTCATGCAAACCCTAGTCCTCCAAACAATGATTTTGTGTTTAGTTGATCCTTCAGATTGCTTGTACAATGGTTTGTGATTGTGTATTGCTTTTCTTTTATTAGGATGTAATCTACATGCTAGAATTGTTAAACTGTTGCTTGATTCAGGTGTTATATTAGGGTTTTGATCGTACAAATTGTTCGTAACTGTTGTATTGAAAAACTACATTTTGGTTTTGTTAATTATGTGCGTTGTTTGTCCGGAGTAAGCAGTTAGGCTTTGTGAAGTCACAGAGTCAGAGTTTACTCATGTCAGGACTTGTGTGTTTTAAAGATCAGAGTTTGTTAAGTTCTGATATACTATACTAGTCAGAGTTTACCAATTAAAAGATCAGGGTTTACTAAGTCTTGATATACTAGTCCGAGTTTATTGAGCAAATGATCAGAGTTTAACACATGACTACCCTAGGTCCGGGTTTATTTATACTTGTTTTAGAGTTTTCTAAATCAACAAACAAGGTCCGAGTTTTACCCAAGCATATGAGGTCCTAGGTTACCTTTTTACATAGGGTCCGAGTTTCACTAGTTTTTGAAATCAATTGCAAATAATTGTTCAAGTCCTGATCAAGTATAATCCCTGATAAATATTGGGCCGAGTTATCAAGTATGCATGGGATCCGGGTATATTTGAATTAAGATGGTCCGAATTTAAGTGTGTATACACTAATGGTCTGAGTTCAGTTAAAAGGGATACATAATGTCGAAGATCCGGATTTAAAAGGAACTTCTAGGTACGGGTCTTTTTATTAAGGATATCCGGATTCGAATTATGATATTGAGGGTTCCGAATATGGTAATTGTGTCGAGTCAGGATTCTTAAAGAAATGGGTCAGGCTTTGTATTTTTGTTGGAGTCAGAGTTTCACATGTTCCCATGACATAAAGAGTCAGGGTTTTATATAAAAAAAAAAAAAAGAAAAGAAGTTCACTACCACAAATATTTCGTTGCCACGTATGTTACTAAATTACACCTCATGCAACATGTGTTTGAAAGATGTTTAAGCAAAAATAATATCTGGGTTGCCATGACTTTTGTAACCGACACCTCAAGTATTATTTACTTATGATAATTTACAAAAAAGAGATGATATTATTATTATGGCAACATGTTATATTCGTTCAGAAGTGGACATAATTTACTAAATCCTTGAAAGTGTCACAAGTGGGCCAGCCTATTGTGTGGTAACTAGTGGGCTATTATTCATATTTCAATATTCATTGAAAAGGTGGTCCAAGTTCTCTTATGTATATATATATATATATGTATTCAAGTATGTTGAATGTGTAGGGGACTCAAGATTATGTAATTAATAGTAACTAAAGGTCCAAGTTTATCAGGTTGACATATGTGTGTATATACAACAACGAGGAAAAATCACTAATTGTCATTGTGTGCCAAACTTGTAAACTTGATCATGCTGAACACTTGATTGTTTGGATAATAGGGTATTGCATAATATTACCTACATACTTACATTTATTATACAATAGGTCGCGTATAACGGACCTAGCACTAAATTAACGCGTAGAAGCACGTTAATACTTACCGAGCAACTAAGGTGAGTTCACTACTCTTTCACAAGCATGCGTCTCGGGGAGGGACAAACAAACTAATATTCCGGAGAGGAATACTTTTATAACTTTGGTTTAATTTCGATGTTAATTTAATAAACTCAATTCTATCACCAAAGTCCCTACTTACTACCAAACTAGTTGCCGGGGATGCAACGAGGTATTAGTTGATAGCGCTATTAGGCTTGACAACCTCACATCGTACCGGGGAGGACGGTCGTGAACTAATGACCTTAAACACATGGCCAATGTTGATAGGCATTGATGAGGGCAAACAAACATACGTCACTTGGGTATTGAGTTTATTATTGACATGTCTTTAAACTGAAATACTTAACATGATTTCCGTTAACAAAACTGTGAACTCGCCAGCTTTATATTGATACACTTTCTCTGCATGCTTGCAAGTCGTTAGATGATTTCAGGAAACGAAGCTTGCAATCGGATGAACTGTGGATGTCATGGGTCGTGACGTTGTTAACCTAACTAATGTTATGCTATGTTTCGCGAACAAGTCGTTTCAAATGCTTAGAACTATTTCAAATGCTTCCACTGAACGTATTTTGTTTTAAATAGATGTTTTGAATTACAATTTTCACGTTGAATGAGATTTCGAGTTTATTATATTACTATTAGTTCAATGTGATTAGTGGCTAAATCCTGGTACGTCACATGCCTCGCGGTGGTTTTCCGCATGTGGAATTTTAGGGGTGTAACACAAAATTTGAAGTCGAGTGACGGAGGAAATGAAGTAGCAGCAATGATCTTAACTTCTACCAGTCAGGGGAAACTTACAATTCAGACAAACATAGAGAGGTTGTTAGGATCTGAGTTTGACTTAATTGTGTTGTTTTAATTAAGATGGTAATAAAAGAAGATAAAATAGAGAATAATTGCAGCGGAATGAATGTAAAACTTTGTAACACAATCAAGGAAAGATTAGCTTTGATCATACAATCATAGTCAAAAGATTGAAAGATTACCATATTCCGACTTATGCATGCATGAAACACTAACTCCCCCTCAGCTTGAGCTCACTATGGTTGTTCGTACCAGATGAGTGTGTGTTTAAAGAGCTGAATAAAACAGTACAGGCACTGTCTATTTATAGTACAAATCCTGACAACAGAGCATCTTTGTTGACATCACCTAGATACTGATGCTACAGACACTGATACATTGATAAAACAAAAAAAATGATGGAGATATCCGCTGATGATGCTTAAACTCTGATGGTGCTAAGCAGTGCGTTCCTCTAAGGTTGATCAGGCCTTTGATTCAGCAGTTCTTTATTATCAGCAGCACTTTGAAATCAGCAGTTTATAGGTCTTCAACAGTCTTTGCAATCAGTAGGGCTTTGATATAACAGTCTTTGTGCACAACAGTCTTTAAGATCATCAGTTGTTATAAGCCACTTCCATTGGATGGAATTAATCTTCAAACACTGCTTATAGTGGATCAACTGTTGAGAACCAGTTTTGTCTTTTGTATCATCAGTTCTTCAAGGAAGGATTACATGGGTCAAAAATGGTCCTAAGATAAATTGAGAAAGCAACTTGTATGCGCTTGGGTCGGCCATCTGAAGATGCGTCTTGAGTGAGGAAAACAGCGATAGGGTAAACCCTAGCTTTACTAAGAATATTTTTTTTATTTATTAAACAATCTTACGTTATCCATAACTTTTTTTAATCAAACTCACATTTATTGCATTTTATATACTTAAGTATATTTACATTTCACCAAGTGTAAATCATTAGTATGTTAAAAAATATTTTCATGCCGATAAGCAATTAGAAAAATATTTCCACTATCTTTTAAGAAAAATAATTTTGGGCTAAAGTAGAGGATTTACTAAATATATTTATTATCTTTTATTATATTTTTTGCGATTTTTTTTTTTTGAGGTCAGAAAAATGTTACTTTTACCATGTGCCATCGACTTGAATTTTCCGAACTCTGGGCATAGGTTACAAAAGTAATTGGTGTTGTGACGTTCAAGTCGTAATGGAAACTCATTAAAATTTAAAACATATTACCAAAAATCACATCATTACACTTGCGTTCAAAAATTCGTAACAATCTTCATTTGATTTTAACTAGCTCATAAAAAAGTTGAACACGAAAAGGTTTTATTCAAAACAAACTCATTGCATTAAACAGTGTCGTGCTGCTGACCGCTGATCTGTGATAAAATATATATATTTGTCACGTGTAGAATGTATAATTTTTGTATAGGTTTTATTTGTTTTTATCTAGTTTTAGTATTATATTATATTATTTCGTGTTTGGCTATGTCCTGGTGCAAATGGAGCAAAAACGAGTAATATGAAAATGACCAGCCAGTTGAGCAGAGTAGGATGCCCGTGACCGAAATAAAATTGCTGCTATTTTCTGTGAATGGGCTGAGGCGACTATCTCTATTTTATAAATTGGATGGCCAAATTGATTAAAGTTGAGGGTTGTTTAAAAAATAGTGCATGAAACTCGAGGGACTAAATGTATCAAAGTTCTTAAAGTTGTAATTAATTGTCATTCATAAAATATGACAAAGAAAGAAAAAAAAACAAAGTTCTTACGTGAACTTTAATTCAAAAAAGATATGTATACATGGCTGCGTAATAGACAACACATCAGACACATCAGACGAAATATAAAAAGGGGAAATCATACGAAACAAAGGAGTGGGCCATGAAAATTTTGATTTATGTTATGGATTTATGAAAACTATGGATTGTTTATGAATTCTAAACAATTTGTTCTATCGGTTAAATGTATATGCGTGCTTGATATTGTTTGAATATTGTTTATTGCTTCGCATGAATCTTGGTGACGGTCTTTATCACATAATAGAGACGTGCTAGATATTAGATTTTGGTGAGTGTCTATATCACATAATAAATCTTTAATCTTTAGGGTTAAGTGGCCATCAAACCTTAAAAGTAATATTCGGCAATCTTATAAAATCAAGTGTTCTACTAATCATCAATAGCTGCAAGGTGCGAGATTATTGCTAGGTCTGAGCGATTAAACCGTAAGGTGGGTCCTTCTTAGGAAGTAAACATATTAGCTGTTGTATAGCAAGTCTAACTGAGAAAACAAGTCTATCCTAGGTTTAGATCTCGACAGGGAGTGCGCCTCGTAGGATACTTGTTAGAAATGTAGTATTAGAAAACAATCGTGCATAGAGAATGCAGTATGCAAGCAATGCAGGAGGATAGAGCATCTACAGATGCTCTATTGTTTGATACGCTAATCAGATGCTCTAATAGATGCTCTAGTACTAGATGCTCTAATCAGATGCTCTAATAGATGCTCTAATACTAGATGCTTTAATAGATGATCTAATACTAGATGCTCTAACAGATGCTTTAATATGTGGGATGCGCTATTATGGAGTATCGCTAAATTTGTTAAAGCCTTATACAATTTCCTATTTTAAGGTTTTCTTGGTTAACAAGTTGTAAACCCTAATTTGGGTATTATATACAGTTGATAGGTCCTTTTGTAATTTTATCACCCCAGAAATAAAATCCTAACCCTAGTTGCAGCCCGTGGACGTAGGTCACATTGACCGAACCACGTAAATCTCTTGTTCATGTTTGTGTTTAATCGTGTGTGTGTGAAAATAATCCTAACAATACTTTTATAAATCCATTAGATGTCTTGCAAGAGAGTCTAATAACCGGTAATTTAACAACCTTTAGGGGATCATAGCGTGCTCTTGAGAAGGGTTAGGGGTCTTTTAGATTTCCCGAGAGGTGAGAATTTTATGATTCTGGTTCCATAGTAGACAACTTCCAAATATAATCTTAACTAAAAGCAATCAGGATTCCAGTCTAGGTAGTGTTTCCACCATCTGAGTTTAAGTCCCAAATTGGTTCATGATTAGTTATTTTAGTTAATTAGTTTAATTTAATTGCAAATTTAGTAGTTTATTAGAAAACCCCCAAACAACAAAACAATTAAGTACAGTTAGGTTAGAGTCAGTCTAGTCAGAGTCTAGTAAATGTAGTCAGTAGAGTCGTGTGGGTTCGAGACTCGGACTTACTTTAACTTTACTACATTGACCGGTACACTTGCCGGTTGTGTGGTCTAGGTTTAGAGAGTCTTAGTTTTATAAATTTAAAGCATAGAGAGTCTAGTTTTGGGTTTAATTTAGTTAATTTATTTAAGACCATTTTTAGCACATCAAGTTTTTGTCGCCGTTGCCGGGGACTCTTGGCGATTGCGTTTATTAGCTTTGATTAGACTTAATTGAAAAATCTGTGCTACTTGTATAGTTGTGTAATTTTTTTTAGTTAGTTTTCTTTTATTCTCTCTATCTTGTTCTGCTCTTTCTACTCTCTTAATGGTAGGTGATTCTATTGATCTGGATATCTCTGATGATGAGAGTTATCCCACTGAACCAATACGGGATTTGTCAGATGAAGAGGATGAGGAAAGTGAAGATGAGCTATTTTGGGAGAGAGAATTTACGGATGAGTTAGAGGGTTTGCCGAAAGATGAAAAAGTAGGTACGTTTGATCCAGAGGGGGACCTTGCATACTTAGAAGCTTTACTTGCAGGAAGCCCAATGACGGACATCAAACAAGAAGATGTGGTGGTGGAAGAGGAAGACTGACACAGCTGGCCCGTGGTACTGATAACGAATGTGAGTAAAAGTTCAAAATCACGAGAGAAGGCAATGAGAAGAACACCCGAGATCGTGTTTAAACGGCTCTTTCCGGGTAAGTTCACATTTTGGTATTTCAACCCGGTTATATGTTTAAAATTATTTTATAATTCCACTACAAAATTTTTAAATGTTTATGAGGACCAGGTGGAATTAAATGGGTTAGATAGGGTCCAGATCAAAGAAAAACCTCCTGATTAAATTCAAGTATGGGGAGGTTTTGTAGAGTTTGTATAGAGTCGTAGTTTTTGTATATTGAGTCTTAGTTAGTAGTTTTTGAGTCGGTTTTTTTAGAGTCGGTGCTACTTTGGGTTTTGTTTTCCTATGTTTGTGCAGGTTTGGATTGTACAACCCATACTCAATCTCTATTCGGGTGATTTCAGAGCTGTCATATTGATAAACCCAAGCAGACTAGGCAACGATCGCGAAAGAAATGCTATACGATCGCTCGTTGGATTCAAGACTCATACAGCTGACACTGACTTTTGTCCTAACTAGCTAAGTCTTTTCCAACTCTCTCTGTATTTTTATTTTTATTTCTTATTTTGTTTTTAGTTTCTGTCTCTGCATTGGGGACAATGCAAATCTCAAGTGTGGGGATGGGTAACTACTTTTTAGGTTAGTTTGAGTCATAAAAAAATCAAAAAAAAAATTAAAAATAAAAAAATTAAAAATCCAAAAAAATTGAAAAAATAGAAAATGTTCCTGAAAATAATGTTTGCAAAATAATAATGGAAAATGATAGAAAAATTGGGATTTCTGGTTTTCAAAATATTATATATATAAGATAAAAAAAAGACGAAAGTCGTATTTTTTGGGATGTACCGGTAGACCCAGCCGATTTAGAAGGTTCCCTAGATTGTCTAAGAATATTTTAAATATTAAATAATTAAGTCTTGTGGGTTCTCATCTTAGGGGATATAGAAAAACTGAAACTGTCGAGGGTATAAAAGGAACCATTATAAGTAAATAACCTATAAGTATTTTAAATTAAATTGGCACACCTTATCCTTTTTATGAGAATAAATCCGGATTCTGGTGGCGCCTAAAAAAATTCCACCATCCATCTATATGAGCTATTTTAAATATATAAACTGAAGCCTATGGTATTAACCACTGGGATAGTGACTCGGGTGGGATATACCCGCTAGGTGAAAGTAAAAAAAATGTGATACTTAAGGTGTTTCCCACTGGGATAGCGACTTGGTGATAATGCCCTCTGAGTGGATCATGAAAAAAGTGTTAAAGCTCATCATCCTCCATCATTCCATCAAAAATTTAATTTAAAAATACATAAGGTTTATTTATATAAGATGGTAGATTTTTAACATTTTCCTAATAAGCCTGAAATGGGAGTAGGTGGATCTTTAGACCTTGAGTGTGAGACCTTTAGATGAAATCACTTGAACCTAATAATTACATGAAAGGGGTCTGATGAGTCGGTGATTGGGTTTAAGCAGAAAATTATACCGGTAACCGTGGCTAAACGTTTGGAGTCTTTTAAATAAGAAATGTAAATTTTTGTCGCCAGTGATCCTAGTTCTGATTCCGGTTGTATAAGTCTTTTTAGGGGACGAAAAAAGGTAATTAAGTGTGGGTTATTTGATGTGTGGTAAAATATATATATTTTTCCCGTGTAGATTGTATAATTTTTGTATAGTTTTATTTGTTTTTATTTAGTTTTAGTATTATATTATATTATTTTGTGTTTGGCTAGGTCCTGGTGCAAATGGATCAAAAACGAGTAATATGAAAATGACCAGCCAGTTGAGCAGAGTAGATGTCAGTGGCCGAAATAAAATTGCCGCTATTTTCTGTGAATGGACCGAGACGACTATCTCTATTTTATAAATTGGATGGCCCAATTGATTAAAGTTGAGGGTTGTTTAAAAAATAGTGCATGAAACTCGAGGGACTAAATGTAGCAAAGTTCTTAAAGTTGTAATTAATGTCATTCATAAAATATGACAAAGAAAGAAAAAAAAAACTAAGTTCTTACGCAAACTTTAATTCAAAAAGAGAAAAATACCCGGATAGTCCCTGTGGTTTCGTCTTTTTTCACCTATAGTCCCCAACTTTCTAAAATTACCTGAATAGTCTCCAAGTTTTCATTTTTTGTTCCCGGATAGTCCCTGGGTCTAACATCAGTTACTTTTCTCTGTTAAAATGATGTGAAATGACAAAAATACCCTTTCCTTAAAAGGTCAAACCATAGGGACTATCCGGGCATCTTCTTCATTTTTATTTATAAAACCCCACCACCACACTTCATCTTCAACCTCCACCCACCATCACCCTCCTCCACCCTCCACCATCACCTTCTTCTCTGCAATTTTCTTTGAAGAAACCCTAAAACACCGAAATCACCTCACACCCCCGTCATCACCTCTCTCTCTCTCTGATGATTACCACCGATTGAACTCGACTGAACCGGATCTGAACCAATCGATCCGAATCTGAACCGAGCCGCGTGAGTCGAAACAAACCGAAACTCGAACCAAAACTGAACAAGACTTGAACCCAAGCCGAAATTCGAAACGTGACCCAAACCAAATTCTAACCTGAATCGGCGGCGATGCGAGTCCAGAATCGGAGCCAAAAAACATGGTGGCTCGACCGTGTTTGCGTCTGGAACTGATCTGCGGACAAAGGACTCGAGAATCACAACTGAATGGACCACCGCCGCCGTGGGCGGTGCTGCTGCTGTCGGTGTCTACTGCCGCCGCCGACATCATCTTCTCTCTAACTCTCTCTCTTTCTCTCCGCGTCTGTGTATGTGCCGCCACACGCCATCACCGAAATGGTGGTGGCCAGCCGTTCGTTCAAACAGAGGTGTATGGGTGGTGGTTTAAGAAGAAGAGAGGGGTGAGGGGGTCGTGGTGTCTGTCGAATGATCAGTCGCCGGAGAGCCGGCCGGAATCCTTGCTCGCCGGTCAATCTTTCGGGGGAAATAGAGAGTGAAGATGATGATGCTTGTATGTGTTTTATTTGGTTTGTGGTTTTTGTGTGTATGAGTGTTGCTTTGAGTTGCAGAGTGACTATGGCGGTGATGGTGGAGGGTGGAGGAGGGTGATGGTGGGTGGAGGTTGAAGATGAAGTGTGTTGGTGGGGTTTTATAAATAAAAATGAAGAAGATGCCCGGATAGTCCCTATTGTTTGGCCTTTTAAGGAAAGGGTATTTTTGTCATTTCACATCATTTTAACAGAGAAAAGTAACTGAAGTTAGACCCAGGGACTATCCGGGAACAAAAAATGAAAACTTGGGGACTATTCAGGTAATTTTAGAAAGTTGGGGACTATAGGTGAAAAAGGTGAAACCACAAGGACTATCCGGGCATTTTTCTCATTCAAAAAAGATATGTATACATGGCTGCGTAATAGACAACACATCAGACGAAATACAAAAAGGGGAAATCATACGAAACAAAGGAGTCGGCCATGAAAAGGACTTTTGTCCAGCAAGTTTACGTGGAAGGTGTATTGGGCCATGTGAAAGAATGCATTAACCCTTATACATATCAATATCTAAACCCTAATCAAGAATATATATACATGCGATCAGATCAACTGATAGGATTGGGGGGACGATCAGAGATACAAGAACATCAGATCAGAAGGAAAAAAAAACATCAGATGCACGAAGATCAACTAGAGTTTCAAGAGTGGGATTAAAGATTCAGGTCGATTAGGCAACGAGTTATTTTTCGGTTTGTTTTAATTTTTGTTATCAAACTAGATACTATGACTTCTTTGTTATTTGAGACTTGTTTATTATTTTTGTTCTTGACTATGGTTCTTGGCCAACTTGTTTTTACTACCTAGACTTGGATGAATGATTGTTAAAGTTTTGATTTATATTATGGATTTATGAAAACTATGGATTGTTTATGAATTGTAAACGACTTGTTCTATCGGTTAGATGTATATGCGTGCTTGATATTGTTTGAATATTGTTTATTGCTTCGCATGAATCTTGGTGACGGTCTTTATCACATAATAGAGTCATACTAGGTTTTAGATTTTGGTGAGTGTCTATATCACATAATAAATCTTTGATCTTTAGGGTTAAGGGGCCATCAAACCTTAAAAGTAATATTCGGCAATCTTATAAAATCAAGTGTTCTACTAATCATCAATAGCTGCAAGGTGCGAGATTATTTCTAGGTCTAATCGATTAAACCGTAAGGTGGGTCCTTCTTAGGAAGTAAACCTATTAGCTGGTGTCTAGCAAGTCTAACTGAGAAAATAAGTCTATCCTTGGTTTAGATCTCGACAGAGAGTGAGCCTCGTAGGATACTTTTATAAATCCATTAGATGTCTTGCAAGAGAGTCTAATAACCGGTAATTTAACAACCTTTAGGGGATCATAGCGTGCTCTTGAGAAGGGTTAGGGGTCCTTTAGATTTCCCGAGAGGTGAGAATTTTATGATCCCGGTTCCATAGTAGACAACTTCCAAATATAATCTTAACTAAAAGCAATCAGGATTCCAGTCTAGGTAGTGTTTCCACCATCTAAGTTTAAGTCCCAAATTAGTTCGTGATTAGTTAATTTAGTTAGTTAGTTTAATTTAATTTCAAATTTAGTAGTTTGTTAGAAAACCCCCCAAACAACAAAACAATTAAGTACAGTTAGGTTAGAGTCAGTCTAGTCAGAGTCTAGTAAACGTAGTCAGTAGAGTCTCGTGGGTTCGACACTCGGACTTACTTTAGCTTTACTACATTGACCGGACACTTTCCGGTTGTGTGGTCTAAGTTTAGAGAGTCTTAGTTTTATTAATTTAAAACTTAGAGAGTCTAGTTTTGGGTTTAATTTAGTTAATTTATTTAGACCATTTTTAGCACATCAACCGCATCCTGGTTGTCTTGGAACTGGATGAGTCCACGTTTGCATGCCTTCTAGTTATACTGATTCTCTTGGTTTGCTTGAACAGCTCAACTGTAAGGAACGAGTTGAGTGTCATACGGCACAGTCGATCAACCCATCAATGGAGTGTCAGGTTGGACATCTAGTTAGATCATAAGGTGGGTGTTGGTTGCTCAATGGGGGAGTCACGTCTTTCTGAAATCATGGAACTAAGGGAAAAATCTCATGATTCAAGAATACAAATCACATGAAAATATTATGGAGCATCAAAGGGTAACAAAAGTCGAACCCTTTGACAAGGTACAGAATATAGGGTGATTTGTTTAAAGAAAAGTCATTAGAATCTTATGGAACATTTAAGAATTTATTCCGATGGTATATATATGAAACATTATAATAACCGTAGGAAATATATGAAGATAATAAACTTATGATAAAATAATATTTCATCATAAAATATTGAAAATCATAGGTTTGGCACACTATAGGGTTTAGTATGACTTCTATGCGTCACTTTGGTAATTACGTGTCCACCCGTAGTTACCGAGCTTTCGCATGGTCCTCAAATGTTTTCCCGTTGACATACAACTTAACCCGAAGAAAATTGTGAATTAATAAATGACTCGAGTTTTGGGGTGTGGTAAAACGATGTTTGGGATGGTATCCATGAATTAACATGGGCACGTTTGATGTATAAAGTGTTTTTAGTTCACGGTGTCGTTTGGTGTGACATGCTTTGGCTTAATAGGTATCGGTACTCACATCGTTAGTCCCCAGGTAGGAAAACTGGTCCATTAATTGGATTTATCCGAATGCTAGCTGATGTGTGCAAAATGAAACATATGAATTACATCAATAGAGGCATAAAACCAATCCTTTTTTTAGTACTAATGTTGGAAAAAACGTGTTTCTTTCTTCCTGTTGAATTTACAGGACCAAACGAGCTTAAAAGAACAAAAGGAACAAATAAGTAGCCAAAACCAACATAAATACAAGAAGAAGGAATAACGTGACATGCCCGATCCCTCGGCAGCATCTCCCAAGACAAAAACAAGAAACAGAGTGTGGTCAGCCCTGACACAACAAGACAAAAGCTGTAGAAGCTTCTACGTCCACCACGGGGCCATGCCCAGCTCTCCATGGGGCGTGGTCAACTCTTAGATTTGCAGAATCTTGATAGTACAGAAAAGAGTTGACCACGGGGCTGTGCCCAGAAGACACCGGGTCGTGTTAGGCCCTCTACTGACAGCTGCATTTAATGAAGGAAGAGAAGATGGATGTCCACGTGCCGTGCCCAATGGACACGGGGCCGTGGCCAGGGCTCTGTTCTGGCTATAAATAGGGGTGCTTGGTTCACTTCAAAGGCATCTCTTGGAAAACCACTTCACTCCCACTTTGCCACCACTACAACACCAACACCCACCACAATCATCCATCTAACATCTTTAGAGTGAGTAGTAGTCTCGGGCTCTAAGATTGATCGTAAGAGTTCTTGTCAATCAAAGGCCATGTTTGGCTAATCTCTTACATCACTTGGTGAAGATAAGTCTTTAATGTATTACTTTTGATTTTTAATCTTACGGCACTTTTTAATTGGGTTTGTATTAGTGACTTTAATAACTAGTTTCTTATGTTGAAAGTGAATTTTCTTTACCATTTCTTCATGATGTCATTGATTTGCTCATTCGTATCTTTACAGTCTATATAAAGCGCGTTAACTACCTGGAAGGGGGTTAGGACTGTGGTTTGGTAAAGTTCTTGTCTTGTTCAGTGTATAGATTCTGCGAGCACTTGGTTCAAGCTTACTAGGACCTCCTTCAATGCCTAACTGTATTGGATGGCGGGGGTGCGAATACCTTGAACCCATCATATGTAAACTACTATTAAAACTTTAAACCGGTTTCTTGGGATTGTATCATTGCTGACTCAAACCACTTAGCCGAGGGTAACGTCACCTTCAAAAGAGGGGCCTACCACTTTTTGCATTAATAACTTACTTAATTGTCTTTCAATATTCTGACCCTTTTGATTGTATCCCTGCTGACTCAAACCACTGAGTTGAGGGTAACGTCACCTTCAAAAGAGGGGCCTACTACTATTCTATCTTGTCTATTTGTTTTCCATTTATTTATCTTTTTAATTTTTAGATTTATTTTCATGTTTAAAAACTCTTTTCAAAAATTTAGATCGATTAGACTTTGACGATAAACCGGTATTAAAAGCTCTTGTGTCCTTGGACGACCTCGGTATCTTACCAACACTATACTACGCTCGCGATGGGTGCACTTGCTCAAGTGTATGTTTAGTGTTAGTACAATATCATGTTTTATAAATTTAAAACTTGACTAATGCGTAAAACGGGCTTAAAATATTAATAAAATCATAGCACCCTTAACCCACACCAAGTTTTTGCCGCCGTTCCCGGGGACATAAGAATTTTAAGAAAACTTAAAATCGACGGCCTAATCATTTTTTCAAACCCTTTTTCAAAACTGTGTGCTCGTTTTTATTTTTTTAGGAATTTTGAGCATAATAGTAAGCTGAACACGGGGCCGTGCCCACTGGACACGCCCCCGTGCTGCACAAAACCAGTAACAGTTTTCAAAATGCCCAGTTACAGAAATTGACCACGGGGTCGTGTCTGCTCAGCACGGGGCTGTGGTGAGCTTCTGTTTCAGCTTTTTAATTTTGTTTTCTGGTCCCGAAACTCTGTAATCTGCTGAGTGATTTCTTATGGATCAATACTCAGGAGGTTACACTCACTACTACATAGAGGATGATTACGAGGAAGAATAGTGTACCATTTGCGGTAACCCTCACTCAGTACAATATTGTGACCTTTTCCAACCATCCACCTCATACGCTTACTATGAGGAACCAAGGTTTGAACTTCCAAAGTCAAGCTTTGATTGGGACACTTATCCCTCTAACCTTCACGAAGCACCACCTACTATCATCCCCGATGCCGAAAGCCTTATACAAAGTCTCAAAAATCTTGAACGCTTAATAAGAAATTCCCGCAAAAGGGAAGAGGCTATTTGTACTAAGGAAGTGATAATTGAAGAAGTAAAAATGGAAGAACAACTAAGTGAAAAACCAAAGCATGAACCAAACGACGAAAGAGGTAAGTCCGAAAATGATAATTTTAAAAAAGAATCAAATTTTCAAAAAAATTAACCTTTTGCCACCCTCTTTCGAAAATCATTGTTTGGTACCTACTCATGCTAAGTTTTTAAAAGAGTTATACACTAACACTAAAATTGATGAAATAGTTAGTGATGTGTGCAAAATGCAACATATAAATTACATCAAATGAGACATAAAACTAACCCTTATTAGTACTAATTTTGGAAAAAAGTGTGCTTTTGTCTTCCTTTTGTATTTTCAGGGTTAAAAGAGCTTAAATAAAAAAAAGAAGCAAAAATGCAGCCAAATCTAACAATAATACAAGAAAAGAAATAAACGTGGCATGCCCGACCCCTTGACAGCATCTTCCCAAGCAAAAACAAGACATCAGAAGGCTGAACACGCCCCGTGCTCATTGAACACGGGGGCGTGCCCAAGTGTCTGCAGAAAAGACAAAGCTGTAGAAGATTCAATTTCCCAACACGGGGGCGTGGCCAGCGGACACGGGGCCGTGGTCAACGCTAAGATTCGCAGAATCTAGGCAAATCTTGATAGTACAGATACGCTTTTGCACACGGGGTCGTGCCCAGCGGACACGGGGGCATGGTCAACTAATGCAGACAAACTGCAATTAATGAAGAAAGAGAAGATTGGTGGACACGGGCCGTGTCCGGGCTTCTGTGCAGGCTATAAATAGGGGTGCTTGGCTCACTTGCAAACCATCCCTTGGCAAACCACCTCTCTCACTCTTCACCCACCCACCACCACCATCACAACCCACATCCACCACCATCATCCATCATCCATCATAGAGTGTGTGAGTAGTCTCGGGATCCAAGGTTGATCGTAAGAGTTCTTGACAATCAAAGGCCATGTTTGCCTAAGTCTCTTACATCACTTGGTGAAGACAAGCATTTAGTGTAATACTTTTTATTTTTAATCTTTTCGCACTTTTTATTTGGTTATGTATTAATGACTTTAATAACTAGTTTCTTATGTTGAAGGTGAAACTTCCTTATCATTTGTCCGTGGTGACTTGGCATTATTTTACTGTCTATATAAAATAAAAGATTTTCACCATTCATATCTCCACGGTCTATATGGAGATATGTTGGCTACCTGGTCGGGGGTTAAGGGAATGGTTTGGTAAGCGTCTTTCATTGTTCAGTGTATAGATCCTGCAAGGACCTGGATCAAGTTTAGTAGGACCTCCTTCAATACCCACTGGTATTGGATGGCAGGGGTCCAAACTCCTTGATCCCCTCATATGTAAACTACAATTAAAACATTAACCCGGCTACTTAGGATTGTATCCCTGCTGACTCAAACTACTTAGCCGAGGGTAACGTCACCTTCAAAAGAGGGGCCTACCACATTATGCATTAATAACTTAATTAATTATCTTTCAATAATCCAACCCTTTAGGATTGTTGTAACATCCCGAAAATATAAAACTTTATATTAGAATTATAAAGTTTAAATAAACGAGAATTTACTAACTAGGAATTTAAACCTAGTTAACTACAAGTCTAGAAATAGCTTGAAATAGGGTTAAAATAACCAAAGTTATTAGATAAACAAAAGTGGAGGGACCTAAGTTGTAGAACTTGAAACTAGAATTGATTAAAACAAAAAAAAATAACCAAACACACAAATTAGTGTGTCTGGTCGTACAGAAGAAGCCAGGGGCGACTCCCCACTCTCAAAACCCTAAACATCATTAATACTCTCAATTGAAGGCTCAATCCAAGCTGAAATCGAAATTAGAGCATAGATTATTGATCCTCATCACAAGAGGATTACAAGGTATGTGAAATTTGATGAAAACTCTCAACTTGAAATTCTCATGAAATTGGGAAATCTGAAGATTTATGTTGCATGTTTGCTATTTGGGTAGAAGAGGGTTGATATAGTGTCTAGGAGTAAAACCTAGACAATAACATGTGAAATCATGGCTAATTCCTGGAAATCTCATGAATACATTGAAAGTGATTCATGGATTTTGTGGGAAACTAGTAAACACTAGGGTTTAGAATGATTATTCTAGTGTAATACGGGTCATAGAAAGTGATTTCTGAAAAGATGATGTTAAAATATGTGTATATAGCCTAATTGAAGTTAATTAGGGTGATAAACTCAAGTCATGAACTTGGTTTAGATCATGTAGAAATCTGACCCGCTAGGTGTTTGATAAAACGCCTAAATGAGGGTTAAAATGTTAAAAGTTGAGTAAAAACGCAGATTTGATAATTGTAGAGAATTATGCGTTAAAGCTTGTGAAAGAGTTCTAAACTTATTGTGAATTGAACTCTTTAGGAAAAGAATCCGGAACATCAAGCGGACAAGCCGGAGGTGATACACGCTTGAAAAGGTGCGTTAAAGGTACGTAACTTCGGTTTCGTTACATTGTGCATAAATAATAGTCTTAGAAAAGTTAATGAGAATGTAGTGTCAATTGCGAGTTGGTATGTCCTAGAAGTGACGAAGTTCACTCGACAAACAAACGGGTCTAAATAGTTAATTAGAATTGTTGGTTGATAATGTTGTTTAGTTATGCAAGTATGTAACTTGACCCGTTACACTCAATGAATTGTTGTTAAATTATGCGTAGTTGCATTGTTGATTAAAAGTTGTGTTGAATTTAGTAATCATGATTGTTATTGGAATTTAATAGAGTTAGTCTAAATAAGGAACCAATTAGTAGTCATCATATTGGAGGATTTTCCACAAGATGAGCCAACGGGTCGAATAATAGTGTAAATTGTAGTAATAGTGTCTTAACTAGTAGCATTGGCGATGTAAATCACAAAAGCATTAAACCATGGAATTTGGTAAGGTAATGCAAGTGATGTTAAGCCCCGGATGATGGGTACAAGACGCCATTGGCTTGATAGCTAAATGGTAACTAAGCAAGTAAAGTTGAATGGGTCGAATAAATGCAAAAGGACATATAGTCTTTTGGTCCGTAAATAAATTTTTCGGTATGATAATTGTTATAGGAATGTCGCTAATGAATTTACAGACGCGTAGGAAAAAGAATCACCTAAAACGGACTCACGAGTCAAAAGATATGCTAATTTGAAGTTGAAATCTGAGTTTTTCGGAGCTGGCAGCAAATGCAGCTCAAGGGAAACGAACTGCTGGAAAACAGGTTCCTTCGCGCCACGCGAAGGATGACCTGAATTTGGTCGCGCCACGCGAGGCCCTCTCGCGGCCCGCGTAAGATATTAAGGAGTCTCTCGCGGGGCGCGAGAGACCCTGATCCGAGAATTTTATTTGTTTTCAATTGTTTTGAAGCCAGATTTCGATTATATGTGTTTTATTATTGTCAAAATTAACGTATGATGTGGTTTTGACATTAGGTGCTGTTGGTGAACTTACGGATGGCGATCAAGCAAATGTCAAAGAACCGAACACTATTTTTGAAGCTTCCGCAATAGTTTAACTTTTAATAGATTATGTTTTGGGATGTAAGCAAGTTACTAAATAAATTTTGAATGTTTCAAAATAGTCGTTAAATAGCTAAGGCCTTGTTACTTTTAATCTTACTTTTGGAAGTTATGATATAACATAGTTGTCTTCTATATTAAATGGTATGAATACTATTTAATTCAAGTAAAACTAGAAGGGTGTTACAAGTTGGTATCAGAGCTTAAGTTTGTCAACAAAGTGTTCGGTTCAAGCTTGATCGATCGTCCGGTAAGAATTAATTGCTTTAGTAGACTTACTAGAATACTAGAAAAAGAAAAATTGAAGTGATATGCACGGGAAGTGCATGTTTACACACTGAAACCCGGAAAAGTGCACTAAGCATAAATGGTTTAAGCAAGTGGTGAACTTGGCTAAATCAAAATGAATGACACATATGTCATAAATGAAATGTTTAACAATTAGTGTAAACATTTCAATTTCAAGATGACGGAAAGATGGGAGGAGTGTATGAATACGCTCGAACCCGGGAAAATACACTAAGTAAGAAAGGTAAGGCAAGATATATACTTGACCAAACCGAAAAAGAATAACACATTATTTATGATTAAGTGAGAGTGATATAAATTTCCGTATAATAAGATGGAAATGAATTAAATAATTATCACGGGAAGTGCGTGTTTACACACTGAAACCCGGAAAAGTGCACTAAGCATAAATGGTTTAAGCAAGTGGTGAACTTGGCTAAATCAAAATGAATGACGCATATGTCATAAATGAAATGTTTAACAATTAGTGTAAACATTTCAATTTCAAGATGACGGAAAGATGGGAGGAGTGTATGAATACGCTCGAACCCGGGAAAATACACTAAGTAAGAAAGGTAAGGCAAGATATATACTTGACCAAACCGAAAAAGAATAACACATTATTTATGATTAAGTGAGAGTGATATAAATTTCCAACCAAAAAAGAATAACACATTATTTATGATTAAGTGAGAGTGATATAAATTTCCGTATCATAAGATGGAAATGAATTAAATAATTATTGATAAATCGTGATGGATGTTTCAATTAAAGAAATGTCTGGAGTAACCGGAGATGATTCGACATCTCAATTGACTGAACAAATGAAAGCTAAGATTTCCGAGGAGGTCGGAAAAGCTCTAGAAAATAGTCTATCACAGTATATTGATAGATTACAAACTACAATCGTGCCGGTGGTGAACAATATGTTGGCTGGATTGAAAGACAGCATACTACAAGAAATAGAAGAAAGGAGGGTGTTGGATATGAATCCAAGATCCATAAAGAAGTCCAAGTTTAATAAAGTTCCCAAGAAGGGAGTCACAAAAAGCGTGTTACATCAGTGTAAATTTTGTGGAAAAATTCACAAGGGCACATGTGGTAAGCCAAGACATAAAAAGTCTAAATGTCCAGAAAGGCTTGGAACCAAGGACACAACCGACACAAGGTCTGACGCCCAGAAATCAAGGACAAAGTTGTTTTATATAACAGCCACGGAGGCTAAAGCTGAACCTGATGTCGTTTCAGGTATACTCTTGTAAATTAAATTTCAACATGAATTTTTAATTATTACGAGTATAAATAAATCGTTTGTTTTATATCGATTTATTTGACATTCTACATTAGTGTTAACGAAATTACCAAGGCTTTAATATATATATATATATATATATATATATATAGGATAAAGATAGACAGAAAACCCTATTTACATAGAAAACTCTGAAAACCCAAATGGGAAACCATTTTTACCCAACCTCCCGACATTTTTTTTTTGAAAAAAATTACACATGTAATATACATGTTTTAGAGTGTTTTGGTCCAAAAAAAACAAAAAAGCGCCGAAGGGATTTTTTTAAAAAAAATAAACAAAATTCAGTGCCTAACATGTGTTAGACAACAATGCTGAAAGTTGCTGAAATTTTTTTATTTTTTTTAAAAAGATCCCTTCGGCGCTTTTTTTATTTTTTTGGCCCAAAACTCTTAAAAACATGTATATTACATGTGTTAATTTTTTCAAAAAAAAAAATGTCGGGAGGTTGGGTTTTCTAGGGTTTTTCATATAGATAGGGTTTCCTATGTAGCCTTGCCCTATATATATATATATATATATATATATATATATATATATATATATATATATATATATATATATATATATATATAGAAAGAGGCAATAATAAAAGTTCTATCGTTTATAAGAGGTGCTGAAACTGTACGTTGAGCATCGAGGTAAAAATAAGCATGATAAATATTGCCATTGGGAAGGGGTGCGCGCACACTCGAACTCGAGAACGTAATGAAAGATAAGCGTCATAATAGGGAGGAGTGTAATAACACCTGAACCCTGGGAGTTTACAATAGTAATAGATAACAAGGACATGGTTTTAGACTAAGCCAAACCAAATGAAACAGATAGAAACATCGTTCATGTCAACAAAAGATGTGGATAAATTCCATACAATGATATGAAACAATAACATGAAATGAGTTAATTTTGTTATTGTAACAATGGGTTAAAGTCAGGAATCAAGAGATTAAGATTTGGAAAAGAATACCCTCGAAAAAGAAACTAAATGGACAATATGTATCATTTGTTGTTGTAAATAATGAAATACCAATAAATTTGGATTTAAAAGCTCGGGTATGGGTAGATACCCAGGTAACATGTTATTAATAAATTCCTCCTGAGGAAAAAAACGAAAATCACCTTGATGAGGGTGAATATGTAAAAGAATTAGTAAGACAAACATTATGAAAGCGTTAGAATAAGAACGAGTAAACCCCAAAAGCCGTATAACCGTAACAGTGGTTTTACCAAATAAAACTCAAGAAATGGGCTTTTGAAATATTAGTAAAAGAAACAGACCTAAGGGTCGCTAACAACAGAAAGGTGGTGTTACGATCAAATAAGCAAAATGCTTAATAATAAAAGTAAACGGAATATGCTAACACTACTGAATAAATCAAAACGAAGTCTTAATACATGCCGGAATGGCTGCTTTGATAGTGACTTCGGTAAAATACCCGATAGATGGGTAGGAATACGGATCTACACGTAAACCAAGAGACGGTGACGCAGAATAAGGGTCAAAAGACTCGGATTAATAGTCAGGGCTAAAAGATGATAAAATTTCACAAAACAGAAATATCAATAGTTATGTTCGACTATTGCATTGCTGGACGGACTGAATAAAGTATAATACCTGATATTCCGAGTAAGCGCGAAACGAATAATGAAGTGTGAAATATTACTGAACCTATGTGAGAGGTCGTAAGAGAATATGGAAAGGAAAACGCAAACTAATAAAACCGGAGTGTTAAAACCATTAAGATAAAGAACCCAGGTAACGGGTTGAAAGGAAATAGAGGCATAAACCAGATAATGGTATGAGTAAAATAAACCGACGCGAAGGACACATAAGAAGTCATAGAGTCGGGAAGATAATCCGAAAGAAAAAAAATGAGTGTAGCCTTAGACTACGGTCAAGGTCAAACGTATAGAAGATGATCCATGGGATCACCATAACCTCCAAATTATAAACAATGTAAAGATCTACGGGAACAAAAGGACCATTAGGTCGCAAATACAAATGGAACATACTAGGGGGGGTTCTCACCTTAAAAAGGTGAAGACCTAATAGAATATTCTACAAGGCTAGGTAGAGGAACCTACGGGTCGATAATATAAAGCGTGGAGAACCAATTATGATCTTTCGCGTAAAATGATAATCCCGAAGAATAATCCTTGTCGTCAATTCCTTGATATGATTAATCGACATGGTTAAAGAGAAAAAAACATTAAACTAAAATTCAGTTTTAGTAAAGAAACAATGTTCTAACACCTATGAATACCGAGGGAGAAATTAGAAAATGGTTAGTACTAAAGAATAAAGGTCTAACGCCGAAAGCTATAAGATGGTGCATTCAGAGGAAAGATTCTTAAGAATGAAAAGTCGATGTAAAAACTAAACATGGCGTGATGTGATCACGGACACAAAAGTAATATAGAAAGTAATCACGCTATAGTGTGAATGACTAGATATGAGATTATAAGCACGCAAGGGGCCGATGACGGCAATATTGCATACTTGAATGACGAGGTATGAGGTAAAATGGTGACCAATTAGTTTAGGCAATAAAACAAGTTGTAGCCTAAATAACACTGTGACCTATGTAGAGCGCTTGTTAATATAAAAACTAGCATCAAGTAAGTATGCTGATGGATTCAGTGACTGAATGGTCAAATGACAACCCGATCAAAAGGGCGACAAAGGATAGGAAATAGGTGATATAGTTATGCTAAAAGTTTTCCCAAAGGAGGGGTGTTATCCAATTTAGGAACATAGAGAAACTAAGCCCGAGGTTTATCGGGCCATTTAAAATCATCGAGCGGGTTGGTAAGGTAGCATATCGCCTCGAATTACCCGAGGAGTTGAGTGGGATTCATAGCACATTCCACGTGTCACATCTCCGAAAAGGTCTAGCGGACGAAACTGCTCGTATCCACTACGATGATATCGAGGAGGATAACAGCCTCAACTATGCAGTAAAACCAATTGCGATTTTAGATCGTAAGGAGAAAAGTTTGAGAAACAAAGTAATTAAGCAAGTCAAGGTCAAATGGGAGCATCGGAAAGGTTCGGACACTACGTGGGAGTCCGAAGAGGAGATGCGACGTCTCCACCCTACATTAATTGGTACGTACTTTGGTTTCGGGGACGAAACCCCTTTAAGGGGGGTGGACTTGTAACATCCTGAAAATATAAAACTTTATATTAGAATTATAAAGTTTAAATAAACAAGAATTAACTAACTAGGAATTTAAACCTAGTTAACTACAAGTCTAGAAATAGCTTGAAATAGGGTTAAAATAACCAAAGTTATTAGATAAACCAAAGTGGAGGGACCTAAGTTGTAGAACTTGAAACTAGAATTGATTAAAACAAAAAAAAATAACCAAACACACAAATTAGTGTGTCTGGTCGTACAGAAGAAGCCAGGGGCGACTCCCCACTCTCAAAACCCTAAACATCACTAATACTCTCAATTGAAGGCTCAATCCAAGCTGAAATCAAAATTAGAGCATAGATTATTGATCCTCATCACAAGAGGATTACAAGGTATGTGAAATTTGATGAAAACTCTCAACTTGAAATTCTCATGAAATTGGAAATCTGAAGATTTATGTTGCATGTTTGCTATTTGGGTAGAAGAGGGTTGATATAGTGTCTAGGAGTAAAACCTAGACAATAACATGTGAAATCATGGCTAATTCCTGGAAATCTCATGAACACATTGAAAGTGATTCATGGATTTTGTGGGAAACTAGTAAACACTAGGGTTTAGAATGATTATTCTAGTGTAATACGGGTCATAGAAAGTGATTTCTGAAAAGATGATGTTAAAATATGTGTATATAGCCTAATTGAAGTTAATTAGGGTGATAAACTCAAGTCATGAACTTGGTTTAGATCATGTAGAAATCTGACCCGCTAGGTGTTTGATAAAACGCCTAAATGAGGGTTAAAATGTTAAAAGTTGAGTAAAAACGCAGATTTGATAATTGTAGAGAATTATGCGTTAAAGCTTGTGAAAGAGTTCTAAACTTATTGTGAATTGAACTCTTTAGGAAAAGAATCCGGAACATCAAGCGGACAAGCCGGAGGTGATACACGCATGAAAAGGTGCGTTAAAGGTACGTAACTTCGGTTTCGTTATATTGTGCATAAATAATAGTCTTAGAAAAGTTAATGAGAATGTAGTGTCAATTGCGAGTTGGTATGTCCTAGAAGTGACGAAGTTCACTCGACAAACAAACGGGTCTAAATAGTTAATTAGAATTGTTGGTTGATAATGTTGTTTAGTTATGCAAGTATGTAACTTGACCCGTTACACTCAATGAATTGTTGTTAAATTATGCTTAGTTGCATTGTTGATTAAAAGTTGTGTTGAATTTAGTAATCATGATTGTTATTGGAATTTAATAGAGTTAGTCTAAATAAGGAACCAATTGGTAGTCATCATATTGGAGGATTTTCCACAAGATGAGCCAACGGGTCGAATAATAGTGTAAATTGTAGTAATAGTGTCTTAACTAGTAGCATTGGCAATGTAAATCACAAAAGCATTAAACCATGGAATTTGGTAAGGTAATGCAAGTGATGTTAAGCCCCGGATGATGGGTAAAAGACGCCATTGGCTTGATAGCTAAATGGTAACTAAGCAAGTAAAGTTGAATGGGTCGAATAAATGCAAAAGGACATATAGTCTTTCGGTCCGTAAATAAATTTTTCGGTATGATAATTGTTATAGGCATGTCGGTAATGAATTTACAGACGCATAGGAAAAAGAATCACTTAAAACGGACTCACGAGTCAAAAGATATGCTAATTTGAAGTTGAAATCTGAGTTTTTCGGAGCTGGCAGCAAATGCAGCTCCAGGGAAACGAGCTGCTGGAAAACAGGTTCCTTCGCGCCACGCGAAGGATGACCTGAATTTGGTCGCGCCACGCGAGGCCCTCTCGCGGCCCGCGTAAGATATTAAGGAGTCTCTCGCGGGGCGCAAGAGACCCTGATCCGAGAATTTTATTTGTTTTCAATTGTTTTGAAGCCAGATTTCGATTATATGTGTTTTATTATTGTCAAAATTAACCTATGATGTGGTTTTGACATTAGGTGCTGTTGGTGAACTTACGGATGGCGATCAAGCAAATGTCGAAGAACCGAACACTATTTTTGAAGCTTCCGCAATAGTTTAACTTTTAATAGATTATGTTTTGGGATGTAAGCAAGTTACTAAATAAATTTTGAATGTTTCAAAATAGTCGTTAAATAGCTAAGGCCTTGTTACATTTAATCTTACTTATGGAACTTATGATATAACATAGTTGTCTTCTATATTAAATGGTATGAATATTATTTAATTCAAGTAAAACTAGAAGGGTGTTACAATTGTATCCTTACTGACTCAAACTACTGGGTTGAGGGTAACGTCACCTTGAAAAGAGGGGCCTACTACTATAACTAAGATAATCTCTTAAAAAGTGCAAAAGTGTGAAAGTAATCAAAGGTTACACTAAAGGCGAGTCGGATCCAAGTGATTCATCTTGTCTATCTGTTTAATTTTTATTTTTATGTTCAGCATTTTTAGTTAGTTTTATTTTCTTGTTTTAAAACTTTTTTCCTAAATTTTTTATTTGATTAGACGTTTAGGATAAACCGGTACTAAAAGCTCTTGTGTCCTTGGACAACCTCGGTATCTTACCAACACTATACTACGCTCACGATGGGTGCACTTGCCCATATGTGTGTTTAGTGTTAGTAAATATCGTGTTCTATAAATTTAAAACTTGACTAAAGTGTTAAAAAGGGCTTAAAATATACATAAAAACCTATCACACTCGACACGCATCAAGTTTTTGGCGCCGTTGCCGGGGACACAAGTATTTTAAGAAAGTTAGGAATCAACGGCCTAATCGTTTTTTTTTTCTTATTTTTTTCTGTTTTTTTAGGATTTATCTTAAATATTCAGCTTCTGCAGAACTCAGCACAGGCCGTGCCCGCTAAACACGCCCCGTGCCCAATCTTTGGTACTGGCAATCCTATTTTAAGTCAGACAGTAGCTGAACACGGGGCCGTGCCCAATCAACACGCCCCGTGCCCAAGTATCAGTTACTGAAAACAGAACCGTAAGATCCCGACGGTTGGTAATTTCTGACACAACCATGAGTGATACTGATAATTTTTACTTCCAACCCTCTTATGGTACGTGGTGTCAAATATGTAGTGGAAATCATAAAGATTTAGAATGCTATTTTTTAAATTATAAGCCCCACTATATAGACCCATTGTTTTCCTGTAGCCTTAAGAGGGGCGAAAGTAAAAATAATCCCTATCTCTCCCTCGAATGCTCTCAATCATCCCTTCTAGGAGAAATGCTTCTTGATGAATTATTTCAAATGGAAGATCTAATTCTTAATTGGGTAAAAGAGCTTGAGATGGATATCATTAATTCACCTCAAGACGATACCCAAGAAGAATTATTGAGATCGCATTCGGATAAAAACAACTTCGTTGTTCCCGAAATCACCTCTAACTCTTACGAAGACTTGAGTGATAGTCGTCCCTGTGTCGATTGTGCCGTGAAGGACTCCCCATCGACTTCTTTCGATGCATACATATACCTGAGCGAATCGCCTTACACCTTCTTTAACTAGAGCCCGGGAAAGGGTTGGACATGTCCACCTACATTTAGCATAGGAATCACCCTTACCGAAAACATCTTGCGTTCTCGTCTAAATCTAGAGCAATTAAGGTATCTCAGGCACTTCGGTGTTGTTCCGTCCAGCAAGGAACCACCCGATCCGGATAAATTCTTTTAAAATAGACGAAACTTCATAAACAGCATCTAGACACGGGGTCGTGTCCAGGTCAGCACGCCCCCGTGTCCACCAAAAGATTCCCTTCTGACTTTTGGTCAGAATACAGACAAAATGTGTCAGGATTTTGTTTGCACACTGGGCCGTGTCTAGCAGACACGGGGCCGTGTGCAGCTTGCTGTCGTTTTCTATAAATGCAGCCAAGATTCCTGCACATTTGGACCACTCCAAAAGACAGAGATTTGGTGGATCTTCACACATACCATCCTAGGTATATTCTAAAGAAGGTTCCCAACAACCATCTTGTCTCTTCCAATTTTGTCTCTTGCCTTCTTCTTCAATTTTTCCTTCAACACCTCCATGAGAGCTTGAAATCACCATAGTTTCAAGCTTTATTGGGATGTTTGTTAGATTTTTGTTCAAGGAATCTTGTTAAAAATAAGTTTTACAACATTGTTTTAAGTTATTTCTGCTCAAAGTGCTTCAACAACTAGAAAAATAATTTGAAACTCCAAGATTCCTTATTCCAAAAGGATTGCTATTCGATCGGGGTGACTCAGGTGTGTGGGGGACGGATTGCCATCAGATCGAAAGGTCATCCATACGGATGGCCATTCGATCTAATGGTCATTCGATCTAAGTGTTGAGATTCCAAAAGTTTCGCCAAGTGTTCAACTCAGGTTACCTCGATCGGATGGTCATTCGATCGAACGGCAGTTCGATCGGATTGCCATTCGATCATTGAGTTTTCCAAAGTTTCAAGTTTCTGAAAAAGTTTCCAAGTGTAGAAAGGTTAAGAGGCATACATCACTTTGATCGGATGGCAGTTCGATCGGACGACAGTCTGATCGGATTGCCATTCTATTCAAAGATAAAAAGTTTCAAAGATTCAAGTTTCAAAGTGTTTTAAGGTTATGAGGCAAGTGTCACCTGATCGGATGGCAGTTTGATCGGATGGCTATCCGATCGGATTGCCATTCGATTGAGTTGTCCTTGTCCCGTTCATAACCATGTAAAGTTTCTAAGTTTCTGGTTTGACGGTGACAACACAGTACGTCTTGAGACAACGGTAAGAATATAAACGTTCAGGCGGTCTGATAGGATGGGAATCACCCCAATCTGATCAGTCGTCTTTTCGTGATGATGCTCATGTCGGAATCCGTACTCTGGTCATCTTCTCCTGCAACAATCCATTTCCAAACCAACTTCAGACTAATCATCAAGTCTATAGTCTGTGTGGGTCTGGATTCTCGCGTTTCAAGTAAAGTCTTAAGAAAAGATGAAGAAAACATGAGTTTTAGCATAAAAAGTCTAGATTTAGCAAAGATTCGGTGTAAAACGCCTGAAATTCCATAGATCTGAGCTAGATCTTGAACGAAATGACATCACTCAACAGTTTGTACAAACCATCATGATGACGCCACCCTCAAGGGATCAAATCTCAGAGATTTCACGGTGAAAAGTGAGATTTCAAGGGAGAATCTCATAGAGAATAGTGTATAGATCAAAGATGTACAAGAATCTGGTGTAAAACGTACCAAAATCGCCGAGAAATGGAAGAAAATGGGAGTGCGTGCGTCTGGTTCGAAGGAGGTTGTCACATCAGTGAGAAATGATGTGACAGGTCCTATTTATAGCGTGAGAGGGGAGTGAAGGCGGTGTGGTACGGATCGGATGGCACTTCGATCGAATAGCCCTCCGATCGGATGGTCATCCAATCGGATGGTCATCCGATCGGATGGCCATTCGGTCAATCCCATCCTTTCCGTGTTCCCGTCTTTGATTCGTTTTGCGAGTTAGATTAAGCGTTGCATTGCGTATTATTGGGCAATAGTATCACATTACTAGATTATTATCATTAACACATTAGTTTCCAAGTTTCATAGTTTCCGCCAGTGACAAGTCTCCAGACTCTCGTTCAACCAAGTCTCAAGTTGCACGAGTCTCAAGAGTCAAGCACCAAAGTATCAAGAATCAAGCCTCAAGAATCAAGTCTCATAGTGTTAAATATTGAGAATCAAGTCTCTAGAATCAAGAATCAAACATCATAGTATTAAGAATCAAGAATCTAGATTTAAGCGTCACAAGTATCAAAAGTGTCAAGTAGCACATAGTTTAGGGACTAAAATTGGCAATAGCTAAAAGTCTAGGGACGCAGGTGTTACAGTCTCCCCTCCTTTAGGAGATTTCATCCCCGAAATCTAGGAAGTAGACTGCTCAAAGAGCTGCAGATACTTGGTCTTCATCTCACTTTTAACTTCCCAAGTGAATTCGGCGCCACGCTTTCCCTCCCATCTAACCTTGACTATGGGAATTTTGCTGCGCCTCAATCGCTTGACACCTTGATCCATGATTTCGACCGGTTTCTCCACAAAGTGTATAACTTCATTTATTTGCAAGTCTTCAAGGGGAACCTGTAATTCCTCGTCGGCTAAGCATTTACGTAGGTTAAATACGTGGAACCTGGATGCACATTGTTTAGTTCTTGTGGCATGTCGAGTCTGTATGCCACCTTGCCAATCCTTTCGAGTATCGTGAAAGTACCCACATAGCGAGGAGCGAGTTTTCCCTTCCTACCAAAATGAACCATTGCCTTCCAGGGAGATACCTTGAGAAGAACTTGGTCACCAACATCAAATTCCAGAGGCTTGCGCCTTTTATCAGCATAGCTCTTTTGTCTGCTCCTAGCCTTGATCAAGTTATCACGGATCTGAAGAATCTTATCCATTGTCTCTTGAATGATTTCAGGGCCAGCAAACTGCTTGTCACCAACCTCATGCCAGTTAAGAGGAGATCGACACTTGCGGCCATACAAAGCTTCGAAAGGAGTCATCTGAATACTAGAATGATAGCTGTTTTTGTACGAGAACTCAATCAATGGTAAATGTACATCCCAGCTACCACCAAAGTCGATGACACAAGAACGGAGCATGTCCTCTTGGGTTTGAATGGTTTGCTCGGTCTGCCCATCCGTTTGAGGATGAAAGGTCGTGCTAAGATTCAAATGAGAACCCATAGCGGATTGAAAGGTTTGCCAAAGACGTGAAGTAAAACGACCATCACGGTCCAAGATTATGTCAAGAGGTATGCCATGACGACATATAATCTCATCGGTATAGATTCGAGCAAGTTTCTCCACTTTATAATCTTCACGAATAGGAAGAAAGTGGGCTGATTTGGTCAAACAATCAATGATCACCCAAATACTATCGTGACCAGCAGGTGTACGGGGTAGTTTAGTAATAAAGTCCTTAGCGATACTATCCCATTTCCAAACAGGGATTTCGGGTTGTTCTATGAGTCCAGAAGGACGCTGATGCTCAGTCTTTACCTTCGTGCAAGTAAGGCATTTTGAGACATAGGCAGCAATGTCCTTCTTCATACCGGGCCACCAATAAGTCGTATGCAAGTCATGGTACATCTTATCAGCGCCTGGATGAATAGAGTAACGGGATTTGTGAGCCTCGTTCATAATGAGCTCACGGAGGTGATCGTGATCTAGCACCCAGATGCGATTGAGGTAGTATTGAAGTCCATCAGACTTAGTTTCGAGTTGATACACAGAAGCACCACGAATTTCAACAATTAGGTTCCCTTCATTAGCTAACGAATACTGAGCTTCACGAATACACGCATAGAGATCACTTGAGATATGAATAGCCTTGACATGAGTTTTATGACTAAGAGCGTCGGCCACTACATTCGCCTTGCCAGGATGATAGCGAATTTCGCAGTCGTAGTCGTTAAGCAATTCCACCCAACGTCTCTCTCGCATGTTCAGTTCTTTTTGGTCAAAGATATGTTGAAGGCTCTTATGGTCAGTGAAAACCACACACTTTGTACCATACAGGTAGTGTCGCCAGATCTTTAACGCAACTGCACCAAGCTCCAGGTCGTGAGTAGCATAGTTTTTCTCATGCACTTTGAGTTGACGAGAGGCATATGCAATGAAATCGTCATTTCCATCGGGAAGAGTAAGAATAGGAGCGTTACACAAAAGGGTCTTAAGAGTTTGAAAAGATTCCTCTTGCTCGAGACCCCAAGCAAAAGGTTTCTCTTTTTGAGTCAACGAAGTGAGATGAACAGCAGTCTTGGAAAAGTCCGAGATGAATCGACGGTAATAACCCGCCAATCCTAGAAAGGAACGAATCTCAGATGCAGATCTAGGCGTACTCCAATTCTTCACAGCTTCGATTTTAGATGGGTCGACATGAATACCTTGCTTGCTAACGACATGACCAAGAAATTGTACTTCATCAATCCAAAACTCACACTTAGAAAATTTAGCATACAAACGTTCACCACGTAGAAGTTTAGGCATCAAGCGTAAATGACGAGCGTGATCAACTTTAGACTTCGAGGAAATGAGAATATCATCAATAAAGACTATCACAAAACAATCCAAATAGGGTTTACAAACACAATTCATAAGGTCCATGAACACAGCGGGTGCGTTTGTCACACCCCCAAAATCCACCTGCGGAATACTACCGCTTGGAGGCGTGACTGACCAGGATCCGGCCACCAATCATATTGAACAAGCATATAAGTAGTGATAAAAATCCAACCGATACAATTGGTGTTCGAACAAAACATAGTTTAAGTTGCAAGCGGAAGCATAAGTCTAAAGACAAAACATAAGTTTAATTGTTCCAAGGTTTAACATGGCACACAGCCGTCCATGTCCCACAACGACTCTCTTCCATGCAAGCTCCAGCTAGATACCTATTGACCTGCAAAGCATGTAGTAACGAGTCAACAACAAGTTGAGTGAGTTCACGGTTGGGTGTTCGTTTTAAGTTGTTTCGAAAACAGTTTCCTTTATCTGGCATCCTGCCGTGGGGGTTACCCCATAGTTAAAAACGTGACTTGTTTATTCCCGGTTACTCTGGCAATCCAGCCGTGGGGGCTACCCCGTGTTAGTTATCTAGCATTTCGGCCGTGGGGGCTACCCCATGCATACACTAGACTCGTTACCATATCGACTGCTGACTGTAGTCATGTTTATGTGCCCTGAAACTATCAATGTCTATCACCATTGACGTGCCCCAGATCCATTAGTTCACGCCCGTCCTCTGCGGCACGGTGTGAGGTTTGTCAGACCTAAATAGCGCTATCTAACTAATGACCCGCTCGCCATTGGCCCGGCGATTAAGTCGATATAAAAAGGAGGGACTTCGAGATAGAGTTTTGGTCTAGTACGAGTTTCTGTCCGTGAGGACGAGGAATTACATTCCTGAACCAATGTTGTCCTACCCAAGGGGGACGAGGAATCCACGTTCCTTAACCCCATTCCCAACCCAGGGAATCCCATGCTTTGTAGAGGGTGTGAACTCACCTTGGTTTGCTCGGCAGATACACAGAAAAGTCAATCAAGTTGTAAGGGGTCACTACGTCCTAACATCGATACCATTCATGTCAGATTCAAACCAAGCAATGCACGCATGTTTTCTACACGTATACTAGCATGTTGCATACAGGTATTATACACGTAAAAATATGGCAGTTTACAATAACACCTATGAGTTGAACAGTATCTTGTATATAAGTAAACAAAGCCCAAAAGTCCGGCCCAATCACTTAGGCCCGTAACAGTGTGAAAGTCCAAGCAGCGAGCACATGTATATGGTCTCGAGTCGAGACTGTGCGGTCTCTAGTCGAGACTGTGCGGTCTCGAGTTGTACCCATGAGTTCTCGAGTCGCAACGTGGAGGTCTCGAGTCAGGTCTCGAGTCGCAACAAGACTCGTAACCCTGTTCTCGAGTTATGCTGTTTTTGTGTTGATGTTGCATGGTCTCGAGTCGAGACTAGGGGTTCTCGACTCGCAACCTTATGTCGAAACCGTGATCACGAGTTGTCATGTGGTGATCTCGAGTCGAGATTGAAGATCTCGACTGGGACATCTGCTGAATTCCGACATTGTACTAGCCAATGGGATTTTGATTTCATGCACAGTGTGTACTATCCATACAAACATGTTTCTTTGTCTAACACTAACCGAAAATGGATCAAACACCTCAATTTCAAATATTCAAGGCACATTCATAGCATGTTCATGTTGTTCTTGTAACACCTCGCAAATTTCGGGTGTAATAAAATAACGACACGTGTCATTTAAAGACAAAACGCGTTGGAAAACCCGGATTTAATAAAGATGTTTCGGTAGGATTTAAAGGCGTCATGTTAAAATTATTACCTCTGAACACCTCAATTATAAATCCCAAGACCCGATTAAATGCAATACTCATCTTTTATGCCCTCTATGCAAAGAATTATTGTCAAGAAAGGAAAATTCAAATGCATGATGTGATCCCATGATGAAATGAATGATAAACCGTCATTTACGGGTCTTGTTCATGCAATCAAGTGAAATAATGGATGATGGTAGGGTATGTTACAGTATTAGACACTTATTGGAGATCCCTTGTTGCCAAAACAAAGTCCCAAAGTCATGCAAGTTGATGCCCTTTCAAAACTTCAACAAACAAACAAGTTGTGAGCCTGATGTCAGGCTTACGGACCGTAAGCTTGGGGACCTTACGGTCCGTAAGGCAACCCCCAGCAACAGAAAACAGGCAGCAGCCTGTTGTGCGCGAATGTGACCCTCTAATCCGGTTTTTCTTGCATGTGCATGGCCCCTAGACATCCCTACACACTACTTACAAGTGTTGATCAATTGTGGATGGCCCTAGACTTGGTTGTCACTCTCATGTGGTGCTTGATTCTTGTATATAAAGGAACCATTCATTCACAAACTTTTCACACATCATATTCAAGCATTCTGATTATTTGGGGAGCTTTCAAACTGATCAAGAGCCTTTCTAATCATTCATTAACCATCTAGTAAGTTGCCTAACCTTTCTAAATTAATTCTAGCTTAGTAATTAGCTTAAAAGTCAAACCGACGTAACTACGGTTTGACTTCGCGATTAATTAACGATAGCTCAGTCGAGTGTCAAATTAAAAGTACCGTTAGATAGGTAATTATATGGGTATTAAACCCTTATAAGGGCAAGTACCAAATCCAGACCTAACTAGGTCGTTTGTCGGGTCAAACGTTGACCGAAAAAGTCAACAGAATTACAAAATGCGATTTAATGCACGACTAGCAATCCGCGAGGCGTGCAACCTGTTTTAAACTTAATATAACTTGGTAATAAGTATAAAAACTTGTCTACGCTTGCCCGACTCGACAAATTTCTGTTTAAACCCGGTTCGGAACCGAAAGGCGCAAAACTTAGACTTTTGCGTTGACTTCGGTTCTGACCCGTTTTAATTTGATTCGGTATTGCCTTAGTGCTTCATTAGGGTTGGATTACATGCTAGTATAAGTCTCTGTACTTGTTTCATTGATTATCCGATGCATGCACACGTTTCCGTTAATCGCTTAAATTGGACCATAACGCCCTTATGATCTTACAACGAGAATTTTGAAAATGTGGAAGTACAATAATCTTAATTACTGATTATTAAACATGTACATAAATTTTCACGTCAATCGGAGGTCTAGATTAGGAGATATGCGCATTAGCGTAAATAATAATCTTTTTATTAATTAAACGGCACGATTAGCGCATAGCCTATCTAAACCCGATTTTCGGTACCAAAAATTTTACCCACTGATGTTAAATAATATTTTGGGATTTTTGAAGATTTTTAATTATTTTTAAACTGATCTTAAGCTAGGCTTATCGCATTGATTCGGTTAATACCGAATATGCCCTTTTAGGCCATAAAACGAGTTTTACGAATCCGTTTGATACCAATCCAATTACCACTGATTTAAAATAATAAATAGAGTGTTTTGAGCCTGTTTTGCTGATCAGAAAACTCAGAATGGTATTTTAAACCGTACGTCGCTTAAAACGGCTTTATACGCGTATTAAACGCATAGTTTGGGTCTAGAACCATTTTATCACAAAAGACTTTATACCAACTGTTGATACCTGTTAAAATTGATAATTTTTCTGATTAAATCAGACCCGTATCTCAGAAGTATAATAAATCCCTTTTTATGGTCGTTAAAATGACCAAAATACCCCTACGGGGCATAATTAGGGAATAAACTCGTTATGGGCATTATGGAAGATATCATGATGATATCACAACATATTTAAAGCGTATTAACTTAGGAAACCTGTTCGCGACCCTTTCGGTTACCCGTTATGCATTATACGCGTTCGGTTCGGTTTATGTAACTAGTTTGTATAAACTAGCCGAAACGGGTCAAACGATATCATTTTTATCTCAAAATCCAGAATGTGAATAGTAAACCCATATTAAACAAGTCCTCAACTTGTCGGGTCTAAATCACATTCTATCCGGTCTTCGCTTAATCGTGCGTAAGAACCGTATCGTTAAAACTAACCGGTCTAAGCTTAAGCTTAATTAAAGACCCGTTAGTATTCTAATAGGTTATATTAAACCTTCGTTCCAGATTAGGAGAACCAGTAAAAGCTATCTGCAGTTTATTCAATTAAGGATTTATACTTGCAAAGGTAAATACTTTTAACTTATTTTCCTTATACGGGCTTGGGTTACGGTACATAGCGTACCGCTTGATCGAGCATCAAATCTTCCACGCTTAGTGGTTAATTGAATAATTTGATCGGCTCGTTTTAAACAGATGTGTTTACTTTACAGCCTTTGGGGGGTTAATGACCATGTCCCGGATATCCCTGGCATTATCTTACGAGATAGCCACGACCTGAGCACGGGGTGTAGGCGTACTCCCGTGTATAACTCACATAAGTGGTGTGTCTATTGATCTTTAACCCGGAATACGTTTCGGGCTACTGAACGCATAAGTAACATGTAAATCGTTCACAAGATTTTAATATTGAATAATTCTCCCAAGTTAAATAAAATGTTTATGCCATGTGCATCCAAACCAATTTTCAATCATTTTATAAAATGAGTCAGTTGAATGTATTTACCAGTGTAAACTGACGTATTTTCCCAAAAAGATTAAATGCAGGTACTAGGCGAAATAGGCTGGGATTCTCCTAAGCATCATTAGAAGTCTCGCACACTTAAGATGCCGAAGTCTGTTGAACAATTAAATGTTATTTTGTTTCGATCCTACTGTGGATAAACACCGGATAATTGTGACTTTGTTTACAATAAATAAATTCGGTTGTATCTTATTTTAAATTTGCTTCCGCTGTGCATTATTATATTGTGTTGTTTGACTATTACGTTGCCAACCACGTCACGATACTCCCCCACCGGGCCCACCGGTGACACGTGGAAATCGGGGTGTGACAGGTTGGTATCAGAGCCAACTCTGAGTGAATTAAACACTAGCCTTTTGTGTTTAATCTCAGTTACACAATTGCACATATTTAAACTTTCGAGTCTAGACTTATAACATAGGACAAATTCCACCTTATTCGGTTTTTGTTGTCCTTTAAAACTTTATATTTTTGTTATCGTTATCTTATGTTTTGTTGACAGGAATAACAAAGATGCCTCCGAGATTTTTACGTATGCGAGGACGAGGAGGAAAGGGGCCGACCACCGCCCCCAACGACCATGAAGCTGGGCCGTCCAATACACGAGCTCCTATCCCCGCCGAGAGTGACGGTACTCGGCGGAACCAGAGAGGTCTCTTTCAACCGGCAAGACGGTCGGTTTCAAACAGCTCTACGACTCCCGCTCAAGACTCATACGGGCCACATTCAGAAAATGAGCCTAGAGACCCCCACCATTCGCACATACCGTTACAGCGATCTATGTCGCACCGCCCTTTTGGAGACCCCACTCCAATCTTTCAAGGCCAGTTTAACCCGGCGGATTATATACAAGAACCAGTGGGTTTTAACCCATTGGGGCCGGAGGACCATTTTTCTGGAGGAAACGATATGGATGAGGAAGACGACCCCGAAGAGCCCGCATCAGGAACTCCCAACCACCCAATCGAGGTCTCGGATAGTTCCATTTATCACGGGCCACCCTATAATGGTCCAGATAGCTTCCAGGCTATCTTTACTCGGCACGAATGGTATTATACACCTTCTCACCATTCATCGCCGCATGAGCAGCATCAGCCTCACTATTCATCGCCGCATGAGCAGCATCAGCCTCACTATTCTTCGCCGCATGAGCAGCAGCAGCAGCATCATCAAGATTCCTCTGGGAATCACCAGTTTGTGGCAGTTACGCCACCGCCTCCACCGCCACCAGTTCAACCGGCGCCTCCGCAACCGCAAAGACGTATGAGAACCGGACCCCGGATGACCACACGAAGAGAAGAGTTTCATTTCAACTCTCCTCTACAATCAAGTGGCAGAAATTATCAGCCGGAACAAGGAGTTCCGCAGATAGGTGGACCATCAAACCCCTACGCGCAACAACCGCCACCAATGGGTTTCGATAATCAGATACCAGCATACACGGGTCCTGCGATGTACAACCCGTTTGAGCCACCGACTCACCCTAACCTCGGATACGCTGAAGCCGACCCGTATTTGGTAGCAACTAATTACAACGCCCTTAACCAGGAGGGACCGTATGGAGGTCCTTGGGGAGTAGGCTACCCAGCACAGGGATACCAGATGCCTACACAACCCCCGTACTACCAACAACCCCCGCCGTCTCTGCAGATGTCGCCGCCACTGCATCAGGAAATCCTACAAAGTATTAGGGAGGTGCGGCATGAGGCACGGGAAGACCGAAGGCGTAACCAGGGAATGTTCAAGACCTTGACGAACTTAATCAAGGGAAAGAGCAAGAAGGATCAGTAAATCCTTGATGTGTGTATGTCTACTTTAAAATTAAGTCCCTGCGTGGACATTTATGTGTGTATGTAGTCCCTGCGTGGACATTTATCTTTGTACCTAGTCCCTGCGTGGACATCTATTTAAGTAATCAGTCCCTGCTAGGACTTATGTTTTAAATTTAACCCCTGCGCGGGTAAGTACTTGTTTGACCCCTACGTGGGAAATTGTTTGTGTGAAAAGACCCGTTTAGGGCAATATGTAACCTACGTATAATTAATGGAATGTTTGTTTTATAAATTTCATGTTTGCCATTATGTGCATATATAAATTATAAATGAAATAAATAAATTAAAATCATTCCTTTTAAATTAATCTGCCTATGAAATTTATTTAATTAAGGATCTTAAAGTGTGAAACCTAGCCACGTGTCAAATATAAGACCGGGCCAAAATGGTAAGACCTGTTTAAAAGATTCCATTCCCTGTTAACATCTTAAAACATGTTAACACTCCTGGCAGAAGTGATTCGTTAAAATCACATACGTCATTTTATAAAGGAATTCTTTAGAAGATTCCTAACCCAGTTTAATGATCTCTAAATCCTGGGTACATCATCAATTAAGATGATCACATTTTACCATACGTGGTAATATAATGCCTACGGGCCCTGCTCATTTCCATATGAGCCAAAAGACAGTGGTAGCTTTGACTCCCTGTCTAATAAAGGTAATGAACTAGGTTCAAACCTTAAAAGTCCTGATTCTCTGAAATCATAGCTTAAAATTTAAATTGTCCATGTGACCAAGCCTTATGTGCTAATATATATTGTTATTGTTTATGTTTAGGATAAATTTTAATTGAAATCCTAAATTAATACGATTAATAAGTTAACCAAATATGGTCTCTGTTTACCATGGTTAATGAGTTACCCTAAGGGGTAATTCCATAATAAACTCCCAAATAAATTATTGTCCTTGTTTTCTGCAACAGTTCAATACAAATGGCTAACTCTAATGAAGTTAATAGCCATCCTGTGGAGCCGAATGAGAACGCCCAGATTACATTAACGGGTGCCGAGCTAAAAGCAATAATAGACGGTGCTGTTACTCAAGCTCTGGATAGACAGTATGAAGAATACAGTAGTACCCGAAGTAGGACTCACTTTGTATCCCATTCAAAGCCAAGGACACATTCAGAGGCTCATAACAAGCCTCCTTCCAAAAAGGATGTGCCAAAGAAAAACGGTGATGATCACCAGTCCACCAACCACCAAAGTAATCCATCTCAGCAGTTGGTACTGCATCAGGGACACCGTAACAAGGGTTGCACATATAAGTACTTTGTGTCTTGCAAACCCAGGGATTTTACGGGAGAGAAAGGAGCCGTAGACTGCATGACGTGGCTAGATGAAATGGACACGGTCGTGGACATCAGCGGATGCGCTGAAGGTGATGTGGTTAAATTTGTCTCACAGTCCTTCAAGGGTGAGGCGTTAGCTTGGTGGAGATCTCTGATGGAGGCCTCCGGAAAGATCCCGTTGTATAGCATGACGTGGGATCAATTCATCGCCTTGATCAAGGAAAATTTCTGCCCTCAACATGAGGTGGAAAAGATAGAATATGACTTCCTATCACTGGTAATGAAGAACCTCGATTGCCAAGCTTATCTGACGAGCTTCAATACACTATCCCGGTTGGTACCTTATCTGGTAACCCCGGAGCCAAAAAGAATTGCTCGCTTTATTGGTGGTTTGGAACCCGAGATCAAGTCCAGTGTAAAGGCTTCTCGGCCAGTTACCTTCAGGTCTGTAACTGACCTTTCCTTATCCCTCACTCTGGATGCGGTCCGGCAGAGATCGCAGAGGAATAAGGCGGCCGAGAAGAGGAAGCATGAAGATGATGGTTCGCGTAGGTCGAACAAGAAGCACCGTGGGAGCGGTGATCACAAGAAGGGATCGGATTCGAAGAAGGATGGGCATCGCTCTGGAGAGAAGCCCACATGCAAAACTTGCAAGAAACAGCACTTTGGAAAGTGCAGATTCGAATCAAACTCGAATAACGAGTCAAGGTCTTTTGCTTGTGGTTTGTGCAAGTCCAAGGAACACAAAACCTTGGATTGCAAGAAGATGAAAGATGCAACGTGCTACCATTGCAATGAAAAGGGCCACATAAAGACTAACTGCCCTAAGTACAACAAGAAGCCTGAGGAGGCTAAGAAGACTAACGCCAGAGTCTTCAGGATGGATGCGAAGGAAGCTGTAAAGGATGATAACGTCATAACAGGTACTTTCCTTGTAAACGATGTTTTTGCAAGAGTACTTTTTGATTCCGGCGCAGATAAGTCCTTCGTAGATCATAAATTTTGTAAATTGTTGAATTTACCTGTCAAAACCCTAAAAGTGAATTATGAGGTAGAGTTAGCAGATGGTACCATTGAAGCCGTCTCTACTGAGTTAGATGGATGTGCTATATCCATTAAGAACCATTCTTTTCCTCTATCTCTACTTCCCTTTAAGTTAGCCGGTTTTGACATAGTTCTGGGTATGGACTGGTTATCTCATAACCAGGCCCAAATCGTCTGTAACATGAAGCAAGTAGTGATAAAGACTCCGTCTGGTGAATCACTTACCATTCGGGGAGATACCCAGTACGGACTGCCTGAGCACGTGACTACGCTCAAGGCTTCAAAGTGTTTGAAAAAGGGATGTGTCATTTACATGGCACAAGTGATCATTGACGAGCCTAAACCAAGGTTAGAAGATATCCCTGTCATTTCGGAATACCCAGAAGTGTTTCCTGAAGATCTACCTGGTCTTCCACCAGATAGACAAGTCGAATTTAGGATCGATATCATCCCCGGAGCGGCACCAGTTGCTAGAGCTCCATACAGATTGGCACCCACGGAAATGAAGGAGTTGCGGACGCAGCTAGATGAATTGCTAGCTAAGGGTTTCATTCGACCCAGTTCGTCTCCTTGGGGAGCACCAATCCTGTTTGTCAAGAAGAAGGATGGATCGATGCGTCTATGCATCGACTATCGCGAGCTCAATAAAGTCACGATCAAGAATAGATATCCATTGCCCAGGATCGACGATTTGTTCGATCAGCTTCAAGGGGCAAGTTACTTCTCAAAGATAGATTTGAGGTCAGGCTACCATCAGCTGAGGGTCAAAGATGAAGACGTGCACAAGACTGCATTTAGGACTCGTTACGGTCACTACGAGTTCCTAGTGATGCCTTTTGGGCTCACCAATGCACCGGCTGCGTTCATGGATCTCATGAATCGCGTTTGCAAGCCGCACTTAGATAAATTCGTTATCGTTTTCATCGATGACATTCTCATTTATTCTAAGAACAAAGCTGACCACGAGAAACATCTTCGATGTATTCTCAAACTTCTGCATAAGGAGAAGCTCTATGCCAAATTCTCCAAGTGTGAATTTTGGCTTAGGGAAGTCCAATTTCTTGGACATGTGGTCAGTGAGCGTGGTATCCAGGTGGATCCCGCTAAGGTTGAAGCAGTGATGAACTGGCAAGAGCCGAAAACGCCTACGGAGATTCGTAGCTTCCTGGGATTGGCAGGATATTATCGGCGTTTCATTGAAAATTTTTCAAGAATTGCTGCACCTCTAACCTCCTTAACCAAGAAAAAGGTTAAGTTTGTTTGGGGCCCTAAGCAGCAAGAGTCCTTCGATGTTTTAAGACAAAAGTTGAGCAACGCTCCTGTGCTTACCTTACCTGAAGGCGCTGAAGAATTTGTAGTTTATTGTGATGCATCACACACTGGCATGGGGTGTGTGCTTATGTAGAAAGGCAAGGTGATTGCCTATGCATCACGACAGTTAAAGGTGCACAAAAAGAATTACACCACCCATGACTTGGAATTGGGTGCCGTTGTGTTCGCACTAAAACTGTGGAGGCATTATCTTTATGGAATCAAGTTTGTGATCTTTTCTGATCACAAGAGCCTCCAGCATCTGTTTAACCAGAAAGAATTAAACATGAGGCAACGCCGTTGGATGGAAACTTTAAATGATTATGATTGTGAAATCAAATACCATCCCGGCAAAGCGAATGTAGTCGCTGATGCCTTGAGCAGAAAGGAAAGGGTTAAACCCATTCGAATTAACGCCAAGCGTATGGAGATAAAGAACAGTTTGATAGAAAGGGTGTTAGCTGCACAGAAGGAAGCTGTGTTGGAAGCTAACTATCCTAATGAAAAGTTAGGAGTAACTGAGGAGCAGTTAACTCTTAGCAAGGACGGAATTTTACGGTTAAACGGACGAATATGGGTTCCGATTTTTGGAGGACTTCGTGATATCATCCTCCAAGAAGCCCACAGTTCCAAATACTCCGTTCATCCTGGAGCTGATAAGATGTACCAGGATTTAAAGGCAAATTATTGGTGGATAGGCTTGAAAAAGTCTGTGGCCGCCCATGTAGCAAAATGCTTGACATGTGCGCAAGTCAAAGCCGAGCATCAGAAACCGTCAGGTTTGCTACAACAGCCTGAACTTCCTACGTGGAAGTGGGAAATGGTAACTATGGATTTCATTACCAAGTTACCCAAGACAAGGAAAGGCAATGATACGATATGGGTTATAGTTGACCGACTGACTAAGTCAGCTCATTTCTTACCCATCAAGGAGACTTATAGCTCCGATATGTTAGCCCAGTTATACGTTGACAAGATTGTAGCCCTACACGGCATACCTGTAGCTATTATCTCCGACCGGGATACTAGGTACACGTCACATTTTTGGAAGAGCTTCCAGCAATCTTTGGGCACACGTTTGAACTTTAGTACGGCTTACCATCCTCAGACTGACGGTCAGAGTGAGCGTACTATTCAAACGTTGGAAGACATGCTGCGTGCATGTGCGATCGATTTGGGAGGTAGCTGGGATAAGAACCTACCCTTGATCGAATTCTCCTACAACAATAGCTACCATACCAGCATAAAGGCTGCGCCTTTTGAGGCATTATACGGTAGAAAATGTAGATCGCCAGTTTGTTGGGCGGAAGTTGGAGAAGTCCAGTTATCAGGACCAGAGATCGTGTTCGAAACGACGGACAAGATTGTCCAGATTCGTAACAATCTCCAAGCTGCCCGGAATAGGCAGAAGAGTTACGCGGATCCAAGTCGTAAGGACTTTCACTTCGAAGTAGGTGACAAAGTCCTACTTAAAGTGTCACCCTGGAAGGGGGTGATGCGATTTGATAAGAAAGGCAAACTAAGCCCGAGATACATAGGACCTTTCGAGGTTATCGAACGTGTCGGGTCAGTTGCCTACAAGTTGAACTTACCAGAAGAGCTCAGTGGAATTCACAATGTGTTCCACATTTGCAATCTAAAGAAGTGTTCCGCTGATGATTCACATGTCATGCCACATACAGATGTGCAAATAGATAAGAGCTTAACGTTTGTAGAAAAACCTTTGTCGATTGAAGATCGACAGGTAAGGAAACTTCGAAGGAAGCATATACCTTTTGTAAAGGTCAAATGGGATGCCCGAAGAGGTCCCGAGTATACGTGGGAGTTGGAATCCACCATGAAAGAAAAATACCCTTATTTGTTTCAGTAAATCTCGGGTCGAGATTTATTTTAAGGGGGTGAGAATGTAACACCTCGCAAATTTCGGGTGTAATAAAATAACGACACGTGTCATTTAAAGACAAAACGCGTTGGAAAACCCGGATTTAATAAAGATGTTTCGGTAGGATTTAAAGGCGTCATGTTAAAATTATTACCTCTGAACACCTCAATTATAAATCCCAAGACCCGATTAAATGCAATACTCATCTTTTATGCCCTCTATGCAAAGAATTATTGTCAAGAAAGGAAAATTCAAATGCATGATGTGATCCCATGATGAAATGAATGATAAACCGTCATTTACGGGTCTTGTTCATGCAATCAAGTGAAATAATGGATGATGGTAGGGTATGTTACAGTATTAGACACTTATTGGAGGTCCCTTGTTGCCAAAACAAAGTCCCAAAGTCGTGCAAGTTGATGCCCTTTCAAAACTTCAACAAACAAACAAGTTGTGAGCCTGATGTCAGGCTTACGGACCGTAAGCTTGGGGACCTTACGGTCCGTAAGGCAACCCCCAGCAACAGAAAACAGGCAGCAGCCTGTTGTGCGCGAATGTGACCCTCTAATCCGGTTTTTCTTGCATGTGCATGGCCCCTAGACATCCCTACACACTACTTACAAGTGTTGATCAATTGTGGATGGCCCTAGACTTGGTTGTCACTCTCATGTGGTGCTTGATTCTTGTATATAAAGGAACCATTCATTCACAAAATTTTCACACATCATATTCAAGCATTCTGATTATTTGGGGAGCTTGCAAACTGATCAAGAGCCTTTCTAATCATTCATTAACCATCTAGTAAGTTGCCTAACCTTTCTAAATTAATTCTAGCTTAGTAATTAGCTTAAAAGTCAAACCGACGTAACTACGGTTTGACTTCGCGATTAATTAACGATAGCTCAGTCGAGTGTCAAATTAAAAGTACCGTTAGATAGGTAATTATATGGGTATTAAACCCTTATAAGGGCAAGTACCAAATCCAGACCTAACTAGGTCGTTTGTCGGGTCAAACGTTGACCGAAAAAGTCAACAGAATTACAAAATGCGATTTAATGCACGACTAGCAATGCGCGAGGCGTGCAACCTGTTTTAAACTTAATATAACTTGGTAATAAGTATAAAAACTTGTCTACGCTTGCCCGACTCGACAAATTTCTGTTTAAACCCGGTTCGGAACCGAAAGGCGCAAAACTTAGACTTTTGCGTTGACTTCGGTTCTGACCCGTTTTAATTTGATTCGGTATTGCCTTAGTGCTTCATTAGGGTTGGATTACATGCTAGTATAAGTCTCTGTACTTGTTTCATTGATTATCCGATGCATGCACACGTTTCCGTTAATCGCTTAAATTGGACCATAACGCCCTTATGATCTTACAACGAGAATTTTGAAAATGTGGAAGTACAATAATCTTAATTACTGATTATTAAACATGTACGTAAATTTTCACGTCAATCGGAGGTCTAGATTAGGAGATATGCGCATTAGCGTAAATAATAATCTTTTTATTAATTAAACGGCACGATTAGCGCATAGCCTATCTAAACCCGATTTTCGGTACCAAAACTTTTACCCACTGATGTTAAATAATATTTTGGGATTTTTGAAGATTTTTAATTATTTTTAAACTGATCTTAAGCTAGGCTTATCGCATTGATTCGGTTAATACCGAATATGCCCTTTTAGGCCATAAAACGAGTTTTACGAATCCGTTTGATACCAATCCAATTACCACTGATTTAAAATAATAAATAGAGTGTTTTGAGCCTGTTTTGCTGATCAGAAAACTCAGAATGGTATTTTAAACCGTACGTCGCTTAAAACGGCTTTATACGCGTATTAAACGCATAGTTTGGGTCTAGAACCATTTTATCACAAAAGACTTTATACCAACTGTTGATACCTATTAAGATTGATAATTTTTCTGATTAAATCAGACCCGTATCTCAGAAGTATAATAAATCCCTTTTTATGGTCGTTAAAATGACCAAAATACCCCTACGGGGCATAATTAGGGAATAAACTCGTTATGGGCATTATGGAAGATATCATGATGATATCACAACATATTTAAAGCGTATTAACTTAGGAAACCTGTTCGCGACCCTTTCGGTTACCCGTTATGCATTATACGCGTTCGGTTCGGTTTATGTAACTAGTTTGTATAAACTAGCCGAAACGGGTCAAACGATATCATTTTTATCTCAAAATCCAGAATGTGAATAGTAAACCCATATTAAACAAGTCCTCAACTTGTCGGGTCTAAATCACCTTCTATCCGGTCTTCGCTTAATCGTGCGTAAGAACCGTATCGTTAAAACTAACCGGTCTAAGCTTAAGCTTAATTAAAGACCCGTTAGTATTCTAATAGGTTATATTAAACCTTCGTTCCAGATTAGGAGAACCAGTAAAAGCTATCTGCAGTTTATTCAATTAAGGATTTATACTTGCAAAGGTAAATACTTTTAACTTATTTTCCCTATACGGGCTTGGGTTACGGTACATAGCGTACCGCTTGATCGAGCATCAAATCTTCCACGCTTAGTGGTTAATTGAATAATTTGATCGGCTCGTTTTAAACAGATGTGTTTACTTTACAGCCTTTGGGGGGTTAATGACCATGTCCCGGATATCCCTGGCATTATCTTACGAGATAGCCACGACCTGAGCACGGGGTGTAGGCGTACTCCCGTGTATAACTCACATAAGTGGTGTGTCTATTGATCTTTAACCCGGAATACGTTCCGGGCTACTGAACGCATAAGTAACATGTAAATCGTTCACAAGATTTTAATATTGAATAATTCTCCCAAGTTAAATAAAATGTTTATGCCATGTGCATCCAAACCAATTTTCAATCATTTTATAAAATGAGTCAGTTGAATGTATTTACCAGTGTAAACTGACGTATTTTCCCAAAAAGATTAAATGCAGGTACTAGGCGAAATAGGCTGGGATTCTCCTAAGCATCATTAGAAGTCTCGCACACTTAAGATGCCGAAGTCTGTTGAACAATTAAATGTTATTTTGTTTCGATCCTACTGTGGATAAACACCGGATAATTGTGACTTTGTTTACAATAAATAAATTCGGTTGTATCTTATTTTAAATTTGCTTCCGCTGTGCATTATTATATTGTGTTGTTTGACTATTACGTTGCCAACCACGTCACGATACTCCCCCACCGGGCCCACCGGTGACACGTGGAAATCGGGGTGTGACAGTTCTTCATATCATTCAAGTATTCATATCCTCATTCAAACACATTTTGCATTTTACGGATAAGAGTTATAACACCTAAACTAGATATCAAGATCATCTTGCAACAAAACATTTGTTCTATAACCTCATAAATCGGATTATCCTTATCATTCTTTTATCACACAAAATCTATACTTTTTACTAAAGAAGTCATGTTCATCATCAATGTTGTAACTAAGCATGTATTGTCTAACCACCAAGAACTCATTAAATCCACCAACACCTTTGTCATATTCAAACAATAGTCACGGTGCATATTATCACATAATCAATACCCTAATCATGTATAAGACTTAACAAGCAAACATATCATCATACAACTTCATCATACATAACTATCAACCGAAACATATCATTTTCAACCGAAATATCACACATAACATAAGTCACTAACCGGTTAGGTTTTCAAGGGAGATCTTAAGCTTGAATCCGAGAGCTCTTGTGTTGCCGGTTGGATCCGAGAATGAGGGAGTGAAGGTTTGTGCTTCTAGGGTTTTAGAGGGAGAGAAAGTAGGAGAGTGTGTGTGTAGGAGGGTGTGTGTTGTCCAAAGAATGGCAAGGTTGGCTATCCCTCATGGTTATATACTAACTTCAAGTGATGCACCCTAATGGGTTTTCGGATGGATTAAAGGGGCGCACGGCCCAACCGGCCCATACGCTGCACTGTTCACTCGAGACTACATAGTCTCGAGTCGGGTTCTTGTGTCTCGGGTCATATAAATACACACATACGTACAAGCATAGCACATGGCCACATAATAACATTCATTAAACCAATAAGTCAATTAGTCGCATAACGTTTAAGCATGTTACACTAAGATACAACGAAAGGTTCTAAATTTCGAGTTGTCACGTCATCCCCAAGTTGAAAGAAATTTCGTCCCGAAATTTGGTAGGCACTCACTGAGGAAGCTAGTTAAGTTGTATGGTTTTCCTGGTTTTCCTGGGGTGTCACAGCATTGGTCAATCCAAAAGGCATGACCATGAACTCGTAGTGCCCATAACGAGTGCGAAAAGCAGTTTTGGGTACATCATTCTCGAGTACACGAAACTGATGATAACCAGAACGAAGGTCAATCTTCGAGAAACATGATACGCCTTGTAGTTGATCGAATAGATCATCAATACGAGGAAGAGGATAGCGATTCTTAATGGTAAGCTTATTAAGTTCACGGTAGTCGATGCACATACGATACGAAACGAAACGAACCATCTTTCTTCTTGACAAATAGCACAGGAGCACCCCATGGAGAGGTACTTTGACAAATGAATCCCTTGTCGAGCAGTTCTTGAAGCTGACTAGATAGCTCTTGCGTGTCGGAAGGTGCAAGTCGATAAGGAGCCTTGGTGACAGGAGTCGCACCAGGTATGAGATCAATACGAAAATCAACGGATATAGGAGGAGGAAGACCAGGAAGATCTTCAGGAAAGACATCAGGGAAATCACACACTACTGGAACATTACTTATGTTCTTCCCCTTGCCCTTTTGTTCCACCACGTGGGCCAAGAAGGCAAAGTTCTTTTTACGTAAGCAGCGGTTCGCCTGAATGCATGACATCAACTTTAGTCCTCTCGAAGGTCGGTCTCCATAGACATGCAAAATATCACCGGACGATAGAGGTAGGCGAACAAACTTCTCGTGACAGGCAATCTCAGCATGATTCTTACGCAACCAATCCATACCGATAATGACATCAAAACCACCTAATTGCATGGGTATTAGATCAATAGTAAACACGTGGTCGTTAAGAGTCAAAGAACAACCACAGAGAATAGAATCAACTAGAATAGATTTCCCATCGGCAATGTCCACCGAAAACGACTTAGGTAACATAGAGCGTTCACAGTTTAACAATGATTCAAATTCCACGGACACAAGCTTCTATCGGCACCAGTATCAAATAGAATCGAAGCGTAAAGGTTATTCACAAGAAACGTACCATTAACGACATCATTGTCGTTACGAGCCTGATTAGCGTTGAGATAGAATGCTCATCCACGAGCGGCTGGCTGTTGGTCCTAGTTCAGCTGAGGGCACTGATTACAGAGGTGAGTAGTATCTCCACAATTGTAGCATGCAAGAACAGCATTGACTGGCCTCGGGTTCTGCTGAGGAGCTGGGAGAGCTGGTAAAGCTGCCTGAGCTGGGGCTTGCTGAGCGGGTTGAGCAGGATTAGCTTGACGACAATAGGGAGTCGTGTGACCATAGCGATTGCAACTGGTACACAAACGACATGCAGAGGCTACAGGATGATGAAAGTTACAAGTGGTACACTTGGGGTGAGGCCCAGTGTACTGCCTCTTGATTTCAGGAGCAGCAGGGTTCTAAACAGCAGCCGCAGGAGCAAGTTTAGCAGCAGGAGCAGGTTTAGCAGCACGGTTTGCAGCAGGAACAACAGCATTGCATTTGGAACCCTGAGACTTCCTCTTCTTGTTATTTCTGCCACTTGGCTACTGGGTAACTTGATGTGCAGACTTAGAAGGAGCAGGGTTAGCAAACTACTTATCACAAACACAACTGTTGTTGAGACTAGTTGCAAGACGGTAGACTTCCTCAATAGTTTCGAGCTGAGCTGCTTCAATAAAATCACGCATAGTAGGAGGTAGGCTGTTGATATACTTGGTTATCATGTGCTTAGGAGTAGAAACCAAGTAAGGAACGATCAAGCTGAGCTGCTTGAAATGAGTAGTATAAGCTAGATTATCATCACCATCCTGCTTCAAGTGCCAGAACTCTTCTTCAAGCTTCAATTGTTCATGGGGAGGGCAGAACTCAAGCATCATTAGTTCACCCACCTCGGTCCATGGAAGAGCATAGGCTTCTTCATTCGAACAGATGTTTCTCTCATTAGACCACCACTCCAACGCTCTGCCTTGAAACATTCCCGTTGCACTCCTAGTCTTTAGATGATCCGGGCACTCGCTGTTAATGAAGGTAACCTCGATGCTGTCAAACCACTCGAGCATTGCGGTCACCCCATCACTGCCCGTGAAAGGCTTATGATTGCAAGAGATGAAATGTTTGTAGTTGAACTTTGTAGGCTTTAGCTTCTTGGCCTTCGAGTCCACAGAGGATGGGGGAGTGTGTTTGATCCTTGGATCTCAGAGACGATCTTTGGCACGACTCGAGCAATCTGGTCGGCCATGAAGGACATCATCTTTTCTGAGACTTTTCCCTGGATCTCTTGAAAGTGTCGGATAGCTTACGAGAAGACATCTAAAGATCCAACAAGAGGATCGTATAAGTCTAGATTCACAAAGTCTCACAGTATAGATTCACACACGATAGATTAAAGACTTGTTGAATCTTGAGTCTTTAATCTATTGGAATCTACATGAAACTTGTTGAATCTTGAGTCTTTAATCTATTGGAATCTACACGAGTCGGTTCGTGTAGGACCAGTTTTGACTCCTGAAACGATTGCGAACCGACTCGTGTAACATGCGGAATCCATACACGAACGTGACCGAACACACGACTGTACTATAAACGTGATTCTATTGATAATCTAAAAACATACAAAGCACCACAAATCACCTTGAGCACTTTCTCTCTCTAGACTCTCTCTCTAGCTCCAAAGCTCTCCAAGTTCCAAAATGTGCAAAAGTCCCTAAACTAAGGCATAAGCCTCCTATTTATAGGCCAAGGCTTTAATGAGAAAAACTCATTAATTACAATATTTCCACCTTGCCTTTTCCCTACTTATTACAATATAAAGCTAGGTAGATCAGTTTCTCGCTACGGTTTGTATTGACGGAGGCGATAGACATAAATGCACTAACAGCTCCCCCTTTCATCAAGATTACATGCTTTTGGGATCGACACCTGGCTTTCCGGATAAAAGCTCCTTCAGGATAGTTACCTGGCTCCTTGAATGCATGCTCCCCCTTGCGTTGAGCTCGTCTTCAGATTCCCCCTTAGACTCGGCTATCGGGATCGTAATCTGGTACTTTCATCTGCAAAATCTCAAAAATTTATAAGTACAAACATTTTGATCATCCGGGTTTGAAAACCTGGTTCTCTCAGCATAAGCTAAAATATCTCAAATATTCGACAGTGAAAGCTTTTTCGATTGTCCAGTAATTGTGACCTGGCCCTTAAAAACTTTTAATCAAGATCCTGGCTTTAATATATAATAATATGAATATATCCAGGATTACTTGATTCTCTCCCCCTATCAACAATCTTCAAAGATTTGGCAGAATTAAGAAACCAAAATCGAAATCTAGCTCTTTACAACTGATTTTACAATTTAAGAATCCAAATCCCTTACAGTTAATCATCCAAGTCCAAATTAATGACCTTGGAGACTTCACAAACTGTTTTTGATTTTTTGATTAAAAAACTTCAAGTTTCAAATTAATGAACTTGTTTTATTTTCAGAAACACGATCAGCATACTTAGATTTTGAAACTCAGCTTCAGACATCGGTTGTCGAAAATAACGCAGAAATCAAAATCTTTTTGTATTTTTCTGAAAGATAAAGCAAAAAAAATATTTACAGACAATATTTTTGTTTTAAGTTCGCGTCAGAGGATCATATCAGTTTATGACAAATCACTAGCACCGTTGAGCTTTAAACACTTTAAGTTCTAAACGATTCACTTAAATTGTCAGTATACTGATCCACTTAAATTTTCACACAAAGTTCAATCGATTCGAGATACGGGATTAGTGTTTTAAGGACTTAACTTATTCGCATGTCCCACCTCAGAATATACTCCCGTATCAAAATTCCCTAGATTCAGTCTTACAGTTGAGTATACCAATTTGATATCTGTAATATGGGTTAGTGCGAGACCTTGAGAACTCAGGTATGAACTTCCGTTCAGTCAAAGAGATGAAGGCTCGACTTTTGGTGTGTTCCCTTTAGAGAATCTTTTCTTCAACTGCAATTGATTCATATCTTTCGATATTTTTCAATTTTTATGTAGAGGGTAAGCTTTTTAAAGCGCATAAAGTATTATACGAGGTCTAGGCCATTGCTTCCGCAATATCAAAAGACCCTGTATAATACCCCAGATATCAAACAGTATAAAGACCTAGTATCTCAAAATCAGGAAATCTCTCAAACAAGATTTCGGGTTACCCATATATCCGAGAGATGTTACCTACGAGATAAGTAAGTATTTGATATTTAGGTTTATATCTCGAAAACAATCTACTAAGCGTGTAAAAACCTACTGGCATATTATCAGTGAGACCGTTTATCACATTTTAACATTCCATTTCTTTAGCGTACTGTGATTGCCTAACTGATGTACTATCATTTCCTCTTTTTACATAAAACTCTTTTTGAATTTTATCATGTTTTTGGCTTTATCAAATTTTCTAATGTTTTTGGATTTTCTGACAACAACTCTTACTCCCCCTAAAATTCAAAACCATTTAAGAAAATTGACAACCTGATACTGATAGCTTAGTCTCGCCATCCATTTTCTGCATCTCATGCTCTGTTTTGCAGAAAAAATAATGTACCCCCATGATTTACAACACATTGATATTTTACAATTTGAAAACCGTTTTTCAATCTTGTGAAATTAATCATGTTTGTTCAGCCGTGAGGGTTTCGGCGTATTCAATCATATTTTTGTAATTTTTGATTTTTTGACAAAATTTAAAAACAAACATATTTTTGGTTTTTCAAATTTTTGACAAAATAAAAACATATTTTGGTTTTTAAATTTTCAAATTTTTAGGGTTTTGAAATATGGTTTATTTATGTACAAAAATCAAACAAACTCCTTGTTTAACAGTCACAGGGACCACCAGCCTTCTCTTCTCGTGCCAGGCTGCTCCGATTTTCATTCTCACATTCTTCAATTTTCTTGAGCACCTGCACATTCAGCTATTGAATTATTTGAACAATTTAGCCCAGGTCTGTTTGACCTTAGGCATTTCAACACAAAATGCAACATTTAACTTCGGAAAATCTTTGTTATTTTGTACAAAGACTTTGTCGATTTTGACTTCAACTTTTTTATCATTTACCGAAGCGATTTGTTTCTTAACAGACCATGTTTGACCTTTTGGAGTACCTCTTTTGTAAAAATGTGAATCTTTTTGAACATTTTGATTCTGAACAACAATTGGTTTCCAAAATTGTTGTGGTTTTGTTGCATCGACATTTGTTCTCCAACTTTGTGTTGTTCTAAATCTAGGTGTGTGAGAATTCCAGGTCTGTCTAGAATCAAATCTATTTGAATTTGATTTCCAAGTTTGATTCAAAGCAAACTTGTTTGTGTTCTACCTCCAAGTTTGTTTTGAATCAAATCTGGTTGACCTTTGTTTCACATCCTCAGATTTCTATTTCTCAACATCATCAGATTTCTTTTTCGTCTCAACATCAACAGGTTTTAGATTTGGACACTTGCGAGCAAGATGTCCAGTTTGATCACATTTGAAACATATTCTCTTGGACACATGTTTGACCTGTTGTTGTTGCTTTTTCTGAGCATAAAACTCTTCATTAGACTGTCGTCTAAATTGGAGTTCTTTCTCTTCTTCGGACCTTGTTCCGTGAACGAAATTCATTTTTGTTTGATAATTTGGCGTTTCATTTCTTTTCCAACTTTGTTTCTTCTTATAACCCAACCCAGCCTTCATGTTTTTCTTCTTGAAACCAGGTTTGTTATAAAAAGTTTTGTGACCTTTTCCAGCAAACTTTGGAATTTCAGATTTTTCAATTTCAATCATTTTGAAGACTTTATCAATCTTTTCTGAAATCACATTCTGAATCGGGAATACAATATCTAAGAATAATTTGTCCGATCCAATCATGGTATAAACCAATCCTTTTGAATCATCATTAAATTTTTTTTTCAGATTTTGAATTTTTCAGATATTCTTCATGAAAACTACCTTCATTTTCATCCTGTGATTCAAATTTACCTGTTTCAACCGACTCTTCTTTCAACACACTTTTAACGACCTTACCTACCACCTCTGAATCACTTGAATCATCAGATTTGGAATAGGTTATGTCAATGTTATCTGGCAATTGATCGACCATGTTGAAAGCTTTTTCAACTTTCTCATCATCATAAAATGCAAACTTTTCCGGTGGAGGAACTTGATGATACTCAGAACCAATACCCTTTTTGTTTTTCTCAGAATCATCATCACCCGGTTTTATGTTGAAAATTCTTTCAAGCACATATGATGACGCATGATAAATTTTCAACTTGTTGTTATCCTGTTCTAAATCGGCTATTTGACGCTTCAACTTAGCAACATCCTCAATATAAGAATTAACAACTTGTTGCTTTATTGAATACTGTCTTTTTAGCGTATCAGTTGTTTCAGAACAGTATCTCAATCTTGATTGAACAAGTTTCATTTGACTTTTCACATCTTCATATGACTCTTTTGTAATGTGATAAGCCAATTTTATTGAATCGTATTCCTTTTTCATTTCTTGAAAAGCATTTTGTTTTTGTAAACACTCTTCAGTCATTTTTGAAACCTTTTCTTTCAAAATTTCATTTTCTTTTTCTAAACTCTTGCATTTTTGTGTTATCTTTTCATCATTATCTTTCAAAACCTTTTCATTTTCTAACATTTCTTTGCATTTATTTTTTAAAACTTCTTCGATTTTATTAAATTCTAGATTTCTTGTTCTGAACTTTTCATCTTTTTCAGTACAAGCACTGCACGTTTCTATGCATTTATTGCACTGTTCAATTGTTTCATTTAAGCTTTCAGAATCAGATTTTACCTCAATGATTGGCACTTCGGCTTTTTCTGTTATTTCTGTCTGATCAGCATCTTTCTTTTTCTCATCACCAGCATCAACATCAACTTCAAACGAACTTTCCATCTTCACTTCTTCTACCTCTTTCTTCTTCATTTCTTCTTCTTCTTCTTTCTTCTTCATCTCTTCTTCAACCTGTTGTTCTTCAGTAACAGCTTCTTTTTCAACAACTTTTTCTTCTACCTTCTCTTCTTCAGCTACCTTCTTCAAATCAGTTACTAACTCATCAACACTCTTCTTCATTCTTTCTTTATCCCTCCTCTTCAGACTTGCTGTCATTACATCACGAATTATCTTGTCTAGTCTTTTCAGATAAGTTTTATCTTTCGCAACATTTGAATAGTATTCACCGGACAAAGGAATTACTGCAAGAACATCATTGAAAATCACATCTTTTTTGTGAACGACATGATCACCATTTTTGTTGACATAGCAATCTCTCTTCTTGTCGTATCTTCCACAGTACTTTGCATCTTCATATTCTTTGTGCATTTTCTCAATCCTGCAACCTGCAAAGAATCTTTCTCTTTTGGTTTTCTCTTTCAGAATTTCTTCTCGAGATTTCTCTTTGATTTCAGCAACAAAAGCACGATGTTTGCTCTTTGATACAGTTCTGCCATGAGCTATGAGACGGTCATCAATAAGATCATCTTCTGGAAGGAATTCGCTCCAGTCAAACCCTTCATCATCATGGATTACTGCACAAGCTCTTGACTTCTCTTTGGGATTATTTTCAATCAGTTTCGGCTCTTTTTTGCTACAGTGGTAAATCGCCTTTTGGTAATAATCATCATTGAAAGGTTTCTCAGTTTCTTCAACTTCAGAATTTTTGCATTCTCTTTTGAAATGACCTTTCTGCTTACATTTGAAGCAGGTCACTTTGGATTTATCGAATCCCAGATTTGTTGACGGACCACCTATTGACTGCTTCCCAGTAATCTCCATATACCTCTGAGCTCTTCGAATGCAACTTGCTAAATACCAGTGTATGTCCATGAGTTCCATTTCTGCTGGGTCGATTTGGTCGTAGTCTTCCTTTGTCAGCTCTGAGTTTCCAATTTTTCCAGATACTAGACCTTCGTATGACTCTAACACAGATGCCAAAAAACTCATTTGTTGTTTAGCTGCATTGATGCTCATAGTCGGAGAATTTTTCAACTTAAGAGAGATGTTGCAAAGAATTTCCTCTGATTCTTCAGGATTTGCTTTTGATGAAGATAAATGATATCCTGGATCGTAACTTGATGACCTTTTCTGTGGTTCTTTTGACTTTTCAGCACTGAATCCCGTCTTTGGTGATTCAATTACAGTCACCTGAGGTACACTGCCCTTGTAGTAAAGACCGACATTCTGTTGATGTGAAGAGCTACTCATCTTGTTCTGTTTCTGCAATTCAAGCTCATGAGTTTCAATCTTTTCAATCAGCACATCAAGAGTAATTGTTTCATACAATACATCATTTTTCAAAATAAAAACAAACGTTTGCCACTTATCAGCTCGTGGTAACGCTTCAATTATTTTGTCAATCACTTCTTCTTTCGTTTTCACAATCCCAAATCTGTCTAACTCAATTTTTAAATGGAAAAAACGTTCAATCATTTGCCTCACTGTCTCTCCCTTTAAACTGTCAAACAAATCAAAATCCTTTTTTAATAAAGCAATTTTGTTCTTTTTAATTTGTTTGCCACCCTCCGCTTTAACTCTTAGCGCTTCCCAACCCGATTTTAATGACCCATCATGATTTAACAATGAAAATATGTCATCTCGAATAGACTGTTGAATTAATGCGATCATCTTCTGCTCATATGAGAATTTTCGTTTGTCTTCATCGGAAAGCTCATTGAGATGAATCTCTTCATGCTTGTCATTGATCGGTCGGCTGTATCCAAACTCTAAGAAGAACTATCTCTCGTGAGCATATGCCTTGGTCCAATTTAGGAATATTTCTTTCCACCAAGTATAATCTTCTATATTCTCAAGTTTAGGTGGTTTCGAATAGGTTCCATAGAAGTTATCATGTTTTATGTTATCATTGATTGTTTTTGTTATTGATTTCGGTGTGACTGTTGAAGTTTTCGATGATTTCGATGTGAAAGCTTTGTAGAACATATTGTAAAACTCTTCAGCCATGATGTTATCACCTCGAATCACCTAAGCAAACAAACAAACAAACACAATTAGTTTAAACAATATCAAACACCTGGATCGAACGAGTATCCGATCGAGTGAGGGTCACAGCTAATATGGATGTGAAATGTTGATTGATAGGATATGTACCGGTGACCCTTAATGATTTGACATGTCTCAGCTAATTCCCCAATAGCTAACTTGATATAGTAATGTGTCCAACATGACTCTAATTCGAGTATATGCTTAACATCTAAAGACACTAGCTAAGCTCGGTGTTGGTATTAAAAGAATCGATACATGATGATCGTAAAGTGTACGTACTCATGACATCATTGGGATTTTGTGGAGTATTCACACATCCTCGGTGAGATTAACTGCGAGAGTTACTGTTTGAGTGATCGAGGTAGAGTAAGAAAATGTGACCATACTTTGGATTTTAGGGCTAAACTTAAATTGTAACACTCAAGGCGTTTGAATTCAGGCGTTACCAAGTATGGAACAACCCTTGAGAACCCGTGAAAGCATCGAATGTAACAAACAACATTGGCTCTAGTCGTGATCGAGTTCTAGAATCAAAATCATATGAAAATTGATATGCAAATCAGATATATAAAAAAATGATGTATGGTTAAATAAATAACCAATTGAAATGTAGTGTATGGAATATATCATGTCTTGAACTAGAATATTATGTCTTGTGTAGAGGATGTCGCGTCTTGTGCAAAAATGTAATGTCTTGTCTTTGTCAAAGAGGTTTGAATAACACCACGATATGGAATATAATATAAGCACTTATATATAGGAAGTACCAGCGGCGTATCCACCATGCTTTTATCATATTACACACGTCTCATCACTTACAAATAACCACCAAAAATGTCTTGTGTATGCCAACGTCAAATGCCATGTATAACAATGTCTTGTGTAACAATGTCATGTATAAAACATGTCTTGTGTAAAACCAATGGTTTTCAACACATAACTTTTAACTTAAACAATTGATTCTTTTGGCGCCATGATCTTTTTAATACACACTATTAAAAGAATCTAGACATGTATTTGGATAAATAAAGTCTATCATGTGCCCAAGAATGAAGAATGCAATCAATCGGTCATGGAAACCTCAAGACCGTATTGTTCATACATGTTTGAATAAATGATAATGTGGATAACCAAAACCAAAAAGGTGTAATGCCTCTTGCGTGTATTGGTCATATTTTTAAATGGAAAAAAAATAAATAATAATTCATTGAGGAGGGGAAACCAACCAGTGGTCTTCGTCCATATAATATGTATTCCCTACTCTATGGACCTCGATCATCCTAAGTAGAGAAAATCCTTTGTCTTACTTGTCCATGTGACAATTATGGTAATAGTGCTTGAGTTTCACGAGCTCTAGCAAAATTATTAGAAAATAGAATGCAATGAGGGATTTGCAGCATGGCTCATGCCATACCATTCCTTGGGAAAAGACAAATGTCAAGCGACGGAATTTATTGTATAACTTCCAATAAATATGATAAGATGGAATATGATAAGGTGAGGTAAGGTAAAGTAGGGTAAAGTGTCATAGACACCATGGAACCAATCCATGTTCAAGAATTTCGAGAATGTTGAGGAAAATCCTCCATGAGTGGCTAACAAGTTTTGTTTGTTTAAATGCCTAGTCTCAACTGAATCGTGATATAGATCGAATGTTAGGTGTGAACAAATACGTGTCGTCTTCCTGTATTGTATTGTATTGTATGGTGTTATACTAACCACCTCAGTTCGTGTTCTAATAGATAAGAAAAATTGAATCTCAAGTAATAACTTAAGAATTTTGAACGAATAGTGATCATTAGCTTGGCCCGCAGAGTCCACCAGAATTCCCATGCACTACAAGTTGTTATTACGTAGGCCTCCGTAATAATAAATTGCCTTGCATGGTCACCCTAGCGTTCTCTCGTACAAAACAGCCGATCAGTCAGAGGGGGGACACTATTGTCTATATACCTTCAACATAGGAGGGACCTTCGTGATAGATCACGTGTCAACGTCCGTTTTCATTACTCACAAAACAGCACAGCGTTAGATGGAATAGAAATGGAAAGAATCTGTAACAATAACAACTGAAGGGGCACCTTCAAGATGAGTACTTCATCTTCCTTGTAGGGACAAGAGTATATCAACCTTGATTAGTATGAGTCATAGGGATCTCGTCCCACTAATGCAGTTGTTGTCCAAGGTTACCACCTCCGCCTCGTCGTCATTTATCATGGTCAGGCATCTCAGCATTCGCGAGAAGCAACCATATTTTACGGAATTAAGTTTAAGATTTCACTTAGGAATCATGTTCGCCATAAGCTCCACAGTAGACTTGAGGTCGATATTTTCATCGTGTGAGTAAAGAATAATAATAGAGTTTGAAGTCGAAGGTATTTTGTCCTTGGAAAAATATTTTGTACAACACATATATAAATAAATCATATATATATATAATCACATGAAATCCTATCTAACAAGGATTTCAATCTTGCATAAGTTGAATTTGTATATGTTGAACTTGTAAACTGTTTATGATGTGTAAACTGATAATGTAATGTGTCTATCTTGTATAAGCACTGATAATGTAATGTATTGTAGGCACATAGTCTGTTAATGTAATGCGCCTATCTCTCATAGACTTCACCCATGGAAATGTCCTCGCTTGATTTATGTGAAGTGAATATTTGTTGTAGTGGACCTTGAAAAATGTTTATGCAATGAAAACCTTTTGGCCTGTCCAATTTTATTTATAATCTGTTCAACATGAACAAGAGGTTTTCGTGAGAGGTCCCTAGTGATTGTAGACTTAGACTCGAGAAAGAATCCTGGTTCACTACAATCGATGCTCTGATACCAATCTGTCACACCCGCTCATAGCGGAAGCGCGAGGTGTGATCTGATCGGTTCCCATTGCATAACAATATAAGTGAACATACTAAATGAATAAAAACAAGCTCCAATGCCATTGTCATAATCGTTTCAAAAGAACGCAACATAAGTTAAATGTATTGGTTACAAACCATCAAATGAAAATAAGTTGTCATCGTTTTATACATCAAAATGTAAGTCTTAAAATGTCAAGGCTTTGACCACTATATCACCGCAAAGAGGCGGTATATAACGGGCAAACCCTTTAAATGGTGGCATGGAGTCTTGATACTTGCTTTCCTTGACTGAAATGTCTGCATGGTCCACTAATTTCCTGAAATACATGTTAAGTTTGAAAACATCAACAAAAGTTGGCGAGTTCATGCAGTTTAGTTGTATGAGATGTATCTGTAAAATGTGAGTTGTATAAAATGTATCTGTAAAATGTGAGATGTATAAAATGTATCTGTAAAATGTGAGTTGTATAAAATGTATCCATAAAATGTGAGTTGTATAAATTGTATCCATAAAATGTAAGTTGTATAAGATGTATCTGTATGTAATAATGTAGTATGTAAAGTGTCAATGAAATCGTTGATCATTAATGTTTCGCGAGGACATTAATATGTGTGACGAAATAGGAAGCAATCCAAACCTAGACGATTTTGTGTCGACTACTATCGACTGGGACACAAACGCACTCTTCTGTATGGGTCCACGACCAAGAGTGGGGCTCGCCAAAACCCATTAGATCTAACCACTTGTACCTAGGTCCAAACTGGATTAATGGTGCTTAGATGTATAACCCTAATTCGCACATGATCTAAGGTGTTTCATTCCCTAACTTTAACATACGTTGAGCATGTATTTTCCCCGATAGTTGTAAAGTTGTAAAACATTTAAATGAATAGGGGACATGAACTCACAGAATTGCGTTCGTGAATAGTAACTAACTGGGATCTGACATACGGTCGTCTTGAACAATGTTGCGACCTACAAATGTCCTTATATTTGTTAGACACTTCGGTCTTTGTAAATGACTTGAGAACAAGTCTTGTGTCTTAAATATGTGTAAGACTTGTATGTCTTTGTTGTTCGTTGAACTGTGAATTAGATGTATGAATTGTTAAACTGTTATATATATATTTCACCAAATATATATATATATATATATATATATATATATATATATATATATATATGTAATCTTGTATCTTGTGAGTTGTATCATCGGGTCTTGTCTTCTTGATTTCGTGTCTCGTATAAGTAAATTGTATAATTGTGTTTTTTTTTCAATTATAAGTCATTGGGCTTAATCCAAGAATTCATGTTATTGGGCCTAAATAGTACTGAGCCTAAATAGTATTGGGCCTCAATAGTGTTGGGCCTCAATAGTGTTGGGCCTCAATAGTATTGGGCTTAATGTTATTGGGCCTTGGCCCATATGTTTGATAAGCCCATTATGAGGTTAAGCCCATTTATAAATAATAGCCCATTTGTAAAAGATAGACCATTTGTATAAACTAGCCCCTTAAGAAGTGTAAGCCCATTTGAAAGTATAAGTCTTTCATTTTTATAAAAACATTTTTTTATAAAAATAACTAAGTATACTTTTTAGTTAATAAAAACATAATAGTTTTTATAAGTTTCAAAATGTCCGAGTTTTGTTAATGGTAACGTAAATTTTGTGTCCGCGTCGAAAGATCGCCTATACGTCGTAGTAAGTCCTCGGATTGGCGATATGTTTATAGATTCGCCTGTCGTCCGATTTGACCATAAGTTGTGTCCGAAAGCTCAGAATGTCCATAAGTTGTTTTCAAGTGTGTCTATATGTATTCTTGTAAGTCTTTAGTTGTAAGTATGTCTTGTATTTATTTGTGTCATTGTTATCAAGTCTCTAACTTTTATATATAACTAATACAAATAATAACACATAGCACATACTTGATATGTTCAATAAATATGTATTTTACCAAAATATATATTTATGTCAATTTTTATGTTTAGAAAGACCAACTTTCTAATCTTGTAAAGACTTTGTAAAAAAAAATGATAGTTTTTCTAACATATGATTTCTAAGAAAAGTTGTCCATAGTTCCTTTGTAATATGAACTTTGCCATGTTTATTTACATATCATTTTCTTTTCAAATCATCAACAATTTCTCATATCATTTCTAAAAAAAAAACACATGAGATTTATAACATAACCTCATTAAGATGATCTCAAAATCATGTAGGATTTTATACATGATCATAACATATGCTAACTAGTTCAAAAACCAAGTTTAATTCTAGTTTTAACAACTTTAATAAAAAATCTCAAGTTGTATGTTACTTTTTATAATCTTGTAAAAGTATTGTTTTTAGTGAAAAACCTCAAATACTTTCACAAGATCAAATGTTATGATCATCCCTTTAAACCTTTATGTTAAAAACCCTTTAACATAAACATGTATAATTGTTAGATCATATTTTTAAAACATCCTCTAACAATTTATTTATAACATAATCATCATAACAAGATCGAATATGCATATAACAAGTCTTAGATCACAATATAAACCAACATAAATATATCATGATTATTAGTTTTGCTTCTTTGTATTTTTCATGTTTATTATGTATGATTATTTAGTTATTTATTAGTTATAATAACAATCATAAACATAATATAAGTATATATAAAAAAAAATAGATCTTGAAGCTTACTTCTAGCACTTGGCTAGGGATGATCTTGGAGGATGATTAAGAAATACAAAGATGAAGATCTTGATGATTTAAGGCTCTTGAATGGATGAATACACTTCCTTTAACTTGCAAATGCTTTAGATCACCTTAAGCTCCATGAAACTCCATGTTGATCATCAAGATGTGATAAAATTTAAATGGGTTTTTATGGTGTTCTTGGTGAAAAAGATGAAGGTTGAAAGAGTATTCTTAAGTGTGTGTAGAATAAGGTGAAATGTGAGGATAAAATGCTAGTAACTTATGAGATTTAATGTTATAATCATCCACTAACTTATCCACTTGCAATTTAATCAAAATATCTAGATATTTAACATCAAAATTAGAGTGTGGGACCCCTTAAAAACGTGAATATGAGGGAGGGGTGGGTCTTGTATTTTTTTCAAAGTGTTAGTAAATTCTCATGGTTCAAAATGAGGTAAAATGGTTAAGTGTTTAGGTGTTTAAGTTTTTGCAATTTTTCGAGATGATTCATGATCAATAATGGTCATAAATAAGCTTTATGTGGCCAAAAATAATATTCACTAATTTGCAATCTATGTCAAAATATAGTTCGGATAGTCGTTTAGCGCTCGTTCCGCAAGTAGATAGTCGAAAGGTTAACATATGAAAGTTGTAGGGAAAAATTCGGTTATGTATATAAATGATATTCCCTATGTATTTTTATATGAAATATGTGTTTAAACAACACTTTTGCATCTTGTAATAAAAGCACCAATGCTGAATTTTGCGGAAAAATTATTGAAATGGTAACTTTTAGCGCTTTTTAGGCAGTTTCTAGTGCTACCGGACATTGGGAAAGTATTAGACCAAACCCTTGCATTTCCAATTATGGTTTAATGTATATTTGATGTTGGACTTTCGTCTGAGTCCTAAAGATGTCATTTAGATGGTTTATGCGGATCCTGAGTTTTCGTCAGCACACTAGTTTACTAGGTACTACTCTAGTTGTTTCGATGCATTGTTTACACTATTTCAAATGTAACCAATAAAAATGAATAATGTGCATCATAAATGAGTATTCCATAAGTCTTCTAAGATGTATATCATGTAATCAAGCAATTCGGATATTCAAACACATATTTGTATAATGTAAATCATTGCTTTAAATGTACGTAAATTACCAGAAAGTGGCAGTTGTCACATTCTCCCCCTGTTATTGAGAATTTCGTCCCGAAATTCAAGCTGAGTCATCCTTTGTAGGAGTATTCTCGAACAGGTAGGGGGATTTTGGTTTTGATTTGATTTTCAAGTTCCCAAGTATATTCGGGTCCATGTCGAGAGTTCCAATGAATTTTTGTTAATATGGTACGACTCCTTCATGTTTCCTGGACCTTCCGGTCCATGACCTCAACAGGTGCTTTGGCGAATTGGAGTTTGTTATCGATGTGAACCTCATCCGCCGGGATGATAACCGTTTCTTGCGTTGGACTCCTCTTAAGATTCAACACATGAAATGTGTCGTGTACACTACTAAGTTCTTCTGGTAACTTTAGCTTGTAGGCAACAGTGCCAATCTTCTCTAAGATTTCAAATGGTCCTACATATCGAGGGTTAAGCTTTCCACGCTTACCGAATCTCGCTATGCCCTTCCAAGGTGAGACTTTCAACAAGACCTTGTCTCCGACCTCGAAAGATAATGGCTTCCGTCTCTTGCCTGCGTAGCTCTTTTGTCGATCGCGAGCCGCCTTGATACGGTCTCAGATCTGAAAGATTTTATTTGTAGTCTCTTGGACTAATTCCGGACTGATTAGTTGTTTATCGCTCGCTACCGCCCAACATAGCGGAGAGCGACACTTTTGACCGTAAAGAGCTTCGAACGGTGCAGCTTGTATACTAGTGTGGTAGCTGTTATTGTAGGAAAACTCAACTAAAGGTAGATGAGTATCCCAATTGCCGCCTAAATCCATAACATATGCACGAAGCATATCTTCGAGTGTTTGGATTGTCCGTTCGCTCTGGCCGTCAGTTTGTGGGTGAAAGGCCGTACTTAGATTCAAATGAGATCCAAAGGCCTGTTGAAATGATTTCCAAATTCTTGAAACAAAACGACCATCTTGGTTAGAGATGATTGAAATAGGTACTCCATGACGAGCCACTATTTCCTTGAGATAGGGTTCCGCTAGTTTCTCTGTACTATCCTCCTCTCGAATCGGTAAGAAGTGTGCGGACTTTGTTAGTCTATCGATGATTACCCAATCATGTCATGACCGCATGAGGTCCTGGATAACTTCGTAATGAAGTCCATGGATATTTGTTCCCATTACCAAACGGGAATCTCGGGTTGTTGTAACAAGTCCGAGGGATTTTGCTACTCGACTTTGACTTTCGCGCAAGTCAAGCATTCTCCGACATAAGTCGCAATATCACTTTTGAGGTTAGGCCACCAATAGTATTCTTTCAATACTTAGGCCTATGTGCTTCCTCAAAATATCATCTCGAAGGCCGCCAAAGAATGGAACCCAATTTCGACCCATAATGTATAAAGTTCCATCTTCTTTCGGCACTAATTGTTCCTTCATGCCTCGAAGTGTTTCTACTTGAATATGCTCTTCCTTGAGCTCTTGTGAATCATCTTCTCTAATGCTTGAGTTCTCAATGTTCTAACTCGCTCCTTGCGGCTCATGGCGTCAGCTACAACGTTCGCCTTGCCCGGATGGTACTTTATTTCACAATCATAGTCGTTCAACAATTCAACCCAACATCGTTGACGCATATTTAATTCTTTTTGGTTGAATATGTGTTGAAGACTTTTATGATCCGTGAAAATAATGCATTGAGTACCATATAAATAATGTTGCCATAATTTTTAAAGCGAATACCACCGCGCCTAACTCAAGGTCAAGAGTGGTATAGTTCTTCTCGTGAACTTTTTAATTGGCGCGACGTGTACACGATAACTTTTTCACGTTGCATGAGTACGCAACCCAATCCTTGATGCGAAGCATCATAGTTTACAACAAAGTCATCGGTATCGTCGGATAATGATAAGGTTGTAAAATGCTATGCACCAATCATAAGAATAAGTTGTAATGCTATTTCTTGTTTTTCGATTGGGGCGAATTTATTGTCTTTATTGGTGAGGGAGGTTAGCAATTGAGTAATTTAAAAAAAAAATTCTCAATAGATCTCCGATGATATCCCGATAATCCAAAAAAAAAAATTGTCGGACTCCAGTTGGAGTCTTGGGCGCTTCCCAACTCTTGATTGCTTCAAACTTTGATGGGTCTACATGAATGCCTTTCTCGTTCACTACATGCCCGAGAAATTGTACCTCGCGAATCCAAATTCGCACTCGGAAAATTTCGCGAATAGTTTCTCCTTCTTTAGTAGATCTAAAATGGTTCTCAACTATTGCTCGTGCTCATCCGTTGATCTTGAGTATATTAATATGTCATCAATGAATATCATGACGAATTTGTCGAGATACGGCTTGCACACGCGATTCATTAAATCCATAAGGATCGCTGGTGCGTTCGTTAAACCAAAAGGTATAACGAGAAACTCGTAATGACAGTAACGAGTCCGAAAAGCCGTTTTCGGTATGCTTTCCTCTTGAATTCATAATTGATGATACTCCGATCGTAAGTCTATCTTGGAGTAGAAGCTAGAATCTTTCTTAAACCATCTGAGTTAGTTGGAAATTCATTTGTAACATGGTTTAGAAATATGAATTTTCGTTCATCGAAATGTTATGCATTTTTTTTTCAAATCTCGCATGTCTTTTCACCCCCAAAACCTTTATAAAGATGTATAATGGTAAAGAGTGGGGGTTATGGACTCACAACCTCCTTATTCAGTCTACTACAAGGTTCAGAAGGTGCTAATCGATATGAAGATCTGGCTATGGGTGTGGCTCCCGTTACCAAGTCGATGTGAAACTCGACTTGTCGATATGGTGGTAGTCCTGGCAAGTCTTCAGGAAAGACTTCAGGGAATTCTTTTACCACAGGAATATCTGTCATCTGAGGCCCATCGGCCTTCTTTTCGACAACAAGTGCTAGAACGGTAGTACAACCTTTCCGTAAGCAATTTTGTGCCTTCATACAATTTATGGTCCGCAATGGTGTGTCGTGCTTCTCTCCATGAATAACAAATGTCTCTTCGTTCGGTAGTGGTAGGCGAATGATCTTCTCATGACAGAAGACTTCGGTTCGGTTATCGGGTAGTCATTCCATGCTAAGCACTACGTCGAACCTACCCAACTGAACGGGTAACAGATCGATATTGAATTTCCGCTCCTGACTCGACTAGTTCACCATTTGCCAATTCTATAGGATGAGGAGACGTCTAGCTTGCTTGACTCTAGGCCAAGTACATTTTGAATTCTATGTAGTGAAAAATTCACTGTATAATTTTAGATGTAGAACAATCCGGTTCCTATGTTTAGATGTAGGATAACCCAATCCCTATGTTCAGATGTAGGATAACCCAATCCCCTAATTGTAGCTAGGATAATCCCGTCACTAGCCATGAAACTATGCATGTGAAATGTTGAGATAAAGCTAAAAAAATCGGCAATAGTATCAAATAATATGGATGTGAAATGTTGATTGATAGGATACGTATCGGTGACCCTTAATGATTTGACATGTCTCAGCTAATTCCCAAATAGCTAACTTGATATAGTAATGTGTCCAACATGACTCTAATTCGAGTATATGCTTAACATCTAAAGACACTAGCTAAGCTCAGTGTTGGTATTAAAAGAATCGATACATGATGATCGTAAAGTGTACGTACTCATGACATCATTGGGATTTTGTGGAGTATTCACACATCCTCGGTGAGATTAACTGCGAGAGTTACTGTTTGAGTGATCGAGGTAGAGTAAGAAAATGTGACCATACTTTGGATTTTAGGGCTAAACTTAAATTGTAACACTCAAGGCGTTTGAATTCAGGCGTTACCAAGTATGGAACAACCCTTGAGAAACCGTGAAAGCATCGAATGTAACCAACAACATTGGCTCTAGTCGTGATCGAGTTCTAGAATCAAAATCATATGAAAATTAATATGCAAATCAGATATATAAAAAAAATGATGTATGGTTAAATAAATAACCAATTGAAATGTAGTGTATGGAATATATCATGTCTTGAACTAGAATATTATGTCTTGTGTAGAGGATGTCGCGTCTTGTGCAAAAAAGTAATGTCTTGTCTTTGTCAAAGAGGTTTGAATAACACCAAGATATGGAATATAATATAAGCACTTATATATAGGAAGTACCAGCGGCGTATCCACCATGCTTTTATCATATTACACACGTCTCATCACTTACAAATAACCACCAAAAATGTCTTGTGTATGCCAACGTCAAATGCCATGTATAACAATGTCTTGTGTAACAATGTCATGTATAAAACATGTCTTGTGTAAAACCAATGGTTTTCAACACATAACTTTTAACTTAAACAATTGATTCTTTTGGCGCCATGATCTTTTTAATACACACTATTAAAAGAATCTAGACATGTATTTGGATAAATAAAGTCTATCATGTGCCCAAGAATGAAGAATGCAATCAATCGGTCATGGAAACCTCAAGACCGTATTGTTCATACATGTTTGAATAAATGATAATGTGGATAACCAAAACCAAAAAGGTGTAATGCCTCTTGCGTGTATTGGTCATATTTTTAAATGGAAAAAAAATAAATAATAATTCATTGAGGAGGGGAAACCAACCAGTGGTCTTCGTCCATATAATATGTATTCCCTACTCTATGGACCTCGATCATCCTAAGTAGAGAAAATCCTTTGTCTTACTTGTCCATGTGACAATTATGGTAATAGTGCTTGAGTTTCACGAGCTCTAGCAAAATTATTAGAAAATAGAATGCAATGAGTGATTTGCAGCATGGCTCATGCCATACCATTCCTTGGGAAAAGACAAATGTCAAGCGACGGAATTTATTGTATAACTTCCAATAAATATGATAAGATGGAATATGATAAGGTGAGGTAAGGTAAAGTAGGGTAAAGTGTCATAGACACCATGGAACCAATCCATGTTCAAGAATTTCGAGAATGTTGAGGAAAATCCTCCATGAGTGGCTAACAAGTTTTGTTTGTTTAAATGCCTAGTCTCAACTGAATCGTGATATAGATCGAATGTTAGGTGTGAACAAATACGTGTCGTCTTCCTGTATTGTATTGTATTGTATGGTGTTATACTAACCACCTCAGTTCGTGTTCTAATAGATAAGAAAAATTGAATCTCAAGTAATAACTTAAGAATTTTGAACGAATAGTGATCATTAGCTTGGCCCGCAGAGTCCACCAGAATTCCCATGCACTACAAGTTGTTATTACGTAGGCCTCCGTAATAATAAATTGCCTTGCATTGTCACCCTAGCGTTCTCTCGTACAAAACAGCCGATCAGTCAGAGGGGGGAGACTATTGTCTATATACCTTCAACATAGGAGGGACCTTCGTGATAGATCACGTGTCAACGTCCGTTTTCATTACTCACAAAACAGCACAGCGTTAGATGGAATAGAAATGGAAAGAATCTGTAACAATAACAACTGAAGGGGCACCTTCAAGATGAGTACTTCATCTTCCTTGTAGGGACAAGAGTATATCAACCTTGATTAGTATGAGTCATAGGGATCTCGTCCCACTAATGCAGTTGTTGTCCAAGGTTACCACCTCCGCCTCGTCGTCATTTATCATGGTCAGGCATCTCAGCATTCGCGAGAAGCAACCATATTTTACGGAATTAAGTTTAAGATTTCACTTAGGAATCATGTTCGCCATAAGCTCCACAGTAGACTTGAGGTCGATATTTTCATCGTGTGAGTAAAGAATAATAATAGAGTTTGAAGTCGAAGGTATTTTGTCCTTGGCAAAATATTTTGTACAACACATATATAAATAAATCATATATATATATAATCACATGAAATCCTATCTAACAAGGATTTCTATCTTGCATAAGTTGAATTTGTATATGTTGAACTTGTAAACTGTTTATGATGTGTAAACTGATAATGTAATGTGTCTATCTTGTATAAGCACTGATAATGTAATGTATTGTAGGCACATAGTCTGTTAATGTAATGCGCCTATCTCTCATAGACTTCACCCATGGAAATGTCCTCGCTTGATTTATGTGAAGTGAATATTTGTTGTAGTGGACCTTGAAAAATGTTTATGCAATGAAAACCTTTTGGCCTGTCCAATTTTATTTATAATCTATTCAACATGAACAAGAGGTTTTCGTGAGAGGTCCCTAGTGATTGTAGACTTAGACTCGAGAAAGAATCCTGGTTCACTACAATCGATGCTCTGATACCAATCTGTCACACCCGCTCATAGCGGAAGCGCGAGGTGTGATCTGATCGGTTCTCATTGCATAACAATATAAGTGAACATACTAAATGAATAAAAACAAGCTCCAATGCCATTGTCATAATCGTTTCAAAAGAACGCAACATAAGTTAAATGTATTGGTTACAAACCATCAAATGAAAATAAGTTGTCATCGTTTTATACATCAAAATGTAAGTCTTAAAATGTCAAGGCTTTGACCACTATATCACCGCAAAGAGGCGGTATATAACGGGCAAACCCTTTAAATGGTGGCATGGAGTCTTGATACTTGCTTTCCTTGACTGAAATGTCTGCATGGTCCACTAATTTCCTGAAATACATGTTAAGTTTGAAAACATCAACAAAAGTTGGCGAGTTCATGCAGTTTAGTTGTATGAGATGTATCTGTAAAATGTGAGTTGTATAAAATGTATCTGTAAAATGTGAGATGTATAAAATGTATCTGTAAAATGTGAGTTGTATAAAATGTATCCATAAAATGTGAGTTGTATAAATTGTATCCATAAAATGTGAGTTGTATAAGATGTATCTGTATGTAATAATGTAGTATGTAAAGTGTCAATGAAATCGTTGATCATTAATGTTTCGCGAGGACATTAATATGTGTGACGAAATAGGAAGCAATCCAAACCTAGACGATTTTGTGTCGACTACTATCGACTGGGACACAAACGCACTCTTCTGTATGGGTCCACGACTAAGAGTGGGGCTCGCCAAAACCCATTAGATCTAACCACTTGTACCTAGGTCCAAACTGGATTAATGGTGCTTAGATGTATAACCCTAATTCGCACATGATCTAAGGTGTTTCATTCCCTAACTTTAACATACGTTGAACATGTATTTTCCCCGATAGTTGTAAAGTTGTAAAACATTTAAATGAATAGGGGACATGAACTCACAGAATTGCGTCCGTGAATAGTAACTAACTGGGATCTGACATACGGTCGTCTTGAACAATGTTGCGACCTACAAATGTCCTTATATTTGTTAGACACTTCGGTCTTTGTAAATGACTTGAGAACAAGTCTTGTGTCTTAAATATGTGTAAGACTTGTATGTCTTTGTTGTTCGTTGAACTGTGTATTAGATGTATGAATTGTTAAACTGTTATATATATATTTCACCAAATATATATATATATATAGGATTAGGTTCAAAAGTGAACACTAGTGTAGTTTGCGAACTGAGCGAACTAATCATGGCCATACATGTGTGTAGATCAATGGCCAGGATTTGATGATGAAATACACCAGTGTATTTTACGATTTGATGATGAAATCCTAGCCATCCACGTGTGTAAATCAATGGCCAAGATTTGTTCACTCAGTTCACAAATACATTAGTGTTCACTCTAGAACCCCACCCTATATATATATATATATATATATATATATATGTAATCTTGTATCTTGTGAGTTGTATCATCGGGTCTTGTCTTCTTGATTTCATGTCTCGTATAAGTAAATTGTATAATTGTGTTTTTTTTTCAATTATAAGTCATTGGGCTTAATCCAAGAATTCATGTTATTGGGCCTAAATAGTACTGAGCCTAAATAGTATTGGGCCTAAATAGTGTTGGGCCTCAATAGTGTTGGGACTCAATAGTGTTGGGCCTCAATAGTGTTGGGCTTAATGTTATTGGGCCTTGGCCCATATGTTTGATAAGCCCATTATGAGGTTAAGCCCATTTATAAATAATAGCCCATTTGTAAAAGATAGACCATTTGTATAAACTAGCCCTTTAAGAAGTGTAAGCCCATTTGAAAGTATAAGTCTTTCATTTTTATAAAAACATTTTTATAAAAATAACTAAGTATACTTTTTAGTTAATAAAAACATAATAGTTTTTATAAGTTTCAAAATGTCCGAGTTTTGTTAATGGTAACGTAAATTTTGTGTCCGCGTCGAAAGTTCGCCTATACGTCGTAGTAAGTCCTCGGATTGGCGATATGTTTATAGATTCGCCTGTCGTCCGTTTTGACCATAAGTTGTGTCCGAAAGCTCGGAATGTCCATAAGTTGTTTTCAAGTGTGTCTATATGTATTCTTGTAAGTCTTTAGTTGTAAGTATGTCTTGTATTTATTTGTGTCATTGTTATCAAGTCTCTAACTTTTATATATAACTAATACAAATAATAACACATAGCACATACTTGATATGTTCAATAAATATGTATTTTACCAAAATATATATTTATGTCAATTTTTATGTTTAGAAAGACCAACTTTCTAATCTTGTAAAGACTTTGTAAAAAAAATGATAGTTTTTCTAACATATGATTTCTAAGAAAAGTTGTCCATAGTTCCTTTGTAATATGAACTTTGCCATGTTTATTTACATATCATTTTCTTTTCAAATCATCAACAATTTCTCATATCATTTCTAAAAAAAAAACACATGAGATTTATAACATAACCTCATTAAGATGATCTCAAAATCATGTAGGATTTTATACATGATCATAACATATGCTAACTAGTTCAAAAACCAAGTTTAATTCTAGTTTTAACAACTTTTATAAAAAATCTCAAGTTGTATGTTACTTTTTATAATCTTGTAAAAGTATTGTTTTTAGTGAAAAACCTCAAATACTTTCACAAGATCAAATGTTATGATCATCCCTTTAAACCTTTATGTTAAAAACCCTTTAAAATAAACATGTATAATTGTTAGATCATATTTTTAAAACATCCTCTAACAATTTATTTATAACATAATCACCATAACAAGATCGAATATGCATATAACAAGTCTTAGATCACAATATAAACCAACATAAATATATCATGATTATTAGTTATGCTTCTTTGTATTTTTCATGTTTATTATGTATGATTATTTAGTTATTTATTAGTTATAATAACAATCATAAACATAATATAAGTATATATAAAAAAAAATAGATCTTGAAGCTTACTTCTAGCACTTGGCTAGGGATGATCTTGGAGGATGATTAAGAAATACAAAGATGAAGATCTTGATGATTTAAGGCTCTTGAATGGATGAATACACTTCCTTTAACTTGCAAATGCTTTAGATCACCTTAAGCTCCATGAAACTCCATGTTGATCATCAAGATGTGATAAAATTTAAATGGGTTTTTATGGTGTTCTTGGTGAAAAAGATGAAGGTTGAAAGAGTATTCTTAAGTGTGTGTAGAATAAGGTGAAATGTGAGGATAAAATGCTAGTAACTTATGAGATTTAATGTTATAATCATCCACTAACTTATCCACTTGCAATTTAATCAAAATATCTAGATATTTAACATCAAAATTAGAGTGTGGGACCCCTTAAAAACGTGAATATGAGGGAGGGGTGGGTCTTGTATTTTTTTCAAAGTGTTAGTAAATTCTCATGGTTCAAAATGAGGTAAAATGGTTAAGTGTTTAGGTGTTTAAGTTTTTGCAATTTTTCGAGATGATTCATGATCAATAATGGTCATAAATAAGCTTTATTTGGCCAAAAATATTATTCACTAATTTGCAATCTATGTCAAAATATAGTTCGGATAGTCGTTTAGCGCTCGTTCCGCAAGTAGATAGTCGAAAGGTTAACATATGAAAGTTGTAGGGAAAAATTTGGTTATGTATATAAATGATATTCCCTATGTATTTTTATATGAAATATGTGTTTAAACAACACTTTTGCATCTTGTAATAAAAGCACCAATGCTGAATTTTGCGGAAAAATTATTGAAATGGTAACTTTTAGCGCTTTTTGGGCAGTTTCTAGTGCTACCGGACATTGGGAAAGTATTAGTACAAACCCTTGCATTTCCAATTAAGGTTTAATGTATATTTGATGTTGGACTTTCGTCTGAGTCCTAAAGATGTCATTTAGATGGTTTATGCGGATCCTGAGTTTTCGTCAGCACACTAGTTTACTAGGTACTACTCTAGTTGTTTCGATGCATTGTTTACACTATTTCAAATGTAACCAATAAAAATGAATAATGTGCATCATAAATGAGTATTCCATAAGTCTTCTAAGATGTATATCATGTAATCAAGCAATTCGGATATTCAAACACATATTTGTATAATGTAAATCATTGCTTTAAATGTACGTAAATTACCAGAAAGTGGCAGTTGTCACAACAATATAGACAAATCAGTTTACTTTTAAGCAAAAATGAATCTAATTATTACAATCTCATGCAGACTGATAACAATTTTTTAAATGGCCGACAACAGTTAATTCAATGAATGTTATTGGACCGCCAATATGTTCTAGTGAAATGATTCTAAGTATCTTGGGCCGAGAGCTGTTCTATTTCACATGGGCTGACATCTTAACACATATATTCACATGATGTAATAAATGGAACTGAAAGATTGACTGAATCCGTTGACTATTAAACACAGCAATGGATTGAGTGAAGCTTGGATCGGATGGTCACCCGATCGGGTGACAATCCGAGACTTTGACCCTTATGAATTTATCAAAACAATGTTCAACGGATCGGGTGGTCATCCGATCGAATTGCCATCTGATCGGTGAACATCACTTTGAAGATTAACAGCAACAGTCAACATATTTTCAATTTTTCGAATAAAAAATCTTCAATATCTCATAAACCACTTAGAATTAAGATCTGAAAATTTGTAGGCTTTTAGATCAAGTGTTTTCGCACAACATATCCAAAAATCAACAATTTTTAACCGTAAAAACCCGTTTAATTTTGCGTTTTTCAGTTAGAAACGTGAAGGAGATGAAAAAGTGAAGAAATTTTGATAAATCTGGATGAAATTGGATCTGAATCTGATAATTTTCCGTGCGAATTTGTGTGTTTGATCCGTGCAATCGAGCTCCTGCTCTGATACCACTTGTAGGACCGGTTTTGACTCCCGAAACGATTGCGAACCGACTCGTGTAACGTGCGGAATCCATACACGAACGTGACCGAACACACGACTGTACTATAAACGTGATTCTATTGATAATCTGAAAACGTACAAAGCACCATGAATCACCTTGAGCACTTTCTCTCTCTAGACTCTCTCTCTAGCTCCAAAGCTCTCCAAGTTCCAAAATGTGCAAAAGTCCCTAATCTAAGGCATAAGCCTCCTATTTATAGGCCAGGGCTTTAATGAGAAAAAATCATTAATTACAATATTGCCACCTTGCCTTTTCCCTACTTATTACAATATAAAGCTAGATAGATCAGTTTCTCGCTACGGTCTGTATTGACGGAGACGATAGACATAAATGCACTAAGAAGTTTGGCAACATGTCAGAAACGCTTATATATAGGAAGTACCAACGGCGTATCCACCACGCTTCGGGCACATCGCTTCTGCCTCGTACTCGGTGTCATGTTACGTGTCGCAATTGCCAAACACGACAACACACTCATCATCATCATCATCATCATCATCATCATCATACACACGTAGATTAACCCAATAGATTCACGTAGATTCACATAGATTAGAGTTAACCACCTCATCAAAAAACAATAAAATCCCGCATGGCACGTGCTACGAAAGTTCGGCAACATGACGGAAGCACTTATATATAGGAAGTACGAGCGGCGTATCCACCATGCTTCGATCATGCCACGTTCGTCTCGTCATCGGCGTCATGCTTCGTTAACCATAACATTAGATTCAATCACATCTCATATAGATTTCACATAGATTAACCAAGTAGATTCAATAACATAGATTAACCCAGTAGATTCAACAACTTCAACCCGAGTCCACAAAACTACAAACTTCACTTAGCGCATGGTACAAAGGTTCGGTAACATGCCAGAAACACTTATATATAGGAAGTACCAGCGGCGTATCCACCATGCTTCGGACATGCCACTTCCGCCTCCTCTTCGGCGCTAGGCTACATTTCGTATTTTGTTTCTCAAATCAGCACATATATAGATTAGACATAGATTATAATAGAGTGCACATAGATTACACATAGACTCCACATAGATTGCAAAAGTAGTTTCCCATAGCTTAGATTTCAACAATCTCATCACCGGTCTGCAAAACACTAAGTTTCGCATGGCACGTGGTATGAAAGTTGGTAACATGTCTGAAACACTTATATATAGGAAGTACCAGCGGCGTATCCACCATGCTTCAGACACGTCACTTCTGTCTCGTATTTCTATGCCATGATCCGTTTAGTGTTTCACAACCACAATAACGCATAGAGTCATCAAATAGCTTCACATAGTATCATAGTCGATCAAGATTCCCACATAGGTTAACATCGTGAACAAAGCTTCATAAATTTAGTTTGATACTGAGATTAGAATTAGGGTTTTAGATTGTGGACATACGTGCGAATTGTGTAAATAGCCTCAAAATAAACGAAGAATCAAGTTTAAAACCACACATAGAAATCGAGATAACACAAAAGATAGGCTCATAAAACATAGGATTGTTCCGCGTAGAGGAACGGTGACTAACCAAGGTGATTCGAACCCCTTTCGAGTTGAGGCAACGTGTTTTGACTTACTTCGAAAAATATGTCATCGATGTTAGGCCTACGATCTTTGTCATTTTGGTCATTTCACGTTCCCAATTGATTGGGAATTCCGAGATTTTGGCGAGACATAAAATCAAAGAGTAGGACTAGTTATCAAGGTCTGAGTTTCATCTCTATGTTGACATCATCGTACCCTAATAGCGTCGGTACTTATCAACAGATAAGACCTACTAGAATTAAATAAGGAAATTTCCCATCAAGGTTCGGATATCACTCCTGTCTTGAGGGCAAATTTCGTGCTAAATACAAACACTGATTAGCAGTGTTTTCAAAGTATCAAGTGTATATTGTGTCAGCCTTAGGAAAGGCATGTAAGTTTAACTGGAAAATGTGCTGCTACGAAGCAGATATGGTAGAATGCATAAGTCTTAAACAACAGATAAGAATCAGGTGTCACACCCCGACCACGTAGAACATACAAAACGTGGCGGAAATGTCGGGGAGTGTTGTAACAGAATTAATTGTTTCAAATCCATGGCAATTGAAGTTTCGTTTTATTGAATTCAAGTGTTACAATGTCTTAACAAACAAAGAAATACAACATAATTAACTAGTCTTGCATCTTTTATTGTTACTAAAGCCCAAGTCTGCCTATATGTATCTTGATCATCTTATGCAACAGCTCCTGAAAAACACATGTGAAAATAGGTACGTCAGCATAAAAATGCCTGTGAGATACATAGGTTTTGTGAAAATAGGTTTCATGACTTATGTTTGAGAAAATGTTTAGTCATGAACCTTGTAATTTGCTTTGTTTTGTAAATCATTTGAAAAAAAATGAGTTCAGATGATATGTATAAATAAATGAATAATGTATGGTTAAATGAATAACCATAGTAAAATGGATTTGTATAAGATAAGTTGTTTGTAAAACAATGTCTTGTGAAAAGTATGTTATTTGTATAAAATGTTATATGTATCAAACTGAAATGATTCAAATAACGCTACAATATGTAATACCATACAAACACTTATATATAGGAAGTACCAGCGGCGTATCCACCATGCTTGTATCATATTACACACGCATCGTTACTTAATCACTTAATCAAACCAAACAAATGTCAAAATGTCTATGTCAAATATCCATGTCAAATGTCTATGTCAAAATATCATGTATGGCAAGTGATATGTCTCAACTAAACCATATACACAAAAACAAAGTATTGAAGTAAAACTTGGTTTAAATCAAAGTTATGTTTTGTGGGAATTACACGATCAATGTCAATCATGTTAAAATGTCTATGTCGAAATGTCTATGTCAAATACGGTTCACACGGTTCACAGATACAAACGGTTCACAGATATCAACGGATCACAGTCAAATGATTACAACGGTTCAATATGTAGTTTAATGTGTTCATATGCTGGATAAGCATATGCAACAGAAAAGCAATGTAAAACAATGTACTAAGTACGCACACAATGGGCATACATAGCATGAAATGTAATGTAGAACGATGTACTAAGTACGCACACAATGGGCATACATAGCATAAAATGTAATGTAAAACAATGTACTAAGTACGCACACAATGGGCATACATAGCATGAAATGTAATGAAATCATGTACTATAATGTACTAATGAACATAGCAAGTATATGATGTCAAAACAGGAAAGCATGAAAGTAACAAGTAGGCACATGTGTTCCACCCCAAAACAGTTTGGAAAACAGTAAAAGAGGGGTCTATGTACTCACCTGAGATTGCTTAGTAGTCCTTGAGTAACAACTAAACAATGCTAGAGATCGCGGATATCAAACGGCACCTAGTATAGGTAACTATGTTAATAAACCGGACCTAGATCGGAAGATTGAGTAGCATTAGGGTTTGTAAACCAAACGAGTGTAGAGACTCGTGTCATTTGGTTTAACAAAGCCTACATACTAAATGAAACTTAACCTAAGTGTCTACGACCCATTACGACCCGTTTAGGTAGCTTATGCTACTTTAACGCGTCGTTTGCGTGAAACGCGTTCGGACCGCCTAACTAGCCCTATGACAAGTGTTATATGCCTAAACATATTACATAATCAGTTATGTGACAAAGGTTTAGGTTACATATGCTTAATTACCAATTATACATGAAAAGGGTATTCTGGTAATTTACCTAAGGCATATAAACTACCTATCATACAACTACTTAAACGATGTGACCATAGGGTATAACCTCGGAAGGTTATTCCCTACCTACTATGGTCACCTAATGTATTTGGTCGGATCCTAATGATCGACCAAATGGGTCGGGTTCGAGGTATAAGCGATTTATTAAATCGCTTACCCTACGACCCTAGACAACGTGGTAATCAGTAGGCATAGTCCCAAGGGACTATGACCATCGTGATTACAATCACGTTGCGAAGTTCAAACGAACTTCGCATTGACCATTACTGGTCAACGCTGAAAGTCAAACAAAGTTTGACTTTCTGACTCGAAAAACAGTAAAATAAGGAAAAGAACGAAAGAATACTTACCCAGGGTCCCCGAATGCTAACCCAGATCAAAATAGCTCAGGTATGAAACGAAGGTTCCAACTTAGAGCCCAAATGATCAGATTTGTGGGTTTTTAAGCCAAAGGGGGGTGGGTATTTATAGAAAAAGTAGAGCCGCTAGGATCGTTTCTTGAATATCGTGCCACGATCCGAGCCGTACACTTGTCGGAATGTTATGGTACCTCAATTGGCCACCCACCATAAGGTATCAACATGTGGAAGAGAGATTAGGAGTGCAAAACAGCTGAAAACAGGCTGTTAAGTACTCTGCATCTGGTCTGAACTTGCTTTACGGACCTCAAAGCTGCCAATGTTGAGGTCCGTAAGGTAACAACTTTGGCAGATTTACAGTTTTGGTCCCTGCAGCCCCTAAACTTGGTTTTCGATGCATTTTTGACACGTTTAAGCCCCGTTAACCCCATTTCAAAGCTCTAAAATGAAGTTAAAGTATAGGGAACTTAAATTGTGCTCAAAAATATCTCGGATGTCGGTTCGTTTGGCCGTACGATTGCGTTGTTCGGTTAATTACGACGGAATGTGCATAAGCGCGAAAAACGATCCAAATGACGCGACGAATGGATTTTTCTTATGGCGAACACTAAAATATAATATAGTCATGCTTACATAAATTTTTGGATGTCCAGATGTATTCAGAACGTAAGTTATGTGCGAAAATGCAAACTTGTGCACTTTTTGACACTTTTAGTCCCTGAATGCCCCAAAAGTTTATTTTAGCACACCGAACCCCTCAAAGCCTATTTCTAAGCTATGTCAAGGATATTTAAGGTGTGTTTAACTTATGGTCATGTTCCGGAATGTCTGTTACAGTTCAAATTGGCATACTTTCGCAGTTTGTCAACTTTAGTCCCTGTAAGCGAATTAACATGTTTTTGCCATACCAAAGCCTTCAAAACTTATTTCTAAGTTATGTAAGGGTTATTTAAGGTATGTTAAGCCTATTTCACTATTCCAGAGTGTTCGTTGGATTAAACTGGTTATATTTACGCATCAGTGCGCGTATAACCTTCCAGAAAGCGATATAGTGTTTGAAATCGAACAAGAATTGATATGTGTAAACGATACACATATTTTTACAAATCCCAAGTATGAAATACAATATTTCACTGGTTGGGCATTTGTTTGATGGTTGAAATGACACAGGTGTTACAGTCTCCCCTACTTTAGGAAATTTCGTCCCGAAATTAATTCGTAGGAGTCTGTCTATGACTTTGTTTCAAATAGTCATCAAAGATATGTAAAGCATAATCTGATTATTTTCCTCAACGGATATTTTTTTCAGAAGCGAAAATGAACGAACAGAGTCATTTTCTTCAACGGGTTCTTCGGAAATGGAAAATAAAGGAATAAACTAAACGGATATACATTTCCCTCAACGGATATTCTTCAGAAGTGAAAATGAATGGATGATTCATTTTTTCTCAACGCATTCTTTGTCAGAAATGGGAATGAAGGAATAATCCACGGATATTCATTTCTCTCAACGGATATTCTTCAGAACGAAAATGAACAAACGGGGTCATTTTCCTCAACGGTTTGTTCTTCAGAATTTGAAATGAAAGAAAAATCAGCGGATATTCATTTCTCTCAACGGATATTCTTCAGAACGAAAATGAACAAACGGGGTCATTTTCCTCAACGGTTTGTTCTTCAGAGTTGGAAATGAAGAATTTCACAACGGATATTCATTTCCTCAACGGATAAATCTTCAGAAACGAAAATGAACTAACGGAGTCATTTTCAACGGTTATTTCCTCAGAGTTGGAAATGAAGAATTACACAACGGATATTCATTTCCTCAACGGATAAATCTTCAGAAACGAAAATGAACTAACGGAGTCATTTTCAACGGTTATTTCCTCAGAGTTGGAAATGAAGAATTACACAACGGATATTCATTTCCTCAACGGATAAATCTTCAGAAACGAAAATGAACTAACGGAGTCATTTTCAACGGTTATTTCCTCAGAGTTGGAAATGAAGAATTACACAACGGATATTCATTTCCTCAACGGATAAATCTTCAGAAACGAAAATGAACTAACGGAGTCATTTTCAACGGTTGCTTCCTCAGAGTTGGAAATGAAGGATTACACAACGGATATTCTTCAGAACGAAAATGAACAAACGGGGTCATTTTCCTCAACGGTTTGTTCTTCAGAGTTGGAAATGAAGAATTTCACAACGGATATTCATTTCCTCAACGGATAAATCTTCAGAAACGAAAATGAACTAACGGAGTCATTTTCAACGGTTATTTCCTCAGAGTTGGAAATGAAGAATTACACAACGGATATTCATTTCCTCAACGGATAAATCTTCAGAAACGAAAATGAACTAACGGAGTCATTTTCAACGGTTATTTCCTCAGAGTTGGAAATGAAGAATTACACAACGGATATTCATTTCCTCAACGGATAAATCTTCAGAAACGAAAATGAACTAACGGAGTCATTTTCAACGGTTATTTCCTCAGAGTTGGAAATGAAGAATTACACAACGGATATTCATTTCCTCAACGGATAAATCTTCAGAAACGAAAATGAACTAACGGAGTCATTTTCAACGGTTGCTTCCTCAGAGTTGGAAATGAAGGATTACACAACGGATATTCATTTCTTCAACGGATATTCTTTAGAACGAAAATGAATGGATAATTCATTTTCCTCGACGGTTATTCTTCAGAATGGAAATGAAAAGATAAACAACGGATATTCATTTCCTCAACGGATATTCTTCAGAAGTGAAAATGAATAGCTAGTTCATTTTTCCTCAACGGATGCTTCATCAGAATTGGAAATGAATAGGGTTAACTCTTGATACATGATATAACTTGCTGTGATTTCTGTGCACTAAATTCCATAATTATGTATGCATCCATAATTACGTAATTCCTTGCACAGTCCGCACAGTTTGTTTTGAAATGTTGTGGGGAAAGATATCAAACCTGAGATGAAAGTGACTAGACTACCATAGGGTCCTTTTAATTAGATCAACAGAGGATCTTCTTAATTAGGCCACTAAGGAGTCCTTTCAGCTATATCATCACATGATATCCCTAACCAGATTTTTGGATCAATCTGTTTAACTAGACCACAAAAGGGGTCTAATTATGAAGTAGTACATTATAATCCAAGGGACTTTAACTACAACGTAGAAGTCCATTAAGGATTTAAGTAGTACCTTTGGGTATCCTACTATGAATCTCTTGCACAAAGATATGTAAGATTTTTTACGAGGATTTGAATAACATAAATTGGATCACATGACACATAAAGGATAACACATAAGCACATAACCACATAATTGTTTAATTGTTATTTTCTTGTTATTGATTGCTATTAACTTGGCGCCTCGTACATCGTTTCTCTTGGAAGAAACGGGTACTTAGGATTTTCGTGGAAACGCAAGAGATTATACAAGGGAAGAAATTTGGAAGTAGTCTGTTCTTCAAGGAATGCGGTTCCTTGATTGTCGGTATTGTATGGGATATGTTTATACATGCAACCACATAAACATATTGAAATGTAAATGAAAGATTTATTTATAAACAACAATAACAACAACTGTTTCATAGATTGTGATAAAAGAAAATAATACACAAGGCTCGATTATTTTCTAAACAGCGTTATCTTTTGTCGGTCAGATACTCATCCCTGCGCTGGATTTGCATCAGCAAGTCTTGGGCAATTTCTACTAAAATGGCCCATCTCGCCACAGTTGTAGCAAGATCCCAGTGGGAAACGAGCTTGAGCAGGATTGTCGTTAATCTGATTTGGTGCTGCTGCTGTTGGGCAAACCCTCGCTGTATGACCTATAAGTCCGCAAACTTGGCATGTGCGGCACTTCACACCAGCATGATGATGTAGGCCACATTGGTTGCACATGGGTGCAGTTCCTTTGTAGGGTTTCCTGGCAGGGGGTTGAGCTGGTTGGTTGGGGACGGCTTGATCATTGTGAGCGACCACGGCGAATTTCTGAGAAGCCTTTCGCTTCTTTGACTTCTTAGAGGATCCAGTCTGTTCATCCATGGTCTTTGATTCCTCGATTGGTTTCGATTCCTCGACCAGTTTCTTGTCACCCTTTCGGAAAAGCTTACGTTTCCTGATCTGCGATTCAGTCAAGGTTGCAGATAACTCAATGGCCTGCCTAACAGTAGTAGGGTTGCTACCAGTCAAAATGTCTTGTATTGAGTCGGGAAGGCCATCAATGTACTTTTCGATCGCCTTATCCAAAGGCGTGACCATGTTTGGGCATAACAGACTTAACTCCTCATAACGGTCCGTGTAGGCTCGATGCTCACCGCTGTCTTGCTTAAGATCATCAAATTCCCTTTCCAAAGCCCTGATCTCGTGACGAGGACAAAACTCCTTCATCATGAGAGCCCTAAGTTCGGCCCATGTCTGTGCTAGAGCAACTTCTGCACCACGATCTCTCATAACCCCATTCCACCACGTAAGGGCTCTCTTCTGGAACACACTCGAAGCAAACTCGACCTTGCGATTGTCAGGACACTGCACATGGCGGAAAGTATTCTCAATGCTCTCGAACCATTGAAGAAGCCCAGTCGCTCCCTCAGAACCACTAAACTTGAGTGGTTTCGCCGAGTTAAAACTCTTGAAATTGCATGGACCATTGTTGTTGTTGTTGGCTTGATTCCATTGAGCAAAGAGGTTTGGGAATTGAGCAGCCATTTGCTGCGCAATGATTTCTGCCAATTCGGCAGTCGCTATCTGGCTTTCGCGTCGAGGAGGCATTCTAAAAGAGGAAACATGAAATGAAACGAGTGAGAGGATTAGACGAAAAGAATGAGATGAAACAAATCTGATGAAAGCAAGGATAGTGGTCATTTGTTTGTTACTACAAAGCAACAAACGACCCGATGAAAAGTAAATAGGTCAAAAATAATGTATTGCGAAGATATGCTCGCCTATAAGTGAACACTCATCCCAAGAATTCCCAGGTAAGCACAACTGGTCTCGTGTCTGATGAGATGTATACGAAGTGCTTGCCTAGACAGAAAACCCAGAATACAGGCATTCACCCTTCCAGTTTGCACGTGTTCACATTATTTAAAACCCAAAACCTTGACGAGATTTTTGAAACACAAAGGGGTTCAAAACCTTGTAATAAATCATCCTAGAACAGATGATTAGTTTTCAAAGCGGTTTTGAAATTTATGTTCTTGTTGTGGTCGTCGCCTAAGGATAGGTGACGGTATTGTTTTATGACTAAACGCAAGTAAACTCGCGTTAGGGTCCTAAGAAAGTTATAGACTAGGTCAAAGCATTACTAATAACCTAATTCCCTATAACCATTGGCTCTGATACCATCTTTTCTGTCACACCCCGACCACGTAGAACATACAAAACGTGGCGGAAATGTCGGGGAGTGTTGTAACAGAATTAATTGTTTCAAATCCATGGCAATTGAAGTTTCGTTTTATTGAATTCAAGTGTTACAATGTCTTAACAAACAAAGAAATACAACATAATTAACTAGTCTTGCATCTTTTATTGTTACTAAAGCCCAAGTCTGCCTATATGTATCTTGATCATCTTATGCAACAGCTCCTGAAAAACACATGTGAAAATAGGTACGTCAGCATAAAAATGCCTGTGAGATACATAGGTTTTGTGAAAATAGGTTTCATGACTTATGTTTGAGAAAATGTTTAGTCATGAACCTTGTAATTTGCTTTGTTTTGTAAATCATTTGAAAAAAAATGAGTTCAGATGATATGTATAAATAAATGAATAATGTATGGTTAAATGAATAACCATAGTAAAATGGATTTGTATAAGATAAGTTGTTTGTAAAACAATGTCTTGTGAAAAGTATGTTATTTGTATAAAATGTTATATGTATCAAACTGAAATGATTCAAATAACGCTACAATATGTAATACCATACAAACACTTATATATAGGAAGTACCAGCGGCGTATCCACCATGCTTGTATCATATTACACACGCATTGTTACTTAATCACTTAATCAAACCAAACAAATGTCAAAATGTCTATGTCAAATATCCATGTCAAATGTCTATGTCAAAATATCATGTATGGCAAGTGATATGTCTCAACTAAACCATATACACAAAAACAAAGTATTGAAGTAAAACTTGGTTTAAATCAAAGTTATGTTTTGTGGGAATTACACGATCAATGTCAATCATGTTAAAATGTCTATGTCGAAATGTCTATGTCAAATACGGTTCACACGGTTCACAGATACAAACGGTTCACAGATATCAACGGATCACAGTCAAATGATTACAACGGTTCAATATGTAGTTTAATGTGTTCATATGCTGGATAAGCATATGCAACAGAAAAGCAATGTAAAACAATGTACTAAGTACGCACACAATGGGCATACATAGCATGAAATGTAATGTAGAACGATGTACTAAGTACGCACACAATGGGCATACATAGCATAAAATGTAATGTAAAACAATGTACTAAGTACGCACACAATGGGCATACATAGCATGAAATGTAATGAAATCATGTACTATAATGTACTAATGAACATAGCAAGTATATGATGTCAAAACAGGAAAGCATGAAAGTAACAAGTAGGCACATGTGTTCCACCCCAAAACAGTTTGGAAAACAGTAAAAGAGGGGTCTATGTACTCACCTGAGATTGCTTAGTAGTCCTTGAGTAACAACTAAACAATGCTAGAGATCGCGGATATCAAACGGCACCTAGTATAGGTAACTATGTTAATAAACCGGACCTAGATCGGAAGATTGAGTAGCATTAGGGTTTGTAAACCAAACGAGTGTAGAGACTCGTGTCATTTGGTTTAACAAAGCCTACATACTAAATGAAACTTAACCTAAGTGTCTACGACCCATTACGACCCGTTTAGGTAGCTTATGCTACTTTAACGCGTCGTTTGCGTGAAACGCGTTCGGACCGCCTAACTAGCCCTATGACAAGTGTTATATGCCTAAACATATTACATAATCAGTTATGTGACAAAGGTTTAGGTTACATATGCTTAATTACCAATTATACATGAAAAGGGTATTCTGGTAATTTACCTAAGGCATATAAACTACCTATCATACAACTACTTAAACGATGTGACCATAGGGTATAACCTCGGAAGGTTATTCCCTACCTACTATGGTCACCTAATGTATTTGGTCGGATCCTAATGATCGACCAAATGGGTCGGGTTCGAGGTATAAGCGATTTATTAAATCGCTTACCCTACGACCCTAGACAACGTGGTAATCAGTAGGCATAGTCCCAAGGGACTATGACCATCGTGATTACAATCACGTTGCGAAGTTCAAACGAACTTCGCATTGACCATTACTGGTCAACGCTGAAAGTCAAACAAAGTTTGACTTTCTGACTCGAAAAACAGTAAAATAAGGAAAAGAACGAAAGAATACTTACCCAGGGTCCCCGAATGCTAACCCAGATCAAAATAGCTCAGGTATGAAACGAAGGTTCCAACTTAGAGCCCAAATGATCAGATTTGTGGGTTTTTAAGCCAAAGGGGGGTGGGTATTTATAGAAAAAGTAGAGCCGCTAGGATCGTTTCTTGAATATCGTGCCACGATCCGAGCCGTACACTTGTCGGAATGTTATGGTACCTCAATTGGCCACCCACCATAAGGTATCAACATGTGGAAGAGAGATTAGGAGTGCAAAACAGCTGAAAACAGGCTGTTAAGTACTCTGCATCTGGTCTGAACTTGCTTTACGGACCTCAAAGCTGCCAATGTTGAGGTCCGTAAGGTAACAACTTTGGCAGATTTACAGTTTTGGTCCCTGCAGCCCCTAAACTTGGTTTTCGATGCATTTTTGACACGTTTAAGCCCCGTTAACCCCATTTCAAAGCTCTAAAATGAAGTTAAAGTATAGGGAACTTAAATTGTGCTCAAAAATATCTCGGATGTCGGTTCGTTTGGCCGTACGATTGCGTTGTTCGGTTAATTACGACGGAATGTGCATAAGCGCGAAAAACGATCCAAATGACGCGACGAATGGATTTTTCTTATGGCGAACACTAAAATATAATATAGTCATGCTTACATAAATTTTTGGATGTCCAGATGTATTCAGAACGTAAGTTATGTGCGAAAATGCAAACTTGTGCACTTTTTGACACTTTTAGTCCCTGAATGCCCCAAAAGTTTATTTTAGCACACCGAACCCCTCAAAGCCTATTTCTAAGCTATGTCAAGGATATTTAAGGTGTGTTTAACTTATGGTCATGTTCCGGAATGTCTGTTACAGTTCAAATTGGCATACTTTCGCAGTTTGTCAACTTTAGTCCCTGTAAGCGAATTAACATGTTTTTGCCATACCAAAGCCTTCAAAACTTATTTCTAAGTTATGTAAGGGTTATTTAAGGTATGTTAAGCCTATTTCACTATTCCAGAGTGTTCGTTGGATTAAACTGGTTATATTTACGCATCAGTGCGCGTATAACCTTCCAGAAAGCGATATAGTGTTTGAAATCGAACAAGAATTGATATGTGTAAACGATACACATATTTTTACAAATCCCAAGTATGAAATACAATATTTCACTGGTTGGGCATTTGTTTGATGGTTGAAATGACACAGGTGTTACATCAGGGTTCTTAGAATTATAGACTAGGGAAAATATTCCTACTTATCCTAATTCCCTATATTTATGGCTCTGATACCAATCTGTCACACACCAACTGATGGCGGAAACATCGGAGTGCAGCACTAAGCGTTCAGTTTGCTCATGAGATTCCATAACATCAAAAGTTTCATTATAGATTAATTAAGTTTCATGCAAAATTTGTCTAAAACAACATCACCAACAAAGAACCAAATACAACCATAAATCATTGTTCAAAATCTAGATTAAACTAGGTGGGTTTCTAAGCATCAGCCCTAGCTTGATTTCCATGATTCAGCATCCTATCAGCCTGCAACATGTATTAAAATAGAGTCAGTACAAAAATGTACCGGCGAGTATTCAAGTTTTGAGTATATAGCATAATAGATTCAAAAGACTCATATCCATAATGTAAATGATAACAAAATAGTTTCAGTCATGCTAGTGTTCGCAATCCAAGTGATAGCCCAAGTGTCCTGATTCTTTGGTGTTTTCCCAAGAATCAAGGAAAACTATAATCCTCCTAACAATACCCCTGAGAATAATGGGAGGTGCATCTTCCTATAGCTCTACTATTGTTAAGGCGAAACTACACACTCTGGATTAAATGTTCACATAGCACAAAGAATCAAGAATCAAGAATCACAAGTTTCACACACACATAGGATAGAGTTTAGATTCAAAAGTATCAAGTTTCATAGTTTAATAGAATACATGTTGCATCCCAAAGTTTAAAACAAAAAGGGATCAAGTATACTCACAGTGATTGCTTAACAGGTTAACTGTTATTGGATCAAAGGGAACTCTTTAGGTTTAGCCTGGTTAGATTACAACAGATAAGTGTCGGACGAAATAGCAAGTTGGCGCAAAGTGTCGGATCGGTCACTGGATCGGATGGTTGTTCGATCAGACGGCAGTTCGATAGGATTGCCATTCGATCGGGGTGACTCAGGTGTGTGGGGGACGGATTGCCATCCAATCGGATGGTCATCCGTACGGATGGCCATTCGATCGAATGGTCATTCGATCCAAGTGTTGAGATTCCAAAAGTTTCGCCAAGTGTTCAACTCAGGTTACCTCGATCGGTTGGTCATTCGATCGAACGGCAGTTCGATCGGATTGCCATTCGATCATTGAGATTTCCAAAGTTTCAAGTTTCTGAAAAAGTTTCCAAGTGTAGAAAGGTTAAGAGGCACACGTCACTTTGATCGGATGGTAGTTCGATCGGACGACAGTCCGATCGGATTGCCATTCGATTCAAAGCTCCAAAGTTTCAAAGATTCAAGTTTCAAAGTGTTTAAAGGTTACGAGGCAAGTGTCACCTGATCGGATGGCAGTTCGATCGGATGGCTATCCGATCGGATTGCCATTCGATTAAGTTGTCCTTGTCCCGTTATAACCTTGTAAAGTTTCTAAGTTTCTGGTTTGACGGTAATGACACAGTACGTCTTGAGACAATGGTAAGCATATAAACGTTCAACCGGTCTGATCGGATGGGAATCACCCCAATCTGATCAGTCGCCTGTTCGTGATGATGCTCATGTCGGAATCCGTACTCCGGTCATCTTCTCCGGCAACAATCCATTTCCAAACCAACTTCAGACTAATCATCAAGTCTATAGTCTGTTTGGGTCTGGATTCTCCCGTTTCAAGTAAAGTCTTAAGAAAAGATGAAAACATGAGTTTTAGCATAAAAAGTCTAGATTTCGCAAAGATTCGGTGTAAAACGCCTGAAATTCCTTAGATCTGAGCTAGATCTTGAACGGAATGACAACACTCAACAGTTTGTACAAACCATCATGATGACATCACCCTCAAGGGCTCAAATCTCAGAGATTTCACGGTGAAAAGTGAGATTTCAAGGGAGAATCTCGTAGAGAATAGTGTATAGATCAAATATGTACAAGAATCTGGTGTAAAACATACCGAAATCGCCGAGAAATGGAAGAAAATGGGAGTGCGTGCGTCTGGTTCGAAGGAGGCTATCACATCAGTGAGAAATGATGTGATAGGTCCTATTTATAGTGTGAGAGGGGAGTGAAGGTGGTGCGGCACGGATCGGATGTCACTTCGATTGAATGGCCCTCCGATCGGATGGTCATCCGATCGGATTGCCATTCGGTCAATCCCATCCTTTCCGAGTTCCCGTCTTTGATTCGTTTTGCGAGTTAGATTAAGCGTTGCATTGCGTATTATTGGGCAATAGTGTCACATAACTAGATTATATCATTAACACATTAGTTTCCAAGTTTCATAGTTTCCGCCAGTGACAAATCTCCGGTCTCTCGTTCAACCAAGTCTCAAGTTGCACGAGTCTCAAGAGTCAAGCACCAAAGTATCAAGAATCAAGTCTCATAGTGTTAAATATTAAGAATCAAGTCTCTAGAATCAAGAATCAAGCATCATAGTGTTAAGAATCAAGAATCTAGATTTAAGCGTCACAAGTATCAAAAGTGTCAAGTAGCACATAATTTAGGGACTAAAATTGACAATAGCTAAAAGTCTAGGGACGCAGGTGTTACAGTCGTGCCCAGCTCACCATGGGGCGTGGTCAACTCTTAGATTTGTAGAATCTTGATAGTACGGAAAAGAGTTGACCACGGGGCCATGCCCAGAAGACACAGGGTCGTGTGGGGCCCTCTACTGACAACTGCATTTAATGAAGGAAGAGAAGAAGGATGGCCACGGACCGTGCCCAATGGACACGGGGCCATGGCTGGGGCCCTGTTCAAGCTATAAATAGGGGTGCTTGGTTCACTTCAAAAGCATCCCTTGGCAAACCACTTCTCTCCCACTTTGGCACCACTCCACCACCACTACAACACCAACACCCACCACCATCATCCATCTATCATCTTTAGAGTGTGTAGTAGTCTCGGGACCCAAGATTGATCGTAAGAGTTCTTGTCAATCAAAGGCCATGTTTGGCTAATCTCTTACATCACTTGATGAAGACAAGTCTTTAATGTATTACTTTTGATTTTTAATCTTTTGGCACTTTTTAATTGGGTTTGTATTAGTGACTTTAATAACTAGTTTCTTATGTTGAAAGTGAATTTTATTTACCATTTCTTCATGATGTCATTGATTTGCTCATTCGTGTCTTTAAGGTCTATATAAAGCGCGCTAACTACCTGGAAGGGGGTTAGGAGGGTGGTTTGGTAAAGTTCTTGTCTAATTCAGTGTATAGATCCTGCGAGGACTTGGTGCAAGCTTACTAGGACCTCCTTCAATGCCCAACGGTATTGGATGGCGAGGGTGCGAATAGCTTGAACCCCTCATATGTAAACCGGCTTCTTGGGATTGTATCCTTGCTGACTCAAACCACTTAGCCGAGGGTAACTTCACCTTCTACTTTTCTTATTAATAACTTACTTAACTATCTTTCAATTTTCTGACCCTTTGGGATTGTATCCCTGCTGACTCAAATCACTGGGTTGAGGGTAACCTCACCTTCAAAAGACGGGCCTACTACTATAACTAAGATAATCTCTTAAAAAGTCCGAAAGTGCGAAAATCATCAAAGGATACATTAAAGATGAGTTGGATCCAAGTGATTCTATCTTGTCTATTTGTTTTTCATTTATTTATCTTTTTAATTTTTAGATTTATTTTCATGTTTAAAAACTCTTTTCAAAAATTTAGATCGATTAGACGTTGACAATAAACCGGTATTAAATGCTCTTGTGTCCTTGGACGACCTCGGTATCTTACCAACACTATACTACGCTCGCGATGGGTGCACTTGCCCAAGTGTGTGTTTAGTGTTAGTACAATATCGTGTTTTATAAATTTAAAACCTTACTAATGCGTAAAACGGGCTTAAAATATTAATAAAATCATATTACGCTTAACGCACACCACTAGCCTAGACAGGACGTCCTGACTACCGGTACGTAACATTTCCAGTTACTACATGTCCGTCATAAGAACTCACTTTGACGAGAATGAAATGTTAATGGAAATTTGAAACTCAAAAATAAAATCAAACCTAAGAATAATTGAAATGCATTAAAAGAAACAAATTGAATCAAGACTTTAGATATATTGAAATAGAAGGAACATAGTATTAGAATACTTAATAGTCATATACTATATAAGGTGTGTACATGTGTGACATTTAATTAAACATATAATAGAAATGAATCACTTAGTACCATGCAAAACACATAACATTTAGCATATAAAATTTAAATGTGCTCACATGCATTTGCGTGTCACATTAGAAATTTTTTAAATCATGCATACTTTGAACATCTATAAGCTAAGACAATCAACATTTAAGCACCTAAGGTACCTAATCAACTATACACTAAGTCTAAGGGACTAATAACCTAAACCTAATTACCTATAGTCATTGGCTCTAATACTAATGTGTCAAACACCGACCCGCATTGGCTCTAATACTAATGTGTCAAACACCGACCCGCAACGGATATGGCATGGGGCATGATGATTGCTCGTAGCGTGTGACACTATTATAAGTTTAGATATTAAAAGTCACCAAATTAAATTTGTCACACATAATCATAGTAAACATTTAACATAATTCATACATTATACAAATGATCAAAGGTCCAATTTATTATTAAGGCATGTCATACGTGTCTTTGCCTTTAACTCTATCCCCTACTTGTGTACCTGCATCATGCGTAATTAGGTTTTTGAGTCAACAAAATGTTGGTGAATAGATCTGGATTTTTAAATAAAATGTTTTGCTTTATTAATTGTTTTATTTTACTTAAAAATCCTTTAAAAATGTATTCAAGATGCAATTCCATGTGTTGTTCAAACATCTATAATCACCACAACAACAATCAACAAATCACCATAATGAAAATATAGATACAATAGACACAATAAAACACAAAGACTATATCGTGCATTAGTCTCAAGTTCCGAAGAGCAAGTCTAATATTGGTCGCGATACTAGGCCGAAACCCATGGCGGTGGGGAACCTAGTCAGCCAGGTGGATCCACGCTAAACCTGTGACATAAAGTGAGTAAACACATAGATACACACAAATGCAACGATAGATACTAGAAATAATAGAAACTACGAACGCGATATACATAGTGACACATTGACTTTGCATGTTATTTTAATCAATAGAAAACATTAGAAAAACATGACACATGATACACGCCAAAAATATTTAATGACTAAAAGCGTGGGGGATAGATCTACTCATAGGTTGTGAAGAATTAATACACGAGAATTACCGCACGAGTATACGAGGTAAATCAAATGATCATATCACCTTAAAATAGATATAACAAATATTCTAAATAAACATAACGATTAAAATTGGAACTAGTGAATCGAGTTTTTAATTTGGGGACTTTTGTATAAAATATTAATTTGAAAATTAATATATGTAAAAGTATTCTTAACCAACTTTTGTAGAAACTAAATTAAACAATTATATATATATATATAGATAAATGTATCTTTTTTATGTTTTATTATTTTAAAGGGAATTAAATCTAAAATTAATTACATATTAATGCCCTAAGTATCCTTATAAAACTTTTCCAACAAAACAAAAGAAATACATCCGTTTTACCAGGTACTTAACCAATAAATACCCAGTTATAACTAAATGTCTATATATATTATTATATATTAGTTTCTTGATTAACAAAAATGTTATAGAAAATAGTAGCATATTATATAAGTAAATATTTTTATATTTTGTAACTATTAAATCTTGACAATTTGAAGTAATCAAATAAATAAATTCTATCCCACTAGGAAATGAGATTACACTTTTAGTCATATTGAGTATTTTTTTTTTTTTTTTTTTTGTAATAAATGAATTATTCACTTTTATAAAAAGATCACATCTAGTTTTACAATTTGTTTAATCTATTTTTTATAATCAATTACAAAATTAAACATAAAACTTGTTAAAATTCCACACTAAAAAAACTTCTAAAAGATTCAGAATATATATCTTGGGATATAACATTTTCATAAATTAGTAATATTCCCATAATTTATAAACTAATATGATATGCTAAAACTCATAATAAATCCACAATAAGTCCAAAAATTTCCAAAATTTCCATGGACTACTCATATGTGATAATAATCAGTATCCTAAAATCAAATTCATAAAAACATGTCTCTAGGGTTAAAAGCCCCAAAATAGAATGTTCGAGAACCCTAATTATCATGAAACTGAATTCGAATTCATAATCCCCTCTATCACGGAAATGGATAGAGGGGTTTTTTAGAGAACCAAAAATTAAAAAGATTAAGATTAAAAATTACCTAATTTGATTAAGAATTGAAGGAGAAATCACGAGATGAAATTGAAGCCCTGGATTAGTTCTTCACTGAGAAAAGCTTATTAACATCTTCATTAAAATGCCAAAGTAACAAATTACAAACAAGTGGCAGGTAAACGGGCAACAAGCTGCGCCGTAACCCCCTTTTGAATTGCAATACCAATACTATTAAAAGTTGAGAGATTACTATTCACAACCCGTTGGACCCTATTTAGGAATTCCATGGCCTCTAGGGCTAGGGAACCAAATGTATCAAAAACGAATAGGATAAATACATGTTGATTCTCTAAACAAGCCTTCTCATGTTTAGCGACCTTGCTTGATTCCACCTTCAACGCAGCCTGGCCAGAAACAAACCCATTATCCCTGAGCCCAATAAGAGGGGGCACTCTTGTAAGTTCCACACAAGCGTGTTTTTCCCTGGCTCACCCAAACACAAGAATATCAACTGGCCGAAGAATAGACGTCCCATCGAGCGGATCCGTCGAAAAGTTCACCGGAGCCTCCTTCTTTTACCGAAATCCCTGCCTACTTTAGAACATCAAACTGAATATCCCTTACCAAATCATGCATGTATTTAAAACTAGGTAAACCTTACAATGGACCGCATGCTCACCAAAAGTATCTAAACAAACCTTGCGGCAAGTTTAGAGGGTTGAGAAAGGTAGTGTGATGCTCTAGAATTTGTTTTGTTGTGATGATTTTTTTGTTTCAAGTAATCAAACAATTATTTAGTAATGAATTTTGACAATGGGTGTTTAGTGCTCTTGGTGTTTAAATAGAGACTTGATTAGGAATTAAAGAATCATTTAGGAAGTGTAAATTGGTGTCTTTATGGTGACCATCCCTTTCCTCATTTCTTTTTTTTTAAACAAGTTTCCTATGTATACACTTTAGGCCGCCTGAAGTTTATAATTTGATTCAATTAAGTAACCTAACTTTGTTAAAGAATTCTAATATAAGCTAATTTAACTTGGTTTACGGAGTTCTTTTATAAACCTTAATGGAAACTAATGGAATCTCGTTTCTAAATTTAACACTAATTCTATAAAATTTATTTCTCTAATCCGGAATTTATTATATGACATTATAATAAAATGCATTTTTATATTTATTATGTTTAAGATCCGGTGTAACAAACAAGTCGGGTTTTACAAGACCCATTTTTCGTAGATGTTACCGGGTGGAGCCGAATCCCTTACACAAACAAGATTCCATGAGATTAGCTGGGATGGGGTTGATATCCTCTATATTGAGCTATGTGCTCCTCAGGATCCGTAGTTCCATCATGGAGCTTCATATTTGAAGTTTGGAATCTCTTTGGGATCTCTATAATGCAAATTGATGACCAAACCTAGAGATCCTATGGCTTTCTGGCGATACCTCTGGTATAGGTTGTTCACTCTAGAGGTTGCAGCAGTAACTTCGAAAGAATTTGGTTCAACCGAAATTTCAAGAGAATTTTATGATGAAAAACACCATTCGTCCCACGGTGGGTGCCAAATTGTTTTGGTTAATAATTGACAAGTGTGTTTTATAACCAAATCAAGAAAGTGAGGTGAGGTGCTTGTAAAAAATGGTAGGTTTGGTGTTCAGGATTCTGGATTCTGGATCAACTGTTAGGTTCCTTGGTTTAGAAAATGTGTTATAAGGCAATTCAGCTTAGTAAAATTATTAAAGTGTAGCAAACAAGCATGAATATGATGAGCAATTATAAACACTGGCGATATGTTACGGGGAAAAAGCCCTTAATCTTCTTCGTGAAGATGATCTCCTGCAAAAAAAACCCCGGGAACTCTGATCAATCGAGATCTATGATAATTACAGTAATTGCGAGTGTGTTATGTATATCTCTTGTCCCTAACTCAATCACACCTAGCTAATTTATAATACATGGCAAAAACGAATCCTAAATATAATTTCGAAATTCCCAGGATCCAGCGAAGACCAGAACAATACCGTTGCACCCTTCCAGCCTCTGTCTACACGTTTTCTTTAACAAGTTTAATGAGAAATCCGCAATAGGTTATCCACTAGCCGTTACGGGAGAATATACCTGTGAATTATTCCTGAGAGAGACAAGAAACTGATTAGTAACAGCGAGGTTTAGTATCCTTAGTCGCATCAGGAATTACGATGAAAGCCCTTGATCAATTGAACAGTAAAGAACACAAGGAATTATGATGAAAGCCCTTGATCAATTGAGATCGTCGGCACAAAAACTCGGGAGATGATTATAAAAGTCGTCTACCACAGGCAACATTATTAAACAAACAAAAAGAGTACAACTCGAGAACAAGATTGATCGATGGTACAATGATCGCTAGTGTGAGTGTCGTGATTATAAGTGAGTTGATGGTGTGCGTAGAGAGTGTGTGTCCATTACTAATCGATCAGTCAACCTAATTTTATACTAAAAAACCTAACCAATTATCCTAAAATACTTGGGATGCTGCGAGTATTCCCTTGTGAACGTTGGTGACTCCTTCAACGAGGACCAACGGTCACTTCTTCAACTTAAAGAACGAGTCTCGTGCTTGACTTAGTCTCAATTTTCCATTCCCTGCATAAGTCATATAGGAAACAGGTTCAGGATATCATACCTATCAATTATCTCGGGTTGTCAGTTTTTTTTTCCGGAATATTAAGCGAAATATTCACCCATAACAACATATATAATTGCGTTTTTGCTCTTTGTCGTAAGGAACGGAACCATAGCATTAGAATAACTTCGGTAATAGTACTAGTATTTGTTTATGGTTTCCAGTATAATTTCGTTGTATAGCAAGTTGTATTTGTGAGAGTATCTTTTTTTTTGTATAACAAGCTATGGCGAGTACTGGTATATACTCACGAACCGTTACAAAACCGTCTCAACAATATAGTACACATTGATTCTGACCGAACAAAATTGGTATTATCGGAACCTTTACTAATAATTGTTTTTATGATTTTCGAACTATGTGAAACACTTGTCGATATCCTTTTAGGTATATTATAATGTTTTTTATTCAATATTATCATTGGATCGCTATATTGAATGCCGGTGACGTCCCAATACCATAATAAATCGAACCAAGATCAAATTCCTGCCGTATCAATCGGAAGAATTCCACCTGTTAAAGAATAATGTGTTTAGATTGTTATAAGGCCGGAGGGTGTGGGGGCGCCACCCCCGCCAGCTCAGATGCTATAGCGCCCCGGGGCGCTATCCCACTACACCGTCGGCGCTAACTAGGGGCGCCAAAGAGGGCTCACCAAGATGGTAACAAGCAGACAAGCGCGTGGACAGAGGCACATTTAAACTTTTGACCGTTTCAAACGGTCATATTTAAAAAAAAAAAAAATTTCCTTTTTTTATAAATTAATATTATAAATACCCACATTCCTTTCACTTTTTTTTATCTCATTCCTCTCACCTTCTGATCACTTTTTATACCATTCCCTTCATTTTTTTAAATATTCTCAACAATGTTTCCAAACAACCCATGGGACCCGACCAATCTGTTTTGGCAAAATATGCAAAACAACGAGCAAGGGGACCGCTATCACCGAGACCCGTGTACGGGTGAGCTTGGATATTATCCAATGCCACCAACCACCCCTACTTCTCCTCATCCCACCGCTCAACCGATGCCCCCATTTTTCGGGTATTATTCTCAACCCCCATTTTTTCCCTCAAACATACCCCAAAACATACACGAAACCCAAGCCACAACTGAAACCGAATCCATTCCCGAAACCCAACTCGAATCCTCTTCTAAAAAAAAGAAGTCATAAAAAGAAGGATGAGGCTGAAAAACATACTTCTAAGAAGGACGAAATTTGGTCGCCTAAGGAAGAGTTCGAGTTGGCAAAAGCATGGCTCGACGTATCGGAGGACGAGATTGTTGGTAAATTTTACATACTTTTATAAACATATAGTTTTGTAAATTTATTTTTTAATTCAAACTTATGGTTTTGTAAATAAATTTTTTATAGGAAACGACCAAGACATAAAGGTATTTTGGGGTCGTATACGTGAAAAGTTTTTCGCCGCAATGGGTCTTGGCGAATATCGAACCGCCGACTCTTTTTCGGGAAAGTGGGGTGCTATGAGGACGAAGGTTAGCAACTTGAACAACATATATACTAATCTCGTCAACAGTAGTCGAAGGAAAAGATGTCATGACACAAGCCCACAACGACTATAGGATGTGTCATTGGCATATGTTTACGTGGTAACCACATGGGAGCTTCTTCGCAAATCTCCAAAGTGGCATCTTGTACCAGCGTTCGACTCACCCCGCCCTAGATCCAAACGATCCAAATCGACATCCTCCACCGAACCATTTGGGTCCGATGCTCGTATAGTAATTAATCTAAACGACGATGCTGACGAATTTGAAGAACCAGAAGAGCTGTCTCGCCCAACTGGTAGGGATAAAAGTAAGGTCAAGGCACGTGGAAAGTCTACTACAACGACATCAGATGGCCCGTCAAAGTTGAGCGACTTCGAGGCAAGTCTCAACAAAATAATCTCCATTAGGAAAAAAGACCAACAAATGAGGATGGAGAAACAAATCCAAAAAGACGTGGACTTTCTCGCAAAGGATTTGTCAAATCTAGCAGAGGAGGACCGAGTCATTTTAGAGGCTCGTAAGGCACAAATTCGGGCAAAATATATGTAGTTTTTTTTCTAGTTTGTTGTGTTTTTTTTAGTATGTTGTCTTTTTTTTTTGTTATTTCTTGTATTATTTTTACTGAATTTGTAGTGTATTTTTTTTTAATGAAATTATGTTTTTTTTTTCTAGTTAATTAAAGTTGCCCTTTAATTTAAAAAATTAAATATTTAAATAAATAAATAATTAGGTAATTATGATTGGGGCTACATCCACACCCTGTAAATTAAAGGTGGGCATGATAAAGCCACAAGGGTGACATGCCATTGACGTGAAGCTTAGGTGGACTGATAAAACCTCTTGGGGGCTCCAACCACACCCTCTAGCCTATAGCTTATTATGAAATTAAAGATGTTAAAAATATAATAAGTAGTCCTTCTCAATTTACCAGAACCACGTATAATTTCCGCACGTGTCCCAATAAATAGTTCTTTTCAATTTACCAGAACCACATATAATTTCCGTCGGTGTCTCATTTTCATATACGTTCTCTTTTTTTTTACAGAAAATTTGGATTATTGGCGGACTCCTATAGAGTATAATCGTATCATCAGCAGAACCACCCGATCACATCCATTTCCACTAGACAATGATGTCTATAACCAAGTTAGGAGAAAACTAAATAAATCTTGAAAAACCCCCTTATGGGAATCGAACCAAGACCTAATACTCAATAAGTTTTATCTCACCCCAAAATACCACTAGACCATAATGCCATAGGCTCATATATGTTCTCTACATTACATTAATGTGATATATATTGAAGACAAATACCTAAACAAGTTTAAATGATTTTTGTATTACTTCTATTTTATAAATTGATCAGGCAAACGCATATTCGAACATAGATGCCGTGAATTGAAACAACACAATCTCTTAATGGAGACACGACTTTGGTTCATTGATAACTCCTTCGAGAAAGTTTAATAATTGAGAAATTGACCTTCAAAGGTGAGTTAAACGTGAACGCTTAGAATTTGTATAACAATTTTACGTCTACCAAAATATAATAAAAAGTTAATTACGCAAATATTCCTCGGGGAAGGATCCACTAAAAAATGGATTTTGTCTAAGTAGCCTAAGAAGGATTGTGATGATGACATGTGACACTCCTAATAAGTAGGAATGAAGGGCATTTTGGTCCTTTTAAATAGGAGTGAAAATGACATGTGGCAACCCTTTTGTTTTTTAAAAATACAACAAAAAAATCTAGTACAAAAAATCTAGTACAAAAAAATCTAGCACACAAAAATCTAGTACAAAAGAATATAGCACAAAAAATGTAGTACAAAAAAATATAGCACAAAAAAATCTAGTAAAAAAAATATAGCACGAAAAAATTTAGCAAAAAAATGTAGTACAAAAAAATCCAGCAGAAAAAATTAAGAAAAAAAATTTAAGACAGAAAAATTCAGCACAAAAAATTTGGCCCAAAAATATAGTACAAAAATCCAGCACAAAAAATGTTATACAACATAGAAATACAACATATTTTAGTGGGTTTTTTTAGTTTTCATATTTTATATAGCAAAATGGTACTCAAATTAAAGATAAAAAAACGCTCGATTTTATGGTGAAATTTTTATGAAAAAATAATGTCATATAAAAAAGTTATGAATGTTTAAAAAATGGGGGTGGAATATGCATGTGCCTTGCATGTGGAGAGAGAAAATCCATAAATAGGATTTTCCCAAGATACCCTTGCACTCCTCCTTTTTCCTACACTTTCATCTTAACCATTGATTTGAAAAATGAATGGTTAAGATTCATTCTCATCCTACTTAGGCAAAATAAACTTTTTATTTGATCTTACCCCAATATTCCTATTGGTCCTACGCTCAAATCTTTGGGATTTTAGTTTAAGAAAGTATAGATAAGAACGAAAATATAAATTTTGACAAAAATAAATATTAACTTTTAGCCTTCGCAAAATTTGACATGTCCACAAGTAATTAGCCGCGAATAATTACTGAAGGCTAAGTTAAGACGGGGGATAAAAAGCGGGGCTTAATTCCTAGATGTTGGCTAAAAGTGCTGGCTAAATTCTAGCATCCAACAAAACTTAGATCAGGCTTTATGTTAGGGTTTCAAATCAAGTTTTATCATAAAACGCAATAGTAGACTCTTATTAAAATATGTGGAAACTGAGAAGAAAAAACCCATTCACAAGCTAAACCATGTATTAACTGGTTCGCGAATATCGCCTCTAAAAGGTTGAAACACTATCATAATGTTGGAGTCTAGTCGGAATACTTGCAAATCACAAGCACAATCTCTACCACATTCTACTCGTGTTGATCGTTCCACACCAAACGAAACCAACTGAACCAACTCAGGTTTGGTGAAGTGAACCAACTCGGGTTTGATGAGGAAACAGATTTCAGTAAGTTTTGTTTTCGTTTTAATATATTAAACTGATTTGTTAACTGGGGTAGGGGTTGGGTGCAATTGGCAAGACTATTGAAGTTAAGGTGTTGCTCTTCTTGAAGTCAATGGTTCGAGCACCGCCGAAAAATTTGGTGTAACATAAGCCTATTAAAAATAAAATTAAAAAGATAAAGATGTTAAATATTGTTTAGATATAAAGTCACAATTGCCTATTCAAACAGGTTCAGGGTGAGGGACCATTCCTGCCATATTATCAAAGTTTATATGTTTTAAGTCTAAAGTGAATAACTGAAGGAAGCTGGAGGACTAAAAGTATCAAATTGGAACCGGGTTTGTTAAAGTCTGTTAGGGCTTGCAATTTGGGGCTATATAACCAATCAACTGATCACAATCATATTCATTCGATTCAATTGTATTTTTATTCGTTTTTCCTTTCAGTTTTTCAATTCGTTGTATTTCATTTCAATCTGTGATGACGAATTAGTTCGGTGGGGTTGTGTTGATTGTTGATTGTTCTTTGTTTTGATTTCTTTGGTGTTAATTTCAACACTTGGTATCAGAGCCTGGTTCTGGCTCATTCAAAGAAGTCGTTCGATTGATCAAGATCGGTGAGGACCGTTTCGGGTTCTCGAATGCTATGATTGGTCAAATAGTCACTTTGTAATATGCGGAATCCATTTAAAGTGATGAAAAACAAAAGAATACACTGATGAACAATCGTTTCTATTGATTTGAAGAAGTTACAGGGCCGTGAAACGATTTTGGCAGTGGTTCGCTTCAGTTGCCAAAACTTACAAATGAATGACCCAACACCCCTATTTATAGACAACTCCCAGTCGTCCGAAACCACTAGGGACGAGTTGGCCAACTCGTACGAAAGGACATTATGGCCCTCTCGCACGAAAGGCTCTTTCGTGCGAAAGGGTCATTTACATTAAAACCCAACCTTTTCGATACGAAATACAATCTAATCTATACAATTCAATACATAAGAAAACTAGACTCGATACGTGACGAAGGCTGCAGATATATGCATTCACAGACTCCCCCTTGGATGTAGCCGCAGTCACCACGTATAGTCTTTTTCAAGCTCTACCGTATCGTCCTCTCTTCTTCTGTCTCTGCTCCCCTTTTCTCTTTTCTAGCTTCTCTCTTCTTTCAAATCTTCCTTTCGACATCCACCACTGTCGAGTCTGCACACAAGTGTCGAAGAACTTTTTCATTCTGAATATCTTCCTTTCTTCACTTGGTATTGGAGTCTGATCGATCTCGAACGGTTGCTTGGGCATCCTTAAACTTGCTCGATGAGTAGCCTCAGCAATCTTCTTGTTGATTCGTTCTATCTGTCGTTATTTTTTCAGAAACTGTATTCTTTCTATATCCCTCCAATTAGACTTCTATTAGTGCCCCGAGTTGATGTCCTTTTCAAAACATACGTTGATCAACTTTCGAAATTGTAATGCTTGTTCCTTACTTCAGGTAAGAACCATATCTTTTTTAAGAACAGGCATTCAATATCCTTTTTCGAAGAATTAACCAACCACATTGGATTAAGTATGTGTATTCCTCTCCACATCCAAGTTTCTTCATTGCGTAAAGAGATAACCGCTTCACATGTCTTTGGATTAAGTATGTGTATTCCTCTCCACATCCAAGTTTCTTCATTGCGTAAAGAGATAACCGCTTCACATGTCTTTGGATCATAGTATCACCCTTTGAATTCTTTGTAGAAATCTTGTTCCATCTCCTTTAGTGGCATGTTCTTCATACAGCGCGGTCTCTTTATGTGAAGAGTAATATCTTTCTCACCAGTTACAGGGTCAATCTTCACAATTCTCTTCGGGTAATGAGGTTTCTAATCAGGAAAACCTATTGATGCTTGATGTCTGATAACTCCCCGAAGTCTTGCTTCGTGAAGTCGTACCTCAGGACCCCATAAGCATTGTTGAATGTTCTTTGTCTGGACAAGTTCTTCAATGTCCCACCATGGTAAAGTCTTTAGGTCCTTCAGATACTTGAAGTATTGAACCCCAAACTCCCTCTTGATCGCGTATACTTTCAGGTCTTCAAGATAACCCTAAGATAGAATATCGGCCAATGATTGATCTGGATGTCGAGTGAAGAATTTGAGTGGTCATTTGAACTTTCTTTCATTTGACTCCGGTTTGAACCACTACTTTCATTCTTCTCTAAGTTTTTTCTCTCGTCATCGTCTTAGGGATACCTTCATCATGTATTTTTTCTTCTACCCTCCTTCGAAGCTCATCTTCGTTATGTGTTGAGAATAATTCAGCAAACGTCGGAAAGTCCTATGAATCTTTACCAGAATAACAAAAAGGCTCATAATTGTCGGACTCAGAATCATCCTCCACGACGACGTTGTCAAAATCATTCGCTTCATCTAGGTTCTTGAAAACATAATCATCAACTTCGTTAGGATTCAACTTCTCTAAATCATCTTCTAAATCAGATTTGAAATTTTCATCAGAAATACCAAATTTCTCAAGCATTTCTTCACGACTATAGTTATGAACATACTCACCCTCTTCAACGTCGTGACATAGATAGATCACCTTCGGTGTATTAGCTGGAGTTGGAACTGAGTTGATTGGAAAAGCCTCAGTGAAAATTCCAACCGATTCTTCATCGTGTGTAGCACCAGAATCCTTGAACAACTTCGTTGAGCACAACATTACCAACTTCTAGATTTGTAACTTTCTCATTCAATGCTTGAACTTCATTCTTCAAAACAGCATTCTCTACTTCTAAATTTTTCAACTTTTCATCTGAAGCAACTTTCTCTTTCTCAAGCTTCGAAACTCTAACTTCCACAGCTTTTGTTCTGCCATCATCAAAGAATGGCATATCAGGTATATCTTCTAATTTCACCGGTCCAGAACCAAGCGAAATGTCACCAAAACTTTGATTGAACTCTGCAGAGTGTTGTGAATGTCTTGGTGTTGATGCTTTCTTTGTTGTAGAACCAGGTTCTTGAACTTTTTGATGTTGTTGCGAAGGAGTTTGATGAACTTATTCAGTTTGAATATGAATCGATTGTTGTATTGGAGATCTTGGTGGAGTTTTAATCGGTATTTCAATATGTTATGCTGTTGAAGTTTCAACTCTTTCAGTTTCACGTTGAATCGGCTCGCCAGCTATTGTGACTTTAACGGTTTTCACCGTACTCTGGTGAGCTTTCTTTTTATTAGGATAATTAACTGGTTGAGACATTCTTTTTAGCCTCCCTTGTCCTTTCTTTATCTTTTGAACTTCAGCACCCGACGGTTCATAAGTTGCATCCTCTTCATTACTGTCTTTACGTTTCTTGGATGCTTTCTCTTGTTTCTTTCTCCATTTCGCCATCAGATCTCCTTTAGTTGGCGCAATCTTTGTTACAGGAATATCATTTTCTGTTGAGCTACTAACACTCTCTACTATTCCTTCAACATTTACACCACCAATGTTCACATCGCCTTGAACATTTTCACCAACTTTTTAGTATGTGCAAACGCTAAATCTTCAATTTCTTGCGTTGTATTGACCCTAGACGTACCCGCATCACCAGTTTCTATATTTTCATTAACATTTTGAACTTCGTCATCAATAGGCTCATCAACAAGTTGCCTTTGAACTGGTTTTTGCTTCGGTGTAGCACGTCTCCTTCTTTTCTTTTTAGCATCCTTAATGAACCACTTAGACCTTTTGTTTTAAAATAATTCCATCTTTTCGTCTTTGTTTCCTGAATCACTGTCATCATGTTGCCATTTGTTCTCTAACGGAGCTATATAGTTTGGCTTTTCAATTGCTGCAAACTTTCTTCATGATGGTGGAAGTGCTTTCTTCATCTTGTACACTTAAAGTCGTTCAAGTGTTGCATTTGTCATGTGGTTAAGGATCAGCTCGACTTTATCGTTCTTTTCCAGATTCTCAATCTTGTCATCCAATAACATCTACATGAATCTTGGATACTGTAGAAACTTCTCGTCCGTTGTATTCGCTTCATGTGCTCAAAAAATAACTTGCGAAATGTTGTTTGGCCGATTCAGGATCAATGAAGTGATTATGCACATGATATAGTCGACAGAAACATCATAACCACCTTTTCTATGCCCTAAAGCATGAACCAATGAATGAATTAAGAACTTGTAGGGAAATGAAAGATTCTGCTTGTTGTACTGAGGATCGTTGACAAACCCCGTGTATCCCATTCTGAACCATAAACCCTTACATAAGTGTTTAGGATCGTAATCGATCACTAGCTCTGCGGTGATTTTGGTTTAACGTGACGCACCCGTTAAACCGAACCGTAATCGTTCACGTAATCGTAAATAAACGTTGTTTTATTGCAAATGAACATAAACCGGGTAGAGTTTCCACACAATCAAAGCACGAAACACTCATAATCGACTCGACATGATGTAAACGAGAGTGTTCTTGAAGATCTGACAATTGAAGAACTTGACAGTTGAAGAGCTTATGAAGAACTTGCAGAACTGTCTTGAATGTCTGTGTCAATATTGGAAGACTGGTTGTTTGACAATAAGCTTCCACCATAGTACATATTCACATTGTGTTGAAGATTTGAGTTATTCATTTTATTCTACTTTCGTAACTCTAACTCATGAGCTTCAATCTTTTGAATCAGAGTATGTAAACTCATCGTACCAAATTCTGGATGATTCTTGAGAATCATAATGTATGTAGACCAATCATCTTCATTTGGTACTGCATCAACAAGCTTGTCAATTATCTCCTCTTGATCTTTTGTTATTCCAAATCTTTTCAACTCGATTAAAAGGTGAGAATAGCACTCTATCATTTGCCTGATATTTTCTCCTTTCAAACTACTAAAAAGATCAAATCACCTTTTTAACAATGATTTCTTACTTTTCATCATTTTTGCTCCACCTTCATATTTTCTTTTCAAAGCTTCCTAGATTAAGTACAATGTGTCTGAAGGTTGAAGTAACGAAAATATGTCACACCTCACCGAATACTGAAGATATGTGATCATTTTTACCTCATGCATATATCCAACTCTTTCAATTTCATTCAAATCCCTAATCGTCTTATTGTTACCATGATCATCCTTTGGCAGTTTATATTCACTGTATAACAAAAGCCAGCTATCAAATGCATATGCTTTGACCCAATTTTCAAAACGCTCTTTCCACCCATTGTAGTCTTCTATGTTCATCAACTTTGGTGGTTTTTGATGTGTTCCAAAAGCGTTGTCAGTTCTTAAACTCTCAGATCTAGCATTTGTTGCTGTTCTTGGTGCGGATGTTGATGCGGATGTAAGAGCATCATAAAACTCATTATAAAACTCTGACTCCATGATCATAAACTTTGAATTTCTCGAAAAGTACCTGAAAAAGTCAACAAATGATCAAACCAAACTTTTGAAACGAAAGAGAAAAACTGCTTTCGTGCAGAGGGAATGCCTCTCGTGCGAATGGTCAAGTTTGAATTTGCTAGCAAAGACTGAGCTCTTTCGTGCGAAAGGGATAAATCCTTTTCGTGCGAATGGGACAAATTTATAAAGAAACAGATTTTTAACACTTTCATCTGAATGGGAATGCTGATTCGTACGAATGCGTCTCGGACGAGTAGCCCAGTTGCACGAAACTCAAGTTGTGTTTTCCATGGTTTTTTCAAGATTTTTCAATGAATTAGTTTGAATTTTGATCTGATTTTTCAAGGATTGATTAGATCATGTTTTCGCACGTTATACTAAAAAATCAGAAAAAAATTGTCGATGAATTTAGCTTAAATTTTGAGTTTTAAGTAGAAAGAATAGGAGTAGAAGAGATATGATGAGAAAGATGATGAAATCTGATCAAATTATGATCGATTTTGTTGGTATCTTGTGCTATCAGTCGGTGAAACCGGTCTCCAAGCTCTGATACCACTTGTGAGGACCGTTTCGGGTTCTCCAATGCTCCGACCGGTCAAATAGTCACTTTGTAATGTGTGGAATCCATTCAAAGTGATGACAAACACAAGAATACACTGATGAACAACCATTTCTATTGATTTGAAGAAATTACAGAGCGGTGAAACTATTTTGGTAGAGCTTCGCTTCAGTTGCCAACACCCCTATTTATAGACAACTCCCAGTCATCCGAAACCACCAGGGACGAGTGGGCCAACTAGTACAAAAGGACATTATGGCCCTCTCTCACGAAAGACTTTTTCTTATGAAAGGGTCATTTACATTAAAACCCGACCTTTTCGATACGAAAACAATCTAATCTATACAATTCAATACATAACAAAACTAGACTCGATACGTGACGAATGCTTCAGACATATGCATTCACAAGATCATTGATCAAGGGAAGAAGACAGGCATTGTGTCAACCAAGTTAGAATTGGAGAAATTTGATGGAAAGAATGATTTCAACCTAAGGAGACTGAGATGAGGGCTATGTTGGTTCATAATGGAGTTGTAGATGCATTGAAGGGCGAAGATAATCTTCTTGTTGGTCTCACTGATAAGGAAAAGAAGGAGATGATGGAGAAGGCACATAGTGCAATCATCTTGTGTCTAGGTGATCGAGTCTTGAGAGAGGTTTCAAAAGAAACCACTGCTGCAGGGGTATGGATAAAACTGGAAGGATTGTACATGATAAAATCTTTAGCCAACAGATTGTATCTAAAGAAGAGGTTGTACAACTTTCAAATGAGTCCAGGGAAGACCATTACAGATCACACAGATGAGTTTAACGAACTCATTCTGGATCTTGAGAATATTGAACTAACCCTAGAAGCTGAAGATCAAGCCATGATATTCTTGACTTCTTTACCACAAACTTTTCAGCACTTTGTAGACACTTTAATGTATGGAAGGTATACATTGTCCATGGAAGAAGTGTTGGCTACCTTAAATTCGAAAGAATTGAAGAAAAGATCAGATCCTAAAGAAGAAGGTGGAGAAGGGTTGGTAGTGAGGGGCAGGACAGAGAAAAGATTTAATAAGCAGCCAAGAAACTCATCAAGATCAAATTCCAGGTCCAAGAAGAGATGTTTTGTTTATAATTCAGAAAAACACTTCAAAAGAGATTGTCCTGAATGGAACAAAACGGAAGGGGACTTTGGTGGCATAAAAGGGCAAAATAATCATATTACTCAAGAAGATGTCTATTCTTCTGATGGATTTGAAAGTGCAGATGTCTTGATGGTAATGTCATGTGATGAGATCACTGGAAAATGGGTGATGGACTCAGGTGGATCATTCCACATGACACTTGTAAAATAGTACTTTAGAAGTATTGATTATGGTTATGTCAAGTTGGGAGATGACAAATCATGTGCCATTAAAGGAACTGGGACTGTGGTGTTTAAAATGACAAGTGGTATGGAGTTGAACTCAAAGGAGTAAGGTACATTCCTGATTTAAAGAGGAGTTTATTGTCTTTGGGAACCTTTGAAAAGGAAGGGTATCATGTCAGTCTAAAGAATGGAAAAGCTAGAGTTATTAATGGGTCTATGGTGGTATTATCCAGATCAAGGAAGGATAATAACATCTATATACTTGATGGCACATTGGTAAAGGGTGAAAATTGCAATGTTGAACAAGAAGAGTTGAGTGAAACAACATTATGGCACAGAAGGCTTGGTCACATTAGTGATCAAGGGCTGCAAGAATTAAAGAAGCAACAAGTGATCAATTTTAGTGTCAAGGGTGTTGGTTTCTGTGAAAATTGTATAATGGGGAAGGCTCACAGAGTCAAGTTCACCAAAGGCAAGCACAAGACCAGAGGTACACTTGACTATGTTCATGCGGATTTGTGGGCTCTAATTAAGATTCTATCCCTTGGTGGTGCCGGGTATTTTCTGTTCTTAGTTGATGATTTTTCAAGGAGGGTATGGGTCTTTGTGTTAAAACATAAGCATGAAGCTTTTAAAAGTTTTAAAGACCGGAAAACATTGATTGAAAATCAAACTGGGAAGAAAGTTAAAAGACTGAGAATAGATAATGGTCTTTAATTATGTTCAAATGAAATCAATGAACATTGTAAGAGACATGGTATAGGAAGACACTTGACTGTACCAGGTACTCCTCAACAAAATGGATTATTTGAGAGGATGAATAGAACTTTGTTAAACAAAGTAAGATGCATGTTAATAAGTGCAGGGATGCCTACCATCAATAGCAATTGAATGTAAGACACCTATGGAAGTCTTGACAGGTGAGAAGACAGACTATAGCAATCTCAAAATATTTGGTTCATTGGCTTATGCCCACATAAGCCAAGGCAAATTAGAACCAAGGGCTATAAGGTGTGTCATATTGGGGTATGCTAATGGTACAAAGGGGTACAGGGTATGGAAAATGGATGGTGATGGTCCTAAAGCATTTGTAAGCAGAGATATAGTAGCTTTCAGGGAGGACATATTGTATAAGGACTTAATTGGTGAAAAGGCAGTTAAGACTAAGTATGTTGACCATGGTATATAAATGGAGGTGGAGCCTATGAAGGATCAGCATGAGGTTCAACCATCTATGGGAAATGAGGGCGGAAATTCAAGTTCTGAAGGAAGTCAAAATGAGGTGGAGCCTATGTAGGATCAGCATGACGTTCAACCATCTATGGGAAATGAGGGTGGAAATTCAAGTTCTGAAGGAAGTCAAAATATAAGTCCTTAAGATTATTGTTTGGCTAGAGATAAAACAAGAATGCAGATTGTGAAGCCATTAAAATTCAGAGAAAATGAAGATATCTCTGTAATGGTCTTTATGGTTGCAGAGAATGAAAGTATCTTTAAGCCCCTTACTTATGAAGAGGCAATCAAGATAGAAGAAAATAAAAATGGAAGAGGGCAACAACAACCATGCCTTAAAATAGGCTACACTCCAACGTAAACAAACTGACATAATCAAAACCTACCACTTTGACTTAGTGATGGGTATAATAACTGGTTCCAAACCCGAACCGGTAGAACCGACCCGTACTCTGTTCCAGTTCCAACCCGATGTATAGAAGAACCGGTTTCGGGTTCAAAATACCCGGCGGTTCTTACCCGGTTCCATATTTCTTGATAATAAACGGGTCGTACCCGGTTCCTACCCGTACCTTGTTAGTACCCATACCCGGTTCTTCCAGTACCCGGTTCCACTGTACCCGGTAATAAGTTACCGCTAGAACCGGTTACTAGCCGTTAGAATCGATTCTTGGAGGTTGCAAAAAACATTAAATGCCAAATGTGACCGATGGAACTGGTTACTATCCATTGGACCCGGTTACTAGCCGTTGGAACCGGTTATTGTAAATTGTTTTCAATTTTCATTTGTTTAACTCACCAATCCTCATCTTCTTCTTGTATCATTTTCTTCTACTTCTTGACATACTTTTCTATAATGTCTTCAAAGAACTCTAAAACCACAAATTCCCATCCGTCAATAATGTTCCTCAAGCTCAAACCGCTCCATATGTTGTTGGAACATTATCACATAGTCGCAATATGGAAGTATGGTGCAATTGGCACTTGGTCAAAATGAGTGACAGTTCGCAAAAGGCCCAATTTTCCTAAAGGATCATTCGGATGCCGTTGACCGTGTTCAACATAAATCGAGTCTAGAAGACGAAGTAGACTTAGAGCACAAGATTATTGATGAAGAGGAGGAAGACGAAGTAGAGACTAATGATTCCAAAGATGATTGTACGGAAGTGCCCGTACCAAAGCGTAACGCATGTGAAAGTGCCGCACCCGACATAAGCAAAAGGCCAAGGAAATAAATCGGTTCATGTAGAACCTGTTACTGTTGCAAATTTTGAACCGTTTTTTTTTTTTTTTTAATTCTGGGAACCGGTTAGTGTTATATGTTTGTTTAAGTACTTAATGTGATTTCTTAATGTGATTTATTTTTTTAGAACCGGTTACTAAAACACACCATATATTTATTTCAAACGGTTACATCATAACTAAACAAACATAACACACCAAGCATAACTAAACACACCATATATTTATTTCAAACCGGTCCCGGATCCTTCACCCTTTTCATTTTTCGCCTTGGTCACGGGGCAATGGCGGTCGATGTGTTTCTTTAGCGTCGAGTTGGCGGCCGCTTTCATGAACTTTCCACAACCTTTGCACCTAGCCATCTCATGGTCATCGGTCATCAAACACAAATCGAAATGCTTCCAAATTGACGGGTTTTGTTTGGTTTCCAAGACCATAACAACCTCGTCATTGCATGCCATTGTATCTTCGAAAATATGAAATCAAATGTTGAAGTGTTGAATGTTTGTAGTAGTAAGGAAAGGGAATGGGGAAGATGGGGTATATATACAAAAAAAACGAATTTTATATTATATTATCGGTTTCCAACAGTATTATATCCGTTGGAACCGATTCCAACAGTAAGTGGCAGGTTTTTGGTTTGAAAAACCCGACAGAACCGGTTCCAAACAGTACTCGGAACCGGGTCCAGAGTACCCATAACTGGTTACATCGGTTCTAATTTTATTGACGACTACCCGGGTTCAACCCGGAACCGGTTCTTCAGAGAACCCGGTTCCCCTAACTAGTATCAGTACCCGGGTACGGGTAGGAACCGGTTCCGAGTATTAATAATACCCGATTATGCCCATCTCTCCTTTGACTCACCCTAAAATCTCCTATTCAACAGGAAATATTTGACTCAGCAAACACATGTCATATGACTTATTCTAGTGACCTTTTAACCCTTGAAACATAAATACCCAAGTGCTTTAATCTTCAAATCTAGTTTTCAACATGCTCGTGAACCTTTGAAGAGAAGCTTATTCCATGCATTCAACTAAGTAAACTCAAAACAATATAAAATGCGAACCAACGAACCGAACCCGTGACCTGATAAATAAACGATTAATTCCAACAATCACCTCCTTAATCATTTATTCATACCATGACTCATAGTAATGCCGGCTCCTCCTCAATCAAATTCGCTTCTTCATTTTTCAACTTCGGACACTCATTGTTATAATGACCATATTCTCCGCACTTATAACATTTCACGTGACTTTTATCCCAGAACCACTCGTTACCATCTCGACCTCTCCCGGACCCACGGTCTCTTCCCCGGCCATGCCCAAAGTTATCTCGGCTAGAGCTTCCAACGCCACAATGCTTACACCCGTGCGGTTTTTCATGACTAGCCAACAACAACCCACCTTGAATGTCCTCCGTTTTCTCAGTGGCTTTCAAGCACTCCTCATACGCTTTCAACCTACCAACGCTTCATCGAATAACATAGACTCTAAGTCGAAACATTGTTCAATAGACGCAACATTTTGGAAAAACGGTTTGGGCATTGAATCAAGCAATCGTTTCACCAAGTTGACTTCTTCGAGTTCATAGCCAAGACTTCTTACCTTCGAGGCTAACCCGCTCAGTTTCACCACGAACTCATCAACCGTTTCGCCTTCCTTCATTCGCGAACTCTCAAGCTCCCTTCTTAATGTTGCAAGGTGAGCCGCTCTCACCCGATCTACACCCAAGTACCGTGTCTACAGTCCGTCCCACACTTGCTTGGGATTGGTGTAGCTAGCCATTTGCAATACCATCTCCTCCAGGATAACTTGAAACAAGAAGGCCAAAGCTTGTTTCGATTTTTTCTGATCTGGCTCTTCACCTATATTCCTTGCTTCGACGGTCTCCCATAAACCGTGAACATCCATTATCACCTTCACTTTGACAGCCCATACCGGATAGTTTGTTGCGGTCAAAACCGGATATTGGTACGTCATCGAACTACCTTCTTTCACTGGTACTAATTCCATTTTCCTTTCTTTGACAGCTTCGACTCCTTTTCCGATCAAACCCGTTCAAGAGCTCTATTCACCTGATCAAGAAAACAAGCAACCGCTTTTACCGTTTTCTTTAACCCGCTAAACGAACAAAATCCAAAACCAACTGTTTTGGCGGATCTTTCACGTTCGTTTTTCATGCACATCTGTCGGTTAGACCCTTATCACGATCAGGATGATCAAGAGTGGAAGCTGCTGTCGTGACACTTCAACTTTTGATCAGATTCAAAATCATAGCCCCTTCAAAATGAACGAAGCTCTAATACCAAATGTTGGTTTCAGGCCTGCTCTTGCTTTATTCACTCTTCTCTATACATTAATAAAAAAGAACATGTCTGTGTGAGAACTGGGATTTTTCAAAAGAAAGGAAACTGTATATATGCTGGTTACATTTTATTCAACATCAACCATGCCTTTAAATAGGTTACACTCCAACGTAAACAAACCGACTTAATCAAAACTACCACTTTGACTCACCCTAAAATCTCATATTCAATAGGAGTTATTTGACTCAACCAACACATGTCATATGACTTATTCTAGTGACCATTTAACCGATGAAACATAAATACCCATGTGCTTTAATCTTCAAATCCAGCCTTGCAACATGCTCGTGAACCTTTGAAGAGAAGCTTATTCCATGCAATCTAGTAAGTAAACTCAAAACAATATAAAATGCTAACTAACGAACCAAACCCGTGACCCGATAAATAAACGATTAATTCCAACAACCTTGTGCGTCCATGATGGCTTCCATCATTACTACCTAGGAGTTGTAACTAGTTGAAGAGAGTTTTGCGCACTGAAAAGATACATCACTGTGCTCTCGGACTTGGATCACCGCGCCGCCTGCGCTGGTTTGAACAATGTCTCCACCTGACATGTTCTTTACCTTAAAACACTGCTCTGCTTTACTTCAACGGGTTACGACCTGGTGCTCTGATACCAATTTGTTGGTATACAGGGGCGCAGCTTCCTTGGGTCGGGAGCCTCCCCCCCCCCCCCCCCTCCAGCACGAACTTTTTGACGCGTAGTGTTATGAACAGTACCTTCGTATAAAATTTTTTAGGTATATACGTTTTCGACCCCCCACCCCACCCCCCGGAATTGGGAAAAATCGACCCCCCCAAGCTTCGCCAATGTTGGTATACAATCCAGGGCCGGCCCAAGGGTAAGCCAAATGAGGCTTGGGACTTGGGCCACCAAAACTATAGGGCCTCGACAATTGATGAAAACACAGTCCATTAATAAAAGATTTAGGGTGTGGATTATCAATAGATTGATGGTTGGTAGTGTAGTGGTTTTGTGTATGTATGGATATTGGTGAGACCTGGGTTCGAATCCCTGGTTCAGCATTTTTTTTCCTTGTTTTTAAATTTTAACACAATCTTTCAAATAATTACACTTAGGCCCTTCAAGTTTAACTTTCAATTACATACATTTTTTTTTGGGAAAAAGGCCACAAGATTTTACTTCGCCTTAGAGCACCAAAATGGTTGAGCCGGCCCTGATACAATCGATAATCAAAGCGTAAACTCACAACACAATGATTTTGTGATCGAACCAAATCACGACTCTTTTCGGGTTTTTTTATTGCTTTCAAAACTGGATGCTATTACAGGGACTACAATGGTCCTTTAAATAACCAAAAATAAACTGAAAAGAAAGTAAAGTATTATGACTCGAAATACAGAAAGGAAACAAACGAAATTCAAAAATAATAATATATGCAAGAGCTTGTTACAGCTAATGCAAGGCTGGGACACTGTTTGGGCTGTGAACCGGATCAAACAATTACTGGGTCATCATAGGTTTGGATTCAAATCTCACACGACAGGATTTAAAAGAAATACGCCTTTCAAAAAATGTACCTTTAATCGTTTGCATTTAATAAGAGAAAAAAATTTAACAATAACAAATAAATACCATTTATGATTTTGTCATGTTAGATTTCTATAATTAATTTATGCTATTTTTTTTTTTTTTTTTAAGTTGTAAGCTCTTTTCTTTATTTTTTTTTTCCTGTTATTGTAAACAATATTATTCCAAATTAGCAAATTACAAACAAGTGGCAGGTAAACGGACAACAAGCTGCGCCGCAACCCCCTTTTGAATTGCAAAACCAATCCTACTAAAGACGAAACGACCCTTAAAGGTTGAGAGATTACTATTCACAACCTGTTGGACCCTGTTTAGAAATTCCACAGCCTCTTGGGCTAGGGAACCAAATGTATCAAAAGCGAATGGGATAAACACATGTTGATTCTCTAAACAAGCCTTCTCGTGTTTAGCGACTTTGCTTGATTCCGCTTTCAACGCAGCTTGGCCAGCAGCAAACCCATTATCCCTGAGCCCAACAAGAGGGGACACTCCTGTAAGGTCCACACAAGCGTGTTTTCCCCTGGCCCACCCAAACACAAGAATATCACCTGGTCGAAGAGTAGACCTCCCATCAAGCGGATCCGTCAGAAAGTTCACCGAAGCCTCCTTTTTCGACGAAATCCCCGCCCGCTTTAAAACATCAAACAGAATATCCCTTACCAAATCATGTCTGTATTTAAAACCAGGCAACTCCTTACAATGCACCGCATTGTAAGGAATTATGCTATTAAATCTATTAATGAATTATGCACCACACGTTGCAGCTGAAGCTCAAGTATAAAATCAGTCTACATCTTCCACAATTTTCCATCATCTTCTTCTTCTACAATGAAGTATCCAAGTGTTGAAATCATATCAGATTGCTTCATCAAACCAAAATTCTTTTCAGAGGAAGCCAAAAAACCAACTTACTTATCCCCATGGGATCTTGCCATGATGTCTACACATTACATTCAAAAGGGTCTCCTCTACCCCTTGCCAGATAATCAAGATTTCTCCATAACCACCTTCTTGGACGACCTCAAAGACTCGCTTTCCGCCACACTTACTCATTTCCACCCACTCGCGGCCCGTTTAGCAACCATAAAACTACAAAATCCACCTTCTTTCGCCGTCTTTATTAACCCAGACAACAGCCCTGGAGCAAGATTCATACATTCATCCATTAACTTGACAGTGGCTGATATCCTTACACCAAAGGATGTCCCTTCGATTGTTCATTCGTTTTTTGATCATCATAAAGCTATCAGTCACGACGGACACAAACTGCCGTTGTTGTCTGTTCAAGTGACCAAGCTTATTGATGGAATATTTATTGCTTTCTCGGCAAACCATATGGTGGTTGATGGATCTTCGTTTTGGCATTTTTTTAACTCGTGGTCGGAAGTGTTCCGATCCAAAAGGGAACATGATCTTTTGGATGGAATCTCACGTCCTCCGGCTCTCCAAAGATGGGTTCCAGAAGGATGTCACAAGATGATCACACTACCGTTTACTAGTGAAGATCAGTTCATTGACAGACCGAAACGTTCGTTGTTAAGAGAACGAATCTTTCATTTTTCGACGGGTTCGCTCTCAAAACTTAAAGCCAAAGTGAACTATGAGTGCAACACCACCAAGATTTCCACGTTACAGGCACTCTGCGCCATTGTGTGGAGATGTGTGACGCGTGCTCGGCGTTTACCGCGAGAACAAGAAACCGGTTGCCGGATGGCTGCGGACAACAGGAAGAGGCTGTCTCCGCCTTTACCGGAAACTTACTTTGGTAATGATCTTGGCGTTTTGAGTTAGAAAAAAATGGCTTATTATTATTATTTTTTTTAAATATCCTTTTACTTTTTTGTATTTTTAATTAAGAAATTATTCTAGCGAACCATAATCTACCATATGACATCCTCTTCTGCACCGGCGCAACTAATTTCAATCATGGCGCATGCTGCGATGCATTCTCATCTGTCTTCATCTCTTGAAGAACACAATTTGACTTGACAATGCAACTTGGTGGTTAGCGCACCCCAGTGAAGCAACAAGAATCTGTTGTCTCAATTTCAGAAAGGTGGTGAAGAATTTTGCGCATTGGAAAATTGGCGACGCTTGACCCTCCGTTTTTTCCGAGACCGGGGGCGAAAACGTATATACCTAAAAAATTCTATACGAAGTTACTGTTCATAACACTACGCATTGAAAAGTTCGGGGGGCGGGCCCCTCCCGCCCCAAGTAAGCTGCGCCCCGCATGGGAATGGATATGTTAGGCTACTCGGTGTAGTTGATGGAGGATAGGTCTTCACGTCAACGCCATGTAGGATGGGTGTGAGGATGGGACAAAGATGATGCATCTAAGGAAATGTTGGATGGGCCTAAAATATATATGTATATGTTGTATGTATACGTGTGTGTGAGAAGAAGATGCACAAATTTTTGTCCTTTACCTCCCGTCTCTATCGTCCTATCCCTGACGTTCACGACGACGACGAGCCACTCGGGATGGTGTTTGGGAGCGTCGCCGGGCCTGGACGACCTCACACCGAGTGGCCTTAATTACATCAGAGAAAATACACTGTGCCAAGGGACATGTGTCAACCACCGGAAAATTAGTAAAAAAAGAGTAATTGCATATTTCATTCTTTATTCATATATGATATTGCATGTTTTATTCTTTAATTTCACTAATTACACTAGATATCCTTTATTTAAAACTTTTGCACCCATACTATCCTTTGTATTAACTCTCATCCATAAATAGAATTAAGTAAATTATTGAAATTTAGTGTAGTTATTGAAACTAAAGAACACAACATGCAATATCATGTATTACTAAAAGATATAATCTACTTAGTAAAAAAATTAAATTAAAGTTCAATGTCATTATGCCACCCTTAAACCATTAAGATGGTCATTGTGGCGGTTTTCCTTTTATTTAATGTTTGCTATTTTGTTATCATATAAAATTCATCCTCTCCGTGTTTACCAAATTCCAGGTAATTCTCTTCATTCAGTGCGAGCAATAGCAACGGCTGGACAGTTGCAGGATCACAGTATTGGGTGGGCGGCATGGCGGTTGCACCAAGCAGTGGTGAACCATAATGATAAGGTGATCAGAGAATTTATTGATTCGTGGCTAAGAAACCCGTTTGTTTATATTGTATCGCGGTTTTTTGATCCCAATTAAATACATATTGGAAGCTCCCCAAGATTTGATATGTATGGAAATAAATTCGGATTGGGTGAAGGATTAGCGGTTCTCAGTGGGTATGCTAATAAGTTTGACGGGAAGGTGACAGTGTATCCGGGACGGGAGGGTGGTGGAAGCATGGATTTGGAAATCTGCCTAATGCCAGACAACATGCAGGCTCTTGAATCTGATGAAGAGTTCATGAGCATTGTTACTTGTTAATGGAGAACTTGTCATATGAAACCCTATGAACTCACGCAATAAAATGTTTATGGAATAAAATGTTTGTGTATTAAGTCATACAATAAAATGTTTTGTATCCAAGTCATGTAATACTAATAAAACTTTTCCGTGTAATGATATTTTGTAATAAAACGACAAATTATTATTATTAATATTTTGAAAGGTTAATGGTACTTCTCCACCTTACACCAATGATCCTAAAATATTCCTTTTATCTAGGTTTAAATCTGCCTTCCCTCTAATACACACGAGGTGGTTTCTCCCGCGCGTTGCGGCGGTACGTTATCATGGGTATTCAATCAGTATCGGTTAGGTTCGTTCTAGTATTGGTACAATACATGCACTCGGTACAGAAATTAACACATATTTTACAGTTAGGTTCATTATAGTGAAACCGGAAACCATAAAAATGAATATAGGTACATGTACCAATGTTGTTCGGTTGGCCACGTCAGTTGTCGAAAGCAAAAACAATAAAGATAAGTACCGGTACAGATACCGATGTTCGGTCGGTTTCGATTTAGTTGACTACGGTAGTGACACAAAATTCATTACCAAACAAAACCATACAAATGAGTACATGTACCAATGTTTGGTACGCCATAGGAGAAATAGGAGAAATACGATGTCATTTTATCAAAAAGAAGACACAATATAAATAAATACTGGAATGATACATATATTTTTGGTCGGTTTCGGTTCTTATTTGGTACGATAGCGACACAATATCCATTTTCGATAACATTTATATTGGAATGTTGAAAAATACAATCGGTTTCGGTTTAGTGCTATAGCAACACAGTAAACGTTTTCAATAAATTTATTTCGCAATGTTGAAAAAATAAACGTAAAACGTAAATTATTAGAAAAATGATCAAAATATTTGATAAATAAAATATTATTAGAAAAATTGAAACAATTATTTAATAAATCAAATTCACTATTCATGAAGACTCTATTTTAAATGTATATCAAGATATCATATGAAAGTCAAATTAAATAAAACTAAATGGGTTTAAAGCGTATATTTTTGTATGTATATACCGATATTGGTTCAGATAATGCTAATACTGTTATCGACGTGGTTCGGTCGGTGTTGGTTCCGTTCATCATGGAACCGTGTGACACTATACAGCACATGATACCAAAAAAACCTATATTTCAATCACAACCGTGTTTTTAATAAAATTAATACAGAAACGTTGAGAAAAAATCAAACGCAATTTCCTATTTAGCTTTTCTTAAACAAAAGAATGCAAGTAATCAGAGAAAAATAAAATTATTTAAAAGCTAAACAGGTTAAAAGGGTATATTATATATGGTAATAGGATAAAGTAAATTATTTATTATAATAATTAGTTATACTAATATACTAATAATAAATATAATAGAAAAACTAATGTTAAATAATAAAATATACTAAAATGTTTCCAGTCTAGTCTACTGTTCATGAGAAGTTCTAATTAATATAGATAATTTCTTATTTAGCTTTTCTTAAACAAAAGAATGCAAGTAATCAGAGAAAAATAAAATTATTTAAAAGTTAAACGGGTTAAAAGGGTATATCATATATAGTAACTAGTTTTTGAGGACCCGCACGTTGCTGTGGATCCATAATAGCATACGTATTTTATGTAAATCATATGGATCATCCGAATATAACACGTAAAAAGTTAATTGCCTATACTTATAAAATTAGTATGTATAAAATGTGAGAGTATATCAAACAAAGAAGAAACACTTAGAACTATGAGTACTTGTAGATAAAGTTGCGTAAGTATTTTTTTTTTAAACTATTAGGTAGCGTTTGGTACGTGGGAATGGAAGACGTAATGGAATCGACCATTACGATGGAATGAAAAAAGACACGTTTGGTTGGTCGATCGAATGGATACAAGCATTACCTAGGCCATTCCATTCCATCTAAATCCTTCACCAACTAATTCCCGTGTCCCCCCCTTCTTTTTTTTTTTATTCCGTCCGCAATGGTTATGCTATTTCTCTATTTTGCCCCTTCCTTAGCTATTTTCCCTCCTCTAAAATTGACCCGTGATTTCATCTCCTGTAAACAAGGAAGAGATCAGTATCAAGAATATATTGCCGCTCAATACGTCTCGTCCAACTCTGCTCGGAATCGGCGCTCGGAATCGGCGATCTATATTTCTCTGGTAAGGTTCTCTATGTTATCTTCTTTCTTTTGATTCTTTCATGGCTGTATTGTGTCAGTTTATTAATGCTTTCACATGCTATCTTGAATTCTGTGTATTATAGCTATCTTTATGTTTCACATGCTATCTCTATGTAGGGTTACTTTTGTGCTTGCTATCTTGAATTATGTGCAATTTAGTTTAACATATTACATTCGTTTTTTTTTTTCCTTGCAATCTTATGTTTTCTTTAACTTGGAAATTCACTTTTAATCTACATTATCTTTTATTAAGAAGAGTACTGTCATCTTTAAATTCATAATAGAGCTTTTACCCATGTTGAAACATATGTGGCATTTAATTAATAAGTAGCAATTCAATATGCATATTAAAACAAATCATTCTTTGTAATTCAACATGAAGTTATATAATTAGCACTGTGAACATTAATTTGCCTGCAGTTAGCAAGCTTTTATTGGTTCTAGTGGTAAACTCTTAATTTGCTTGACCCGTTTGACCGATAAAATACATACATTGAGTAATTAAATAAATTCAACTTAATAATTTTGTTTTCCTTAGGTCTCGGATTTTTGCTGAAGTTATGTCTAGACTTAAGCTGAATCGACCAAAAAAACAAAAGAAATTAGCTGCATTTTGCGCGTTGTGGCTTCATGTACTAAACATGATTACTTGGTATGTTCAAGCGGTTCAAAAAGTTATTAGTATACGTTTAAATATGCGTCCAACTTGACCTCGCTACACGATGTTCTACCCTGAAAGAAAAGAATATATGCATAGATTAGTGTATGAAAGTGACACCACGTGTCTTCATCAACTAAGAATGAATAGGGCAACTTTCATGACACTGTGTAATTTGTTGGAGAGAGATGGAAAGTTGAAGGCTTCTAAGTATCTCCAATTAGATGAACAAGTTGCAATTTTCCTATACGTTTTGGCACATCATGTGAAGAATCGAGTGGTGAAGTTTCATTTTCACCGTTCAGGGGAGACTATTAGTAAACATTTCAACAATGTGTTAAATGCTGTTATACGATTGGAAAATGGATTGTTTAAGAAGCCGGAGCCAATATTAGAAACTTCAACAGATGAAAGATGGAAATGGTTCAAGGGATGTTTAGGGGCAATAGATGGGACACATATAAGTGTGCAAGTATCAAAGGAAGACAAACCAAGATACCGTAATCGAAAAGGAGAAATAACAACTAACGTACTTGCTGCTTGCACACCTGACATGCAATTCATTTATGTATTACCAGGCTGGGAAGGATCTGCTGCTGATGGTAGAATACTTCGTAGTGCTATGATTCGAGAGAATGGATTGCAAGTGCCTAAAGGTAACTACTATCTTGTTGATGCCGGGTACACTAATGGAGAGGGATTTCTTGCACCATTCCGAGGTCAAAGATATCATCTAAATACTTGGCTAAATGGACAAAGACCAGAAAAGCCCGAAGAGTATTTCAACATGAAGCACTCAGCAGCAAGAAATGTCATCGAACGATGTTTTGGCGTTTTGAAGAAAAGATGGGCAATACTTAGAAGCCCATCTTTCTATCCGATCAGAACACAAAATAAAATTATATTTGCATGTTGTCTTATGCATAACTTTATTCGAAGAGAAATGCCATATGATCCTTTTGATGATGATGATGATGAATTTATTGACACAAATAATGATGCCGATGACGAAGATCTTGGCTCAAATGTGGAACATATTACAACGGTCGGGACCTCGAATGAATGGACAAACTTTAGACAAAACTTGGCAATATCTATGTTTAATGCGTGGACATCTAGACATCATTGATTTGTTAGATTGTTATGTTTTTAGTTATGTTATTTTGCTTATGTTTGTTAAATGTTTTTTTTTTAGAATAAATTTGAATGTTTTTATGTGTTTGTTATCTTATCTTTGTTATTTACACAACATTTGAATATTACATTGATTTTTTTTGTGAAGATATGGAATCACAACTTGATTCTGAAAGGGGTCCAGGAAAAAATAAAAAAAAATGGAATGAAAATGAAGATGAGAAGCTTGTTGCAGCCATGCTTGATGTTCTAAATTCAGGTGGTAATTACAAATCAGATAATGGGTTTAAACCTGGTTTCTTTAGTGCGGTGGAGCGACAACTTGCAATATCTCTTCCCGAAGCTGGCATAAAAGCAAAGCCACATATAGAATCGCGTGTAAAAACAATGAAGAGCGATTGGTCTGCCATACATGATATGTTGGCATGGAACAATACAAGTGGTTTTGGTTGGGATTACAATAATGACATGCTTGATGCTCCCCAACCTGTTTGGCAAGCTTATATACAGGTAATGTGTAATCATTTATGATTGTAGCCCTTTTATAATAGGTGTTTGTACATATTATTTTTATAGCTCGTTAACTTTGATCATGATGATATGGCTTGTTAGGTGCATAAAAATGCTGCAAAATGGAGAGCAAAGAAATTTCCTCATTACTGGGACTTGTGTAATGTATTTGGTAAGGATCGCGCAAATGGAAGAGATGCCCAAACAGCTGCGGATATTATATCTGATATAAACCGAGAAGAACCGGAGGCTACTGAAGAAGGATTAGATGATATTGATGTTAATCAACCAATAAACATCCCTTCATATGATGCTTCTAGAGAAGAGTCAAGCACACAGCGAAAGAGAAGAAGGCGCAACAGTTGGGATCCTCTAATGAACAGTCTGAAAGAGTCTGCTGAAATAATCGGTGCAGAGATTAGGGGGGCTTCAAATACTTTTAATAGAGTTTTTGGAACAGAGAGCAATAGAGAGGAACTTCGGAACAACCTTTTTGCGGAGATGAATAAAGTTACGGGTTTAACTACTCGTGAGTGTGACAAGGCGGTATGTAAGCTTGCACAAAATGAGGAGTTAATGGTAGTCTTTTTTAAGGTTGATGAAGACCGCAAACTTGGATGGGTAAAGAACATGCTTGAAGATACCGTTTGACGTGATACACAACGACTTTTGGAACATTATTAATTTTTTTTTGTTTGCAAATTTTGGATGATTTTTTTTTTCATTTGGCAGACATTGGATGATTTTTGTATTTTTCTTTTTGGATGATTTTTTTATTTGGCAGATATTAGATGATTTTTATATTTTTCTAGTTGGAATCCGTTAAATAATTTTTGAGTTTTGTTAGTTAAATATATCCTACTTTTCATAATATAGTTATAAATTTTAATTCAAAAAATTAGCGAACCTGGTAGATTTTCTTTTTTTAAGACATGGGTATTTTTGTCATTTATAATGAACTGCATTCCATTGATTCGTCATTTTTTTGCCTACCAAACAACACAAAGTAATGTATCATTCCATTCCCATAAGGTAACCAAACTAAACAATGGAACGGTAATGAGCCATTTCATTCCCTTGCCCATTCCATTCCTTCACCCATTCCATTCCCCCGTCCATTCCATTACCCCATACCAAACAGACCCTTAAAAACGAAAACAAAGAAAAGTTATACTTTTAGAACGTGTCATATCTAAAACTTTAAAAGAGTTAATTACTGTTTTCGTCCATGTGATTTGTCAAAAATCACTATTTCAGTCAATTAGTTTAAAAATTGCGATTTCAATCCCCGTGGTTTCACTTTCGTAACCATTTCAGTCCACCTAGTAACCATTTCAGTCCTTGTACTTACATAATAAATTGATTGAAATGGTTACGAAAGTGAAACCACAGGGACTGAAATGGTTATGAAAGTGAAACCACAGGGAGTGAAATCGCAATTTTTAAACTAATGGATGGAAATAGTGATTTTTGACAAAACACAGGGACGAAAACAGTAATTAACTCACTTTAAAATAACTATTAATATTTTTATAACATTAAGTAATAATAATTAATAATTAATAACAAAATACAAATAAACAAATAACATGCATGAAATATTTAGTATATAGCCCCTCTGAAACCAACAAATATATTCTATATATTTTTATACTCTTTTAGGGGCTTGTGTTTGATGGCCCAAATATGCTTCACCAACTTGTAAACTAACACTACTTGTGCATTATTAAGTTGTAAAAAAATAAACAGTAAAACTAACTCACAAAGCAAATTTATAAATTAATATAGAGGAAATAGGATAAAGTAAATTATTTATTATAATAATTAGTTATACTAATAATAAATATAATAAAAAACTAATATTAAATAATAAAATATACTAAAATGTTTCTAGTCTACTATTCATGAGAAGTTCTAATTAATATAGACTAGCGATTTCCCCCGCGCTTTGCAGCAGGAATTCAGTTGGTATATGTTCGGTTCGTTACGGTACCGACACTCGCTTTATTAATTGAAAGAGAAAACCTTACATCAATCGAAACCAATGATAAAGAATATCAATACCGGTACGGATTTTGTTCTGTTGATATCGATTTGGTTGGTTTGCATTCTACGTTTATTCTTTTCAACATTGCCGTATAAACTTTATTGTAAAAGCTATTGTGCCGCTATCGTCCCAATCCGAATCGAAACCAACTAAACAATATTTGTATCGGTAATGATATTTATTTTTATTGTTTTTGCTTTCGATAAACTAAGATACTATCGCTACCATACCGTACCAAACTGGACAACATCAGCATCACTATGTATTAATATATATGGTTTTGTTTGATAACAAATATTGTGTCGCTATCATGTGAACCGAATGAACAACGTGGGTTTAATATCGGTATTTATTTTTATTGTTTTTTTCTTTCGATAAACTAACATCGTATCGCTAGCGTACCATATCAAACAACATAGGTACTGAGACTTGTATTTATTTTATGGTTTCAAAACGTTTTCATTTATACAACTTTGTGTGTGACGATAGTTGAATATCAGCACCAGTAGCTTGACAATTTGAACCACTTGTTACCGTTCGAACAACATCAGTGTCGGTATCGGTGTCCATTTTCGGTCGATGGCAAACAGGTGTTGATTTCTAAACCAAGTGCATGAATTCTACCGGTACTTTAATGAACCGAATCGATACCGATCCAATGCCCACGGTAACGTACCGTCACAACGCACAGGCAAATAACATGGAATGTTAAAAAAATATAGATGCAAGTTTAGAATTTTTTTTAAAGTTAACGAACGTAAGTTTATATAAAATAATCAAACTGAATGCTAAATAAAATACTACTAATAAAATAAAAAAATACAAATACCTAAAAATGATCAATTATCATTTATTAGTACTAATAAAAAAACAAATACCATTTATTACTAAAAAAACAAATTAATAATAGATAAAATATTAATAAAAAATAAAAAAACAATTATTAAATAAAAAGCAATCACTATTCATGGCCAATTTCTATTCATATATATAATATAATATGTCTCTCCTAAATAAGCTAGTCCCAAATTAATGATTATTTTATTACACATAAAAGATTAAATTCATAATATTTAAATAAGGGTTCTAACTACACCCATCTACTATTGTTTTATAATAAAATCCGACTATTTCACTAATTAATCCTTTATATTTGATTTGATTTGAATTGAACTAGTTGATTTTCCGCCTGCGCGTTGCAGCGGGGACCCAATGACTGCAAAACGCGTGTCAGTGACGGTAAGCAGATACCGAATATCAAAACATAAATTAAAATGTCGTAAAAAGGATAGTCACTCCGTCCTAAAAAAACGATTTTAGATAACCTAATATATAATAATAGGACCCACACGTCCTACACGTTGGAAATTCGGTTGTTTTCAGTTCAGTTATTACGGTGCTAACACGTTAAAATATGGATGAGCTCGGTACCGGTAACGGTACCGAAAGTACCGATCCGGAAAATCATTGAAATTAAGTACCGGCACCGAAAATTCTCGGTACAATACGGTATGGTATTTGAAGATAAAAATCAATAAATACAGATATGGTGCTAGACCGGTGTCGAACCGAAAGTAACGATTCTGAAAACGCCAAAAGGTGGGTACCAAATTGGTACCGAAAATGATTTGGTATAGTAAATTTGGTACCGATACGATACCGGTTTGATTATAGGATTTGATACGATTTGCTCATCAATAATCTAAATATCCAAGTTAATTTTACATGCTACAATTCATTCATTACAGAAAAGACAAAAAATAAAGCAAAATAAGTTGTTGTGTATATAAAACCTCATTCAGACGAAATACAGTTTATTTACTGTGTGGATGAAAAGTAATATAAACGGTGCAATTACTTGCATTGCTACGGGATTTGATGAGCTCGGTACGAACCGGTACGGAAAATAACGTAACCGAAATCCCCAAAAGTGGGTACCGGTACCGAATATAACTAGTACGGTACGGATCGGTACCGGTACCGGTACTGGTACAGCACCAGCATTTGAGGGTAAAAACAGATGAATACCGGTGTCAAACCGGTACCGAAAATACACCCAGTTTGGTAAATTCGATACCGATACAAGTACCCGATACCAGCTCATTCATTAGTGATGTTACTATCCATTAAATTCAATTTTTATGTTCATTCAATTATACTATCCATTAAATTCAATTTTTATTACTATGTTCATTCAATTATGTTGAGTGTTCATTAAGTTCTCTTTTTAATATATAGAACAATTAGATTGATATGCTTTTGTTTGTTTATTCATTTAATACTAACTAGTATGACTCCCCCGCACTTTGGGGCGAGAATTTAGTCGGTATCAGTTCGGTTCGTTACGATATCAGAACTCGCTACAATACTTGAAAGGAAAACATTACATCCATCAAAAACAATAAAAACGAATATCGATATCAGTACCAATGTTCTTAAGTTGATATCAGTCTGATTCTTTTGTATTCTGTGTTTATTTTATTTTATTTTATTTTATTTTAACATTGCGATATATATCTTATTTTTTAAATGGATACTGTGTTGGTATCGTATCAGACCAAATCGAAACTGATTGAACAACATCTGTATCGGTACCAGTATTTATATATTATTTTTGCTTTCGATAAACTGACACTGTATCACTAACATATTGTATCAAACTGAACCGAACAATATCACTATCGATATGCATTAATTTTTATATTTTCTTTTGATAACGGATACTTTGATCATGTCATAAAAGTTATATTAGAAAAAATATATGTTTAAAATCAATTAAAGAAATAAAACACTAAAATAATAAATACTTAGAAATATTGTAAAAACTCTAAAACTACTGTTCATCAACACTTTATATTAATATGTATAACTAGTTTTTTTTATATCGCGCGTTGCGGCAAAACCGAGCAAATGATAATGTAAAACAAACGTGATTTGAAAATAAAACATATTGTTTAGAAAGTCAAACCATTATAGCGATTTAGTTTATCATGGTACCGTTTTATGATACCAAATAAATACTTTACTTTGAGTACAACTTCGTTTTTAACAAAACTTATAACGGAATGTCAGGGAAAAAAATTAAGCACAACTATGTACTTAAGTTTTTAGGAAAACGTTATAAACGAAAATTATTAAAGAAGTATCAAATTAATTGATAAATTAATATATGCTAAAAAAGATAAAAAATAATTATTAGAAAAAAGGTAAAGGAAATTTATGTTTTAAAAAAAATGAAAAATATGTTATTAAAAGTAAATATAATAACAAAATATTATAATATATAAAATAATAGAATAATAAAAAACTATATATTATTATAAAAATAAAGTTACTATTCATCATCCCTCGTCAACAATATATATACTAATGGGATTCTCCTGCGCTAGGCGGCAGGATTTGACCGGTATCAGTTCAGGTCATTGTAGTCTCGACACTCGCTGTAGCAACTGATATAGAAAACCCAAAAAATAAATTCATGAGATTCCGAGAACCATATCCATATATGCTTTACATCAATCAAAAACTATAATAATGAATACAATTCCAGTTACAATATCGAAACCGGTACCGATGTTCGGTGAGAATCGGTTCAGTTCGTCACAGTACCGGCACTCGTATAGCCATGATAACAAAAAGACTCCATTGTGAATACAAATATTAATCGGATTATTGAGGGGGAAAAGTAAACACACCTACGTATTCATCTATATCAAAAAGTTAATGGATGCAAGTTATAAGAGAAAAATTAAATGGGTTAAAGGCATATATAGAATATCTTACTGGTTCCAATATTACAGTTACTAATACTGATGTTCAGTCAAAATCGGTTCCAGTCAAAATCGGTTCCAATAATACTGATTCGAGTACCTAAGTCGTTCTGTCGAAATCGGTTTGGTTCATCACAATACCAACACTTATATTGCTTACAATATTAAAAATACCATAGCATAAGAAAAACGATGTTTCCAGTAAAACTTATACCAGAATCAGTTTATTTGTTTTTTATATTCAAGAAGTAATTTTAACAATGTGAATATCAAATAAAACTACATCTGAAAGTCTTACGTAAATATATTTTACATATCTCCTTTAAATAAAATAGTTTTTTTAAGTTTAATAAATATATTGTTGGATGGAATTTTTTCACCATGTAAATTTTGAGTAAATACTATTGTTTTGTTTTTAGTTACATCTTGAGTGAACACTGTTCAACGATCAAGAGTTCAAATTAATATGTATAATATATATATATATAGTAACATTTATTTTTTAGAACATAATTTAACAATAAATGTTATGTTTTTACTTTTTATTCTTTATCTTATAAAAATATTTAAATTTGTTTTCCTCGCGTTAATTTAATATTATTATTCATATATTTAACAAATCGATTAAAACAAATAAAGTTATATATATATATATATATATATATATATATATATAAGGATCCGTTAGAATCACCCTTTATTGTGATAACCGCGAGAACCAGTGTGAACACAAATAGTAATACCTAAAAAATTCTAAAAATATATAAAAAATACCCAAAAAAATTTTTTTACTATTTTTTTGGAAAAATCGCTATATTTCGTCAATAATAAAAAAATTCAAAAAAAAAAAATTTCGAGTAACAGTTATCCATGCACATGTGCATATGTATCATTTCTTTGACAAATTCCGTAATTCATTACAAATATTAGACAATTGCAGTTTCATTTACACTACCACGTGTAATACACTATTTTTTACGTTAACAATATTAGAAATGCACATGTGCATCTATATGTATCAACATGAAATAAGGTGTTTTGGTACACTACTTTGAATACACATTCTCTTTCATCTATCATTCCATCCATAATACACAAACATGCACATGTGCATTTTTGTCATTTCTTTGAAAAATTCCGTAATTCATTACAAATATTAGACAATTGCACTTTCATTTACACTATCATATGTAATACACTACTTTTTACATTACCAATATTAGAAGTGCACATGTGCATCTATATGTATCAACATGAAATAAGGTGTTTTGGTACACTACTTTGAATACACTTTCCCTTTCATCTATCATACAGTCCATAATACACTATCATTACCTCCTACCATCTATAATTCAATACCATTACCTCCTACCATCCATAATACAATAACGTTACCAATATTTTCACTTTATTACATGTATATAAACATCATTTATACCATCCAATCAACATATTACATCATAAATTGACAACTATAACCAAACCATCAACCACTAGATATAACTAACCAGAAAACATGTATATGGGCCTACTTCTCCATTCAAAATCACAAACTTTTTGTACCAACACACGTTATATTATGGTTATACTTAAGGATGACATTTTGAATATTGATAATGTAAAAAGTAGTGTATTACTGATAGTATTGTAAATTAAAGTGCAATTGTCTATTACTGATAATGTATTACGGAATTTGTCGAAGTAATGATATATATGCACATGTGCATAGATAACTGTTACTAAATTTTATTTTATTTTATTTTATTTTTTGTAACGAAATATAGCGATTTTAAAAAAAAAAATTAAAAAAATTGAGTGCTTTTTTATTTTTTTAGATTTTATTTTGTGTTCATATTGGTTCTCGCGGTTCTCAAATGAACCTTACGCTATATAGGTATATATATAGTGAAAGTGTAAAGTACAATATCCCTTAACGTACAATACGTACGATATTATGAAATCGCATGTAATATAAAAAGCATGTTGGAAATCGCATGTTGGTATTTTTGATAAAATCGCGTGTTGGTTTTTTTGTAGCAATTTCGCATGTTGGTAAATATGATGAAATCGCATGTTGGTGTATAAAGCAATTTTGCATGTTGGTTTTTCAGCACAGATCGCATGTTTAAAAGTGAATTCTGATGTGTGTAAAATTCAATATATAAATTACATCAAATGAGGCATAAAACTAACACTTTTTTTAATACTAATGTTGGAAAAGTGTGCTTTTGTCTTCCTTTTGTATTTTCAGGATAAAATGAGCATAAATGAACAAAAGAAACAAATATGCAGCAAAATCTAACATAATTACAAGAAAAGGAATAAACGTGGCATGCCCGACCCCTCAATAGCATCTTCACAAGCAAAAACAAGAGATCGGAAGGCTGAACACGCCCCGTGCCCAGCAGACACGGGGGCGAACTCAGGTGTCTGCAGAAAAGACAAAGTTGTAGAAGCTTCTATTTCCAAACACGGGGGCGTGCCCAGCTCAACACGGTCGTGGTCAACGCTAAGATTCGCAGAATCTAAGCAAATCTTGATAGTACAGATACGCTTCTACACACGGGGCCGTGCCCAGCGGACACGGGGGCGTGTGGAGCTAATACAGACAAACTGCAATTAATGAAGAAAGAGAAAGTGGATGGACACGGGGCCGTGCCAACCGGAAACGGGGCCGTGTCCGGGCTTCTATGCAGGGTATAAATAGGAGTGCTTGGTTCACTTCAAAGGCATCCCTTGACAAACCACCTCTCTCCCACTTCTCCCACACTCCACCACCATCACAACACCCACATCCACCACCACCACCATCATCCATCATCCATCTTAGAGTGTGTGTAGTAGTCTCGGGATCCAAGATTGATAGTAAGAGTTCTTGACAATCAAAGGCCATGTTTGCCTAAGTCTCTTACATCACTTGGTGAAGACAAGCATTTAGTGTAATACTTTTGTTTTTAATCTTTTCGCACTTTTTATTTGGTTTTATGTTAATGACTTTAATAACTAGTTTCTTATTTGAAGGTGAAACTTCCTTATCATTTATCCGTGGTGCCTTGGCGTTGTTTTACTGTCTATATAAATAAAAGATTTACACCATTCATATCTCTACGGTCTATATAGAGATATGTTGGCTACCTGGTCGGGGGTTAAGGGAATGGTTGCGTAAGGTCCTTGCCTTGTTCAGTGTATAGATCCTGCAAGGACCTAGGTCAAGCTTACTAGGACCTCCTTCAATACCCACTAGTATTCGATGGCGGGGGTGCGAATAGCTTGATCCTCTCATATGTAAACTACTATTAATACATTAACCCGGCTACTTGGGATTGTATCCCTGCTGACTCAAACCACTTAGCCGAGGGTAACGTCACCTTCAAAAGAGGGGCCTACCACATTACGCGTTAATAACTTAATTAATTATCTTTCAATATTCCAACCCCTTAGGATTGTATCCTTGCTGACTCAAACTACTGGGTTGAGGGTAACGTCACCTTCAAAAGAGGGGCCTACTACTATAACTAAGATAATCTCTTAAAAAGTGCAAAAGTGTGGAAAACATCAAAGGTTACACTAAAGGCGAGTTGGATCCAAGTGATTCATCTTGTCTATCTGTTTTTATTGTATTTTTATTTTCAGCATTTTTAGTTTTTATTTTCATGTTTAAACCTTTTTTCCAAAATTTTGATTTGATTAGACGTTGAGGATAAACTGGTATTAAAAGCTCTTGTGTCCTTGGATGACCTCGGTATCTTACCAATGCTATACTACACTCACGATGGGTGCAATTATCCATATGTGTGTTTAGTGTTTGTAAAATATCGTGTTTTATAAATTTAAAACTTGACTAAAGTGTTAAAAAATGGCTAAAAATATATATAAAATTATATAACGCTACACACGAATCATGTTTTTGGCGCCGTTGCCGGGGACACAAGGATTTTAATAAAGTTAGGAATCAATGGCCTAATCTTTTTTCTTATTTTTCTGTTTTTTTTTTTTAGGATTTTTCTTAAATTTTCAGCTTCTGCAGAGCTCAGCACGGGCCGTGCCCGCTGAACACGCCCCGTGCCCAATCTTTGGTACTGGCAATCCTGTTTTAAGTCAGACAGTAGCTGAACACGGGGCCATGCCCAATAAACACGCCCCGTACCCAAGTATCAGATACTGAAAACAAAACCGTAAGATCCCGACGGTTGCTAATTTCTGACACAAACATGAGCGATACTGATTTTTTTTCCTTCCGCTCCTCTTATGGTACGTGGTGTCAAATATGTGGCGGAACTCATGAAGATTTAAAATGTTATTTTTTAAATTACACTCCCCACTGTATAGACCCATCGTTTTCCTGTAACCTTAAGAGGGGCGAGAGTAAAAATAATCCTTATCTCTCCCTAGAATGCTCACAATCATCTATCCTAAATGAAATGATTCTTGAAGAATGATTTCAAATGGAAGATCTAATTCTTAATTGGATAAAAGAGCTTGAGATGGACATAACTAATTCATCTCAAGACAACGCCCAAGAAGAATTATTGAGATCGCATTCGGATATAAACAACAACGTCGCTCCCGAAATCACCTCTAACTCTTGCGAAGACTTGAGCGATAGTCGTCCCTGTGTCGATTGTGTCGTGAAGGACTCCCCATCGACTTCCGTCGATGCATACATAGACCTGAGCGATTCGACATACACCTTCTTTAACGAGAGCCCGGATAAGGGTTGAACTTGTCCACCTACATTTAGCATAGGAATCACCCTTTCCGATAACCTCTTGCGTTCATGTCTAAAACTAGGGCAACTAAGGTATCTCAGGCACTTCGGTGTTGTTCCGACCAGTAAGGAACCACCTGATCCAGATAAATTCCTTAAAAATAGACAAAACTTCATAAACAGCTTCTAGACAGGGGGCCATGTCCAGGTCAGCACGCCCCCGTGTCCACCAAAAGATTCTCGTCTGACTTTCGGTCAGAATACGGACAAAAAGTGTCAGAATCTCGTCTGCACAAGGGGCCGTGTCCAGCCGAACACGGGGCCGTGTCCAGCGTGCTGTCGTTTTCTATAAATGCAGCAAGAATCCTGCACATTTGGACCATTCCAAAGATAGAGATTTTGTGGGATCTTCACACATACCATACTAGGTATATTCTAAAGAAGGTTCTCAACAACCATCTTGTCTTTTCTACTTATGTCCATTGCGTTCTTCTTTATTCTCTCCTCAAACCCTCCATTAAAGCTTAAAACCTCTATGTTTTCAAGCTTTATTGTGATATTTGTTATGTTTTTATTCAAGGGATCTTGTCAAAAATAAGTTTTACAACATTGTTTTAAGTTATTTATGTCACACCCCTTTCTGCGGCGGAAGCACGAGGTGTGATCATGAAAGGTTCTCATTGCATACGAAAGGTAAACATACTACATGCTCATAAAATAACTTCAAAATGCCAAACATTACATAACCGAAAATATGGTTTAAGTGTTTACATCACAAGACAACATTTTGTCTGATAAGTTTACAACTTTATTCAAAGATAAACAAAAGCGACATCCAAGAGCATGAGTAAAACCGCGCGCACATCCACTAGTTACCTGAAATACATGTGAGTTTTGGAAAAACGTCAACATAATGTTGGTGTGAATTCATGCAATTTTCGTATTTCACGTTTGTATACTATGTATGAAAACATAATTTGTATCTTGCATAAATCAAGTCTTTTGTGTACACCACGTACTCATGTATAAATCAAGTATTTCTGTATGTATCAAGTGTTAATGGGTTGCAAAGCCATTAACATGTGACACGACATAGGAATTCACCAAACCATAGGCATTTTTCTAGTAGTCGGTTCACGACTGAGACACAAAAACACTACTCGGTTCTAGTGGTGACCAAGAGTGGGGCTGCCCTGAAACCCATTAGATCTAACCTTTTGTTCTGCGGTCTTAGTATGCACACGATTAATGGTGCTTATGGTACCCTATTCGTGACACGATTTCTTGTATCATTCCTCAATTCTTGTATCCATCATACCATTTGTAAACATTGTAATATTTGTAATATGTATTTCACCCCCGAAGTTATAAAACTGCAAACAGTTAAAAGAAAAGGGGGAGCATGAACTCACAACTTTGCGTTCCTTGCGTCGTAAACTTCACCGGATTTGCTTAATTAACGTCGTGACCTATACGTGTTTTCTTAACGTTAGTCACTAGACTTGTATCGTACAAGTACAAGTCACTGTCTTTTATGTATATGTTTTCTTGTGTTAAAAATAATTCATATTTTTAACTAAGTGTCTTACTTATATTATTTTCTCAAAAATACATATAAGTTTCTTGTATTTTGCACTTTGCACCCGAGTTATGTATCTTGTATGTTGTATGTGTATTTTTGTTACAAAAATTATGGCGAGGTTTATATTCGAAAAGCATAGTTTAGAACATACTAGCAAACATTTGTCTAGAAAATATTTACTAAGTGTTAGAATTTTCAGAAAAATTCGCCATAGTCTCCTTTGTAAATGGAGGTGTCCATGCTAAGTAGCATATCATTTTCTTTACATATAACACGTAAGATCGTTCTCAAATAATCAACCCGACATTCTAACATGCAAGATACTACTTTTGTCGTTTCAGTTTTAATATATATAAAACTGGACTGTTTTCGGACATTGTAATAAAATGGTTAACTTATTCCAAAAATTCCCAAATTTTTACAAAACGTCTTATATGGTCCAGATATTATTGTGTAAAAATTTCGGGGTCCAGTTCATTAACAATATTTTATAAGAATTTATTTCCCAGACTGCAATCAGATTTGTCGCTTTCTGATTGCAGTTTACGAATTTATTCAACTAAAATTTATCGTAAGCCCGTTTTACGAAATTCCAGTTGGAGGGTCACACTGACATCAGTGATCATCTACGGTATAAATTTCAGGGGCTGGTTCTACCCCGGTTTCAAGTTATGATGAAAAATATAACACATGTTTTTTGCAGTAAAAATGCAGCTTGAGCTGCTGTCCAAAAATAGCCCTTTAAAAATAGTAAACGACTTCGAAAAATTATGATTCCAGTGCCATTTGCTTCGTTTTTCGAAAATACATAATTTAGGCTTCAGAAAATCAGTTTTTCGATTTAATATGGTCTGTTTACAGCCATTTGAAGTTGGCTGAAAATGCAAATCAGCAGGTTTCTTTATGGTTACATCGTTACTAAATCGTATCAACTAATGTCCGAACAACGGGTTTATCAAGAAACCAACGATCAAATATCATGTATGATTTAACCAACCCTCATCCAACAAGATTTCATCTTCAAGTAAACTTTTATGTTCAAGTTTCATGTAAAGTTTCATATTCATCATCTTAGTGTTCTTGTTCTTGTGATTTAAACATAATCATCATACTACATATTTTAACTAAGGAACAAGATGAAGCAAGGTGTAACAAGACTTACTACTAGCACAAGGCTAGGGTAGAAATCTCTAGTGAAAATGATGAAGGAATGATGATGAAAATGCAAGAAACAAGGCTCCTTTGAAGCTTCACAAGTAGCAAGCCTTCTTGTATCAACCTTTAAGCTTGAAGGTTACTTGAATATGGAAGATGATGGTGGTTATGTGGTGGTGAGGGTGTCGGTTTGGGGGAGCCGAAAGTGAGAGAGAGTGAGGTAGTGAAGAAGATGAAGGAATGCTCTTGATCACATAGTACTTATAATATCTTCCACCATATCTTACTAAATCAATTAAAATCCAAACAAATCCAAGGAGATCATGAGAAATCTAAAGAGATCAAGCAATATATCTTGGAAATATTTGGTGAATATTTGGTGGGGCCAACATGACCGATTACTTGCACATGGGGGGGGGGGGGATGTGTAAATTTGGAACCATGTAGTTACTTGTAATTATATACCAAGTATTTAGTTAGTGTAGTTAGTTACTAGATATTTTAGTGTGGGTTAGGGCGTTCGGGGATCACGACTAGCCAAGAAATAAATAAATAATGTGTTTGGCAAAAATTTGGTGTCCCGGGTAATGTCCGGTCATTCGGTTAGATACCGCTCCGTTAAAGTGCTAAATTGCACCGTTTAGTGTCCTTTTGTAACCCTTTTAATTCCCAACGCTTAGGAAAATATTCTGGACGATAACACGTAATTTCTACATGGTATTTTATTGTTTAAAAGCTGGTTATAGCTGAATTTAATAAAATTCTGCACTTAAAGTGCGTTTCGGGTGCTTTTTGGTGCGTATTTTAGCTTTCGGAGCGTCTATATGTTAACCCTTGTATGTACTCTGGGGTTTTAATGCATTCTTGTCGTTGGACCTACACCTAGGCCTCAGTTCTAATGTCGGACTGCTTTCTGCAGAATTGTTGACATATTGTGTTTTACCAGTGAGTTTACTAGTATTTTTGACGCAGCGCTCTCGTTAATGCATAAAGCAATATTTTGTAGTATTAAACGTGCATGAATTCACTTGTATAGTATGTAATCAGACAATGTTGACGTTTAAGCACATAATTGTAGTCATTAAATAATAATTAAAGTGTACGGAAATTACCGGTTTGGTGCCAGTTGTCACAGTCTCCCCCCGTTAAAAGAATTTCGTCCCGAAATTCAGGCTGAGCTAACTCTCGCAGGAGTCTTCTTGAACAGGTGGGGATACTTTTCTTTGAACTGGTCTTCACGTTCCCATGTGTACTCGGGTCCGTGCTTAGAGTTCCAACGTACTTTGACAAGTTTAACAGTGCTCCTCCTGGTCTTGTTGACTTTCCAGTCGGTAACCTCAATGGGTTGTTCTGTAAATTGGAGGGCGTCATCAATATGTACTTCATCCGCAGGGATGATCACGTCTTCTAGTGTTGGACTCTTCTTGAGGTTGGATACATGAAACGTATCATGTACCCCATTAAGTTCTTCTGGTAACTCCAACTTGTATGCCACGGTACCAATCCTTTCCAAGATTTTGAATGGTCCGATGTATCGTGGATTCAGCTTTCCACGCTTCCCAAATCTTACTACGCCCTTCCAAGGTGAGACTTTTAACAACACTTTGTCTCCCACCTCGAATTCTAATGGTTTTCGTCTTCCATCAGCGTAGCTCTTTTGTCGATCCCGAACCGCCTTAATGCGCTCTCGGATTTGCGTAATCTTGTCGGTTGTCTCTTGTACAAGTTCAGGACCAACCATACATTTATCTCCTGCGTCTGCCCAGCATAAGGGCGATCGGCACTTGCGGCCATACAGAGCTTCGAACGGTGCGGCTTTTATGCTTGTATGATAACTGTTATTGTAGGAAAACTCAACTAAGGGTAGATGAGTATCCCAGCTGCCGCCTAGATCCATGACACATGCGCGAAACATATCTTCTAGCGTTTGTATAGTCCGTTCGCTCTGGCCGTCTGTTTGAGGATGGAATGCCGTGCTTAGATCTAACTGCGATCCAAAGGCTTCTTGAAAGGATTGCCAGATTCTTGAGACAAAGCGTCCATCTCTGTCTGAAATAATTGAGATAGGCACTCCATGACGTGCCACAATTTCTTTTAAGTATATCTCAGCAAGCTTTCCTGTGCTGTCTTTTTCACGGATCGGTAGGAAGTGCGCAGACTTTGTTAACCGATCGACTATCACCCATATCATATCATGCCCTCTTGGGGTCTTGGGTAATTTTGTGATGAAGTCCATTGAGATTTGCTCCCACTTCCACATGGGTATCTCTGGTTGTTGTAGTAGGCCGGACGGTTTCTGATATTCAGCCTTAACCTTAGCACAGGTTAGGCATTTTCCAACATAAACAACAATATCGCTCTTGAGTCTCGGCCACCAATAGTATTCTTTTAAGTCTTGATACATCTTGTCCGATCCTGGATGGATCGAGTATCTTGACTTGTGTGCTTCATCAAGAATGACTTCTGGTATGCCACTATAGAGCGGAACCCAAATGCGCTTCTTAAAGTACAAGGTTCCCTCTTCATTTGGCACCATATATTTCAATGCACCCCGGAGGTATTCAGCTTTACGGTTTTCTTCCTTAAGAGCTTCTTGTTGTGCGTCACGAATATGTGCAGTGAGGTTCGTTCGAATAGTCATTTCCAACGCTCGAACCCTTAAGGTCTTAACCCTTTCTTTTCGGCTCAAGGCGTCCGCTACAACATTCGCCTTTCCAGGATGGTACTTAATCTCACAGTCGTAATCATTTAGCAGCTCGACCCATCGCCGCTGGCGCATATTCAATTCCTTCTGATCAAATATGTGTTGTAGGCTTTTGTGATCTGTGAAGATTGTACATCGAGTACCATATAAATAATGTCGCAAAATCTTCAAGGCGAATACCACCGCACCAAGTTCCAAGTCATGAGTGGTATAGTTTCTTTCGTGAACCTTCAATTGTCTTGAAGCATAAGCGATGACTTTTTGGCGTTGCATGAGCACGCAACCCAAACCTTGTCGTGAAGCATCGCAGTATACCACGAAGTCTTCAGTACCTTCGGGTAATGATAGTATTGGTGCATCGCATAGCTTTTTCTTAAGTAGCTGGAAGGCTTCGTCCTGCTTGTCACCCCAGTCGTACTTCTTGTCTTTTTGCATAAGGGTCGTTAGCGGTTGAGCTATCTTTGAGAAATTCTCGATGAACCGTCGATAATAGCCCGCTAAGCCCAAAAATTGATGAACTTACGTCGGGGTTTTGGGGGCTTCCCAATTCTTTATTGCTTCTATCTTGGACGGGTCTACATGAATGCCCTTCTCATTCACAACATGACCCAGAAACTGTACTTCGCGAATCCAAAATTCGCACTTTGAGAATTTTGCATAGAGTTTCTCTTTCTTCAGTAGTTCCAAAATGGTTCTGAGATGTTGCTCGTGTTTTTCTTTCGTTCGTGAGTAAATTAGGATATCATCGATAAATACAATCACGAATTTATCGAGATATGGTTTGCATACGCGGTTCATCAGATCCATGAAGACCGCTGGTGCGTTCGTTAGTCCGAATGGCATCACAAGAAACTCGTAGTGCCCATATCGTGTTCTGAATGCAGTCTTTGGCACGCTTTCTTCTTGTATCTTTAACTGATGGTATCCAGATCGAAGATCGATCTTGGAATAGTAGCTCGATCCTTGCAGCTGATCAAATAAGTCATCAATCCTCGGTAGCGGATACCGATTCTTGATAGTGAGCTTGTTCAGTTCTCTGTAATCTATACACATCCGCAGTGTTCCATCCTTCTTCTTCACGAACAATACCGGAGCTCCCCAGGGTGAGAAGCTTGGCCTTATGAATCCTTTATCCAACAACTCCTGGAGTTGTGTAGATAATTCTTGCATCTCGGATGGTGCAAGCCGATAGGGTGCCTTGGCTACAGGAGCGGCTCCTGGAACCAAGTCTATACGGAATTCGACTTGTCGTTGCGGAGGTAGTCCTGGCAGATCTTCGGGAAAAAACATCAGGGAATTCCTTTACCACAGGAATGACTTTGAGTTTCGGCTCCTCAGCCTTCTTATCTACAACGTGCGCTAGGAAAACGACACATCCTTTCCTTAAGCACTTATGTGCCTTCATACAACTGATGATTCGCAGAGGCGCGTCTCGTTTTTCTCCATGCACAATGAGAGTTTCATCATTCGCTAAAGGGATGCGAATGATTTTCTCATGACAAATAACTTCAGCTTTGTTTTTTGGACAACCAGTCCATTCTGACCACTACATCGAAGCTACCCAATTGAATAGGTAAGAGGTCGATGTTAAATCTTCATTCACCAAGTTCTAGTGTGCAGCCTCTAACAACTTCGCCCGATTCAACAAGTTTACCATTGGCTAATTCTACGGAATAAGGAATTTCTAATCTACTAGATTCTATTCCAAGTATGCGTTTAAATTCCACAGGCATGAAGCTATAATCGGCACCAGTGTCAAATAATATGGATGCAAAGTGATTGTTAACGAGAAACGTACCGGTGACCACATTAGGGTCCTCGCATGCGTTGTTTGCTCCAATCACAAATGCTCGAGCCTGAGCATTGTTTCCCTTCGGGCAAGTCTTTCATGAAATGATCATTGCTTCCACAACTGAAGTATCCTTGGTTTCGCCCAGCTCCATTCCCAATTCGGCTACCATTGCCATTCCCATTTCCACCATTGTTTCTATTACCAGTATTGTTGCGGTTTTCATTCCCGTTCTTTCCTTTACCCCAACAGTCTTCAGTGCGGTGACCCAACTTTCCACACTTGTCGCATTTTGGGACGTGACAGACTCCTTCGTGATGACGCTTGCACCGATTGCACTTGGGCAGAGTGCCCAGGTATCCCTTAGCTGGAGTGTCATTCATGGCTGCAAGAGATCTCGCCCCCTGAGGCGGGTTGGTGTCACGCTTCTTGTTGGAACCCTTATTGTTACGAGTTGCTTGGATCAGGTTTGCATGTTTCCTTTTCTTGTCGCCGGACGACTCAGCATGCGTCTCGGTCTCTTCTGTTGGGTTCAGTGATAGCTTCTTCATACGAACACAATCTTCAGTAAGGCTGACAGCCAGAGTTACAGCCTCGGTGATTGTTTGAGGTTTGGCCGAAGTTACCATGCCTCAAAATTCTGGGGCCAGTCCCCAAATGTAGCGTTCAATGCGCTTAAATTCGGGAGTCACCATGTAGGGAAGCACTCTAGACAGATCATGGAACCTTCGAGTATACCCATTAATGTCAGTACCTTCCATGGTCAAGTGCCAGAACTCAGTTTCCAATCTTTGGAGTTCAGCACGAGAGCAATACTTCTCTCTCATTCTTTCCTTTAGTTCATCCCAAGTCAGGCCATAAGCAACATCATCACCCAAGGTTTGGACCTGCAAGTTCCACCAGGTCAAAGCTTCATCAACAAACAGCCCAGTAGCAAAAGTGACTTGCTGATCCGCGGTACACTTGCTCATACGGATAGTTGCTTCAGTTTTCTCAGTCCAGCGTACAAACGCTACTGCACCTCCTGTGCCATCATAGTTCATTGGTTTGCAGTCGAGAAACTGCTTGAAGGTACAGCCCTGAGCTGCATTGCCTCCAGATGAATCTCCATTCCCATTACGTCTGGCGTTGCTTGGACCGCCATTGTCTGCAGTACGGGTTGTCTCGTAGTGGGCGATAGCTGCGGAGATTCTTTCCTCCAGTAGAGCATTCAGCTCTTCATCAGTCTTTGGCAGTGGGGGGAGGAGGAGGTTGGTCACGAGCGTTCACAGCTCTTCTGGGTGTCATGTTCTGAAGAACACAACCCAATAGGGTTGGACATTTGTTTGATATCGTCTTTACGAGACAGTAGTAGTATATATTTACACAGGTATATACCACATAAGTGACATCAAACAATTATTACTCTAGCAGAGTATATTAATAGGCTGGTGTTCACGTTTGACCTTTTCTTGTACTGAGGGAATCTATACGTGACAAGACTTGCTGTGATTTCTGTGCACTGAATTCCATAATTACGTATGCATCCATAATTACGTATCTCCTTGCACAGTCCGCACAGTTCGTTTCATCCTCGTATCTCTTCCTTCAGATAGGTCATTGTTTTCAGGTAAAGTCAAGTATACTTGTGACATTCTACTCCTAGTATATGTATTTAGCAATTATCACACATAATTGCAAGTGTTGGTGCACTTACTGTCTGTTAACTATGTCTTAATCAAGTCTTATGTCTAGATAGGATGAACGAACACACAATGGGTTAGCAATTAGGGTTTACATATGTTATTGTATGGCAGTTCGCTTGAAACGACAACATGTCATGTTCAAGCAAAACCACAACATGCTAGTTCGCTTGAACTGACATGGTGTGCATCTCAAGCGAACAGGCTACGGCTATATATTGTGTGTGTCATTTGAAGCGGACAGAACAGATCAGAGGTCATAGTGTGTGAGTCAAGGTGCTGCCAAAATTTCATCAGAATCATTGTAAAAGACTCGTAATCAGTAATAGAGAAGAGATTAAAAGGATACAAGCTGTTTTGACATTGTTTACTTTGATTACGCCTTAGTAATCAATGATGAACTGCCTTTACTGACTGTCTAGGGTTACAAACACGATCCAACAGCAAGTAATAGACAAGTGCTACTCCAGTGCACCCTAAGTCTTGTAGTGTCTTTTCTAGACTCTTGTAAATAGTTTCAGGTAGTGGATGTCGCGGGACATTTTATGCAATGAAAACTCTTTTGAAAAATCGTTTTCGTGAAAGGATCCTAGTGATTGTAGACTAGACTCGAGAAGGAATCCTGGTTCACTACAATCGCAGCTCTGATACCAATCGGTCACACCCCTTTCTGCGGCGGAAGCACGAGGTGTGATCATGAAAGGTTCTCATTGCATACGAAAGGTAAACATACTACATGCTCATAAAATAACTTCAAAATGCCAAACATTACATAACCGAAAACATGGTTTAAGTGTTTACATCACAAGACAACATTTTGTCTGATAAGTTTACAACTTTATTCAAAGATAAACAAAAGCGACACCCAAGAGCATGAGTAAAACCGCGCGCACATCCACTAGTTACCTGAAATACATGTGAGTTTTGGAAAAACGTCAACATAATGTTGGTATGAATTCATGCAATTTTTGTATTTCACGTTTGTATACTATGTATGAAAACATAATTTGTATCTTGCATAAATCAAGTCTTTTGTGTACACCACGTACTCATGTATAAATCAAGTATTTCTGTATGTATCAAGTGTTAATGGGTTGCAAAGCCATTAACATGTGACACGACATAGGAAGTCACCAAACCATAGGCATTTTTCTAGTAGTCGATTCACGACTGAGACACAAAAACACTACTCGGTTCTAGTGGTGACCAAGAGTGGGGCTGCCCTGAAACCCATTAGATCTAACCTTTTGTTATGCGGTCTTAGTATGTACACGATTAATGGTGCTTATGGTACCCTGTTCGTGACACGATTTCTTGTATCATTCCTCAATTCTTGTATCCATCATACCATTTGTAAACATTGTAATATTTGTAACATGTATTTCACCCCCGAAGTTATAAAACTGAAAACAGTTAAAAGAAAACGGGGAGCATGAACTCACAACTTTGCGTTCCTTGCGTCGTAAACTTCACCGGATTTGCTTAATTAACGCCGTGACCTATACGTGTTTTCTTAACGTTAGTCACTAGACTTGTATCCTACAAGTACAAGTCACTGTCTTTTATGTACATGTTTTCTTGTGTTAAAAATAATTCATATTTTTAACTAAGTGTCTTACTTATATTATTTTCTCAAAAATACATATAAGTTTCTTGTATTTTGCACTTTGCACCCGAGTTATGTATCTTGTATGTTGTATGTGTATTTTTGTTACAAAAATTATGGCGAGGTTTATATTCGAAAAGCATAGTTTAGAACATACTAGCAAACATTTGTCTAGAAAATATTTACTAAGTGTTAGAATTTACAGAAAATTTTGCAATAGTCTCCTTTGTAAATGGAGGTGTCCATGCTAAGTAGCATATCATTTTCTTTACATATAACACGTAAGCTCGTTCTCAAATAATCAACCCGACATTCTAACATGCAAGATACTACTTTTGTCGTTTCAGTTTTATATATTTTAATATATAAAAAACTGGACTGTTTTCGGATATTTTAATAAAATGGTTAACTTATTCCAAAAATTCCCAAATTTTTACAGAACGTCTTATACGGTCCAAATATTATTGCGTAAAAATTTCGGGGTCCAGTTCATTACCAATATTTTATAAGAATTTATTTCCCGGACTGCAATCAGATTTGTCGCTTTCTGATTGCAGTTTACGAATTTATTCATCTAAAATTTATCGTAAGCCCGTTTTACGAAATTCCAGTTGGAGGGTCACACTGACATCAGTGATCAACTACGGTATAAATTTCAGGGGCTGGTTCTACCCCGGTTTCAAGTTATGATGAAAAATATAACACATGTTTTTGGCAGTAAAAATGCAGCTTGAGCTGCTGTCCAAAAATAGCCCTTTAAAAATAGTAAACGACTTCGAAAAATTATGATTCTAGTGCCATTTGCTTCGTTTTTCGAAAATACATAATTTAGGCTTCAGAAAATCAGTTTTTCGATTTAATATTGTCTGTTTACAGCCATTTGAAGTTGGCTGAAAATGCAAATCAGCAGGTTTCTTTATGGTTACAGCGTTACTAAATCGTATCAACTAATGTCCGAACAACGGGTTTATCAAGAAACCAACGATCAAATATCATGTATGATTTAACCAACCCTCATCCAACAAGATTTGATCTTCAAGTAAACTTTTATGTTCAAGTTTCATGTAAAGTTTCGTATTCATCATCTTAGTGTTCTTGTTCTTGTGATTTAAACATAATCATCATACTACATATTTTAACTAAGGAACAAGATGAAGAAAGGTGTAACAAGACTTACTACTAGCACAAGGATAGGGTAGAAATCTCTAGTGAAAATGATGAAGGAATGATGATGAAAATGTAAGAAACAAGGCTCCTTTGAAGCTTCACAAGTAGCAAGCCTTCTTGTATCAACCTTTAAGCTTGAAGGTTACTTGAATATGGAAGATGATGGTGGTTATGTGGTGGTGAGGGTGGCAGTTTGGGGGAGCCGAAAGTGAGAGAGAGAGAGAATGAGAGTGAGGTAGTGAAGAAGATGAATGAATGCTCTTGATCACATAGTACTTATAATATCTTCCACTATATCTTACTAAATCAATTAAAATCCAAACAAATCCAAGGAGATCATGAGAAATCTAAAGAGATCAAGCAATATATCTTGGAAATATTTGGTGGGGCCAACATGACCGATTACTTGCACATGGGGGGGGGGGTAATGTGTAAATTTGGAACCATGTAGTTACTTGTAATTATATACCAAGTATTTAGTTAGTGTAGTTAGTTACTAGATATTTTAGTGTGGGTTAGGGCGTTCGGGGATCATGACTAGCCAAGAAATAAATAAATAATGTGTTTGGCAAAAATTTGGTGTCCCGGGTAATGTCCGGTCATTCGGTTAGATAGCGCTCCGTTAAAGTGCTAAATTGCACCGTTTAGTGTCCTTTTGTAACCCTTTTAATTCCCAACGCTTAGGAAAATATTATGGACGATAACACGTAATTTCTGCATGGTATTTTATTGTTTAAAAGCTGGTTATAGCTGAATTTAATAAAATTCTGCACTTAAAGTGCGTTTCGGGTGCTTTTTGGTGCGTATTTTAGCTTTCGGAGCGTCTATATGTTAACCCTTGTATGTACTCTTGGGTTTTAATGCATTCTTGTCGTTGGACCTACACCTAGGCCTCAATTCTAATGTCGGACTGCTTTCTGCAGAATTGTTGACATATTGTGTTTTACCGGTGAGTTTACTAGTATTTTTGACGCAACGCTCTCGTTAATGCATAAAGCAATATTATGTAGCATTAAACTTGCATGAATTCACTTGTATAGTATGTAATCAGACAATGTTGACGTTTAAGCACATAATTGTAGTCATTAAATAATAATTAAAGTGTACGGAAATTACCGGTTTGGTGCCAGTTGTCACAATTTATGCTTAAAAATGCTTCAAAAGTTAGAAAATTAATTTAAAACTCCGAGATTCCTTGATTTAAAAACCTGCAGTGAGGTGAACACGGGGCCATGCTTGGTGAGCACGGGGCCGTGTTCGAGGAACTGTTTCATTAAAATGAACTCTTTTCGGTTTATTTTTCGTACAATGTCAAGCCAAAACAGTGGAACCTCTTCAGCACATTCCAGAAACAGTCGTAGGGAACGAAGGCCTTCAATCGAAGCAACTCTTGTACGCTATGTGATGGCACTACGAGAAGCTCTTGATGAAATGACATCCGTAGAAGAGGTCCTGATCGACCGTATAAATTATCTGACGGTGGGGCTGGTAAATAGTTTCAAAGAAATCAACCTCTTGCAACAGAGGTTGAACATTCTTGTGACACCTCCCATGGAACCAATCCTTCCCCAAGAGGATTGGAACTTAGCACTTGGAGTCATTAACCCCACCGGGTGGGATGACATCCCCGCGGAACCCCCTCTTGACAATTTGCAAGAAGTTCCGATGGAAGTTACACCCCCTCAAAATGACGATGCCAATGAGCCCGCCATTCCTCTTGTAGGATCGTGTTTTGACCCGAATGAGTCATTCAGAGGAGTTTAATCAGATACAGGTGCGGAAAACAAGTATCTGACTTAGAAACAGCTAGCAAATCACTTTTAATACCTTGTTGTATTGATTTCTGACAAATTACATCCAAATCTCACACCGGCAGCACCTCGGTATGGAATACAAGACTGTCTTATATGGTTTCGCTCAAATGAACCTATATATAGGGCTGATGGTTTCGCTTATATGGACATGTCCATATAAGCGAAACTACATGTGACAAATAAGCGAAACCTCTAAGGTACATATAAGCTAAACCTCTACCTATGTCCCTATAAGCGAAACCTTGACCTAGAATACATACACTTTCAAGTTTTCTCATAAAACGTGCCCTGATCTAACAAACTAAGACTAAGACTCGATACAAGACGAAGTCGACAGATGTAGTGCACCAACACTTCTCACTCGGGAGATAGAAGAATGGCTCAACGAAGTGTGAGGGACCATACCCGGAGAAGAAGTTCTTTAGGCCTCATTCAACCAAGAAAATTATCTTTGTCGGAAATTTTGCTTTTAAAATAAACTATAGGCTAGGACTTCTTTGCGGTTTTAGATTTCTTGTGTTTCTTGACCTACTTATCTAAGTTTTAGTTTATGCTTTTATTTTCTAGGAACTTGTTGTAATCTTCTCTTTTATGGATGATGGTTTTAAATTATTAAATGGTGTTTGGATGATATTATAATGGGTAAAACACACTCGGGATGGTGAAGGATACTCAGGGAAACTTGAACCAACACCCCATGCACAAAAACAGAGCCTCTCGACAAATTTTTCTTCATTATAGCAAGTTCAGCACGGTGCTCAGCCAACACGCCCCGTGCTCAAGTGTCTGCAGAAAAACGCCCAGTTCAGGTAACTGGACACGGGGCGTGTTCGATGAACACGCACCCTTGCCCAGCCTTCTGTTACTTTTTGATACTGGCAATCTGAACACGGGGCCGTGCCCGGTTACCACGGGCCCGTGTCCAGATGCCCAGTAACATAAAATTTTGCTTTTTGACACCTTTTTTACACATTCAATCAACCTAATAACTTATTTTTGGGACACATTGAGGACAATGTGTAATTTAAGTGTGGGGGGATGCTAAAACCTTGAATTTTGCAAGTACTAATTACAAGCCTTACACAAAACTCTGTTGGAACCGCTAAACACCCCAAATTTTTTCAAAAAACTTTTCATTTTTTTTTACTTGTCTTGGTTTAATTTGGGAATAACAAGTTCTAAAAAGGTTATATTTTTACAAATTTACAACTGACAGGGTCATGATAAAAAGAACCAACATAAGAAAATTATGAAACGGCATGATATATCTAGTTAAAATTTGATTTATATTTTATCACATTAAAAACCCATTCCCAAAAAAAGTGAGTTTTGAGCCTTTATTGAGCATACAAATACACATCTTTAAACTAAATGCTCATCTTTCGTTTCTTGTGTGAATAGCCGCTTGGTTTCTTACGACTCTAGAACTTGCCATGATGATACATTCCCGGTCCTTACCAACTTAAACCCATGTAAGTAAATGATGGAGGCATTAGGACTAACCATTTTTCTTTTCAACACCATTATTTTTTTTTACCACCTACCCAAAATCCCCCTAGTTAACCCCTTTGAGCCTAAAACTTTTCATTTCTAAACCCACAAAACAAACACCCTTTACCCACCAAAAACCCTTTTTATTTTAAACCTTTTATTTTAGTAAAAAGCTCGGTATTCATGTGACATTCCTTATCAAAATATATATATATATATATATATATATATATATATATATATATATATAATGAAGTCTAAACAAACAAGTTCCCCAAAAGAAACTTTGTTTGAAAATGCTTCGTCTGAATAAAAAGTCACAAAAATAAAAAGTTTTACAAAAACCGGTGCTTTTTACGCCTTTCGCCATTTTTCTACTAACCACCAACCCAAAACCACCTACCTTTAACCCAAGCCTAACCCTTCCCCAAGTCCTCTTGATATTTACAAATGTTTTTAGTTAAAAAGGAGGAGGACTGATTGCTTAGCAAGCATATGGTAGAAATAAGTTCCATGCCGGTCTCGAGTGTTTCACAAAAATACATCTTCGGCCGAGTGTTGAGTGATCTCCCGTGAGATATGTGAACTTGTATATAAATGGAATTTTAAAGAGGTTTGTTATGCCCAAATAAGTAATTTCTCTTATGAAACGTTCTAAATAAATCATAACGAATAGGATTGTAAATAACATAAAAATAAAGCCTAATAAAGATCTTGGATTCCTGACACTCAAGACAAGCCCAAAAACTTCTCTTCTACCCATTCCATTTGGGTGTGTAAGCCACATTAAAAAGAGTTTTGCTTGAGGCCAAGCAAAGATTCAAGTGTGGGGGTATTTGATGTGTGTAAAATGCAACATATAAAATACATCAAATGAGGCATAAAACTAACCCTTTTTTAGTACTAATGTTGGAAAAAGTGTGCTTTTGTCTTCCTTTTGTATTTTTAGGATAAAATGAGCATAAATGAACAAAAGAAGCAAATATGCAGCAAAATCTAACATAATTACAAGAAAAGGAATAAACGTGGCATACCCGACCCCTCGACAGCATCTTCCCAAGCAAAAACAAGAGATCAGAAGGCTGAACACGCCCCGTGCCCAGCGGACATGGGGGCGTGCTCAGGTGTCTGCAGAAAAGACAAAGTTATAGAAGCTTCTATTTCCCAACACGGGGGCGTGCCCAGCTCAACACGGCCGTGGTCAACGCTAAGATTCGCAGAATCCAAGCAAATCTTGATAGTACAGATACGCTTCTGCACACGGGGTCGTGCCCAGCGGACACGGAGGCGTGTGGAGCTAATACAGACAAACTGCAATTAATGAAGAAAGAGAAAGTGGGTGGACACGGGTCCGTGCCCACCAGACATGGGGCCGTGTCCGGGCTTCTGTGCAGGCTATAAATAGAGGTGCTTGGTTCACTTCAAAGGCATCCCTTGACAAACCACCTCTCACCCACTTCACCCACACTCCACCACCATCACAACACCCACATCCACCACCATCATCCATCATCCATCATAGAGTGTGTGTAGTAGTCTCGGGATCCAAGATTGATAGTAAGAGTTCTTGACAATCAAACGCCATGTTTGCCTAAGTCTCTTACATCACTTGGTGAAGACAAGCATTTAGTGTAATACTTTTGTTTTTTAATCTTTTTGCACTTTTTATTTGGTTTTGTATTAATGACTTTAATAAGTAGTTTTTTTATGTTGAAGGAGAAACTTCCTTATCATTTGTCCGTGGTGTCTTGGTGTTATTTTACTGTCTATATAAAATAAAAGATTTACATCATTCATATCTCTACGGTCTATATAGAGATATGTTGGCTACCTGGTCGGGGGTTAAGGGAATGGTTTGGTAAGGTTCTTGACTTGTTCAGTGTATAGATCCTGCAAGCACCTGGGTCAAGCTTACTAGGACCTCCTTCAATACCCACTGGTATTGGATAGCGGGGGTGCGAATGGCTTGATCCCCTCATATGTAAATTACTATTAATACATTAACCCGGCTACTTAGGATTATATCCCTGCTAACTCAAACCACTTAGCCGACGGTAACGTCACCTTCAAAAGAGGGGCCTACCAGATTACGCATTAATAACTTAATTAATTATCTTTCAATATTCCAACCCTTTAGGATTGTATCCTTGCTGACTCAAACTACTGGGTTGAGGGTAACGTCACCTTCAAATGAGGGGCCTACTACTATAACTCAGATAATCTCTTAAAAAAGTGCAAAAGTGCGGAAAACATCAAAGGTTACACTAAAGGCGAGTCGGATCCAAGTGATTCATCTTGTCTATCTATTTTTATTTTATTTTTATTTTCAGCATTTTTAGTTTTTATTTTCATGTTTAACCCTTTTTCCAAAATTTTGATTTGATTAGACGTTGACGATAAACCGGTATTAAAAGCTCTTGTGTCCTTGGACGACCTCGGTATCTTACCAACGCTATCCTACGCTCACGATGGGTGCACTTGCCCATATGTGTGTTTAGTGTTAGTAAAATATTGTGTTTTATAAATTTAAAACTTGACTAAAGTGTTAAAAAAGGGCTAAAAATATATACAAAATTATATAACGCTACACACGCATCAATTCGCACCAGATCGGACGGCTGACATGATTGCGTATATATTGTACGATAAGAGCTATTGTACGTTAACCTCACCCTATATATATATATATATATATATAGGGTAAGGTTTATTAGAGAACCACCCTTATTGCGAGAACCGCAAGAACCAATGTGAACACAAAAAAAAACCTAAAAAAATCCAAAAAAACCCACAAAAAATTTTTTATGATAAAAACCTAAGAGAAATAAAAATAAACGGAATTCTTCACTTCATTCTCTTCAACATTACAATATATAGATAAACATAACTATAAACCCTAAAGCCCATAAGTAATGGGTTGGGCCTAAAATGTCTGGTTTATAACACTCCCCCTCAGACATTTAGAATTATACACAGTTTAACAACATACTTCAGGATGATGTTAAATAGGTACTTGAGGACTTGAATATATAAATTGATACTACTTGTAACACCCTAAATTATACCCTTGAGGTTTATAATAGTTTATACCATTCCTAGTAAAATATTGTTTACAAAACCTGACTTTCATATTAAAGTTCATAACTTAATCAAGGTTAGTCAACTAATAACTAAGTTGAAACATTTAGAAAGATGTTCAAAAGATGTTTACATCCCATACACAAAAGTTATAAAGATTCAAAACGTAGCGGAAGCTTAGAAATGTAATGTTCGGTTCTTCATTAATCACTTGATCGCCACCCGTAAGACTTGTCAATTTACCTATGATCAAAACCATTAAAACATTAGTTTTGACGTTATTGTATAATATAATCACAAAATTGTACATCACATTTGAAATAATAACAATGAAACAACTATTCTGGATCCACCGTAAATTACGGTATCACCGTAATTTACGGTGAGCCCTGAAGATTTCTGGTCACCGTAAACCAGGAGGTATACACCGTAGCCGGTCTGACCTTTACCGTAAATTACGGTATTACCGTAATTTACGGTAAGACCTGGAAATCAATGTCTTGTTTTGTTTAGTTCACCTCATTCAAATAAATCTTGTAATTTGCTTTTCTATCAACCCATATGTAACGACTCACATAAAAACATCCTAAAAACGTTCCGTAAATATGAACCCGGGCCCCTGATAAAACAACTCTCATTAAAGTAATATTTCTTATTTTTATTTAACCAAAAGGAAACCTTAATTAAGACACCCAAGTGATTTTACGCAAACCCTAGAAATTTCATAATTTTCAGAATCAGGATTAGGGCCCCTAAAACTCAGGGTGGGTATTCCCTAGTGGATGATTATCTTTATTTACGTGTTCAGAAAGTTGAAATTAATAAAATCGTCGACTCAGCAGGCCTACTCCCACGCGTGGCTACCCTATAGTGAATTGCTGTCCCATACGGACCGTAACCTTGATAACCTTACGGACCGTAAGCTATCATACGGACCGCAACATTGGCAGCCTTACGGTCCGTAAGCTTGTCCAATTTTGTGTATAAATAGCAGCGTCTGGGACTTGATTTCTGGCGATTGAGCGACGTTCAAACTCCAAAATTCCGTCGAGTTATCATCTGAATACCACAATTAACACACACGAAACCCTAATTAAGTATAGCGGGGTGCTGCAGAACAGGGTATTAACTTAATTGCTCTTACGATTCATTATCCGATCGATTAAACTATCCAAGGGATGTTTAAGTGCCGCCCACATTAGGGTTATACTTTATCGTTCGTTGTTAATTCAACGGATTGTCGTTAATTCGATAGGTAAAGTATTATACTTTATCGTTCGTTGTTAATTCAACGGATTGTCGTTAATTCGATAGGTAAAGTATTATACTTTATCGTTCGTTGTTAATTCAACGGATTGTCGTTAATTCGATGGGTAAAGTATTATACCTTGTCGTTCATTGTTAATTCAATGGATCATCGTTAATTCGATGGACAAAGTATTGCATTTTGACATTCATTGTGAGAATTTGATCTCGTGAGTTATCGTAAAAGCTATATTAAGTTATCTACCTAGTTCGTATGCATTAGGTTCCAAAGGCTAAGTAATAGACTAAGCTCTGCTTGTACAAATCTGCAATATATCAAAGGCTTATCTGTAGACTAAACTTTGTCCGTATGAATCTGCCTGATTATCTGTGAGTCATTCTTCTTTTCTCACAGTTTGTGAGTCATTCTCTCTTTTTATCAAATTATTTTCAAAATCATGTTTATTATCAAAAGTTATAATTACGGGGATTAAGTCTTTGTAATCACCAATTTACAGCCGGTATGTGGGGTAGTGTGCACATTACTGTTATTAGGTGAGCGTACCTATAAAGTATCACGTTAGGTGGGCGAACCTAATTAGTGATATTCGTCATTCATTGGGGCAGCCAATGGTGATATGACCACAGTCACCGTAAAGATTCGAGTGACAAGTACTGTGGGTAGTTGGCTTGATATCAGAAACATTGTAATCGCTCTTAATACTGTATATTATAACAAACGGGTCGTTTTAGTAAAATGAATGAACTCACTCAGTATTTCCCGCTGACAAAACCTTTTCAAACATGTTTCAGGTAATTACAGTAGAATTGGAGTAAGAGATGGATACGGCACAAAAAGGCATCAAGAAGTGGCTTATTTTATTAATTAAATTTTTAGAAATATTGTTTTATATAATAAAATTTCTCTTTATTAAAGCTACCATTATAAAACATGGGTTTATCCCATTTATTTATTAAAATAAAATCCGGTGTTTCTAAACTCTGATATTTTTCCTAACTCACGGTTCTGAGGAAATTTTCGCTGCAACGTTTTCAAAATAATCACCGGTACCGCTGGACTGTTCGCGACTCCCGATTCCGTCCAGGGTGGGTCGGGGGTCGTGACAGAAGGTGGTATCAGAGCCACTAAACAAAGCCACTGCTTTACGCCTTTAGGTGTTGTAATAATAATACCTAAATTTATATAAAAGAGTTAGGGGATTGATGTTAATTGGTAGCATTTAGACTCAAACTTAAGAAAAGATGCCTTAATATTAGCTTCACAATAAACTAAGTATTTGTGTAAATAATTATGATGTATTTTGGTAAGTTCATTTCTTTTCTCACAGTTTGTAAGTCCACTCTATTTTCATAGTTTTATCACCTTTTTGTGATACAATTATAATTACAAAGACTTTTCAAAATCCTAAAATAATTATCAGTTATACTTACAGTAATTAAAGTTATATATATTTTTTAATAGAAAGTTAGCTAATAATAGCATAACCACAATCACAATAGAAACTACCATAGCCTATGACTAATATTATTTTAAACATTGAATCATTAATAAAGTTAATAAATGTTTAAAATAAATTTAATTAATGTATCCCATAATAAAATAGTCAAGTATAATATATTCTACTATACGGAGATTATATTTTTTTTTTAATTTAAATCAAATAACGATATTACAATTATTTAAGTAAATTAACATATTATATTTGATAAGTTATAGTAGTTTAAAATAAAATGATATATGTCATTCTCTGGGTTAAATGGTTTTGTGCCATAAGTAATATATTTGATAAAGTAATATCACGGGATAACTAAGTCCAGAATTACTAGTTGAAAGAATGATCAACAGTAATATGACCTGAGTCACTAATTGGAAAAATGATCAAATTGACACTGTCACCGGAATCGTGTAGTGATCAATATAATAATAAGATATGTTATGAAAATACAAATTTCCTTAATTCTGAATAAAAGCCCTAATAAGATGGGCACTTTTTGAAAAGATACTATTTATGGGAAATAGAAAATTTTCTCCGGCAAGACTGGGTATGAGGTAATAAGACTCTCCAGTTTGTTCGGATATATTGGAATTACCGCTCCGGCGCGAATCGGATAAGACGGAATATATAATATGTCACACGAGTGACAAGATTTCCCTAAATAGTATCATAATCAGATATTTGACTGGTTTTGGAAAAATGAATTTGTTAAATACATTTACCTGATAGATGAAATGTTTAATTCAGCATGTAAAATATGTGATTATATAGATCGATATATCTATAAGAAATTCCAAAAAGTCAATATGAAATAAAGCATAAGTATCTATGTCTAGAATTCTTTATTAGGAATTTCTTTTCTGATCTTAAATATTATTTTGTTTAATTATCTGCCTAATAACTTGAGCGACAATAATAATAATAATAAAAACCCATTAAGTTGGGATACCATTGAAAGTATAAAGAATTTCTAATACGTTACCATAAACTATTAACGCAAGTAAGAAGTATGAAAAGTTGTGCTAATGCACATGAAAATTTAATTATAAGTCCGCAGACGTTAAAATATATCACACACAACTTTCGAGGCAAGATCTTTGGAAAATATAAATTGGGCACAATGACACTAATGTTAAAATTCTGTCAGTAGAAGAACTAAAAACAACACTTTATCACATGATCCTACAACCAACATAAAATTTCGCTGAGGTATATTAGAACAAGATTTCACTAAAACCTCGGTGCACAGTCTAATCAGAATCATAAGTATTAGCACTGAAAAAGAAATCATATACTTTTGCAAATTCTCTATTTTCATTTTATTTTTGACATTCCCGGATAATATCATTTAAATAACGGTTATCATTCGAAATTCCAAGATAGAAGTTCTTATATTTCTTTTGTTGAAAATTCTGACTTCTGCATATAAAAAGTTGACTTTCGCATTTCTACTTTTCCTAACAGTCATCATACCAGGAGGATTTATTTCATAGTAGCAGATATTGATTCATTTCATTTCTTGGTAAATCCACACATGCACCGTTTGTTACACATATGATTCGTTTAATTTCTGAATTTCCACTAGGAGGGATTCATTCTAATTTGTCGTTTTATCCAAACTCAAATATCCTTTAGTTAGACTTGATTTTGGCACGGTGAACCGCATTATTGCTAAACAATGAACCAGAATATCGAGTCAATAAATTTTTGAAAAACTCAATTTTCTTTGGCATCCATGGTTTCTATTATGACCATATCCGAACTTTCTTATTTAAACTCGTTTTGTTTAAACCGATTTCAGTTGTTTAAACTTGCTCATTTCAAATTCCCATATGATGGATTTAAAACTATCATATTCTCCAACAAACACTTCAATTCTCTAGAACTATAAAATGCCTAATTGGTCTTCGACTTCACTAAAATCATTTCTTTGATCACGGTCACCTTGTACTAACGTTTTCATAAAACTTGCACTAATCTCATTTTATATCATATACGAATATTTATAAAAGTTATATTAACACAAATCGTGTGATAAGATAATGATACACAAGTTCCTGTCATATTTTAATATATCTTATATCTCTTAAATGATTTTTTACAAATATCAATCTAGTCTTTCGTGATAATTATTACTTTAACATCTTCAATCGAAAAACATTATTTTTGGAAACTTACATAAGTGATTACCTAATAGTATTACTATATTCTTATTAGTCACCATAAGGAGGATAAGCAAATACTTAGTCAAAATAAGTGAGTGACTTATAATAAAAAGTACCAAATTTATATTTAACTAAAATGGAAATTTTCACAAACTAGGCACTTAGCTCGGTTGGCTAAGAGCACGAAAGGGTGTGGCCTAGACCCGGGTTCGATCCTGGGGACGGCCAATTTCACCATTTTTATTAGAAATTTTTCCATTTAAGTATGTAATACTAATATCAATTTTATTATTAGTAAGAAAATATTAAATAAGTGTTAGTACTATTTTAAAATACTAGGATTATTGTCAAGGGCAGATATTGAGTAACCTAGCCTTAGTTAGGCATGGATTGGCCACCTATGCTTAAACAAGGCAGCACTAACCAATATCCAACCATGATAATGACTAGTCACCATACATATTTAGTAAATTTTAATTTTATATGGAAATATATATACATGGGAGAAAGATATATTTTCATAAAACAATACCAGAATTAGAGGGACGAATAAAATTATATAAATAATTATGTATCACATATTTTGTGGTAACTATGTACCATAACACTCGGGCAAGAAAATAACCATATAAGAATAATACAAAAGTCATCAACTACGCTGGGTTAAGGGAACCTTATACTATATAAGAATAGTCTCTGTTTTCACTTATTTACAACATTTGTAAATACATTCACAAAAGTTATATGATTTCAAAATGAAAATAAGTAATCCCATAGAATCAAACCATTAAGTATAATATATGTACAAAAGTATTTGTACGAATATTTTGTATAATAAATATTTTTACACCTTTATTTACAAATCTCATTTAACATTTAATAAGTTCTTTTACAAAATAATATTTTGTAAACATAATGACTTCATTACGGTATTTTGTAATATATCTTACATAATCATTTTACATAGTATGATAAAATACTAAAAAGTGGTGACCATTTACATATAGTAAAAATGCATAACAAATAATATATATAATATTTATATGTGATATATATAAGATACGGTTCAGATAAGAACACAAATAATATATATATTCAAATTGCTTTACAAAAGTATAATGGTTAGTCAAACCAAAATAATTTATTCTGATTATATTTCAATTTCTAGGAGATAGTATGAAAGTATAGTCATTAAAAATGTACTATCACAATGTTTCACAATTAAAACAATTTGAAACTTTAAAATAATACACTAACTCTATTATCTTTTGATATATCTTTGCAATTCATTCCTTTCAACACTTTGATTTCTCATATCATAAATATTTGACAAATCATTTTTCATGCTTTGATTTCATTTGGAACCTGTCAGTTCTACGTCTTCCTCAATCAAAGTAAGCTTTCTTTTGACAAAGAATTTTATTGATTCTAAAAGTCCTTCACATTCATTTTAAAGAATCTATTAATCATATATCTTTTGGTTTGAACCTAGTCACTTTGAACATTTTATCATTTCATCGATTTCTTGAACTAATTCAGTTGAACCATTGAATCCTACTTATTATACAATTCATATTCATAAAATTTAATATTTCAATTCTGGGTCATCTACCCTAATACTATTAACTAAAAGGTGACATAATTCCAAAAGAAATATCATAACCCAAATACACTTGGAAGCTGGAATCTGAGATGAAGAAAAAGTATTCCTATTTATTCCAGTAAATCTCGAGGACGAGATTTTTATTAAGGTGGGTAGAATGTAACGACTCACATAAAAACATCCTAAAAACGTTCCGTAAATATGAACCCGGGCCCCTGATAAAACAACTCTCATTAAAGTAATATTTCTTATTTTTATTTAACCAAAAGGAAACCTTAATTAAGACACCCAAGTGATTTTACGCAAACCCTAGAAATTTCATAATTTTCAGAATCAGGATTAGGGCCCCTAAAACTCAGGGGGGGTATTCCCTAGTGGATGATTATCTTTATTTACGTGTTCAGAAAGTTGAAATTAATAAAATCGTCGACTCAGCAGGCCTACTCCCACGCGTGGCTACCCTATAGTGAATTGCTGTCCCATACGGACCGTAACCTTGATAACCTTACGGACCGTAAGCTATCATACGGACCGCAACATTGGCAGCCTTACGGTCCGTAAGCTTGTCCAATTTTGTGTATAAATAGCAGCGTCTGGGACTTGATTTCTGGCGATTGAGCGACGTTCAAACTCCAAAATTCCGTCGAGTTATCATCTGAATACCACAATTAACACACACGAAACCCTAATTAAGTATAGCGGGGTGCTGCAGAACAGGGTATTAACTTAATTGCTCTTACGATTCATTATCCGATCGATTAAACTATCCAAGGGATGTTTAAGTGCCGCCCACATTAGGGTTATACTTTATCGTTCGTTGTTAATTCAACGGATTGTCGTTAATTCGATAGGTAAAGTATTATACTTTATCGTTCGTTGTTAATTCAACGGATTGTCGTTAATTCGATAGGTAAAGTATTATACTTTATCGTTCGTTGTTAATTCAACGGATTGTCGTTAATTCGATGGGTAAAGTATTATACCTTGTCGTTCATTGTTAATTCAATGGATCATCGTTAATTCGATGGACAAAGTATTGCATTTTGACATTCATTGTGAGAATTTGATCTCGTGAGTTATCGTAAAAGCTATATTAAGTTATCTACCTAGTTCGTATGCATTAGGTTCCAAAGGCTAAGTAATAGACTAAGCTCTGCTTGTACAAATCTGCAATATATCAAAGGCTTATCTGTAGACTAAACTTTGTCCGTATGAATCTGCCTGATTATCTGTGAGTCATTCTTCTTTTCTCACAGTTTGTGAGTCATTCTCTCTTTTTATCAAATTATTTTCAAAATCATGTTTATTATCAAAAGTTATAATTACGGGGATTAAGTCTTTGTAATCACCAATTTACAGCCGGTATGTGGGGTAGTGTGCACATTACTGTTATTAGGTGAGCGTACCTATAAAGTATCACGTTAGGTGGGCGAACCTAATTAGTGATATTCGTCATTCATTGGGGCAGCCAATGGTGATATGACCACAGTCACCGTAAAGATTCGAGTGACAAGTACTGTGGGTAGTTGGCTTGATATCAGAAACATTGTAATCGCTCTTAATACTGTATATTATAACAAACGGGTCGTTTTAGTAAAATGAATGAACTCACTCAGTATTTCCCGCTGACAAAACCTTTTCAAACATGTTTCAGGTAATTACAGTAGAATTGGAGTAAGAGATGGATACGGCACAAAAAGGCATCAAGAAGTGGCTTATTTTATTAATTAAATTTTTAGAAATATTGTTTTATATAATAAAATTTCTCTTTATTAAAGCTACCATTATAAAACATGGGTTTATCCCATTTATTTATTAAAATAAAATCCGGTGTTTCTAAACTCTGATATTTTTCCTAACTCACGGTTCTGAGGAAATTTTCGCTGCAACGTTTTCAAAATAATCACCGGTACCGCTGGACTGTTCGCGACTCCCGATTCCGTCCAGGGTGGGTCGGGGGTCGTGACACCATAACATCCAAATTCTAATATTTCTAATAATGTGATAAATATTAACCAATAACATAACACTATCCATCATATTCCGGAGTATATATATATCATTTTTCACTTGATTAATTGACCCGTTTGGCTCGTCTAAGGAAATCCTCATATATGACGACTACCAACGCGTACCAACCGAATTTAATAAATCAATCAATATAACGACTTCAAGGCTTAATTCAAAACAACTCTTATTCAAAATTCAATTACATATTTAAATCATCCGATATAATAAATGTAACGGAACAAGTTACATACCTTAGCGCACGCCCTTCAACCGTGAATCACCACCGGCTTGTCCACTCGACGTTCCGGTATCTTGTCCTATAGAGTTCAATTCAAGACATGTTTAGAGCTCTCTTCATATCATAATTCGCATAATACACCGAACATCATGATTATGCGTTTAAACTCGAAATTTCAGTTTTTAAGCCTTCATAGAGGCATTTCAACAAACACTTTATAAGCAGATTTTTACATGATTAAACATCACATCTTTAGTTTATCATTTAACCCTATTTTCATATAAATCAACCAATTTACATGAATGTTAGCTTCTAATTGCTGAAATCACTTCCAGATTGCTTAATTATACTAGATTAACAATTTACTTTCTAGTGTTCATCCAAATACACATGACCCACTAACCACCTACCATGGTGATTATGGATTCACCCAAAATTTCTTATGATATCAACTTCTATTGATCTAGGGTTTGTCCTTAGACACTATAATTGTTCCACAATCATCATAACATACACATGCAACCCTAATTCCAGATTTTTTTTCCCAAATCATCAAAATTTCAAGTTGAGAGAAATCCTTAAATTTTACATAACTTGTAATCCTCTTGTGATGAGGATCACGATTCTATGCTCGGATTTTCGTTTGGACCAGATTTGCTCCTTCAATTTGTGAATTTTAGTAGAATTCTAGGTTTGATAGAAGGTGGGTGTCGCCCCTGATGTTCTGGTCGACCAGCTTCAAAGTGGGGGTGTTAAGTGTATGGTTTTATTTGTTTATTAGAATTTAAACTTTCAATTTTGACAACTTAAACCCCTCCACTTTGATCAACATTGATTTTAGTTAATTTTAACTCTACTTTAGGTTATTTCTAGACTTATAACTAATTAGGTTAAATTCCTAGTTAGTTAATTCTCGTTTATTTAAACCTTACTAATTCCAGTTTAAGGTTTTATATTTTCGGGGTGTTACAAGTCCACCCCCCTTAAAAGGGTTTCGTCCCCGAAACCGTAATACGTACCAAATAAAGTAGGGTGAAGACGTCTCATCTCCTCTTCGGACTCCCACGTAATGTCCAAACCCTTCCTATGCTCCCATTTAACTTTGACTTGATCGATTTGTCTATTTCTTAAGTGTTTGACTTTTCGCTCTAGAATCTCCAACGGTCTCACAGCGTAATTCAGACTATTATCCACTTCGATATCATCGTAATGGATATAGGTCGTTTCGTCTGCTAGGCACTTTCTTAATTGCGACACGTGGAACGTGCCATGGATTCCACTTAGCTCCTCCGGTAATTCAAGGCGGTAGGCTACCTTGCCAACTTTCCCGATAATTTTAAAGGGTCCAATAAACCTTGGGCTTAGCTTCCCCCTTTTTCTGAATCTAATAACACCTTTCCATGGGGAGACTTTTAGCATGACCATGTCACCAACTTGGAATTCAATCGGCCTTTTTCTTTTATCAACATACGCCTTTTGCCTGTCTTGAGCCGCTTTCAAGTGTGCCCGGACTTTATCGATCTTTTCATTCGTGGCTCGTACTATATCTTGGTGGGCGAGTTCACGTGGACCCACTTCACCCCAACATACCGGGGTTCGACACTTCCTACCGTAAAGCATTTCGTATGGTGCCATCTTAATACTAGATTGGTAACTGTTGTTATACGAAAACTCGACTAACGGTAAGTGAACATCCCAACTGCCTCCAAAGTCAATTATACACGCCCGCAGCATGTCCCCCAATGTTTGTATCGTTCTTTCACTTTGACCATCCGTTTGAGGATGGTACGCAGTGCTAATGAACAATTTGGTCCCCATTTGCTCTTGGAAATCTCACCAAAAATTCGAGGTAAACCGGGTATCCCTATCGGACACGATGGACACCGGCACTCCATGACGTGCTATGATTTCATTGGTATAAACTTCTGACATCTTTTCTGACGTATAAGTCTCACGAATCGGAATGAAGTGAGCACTTTTCGTCAATCTATCCACCACTACCCATATGGCATCAAAACCCCGATTCGTCTTAGGCAACTTGGTTAACAGGTCCATTGTAATATGTTCCCATTTCCAAACCGGAATTTCTAACGGTTGAAGTTTGCCGTATGGTTTCTGGTGCTCCGCCTTGACTTGTAAACATGTCAAACATTTTTCCACATATTTCGCCACGTCCCTCTTCATTCCGGGCCACCAATAATTTTGTTTCAAATCATTGTACATCTTGGTTGCACCCGGATGAATCGAATAACGGGATTTATGAGCTTCGTTAAGTAGAAGCGCCTTTACTCCACAAGTATGTGGGACCCATATCCTTCCGGATCGAGTCTTCAACCCGTGATTCCCATCCGACAAATCTTTCAACTGGCCGATTATTCTTTCTTTCTTCCAATTCTCTTCTTTTACTGCTTCTAATTGCGCCTCTCGAATTCGTTCAAGTATACCCGAGGTTACCACGAGTTGCATCGATCGTACTCGTATCGGGACATAATCCGCTTTTCTGCTAAGAGCGTCCGCTACCACATTTGCTTTTCCGGGGTGATAATGTATCTCACAATCATAATCTTTCACCGTTTCCAACCATCGCCTTTGTCGCATATTTAACTCCTTCTGATCGAAGAAGTATTTCAAGCTCTTGTGGTCGGTGAATATGGTGCATTTTACCCCATACAAGTAATGCCTCCATATTTTTAATGCAAATACCACCGCTGCCAACTCGAGATCATGCGTGGGATATTTCTTCTCGTGTATCTTCAATTGTCTCGAGGCATAGGCTATTACCTTGCCCCGTTGCATCAACACGCAACCGAGCCCCGATAATGAAGCATCCGAATAAACCACCATGTCTTCGACTCCGTCTGGCAATGTCAGTACTGGAGCTTGGGTTAGCTTTTCTTTTAGCGTTTGAAACGCTTTTTCTTGATCAATTCCCCAAATAAACTTTGCTTTCTTTTGAGTTAGCTTGGTTGGCAGTGACGCAATTTTAGAGAAATCTTGAATGAATCTCCTATAGTACCCCGCAAGCCCCAAAAAGCTTCTAATTTCTGAAGGGTTCTTCGGGGGATTCCATTTTGACACTGCCTCTATCTTTGACGGATCCACCAATACTCCGTCGGCATTTATGACATGGCCTAAAAATTGAACCTCTCGTAACCAAAAGGCACATTTAGAGAATTTTGCATATAACTTCTCTCGCCTAAGTGTCTCTAACACTTCTTGTAAGTGGTGTGCGTGTTCAGCTTCATTTTTCGAGTACACCAAGATATCATCTATAAACACGATGACCGAATTATCCAACATTGGCTTGCAAACCCGGTTCATGAGGTCCATGAAAGCAGCGGGTGCGTTTGTTAGCCCAAACGACATCACGAGGAATTCGTAATGTCCGTACCTCGTGCGGAAAGCCGTCTTCGGCACATCTTCTTCTTTGACCTTTAGTTGGTGATACCCCGATCTAAGGTCAATTTTGGAAAACCAATTCGCACCTTGTAGTTGGTCGAATAAATCATCTATCCTCGGGAGCGGGTATCGGTTCTTTACCGTGAGTTTGTTTAACTCCCGGTAATCAATACACATACGCATGCTCCCGTCTTTCTTCCTCACGAACAATACCGGTGCGCCCCAAGGAGACACACTCGGCCTTATGAATCCCTTGTCAAGCAGGTCTTGGATTTGGGACATCAACTCTTGTAGTTCCGATGGTGCAAGTCGGTACGGGGCTTTTGCCACAGGTTTCGCGCCCGGAATCAATTCGATCCCGAACTCTACTTCCCGTTCAGGCGGTATCCCCGGTAAATCTTCCGGAAAAACATCTTCATAATCTCGTACTACTGGTACATCTTCAATATTTCTTAATTCTTTCTCGGGCTCATTTGCATATATTATGAATGCCTTGCATCCTCGCTTCATTAGCTTGTGAGCTTTCAACATCGAGCATACTATGGGGTTGCCTCCTTTTTCACCATAAATGGTGACGTGTTTCCCGCTAGGAGATGTTAGTTTTATCTCTTTACGGAAACACACGACCTTTGCATGATGTCGAGATAGCCAATCCATCCCAACGACTACTTGAAATTCTCCCATCGACATAGGGATTAAATTTATCGAATATTCTTCATCGTCAATGCTCAGTTTACAATTTTCACATACATCACAAACAATAAAGCTTTTGTTATTACCTATCTCTACTTCTAAAGGCACAGGTAATTTTGTTAGAATAAATGAAGGATGTCGAATAAGTCCATATGAAACAAAGGATTTATTCGCACCCGTATCAAATAACACATGTGCAGGAATTGAATTTACAGCAAATATACCTGAGACCACGTCAGGTTCAACCTTTGCTTCTGCGGCAGTTAGTTGGAAAGATCTTGCCTTTGCTTTCGGGGCTTCACCTTTCGATTCTTGCCCATCCTTCTTTCCAACCAATTCCGGGCATTCCGACTTCTTGTGACCCGTTCGATAACAGTTGTAACAAACCGTCACTTTCTCCGGGCATGACATAGCCATATGTCCCGTTTTCTTGCATATGGGACAAGGCTTATCCTTGTAACGACATTCGCCCTTATGACCTTTCCCGCAGATTCTACAACTTGGCGACCCGCTTTTCGTATCAGATTTCTTTGTGCTTTCATTTGTTCGTGCCTTCTTAGTAGGGCTTGGATTCGCATCTTGTGCCCTTCGTTCACCCCGTTCTATGCTCTTTTTCAATTCGATCTCCCTTTCCCGAGCAGCATTGACAATCTCGGTAAGGGTCTCGTATTTTGAAGGGGTTATGAACTCTATATACTCCGCACTTAGCATGTTATGGTAGTAATAGACTTTTTGTTCTTCGTTTGTCACCAAATCATCACAGAACTTTATCTTGTCCATAAACATTCCCGTGATCTTGTCTATGGATTCACCATTGTGTCTGAGTTGCATAAACTCTTCCTTGATTCTATTTATGACCGCTTTGGGACTATGGTGTTTAAGAAACGGCGTCTTAAACTCCTCCCATGTCATAGCCTTAGCCGCTTCACTTCCAATCTCCTTCTTTTTGTTATCCCACCAATCTTTCGCTTGACTTCTTAATTGACCCGTACCATAAGCTACGTAGTCGTTTTCATCACAATGAGATCTCTCGAATACTCCTTCGATATCACTTAGCCATCGTTGGCACACAATTGGATCAACCTCTCCATTATATAATGGTGGTTTACATGCCATGAATTCCTTGTATGAACAAGGCTTTCGTCCACCATGCTTTTCCTTTGCTAAATTGGAATCATCTTCCAATTTCTTGATTCTTTCTTCTATTATTGATAAAACTGTATTTTGAATCTTATCAATAAAGCCCGACAAACTGTTTTCGATCGCCTTTCCAACCTCCTCGGCAATCACTTCCTTCATTTGTTCGGTGACTCTTGGCACCGCATTATCATTACCTCCCTCAGCCATCTCTATTTCTGAAATGTTTACATAGATTGTTAAACATTTCATTTATAACACATGCTTTACTTGTTTTGATTTAATCAAGTTCATAACTTGATTCAATCATTCTTGTTTTTATTAAATCAAGTCCGTAACTTGATTTAATCATTCTTGTTTCTATTAAATCAAGTCCGTGACTTGATTTAATAATTCTTGTTTCATGCGTTTCTTGTTTTTGAGTGAGCTTACACACTCTTTTCATGCATATTTGTTCATTTTTCATTTTATACATAGTACATAATTTATTAACAAAATAAGTTAATTCTTACCGGACGATCGATCAAGCTTGAACCGAACACTTATTAACAACCATGAGCTCTGATTACCAACTTGTAACACCCTAAATTATACCCTTGAGGTTTATAATAGTTTATACCATTCCAAGTAAAATATTGTTTACAAAACCTGACTTTCATATTAAAGTTCATAACTTAATCAAGGTTAGTCAACTAATAACTAAGTTGAAACATTTAGAAAGATGTTCAAAAGATGTTTACATCCCATACACAAAAGTTATAAAGATTCAAAACGTAGCGGAAGCTTAGAAATGTAATGTTCGGTTCTTCATTAATCACTTGATCGCCACCCGTAAGACTTGTCAATTTACCTATGATCAAAACCATTAAAACATTAGTTTTGACGTTATTGTATAATATAATCACAAAATTGTACATCACATTTGAAATAATAACAATGAAACAACTATTCTGGATCCACCGTAAATTACGGTATCACCGTAATTTACGGTGAGCCCTGAAGATTTCTGGTCACCGTAAACCAGGAGGTATACACCGTAGCAGGTCTGACCTTTACCGTAAATTACGGTATTACCGTAATTTACGGTAAGACCTGGAAATCAATGTCTTGTTTTGTTTAGTTCACCTCATTCAAACAAATCTTGTAATTTGCTTTTCTATCAACCCATAACATCCAAATTCTAATATTTCTAATAATGTGATAAATATTAACCAATAACATAACACTATCCATCATATTCCGGAGTATATATATATCATTTTTCACTTGATTAATTGACCCGTTTGGCTCGTCTAAGGAAATCCTCCTATATGACGACTACCAACGCGTACCAACCGAATTTAATAAATCAATCAATATAACGACTTCAAGGCTTAATTCAAAACAACTCTTATTCAAAATTCAATTACATATTTAAATCATCCGATATAATAAATGTAACGGAACAAGTTACATACCTTAGCGCACGCCCTTCAACCGTGAATCACCACCGGCTTGTCCACTCGACGTTCCGGTATCTTGTCCTATAGAGTTCAATTCAAGACATGTTTAGAACTCTCTTCATGTCATAATTCGCATAATACACCGAACATCATGATTATGCGTTTAAACTCGAAATTTCAGTTTTTAAGCCTCCATAGAGGCATTTCAACAAACACTTTATAAGCAGATTTTTACATGATTAAACATCACATCTTTAGTTTATCATTTAACCCTATTTTCATATAAATCAACCAATTTACATGAATGTTAGCTTCTAATTGCTGAAATCACTTCCAGATTGCTTAATTATACTAGATTAACAATTTACTTTCTAGTGTTCATCCAAATACACATGACCCACTAACCACCTACCATGGTGATTATGGATTCACCCAAAATTTCTTATGATATCAACTTCTATTGATCTAGGGTTTGTCCTTAGACACTATAATTGTTCCACAATCATCATAACATACACATGCAACCCTAATTCCAGATTTTTTTCCCAAATCATCAAAATTTCAAGTTGAGAGAAATCCTTAAATTTTACATACCTTGTAATCCTCTTGTGATGAGGATCATGATTCTATGCTCGGATTTTCGTTTGGACCAGATTTGCTCCTTCAATTTGTGAATTTTAGTAGAATTCTAGGTTTGATAGAAGGTGGGTGTCGCCCCTGATGTTCTGGTCGACCAGCTTCAAAGTGGGGGTGTTAAGTGTATGGTTTTATTTGTTTATTAGAATTTAAACTTTCAATTTTGACAACTTAAACCCCTCCACTTTGATCAACATTGATTTTAGTTAATTTTAACTCTACTTTAGGTTATTTCTAGACTTATAACTAATTAGGTTAAATTCCTAGTTAGTTAATTCTCGTTTATTTAAACCTTACTAATTCCAGTTTAAGGTTTTATATTTTCGGGGTGTTACACTACTGGATCAGCTATGCTGCCTCATTAAAAACCTTACTAAGAAAACCCAATGGGACAAAACTTAGTTAAGGGAAAAAGAGTACAGCGTGTATAATTATCCCCCTGAATTCAACAAACATCTTTCAATCTACGAAGACCGATCTTGTGTGATAGCTGCTCGAAACTGCTTCTAGGTAAAGATTTCGTGAACAGGTCAGCTAGATTTTCACTTGACTTAATCTGGCGAACATCAATTTCCCCTTCCTTTTGCAAGTCATATGTTGAGAAAAATTTTGGTGAGATGTGCTTTGTTCGATCACCCTTGATATAACCTTCTTTGATCTGAGCTATGCAAGCAGCATTGTCTTCATAAATAATTGTCGTCTCCTTCTTGATCTGTTCTAATCCGCATGCTTCTTGTATGTGATTAATCATTGATCTCAACCACACGCATTCTCGACCAGCATCATATAGTGCTATCAATTCGGCATGATTTGATGATGTTGCTGTAAGTGTTTGCTTAGTTGACTTCCAAGAAATTGTTGTGCCACCGTATGTGAATACATAACCTTTCTGAGATTTTGCTTTGTGGGGATCTGATAGATATCCGGTATCTGCATACCCAACAAGCTGGGACTCTTGATCTTTTTGATAGAAAAGACCTAAGTCTTGTGTCCCGCAAATATACCGGAATATATGTTTTACACCATTCCAGTGTCTACGTGTTGGATTTGAACTGTATCTCGCTAGTACATGTACTGCAAATGCAATGTCAGGTCTTGTGTTATTTGCGAGATGCATAAGGGCACCGATCGCGCTTAAGTATGGTACTACTGGACCAAGTACTTCTTCGCCTTCTACTTGAGGGCGATAAGGATCCTTGTGTGGATCTAGCGGTCGGACAACCATAGGTACGCTAAACGGATGTGCTTTATCCATATTGAACCGTACTAACATCTTCTGGATGTAGTTTGATTGATGGACAAATGTGCCATTGCACAGATACTCAAATTGTAGTCCAATGCATAATTTCGTCATACCAAGATCTTTCATTTCAAATTCCTTCTTTAACAACTGAGCATCTTTCTCTATCTCTTCAGGAGATCCGATGATGTTGATATCGTCAACATAGACAGCTATTATAGTGAAATTTGAGAGTGATCGTTTTATAAAGACACATGGACTGATTACATCAGACTTGTATCCTTCCTTTTCGAGATATTCACTAAGTCGATTGTACCACATACGACCAGATTGTTTGAGACCATATAAAGATCTCTGGAGCTTTATAGAACACATTTCTCGAAGTGTTGATTTTAATGCTTCAGGAAATTTTAATCCTTTAGGGATTTTCATGTAGATATCATTTTCAAGTGTCCCGTATAAGTATGCGGTGACGACATCCATTAGTCTCATATGAAGTCCTTCAGAGACTGTGAGGCCGATTAGGAACCTAAGGGTTATCGCATCCACTACAAGGGAATCCGTTTCCTCATAATCAACTCCTGGGATTTGGGAAAACTCTTGTGCTACAAGTCGAGCCTTATATCGTACAATCTCATTCTTTTCATTTCTCTTTATTGCAAACACCCATTTATAACCTACTGGTTTGACGTCTATGGGCGTTCGGACTACAGGTCCGAAAACATGTCGCTTTTCGAGCGAATTCAATTCGGCGTTTATGGCTTCTTGCCATCTTGGCCAATCATTTATGTGCATGCACTCTTCTAAAGTTTTTAGTACGTAATCATTTTCATTGATTACATACGTTGCTATAGCATATGCGAATATATAATAAACACGTGTTTTATTCCGGTTCCACATTGTACTATCTTGTACATAATTAATAGAGATCTCATTTTCGTTCGGTACCGATGTTTCTTCTGAAACTTCATTTTCCTCTGGATTCATAGTTGTCTCTTCTAGGACATTTACCTCTACCGGGGTTTCATTTATAATCTTTTGTGAGTTTTCATCAACTGCGTTACTTTGCTCTTTTCGTTTCCGTGGGTTTTTGTCTTTGGAACCGATTGGTCTCCCAGGCTTTCGTTGTATAGTAATCGCTTCGGGGATTACTTCAATTCGAGCAGGTGCATTTGATGTTGTACATGTGACTTTGTCACTTTATTCGTGTCTGTGAATGCATCTGGTAATTCATTTGCTATTCTTTGCAAATGTATGATCTTTTGGACTTCATATTCACATTGACCACTTCGGGGTCGAGATTTGATAGTGATGATGCATTCCACGTTATTTCTTGTGTTACCAGTCTTTCTTTGTCCTTGTCTCCCCCTAAGACTGGGAACATTATTTCATCAAAATGACAGTCAGCATACCGTGCTGTAAACATGTCTCCCGTTATTGGTTCTAAATATTTAATTATGGACGGGGAGTTAAAACCAATATAGATACCCAGTCTTCTTTGGGGTCCCATTGTAGTATGTTGTGGTGGCGGTATTGGTACATATACTGCACAACCAAAAATTCTAAGGTGGGACAAACTTGGTTCTCGTCCGGAGACCAGCTGCAATGGGGAGTATTCGTGATCAGCAGTTGGTCTCAATCTAATCAGTTTAACGGCATGCAAAATAGCATGACCCCACGCAGAAGATGGTAATTTACATCTCAGTAAGACTGGTCTAGCGATTATTTGTAATCGTTTAATCAGAGATTCGGCTAAACTGTTTTGTGTGTGAACATGAGGTACTGAATGTTCAACATTGATCCCGATTGACATACAATAGTCATTAAAAGCTTGAGATGTGAACTCTCCCGCATTATCCATTAGGATGTTTCTAATTTGATTATCGGGGAAATTGGCTCTCAATTGTATGATTTGAGCTAAAAGTCAGGCAAATGCTACATTTCGAGTAGCTAAAAGGCTCACATGTGACCACCTTGAGGATGCGTCTATTAAGACCAAGAAATAGCGGAATGGTCCACACGGAGGATTAATAGGCCCACAAATATCCCCTTGGATTCTTTCTAAAAATGATGGGGTTTCATGGATCAATTTAGTTTGTGATGGCCGAGTTATAAGTTTGCCCAGAGAGCATGCTGCACATGATAAGTCTTGTGGTAGCAAAACTTTTAAGTTTTTGAGAGGGTGCCCGGTTGCACTTTTTGTTATTCGTCTCATCATTATGCTACCAGGGTGACCTAGACGATCATGCCATATATTGAATGTGTCTTTATCTAACAGCTTTTGGTTATTCACCATGTATGATCCGATAGGATTGATATTAGTACAATATAATCCAGAGGATAAAGCTTCTAGTTGTTCAACAATTGTTTCTTTGCCATTTTTGTTTGAAGTAATTTGAAGATATTCAATATTATTTTCAGATATTGTTTTTAGGTGGTAACCGTTTTTTTCGAATATCTTTAAAGCTGAGTAAATTTCTTCGGGATTTACTACAATATAATGCATTATTAATAGTTAATTGGGTACCCGAAGATAATGTTATGTGTGCTCTGCCTGAGCCTTCGATAAGGTTACTGACACCAGATATAGTACTAATCGGTGTCTCTGCTGGAGACAACTCAGAGAAAAATTTCATATCTTTGAGAATAGTGTTAGTACTACCGCTATCTACCAGACATTCATCACCAATAATAGCTCTACTGGAGCTAGTATACATATTTCTTCCGGAAATAGTAAAACACATTAAGTATAAGAAATTGCATGTTTGAGTATGATAAAAACATCATGCAACTATAAATTAAACATCACTAGGTTTTAAATGAAGCCACAACAATAGTTCAAAACATAAAATACCACTAGAGTTGAAATAAAATCCAAACCATAACAAGTGCAGTGAATTCAAGTTTTGATAAATTCGACATTTTAGCTATAAATGAAAGATCAAGGATTTAAACTTAAGCCGCAATATAAAAAATATATATAGTGTAGGAGAACTTCAGGTTCTCTATAGATGGAACTTCGGGTTCCATACGTTAGGCTGTTGTTATATAATACTAACATTAATTTGATAATTTAATTTTCTAATATAATTATTTTTGTAGGGAACACCTGGTTAAGAGAACACCAAACACACCGAATTTGTTTGATATTATATTTTTAATATAATACCATTAATATGTTGATATAATATTATTAATATATTAATATACTATTAATATTCACATAACAATTTTGATATAAGACAGATGTAACGTAGAACAATTTTGTATATGGATATAATATTATTCTCAAACATAATAGTATATTAATATCATCTTTAAAAAAAATCAAATTTTCCCATTTAATTAAATTTTCTTTTTGTGGGTTAGAGTTGTATCCCATTTCATCTTGTTATACACACTTTACCTATTTCATCTTACAGTTAGAGTAACCACCAGCCACCGAATACGATCTAATCCACGATGTTGCTCGCCTTTACACAAATAGACTTGTAACATCCGGAAAATTCACCAAGTAATAGTTAGATGAATCAACTGCCCGGATTTATACCATGTGGATCGGTCAACAAGTTTTGATGCGAAAGATTTTATTTAATGGATTTAAAGGATCCCGTGAATAACTTTAAAAAGTAGTTTCAAGACGGAACATGTGATATGAAAGCTCTAGCGACCACACTGTTATGGGAATCGGATTTTAGTAGCTTTAGAAAGAATTGCATCCACTAAAGACATTGAGGGAGCTTAATGTAAATAATCCATTTAGGGGCTGTTTGGTAGCCTCTGAATGGTCATTAAGAGGCTACCTCTTAATGGAACCATTAAGAATTTTACCAATGAGAAGGTAGAAGAATGTGACATGTGATGATTTACCATTCAGAGGTTACCTCTTAACCATTCAGACTTGAGGTTACCTCTTATTCATTCAGAGGTTTTAAACCATTAAGAGGTAGCATCTGAATGGTCATTAAGAGGCTACCAAACAGCCCCTTAATCATTTCTCTAAAAATCCCACCTACGTGTTATATATGTTTTGTTTTCAAAACATTCTTTTTTTTTAGGATCAAAACCTATTATCTGCTAGGCTTGCAAATGCCCTAAACTACTGCCGCCATATGAATGAGAAAAACAAACGGAATGCGACGGTCCAAGTTCGTTCTTGGGTTCTAGTCACAGTTAAGGTAATCTTCCAATCTGTTTGTTATGGTTGTTGCTTATTTGTGGTTTTTAGAGTCACCGGTTCGAAACGGCTGTATCACGGACCCGGTTGAGAATATCCGAACGGATCGGACAACAGTTGTTGATCCGCGATTCATCATCTTCGTTGATAATGGTTGAAGAATCTGTCGTCCTTTGATCGAATCCAGCGAGTTCGAGATGATTAATAGACACGCGTTTGGGTGCGATATGAATACCGATTCGATCGATTGAATTGAGCGTTTGATGAACGAGTTTGATGAAAATATCCACGTCATGAAGAACCGGATCTTGCAACTAGATGTTTCGTTTTTCTTGTGGAAGAATCCGTTGGATGTGTTTTGTTCAGTTGTGTTTTGTTCGGTTGCTTGTGGCGGCAGTGACCGCCACTACAGAAATCGAAACCGCCGTTAACCGGGGCCAGAGAAAAGTTTTCAAGTTGGTTTTTTTTTCGTTGTTTATTTTTCTGTTTGTTGTACGGGAAGTTCATGTATTTGGGCGGCAGCGACCGCTTTGAAATAATTATTTTTTTTTCTGTCTTAATTCACCAAAACAGACAGTCCTAGTTTGTTCTAAAGTTCAAAATAAAATTGCAGAAAAATTGATAGTGTACCCGGATTTGATGAACGGCAATTATCTGAATCCAAGCTGGTAAATTCCCTGATGAATAGAGCGATCGTGCTGATAACGTGATTAAAACCTAAGAGAAATAAAGATAAACGGAATTCTTCACTTCATTCTATTCAACATTACAATATATAGATAAACATAACTATAAATCCTAAAGCCCATAAGTAATGGGTTGGGCCTAAAATGTTTGGTTTATAACATTTTAATATATTTCTAATAAAAATCGCTATATTTTGTTACAAAAAAAAAAAAAACGTTTTTTTTTCGAGTAACATTTATGGATGCACATGTGCATATGTATCATTTCTTGGACAAATTCCATAATATATTACCAGTAGTAGAAAAATGCACTTTCATTTACACTACCATATGTAATACACTACTTTTTACATTACCAATATTAGAAATGCACATGTGCATCTATATGTATCAACATGAAATAAGGTGTTTTGGTACAAAAAGTTTGTGATTTTAAATGATGAAGTAGGCCCATATACATGTGTTTTGGTTAGTTATATCTAGTGGTTGATGGTTTGATTATATTTGTCACTTTATGATGTAATATGTTGTTTGGATGGTATAAAGGGTGTTGATGTACATATAATAAAGTGAAATATTGGTAATAGTATTGTATTATGGATGGTAAAAAGCAATGGTGTTGTATTACGGATGGTAGGAGTTAATGGTAGTGTAGTATGGATGGTATGATAGATGAAAGTGAATGTGTATTCAAAGTGGTATACTAAAACATGTTATAATATGCTTATATATATAGGTGCACATGTGCATTTCTAGTGTTGTTAATGTTATAACAAGTTCATACATATAGATGCACATGTGCATTTCTATTATTGTTAATGTAAAAAGTAGTGTATTATGAATGGTAGTGTAAATGAAAGTGCAATTGTCTGATATTTGTAATGGATTACAGAATTTGCTAAAGAAATGATACAAATGCACATGTGCATGGATAACTGTTACTCGAAATTTTTTTTTTTTGAAAATTTTTTTATTAGTGACGAAATATAGCGATTTTTCCAAAAAAAAAATTTAGGTGTTTTTTAGGTATTTTTTGGTTGTGTTCACATTGCTTCTCGCGGTTCTCGCAATAAAGGTTGGTTCCTAACGGATCCTTCTCCTATATATATATATATATGGTAGAGTTCATTTGAGAACCACTCTTATTGCGAGAACTACGAGAACCAATGTGAACACAACAAAATAAACCAACCCACGACCACGCAAAACCTAAACCCCACCTCACAATAACCCAAAAACCTAAAAACCCTCCACCGCTATTAAAAATAAATAAATAAACAAAATAAAACTATACCTCACAAAAAAAAACCTAAACCCCCTACCTCCCACCCACCAAAAACCTACCCCCCCCCCCCCCACAAAAAAAAAAAAAAAAAAAAAAAAACCCTAAACCTCCCACCCACCCCAGTTAAATGCTAAAAACTAAACCATAAAACTAAACCCCACAACTAAATGCTAAAAAGGGTTTTTTATATTTTTATTAAAAATCTTTAAATTTCGTCACTAAAAAAATTAAATAACAATACCGATGCACATCTGTAATAGTACTTTTTGTTCATTTTTTATACAAAAACACTTAATTTCTTCACTAAAAAAAGCAACAGTACCGTTGTACATGTGCATTGGTACTGTTGTTCAGTTTTTTTAGTGGCGAAATTTGGTGTTTTTATAAAAAAAATTATTTTTGTGTGTTTTTAATTTTTTTTTTAGATATTGGTTGTATTCACATTGGTTCTCGCGGTTCTCGCAATAAAGGTGGTTTCTAATGGATCCTTTTCTATATATATTTGGGATTGGGTAAAATGAAAACCACCATTAGATGAGAGAACCGTAAGAACCATTCTCAACCCTTGATCATTCATGTTTGAGTAGATGAGATTAAACTACATAAAGGAAAGCAATAATTATGCAACAATTAGTTTGACTTTTGTGAAAATTGTTTTTAATTATAAAAAGGGTTATTTGTTCAATTTACATTAACTTTTTGTCAGTTAGGTTTATATGTGTCAAGTCCATAAAAAAACAATAAAAACATTAAATAAACAATATATAACAAAGGAAATTACATTTGTAAAAACAATAATATTTTGAACAAAACACATATTTACATTAAAACAACTAGTTTGTTGTCCATCAAATTAAAACGAGAAAAAACAATAAATCAACTAGTTCGTTTTCCCCTTGGTCTTTGTCGTCATAAATCCTCGTCATGTGCCAAACTTGTGCCAAACACATATATACATTGACGTAAAAATCACCAAACTTGTGCCAAAAAAATAACTCAACTCGTTCTTCATTTGTTGTGTGTATCCTCGTCTTTAATCATAAAGTCCAACACCCTGCGAAAGCAAAAGAAAAAAAACATAGCTTTCATATAGCACCAAATTTTTTAACAGAAAAAGATAACGAAAATCCAAACGGGGATTTGTACAAGAACGGAATCCGATTTACGCATGGGTGTCGATTGTCAATGTTTTTTATACATGTTGAATGTAAGATCACACGTAAATATTTTTTTACGTGCGGTGTACAGTGTCAAAAAAAAAATATTTTACACACGGTGTCGAATGTAAAATGTTTTTTACGTACAACTTTTACACACTTGTATTCGTGTAAAAGTTGACTTAAATTTTTTAACGTCCAACTTTTACACGCTTGCATATATTTTTACACATTTGTATTCGTGCAAAAATTGACGTAAAATTTTGAAAATAGATTTACGTGTGACGTTAAGGAGATCTCGGGCCGGTGATCAGGGGCGTAAAAAACATTTTTTTTATTATCGCACGAGTCGATTGTCGAATGTAAATGATTTTTTTTAATTGTCAAATGTAAACTCACACGTAAATGTTTCTTTACGTGCGGTGTCGAATGTCAAACATTTTTTACGCACGGTGTCGAATTTAAATGTTTTTTTTTCAATTATCGAATGTAAACTCACACGTAAAAATGTTTTTTACGTGCGGTGTCGAATGTTAAAAAGATTTTGGCGCATGGTGTCGAATGTAAATGTTTTATTTTAAAATGTCGAAAGTAAACTCACATGTAAAATGTCGCGTTTGTAAATGTTTTTCCGTACGCGTTTGGTAAATGTTTTTACGTTCGGTGTCGAATCACACTTCTCATGAAAAAAACAAAACCCAAATTTCTTTTTACAAGAATGTAAAAAAGCATTTTTTTTATATTCGATACCGTGAGCAAAAAATTTTTATTCGACATAAACACACCACAACAACCCTACAAAAATCAATCTATTTTTATACACGAACCGTAAAACTTAGACAACCCCACAAGTCGTGTTATCCAAAGATTTAAGTTTTTTTTTATTATGCATATACATTTTTTACTTGGCCCCCCTTGGTTTTTGAAAGTGATATGATATTTGTTTTGTTAATTTTGGATGTAATTTCAATAAAAATCTTTTCGTATTAACTTAAATACATCTCAACACTAAACAATCTAATTTAGCAAAATATAAAAAAAAATGTTGTATGGAAAAAGAATACCTGCTTTGTTACAAAACCTGAAGAGATAAGTTACAAACTTGCTAGGTTCCAAATGTCATATTATCTGCCCATAAAAATACAATAAAATAGAAACGTTATCGAAATGAGCAATCCCAATGTTATCTAAAATACAAAAAAAATAGAAACGTTATCTAAATTTAGATATGCAAAGAACTTACGGCAACAAAAAAGATATTGTGACCAAAATTGAACTAGAGTGAATATGTTCGACAAGAATTGTTCGATCAGATTCATATTACACACAAAAAGAATATGCTCTCACTATACCTTCCCCAATCGCTTCTTGAGTTCAAAACTATTTTTTATCGTCGCTTTTTACAACTCAAGTTCTGTTTTCAAATTATCAAAAAACAGTAAACACAATTGTAAATCTCAAAAAATGGAAATCTGTGTGTAAATCTTTTTTATATCGAAATATTTTATCATGTAAATGTTTTTACTAAAATGTTTTTACATCGAAATTTATTTAAGCTACCGTGGCAAGTGTGGGGTCCATCAGTGCACACCCAAAAAACTAGGGTGTGGAAGGGGCGTGACCAGGCCGGCGTTAGGGGGCCATGTGGCACCTATTTTTTTTTATATTAATCATAGAAATTTAATAAAGTAATGTGAAAAACACATTTTATTTATATTAAATAAATACTATAAAGAATATATTACATTACCGAAATAAATCAATCATCTTCATCTTCATTGGAGTCGAATCTAGAAAGTGTTGAAACATGTTCTACCAAATCAGCTCGAAGGTTTGCATTTATTTGTCTTGACTCGATTAGATATTGGTTTTGCGTTCTCTCTTCGTCACTAATGTCTTCGGTATTTGATTCGGGCTTCTCGCCATAATATTCAACGATTGCACGCCTTTCATCCTCTAAAGTCATGTTGAGCAGAATGATGCACGCGTACATCACGTTTCTTATTTGATCTTTTTCATACAATCGACAAGGCATGCTCAAAATACGCCACATTTTCTGCAAAACACCAGATGCTTAATTCGATGTCTTTGCGTGTCGCCATCTGAACCTTGTTAAACTTTATTCTTTTAGAATCTAGGGTTTCATCTCTTGAAAATGATTTCAGAAAAACAGCATACTCAGGGTAAATTCCATCAACAAGATAGTACTGATACTTGTATTCAACCCCATTTACAAAAAAAAAAAACGTTCATTTCGGTCCAATACCATTTATTCGATCATTGAAAATGGACGAGTGGTGTATAATGTTTATATCGTTATGTGAACCGGGCATACCAAAAAAAATTAATGCCAGATCCAAAGATCTTGTGATGCAACCACTTCAAACATCATATTTGGCATTTCATGATATCCACTTGTATGAGAGCCTTGCCATGCAGTTGGACAAAGTTCCCACTCCCATTTCATACAATCTAAACTACCGATCATCCATGGGAGACCATGATATTCAGAGTGATGTTCCAAAATTTGTTGCATATCACTAAACGTCGGTTTTCTCAAGTATCTTTTCATATATAGTTCAATAATATACCCACAAAAATTGTGAAGACTTTACCTAGCCACTCGTGACGACATTTTTAAATAGTTGTCCATTATGTCGGAACCATTGTCGTAAGCCGATTATCTTAGGGCGGTCGTGATCTTTTGCCACGTGGTAAATCCTAAATTACCACGCGCATCGGGTCTTTGTCGGAAAAAAGCATAATTATCCTCTAAATCCTTTGATATTCTTAAAAATAATTTTTTACTCATACGAAAACGACGCCTAAACATTCTTTCATCATACATTGGTTCGGGTGAGAAATAATCACTTACCAACAAATTGTTTACGCTTTTGTGTTCACGAACAATATACTTCCTCGGTTTGGGTTGGAAAGTCCCTTCATTAGCATCGTCAACAATAGCTTTCACCACCATCGACACTGCTGATAATAATAATTCTGCCCCATCGTCCGATGAGGATACAAAGCAAATTTCTCATACGAATTGCGTGAACTTGAAGAAGCCGTTTATATATATATATATATATATGGTGGGGTTCTAGAGTGAACAAGGGTTAAGTTGTGAACAAAGTGAACAAATCCTAGCCATTGGTTTTGTTAGATCTTGAGATTTGATTGTAATCCAATTTAGTAATTATTTATTAAAATAAAATAGGTATAATTAAATAGTAGGGATATTTTTGTCAAAATACAACCTTTATAACTATGGGAACAACTAACGTATTGTTATGATTTGATTCTGAGAAATCTTTTTCTCCCCGTAATCATAGCTATCTATCCAACTCTAACTAAATATCCTTGAAGCTAGCTACTAATCAGAAAATCACTCTTTCAAAAACCCCAAACCGGCGATTAAAACAATGTTGATGGAGAAGCTATCCGGCGACGGTAGAGAACATAAGGTTGATGACGTTAAGTTTATACTTCACTACCTTGATTATTGATGTACATAAGTGTTAATTTCTTTTTTTTAGATAATCGAAAAGTTAGAGTTTGTTCAATCGGATCGTTTGGAATCAATATGTTGTTGTGTTATATGTTTAATCGAACGATGTTCGTATGAGAATGTATTTTTGGCTGAGATTTCATTCGATGACATGAGCACCCTGTGACGTCGGAATGTGGGGAGTACATCGGATGTTCGACGGTGCTCTGTGTCGCCGGAAATACTAAGTCTAGCCATGGGTTGGGGGTTGCATGTGTTCTTCATATTTTGGTGTAATTTTTTTGGTGTACACTTGTGTATGGTATGTTCAGAAGGTTTTAGTTATCTTGTTTTGAAAAATGAGTAAAAAAATGAAGTACACAAGTGTACTTTCATATAGTTATCATGTACAGCAATTTGATGTGTGTGTGAATGTGCATTTTTTCATAAAAATAGATAAAAAAGATATAGTCAGAATACACAAGTGTATCCATGGGTTGTAGCTTGCTTGGTATCTTCATAGGATGTTGTAATGTTATTAGTGTACACTTGTGTACACTTGTATGCCCCTATGTTATTGTATGTCAGATACTTTTGGTGTATCTAATAAGACATTGTTTGTATGCCCCTATGTAAGGCTGGCAAATCGTGTCTTAACAGGTTTAACAAGTTTCAAACATGATTACGACTCGTTTAACTACTTTCTACCTCATGTTTATAAAACAGTTTTATGTTTTATGTACAAAGATGAATAAATGATAGATCCTAACATTGTAATTTTAATTATTTTAAAAAATTAAAAAAGTCAAAGGGTGTATTTTTCAATCAAACAGGTCTAATCGTGTCTTAACAGGTACCCAATTGCTAGCCCTACCCCTATGTTATTGTGTTTTGAGGTTTCTATTTTTAAACAGGTATTGACATGGAAAAGAAGACAACAGAAGTTGTTAGTAATAGCACAGGTAGATTGTTTGTTTAACCGTCGTAACGGGTGAAAGTGCTTGTGTAATCGTTGGTTTTTGTGTGTACTAATCGGTTGTGTGTATGAATGAAACAGTTTTAGGAAAGAGAAGAAAACGACAAGCATGTAGGCTTCCTAGTGGTCAATCATTTAAAGCGGTTCCTGTGCCCTTCTCCAATATACAGGACGGTATAACATATATGCATTGATATTTATTACCGTAACCAATCGGTGCCTATGCGCCCGAAGTTGTATTTAGCGTCCTAATGGTTGGGGATTTTTACTTCAGGAAACGAAGAGGTATGCAAGACGGAAACAATTAATGAGGAACACACATCCCGAAATGGGAAGGAAAAACTTGGTAGAGGAAAGTGGAATTATGACATATATACGCAACAGTTATGAAAATAGTCTGTGTATACAACAATGGAAAAATGTGTTTTAATTATATTTTGATGTAGCTACCGAGGGTTGTGGGAGACGGATGAAGCAGACAACCGACGCAGAAAGCATGGCCAGCCAAGATGAAGACGAGAAAGGAGGTATTGTTTGTATTGATATATGTATACAAAAGCTGTTATAATATGCTACTAAAGGTTTTCATAATTGTTTAGATTACGAAGAAGATTGTGAGATGAATGCGGTTGACCAGATTTTCAAATTCAAAAAAAGGAAGCAAGCAAGGACCACCAAAAAAGGAAAAAGTAACAGCAAGATTGTGCTGATGCTGAGAAACTTGTGGAGCCATGGAAAAACCAGTTTGTGAAGACTCCGATTAGTTGCAAGAAGATCGTCGACAAGATCAGAGAAAATAATTATGCAGATGAGGAAATGTTCAAAATGGATTTTGCAATGCTATTTATAGCTACTATGATTGCAAGCACGAAGAACGGGAACGCGATGTATACAATGCTTGTATGGTTCTGTCTTTCAAAGGAGTATAGAGATCACGATTGGTGCCAGTTGATTATGGACACTATTAGGGTCTGTAAAAGTGATTGGGACAGAAGTGACCGTGATTCGTTTTTCCGCGGTCCGCTGACTGTTTTGGTGGTACGACGCGTAACCTAGAAATACACCTATGTAATTTGTTCTGTACATTTGTGTACAGCAGAGTATATATATGGTAAAGTTGAATAATAGTTTTTTTTTGTATGTCTAGTTGCTTTACCTGGACAGCACGACGTGTCCAAGAATGGGAGGAGATCGTTTGGAACCTCCAATCAGCTTTTGGATAAAAGATATGATTAGTATGCGGAAGGACTTGGAGATAAGGAATGGGGGATTTGGACTGGGTGACGTTAGGGAGTTGTATGCTGATGACCAAGAGTACAAACAATTAAGTGAATACGAAGTGGTAGATCTATCAACAGGAGACAAAGAAAACGTAAGTGCGGGATTTGATGGGATGTCGCTTGAAGTATGTTTTTGTTGATACCAAAGAATTTGAAACATTCATATCTTATATAGAGTAATAATAAATTTTGCTTGTTAATGTTAGGATTGCGTTGATGGATTGTTTCGGATGTTCGACGAGGCGGAAGGGTTGAAGAGGAGGTTGGAGGAAGTTGTTGCCCAAGTTGCCGCTCGTTTCCTGAATAGCGAAAGCTTGTTGCTGGTTCTGGAACGGTACAAGTTGATGTTTAACAAAAGTGTTGTCGATGATAAGGGTGAACCGTCTGGTGTAAAATCAGATGCTGGACAGAAGAAAGGTATGTTTTTGGTGTTCCTGTACACATACGTTATATAAACTAATTTATAAAAACTCATATGTATTATGTCCGTTAAATGTGTGTAGATGACGTTAATATGAAAGGATACAATGATAGTGGGGTCGACGAGGCAGATGGGTTCTCGACTCCTCATGTCGCGTCAACGTTTACACAGAATGTTATTGTGTACACTGATGTACTCCAGGATGTTCTTTCAGGTGCGTATGATACGCAATGGATGGATGACATGCCCTCTTTCGACTTAGGGCTGTCTCAGCCTCTTCCAAGTACACAAGAGTTGGTGGCGATGAGAGAAGAAACTGTGAAAAATGTTGATCTGGAAGCTGATGTTGGTGGTAAAGGAAAAAGAAAAAAACAAATGTCGAAATACGGGAAATCTCCGTTTATGTTACGAGCTATGGACATTAAGTCATGGATGCAATCTAAAGATAAAATAATTTGGAGATACATGTCCGCTTGTGTAGAAGAAACTCAGTATGTATTTTTTTTTTTTTTTTTTTGCACAATCTTGGTTTTTAAAATATGTTTGTTATTATGGACAATCTCCTAAGACACATGTATTGTTTTGTAAAATCAAGTGTATAGAGTTGCAACTCCAAAGAAGAAGGGCAGGAAGGTTGCGACAAAAGAGAGCAGGGATCAAAAAGAAGTAGCCGAGGTTGCTGGTTCAAAAGGGTAAGCAACAGTTTGACTGGATTTTATTATTCCCTATTTAGTCGATGCATGAAATATATATTGGAGGTTATAACCTTTAGGTTGGTGTCTGGTTATGTAAGTGAATATGGATACATAAGTTGCGTATACACTGGTCTATTAACTACAAAAAATCTATATGTATGATATTGTTCAGGACATACGTGTTCCTAACGGAGTCTGGCATCGGGCTTATGTACTTTCAATTAAAATATTTTTACCCGAGCGTGTGGATGGGAGACGCAGTTATCAACTACTTTGCGATGGTCACGAAGAAGTTAACGGTAGAAAGCCGACTAAGGGGAAAAGCAAAGAGGTTTACAAAAACTTTTGTGAAACTCGCCGTCTTTTCTGCCACACGGTTTGTTTTGTAAGTGATTAGTTTACTTATATTTGTAAATCATTTTTAATTAGTTTTGGAAAAAAATCAGGTATTGATTGTTTGTTTATTTAAATATGTAGAATGACGACGTCTTATGTAACACGAAGTATTTAAATATGTAGAATGATGACGTCTTATGTAACACGAAGTACAATGACAAGGGTCGGTTGAAGAAGTTCAGCAGTGCGTTGCTGATGGTGCTGAATAAGGATGCTTCACTTTTGAAGCTAACAGGTTATACGGTGATTGTTTTCCCAATACTGGAAAATTATCACTTTTATCTGGTTAGTTTTGACATGGAAAAGGTGGCAATAAGTGTAATGGACAACATGCATGCTAGTGAGAGCTTCATCGAGTTTTCGGATAACACTGATTTTTTAAAGAAGACGACACCGTTTAAAGTGGTAAATATGAATTTAATTTGTAAACGTACGCATGTATATAAAGTTGCTAACCTGGTTTATGTTTGCTTTAAACGTAGAAAGATGTTTTCATAAAATACTTGAGATTTGTACGCCATCCGAAATGTTTGGAGTTTGAGCCAGTAATACCGAAAAGGCTGGAGATTGAATGGGCGACGGTAGGAAATAGTGTGGATTGTGGAGTTTTTGCTATGCGTCACATGGAGACCTGGTTTGGTGAAACCGACTTAAAATGGGGCAGTGGGTTTCCTCTCGCTCATACACAAAAAAAGGCTAGTCTAACAAGATTAAGGAAAAAGTATGCTTGCAAGATTGTGTGTTCCGATGCAAACAAGCGGCGTGATGAAGTAATTGGTGCAGCCGTCGCATGGAACTTGGCCGAAGGGTTTGAGGTTGAAAAAGTTTTGGATGTTAATGATAACTGAAGGAACTTAGTAGTGAAACTGATTTTGATTTACGGTTGTTTTGAATTTTGGCTAGGTTGTTTGCAACAATGTTGGTAAACCTTTTTTTGTGTATGTAAATGGTGTTTTTTTTTAATCCATTGTTAGGAGATTGACAATGCATATATACTTCAAAACAGAAAATATATGAACAAAACACCAGTGTATAAGCGTTAAGTACATATATGTAACATAAGTAAAAACACTAGTGTATATGCAGGTTTAATCAAACTGCCTTCTAGTTAAGGCTTGGAGATTAGTTATGTTCAGTTTGGGTTTATAAAAGTAATAGAAAGGGGTTAACTGAAATACGCCAGTGTATATAGGTGTGATGCATTGGTTAAGTAACAGTATCACAGTTTATAAAAAAATACTGATTAGTTAAAACACACAGTAACAGTATCACTGATTACAATTGTATAAGCGTTAAGTACGCATATGTAACATATGTGAAAACACTAGTGTATATGCAAACTTAATGAAACTTCCTTTGGGCACGTTAGTTGTTGGAGATAAACATAGATAGTAGCAAATCAGTAAAAACAATGACCAATGTAAGTGTTTAAATCATCAAATTTAACGAAAAAAACAGTTTAAAATGGTAGTTTATTTGGATGAATATACTAATCATCGCTAGCGTTGTTGTCCCTATCCGTTTAGTCCGATTCTATCTCCATGTCTTCCTCATCATCCTCATCTGTAGACGAGTCATCCTTAGTTGGCTTCCCTTTTTTTAAAGGGCAATTCCTTTTGTCGTGTTTTCTAACTCGTTTTCCGCAATAATTACATTTCCTTCTTGACTTCTTGATAGCTTTTATTGCTTTTTCTCGTGGACCAATCGGTCTTTTGTGCTTCCCACAACCCTTGTTACGAATTTTCTTTGGTGTCGTAGACGAGATCTCGTCCGGTTCAGTGTGGGCAATAATTTCCTGAATTGCTACACCCTTTCTATTAATTTCTGGATCATATGGAACTTCAGCGAAAATCTTATCTTTAAGTGCCTGAATATGTGAGTCTAGTTCCTCTAGTTTATCAATGTTACCCCGCACGCGATCTCTACACATGTCCATGTTATCTAAGATTCTGCGCCATAATACTGCACTTCTAGATTGGTCTACGGATAACCTGTTCTCCACACTATGCACAACACTCGGAAGAGCATTTCGTCTCCATCTCAGATGAATGTATCTGGCTGGGATCTCTTGATATTATGGCTTCTGAAGACACAAAACACGTGGCGACATAGATATCCATCTCGGGTGAAACCATTGCAAACACAAGAAACCGACAGGTCTTCCTTGTTAAAGGTAACCTAATAAAAAGGTGGTTGAGAAGCTGGTTAGTATGACTGGAGTAAGTAATAAACACTGGTGTACACACTGAATAAACAAAGCTGAATACAAAATTAGGTAATCATATTAGTAAGTAGTGATAGTTGGCTAACCTTGAACTCGTTAACAACTTCCTTTTCGTGATCTAGATGAGCCACTGTAAAACAATGAACGCCATCAACCAGGGACCATTCCGCAATGTAACTAAATTATGTACCATTGAAAATTTGCTTTTGAACCTCGTAGAAAATTTTCCTTGTGTAAACGACGTTTGCATGACGTTCAATCCTGTAGCTTGTTTTGTATTTTTTTGGGTTGGTCGTCTCAGTATGATTACAAAGTTCTCGTTGCTTGTTTCTTAACCCATCGATGGACGTATCATAACACAACATGAATTAAACCAATGTATTATGGGTGCTCGAGTCTGCTTTAAACATGTGGTTTACACTTTCGCATCTGGATGTCGTTTTCATTAAAGTGCACATGGGTATTTCGCGAAAGTAACCTGGAATCCATTGCTCCCGAATTGAAAACATCTATGTCAACCATTTATGGGACTCTAACCCATATTCGGCGGTCAATGAATTCCACCTTTGCTCAAATGTTTCAGGTTTGATATAGACGTTCCAAACAAGCTTGTGAAACTTCTCTTTTATTTAGATATTTGTCAAGTTGTCTCCCTTAATCTATATTTTGTAAAAAGAAATGAAAAAGTTATCAAAGTCGAAATAAACACAGGTATAAGGACAAATAAAAAAGAAGGAACAAATGAACACCAGTGTATGATACTACTTGTACACAAGTGTACAAATAGGTTATAACCAGCAAGTTTGTAAATAAATACCTTAGATGGTATCTTTTGAACTATATGCCACATACATAGTCAATCATGCGACTTGTCGAATACGTTGCTAACTGCTTGTTTCATGGCACAATCTTGATCGGTTAGAACCAAAAGAGGTTGTCTGCCGTTATGAGCTTGGAGAAATTTTTTGTAGAAGCCATGTGTATGACTCGATTGTCTCGTTATGAAGGAGGGCAGCACCAAATATCGTGCATTTTTTGTGATGATCAACGCCAGTAAATGGAACAAAAATCATATCGTACCTGTAAAAAAAGTAAATTGTAACACACAAATATAAATAACTAAAGAGTTAGAATATGAGAATTTGTAACTTACATATTCGTGTGGTACGTTGCATCAAAAGCCAAAACATCCCCAAATGCTTCGTAATTCATTTTCGAAACATTATCACACCAAAATAGCAACTGGAGTTCTGTGTCAACAAGCTGGGTATCAAAAGTATAATTTTCTTTGTTCTTGCATCTTGCGTTCATTTTGTCAACTAATATTTGGGCGTCTCTTTCGCCGATGAAATCTCATATATCTCTCCCACAATTTTTATAGTCAACAACTGTGCCCTGTATGTTATGATGACCACCTTTTATGACAACCTGAAGTTTGTGGGATTTCGTGGGACCAATGTTAGCATTACGGCATTTTGCTATAAACTCGGTGGTGGAAAAATCAAGCTTCCTCTTCTTTAGAGATAAATCAAGATTTTCAGGAGACGTAAACCCATGGTTATGTTGTTCTACCCAGTCATATAATTCAACCTCATCTGTATCCTTCAGACGTTTAAATTTTACACAGGCTTTACAGTCTGTAACTTTTATGTTTGAGCGTCTTTTGGGGGAAATAGTATCAACCTTAGTTGGTTGACCATCGGTGCCTTTAGGTTTGTTGGCTCTAGAACACAAGACATATCGCAGATTTGTTATTATTTTGTCGCCGATCTTTTCTTTCTTAGAAGTACCCAACCATGTACAAAAACCTGCAAGTTGTGCATATTCCTCGTACATTGCAATAGCAGCTTCCATCGACCTAAATCTCGCATTGACAAAGGGTTTGAAACCGGGCGGAACAACTGGCGTCCAATACCTACTGTCGTTAGGTGTTTCGTATACGTTGCTAGCAACTAACTCTGATCATTAAATATAGAACGCAAGTATAATTAATTAAGCTTCAGGAAGTTTGTTATACGAATTAATATATCATAAAAAAAAGCTGGCAAAAGAATAAATTACAAGCTTTCAGTTACCCCGACATAACAAGTCATTCTAAAATATTCAGGAATGTTCAGTACATATGTGTAGATGCAACTATTTTTTTATCGTAAAAATAATCAGTTACTCATATATATATTTGTAAACAAGTCATCCAATATCTCAGGAGTGATCACTACATATGTGTACATGCACTGTTATCTTAACCTAAAAATATTGAGTTACTCCAGTAAATCTGTAAACAAGTCATTCTAAAATATTCAGAGATGTTTAGTACATATGTGTACATGCAACTGTTTTATTATCCTAAACTATTCAATTGCTACGATATATCAGTAAACAAGTCATCCAAATATCTCATTCATGAATTCTATAAAAGCTGAGTACACGTTAACAATCAAAATATAAATCAACCAAAAGGAATGACGATCATTAAATGCCATGAACGGGAAACTGATGACAAAGAACTGGGCGAAGAAGATGACCAAACTGATCAGAAAATAACCAGGACGATTCCGATGCAATACCGAACAAAACAGATAAAAAAAACTAAACCAGGGCGATTCATGGAAGTGTAAAAAACTGGATTGAAGTCATCTTGTTGTATTGGGTCTTGTCCGTTGAAGCCGCTACTATGACCATCCTCCATGATCGATGTCGTGATTAAACAATTAGCAAGGTTTGAATCATTTCAATTATTGGACTGGTATATGATAGAATTTGAATATAATTAAATAAGATCACGTAAAATATGCAGGGATATAGGAATTGTAACTGCCATTGGTTTATGGAAAGGAATTTAAAAAAAAATATAATTTATATAATTACAATCTTGCCCTTTTATCAAGAATTGAAACCAATGGTTGAGATTAGTTCACTCTTGAACCTCATCCTATATATATATATATATATATATGGGAAGGTTCAAATGAAAACCACTAGTTATTGTGAAAACTCGAAAACTAATTAAAAAAGCCAAAAAAACTTACCAAATATTTTTTTTTTTTTTTGCAAACCAATTTTCGCAGGTTTTTTTTATATAAAAAAAATTTCAAAATTTTTTTTTTTTGGTGTAGTGCACATGTGTAATAATACACATGCGTAGTATTACACATGTGTACTACAAAAAAAAAATTTGAAAATTTTTTTTATATATAAAAACCAGCAATTTTTATTAAAAAAATTGAAAAAAAATTTGTGTGTTTTTTAGGCTTTTTTTAGTTAGTTTTCGAGTTTTCACAATAAAAGTGGTTTTCATTTGAACCATCCCCTATATATATATATATATATATATATATATGGGGCCGCTAAAGTGAAAACCACCCCCAGTTGCGAGAACCACTCTCCACCAATCAGATAATGACAACCAAAAGGGTAATATAGTTATTTAATCAAAACCATCAAATCATTTCTCTCTTCTCTTTAAAATCTTTTCAATTTCTCTCTCCTCTTTTTATTATTTTGTAAAAAAAATTGCAAAAAAGTTTTTATAATAAAAAAGTTTAAAATCGTAAAAAAAGTTTTCATAAAAAAAGTAAAAAAGTTTTAAAAAGTGTGTAAAAAAAGGTTTTTGTAAAAAAAAAAAAGGTTAAAACCGTAAAAAAGTTTATAATTTTTTGTCTTTTGTAAAAAAAAGTTTATATAAAAAATATTAGTAATAAATTTTTGGTAAAAAAGTTTTTGTAAAAAAAAAAGTTTAAAATCGTGAAAAAGGTTTTCGTAAAAAAAAAACATAAAAAAGTTAAAAAAAAAGTGTGTGTAAAAAAAGTTTTTGTAAAAAAATGGTTAAAACCGTAAAAAAAATTCGTATAAATTTTTGTTATGTGTTAAAAACTTATTGTAAAAAAAAAATATCGTAAAATTTTTTTTTTGTAAAAAAAAAGTTTAAAACTGTAAAAAAAGTTTTCGTAAAAAAAAGTTTAAAACCGTAAAAAAAGTTTAAAAACGTGTGTGTAAAAAAACGGCGCGTAAATACAGGGCGTAAAAAACGGCGCGTAAAAATCGTGGTGTAAAAAACGGCGCGTAAAAAACGACACGTAAAAAACCGGTTGATAAAACGACGCGTAAATACGGGGCGTGAATACGGGAGCGTAAAATAGCGCGTAAAAATGGGGCGTAGAAAACGGCGTGTAAAACCGGGTGTAAAAACGGGGCGTAAAAAAACCGGCTTGTAAAAACGTTTTTTGTAAAAAAAATCCTGACAAAAATTGTTTTTTGCAAAAAAAAAAAATAGATTTTAAAATGTTTATATTTAATAAATCTGATTTTAATAAAAAAACAATTAATTTAATAAGACAAAAAAAGTAATAAAAAATAATATATACAATAAGACAAAACAAGCAAATTTACTAAACTGTCTTTTTAATATTAAAATATTAAAAATATAATAGCACAAAAAGAATTTAATATTGTTTTTATAACTTTTAATCTCATCCATCTATCTCCAAAGATCTATGGTTGGAAAGTGGTTCTCGTGGTTCTCTTAACTGGGGGGGTGGTTTTCGTTTAACGGCCCTATATATATATATATATATATATATATATATATAGGGGAAGGATCCACTAAAAAGTGGATTTTGCCTAAGTAGCCTAAGAAGTATTGTGATGATGACATGTGGCACTCCTAATAAGTAGGAATGAAAGGCATTTTAGTCCTTATAAATAGAAGTAAAAATGACATGTGACACCCCTTTTGTTTTTTAAAAATACAACAAAAAAAATCTAGTACAAAAAAATTTAGCACAAAAAATCTAGTACAAAAAAATATAGTACAAAAAAATATAGCTCAAAAAAATCTAGTACAAAAAAATATAGCACAAAAAAATTCAGCAAAAAATGTAGTACAAAAAATCCAGCACAAAAAATTGAGAAAAAAAAATTTAAGACAAAAAAATTTAGCACAAAAATATAAATTGTACTTATTATTGTACTTATTATTTTGTTACATATACATTTAAGAATGAAAAATCCAATACCAGAAGTCTACAATATATTTGTGCAATTACTGTTCTAAAAACTAGCTTCATTGTTCAGCTATATATAATATTAATTACATATAATGGAGTGATAAAATTACCTCCTGGTTAAGAGAAGTCGACTAACACAAGTTAAAAAAAAAAAGTGAGGTTATTTCAATAGGAATTCGTTTTTTTTAATAATATGATTTGGTCAGAAGATTTATATTCAATCTATATTTTATCCACTTTCGGGCAGCTTTACTTAAGATGCTAGGAAACTTGTTACTGAGCCATTCTCTGTGATATTTGACCAAGAGCTCATTCAGTTTTGCGAGAGCTACATCAAGGCATGTACCTTTTTCTGCTATCACTTGGTAATTATGTTTTACAGGTTATGTTGCAGTACAAGATACTTGAATGCTAATTCAAGTCAATCCTGTTGCAAGTTGGAAACGCATATTCTTGATGGGAATGCGGTCACTAAAACCTTCGGGCATGGCTACCTATCAACCAAATCTTAGTTTTGATGAGCAAACAATTTGTGTTAAAGTGAAACATATATGGTACAAAAATTCAGCACAAAAAAATGTTATACAACATAGAAATACAACACATTTTAGTGGATTTTTTAGTCTTCATATTTTATATAGCAGTATGGTACTCAAATTAAAGATACAAAGACGCTCGATTTTACGGTGAAATTTTTATGAAAAAATAATGTCGTATAAAAAAGTTATGAACGTTTAAAAAACGGGGGTGGAATATGCATGTGCCTTGCATGTGGAGAGAGAAAGTCCATAAATAGAATTTTCCCAAGATACCCTTGCACTCCTCCTTTCTCCTACACTTTCATCTTAACAATTGATTTAAAAAATGAATGGTTAACATTACTTCTCATCCTACTTAGGCAAAATAAACTTTTTATTTGATCTTACCCCTATATATGAGTTTGATAGTTGTTTTTTTAATTTTTGGATGGTAAAAATGAGTAAGAAATGAAAGGTTTATATTGGAAAAAATTGAAAGAAATTTTCTGTTTTTTTAAATAGTCGTTGGCCAATAGTTATGCCTAACGGCTAGCCAAACGGTCATCAACACCTAGCCATACGTTGCAAGTCACGTTACCCTAGGCCAATGACCCACACCAAGCTAGATTGCCACGCCAAGCGGGCAATGCTGACCAAAACGCCAACCCGGGATGGAACAGCCAGCGTTAGAGGGCCAAAACGCCAAGCTAGCCACGCCCACACCCACCAGTCTTAAGGAGGAAGGGGCACTCAAGGGTAAGTACCCTAGCCCCAACCAACCAACATCCGCCATGTCAATTTTTATTCCAATTACCCATTAACTAGTAAACAGTGGTAACACCTACCCATGCCATAAACTATTATTTTTTTAATTTAAAAAAGTCAAATGTTAGATAAAAAGTAAACTTCATTGAATAAAAATATAAAAACATAATTCAAAGCAAACTAATAAAATAAAGTAAAAAATAAAAAAAATTGACAAAAATCACTACTCATCGCCTTCCTCCTCGAGGTAAGGTAGATCTTGAGCTGCAAGATGGAAGAGAAGATCATTTCTAAGTCGATAATGCGTATCATTATCCATCAACTCCCCAAGCACTATATCCTCAACAACGGGTTTGACAAATGGATCCCTAATGTGGACCAGTGAGATCGCATGCCCGTCGTCCTTTAAGATCATATTGTGAAGTATCATGAGCGTATACGCCACGCTAATAATATTGTCCACCGCATCCTTAGAATGTGGTGTTTTTCCTCATGGTTTTTGTATAGATTCGCTAGGTCGGTGCTTCAAAGCCTACGATTGTTCTCATCGACGTACAATTGATTAATGGCGTTGCAAAAAAATTGTAGGCGCTCTCGCGAAGTCCTTTCAGCCATTTGTAACTACTCGTCGGTGTCGTCGAGAGTATTACCACTCGCGAGCTGTTTAATAGCGAATGTAACTTTTTGTTCTGCCCATCTAATCCCTCTTAAAACCAAGGATATTGTGCTTCCACATCACCAACAATTTTTAGGAATAATCGTTTCGACTTACAAAATGGTAACAGAATGTTTCATGATCATACTTTGGTTCATCAACAAAATAATTGTTTATAAGATTTTCGTTACCTTGTACGCTATCACGCTTGACTTTTTTTTGAACGGCCTACAACGTTATCGTGTCTCCCGCTTCGACTTCCTCTAGCTTCTCTACAAAATAAAGTAAGTTGGTATCGATTGAAAATCGTCTTTGTTGTAATCGATGGGCGGTAAATGAATACCTAAGTCTTGATATGAGTAATTAGCAATTAAGAAAGAGATTACAGTGAAAATGGTTGAGTGAGAAACAGATTGATTAAAGTGTATATGGTTTAAGATTTGAGTGAGAATGAGATTGTCGGTTATAAAGCTAAATAAAGAAATAGAGTAAATTGTCATTTTAGTCCCTGAGGTTTGTCCAAATTTGTCATTTTAGTCAAAATAGCTTTTTTCTCCTCTAGGACCCTGACTTTTCCCTTTTGTTTCCATTTGGATCACATTGCCTAACTCCGTCCAAAAACCCCATTTCAAACCAGGGGTATTTTGGGGATTTTCAATTTAAATCTTTCAAATTGCCATTTTGATCCATTCTTTCAAATTGACTTTCCCCTGGGTGACTGCCGTTAGTAGGTTGGCTGACATGTGGCTTTTGTGTCGGAGGTGGTCCATAACCATCGTATCCAGAAGGTTGACTTCTATACCCTGGTTGACCAGAACCCTGAGGTGGATAGCTCGGGTTTGAATCAGGCTGCTGACCGTAACCAGATTGAGGTGTAGAAGTTGGAGGAGCATGACTAGCATTATCACCTTGAGCCCCATACCCTTCAGTTTGACCATCGGTTTAACCCGCAGTATTATATGCAGATGTGGGATTACCATAACCATGTTGACAATATCCATCCTGACCGTAACCTTGACCTTGTTGACCATAACCATAAGCTGATGTTGTGACAACTGGCACAAACCGGTAATTTTCGTACACTTTAATCATTATTTAATGATTGCAATTATGTGCTTAATTGTCAGCAATGTCTGAACACATGATTAAACAAGTGAATTCATGCACGTTGTATACTACAAAATATTGCTTTATGCATAAACGAGAGCGTTGCGTCAAAAATAATAGTAAACTCACCGGTAAGACACAATGTGTCAACAGAACTGCAGAAAGCAGTCAGACAATAAAAATGGAGCCTAGGTGTAGGTCCGACAACAAGAATGCATTAAAACCCAAGAGTACATACAAGGGTTAATATATATGCAATACGAAAGCAAAAATAAGCACTAAAAAGCACCCGAAACGCACTTTAAGTGCAGAATTTATATAATTCAGCAATAAATCAGCATTTAGACATATAAATATTATGCAGAAATGTCGTTTTATTATCCAGAATATTTCCCTAAGTGTTGGGAATTGAAAGAGTACAAGAAAGGTACTTAAACGACACTAAAAAGTGTAATTTAGCACTTTAACGAATCGGTATCTAACCGAACAACCGGATATTACCCGGAACATCCAAATATTTACTAGATCTTTCCAAATCCATAATAATCTTGCCAAGATCCCTTAAAATCTTACATGATCTTTCATAGATCTCTTTTAGATTCACAAGATCTTTCATAGATTCACTTTGATACACTTAGATTTGGTAAATCTAATTAAGATCTTGCAAGTTACACATTACCCCCCCCCATATCCAAATAAAATCGGCCCACATGCTTTAATTGGAAGATCTTATGAATTTTCCATGGATTCACCAAGATTTGTGGAGATTTAATTCTAGATTTGTCTTGTACTACAAGAACACATTAACTCTTGGATATTAGTACATGGTGGGTTCATAAGAAGTCATCTTCATCACCACTACACATCACCACACTCACTCTCTCCCTCTCAAAGGCTCACGGCCGAACCCCCCCTCACCATAACCACCATCATCCAATCATCTCCTACACATTCCAAGCTTATATTAAGGTGTTAGAAGGCGCATAGTGAAGCTAGGAGCTTTCGGAAGTTGAAGAACCTCTACCGTTTGCTTTTACCCACTCAACTTTCATCATTTTTCTTCCCTAGCCTTGTGCTAGTAGTAAGTGCTCTAAAACACCTTCTTGATCTTGTTTATGATGGTTAATAGGTGATTTATTGGTTAAAAAGCAAGAACACACAAGAAAATAACTAAAAGTCTTGAAAGAAAGATAAACTAGTTGGATAAAGGATAGATATGTGTGATCCATCATGTGAATCTTGTATGATTGTTATTATTTGATGATTGTTGTTAGTAAAACAAGATGGATCATCATCTAGACATACTAGTCCATGTTTGAAAGCATGAACTAGTAGGATGTAAAAGTTATAAAGTTAAAAGATGATGGATCCATCCATTCATAAGACATGAACTTGTGTAAAAGTAAATTTTCTTGTAAAATAAGACTCTAAACATGTAGATCTAAAGATCTACAAGTGGTTTTTCGGAAGAACCAAGCAAAAATATTAGTTTTGTTAAAACCCGGATCTTATCCGAACTAAAAGCATTTTAGTACATAAACAAGTGTGCAGACACTTGTGTCACAAGAAAAATTTAACAAAGAAATATTTTTGCGAATCTCAACTAGAAGTTGTGAAACTTCATATTCTTTAAAAATAAAGTTTTTAAGAAACTAAAATTATTTTAAAGATGATAAGACTTACTAAATGTGCTAGTAAGTTACTACACATTTTTGTAAATATTCAAGTTCATGAAATGGAGAAACTAGTGACTATTGTTGATGATTATTGTTGATAATTGTTGTTGATGATCGATGACGATTTAAAAGAAAATAAACACATGTTTTGAAAACATGGGAAACGTCCATTTTTAGGGGAAACTCTGTCAAAATTTTTATAAATTTTGACACTTAGAAAAATATAAGTTTTTGAGAAACTTATTCCCTAAAAATGTATTTAAAAGTATTACCAAGGTTTCCCTAAATTTTTGGTGATAAGAAATGGTGATTTTTCAAGAATAAAAATGGATATTAAGTATATATTTTTTTTGAAAGAAAAATATATATTATTTGATCACCAACTATTGTGCTAAGTGTATATAGTATGTGTTATACGTGCTAGTGTATTAAGACTTAAAAATACACTAAATACTCATGAGGAGTAGAAATATAAAAATACACATACAACATACAAGATACATAATTCGGGTGCAAAGTGCAAAACACGAGATACTTATATTAATTTTAGAGAAAATAATATAAGTAAGATACGTAGTTAAAAATATAGAATATTTTTAACACAAGAATATATACAAAAGAGAGTGACTGTACTTGTGCGACGCAAGTCTAGTGACTAACGTTAAGAAAACGCGTATAGGTTACAACGTTAATTAAGCAAATCCGGTGAAGTTTACGACGCAAGGAACGCAAAGTTGTGAGTTCATGCTCCCCCTTTTCTCTTTAACTGTTTTCAGTTTTTATAACTTCGGGGGTGAAATACATGTACAAATGTACAAAATTTATAATTGGTATGATATAAATACAAGAAGTACACTTGGTGAGAACGAGAACCAAGTGTGACGAAATATAAGAAAATGAGAAGCGCACTTGGGGAGAACGAGAACCAAGTATGAGGCGCTATGAGAAATGATAACAAGAAACGCGCTTGGTGAGGACGAGAACCAAGTAGGATGCGTTATGAGAAATAGTGTCACGAATAGGGTACAGAAGCACCATTAATCGTGTACATACTTAGACCGCAGAACAAAAGGTTAGATCTAACGGGTGCCTGGCAGCCACACTCTCGGTGAGGGCGAGAATCGAGTAGTGCTTTTGTGTCTCAGAATATACCAATTAAATGCCTTAGGTTTGGTGACTTCCTATGTCGTGTCACATGTTAATGGCTTTGCAACCTATTAACAATCCTGATATTTACAGGAATATTTTAATTACATGAAATTCATACCATACTAAAAATTGATGAATACTTGAGTGCGTGGGGTACTCAAGAAAAGATTGAATTATACTTGAAGTACGTGGGGTACTCAAGAAAATGAGAATTATACTTGAGTACGTGGGGTACTCAAGAAAAAATTGAATTATACATGTGTACGTGGTGTACACATGAAACTGGATTTATATTTGAAAACTTGATTTACTCACAAACTATGTTTTCATACAAAGTATACAAACATGAAATACAAAACTGCATGAATTCACACCAACATTATGTTGACATTTTTCCAAAAACTCACATGTATTTCAGGTAACTAGGATGGATGTGCGCGTGGTCTTGCTTATGCTCGTGGATGTCGCTTGTGTTTAACTTTAAATAAAGTTGTAAACTTCTAAGACAATGTTTTATGCTGTCTAGCGATATAAACGCTAAACTTATGTTTTCAAATTATGGTATTTGATGTTATTTTACGAGCATGTAGCATGTTTACTCTTCGTATGCAATGAGAACCTTTCATGATCACACCTCGTGCTTCCGCCGTAGAAAGGGGTGTGACAGATTGGTATCAGAGCTGCGATTGTAGTGAACCAGGATTCCTTCTCGAGTCTAGTCTACAATCTCTAGGATCCATTCACGAAAACAATTTTCAAAGAATTTTCATTGCATAAAACGTCCCGCGACATCCACTGCCTGAAACTGTCTACATGAGTCTAGAAAAGACACTACGAGACTTAGAGTGCACTTGAGTAGCACTTGTCATTGACTAGAAATTACTTGCAATTATGTGTGATAATTAGCATGTACTAGAAGTAGAATGTCACGAGTATACGTGACTTTATCTGAAAGCGATGGCCCATCTGAAGGAAGAAATACGAGGATGAAACGAACTGTGCGGACTGTGCAAGGAGTTACGTAATTATGGATGCATACATAATTATGGAATTCAGTGCACAGAAATCACAGCAAGTCTTGTCACGTATAGATTCCCTCAGTGCAAGCCTACTAAGTACTCTGCTAGAGTAATAATTGTTTGATGTCACTTATGTGGTATATATACTAGTGAATACATATGATACTACTGTCTAGTGTGACAATATCAAACACATGTCTAACCCTGTTGTGTTATGTTCTGTCAGAACATGGCACCCAGGAAAGCTGTGAATGCTCGCAATGATGATCAACCTCCACCTCCCCCACTGCCAAGAACTGCTGAAGAGCTGAACGCCCTGCTAGAGGAAAGGATCTCCGCTGCTATCGCCCAGTACGAGGCGAACCGTACCCAGGACAGTGGAGGACCAAGCAACGCTAGGCGTAATGGGAATGGAGATTCATCTGGAGGCAGCGCAGCTCAAGGTAACCTTAAAACAATTTACTAAGCATGAAGGAATTTATGAACGGTCCTTGTTTCATTATTTCTTCGATTGCTCATAAGTGAATTGGTTGGGTTAATTCCAGGCTGCACTTTCAAGCAGTTCCTCGACTGCAAGCCGATGAACTATGACGGCACAGGAGGTGCAGTAGCATTTGTGCGCTGGACGGAGAAGACTGAAGCTACTATCCGCATGAGCAAGTGTACCGCGGATCAACAAGTCACCTTTGCTACTGGGTTGTTTGTCGATGAAGCTCTGACTTGGTGGAACCTGCAAGCCCAAACTTTGGGTGATGATGCCGCTTATGGCCTAACGTGGGAGGAACTGAAGGAAAGAATGAGAGAGAAGTACTGCTCTCGTGCGGAACTCCAAAGGCTGGAAATGGAGTTCTGGCACTTGACCATGGTGGGTGCTGACATTAATGGTTATACTCGAAGGTTCCACGATCTGTCTAGAGTGCTTCCCTACATGGTGACTCCCGAATTCAAGCGCGTTGAACGCTACATTTGGGGACTGGCCCCAGAGTTTCGTGGCATGGTGACGTCGGCCAAACCACAAACAATCACTGAGGCTGTAACTCTGGCTGTCAGTCTGACTGAAGATTGTGTTCGTATGAAGAAGTTATCACTGAACCCAACAGAGAAGACCGAGACACATGATGAGTCGTCCGGTGACAAAAAGAGAAAGCATACAAGTTTGAACCAAGCAACTCGTAACAACAAGGGTTTCAGCAAGAAGCGTGACGCTAACCCGTCCCAGGAGGCGAAAACCCATGCAACCAAAGCATACCAAGGCTCCATACCTAGATGCCAAAAATGTAAGTATCATCATGATGGAGCTTGTCGCATTCCAAGGTGCGACAAATGTAGTAAATTGGGTCATCAAACAGAAGACTGTTGGGGAAAAGGAAAGAACCGAAATGGAAACGGTGCTGGTAGCAAGAATGGTAACGGGAAAGGGCAGAACCAAGGATGCTTCAAGTGTGGAAACAATGATCATTTCATGAAGAACTGCCCAGAGAGAAACAACGCTCCGGCTCAAGCATTTGTGATTGGAGCAAGAGACGCACGCGAGGACCCTAACGTGGTCACCGGTACGTTTCTCATTAACAATCACTTTGCATCCATATTATTTGACACTGGCGCCGACTATAGCTTCATGTATGTGGAATTTAAACGCATACTCGGAATAGAATCTAGTAGATTAGAAATTCCTTATTCCATAGAACTAGCCAATGGTAAACTTGTTGAATCGAGCGAAGTTGTTAGAGGCTGCACACTAGAACTTGGTGAGCGAAAATTTAGCATCGACCTCTTACCTATCCAATTAGGTAGCTTCGATGTAGTGGTCGGAATGGACTGGTTGTCCAAGAACAAAGCTGAAGTCATTTGTCATGAGAAAATCATTCGCATCCCTCTGGCGAATGATGAAACTCTCATCGTACATGGAGAAAGACGAAACGCGCCTCTACGAATCATCAGTTGTATGAAGGCACAGAAGTGCTTAAGGAAAGGATGTGTTGCTTTCCTAGCACACGTTGTAGATAAGAAGGCTGTGGAGCCAAAACTCGAAGACATTCCTGTGGTAAAGGAATTTCCTGATGTGTTCCCTGAAGATCTGCCAGGACTACCTCCGCAATGACAAGTCGAATTCCGTATAGACTTGGTTCCAGGAGCCGCTCCTGTAGCCAAGGCCCCCTATCGACTTGCACCATCCGAAATGCAAGAATTATCCACACAACTCCAGGAGTTGTTGGATAAAGGATTCATAAGGCCAAGCTTCTCGCCTTGGGGAGCTCCAGTATTGTTCGTGAAGAAGAAGGATGGAACTCTGCGAATGTGCATCGATTACAGAGAACTGAACAAGCTCACTATCAAAAATCGGTACCCACTACCGAGGATTGATGACTTATTTGATCAGTTGCAAGGATCAAGCTACTATTCCAAGATCGACCTTCGATCTGGATATCATCAGTTAAGGATCCAAGAAGAGAGCGTACCAAAGACTGCATTCAGAACACGCTATGGGCATTACGAGTTTCTTGTTATGCCATTCGGACTGACGAACGCACCAGCGGTCTTTATGGATCTGATGAACCGCGTATGTAAACCATATCTAGATAAATTCGTGATTGTATTTATCGATGATATCCTGATTTACTCGCGAACGAAAGAAGAACATGAGCAACAACTCAGAACTATTCTGGAACTATTGAAGAAAGAGAAACTTTATGCAAAGTTCTCTAAATGCGAATTCTTGATTCGCGAAGTACAATTTCTTGGTCACGTTGTGAATGAGAAGGGCATTCATGTAGACCCGTCCAAGATAGAAGCGATAAAGAATTGGGAAGCTCCCAAGACCCCAACCGAAGTTCGACAATTTTTGGGCTTAGCAGGCTATTATCGGCGATTCATCGAGAATTTCTCAAAAATAGCTCAACCGCTAACGACCCTTACGCAGAAAGACAAGAAGTACGATTGGGGTGTTAAACAAGAAGAAGCCTTCCAGCTACTTAAAAACAAGCTATGCGATGCACCAATACTATCATTACCCGAAGGCACTGATGACTTCGTGGTATACTGTGACGCTTCACGACAAGGTTTGGGTTGCGTGCTTATGCAGCGCCAAAAAGTCATCGCTTACGCTTCAAGACAACTGAAGGATCACGAGAGAAATTATACCACTCACGACCTGGAGCTGGGTGCAGTGGTATTCGCCTTGAAGATTTGGCGACATTATTTATATGGTACTCGATGTACAATCTTCACAGATCACAAAAGCTTACAACACATATTTGATCAGAAGGAATTGAATATGCGCCAGCGACGTTGGGTCGAGCTGCTGAATGATTATGACTGTGAGATTAAGTACCATCCTGGAAAGGCGAACGTTGTAGCGGACGCGTTGAGCCGAAAAGAAAGGGTTAAGACCCTAAGGGTTCGAGCGTTAGAAATGACCATTCGAACGAACCTCACTGCACGCATTCGAGATGCACAACAAGAAGCTCTTAAAGAAGAGAACCGTAAAGCTGAATACCTACGGGGTATGCTGAAATACATGGTGCCAAACGAAGAGGGAGCCTTATACTTCAAGAAGCGTATTTGGGTTCCACTCTATGGTGGCCTACGAGAAGTCATCCTTGATGAAGCGCACAAGTCAAGATACTCGATCCACCCAGGGTCGGACAAGATGTATCAAGACTTGAAAGAGTATTATTGGTGGCCGAGACTCAAGAGCGACGTTGCTGTTTATGTTGGAAAATGCCTAACCTGTGCCAAGGTTAAGGCAGAATATCAGAAACCGTCCGGCCTACTACAACAACCAGAGATTCCCGTGTGGAAGTGGGAACAAATCTCGATGGACTTCATAACGAAATTACCCAGGACCCCGAGAGGGCACGATATGATATGGGTAATAGTTGATCGATTAACGAAGTCTGCGCACTTCCTACCGATCTGAGAAAAAGACAGCACTGGAAAGCTTGCTGAAATATACTTAAGAGAAATTGTGGCACGTCATGGAGTGCCAATCTCAATCATTTCAGACAGAGATGGACGCTTTGTCTCAAGAATCTGGCAATCATTTCAGGAAGCCTTTGGATCTCAGCTAGATCTGAGCACGGCATTCCATCCGCAAACAGACGGCCAGAGCGAACGGACTATACAAACGTTAGAAGATATGCTTCGCGCATGTGTCATGGATCTAGGCGGCAGCTGGGATACTCATCTACCTTTAGTTGAGTTTTCCTACAATAACAGTTATCATACGAGCATAAAAGCCGCGCCGTTCGAAGCTCTGTATGGCCGCAAATGCCGATCGCCCTTATGTTGGGCAGATGCCGGAGATAAACGTATGGTTGGTCCTGAACTTGTACAAGAGACAACCGACAAGATTGCGCAGATCCGAGAGCGCATTAAGGCGGCTCGAGAGCGACAAAAGAGCTACGCTGATCCGAATAGAAAATCGGTAGAATTCAAGGTGGGAGACAAAGTGTTGTTAAAAGTCTCACCATGGAAGGGCGTAGTCAGGTTTGGAAAGCGTGGAAAGCTGAATCCACGATACATCGGACCATTCAGAATTTTGAAGAGAATTGGTACCGTGGCATACAAGTTGGAGTTACCGGAAGAACTTAATGGAGTACATGATACGTTTCATGTATCCAACCTGAAGAAGAGTCCAACACAAGAAAACGTGATCATCCCGATAGATGAAGTGCATATTGATGAAGCCCTCCGATTTACAGAGCAACCAGTTGAGGTTACCGACTGGAAAGTCAACAAGACCAGGAGGAGCAGTGTGAAACTTGTCAAAGTACGTTGGAGCTCTAAGCACGGACCCGAGTACACATGGGAACATGAAGACCAGTTCAAGAAAAAGTATCACCACCTATTCAAGAAGACTCCAGCGAGAGTGAGTTCAGCCTGAATTTCGGGACGAAATTCTTTTAACGGGGGGAGACTGTGACAACTGGCACAAACCGGTAATTTCCGTACACTTTAATCATTATTTAATGATTGCAATTATGTGCTTAATTGTCAGCAATGTCTGAACACATGATTAAACAAGTGAATTCATGCACGTTGTAAACTACAAAATATTGCTTTATGCATAAACGAGAGCGTTGCGTCAAAAATAATAGTAAACTCACCGGTAAGACACAATGTGTCAACAGAACTGCAGAAAGCAGTCAGACAATAAAATTGGAGCCTAGGTGTAGGTCCGACAACAAGAATGCATTAAAACCCAAGAGTACATACAAGGGTTAATATATATGCAATACGAAAGCAAAAATAAGCACTAAAAAGCACCCGAAACGCACTTTAAGTGCAGAATTTATATAATTCAGCAATAAATCAGCAATTAGACATATAAATATTATGCAGAAATGTCGTTTTATTATCCAGAATATTTCCCTAAGTGTTGGGAATTGAAAGAGTACAAGAAAGGTACTTAAACGACACTAAAAAGTGTAATTTAGCACTTTAACGAATCGGTATCTAACCGAACAACCGGATATTACCCGGAACATCCAAATATTTACTAGATCTTTCCAAATCCATAATAATCTTGCCAAGATCCCTTAAAATCTTACATGATCTTTCATAGATCTCTTTTAGATTCACAAGATCTTTCATAGATTCACTTTGATACACTTAGATTTGGTAAATCTAATTAAGATCTTGCAAGTTACACATTACCCCCCCCCCCCCCCATATCCAAATAAAATCGGCCCACATGCTTTAATTGGAAGATCTTATGAATTTTCCTTGGATTCACCAAGATTTGTGGAGATTTAATTCTAGATTTGTCTTGTACTACAAGAACACATTAACTCTTGGATATTAGTACATGGTGGGTTCATAAGAAGTCATCTTCATCACCACTACACATCACCACACTCACTCTCTCCCTCTCAAAGGCTCACGGCCGAACCCCCCCTCACCATAACCACCATCATCCAATCATCTCCTACACATTCCAAGCTTATATTAAGGTGTTAGAAGGCGCATAGTGAAGCTAGGAGCTTTCGGAAGTTGAAGAACCTCTACCGTTTGCTTTTACCCACTCAACTTTCATCATTTTTCTTCCCTAGCCTTGTGCTAGTAGTAAGTGCTCTAAAACACCTTCTTGATCTTGTTTATGATGGTTAATAGGTGATTTATTGGTTAAAAAGCAAGAACACACAAGAAAATAACTAAAAGTCTTGAAAGAAAGATAAATAGTTGGATAAAGGGTAGATATGTGTGTAAATCATGTGAATCTTGTATGATTGTTATTATTTGATGATTGTTGTTAGTAAAACAAGATGGATCATCATCTAGACATACTAGTCCATGTTTGAAAGCATGAACTAGTAGGATGTAAAAGTTATAAAGTTAAAAGATGATGGATCCATCCATTCATAAGACATGAACTTGTGTAAAAGTAAATTTTCTTGTAAAATAAGACTCTAAACATGTAGATCTAAAGATCTACAAGTGGTTTTTCGGAAGAACCAAGCAAAAATATTAGTTTTGTTAAAACCCGGATCTTATCCGAACTAAAAGCATTTTAGTACATAAACAAGTGTGCAGACACTTGTGTCACAAGAAAAATTTAACAAAGAAATATTTTTGCGAATCTCAACTAGAAGTTGTGAAACTTCATATTCTTTAAAAATAAAGTTTTTAAGAAACTAAAATTATTTTAAAGATGATAAGACTTACTAAATGTGCTAGTAAGTTACTACACATTTTTGTAATTATTCAAGTTCATGAAATGGAGAAACTAGTGACTATTGTTGATGATTATTGTTGATAATTGTTGTTGATGATCGATGACGATTTAAAAGAAAATAAACACATGTTTTGAAAACATGGGAAACGTCCATTTTTAGGGGAAACTCTGTCAAAATTTTTATAAATTTTGACACTTAGAAAAATATAAGTTTTTGAGAAACTTATTCCCTAAAAATGTATTTAAAAGTATTACCAAGGTTTCCCTAAATTTTTGGTGATAAGAAATGGTGATTTTTCAAGAATAAAAATGGATATTAAGTATATATTTTTTTTGAAAGAAAAATATATATTATTTGATCACCAACTATTGTGCTAAGTGTATATAGTATGTGTTATACGTGCTAGTGTATTAAGACTTAAAAATACACTAAATACTCATGAGGAGTAGAAATATAAAAATACACATACAACATACAAGATACATAATTCGGGTGCAAAGTGCAAAACACGAGATACTTATATTAATTTTAGAGAAAATAATATAAGTAAGATACGTAGTTAAAAATATAGAATATTTTTAACACAAGAATATATACAAAAGAGAGTGACTGTACTTGTGCGACGCAAGTCTAGTGACTAACGTTAAGAAAACGCGTATAGGTTACGACGTTAATTAAGCAAATCCGGTGAAGTTTACGACGCAAGGAACGCAAAGTTGTGAGTTCATGCTCCCCCTTTTCTCTTTAACTGTTTTCAGTTTTTATAACTTCGGGGGTGAAATACATGTACAAATGTACAAAATTTATAATTGGTATGATATAAATACAAGAAGTACACTTGGTGAGAACGAGAACCAAGTGTGACGAAATATAAGAAAATGAGAAGCGCACTTGGGGAGAACGAGAACCAAGTATGAGGCGCTATGAGAAATGATAACAAGAAACGCGCTTGGTGAGGACGAGAACCAAGTAGGATGCGTTATGAGAAATAGTGTCACGAATAGGGTACAGAAGCACCATTAATCGTGTACATACTTAGACCGCAGAACAAAAGGTTAGATCTAACGGGTGCCTGGCAGCCACACTCTCGGTGAGGGCGAGAATCGAGTAGTGCTTTTGTGTCTCAGAATATACCAATTAAATGCCTTAGGTTTGGTGACTTCCTATGTCGTGTCACATGTTAATGGCTTTGCAACCCATTAACAATCCTGATATTTACAGGAATATTTTAATTACATGAAATTCATACCATACTAAAAATTGATGAATACTTGAGTGCGTGGGGTACTCAAGAAAAGATTGAATTATACTTGAAGTACGTGGGGTACTCAAGAAAATGAGAATTATACTTGAGTACGTGGGGTACTCAAGAAAAAATTGAATTATACATGTGTACGTGGTGTACACATGAAACTGGATTTATATTTGAAAACTTGATTTACTCACAAACTATGTTTTCATACAAAGTATACAAACATGAAATACAAAACTGCATGAATTCACACCAACATTATGTTGACGTTTTTCCAAAAACTCACATGTATTTCAGGTAACTAGGATGGATGTGCGCGTGGTCTTGCTTATGCTCGTGGATGTCGCTTGTGTTTAACTTTAAATAAAGTTGTAAACTTCTAAGACAATGTTTTATGCTGTCTAGCGATATAAACGCTAAACTTATGTTTTCAAATTATGGTATTTGATGTTATTTTACGAGCATGTAGCATGTTTACTCTTCGTATGCAATGAGAACCTTTCATGATCACACCTCGTGCTTCCGCCGTAGAAAGGGGTGTGACAGATGTATCTGTGGATCCTGATCCACCAGGTGGTTGGGTCTGTTAACTTTGTTGCTGACTATAGTAATCATAACCACCGCCACCACTCTGAGCAGTCTGTTAAGCTGACGACTGGTCCCAACTGGCAGCATACCCACCTCCATATGGCTACTGGGGATAAACAGCCAGACCAGGGTATGCACCAGGTTGATCGTAGTAGCCATAGCCACCCTGTTGCTGCATTTGTTGGCAAGGGAATGGATCAAAATAGCAATTTGAAATATTTAAATTGAAAGTCTCCAAAATACCCGTGGTTAAAAATGGGGTTTTTCAACGGAGTTAAACAATGTGATCAAAATGGCAACAAAAGGGAAATGTCGGGGACCCATATGAGAAACAAAACTATTTGGACTGAAATGGTAAAGTTGGACAAATCTCAGGGACTAAAATGGAAATTTACTCAAAGAAATAAACACTTTTTCTAATTGAATAACGGTTATTGGAATGGTCAACAATTGCATCAAAAAAACAACTCTCACGCAACTTACCCTACTAGCTTCCGGAACCCGCCAGCCATAACTACAAGGGTGGCGGCGCCATTCAAGTGTGGGTTCGAAGTCGGAAAGGCCAACCTGTGGAGTGCCCCGGCCCACCTTACTTAGAGAGTTGGTTTTTGGAGTTGAACCCCATTTTTTATATAAAACTTGTTCATTTTGGCCTAATACACACATATCATATATAATTTTTTTAAAATATTGGAGGCCCGTATTTTTTTAAGGACCTAAGCCGTTACCTAGCCTGAAAAGTCCATCTGGCCACCCCTGGTCATTATAAACCAAATAAAACAAGCCATTATCTTTAACAAAAAAAAAAAAGCAGTAGCATAGATGGGTTGCCAGCCATGCTAGGGAAGCCTCATCACGAACCAACAATCAACTTGTTCAATTAAGCTGATGTGCATACTAAAGGTGTAGCTAAGTGAGTTCTACTTTAATTAAATCTACTATAAACTTCAAAAATTAACAACTATTGAACACATATAAGCAATTAAAGCACAACAGAAATTGATGAACCACTAGCAATGATACGGATCGGAAGCGTACTCAAATGGCTCAAGAACAATCGATTAATCAAAGACCGAAACCATAAAGGTTTTCTTGACAAACGTCAAATTTCATTAACTGAATAATAATCAACCAAAAACTAAATAAACAATAAACCCTAGCTCCCTACTTATAGGGTAAAATCATAATGTAACTAGGAAACAAATACGATAAAATAGGAAATTGAAATCTAAATAAATTATAAAAAATAAATATTAATATAATCTGCATCAAGCAAGCCACAAAGACACTGCCCCTTTATCCTTTGGGTCATGGTGTTAACTATAGACACCAACGTTAACTTTAGACGCAATAAGTCTCCTTTACCCTTTATCATACAATATGCATACAATGAACACATTTATTCTTTATCACTTTAGCACTAAAAACCATGTAATTACTTTAGCAAAATTTATCATAATCTATTTTATTTGTAAACATAGTACTTTACTTTGAAAACTTTAACAAGTGTGTACACCACCCCCAAAACAGTAATGTAAGAGGGGTCTAGAAAACTCATTTTTCGGTGTGTTTAAGTATACTAGGAACTGTACCGATAACCCTCCTGAACCCCGAAAAGTTAAGTCCAATCTGATCAAGGTTCACACGTGAAGCGGTTATTAAATTATGGATGCATACTATCACTATAAGCACACACTTGGCACTGGCGCATACTCTAGTTTGGAGCGCATAATTTGTACACTCAAACGTGAACTTGCCCAAGGGCGTTTATTCTTTACAATATGCATACAATGAACACATCTATTCTTTATCACTTTAGCACTAAAAACCATGTAATTACTTTAGCAAAATTTATCATAATCTATCTTGTTTGTAAACATAGTACTTTACTTTGAAAATTTTAACAAGTGTGCACACCACCCCAAAATAGTAATGTAAGAGGGGTCTAGAAAACTCATTTGCCGGTGTGTCTAAGTATACTAGGAACTGTACCGATGACCCCGAAAAGTTACGTCCAGTCTGATCAAGGTTCACATGTGAAGCGGTTATTAAATTATGGACGCCTACTATCACTATAAGCACACACTTGGCACTGGCGCATACTCTAGTTTGGAGCGCATAATTTGTACACTCAAACGGGAACTTGCCCAAGGGCGTTTACTTTGATAAGAGCGTAAACTTAAAATAACAAGCACATAATTTAACTTTCAGTGTAAACTTAGGGAGTATGCGCTCAACCAATTGGGCTCTAACTTATCAATGAAGTGTGTACTTTACACATGAGTGCATACTATGAAACCAAACGCAAACTATAGGTTAAGCGCATACTTACCGGTTGTGTTCTTTGCAACCTTGAAACCAAACGCAAACTATTGGTCAAGTGCATACTTATCAATTGTGTTCTTTACATCAATTGTAATTCCATATCTGAAAACAAAACAAGATACCAACTTTATATGTCCATAGAGTCGAAAAACAAAACCAAGGTATTCCCATTCACGTAAAACCGTCCTTTATCCATCTTTTATCCACAAAACTAAACTATCCTCATAAACCTTCAAATCAAGATACAACTCGGTTAAAACTTTAACTTTGATATTAAAAGCTTTCAAAACAAGGTATATGTTGGTTAATCCTCACCTTTGCTAAGGTTTAAGGTTTTCCCAACCCTTTTATACCCCACGCAAGTTACCTTTATTGCCCGTACGGGCTTTCCATCCTTAATTCCTTTTTGGGCCTTACTTTATCTTAATTTAATAAGTCTATCTTTACATAAAAAAACCCATATTCCATTAAATATTTTGGGTGTTACATACGAGTGGTATTTATTCTTTCAGGGCTACATTCCTCTAGCCTAATCACATCAGTCCGATCATCTAAACTATACGCGTCGTATAGCGATATACATGCCATAAGTTCTTATGTTCTTTGATGAGAAGGGTCGTATAGGTGCAATACGAACAATCTTCGAAGAGCTATACGGGTGGTATAGTTGCTTTTTTTATGGGTTCTATGTACAATTTATTTCATGTTAACTATTTAAACTATTTAAGACTTCATAGCAAGATTACCAACTAATAACAAACATTTCAAGCTATTAAAAAATAATAACATAATGTTTACCAACTTGAATTATATATCTTAGAAGTTCGGTTACAGTTATGGGTAAGATTGCTAATCATAACCATAACCGATGGCTGGATTATGGAGTTACACTTAGCCATAACTAATCGGTTTGGGTGGTTTTTGATTAATGGTTTGGTTTTTGCTTATGTTCGATTTTTACACACCCTAGCATCAAGTGGATTGATGTGTTACGTACCCTCATTGATTGTTTGATACCTATTTTCACACATGCATAAATAACCCTAGACCCCACTGATAGCAAAGGGCCAATATATCGGCCACAGGATGAAACGAGCATGATAGTGTATACAAGACATGACAAACTGATGTAGGACATGCTTTGATTAATTCTTTTGAGAGTGAACATGTGCATAATTATTTTCGATGGATGTACTATGTTGTTTTTCAGTTGTTAGAACGTTGTTTTATTAATTTTAATTGACACGAGCTTATCTATATCTATAATACTATATTAAGAGAACTTGGTTTTCTACCTTTTTCGTAATTTTGTCTAGGTACAAATCTTGTAGCATCATGTACAAATGAAGCAAGTCATTTTAGAGGGGGGAAACTTGGACATTCTCCAAAGTTTTAAGACACTTTGAGGGTAATCTAGACATTTCATCCATGGAATCCATGCCCACTTATGTCTTTCATTAATTGAATTAAATTAAGGAATTAAATAAAACTTTTATCATAATTAAAGAAATTAATTGATTAAATTAAATGTTAGACATGCAACATTTGGGATTTTCATGATTTAATAGTATGTATAAATATAATAAATAGATTTATATGGACTATAAATAGGTTTTCTACCCTTATAGTAATTTTACATTGTGTACATATTTTGAAGCAACATACAAGAGAGCCAAGCTATTTTAGAGTGGGTAAACTTGCATATTTTCCAAAAAATTTAAGACACTTTAGGGGCATTTTAGGGATTTTGACACCTTTTTAAATAAAAATAATTCAAAAATTATGGGTACTAATAAGTAATGATCATCAAGGCCATCATTTATTGAATTGATGAGGAAATTAACTATTAGTATTTGAAGGGTTTAGCTTTGCACTAATCTATATACAAACCAAAAGCCGTAACTGATGCTAAAAACACGCATGTGTATATAATATATATTCCGCTAGGAATATGTGTTGTATGTTCAATTTTTTGGCGAGCAATGTTTTATTTTGTTCATACTGAGAGATATAATTACATGCACATTGTTTTTCTGATCCGTTGCAAAGAAAACATGAATTAAGTTTATTTGTCTAGGCTTTTTCTCAACAGATTTTTTTTTGCGAAAGTGGTTAGTAGTTGTAGTTTTAATATTTTTTCCACAAGATATTTACTGTAATTCAAATGCTATTGAGTGTTTGGTTTATAGTTTTTATGTCTTAATATTTATCTACTATCATTTTATTTTTTCATTAGGTGGAATGAAGGTAAAGGCTGATAGAGATGAGTCGTCTCCATAAGCAGCTATGCTTGCTGCATAAGATATTTCAACAAGATGCAAGGTTTTTACTTGTTTCTTTTAGTGACTTGCAATATGGTAATCATAGCAGTTTGTTTTTGTTTGATACATTACAACTAACAAATTTCTGTTGTAACAACTAGAGCTTGGAATCATTGCCCTCCACATAAAACTATGGGCAACTGGAGGTAACAAGACAAAGACACCCGGTCCAGGTGCACAGTTTGCCCTCAGAGCTCTTGCCCGTTCTGGCATGAAGATTGGTCACATTGGTATGCTTATATTCTTTATTTTTTTATATACGAATTTTTGTATTTGTTATTTTTGCTCTTTGAAGAACTTTTATTTATTTTTAAGGAGTAGCTGATAAGTAAGCGGTATGTTTTGATGATGACAGAGGACGTGACACCAATTCCAACAGATAGCACTCGTCAAAAGAGTGGGAGAAGAGGAAGGAGGCTGTGATATGTTTTTTGTCTACAATATGTTTTCAAAGTATCGCAATTTGGATTATGGTTATCTTCAACTTTTATAGGTTATTTTTATGTTCTGGTTGACATTTGGAGGTGACATTCATTTTTGTTGAACTGCTTTATATTTCTGTTTAATGATATTCTAATATTTACTTCATATATGGGTTTTTATGATTTATTTTTGCTTAATCAGAAGTATTCTATGTGTAGTTGAGGTCAATATCAATTCGATGGATGTCAGTGTGCTTGAGATCTGAACCTTATTTATCGAATCAATTTGAGAGTTTCATAGTGTGTTAAAGAGTTGAAACGTTTTGAGGATCTTGTCAAATCTGTCTGTTCATTTTTTATCTTAGTAGACTTCAGTTGACTTTCAATGTAAGTTGATGTAGTAGAGATTTAGAATTTTACGATGAAAATGGATGTGTAAAAATTCAAATTCTTTTATCTTCCTTTGATGGCGTTGTCGATGTACACAATAGAAAATATCCGAAACTTACATAAATTCATGTATTGAATATCAGTTGTGGTTCGTAATACACATAATTGAATCTGATATTAGTCGGGACACCCGCTGCAACGCGCGAGCATTCCCACTAGTCTAAATTAAAAAGTAATTAAGAAGATAATAAAAGTATTAAAAACTACTTATATTATTATAATATTTAAAACACTATTCATTAACATAATTAATATGATATTAGTAGGGACACCCGCTGCAACGCACGGGCCTTCCCACTAGTCTAAATTAAAAAGTAATTAAGAAGATAATAAAAGTATTAGAAACTACTTATATTATTATAATATTTAAAAAACTATTCATTGGCTTCTATTTTTAATATAAAAAATAAATAAATAAATATATATATATATATATATATATATATATATATATATATATATAATTATGCGTAGTAATAGTTACTAAATAAACTACATAATTAGTTTTTTTTTTTAATTATGGCAAAGAAAATTAGCTAAAACTATCATATCAAACTAACAATTAGATAAGATGATATATTAATGGTCAAGGCGACTTGTAAAATATTAGTTTATTAAAAAAATTAGTTTATACTATGTGTAGTACTTAAAATTAAATTAAATGAGGGCATTTTCTAGTGATATCATATTGATTAATAGAAAAGGTAAATAAATTAAAATCATTTGGTTTTGGATCTGTGCAACAGAAAAAGAAAGAACAAGAAATGTTTTGAAGTCTTGGTGGTAGACTGGTAGAACGGTTTGCTAATTGGAAGAGAAAAACGTAAAAAAGATATTGAGTTAAATGTTATTTTAGTGTATGTGGTTTGGGTCATTTTACGAGTTTAGTCCAAAAGTTTGAAACGTTGTCATTTTAGTTCAAATAGTTTTAAACGTTGCCATTTTAGTCCACTAGGTTAACTCCATCCCTTTATTTTGTTAACTAGAAGAGCATTTCGGTCATTTTAAATGTAATTATGTTGACTAGAAGGGCAATTCGACCATATAAAATGATCGAATTACTTCTAGCTAACATAAAAATGGACGGAGTTAATTTAGTGGACTAAAATGGCAATGCTTAAAACTATTTGGACTAAAATAGCAACGTTTCAAAACTTTGGGCTAAACTAACAAAATAACCCAAACCACAGCAACTAAAATGACATTATTATATATATCAATTGTCATCACCCTTTGCGCTAGTTTAACTCAAAAAGATTAAAAGAAAGTGAAGATGGGCCAAAGAATTTAATTAGTAACAAAAGATAATGTGGGCCGGAGCAAAACATGAATTTGGATTGGTTGGGCCAACGAACGTAGAACACAAGGAAAAGGAGAAAACGGATTATTAGGAAGTAGGAACTCTCTCAATGTTTTAAAAATCGGTTTAAACCGGCCGGTTGAACCGGTTTAAACCGGCCGACACTAATCATACCGGTAAATTAAGAGAACGGCAAAGAAGTTGAACAGCCGGTAAACTGGGTTATACCGGTAACGGGCCAAAGGTTAATATTTGTACTTTTAATTTTTATGCGCCAAAAAAGATAACGATTTACCTTATTAGTAAAACCTAGCATCTAAAAAGATACCAATAGTGATTTTTTTGGATTTTTTTTTATTATGGATTAACTTTTGAAATATTTTTATTATTGAATGATGTAGTTTTGGATTATTTTTTTGAGTTGAAATTGTATTTTATGGACTTGTAAGGTTAATTAATCAATCCGGTTGAACCGCCCGGTGTAACCCGGTTCAACCGATTGAACCATTTCTGAGCGTAATCTGGTATGATTCTAAAAACCGGTTTTTAAAACATTGGTTTCTCTCTTTTCTTTTCTTGTTTTAATGTGTTGAGATTAATCAATTATTTTGGATGTAACAATGATATGCGAAAAGATCTATCTTTCACCTACATGGCCTATTAATTAATTTGTTTTAATCACTATTGGGTGTTGGGTTTGGTTATGAACTCTAGACCTGAAAATGTTCTTATTTTCACCAGTGAATGATTTGGGTATGTTTATGGGTTTAGTGTATTTGTTTGAAGAAAGATTTATCTTTTATCCATTCAATTTAACAATATGGGAGTTCATTGGTCTTTAAATCATTAACAACCATGATATTAGATTGATTTAGTAAGTTAGATTGACTAGGTTGACGATTGTTAAGATAGCATCCTAGCATGTGTGTTCGTTTGGTCTAGAATCGTTAAAGTCGACACAATCGGATTCCTTAGTCTTATGATTGTCCTTCAAACCCAAATTTTGAAGAAAGTTATGGCTATGTAGCTTGTTAGAAAAAGTGAGTTAAGTTAGGTTATACATAGTGCTACCAAATTTGAACATAGATGTGATCGTTTGTTTCTTATATCATATTCTTGTGTCCTTTGTTTGTATTTCTTAATTAATTGCAATTTAGGTTAATATAGTTAATTCATACCAATCAATCTTCGTATTTGAACTTTCACAATCGAATTAAACATGTAATACCTACCAAATGCCATTCATGGATATGATACCCTAATTACCCTAACTATCTAGGTTAATTAGATTTTGCGTGACTTGACGACTATTATCAAGTTTCCCGATATTTGTCAAATCTCTACCCACCACACTAACAACATAACCAAGACCAGGCCTGTACACACCACTAAATACATATGGCTTCTAATTGCAATAGCATTTGCCATTTGGCACATCCACCATCGGCTTTAAAATTAGAGTTAAATGTAATTTTAGTTCCTGTAGTTTGGGTCATTTTGTCAGTTTTGTTCAGAGGTTTCATTTTTCTTCTGTGTATTTAAAAAGGTTTCACCATTGTCATCTTAGTTCACTGGGTTAAGTTTATCCATTTTTATGCTAACGAGAAGGGGAATTCGGTCATTGTACATGGCCGAATTGCACTTCTAGTTTTCAGAATTACATATAAATGACCGAATTGCCCTTCTCTTTAACAGAAAAAATAGATGAAGTTAACCCAGTGGACTTATATGGCAACGGTGAAACTTTTTTGGACCTACAGACAAAAAATAAAACCTTTTGTCTAAACTGCCAAAATGACCCAAACCACATAGACTAAAATGACATTTAACTCTTAAAATTATATAAGATTGCTTCGACAAACCAAAACTCTCACGAGAATAAGCCAAAAAAAACAAATTTACTTGTCACCATGAAGTATACACATTGCATTCAAAAGGGTGTCCTTTACCCCTTGCCAGAAAATCAAGATTTTTCTATAACCATTTTCTTGGAGGACCTAAAAGACTCGATCTCCGCCACGCTGGCTCACTTCTGGCCACTCACATATCTTGTTTTAAACCCCATCAATAAAATAGATAATGAATGTAAAGAGTTAAGGGTTATAAAGATAAAACCGATTTATAGAGGTTGAAGTGGATGTTAAACTAATGCATTCTACGTCCTCTCCCCGATTCTCCTATCGAGAGTTTCTCCACTAAAAACCTTCTCTTAGAAGGAAGAAATCACTAGTACAAACTCCTTCACTAATCAAAGGTGGTGGTTAACTTCTTGAACCCACTATCACTATAGTGTGTCTTTACGTTTCTTCACTAGTCCAAGGTAGTGATCATCTACTTCACTAGCTACATTAAGAAACTAGCTTTACATTCTTTGAACACCACTTTATCCCAATGGGGAACGATCTCCCAACATTATCTTCCTAATAGTGTTTTATAACAATCACCAACCAACGGTGAGATCCCTTATAAATACATCTATCAACACGCTAGAGATAGCCTCACGAATACAAGATTTGAATACTTAAGTTGAAGCACAGCTTCTTCTTTTTGCTCTTGATCTTTGATCTTTAATCTCTCATTGATTAAATTTGTAGATCTCAAAGGGAACTACATAGATATTAATTAGATGAGTATTTGAAAGTATTATGAGCAAAATGGGCGAGTAAAAAAGGTTGGGGAACGCTAGTAATTATATGCAATACACGACAAACAAGAAAAAGCATTCTGACGCATCAGAGGTTGATCCCACGGTCGATGTATTTACCGTGGATCGTCCAAATTTAACTTTTAGTTTGTTTTGAATCTTGAACATTGTGTAACGACTATAATCCGCCCTCAACACCTTTTTCATACGAATACCTCTAAATTTTGACTTTTCAAAGCAACCTTTTGAAATTTATCAACTTAGATGTGTACTTTTCAAAGCATGGTGATGGTTTGGTTGAAGCATGTTGCTTTTTTTCCATTTATGAAAACTTTGTCCCCCAACATGATTACATCCTATAGATGGAAAGAAACCAACTACATACTTCCATTTCAAATTCAAAGTCTCACTAACTTATTATTAACTTGTTTAGTTTATCTAGGACTTTTACTATCAAGTATTTAAAAAAAAAAACTCTTTTAATTGAGGTTTAATTGATTTTCTCTCTAATACCCAATCAATTCTTTGATGTATCAAGCTTTGATCTTTGTAGATGAAGTTTCATTCTTGATCTTTGTAGTCCTTAAGTCTTCATCACATGTAGCTTTGGTCTTTCACCTTTGCATATGAAATTATGTTGCACTTGATGATTAGTGTAATTCATTTCCCAAGTCTTGATTCACCATTTGATTCATTTTGATCTTTGCACTTAACACTGTATACTTTGAATATTTTGGTTCCTAAATTGCCTATCCAAAAGGTTAACATACAATAACTGCTTAACGTGTGATGCGTCGTGTGAAGCGTACGCAAGTAAATTATGCATGTTCATTTGGTTTAAAAAAAACAAAATCACGCGTGGACAGAAACACTAATTACTCGTGTTGTAACGTAATCACACACGTTATACTACTGCTCGTGTACGTTTCAGACGTTAAGGACTTTTGTATTTTAGATTTTTTTTCTATTATTTAATTTATTACTAGTATTGTACAAAATAAAACTATATTATTATAATTACTTATTTGAAAGAAATTATTTAAATAGAGTAAGAACAACCAATGCGAAACAAATCTCATACCTTGCAACGGTTTCGGTCCATAACAAAACCTTAAGCTTGTAGAAGAGCATAAATAAATGGAAGATTGGCATAAGTTGCGCCTTTGGTTCATAGAAAGAATCCAAAAAATAACATAAATAGTATAACAGATAAACAGACAGAGGATATTATCTGCCAATAATTTTGCCAAAGACACCAACTTACTTGCTGCCAAAGAAATCATAAGATCTTCGGGTCGTGTCGGCTCATGTAGACGCAAATCCCGTCGACTTACAAATGGGGCACAAGTTCTTGTGTTGCAGCCATTGTTTTATGCAACCATGGTGGAAATCATGCCCACACTCTAGTGTTCCAAGATAATCTCCATCCTTGTATTCCTCCTTGTTAACACAAAAAATAATAAATAAATTAATAATCCAAAAGGTAAAAGAAAACCGTAGTTTCAAATTTTGATGATCAGTTTTCTTTTCAATCAAATTAAGGCTGTTTATGGTCCGGTTTGGATGCTTTCGTCGAAAACACTGGGCTCAACCGCTAAGTACGTTTTCAAAATATGACGAACCAAACCGGTTGGGTTGTAGGACAGCCAACCGGGCCAGTGTTAGCGGTTTGACACCGGTTTAAAACTGAAAATGTGTTAAAAATCTTAGAATGTTAAAAGATCTTAAGAATATTATAGAAGGTGCACGAATATAATTCATATAAATAGCCAAATTATAAGCCGAACATTATATCGCCAAATCAGCTAAAACGGTATAAGTCTCAAACTAGCAGAACCAGCCAGCTTGCTAGCAGTTTGGCAGTTTTACAATTGGGGTTTAAACCATCGTTTTCAAAATCGTTAGTTTGTATTGAAAACTGTAAAATGTTTAAAGACAGTCAAAACCAAACCATATAAATCCCAAACTAGCCGACTTGCTTTAGTTGGTGGGTTTCAACCGTGTTATGAACACCCTTAAAGTAAATAGCAAAAAAAAAAAAAAAAAAAAATCTACCCCTTTTTTCACTTAAAGAAAAAATGAATTTCTGCTCATTTTACCTACTAATTATTTAAAATAGAAGAATTAGTCAAACACTCTAACATTTGATTATCTAATTATTACCTGACATACGGAGCAAGGTTCTACGTCAGGCTGGCCCCTTTCAACCACATACGATTTCTGCTTGAGATGCTTTGCAATTGTTTCTTCGGTCAATCCAGTGTTTACATTTCCTATGCGTTCTTCTAATGCAAGTAGCTCCTGCAAACCCCGAGTTAATGTTATGTTTGGAAATAATTAAAGCAATAATCATAATTAATGTAACGAGTTAAATGCCATTTTAGTCCCTGTGGTTTGGGCCATTTTGCCAGTTTAGTCCAAAGGTTTCATTTTTCGCATGTGGGTCCAAAAAGGTTTCACCGTTGCCATTTTAGTCCACTGGGTTAACTTCATCCATTTTTTCTGTTATAGAGAAGGGCAATTCGGTCATTTAATATGTAATTATGTTAACTAGAAGAGCAATCCGGCTATATAAAATGACCAAATTACCCTTCTCGTTAACAGAAAAAATGGATGAAGTTAACCCAGCGGACTAAAACGGCAACGGTGAAACCTTTTTGGACCCACAGGCGAAAAATGAAACCTTTGGACTAAACTGGCAAAATGGCCCAAACCACAGGGACTAAAATGGCATTTAACTCTAATGTAACAAAATGAATTATAGGATTATACCTCGTATGACATATTGTCTATATCAAGTCGCATATCTCTATGCCTGTCGTGAATATCCGCGATCCCGTAAAAGACCGATTGATCTAATATCATAACATCCTGCAACAAACAAAAAAAATTGAAAAACAAAACTTAATTCACTAAACAAACAAAAAAAGAATTATTTATAAAAGTAGCTAACCTCAAATCGCAAGGCTTCACCCCTGCGCATAAGATCCAGTACATTACGAATCTGCACAAAAATAAAAATAAATAAATAAAACCATATGCAAAACAAAATTATCATATAACATGCTACTTAAAGAACAAACCTCAGACACAAGCCTGCCTCTTCCTTCACCGCCAGGTGTCACAGTTCGTGAAAGATACGCACCCTCAAGCTGTCTACCGAGCAATAAAGAAGACCTCGAGTACGCTTGATGATGATGATGACCTGGCAGAGTCCCAACATCTTGGGAAGAAGATGACGAACTATTCAAAGCTGGAGGGATTATCGAGAAAATATTACCATTCTGCCCACCACCGTCCTCCGAACCAGCAGCCGACAACAAAGATCGCCGAAGAAACGCTGATAGTCTTCTAGGATTATAATTTGGCGAGGGACCGGAACTTGGTCTGGCTCGAGAACTACCGACATTTCCACCATCGTTTACATTTGCACCGTCACCGGTTGAACTCCAATTGAGTTCGGTTTGGGCGGCGGTTCTTATGCTACTTGGTGGTGGAAATATGGGATGATCAGAAATCGAATCGAGTTCACTCCGATCACCGGAAATAACAAGATTCGGTGATCGGGTTGCTCTCGAGCTAGAACTCCGACTCCATCTAGAAGTTGATTGAAAATTTCGTCTTAACGCAGGAACCCGCAAAACGGGCTGACCCTGATGACTTGATAAATCATCAGATGGCTGGTTAAGTCGCAAACCCGAAACATCAGACTCCCGAGAGTCAACCTGTTGACGGGATACAAGCGGGTTCTCGCCAATACTCAACCCAAGTCTCGGGATAGTCGGGTCTGGAAGTGGGTTTTCATCGATTGTGCGCCACGAGCTCGACCCACCGTCGGATCTTTGAAACATGCTTGAACTTCCGGTCCCTGAAGAAGACTGGCCCATGGTTAATTCAACCGCTTTTCTTTTACGAGACAGGCGGTGATCATCTGTGTCAAACGGGTCAGAAAACGATGAACTAGATGCACCATGATCACCCAATGAAAGCACACTTGATGGTGGTTCAGGACAAGGTTTCATCAACGAAGGCCACCCATGGTCTGGTCGTGATTCTATATGACCCGGGTTCGCTTGGTTCGGACCCGAACTTGAACTGGGTTCGCCTACATCCCACATACTTACATTCTGACCTTCTAGATTTGTTGGGTTCAAAGAGATGTAATCCGGTAACCGGTTTGATGGAGAGTTAACGACATCACTCGATGTTGAACCGTGTTCAAACGCTAATGTTTCTGGAAATGAACCGACAGCACCCCTCTGTCCTTGCATTGGAACCCTAAAGATCTATAAGATTAATTTTCCATCTGTATGAAAAAATTGATTTTGAACCTAAAACATATATTAGTAACAAAGCCTATAAAAGTTGCCCCAACTTTGAACTCGAAAAGGAACAAACTTGAATCTGTAAAAACAAGATAGAGAGCAACGGTAGCTTAAAAATATCAAAATGTGACCTAACTAATAAACAACAAACCTTTTACAACCAAACACCACCCACCCACTAACCCTAGAGTCCAATTCACACTAAATTTTAGCACACATTACAAGCAATGGATCTTGAGCTAATCAACAATCAACCAATATATACACAAACATATATATATATACACATCAATCATCATTCAAACACAACATCATGGGACAAACAAATTGAGGAACTTTATCATAAATCTCCAACATATCAAACTGTTAAAACAGTCAAAACACATAAATCAAACACAAATAACAAAATACACAAAAAGCATAAAACTTTTAGTCAAAATAGAGCATCTTGATTATATTACATCAGAAATGAACAAACTTTTTTCATAAAAATTCAAACCCAGATGAGAAATTACAGAAACAAGAAACATAAAACATAAAACTGAAAGTAACCATAATCAAAGAACATACCAGATTGTACAAGATGGATCTAAGATTTTTAAAAATCAAAGATTTCAAAAGGGGTTTCCAAGAACACAAAGATTATGGTTAAAATCATGAAAAAAATCTCATCTTTACAACACCCTCTATACACACAATCAATCAATGAATTGGGTTTCTGATTCTTGAACCAAATTGATGACCTTTTTCGAAAGGGTTTTGAGGGGAGATGAAGGTTGAATGATAGGTGGAGAGAATCAAAGATGAAACTGTGTGTTTATGGGTGTAAAATGACATGAGAGATGTTGAATGAACCCACATTTAGAGAGAGAGAGAGAGAAAAAAGGTCGAAAGGTAAACCAAGTGGCGTTTGTATGTCCCAATGCACGCCGAGCAGATCAACATCTTTTGTAGTCGTGTCTCTCTTTCAAGCCAAGCACCCCCTTGATGTCTTTTCTCTTGTGCTTTTATGGGAAAAAAGATATTTGCCAACTATATTTGAATTGCAAACTTGACACCATAAATTAGTATTTGTTTATTGTTGGGAGTTTCTTTTTAGTTGATGTGTATCTATACTTCTTTAAGTGAAAAAAAGGATGATAAGACTTAGAAGTTGTGTTTGTTGATGTAATCGTTTTGATGACTTGTTTGAGTGGACTGTTTTTGCGATTGGTTATCTTTCTTTGTTGTTTGCACACACGATAACCGTTAGATTTGTCATGAGTAAGCAGCTTACCTGTACTAGACACTAACGTAAAAATCAGTAAGTGTCAAGAGTGAGAGTATAGTAAATATTGATAACCAATGTGTGTGTCTTATTCCAAAGGGAGAATAGGTATCTGGACTATTTCGTAATCAATTGTCATACTGAATCAGGAGTGTGTATAATGTTGGATACGATGCTTTTAGACATACTTGTTAGTCCTGAGTATTACGTAATTGAATGTTGTATAGTAGTAAATATTGGTATGCAATGTATGTGTCCTACCCCAATGAGGTTAATCTAGACTATGTCTATCATCAATGAAAACCACGAATGTGCGTAACGTTGCATATTCAAATATGCTCACTAGTCCTGAGTATTACCTATCATTCCATGTTATTATACATGATTAGATCTGTTGGGTTGGTGTAGTCATATTTGCTAGTGCATAACCTCTCAAGTGTTATGTCGGAGTATTCAATGTTCATACTCATGATGTCTATTTCTAGAACCTTATAACAATGTGTTCCAATCAGACTAGATGTATGCAGGTTCATACATTAACAAGTCGAAATATTTTAATGATACGCACCTTAGATGGTTTGGACATCACCCCGTGCTGATGTTTGATGGTCTAAACATGGATAGGTATGGTTCAAGTATTTTTTTTCTTTCATTTACATGTATAAACATTATCTTGACGTACTTATGGAAAGGTTTATACATAAATATGTTTAGACATAGAGTTAACCTTTCATGTCCCTTTTAGTCCAATAAGATGCACAAGTTACTGGACTGAAAATTTCAAGGTATTAATAGCTCGTATCTCACATACTTAGGGAAAGCTATTATGTGGGTGACTATGATATGTCACATGATGTTTCTTTAATCTTCATTGTTGGGTGGTGTAACGATGTATCTCTTGGACACATAACGACGTGTGTCAGGTGTGACAGCCGGCTATTCTGAGTGTTGGCCCATGTGATCCTTCCTTAAAGAACAGTTGATATAAAGCCAAAACTCATCTGCATCAGATGATCCAGAATAACAGTGCTTGAACAGTTTTTCCCTCCAATGGCAGTGGCATACAACATCTGATGATTCCTAAAGACTGTTGGCCACTAAAGTATGTTACACACAAAAGTCTATTGATATACAAAGTCTGTTGAAGACCAATCAGCTGTTGAAGTCAAAGAACTGCTAGAAGTCAAAGGCCTGATCAACCTTAATGGAAAGCACTGCCCAGTCTTCATCAGTGGTTTAGCCTCATCAGCGGATAGCATGCATCAGAGTTTGTTTAATTATTGTCTAATGTAATAGTGTCTGTAATCATCAGTGTTTAGAGGTTGTTAAGATTGTTAGCTGTCACTGTCTAGGTGATGTCAGCAAAGAGGCCACAGTGTTTAGGATTGTACTATAAATAGACAGTGCATGTACTGTTCTCTTAGCTCTTTCGCACACACTTGCTTCTTGTACGAACTAACATTGTGAGCTCGGGCTGAGGGGGAGATAGTGTTCATGCATGCATAGTCTAAACATTATGTATTCAATCTTTTGATTATAAAAGCATATAGGATGAAAACTGTTCTCTCCTTGATTGTGTTATAAAGTTTTTCTTCATTCCACTGCAATTGTTCATTTGTTTATCTTCTTCATTTTACATCTCTCTTAAAACAACACAATCAAGTAAACTCAGATCCTAACAATTGGTATTAGAGCATAGGTCAGTTAAATTCGATTTAACCATCAATTTGACATAAAAGATCAGCTCAATTTCATTGATACTGTATTGTTCGTATTTGTTGAAAAAACAGAGTACATGTGTAATCACGTTCAAAGTTGATTATTTAAAAACTTCTGTAAAACAACCAATATGTCTTCACAATCACAGGACCCTCACAACACCGATACACTATACAAGCCATTTATGCTTGTCAGATCTGAATACAATATCTGGCAACGTAGGATGGGCCATGTGTTAGCACAACAAAACACCGGTTGCTGGAAGTCTGTCATCCTTGGACCTCATGTTCCAATGGTGCTAAGTGCAGAAGATCCCAAGGTCCAAGTACCTAAAAGTCCTGAAAATTATTCTGAGCAGGATTTTCAGAGGATTGAGTTAGATGCTAAGGCATTCAGTATAGTGGCCACAGCACTACCCAATGACATATATGCTGGCCTGTTACACTGTAACAGTGCTAAAGAGCTATGGGATGCACTCAAAGAGCAATTTAGTGGGACAGAAGAGGTTATGGAAAACAACTGAGAGGTCTTAAACCAACAATACGAAACATTCTATCATGTTAAGGGAGAGTCATTGACCCAGCAGTTTGAAAGGTTTAGTTGTCTGATTAGTGAGCTAAAACTGGTTAATGTTGAATATGCTAAATCCACTTTAAATAGTAGGTTTCTTAGATCATTACCAGAAAAGTGGGACACTATAGCCTTTGTGACCAGAAATTCTATGGGGTTCAAGGAATTAAGTCTGACCCAACTTCATGGTAGGCTTCTTGTAACATCCTTCAAAATGAGTTCCCAAAATCCGACCCGTTTTGAAAATCCAAATCCTAACCTTTGAACCTCGTAAATTCTTTTCTTTTTCTTTCGCGAAATAAATAACCGTAGAAGGGATTTATTCTCCAATTTAACTCATTTATTAATTAAGTTATTTATTTATTTAATTGTTTAACTAACTAAATTAATTAATATTACAATTAAAAAGTTTTATCCTTTTTACTTTTACAGTAATCTAGTTAGTTTGTTTTGAAAATAGGTTAGTTAATTAAAGTGATAACTCAGTTAGTTCAGTTAGATAAACTTTGAGGGCTATATTGTAAATTTTGAAAATATAATTGAAAGTATAAAAAAAATCTAAACCCTAACTCCTTTTATCACTTCAGCCGCATCCGAAACCAGATCCCAAACCTTTCTTCTCTCCCTCAAACATGGTCGACCGAAAATCCAGAGACAACCGGCGCTCCGGCGACATTTAATCTGGCCAGACGACACCCCCTTACCTCCTATCTTTATCAAAAACCAACCTTGCAGCCCCCATCCCCTCTCGATTTCGTTTTTCGGCAGCGCCACACCATCTCGTCTCTCTCGCTCACCTCCCCCTCTATTAATCGACGGCCGACCACCACTCCTGGTGGTGCGACGGAAGACGGTGGCGGCGGTGGGGTGCTGGTGTTGCGACGGAAGACGGTGGTGCGACGGAAGACGGTGGCGGTGGTGGCGCGCGGTCGTTGCGGCTGTGTGGCACCGATGACGTTCGGTCACTAGGAACCATGGTGTCTCATCTTCGACAAACTCCGGCGAGTGGTCGGTAATGGCGAGGTGGTAACGGTATCCCGATGACACCACGACAGTGGTTCCGGTTCAGTTTTGGTTTGGGTCTTTCGGTCAAGTTTCGATTTAACTCGGGTCAACAATAGTCTACCCGGTCAACTCAGTCGGGTCAGACTCGGTACAATCCCTGTTCGGGTTCCATTTCGGGTTCGGTCAAACCAGTCAACTGGTCAACACGGGTCGAACGCGAGTTACGGTAAAAATCTCTTGACAACGTGAACTTTATTATTGTATGTGTATATTTTATGATTAACACAAACCGAGCTTGAACCGACACGTCTAGTAAACCATAAATATTTTTCGAGTAAAATATAAATGTTACGTGGTCTTATGCAATGAAACTTGTATATAAATCTTTCGTATATTAGTTAAAAAAAACTGAACCGACACACCGTTACGTTATATGTATGTAAGTATATTGGACAAATTACGACGTTTTAATGTTACAATAGTATAGATTCATATGTTGTTTCATTGATTGATGAGTTTTGAAAATTATATCGACAACTTGGGTTGTCGGGAATCGGGATCGTCTAAAAACAGAGGAAACTCGGTCGAAACAAAACGTGTTTATATAAACTAAAGTTTATTATACAATCTGTTTTTTTTTTTTTTGAAACATGTTTATATAAACCAAAATTTATTTTCTTAAATAAATTTCTAGAATTAGTAGGTATAATTTAATTCCAAAAGTTTATTGATTAACTCCTTTCTTTAAATAAAACCTTTAATATAGTATTAACATAATTACTTAACAAATTATTATAATTATTTTATAACACTAATGTTAATTTTTATGATAAAATAAAATATTTAAATAATTAATCTATAAACAATATAATATTAGGATTTCTTATTTTAACCAATAAATAATAACGAGTTCGTGATATTTTAAATATCTAGGATAAACGCTCTCGTTCGTCATCTTGGATTCCAAATATTACTTGTGCATTACTTACAAGAAATCACAACGCAATCATTGTGAGTATACTCGAACCCATTTTCACTTCTAACACTTTTGGGTGCAACATGTATTCTATATAAACACACGAAACACTTGAAACTATTTGAATCACTCTCTATCCATGTTAAACATGATACTATATGATGCTTGTTAATCTTGTATGTTATGTAAACTTTTTCGTGTCTATATGCTCATTAACTTCGTACAAGCCTACCTTAATAATTATAGCGCTATAGGAGTAAAGCACCGCCCACTAGTCTCGGGGTATTGTTAAGTTAAACATGTTACCTCTCGTTATTATTTGGGATAGGCTATTTTAACGCATTGGATTCTTGGGTTTGAACATATACTTGACACCGTTTCAACATGCTAGTAACTTGCATATTGTGATTCATGTTGGATACGAGCTGTTAGACTATTTTAAAACTATTTTTATGCTATGTATCAAACTTGTATACTCGCCAACTTTTTGTTGATCATATTTTAATGCATGTTGCAGGTTTGATAGACAAGATGATGCTAAGTGAAGAAACAAGACTTAAGTGGACTTAGAAACACACTTAGATTAATCTATTTGTATTATGTGATTGAAACAATATTGTTCGTATTTGATTCGTGTATGACATTTTAGCAATTTATGAAATTTGAATTTAAACTATATTGTCACATAGCATTATGAAGTCTCTTGCAATCTATTTCGTCTCATCCCGATGTTTCCGCCATCGGTTGGGGTGTGACACTTCTCACATATGAAAGAGAGCTGAACTAGAAAAAGAAGTTGCAAGAATCTAGAAAAGTGGCTGATGATTACTCTTTTGGTAACACAACACTTTTGGGTCAAGAAGAGTCATCTAGTGGCAGTAAGGACCAGAGTTATGATCATTATATTGACATAACTGCAGGTGGAGCCTTCAACTCTGAGCCTTGCTCACCCAATTATGCTTTCACAGCTAATGGGAAAACCAGATCTCTGATAACTTATCATTTGAACTGAATGACCTCCAACATTTTGATCCCACTGATCTGGAAGAAATGGACATTTTGCATCAGCTTGCATAGTTGAGTGTTAGAACAAGCAAGTTTTATAAAAGGACTGGTAGAAAGTTTCCAGGATTGCATGGGAATTTGAAACTGGGGTTGGATAAGTCAAAAATCAAATGCTATAAGTGTAATAGGCTTGGTCACTTTGCTAGGGAATGTAGGAGTCAAAACAGTGGACCAATCATCACTCACCCTAGCCCAAGACCTCAAAACACTCAAAGCACTATGCACTATTCCTAATATACCCCTGCTCCTCATATGCAAAACACTGTCCATTTTGCACATCCGGTAAACATTGTTCCTGTGTAGTATGTCCAAACACTGTTCCACAGATTCAGTATGTTCAAGCCCTTGTATCCCAGGTTCAAGTGCAACATGCACCACAACAAACTTCACAAACATCTGCTCTAGCAGAGGCCAGTCAACAGAGTTTCTTTACACAGGGCTTTATTGATTGGAGCAGTATGCCTGAGGACTTAACTGATGAAAATTTTGCTCTAATTGCTAATCCTAATGTTACTCTTGATGAATTTTGTTCCATGTCATTAGAGTCAATACCAGAAGAGCAGGAATCTGAGGAAGTGGAGTCCAGACCTGATGAGGTGGAAGAAATTGCTAAAATAGTGGTTACAGTTGTTGTTGGTGAACAGATGTTAAAAGAGAAGGAAAATGAACCTCTTTTGGAACCTCTTGCTGATCCATGGGATGCTAGAGTGTGTGAGGATGAATGTGACTGTGCCATGATGGCTGCTGCTAAGGTATCACCTCAGATCTTAAAAGATTTGTGTTCAGATAAATGCATTATTGCTTTTGCTAACATAAAAGAGGTGAATGAAAACCTTAGAAACAAGATTTTAAAAGATGAAGTCCAATTTGAGAAAACTTTTAAAGAGTTTAAAAACAAATTGTTTGACAAAGAAACTAAAATCAGCAGTCTGAAACATGAACACAGCATAACCAAAGACCAACTCCAAACTATGGTAGAAAAATACCAAGTTTGCAAAAAAGGAGCTTGAATCCACCCAAATCACTTGTGAAAAATTGGTGGAGTCTTGTAAAGGTTATGAACTGATGTTGGAAAAGCAGATCAAGAGCAATGTAAAGTTTGGCATTGGCTTTAGAAAACATGACCAAAATGAAAACACTGCTGAAATTGAATCTGGCTTAGTTGAGGTAATACCCACAAACATGGCTGGTCAAGAGATAAAAGTCACAGATAAAAATGGAAACAAAATCATTTTAGAAAAACCAAAGGGGTCATCAACCTTTGAAGAGATAGAAAAATATCAATTCAAACCCACCTGGTCTGATGAATGTGACATCCTTGAAAACTTCAAGCGAATGGATTTTTCCACAATTGTGGGTGTCAAAGCACCCAAGGCTAAGGTCATTCCTCTGAAAAATACCCCAACAGAGGTTAAAAACTCTATTGAAAAGGAAACTGAAAAGAGGAAGAAAAGAGCAAAGGTTAAAAACTTGTTTTATGACTTTTGTGAGAAAAGAAACCATACCACAAAAGACTGTTTTCATTTAAAAGCTTATGATATAAACAAAACAAGTGTCACTGAGCCTACACCAAAATGCACAATTTGTGGAAAAACCAATCATCTTACTCAAAAGTGTGTGTACCTCAAAACTTTTGATGTTAAAAGAAAAGAGTACACATCAAAAACACTGGAGAGTCCACAAAAATATTCCATAAAAAACAAACAGACTCTTCTGCCTCTCCAAACAGCTATTACAAAACAACTAAACAAATCTGCTGCTCCCAGAGAGGTACAAGTGACAGATGCACCACCATCAAATCAGTTCCCAAGAGGACATGGTCAACCATCATACCAAAATGTCCCACATGCTTATGAAGCCTACAAAAGGCCCTCTAAGCCCAAAGTGAATAGGCATCCTTTTGGTTATCAACATCTGACAGGAGATGGTCCACAATAGTGGTTACAGAAAAATGCTCAAAAATCTATTCAAACCCCTGATCTAACCACTGTTCATACTCCTGGACTTGAGGCTGACCTATCTGTGACCCCATACAAAGCCTTATTGGCTTTGGAGACCCACCTGAACTAAATTATTACTTGATGTGCAGGGAGCTTCTGCATGCTTAGATAGTTTATGGTATGTAGATAGTGAAGGCTCCTGGCACATGACAGGATGTAAAGCCCTACTCAAAGATTTCAAAACACATGGAGGGGTGATATATCCTTTGGTAATAATTCAAAAGGAAAGGTGTTGGGGTCAGGGACAGTGCAGTCTGGGAAGCTCAAGTTTTAGAATGTCAATCTTATCGACAATCTTAAGTTCAACCTTCTTAGTATTTCATAAATGAGTGACAAAGGCTACGGGTCATTCTTCACTAAGGATAACTGTAAGATTGTTGGGCCAGAAATGGTGAAAAAGATTGAAGAAATCATAGTCGGGGATAAAACACAGCTTGTTGCTCAAAGGAGTGGCAATGTGTATGTGGTTGATATGTCAAAAGATAACCCAATGGCTGATGCTTGTCTGTTCTCAGCTGCCTCTAACAAAGAGACAGAGCTATGGCATAGGAGACTTGGGCACACAAATCTTAAGACTATCACCACACTCTCAAAACAAGGCCTTGTAAGAGGTCTCCCACAAAAACTTTTCAGTTGTTCTGAGCATTGTGTTACCTGTCTAAAAGGTAAACAGCATAAAAGCTCTTACAAGTCCATTGAAGAGTCCAAAACAACCAAGTGTTTGCAAATGCTGCACATGGATTTGTTTGGTCCAGTAAAAATCATGAGTTTGAAAAAGAAAAGATATTGTTTGGTCATTGTTGATGATTTTTCTAGGTTTACATGGACTTACTTTTTACACTCTAAGGATGAGACTGCAGGTATCTTGCAAGACTTTGTTAAACAGGTTGAAAAGCAATTTGACTTGCTAGTAAAAATCTTTAGAAGTGACAATGGAACAGAGTTTAGAAACAAGGAGTTAGATGAGTTCTGTGTGGCAAAAGGGATTATAAGGCAGTACAGTATCCCAAGAACACCAGAACAGAATGGGGTGGTTGAAAGGAAAAAATAGAACTTTGATTGAAGCTGCCAGAACAATGCTTGCAGACTCAGGTTTACCCTTAACTTTTTGGGCAGAGGCTGTAAACACTGCTTGTTATGTGCAGAAAAAAGTTTTAATCAACCCCAGGCATCAAAAGACTGCCTATGAAACTCTGTTCAAAATCAAACCACTGGTCTCCTATTTCAAAATCTTTGCCCATGTTTTATCCTAAACTTAAAAGACTCAATTTCAAAATTTGCAGCCAAAGTACATTGTGGTTACCATCTGGGATACTAAACCACTGCCAAGGCCTATAAAGTGTTTAACACAAGGACTAGGTGTGTGGAAGAGACTCTGAATGTGAAGTTCAATGAACTTTCATCACTGAAAATCCCAGTAAACCCTGCTGAACTGTTTGACCTTGATAAATTTACATTTGAAGATGTGTCTGTCAAGACTAACCCTGCAGGTACCCCACAATCTCTTTCACAAGACTATGGAGGTGATATTGTGATCCCACAATACAAAGTCACTATCACAACCTGAGCAGCAGATGTTCAAAACACCTGTCAAAGCTCTGCCACTGCTGAATCAACAGTTGTTGATCAAAACTCTGCCACTACATCATCTCCAACCTCTGTTGATAAAAATCCATCAACAGTGGATAAAAATCAACATTGTGCCATACCCATTCCTCCCATTCCTCCACCTCCATTTCAAACAGATATTGGTTCTTCAAAGTCACCAACAGATGTTAGCTCAGATGATTCATATCTGCAGCCCTCACCTCTTAATGCCATTATTACATACAAGGGGGATCTAATCTTCCTTAAATCTCATCCACCTGATCAAGTGACTGGCAACATCAATGAAGGGGTTCTCACAAGAAGTCAATCCCAAAACATTTGTCTTTTTGCAGGCTTTCTATCACTCCATCAACCAGTCAAGTACCAAGAGGCACTGAAAGACAATAGTTGGGTAGAAGCCATGCAAGAAGAGCTCCAACAGCTCAAAAGACAACAAGTATGGGAACTTGTACCACTGCCAAAGGATGTAAGTCCAATTGGCACAAAGTGGGTCTTCAAGAACAAAACTGATGAAAGGGGCATTTATGTCAAGAACAAAGCCAGGCTTGTGGTTCAAGGTTATAGACAAGAAGAAGGCATAGACTATGATGAGACATTTGCTCCTATAGCAAGACTTGAAGCCATCAGATTGTTCTTAGCCTCTGCTATCAACTACAACATCAAGGTGTATCAAATGGATATCAAGTGTGCATTCCATTATGGCAAAATTCAGGAAGAGGTATATGTTTGCCAACCTCCTGGTTTTGAAGATCCTTTTTATCCTGATCATGTCTACAAGCTCAATAAAGCTTTGTATGGCTTGAAACAAGCACCAAGGGCCTGGTATAAAACTCTTTCCACTTTTCTAATCTCTATAGGCTTCACAAGAGGTAAAATTGATAAAACACTATTTTTTAAATGGAGAGGAAAAGATTTGATGATTGTCCAAATTTATGCTGATGACATCATCTTTGGAAGCACATGTAATTCCATGTGTGAAGAGTTCAGACAACTCATGACAGCAGAGTTTGAGATGAGTGCCATGGGTGAACTTTCAATGCTTTCTTGGTCTCCAAGTTAAGCAATTGCAAAATGGTACTTTCATTCATCAAAGCAAATATATAAAAGATCTTTTAAACAAGTTGGAGATAAATGATTGCAAACCATGTAGTACACCCATGGCAACCACAAAGTTGGTCATGTCTGATGAAAAAGATGACTTGGTTGATCAAACACTATACAGAAGCAAGATTGGGTCCTTATTGTACCTAACTGCCTCAAGGCCAGACATCATGTTTGCAACAGGTGTCTATGCAAGATCCCAGTCAACACCTAGAAAGTCTAATCTCATTGCTGTGAAAAGAATATTCAGATACATAAAAGGTGCTCCCACACTTGGTAGCTGGTATCCTGCTAATGGGAATGTCAAGCTTTCAGGTTATTCAGACAGTGATTTTGCTGGATGCAACTCCACTAGGAAGTTTACATCAGGAGGGTGTCAATTCCTAGGCAATTGCTTAGTGTCTTGGCAAAGCAAAAAGCAAGCAGCTGTTTCCACATCCACTGCTGAAGCAGAGTATATTGTTGTTGCAAGCTGTACAGCCCAATTGTTGTGGCTTCAAAACCAGTTATTGGATTTTGGTATACCTGCTCTAAAGATTCCTTTCATGTTGTACAGTCAAGCAGCTGAAAATATCATCAAAAATCCAGTATCCCATTTAACCACCAAACGCATTGACATCAGACATCACTTTTTGAGGGATTGCTATGAAAAAGGTTTGATTTCTCTACATCATGTTCCAACAAAAGATCAACTGGTAGATGTGCTAACAAAAGCATTAGACACATCTACCTTTGAAAGCTTGATCTCAAGAATTGGTATGCTTAACTTGGACTAGAAGGCAAAACCTTCTTTTCATTGAATAAAAAGCATTAAAATGTTTTCAGAAAATCAAAAATTCATCCTTAAAAATAGCTAAAATGAAAATTTTTCATAAATCCTTAAAAGTCTGTCCATATTCATTGTTTGTTTTAAACCTATGATGGTTGATAATTCACCCACTGCTGAAAGACAGCCTCTATTTATCAATTCCTTTGTTGACCACTGTTGACTAAACATCAGTTGTTTCAACCTTTAATGTCTATCCACTGATAGATAAAAATCAGCTACTGATATTCCATACACTGTTCCCAACCACTGTTGTTGCCCAACAATGGTTTCCAAACAACTGTCATCCACTTTTCATCAGAGGTTGCCCCGTGGGTAGATGTTAACCGTCCGATCTTTGAAACCGCTGCCACATCAGCATTCACTCTTTCCCTCTTATAAAAGCCTGATTAAATCCCAAACAGAGCTTTACTTGCCGTATCGAATTCAAAATTCTCCAAAACGGTTTCCATCTTCTTCTTCATTTCTACTTCAATCATTCGTAGTTTCTACTTCCGACCATGGCTCTTATCATCAAACATCCTTATAATTACCTCTGTACCTTTGAGGAAACCAACAAAAATACTGAATTTCATTCAATAATCGATATCCTATCATCCTCAAAATACAAAAACCTTCTCACAGTTGATGCACCAATATACCAAGACACACTACGTGATTTCTGGGCAAATGCCGAAATTCAAGAACAGGGCAATGCGCCTTTTGGTATCACTTCAAAAGTAGGAGGTGTCTTGGTTGCTATAACCCCCACTACCATTTCAGAAACATTTCAGAAACATTCAGATGAATGATTTAACAGGTAAAACTTCTTTCCCTAAAAATGAGTTTCAACTGGATTTGATAGAAAGGGGTTATGATGGACAGTTGACTAGAGCTACTATGTTCAAACCAAATTTTCCACCACCAATGAAGTTCCTGTTCCATACCCTGTTAACTTGTCTGTCAAACAAAACCACAACTTTTAATGAAATTCCTTTGAAAATTCAGTACTTGGGGTATGCAATTATGTCAAAAACTGATTTCAACTACTCCCAAGCACTGTTTATAGACATGGTTAATAATGTGAAAAACATTAAAAATGAGAAGAATGCTGCTTTTCTTTTGTTCCCAAGATTTTTGAGCTATTATATGTAAAAGAGGGTTCCACAAAAAGCTTTTGAGCAAGGAACGCCTTTTAAAATGAACAGTCTTTCATCTAAAACCTTTACTCGCCTAACGGCCAAAGAGTCAAATGTTTCTAAAACAAAAGCAAAGAAGACTGAGCAAATTTTAGATGAGTCCACATCTGCTCCTCAAACTTCTGTTGCTAAGCCCACTGCTTATGGTGATCATAGCACCACAACCACTGCTTTGAAACCCTCACCATCAAAACCCAAAAAGACCAAATCCAAATCCAAAAAGCCCACCAAACCCACAAATAATGGTCCTCTGGAAGATGAGATCCCAGAGGTTAACCCTGTGACAACACAAATGTCACTAGACACCACTGTTGCTACTTCCTCACAACAGATGGAAAGATCTCAACCTGAAACCTTAACTCCTCATGATTCCTCACAAAAGGGACATGTTGTAAGCATAGGGACACCTCAATATGAAACATTACCTTCACTTGAAAGTATGTTTAAAAGCCCTTCTCTCGGGGCAATGTTTTGTTCAACACCACTCCTTTCATCTCCTATTCCACATACCATCATACCACTGTTTGAGGCCATTAAAATTTAGACTCAAAACAACCCCTCTCACCAACACATTACTGAGAGTATAACTTCAACATTGGCTTTGTCTGAACCTATTCAATTGGCTAACCCACAAACACTAGAGGAGGATACACCACTTGAATTTCCTAACATTCTTATTAGTAGTTCAAGTGGAGTAGCTACTACAAATGTTGGATCCACTGATCCACATTTGGACAGTAGTTTCATTAGTCAGACTCCCTTTAAGGCAACCACTGTTGTGTCTACCAAGTTAACCACTGATGTGTTTACTAAGGTAACCACTGATGCAGAGGGAAGTCCAAGAGCCAAGAAAAAGGGGCATCTGCTGATGATGATTTGGAGTCTACTCCTATCATAAAAGGAGATACAACCACCTCTGGTGGGAATTTAGGTGATCCTATTAAGTTAGGTGATGAATTAAAATGCAAGGATTTGACGGAGAGGATGTCCTCAATTGAAACAACTGTTAGTGACATGAAAGATCTGATGAGCAGTTGGTGGATGCTTCCAAAAGTCAACCTACTCATCAGCAATTATCCCAGGAGCTTTGGAATTCTATGTAAACCATTTTAGAAGCTCAAAGGGAATTGGCTGAACTTCAACATAACTCACACATGGAACTTATCAGAGTTATGGTTGAAGCAAGATATAAAGACACACAGGCAGATATGAAGGGCACCAAAGAAGCCCTTGTAAAGTTAACTGGCACCTCCCCTACACCTATCTTTGAAAAAGATGATCAAGATGATGCCAAAAAGGGGGAGAAAGATTCTCTAAGGAAACTTGATGCTGATCCCATAGCTAAACCAAAAGGAAAGCCAAAACAAAAGCCAGATTCTGCCAAAGACACTTCTGTGAAATCTGCTGAAAAATCTGCTGAAAAATCTGATACTGGAAAGAAAAGGGAATTGATGAAACCCTCAATAAACAGACAAATGAAGAGATTTCAGAAAAACAGAAGAGAATAGACACCAAAGAAAGCAAAGCAGATATTTGGAAGCAAGAGCAGGAGAAAAAAAGGAAATGGGAAATCCAAACACAAAACCTTGGCTCTTCAAATAGAAGAAAATCATTCAGAAACAACAGACCTCCAATTGCCACATTCCCCAAAACCACTGATGATACGGAAAAGCCAACCATTGCTGCTACCAAACCTAAACCTTCACCTAAAAAACCAACACCACGAAAACCACCTCAAAAGAAGCAGAAAACATCTTCATCATCACCACCACCATCTTCCAAAGCAACAGATGTTGATGCACCAAAAGCATCATCAGATGTTAAGAAAACAACTGTTGAGACATCAGTGGTTTCAACAGTTGTTAGTCAATCCACTGCTTCCATTCAATTTGATTCTCCACAATCAACAAAACCACCAACACCTCAAAGATTCCCATCACAATCAATATTTTCACCCAAACCACCTTCTCCCTCAAAAGCTCCTCCACCTCCAGAGTTTGCTTATGCTAGAAAAAGGAAGTTTGTGGTGCTTGATGATGAAAAAGAAATACCTGAACCAATTCCTTTATCATCTGTTCTTGCCTCATCATTCATTCCACCCTCATCACCAAAAGCTAACCCAATCAAACAACCACCCACTAGTTACATCCTACGTGACATCCACCTGGCAACTCAATTTTGTAACAACTTGACTTTTCGGATCGTTATGTATCACCGTCATTTCATTTGTAATCGCTTGTACTCCTGAGATTTCGATTAACGCTAAGGGTTTAAGCTATATTTTACAACGCATATTTAAACGCTTATTACAACGCTATTTACAACGCTTATTCAAAACGTAGTTATCGCATTTAAACGCTGTTTAAAACGCTTACTATTTAAACGCATTTTATCGCACATTACATCGCTTGTTTAGACTAAACGCTATCGTAACGCAAACTCAACGCAAACTCGAAACGCGGATTCACTTTATGCATTTACTTATGTGTGTTATTTTGTGTGATTTACTTGTTTAAATGTTATGTGGTTATCGATGCAACGCTTACACGCTAAAACACTCACTCGCAACTCTATTAAACGCAACGAAACGAAAGTTGGAAAACTAACAAACGCTACTCGGTTGTCCGAATGGACATCCGATTGAATGGACTTCCGTCCGGATGACCATCCGCTCTGATGACCATCCGATCGGATGGCCATTCGCCCGGACGCCATCCGACCAAACACCATCTCGCGCACCGACTTAACTCTCACTCTCACCCTATAAATACTGCCCGTACGCCCTCACTTCTCTGATTTGACACCTCCATCCGATCACACGCACTCAAGTCGCTCTCAGTCACTCTTAATCGTGATTCAAGGCTATTTCGTAAGTATTTCTCCTCAAATCTTGTACAGTCTTCATCACTAATCACTTCTACATCATCTTCTTCATCAAAATCACACACAAACACTTGCTTTTTCTCTGAAATCACTGATTTAGACCTCTTGAAGGTGGTTTCCACCCGTTTTGCTCCGGTAAACGGTTAAGGAACACCATTTGATCAAAAATGGTTCTAGATCTGAAAGATTTCACACTCTTCAACTCAATCACAATGAGATTTCAACACTTTTCAACTGTTTTCAACCTTTCTTCAACTTTCTACACAAAACCGATGGAATCTAGACTCATTCAGACTCTCTACTCGTTCCTTAGTCGAGAGCCGTCTTGAAAACGGATTTCCACCGGAGAGATGATCGATTTACGGGTTGAACATGAAATTCCATCAAGAACAGTGTATCTAATCGAATGGGCTGAGACCATCCGACCGAATGCACTGGACTTGGTGTGTTTCCGTTGTTTGACACGTTGTCACGCCGTCTCCGTTAACTCGAAAGTGTTCCTTAGAAAATTTTACAACATTTCAAACAACAGATCAGTGACTCGAATGGCCATCCGATCGGATGACCTGACCTTTATAACTTTCATTATTTCAACACTTGTAATTAAACTTCGTATTTTCAATGATTTACAAAACACTACACATCTCATTCGAATGGGCATCCGCTCGGATGACCATCCGCTCGAATAAAGACCCATCCGTTCGAATCACCATTCGAACACTCAACCATTCGACATTCTGACCCATCCGTACGAATCACCATTCGAACACTCAACCATTCGACATTCTGTTTACGCACTGATCAACACTCTGCTCAACGACTTATGATACTATTCATAGGTTAACTCAACGCGCTCCCTTCAATCCAATACAGATTGTGTTTACTAGCTAAACACGCACTGTGAGTATACTCGAACCCATTTTCATTTAACGCACTTTTGGGTGTTACATACGTTCTATATCAAAACACAACACAAAACGCAAACACTTTATAACGCTAACCGCTCCCGCATGCTATACGTGATCTATGAATGCTTGTACTATGCTTATACAGTGTTACACTATACCGCCTCTAGCAACGATAGTACTATAGTTTGGACTCAGCACCTGTTGTGGACAGGGGTTGCTAGGGATCACATCACTTTACTTCACGTGTTCGTTGAACATGTGTCGCGCATACTCTACAACGCAGTCTCGTGGTTAAGTTGTAATCATTGTGTGATAGTTACTTGCTTCGCCCGTTACATGATACATGCTGGTTATGCGTAAACGCTTTTATACTATATGCTACTCAAACTTGTGTACTCACCTTTACATTTTATGTATTGACTTTATTTTAACGTATGTGACAGGTTGATAGGATGCTATGCTGTGATGAATCAAGTAGGAAGTCTAGAAACCCACAATAAAATCGGAGTTGTCGGAACAGTATTTGTTTTTGAGACTTATATCTGTAATGACTATTTTTGCTTTATCTGTTAGTAGTATGGGATATTAACATTAAAGATATTGTCATTTAATAGTTGTTGTGGATTCTCTTAAACAATCTGTTTCACTCAGTGCCACGCCCCGATGATTCCGCCATCGGTTGGGGTGTGACAAATTTCCTCTAGAACTAATTGCAGTCCAAACTGAAATGGAACAGTTCTACAAAATAGAGGATCCATCCAAAAGAACCTTCCCATCTCTGTATGGATTTAGAACACCTCAAAACATTGATGAATACTTAAAGTTGAAAGCCAACCAAGCTCAAAGTATTGCAAAAGTAGAGAGTAAAGGGCAAGGTGACATGAGATACCAAAGTCTTTATCAACATGGGCTAAGTAAAGTCAGGAAACTGGAAGACTTTGCTAGAGACTTGAGTAAATCTATGTCTGAGTTGCCACCAACTGCTGATCTTTAAAAGGAACTAAGGATTGATTATTTGGATATCATCATGAAAGAAAAGCCCTACAAAGCCTACAAGTATCAATTCAAAGACTGGTCTCTAGAAGCTCTCAAAGAAGAAGTAAACATAATTGAAATGATGAATAAAGATTCCTAAAATGAAGAAATCTACACCCAACTAGGGCTGTCCAAACTGCTCGACGATCGAAGATCGCTCGAAAAATGCTCGTTCGATTCCCGCTCAGTTTGTAAATGAGCCGCTCGGATCGGTTCGATTCAAATTCAATCCAAGCATGAGCAAAGCTCCGCTCGCTCGTCGATCGCTCGGTTTCGCTCGAATTATTTTTATTAATAATATATATATATATATATATATATATATATATATATATATATATATATATATACTACAGATTTTATAGATTAAAAACCCAAAAAAATATAATAGCCCAAAAAATATTCAGCCCAACTTAATATTTAATATGAAAATCTAACCCTAAATCCTATTCCTAAAACAATATTCAGTCATATCATAATTCATATTGTTAAGAACATTTTTAGAATCATGATTTGAGTTATGTATTGCTTTAGTTAGTAAAGTGTTGGACATGTTTTAATTAAGTTAGAATTTGTTTTTGTTGAACGAATCCTTATAATTCAATCAAGCGAAACCGAGCGAAAACGATCCGCTCAATTTTTTTAGGATTTGATAAAAACCGAGAGAAACCGAGCAAAACCAAGCCGATCAATTCAAATTCAATCCGAGCATGAGCATCACTTTTGCGCTCGGTTTTGCAAATTTGATCCGCTCGGATCGGATCGGTTGTAATTCAATCCAAGCATGAGCAGACCCTCGATCGGATCGGATCGGCTCATGAACACCCCTACACCCAACTAGAATACAAGAAGGTTGATGCAGATGATGCTTTAAAGTACAAAAGAAAGAGAGCAGAGCTTGTAGCAGCTAGATATGGGCCTGCTAGATCAGTTGCAAGATGGTCTAAGTAGAGTATTGATGAAACTTATAAAAAGTTAGAAGAGCTTAGAAAGGTAGATCCTTCAGTTCCTCAGAAACAAGCATATGATGATGAAACCACTGATGATAGGCCTCAACAGACCCATGCCTTTAAAAAGCTATTCTCATCATCTGCTCCATCCATCATTGCCTTGAATCAATTTAAAAGGCGGAAGCAAATTGATAAGGAAGATGAAAAGAGGGATGTTGAATACAGAAAAGAGGCTATCAGAAATCAACTACAATTATTAGATGATGCTTCTATACAACTTCAAGCTCAATTTGCTGAAACACTCAAAAAGTTGGCAAGAAGACCTCAATCCCCAAACTCATCTTCAATAAAACTTCTCCCTAGAAACCCATCAGACCCAAAAAATACTAAAGTGGAAGTCTGACAAAGATACCCACGTATTGAGTCTGCTCAGGTCTGATGGTCAAGTTGAAAAGTTGTCAAGGAAGGCTGCATAAGGTCTGAATTGAGATGACCTTCAAGATTTAATGAACCTTCAACTGCAAAGGGATGAAGATGACACAAATTCCTTGGATTTTGAGCTCCAATTCAAAGGGCAAATCCGGGAACTGTTTATGAGAGAATAAAGATCAGAAATAATGGAGAGTTTTGGCATCATCTTTTCTAGGGGGAGATTGTTGGCCCATGTGATCCTTCCTTAAAGAACAATTGATATAAAGCCAAAACTCATCTGCATCAGATGATCCAGAATAACAGTGCTTGAACAGTTTTTCCCTCCAATGGCAATGGCATACAACACCTGATGATTCCTAAAGACTATTGGTCACTAAAGTCTGTTACACACAAAAGTCTGCTGATATACAAAGTCTGTTGAAGACCAATCAACTGTTGAAGTCAAAGAACTGCTAGAAGTCAAAGGCCTGATCAACCTTAATGGAAAGCACTGCCCAGTCTTCATCAGTGGTTTAGCCTCATCAGCGGATAGCATGCATCAGTGTTTGTTTAATTATTGTCTAATGTAAAAGTGTCTGTAATCATCAGTGTTTAGAGGTTGTTAAGATTGTTAGCTGTCACTGTCTAGGTGATGTCAGCAAAGATGCCACAGTGTTTAGGATTGTACTATAAATAGATAGTTCATGTACTGTTCTATTAGCTCTTTCGCACACACTTGAATCTTGTACGAACTAACATTGTGAGCTCAGGCTGAAGGGGAGATAGTGTTCATGCATACATAGTCTAAACATTGTGTATTCGATCGTTTGATTATAAAAACATATATGATGAAAACTGTTCTCTCCTTGATTGTGTTGTTTTACTTCATTCCGCTGCAATTGTTCATTTGTTTATCTTCTTCATTTTACAGCTCTCTTAAAACAACACAATCAAGTAAACTCAGACCCTAACACTGAGTTGGCACTGTACTGGTGTAACACGTGTTATGATTATATATAGGCACTAAATTATTAAATAGGACATTAATTTGAGGTATTTGAAAAATTGATAAACTCAAACTCTGTCAAAAATTATGTTGGCAACAATAAGTTAAACGCTTATCGCGTAACGAACGAAATGCGAAACGAACATCGATGACTGTCCGGATAACGTTAAAATCCGAAAAATATTCCGTTATGATAAAAACCCTATTTTTAATCATATCCATGAAGAAAAAATAGTTAAAACGCTTAAAGTTCTTGTTTTGCGAATACAGTGCGTATATTGCAAAACGCGGACGACGCATCCAGTTTAGGTGAACGAAATATTACTTAGTAATATTTTGATGAGATTATTTTTTTAGAGTACTGAAAATAATTTTAAACAAAACGCAAAATAAAATACCCATTAACCAGTTAAATACAAGTGTTATGCATGAATGTGTGTATATATCTTATATATGAGAGAAAAAGTGTGAGTTTAGGTGAGAGGTGATGGCTAGACAAGCCCACCACTTCACCCATTGTTGCCAAGTGTTAAGATGTGTAAGACATAATGATTAAAAACTTTCCAACACTTCACTTAAACTCATGTTTTCAAGAAAACCCTTTTCAAAAATCAACATCTTCTTCTTCTCCATTACACCTCACGGCCGAGAACCCCCATAAACACACCCATCTTCATTTTTCAAACTTATTTCATAAAAATCATGGCCATTCCAAGCTAGTTTCGAGCTATTTCGAAGATCAAGAGTTGATTTCAATGTGATTCAAGGAGGAACAAGCTTGTCTTTCATCAAGATTTTCATCATCAAACATATTTTTACTCTTGAAAGGTATAATATTTCACTTACTTTTAAACACACTTGATGATGATGATGAGCATGATTTTTGAATACTTGGATTTTCACTATTCTTGAAATCAAATCAAACAAATGATTTTTATAAAAATAAAAATATGAAGGTATGTGTGTGTGTAGATGACCGAATGTATGTGTGTGTGTGTAGATGGCCGAATGTATGTGTGTGTATCTAGTGTTTGTATTTTAAATTTTGTTTGCAATAATACTTGTAAGATTTTTGTTTGAATGAACAAGATTATGTGCAAATGTGTTAGAGATATAAAGGATGATTGAATCTTGATTTTTTATTTGAAATAATGTTAGTATATGTTCATGCATATGGCCGAAATATACTAGGCATGTTTGTGAAATTTTAAGTTGTTGCATGTTCTTGAACGATAGTTAAGATGCATGTGTTTGATGATTTATGTATGATGAGTGTGGATCAGACACAAGAACGTAATATAATGCTGATTCTATTGATGATTTGACAGATTACAACACCTTGAATCAACTTGGAGATAGTTTCTCTCTCTAGCTTCTCCAAATGAGCAAAAGTCTTAAATGTTCAACACTAACTCCCTATTTATAGCCCTTGTCCATCCTCTCCAACTAGCATGTCCATTTCGAGAGGATGGACTTTCGTGGGGATGGACTAATATCTAAAGATATACACATAATCAAGCTTAGACTCCTTAACAAAGTATGTTCCTTATCTAAAGATCTACAATCCTAAACCATGTCTTGAACATTTTTCCGGCTACGATACGTGATTGACGGAAGCGATAGACATACTGCACTCACACGAAAGACAAAATGGTACATGCACTAATCAGCCTTTGTCCCAATTGTTGAGTGTTATGTGCTTTATGTCCAAGACTTGATGCTATCGAGCCGGGGTCTCACCGGAAGCAGCCTCTCTATTCCTATGTGGTAGAGGTAAGGATGTCTACATCTTACCCTCCTGAGACCCTACTTTAGCTTGCTATTGGTGGGATTTACTGAGCACGATAATGATAATGATGATTGAGTTTTCTAAACTATGGTTTAGCTTCACCTTACACCCAATAGTTTAGTTTTTAGTTAGGTTGCCAATGATCCACAGACCAATTGGTTTTGGGGGTGGTGGGAAGGCTTACCTACTTATGTGGGGTTCCTACCTGGGAGGTCTTAGGATCAAATCTTGCAGGGAGCGAATTGTGCCAACGGCTCAAACTGACAATAATATAGCAGCCGCAGAATTCCTACTCGTGAGTCGTGACCTATGTGATAAAAGCCAAAGGCCTAAGCAGGTGATTTAGCCGTTAAAAAAAGTTTTTAGTTAGGTTTGAAATTTAATATTTCACTTTGGTTTGTAAACACATTAAAGAATTAAGTTATGTGGTCGATATTTAATCGAAAATTTAAGGGCCATGTGTGAAACTGATGAATTAAACATATGGTATTATAAATATGGTTTACAACGTTACATATAGTTGTCTAACTATAAATTATTTAATTTAATATCGTGGGTAGTAAACCTATCTAAACGTTTATGGCTTTATAGCCTAGTGACATCTTGGGGGTGAGATAAGACTTTGTGTCCAATAGGTCTTGGGTTTGATTCCCACAAGGGGTTTTTTTTCCATATTTATTGGGTTTCCCCCTGAATTGGTGTATAGGCATTATGCCTAGTGGAGATGGATATGATCGGGTGGTTCCGATGGTGCCACGATGATACTACAGTGGTCCGTTAATGAACCAAATTTGCCGTTAAAATAATAATAATAATAATAATAATAATAATAATAATAATAATAATAATAATAATAAAACTATCTAAACGGGAGAGTTGTTATGTAAACTATTTAATAAAAAAAAAGTCAGAACATACAGCGGAACTATAGTGTTACAAGGGGTAACCTTCGTTGCTCTTTGACGCTCCTGTGACGCTCTGACGGTAGTGTAAATTTTGGAAAAATTTGACGTTTTTTCGATTTCATTACCCTTTTCTTAAACTTTACACCTATGCGGATTTTCTAGATCCGCCGTTACGAAAAAGCGGATTACATATATGTCATACTGATATATATATATATATATCATACCGACCAGTTTAATCTGGTTTTTGGATTCCCAGTTTTTCTTTTTCTTTGGAAAAGATAAGAAAAGGTAAGAGTTGGGGAAAAATATAGAAAGAAAAACGTTAGGTGATAAATGATAAATCCCAATGCAACCTCCACTTCCCACGTAACTCTTCCCAAGTTGTAACATATTAGTGGTCTTTTCGTTCTATCTTAGCTTGATATTTTATGCCCTTAAACGTCATTTCTTACCCACCTTCACATCTCTTCTCTTAATTAATATACAAAGATAATGAGTTTGTCTCTTTTCTCTCAAGTTTTGTATTAAATAAAATAAATATATTTCAACCCCAAATATGAATAATGCCTTATTTGCATCAATCATTTCAACATCCTTCATATTAATTTTCTCAAGTTTTGTATTAATGAAGATATACAACCCCAAATATGAATCGTGCCTTATTTGCATCAATCATTTCAACACCCTTCATATTAATGGTTCGGTTATTGTGATCAGTTTGGCCTATTGTCTTTCATTTAAAGAGTAAACGAGTTATGCAACTTACGAGGTACTTTATACTTTCCTGCTAAAAGATTGAATCAATTTGAGTTTAAATAGAATCAAACCTCTATTCATTGGCGAAGCTTCGCCCCCCCCAATTTTTCCGAAACCGGGGTGGAAACGTATATACCTAAAAATTTTCTATACGAAATTACTATTCATAACACTACGCATCGAAAAGTTCGAGGGGTCGGGCGCCCCCTCGGACTAACACTAAGCTGCGCCCCTGCCTCTATTAAATTGGATGGTGTGGTCTAGCACCTTATTCCACCTCAGCGCCTTAGTGCCTGACACACCGTCCCAGGGACACTAAAGGGGGAAGTCAAAGGCTCTCTTGTAAGTGGCTTGGTGAGCGTGAATTAGAGAAAGTTGATGACATGGTTAGCCACCGATTAAAACACCCCATTTGGAGGGGGCGCCAACCCACTCTATATGGCCTTAAAGCAAGCTCATTTAACAAATGAGCTCAAGCACGAGTTTCTCTTGTTGAGCTTGACTAGATTGACTCCTTAGCGCTTTATTATCTATCATCATTTAATATGTGAATTCTTTGTGTACCTATCCAAGCATTATAAATTTACTTGTTACTTTTTTATATTTCTTTTGCTATCACGGAAATAGTTTAAAATTTAATATGCAAACAAAGATAAAATATTAATCATTCAATTTTTTACATTATCTTCTAATAGCAGCATTAAAAAAAAACAGACTTGCCTATTAAACATGCCTGGGAGGCTGGGATAGCTCATGCATATTTACCATGTATATTATAAATTAATTTGCCTGAAAAATATATGTATGATGGTATGGACATGTCTCGGATTGGAAAAGATTAATTTAAACTTGTGCGGTTATAACTTATAATCCTTTCAAGAAGAGAGTAGTTAATGGCTTTATCATCATTTCGTGTTGGTGCATTTGAAAGTCTAGGAACGACAAGATTTTCTCTAACAAAGAGTGGAGAGTCGAAGACATCACATGTGGCATCAAAGCTTTTGGTTTTATGTGTTTCAAGAATAGATCAAAGTATAAATCTATTACTTGGAATGGTAGAGGTTCCTGTAAAAAAATGTTTTTTTTTATGAGAAAGGTAAGAAAAAATCTACACCATTAGATCTTTGATATAATGGTTGAGATTATAATGATAAAATTGTAAATAATGTTTAATATTAAACATATTAATTTTCTAGATTAATGGTATACAGGTAAATTTAACATTTTTAAATTAAGAAACTAACATTAATGCACATGCAACTTCCCCCTGTCTTTTTTAAACGTTAATAACTTTTTATACGTAACAAATTTTTTTTAAAAAAAAATTACACCATAATAACGAACATTTTTTTATCTTTAATATGAGTACGATATTGCTATACTTATATAGAGAAAAAGAATATGTTTCGATCAGATGTTTTGTCTATGTTCATACAATGGTGTTTTAATTGTATTGTGATTCAAAGCGTGGTGTTTTAAACACATAATAGAATGCAGGTGTAAAACACTATACGACGAACATACGAAGAACATCTACTGGAATGTAGGTTTAAAATACCATGGTGTTTTAATATATGGAATTTGGAACATCTACTAGCATGCAGATGTAAAACACCATGCATGCAGGTTTAAAACACCATATACAATAACCATACTATGAACATTATACTAAGAACACATTCTGAAAATGGAGGTAGTGTCTTTAATAGTGTTATATACTTATTGAATGGTGTTATATAATTATTGAATGGTGTTATATATGTCCTGAATGGTGATTTGCAGTGTTATTCGTAGTGTTTTTATAGAGATCTTTAAAATTGTGTTATATACTTATTGAATGGTGTTATATAATTATTGAATGGTGTTATATACGTGCTGAATGGTGGCTGTAGTGTTATTCGTAGTGTTTTTATAGAGATCTTTAAAATGGTGTTATATACTTATTGAATAGTGTTATATAATTATTGAATAGTGTTATATACGTGCTGAATGGTGGTTGCAGTGTTATTCGTAGTGTTTTTATAGAGATTTTAAAAAAAAATCATGTTCCTATAAATAAGGTGGCGGTTATGGAATGTTTTGAATTAATTGAATCAATAGTAAAATTACTTGTTTACCCTTTTCAATTAATTTAGATTGATGACACATGTCATCTCCACAATATTTCTCACACTTCTCACACTTTTAACATTTTTTTACAATAACCTTACCCTACTTGGAATAGTTGGTATAAATTTGATTTTGTTTGACATCGTTGTAGTCTTGTTGTTGTGTTGCCTTTGCCGATTTGATGAGGTAATGGTTTTGTGAATGAAGTATACTTTTTGAAACGAGTTAAATGCCATTTTAGTCCCTGTGGTTTGAGCCATTTTGCCAGTTTAGTCCAAAGGTTTCATTTTTAACCTGTGGGTCCAAAAAGGTTTCACAGTTGCCATTTTAGTCCACTTGGTTAACTTCATCCATTTTTTCTGTTAACGAGAAGGCTAATTTGGTCATTTTGTATGTAATTCTGTTAACTAAAAGGGCAATTCAACCATATAAAATGACCGAAATGGCCTTCTGGTTAACAGAAAAAATGGATGAAGTTAACCCAGTGGACTAAAATGGCAACTGTGAAACCTTTTTGGACCCACAGGTTAAAAATGAAACCTTTGGACTAAACAGGCAAAATGGCCCAAACCACATGGACTAAAATGGCATTTAACTCTTTTGAAACGGAAAAAATAGAGTAAATTGTGGTTTTTGTCCCTTTGATTTAGTGGTTATTAATATATTTTACAAAATTCAAATGTCTTACGATTTACATACCAAAGTTTCTATTTTATTGGGGTTTTGATTCACCACACTAACTCTATCCAACTTATAGTTCAATCCTATTAAAACTATTTATATGCCACCTGAAGAAACACTGACCTTCACGATAGTATCCAACTAGGACTTCAACTCTTGGCGATCCGAACTGCTAGCTACCAAACAGAACACCGTTAGGACTCGTTATAGGAATGGGGTTATTCCTGTAACCACCCTTCGGCGTGAGAATAAGTCTCGGTTTAGGAGAAAGTATAAGTATATATATATAGAGAGAGAGAGAGTTAACGAGAACAAGATGATCCATACCTTAGATGTTTACCTCTATTTATAGTTTACCATTAGGGTTTCACTTAACTTAGGATGGGCTCCGATAAGTTAGGGATTTGCATGATCTTCCCAAAAAGTTGGGGATTTGGTTACGTAGTTTATCCATGCAGAATAGAACATTCTAGAATAAACATGTGTAATTAATTATTTATAATAAAATAATAGGTAATGACCGGGTCGGGTTAGACGATCCGGGTCATACCTCGTCATGTCTCCCCAGTCCGAAGTTATGTAATGAAATTCATGAAATCGGACTAAAAAAGGAAAGGTCAAAATTTCTCCCTTTGAGTGTAGGTTTCTCGAGTGGGGTACCGTTATGCATTTTGAAAAAATGGCGGCGATGGGAAAGGATGTGACAGTTAAGTCATCATTAGGATGACAACTGTTCCTACCCTGTAATGACGCGTGTTCCCATCCATTTGCCCTTTCGAATTAGAAAAGTTGTCCCTCCGTATAAATAGAGTTCCTGTTGAGGGTTTTAAAATTTCATTTCTCCCTTTGTTTACAACTGCGTTCTTCAACTTCTTGAATCGAAAATGGCTTCCAAAACCGGCGAATCATCTTCTTCTGCCCAAGCAAGTGCTGATGCCCTTTATTGCAAGTGGGGACTTATATCGTACAACAATCTCGTTCAAGATTATGGTATTAGGGCATAATGGAATCCGGTACTGCCGTCGAAGACAGACACGACATTTCCGTTGAAAAAAGGTAAAATCACCCTGTTTAGTTATTTTTTCAAGTTTTGTAACTTTCGATTGCCGATCACCAACTTCTGCAAGTTGGTTCTTGACCATTATCCCATCCATATTTCTCAATTGCACCCATTGGGGTTGGTCAAACTTCGACAGTTCGTGTTTGCCTGTATCGCCTTGGGGCACATCCCTGAACTCGTCGTTTTTAGGGCTTTTTTCGTCCTTGTATGGAAATCCCCCTTTTTTACTTTTGACAGAAGGGACCCTGATGTGTCTTGCTTGAGAGACATCCCTACCAGCTCCAAGGACAAAGATTGGAAGAAAACATTCTTCTATATTGACGCTGGTGTTATTCCCGGAGAAATGCACTGGAGGGAGATGGGGCCGAAAGACAAGGTTAAAGACGAAGGTCCCCCGGAAGATGCTTTTGTGGTAAATGCCCTGTACACAAGATTGTGTGGGCGCCTTTTCGAATGCACGGTAATCCCAGAGGGGGCCTTGGTAATGGCGGGGATGAGCCTGCTATGGCGTGACATCAAGTTGTATCCTTCGTTCCGGAGGGATGATGAAGGTACATATCCTTTTTGCCTTGCATATGCTTCGTTAACTATGTGTGAGATATCATGTGTACATGTTGCAGGAGAATGGAGTTTGTTTGATTTTGTCGACCCCCCGCAGCATGCTGCATTGAAAGCCGCAGACCGCGTGCTTGGTGAACAGGAACCGGATGTCCTGAAGGTTCACATGGAGCAGTTTTTGCTACCAGCTGTGCCGGCGGATCCGACTGCTTATATTTCTCAGCCTCCTCCCAGCAGAGGAAGTAATATTGCAGCCATAGAGAAGAAACCGGTCAAGATAAGAGTCACCAGGACGAAATACATGGCCGCGGGAGCCGCTGCTTCCTTGGTTAGCGTGACTACACCCGTTGGGGGCGTTGCCGTGGAGTTGACAAGTCCGACCCATGTGTCGAAAAAACGCAAGACTTTTACTGTACCTGCCCTGACTGATTTTGAGGCTCTGCAAACTGCTTACGCCTTGCCCCTTGGTAAGTAATTTTGCTTGTGTGTTCGATTGTGGACTTTGTGTTTTATGTTATTGAACTTCTGATTTAATACAGGTTCTACTGCTGGGGTCCAGGTTGAGGGCGTGTCCTCTGCCTCATTGACGTCTGTGGGAATTATACCTTCCGCTGTTGGCGAGACCAGCCTATCAGAGCTTATATTTCAGGCGAGTGTTACAGCCCCTGTTAGTTGTACTATGCCGCCACCCAAGCCTACAACTGCTGTGACCGTGACAACTAGTCAAGTATCCACACCCCTACTTTCAAGCGTCACGCCCTCCTCCTTGTTTGATTCTCCATTGAGCGTATTTTCTGCCATCGAGAAAGAGATGCCCACAGTGTCTGCTGCTCATGAGGCGACTAGTGCCGGAGGTACCGCTGTTAGTGATGCTGGGGGGTCCAGTAGTGGAATTGCTGATGATGGGGCCCGCTTGGGTGATGATCTTTATTTGCCTACCATCAACTGGGATCCCAATATGCAAGATAAACGCTACCAGCCCCGGTGGAAAATTGTTGAGTTATCTAGACTAATTTTCCCCCCAGTGATTCAACACTGGGTTGAGCGGGCATAACCCCCGGCTGAGTCGGCGCGTATGTGGAGGGGTTAAACAATGAGAATTTGATGATTTCCACCATGGTGGACTCCGTTAGTCAGCCCCGGAGGCTTGCAGAGATCCGACGTAGGTGGATGCATGATAACAACGAGCTCCACCAAGCGCGGGCTGCTATTCAGGAGCTGAAAGATGAGAAATACCGCTTGGAGAGTCAACTCCAAGCAGCCGGGTTGAGGGAGAGTAGGTTTTTATCGAAGAAGAATAAGGCGGAAGATGACTTGAAACGTGTGACCGCCCACCTGGCTGAGGAGCGGATAATATGGGCCCTCGATATAGCGGAGAAGGACCGGGTCCTTGCTTATGCTAATAATGTGCAGGAAGAGTTGGAGCGTAAAGTTGTTACCGAGGCCCAAAAGGTGAGATCTGAAATGTCTGCCAAGATGGAAAAAATCCGAATTGACACTGACTTTGTGTCTCAGGTGCAGGAGCGATACCAAGCTTTAATTGTTGAGGTGGAAGCATCTAACGCTAAGGCCCGGGCTAAGCAAGCGGAGTTGGAGGAGCGGGAAGAGCACCTTAGAAAACTTCAGCAACATTGTGATTCCCTTGTCTCTGAAAGGAATAAGCTTGCCCAATCTTCTGCCACTCATCAGGCGTGCCTTAAGGAGGCGGAAAGTGCTCTGGAGCAATCAAACGCTGAGGTGGACAGCCTGACTAGCCAGTCAGTCGGGACCTTTTACAGCGTTGATAGATCGCCTTTCTGCCGCAGCTTATCAATCTGGCCATCATGATGGTGTTTACAAGGGCTACTTTGAGTGCCAACAATCGGAGAAGATTACTCCCGAGTTCCACACGGCGAGGGGCAAATTTCAGGGTGACACGGCGAATGCACTCGAAGCGGCGTACAACGAACCACTGCCCGCGTATGCCGATTTGATGGACACGGTGAACGAAGATGGCATAGATTCCTTACGCCTAATGTTGGACCCCGCAGAAGAGTCGGAGGAGGAATGAGTGTTCTTATTTTGTTTGTCATGTGCACTGTTCGTTACATATTTTGTATAAGCACTGTTATGCTTGGATTATGTGCAAATACTTGATTTCGTGTCAGATATTTAATGCTAATGTCATGATTGACGACGCCGCCGTTCTTCTGAAATGTGGTGATTTGACGTGTGATGATTATTTTTCATTAACTGTGCTGTCGTCATCACTATCAAACTGTTTAGACTTCTATAAATTAACTTGCTTTTTCCAAATTTGGTAATTCGAAAAGATGAGTCGGAGGTGCTATAAACAGAGACTTTCCGACATTTTCCGACGATTGGATGCAGCCGATGGTCTGATTAATCTCCAAATTCCGGTGATGGAGGAGATGATTAGAGGAAGAGATGTGCCCTTTGATGATGCTTTGCCCCGGGTTAGCCGGTGTTGCAAAAGCATCATTTATGAGGAACCTGCAAAAGCTGATGTAGGTGCGGCCTCACTAACAGCTGATACTCTGATGGGAGCTTTTCCACCGGATCATGTTCAACGCTGTGAGTTGGTGTACGAACGGGGCCGTGGTGGCCGTTCTGGTAAAAACCAGGTTGGTGATCGGGAGGTGGTGGCTCTTCTGGTGGAGGAGGAGAATGTTGACGACTAGATCGTTGATCCTCACCCGTTGGAATACTATGGTGTAGTGTTGTACACCCCTGTAGAGGTGAGAGCAACGCTTTCCCAGAAGTAGATGTTTAGAACATGTTCGTTTTTGGTTCCCGTATGTTGGTCTTTAGAAATAGGTGTAGGATCGTTTTCTGACCCGAACGAGTCGATCAGAAGAGTTTATCTCAACACGAAAGGCGGAAACAGACGTGTAGAGATCAATTCAGCAAGATTTACACTATAAACTGTTGTATGATTGATTTGATGTCGTTTTACAACCTGACAACACTTCGGCAGCACTTCGTTGCTCTGACCGGAAAGTTACAAATGAAGTGAACATGTGAGGTATATATAGGGTGGACCCTTCCGTTTGAAAGTGGTATGACATGCTTCAAACGGAATGGCACTCCTCAAACGGACTGGCACTCTTCAAACTTTATGGCACTCCTCAAACTTTTGTCTTCAAACTTTTGTCTTCAAGTGGAGAGACTCGATATAAGACGAAGACGACAGATGTGTGCACCAACAGACTCCCCCTCAGATGTTGACGAGTCTTAAGTGTCGAGTCTTTATTATCTTCAGTCTTTATCAGTCTTAATGCTCTCTAAAATATCTCACAGTGTAAGCATCCTCAAACTTTATCTCCTTCTCCTCTTCAGCATCAACAGACTTCCCACGAACAATCTCTACTAGGATGTCTTCAGACTCCCCCTTTCGATATACTGGGATCGCAGTCTGGCATGTTGAAATCACAAAATCCTCAGGTATCGGAACCTGGCTTTCTATCATTCAAATAACCTGCACATTCTCTACCCAAAAATAAATTTTCTGATGATAACTTGTAAAAACAATCTCACCATCGACTGAACCACTTGTAGGATTTATACAATCAAAGAATGATTTTTCAATGTAGATCTCTGATGAAATACTTGAAGAAATATCATTTTTCTTTTCAAAACAACACACTCTCCCAAACCATCTGTTCATCATGTCTAGCACTTGGAATTTTGAAAATCAGCTCTCCAACATCAGTTGTCGAAAATCTTTTTGGATTTTTCAAAAATTATGCTAAAACACACTAAAATCTTTTTGGGTTTTTTAAATGAAATGAAATGCAGTAAAGAAATATTTACAGACATTATATTTTGTGAGTTTGTGCAAGAGGATCATATCAGTTTTTGACAAGTCACAAGTACCGTTGAGCTTAGTTACACATTAAGAATTAAACAATTCACTTAGATTGCCGATATACTGATCCACTTAAATTCTCACACAAATTTCAACTGATTCAGGATACGAGTTAGGTGTATTAAGAACTTAAACTCATTCATGTGTCCCACCTCTTGAATATACTCCCGTATCCAGATCCCAACATTCAGTCTTACAGGTGAGTATACCACAGATGATATCTGTAAGGGAATAAATTATAGTACGAAACCGTGAGAGCTCAGGTCAGAACTTCCGTTCAGCAGAGAGATGACGGCTCGACTTTTGTTGTGTCCCCTTTAGAGGATCTTTTGTTTACAACAGCAATGACTATCAATTTTATTGTTTCATCAATTTGCTGAGGGCAGCGCTATATTTCAAGCAAGCGGAAAGTATTCTCCGGGGACTAGGTCAGAATTTCCATTCAGCAGAAGTCCCGGGATAATACCCCAGATATCACTGAGCATAAAGACTTAATATCTCAGAAAGAGGGACCTTTCAAACGAGATTTCAGGGGTTACCTATATATCCAAGTAGTGTTCCCCATAAAATAAGCAAGTTTGAATTTAAGTTTATATCCCGAAAAAGCTTACTAAATGTGTAAAAACCTATCGGCATATCATCAATGAGACCGTTTAACGCTATTTAATCATTACATTTCTTTAGCATACTGTAGCTGTCTACTGATGTACTATCATTTCCTCTTCTTTGACACAAAAACTCATTTTTGATTTTTATCATGTTTTTGTCTTTTTCAAATTTTCAAATGTTTTTGGATTTTCTGAAATTTTTACTCCCCCTAAAATGCAAACACATTTAAGGAAATTTGTAAACAAACTATACAAGAAAATTGACAACCGATATCAAATCGCTTCAAATCGCCATCCACTAGGCATAAACAATCAGAACTCCCCCTAACACAAAACTATTTTCTCATTATGATTTCAAAACACTTAAGTTTGTTTTAACCAAAATGATTTTTCCAGAAAATAAGTTTTATTAATTTTACCACTTGTAGGTTAGGGGTTTGATTCATCACATTGTCTTTCAAAATACCACTTGTAAGTTTGGTCCAATCAAGTTCAACCTAATGACCTTGATTAACCATTTGTAGGAAAAACAAGTACAACTTAATGTCCTTGATTTACCACTTGTAGGTGTAAACCTTCATCAACCAACTTGTAGGAATACCACATCTACACAAAATCATTTTACCAATAAAAATGCCAATTCCTGCTTCGCACTTACCAACCTGGAAGCTCCGGCAATTCACACTTATCCTGTAAAAATTTAACCTTTATAAGATTCATTTACAATCATCAATTATCAAGAAAGATGCCGATTCCTGATCCACGATTACTAACTTGGGATCTCCGGCAAAGTTAGATGTTCAAGGGAAAAGAATTTCCACCCAAGTCTGACCAACCTTGGGTGTTTTTAGCTCCTTTAACTCTTGTTCAGTTGGGTTAAAAGTTGCTTTCTTTGATGCGTAAAAATCTTTAATCCCTTTTACTTTCCCATCAAGCATTTACCCAAAAATTTTCTTAACGTTTCCATTGAAAACTTTTTCAACATCAAATTCCTTTTTATCAGAAAAGAATTGATTTGAAATCTCAACCTTACCAACCTTTTGCTTAATCTTTTCAAACGTCAATGATGGAAATTCATCATCATTCACTGAAGATACAAAATTTACCTCTTTTACCTCACCTTGTGGCTCTTCTGGCTTTGTGGAACCAGATTCATCGCCAACTTTTACATCACCCTTCTTGACAACCCACATTTGGTTATCTTTTGCTTTCTTTTTGTAAAAATTCTTTTTAGAACATTCACCAACCTCATAAGTTGAATTTTCAAACATTTTGAATTTCTCGGTTGGTGGTTCAACATCAACAACTATTTCTTTCAGTTTTTTAGAAACTCCATGTTTAGTCTTAGCATTTTTCAGACAGTTCCATGCAATGTGACCAACTTCATTGCATTTGAAACATGTTCGAGTCTCTTTTGGATGAAACACTCCAGTTCCATTCCTTTTCTTCTCAGCAAGAAACTCCTGGTTTGATTGTCTCCAGAAAGGTTTCTTCTGTTCTTCTTCTGCACTTCCTCCTGAAACAAATTCTGTTTTTGTTTTAGAATTTTTCTCATTTTTATAATTTTCTGGTGGAATAAAACCTAATCCTTTCTTTTTGTAGCTACCATTATGGTTTGGTTTCTTTTGAAAACCAGAACCAGAATTGTAACCCTTTTTCTTGTTTAACCGTTGTTGTACTCTTGAAGTGTATTTTTTTAGGTTTTCCAGTAAGATTTAAATCTTTTATATCAGAAATCTTAATTTCTGTCAATTTGAAAACCTTTTTGATCATTTCAAATCTAACACTTCTTATTGGAAACTCTTTGTCAGAATATAATTTGTCAGAATCATTTAAAGTGTATGCTACTTCAAATGTTTCATCATTCAAATTAGATTTTGATAACAAAAACTCTTTACTGTAAGCCCTTTTAACCGACGACTTTGGACTGTTGACCGATGAACTTCAACCTCCAGACTCAGACTTTGACTCAGACTCCTCATCTGTATCCAACACCTGATCGACCACCTTTTTGATTAACTCAGATTCATGATCAGTGTCAGACGATGTAAAAACGACGTCAATGTTTTCTGGTAATTCATCAGTTGTGTTGGTTTTTAACTTTATATTGACTGCTTTTTCAAGTTGCTCCTCATTCGGTTTTCTAGGAGAATACCCTTCCCATATTGGAGTCGGACACTTATTATACTGAACACTTGGTTTCTTACCAGTATCCTTCTTCTCCTTTGGCTTCTCATCATCTTTAAAGGCTTCAAAACCTGCAACAGTTGGATAAATTCGATCAATAAGATAATCAGAACTAGAATAACTCTGTAATAATCGTCTGATTCTCTCATTTTCAATCTTTTCATTCTCCAACTCCCGTTGCAGCTTGGCACATTCTTCGATGTAGTGATTTATCGCTTTCTGCTTCGTCATCAATGTTGCATTCATCATCGTCAAAGCATTTTCTCTTTCAGAGTTTGTCTTTTGAAGACCAGTTACTGTTCTGTTCAATACATCGTAAGATTCTTTCACATAATTTAAATTGAATAGTAATTGCTCTTTCATCTTTTCAAGCTCAACCAACTTTTCATCTTTTGCTGCACATTCCTTGCAAGGTTCCAAACACTTTGTGCAAGGCTTGATGACTTCCACAATCTTTCCAACTTCTATTATCTTCTCAAATTCAACAACTTTCTCAGCTTCAATAACTTTTTCTGCTTCAACTACCTGCCCAGTCTCAACATTCTTCTCCGCAACACTTTCAGACTTCATTACTTTTTGTTCTTTTGCAGCCCGTTTCTCCTTCAGTTTCTCCAAGCGATCTGCAAAATAAAAATGAAAACTTTCAGGAGAGAGATGAGTTTTAGCAACATTAATATGTCGTTCTTCTTCATCATCACTACTGTCATCAGTTGGTGTTTGATCAAACTCTACTGATTTGTCAGAATTATTATCCGAAGAACCAGAATCAGCTGGTGTTTGATCAAAAATAACTTCCTTTTCTGAACTTTCATCACTTTGTGAACTTTCATCTGAGCTCTGTGAACTTTCTTTAGATGCAATAGACTCTTCCTCCACATTCTTCACAGTCTCACCAATAGACTTCATCCATGTAGTAAACATATCTGGTTCTTTCAAAATTTTAGCAATGAATGCTTTGAAATCTCCTTTATCATTCACAAACATATCCCAGCTAAAACCTTCAGGCAATTTTTCATCATCTTGAAAATTCTAGTTAAAGTTCTCTTGATTCCCCAGACATGCTCTTTTTGAATCCTCGATCACTTTTCTACCATGAGCCACCTGTGGTTCTTGCTGTTGTTGCTGACCAACTTGCTGATATATGGCTTTCCTGTAATAGTCATCTTTTCCGAACGGATTCTTTACATCACTAACTTCTCTGTTCTTGCATTCCCTCTTGAAATGACCTTTCTCCTTGCATCGAAAACAAGTAACTTTAGATTTATCAAAACCCAAAGTAGAAACGTGTGCATCAAGAAAGTCATTTCTTCCAGTAATCAGCTTGAATTTTTCAGCTCGTCTAAGAACACTAGCTAGACACCATTTGATGTCCATAAGTTCCATTTCTTCAGCGTCTATCTGATCGTAATCCTCCTTTGTGAGCATAGGATTCCCGATCCGCCCTGCAACCAAACCTTCATAAGATAGTAGCACGGAACCAAGCAACGCCATGTGATCTTTAGCAACCTCTTCTGAAAAACTTTAACCATCAGGAAGATTCAAAGCAATATTGCATTGTATCACATAACCATTTCCAGTCTTTGTGCTTTGAGAATGAAAGCTTGATGTAGTATCTTTTGGATTGACACTCGGGTATGAAGAGAAACCACTGCTACTTTTAGAACTTTGATCAACCTTTTCAGATGAATCTCCAGCACTAAATGCAGTTTGAATTTTCAGGCTTCTTTCAACTTCTGGAACACTGCCTTTGTAATACATTTTTACATCCTGTTGACCACTTGGACTGTTCATCCTCGCGATCTTCTGCTGTTCCAAATCTTGACCCTCAATCTTCTCGATAAACTGAGAAATCGTTAACCCATCATAAACTCCAGTGTTCTTCAAAATCATCAAGTAAGTGCCCCATTCTTTTTGTGGTAAAGCGTCAGCTAACTTGTCTACCCACTCTTCACGATCCTTTTTATACTAAGCATCGACATGGATCGCACCAAGTGGCAATAACGTTCAATTAGCTTCTTTGTATCTTCACCCGGTAGACTGCTGAATAGATCAAACTCTCTCTTGAGCAACGCCTTCTTGCTCTTAATCATATTTTCACTGCCCTCAAACTTGACTCGAAGAGCATCCCAGATTGACTTTGAAGTCTTGTCATGTTGAAGTAATATGAAGATGTCTTCTTTGATGGCTTGCTGAAGTAAACTAATCATCATCTTTTCAGCTCTATACATATCACGTTCTTGATCACTAAACTCAGATATTGCTTTCTCAACATGCAGATCAGTTTGTGGTAAAACATATTTCTTCAGAATGCACTCCTAAGATCTGAGATGGTTAGCTTGAACCCAGTTTTCGAATCTGTCTTTCCATCCGTAGTACTCTTCTATACTCATCAGTTTCGGGGGTTTTTGTAAGGTTCCGGTTTCATTTTCCAGATTCATGTTTTGAGCAATGACAGCCAGACTAGTCGGGGATGTTGCAAATGCGTTGTAAAACTCTTCACTCATGATTCAATATCGAAGAATTTCTCAAACAAACTTTCAAATGAACTGGTTCACCTCGTAAAACACCTGTATTACCTGACAACAAACAGACAAAAAACACAATCAGTTTAACCACTTATCAATTAACTGAAACAAAATGGTATTCGAACTGGTGACTATTCTGTGTGAACTGAGAGTCGACAAACTGTGCAGACTGCTATGACCCGGGCCAAAATCAATCGACCTTTTCCAATGACCTGGCTAAACCACACGACCTTGACCCTTTCAAATGACTTCGCAAACTGAAATCAAACCGTGTGATCTGATTGAATGTGCCGAAAAAATAATTGATTTAACTGGGCCGAACTCAACTTTGTGTATTTCACTAATCCAAGTCACATGGGCCGAGAATATATTACTTGGGCTGACAACAAGCAATGGACCGAACACAATTTCAAAGAAATGAAATGGAACACTTTACAGCATCAATTTTGATTGGGCCGATGTAGTATGAATCCCTTTGATTGGGCCTTTAAATGAATGTGGCCGACAACTCTTTTTAGTTCTTTTTGTGATTGAACTGCTACTTGTTCACAAGCAAATTATTATCAATTGGACCTCAAAATTGAATCTCATTGGGCCGTAACTATATCTCATGGATTGGATCAAATCTGGCCGACAACTGTGATTATCACTCAATTCTCATTTGACCAACTGAATTAGTGGACTTATGACTTTGATTTTTATGAGCCGACAAGCAGATTTAAAGACCTGATACACTAACAATTGATTGGACTGATACCAAATGGATTTATGAGATCACATGATGTGGCCGACAAACTCTGTAGTTCACGTGAATTACTATAACGTGTTGACAGACTTTTAAGACTTTTCAAACGGACTGTCGAATTCAAACGTGATAACTAGCTTCAAACGAGATTCTCAAACGGAAGTCAGTTTTCAAACGGGACAGCAAGCTTCAAACGATTAACCCAAATCTTTCAAACGAAATGCTTGCTTCAAACGATGTTTTTCAAACGGAATGTCATTTTCAAACGGACTATGCCAGTTTCAAACGGGATCGGTCAATTTCAAACGGAATAGGCCAGTTTCAAACGAGAAAACCTATGACGTCATCATTTTTCGAACACTTTCAAACGGAATGATGAAAATGTCAAGTTTTAGATCGATTTTAAAGCTGAAATTTTCCAGGATTTGTTAAAACATGATTGCGAGTATAATGTGAAATTTTGAGCCAATTTTAACCGTGAAAAATTTTAATTTTGTGAAAGAAGGTGTAGAAATCAGATTTTCAAGCTGAATATGGCAAGAACTCTTCCTATTGAGCTCTGATACCACTTGTAGGATCATTTTCTGACCCGAACGAGTCGATCAGAAGAGTTTATCTCAACACGAAAGGCGGAAACAGACGTGTAGAGGTCAATTCAGCAAGATTTACACCATAAACTGTTGTGTGATTGATTTGATGATGTTTTACAACCTGAAAACACTTCGGCAGCACTTCGTTGCTCTGACCGGAAAGTTACAAATGAAATGAACATGTGAGGTATATATAGGGAGGACCCTTCCGTTTGAAAGTGGCATGACATGCTTCAAACAGAATGGCACTCCTCAAACGGAATGGCACTCCTCAAACGGACTGGCACTCTTCAAACTTTATGGCACTCCTCAAACTTTTGTCTTCAAGTGGAGAGACTCGATATAAGACGAAGACGACAGATGTGTGCACCAACAACAGGGACAAGTACTTGGTTTTTTGCAAGATAGTTGTATGTATTTATTACCAAAATACCTATCTTTTTGTAGTGGTTAACGTATCTATTACCAAGATACCCACTCTTAGCGCTGTATAGTTATGATCCTTTAACTTTTATTGTGAAAAATGTTTCGTGGCAAGGATGCTTTTTTACCGTTATTTGCAATTTAAATGCGATGGTAATTGTTCGTACCGTAAAGTGCACTATGGATGCGATGGTAAATATTATTGTGCATGTAAGTAATGAGAGATAATCGTAAAAGAAAAGAACTTTTATTAACTCAATACTTAAAAAGAGACATCGTTAAAGATAAATTACACTTGTTTAAAAAAAGAAAACAATCACACACGCCGTTAGGGGCAAGGTACTACATATAACATTTTTTTAATTGAGCCGCATTCCAGCTACGTGGAACCGCGGAACCATCTAGCCTAGATAGGCGGTAGGCCCCTTTGCCTAGGTCTTCTTGGATGAGGTAGGGGCCTTCCCAGTTGGGTCCCAACTTGCCAGAGGGTTCCACTCTACTGGCTTCATTATCACGCATGACATACTCGCCATCCTTGAAAGTGTGCAGAGCAACGCGCTGATTATAGTATTTTTCCAGAGTTTTCTTGTACTTTGCCTCACTGATGGTGGCTGCCTCACGCCTTTCTTCGAGCAGATCCAGGCTTTCCCTTAGGAGCCTGTCATTATCGTCATTAGTAGTGAGACGCCGTAACGAGGGCATACCAACTTCCGCGGGTATCATTGCTTCCGTGCCATAAGTTAGGCTGAAGGGGTTTCATTGTTACTTGTCTTAGGCATTGTTCGATGTGCCCAGAGGACATTCGGCAGTTCTTCCACCCAGGAGCTTCCTTCATATCCTAGCCTTCTTTTTATACCATCCAACAAACTCCTATTTGCCCGCTCCACCTGGCCGTTTCCTTGGGGGTGTGCTACAGATGTGAAGATTTGTTGAATCTGAAGTTTTGCACACCAATCTTGCAAGACCCTATCAGTGAACTGCGTTCCATTGTCACTTACCAAGTATAGCGGCAATCCAAATCGACACATAATGTGCTCCCAGAGGAATTTTTTGGCGTTTTCAGCGGTTATTTTAGCCAGAGGTTTGGCCTCCACCCACTTGCTGAAATAATCAATTGCCACAATAAGGTATTTTAGCTTCCCGGGGGCCAGCGGGAATGGCCCCACGATGTCAACAGCCCATTTCTGGAAAGGCTAGGCCGCTGTGACCGAGAGTAAGTTGTTCTTGGGACGGAGTATTTGAGGAGAAAATTTTTGGCAACTACGGCACCTTCTGAGTTCCTCTACCGCGTCTTCATGCATCCCGGTCCAATAGTACCCGGCGCAGTGGATTTTTGCCACAACTGCCCGGGGTCTCGCGTGAATGCCACGTATGCCCGAGTGTATTTCTTGGATAAGATATTTTGCCTCTGCTGGGGATACACACCGCAGTAGTGGTCCCAAGTATGATTTCCTATAGAGGACGCCATTGTTGACTTCATATTGCAATGCCTTGGTTTGGATCTTTTGGGCTTCACCCTTGGTGGGAGGTAATTCATCTTTTGCGAAAAACTTTAGTATTGGAGTGTACCAATAGGGTTCTTCTGCCGTTAGGGATGAAACTTCCTGGGTTTCAATAGAAGGCATTTGCAGCGTTTCTACCTTTACTTCTCTTTCCATGCCCGAAGTAGCAAGTTTGCTCAAGGCGTCTGCTATTTGGTTTTTTCCCCTGTGGACGTGATTAAGCGTGACATTATCAAAGGAAGCTATGAGCTCCTTTGTTTTAGCCAAATATTTTGCCATCGATTCATCCTTGGCCTCGTAATTTTCGTTGACTTGATTATTAACCAGCAAAGAGTCAACGTATGCATCAACTCTTGTGGATCCCATAGATTGGGCCATCCTCAAACCCGCGAGTAGCGCCTCATATTCTACTTCGTTATTAGAGCATTCAAAATCAAAACGTAAGGCGTACATCAGCCTTATTTCATCTGGGCTTATCAGCATGAGACCTGCCCCGGAACCTTTCCCGCTGGATGATTCGTCAGTGTAAAGTTTCCAGGTTTGTTTGGCTGTGCTGGATTCCGGGATATCCTGGATAGCGGGATCCTGTATTATTTCACCCTCATGAATTTTAGCCAAGAAATCGGCGATCACCTGTCCCTTGATTGTTGTTCGCTTTCGATATTCGATATCCAGGGCTCCCAACTCGATCGCCCACTTAGCCAATATTCCCGAGATCTCTGGCTTGTGCAATATTTACTATAGCGGGTAATTTGTTAAGACCTGCACGTGATGCCCTTGAAAATATCTTCTGAGTCGCCGAGTGGCGTGAACTAGTGCTAGGACCAACTTTTCGAGTGTTGGATACCGCGTTTCGGGTCCCGCCAGAACTCGGCTGATATAATATATAGGTGTTTGCTTCCCATCTCTTTCCACCATGAGTACCGCGCTTACCGCGTTATAAGCTGCCGCCAGGTACATTTTGAGTAGTTCTTCTGGGTATGGCGCTGTTAGCATGGCTAGTTTCTCGATGAAACGTTTCATGTCTTGCAGGGCTTCTTCCGCTTCGCTGGTCCATTTGAAAATTTTCTTGTTAAGGCAGTCTTTTAACGTCTTTATAAATGGCAAAGACCTCTCGGTGTGTCTTGCCAAGAATCTGTTTATAGCCACTAGATGCCCATTTAACGCTTGCGCTTCTTTCAAAGTCCTGAGAGATGGCATCCGCGTTATGGCGGCTACCTTTTCCGGGTTAGCTTTAAAGCCGTCCCGGGTGACCACTACCCCCAAGAACTTGCCTTCCTCTACTCCAAATGAACATTTCTTGGGGTTAAGCTTAATATTGTATTCTCTGAGCTTTTGGAAAGTTTCTTCAATGTCTTCAAGCATTTGTTTTTCTTCCCTGCTTTTGATTACCAAATCGTCAACGTATACTTCTAAGTTTCTGCTGATTTGTTTTTCGAAAGCCTTATCCATGAGCCGCTGATAAGTGGCTCCGGCATTTCGCAGGGCGAAGGGCATTTTGGTATAACAAAAAATGGCCACATCGGTATGAAACGCCGTTTTTTCTTCGTCTTCTCTGGACATTTTGATCTGGTGATAACCCTTATAGGCGTCTAAGAAGCACTTGTACCTATAAGGGACCAGAGAATCAACCTTAAAGTCCATCTCGGGTAGCGGGTAGGCATCTTTAGGGCATGCTTTATTCAGATCTTTAAAATCGATACACATTCACCATGTGCCGTCTGGTTTCTTGACCATCACAGGGTTTGATACCCATGTGTGATACTTTGTTTCTCTGAGAATTCCAGCTTCAACCAACTTTCATACTTCTTTGACTACCGCTTCTTTTCGATCCAGAGCCATGCTGCGTTTACCCTGTGCGACGGGTTTAATGCCCGGGAGTGTTGCTAGCTTGTGCTCTGCCTTATCCCAGGGTATCCCAGTCATGTCAGAGTGCTCAAAAGCAAAGGTGTCGGCGTTCCTTCTCAGCAGCTGTTTCAGGTTATTTTTAACTTCAGGGGATAGGCTGTCCCCTATTGTTACTGTCTGATCTGGATGGCGTGTGCTTAGTACCCACCTTTCCGGGCCGATGGCGCCGGTGGGCCCTTAACGACATCTTTTGTTATTCAATACTTCTCCCAGCTTGTCTCGAAATACTGTTGCAATACCCCGCGGGGTAGGAAACTTCATGAACTCCTGCGCTGTAGAGACTATAGCATCCAATTTCCCCAGGGTGAACCTTCCAATGATTACATTGTGGTAAGACTCGGCGCGTACCACAAGGAATGTAAGGAGTATGGTCCTTTCCCGGGGTTCTTGTCCGAATGTAACTGGGAAAGTAATTTGGCCAATTGGATCAACCTTCTCTCCAGTGAAACCTTTAATAGGGGCGTGCACTGACTCAAGGAGCCTTCTGTCTTCTGGTTGCATTCTATTGAAGCAATGCTCGTAGATGATATCTTCAGAACTCCCGGTATCTACCAGGATCCTTCTCATGTTATAATCACCTACTGTAGCGGATATGATTAAAGCATCAGTGGTGAGATGTAAATCTTCCACGTGTGGCTCGATTGTCATGGTTGCTAGCATCCAGGGTTCAAGCGTGGAGAAACTCCGCTTAGCCCCTTTTCCCTTATCAGCATATACCATGTTTAGCTCTCGTGGCCTCTTACCCGCCCCTTTATCGCTTTCCTATTTGATGGGGGGCGGGCCCTGTTTGATGTCTCAAACCAGATGAGCCAATTTACTCGCCTTCACGAAATACTCAATCTGCTTCTTCAATTGAAAGTAGTCATTGGTATCATTGCCGCTCCCTTTGTGGTACTCATAATACTTGTTGGTGTCTTTGTTGGGGTTGTCCTTCAGCGGCTTCGGGGGATTAAACTTAATGTTCTTAGAGGCTAGGATTTCTGCTGGCGTCTTGCTCAAGTTGGGGTACTCGGACCGTGGTTTAGAGGAGGATTCATTCCTTGAATAGGTGCTTCTAGACCTATCATATCGCGAGTCCGTTCTGTCACTTTTCTGGTATCGGTCTCCTCTACCTTTACCTTTGGAGCCCCGCTGCTCTCTGTCGTCCTGGTTTTTCTGAGCCTCTTTCTTTCTGTTGGCCGCGTGACTGGCGGCAACAACTTTCTCTTGTGTGACGTATACCTTAGCTATCCTCAATATTTCGTCTATGGTGGGAGGTATACCATCCCTCCCGTGGAGTGTTCTTAATAGCTCATCGTCATTTACCCCTTGTAGGAAAGCACCACACGCTAGATCGTTCGTGACACCTGGGATCACCAGACTTTCTTTGTTGAATCTAAGGATGAAACTTTCCACTGTTTCATTGTCTCGCCGGCGAATATGGAGGAGTTCATTTCGGTCTTTGGTGTGCCTTCTCTGTTGGCTGAACTGCAATATGAACTTGGCCTCTAGATCTTCGAAACTATCAATTTCCCCGATGGGTAAACTGTCCCACTAGACCCGGGCTGCACATACCAGTGTTTGGACAAACATCTTACAACAGAGGGGCATGGGCCAACAAGTTACTTCCCCAGCGCTTTTGAATAGATTGAGATGGTCATCAGGGCCACCTAGACCATCGTACTTGCCTACAGTTTGAGGCATCTTAGGCTTTTCCTTTATAGGAGCTTCCGCTATTCTTCTGGTGAACTTGGACTTGAAAGTAGCGTCCACTGGTTTGTAAGGTCTGGTAAGTTCGTCTTCTTCTACATTGATGGGTTGTATTGGAGGAGTTGCCCCACCCTGGCTGGTACCCTGGGTGACAGGGGGTTGAGCCGGGGTGATGTTCAACGTAGGGCTAGGGCCTCTACCTGGAGAAAATCGAGGCCTAGATGCGTTTCCTCTGTCATACGCGGGTTCCGCTGTTGGCGGGGTCTGACTGTAAACTGGCTGTGATGTTGGAAAAGTCCACCAAGGTGGCATATAAGCCGCGTATGTCGACTGCTGAGCATAGCCTTGTGCCGCTCCCTGGGGAGTGTACGTTGGAGTGTTGTATGGGGGTAAATACCCGTATGGGGGTGCGTAATAGTATCCTGGGAAGTAAGCTTGATTCCCTGGTGTGACCGGGGCATTCATGATTCCTGCAGGCATAACTACTGGTTGATGTGGTGGAGTGGACAACACCGCCGTTAGCGCTGCTGAGTATAAAGGTGGCATGGCGTATGTTACTGGTGGCTGATAGTACTGAGGCATGCTCACCTGTGGTATGACAGTATTAGGGCTTGCAGATGTGATAACCGTCGTAGTGCTATGACGTATAGTCTGTGCACTCGTGGTTGATGCTGGGGTGAAGACATTGGCGTCTGTTGCAGTTGGTTCTACCGACCGGAGCTGCAACGAGGTATATGAGAAAAGGTCTGCCGCCGTCGTTCCAGAAGAGACGGCAGAAGTGCCTGCATAACCTGGTGGCGATCCTTCAGCTTCGAATTCTAAGTCGAGAGACCTGGTCACAGCAAGTGAGGCTGGCATGGTGGAAATAGGGTTCGACTCCAGCAATGGGTTGCTAGTTATCATCGCCTGACTCGGTGTTACTGTCGTGTTCTGATCGCTTGCCATTAGGTTCAGTCTTGTTGTTGTTACCGATGGGTCTCACGGATGGCGCCAATGAAGAAACACTGACCTTCACGGTAGTATCCAACTAGGACTTCAACTCTTGGTGATCCGAACTGCTAGCTGCAAAACAGAACACCGTTAGGACTCGTTACAGGAATGGGGTTATTCCTGTAACCACCCTCCGGCGTGAGAATAAGTCTCGGTTTGGGAGAAAGTATAAGTATATATAGAGAGAGAGTTAACGAGAAAAAGATGATCCATACCTTAGGTGTTTACCTCTATTTATAGTTTACCATTAGGGTTTCCCTTAACTTAGGATGGGCTCCGATAAGTTAGGGATTTGCATGCAGAGCCGGCCCTGAAGGAGGGCGGGGAGGACAACCGAACAGGGCCCGTGATTTCGTAGGGCACGTAATTTTAAAAAAAATCCGATATTATATATGTAAAAAAAAAAAATTAATAGGGTATAACCAAAAAAATATTAACATAGGCCCACTTAAAAAAATCATATTGTTTAAACTATTTAGCCCATTAGGTTAGTGAGCCCAATACCCCAATATTTTCTAAAAACTAATAAAAAAAAAGGATTCTGCCATTCTGGGCGGCAATACAGGAACCGAAACGTCAACAGGAATACAGGAACTGAGGAACAGAAACGTCGCACACTTGCAGGCCTTCATTTGATCATCATTCATCACCATTCTGCAATTTTTTAGGTGTTGTTCCTTGTTCGATCAGAGACACAGCCAGCAGGAATATTGATTTACGATTTCAGCACAGCAGTACAGCACAACCTTCGTTCGATCACTGAGTGTCTGAGTCGGATCAGTTCACAGGTAAACAACTAAAAATCAATTATCGAATTCAGTTTACTTATGATTTAGGATTGATTTACGATTTCAGTTATTATGTCGATTGTCGAATTCAGTTAACTTATGTCGAAATCACTTAACTTATGATTTAGGATAATAGGATTGATTTTCGATTTCAGTTATTATGTCAAATTCATTTATTCAATTAACTTATGTCGATTTCAGTTCATTTATGTTGTCGAACATTATTTAGGCGTTAACTTAATTTGATACAAACTTTGTCGAAAAACTAGTTTAAATTTTTTATTTAGTTAAAACCTAAGGGCACGTTTTTTCGAGCTCGAACAGGGCACATGAATTCTCAGGGCCGGCCCTGTTTGCATGATCTTCCCAAAAAGTTGAGGATTTGGTTACGTAGTTTATCCATGCAGAATAGAATATTCTAGAATAAACATGTGTAATTAATTATTTATAATAAAATAATAGGTAATGACCGGGTCGGGTTAGACGATCCGGGTCATACCTCGTCACCACCTAATGTAAACACACTGAAATTTGATATTGAGTATTTACGTAACTGTTGGTTATGCAATAAGTAATAATAAATATTGAAGTTCAATGTTGCATTTATACCCGCTAAGGCACTAATAAGCGATATACAATAATGTGTTTTGATAAAAAAAATATATATAAAAATAATAACAGGAGCAAAGTAAAATGAAGTTTTATGAAAGAAAATTCAATTTACTAAGTGAATGATTAATAAAAGACAAAATTACACAAATTGTCCTGTAGTTATCTATCAAATTTCATCCTCTGTCCTTTATCTTTAAAATGCACACTCCATGTCCTTTACGACTAAATTAAGCACACCCCATGTCCTTTACGACTAAATTAAGCACATTCCATGTCCTTTACAACTTAACCTCTGCCATGTGCCCCTCACGTGATGGGGCAAAAGCGACATTTTCAACCATTTCTCATCCCATACTTCATTAATTGCACTTTGGCTGCAAATATAAGGGTTGCTATATATTATGTGTAATGCAATTTGTTTTATCTAATTCAAAGGTTTTAATTTACAAATATTGAAATAATTAGCTGCATTGTAATGCATAATTGGCTGCAAATATTGAGCGAGCCGGTTCACGGTGGGCCAGTTTATATATGGATCCCCATGGTTGCCTTCTACTGGAGTTGCATTATTAGATGGTTTATCTCATTAACTTTATTCTGACATATATATACTTGCGGATCGATTTAAACATGTAAAACCCATGTTGTTGGATATATATATAGCTTATAAGGTGAAACATGATACCACAGTATCTTGTACTATAAATAATGTTAATGTGTTCGGTTCGAAACGGTTCGCGTCGAAACGGTTCGATTCGAAACGGCACGGGTCGAAACGGTACGCGTCGAAACAGTTCGCATCAAAACAATTCACGTCGAACTGGTTCGCGTCGTAACCGATAATTGCAGCCAAAGTGCAATAGAATGGCTCAATATTTGCAGCCAAAGTGCAACCAAAGTGGATCTGATAGTGCATTACAATTGCGTGTAATATTGCAACGAAATTCCAACCAATATTGCATTACAATGTAACCGATATTTGCAGCCAAATTACAATAGAATGGCTCAATATTTGCAGCCAAAGTGCAGCCAAAATGGAGCCAATATTGCATCTGATAATGCATTACAATCGCGTGTAATATTGCAGCGAAAGTCCAACCAATATTGCACTACAATGGTTCATTACAATGTAACCGATATTTGCAGCCAAAGTGCAATAGAATGGCTCAATATTTGCAGCCAATTATGCATTACAATGCAGCCAATTATTTCAATATTTGTAAATTAAAATATTTAAATTAGACAAAACAAACTGCATTACACATAATATATAGCAACCCTTATATTTGCAGCTAAAGTGCAATTAATGAAGTCTGGGAAGAGAAATGGTTGAAAATGTCGCTTTTGCCCCCTCACGTGAGGGGCACATGGCAGAGGTTAAGTTGTAAAGGACATGGAGTGTGGTTAATTTAGTCGTAAAGGACATGGAGTGTGCTTAATTTAGTCGTAAAGGACATGGAGTATGCATTTTAAAGATAAAGGACAGAGGATGAAATTTGATAGATAACTAAAGGACAATTTGTGTAATTTTGTCTTAATAAAAAGAAAAGAAGTTAACATAATCAAAACCCTTAAATTCGATTTGCTAGATAACGAAGATGAAAAAGCAGTGCCACCATCATCACATGCATAAATTACATTCTGTAATTACAAAAACGTATGTGAAATTAATTATTTGATACTTATTTTGATTATAGTTAAAGATCATAGGTTTATAAAAATATAAACTATCTTTTAAAATATTTAACTTTAATATATATAAAGGATATATATTTACTTCACAATTCAAATTCACAACATAAGGTTAAGATGTATCGAATAACACTATATTTTAGTAACTTAAGGCTTTTTAAAGGTAAGGTAAAAACGATGTCATATAATATGGTGATGGGAATTATTATGTTATAGATGTACAAGATTGTAATTTTATTTCACGTATAAATTTTGAAGCATTATGTACAATAGAGAGAAGCCATTTTAAAGGGGCTAAACTTGCACCTTTTTCCAAAATTTTAAGACACCTTAAGGGTGTTTTAGAGATTTCATCCATGGAATAACCCACAATTAACTCCTCAGGCAGTTGAACCATCTAGCCCCAAAACTCAAAACCCTTGATAGCAACCGGATCAAAAAACGTACACCACACACACAATGGCGACTACAGCGGCTGCCGTCCGATCAATTTTCCGGTCATCATCCCTCCGTAGCGCGGCGGCGCGTGCATCCTCTCAAGCCAAAGCCGCTCACTCTCCTTTTCGTATCGGTAGCCAGAACTCTCTCTCTAATCACATCTTTATTTGTTATTTAGGGATACGGTGGTGGTAATGGCATGCCACCTTCTTCTACTCCACCACATTCTCATAATGGCAACAAGGTACTTTTTTAAGATTTGGAATGTTATTGTGTACCTTGGGGCAGGGGCCACAGGATATGACAAGTTAAACCGGCCTGACTATGACAAGGTACTGGTTTTTAAGTTTTAAAATGTTAAAGACGGTATTAATTAGTACAATATGTTACTTTTAGGTATCCATACAATCCACAAAATAAAATAAATAAATGAAATGTTTTATGGCTTATTCTATTTACATGACCACTTCCAAGATTTACTTGTATGTTGTTAAATCATTGAAATCGCAGTTGTCTTTCTATATGGTTTGCAGGTTTATAAGAGTGGTCCCTTATTTTTGTCATCAAAAGGTGTATTCTTTGGTTAATAATTTTTCAATTTACTGTGTCTTAAGTCTGTTATATGTTTATTTTACTACATTTTTATAAATTTTTATTTTACATGCTTTGTTTCTTGTGTCTCAAACCAACCATTAATGCAGGGATTGGGTGGACATCTTGGAAGAAAAGGTGGTTTATTTTAACAGAAACCTCATTGGTCTTCTTCAGAAGTGATCAAGTAAGTTTATGGCTATCTTTTTACTTTTGATGTCCTCACAAACGGGAGGGTCAAACTAGGTCGTTTAAAAAAAGTATAAATTTCCAAACTGGACTCACGGGTGGTGTCGGCAATGATAGTAGCGAAAAACTATGGTTGTTGATGGTGTTAACCCAGTTGTAGTCGCTTTAAACTAGCTTGGATGACCCGGTTTCACCCATTGTTTACGCCCGTATTGAGCTGTTGTATTTTTCATTTTGCCCCATTACATGAGTAATGTATGTTAGTTTAGCTATTTTCCATGTATTTGGTAAAGTTAGTTATGTACCGTTAATTATATCATCATCGTTCATTGTGTTGATATTCAGAATGCAGCAACATCTCAAAAGGGGGTGAGGCAAATCTGACTCTTGGTGGCATAGATCTCAACAGTTCACGCAGGTTGGCCTGCTTCTATTTCATCATCTTTCTTCATTATCGGAGTGGGATAGTTGTATTGAAAAACTAGATTCTATAAACCTCTACGGTGATAAAGATTAATGGGTCTGGATTGGCGGAAAAGATAGAAATTTTTCAGTTGGAGCGGTCAAAAGGTTCTTGAGAAGTGATAGAGATTGCAGTAACAACTTTGTTCTCAAGTGGTCGAAATGGGTGCCAAAGAAATGCAATATATTGGTGTGGTGTGCTGAGATGGGAGGATCCCAACAGTTGACGTGCTTTTAAAACGAAACTGCTACAACGGAGAAGACGTGTGTTTTATGCGAAGACGGACCTGAAACAGCTGATCATCTCTTATGTAGCTGTTACGCGGCTGCTGTGTTGTGGAATCGGGTCAGCCTCTGGTGCAAGATAAGTCCCATCTACGCTTTTTTCGGTTAAAGACTTGCTGGAAATTTACAAGTACGCAGGTTTGAAGAAGCACGAGGAAGATATCCTGCATGGTATTATTACGGTCGGCTGCTGGATCTTATGGAAATGGAGGAACGACATCAGGTTTTCTAGCATTAGCGTCGATATTGGTAAAATCTTTCAAGATGTTATGGTGCTTGGTTATTTTTGGTATAGGAGTAGATCTAAAAATAGAGAATTGTCTTGGGCTAACTGGTGCTCTTTTCAAATGTTTTAAAGGCCTGTGCTGCTGTTGTGTTTTGTTGCTGCCCTGTGTTGGGGTGGTGTTGTTTATAAAAGTTTACTTTAAAAAAAAAGGATGCTTCTTGATCTAGAGTTAGTTCTAGAAGACGGCACTTAAGATCATGCTCGCAAAACGGATATCTATAAATTATCATCATTTTAAGATGGTAAATGAAAGATTTCGTTACCTTTGCTATATCTGTGGTAGTGGCTGCAAAATGTTTATAATTCTTGCCTCCAAATCATAGTGGTTCCCCATTATTATCTGACTGTAAATTCATGTGTATGTATGCAGTAAATTCATTTTGTGGCCTTACTTTTAGAAGGAATCAATTGAAAGATCTGCACAAATTTGAATGCTTCTGGTTACTTGTATATTGATAATATGCTTGTGAAGCTTTTTACTCAAGGAAAATGAATGCTAAGAAGCAGAGATATTTATAAGTTAGTATTTAATTCTTATTATTTGTTACAGATTAGGCGCCATTTTTTTTATCATTTATCATTTCTATCTATGTTCACTATTATCTAAACTTTGCTTAGGATGTTATATACATCAGTAGTTCATGGTTCAACATTGTCATTTGAAAAATTCTAAATGGTATGCTTTATTTGCTATTTATCATTTCTATCTATGTTCACTATTATATAAACTTTGCTTAGGATGTTATATACATCAGTAGTTCATGGTTCAACATTGTCATTTGAAAAATTCTAAATGGTATGCTTTATTTGCTATTTATCATTTCTATCTATGTTCACTGTTATCTAAACTTTGCTGTAACACCCTTAAATTTTTCACTTGATTTTAATAATAAAATACACCATTTCTATTAAAATATTGGTTAAGTAACATAACATTCATTAACGGAATTCATAAGTACGTCAACCTTAGTCAACTAATGACTAAGTTAAAACATTTCAAAAGTAGTTTAACAAGTGTTTACAACCCATACACAAAGACTACTAAAGATTAAAACATCGCGGAAGCTTCAAAATGTAGTGTTCGGTTCTTCATCATATGCTTGATCGCCATCCGTAAGATCCACCCTGTTACCTATGGTCAAAACCTTTAAAACATTAGTTTTGAACATTGTTATAAAGTACATAAACACAAGATCCAACATCAAATTTTAAATAATAAAATACTGAATCTTTCTGGTTCCACCGTAACTTACGGTGTCACCGTAAGTTACGGTAGGTTCTGGAAATTCTTGGTCCACCGTAAAACAGGGGTAACCTGCCGTAAACATCTGACCTCTACCGTAAGTTACGGTACTACCGTAACTTACGGTAGTTCCTAGAAATCCATAATTTGTTTGTTTTGTTCATTGCACTCAAACCCAACTCTCGGATTTCGCTTTTCTAACAAACCAATACATTAAATTCTCGTAATTCTAACATGTTAAATATTAACCAATATCAAAGATCAATCATCATATTCCGGAGCATTAACCATGCTTTACTCGATTACTCGACCCGTTTGGCTCGTCTAAGGAATCCTCCCATATGACGACTACCAACGAGTTCCAACCAAATTTTGACCAATCCTTCAATATAGCGACATCACCGCTTAATTCAAAACAACTCTTATTCTAAAATTCAATTACCCATTATATAATCATCAAATTTTACTTAATGTAACGGGTCAAGTTACATACCTTCAAAGTAAGCCTTTTAAACGTGGTTCGCCACCCGCTTGTCCGCTTGACGCTCCTGCGCCCGTTCCTATAGAGTTCATTTATCATATGTTTAGAACTCTCTCTTCAAATCATAATTCGCATAATACACCAAACATCGTGATTAAGTGTTTAAACTTGAAATTTCAGTTTTAAGCCTTCATAGAGGCATTTCAACAAACACTTCATGAGCAGATTTTTACATGATTGAACATCACATCTTTAGTTTATCATTTAGCCCTAATTTCACATAAATCAACCATTTTACATGATTGTTAACTTCTAATTTCTGAAATCACTTCAAAATTGCCAAATTACACTAGATTAACAATCTATTTCCTAGTGTTCATCCAAATACACATAACCCATTAATCACCTACAATGGTGTTCATGGATTCACCAAAATTTCATATGATTTCAACTTCTATTTGACTAGGGTTTGTCCCTAAACACCCTAGTTGTTCCTAAATCATCATAAGGCAAACATGCAACTAGAATTTCAGATTTTTCCCAATTCATGAGAATTTCAAGTTAGGAGTTTTCATTAAATTTTACATACCTTGCAATCCTCTTGTGATGAGGATCACGATTCTAAGCTCGGATTTTCGTTTGGACTAGATTTGCACCTCCAATTTGAGATTTTAAGTATAATTCTAGGGTTTGAAAGTGGGGGTGTCGCCCCTGCTTGTTCTAGTCGACCAGACACCTCCTTTTGGGGGTGTTTGGTTTGTTTTATTTGATTAATAACAATTAAGTTTCAATTGTTACAACTTAAACCCCTCCACTTTGATCAACATTTAATTTAGTTGCTTTTAACCCCACTTTAAGTTATTTCTAGACTATTAACTAACTAGGTTAAAATTCCTAGTTAGTAAATTCTCGTTTATTTATACTTTATATTTCTAATATAAAGTTTTTATATTTTCGGGGTGTTACAAGTCCACCCCCCTTAAAAGGGTTTCGTCCCCGAAACCAAAGTACATACCAAATAATGTAGGGTGGAGACGTCGCATCTCCTCTTCGGACTCCCAAGTAGTGTCCGAACCTTTCCTATGCTCCCATTTGACCTTGACTTGATTAATCACCTTGTTCCTCAAACTTTTCTCTTTACGATCTAAAATCGCGATTGGTTTTACTGCAGAGTTGAGGCTGTTATCCACCTCAATATCATCGTAGTGGATACGAGCAGTTTCGTCGGCCAAACATTTTCGGAGATGTGACACATGGAATGTGCTATGAATCCCACTCAACTCCTCGGGTAATTCGAGACGATAAGCTACTTTACCAACCCGTTCAGTGATTCTGAATGGCCCAATAAATCTCGGGCTTAGTTTTCCCCTTTTTCTGAATCTAATAATGCCTTTCCATGGGGAAAATTTTAGCATAACCATGTCGCCAACCTGAAATTCAATTGGCCTATTCCTTTTATCCGCATACGCCTTTTGCCTGTCTTGAGCCACTTTCAAGTGTGCCCGAACCATGTCGATTTTCTCATTCGTAGTTTGGATTACATCAGTAGGTGCTAGTCCTCGTGGACCCACTTCTCCCCAACATACCGGAGTTCGACATTTTCTGCCATATAGCAGTTCATACGGGGCCATCTTAATGCTCGTGTGATAGCTATTGTTATATGAAAATTCGACCAAGGGTAGATAGACATCCCAACTACCTCCGAAGTCAATAATGCAAGCCCGCAGCATATCTCCCAACGTTTGTATTGTTCTTTCACTCTGCCCATCCGTTTGTGGATGGTAGGCAGTGCTAATGAACAATTTAGTTCCCATTTGTTCTTGAAATTCACGCCAAAAATTTGAAGTAAACCGAGTATCTCTGTCTGACACAATGGATATCGGTACCCCATGTCGTGCTATGATTTCATTGGTGTACACCTCCGACATCTTTTCGGATGTATAAGTCTCACGAATTGGAATGAAGTGAGCGCTTTTCGTCAGTCTATCTACAACTACCCATATAACATCAAACCCGCGGTTAGTTTTGGGCAATTTGGTCAACAAATCCATGGTGATTTGTTCCCATTTCCAAACCGGAATTTCCAACGGTTGAAGTCTACCGTATGGTTTTTGGTGCTCCGCTTTGACTTGTAAACATGTCAAGCATTTTTCTACGTTCTTCACCACATCTCTTTTCATCCCGGGCCACCAATAGTTTTGTTTTAAATCATTATACATTTTGGTCGCTCCCGGATGAATTGAATATCGGGATTTATGAGCTTCATCTAGTAGAAGTGCTTTCACTCCACAAGTATTTGGAACCCATATCCTCCCGAATCGAGTCTTCAACCCGTTATTCCCATCCGTCAAATCTTTCAACTGACCGATTATTCTTTCCTTCTTCCAATTCTCCTCCTTTACTGCTTCTAATTGCGCCTCTCGAATACGTTCAAGTATACCTGAGGTCACCACGAGCTGCATCGACCTTACTCGTATTGGGACATAGTCCGCTTTTCTGCTCAGAGCGTCCGCTACCACATTTGCCTTTCCGGGGTGGTAATGTATTTCATAGTCGAAATCTTTCACCGTTTCCAACCATCGCCTTTGTCGCATATTTAACTCCTTCTGATCGAAAAAGTATTTTAAGCTCTTGTGATCGGTGTATATGGTGCACTTTACCCCGTATAGGTAGTGCCTCCATATTTTTAAGGCAAATACCACTGCAGCCAATTCAAGATCGTGTGTAGGATATTTCTTCTCGTGTATCTTCAATTGTCTCGAGGCATAAGCTATAACTTTGCCCCGTTGCATCAAAATGCATCCGAGCCCTGACAGTGAAGCATCCGAATAAACCACCATATCTTCAACTCCGTCCGGCAATGTCAGTACCGGAGCTTGAGTTAACTTTTCTCTTAGCGTTTGAAACGCTTTTTCTTGATCGACACCCCAAATGAACTTCTCTTTCTTTTGGGTTAGCTTTGTTAGCGGTAACGCAATCTTGGAGAAATCTTGAATGAATCTCCTATAGTATCCCGCAAGCCCCAAAAAGCTTCTAATTTCCGAAGGGTTCTTCGGGGGATTCCATTTTGACACAGCCTCGATCTTGGACGGATCCACCAATACTCCGTCGGCACTTATGACGTGGCCAAGAAATTGTACCTCTCGTAACCAAAAGGCACACTTAGTGAATTTCGCATACAGCCTTTCTCGTCTAAGTGTCTCTAACACTTCTTGTAAGTGGTGTGCGTGTTCAGCTTCACTTTTCGAATACACCAAGATATCATCGATAAACACGATGACTGACTTATCCAACATTGGCTTGCAAACCCGGTTCATGAGGTCCATGAAAGTCGCGTGTGCATTTGTTAGCCCAAATGACAGTACGATGAATTCGTAATGTCCGTATCTCGTGCGGAAAGCCGTCTTCAGTACATCTTCTTCTTTGACCTTTAGTTGGTGATACCCAGACCTAAGGTCAATTTTTGAAAACCAGTTCGCACCTTGTAATTGGTCGAACAAATCATCTATCCTCGGAAGCGGGTATCGGTTCTTTACCGTGAGTTTGTTTAACTCCTGGTAATCGATACACATCCGCATGCTTCCGTCTTTCTTTCTCACGAACAATACCGGTGTGCCCCAAGGAGACACACTCGGCCTTATGAATCCCTTATGAAGCAGGTCTTGAATTTGGGACATCAATTCTTGTAATTCCGACGGTGCGAGTCGGTACGGAGCTTTTGCTACGGGTTTTGCGCCCGGAATCAATTCGATCCCGAACTCTATTTCCCGTTCAGGCGGTAACCCCGGTAAATCCTCTGAAAACACATCTCCATAATCTCGTACTACCGGTACATCTTCAATCTTCCGTGATTCTTTCTCGGGCTCATTTGCGTATATCATGAACGCCTTGCATCCTCGCTTCATAAGCTTGTGAGCTTTCAACATTGAGCACACTATGGGGTTACCTCCTTTTTCGCCATAAATGGTAACGTGTTTCCCGCTCGGAGATGTTAGTTTTATTTATTTACGAAAACACACGACTTTTGCATGGTGCTGGGCTAGCCAATCCATCCCAACGACTACTTGAAATTCCCCCATTGACATCGGGATTAGGTCTATCAAGTATTCCTCATCGTCGATGCTTAATTTGCAGCTTCGACAAACATCACAAACTATAAAACTTTTGTTGTCCCCTATTTCAACTTCTAAGGGCACAGGTAATTTCGTCAATACAAATGAAGGATGTCGAATAAATCCATGCGAAATGAAGGATTTATTCGCACCCGTATCAAACAATACACGTGCTGGAATTGAGTTAATTGTGAATATACCTGAAACCACATCGGGTTCTGTCTTCGCTTCAGCCGCGGTAAGTTGGAAGGACCTCGCCTTCGCTTTGGGAGCTTCTGTTGAAGATTCTTTAACATCCCTCTTTCCAACTAAGTCCGGACATTTGGACTTTTTGTGGCCGGGTTGATAACATTTGTAGCAAACAGAGACTTTTCCCGGGCATAGCGAGGCCGTGTGCCCCGTCTTGTTACATATAGGGCATGGCTTGTTTTTGAACCGACATTCCCCTTTGTGTCCCTTCCCGCACACCTTACAACTTGGCGACCCACCTTTAGTATCTACCTTCTTCCCCGATTCTCCAGTTCGGGCTTTCTTTGTCGGGCTTGGATTCACATCATGTGCCCTTCTTTCACCTCTTTCGACTTGCTTCTTCAACTCGATTTCCCGTTCCCGAGCAACGTTAGTGATTTCGGTAAGGGTCTCGTATTTTGAAGGAGTCATAAACTCCCTATATTCAGCGCTCAACATATTGTAGTAGTAGTAGTATATTTTCTGTTCTTCGTTCGTCACCAACTCACTACTAAACTTCATCTTATCCATAAACATCGCCGTGATCTTGTCTATGGTTTCACCCTTATGCCTAAGTTGCATGAACTCTTCCTTGATTTTGTTAATGACCGCCTTGGGACTATGATGTTTAAGAAATGGTGTCTTAAACTCTTCCCATGTCATGGTCCTTGCCGCTTCGGCCCCTATTTCATTCTTTTTGTTATCCCACCAATCCTTGGCTTGTCCTCTTAACTGACCCGTTCTGTAAGCCACGAAGTCGCTTCCGTCGCAATGGGTCCTTTCAAACACTCCTTCAATGTCGCCCAACCATCTTTGGCAAATTATCGGGTCGACTTCCCCGTTATAAATTGGCGGTTTACACGCCATGAATTCCTTATATGAACACCCTTTGCGTTCTCCCGTTTTTTCCTTCATAAGGTTGACAATATCTTCCAACCTTTTAACTCGTTCTTCTACAAGTGACAACACCGTACCTTGAATCTTGTCTATAAACCCGGATAGACTGCTTTCAATTGCCTTTCCTACTTCCTCGGCAATTATTTCTTTCATTTGTTCGGTGCTTGTCGGCACCGGATCATTATTGCTCCCTTTCGACATCTTGAAACTGAAATGTTTACATCAAACGTTAAACATTTCATTCATGACATTGCTTTGTTTGTTTCGGTTTAGCCAAGTTCCTAACTTGCTTTAACCATTCACATTTAATGCACTTTCCGGGTTTGAGTGTGTTAACACGCTCTTCCCATGCATAACAATTCGTTTCTCATTCCTTACATAAGACATAATCTACTAACATAATGAGTTAATTCTTACCGGACGATCGATCAAGCTTGAACCGAACACTTTGTTGACAACCTTAAGCTCTGATTACCAACTTGTAACACCCTTAAATTTTTCACTTGATTTTAATAATAAAATACACCATTTCTATTAAAATATTGGTTAAGTAACATAACATTCATTAACGGAATTCATAAGTACGTCAACCTTAGTCAACTAATGACTAAGTTAAAACATTTTAAAAGTAGTTTAACAAGTGTTTACAACCCATACACAAAGACAACTAAAGATTAAAACATCGCGGAAGCTTCAAAATGTAGTGTTCGGTTCTTCATCATATGCTTGATCGCCATCCGTAAGATCCACCTTGTTACCTATGGTCAAAACCTTTAAAACATTAGTTTTGAATATTGTTATAAAGTACATAAACACAAGATCCAACATCAAATTTTAAATAATAAAATACTGAATCTTTCTGGTTCCACCGTAACTTACGGTGTCACCGTAAGTTACGGTAGGTTCTGGAAATTCTTGGTCCACCGTAAAACAGGGGTAACCTGCCGTAAACATCTGACCTCTACCGTAAGTTACGGTACTACCGTAACTTACGGTAGTTCCTAGAAATCCATAATTTGTTTGTTTTGTTCATTGCACTCAAACCCAACTCTCGGATTTCGCTTTTCTAACAAACCAATACATTAAATTCTCGTAATTCTAACATGTTAAATATTAACCAATATCAAAGATCAATCATCATATTCCGGAGCATTAACCATGCTTTACTCGATTACTCGACCCGTTTGGCTCGTCTAAGGAATCCTCCCATATGACGACTACCAACGAGTTCCAACCAAATTTTGACCAATCCTTCAATATAGCGACATCACCGCTTAATTCAAAACAACTCTTATTCTAAAATTCAATTACCCATTATATAATCATCAAATTTTACTTAATGTAACGGGTCAAGTTACATACCTTCAAAGTAAGCCTTTTAAACGTGGTTCGCCACCCGCTTGTCCGCTTGACGCTCCTGCGCCCGTTCCTATAGAGTTCATTTATCATATGTTTAGAACTCTCTCTTCAAATCATAATTCGCATAATACACCAAACATCGTGATTATGCGTTTAAACTTGAAATTTCAGTTTTAAGCCTTCATAAAGGCATTTCAACAAACACTTCATGAGCAGATTTTTACATGATTGAACATCACATCTTTAGTTTATCATTTAGCCCTAATTTCACATAAATCAACCATTTTACATGATTGTTAACTTCTAATTTCTGAAATCACTTCAAAATTGCCAAATTACACTAGATTAACAATCTATTTCCTAGTGTTCATCCAAATACACATAACCCATTAATCACCTACAATGGTGTTCATGGATTCACCAAAATTTCATATGATTTCAACTTCTATTTGACTAGGGTTTGTCCCTAAACACCCTAGTTGTTCCTAAATCATCATAAGGCAAACATGCAACTAGAATTTCAGATTTTCCCAATTCATGAGAATTTCAAGTTAGGAGTTTTCATTAAATTTTACATACCTTGCAATCCTCTTGCGATGAGGATCACGATTCTAAGCTCGGATTTTCGTTTGGACTAGATTTGCACCTCCAATTTGAGATTTTAAGTATAATTCTAGGGTTTGAAAGTGGGGGTGTCGCCCCTGCTTGTTCTAGTCGACCAGACACCTCCTTTTGGGGGTGTTTGGTTTGTTTTATTTGATTAATAACAATTAAGTTTCAATTGTTACAACTTAAACCCCTCCACTTTGATCAACATTTAATTTAGTTGCTTTTAACCCTACTTTAAGTTATTTCTAGACTATTAACTAACTAGGTTAAAATTCCTAGTTAGTAAATTCTCGTTTATTTATACTTTATATTTCTAATATAAAGTTTTTATATTTTTGGGGTGTTACATTTGCTTAGGATGTTATATACATCAGTAGTTCATGGTTCAACATTGTCATTTGAAAAATTCTAAATGGTATGCTTTATTTGTTGTTCTTAGACTGCATCTTTCCTGAATTAATACCCTAAAACAAGTCATGTAGGATTTGGTTTTGTTTTTGGTGATGATGGAAAGAGATTTAGAACTCTTACGCAAGTAGCTAAGTTGGTTAATTTGCTTGATAAAGCGGCTCTTGTGAAGCGAGGTATAACCATTTTTTGGCTTATTATTAAAACTAGAGTAAATTACGATTTTGGCCCCTGTGGTTGTATCACTTTTACCCTTTTAGACCAATTTTTTTTAACATGTAAGCCCCCAACGCCTTTTTTTCTAACCCTTTTGGTCCCTAACGTTTTTTTCCTAACCATTTTGGCCCCTAACATTTAATGGATGGGGTTGGTGTTAGGGGCCAAAAAGGTTAGAAAAAAAGACGTTGAGGGCTCAAACGTTAAAAAATTCTTTTTTAAGCTAAAAGAGTAAAAGTGATATAATATAGGGGCCAAAATCATAATTTACTCTTACACCTAATTCAAAAATAAGATGGGTTAACTATTTAAATTATCCTCTAATTCTATTAGGTAAAATGATTTAACTATTATAATATTTTAAAAATATTTAACTATTAATATTTAAAAGATATTTAACTATTAATATGTTAAAACACTTTTTAACCATTTATAATATTTTAAAAATATCTAACTATTATTATGTTAAACAACACCATAAACTATATTATTAAACCAAATCTTTTTAAAAATAGAAAGATTAAGGAGGTTATAGCAATTATGGAAAGATCATATTACAACTTATGAAATTGGCGATCCAAGAATTTAACATGGTTACAATACAATTAATGTGTGGAGAAACATAAATTTTTTTTAATTGGCAGCATTGCAGGAAGTTTTAATGATTCCATTAGCACCAGTAAGGGGCTCAATTTCTCCCATTTTAACCATGGCAGCTGCAGCGAGATCGGATGCAAATCTTCTAAGATTGTTGTCGTAGTCACAATGCTATCAGTTGAGCCACCATTAAACACTGATCTTACTGAAGAAGGCCTCTCCTCTGAACAAGATTCCTGAAGTAATTGTTAACAAACGAATTTGGTGTTACCAAAGCAAGTTGTGCCAAGTTTCTATCTTTGTCACCTCTACCATTTATCTGGATGATGGGTTTAGTGTGTTGGTTGATATGGATGATGGGTTTGGTTGATACTCAATTGTCCCGCCAATCTTTGTCACCTCTACCATTTATCTCCATATCAAGGAAATACGTATAGGGGTTCATTGATGATCAATCGACCCGTCCATCTTGCCACCTCTACTGTTTATCTCCACATCAATTCAAGGAAGCAGGGTTGTCAATCACATTTTTTATAATGCGTTGATTTGAGCAAAAAAAAATATGTACATGGTCTCATTATCGCCCCGCAGCAACGCGCGGGTTTCCCACTAGTTTTTAATGGTAGATAGCATAGATGTCGTTATACCATACGAATTGGTTTCTTAATAGGATATTATATTAATCTAATTACCATATGTATATTGTTCTCATTTATTAAAATTTAAAATCTAGAGAAAAGGAGGTGTTGCCATGTGACAATATTTGAAATCCTTTTATTGTAAGTTAACCTAGATTGCAAGACATGTGATTAGGATTCAATATAAGTTGGATGGAGTTAGTGTGGCGGACTAAATTCAGAATAAAATAAAAACATTGGTATATAAATTGTAAGACATTTGGATTTTTTAAAATATAGCAATAATCACTAAACCATAGAGACTAAAACCGTAATTTACTAAAAAAACTAGAAAATGTAAACACATATAATGAATAACGTGTTCATAACATGTCTAGAAAAGTTCACCCATGACACGTATAAAAATGCCGACAAAGGATTCAAGGATGTCAATCTCTTGCCAAAAAGTCGACTAATTTCCCGGAGATTCCTTCCACAATTCGCTAAAAGAATAAAATCTTTTTCAAGTTCAATGCAAAATATCGAAGATAATATATTTTTCAAGTTAAATGCAAAATATCCATATATGCCCGATTCTCTTTTGAGCCCTTTTTGAAGCCCTTCTTCATTATAGCGTCTTTGTTTTGTTCATATTTGTTATGGGTGGTTTTCTGCTCATATATCTTGAATAATATTCTGAATGTGTTTCTTTTGTTGTGATCAGGATACCGGATCAGGATATTGGTAACATCCTGATGCAGTATCCTTGTAGTGACTAATTAATTCACGTGCAGATTAATGGTATAAGTCTATAACGTTCAAGTGAACTTCTTCTCCTAAAGACTCGGGCAAATCTGTTAGATTATGAATGTTGAAGCCGGAAGACGTGGACTACAACGTTCACAAAGGGAATATTCGTTATATCCCGGATTTGTAGGCTAGTTAGTTAGTTTTGTTTTACTATAAATAGGAGTGATCGGATCAGATAAGGACACACAATCTCTCGAACTCTCTTGCTCTCTAGCAGCAAAAACTCACAACACACTTACACTTGTATTCAAATCGCATTGTAACACTTAGTTGATCCGCATCATATCCTGCACTGTATCCTGACATTTGAAGTAATAAGAAGAACAAGGCAGCTGCGATTGTCAGCTCCAGAGGTTTTATGTTTGATTGTTTGATTGTAGATACAGCTCGATATCCTGAGCCGTATCCTGAAAACTGTTTTTGCAAACAACTAAATTAGCATATTTTTGATACACATTCTTAGCGCACTACCTCACTTAACTAATTTGATCACTTAATTGCTTCGGTAATTTTTGACCAAAACAATTTGGCGCCCACCGTGGGGGCAAGTGGTGCTATTTCTACTAAAAGCTTTTGCAAAATCATTACTTGGTTTTCTATTTTCAAAACTTTTTGCTACACTATTTTCAATGGCCTCAAGATCAAATATGAGCTCTTCTACCGTATCTGCTACAACATCTGCAACGATTGGTTCGGTGCTTCCACCACCTCCTCCAAGGACGCAAGCTTCTTCACAGCCTCAGGATATTATCCCCACTCGGAATATTCAGGGATCTGCTCCTGTTTTGGCCTCTAATGATGAAATTCTGACTTTATTTGGTAGTGTACAGGAACAGATGAGGCAACAGCAGGAGACCAACCAAATGCTGATGAGAGAGATACAACTCTTGAAATCCAGCTCAAACAGGCCCGCTGAGGATACTGCCACTCCTTTGCAGCCCAGAGCTATGAACTTCAGTTCTGCAGTATATACTGAGGATAACAGGGGCAATATTGTGCCTAGTCATTCCCAGAATCATACTCCTGAGATACCCTCGTCAATTAGAGTGTCAACTGTGAGAAGTTCAGGATATGCTTTAGGTTATGGCCAGAATCCTCAGACTGGTAACGTGTCTGATAATAATAATACTCTTGCTACTAATGGTATTGGATCTTTGCAGGATGCAGGTATGACATCAGCACTTTCCAGGGAGCTTTAGAAGTTAAAGGACATGATATCCAGTGTACCTGGAGTAGTCCAGCCGATCCCAGAAGTATCCCAAGATAGCCACAAGATATCTCGGTTTGCATATCCTATATGTGATGCTGAAATCCCAAAGAGATTTCAAACCCCCAACATGAAGCTCTATGACGGAACTACGGATCCTGAAGAGCATATTGCCCAGTATAGGGAAATGATGGAAATCAACCCTATCCCTCCAGATCTCAAGGAAGCATGCCTCTGCAAGGGTTTTGGTTCTATCTTAACAGGAGCAGCCTTAAAATGGCTCTTAAACATTCCCCCTCATTCGATTACATCATTTGCTCATTTAGTCAATTTATTTAATAGTCAATTTTCTTGCAGTCGAAGTATTGAAAAACTAACCAGTGATCTCTACAGGATAACTCAAGGACCTCAGGAATCCTTGAGAGATTATGTGAACATGTTTAGCCGAGAATCCTTAGATATCCTACATCTTGATGTTGCAATAGTTGTGCGGGCTTTCAAGATGGGATTGCAAAAAGATTCTCAATTTTACCAGGATCTTGTAATGAATCCCTGCAGGAACCTGGATTCAGCTCGGAACAGGGCTTTAAGATATATTCGACTGGAGGATGACAAAAAGATGCAAGAGAGGATGAATTCATCCACAACCTATGAGTCAACCAACAGAAAATCAGAATCCTCATATAAACCATATCGCTCTAAGCCATATGGCAGGAATGACAGCAAGAAAGTGAATGCTGTTGAAGACGAGGATCCTGAGGAGTATCCTGAGTTGCCAGAATATTGTTTTTCTGTTAACATACCTGAACTGATGTATGCTATGCAGGGTTTAGGAGACAAAGCAAGGTGGCCTAGGAAGAACCAACAGAAAGCTGATTGGAAGGATAAATCCAAGTGGTGTGCCTTCCATGAGGATTTTGGACATGTTACAGAAGATTGCATTGCCCTAAGGAAAGAAATAAGCTATCTGCTGAGCAAAGGATACCTGAAGGATCTCCTGGGAAGAAAGAAGAATAAGGGTTAGGATACTGAGAAGGATCCTGAACGAGCAGTGTCACCTCCTGCGGATGCCAAGATAATTAACTTTATTTCAGGAGGATCCGATATCTGTGGGACCCCTTATTCTGCAGCAAAAAGACATGCAAAGGAGGCTAAGGCAGAGAGGGGAGATAAGCCAACCAGGATGTCGACCCTCACGACTGATAAAGTGATCACGTTCGATAGTGATGATAGGGATACTATCCAGGATCCTCACCATGATGCTTTGGTAATAACTTTATATGTTGCTAATCATTTTGTGCGCAGGATACTGGTGGATAATGGCAGCTCCGTCAACATAATTCAGCTGGAAACACTAAAGAGGATGAATGTATCCCCAATGGATATTACTTCGAAATCCACTGTGCTTGTTGGTTCAATGGAGAAGCCAGGAATACCGTGGGAGAGATAAAGTTGCCTGTGTATGTTGAAGGGGTCAACTCAATGCAACGCTTTTGTGTCATGGACTCCTTATCCTGCTATAATATTGTTTTGGTCAAAAATCAGACTTGGATAATGCAACCAAATCTTCTTTTGTGAGGTGTGATGCTTGAATTGGATAGTGAATGTATGAATAAACTTCAAATGAAATGAACAAATGACACAATGATTTATACGAGGAAAAAGCCCTTGATCAAGAAATGATCTCCGGCATAAAAAACATTGGGTGATGGAAACTACCGATCACCAACTATAATTAAACAAATGATGAATACGACTCGGGATGATAACAAGCTTGTTACAAGGATCACTAGAGTGTAATGTGTATGTAATCGCCAATGAACTGTTGAGAGCTTGCGAGTGTGTGTGTGTTTGCTAACTTGTTCTAATTCAAGCTGTTATCCCCTTTTAAAAATAGAAAATAAACTAAATAACTAACTATCCGCTAAATGCGCAAGCTACCCACGACTTCTAAAACGGTCACCAAGCTATGCACGTGCGGAATATTGAGAGCATATTCCCCAAGAATATCGGCAAGACCAAGTCCAATGCGTATACTCCTGCAAAACAAGCTCACATACAATGAAGACAACCGTTAGTGTTAGGATAACAATGAGGATCCTGGATCCTGATCCTGCAATGTCTTCTGAGGATCCTTAATTCAAACAGAATTGAGGATCCGTGATCCTGGCACTGTTTGAGGATTCGTGATCCTTAGGTTTAGAAAATCTATCCCTAACAATTGCCCCCAAAATATGAGGAATAAAATATCACTTAAATGAGTCATATTTTCTAATCTTATCTGCAACGAACTGACTAACGGATATATAGCCGTTAAACTTGAACTAGCCGTTGCAGATCATACGTCAGCGACATGACATCCTGCAAAACCATCATTATAAATTTGAGATTAGAGATAAGGATCGATAAGCATTTAAATTCGTGCGTTACTTCCCTTTAAATCCTCATTCAAAGATCGATCAGGTATCTCTCTTCTCCTTCTCTCTTCATCTTCTTATTCTGATCTTCATTTTTCTGAACACCCATGACGAAGATGGTTCTTAGATCTTCACCGGCTAAGGACCCAAAGAAGGATAGTCCCTTGAAAAGCCAAGGCATTATCCAAAATCCTTCAAAGGAACTCTGCTGCTTCACCGACCTGGAGATTGACCGGATTCGCCATTGTTTTCCAGCGGATACCGTTTTCAAGCCTTTTGACCCTACTGCCAAAAGTGACTCCGTCTCTGACACTTGGGTTGCTTTTCCGGCCACCCCATTCCTGATAGGATTCTCCTATCCTTTGCCTGCCTTTACCCAATCCTTCTTTGCTCTCACCGGTATGTGCTATATCCAGGCTATGCCGATGATGTGGAGGGTTTTATATACCTTAGAAAACATCATAGAGCAGGAAGGTATAGAGATAGGAATGACGAAACTGGCTGAGCTGTATAATCTTGTGAGCCATGGTTCACATCACTTCTTATTCAAACACAAACCTGGTGATCCTCACCCAATCCTCAAGACCACAAAAAACGATACCAACTAGAAAAAGCATTTTTTCTTCGTTAGGAGGGACTCTATCCCGAACGGGAAAGATCTCCCCAAAAAGTGGACCACCCATGGTAGGATATAGGATCCTTATAGAAGGATCATAGGATAACCCTGTTTCTTTTGAGGATAACTGATCCTTTTCTGTTTTGCAGCTATCTCGGTCTCTCATCTCATTCAGTCACCTGCAACAAAGGAAAGGATCGCTGGCTTCTGGGACCTTGATCCTGCAGTTAGAACATTCCAGGCCAACACAAAGGATTCACATGAAGTATCCTCTGATTCAGTCACCATGTCAAGTAAGTATTTATATTTATGTATGATTAAATAGATATAGATCAAGGATACTTATCTGTTGTTTGCCGTTTGTAGGTGCAGGAAAGTCCTCGAAATCAGCTTCTCGCTTCAGCGTCAGTGATCTTGATGCTGTCGCTGCCCGGTCCGGCAAGAAACAAATTGCTACCAGCCCTAGCGTCCCAATCCCCAAGCCTGTCACCTCCAAGGGCAAGGGAGGAAAGAAGAGGAAGACTGCTGACGATCTGGAAGGCCTGCCCCTCATCCGTCATCAGTTTGAAGAATACTTCTCTGAGGTAAGGATCCCTGATCTTTAATTCTATCTTGCTCATTTGAGGATAACGGATCCTGAATTGTATCTTTTCTTTTTTGCAGAAATTTGCTGAGATCCAGATGCTCTTGGATGCGTACACTGAAGAGGCTGAGCAGAAGGAGCTGGACTTTCAGAAGATCTTCCTGGCAAAGGATGAGACCATCTCTACCCTCGAGAAGGAGCTTAACTTGGCGAAAAAGCAGCTGGTCATGGCCCACATCAATGCTGATCATGAGAAGGATGAAGTGATGGAGGGTGCTAAGCTTTCTGCCGCCATTGCTATGCTCAAGATCAAATTGCAGATGGCATAGGAGGCTGAGGATCCTAGCTTCGACAGGACTGCCTGGGACCAAGAAGGCTGGAAGGCCAAGCTAGCTGAGCTGGACGATGAAGAGGAGATCGAAGAGGTTCTGGCAATCGAGGCTAGTGGCAGCGGGGTGAAGGATCAGGCTGGTGATGCAGAGGCTGGAGGTGATGGTGATGCAGCGAAGGTGTGAGCTGCAAAAATGGGCGATGATGGATTTATCTAGACGCAGCCGGAGCCCATTTTTACGGTTTAAAAGTTTTTTTATTGTGGTGTTTTCTGAACAATGCTGGTCTGTACTTAAAAAAATAGTTTTTAGGGTTGATGATCATGGATCCTTGGACAATAGGTAGGATAATGGGTGGTGGATGGATCCTCTGTTTGGGGGATGAAACCACTTGTTATCTTGCCGCCCTTATTTCCTGCACTTAGACCTTGTTAATATGGACACCCTTTGCCAACCGAAGTGGATGAGCCACGTTTTGCTGGTAGAAACTTGGGTTGGCAATTTTGACAACCTTTTAAGGGTTTAACTTTTGGTAAATAAAAGCTTAATCTTTTGACTATCTCATGTGTTGTTATATTTGTGAATACTTTATCTTTTAATTGTTATGATACATTTTGCTTGAATTCATGAGTTAAGAACAAAAGTTTAGTAGATTAAGTCAAAAAGTTTAGGATATGATCAAGGATCAAATACCCTATAATCAAAAAATTCAAAAAGTGATGTAACTTAAGGATCATGTATCATGTTGTCAAAGAATAAGGGTAACTTAGGTAAATAAAGAATAAAATTAAAGTGATCAAGGATCGTACCTGAGAATCCAAGTTTGGATCCTAAACCTTTAATATTTACAATCAGGATAACCAAAAGACAAACCTTAATAAAAGGTTAGGATCAAGGATCCTTAGCTGTTTAACTTCAAAAACCTGAAATAGAACATAACTTGGGACTAAGCCAATATAAGAGAAGAGTTAGCAACTCGGGACAAGCCCAACAATTCTGGGGACAAGCCCAATATACTGGGGACAAGCCCAAAAAACTGGGGACAAGCCCAAAGGATCTTGTGTAAACTGGAGTATGGCCCTCACTGGCGACTATCCAAACTTAGTTACATGAAAATGCTAAAACCTTAGCTAACGTGAAAACGTTAGAAACCTTAGGAACAGATGTATGGTACGTCTACCATTATACGTAGGATCCTGAATACAGCTAGTACAATGAAATTGTCAGCCCCTAAAGCGGGTACTAGTCCCATTGCCTTGAACTGCACCAGGATCATCGTGCGCTACTGGTGATACTGGGGACAGGCCCAAAAAACTGGGGACAAGCCCATTGTTAGGGCATGGATTTTATGCTAAGGATCATCTATCCTGAGACTGGGCATGGATCACGGATCCTTAACGGATTATGCAGGGAGTCAGAGGATCCCGAGTCTGAGGATCCAGGATCCTTAACAGAACTTATAATTTCTAACAAGTGTCACGTTTTTAATGTTAATACGCAGATAATGGACTTAGTGGACTAAATCTCAGCTAGAATCTCGGGAATATTCGTTCAAGATGCCCCACATGTGGTAATTTCACAACGGTTATGGGAAAAGAACATGGTAGCTTCCTTATTTTTCGCAAAGTTAGTTGTTAGCAGTTTTTCCTATTATTTTAGGGGATATTGAGCTGGTAGAACACATAAGTTTCGACACAACACCTCTGCTACTCGCTCTCAAACACACACACACACTTGAATTCATTGTAACAAGCTCAATATCTTCCAAAGTTGTAATCTTTTTTATGCAATATAGTCGGTGATCGGTAGTTTCCATCACCCGAGGTTTTTTATGCCGGAGATCTTCTAAAGATCAAGGGTTTTTTCCACGTATAAATCTCGGTGTTCAGCGTTGATTTTTCGTTCATACATTTTTTCATTGATTCAAGCATCATACCTCACAAAATAAGATTTGGTTGCATTATCCTAGTCTGATTTTTGACCAAAACAGTTTGGCGCCCACCGTGGGGTAATTGGTGCTTCATTTCTGAGAAATTTTGTTCATTCATTTCTTCTCATTACCTTCAACCACATGGATTTTCAGGGAAAAACTACTTCAAGTTCCATGTCGGCGATTACTTCATCACAGGGCATTCCACTGTTGCATCCTCTCCCCCTTGCATTCCAGAAGAATGCTGAGAATGCTCCGAAGAAGACAACCCCTGTTTTCACAAAACCAACTGTAGTTTCTTCCCCTACACTTACTAACAGTGATCTTTATGCTTTGATTTTGTAGATGAGAGGATACATGCAATAACAGGACGAAACTAATGGCAGGATCCTTCGTGAAATTGATAAAATCAAGAAATTGATAAAATCAGCAGAGGATCACTCCCAATTGATGCCCAGGTCATTGGATTTTACTACTCCATCATCAAAAATCCAGTTTTCCAAAGGATCTAGTGTCCAGATTCAAGGATCCTCTATCCTTCGGCTAGGATCATAGGAGTCAGCGCAGCCTCAAGGATCCTACTTCCAGCCTCAAGGATCCTCTTTTCAGCCTCAAGGATCCTCATCTCAGCATCAAGGATCCTTCTCAAGTTCAGGAGGATACATGGGGACTCTATCGGCTCAAGGATCCTATCTTCAGCATCTAGGATCCTCTTCACAGGTTCAAGGATCCTCATCGCAGGTTCACGGATCCATGGAGTATCCTCCAAGACCTTTAGCTCCGATGCATACTGGATCCAACATCTTTCAGGATCAAGGATCCTTAAGGAGTCAACAACCCAGAAGCTCAGAGATTCATTTAGGAGACTTCATACCTATGCAAACCATTGCTTCTTCTGGTCCCTCAATCATGCCAGAATCACATCAATATGGATTCACATCATCAATATGGATTCACATCAGGAATCCCAACCTTAAATCCATTAGGAGGTAACACTTTAAATACTTCTTATAATGCTAACCATGGCTTTGTGCAGGAGACAGGAATCAATCAGGCCATGGCTAGGGAGTTGCAAAAACTCAAGGATATGATATCCAGTGTCCCGGGAGTGGTTAAACCCATTCCTGAGATCCCGGATGGGAGTCACAGAGTGTCATGCTTTGCACCACCTATATGTGAAGCAGAGATACCAAAGAGATTTCAAATACCAACCATGAAGCTATATGATGGCTCGACGGATCCAGAAGAACATGTAGCTCAATACAGAGAAAGAATGGAGATCAATCCCATTCCTGAGAGGTTAAAAGAAGCATGTCTATGCAAGAGTTTTGGATCCACGCTGACATGATCAACTCTTAAATGGCTGCTAAGTCTTCCTCCTTACTCTATTACTTCATTTGCTAATCTAGTTAATTTGTTTAATAGCCAATTCTCACGCAGTAGAAGATTTGAACGATTAACTTGTGACTTATATAGGATCACCCAAGGTCATAATGAATCATTAAGGGATTATATAACTAAATTTAGTAGAGAATCCTTAGAAATCCCTAACTTAGATATTGCTACAGCTGTAGAGGCTTTTAAAATGGGTTTACTTAAGGATTCTCAGTTCTTTGATGATCTTGTTATGACGCCTTGCAGGAATCTAGATGAGGTAAGGAACAGGTCCCTTAGGTTCATCCGTTTAGAGGATGAAAAAAGGATCCAGGAGAGGTTGTCAGGATCCTCAAAGCAAGACAAACAAGGATCCTATTTCAAGAATAACTGATCCAAGCAATACTCCAAGCATGACAACCAGAATGTGCATGCTGTGGAACAAGCGAAAGATGATGAGAATTATCCTCCTATTTCTGAATATTGTTTTTCTGCTGATAATAGTGAACTAATCCTTGCTATGCAGAATTTAGGTGACAAGGCTAGGTGGCCAAGGAAGAATGACAAACCGCCTGCTACCAAAGACAAATCGAAATGGTATGCTTACCATGAGGATTTTGGCCATCTCACAGATGAATGCATAGCACTCAGGAAAGAGATTGGTTATCTTTTAAGCAAAGGATACTTGAAGGAACTATTCAGAAGAAAGAAATTGAGGATCCAGGATTCCGAGAAAGTTCTTGAAAAAGCTCCTCCTCCACCAGCTGATGCTCAAATCATCCATTTCATCTCTGGAGGTTCTCAGCAGCTAAAAGACATGCAAAAGAAACAAAGATGGAGAATGGGGAGAGACCTATTCGAACTTCCATTCTTACCCAGGAAAAAGTCATATCCTTTGATGAGGATGATCGTGTGGACATACAGGATCCTCATCATGATGGTTTGGTTTTTACATTATTTATATCTAACCATTTTGTTTGCAGGATTCTCATTGATGGGTGAAGCTCAGTGAACATAATCCAGTTGGATGTCCTCAAAAGAATGAACATCCTTGAATCTGATATTCTCCCAAGATCATCTGTCCTTGTGGGATTCAGTAGAGAGACAAAGATTACATTGGGGGACATCAAACTTCCTATTTATATAGAGGGAGTGAATTCTATTAAAAAATTCTATGTTATTGATTGCTTATCTTGCTGTAATGTTATCCTTGGCAGGCCATGGATACACGATATGAAGGCAGTCCGCTCAACATATCATCAATGTGTCAAGCTCCCAACTCTATGGGGTGTGGTGAAGACAGAGATGATCGGCAGGAGGCAAAGAACTCTTAAAATTCTTCAATGAAACCAGCCTCCAAGGAGCAAGACGTCATGGAGTCAAGAGAGCAAGACGTCAAGGATATTCTGCTGAACGTAGAGGATCCTGAATCCAAAATTTTTATAGGATCCGGGATCCTAGACAGTATTGAGCAGGATTTAGTATCCTTCTTGAAAAGAAGAAAATCTACCTTTGCTTGGAAACATGAAGACATGACAGGTATATCTAAGGATGTTATTACTCACAAACTTGGTATTGACAGGTCTTTCAAGTCAATACACCAAAAAAGGAGAAATTCGCACCCGAAAGAAATGTCATTACCCAAGAAGAGGTAGACAAATTGCTCAAGGCAGGTAAGACGTATTGAGGAAGAATAAGAAGTTTGAGTGGACTGATAAGCATGAAGCTGCACTCAAGGCTCTTAAGGATTATCTATCCTCAGCACCAGCCCTGATGGAACCAGAAAATGGAGAATCATTATCCTTATACTTAGTTGTTTCAGCTAAAGCAGTAAGTGCGATCCTAGTTAAGGATCATGAAGGCTCTCAACATCCGGTATACTATGTAAGTAAAATTCTACTTGATGCTGAGGCCAGGTATTCTCATTTAGAGAAATTAATTCTTGATTTAATTATGGCTTCCGCTAAACATAGACATTATTTCGAAACTCACACCGTTATTGTGAAAACTAACCTTCCTATCAAGAATGTTCTTAGGAAACTTCAAATGCTAGGTAGAATGGCAAAGTGGGCAATCAAGCTTATTGCATATGACATTAAGTATGAACCCAGGACTACCATCAAGTCCCAAGCTTTAGCTGAGTTTGTGGCTGATTTCAGTAGTGATCTACAAAGGGAAGCTGAATTAGAAGTTCAACAACTTGAGAAGACCAAGGATCCTTGGACACTCTTCATGGATGGAGCTTCAAATGTTAAAGGAACTAGACAAAGCACACTACTAAAATCGCCACAGGGGGACATTATACCCCAATCCATTGCATGTGAATTCCAAACCACTAATAATGAGGCAGAGTTTGAGGCCTTGATAGAAGGTTTGCAACTAGCTAAGAATATGAGGATCAGATTCTTTTGCTTTTTTCAGTCTATCACAGGTACCCAGGGAAGAAAATTCAGAAGCTGATGCTCTAGCTAATCTTGGATCATCACTGAAGATTCCAGAGCATGTGAAAATACTCATCATCCATGTTTTAACTCCTGCAATTGAGGATCACGTAGCCATGAAGATAGTGGAAGATTCTGCAATCATACCTAGTGATGATGCACAGTCACATTCAGGATCCTGGATCCTTCCAGTCATGAGATATATACAACATGGAGAAATTCCTACAAGAGAAAATCCCAGAGCTTTCAAAGTCAAGGTATCTCAATTTACAATATTAAATAACATGTTATATAAACGATCTCTTGCAAGTCCATATTTAAGGTGCATCGAGGATCCAGAAATCCAAGAAGTCCTTAAGGATTTCCATGAAGGAGATTATGGAAATCACACTGGGGGCAGAGCACTATTTTCAAGGATCCTCAGAACAGGATCCTATTGGTATATGACGAAGAAGTATGCTGTAGAATATGCACAAAGATGTGATGCTCATCAAAGGCACAGAAACATTCTGCATCACCCAGTAGAGCCTTTGCATCCTATATCCTCTTCTTGGCCATTCATGAGATGGGGAATAGATGTAGTTATCAAACTTCCAAAGGCACCAGGAGGGAAAGAGTTTATGCTAGCCATGATAAACTACTTCTCTAAATGGATAGAAGTAGAAGCTTTTGCTCAAAGTCAGAGAAAAGGAAGTTATATCCTTCATTAAGCGAAACATTACTACTAGATTTGGAATACCTTCTGAAATTATTTGTGATAATGGATCCCAATTTATTGGGAGTAGAACTACTAACTTTTGTGACAGATGGCCAGTTATCAACAAAGAATGGCTGGAGCGTATAACAAAAATGTCAGGATCAGAAGATTTCAAATTGGTGATTTTGTGCTAAGGAAAGCATTCCAGAACACTATGAATCCGGATGATGGCAAATTGGCACCAAAACGGGAAGCCTAATTGAAGCTGAAGCAGGAAAGGGGGCATATCGTTTGTTAACAATGGATGGCGATCTCCTACCAAGAGCTTGGAATGCTGTTCATCTCAATAAATACTTTAAGTAAGAAGGATCAGGGATCCTCAGCGATACCAGTATTCTGATTAAGGATCCAGGATCCTCAAAGGATATATGATTCTATATTTGGTAACACATTACTTTCATTTTCATTCATTTTATACTTATTACTTATCATAAGTCAAAGATGTTAAACATTTAACATCTATTTTCATAAAGTTTAAGCTTTTGCAGAGTTGTTATCATTTTACAGAAGATCAAAGTGGTTGGCCAACTCTCCAAAGTTTATGGGCTTGTCCCCAGTTATTTGGGCTTGTCCCCAGCTTTTTGGGCTTGTCCCTAGTTATTTGGGCTTGTCCCCAGTTTTTGGGCCTGTCCCCAGTAGCGCACGATGATCCTGGTGCAGTTCAAGGCAGTGGGACCAATACCCACTTTAGGGGCTGACAATTTCATTGTACTGGCTGTATTCATGATCCTACGTATAATGGTAGACGTACCATACATCCATTCCTAAGGTTTCTAATGGCTCACGTTTGGATAGTCGCCAGTTTGGGCCATACTCTAGTTTACACAAGTTTATTTGGGTTTGACCCCAGTTTACACCCGTTTATTTGGGCTTGTCCCCAGTTTGTTGGGCTTGTCCCCAGTTTATTTGGGCTTATCCCCAGTTTGTTGGGCTTGTCCCCAGTTTATTTGGGCTTGTCCCTAGTTTGTTGGGCTTGTCCCCAGTTTGTTGGGCTGGTCCCCAATTTATTTGGGCTTGTCCCCAGTTATTATGGGTTCATTCCCAATTATTTGGCTTGGTCCCAAGTTTGTTTTTCTTACAGGATCTTGGAGCTTTAAAGTTATACAAGTTCTGACAATAAGGATCCTGGATCCTCGAAACTTTACTTTTCACAGTTTGTATTAATTTACAAGGATATAGAATCCTAACTTGAATTTTCTTATACAAACTCATTTTACATGGTTATTCATTTAATCATGCATTATTCTTTTATTTATACATGTCACCTGAACTTATCATTGTTTTTCAAATAATTTACTAAAACAAATGTTTTTGGGTTAAGAGTCATGGCTACGAGGTTTTACAAATTATAACTCGCTTGATTTGAGTTGGTTAATTAAGTTGCAATATTATACTCTTTTCAAAACAAGGTTTTTTTTTAATAAAGTATTGCAACGTCTAAACTAGCCATGATTTCGACACTCCTACAAAACCTATGTACTCGCCAGCATTTCTTTGCTGACCTCGTTTTCACATATGTTTCAGGTATGTTGGATGATATCGATTGATAAGATGCATGCTCACATAGGAGTGGACAAGGCCTTAGTGACTCAATAACAATGATAGACTATGTTTAAATAGTGTAATTAGATTTCCATACGATGTAATTACTCAATGTTTAATAAAAACGAAACACTTTTGATATCCATGGTTATGAAACATTAATTCTGTTGCAACACGCCCCGATGTTTCCGCCGCGATTTGTTGTTTTACGCGGTCGGGGTGTGACAGAAAAGATACTGTAACACCTGTGCCTCCACGGCCGTCAAACAAATGTCCAACCAATGAAATATTGTATTTCATACTTGGGATTTGTAAAAATATGTGTATCGTTTACACATATCAACTATTGTTCGATTTCAAGCTCTAAATCGCTTTCTGGAAGGTTATACGCGCACTGATGCGTAAATATAACCAGTTTAATCCAAAAAACACTCTGGAATAGTGAAATAGGCTTAACATACCTTAAATAACCTTTACATAACTTATATATAAGTTTTGGAAGGTTTGGTGTGGTGAAATCAAAGTTAATTCGCTTACAGGGACTAAACTTGACAAACTGCGAAAGTATGCCAATCTGAACTGTAACGAACATTCCGGAACATGACCATAAGTTAAACATACCATAAATATCCTTTACATAGCTTAGAAATAGGCTTTGAGGGGTTCGGTGTGCTAAAATAAACTTTTGTGTCATTCAGGGACTAAAAGTGTCAAAAAGTGCACAAGTTTGCATTTTCGCGCATAACTTACGTTCTGAATACATCTGGACATCCAAAAATTTATGTAAGCATGACTACATTATATTTTAGTGTTCGCCTTAAGAAAAATCCATTCGTCGCATCATTTGGATCGTTTTTCGCGCTTATGCGCATTCCGTCGTAATTAAGCGAACATCGCGTTCGTACGACCAAACGAACCAACGTCCGACATATTTTTGAGCATGTTTCATGTCCACAATGTTTAGGCATCATTTTAGGGCCTTAAAGTTGGCTTGACGGGCCTTAGAAGTGCCGGAAATGGGCTGAATACACAACAGGGACCAAAACTGCACATCTGCCAAACTTGAAGGCTTACGGACCGTAAGCCTTACCTTACGGTCCGTAAGGTATCTCCAGCAGATCAGAAACTTCTAATCCAGCTGTTAACAGCTGTTACCCACTTCTAATCCCAATGCCAAGTGTTGATACCTTATGGTGAGTGGCCAACTTAGTTACCATAAGCTTCCGACAAGTGTACGCCTTGGATTCGATCACGTACTACGAGAAACGATCCTAACGGTGGTGCATTTACTATAAATACCCATCCATACTCAACACAAAAACCCACAAATCTGATTGAAAAGACTCTAAGTTGGAACCTTCGTTTCATACCTGAGCTATTTTGATCTGGGTTAGCATTCGGGGACCCTTCGTAAGTATTCTTTCGTTCTTTTCCTTATTTTTACTGCTTTTCGAGTCAGAAAGTCAAACTTTGTTTGACTTTCAGCGTTGACCAGTAATGGTCAATGCGAAGTTCGTTTGAACTTCGCAACGTGATTGTAATCACGATGGTTATAGTCCTTTGGGACTATGCCTACTGATTACCACGTTGTCTAGGGTCGTAGGGTAAGCGATCTAATAAATCGCCTATACCTTCGAACTCGACCCATTTGGTCGATCATTAGGATCCGACCAAATACATTAGGTGACCATAATAGCTAGGGAATAACCTTCCGAGGTTATACCCTATGGTCACATCGTTTAAGTAGTTGTATGATAGGTAGTTTATATGCCTTAGGTAAATTACCAAAATACCCTTTTCATATATAATTGGTAATTAAGCATATGTAACCTAAACCTTTGTCATATAACTGATTATGTAACATATTAGGCATATAACACTTGTCATAGGACTAGTTAGACGGTTCGAACGCGTTTCACGCGCACGACGCGTTAAAGTAGCATATGTTACCTTAATGGGTCGCGATGGGTCGAAAGTACTTAGGTTAAGTTTCATTTAGTATGTAGGCTTTGTTAAACCATATCATATGAGTTCCTACACTCATTTGGTTTACAAACCCTCCTGCTACCCAGTCTTCCGATTTAGGTCCGGGTTAATTATGTAGTTACCTATATTAGGTACCGTTTGATTTCCGGGACTCCTCTAGCTTACTTGGTAGTTGTTCAAGACTCCTAAGCACTCCCAGGCGAGTACATTATTCCCCTATTTTACTGCTTTCAATTGTTTTGGGGTGACTCATATGTGCTAAATGTTTTCAAGGTTTTAACGATGGTATCAAAACGATTTTCGATGTTATAACGATGGTTTCAAAAACGATTAAGACGATTTATACAAAACTAATAACGATTTCGATAATGTGAACGAACTTGTTGGTTGGGTTACATAACAAATGACATTCATTAGCAATGATCAAGCCGACCAGTATTAGGTTATGGTACCATAGGATCTGACAAGTCCCGTTATTTACTACACCCGTAGTTATGTGTGGGTGTTGTGGGTAGCGACTGAATCTGAAATTGTTAATTTACTCTTTGGTAAGGGTTTATTAATGCGAATTGTTAATTTACTCTTTGGTAAGGGTTATTAATGCGAATTGTTAATTTACTCTTTGGTAAGGGTTTATTAATACGAGTTGTTAATCTATCCTTTGGTAAGGGTTTATTAATGCGAATTGTTAATCTATCCTTTGGTAAGGGTTTATTAATGCGAGTCAAGAAGGTTTGAATGTTATTAGCGAGACGACCATATAAGTAGTTTCACGACCTAAAACGAATTAAACGATTTACGATTGGTTTTCACACGATGTTTTAACGATTGGGTAAACGATTGGTTTCAATACGATATACGATATTATTCATTTATACATATTACACGATTTACATGTGGGCATGAACATTACTTTGGTGGTTTGGTTTGGATTAAGTGATTAAGTAACGATGCGGGTGTAATATGATACAAGCATGGTGGATACGCCGCTGGTACTTCCTATATATAAGTGTTTGTATGGTATTACATGGCGTAATGTTATTTGAATCATTTCAGTTTGAGACATAGAACATTTTATACAAGTAACATACCTTTCACAAGACATTTATTTACAAACAACTTATCTTATACAAACTCATTTTACATGGTTATTCATTTAATCATGCATTATTCTTTTATTTATACATGTCACCTGAACTTATCATTGTTTTTCAAATAATTTACTAAAACAAATGTTTTTGGGTTAAGAGTCATGGCTACGAGGTTTTACAAATTATAACTCGCTTGATTTGAGTTGGTTAATTAAGTTGCAATATTATACTCTTTTCAAAACAAGGTTTTTTTTTAATAAAGTATTGCAACGTCTAAACTAGCCATGATTTCGACACTCCTACAAAACCTATGTACTCGCCAGCATTTCTTTGCTGACCTCGTTTTCACATATGTTTCAGGTATGTTGGATGATATCGATTGATAAGATGCATGCTCACATAGGACTGGACAAGGCCTTAGTGACTCAATAACAATGATAGACTATGTTTAAATAGTGTAATTAGATTTCCAGACGATGTAATTACTCAATGTTTAATAAAAACGAAACACTTTTGATATCCATGGTTATGAAACATTAATTCTGTTGCAACACGCCCCGATGTTTCCGCCGCGATTTGTTGTTTTACGCGGTCGGGGTGTGACAGAAAAGATGGTATCAGAGCCAATGGTTATAGGGAATTAGGTTATTAGTAATGCTTTGACCTAGTCTATAACCTTCTTAGGACCCTAACGCGAGTTTACTTGCGTTTAGTCATAAAACAATACCGTCACCTATCCTTAGGCGACGACCTCAACAAGAACATAAATTTCAAAACCGCTTTGAAAACTAATCATCTGTTCTAGGATGATTTATTACAAGGTTTTGAACCCTCTATTGTAAGGTTTTGAACCCTCTGTTATACGGTTTTGAACCCCTTTGAATTTTCAAAATCTCGTCAAGGTCTTGGGTTTTAAATAATGTGAACACGTGCAAACTGGAAGGGTGAATGCCTGTATCCTGGGTTTTCTGTCTAGGCAAGCACTTCGTATACATCTCATCAGACGCGAGACCAGTTGCGCTTACCTGGGAATTCTTGGGATGAGTGTTCACTTATAGGCGAGCATGTCTTCGTGATACATTATTTTTGACTCATTTACTTTGATTAGTCACTGTGGGTCGTTTGTTGCTTTGTAGTAACAAACAAATAACCACTATCCTTGCTTTCATCAGATTTGTTCATCTCATTCTTTTCGTCTAATTCTCTCACTCATTTTCCTTTCATGTTTCCTCTTTTAGACAATGCCTCCTCGACGCGAAAGCCAAATAGAGACTGCCGAATTGGCAGAAATTATTGCGCAACAAATGGCTGCTCAATTCCCAAACCTCTTTGCTCAATGGATCCAAGCCTACAACAACAACAATGTTCCATGCAAATACAAGGATTTTAACCAGGCTAAACCACTCAAGTTTAGTGGTTCTGAAGGAGCGACTGGGCTTCTTCAGTGGTTTGAAAGCATAGAGAATACTTTTCGCCACGTGCAGTGTCTTGACAATCGCAAGGTCGAGTTTGCTTCGAGCGTATTTCAGAAAAGGGCTTTGACATGGTGGAACGGGATTATGAGAGATAGGGGTGCTGAGATTGCCTTGGCACAGACATGGGCTGAACTAAGAGCTCTTATGATGAGGGAATTCTGTCCTCGTCATGAGCAGCGAGCCTTAGAGAAGGAATTTGATGATTTGAAGCAGGATAGTGGTAAACACAGGGCTTATACTGATAGGTTTGAGGAGCTGAGTCTGCTTTGCCCGACAATGGTTACCCCACTTGACATAGCTATCGAAAGGTACATCGACGGCCTACCTGACTCGGTACAAGACATTCTTACTGGTAGTAACCCTGCCACACTCCGTCAGGCGATCGAGTTATCAGCGACATTGACTGAGTCGCAGATTCGGAAGAACAAGTTACACAGGAAGGGTGACAAGGGCAAGAAACAGTCAGCTGACATGGAGGATAGCAAGAAAGGCCAAAACAAGAAGGGTAAGGAAGGTGAGACGTCAAAGAAATCAAGAAAGCGAAAGGATGTTCAGAACTTTGCTGTTACAGCACAGACTGCTCAGAACCCGCGGAACCAACCAGCTCAGCCACCTGCAAAGAAAGCATATGCCGGTACCGCACCTCATTGTGCCCGTTGCAACGGTCATCACGTTGCACAACAAGATTGCAAGAAATGCACAACGTGTGGTAGACTTGGGCATTTGGCCAATATTTGTCGTTTGGGACAAAATCAGGCTGCTCAGGTTCAAGCTCCGGCTCAAGGGAATGCTGCGAGATTCCCATTGGGTTCATGTTTCAACTGCGGAGAGATTGGTCACTTCCGCCACAACTGCCCAAGACTGGTGAATGCAAATGCTAACGCAAACCCAAATGCGAACGTCAACGTCAATATGAATCCAGCACGTGGTTGAGTGTTTAACATCAATGAGGCACTCAATGTTGAAGGAATGAACAATTAGTATTTTGTATTTTTCCTCTGGTTGTTATCTAGTAACATTTTAAGACAATGCGGTTGTTATATAAATAAAAATTTGTGGTTTTTATTTTCAACTAATGCAATTGTATGAATGTTTGATCCAACCTTATGATGTCATCACAAAGACAAAACTACTCTTGTGGTTCTGTCATTTTTATGATCACTTGTGATCTCCCTAAGAACCTCAAACACTTGTTTCTTCTAAATCCAAAGTATCTTATCGTCTTGCACCGTTCGAGATGCAAGAATCATCAAAACAGCTTTAAGAGTTGTCTGATAAAGGATTCATCCGTCCGAACTTTTCACCTTGGAGAAACTCCAGTTCTCTTTATGAAAAAAAAAATGGATCTTTTCAAATGTATATCGATTAACGTAAGCCTATTAAGCTTACCATCAAGAATCGATATCCCCTACCTTAAATCAACGATTTCTCCGATCAACTGCATAGCGTTCATGCTTTTCCAAGATCGATTTGCATTTTGGGTATCATCAACTTTGTATTCTCAAAGAAAATGTTCCCAAAACGGTTTTCTGCACGAAGTATGGCCATTACGAGTTTACAGTCATACCTTTTTGACAAATGCTCCAGCCATCTTCATGGACTTAATAAATAGGGTCTGCAAGCCTTATTTGGATCAGTTCGTCATTGTTTTTATTGATGACATCTTGATCTATTCAAAGTCCCGAGCCGACCACGATCAACACCTTCGTTGATTTCGGAGCCTGATTGGATTCCTTGTACACCTTAATTTGTACATTACAACTCAATTAGGACAAGCCGAATTCGTTTTTAGATCTTCCTATTTTCATATTTAGATTCTTGAAAATATTTAAAGTGCCAAGTGAAATCCACGGATTGGATTCCTAGTATGCTTTAAATACCCATGTCCAAAGATAACAAATTAAACGATTTTGCGATTTAACGATTTTGCGATTTAACGATTTTGCGATTTAACGATTTTGCGAATAAACGATTATACAATTATGTGACTATGTGTTTATTCATCTCATGTTTTCTTGTCGGCATTTTTATGTTTCTAATACTCTGGATATTCGTTATCCAAATCCTCGCAGGATCTTTCATATCTTCATATGAGAGATTCGTAGCAGGATATTCAAAAGGTACTACCTTCAATCCTTAATGGGCTTCTATTTAATAGTTAAGACCCTTGGATTATATGGTACTACTCCATTATTCATAAGAGACCCTGTAGTGGTCTAGTCAAAAAGATTGATTCACAATTTGGTTAAAAGACGACATCTAGTGATGTAGCTGGACAGACTCCTTGATAGTCTATTTAGATCATTTATTGATTTAGTCTAAAGGACTCTAAGGCGGTCTAAGTCACGCTCATCACAGGATTGTTCATTTGGTTTTACCCTACACATTATAAAATAGACTGTGTGAACTGTGCAAGGAATTCTCTAATTATGGATGCGCACATAATTATGAAATTTAGTGCACAGAAATCTAGTAAGGTTTATTATGTGAAAGAACCGATAGTGACAACAATAACAAAATGAGAACGATGTAATGAAGGCATGGTGGACGCACCAATGACGCTTCATATACTTGTATATAAGTGTCCCTCTTACATTGCAAACATAATGTTATTAAAGTTACTAGAAGTTCAAGAACCCTAACCAATGTTGTTTGATCTTTTCAACTTCATGTTTTAAACTCTCACAAGTTTCCTCTAAATAAATTTCGGGACGAAATTTCCTAAAGTAGGGGAGACTGTAACACCTGTGCCTCCACGGCCGTCAAACAAATGTCCAACCAATGAAATATTGTATTTCATACTTGGGATTTGTAAAAATATGTGTATCGTTTACACATATCAACTATTGTTCGATTTCAAGCTCTAAATCGCTTTCTGGAAGGTTATACGCGCACTGATGCGTAAATATAACCAGTTTAATCCAACAAACACTCCGGAATAGTGAAATAGGCTTAACATACCTTAAATAACCTTTACATAACTTAGATATAAGTTTTGGAAGGTTTGGTGTGGTGAAATCAAAGTTAATTCGCTTACAGGGACTAAACTTGACAAACTGCGAAAGTATGCCAATCTGAACTGTAACGAACATTCCGGAACATGACCATAAGTTAAACATACCATAAATATCCTTTACATAGCTTAGAAATAGGCTTTGAGGGGTTCGGTGTGCTAAAATAAACTTTTGTGTCATTCAGGGACTAAAAGTGTCAAAAAGTGCACAAGTTTGCATTTTCGCGCATAACTTACGTTCTGAATACATCTGGACATCCAAAAATTTATGTAAGCATGACTACATTATATTTTAGTGTTCGCCTTAAGAAAAATCCATTCGTCGCATCATTTGGATCGTTTTTCGCGCTTATGCGCATTCCGTCGTAATTAAGCGAACATCGCGTTCGTACGACCAAACGAACCAACGTCCGACATATTTTTGAGCATGTTTCATGTCCACAATGTTTAGGCATCATTTTAGGGCCTTAAAGTTGGCTTGACGGGCCTTAGAAGTGCCGGAAATGGGCTGAATACACAACAGGGACCAAAACTGCACATCTGCCAAACTTGAAGGCTTACGGACCGTAAGCCTTACCTTACGGTCCGTAAGGTATCTCCAGCAGATCAGAAACTTCTAATCCAGCTGTTAACAGCTGTTACCCACTTCTAATCCCAATGCCAAGTGTTGATACCTTATGGTGAGTGGCCAACTTAGTTACCATAAGCTTCCGACAAGTGTACGCCTTGGATTCGATCACGTACTACGAGAAACGATCCTAACGGTGGTGCATTTACTATAAATACCCATCCATACTCAACACAAAAACCCACAAATCTGATTGAAAAGACTCTAAGTTGGAACCTTCGTTTCATACCTGAGCTATTTTGATCTGGGTTAGCATTCGGGGACCCTTCGTAAGTATTCTTTCGTTCTTTTCCTTATTTTTACTGCTTTTCGAGTCAGAAAGTCAAACTTTGTTTGACTTTCAGCGTTGACCAGTAATGGTCAATGCGAAGTTCGTTTGAACTTCGCAACGTGATTGTAATCACGATGGTTATAGTCCTTTGGGACTATGCCTACTGATTACCACGTTGTCTAGGGTCGTAGGGTAAGCGATCTAATAAATCGCCTATACCTTCGAACTCGACCCATTTGGTCGATCATTAGGATCCGACCAAATACATTAGGTGACCATAATAGCTAGGGAATAACCTTCCGAGGTTATACCCTATGGTCACATCGTTTAAGTAGTTGTATGATAGGTAGTTTATATGCCTTAGGTAAATTACCAAAATACCCTTTTCATATATAATTGGTAATTAAGCATATGTAACCTAAACCTTTGTCATATAACTGATTATGTAACATATTAGGCATATAACACTTGTCATAGGACTAGTTAGACGGTTCGAACGCGTTTCACGCGCACGACGCGTTAAAGTAGCATATGTTACCTTAATGGGTCGCGATGGGTCGAAAGTACTTAGGTTAAGTTTCATTTAGTATGTAGGCTTTGTTAAACCATATCATATGAGTTCCTACACTCATTTGGTTTACAAACCCTCCTGCTACCCAGTCTTCCGATTTAGGTCCGGGTTAATTATGTAGTTACCTATATTAGGTACCGTTTGATTTCCGGGACTCCTCTAGCTTACTTGGTAGTTGTTCAAGACTCCTAAGCACTCCCAGGCGAGTACATTATTCCCCTATTTTACTGCTTTCAATTGTTTTGGGGTGACTCATATGTGCTAAATGTTTTCAAGGTTTTAACGATGGTATCAAAACGATTTTCGATGTTATAACGATGGTTTCAAAAACGATTAAGACGATTTATACAAAACTAATAACGATTTCGATAATGTGAACGAACTTGTTGGTTGGGTTACATAACAAATGACATTCATTAGCAATGATCAAGCCGACCAGTATTAGGTTATGGTACCATAGGATCTGACAAGTCCCGTTATTTACTACACCCGTAGTTATGTGTGGGTGTTGTGGGTAGCGACTGAATCTGAAATTGTTAATTTACTCTTTGGTAAGGGTTTATTAATGCGAATTGTTAATTTACTCTTTGGTAAGGGTTATTAATGCGAATTGTTAATTTACTCTTTGGTAAGGGTTTATTAATACGAGTTGTTAATCTATCCTTTGGTAAGGGTTTATTAATGCGAATTGTTAATCTATCCTTTGGTAAGGGTTTATTAATGCGAGTCAAGAAGGTTTGAATGTTATTAGCGAGACGACCATATAAGTAGTTTCATGACCTAAAACGAATTAAACGATTTACGATTGGTTTTCACACGATGTTTTAACGATTGGGTAAACGATTGGTTTCAATACGATATACGATATTATTCATTTATACATATTACACGATTTACATGTGGGCATGAACATTACTTTGGTGGTTTGGTTTGGATTAAGTGATTAAGTAACGATGCGGGTGTAATATGATACAAGCATGGTGGATACGCCGCTGGTACTTCCTATATATAAGTGTTTGTATGGTATTACATGGCGTAACGTTATTTGAATCATTTCAGTTTGAGACATAGAACATTTTATACAAGTAACATACCTTTCACAAGACATTTATTTACAAACAACTTATCTTATACAAACTCATTTTACATGGTTATTCATTTAATCATGCATTATTCTTTTATTTATACATGTCACCTGAACTTATCATTGTTTTTCAAATAATTTACTAAAACAAATGTTTTTGGGTTAAGAGTCATGGCTACGAGGTTTTACAAATTATAACTCGCTTGATTTGAGTTGGTTAATTAAGTTGCAATATTATACTCTTTTCAAAACAAGGTTTTTTTTTAATAAAGTATTGCAACGTCTAAACTAGCCATGATTTCGACACTCCTACAAAACCTATGTACTCGCCAGCATTTCTTTGCTGACCTCGTTTTCACATATGTTTCAGGTATGTTGGATGATATCGATTGATAAGATGCATGCTCACATAGGACTGGACAAGGCCTTAGTGACTCAATAACAATGATAGACTATGTTTAAATAGTGTAATTAGATTTCCAGACGATGTAATTACTCAATGTTTAATAAAAACGAAACACTTTTGATATCCATGGTTATGAAACATTAATTCTGTTGCAACACGCCCCGATGTTTCCGCCGCGATTTGTTGTTTTACGCGGTCGGGGTGTGACAGTTGATTTTTCGTTCATACATTTTTTCATTGATTCAAGCATCATACCTCACAAAATAAGATTTGGTTGCATTATCCTAGTCTGATTTTTGACCAAAACAGTTTGGCGCCCACCGTGGGGTAATTGGTGCTTCATTTCTGAGAAATTTTGTTCATTCATTTCTTCTCATTACCTTCAACCACATGGATTTTCAGGGAAAAACTACTTCAAGTTCCATGTCGGCGATTACTTCATCACAGGGCATTCCACTGTTGCATCCTCTCCCCCTTGCATTCCAGAAGAATGCTGAGAATGCTCCGAAGAAGACAACCCCTGTTTTCACAAAACCAACTGTAGTTTCTTCCCCTACACTTACTAACAGTGATCTTTATGCTTTGATTTTGTAGATGAGAGGATACATGCAATAACAGGACGAAACTAATGGCAGGATCCTTCGTGAAATTGATAAAATCAAGAAATTGATAAAATCAGCAGAGGATCACTCCCAATTGATGCCCAGGTCATTGGATTTTACTACTCCATCATCAAAAATCCAGTTTTCCAAAGGATCTAGTGTCCAGATTCAAGGATCCTCTATCCTTCGGCTAGGATCATAGGAGTCAGCGCAGCCTCAAGGATCCTACTTCCAGCCTCAAGGATCCTCTTTTCAGCCTCAAGGATCCTCATCTCAGCATCAAGGATCCTTCTCAAGTTCAGGAGGATACATGGGGACTCTATCGGCTCAAGGATCCTATCTTCAGCATCTAGGATCCTCTTCACAGGTTCAAGGATCCTCATCGCAGGTTCACGGATCCATGGAGTATCCTCCAAGACCTTTAGCTCCGATGCATACTGGATCCAACATCTTTCAGGATCAAGGATCCTTAAGGAGTCAACAACCCAGAAGCTCAGAGATTCATTTAGGAGACTTCATACCTATGCAAACCATTGCTTCTTCTGGTCCCTCAATCATGCCAGAATCACATCAATATGGATTCACATCATCAATATGGATTCACATCAGGAATCCCAACCTTAAATCCATTAGGAGGTAACACTTTAAATACTTCTTATAATGCTAACCATGGCTTTGTGCAGGAGACAGGAATCAATCAGGCCATGGCTAGGGAGTTGCAAAAACTCAAGGATATGATATCCAGTGTCCCGGGAGTGGTTAAACCCATTCCTGAGATCCCGGATGGGAGTCACAGAGTGTCATGCTTTGCACCACCTATATGTGAAGCAGAGATACCAAAGAGATTTCAAATACCAACCATGAAGCTATATGATGGCTCGACGGATCCAGAAGAACATGTAGCTCAATACAGAGAAAGAATGGAGATCAATCCCATTCCTGAGAGGTTAAAAGAAGCATGTCTATGCAAGAGTTTTGGATCCACGCTGACATGATCAACTCTTAAATGGCTGCTAAGTCTTCCTCCTTACTCTATTACTTCATTTGCTAATCTAGTTAATTTGTTTAATAGCCAATTCTCACGCAGTAGAAGATTTGAACGATTAACTTGTGACTTATATAGGATCACCCAAGGTCATAATGAATCACTAAGGGATTATATAACTAAATTTAGTAGAGAATCCTTAGAAATCCCTAACTTAGATATTGCTACAGCTGTAGAGGCTTTTAAAATGGGTTTACTTAAGGATTCTCAGTTCTATGATGATCTTGTTATGACGCCTTGCAGGAATCTAGATGAGGTAAGGAACAGGTCCCTTAGGTTCATCCGTTTAGAGGATGAAAAAAGGATCCAGGAGAGGTTGTCAGGATCCTCAAAGCAAGACAAACAAGGATCCTATTTCAAGAATAACTGATCCAAGCAATACTCCAAGCATGACAACCAGAATGTGCATGCTGTGGAACAAGCGAAAGATGATGAGAATTATCCTCCTATTTCTGAATATTGTTTTTCTGCTGATAATAGTGAACTAATCCTTGCTATGCAGAATTTAGGTGACAAGGCTAGGTGGCCAAGGAAGAATGACAAACCGCCTGCTACCAAAGACAAATCGAAATGGTATGCTTACCATGAGGATTTTGGCCATCTCACAGATGAATGCATAGCACTCAGGAAAGAGATTGGTTATCTTTTAAGCAAAGGATACTTGAAGGAACTATTCAGAAGAAAGAAATTGAGGATCCAGGATTCTGAGAAAGTTCTTGAAAAAGCTCCTCCTCCACCAGCTGATGCTCAAATCATCCATTTCATCTCTGGAGGTTCTCAGCAGCTAAAAGACATGCAAAAGAAACAAAGATGGAGAATGGGGAGAGACCTATTCGAACTTCCATTCTTACCCAGGAAAAAGTCATATCCTTTGATGAGGATGATCGTGTGGACATACAGGATCCTCATCATGATGGTTTGGTTTTTACATTATTTATATCTAACCATTTTGTTTGCAGGATTCTCATTGATGGGTGAAGCTCAGTGAACATAATCCAGTTGGATGTCCTCAAAAGAATGAACATCCTTGAATCTGATATTCTCCCAAGATCATCTGTCCTTGTGGGATTCAGTAGAGAGACAAAGATTACATTGGGGGACATCAAACTTCCTATTTATATAGAGGGAGTGAATTCTATTAAAAAATTCTATGTTATTGATTGCTTATCTTGCTGTAATGTTATCCTTGGCAGGCCATGGATACACGATATGAAGGCAGTCCGCTCAACATATCATCAATGTGTCAAGCTCCCAACTCTATGGGGTGTGGTGAAGACAGAGATGATCGGCAGGAGGCAAAGAACTCTTAAAATTCTTCAATGAAACCAGCCTCCAAGGAGCAAGACGTCATGGAGTCAAGAGAGCAAGACGTCAAGGATATTCTGCTGAACGTAGAGGATCCTGAATCCAAAATTTTTATAGGATCCGGGATCCTAGACAGTATTGAGCAGGATTTAGTATCCTTCTTGAAAAGAAGAAAATCTACCTTTGCTTGGAAACATGAAGACATGACAGGTATATCTAAGGATGTTATTACTCACAAACTTGGTATTGACAGGTCTTTCAAGTCAATACACCAAAAAAGGAGAAATTCGCACCCGAAAGAAATGTCATTACCCAAGAAGAGGTAGACAAATTGCTCAAGGCAGGTAAGACGTATTGAGGAAGAATAAGAAGTTTGAGTGGACTGATAAGCATGAAGCTGCACTCAAGGCTCTTAAGGATTATCTATCCTCAGCACCAGCCCTGATGGAACCAGAAAATGGAGAATCATTATCCTTATACTTAGTTGTTTCAGCTAAAGCAGTAAGTGCGATCCTAGTTAAGGATCATGAAGGCTCTCAACATCCGGTATACTATGTAAGTAAAATTCTACTTGATGCTGAGGCCAGGTATTCTCATTTAGAGAAATTAATTCTTGATTTAATTATGGCTTCCGCTAAACATAGACATTATTTCGAAACTCACACCGTTATTGTGAAAACTAACCTTCCTATCAAGAATGTTCTTAGGAAACTTCAAATGCTAGGTAGAATGGCAAAGTGGGCAATCAAGCTTATTGCATATGACATTAAGTATGAACCCAGGACTACCATCAAGTCCCAAGCTTTAGCTGAGTTTGTGGCTGATTTCAGTAGTGATCTACAAAGGGAAGCTGAATTAGAAGTTCAACAACTTGAGAAGACCAAGGATCCTTGGACACTCTTCATGGATGGAGCTTCAAATGTTAAAGGAACTAGACAAAGCACACTACTAAAATCGCCACAGGGGGACATTATACCCCAATCCATTGCATGTGAATTCCAAACCACTAATAATGAGGCAGAGTTTGAGGCCTTGATAGAAGGTTTGCAACTAGCTAAGAATATGAGGATCAGATTCTTTTGCTTTTTTCAGTCTATCACAGGTACCCAGGGAAGAAAATTCAGAAGCTGATGCTCTAGCTAATCTTGGATCATCACTGAAGATTCCAGAGCATGTGAAAATACTCATCATCCATGTTTTAACTCCTGCAATTGAGGATCACGTAGCCATGAAGATAGTGGAAGATTCTGCAATCATACCTAGTGATGATGCACAGTCACATTCAGGATCCTGGATCCTTCCAGTCATGAGATATATACAACATGGAGAAATTCCTACAAGAGAAAATCCCAGAGCTTTCAAAGTCAAGGTATCTCAATTTACAATATTAAATAACATGTTATATAAACGATCTCTTGCAAGTCCATATTTAAGGTGCATCGAGGATCCAGAAATCCAAGAAGTCCTTAAGGATTTCCATGAAGGAGATTATGGAAATCACACTGGGGGCAGAGCACTATTTTCAAGGATCCTCAGAACAGGATCCTATTGGTATATGACGAAGAAGTATGCTGTAGAATATGCACAAAGATGTGATGCTCATCAAAGGCACAGAAACATTCTGCATCACCCAGTAGAGCCTTTGCATCCTATATCCTCTTCTTGGCCATTCATGAGATGGGGAATAGATGTAGTTATCAAACTTCCAAAGGCACCAGGAGGGAAAGAGTTTATGCTAGCCATGATAAACTACTTCTCTAAATGGATAGAAGTAGAAGCTTTTGCTCAAAGTCAGAGAAAAGGAAGTTATATCCTTCATTAAGCGAAACATTACTACTAGATTTGGAATACCTTCTGAAATTATTTGTGATAATGGATCCCAATTTATTGGGAGTAGAACTACTAACTTTTGTGACAGATGGCCAGTTATCAACAAAGAATGGCTGGAGCGTATAACAAAAATGTCAGGATCAGAAGATTTCAAATTGGTGATTTTGTGCTAAGGAAAGCATTCCAGAACACTATGAATCCGGATGATGGCAAATTGGCACCAAAACGGGAAGCCTAATTGAAGCTGAAGCAGGAAAGGGGGCATATCGTTTGTTAACAATGGATGGCGATCTCCTACCAAGAGCTTGGAATGCTGTTCATCTCAATAAATACTTTAAGTAAGAAGGATCAGGGATCCTCAGCGATACCAGTATTCTGATTAAGGATCCAGGATCCTCAAAGGATATATGATTCTATATTTGGTAACACATTACTTTCATTTTCATTCATTTTATACTTATTACTTATCATAAGTCAAAGATGTTAAACATTTAACATCTATTTTCATAAAGTTTAAGCTTTTGCAGAGTTGTTATCATTTTACAGAAGATCAAAGTGGTTGGCCAACTCTCCAAAGTTTATGGGCTTGTCCCCAGTTATTTGGGCTTGTCCCCAGCTTTTTGGGCTTGTCCCTAGTTATTTGGGCTTGTCCCCAGTTTTTGGGCCTGTCCCCAGTAGCGCACGATGATCCTGGTGCAGTTCAAGGCAGTGGGACCAATACCCACTTTAGGGGCTGACAATTTCATTGTACTGGCTGTATTCATGATCCTACGTATAATGGTAGACGTACCATACATCCATTCCTAAGGTTTCTAATGGCTCACGTTTGGATAGTCGCCAGTTTGGGCCATACTCTAGTTTACACAAGTTTATTTGGGTTTGACCCCAGTTTACACCCGTTTATTTGGGCTTGTCCCCAGTTTGTTGGGCTTGTCCCCAGTTTATTTGGGCTTATCCCCAGTTTGTTGGGCTTGTCCCCAGTTTATTTGGGCTTGTCCCTAGTTTGTTGGGCTTGTCCCCAGTTTGTTGGGCTGGTCCCCAATTTATTTGGGCTTGTCCCCAGTTATTATGGGTTCATTCCCAATTATTTGGCTTGGTCCCAAGTTTGTTTTTCTTACAGGATCTTGGAGCTTTAAAGTTATACAAGTTCTGACAATAAGGATCCTGGATCCTCGAAACTTTACTTTTCACAGTTTGTATTAATTTACAAGGATATAGAATCCTAACTTGAATTTTCTGGTATGTTATATTCTAACTTTTCAAAGCTGCAAGTTGTCTCTTATCCTTTTTGGTTAAGGATCATCCACATTTGTATGAACACTTCAAGTTTTCTGTAAAAAGTTTAACATTATCATCAGATTTCCAATAACTTTTCAGTTGTTTGGCGATGATATCTTTGAAAATAGAAAGCATACATGAAAAATAAAGAGGAAAGAAACAACAAATGTAGCCAAAAAAGTTTAATGTTATTACCCATTCATTATGTATCAAAATCATCTGGCCTGGAATTCACCAGCAAAACCGTGGACCATCCACCCAGGCCGGACAAGGCTATCTAACAGTTAAAGTGTCTATGCAGAAATTAAAGTGCAGGAAGGTTAATAGCGAACGGTGTAGAAGGATTCATTCTCCACAAATAGAAGGATCTTCTGATCTGTAAAGGCACTTGAGGAGTTATCTCTAACTCTATATTTTGCAATGATGATTATAGCAGGTCTTATCAGTGACGACAAGCAGTGTAACGACTAGATACCAGCAGCAACGGCTATTCCACTTTTAACGGAAATATGACAGCTGTTAATCCTTATCACAACTGCCATATTGGGGGTAATTGTTAGGGCATGGATTTTATGCTAAGGATCATCTATCCTGAGACTGGGCATGGATCACGGATCCTTAACGGATTATGCAGGGAGTCTGAGGATCCCGAGTCTGAGGATCCAGGATCCTTAACAGAACTTATAATTTCTAACAATTGTCACGTTTTTAATATTTATACGCAGATAGTGAACTTAGTGGACTAAATCTCAGCTAGAATCTCGGGAATATTCGTTCAATATGCCCCACATGTGGGATTTTCACAACGGTTATGGGAAATGAACGTGGGAGCTTCCTTATTTTTCGCAAAGTTAGTTGTTAGCAGTTTTTCCTATTATTTTAGGCGATATTGAGCTGGTAGAACACATAAGTTTCTACACAACACCTCTGCTACTCGCTCTCAAACACACACACACACTAGAATTCATTGTAACAAGCTCAATATCTTCCAAAGTTGTAATCTTTTTATGCAATATAGTCGGTGATCAGTAGTTTCCATCACCCGTGGTTTTTTATGCTGGAGATCTTCTAAAGATCAAGGGCTTTTTCCTCGTATAAATCTCGGTGTTCATCGTTGATTTTTCGTTCATACATTTGTTCATTGATTCAAGCATCATACCTCACAAATTAAGATTTCGTTGCATTATCCTAGTCTGATTTTTGACCAAAACACCCATAAACTGGGGACAAGCCCAAATAATGGGGACAAGCCCATATAACTTTGGAAACTTCTGTGGCTACTTAATCCTTTTTTAAGGATATGCCAATCTTCTGCAAAACTCAGAGTTAAGTGAAGGAAGGATAAAGGATGCAGGATCCTTCTCCTTGTATATAAGATAATTAAAGAATTAAATAGATTGGAATTAGATCATTACCAGAATGAGGATCATCTATCCTCTGAGGATCCTTTCTGGACATCGGACACAGAGATAGTTGAGGATCCTGAATCCTTATTACATGAAGTATCTTTTTAAGTGGATAACATTCCAAGCTCTTGGTAGCAAATCTCCTTCCATTGTTAATAATCGATATGCCCCCTTTCCTGCCTCAGCTTCAATAAGGTAGGGACCTTCCCACTTTGGTGCTAACTTGCCATCAGCAGGATTGGTGGTATTTTGGAATGCTTTCCTTAACACCATACCACCGACTTGAAACTTCCTGATCCTGACATTCTTGTTATAAGCTCCAGCCATCCTTTGTTGATAACTAGCCATTCTTATCCTTGCCAAATCCCTGAGTTCTTCTATGGTATCCAAGTCTTGAACCAAGTTTTTAGCATTTCCTTCAGGATCACGGATGCTTGTTCTTGCAGTAGGAATCACCATCTCTGTAGGGATCACTGATTCTGCCCCAAACACTAAAGAAAATGGAGTCTGGCCAGTAGCATTCTTAGGGGTTGTCCTATCAGCCCATAACACATAAGGTAGTTCTTATGCTCATTTTCCTTTCTTGGATCCAAGCTTCTTTTTCAAGTTATTGATGATGATCTTGTTGGATGATTCTGCCTGACCATTGGCTTGTGGGTGGACTGGTGTTGATGTTATCATCTTAATCCCCCAGCTGTCACAAAAGTTAGTAGTTCTACTCCCGATAAATTGGGATCCATTATCACAAACAATTTCAGAAGGGATACTAAATCTGGTAATAATATTTCTCTTAATAAAGGATATCACTTCTTTTTCTCTGACTTGAGCAAAAGCTTCAGCTTCTATCCACTTGGAGAAGTAATCAGTCATAGCAAGCATGAACACTTTTTCACCAGATGCCTTGGGAAGTTTGCCAACTATATCCATTCCCCATCTCATCAATGGCCAAGAAGAGGATATAGGATGCAGGAGTTCTGCTGGTTGGTGAAGGATATTACTATGTCTCTGACAAGGATCACACTTCTTGGCATAATCCAGAACATCCATCTTCATAGTAGGCCAATAGTATCCTGTCATAAGGATCCTTGAGAACAAAGCCTTGCCCCCAGTGTGGTTTCCACAATCTCCTTCATGAAAATCCTTTAGGACTTCTTGAATTTCAGGATCCTCTATGCATCTTAGATATGGACCTGCAAAGGATCGTTTATATAACATGTTATTTAATATTGTAAATTGAGATACCTTGATTTTGAAAGCCCTGGGGTTTTCTCCTGTAGGAATCTCTCCATGTTGTATATATCTCATGATTGGAAGGATCCATGATCCTGAATGAGACTGTGCACCATCACTAGGAACCATTGCAGAATCCTGGTCTATTTCCATAGTTATGTGATCCTCAATAGCAGGAGCCAAAATATGAATGATAGGGATCTTGATATCCTCTGGAATTTTCAAGGATGATCCTAGGTTGGCCAATGCATCAGCTTCTGCATTTTCTTCTCTGGGTACCTGTGTCAAACTAAAGGAAACAAAAGAGAGTGCCAATTCTTTGACTATCTCTAAATATTTGATTAGCTTTTCACCTTTAACAGCATAGGATCCATTAAAGTGATTAGTAATTAACAATGAATCTACATGTACCTCAAGATACCTGATCCTCATATGCTTGGAAATTTGCAAACCAGCTATCAAGGCTTCATATTCAACCTCATTGTTAGTAGTTTGAAACTCACAAGCTATTGAGTGGGGTATTATGTCCCCCTGTGGCGATTTTAGTAGTATTCCAAGTCCTGTTCCTTTGACATTAGAGGCTCCATCAGTTAAGAGTATCCAAGGATCCTTAGTCTCTTCAAGCTCCTGAACTTCTAACTCAGCTTCTCTTTGTAAGTCACTACTAAAATCTGCCACAAAGTCAGCTAAGGCTTGGGATTTAATGGCAGTCCTTGGTTCATATCTTATATCATAAGCACTAAGCTTCACTGCCCATTTAGCCATCCTCCCTGACATTTAAGGTTTCCTGAGAACATTCTTAATTGGAAAGTTAGTCTTAACAATAATGACATGAGTTTCAAAATAATGTCTTAGTTTAGTGGATGCCATAATCAAAGCAAGGATAAGTTTTTCTAAATGTGAATACCTGGATTCAGCTTCAAGCAAACTCTTACTTACATAATAAACAGGATGTTGTGTACCTTCGTGATCCTTAACAAGGACTGCACTTACTGCTTTAGAGGATACCGCTAGATATAAGGATAATATATCCCCTTTTTCTGGTTTCATCAAGGCAGGAGCTGAGGATAGGTAATCCTTAAGGGCTTTGAGAGCATTTTCATGCTTTTCAGTCCACTCAAATTTCTTGTTCTTTCTCAAAATGTCATAGAATTCCTTGCACTTTTCTGATGACTTTGATATGAACCTATTCAAGGCTGCGATCCTCCCTGTCAACCTTTGCACATCCTTGGCATTGGCAGGAGATTTGATATTCACAATTGCCTTAATTTGCTTTGGACTTGCTTCAATGCCTCTTTTTGTTACCATGTAGCCTAGGAACTTCCCTGCTTTAACACCAAAGTGACACTTTGAAGGATTCAATTTCATGTTAAATTTATCAAGGATATCGAATGCTTCCTCCAGGTCTCTAAGGTGATCCTCAGCTTTCTTGGACTTAACCACCATATCATCTATATAGACTTCCATAGTGTGTCCTATTTGTTCCTTAAACATCATATTGACTAGCCTTTGATAAGTAGCACCTGCATTCCTTAGTCCAAATGGCATAGCAATATAACAATAAATACCAGTTGGGGTCATAAAGGTTGTATCCTCTTGGTCAGATGGTTCCATCTGAATTTGTTGAAATCCAGATGAAGCATCCATAAAAGTCAACAACTCATGACCCGCGGTAGCATCCACCATGGAGTCAATGTGGGGTAATGGGAAAGGATCCTTGGGACATGCCTTGTTTAAATCAGTAAATTCGACACATACCCTCCACTTTCCATTTTTCTTTTGAACAACAACCACATTGGCTAACCACCTTGGATACTTGACCTCTCTTATCATACCTGTCCGGAGTAGTTTATCTACCTCCTCCTGGATAATAGCATTTCTCTCAGGTGCAAACTTCCTCCTCTTCTGATGTATGGGTTTGAATGACCTGTCAATGCCAAGTTTATGAGTAATTACATCTTTAGAGATACCTGTCATTTCTTCATTCTTCCAGGCAAAGGTAGTTTTTCTCCACTTAAGGAAGGATACCAAATCCTGTTCGATATTGCTGAGGATCCCTGATCCTATGAAGATTTTGGATTCAGGATCATGAGGATCCATAAGGATATCTTTCACATCCTGTTCTCTTGCCTCCAAGACGTCTCTTGGAGGATACTTTAGTTGCTATTGCTCCCTTGGTCTTGAGGCTGGCTTCATTGATGAGGTATAGCAATTCTTTGCTTCTTGTTGGTCACTTTCAATCTTTATCACCCCCCATGGACTAGGAAGCTTCACACATTGATGTTATGTAGATGCAACTGCCTTCATGTCATGTATCCATGGCCTGCCAAGGATAACATTGCAACAGGACAAGCAATCTATAACACAAATTTTTTTATAAGAATGAAGTCCTTTAATGTAGATGGGAAGTTTAATGTCCCCTAATGTATTCTTGGTTTCTCCGCTGAATCCCACAAGAACTGAGGATCTTGGGACAATATCCGATTCAGGGATGTTCATTTTCATGAGGACATCAAGCTGAATGATGTTTACAGAGCTTCCTCCATCTATCAAGATCATGTGAACAAAATGGTTAGATATAAATAAGGTAATAACAAGACCATCATGATGAGGATCCTGGACATCAACACGATCATCCTCCTCAAAAGTTATAAATTTTTCCTGTGTTACAGTAGAGGTTCGGATGGGTCTATCCCCATTATCCATCTTGGTTTCCTTGGCATATCTCTTGGCTGCTGAAAAGGAAGTACCAAAAATGTCTGATCCACCAGATATGAAGTTTATAACTTGTGCATCTGCCAGAGGAGCAGGAGCTCTTTCTGGAACCTTTTCAGGATCCTGGATCCTTGACTTCTTTCTTCCCAAAAGCTCCTTCAAGTGCCCCTTGCTTAACAAGTAACCAATCTCTTTTCTCAGTGCAATACATTCTTCAGTGATATGTCCGAAATCCTCATGATATGCACACCATTTGGATTTATCTTTTGTTGCAGCTGGCTTATCACTTTTTCTGGGCCATCTTGCTTTGTCACCTAGGTTCTGCATTGCAAGGATTAGTTCATTGTTATCAACAGAAAAAAAATATTCAGAAATGGTAGGATAATCCTCATCATCCTCTTCCTGTTCTATTGCATGCACGTTCTGGTTGTCAGACTTGTTGTAAGACTTGGACTTGTTGTTCCTGAAGTAGGATCCTTGCTTTTCCTGCTTCTAGGATCCTACCAGTCTTTCCTGGATCCTTTTATCATCCTCTAATCGGATGAATCTAAGGGCCCTGGTTCTTACATCATCAAGATTCCTGCAAGGGGTCATGACAAGATGATCATAGAATAATGAATCCCTAAGTAAACCCATTTTGAAGGCTTATACAGCCATGGCAATATCCAAATTAGGGATATTTAAGGATTCTTTACTAAACTTAGTGATATAATCTCTAAGTGATTCATTTTGACCTTGTGTTACCCTGTATAGGTCACTAGTTAAACGTTCAAATTTTCTACTACATGAGAATTGGCTATTAAACAGATTAACTAAATTAGCAAATGAAGTAATAGAGTAAGGGGGAAGACTTAGCAGCCATTTAAGAGCTGATCCTGTTAATGTGGATCCGAAACCCTTGCATAGACATGCTTCTTTTAACCTCTCCGGGATGGGATTGGTCTCCATCCTTTCTCTGTATTGAGCTACATGTTCTTCTGGATCCGTTGATCCGTCATATAGCTTCATGGTTGGTATTTGAAACCTCTTTGGGATTTCTGCATCACAAATGGGTGGTGCAAAGCGAGATATCCTGTGGCTTCCATCTGCAATTTCAGGAATGGGCTTAACCACTCCTGGAACGCTAGATATCATATCCTTCAGTTTCTATAATTCCCTAGCCATAACTTGATTGATACCTGTATCCTGCATAAAGCCATGGTTAGTGTTATAAGAATTATTCAAAGTGTTACCTCCCGAAGGATTCAAGTTTGGAATTCCAGATGTGAATCCGTACTGACGAGATTCTGGTATGACTGAAAGACCTGAAGAAGCAATGGTCTGCATTGGAATGAAGTCTCCTTGATGAACATCTGTACTTCCGGGTTGCACATTCCTAAAGAATCCTTGATCCTGAAAGATGTTGGATCCTTGATGTGCTGTGACTGGGGGTCTTGGAGGATAATCCATGGATCCATAAACCTGAGATGAGGATCCTTGAACCTGAAAGGAGGATCCTTGAACCTGAGAGGATCCTGGAACCTGAGAGGATCCTTGAACCTAAGAGCATCCTTGAACCTGAGAGGATCCCTGAACCTAAGAGGATCCCTGATGCTGGAAGAAGGATCCTGAAGGTTGAAAGTAGGATCCTAGAGCTTGAGTCATTGCCGATGATCCAGAGCGCATTCCTGTTGATCCACCCCGGTATTGGATATCTGGAGCTGCAGATTGCTGGGCAGTTATGACCGGAGTGTCGAAGTTCAACGACCTCGGCATCAGAGGAGAGTGATCCTCCACTGATTTCTTCTGTTTCTTGATGTCACCAATCTCTCGGAGGATCCTTTCGTTGGTTTTATCCTAGTCTTGTATGTGATCCCTAATCTGCAAAATCAAAGTAAAAAGATCACTGTTAGTAGGGCTAGAAGAAACAACAGAAGTTGGTGGTTTTGAGAAAACGGGGGTCGGTTTCTTCGCAGGATTCTCAGCATTCTTCTGAGATCCAAAAGGTGGTGGAGGCAAAGGTGGAATGCCCTGTGAAGAAGTGATTGCTGGGATGGAACTTGAAGTGTTCTTTGCTGAAGAAGCCATCCGGTTGAACCGAAATGATCACAATGACTATAATTTTTCAGAAATGAAGCACCAATTGCCCCATGGTGGGCGCCAAACTGTTTTGGTCAAAAACAGACTAGGATAATGCAACCAAATCTTCTTTTGTGAGGTGTGATGCTTGAATTGAATAGTGAATGTATGAACAAACTTCAAATGAAATGAACAAATGACACAATGATTTATACGAGGAAAAAGCCCTTGATCAAGGATGATCTCCGGTATAAAAAACCTCGGGTGATGAAAACTACCGATCACCAACTATAATTAAACAAATGATGAATACAACTCGGGATGATAACAAGCTTGTTACAAGGATCACTAGAGTGTAATGTCTATGTAATCGCCAATGAACTGTTGAGAGCTTGTGAGAGAGTGTGTGTGTTTGCTAACTTGTTCTAATTCAAGCTGTTATCCCCTTTTAAAAATAGAAAATAAACTAAATAACTAACTATCCGCTAAATGCGCAAGCTACCCACGACTTCTAAAACGGTCACCAAGCTATGCATGTGCGGAATATTGAGAGCATATTCCCCAAGAATATCGGCAAGACCAAGTCCAATGCGTATACTCCTGCAAAACAAGCTCACATACAATGAAGACAACCGTTAGTGTTAGGATAACAATGAGGATCCTGGATCCTGATCCTGCAATGTCTTCTGAGGATCCTTAATTCAAACAGAATTGAGGATCCGTGATCCTGGCAGTATTTGAGGATCCGTGATCCTTAGGTTTAGAAAATCTATCCCTAACAAATATTATATTGGGTAGGCCGTGGATCCATGATATGAAAGCTGTGCCATCAACCTATCATCAATGCATCAAGATCCCTACCCCTTGTGGAGTAGTCAAGGTGGAAAGTGATCAGCATGAAGCGAAGGAGTGTTATTCTTCTTCGATGAAATCCTCGACAAAGCCCAATGCAGCATAGCAATTAAAGATGTGAGCCCATGATATCGTGGAGGCTTCAGAGCAGGATGTAAAGAAAATTATCCTGGATCAGGATAATCCAGATATCTCGGTGCTCGTAGGAACCAATATCCCTGAGGATATTGAGAATCAATTAACTAACTTTTTGAAATGCAGGATGTCAACATTCGCATGGAAACATGAGGATATGAAAGGTATTTCTAAGGATATTATAACTCACAAGCTCGGAATTGATAGGTCTTTCAAGCCTGTCCAACAGAAACGAAGGAAGTTTGCTCCAGAACGGAACACTATCATTCAGGAAGAAGTTGAAAGATTATTAAAGAGCAAGATGATTAGGGAAGTGAAATTTCCCAAATGGCTAGAAAATGTAGTTGTGGTGCAAAATAAAAATGGGAAATGGAGAGTTTGTGTAGATTACACGGACTTGAACAAAGCTTGTCCCAAAGACCCATTTCCTCTTCCTCATATTGATTCAATGGTGGATGCTACTACCGGCCACGAGATGTTAACCTTCATGGATGCCTCCTCAGGATTCCAGCAGATCCAAATGGAACCCTCGGATCAGGAGGATACTGCTTTCATGACACCGACAGGTATTTATTGTTATACTACTATGCCTTTTGGTTTAAAAAATGCAGGTGCAACATACCAAAGATTGGTGAACATGATGTTCAAAGACAAGCTGGGGGACACCATGGAGGTATACATCGATGATATGGTGGTAAAATCTAAGAAGGCTGAGGATCATCTCCGGGATATTGAAGAAGCATTCGGTATCCTGGACCAGTACAATATGAAGCTGAATCCTGCCAAATGCCATTTCGGAGTGGGGGCAGAAAAGTTTTTGGGATACATGGTGACTAAAAGGAGGATCGAAGCAAGCCCAGAACAAATTAAAGCTATTTTGGATATCAAGTCACCTTCAAACATGAAAGATGTACAAAGATTAATAGGGCGAGTAGCAGCATTAAACAGGATTATATCAAGATCCTCGAAAAAATGCAAGGAATTCTACGATATCCTAAAGAAGAATAAGAAATTCGAGTGGAGAGAGAAGCATGAAGCAGCCTTGCAGGAACTAAAGCAGTATCTCTCGACTGCACCCCTATTGATGAAGCCCGAGGATGGTGAACCATTATCCCTATATCTTTCAGTATCAGGAAATGCGGTAAGCGCTGTCTTGGTAAAGGATCACGAAGGTCAGCAATATCCTGTCTATTATGTTAGGAAAAGTTTATTAGATGCTGAAACTAGATATTCTCATTTAGAAAAATTGATATTGGCCTTAGTTATGGCGTCGACAAAGCTTAGACATTATTTTGAGACACATAGGATTCATGTTAAAACTAATTGTTTTGGTCAAAAATCAGACTGGGATAATGCAACCAAATCTTATTTTGTGAGGTGTGATGCTTGATTTGAATAGAAAATGTATGAACAAACTTTGAATGAAATGAACAAGTGACACAATGATTTATACGAGGAAAAAGGCCTTGATCAAGAGTTGATCTCTGGCATAAAAAACCTCGGGTGATGGAAACTACCGATCACCAAGTATAATTAAACAAGTAAAAGTTACAAATCAGGATGATAACAAGTTTGTTACAAGGATCACTAGTGTGCAATATGTGTGTGTAATCGCCAAAATGTTGCAGAGAGCTTTTGAGAGTGTGTGAGCTAATTGTTCTCACTGTCAAGACTTGTTATCCCCTTTAAAAGTAGAAATAAGTTAAGTAACAAACAACCCGCAAATTGTGCAAGCTACCCACGACTTCCATAACGGTCATTCTAGCTATGCACGTGCAGAATATTAAAGCATATTCCCCAGGAATATCATCAAGACCAAGTCCCACTCTTTCATTCCTGCAAAACAAGTTTAAATATAAAGGAAACAACCGTTATCGTTAGGATAACAATGAGGATCCTGGATCCTTAAATCAGCAACGTCTTCTGAGGATCCTTAATTCAAACAGAATTGAGGATCCGTGATCCTGGCTGCACTAGTGGATCCGTGATCCTTAGGCTTAGAAAATCCATCCATAACAATTGCCCCCAAAATATGAGGAATAAAATATAACTTAATGAGTCATATTTTTTTATCTTATCTCGAACCAACTGGCCAACGGAAACATAGCCGTTAAAATCGAACTAGCCGTTACAGATCATACGTCAGCGACATGACAACCTGCAAAATCATCATTATAAATTCGAAATTAGAGATAACGATTGAGAGGCATTTAAATTCGTGCATTACTTCCCTTTAAATCCTCATTCAGAAATTGATCAGGTATCTCTTCCTCCTTCTCTCTTCATTTACTTATTCTGACTTTCTTTTCTCTTAATATCCATGGCGAAAATGGTTATTCGATCCTCACCGGCGAAGGATCCAAAGAAGGATAGTCCCTTGAAAATCCAAGGCATTATCCAAAATCCTTCATCGGAACTCTGCCGCTTTACCGATCCAGAAATTGACCAGATTCGCCATTTCTTCCCGGCGGATACCATCTTCAAACCTTTCGACCCTTCTGCGAAAAGTGATTCTGTCTCCGACACCTGGATTGCTTTTCCGGCCACCCCATTCTTGATAGGATTCTCCTATCCTTTCCCTGCCTTCACTCAATCTTTCTTTGCACTCACCGGCATGTGCTATATCCAGGCCATGCTGATGATTTGGAGGGTCTTGTACACCTTAGAGAATATCATCGAGCAAGAGGGTATAGAGATAGGAATGTCTGAGTTGGCCGAGTTGTATAATCTTGTCAGCCATGGTTCACACTGTTTCTTGTTTAAGCACAAACCTGGTGATCCTCACCCAATCCTCAAGACCACAAAAAACGATACCCACTGGAAAAACCGATTATTCTTTCTTAGGAGGGATTCTATCCCAGACGGGAAAGATCTCCCCAAGAAATGGGCCACCCATGGTAGGATATAGGATCCTTATAGAAGGATCATAGGATGACTCTGTTTCCATTCAGGATAACTGATCCTTATCTGTTTATGTTGTGTAGCTATTTCAGTTTCTCATCTCATAGAGTCCCTTGCAACAAAGGAAAGAATCGCTGCCTTTTGGAACCTTGATCTTGCTGTTAGAACATTCCAGGCCAAAACAAAAGATTCACAAGAAGCATCCTCTGGTTCAGTCACCATGTCAAGTAAGTATTCACATTTATGTATGATTAAATATTTAAATAAATGTAGAATAAGGATACTTATCTGTTGTTTATCATTTGTAGGTGCTGGAAAATCTTCAAAATCAGCTACTCGGTTCAGCGTCAGTGACCTTGATGCATACGTTCCCCTCAAGTCTGCCAAGAAACAAGCTGCTTCTAGTCCCAGCATCCCAAATCCTAGGGGTGCCAGCACTAAGGGCAAGGGTGGCAAAAAGAGGAAAACTGCTGACACCCTTGAAGGTCTGCCCCTCATCCAGCATCAGTTTAAGGAATATGTCTTTGAGGTAAGGATCCCTGATCCTTAAGTCTGTTCTACCCATATTGAGGATAACGGATCCTGACGTGTGTCATTCTTTTGTAGAAATTTACTGAGATCCATATGCTTATGGATTCCTATACTGAAGAGGCTGAGCAAAAGCAGCTGGACTTCCAAAATCTATTCCTGGCTAAGGATCAAACCATCTCTTCCCTCGAGAAGGAGCTCAACTTTGCGAAAAAGCAGTTGGTCTTGGCCCACATCACAGCTGATCAGGAGAAGGCTGAAGTGATGGAGGGTGCTAAGCTTTCTGCCATAATTTCCATGCTCAAGATTAAACTGCAGATGGCAAAAGAAGCTGAGGATCCTAACTTTGACAGGACTGCCTGGGACTGAGAGGGCTGGAAGAAGAGGCTTGAAGAGCTGGATGATGAGGAGGAGACTAAAGAGTCCTGATGATTAAAGCCAGTGGCAGCGGGGTGAAGGATCAAGCTGAGGATGCAGCGGCTGGTGGTGATGCAACGAAGGTGTAGGCTGCAACAATGGGCGATGATGGAAATTTCTAGACGTGGCCGGAGCCAATTTTTTATGGTTTGGTAATTTTTTGAATGTTGATGTTTTTATAACAATGGTTGGTTTGTAATGGTGAACAATAGTATCCAGGTTTAAGGATCACTGATCCTTCAAACAATAGGTAGGATTACAAATGGTGGAGGGATCCTTTGTTTGGGGGATGAAGCCATTGTGATCCTGCCGTCTTTCTTTTCTTCCACTTTATGAACTGTTAACTGATAGGGCATGGATTTTGTGCTAAGGATCATCTATCCTGAGACTAGGCATGGATCACGGATCCTTAATGGATGATGCAGGGAGTCTGAGGATCCAGAGTCTGAGGATCACAGGATCCTTAACAGAACTTATGATTTCTAACAATTGTCACGTTTTTAATGTTTAAATGCAGATAATGGACGTAGTGGACTACTTCTTTGCTGGAATCTCGTGGAATATGCTTCATAGGCACGTGCTTAATGAAGAAATAACCGTTAGTGGTGATCATGGGTAACTTCCACCTTTTTCGGAAAGTTAGTTAGTTGATTTTTTCTTATCTTTTAAGGGGAAAACGAGCTCATTTGAGGCATAAGTCGAACATACCACACAAAGAACACACAACACTCGAATTCTCTGCAAACACTTAGCAAAAACACACACTTACACTAGCAATTCATTGTATTGAGCTTGTTTTCTTCCGAAGTTGTACAAGGATCATTATTGTTTTTTGCAATATAGTTGGTGATCGGTAGTTTCCATCACTCGAGGTTTTTTATGCCGGAGATCATCTCTTGATCAAGGGCTTTTTCCTCGTATAAATCTCGGTGTTCATCGTTGATTTCATATACTTGTCGTTCATACAATTAACCAAGCATCATACCTCACAAAATCAGATTTGGTTGCATTATCCTTGTGTGATTTTTGACCAAAACAGTTTGGCGCCCACCGTGGGGCCATTGGTGCTTCATTTCTGAGAAATTTTGTTCATTTCGGTCATTTCGGTTCATCACCTTCAACCACATGGCTTCTCAGGGAAAAACTTCTTCAAGTTCCATGTCGGCGGTTACCTCATCACAGGGCATTCCACCGTTGCATCATCTTATCCCTGCATTCCAGAAGAATGCTCCGAAGAAGACAACCCCCGTTTTCACAAAACCAACTGTTGTTTCTTCCTCTACACTTACTAACAGTGATCTTTATGCTTTGATTTTGCAGATGAGAGGATACATGCAACAACAGGACGAAACTAATGGCAGGATCCTTCACGAAATTGATAAAATCAGCAGAGGATCATCCCCCTTTGCTGCCGAGGTCGCTGAATTTCGACACTCCGGTCATAACTTCCCAGCACTTCGCAGCTCCAGATGTCCAATACCAGGGTGGATCAACAGGAATGCGTTCTGGATCATCGGCAATGTCTCAGGCTCAAGGATCCTCTTTCCAGCCTTCAGGATCCTCATTTCAGCATCAGGGATTCTTCACCAGTTTAGGAGGATGCATGGGGACGCAGCTGATTCAAGGATCCTCTCAGGTTCAAGGATCCTCTCAAGTTCAAGGATCCACCTCTCAGGTTCAAGGATCCTCTCAGGTTCAAGGATCCTCCTCTCAGGTTCAAGGATCCTCTCAGGTTCAAGAATCCTCTCAGGTTCAAGGATCCTCCTCTCAGGTTCAAGGATCCTTTCAGGTTCAAGGATCCTCTCAGGTTCAAGGATCCTCTCAGGTTCAGGGATCCTCTCAGGTTCAAGGATCCTCCTCTCAGGTTCAAGGATCCTCCTTTCAGGTTCAAGGATCCTCATCTCAGGTTTTCAGATCCATGGATTATCCTCCAAGACCTTCATTCACATCACATCAAGGATCCAACATCTTCCAGGATCAAGGATACTTAAGGAGTGTGCAACCCGGAAGTTCAGATGTTCATCTAGGAGACTTCATACCAATGCAGACCATTGCTTCCCCTGGTCCCTCGGTTATGCCAGAATCCCGTCAACATGGATTCACATCTGGAATTCCAAACTTGAATCCTTCAGGAGGTAACACTTTGAATAATTTTTGCAATGCTAACCATGGCTTTGTGTAGTATACAGGTATCAACCAAGCTATGGCCATAGAATTACAAAAGCTTAAGGATATGATATCCAGCGTTCCAGGAGTGGTTAAGCCCATTCCTGAAATTCCGGATGGAAGCCACAAGATATCTCGTTTTGCACCACCTATTTGTGATGCAGAGATACCGAAGAGACTTCAAATACCAACCATGAAGCTGTATGATGGTTCAACGGATCCAGAAGAGCATGTAGATCAATACATAGAAAGGATGGAGATCAATCCCATCCCGGAGAGGTTAAAAGAAGCATGTCTATGCAAGGGTTTCGGATTCACACTGACATGATCAGCTCTTAAATGGTTGCTAAGTCTTCCTCCTTGCTCTATTACTTCATTTGCTAATCTATTTAACTTGTTTAATAGCCAATTCTCATGTAGTAGGAGATTTGAACGATTAACTAGTGATCTATATAGGGTAACCCAAGGTCAAAATGAATCACTTAGAGATTACATCACTAAGTTTAGTAAAGAATCCTTAGATATCCCTAACGTGGATATAGCTACGGCTGCAGAAGCCTTTAAAATGGGTTTACTTAGGGATTCAATGTTCTGTGATGATCTTGTCATGACCCCTTGCAGGAACTTAGATGAGGAAAGGAACAGGGCCCTTAGGTTCATCCGTTTAGAGGATGAAAAGAGGATCCACAAGAGATTGTCAGGATCCTCAAAGCAAGACAAATAAGGATCCTATCTCAAGGATAACTGATCCAAGCAATACTCCAAGCATGACAACCAGAATGTGCATGCTGTGGAACAAGAGGAAGATGATGAGGATTATCCTCCTATTTCTGAATATTGTTTTTCTGCTGATAATAATGAACTAATCCTTTCTATGCAGAGTTTAGGTGACAAGGTTAGGTGGCCAAGGAAGAATGACAAAACGCCTGCCACCAATGACGAATCGAAATGGTGTGCTTACCATGGGGATTCTGGTCATCTCACTGATGAGTGCATAGCATTAAGGAAGGAGATAGGTTATCTTTTGAGCAAAGTATACTTGAAGGAATTTCTTGGAAGGAAAAAGTCAAGGATCAAGGATCCTGAGAAAGTTCCTGAAAAAGTTCCTCCTCCACCAGCTGATGCTCAAATCATCCATTTCATCTTCGGAGGTTCTCAGCAGCTAAGAGACATGCAAAGGAAACAAAGATGGAGAATAGGGATAGACTTGTTCGAACTCCCATCCTTACCCAGGAAAAAGTCATATACTTTGATGGGGATGACCGTGTCGACATACATGATCCTCATCATGACGGTTTGGTTATTACATTATTTATATCTAACCATTTTGTTCGCAGGATTCTCATTGATGGGAAAAGCTCAGTGAAAATAATCCAGTTGGATGTCCTCAATAGAATGGACATCCTTGAATCCGATATTGTCCAAAGATCATCTGTCCTGGTGGGATTCAGTGGAGAGACAAAGATTACATTGGGGGACATCAAACTTCCTATCTATATAGAGGGAGTGAATTATGTTAAAAAAAATTCTATGTTATTGATTGCTTATCTTGCTGTAATGTTATCTTTGGCAGGCCATGGATACACGATATGAAGGCAGTCCCCCTCAACATATCATTAATGTGTCAAGCTCCCAACTCTATGAGATATGGTGAAGATAGAAAGTGATCAGCAGGAGGCAAAGAACTGTTACACTTCTTCAATGAAGCCAGCCTCCAAGGAGCAAGACGTCATGGAGGCAAGAGAGCAAGACGTCAAGGATATTCTGTTGAACCCAGAGGATCCTGAATCCAAAATTTTTATAGGATCCGGGATCCTAGACAGTATTGAGCAGGATTTAGTATCCTTCTTGGAAAGAAGAAAATCTACCTTTGCTTGGAAACATGAAGATATGACAGGTATATCTAGGAATGTTATTACTCACAAACTTGGTATTGACAGGTCTTTCAAGCCAATACACCAAAAAAGGAGAAAGTTTGCACTTGAAAGGAATGCCATTATCCAAGAAGAGGTAGACAAATTGCTCAAGGCAAGTTTGAGTGGACTGATAAGCATGAAGCTGCACTCAAGGTTCTTAAGGATTATCTATCCTCAGCACCAGCCCTGATGAAACCAGAAAATGGAGAATCGTTATCCTTATACTTAGCTATTTCAGCTAAAGCAGTAAGTGTGATCCTAGTTAAGGATCATGAAGGCTCTCAACATCCGGTATACTATGTAAGTAAAATTCTACTTGATGCTGAGGCCATGTATTCTCATTTAGAGAAATTAATTCTTGATTTAATTATGGCTTCTGCTAAACATAGACATTATTTAGAAACTCACACTATTATTGTGAAAACTAACCTTCCTATCAAGAATGTTCTCAGGAAACTTCAAATATCAGGTAGAATGGCAAAGTGGGCAATCAAGCTTATTGCATATGACATTAAGTATGAACCCAGGACTGCCATCAAGTCCCAAGCTTTAGCTGACTTTGTGGCTGATTCCAGTAGTGATCTACAAAGGGAAGCTGAATTAGAAGCTCAAAAACTTGAGAAGACCAAGGATCCTTAGACACTCCTCACGGATGGAGCTTCAGATGTTAAAGGAACTAGACAAAGCACACTACCAAAATCGCCACAGGGGGACATTATACCCCAATCCATTGCATGTGAATTCCAAACCACTAATCATGAGGCAGAGAATCAGGCCTTGATAGCAGGTTTGCAATTAGCTAATGTTGGTGCATGCTTGTGACAACAGCTTAGATTTGGTCTTTGGATATATTGTAATTAGTAAAACGATAAACAGTTAGCGGGTTTAGCTTTGTAATAGTTATTTATAATATTTGGGCTAACCAAACCCAAACAGATTGGGTGTATGGGGGCGAATTGGGCTTACACCAATTCGCAGTCCATGAGGTTTTAACCTTGGCCCAAGTTGCAAACCTTGTGTTATATAAACAAGGTTAGGCTTTAGGGTTTAGGTTAATCAGCCAAAACAGTTTTGTGAGGAATTTTGTGAGAGACTTTAGGCTTGGACAAAATTGTGTGGTTAAAGTTTAGATTGATTGTAATTCTTGAGTGATTGATAATCAATAGAAACCCACTTTGAAAGTGAATGGCTGATTTCTGTTTCTACTCATTCTCCTATATTCTGATCAAGAGGATTCCGCACTCTTGATTGGAAAGACAATTCTGTGAAAGATCTATACATCAAGGGGACCTACAATTGGTATCAGAGCATTAGGCTCTTGAAGGCTCGGTTCAGAATTGTTGGCTGCAGAAACAGGAAGAATTTTCGAAATTTTTGAAACCTGAAATTAGGGTTTCGAAATTTTTGAGTTCTGATAATCTTTCTGCGATTTTGTTTGTGTTTGATCAGTTTGTTTGTTTAGTTTTGCTGATTTGCAGGTTTTCGGGACGATTTCTGTTGGATTTTGACGAGTATTTGGCTGGAATTCGAAGACTGTTCTTCGTGTTCATCATATTGTTTTCGAAAATTTACTGATATTTTGCCTTGTGATTTTGCAGGAAAGTGTTGGTGAAATCTGGAAAATCTTCAGAATTTCGAAAAGATTAAGTTTCCTGATTTACTGGTTCATCGAATTTAACAGTCCAGCGAAATTGTTTGACCCGGCGAAGTTAAAATCCAAAGGCGACTTTGGTAACCGTATAATTTTCCACAGTGAAATTATCACGGTTTTCGGCGAATTTACTGGTCGTCATAATAGCGAAAATAGACAGCGAAATTAAGCAGCGTACTTGACCAGCGAATTTGACCTACCAGCAAAATTAAATAACAGATCAGCGAAATTAACCAGTAGACCAGCGAAATTATTATGATACTCAGCGAAATTAACTCAGCAAATTTAAAAACCAGCGAAATTAAGAGGTGGAAAATTTCTTGGCAAGCGTCGATAAAATTTGAGTGTTTTGCAAATAGAAAGTGATCCGTAGCTCGTTTGACTAAACCGTCTGTACCGTCGAATTCCTTGGATTTTTAGGGTAAAAAAAAGACTGGAAAAAGACTCTGGAAAATCCCGAATTCGGTTTTCGACATTATATATCATTGGATTTGTCTTTTCGAGACGATTCTAACGGTGTAATTTGGTAACCACTGTTTTCGGAGAATTTTTGTACGGTTTTACCAGTCTGTTGCGTTAAAATGTCAAAAATGACGAATTTGAATGCACCTAAGATGATGAAGGTGGAGAATTATCTTACATGGAAGGACAACTTCAAATCCTTCATTGAATCTCAGGATGCACGCATGTGGATCTGTATTGAAGATGGGTACATAAACCCAACACACGATTATGAGGGCAGACCACGTAGAACAGACTATGTGAACATGAAAGGGGATGATAAAAATACGTATGAGGCTGAAAAGAGAGCCATGGCTGCGATAAAGATGTCCTTACCTGATAGCATCAAGCATACCTTCACAAAGTACACTAATTCAAAGGATATGTGGGATGCATTACAAAAGCGATATCAGGGGAATGAGAGTGCCACTCAGGCATTCATGGCAGAGATAGTGCCAGTTGATGAGGCTGAAACTACTATGAGTGATGCTGAATCTGAAGTGAAAAATGTTGAAGCAAAAGTGGATGCTGAAGTAGAGAAAGAAAGTGAAGCTGAACAGGTTGTTGCTGATGAAAATACAGAAGTTCATGAGAAAGAGGTACAATCTAATTCTGTGTGTTTAAGATGTCGTGAACTACAGGGCGAGGTTGACAGGTTGAGAACACAAAATCAAAGTCTGGTAAGCGAGATGTCAAACGTGAAAGAGTCAAATTTTTTTGCTAAAAGAAATGAATCTACATACTTAAAGAAGATAAGAGGTTATGAAAGTGAAATTGAAGCTTTAACATGCAAGTTAAATGAAAAACCTCAAGTAATAGATTTAGCTCATGACATGATGGCTGAGAAAACAAAAGAGATTTCTGAAAAATGCAAAGAGTTGTCAGATGCACAACTCAAAATTGTTGAACTTGAAAAGAAATTGAGTCAATTAAGAGATTCGTCTTTTGTTATGAAACACATGATGGGTGGATTAAAGAAGAGTAATGGCAAGACCAGTGTGGGCTTCCAGGGCTTTAATGAAGTTCCACCTCCTCTTAGTCATGACTATTCATTCATGCCTAGTGAAGATGAGCTAGCAGACTTTATGGCATCTGCACCAAGTAGTTTCGCATCCACATCAAGTCAAGGTGATGGATCTGAGAGTGATGATTTGAAAAGGAAAAATTCACCGCCTAAGAATAAAAATCAAGCTTTTGTTAAAAAGATTAATTTTGTTCAAGGTAGTGATATGAAAAATGAAACAACTGTTATTGAAAATGAATCAAATGTAGAGTTTGCTAAAAATAAGAACAAAGAAAAATCTGAATCCAAGCAAACTAAACAAGGTTCATCCAAGGGATCATCACCATCTGATAAGGGATCTACCTCAGAGACTCCAGCTAAGAAGTCTTTGAAAAGGAGATCGTGCTTCAAGTGTCACATAAAGGGACATGTAGCTAGCTGCTGTCCTAACAAAAAGAGTGAAGCACAGCTTAGTGAAAAACAGAAAGGGAAATTACCAGAGAAGAAAGGTGATAGTGAGGAGAAAGTTGCAAATTCTCCAAAGAAATCTGCTCCTAAGCAACCAGAAAATGTTGCTGTTGGTGTAGATAAGGCTGAAAGAGGAACTCCACAAGTTCCTCGTTTTCAAAGAAATCAACCAAGATTTCAGCCTAGATCTCCACCAGGCAGATATGACAGACCTAGAAGCAGTTCACCTAGAATGAACAATTTTAATGGAAATACAAGTAATTTCAGAAGTCAAGGTCAATATCAAAATCGATACCAAAATAATGGTGGTCGAACTTTTTATAACAATGGCTTTAGAAATTATAACAATCAAGCTTCTTGGAATCAAAACTCATGGTATCAAAATCAAAATTTTCAAAGGTCAAATAGTCCAAACACATATAGGAACCCTCAGGACCAGAGACCTTATGGAAATCAAAATCAAATTCCATCAACAGGTCTGAGATCCAAGACTCCAGTTAGGAGTAATGGATATTGGATGGATGTTCCAGTAGTTGGTGAATTTGGACGACCCAAGACCATTAAGGCTTGGGTCCCCCAATCTAACTAATTTCTTAGTTGGTGTGTGCAGGAGCTGCTAAGGAGGATTATGAACTTATGTTGATAGTGGCTGCTCTAGGCACATGAAGGGGGATGTGAGATTGTTGATATATATATTAATTGATTTAAGTTGAAGTTCAAAGTGCTGAGTCGACACACTAGATAACCTGGCAGATCTTTATACTAAAGCATTTGACAGGGCTCGCTTTGAACACTTAGTTGAACTCAACAGGATGAGGAATCCTGAATAACTGGGTTTTCATAAGAATTTTTGTAAATAGTTTATTTCTTTTCTTAAAAATCAAAAATACAAAAACATTGAAAAATCAAAAACATATAAAAAAATAGAAAAACAAAATTGAGTTATTACTGTGTGAAAAAGAAGAAATGATAGTACATCAGCAAGTTAGACTGTCACACTCAAACTGAATTAAATTGCTTAAGTGTGATAGCAGCTTCATCATACGATGTACCAGTAGGCAAAAAGCATGAAATAATCAACTTACCAATGTGATATAAACCTAAATGAACTGAATATGAGTGGGGAACACATCAGTGGTGTATGGTTTAATGACCTTAAATCTTGCGTTGATAGATTGCCAAAATATGAAGTTTTGGGTCTTTATACTGTTATTTCATCTGGGGATATCAGGGGTGTCCTTCTGCTGCATCCAGATATATGCTGACCTAGACACACCCAGGATATCTTAAAAGAGCTAAAAATGCCAAAACCCTTAAATGAAGAAGCTCTCAAAGAGAGTTATTCAAAATGTGCAAAATGCATAAATCGTACCAAAAATGGTATTTGTCTTAGCCCTCGTTTGATATTTTGGTCTCTTTGCTGTACGGAAGTACTGACCTGTTCACCAATTATCTAAACGTTGAAAAATAAAACGGATGAATTCAGTATACTCACCTACTACGATGAATCTTTGTGCATACCTTGATCGCGGGGGTATATCCTGAAGTGGGACACACTAGTATATCAGAAATAATATTACCTTAACGTATCATACGGTAATGGTACTTGAAATGTTCATGCATTTTATTTAAGAGGACAAACATACTGGTAATCGTCTTGGACTGCTTTTCATGAAAAATTAAATAAAGAATTATCTAATAGTGTGAAAATAGTATGATTTTGCTGATATGATCTTCTTACCAGTGATTCTCACAAAAACAGAGTGTTTATTGCTTTTCGTATTTATTTGCTTTCAGGAAATACTAAAATACAAAAATAGTGTCTTTTTCTGTTTAAAATTCTTCCCGTACGGAAAACTGTTATTCTTGGAGGAATTGTTACTGATAGGGGGAGACGGTGTTAGGAAGTGAGTTCAAAATTTTAAATCATGCGGGTTATAGGGTGTGTGATTAAAAAGTTTTGCGTGTTGGTGATAAGTTGAAAATGCTTAATCTGTAATACAATTTAACTATCTCTTGAAAAATAATAATTTATTTAACTTTGTTGAAAAATTCTTATGGTTTCTCGAGATGTTTGTTTTATAGTATACAGATTGAAGTTGTATGTTGCTGAGAAGTTAAAGTGATGAGTTGCTGTGAAGATGAGAGTTTGATTGGATGCATGGTAGGACCTCCTTTCTACATTGCAGACAAAGATGAAGTTTTGAAGATTTGGTGATTGGATGCATCGGCTTAGGGGGAGTCTGTTGCTGACAGAAGCTATTGAAGCTGAAGCTATCCAAAGACCAAAGACAGTGCAAGGTTACATGAAGATTGCAAGATGACTAAAGACAAAGTTACTTTATGAAGCTATTGTCAAGGGGGAGTTTGTTGGTGCATGCTTGTGACAACAGCTTAGATTTGGTCTTTGGATATCTTGTAATTAGTAAAACGATAAACAGTTAGCGGGTTTAGCTTTGTAATAGTTAGTTATAATGTTTGGGCTAACCAAACCCAAACAGATTGGGTGTATGGGGGCGAATTGGGCTTACACCAATTCGCAGTCCATGAGGTTTTAACCTTGGCCCAAATTGCAAACCTTGTGTTATATAAACAAGGTTAGGCTTTAGGGTTTAGGTTAATCAGCCAAAACAGTTTTGTGAGGAATTTCGTGAGAGACTTTAGGCTTGGACGAAATTGTGTGGTTAGGGTTTAGATTGATTGTAATTCTTGAGTGATTGATAATCAATAGAAACCCAATTTGAAAGTGAATCGCTGATTTCTGTTTCTACTCATTCTGCTATATTCTGATCAAGAGGATTCCGCACACTTGATTGGAAAGACAATTCTGTGAAAGATCCATACATCAAGGGGACCTACAGCTAACAATATGAGGATCAGGTATCTTCAAGTATATGTAGACTCTCTATTAATTACTAATCATTATAACGGTTATTACACTGTCAAAGGTGAAAAGCTAATCAAGTACTTAGAAATAGTCAGGAAACTGGCAGACTCTTTTGCTTTTTTCAGTCTATCACAGGTACCCAGGGAAGAAAAATGCAGAAGCTGATGCTCTAGCCAATCTTGGATCATCACTGAAGATTCCAGAGGATGTGAAAATACTCATCATTCATGTCTTAGCCCCTGCTATTGAATATCACATAGCTATGGAGATAGCAGAGGATTCTGCAATCATACCTAGTGATGGTGCACAATCAAATTCAGGATCCTGGATCCTTCCGATCCTGAGATATATACAACATGGAGAGATTCCTACAGGAGAAAACCCCAGAGCTTTCAAAGTCAAGGTATCTTAATTCACCATACTAAATGACATGTTATACAAGATATCTCTTGCAGGTCCCTAGTTGCGGTGCATTGAGGATCCAGAAATTCAAGAAGTTCTAAAGGATTTTCATGAAGGAGACTGTGGGAACCACACTGGGGGCAGAGCACTATTCTTAAGGATCCTCAGAACAGGATGCTATTGGCCTATGAGGAAGAAGTATGTTGTGGAATACACAAAGAAATGTAATGCTTGTCAAAGACATAACATTATCCTTCATCAACCAGCGGAGCTCCTTCATCCTATTTTTACCAGATTTGATGGCCAGTTATCAACAAAGAATGGCTGGAGCATACAACAAGAATGTCAGGTTCAGAAGATTTCAAGGTCCCTACTTAATTGAAGCTGAAGCAGGAAAGGGGGCATATCGTTTGTTGACAATGGATGGTGACCTCTTACCAAGAGCTTGGAATGTTGTTCATCTCAAAAAGTACTTTATGTAAGAAGGATCAGGGATCCTTAGCGATGCCAGTATTCTGATTAAGGATCCGGGATCCTCAAAGGATATATGATTCTACATTTGGTAACACATTACTTTCATCTTCGTTCATCTTATACTTATTACTTTTCATAAGGCAAAGATGTTAAACATTTAACATCTATTTTCATAAAGTTTAAGCTTTTGCAGAGTTGTTATCATTTTATAGAAGATCAAAGTGGTTGGCCAACTCTCCAAAGTTTATTTGGGCTTGTCCCCAGTTATTTTGGCTTGTCCCTAGTTTTGGGCTTGTCCACAGTTTGGGCCTGTCCCCAGTTTCGCCAGTAGCGCACGATGATCCTGGTACAGTTCATGGCAATGGGACCAGTACTCGCTTTAGGGGCTGACAATTTCATTGTACTGGCTGTATCCGGGATCCTACGTATAATGGTAGACGTACCATACATCCGTTCCTAAGGTTTCTAACGTTTTCACGTTAGCTAAGGTTTCGGAATTTTCATGTCGCTCAAGTTTGGATAGTCGCCAGTGAGGGCCATACTCCAGTTTACACAAGTTTATTTGGGCTTGACCCCAGTTTACATCCATTTATTTGGGCTTGTCCCCAGTTTATTTGGGATTGTCCCTAGTTTGTTGGGCTTGTCCCCAGTTTATTTGGGCTTGTCCCTAGTTTATTTGGGCTTCTCCCCAATTTATTTGAGCTTGTCCCCAGTTTGTTGGGCTTGTCCCGAGTTTATTTGGGCTTGTCCCCAGTTATTATGGGTTCATTCCCAATTATTTGGCTTGGTCCCAAGTTTGTTTTTCTAACAGGATCTTGGAGCTCTAAAGTTATACAAGTTCTGACAATAAGGATCCTGGATCCTGGAAACTTTACTTTTCACACATTTTATTCAGTATTAGTTTACAAGGATATAGAATCCTAACTTGGATTCTCTGATATTAAAGTGCAGGAAGGTTAATAGCGAACGGTGTAGAAGGATCCATTCTCCAAAAACAGAAGGATCTTCTGATCTTTAAAGGCACTTGAGGAGTTATCTCTAACTCTATATTTTGCAATGATGATTATAGCAGGTCTTATCAGTGACGATAGGCAGTGTAACGACTAGTTACCAGCAGCAACGGCTAGTCCACTTCTAACGAAAATATGACAGCTGTGAATCCTTATCACAACTGCCATATTGGGGGCAATTGTTAGGGCATGGATTTTGTGCTAAGGATCATCTATCCTGAGACTAGGCATGGATCACGGATCCTTAATGGATGATGCAGGGAGTCTGAGGATCACAGGATCCTTAACAGAACTTATGATTTCTAACAATTGTCACGTTTTTAATGTTTAAATGCAGATAATGGACGTAGTGGACTACTTCTTTGCTCGAATCTCATGGAATATGCTTCATAGGCACGTGCTTAATGAAGAAATAACCGTTAGTGGTGATCATGGGTGACTTCCACCTTTTTCGGAAAGTTAGTTAGTTGATTTTTTCTTATCTTTTAAGGGGAAAACGAGCTCATTTGAGGCATAAGTCGAACACACCACACAAAGACACACAACACTCGAATTCTCTGCAAACACTTAGCAAAAACACACACTTACACTAGCAATTCATTGTATTGAGCTTGTTTTCTTTCGAAGTTGTACAAGGATCATTATTGTTTTTTGCAATATAGTTGGTGATCGGTAGTTTCCATCACCCGAGGTTTTTTATGCTGGAGATCATCTCTTGATCAAGGGCTTTTTCCTCGTATAAATCTCGGTGTTCATCGTTGATTTCATATACTTGTCGTTCATACAATTAACCAAGCATCATACCTCACAAAATCACATTTGGTTGCATTATCCTTGTGTGATTTTTGACCAAAACATTAACTAAGGACACCCTTTGCCTACCCCTGCGGACGGGCCACGTTTTGCTGGTAGATGCTCGGGGTAGGCAATTTTGACAACCTTTAAAAGGGTTTAACTTTTGATAAATAAATAAAACCTTAACCTTTTGGCTATCTCGTGTTGTATATGTTATGTCTTTTTAGTTGTTATTGCTTATTATTTTTTTTTACTTTGCAAGTTTAAGACAAAAGTATATTAGATTTCGTTAAAAAAACTTAGGTTATGACCAAGGATCAAATATCCTTTAATCGAAAAATTCAAAAAGTGATGTATATTGAGGATCATATATCCTATTGTCAAAGAATAAGGGTAACTCAAATAAATTAAGAATAAAATGAAGGTAAATAAGGATCATACCTGAGAATCCAAGTTAGGATCCTAAACCTTTAATACTACAATCAGGATAACCAAAAGACAAACCTTAGTAAAAGGTTAGGATCAAGGATCCTTGGTTGTTTAGCTTTAGAAACCTGAAATGGAACATAACTTTGGACTAAGCCAATATAAGAGAAGAGTTAGTAACTGGGGACAAGCCCAACAATCCTGGGGACAAGCCCAATAAACTGGGGACAAGCCCAAAAAACTGGGGACAAGCCCAAAAAACCGGGGACAAGCCCAAAGGATCTTGTGTAAACTAGAGTGTGGCCCTCACTAGCGGCTATCCAAACTTAGTGACATGAAAATGCCAAAACCTTAGCTAACGTGAAAACGTTAGAAACCTTAGGAGCGGATGTATGGTACGTCTACCATTATACGTAGGATCCTGAATACAGCAAGTACAATGAAATTGTCAGCCCCTAAAGCGGGTACTGGTCCCATTGCCTTGAACTGCAACAGGATCATCGTGCGCTACTGGCGAATCTAGGGACAGGCCCAAAAATTGGGGACAAGCCCAAAAACTAGGGACAAGCCCAAATAACTTAGGAGACCTCTGTGGATACTTGATCCTTTCTCAAGGATACATCAATCTTCTGCAAAACTCATAACTAAGTGAAAGAAGGATAAAGGATCCAGGATCCTTCTCCTTGTAAACAAGATAATTAAAGAATTAAATAGATTGAAATTCGATCATTACCAGAATGAGGATCATCTATCCTCTAAGGATCCTTCAAGGATATCGGTCATGAAAATAGCTAAGGATCCTGGATCCTTATTACATGAAGTATTTCTTCAAGTGGACAGCATTCCAAGCTCTTGGTAGTAAATCACCTTCCATTGTTAGTAATCGATATGCCCCCTTTCCTGCTTCTGCTTCAATAAGATATAGGCCTTCCCACTTTGGTGCCAACTTTCCATCAGCAGGATTTGTGGTATTCTGAAATGCTTTCCTTAATACCATATCACCAACTTGGAACTTTCTGATCCTGACATTCTTATTGTAGGCTTCAGCCATCCTTTGTTGATAACTAGCCATTCTTATCCTTGCCAAATCCCTGAGTTCTTCTATGGTATCCAAGTCTTGAACCGAGTTTTCAGCATTTCCCTCAGGATCACGGATGCTTGTTCTTGCAGTAGGAACCACCATCTCTGTAGGGATCACTGATTCTGCTCCAAACACTAAAGAAAATGGAGTTTGACTAGTAGCATTCTTGGGAGTTGTTCTATCAGCCCATAGCACATAAGGTAGCTCTTCTGCCCATTTTCCTTTCTTGGATCCAAGTTTCTTCTTCAAATTGTTGATGATAATCTTGTTGGATGATTCTGCTTGACCATTAGCTTGTGGGTGGACTGGTGTTGATGTTATCATCTTAATCCCCCAACTGTCACAAAAGTTAGTAGTTCTACTCCCAATAAATTGGGATCCATTATCACAAACAATTTCAGAAAGAATACCAAATCTGGTAATAATATTTCTTTTGATAAAGGATATCACTTCTTTTTCTCTGACTTGGGCAAAAGCTTCAGCTTCTATCCACTTGGAAAAGTAATCAGTCATGGCAAGCATAAACACTTTTCCTCCTAGTGCTTTGGGAAGTTTACCGACTATATCCATTCCCTATCTCATGAATGGCCAAGAAGAGGATATAGGATGCAGGAGCTCTTCTGGTTGATGAAGGATATTGTTATGTCTCTGACAAGCATCACATCTCTTGGCATAATCCACTGCATCCTTCTTCATGGTAGGCCAATAGTGTCCTGTCCTAAGGATCCTTGAGAACAGTGCTCTGCCCCCCATATGGTTTCCACAATCTCCTTCATGAAAATCCTTTAGGACTTCTAGATACTAAGTTTTTCGTATTTAGTGGTAATTCCGCTTGAAACTGCCAAGTGACATGTTCAAGTGAAATCAACAGAGTTGATTCCGCTTGAAAGTACCTTGGGTCAGTTCAAGCGAAATCAAATCGACTATATATAGGTGAGCACTTGATTCATTTCATACGAAATTATGATCTTGTATTAGGTAACGAAGTGCTGCCGAATTGTCTCCAGGTGCTGTAATCACTATTATATCAATATACGAGACATTATAATTACATCGAGCGTCCGTTTCATTGATTCCGCCTTTGATTCGGATAAACAACTCTTCTGATCGACTCATTCAGGTCGTACAACGATCCTACAAGTGGTATCAGAGCACAGGAAGAAGAGTTCAGCTTGATTTCATTGTTTTTCTGACTTCTACACCTTCTTTTTCAAATTGGACAAGATTTCATGGTTAAAATGGATTGAATTTTTCACAGTACATGCGAAACAGTGTTTTAACAAAGCCTTGAGAGAATCAGATCAAAATTCGACTTAAAAATGACAAAAACATGCCAAAAACCTAATTCCTCTTGAACGAGCTTCGTAATTCCGCTTGAAAAGTCCACCTGATCTCGCTTCAAAATGTAATTCCGTTTGAAATACAGAAGTGATTTCACTTGAATCTGCTATTTCGCTTGAAATGATCAGCTATTCCGCTTCAAAGTGTGATTTGGCTTGAAGATCTAGTTTGAAAGTCCTTATTCCGCTTGAAAGTGGAATCCCGTTTGAAGTCTGATTTCGTTTGAAGTGTTATCTAGGGATTTCGTTTGAAAGTTGCTATTCCATTTGAATAGGCTATTTCGCTTCAGAAGTGAATTCGCTTGAGATCCTCATTTCGTTTGAAAGTGGAAATTCCGCGTCAAGATCAGTTCGCGTCAACCGAGTGTCAATCTGTTTCAAGTTGCTTAGTATTGTTTATACTGATTGTGTTTGTTTGATTGTTTTGTCTCCAGGTTATTCAAGAATTTCAAACCATGGCTGAAGAATTTTACAATACGTTTTTCAATGCGTTTACATCAGAATCTTCCGAGATTACAACTGTTACACCAAAAACCATTACAAAAGCGATCAATGAGAATATCAAGCATGATAACTTCTATGGAACACACTCGAAGCCACCAACTCTTGAAAGTATTGAAGATTATACATGGTGGAAAGAGTGTTTCATTAACTGGGCGAAAGCATACGCGCATGAAAGCTGGTTCTGAATGGAGTTTGGATATGAAAGACCAAAAGATGATAAAGGAGAAGAAATTCCATTCAAGAAATTAACCAAAGAAGACAAATCCGAATTTGCAGCTGAACAGAGAATGATTGCTTTGATCCAGTCGGCAATTAGAAATGACATTTTTGCGTTGCTTAACCATGATGGGTCATCGAAATCGGTTTGGGAAGCTTTACGAATTAAAGCTGAGGGGGGTAAACAGATTAAAAAGAACAAAATTGCCCTGTTAAAGAAAGAATTTGATCTTTTTGATAGCATTAAAGGAGAGACGGTGAGGCAAATGATAGAGAGATTCTGTCACCTAAAAATTGAACTTGAACATTTTGAGATTGTGAAAACAAGAGAGGAAATTATTGATAAAGTCATAGAAGCGTTACCACGAGCTGATCAGTGGCAAACGTTTGTTTTTATCCTGAAAAATGATGCTTTGTATGAAACAATTTCTATTGATACATTATTTGAAAAGATTGAAACTCATGAGCTTGAATTGCAGAAACAGAACAAGATGAGCAGTTCTTCACATCAACAGAATGTTGGTCTGTACTACAAAGGTAATCTACCTTCGGTGAAAGCTGGTGAATCACCAAAGACAGTATTCAGTGGTGAGAGGACAACGGAACCTCAGATAAGCTCATCAAGTTACAATCCGGGCTATCATTCATCTGCTTCAAAAGCTAGTTCTGAAGAAACAGAGGAGATACTGTGCAACATTGCTCTTAAGTTGAAAAACTCTTCGGCAATGAGCATCAATGCAGCTAAACAGCAAATGAGCTTTCTTGCACCAGTTCTGGAATCGTATGAAGGTCTAGTTGCAGGCAAGATTGGAAACTCTGAGTTAACCAAAGAAGACTACGACCAGATTGATCCGGAAGAGATGGAACTCATTGATATCCGCTGGTGTTTAGCAAGTTGTATTCGCAGAGCTCATAGATACATGGAGATTACCGGGAAGCAATCATTAGGTGGTCCATCAACAAAGCTTGGATTCGACAAATCCAAAGTGACTTGCTTCAGATGTAAACAAAAAGGTCATTTTAAAAGAGAATGTAGATATTCTGAAGTTGCTGAAACGGAGAAACCTTTCAATGATGATTATTATCGAAAGGCAATTTACCACCGTAGTAGAGAAGAGCCAAGGATGATCGAAGATAAACCAAGAGAAAAATCTAGAGCTTGTGCTGTAATCCATCATGATGAAGGATTTGATTGGAGTGAGATTTGTCCAGAAGAAGATCGTTTGGAAAATATAGTTATAACTCATGGCAGAAACATATCAAAAAGTCAACATTATGTTTTTGTTGCTGAAATCAAAGATGAAAACAAAGAAGAAAATGTTGTTGCTGAGGTCAAAGAGAAAACCAGAGAAGAGATTTTGAGCGGGAAAACATATCGAGAAAGAAACATTGCTTTGAATAGAATGGACGAAATGCAAGAAGAGTATGAGAACGCCGTCAGCAGTAGGAGATGGGATAAGAAGAGAGAGTGTTATTTCAACAGAGAAGGTGAACCTGTCGTTCCAAAGAAAGACATAATTTTTGAAGATGTTCTTCTAATAATTCCTTCATCTGCCGAATACTATAGAAATGTATTAAAAGATGACACATATGCAAAAAGGCATGAAAAGGAAATAAAATATGCCATGATATCGTGTTTGAGAAAGAGGGATGAAGAAAGAATGAAGAAGAATGTTGAGAAGATAGTTGATGAGTTGAAGAAGGTCGCTGAAGAAGTGAAAGTAGAAAATGTGAAGGTAGAAGAAAAGGTTGCTGAAAAGGTTGTAGTGAAAGAAGAAGTTGTGGTGAATGTAGAAGTTGAGAAAGCTGTTACTGAAGAACAGCAAGTTGTTGAAGAAGCTGAAAAGAAAGATGAAGATTCAGCTGATAGTGTTGGTGATGCTGGTGCTAGTAATGAAGTTAGTGTTAAAGAAAAGCAGAATGATGCTGATCAGGAGCAGACAGAAACTGCAACAAACACCGAAGTGCCAATCACTGAGGTAAATTCTGATTCTGAAACTAAAATCAAAATTGTTGAACAGTGCAAGAAATGCATGGAAACGTGCAGTGCTTGTACTGAAAAAGACAAACAATTCAAATTAAGAAATCTTGAATTCAATAAAATTGAAGAAGTTTTCAAAAATAAATATAAAGTAATGTTAGAAAACGAAAAAGTTTTGAAAGATAAAAAAAAAATATTTTTGGAAAAATGTAAAAAGTTAGAAAAAAAAATGAAGTTTTGAAAGAAAATATTTTGAAAAAGTGAAGGATGAAATGAAATTCGCTCAATCAAGAATAAATTATCTTTCTGAAACAACTAAAGAGCTTAAACGAATGTATGAAATAAAACAAGGTGTTGTTAATTCCTATATTAAGGATGTTGCTAAGCTAAAGCGACAGATTGTTGATTTAGAACAGGATAAAAACAAGTTAAAGAGTTATCACGTGTCGTCATATGTGCTTGAACGTATTTTCAATATAAAACCGGGAGATGGTCAGTCTGAGCAAAACAAGAAAGGCATTGGCTCAGAGTTTCATCAAGTTCCACCACCGGGAAAATTTGCATTTTATGATGATGAAAAGGTCGAAAAAGCTTTCAACATGGTAGATCAATTGCCAGATAACAATGACATAACCTATTCCAAATCTGATGATTCTAGTGATTCAGAGGTGGTAGGTAAGGTCGTTGAAAGTGTGTTGAAAGAAGAGTCAGTTGATACAGGTAAATCTGAATCACAAGATGAAAATGAAGGTAATTTTCATGATGGATATCTGAAAAACAAAAAATTTGAGAAAAATTTGAATGATGATTAAAAAGGATTGGTTTATACCATGATTGGATCGGACAAATTATTCTTAGATGTTGTATTCCCGATTCAGAATGTGATCTTAGAAAAGATTGACAAAGTTTTCAAAATGGTTGAGATTGAAAAATCTGAAATTTCAAAGTTTGCTGGAAAAGGTCATAAAACTTTTTATAACAAACCTGGTTACAAAAAGAAGAACATGAAGGCTGGGTTGGGTTATAAAAAGAAACAAAATTGGAAAAGAAATGAAACTCCGAATTTTCAGACAAAAATGAATTTTGTTCACGGGACAAGTTCTGAAGAAGAGAAAGAAATCAAATTTAGACGACAGTCTAATGAAGAGTTTTATGCTCAAAAGAAAAAGCAACAACCACAGGTCAAAGATGTTTCAAAAAGAACATGTTTTAAGTGTGATCAAATTGGACATCTTGCACGAAAGTGTCCAAATCTAAAACCTGTGGATGTTGACAAAAAGAAGTCTGAGGATGTGAAACAAAGGTCGACCAGATTTGATTCAAAACAAACTTGGAGGTATAATACAAACAAGTTTGCTTCGAACCAAACTTGGAAATCAAAACCGAATAGGTTAGATTCAAGACAGACCTGGAATTCTCACACACCCAGATTTAGAACAACTCAAAGTTGGAAAACAACTGTTGATATGACAAAACCACAAGAGTTTTGGAAACCAAAAGTTGTTCAAAATAAAAATGTTCAAAAAGAGTCACATTTTTACAAAAGAGGTACTCCAAAAGGTCAAACATGGAGTGTTAAGAAACAAGTGACTTCTGTAAAAGATGAGAAAGTTGAAGTCAAAGTTGAAAAAGTTTTTGATGAGAAAGATTTTCCTAAACTAAATGATACGTATTGTGTTGAAATGCCTAAGGTCCAACAGACATGGGCTAAATTGTTCAAGTAATCAAGTAGTTTGAATGTGCAGGTGCTCAACAAAACCGAAGATTGTGACATTGGAAGTTGGAGCAGCCTGTCTCAACGAGGAGAGGAGGCTGCTGAATCCTATGTTGGTTGAAACAGGAAGTTTGATTGTTTTCTGTACATAAATAAACAATATTTCAAAAACCCTAAAAATTGAAAATTTTGAAAAACCAAAAATATGTTTTGTTTTTAAATTTGTCAAAATTTTGAAAATTCCAAAAATTTGTTACTTGAATACGCCGAAACCCTCACGGCTGAACAAACATGATTAATTTCACTAGATTGAAAAACGGTTTTCAAACTGTAAAATATCAATGTGTTGTAAATCATGGGGGTAATTGTTTCGTATGTTAGATTTTCTGCAAAACAGAGCACATTAGCAAAAAATGGATGGCGAGACAAAGCTATCAGTGTTGGTTGTCAATTTTTCTTTAAATGATTTTGCATTTTAGGGGGCGTAATATTGTGTTAGAAAATACAAAAACATTTGAAAATTTGAAAAAGTCAAAAACATGATAAAATGAAAATTGAGTTTTTGCGTAAAAAGAGGAAATGATAGTACATCAGTAGACAGTTACAGTACGCTAAAGAATTGAAAAGTCAAAATGTGTTAAACGATCTCACCGTGAATGTGACGGTAGATTTTTATACATTTAGTAAATTTTTTTTGGGATATAAACCTAAATTCAAACTTGCTTATTTTGTGGGGAACACTACTTGGATATATAGGTAACCCCTGAAATCTCGTTTGAAAGGTCCCTCTTTCTGAGATACTAGGTCTTTATACTCAGTGATATCTGGGGTATTATTCCGGGACTTCTGATTTTGTAGAAGGAATGGCCTAGTCCCCAGAGAATACTTTCTGCTTGCTTGAAATATAGCACCGCCCTCATCATAAAATGATGAGACAATAAAATTGCTAATCAATGCTGTTGTAAAAAAGATCCTCTAAAGGGGACACACCTAAAGTCAAACCTGAGCTCTCTGCTGAACGGAATTTCTGACCTGAGCTCTCATGGTTTCATAATTTATTCCCCTTACAGATATCATCTGTGGTATACTCACCTGTAAGACTGAATATTGGGATCTGGATACGGGAGTATATTCAAGAGGTGGGACACATGAATGAGTTTAAGTTCCTAAAACATCTAAGTCGTATCCTGAATCAGTTGAAGTTTGTATGAAAATTTAAGTGCACCAGTATATCGACAATCTAAGTGAATTTTTTAATTCTTAATGTGTAACTAAGCTCAACGGTACTTGTGACTTGTCAGAAACTGATATGATCCTCTAACGCAAACTCAAACAAAAATAGTGTCTGTAAATATGTTTATAAATATTTCTTTATTGCTTTATATTTCAGAAAATACAAAAAGCTTTTTGATTCTGCTTTATTTTTGACAACCGATGTCTGAGATGCTGAGTGTCAAAATCTAAGTATGCTGATTGTGTTTCTGAAAATAAAATAAGTTCATTAATTTGAAACTTGAAATTGTTAAACAAAAATCAAAAACAGTTTGTGATATCTCCAAGGTCATTAGTTTGGACTTGGATGATTAACTGTGAGGGATTTGGATGCTTATATTGAAATAGAGCCAGTTTCTGATTCTGAAATTGCCAAATCATGATATTTGTTTAAAAGTGTTTGTTTAGAAAGTTTGAGTGTGCCAGGTTTTCAAATTCTGGAAGTTCAAAATGAGTATACTTATAAATGTAGGAGTGATTGCAGGTAAGATTCCAGACTACGATCCTGACAGCAGAGTCTAAGGGGGAGTCTGAAGACGAGCTCAAAGCTAGGGGGAGCTTGTAGCAGGAAAGCAAGGTGTCGATCCCTAAAGCACGGAAGCTTGACGAAAGGGGGAGCCTGAAGAAAGAGAGAGCCAGAGTTAGATCCTGGTACAACATTTGAAGATAGAAGCTGATCAAAGAAGATAAAGATTGATGGATGCGTACAGTGTTAGACATTTTGGACAGAGCATGAAGACTGATCAAGACTGAAGATGTGTCATGATAAAGACTCGACACTGAAGACTTCGTCAATATCCAAGGGGGAGTCTGTTAGTGCACTATGTCTATTGACTTCGTCTTGTATCAAGTCATGTAATGTAATAGGATAGGATAAACAGTGCTCGAGGTGCTAGATACTGAGTTTTTCGTATTTAGTGGTAATTCCGCTTGAAACTGCCAAGTGACATGTTCAAGCGAAATCAACAGAGTTGATTCCGCTTGAAAGTACCTTGGGTCAGTTCAAGCGAAATCACATCTACTATATATAGGTGAGCACTTGATTCATTTCATACGAAATTAGGATCTTGTATTCGGTAACGAAGTGCTGCCGAATTGTCTCCAGGTGCTGTAATCACTATTATATCAATATACGAGACATTATAATTACATCGAGCGTCCGTTTCATTGATTCCGCCTTTGATTCGGATAAACAACTCTTCTGATCGACTCATTCAGGTCGTACAACGATCCTACAGAACGTTGCTGCTTTACTGATCCTGATATCGACAGGATTCGTCATTGTTTTCCGGCAGACTCTGTTTTTAAACCTTTTGACCCTACCGCCTTGAGTGACTTCGTTTCTGCAACATGGGTTGCTTTTCCGGCTACCCCATTTCTGATAGGATACTCCTATCCTTTCCCTGCTTTTACCCAGTCTTTCTTCTCCCTTACCGGCATATCCTATATCCAGGCTATGCCAATGATGTGGAGGATCTTATATACCCTTGAGAGAATCATTGAGCAGGAGGATATAGAGTTGGGAATGTCTGAACTTGCTGAACTGTACAACCTTGTGAGCCATGGTTCACACCGTTTTTTATTCAAACACAAACCCGGTGAACCTCATCCAATCCTAAAAACCACCAAGAATGACACCAACTGGAAGAAGCGTTTCTTCTTCGTTAGGAGGGATTCTATCCTGGATGGGAAGGATCTCCCCTTAAAGTGGACCACTCATGGTAGGATAGAGGATCCTTATAGAAGGATCATAGGATACCCTATTTCTGCTAAGGATCACTAACCCCTTTGTTTCTATTTTGCAACTATATCTGTTTCCCATATTATTTCAACACCTGCAACCAAAGAGAGGATTGCCGCTTTCCGGAATCTTGATCCTGCAGTAAGGTCATTTCAAGCAAACACCAAGGATTCCCAAGAAGTATCCTCAGGCTCCGTTACAATGTCAAGTAAGTATCCAAGTTTATATATGGTTAAATGTTGAAATGCAAATAAAACAAGAATACTTATCTGTTGTTTTGGATTGATAGGTGCTGGAAAATCCTCAAGGTCGGCCACCCGCTTCAGTGTCAATGATCTTAGCACTGTGGCTCCCCGTTCCGGAAAAAAGAAAATTGCCGCTAGCCCAAGTACCATAGTCCCCAAGCCTGTCACCTCCAAGGGGGGAAATAAGAGGAAGGCCTCTGAAGCTGACAATCTTGAAGGCTTGCCTCTTATCCGCCACCAGTTCCAAGAATACTTTGCTGATGTAAGGATCACTGATTCTGCTCCAAATACCAAAGAGAATGGAGTTTGGCCAGTAGCATTCTTGGGAGTTGTCCTATCAGCCCATAATACATAAGGTAGTTCTTCTGCCCATTTTCCTTTCTTGGACCCAAGCTTTTTCTTCAAGTTGTTGATGATGATCTTGTTGGATGATTCTGCTTGACCATTAGCTTGTGGGTGGACTGGTGTTGATGTTATCATCTTGATGCCCCAGCTGTCACAAAAGTTAGTAGTTCTACTCCCAATAAATTGGGATCCATTATCACAGACAATTTCAGAAGGGATACCAAATCTAGTAATAATATTTCTTTTAATAAAGGATATCACTTCCTTTTCTCTAACTTGAGCAAAGGCTTCAGCCTCTATCCACTTGGAGAAGTAATCAGTCATAGCAAGCATGAATACTTTTCCACCAGGTGCCTTAGGAAGTTTACCAACTATATCCATTCCCCATCTCATAAATGGCCAAGAAGAGGATATAGGATGTAAGAGCTCTGCTGGTTGGTGAAGGATATTACTATGTCTCTGACAAGGATCACAGTTTCTGGCATAATCCACAACATCCTTCTTCATAGTAGGCCAATAGTATCCTGTCCTCATGATCCTTGAGAATAATGCCCTGCCCCTAGTGTGGTTTCCACAATCTCCTTCATGAAAATCCTTTAGGACTTCTTGGATTTCAGGATCTTCAATGCATCTTAGATATGGTCCTGCAAGAGATCGTTTATATAATATGCTATTCAATATTGTAAACTGAGATACCTTAATTTTGAAAGCCCTGGGGTTTTCTCCTGTAGGAATCTCTCCATGTTGGATATATCTCATGATTGGAAGGATCCATGATCCTGAATGAGATTGTGTATCATCACTAGGGATGATTGCAGAATCTTCTCCTATCTCCATGGCGACATGATCCTCAATAGCGGGGGTTAGGATATCGATAATAGGGATCCTGATATCCTCTGGAATCTTCATGGATGATCCTAGATTGGCCAATGCATCAGCTTCTGCATTCTCTTCCCTTGGTACCTGTGTCAAACTAAAGGAAACAAAAAAGAGTGCCAATTCTTTGACTATCTCTAAATATTTGATTAACTTTTCACCGTTAACAGCATAGGATCCATTGAAGTGATTAGTAATTAACAATGAATCTACATGTACCTCAAGATACCTGATCCTCATATGCTTGGCAAATTGCAAACCAGCTATCAAGGCTTCATATTCAGCCTCATTATTAGTAGTTTGAAACTCACAAGCTATGGAGTGGGGTATTATGTCCTCCTGTGGCGATTTTAGTAGTATTCCAAGTCATGTTCCTTTGACATTGGAGGCTCCATCAGTGAAGAGTATCCAAGGATCCTTAGTTTCTACTAGCTGTTGGACTTCAAACTCAGCTTCCTTTTGCAAGTCACTACTAAAATCTGCCACAAAGTCAGCTAAGGCTTGGGATTTGATGGCAGTCCTTGGTTCATATCTTATATCATAACCACTAAGATTCACTGCCCACTTAGCCATCCTTCCTGACATTTCAGGTTTCCTGAGAACATTTTTAATTGGAAAATTAGTCTTAACAATAATGGCATGAGTTTCAAAATAATGTCTTAATTTAGTAGATGCCATAATTAAAGCAAGGATAAGTTTCTCTAAATGTGAATACCTGGACTCAGCATCAAGCAAACTCTTACTAACATAATAGACAGGTTGTTGTGTACCTTGGTGATCCTTAACAAGGACAGCACTTACTGCTTTAGAGGATACCGCCAGATATAAGGATAATATATCCCCCTTTTCTGGTTTCATTAAGGCAGGAGCTGAGGATAGGTAATCCTTAAGGGCTTCGAGAGCATTTTCATGCTTTTCAGTCCACTCAAATTTCTTGTTCTTCCTCAAAATGTCATAGAATTCCTTGCATTTTATTGAGGATTTGGATATGAACCTGTTCAAGGCTGCGATCCTGCCTGTCAATCTTTGCACATCCTTGGCATTGGCAGGAGATTTGATATTCACAATAGCCTTAATTTGCACTGGACTTCCTTCAATGCCTCTTTTTGTCACCATATAGCCTAGGAATTTACATGCTTTAACACCAAAGTGACACTTCGAAGGATTTAGTTTCATATTAAATTTATCAAGGATATTGAATGCTTCCTCCAAGTCTCTAAGGTGATCCTCAACTTTCTTGGACTTAACCACCATGTCATCTATATAGACTTCCATAGTGTGTCCAATTTGTTCCTTGAACATCATATTGACTAGCCTTTGATAAGTAGCACCTGCATTCCTTAGTCCAAATGGCATAGCAATATAACAATATATACCAATTGGGGTCATAAAGGCTGTATCCTCTTGATCAGATGGTTCCATCTGAATCTGTTGAAATCCAAATGAAGCATCCATAAAAGTCAACAACTCATGACCTGCGGTAGCATCCACCATGGAGTCAATGTGGGGTAATGGGAAAGGATCCTTGGGACATGCCTTGTTTAAATCAGTAAAATCGACACATACCCTCCACTTTCCATTTTTCTTTTGAACAACAACCACATTGGCTAACCACCTTGGATACTTAACCTCTCTTATCATACCTGCCCGGAGTAGTTTATCTACTTCTTCCTGGATAATAGCATTCCTTTCAGGTGCAAACTTCCTCCTTTTTGATGAATTGGCTTGAATGACCTGTCAATGCCAAGTTTATGAGTAATTATATCTTTAGATATACCTGTCATGTCCTCATGCTTCCAGGAAATGGTAGTTTTTCTCCTTTTAAGGAAGGATACTAGATCCTGTTCAATGTTGCTGAGGATCCCTGATCCTATGAAGACTATGGATTCAGGATCAAGAGGATCCATAAGGATTTCTTTCACATCCTGCTCTCTTGCCTCCAATACATATCTTGGAGGATGCTTTAATTGCTATTGCTCCCTTGGTCTTGAGGCTGGCTTCATTGATGATGTGTAGCAATTCTTAGCTTCTTGTTGATCACTCTCAATTTTCACCACCCCCCAAGGACTAGCAAGCTTCACGCATTGATGATAGGTTTGATGGGACTGCCTTCATGTCATGTATCCATGGCCTGCCAAGGATAACATTACAACAGGATAAGCAATCTATAACACAAAATTTTTTATAAGAATGGAGTCCTTCAATATAGATGGGGAGTTTGATGTCCCCCAATGTGTTCTTGGTTTCTCCACTGAATCCCACAAGAACTGAGGATCTTGGGACAATGTCTGATTCTGGGATGTTCATCTTCTTGAGGACATCAAGCTGAATGATGTTTACTGAGCTTCCTCCATCTATCAGGATCCTGCGAACAAAGTGGTTAGAAGTAAACAGAGTAATAACAAGACCATAATGATGAGGATCCTGAACATCAACACGATCATCCTCATCAAAGGTTATAACTTTCTCCTTTGTAACAGTAGAGGTTCGAATGGGTCTATCCCCGTTATCCATCTTGGTTTCCTTAGCATGTCTCTTGGCTGCTGAAAAGGAAGTACCACAAATGTCTGATCCACCCAAAATGAAGTTTATAACTTGTGCATCTGCTGGAGGGGCAGGAGCTCTTTCTGGAACCTTTTCAGGATCCTGGATCCTTGACTTTTTTCTTCCCAAAAGCTCTTTCAAGTGCCTCTTGCTTAACAGGTAACCAATTTCTTTTCTAAGTGCAATACACTCTTCAGTGAGATGCCCGAAATCCTCATGATATGCACACCATTTGGACTTGTCCTTTGTAGCAGCTGGTTTATCACTTTTCCTTGGCCATCTTGCTTTCTCACCTAGATCCTGCATTGCAAGAATTAGTTCATTGTTATCAACAGAAAAACAGTATTCAGAAATTGGAGGATAATCCTCATCATCCTCTTCTTGTTCTACTACATGCACATTCTGGTTATCAGACTTGTTGTACGACTTGAACTTGTTATTCTTGAAGTAGGATCCTTGCTTTTCCTGTTTTGAGGATCCTGCCAATCTATCCTGGATCCTTTTATCATCCTCTAATCGAATGAATCTAAGGGCCCTGGTTCTTACTTCATCAAGATTCCAGCATGGGGTCATAACAAGATCATCATAGAATAATGAATCCCTAATGATGTGGGCCCAAGTGTGGAGGAACGGGCTATTTTGTATTTGGAGGCCCGTTTCGAATTTCAGTCTCTATTTATATGTTGCTAAAGCTAATGAGAAGTTCAGAATTGAATTTTGAGAAAACTGTTTTTTTCACTTCAAATTCCGTGGCCTTTGGGGTTACAATTTGGGGGTTTGGGAAGAACTGCACGGGTTTTCGTAGAATCAACGTGTAATCTTCATTTTTCCGTTTCACGCGCTACATCACCTAAGCAAACCCATTTTAAAGGCTTCCACAGCCGTGGCTATATCCATATTAGGGATATCTAAGGATTCTTTACTAAACTTAATGATGTAATCTCTAAGTGATTCATTTTGACCCTGCGTTACCCTATATAGATCACTAGTTAAACGTTCAAATTTTCTGCTACATGAGAACTGACTATTAAATAGATTAACTAGATTAGCAAATGAAGTAATAGAGTAAGGGGGAAGACTTAGCAGCCATTTAAGAGCTGATCCTGTGAGTGTGGATCCGAAACCCTTGCATAGACATGCTTTCTTTAACCTCTCTGGGATGGGGTTGATCTCCATCCTCTCTCTATATTGAGCTACATGTTCTTCTGGATCCGTTGAACCATCATACAGCTTCATAGTTGCTATTTGGAACCTTTTGGGTATCTCAGCATCACAAATGGGCGGTGCAAAACGAGATATCCTATGGCTCCCATCTGCAATTTCAGGGATGGGCTTAACCACTCCTGGAACGCTGGATATCATATCCTTCAGCTTCTGTAATTCCCTAGCCATAGCTTGATTGATACCTGTATCCTGCATAGAGCCATGGTTAGTGTTATAAGAATTATTGAAAGTGTTACCTCCCAGGGGATTCAAGTTAGGAATTGCAGATGTGAATCCATATTGACGGGATTCTGGTATGATTGAAGGACCAGAAGAGGCAATGGTCTTGTTGGATCGTATACGTGACCCTGAAAGTCAGTTAAGGTAGCTCATCATCAATTACTAAGGCGGAATCAAAGTAAATGATGTTCAAAACAGCTTGTCTTCTTTAATCTTTCTTTTCCATTAATAATCGTGCTTTTACAACTTGTTCTAATGAAAATCCAGCAGCACTTCGTTACTTGTTCCAACTGTTCCGTTTGAAATGAAACACTAACACTCCTATATATAGACATAGGGACCCTTCCGTTTGAACATTAACATGATGGTTCAAACGGAACCCTATAGTTCAAATGGAACCCCTAAGTTCAAACGGAACCCTTATACATAAGACTGATTTCAAACGGAACCCTTCTAAACACTTCCTAAAATCACTAATTAAACCCTAATTTTACATATAAGATCCAATAGTGACTTTCTTGAACTAAGACTTGTTGAAGATGTAGTCAACAGACATTCTCATGCATCAACAGACTCCCCCTTGGATGTTGACGTAGTCTTCAGCTCCTGAGTCTTCAGTCTTAGTCTTTTTTTCAACTTTGCCTTTTCATCACAAGCACTCTATCTTCACATTCCCATATGCTATTGATCCAGACTTCCCCTTTCACAGACTCCCCCTCTCAATATGCTGAATCTGAGATATCTGGTTCAAGCTTTGACAAATAGCTTCCATTGGGAATAATGAAGACCAAATCTGTTACTCAACCAATAAACATTACAATTCTATCTTTCAAACACAATTCACAAACTTAATCAGTTTTAGAAATCCACTCAAGTATTCAGGTTCAAGTTAATGACCCTGATCACTTGATTAATCTACCAAGTCCAAATTAATGACCTTGGTTGATCTTTTGACGAAACAAACTGATATTAAAACAATATTTTTTAAACATTTTCTGAAAATAACAAGTATCAAATTAATGAACTTGTTTTTATCATTTCAAACACTTCAAACTTCTTCTAAGTAAGCTCTCCTCATTCTTCAGTCCAGAATCTCCTGCATCTGCTTCAAACATCTGAGAATCCAACAATCAACTCTCCACTTTGGTTTGTCGGAAAATAAAGCAGAAATAAAATCTTTTTGGATTTTATCAAAGTGTTCTAAACTAAGAAATGAAATACAGAAAACTTAAATTGCAGAAATTAAACAAAGTAAACTATTTACAAACATATTTTTGGTGAGCGTGTCAGGGAATCATATCAGCTTTTTAGACAAATCACAAGTACCGTTAAGCTACATTACATACTCAGATTTAAACAATTTACCTCGATTGTCGATATACTGATCCATCTTAAATTCCCATACAAAGTTCAACTTATTCAGGATACGATTTAGATGAATTAAGAACTTTGATCATTCATGTGTCCCACCTCTTGAATATACTCCCGTATCCAGAATCCCAATAATCAGTCTTACAGGTGAGAATACTACAATGATGTCTGTATATAATTTAGGTATGCGAGGGCCGAGGGATCTCAGATCGATACTTCCGTATACGCAGAGAGATATCAGCTTCGACTTTTCGGTGTGTCCCCTTTAGAGGATCTTTTTGCTTACAACAGCAGCATATATCAATTTTATTGTTTCAGCATGCTGAGGGTTTAATGCTGTGTTTCAAGCATTGAAGCAAGTATTAGCCAAGGACTAGGTCAGAACTACCGTTCAGCAGAAGTCCCGGAATAATACCCCAGACATCATAGAGTATAAAGACCTAGTATATCAGATTACGAGACCTTTCAAACGAGATTTCAGGGGTTACCTATATATCCAAGTAGTGTTCCCCACGAATTCACAAGTTTGAATTTAGGTTTATATCCCGAATAAATCTACTAAATGTACGAAAACCTATCGACACATCATCAGTAAGATTGCTTAACTCTTTTATACTTTTCAAATCTTTAGCATACTGTAATCGTCTAGCTGATGTACTATCATTTTCCCTATATACACAAGCTCTTTTTCATTTTATCATGTTTTTGTATTTTTGCATTTTTTACTGTTTTTGTATTTTCTGAAAACATAACTATGTACAAACATCTACTCCCCCTAAATACCAAAACAAGTAAAAATTCGACAAACCATTGCAGATTGTTTCTCGTCTTCATCCGCAACAGTACTCTCATCAACGCCAATTATGCCATCCGACACCGACAAAAGCTTCATACCATTTAGTTTTAACAAATATTTAAACCGATTTTTATCAAAAGCTTTGGTATGTAAATCAGCTTTCTGTTCGTCTGTGTGGATTTTCTCAATTCGTATCAACTTTTTCTCAAAGCAATCACGAATAAAGTGATGACGAATTTCTATGTGTTTAGTTTTAGCGTGATGTACTGGATTTTTAGTTATATTAATTGCGGCCTCATTATCAACAAAAAGAGGTGTGTTAAGAAACTGCAAACCGTAATCGCGCATCTGTTGCTGTATCCACAAGATCTGAGAGCAGCAACTGCTAGCAGAAACGTACTCCGCTTCACAAGTAGATAACGCCACAGACGTTTGTTTCTTACACTGCCAGGTAACCAATCTAGGACCAAAGAACTGGCATCCTGCAGTTGTTGATTTTGAATTGACTTTGCAGCATCCGAAATCCGAATCGGAATACCCTTCTAGCGTAAAATCGCCTTTTCTAGGATACCACAACCCCAATGAAGGAGTTCCTTTCAGGTAGCGCAATATCCTCTTTACGATAATCATGTGCGATGCTCTCGGGTTAGACTGAAATCTTGCTGCGAGGCACGTTGGGTACATGATATCAGGACGTGAAGCAGTTAGGTACATTAAAGAACCTATCATGGATCGGTAAAACGTCTCATCAGCCCTGTCTCCGGTGAGATCTGGGTGAATCCCATGATTTGTTGCAAGTGGGGTAGCAGCTGGAGTAGAACTTGACATCCCAAATTTCTCTAGAATATCATGAACGTACTTTGACTGATGAATGAAAATTCCTTCAGGAAGTTGTTCAACTTGTAATCCCAGAAAGAATTTCATCTCCCCCATTGATGACATTTCAAACTTCTGCTTCATCACTGATTCAAAATCTTTGCATAGATTTTCATTTGTTGACCCAAAGATTATATCGTCCACATAAATTTGAATTATCAGAAGATGACCATCGACCTCCTTAGTGAAGAGAGTGGCATCCACTTTTCCACGAATGAACTTGTTGGCTAGTAGGTGTTGAGACAAAGTCTCATACCAGGCTCTCGGGGCCTGGTGTAAACCATACAGCGCTTTGTCCAATAAGTAGACCTTGTTTTTGTGGATTGGATCGGTAAAGCCCGGCGGCTGACCGACATAAACCTCCTCTTTAACCTTCCCATAGAGAAACGCCGATTTAACATCTAACTGATAAACTTTGAAGTTCTTCCAAGACGCAAATGCTAGGAAAATTCTGATAGCCTCTAGTCGTGCTACAGGAGCATAAACTTCGGTAAAATCAATTCCCTCCTGTTGACTAAATCCCTGAACAACGAGTCGAGCTTTGTTCCTTACAACAACTCCTCTATCGTCTCTCTTACACTTAAACACCCACTTAGTGTTTATTTTCCTATGACCATCCGGCAAATCAACTAACTTCCACACTCCCAATTTCTCGAATTGACTAAGTTCCTCCTGCATAGCATTGACCCAAGAATCTTCAGTAAGCGCCTCTTTGTAAGTTCTTGGTTCAACCTGCGAGATAAAACAACTTAATGAGAATTCAGTTTGCAAAGGAGCAACTTTTGTATAAAAACATGTAAGCCCTTTATCAATCTGATTTCGAGTGCGAACACCAGCTTGCAATTCTCCTATAATCAACTCCTCTGGATGATATGAAAAAGTTCTCGGCATCACTTCACTTGGAACATCTACATTTCCCTCCAGATTAGTAACATTCTGCTCTGCATCTTGTCCACTAACTTGGTTTGTTTGACTTGAACTCTGAATCTGCTCCCCCTCAGAATTTGAATCTGAATCACCGTGATCAAAAACTGGCATGTTTTCAGCTTCTAGATTATCATTCTGAGCCGACTGATTATCTTGAACAACTTCATTCTGTTGGACATCATCTTGTTCACCAGCATTACTCGGACCTGCTTCATCATCATTTGAAGTTTCCCGTGGTCTTCTCGAATACTCATCTGGGAACCTTAACTGTGACTCATCAAAAAAATCTTCTTCATCCTCTGATTCTTCTCTCATGTCAAACGAATCCCAAAGTTTGTCATAATGATAACGCCATGAATCACCAGGATTTTGCGGCGGCATAGTATAACCTTGACATTCAACATTATATGCCTCAATAATCGTTTTCCAAATAGGAATGAAAACTCGTTTCAATGGACTCGCATAGCCCACGAATATTCCTTCTAAGCCTTTTTCACCAAATTTGCCTTGAAAATCGAGAACTGAACAGGGAGACCCAAACGGTTCAAGATACTTCAGATTTGGTTTACGATTATTGATCAGCTCAAAACATGTTTTGTTGAACTTCTTGACAGTCAGAACCCTGTTGAGCGTATAGCATGCGGTTGAAACAGCTTCAGCCCAAAAATTAATTGGTAACTTTGAATCTGCGAGCATAGTTCTAGCCGTCTCGATTAGTGTCCGGTTTTTGCGTTCTGCGACTCCATTCTGCTGCGGAGTGTACGGAGCACTAAACTCATGCAAAATACCTCTTTCATCACAAAATTCTTCCATCTTTCTGTTCTTGAATTCAGTACCATTATCACTTCGAATTCTCTTGATACGCCTTTGGTACAGATTCTCAATCTTTCTGAACAGACCCATCAAACTGTCAAAAGTTTCATCTTTCGTCTTCAAGAAAGAAACCCACGAAAATCTGGAATAATCATCAGTAACGACCAAACAATAGTAATCTCCTGTAATGCTCTTGACATTCACCGGACCAAACAAATCCATGTGAAGTCTTTCCAGAGGTCTCGAAACTGAATTGACTTGCTTTTTAGGGTGTGACTTTTTCTTCTGCTTGCCTTTGACACAGCTAATGCACTCCCCTTCCAGATGAAAACCTTTGATATTAACTCCCAATACCAAATCATTGTGCACCAAGTGATTCATCTTCCGTAGGTGAATATGCCCCATCCTTCGGTGCCACAATCTGGATTCTTTCTCAGTTGCTCTAGACACGAAACAATGTGCTTGACCAGTAGTTGTAGTTGCTACAGACATATCTAACACATATAAATCATTCACTCTAGGTGCCCTCATAATAATCCATTCTTCAGGGATAACAAAACCAGGTTTCAAAATCAAACACTCTTTATCAGTGAAGTGAGTAGAATACTGATTGTCACAAATTTGCGAGATACTAAGCAGATTGTTCTCCAGCTCAGTGATGTAGTTAACTCTCTCAAACGTCACAATCCCATTGGATAACGTTCCTTCACCAACAATTCTACCACCTTCATGACCAGCAAATCCCACATAACCACCATTAATGTTTCTCACATCATACAGTAATGCAGTTTTTCCTGTCATATGTCGAGATACACCACTATCCATAATCCATCTGGATATCAGTTGTGGAAGATCCTGCACAAAATAAACTACAATTTAACCAATTACAATAAAGATGCCGATTCATGCTTCGCGAACAAGGAAGCTCCGGCAATTCAAACTACTTATTCGAACATGGTGTCCACCCAGGCTTCATCAGCCTTAGATGTAACCTTGACTCTAGCAACTTGAATTTTGAAATTTTCAGCCTTCAAAGGTGGAAAATTTGCATCATAATCAACCGTAATTGATTCTTCAGCCTTTTTCACTTCAGAAGTTGAAATTTTCTTTTTAGTTTTTGGTTTCCAAACTTGTTGAGTTAATGCAACCTGTTTATAAAACTTGTCATTTTTAGTTACCACTTTCTTTACAGGTTCAGTTTTTGCTTTCACATTGTTGATTTTAACATTTTAATTCTCAACCACTTTCTTCTCAACATACATTGGTAATTTACCCTTCACATCAACTTTCTTCTGTTGAAACTTCATATTTTCAGTCTTAGGCTTCACATTGGTACACATTCGTGCAATGTGACCAACTTGGTTACATCTAAAACATGTTCGAGTATCAACAACTCGACTTGTGCCTTCAGACCGATAATGTGAAGCTCTTTTCTCAAAGAACTCTTTATTTGATTTTGAAAAGATTTCATTTTCCTCATCAGATAATGAACTCGAACTGTTCACAAACACCTTTTTATTAGCAAACCTTTTGTTTTGAAAACTCTTTTTCTGATAACTATTACCACCCCGATAACCACCCGACCAATTGTTTCGATTGTTATTATAAAACCTTGGTGGAACAACAGGCTTTTTGTAATAAGCTTTATCTTTCTCAAAATTCATTTGCCTTTTTGTTTGACACAAACTGTTCACTTCTGACAACTCAACTTCAAGTAACTTGAAAACATTCGTCAACTTTTTCACATTAACATTCTCAATCGGAAATTCAGAATCCGAATACAACTTATCAGATCCAGCCATCTTGTACATCACAAGACCCGGTTCATCACTTAAGTTGTTTTTGGATTTTGATTTCTGAATGTATTTGTCCAAGAAACACCCATCATCTTCAGCTGAATCAATATTCAAAACACTTTCAGCTGTGCTCTTAACAATCTCTGTCTGAACACTATCATCAGATGATGTGGAAAAAGTAACATCAATGTTCTCCGGAAGTTTAACTTCTTTTTCTTCCTCAATTTCAACCAACCCAGACTGCTTTTTAGTGTAATTATGAAGAACAGGTGGTGGTACTTGATGAAAACCCACCCCAGTTCCATCAGAATACACATCTTCGCCCGCTTTGTCTTTCCCAATGGGTTTGGGAATGATATGTTGCAAAACAAAGCTTGCGGAGCTGTAACTGTTAAGCTTCAACTGGATTCGCTCGTTTTCGATTACAGTCTCTTGAACTTTAAGTTTCAATTTAGCGATTTCATCCAGTTGTTTGTTGATTGATTCTTCTTTAACTCTAACCACTGCTTTTAAATGTTCATTTTCTTTAAAAGTTTTACCATTTCGATCATCACAATCTTTCATTGTGCTTTTGAGTTTTTCAAATTTTTCAGAAATCTGACGGTTTTCAAGAATCAACTTTTCGTTTTCCTTTTTAACTTTGTCATGATCAATTTTATCATTTTCCATTTGTTTAGTTAATTCTTTTATCCGTTCAGTTGAAGCTCTAACTGTTTTGTCACGATCAAGAATCTGATTCTCAACATTTCTGACCTTAGTTGTCAGATCTTCAACTTTCTTAATGTTGAGATACGTGACTGTGCTACAAAATTTGCACTCTTTGTTGCAATTTTTGCAATCAGCATTTCCTTCAATCTTTTTACCTGATGCATTTGTTGACACATCTGAATTGACCTGGCCTTTTGACTCAGACACGGAGTTAGAGTCTACCTCAAGTGCTTTGGCAGCTAGCACTTTGTCAGCCATTTTTCCCAGATTCTCTGCATTCAACTCCTGCGTAGTATCGATAACTCCAATCCATCTCGTCAGGCAACGAATCGAACAATTTGTCGATAAGATCTTCTTCAGGAATGTCAATCTCATGTCTTACTAATTCCAGCTTCAGATGACCAAACCTTTCTATCATTTTACATACTGACTCATTCTTTAAACATCCAAACAAATCAAATTCCTTTTTAAGAAGTTTCTTTTTGTTTTTCTTAATTTCTTGACTACCGACACATTTCTTTTCTAACTTTGCCCAAAGATCTTTAGCGTTTTTATAGTCTATCAAGGAGATGATATCCTCCCGAACAGACTGAAATAACAACGCCACACACTTTTGTTCGGCTACGAATGAATCAATCTCATCAGATCCTGTTAAAACTTCTCCATTCTTGTTTCCTTGGTCATAACCATTTTTCAGACTTTTCCAGCTTGTAAACGCGAATGCCATCATCCAATCTTCAAACTTTCTGGACCAACGACTGTACTCCTCAATAGCCATTAGCTTTGGAGGTTTATTGAACGTTCCGAAGGCGCTTTCCGATTCCCAAGCTTCCTTTTTCTTCTCCTTTTGTTTATTCTCATTCACATTGCTTGATGAAGCATCAATGTTTCCGGAATCTCCAGCGAACGCGTACATATCGCTGAACGGGTTTAAGAAAATATCATCCATTGTGAATGTACCTGTAAAATCAAACAACACTTAGACAAATTTTGATTTGGAAATAATCAGATTCAAACGACACTTGTTCAAACGAAATGGTTTGTATCGTTTGAAATTCCAAAAGTTTCAAACAACAACTTTTCAAACGATGGAGGTTTTTCAAACGACAAAGGTTTTCAAACGGTGATACTGTTCCGTTTGAAACTATATTTTCAAACGATAAACTTTTTCAAACGGCCAACTTGTTTTCAAACGAGGGACAAGTTTCAAATGATAAAGGTTTCAAACGGTGGACTGTTCCGTTTGAAATCACACTTTTCAAACGATATACTTTCAAACGACAGCCTTCAAACGATAGATATATATTTCAAACGGGAGGGTTAATTTTCAAACGATGGAAGTATATTTCAAACGAGAGACCAGTTTTCAAACGACAGATCTCAAACGGAAGCCTTTGTTTCAAACGACAGATCTGTTTTTCAAACGATGGAACATGTGACGTCAGCAATTCGCGAAATTTTTCAAACGGTCTGATCAATTTAACTCGGTTTTAAGTCGAATTTTAATTCCAAACTTTCAAGGATTCGTTATTAGAGTATTTCGTTTGCTTTGTGATCGTTTCAGTCCATTATAACCGTGAGAACTATTTAAACTCAGAAAAGAAAGGTAGAAATGAGATAGATCGATGATTTTCAGCTGTATTCGGTAGGAACTCCTCGTCCTGAGCTCTGATACCACTTGTTGGATCGTATACGTGACCCTGAAAGTCAGTTAAGGTAGCTCATCATCAATTACTAAGGCGGAATCAAAGTAAATGATGTTCAAAACAGCTTGTCTTCTTTAATCTTTCTTTTCCATTAATAATCGTGCTTTTACAACTTGTTCTAATGAAAATCCAGCAGCACTTCGTTACTTGTTCCAACTGTTCCGTTTGAAATGAAACACTAACACTCCTATATATAGACATAGGGACCCTTCCGTTTGAACATTAACATGATGGTTCAAACGGAACCCTATAGTTCAAATGGAACCCCTAAGTTCAAACGGAACCCTTATACATAAGACTGATTTCAAACGGAACCCTTCTAAACACTTCCTAAAATCACTAATTAAACCCTAATTTTACATATAAGATCCAATAGTGACTTTCTTGAACTAAGACTTGTTGAAGATGTAGTCAACAGACATTCTCATGCATCAACAGGTCTGCATTGGAATGAAGTCTCCTTGATGAACATCTGTGCTTGGGGGTTGTATACTTCTCAAGAATCCTTGATCCTGAAAGATGTTGGGTCCTTGATGTTGAGAGGATCCTTGAACCTGAAAGGGTCCCTGAGGCTGAGAGGATCCTTGAACCTGAAAGGATCCCTGAGGCTGAGAGGATCCTTGAACCTGAAATGAGGATCCTTGAACCTGAGAGGATCCTAGGACTGTGGAGGATCCTTGAACCTGAGAGGATCCTTGGACTGTGTGCATTCCCAAATATCCTCCTGAGCTGATGAAGGATCCCTGATGCCGAAAAGAGGATCCCGAAGGCTGAGAACAGGATCCTTGAGGCTGGAAGTGAGACCCAAAAGCCTGACTCATAGTTGTTGCTCCATAACGCCTTCCCAATGGTTCAGTTTGGTACTGGATGTCTAAGGCTGCAGATTGCTGGGCAGTTATAGCTGGAGTGTCGAAATCCAGTGACCTTGGTATCAGAGGAGAGTGATCCTCCCCTGATCTCTTCTGTTTCTTGATGTCACCGATCTCCCGGAGGATCCTTTCGTTGGTTTTGTCCTGCTCTTGTATGTGATCCCTCATCTGTAAAATCAAAGTAAAAAGATCATTAGTAGTAGGATTAGAAGAAACAGAAGAAGTTGGTGGTTTTAGAAAAATGGGGCTTTGTCTCTTTGCAGCATTTTCAGCATTCTTCTGGGATCCAGAAGGTGGTGGAGGCAAAGGAGGAATGCCCTGTGAAGAACTCATTGCCGGCATTGAACTTGAAGTGCTCTTTGCTGAAGAAGCCATCTGCTTGGTTGTAATGAACCGAAATGATCACAAAAACAAGAATTTCTTAGGAATGAAGCACCAATTGCCCCACGGTGGGCGCCAAACTGTTTTGGTCAAAAATTAGGCTAAGATAATGTAACCAAATCTTTGTTGTGAGGAATGATTCTTGAATCAACGAAAATGTAAAGGGTAACTCAGAAATGTAATGAACAAATGACACAAGGATTTATACGAGGAAAAAGCCCTTGATCAAGAGTTGATCTCCGGCATAAAAAACCTCGGGTGATGGAAACTACTGATCACCAACTAAGATTAATCAAAAGAAGTTTACAACTCGGGATGATAACAAGCTTGTTACAAGGATCACTAGTGTGCAATGTGCAAAAATGTATGAAATCGCCAAGTAGTGTTTGAGAGCTGATTGAGAGATGTTATGAGAGTGTGTGTATTTGCTAAAATTAGCCAAGTGTTCTAACTCAAGCTTGTTATCTCCATTTTAAATTAGAAATAACTAAACTAACTAACTATCCGCAAATTGTGCAAGCTCCCCACAATCTCCATAACGTCCACAAGAACCAAGCACGTGCGGAATATTGAGGGAATATGCTCCAGGAATTTAGGTGAGACTTGGTCCATGCCTTTGCTCCTGCAAAACAAGTTTACGTACAATGAAGACAATTGTTAGTTATAAGGATAACAATAAGGATCCTGAATCCTTATCCTGCAACACCTACTAAGGATCCTTAATTCAAACAGAATTGAGGATCCATGATCCTGGTAGCACATGAGGATCCGTGATCCTTAGGATTGGAAAATCCTCCCCTTACAAAAGTGATTGGTGATTAATAATGAATCTACATGTACCTCAAGATACCTGATCCTCATATGCTTGGCAATTTGCAAACCAGCTGTTTTGGTCAAAAATCAAGCAATGACAATGTAACCAAACTTTCTGTTGTGAGGTATGATGCTTGAATTGATGAACAACAATAAGGATCACTATAAAGTATAATGAACAAATGACACGAAGATTTATACGGGGAAAAAGCCCTTGATCAAGAGTTGATCTCCGGCACAAAAAACCCCGGGTGATGGAAACTACCGATCACCAACTCAAATTAAACAAACAATCTGTTACAACTTCGGATGATAGCGAGCTAAGTACAAGGATCACTATAGTGTAACGTGTAGAAATGTATGAAAAATGCTAAGTGTTTTGTCGAGAGCCAGTGAGAGCGGTTGTATGAGTGTGTGTGTAGCCAAAAATAGCTAAGTGTCTCTAATATAGCTCGCTACCCCTTTACAAATAGAAAATATCAAGCCTAACTAACATTCCGCAAATGGTGCAAGTCTTCCACGACTCCACAACGTCCATTTCTGGCCAAGCACGTGCGGAATAGACTAAGAATATTCTCCAGGAATGTCGCCAAGACTAAGTCCAAGTTGATATTCCTGCAAAACATTCACGAATTCAAAGTAGACAATCGTTAGTACTGGGATCCTTATAGTGATCCATGATCCTGATCCTGCAACACTTCTGAGGATCACTACTTCAGACAGAATTGAGGATCACTAAATCCAACAGCAAATAAGGATCACTGGTCATTTAGAAATCCACCCCTAACACCAGATATTAAGGCTTCATATTCAGCCTTATTATTAGTAGTTTGAAACTCACAAACTATTGAGTAGGGTATTATGTCCCCCTGTGGCGATTTTAGTAGTATTCCAAATCCAGTTCCTTTGATGTTGGAGGCTCCATCAGTGAAGAGTATCCAAGGATCCTTAGTCTCTTCAAGCTGCTGAACTTCTAACTCAGCTTCTCTTTGTAAATCACTACTAAAATCTGCCACAAAGTCAGCTAAGGCTTGAGATTTAATGGCAGTTCTTGGCTCATATCTTATATCATAGGCACTAAGCTTCGCTGCCCATTTGGCCATCCTTCCTGACATTTCAGGTTTCCTGAGAACATTCTTAATTGGAAAGTTAGTCTTAACAATAATGGCATGAGTTTCAAAATAATGTCTTAGTTCAGTGGATGCCATAATCAAAGCAAGGATAAGTTTTTCTAAATGTGAATACTTGGATTCAACATCAAGCAAACTCTTACTTACATAATAGACAGGATGTTGTGTACCTTCGTGATCCTTAACAAGGACCGCACTTACTGCTTTAGAGGATACTGCTAGATACAAGGATAATATATCCCTTTTTTCTGGTTTCATCAAGGCAGGAGCTGAGGATAGGTAATCCTTAAGGGCTTTGAGAGCATTTTCATGCTTTCCAGTCCACTCAAATTTCTTGTTCTTTCTCAAAATGTCATAGAATTCCTTGCACTTTTCTGATGACTTTGATATGAACCTATTCAAGGCTGCGATCCTCCCTGTCAACCTTTGCACATCCTTGGCATTGGCAGGAGATTTGATATTCACAATTGCCTTGATTTGCTTTGGACTTGCTTCTATGCCTCTTTTTGTTACCATGTAGCCTAAGAACTTGCCTGCTTTAACACCAAAGTGACACTTTGAATGATTCAATTTCATATTGAATTTGTCAAGGATATCAAATGCTTCGTCCAGGTCTCTAAGGTGATCCTCAGCTCTCTTGGACTTAACCACCATGTCGTCTATATAGACTTCCATAGTGTGTCCTATTTGTTCCTTAAACATCATGTTGACTAGCCTTTGATAAGTAGCACCTGCATTTCTTAGTCCAAATGGCATAGCAATATAACAATATATACCAGTTGGGGTCATAAAGGCTATATCCTCTTGATCAGATGGTTCCATCTAAATTTATTGAAATCCAGATGAAGCATCCATAAAAGTCAACAATTCATGACCCGCGGTAGCATCCACCGTGGAGTCAATGTGGGGTAATAGGAAAGGATCCTTGGGACATGCCTTGTTTAAATCGGTAAAATCGACACATACCCTCCACTTTCCATTTTTCTTTTGAACAACAACCACATTGGCTAACCACATTGGCTAACCACCTGGGATACTTGACCTCTCTTATCATACATGCTCGGAGTTGCTTATCTACCTCCTCCTAGATAATGGCATTCCTCTCAGGTGCAAACTTTCTCCTTTTTTGATGTATGGGCTTGAATGACCTGTCAATACCAAGCTTATGAGTAATTATATCTTTAGAGATACCTGTCATGTCTTCATGCTTCCAGGCAAAGGTAGTTTTTCTCTTCTTGAGGAAGGATACTAGATCATGTTCAATGTTGTTGAGGATCCCTGATCCTATGAAGATCTTGGATTCAGGATCCTGAGGATCCATAAGGATATCTTTCAGATCTTGTTCTCTTGCCTCCAAGACATCTCTTGGAGGATGCTTTAATTGCTATTGCTCCGTGGGTCTTGAGGCTAGTTTCATTGATGATGCGTAGCAATTCTTGGCTTCTTGTTGATCACTCTCAATCTTCACCACCCCCCATGGACTAGGAAGCTTTACACATTGATGATATGTAGATGGGACTGCCTTCATGTCATGTATCCATGGCCTGCCAAGGATAACATTGCAACAGGATAGGCAATCTATAACACAAAATTTCTGATAAGAATGAAGTCCTTCTATGTAGATGGGAAGTTTAATGTCCCCCAATGTGTTCTTGGTTTCTCCACTGAATCCCACAAGAACTGAGGATCTTGGGACAATATCTAATTCAGGGATGTTCATCTTCTTGAGGACATCAAGCTGAATGATGTTTACTGAGCTTCCTCCATCTATTAAGATCACGCGAACAAAATAATAAGATATAAACAAAGTAATAACAAGACCATTGTTTTGGTCAAAAATCAAGCAAGGATAATGCAACCAAATCTTTTGTTGTGAGGTGTGATGCTTGAATCTATGAACAATTGTATGAACAACTTGCAAATCAAATAAAGAGGTGACACAAGGATTTATACGAGGAAAAAGCCCTTGATCAAGAGTTGATCTCCGGTATAAAAAACCTCGGGTGATGGAAACTACCGATCACCAACTAAGATTAAACAGAAAAATGGTTACAACTCGGGATGATAACAAGCTTGTTACAAGGATCACTAGTGTGCAAAAGTGTTAAAGTGTATGAAATCGCCAAGTGAACTATCGAGAGTTGTTCGAGAGTGTGTGTTTTTGCTAAATTAGCCAAGTGTTCTAACTCAAGCTTGTTATCCCCTATTTAAAATTAGAAATAACTAAACTAACTAACTGTCCGCTAATTGTGCAAGTCTCCCACGATCTCCATAACGTTCACAAGGGCCAAGCATGTGCGGAATATTGAGGGAATATGCTCCACGAATATCGGCAAGACCAAGTCCATGCACATACTCCTGCAAAACAAGCTCACATACAAGGTAGACAACCGTTAGTGTAAGGATAACAATGAGGATCCTGAATCCTGGTCCTGCAACACATTCTGAGGATCCTGAATTCAAACAGAATTAAGGATCCGTGATCCTAGCAGTACTTGAGGATCCATGATCCTTAGGATTGGAAAATCCTCCCCTAACAATTGCCCCCAAATATAAGGAGTAAAGTGTAAATTAGCGAGTTATATTTTTTGATCTTATCTGCAACTAACTAACGGATATATAGCCGTTATAATCTAACTAGCCATTGCAAGTTATACGTCATTGAAGCGACGTCCCTGCAGAATCATCATTATATATATAGGTTAGAGATAAGGGCTAATGTGCATTTAAATTCGAGCAATACTCCCTTTAAATCCTCATTCGAAGATCAAACGGGTACTTCTCTCTCCTTTCTCTCTTCACCTTCTTACTCTGTTTCTTCTTTCTTTACCATCATCCATAACCAAGATGATGTTAAGATCTTCACCGGCTAAGGATCACCAAAAGTATAGCCCTCCAAAGAGCCAAGGAATCATCAAAGATTCTCCGAAGGAACGCTGCTACTTTACCGATCCTGAGATCGACAGGATTCGTCATTGCTTTCCGGCGAACACTGTCTTTAAACCTTTCGACCCTACCGCCTTAAGTGACTTCGTTTCTGCAACTTGGGTTGCTTTTCCTGCCACCCCATTTCTGATAGGATACTCCTATCCTTTCCCTGCTTTCACCGAATCCTTCTTCTCTCTCATCGGCATGTGCTATGTTCAGGCAATGCCTATGATGTGGAGGGTTTTGTATACCTTAGAGAGAATCATCGAGCAAGAAGGCATAGAATTGGGGATGTCGGAGCTTGCTGAAATGTACAACCTCGTGAGCCATGGGTCACACTGCTTTTTATTCAAACACAAACCCGGTGAAGAACACCCAATCCTCAAGACCACCAAAAATGACACCAACTAGAAGAAGCGTTTTTTTCTTCGTTAGGAGGGATTCTATCCCGGATGGGAAGGATCTCCCCTTAAAGTGGACCACTCATGGTAGGATAGAGGATCCTTATAGAAGGATCATAGGATAACCCAGTTCTTGTAAGGATAACTGACTCCTTTTGTTTCTATTTTGCAGCTATCTTTGTTTCCCATATCATTCCATCACCTGCAACTAAGGAGAGGATTGCTGCTTTCTGGAAACTTGATCCTGCATCAAGATCATTTCAAGCAAACACCAAGGATTCTCAAGAAGCATCCTCAGGCTCAGTCACAATGTCAAGTAAGTATCCGAGTTTGTATATAATTAAATGTTTAAATGAAAATAAAACAAGAATACTTATCTGTGGTTTTGGATTGGTAGGCGCTGGAAAATCCTCAAGGTCAGCCTCCCGCTTTAGTGTTAGTGATCTCAGCACTGTGGCTCCCCGATCTGGGAAGAAGAAAACTGCTGCTAGCCCAAGTACTGCAGTCCCCAAGCCTGTCACCTCCAAGGGGGTAAAGAAGAGGAAGGACACTGAAGTTGACAATCTTGAAGGCCTGCCCCTCATTCGTCACCAGTTTCAGGAATACTTTGCCGATGTAAGGATCACCAACTTTGCTTCATTATCCTGCCCACTTGAGGATCACGGATCCTGAACTTTACCTTGTCTTTTTGCAGAAATTCGCTGAGATCGAAATGCTCTTTGATGCATACGTTGAAGAGGCTGAGCAGAAGCATTTGGAGTTCCAAAAGATCTTCCTAGCCAAGGATCAGACTATCTCTCGCCTTGAGAAGGACCTCGCTCTGGCAAAGCAGCATGTAGTCATGGCCCAGATAAACGCTGATCATGAGAAGCATGATGTGCTGGAGGATGCTAAAGTCTCTGCTGCCATCACCATATACAAGATCAAGCTGCAAATGGCTCAGGAGGCTGAGGATCCTAACTTTGACAGGACCGCTTGGGACAAGGAGGGCTGGAAGGCGAAGCTGGCTGAGCTAGATGATGAGGAGGAGGCTACAGAGGTCTTGGCGATTGAGGCAAGCGGCAGCGGGAAGGATCAAGCTGGTGGTGATGCAGCCAAGGTTTGAGCTGCAGAAATGGGCGATGATGGATATTTCTAGACGCGCCCGGAGCCCATTTTTTAGGATTTGGTAGTGGTTTTTTGGTTATGATGTTTTTATTTCAAACAATGATGGTCTGTAATAACTAAACAATAGCTATTAGGGTTAAGGATCATGGATCCTTTGAACAATAGGTAGGATAATAGGTGGTGGAGGGATCCTCTGTTTGGGGGATGAAACCACTTGTTATCCTGCCATCTTTTATTTCCTGCACTTTTAAGACCTGTTAACAATGGACACCCTTTGCCAACCCAAGTGGACGGGCCACGTATTGCTGGTAGAAGCTTGGGTTGGCAATTTTGACAACCTTTAAGGGTTTAACATTTTGTGAATAAATAAAACTTTAATCTTTTGGCAATTTCTTGTGTTGTTATTCTTGTGAATTCTTCAATTTTCAACTGTTTTTATATACTTTCTTTGAATTCATAAGTAAAGGATAAGGGTTTAATAAATCATGTCAAAAAGTTTTAGGATATGATCAAGGATCAAATATCCTATAATCGATAAATTCAAAAAAGCAGTATAGTTTAAGGATCATAAATCCTGTTGTCAAAGGATAAGGGTCACTTATATAAATAATGAATAAATATTAAAATGATTAAGGATCATACCTGAGAATCCAAGTTAGGATCCTAAATCTTTAACATTTACAATCAGGATAACCAAAAGACAAACCTTAGTAGAAGGTAAGGATCAAGGATCCTTGATTGTTTGACTTCAAAAACCTGAAATGGAACATAACTTGGGACTAAGCCAATATAAGAGAAGAGTTAGAAACTGGGGACAAGCCCAACAATTCTGGGGATAAGCCCAATATACTGGGGACAAGCCCAAAAAACTAGGGACAAGCCCAAAGAACTGAGGACAAGCCCAAAAAACTGCGGACAAGCCTAAAGGATCTTGTGTAAACTGGAGTATGGCCCTCACTGGCGACTATCCAAACTTAGTGACATGAAGATGCCAAAACCTTAGCTAACGTGAAAACGTTAGAAACCTTAGGAACGGATGTATGGTACGTCAACCATTATACGTAGGATCCCGGATACAGCCAGTACAATGAAATTGTCAGCCCCTAAAGCGAGTACTGGTCCCATTGCCATGAACTGTACCAGGATCATCGTGCGCTACTGGCGATACTAGGGACAGGCCCAAATAACTGGGGACTAGCCCAAAAAACTGGGGTCAAGCCCAAATAACTAGGGTCAAGCCCAAAAAACTGGGGTCAAGCCCAAATAACTGGAGACTTCTGTGGATACTCAATCCTTCGTTAAGGATACATGAACCTTCTGCAAAACTCAGAATCAAGTGAAAGGAGGATAAAGGATCCAGGATCCTTCTCCTTGTATATAGGATAATTAAAGAATGAAATAGTTTAAGATTAGATCATTACCAAAATGAGGATTATCCATCCTCTAAGGATCCTTCAAGGATGTGGATCATGAATATTGCTAAGGATCATGAATCCTTATCACATGAAGTATTTCTTCAAGTGGACAGCATTCCAAGCTCTTGGTAGCAAATCACCTTCCATTGTTAACAATCGATATGCCCCCTTTCCAGCCTCAGCTTCAATCAGGTAGGGGCCTTCCCACTTTGGTGCCAATTTTCCATCAGCAGGATTTGTGGTATTCTGAAATGCTTTTCTTAATACCATATCACCAACTTGGAACTTCCTGATCCTGACATTCTTATTATAGGCTCCAGCCATCCTTTATTGATAACTATCCATCCTTATCCTTGCCAAATCCCTGAGTTATTCTATAGTATCCAAGTCTTGAACCAAGTTTTCAGCATTCTCTTTAGGATCACGGATGCTTGTTCTTGCAGTAGGAACCACCATTTCTGTAGGGATCACTGATTCTGCTCCAAATACCAAAGAAAATGGAGTTTGACCAGTAGCATTCTTGGGAGTTGTCCTATCAGCACATAATACATAAGGTAGTTCTTCTGCCCATTTTCCTTTCTTGGATCCAAGCTTCTTCTTCAAATTGTTGATGATGATCTTATTGGATGATTCTGCCTGACCATTAGCTTGTGGGTGGACTGGTGTTGATGTTATCATCTTAATCCCCCAGCTGTCACAAAAGTTAGTAGTTCTACTCCCAATAAATTGGGATCCATTATCACAAAAAATTTCAGAAGGAATACCAAATCTAGTAATAATATTTCGTTTAATAAAGGATATAACTTCCTTTTCTCTGACTTGAAAGAAGGCTTCAGCCTCTATCCACTTGGAAAAGTAATCAGTCATAGCAAGCATGAATACTTTTCCACCAGGTGCCTTAGGAAGTTTACCAACTATATCCATTCCCCATCTCATAAATGGCAAATAAGATGATATAGGATGTAAGAGCTCTGCTGGTTGGTGAAGGATATTACTATGTCTCTAACAAGGATCACAGTTTCTGGCATAATCCACAGCATCCTTCTTCATAGTAGGCCAATAGTATCCTGTCCTCAGGATCCTTGAGAATAATGCCCTGCCCCCAGTGTGGTTTCCACAATCTCCTTCATGAAAATCCTTTAGGACTTCTTGGATCTCAAGATCCTCAATGCATCTTAGATATGGTCCTGCAAGAGATCGTTTATATAACATGTTATTCAATATTGTAAATTGAGATACCTTAATTTTGAAAGCCCTGGGGTTTTCTCCTGTGGGAATCTCTCCATGTTGGATATATCTTTTGATTGGAAGGATCCATGATCCTGAATGAGATTGTGTATCATCACTAGGGATGATTGCAGAATCCTCTCCTATCTCCATGGCTACATGATCCTCAATAGCGGGAGTTAGGATGTGGATTATAGGGATCCTGATATCCTCTAGAATCTTCAAGGATGATCCTAGATTGGCCAATGCATCAGCTTCTTCATTTTCTTCCCTTGGTACCTGTGTTAAACTAAAAGAAACAAAAGAGAGTGTCAATTCCCTGACTATCTCTAGATATTTGATTAGCTTTTCACCTTTAACAGCATAGGATCCATTAAAGTGATTAGTAATTAACAATGAATCTACGTGTACCTCAAGATACCTGATCCTCATATGCTTGGCAATTTGCAAACCAGCTATCAAGGCCTCATATTCAGCCTCATTATTAGTAGTTTGAAACTCACAAGCTATGGAGTGGGGTATTATGTCCCCCTGTAGCGAATTTAGTAGTATTCCAAGTCCTGTTCCTTTGACATTAGAAGCTCCATCAGTGAAAAGTGTCCAAGGATCCTTAGTTTCTTCCAGCTGTTAGACTTCTAACTCAGCTTCCTTTTGCAAGTCACTACTAAAATCTGCCACAAAGTCAGCTAAGGCTTGGGATTTGATGGCAGTCCTTGGTTCATATCATATATCATAAGCACTAAGCTTCACTGCCCATTTGGCCATCCTTCCTAACATTTCAGGTTTCCTGAGAAAATTCTTAATTCGAAAATTAGTCTTGACAATAATGGCATGAGTTTCAAAATAATGTCTTAATTTAGTAGATGCCATAATCAAAGCAAGGATAAGTTTCTCTAAATGTGAATACCTGGATTCAGCATCAAGCAAACTCTTACTAACATAATAGACAGGATGTTGTGTACTGATCCTTAACAAGGACTGCACTTACTGATTTAGAGGATACCGCCGGATATAAGGATAATATATCCCCTTTTTTTGGTTTCATTAAGGCAGGAGCTGAGGATAGGTAATCCTTAAGGGCTTTGAGAGCATTTTCATGCTTTTCAGTATACTCAAATTTCTTGTTCTTTCTCAAAATGTCATAGAATTCCTTGCACTTTTCTGATAACTTGGATATGAACCTGTTCAAGGTCGCGATCCTTCCTGTTAGCCTTTGCACATCCTTGGCATTGGCAGGAGATTTGATATTCACAATAGCCTTAATTTGCTCTGGACTTGCTTCAATGCCTCTTTTTGTCACCGTATAGCCTAGGAATTTACCTGCTTTAACACCAAAGTGACACTTGGAAGGATTTAGTTTCATATTAAATTTATTAAGGATATCGAATGCTTCCTCCAAGTCCCTAAGGTGATCCTCAGCTTTCTTGGACTTAACCACCATGTCATCTACATAGACTTCCATAGTGTGTCCAATTTGTTCCTTGAACATCATATTGACTAGCCTTTCATAAGTAGCACCTGCATTTCTTAGTCCAAATGGCATAGCAATATAACAATAAATACCAGTTGGGATCATAAAGGCTGTATCCTCTTGATCAGATGGTTCCATCTGAATTTGTTGAAATCCAGATGAAGCATCCATAAAAGTCAACAACTCATGGTAGCATCCACCATGGAGTCAATGTGGGGTAATGGGAAAGGATCCTTGGGACATGCCTTGTTTAAATCAGTAAAATCGACACATACCCTCCACTTTCCATTTTTCTTTTGAACAACAACCACATTGGCTAACCACCTTGGATACTTAACCTCTCTTATCATACCTGCCCGGAGTAGTTTATCCACTTCCTCCTGGATAATGGCATTTCTCTCAGGTGCAAATTTCCTCCTCTTTTGATGAAATGGCTTGAATGACCTGTCAATGCCAAGTTTATGAGTAATTATATCTATAGATATACCTGTCATGTCCTCATGCTTCCAGGCAAAGGTAGTTTTTCTCCTTTTGAGGAAGGATACCAGATCCTGTTCAATGTTGTTGAGGATCCCTGATCCTATGAAGACTATGGATTCAGGATCATGAGGATCCATAAGGATTTCTTTCACATCCTGTTCTCTTGCCTCCAAGACATCTCTTGGAGGATGCTTTAATTGCTATTGCTCCCTTGGTCTTGAGGCTGGCTTCATTAACGACGTGTAGCAATTCTTAGCTTCTTGTTGATCACTCTTAATTTTCACCACCCCCCATGGGCTAGGAAGCTTTACACATTGATGATAGGTAGATGGGACTGCCTTCATGTCATGTATCCATGGCCTGCCAAGGATAACATTGCAACACGATAAGTAATCTATAACACAAAATTTTTGATAAGAATGAAGTCCTTCAATATAGATGGGGAGTTTGATGTCCCCCAATGTGTTCTTGGTTTCTCCACTGAATCCCACAAGAACTGAGGATCATGGTACAATATCCGATTCAGGGATGTTCATCTTCTTGAGGACATCAAGCTGAATGATGTTTACTGAGCTTCCTCTATCTATCAGGATCCTGCGAACAAAGTGGTTAGATATAAACAACGTAATAACAAGACCATCATGATGAGGATCCTGCACATCAACACGATCATCCTCATTAAAAGTTATGACTTTCTCCCATGTAACAGTAGAGGTCCGGATGGGTCTATCTCCATTATCCATCTTGGTCTCCTTGGCATGTCTTTTGGCTACTGAAAAGGAAGTACCACAAATGTCTGATCCACCAGATATAAAGTTTATAACTTGTGCATTTGCTGGAGGGGCAGGAGCTCTTTCTGGGATCCTCTCAGGATCCTGGGTTGTTGACTTCTTTCTTCCCAAAAGCTCCTTCAAGTGCCCCTTGCTTAACAAGTAACCAATTTTTTTTCTAAGTGCAATACACTCTTCAGTGAGATGTCCGAAATCCTCATGATATGCACACCACTTGGACTTGTCCTTTGTCACGGCTGGTTTATCACTTTTCCTCGGCCATCTTGCTTTCTCACCTAGATTCTACATTGCAAGAATTAGTTCATTGTTATCAACAGAAAAACAGTACTCAGAAATTGGAGGATAATCCTCATCATCCTCTTCTTGTTCTACTGCATGCACATTCTGGTTATCAGACTTGTTGTAGGACTTGAACTTGTTATTCTTGAAGTAGGATCCTTGCTTTTCCTGTTTCGAGGATCCTGCCAATCTCTCCTGGATCCTTTTATAATCCTCTAATCGGATGAATCTAAGGGCCCTAATTCTCACTTCATCAAGATTCCTGCATGGGGTCATAACAAGATCATCATAGAATAATGAATCCCTAAGCAAACCCATTTTAAAGGATTCCACAGCCGTGGCTATATCCAGGTTAGGAATGTCTAAGGATTCTTTACTAAACTTAGTGATGTAATCTCTAAGTGATTCGTTTTGACCTTGTGTTACCCTATATAGATCACTAGTTAATCGTTCAAATTTTCTGCTACATGAGAATTGGCTATTAAACAGGTTAACTAGATTAGCAAATGAAGTAATAGAGTAAGGGGGAAGACTTAGCAGCCATTTAAGAGCTGATCCTGTGAGTGTGGATCCAAAACCCTTGCATAGACATGCTTCTTTTAACCTCTCAGGAATTGGATTGATCTCCATCCTTTCTCTATATTGTGCTACATGTTCTTCTGGATCCGTTGAACCATCATACAGCTTCATAGTTGGTATCTGGAACCTTTTGGGTATCTCAGCATCACAAATAGGTGGTGCAAAACGAGATATCCTATGGCTCCCATCTGTAATTTCAGGGATGGGCTTAACCACTCCTGGAACGCTGGATATCATATCCTTCAGCTTCTGTAATTCCCTAGCCATAGCTTGATTGATACATGTATCCTGCATAGAGCCATGGTTAGTGTTATAAGAATTATTGAAAGTGTTACCTCCCAGAGGATTCAAGTTTGGAATTGCAGATGTGAATCCATATTGACGGGATTCTAGTATGATTGAAGGACCAAAAGAGGCGATGGTCTGCATTGGAATGAAGTCTCCTTGATGAACATCTGTGCTTGGGGGTTGTACACTTCTCAAGAATCCTTGATCCTGAAAGATGTTGGACCCTTGAACCTGGAAGGGGGATCCTTGAACCTGAAAGGATCCTTGCACCTGTGAGGATCCTTAGACCTGAGAGGATCCTTGAACCTGAGAGGATCATTGAACCTGAGAGGATCCTTGAACCTGTGAGGATCCTTGGACCGTATGCATTCCCATATATCCTCCTGAGCTGACGAAGGATCCCAGATGCTGGAAAGAGGATCCCGAAGGCTGAAAGTGAGACCCCAAATCCTGACTCATAGTTGTCGTTCCATAACGCCTTCCCAATGGTTCAGTTTGGTACTGGATATCTAAGGCTGCAGATTGCTGGGCAGTTATAGCTGGAGTGTCGAAATCCAGTGATCTTGGTATCAGAGGAGAGTGATCCTCCCCCAATCTCTTCTGTTTCTTGATGTCACCAATTTCCCAGAGGATCCTTTCGTTGGTTTTGTCCTGCTCTTGTATGTGATCCCTCATCTGCAAAATCAAAGTAAAAAAGATCACTAGTAGTAGGATTAGAAGAAAAAGAAGAAGTTGGTGGTTTTGGAAAAATGGGGCTTTGTCTCTTTGCAGCATTTTCAGCATTCTTCTGGGATCCGGAAGGTGGTGGAGGCAAAGGGGGAACGCCCTGTGAAGAACTGATTGCCGGCATCGAACTTGAAGTATTCTTTGCTGAAGAAGCCATCTGCTTGGTTGTAACGAACAGAAATGATCACAAAAACAAAAACTTCTTAGGAATGAAGCACCAATTGCCCCACGGTGGGCGCCAAACTGTTTTGGTCAAAAATCAAGCAAGGATAATGCAACCAAATCTTTTGTTGTGAGGTGTGTTTCTTGAATCTATGAACAACTGTATGAATAACTTGCAAATCAAATAAAGAGGTGACACAAGGATTTATACGAGGAAAAAGCCCTTGATCAAGAGTTGATCTCCGGCATAAAAAAACCTCGGGTGATGGAAACTAGCGATCACCAACTAAGATTAAACAGAAAAATGGTTACAACTCGGGATGATAACAAGCTTGTTACAAGGATCACTAGTGTGCAAAAGTGTTAAAGTGTATGAAATCGCCAAGTGAACTGTCGAGAGCTGTTCGAGAGTGTGTGTTTTTGCTAAATTAGCCAAGTGTTCTAACTCAAGCTTGTTATCCCCTATTTAAAATTAGAAATAACTAAACTAACTAACTGTCCGCTAATTGTGCAAGTCTCCCACGATCTCCATAACATTCACAAGGGCCAAGCACGTGCGGAATATTGAGGGAATATGCTCCACGAATATCGGCAAGACCAAGTCCATGCACATACTCCTGCAAAACAAGCTCACATACAAGGTAGACAACCGTTAGTGTAAGGATAACAATGAGGATCCTGAATCCTGATCCTGCAACACATTCCGAGGACCCTGAATTCAAACAGAATTAAGGATCCGTGATCCTAGCAGTACTTGAGGATCCATGTTTCTTAGGATTGGAAAATCCTCCCCTAACAACCATCATGATGAGGATCCTGGACATCAACACGATCATCCTCATCAAAAGTTATAATTTTTTCCTGTGTAACAATAGAGGTTCGGATGGGTCTATCTCCATTATCCATCTTGGTCTCCTTGGCATGCCTCTTGGCTGCTGAAAAGGAAGTGCCACATATATCTGATCCACCGGATATGAAGTTAATAATTTGTGCATCAACAGGAGGAGCAGGAGCTCTTTCTGGAACTTTTTCAGGATCCTGGATCCTTGACTTTTTTCTTCCCAACAGCTCCTTCAAGTGTCCTTTGCTTAACAGGTAACCAATCTCTTTTCTGAGTGCAATACATTCTTCAGTGAGATGTCCGAAATCCTCATGATATGCACACCATTTGGACTTGTCTTTTGTTGCAGTTGGCTTATCACTTTTTCTGGGCTATATCGCTTTCTCACCTAAATTCTGCATTGCAAAGATTAGTTCATTGCTATCAACAGAAAAACAATATTCAGAAATTGGAGGATAATCCTCATCATCCTCTTCCTGTTCCACTGCATTCACATTCTGGTTATCAGACTTATTATAAGACTTTGACTTGTTGTTCCTGAAGTAGGATCCTTGCTTTTCCTGCTTCGAAGATCCTGCCAGTCTTTCTTGGATCCTTCTATCATCCTCTAAACGGATGAATCTAAGGGCCCTGGTTCTTACTTCATCAAGATTCCTGCAAGGGGTCATGACAAGATCATCATAGAACAATGAATCCCTAAGTAACCCCATTTTAAAGGCTTCTGCAGCCGTAGCAATATCCAGATTGGGAATGTCTAAGGATTCTTTACTAAACTTAGTGATATAATCTCTCAGTGATTCATTTTGACCTTGTGTTACCCTATATAGATCACTAGTCAAACATTCAAATTTTCTACTACATGAGTATTGACTATTAAACAGATTAACTAGATTAGCAAATGAAGTAATAGAGTAAGGGGGAAGACTTAGCAGCCATTTAAGAGCTGATCATGTTAGTGTGGATCCAAAACCCTTGCATAGACATGCTTCTTATAACCTCTCCGGGATAGGATTGATCTCCATCCTTTCTCTGTACTGAGCTACATGTTCTTCTGGATCTGTTGAACCATCATATAGTTTCATAGTTGGTATTTGAAACCTTTTTGGTATCTCAACATCACAAATAGGTGGTGCAAAACGAGATATCATGTGGCTTCCATCTGCAATTTCAGGAATGCGCTTAACCACTCCTGGAATGCTGGATATCATATCCTTCAGTTTCTGTAATTCCTTAGCCATAGCTTGATTGATACTTGTATCCTGCAAAAAGCCATGGTTAGTGTGTTAAGAATTATTCAAAGTGTTACCTCCTGAAGGATTCAAGTTTGGGACTCCAGATGCGAATCCATATTGACGGGATTCTGCTATAATTGAGGGACCAGATGATGCAATGGTCTGCATTGGGATGAAATCTCCTAGATGAACATCTGAACTTCCGGGTTGCACACTCCTTAAGAATCCTTGATCCTGGAAGATGTTGGATCCTTGATGTGCTGTGAATGGGGGTCTTGGAGGATAATCCATGGATCCGTAAACCTGAGATGAGGATCCTTGAACCTGAAAGGAGGATCCTTGAACCTGAGAGGATCCTTGAACCTGAGAGGAGGATCCCTGAACCTGAGAGGATCCTTGAACCTGGTAGGAGGATCCTTGAATTGGTTGCGTCCCCATGTATCCTCCTAAACTGGTGAAGAATCCATGATGCTGAAATGAAGATCCTGAAGGCTGGAAAGAGGATATCCTTGAGCCTGAGACATTGCCGATGATCCAGAATGCATTCCTGTTGATCCACCCTGGTATTGGACATCTGGAGCTGCAGAATGCTGGGAAGTTATGACTGGAGTGTCGAAATTCAGTAACCTCAGCATCAAAGGAGAGTGATCCTCCGCTGATCTCTTCAATTTCTTGATGTCATCAATCTCCCGGAGGATCCTTTCATTGGTTTTGTCCTACTGTTGCATGTAACCCTTCATCTGCACAATCAAAGAATAAAGATCACTGTTAGTAGGGCTAGAAGAAACAACAGAAGTTGGTGGTTTTGAGAAAACGGGGCTTTGTTTCTTCGCAGCATTTTCAGCATTCTTCTGGGATCCAAAAGGTGGTGGAGGCAAAGGTGGAATGCCCTGTGAAGAAGTGACTGCCGGCATAGAGCTTGAAGTGTTCTTCGCTGAAGAAGCCATATGGTTGAAGGTGGTGAACCGAAATGATCACAATGAACAAAATTTCTCAGAAATGAAGCACCAATTGCCCCACGGTGGGCACCAAACTGTTTTGGTCAAAAATCAAACTAGGATAATGCAACCAAATCTTATTTTGTGAGGTGTAATGCTTGATTTGAATAGCAAATGTATGAACAAACTTCGAATGAAATGAACAAGTGACACAATGATTTATACGAGGAAAAAGCCCTTGAACAAGAGTTGATCTCCGGCATAAAAAACCTCGGGTGATGGAAACTACCGATCACCAAGTATAATTAAACAAGTAAAAGTTACAAATCGGGATGATAACAAGCTTGTTATAAGGATCACTAGTGTGTAATCGCCAAAATGTTGCAGAGAGCTTTCGAGAGTGTGTGAGCTAATTATTCTCACTGTCAAGACTTGTTATCCCCTTTAAAAGTAGAAATAAGCTAAGTAACAAACAACCCGCAAATTGTGCAAGCTACCCACGACTTCCATAACGGTCATTCTAGCTATGCACGTGCAGAATATTAAATCATATTCCCCAGGAATATCGGCAAGACCAAGTCCCACTCGTTCATTCCTGCAAAACAAGTTTAAATATAATGGAAACAACTGTTAGCATTAGGATAACAATGAGGATCCTAGATCCTTAAATCAGCAACGTCTTCTGAGGATCCTTAATTCAAACAGAATTAAGGATCCATGATCCTGGCTGCACTAGTGGATCCGTGACCCTTAGGCTTAGAAAATCCATCCCTAACACTAATTATCATGTTAAAAATGTGCTTAGGAAACCTGAGATGTCAGGAAGAATGGCTAAATGGTCGGTAAAATTAAGTGCCTATGATCTAGTATATGAACCTAGAAATGCTATAAAGTCTCAGGCTCTAGTTGACTTTGTGGCTGATTTCAGTAGTGATATTCAAAATGAAGTAGACCTAGAAGTACAACAACTAGGAGAAACCTCAGAATCCTGGACATTATATACTGATGGTGCATCTAATGTAAGAAGTGTAGGTTTAGGTATACTACTAAAATCGCCACAGGGGGACATAATACCCTAGGCTATTAGGTGTGAATTTCCTGCCACTAATAATGAAGCAGAATACGAAGCTTTGATCGCAGGATTAGAGTTGGCCAGGAATATGCATATTAAAAGTTTACGAGTATTTGTTGATTTCTTGTTAATTACTAATCATTTTAATGGAACCTATGCAGTTAAAGGTGAGAAGTTAATCGAGTATCTCGAAATTCTCAAAAAATTAGCAGGATATTTCGATGTTTTTACACTTGAACATGTACCAAGAGAGGATAATGCTGAAGCAGATGCCTTGGCAAATCTAGGATCATCAGTCAGGATACCGGAGGGAACCCAAATACCAATACTACATATCCTGTATCCTGCGATGGATCTTCTCAAATCTTAGGATAAGGAAGTAGTAAGTATACAGGATCCTGATGATGAGTATCCCGAGGAGGATCCTGAGTCCTGGATGGCTCCAATAATGAGATATCTCAAGGAAGGACACATCCCAAAGGATGAGAATCCTAAGGCTTTTAGGATGAAGGTATCACGATTCACTATTATAAATGATGTTTTGTATAAGAAATCTCTTGCAGGACCATACCTGAGGTGCTTGGAGGATCCCGAAACCAAAGAAGTGCTTCAGGATATACACAAAGGGGATTGCGGTAACCATACTGGGGGCAGATCATTATTCTCAAAGGTATTAAGAACAGGATACTATTGGCCGACGGTGAGGAAAGATGCTGCAGAATATGCCCGAAGGTGTGATGCATGTCAAAGGCATAGTAATATACTGCATCAACCTGCTGAACCACTATATCCTATTGCTTCCCCTTGGCCATTCATGAAGTGGGGGATGCACATAGTAGGAAAATTGCCCAAGGCTCCAGGAGGAAAAGTCTTTATGCTGGCAATGACTGATTATTTCTCTAAATGGGTTGAAGCTGAGGCATTTATTCAAGTTAGAGACCAAGAAGTAGTATCCTTCATAAAAAGGAATTGTTTTGGTCAAAAATCAGGCCAAGATAATATAACCAAATCTTTGTTGTGAGGAATGAAGCTTGAATCAATGAACAATGTTAAGGATAACTCAGAAATGTAATGAATAAACGACACAAGGATTTATACGAGGAAAAAGCCCTTGATCAAGAGTTGATCTCCAGCATAAAAAACCTCGGGTGATGGAAACTACCGATCACCAACTAAGATTAATCAAAAGAAGTTTATAACTCGGGATGATAACAAGCTTGTTACAAGGATCACTAGTGTGCAATGTGCAAAAAATGTATGAAATCGCCAAGTAGTGCTTGAGAGCTGATTGAGAGCTGTTACGAGAGTGTGTGTATGCCAAAATTAGCTAAGTGTTCTAACTCAAGCTTGTTATCCCCATTTTAAATTAGAAATAATTAAACTAACTAACTATCCGCAAATTGTGCAAGCTCCCCACGATCTCCATAACGTCTACAAGAGCCAAGCACGTGCAGAATATTAAGGGAATATGCTCCAGGAATTTTGGTGAGACTTGGTCCATGCCTTTGCTCCTGCAAAACAAGCTTACGTACAAGGTAGACAATTGTTAGTAAAAGGATAACAATAAGGATCCTGAATCCTGGTCCTGCAACACCTACTGAGGATCCTTAATTCAACAGAATTGAGGATCCATGATCCTGGCAGCATTTGAGGATCCGTGATCCTTAGGATTGGAAAATCCTCCCCTAACAGGAATATCCTGACCAGGTTTGGAGTACCAGCCGAGATAATTTGTGACAATGGCTCGCAGTTTATAAGTAAGAGGACTACCGACTTTTGCAAGAGTTGGGGAATTAAAATGATTACATCTACTCCAGTACATCCTCAAGCAAACGAACAACCAGAATCCTCGAACAAGATAATTGTCAACAATTTGAAGAAGAGACTAGGAGCTAAGAAAGGAAGATGGGAAGAAGAATTACCCTTTGTTTTGTGGGCTGATAGAACAACAATAAAGAGTGAAACTGGCCAAACCCCATTCTCCTTTGTATTTGGAGCAGAAGCAGTGATCCCAACAGAAATGGTGATACCTACAACAAGATCTAACCTCTGGGATCCTAAGCAGAATCCTGAAGCCCTATGCCAAGAATTGGATACTATTGATGAGACAAGAGATGCGGCAAAGCTAAGGATGGCAGCATATCAACAGAGCATATCCAGAGCATATAACAGGAATATAAGGACTAGAAGGGTTCAAGTTGGAGATTGAGTATTAAGGAAGGCTTTTCAGAACACTACCAATCCTTGTTGGTGCATACGTCTGTCGACTTCGTCTTGTATCGAGTCTTGTATTTGTTTAGATAGATCAGGGCACGCAAAACGAGAAAAGAGTGTTTGTGGGTATTTCGCACGAAATAAGACCTAGGTTATTTTGTACGAAATTATGTGGTAATTTCGCACGAAATTAGATTTCTTGTGAAACTAATTTCGCTTGGGCTATTTCATGCGAAATTAGCTCTCCTATAAATACCTTTGATGCCTTGTCATTTGTAACTTCCCGGTTTCAGTGCCGAACTGCTGCCGAAGTGTCTACTCGCTATAATTCGTTGTCAAATCAATCAAAAGACAGTTTAAAGTGAATTGCAAGCTGAATTACCTCGATACGTTTGTTTCCGCCTCTCGTATTGAGCAAAAACTCTTCTGAACGACTCGTTTGGTCGGTAAAACGATCCTACAAGTGGTATCAGAGCTCAGGAGGAAGAGTTCATACCAATTCGGCTGCAAAATCTGATTTCTACACCTTCTTTTTCAAAATTAACAAGTTTTCACGGTCAAAATGCTTTGAATTTCACACATTATATGCGAAACTGTGTTTTAATAAACCCTTGAAAGAATTGGACCTAAAATCTGCTTAAAACCTGATCAATTTTGGCAAAAACAGCTCGAGATGATGACATCAGCAGTATTTCGCACGAAATAAGGTTCTAATTTCGCACGAAATAGCCTTATTTCGCACCAGTCTGTTATTCCGTTTGAAAAAAGTTCTTCATTTCATATGAAATTACCTATTTCGTACGAAATCACGTATTTTCGCTTGAAGATTCAGCTATTTCGTACGAAATTACATATTTCTCTTGAAACCAGTGTATTTCGCACCAAATCTGTATTTCTTTTGAACAAGGTTATTTCGCACCAAGGTTTATTTCACTTGAAAGGATATTTCGTTTGAAGTGTATTTCGTTTGAAAAATTAGTTTGTGAAATTTTGAAACCGAATCATGGAAGAAGAATTTTACAACGCCTTTGCTACTCCGATAAGTATTGTTCAGAACACAATGCTAGAAAATGAAATGGGAACTATGCAAAAACCGCCAAAACTCATGAATATCGAGGAGTATAAAGGATGGGAAGAACGGTTTGAGAATTGGGTTCAAGCAAATTATTTGGATGCTTGGGAATGTGTTGAGACGAAATATGTTAGACCAATGACTGATGATGAGGAGGTTATTGCAATTAAAGATCTTAGTGCTGAAGATAAAAAGAAATATAAAAATGAAAAGATGATGACAAGCTTATTGCAACAAGCTGTTAAGGAAGATATCTTGGTTTTATTGCAACACAATGGAACTGCTTATTCAATTTGGAAAGCTTTAAAATCAAAGTTTGTTGGAAGTAAAGAAATGATTAAAAACAAGAAATCACTTTTGAAGAAAGAATTTGATCTATTTCGTGGTTTGAGAACTGAAAGTACTAAGCAGATCATCGAAAGATATTGCAATTTATTAGTTAACATGAAGAGGGTGAGCATCACAAAGGACAATGAAGAATTAATTGAGAAGTTGGCTGATGCTTTGCCACATGAAACTTGGGGCACATATCTTATGATGCTGAGAAATAAGAAAGATTTTGGGAATCTGACACTGAGCAAGTTCATTGAGAAACTTGAAGCTCAGGAGATGGAACAAAGGAAGATCTCGAGAATGAAGGACTTTGATGGTGAACAAGATATCGGTCTTTATTACAAAGGAGGTATCAGTGACAAGACCAACATGTCACCAAAGGTTGAAACTGCATTCAATGCTAAAAGTTCATCAGCAGGGTCATCTAAAGGATCAAACAGCAAAACTGAGTTTTCTTCATATCCATCATATGATCCAAACTTTTCAACAACCAAGAATGGAAAGAAGCTACAATGCAACATGGTTTTAGACCTTGAAAATGGTCAAAATTACACTGAGGAGGTTGCAAAAAGTCACATGTCTTTGTTGGTGACTGTGTTAGAGTCATAAGAGAGTTTAGTGGCAGGTCGGATCTGGAATCCAATGTTGACAAAAGAGGATTACGATCAAATCGATGCTGAAGAGATGGAATTAATGGACATAAAGTGGTGTTTGGCGAGTGTGTTGAGACGAGCAGAGAAATTTAAACAGATCACAGGGAGAGATGACTTCCGTGATGCTAATGTTTCTACTTTAGGTTTTGATAAATCTAAAGTTACTTGTTTTTGTTGCAGGGAAAAAGGACACTTCAAGAGGGAGTGCACAAACCGCGAAGCAACTGGAGCTCAAAATCCGTTCAACAACAATGATTATTATCGAAAAGCAATCTATCATCAAGTTGCTCAACAACCACAAACTACTCATGCCAGGAAGGAGATTGAAGAATCATCAAAGAGAGCCTGTATGGTGAATCAAGAAGATAACAAATCATCGAAAGGATTCAGTTGGGACAAATATGTTTCAGCTGATAATAAAGCATGTCTGATAAATCAAGATGATGAAAAATTACCAGAGGGGTTTAGCTGGGCAAATTTCAGTTGGGATGATCATGATCCTAACAAAACTTCAAATCATAAAGCATTTGTTGCTCGAGTTGCTGAAGACAGTGATAATGATGATGATTATTATGCAAGAAGACTGGAAGCGCACTTAAGAATGCTAGAGGAGAGCGACAGTGATGATGAAAAAGCTAAAAAGAAAAAGAAGAAAGTTAAAAAACCTGTCAGCAGTGATGATGAAGAAGTTCATGTGATAAGGAAGAAAATAAAAGACATTCCAGTTTTTAAAGTTGAAGCAGAAGCTGATGAACAAAAGATTCCTGTGATATGTGAAAACTGTGAAGCAGTGAAGAAGCAAAACAGTACTTTGATTCAAAACATGAACAAATTGAAAGAATCCTATGATGTTCTAAACAAAGCAATGAATCAGTACAATCAAACAAGTAGTGAACAAGCAACAGCCATGAAAACACTTCAAGGAGCTTTCATGACAAAGCAAAAAGTTGTCAACAATTATATTGAAAAGTGTGATGTGTTGGAACAGAAATTGGAAACACGGAGGATTGAAACAAAGAGAGTAAATAGGTTGTTAAAAAGTTACTCATGTACTTCTTATGTTATTGACAAGATTTATCCAACCATTGAAGGCATGAAGGCATTTGATGAAGAGGAAGTATCTGAAGAGAAGAGCTCTGAAAAGAAGAAGGATACTGAAATGAAAGATTTTGGTAAGAAACATAGTGCCAGTTACACCAAGTGTCCACCCCCACTTGAAAATGGATATTCTCCACGAAATCCAAATTCAGAAAGAGTCAAAAAGGCAACCAATTTACAGTGGGAGTCTGAGTCTTCAGAAAATTTGCCAGACAACATTGATGTTACTTTCACATCGTCTGACACTGATCATGAGTCCAAATTAATAAAGAAAGTGGTTGACCAGGTGTTGGATAACGATGAAACCGAGGAGTCAAACTTAGAGTCAAAGTCTGACAAGTCAAAGTCAACCGTCGAAAAGGACAAACGGGTTTGTAATAAAGAATTTTTGCTATCAAAATCTAATTTGAATGACGAAACATTCAAAGTAGCATACACTTTGAATGATTCGGACAAATTATATTCTGATGAAGAATTTCCAATAAGAGGTGTTAAAACTGAAATGATCAAAAAGGTTTTCAAACTAACAGAAATTAATATTTCTGAAATAAAAAATGTAAATTTTACTGAAAAACCTAAAAAGTACACCTCAAGAGATCAACAACGGTTAAACAAGAAAAAGGGTTACAGTTCTGGTTCAGGTTATCGAAAGAAACCAAACCATAACGGTAATTTCAAAAGAAAAGGTCTTGGATTTATTCCACCAAAAAATAATAAAAATGAGAAAACTTATAAAACAAAAACTGTTTTTGTTTCAGGAATATCATTTGAAGAAGAAAAGGAGCAATTGTTCAGAAAGCAGACGAACAAAGAATTCCTTGCTAAGAAGTAAGAAGAAATGAAAAAAGATGTTGCTCAACAAAATAAGGAGACAAGAACCTGTTTTCAATGCAAAACAGTTGGTCATATTGCCAGGAATTGTACAAAGGCAATCCAAACAAAACAGGGAGTCTCTGAAAAACTGAAAGGAAAGATTGTTGAAAATGAACTGCCAACCAAACCTTTTATAGTTTTCAAAAACTCAAAATTTGAGGTTGGTGAATGTTCAAAAATTTTTACAGAAGAAAAGTGAATCTTGACAATCACAAATGGGTTGTTAAGAAATCTGATGATAATTCTGGCGATGAATCTGATTCCACAAAGTCAGAGAAGCCACAAGTTGAGATGAAAGAAGAGAAATTAGTTCCGCCATTGGATGATGAAAATTTTCCACCATTGCGGGCTGAGATTTTAAAAACAAAAATTGGAAAAGTTGAAATTTCAAATCAATTCTTTTCTGAAAAGAAAGAATTTGATGTTGAAAAAGCCTTTAACTCCAAAGTGAAACACATTTTTGGAAAAAATGATTGATGGGAAGGTAAAGGGGGTTAAAGAATTTTACAAAAAGAAAACAAAGAAACCGAGTGTTGGTAACTCGGAATCTCCCAAGGTCTGTCAGACTTGGGAAAATCTCTTTAACTGAAAAACCTGACTTGCCGGAGCTCCCAAGTTGGTAATCACAGAGCATGAATCGGCATCATTCTTGAAAAATTATGTATAAGAAAAGTCTAAAACTGTTAAATTCTACAGGTTGTGGACTTGCCGGAACTCCCAGGTTGGTAAGTGCGGAGTAGGAATCGGCATTTTTCTTACAAGTGGTATTTCAGTTTGAAAGTGATATTTTTCTTAAAATTGTCATATGTCATTTTACATCCGGTAAAGTTGAACCTACAAGTTGTTAATCAAGGTCATTAAGTTGAACTTGATTTAACTTTCATCAAATGGTTGAAAAAAAAACAATGTGATGAAGTGAACCCCTAACCTACAAATGGTTTGTGAAAATCAATAAAACTAATTTTCCGTAAAAACCATTTTGATTAAAACAAACTTAAGTGTTTTGAAATCATAATGGGAAAATAGTTTGTTGAAAGGGGGAGTTCTGATTGTTTATGCCAAGTGGATGGCGATTTAAAGCAATTCACAACAGTTGTCACTTTATTTGTACAGTTTGTCAAATTTTCTTTTAATGATTTTGAATTTTAGGGGGAGTAAGAAATTTTAGAAAATTTGAAAAGGTCAAAAACATGATAGAATCAAAAATGAGATTTGTTGTGAAAAAAGAGGAAATGATAGTACATCAGTGGACTATCACAGCATGCTAAAGAATTGTAAAGTCAAATTGTGATAAACGGTCTCACTGATGATATGCCAGTAGGTTTTAACACACTTAGTAGATTGTGTCGAGATATAAACCTAAATATCAAACTTACTTATCTCGTGGGGAACATCTCTCGGATATATGGGTAACCCCCGAAATCTTTTTTGAAAGGTCCCTCTTTCTGAGATACTAGGTCTGTATGCTTAGTGATATCTGGGGTATTATCCCGGGACTTCTGATTTTGCGGAAGCAACGGCCTAGTCCCCGTATAATACTTTTCGCTTGCTTGAAATATAGCACCGCCCTCAGCATAAAAAATGATGAAACATTGCAAAATGCTAATCATGTGCTGTTGAAGAAAAGATTCTCTAAAGGGAACCCACCAAAAGTCGAAGCCGTCATCTCTCTGATTTTGCGGAAGCAATAGCCTGAGCTCTCACGGCCCTCGCATTTAACCCTTTACAGATATCATCTAGGTATATTCACATGTAAGACTGAATATTGGGATCTGGATACGGGAGTATATTCTGAGGTGGGACACACATATAAGTTTAAGTCTCTAAAACATTAATCTCGTATCTCGAAACAATTGAACTTTGTGTGAAAATTTAAGTGGATCAGTATACTGACAATCTAAGTGAATCGTTTAGAACTTAAAATGTTTAAAGCTTAACTGTGTTGGTGATTTGTCTCAAAAACTGATATGATCCTCTTACACAAACTCACAAAAATATTGCCTGTATATATTTCTTTACTGCATTTTCATTTTAATCAAAATTCAAAAAGATTTTAATGTGTTTTAGCATAAATTTTGAAAAAAAAAACAAAAAGATTTTCGACAACTGATGTTGAAAAGCTGATTTTCAAAGTTCTAGGTGCTATACATGATGAACAGGTTTGGGAAAGTATGTTTAAAATAAGAAAAATTTTGAATTTTTGCCTACAAGTGGTCGTCAGAAGCTGTTAAAAGTTAAATCATTCTAGATAGATACCTGCAAGTGGAATATAAATTTGTCAAATGTTAAATTTGTGAAATTTATTTTGAGGTAGAGAATGTGCAGGATAGTCAGGTTCAAGATCATAAGCAGAATGTAAGCCAGGTTACAATCTTGATGTTACTAGAGCCAAGTTCTGATCCTGGAACTGAAGATGCTGATGCTAATGATCTTAAGGAATCAAGAGACCTGATCAAGAAGAGTATAGAGTCAGGTTGTGATTCTGGAAGAAAGAGAAAGAGATTGATTGATGATGTTTACAATGGAGAATCTTTGGAGAGAATGAGAAGACTGATAAAGACTGATGATTGAAGACTCGACACTAAAGACTTCCTCAACATCCGAGGGGGAGTCTGTTGGTGCATACGTCTGTCGACTTCGTCTTGTATCGAGTCTTGTATTTGTTTAGATAGATCAGGGCACGCAAAACGAGAAATGAGTGTTTGTGGGTATTTCGCACGAAATAACACCTAGGTTATTTCGTACGAAATTATGTGGTAATTTCGCATGAAATTAGATTTCGTATGAAACTAATTTCGCTTGGGCTATTTCGTGCGAAATTAGCTCTCCTATAAATACCTTTGATGCCTTGTCATTTGTAACTTTCTGGTTTCAGTGCCGAACTGCTGCCGAAGTGTCTACTCGTTGTAATTCTTTGTAAAATCAATCCAAAGACAGTTTAAAGTGAATTGCAAGCTGAATTACCTCGATACGTTTGTTTCCGCCTCTCGTATTGAGCAAAAACTCTTCTGAACGACTCGTTTGGTCGGTAAAACGATCCTACAATCCTGCTGATGGAAAATTAGCTCCGAAGTGGGAAGGACCTTACGAGATTGAATCGGAATCTGGGAAAGGAGCATACCGACTCAAGAATATGGAAGGGGATATGCTACCAAGATCCTGGAATGCTATACAACTAAAGCTCTATTTCAAGTGAGTTTAGAATTTAGTTTCTAACTCAGGATGGTATGAATTCTATCTCTTTTAATATATTTGATATTATTTATTCTTTTGAACCCAATACTGACTTAAGCACCGGAGGGGTGTTAGCTAGGCTAACAACCACCTTAGTTTACAGTCGTTTTGTAGAATATGCTTCGAGATATAGCTCCAGGATATACACTCAGGATAATTCGAGAGATTAGAGGATTGGCCCCCTCTCTCACGTTTAAGGGATCCTGATCCCTTCACAGGTTTAAAGGTATTCACCATTCTCTCGAATTGGGTTTAAACACCCCACCTGGAGCGCAAGTTATCCAGGGATAGTTCAAGATAGCGGGACCAGTCCATGTAAAAGTGGCTGACAATTTCTCTATTGTTGGCTATATCCTGGATCCTAAAGGTATATGAGGATTGATCACCCTCTCTCGTGAAAGGGTATTTTAATACTCTCTAAGGTTTAAAGGTTTTCACCTTTCTAAGTCTTGGAGTTTAAACACTCCCGCCTGTAGCGCATGAAAACTTGGGATTTTCCCCAGAAAACCTATGGGTTTATCCCCAGAATGCTAAGGATTTATCTCCAGGATATTTTAGGGTTTATCCCCTTGTTAGGGGATGATTTTCCAAAGATCAGTGATCCTCAATTACTGCCGGGCTTAGGGATCCTCAATTCTGTTTGAATTAGTGATCCTCAGAAAGTATTGTAGGATCAGGATCATGGATCATCATAGTGATCCTTGCACTAACGATTGTCTGCTTTGAATATGACGTTGTTTTGCAGGAGTACGAGCTTGGACTTGGTCTTGGCGATATTCCTGGAGCATATTCTCTATTTATTCCGCACGTGCATGACTGCAATGGACGTTATGGAGTTCGTGGGAGACTTGCATGAAATGCGGATAGTTAGTTAGCTTAGATTTTTTCTAAATTTATAAGGGGATAGCGAGATAAATTAGAACACTTGGCTATTTTTAGCTTAACACACACACTCGTAACTGCTCTCATCAGCTCTCGACAGTTTACTAGGTGATTGCACACTTTTTTGCACATTACACTCTAGTGATCCTTGTAACTAGCTCGCTATCATCCAAAGTTGTAATACCTTGTTTGTTTAATCTGAGTTGGTGATCGGTAGTTTCCATCACCCGAGGTTTTTTATGCCGGAGATCAACTCTTGATCAAGGGCTTTTTCCTCGTATAAATCTTTGTGTCACTTGTTTATTACATTTCTAAGTGATCCTTAGCATTGTTCATTGATTCAAGCATCACACCTCACAACAGAAAGTTTGGTTGCATTATCTTGGCTTGATTTTTTACCAAAACAGTTTGGCGCCCACCGTGGGGCAATTGGTGCTTCGTTCTTGAGAAATTATTGTTCTGGTGATCATTTCGGTTCATTACAATCAAGCAAATGGCTTCCTCAGCAAAGAACACATCAAGCTCCATGCCGGCAATGAGTTCTTCACAGGGCGTTCCTCCTTTGCGTCTATCACCTTCTGGATCCCAGAAGAATGCTGAAAATGCTGCGAAGAGACAAACCCCCATTTTCTCAAAACCACCAACTTCTTCTGTTTCCACTAATCCTACTACTAATGATCTTTTTAATCTGATTTTGCAGATGAGGGATCGCATGCAAGAGCAGGATAAAACCAATGAACGGATCCTCCAAGAGATTGGTGATATCAAGAAACAGAAGAAATCAGTGGAGGATCACTCTCCTCTGATGCCAAGGTCGTTGAATTTTGACACTCCAGTTGTAAATACCCTACAATCGGCAGTTCCGGGCATCCAGTATCAACGTGGTCCATCAGAAAGGCGTTATGGAACAGCAACTATGAGTCAGGCATTTGGCTCTCACTCCCAGCCTCAGGGATCCTATTTTCAGCCATTGGGATCCTCTTTTAAGCATCGGGGATCCTTCGTCAGCTCAGGAGGATATTTGGGAATGCACACGGTCCAAGGATCCTCTCAGGTCCAAGGATCCTCCCAGGTCCAAGGATCCTCCCAGGTCCAAGGATCCTTTATGGTTCCAGGATCCTTTCAGGTTCAAAGATCCTCTCAGCCTCAAGGATCCAACATCTTTCAGGATCAAGGACTCTTAAGAAGTATGCAGCCTCCAAGCTCGGATGTTCATCAAGGAGACTTCATACCAATGCAGACCATTGCTTCTTCTGGTCCTTCAGTCATACCAGAGTCCCGTCAATATGGATTCACATCTGGAATTCCAAACATGAATCCTCTGGGAGGTAACACTTTTAATAATTCATATAACACTAACCATGGCTCTATGCAGGATACAGGTAAGGATCCTCTCAGGTCCAAGGATCCTCCCAGGTCCAAGGATCCTCCCAGGTCCAAGGATCCTTTATGGTTCCAGGATCCTTTCAGGTTCAAGGATCCTCTCAGCCTCAAGGATCCAACATCTTTCAGGATCAAGGACTCTTAAGAAGTATGCAGCCTCCAAGCTCGGATGTTCATCAAGGAGACTTCATACCAATGCAGACCATTGCTTCCTCTGGTCCTTCAGTCATACCAGAGTCCCGTCAATATGGATTCACATATGGAATTCCAAACATGAATCCTCTGGGAGGTAACACTTTTAATAATTCATATAACACTAACCACGGCTCTATGCAGGATACAGGTATCAATCAGGCTATGGCCAGGGAGTTACAGAAGCTCAAGGATATGATATCCAGCGTACCAGGAGTGGTTAAACCCATTCCTGAGATCGCAGATGGTAGACACATGATATCTCGCTTTGCACCACCCTTATGTGATGCTGAGATACCCAAAAGATTCCAGATACCATCCATGAAGCTGTATGATGGTTCGACGGATCCAGAGGAGCATATAGCTCAATACAGGGAGAGGATGGAGATCAATCCAATTCCTGAGTGGTTAAAAGAAGCATGTCTATGCAAGGGTTTTGGATCCACACTCACAGGATCTGCTCTTAAATGGCTGCTAAGTCTTCCCCCTTACTCTATTACTTCATTTGCCAATCTAGTTAATTTGTTTAATAGTCAATTCTCTTGTAGTAGAAAATTTGAATGATTAACTAGTGATCTATATAGGGTAACACAAGGTCAAAATGATTCACTTAGAGATTACATTACTAAATTTAGTAAATAATCCTTAGATATCCCTAACCTGGATATAGCTACGGCTGTAGAAGCCTTTAAAATGGGATTGCTTAGGGATTCCTTATTCTATGATGATCTTGTCATGACCCCTTGCAGGAATCTTGATGAAGTAAGAACCAGGGCCCTTAGGTTCATCCGCCTAGAGGATGACAAAAGGATCCAGGAGAGATTGACAGGATCCTCCAAACAGGAGAAGCAAGGATCCTACTTTAAGAATAACAAGTTCAAGTCCTAGAACAAGTCTGACAACCAGAATGTGCATGCGGTGGAACAGGAAGAGGATGATGAGGATTATCCTCCCATTTCTGAATACTGTTTTTCTGTTGATAACAAAGAACTAATCCTTGCAATGCAGAATCTAGGTGAGAAAGCTAGGTGGCTGAGAAAAAGTGATAAACCAGCTGCTACAAAAGATAAGTCCAAGTGGTGTGCATATCATGAGGATTTCGGGCATCTCACTGAAGAGTGTATTGCACTTAGAAAGGAAATTGGTTACTTGTTAAGCAAGGGGCATTTGAAAGAGCTTTTGGGACGAAAGAAGTCAAGGATCCAGGATCCTGAAAGGATCCCGGAAAAGGCTCCTGCTCCTCCAGCAGATGCACAAGTTATAAACTTCATATCCGGCGGATCAGACATTTGTGGTACTTCCTTTTCAGTAGCCAAAAGACATGCCAAGGAAACCAAGAAGGATAATGGAGACAGACCCATCCGGACATCCACTGTCACCGAGGATAAGATCATAACTTTTGATGAGGATGATCGTCTTGATGTTCAGGATCCTCATCTTGATGGTCTTGTTATTACCCTATTTATTTCTAATCATTTTGTTCGCAGGATCCTTATAGATGGAGGAAGCTCTGTGAACATCATTCAGCTTGATGTCCTCAAGAAGATGAATATCCCGGAGTCAGATATTGTCCCAAGATCCTCTGTCCTTGTGGGATTCAGTGGGGAAACCAAAAACACATTGGGGGACATCAAACTCCCTATCTACATTGAAGGACTCCATTCTTATCAAAAGTTTTGTGTTATAGATTGCTTATCTTGTTGTAATGTTATCCTTGGCAGGCCATGGATACAAGATATGAAAGCAGTCCCATCTACTTATCATCAGTGCGTGAAGCTTCCTAGTCCATGGGGAGTGGTGAAAATTGAGAGCGATCAACAAGAAGCTAAGAATTGCTATACCTCATCAATGAAGCCAGCCTCAAGACCAAGGAAGCAATAGCAATTAAAGTATCCTTCAAGAGATGTCTTGGAGGCAAGAGAGCAGGATGTAAAAGAAATCCTCATGGATCCTCATGATCCTGAATCCAAGATCTTCATAGGATCAGGGATCCTTAGCGAAATTGAACAGGATTTAGTATCCTTCCTTCAAAGAAGGAAATCTACCTTTGCCTGGAAACATGAGGATATGACAGGTATATCTAAGGATATAATTACTCATAAGCTTGGCATTGACAGGTCATTCAAGCCTATTCATCAAAAGAGGAGGAAGTTTGCACCTGAAAGGAATGCTATTATCCAGGAAGAGGTAGATAAACTACTTCGGGCAGGTATGATAAGAGAGGTTAAGTATCCAAGGTGGTTAGCCAATGTGGTTGTTGTTCAAAAGAAAAATGGAAAGTGGAGGGTATGTGTCGATTTTACTGATTTAAACAAGGCATGTCCCAAGGATCCTTTCCCATTAGCCCACATTGACTCCATGGTGGATGCTACCGCGGGTCATGAGTTGTTGACTTTTATGGATGCTTCATCTGGATTTCAACAAATTCAGATGGAACCATCTGATCAAGAGGATACAGCCTTTATGACCCCAACTGGTATATATTGTTATATTGCTATGCCATTTGGACTAAGGAATGCAGGTGCTACTTATCAAAGGCTAGTCAATATGATGTTCAAGGAACAAATTGGACACACTATGGAAGTCTATATAGATGACATGGTGGTTAAGTCCAAGAAAGCTGAGGATCACCTTAGAGACTTGGAGGAAGCCTTCGATATCCTTGATAAATTTAATATGAAACTAAATCCTTCCAAGTGTCATTTTGGTGTTAAAGCAGGTAAATTCTTAGGCTATATGGTGACAAAGAGGGGCATTGAAGCAAGTCCAGAGCAGATTAAAGCTATTGTGAATATCAAATCTCCTGCTAAGGCCAAGGATGTGCAAAGATTGACAGGCAGGATTGCAGCCTTGAACAGGTTCATATCCAAATCCTCAGAAAAATGCAAGGAATTCTATGACATCCTGAGGAGAACAAGAAATCTGAATGGACTAAGAAGCATGAAAGTGCCCTCAAAGCTCTTAAGGATTACCTATCCTCAGCCCCCGCCTTGATGAAACCAGAAAAGGGGGGTATATTATCCTTATACCTAGCAGTATCCTCAAAAGCAGTAAGTGTGGTCCTTGTTAAGGATCACCAAGGTACACAACATCCTGTTTATTATGTAAGTAAGAGTTTACTTGATGCTGAATCCAGGTATTCACACTTAGAGAAACTTATCCTTGCATTAATTATGGCATCTACTAAATTAAGACATTATTTTGAGACTCATGCCATTATTGTTAAGACTAATTTTCCAATTAAGAATGTTCTCAGGAAACCTGAAATGTCAGGAAGGATGGCTAAGTGGGCAGTGAAGCTTAGTGCATATGATATAAGATATGAACCAAGGACTGCTATCAAATCCCAAGCCTTAGCTGACTTTGTGGCAAATTTCAGTAGTGACTTGCAAAAGGAAGCTGAGTTAGAAGTCCAACAGCTGGAAGAAACTAAGGATCCTTGGATACTCTTCATTGATGGAGCCTCTAATGTAAAAGGAACAGGACTTGGAATACTACTAAAATCACCACAGGGGGACATAATACCCCACTCCATAGTTTGTGAGTTTCAAACTACTAACAATGAGGCTGAATACGAAGCCTTGATAGCTGGTTTGCAAATTGCTAAGCATATGAGGATCAGGTATCTTGAGGTACATGTGGATTCATTATTGATCACTAATCACGTTAATGGATCCTATGTTGTTAAAGGTGAAAAGCTAATCAAATATTTAGAGATAGTCAAAGAATTGGCACTCTCTTTTGTTTCCTTTAGTTTGACACAGGTACCAAGGGAAGAGAATGCAGAAGCTGATGCATTGGCCAATCTAGGATCATCCATGAAGATCCTGGAGGATATTAAGATCCCTATTATCCATATCCTGACTCCTGCTATTGAGGATTATGTAGCCATGGAGATAGGAGAGGATTCTGCTATCGTCCCTACTGATGATACTCAATCTCATTCAGGATCATGGATCCTCCCAATCATGAGATACATACAACATGGAGAGATTCCTGCAGGAGAAAACCCCAGGGCTTTCAAAATAAAGGTATCTCAATTTACAATATTGAATAATATGTTGTATAAACGATCTCTTGCAGGACCATATCTAAGATGCATTGAGGATCCTGAAATCCAAGAAGTCCTAAAGGATTTCCATGAAGGAGATTGTGGAAACCACACTGGGGGCAGGGCATTATTATCAAGGATCCTGAGGACAGGATACTATTGGCCTACTATGAAGAAGGATGCTGTGGAATATGCCAAAAAGTGTGATCCTTGTGAGAGACATAGTAATATCCTTCATCAACCAGCAGAGCTTTTGCATCCTATATCATCTTCATGGCCATTTATGAGATGGGGAATGGATATAGTTGGTAAGCTTCCTAAGGCACCTGGTGGAAAAGTATTCATGCTTACTATGACTGATTACTTCTCCAAGTGGATAGAGGCTAAAGCCTTTGCTCAAGTCAGAGAAAAGGAAGTAATATCCTTTATTAAAAGAAACATTATTGGGAGTAGAACTACTAACTTTTGTGATAATGGATCCTAATTTATTGGGAGTAGAACTACAAACTTTTGTGAAAGCTGGGGGATTAAGATGATAACATCAACACCAGTCCACCCACAAGCTAATGGTCAGGCAGAATCATCCAACGAGATCATCATCAACAATTTGAAGAAAAAGCTTGGATCCAAGAAAGGAAAATGGGTAGAAGAACTACCTAACGTACTTTGGGCTGATAGGACAACTCCCAAGAATGCTACTGGCCAAACTCTATTTTCTTTGGTATTTGGGGCAGAATTAGTGATCCCTACAGAGATGGTGGTTCCTACTGCAAGAACAAGCATTCGTGATCCTGAAGAAAATGCTGAAAACTTGGTTCAAGATTTGGATACTATAGAAGAACTCAGGTATTTGGCAAGGATAAGGATGGCCAGTTATCAACAAAGGATGGCTGGAGCTTACAACAAAAATGTCAGAATCAGGAAATTCCAAGTTGGTGATATGGTGTTAAGGAAAGCATTTTAGAATACCACCAATCCTGCTGATGGAAAGTTGGCACCAAAATGGGAAGGCCCTTATTTGATTGAAGCTGAAGCAGGAAATGGGGCATATCGTTTGCTAACATTGGAAGGTGATTTGCTGCCAAGAGCTTGGAATGCTGTCCACTTGAAGAAATACTTCATGTAATAAGGATTCATGATCCTTAGCTAACAAGTATCCTTGAAGGATCCTTACAGGACAGATGATCCTCATTCTGGTAATATTCCGATCTCAAACTATTTCATGCTTTGATTATCTTATATAAGGATAAGGATCCTGCATCCTATATCCTCCTTTCACTTGATTCCGAGTTTTGAAGGTTCAGGTATCCTTAACAAAGGGTTGAGTATCCACAGAAGTATCCAGTTATTTGGGCTTGACCCCAGTTATTTGGGCTTGACCCCGGTTATTTGGGCTTGACCCCAGTTTTGGGCCTGTCCCCAGTTTCGCCAGTAGCGCACGATGATCCTGGTATGGTTCATGGCAATGGGACCAGTACTCGTTTTAGGGGCTGACAATTTCATTGTACTGGCTATATTCAGGATCCTACGTATAATGGTAGACGTACCATACATCCGTTCCTATGGTTTCTAACGTTTTCACGTTAGCAAAGGTTTTGGCATTTTCATGTCACTAAGTTTGAATAGTCGCCAGTGAGGGCCATACTACAGTTTACACACGATCCTTTGGGCTTGTCCCCAGTTATCCTTTGGGCTTGTCCCCAGTTATCCTTTGGGCTTGTCCCCAGTATATTGGGCTTGTCCCCAGAATTGTTGGGCTTGTCCCCAGTTACTAACTTTTATCTTATATTGGCTTAGTCCCAAGTTATATCCTATTTCAGGTTTTTGAAGCTAAACGACTAAGGATCCTTGATCCTTACCTTCTATTAAGGTTTGTCTTTTGGTTATCCTGATTATAAGTGTTAAAGGTTAGGATCCTAACTTGGATTCTCAGGTATGATCCTTGATCATTTTGATTTTATTCATTATTTATCTAAGTGGCCCTTATCCTTTGACAACTGAACTTATGATCCTCAAACTACACTACTTTTCAGAACCTGTCGACTATAGGATATGTGATCCTTGATCATATCCTAAACTTTTTGAGATTATTTATTAAATTTTTCTTCTTTACTTAATAAATTCAGAAAAAATGTATATCACAACAATTGAAAAGTAAAGTATTCATAAGGATAACAACACGAGAAATAGCCAAAAAGTTAAAGTTATTTTATTCACAAAACATTAAACCCTTCAAGGTTGTCAAAATTGCCAACCCACGTTTCTACCAGCAAAACATGGCCCGTCCACATGGGTTGGCAAAGGGTGTCCATTGTTTACGGGTCTTGATAAGTGCAGGAAATAAAGGCGGAAGGATAACGAGTGGCTTCATCCCCCAAACAGAGGATCCATCCACCACCCATTATCCTACCTATTGTCTAAGGATCCATGATCCATAACCCTAGAAACTATTATTCAAATACAACCCATCATTGTTTCAAAACATCATAACCAAAAAACTACCAAGTCCTAAAAAAATGGGCTCCGGCCACGTCTAGAAATATCCATCATCGCCCATTCCTGCAGCCTACACCTTTGCTGCATCACCTTCACCAGCTCCTCCAGCTCCAGCATCACCCCCATGATCCTCAAGTGGGCAGGATAACTTAGCTAAGTCAGTGATCCTTACATCAGCAAAGTACTCAAGGAACTGGTGGTGGATTAGAGGCAGGCCTTCTAGATTGTCAGCCTCGGAGGCTTTCCTCTTCTTTCCCTTGGAGGTGGTAGGCTTGGGGATGGCAGTACTTGGGCTAGCAGTAGCCTTCTTCTTCCCAGACCTGGGACCAACAGTGGTGAGATCGGTAACACTGAAACGGGTAGCAGACTTCGATGATTTTACAGCACCTACACATCCAAAACAGATAAGTATCCTTATTTCATTCTAATTTAAACATTTAATTATGCACAAAATGGGATACTTACTTGACATTCTAACAGAGCCTGAGGATACTTCTTGCGAATCCTGGGTATTTGCTTGAAATGATCTTATTGCATGATCAAGCCTTCGGAAAGAAGCAAGCCTTTCCTTCATTGCAGGTGTTGTAATAAGGTGTGAAACAGTAATAGCTGCAAAAATGGAAACAAAAGGATATTAGTGATCCTCAGCAGAAACAAGGTTATCCTGTGATCCTTCTCAGGATCCTCTATCCTACCATGAGTGGTCCATTTTCTAGGCAGATCCTTTCCATCAGGGATAGAATCCCTTCTGACAAAGAAGAATCGCCGTTTCCAGTTGGTGTCATTCTTAGTGGCTTTGAAGATGGGGTGTTCTTCACCAGGTTTATGTTTGAATAGATATCGATGAGATCCATGGCTAACAAGGTCGTACATCTCTGCTAACTCTGACATTCCCAGATCAATACCTTCATGCACAATGATCCTTTCAAGGGTATACAAGACCCTCCATATCATTGGTATCGCTTGGATGTAGGAGATGCCGGTGAGAGAGAAGAAGGATTGGGTGAAATCAGGAAAAGGATACGAGTATCCTAATGTAAATGGGGTGACCGGAAAAGCTACCCAGGTTTTGGAAACAAAGTCGCTCAGGACGGTGGCATCAAAAGTTTTGAAAACGGTTTTCGCCGGAAAACAATGGCGAATCCTATCTATCTGTGGATTAGTAAAGCAACATCGCTCCTTTGCAGAGTCGTCGATGATCTTTTGGCTCTTCAAGGGACTGTCCTTCTTGTGATCCTTAGCTGGTGAGTATCTTAGCATCATCTTAGTCATGACGGTGGTGAAGAAGAAGAAGAAGAAACAGAACTAGAAGATGAAGAGAGAAAGGAAAGAGAAGTACCTGATCAAATCTTCGAATGAGGATTTAAAGGATGAAACGCACGAATATAAATGCTTCCTAACCCTTATCTCTAATTTCAATTTATAATCATGATCTTGCAGGATAGTCACTTCAGTGACGTCAGGATGGCAACGGCTAGTCAGAATTTAACGGCTATATATCCGTTGGTTTGTTACGGATAAGAATGAGAAAATATAACTCGTTTATTTACAAATTACTCCTTATATTTTGGGGGAAATTGTTAGGGGATGATTTTCCAAAGATCAGTGATCCTCAATTACTGTCGGGCTTAGGGATCCTCAATTCTGTTTGAATTAGTGATCCTCAGAAAGTATTGTAGGATCAGGATCATGGATCATCATAGTGATCCTTGCACTAACGATTGTCTGCTTTGAATATGACGTTGTTTTGCAGGAGTACGAGCTTGGACTTGGTCTTGGCGATATTCCTGGAGCATATTCTCTATTTATTCCGCACGTGCATGACTGAAATGGACATTATGGAGTTCGTGGGAGACTTGCATGAAATGCGGATAGTTAGTTAGCTTAGATTTTTTCTAAATTTATAAGGGGATATCGAGCTAAATTAGAACACTTGGCTATTTTTAGCTTAACACACACACTCGTAACTGCTCTCATCAGCTCTCGACAGTTTACTAGGCGATTACACACTTTTTTGCACATTACACTCTAGTGATCCTTGTAACTAGCTCGCTATCATCCAAAGTTGTAATACCTTGTTTGTTTAATCTGAGTTGGTGATCGGTAGTTTCCATCACCCGAGGTTTTTTATGCCGGAGATCAACTCTTGATCAAGGGCTTTTTCCTCGTATAAATCTTTGTGTCACTTGTATATTACATTTCTAAGCGATCCTTAGCATTGTTCATTGATTCAAGCATCACACCTCACAACAGAAAGTTTGGTTGCATTATCTTGGCTTGATTTTTGACCAAAACACCCCTGTAACACAAAAATTATACAAACGGTTGCAACTGAAGTCCAGAATATTTCTAAGTATTCAAAAACATAATGCACAGGGGATATTTCTACTAAGGCATTATGAAAAACTCAAGGAATCAAGCTTGGGCTTAGTTCACTAAGTGCCCCAGACCGGGGACATCTCCGGTGGAGAAGTTGCAAAAAGATTGAAGTATGAGGATAGGGTTATACTCTGTATCTGGTATGATATTTCCTTTTTATTCTTTCAGAAGCCTTATCTAAATTGTTTAAATTTCTGGAATTGTAGTCAACGAAAGTTTGATTAAAACCTTTATAAGTATTTTTAGGGATGGATTTTCTAATATATGGATCACGGATCCTCAAGTGCATCTAGGATCACGGATGCTTAGTTCTGTTTGAATTAAGGATCCTCAGAAGACGTTGCAGGTTTAAGGATCCAGGATCCTCATTATTATCCTTACACTAACGGTTGTTTCCACTATATTTGAACTTGTTTTGGTGGAGTCTTCGAATGGGACTTGGTCTTGCCGAGATTCTTGGGGAATATGCTCCATTATTCTGCACGTGCATAGCTTGTATGACCGTTATGGAAGTCGTGGGAAGCTAGCATGATTTGCGGATTGTTTGTTAGTTAGATTATTTCCATTTTTATAAGGGGATAACAAGCTTGATAGTTAGAAAAATGAGCAATACACACACTCTCGAGAACTCTCTTCAACTTATTGGTGATTTCATACATTTTGCACATTATTGATCCTTGTAACAAGCTTGTTATCATCCCGATTTGTAACCTTTACTTGTTTAATATAGTTGGTGATCGGTAGTTTCCATCACCCGAGGTTTTTTGTGCTGGAGATCATACATTGATCAAGGGCTTTTTCCTCTTATAAATCCTTGTGTCCATTGCTCATTTCATTTACAAAGTGTTCATACATTTGTTCATCCATTCAAGCATCACACCTCACAAAATTGGATTTGGTTGTATTATCCTTGTGTGATTTTTGACCAAAACAGTTTGGCGCCCACCATGGGGCAATTGGTGCTTCATTTCTGAGAAATTTTGTTCATTTCGATCATTTCGGTTCATCACCTTCAACCACATGGCTTCTCAAGCGAAGAACACCTCAAGCTCCATGCCGGCAGTCACTTCTTCACAGGGCATTCCACCTTTGCCTCCATCACCTTTTGGACCTCAGAAGAATGCTGAGAATCCTGCGAAGAAACAAACCCCCGTTTTCCCAAAACCAACTTCTGCTGTTACTTCTGGCCCTACTAACAATGATCTTTATTCTTTGATTTTGCAGATGGGGGATTACATGCAGCAGCAGGACAAAACTAATGACAGGATCCTTCGAGAAATTGATGAAATTAAGAAATTGAAGAGATCAGTGGAGGATCACTCTCCATTGGTGCCCAGATCACTGAATTTTGATTCAACAGCCATAACAGCCCAGCACTCCACAGCATCAGGCTCTCAGTACCAAGGTGGATTGTCGAGTATACGCTATGGATCGTTGGCAATGACTCAGGCTCAAGGATCCTACTTTCAGCCTTCTGGATCCTCTCAACCTCAAGGATCCTCTCAGCATCAAGGATCCTTCTTCAGTTCTAGAGGATATGTGGGAGCACAGACAGTTCAAGGATCCTCATTCCAGGGTCAGGGATCCTCTTCTCAGGTTCAGGGATCCTCTCAGGTTTAGGGATCCTCTCAGGTTCAAGGATCCTCCTTTCAGGTTCAGGGATCCTCATCTCAGGTTTACGGATCCATGGATTATCCTCCAAGACCCCCAGTCACAGCACACCAAGGATCCAATATCTTTCAGGATCAAGGATTCTTAAGGAGTTTACAACCCGGAAGTTCAGATGTTCATTTAGGAGACTTCATCCCTATGCAGACTATTGCTTCATCTGGTCCCTTAATTATACAGAATCCCGCCAATATGGATTCACATCTGGAGTTCCAAACTTGAATCCTTCAGGAGGTAACACTTTGAATAATTCTAATAATACTAACCATGGCTTTGTGCGGGATACATGTATCAACCAAGCTATGGCTAGGGAATTACAGAAACTGAAGGATATGATATCCAGCATTCCAAGAGTGGTTAAGCCCATTCCTGAAATTGCAGATGGAAGCCACAAGATATGTCATTTTGCACCATCCATTTGTGATGCAGAAATTCCAAAGAGGTTTCAAATACCAACCATGAAGCTATATGATGGCTCAACGGATCCAGAAGAACATGTAGCTCAATACAGAGAAAGGATGGAGATCAATCCCATTCCTGAGAGGTTAAAAGAAGCATGTCTATGCAAGGGTTTCGGATCCATACTAACAGGATCAGCTCTTAAATGGCTGCTAAGTCTTCCCCCTTACTCTATTACTTCATTTGCTAATCTATTTAATTTGTTTAATAGCCAATTCTCATGCAGTAGAAAATTTAAACGCTTAACTAGTGATCTATATAGGGTAACACAAGGTCAAAATGAATCACTTAGAGATTATATCACTAAATTTAGTAAAGAATCCTTAGATATTCCTAATTTGGATATTGCTACGTCTGTAGAAGCCTTCAAAATGGGTTTACTTAGGGATTCATTGTTCTAAGATGATCTTGTCATGACCCCTTGCAGGAATCTTGATGAAGTGAGAACCAGGGCCCTTAGATTCATCCGACTAGAGGATGATAAAAGGATCCAAGAAAGACTAGCAGGATCCTCGAAGCAGGAGAAGCAAGGATCCTATTTCAGGAACAACAAGTCTAAATTATACAACAAATCTGATAACCAAAATGTGCATGCAGTGGAGCAAGAAGAGGATGATGAGGATTATCCTCCCATTTCTGAATATTGTTTTTCTGTTGATAACAATGAACTAATCCTTGCAATGAAGAACCTAGGTGAAAAAGCAAGATGGCCCAGAAAAAGTGATAAGCCAGCTGCAACAAAAGACAAATCCAAATGGTGTGCATATCATGAAGATTTTGGACATCTCACTGAGGAATGTATTGCACTCAGAAAAGAGATTGGTTACTTGTTAAGCAAAGGACATTTGAAGGAGCTGTTAGGAAGAAAAAAGTCAAGGATCCAGGATACTGAAAAAGTTCCAGAAAGAGCTCCTGCTCCTCTTGTTGATGCACAAATTATCAATTTCATATCCGGTGGATCAGACATATGTGGCACTTCCTTTTCAGCAGCCAAGAGGCATGCCAAAGAGACCAAGATGGATAATGAGGATAGACCCATCCGAACCTCTACTGTTACACAGGAGAAAGTTATAACTTTTGATGAGGATGATCGTGTGGATGTTCAGGATCCTCATCATTATGATCAGGTTATTACTTTGTTTATATCTAATCATTTTGTTCGCAGGATCTTGATAGATGGAGGAAGCTCAGTGAACATCAATCAACTTGATGTCCTCAAAAAGATGAATATCCCTGAATCAGAAATCATCCCAAGATCATCAGTTCTCGTGGGATTCAGTGGAGAAACTAAGAACACATTGGGGGACATTAAGCTTCCCATTTACATAGAGGGACTTAATTCTTTTCAGAAATTTTGTGTTATAGATTGCTCATCCTATTGCAATGTTATCCTTGGCAGGCCATGGATACATGACATGAAAGCGGTTCCATCTACATATCATCAATGTGTAAAGCTTCCCAGTCCGTGGGGTGTGGTAAAGATTGAGAGTGACCAACAAGAAGCCAATATTGCTACACTTCATCGATGAAACCAGCCTCAAGACCTAGGGAGCAATAACAATTAAAGCATCATCCAAGAGATGTCCTGGAGGCAAGAGAACAAGATGTGAAAGATATCCTAATGGATCCTCAGGATCCTGAATCCAAGGTCTTTATAGGATCCGGGATCCTCAGCAATATCGAACATGATTTAGTATCCTTCCTCAAGAAGAGAAAAACTACCTTTGCCTGGAAGCATGAAGACATGATAGGTATCTCTAAAGATATTATCACTCATAAGCTCGGTATTGACAGGTCATTCAAACCCATACATCAAAAGAGGAGAAAGTTTGCACCTGAGATGAATGCCATTATCCAGGAGGAGGTAGACAAGCTGCTCAGAGCAGGTATGATTAGAGAGGTTAAGTATCCAAGGTGGTTAGCCAATGTGGTTGTTGTTCAAAATAAAAACAGAAAGTGGAGGGTATGTGTCGATTTTACTGATTTAAACAAGGCATGTCCCAAGGATCCTTTCCCATTACCCCACAATGACTCCATGGTGGATGCTACCGCGGGTCATGAGTTATTGACTTTCATGGATGCTTCATCTGGATTTCAACAAATTCAGATGGAACCATCTGATCAGGAGGATACAGCCTTTATGACCACAACAGGTATCTATTGTTATATTGCTATGCCATTTGGACTAAGAAATGCAGGTGCTACATACCAAAGGCTAGTCAATATGATGTTTTAAGAACAAATTGGACACACTATGGAAGTCTATATAGATGACATGGTGGTTAAGTCCAAGAGAGCTGAGGATCACCTAAGAGATTTGGAGGAAGCATTTGATATCCTTGATAAATTCAATATGAAATTAAATCCTTCCAAGTGTCATTTTGGTGTCAAAGCAGGCAAATTCCTAGGTTACATGGTGACTAAAAGAGGCATAGAGGCAAGTCCAGAGAAAATCAAGGCGATTGTGAATATTAAATATCCTGCCAATGCCTAGGATGTGCAAAGGTTGACAGGGAGGATCGCAGCCTTGAACAGGTTCATCTCAAAGTCATCAGAGAAATGCAAGGAATTCTATGACATCCTGAGAAAGAACAAGAAATTTGAGTGGACTAAAAAGCATGAGAATACTCTCAAAGCCCTTAAGGATTACCTATCCTCAGCTCCAGTCTTGATGAAACCAGAAAAAGGGGATATATTATCCTTATATTTGGCAGTCTCTTCTAAGGCAGTAAGTGCAATCCTTGTTAAGGATCACGAAGGTACACAACATCCTGTATATTATGTAAGTAAAAGTTTGCTTGATGCTGAATCCAGGTACTCACATCTAGAAAAACTTATCCTTGCTTTGATTATGGCATCAACTAAATAGCGTCATTATTTTGAAACACATGCTATTATTGTTAGAACTAATTTTCCAATTAAGAATGTTCTCAGGAAACCTGAAATTTCAGGAAGGATGGCTAAATGGGCAGTGAAGCTTAGTGCTTATGATATAAGATATGAGCCAAGAACTACCATTAAATCCCAAGCCTTAGCTGACTTTGTGGCAGATTTCAGTAGTGACTTACAAAGGGAAGCTGAGTTAGAAGTCCAACAGCTTGAAGAAACCAAGGATCCTTGGATACTCTTCACAGATGGAGCCTCTTACATCAAGGGAACTGGACTAGGAATACTACTAAAATCGCCACAGGGGGACATAATACCCCACTCAATAGCTTGTGAGTTTCAAACTACTAATAATGAGGCTGAATATGAGGCCTTGATAGCTGGTTTGCAAATTGCCAAGCACATGAGGATCAGGTATCTTGGGGTACATGTAGATTCATTGTTAATTACTAGTCACTTTAATGGATCCTATGTTGTTAAAGGTGAAAGACTAATTAAATATTTAGAGATAGTCAAGAAATTGGCAGATTCTTTTGCTTCTTTTAGTTTGACACAGGTACCCAGGGAAGAGAATGTAGAAGCTGATGCATTGGCTAATCTTGGATCATCATTGAAGATTCCAGAGGATATTAAAATTCCCATCATCCACATTTTGGCTCCTACTATTGAGGATCACACAGCTATGGAAATAGTAGAGGATGCTGCAATTATACCTAGTGATGATGCACAATCTCATTCAGGATCCTGGATCCTCCCAATCATGAGATATATACAACATGGAGAGATTCCTATAGGAGAAAACCCAGAGCTTTCAAAGTCAAGGTATCTCAATTTACAATATTAAATAACATGTTGTATAAACGATCTCTTGCAGGTCCATATCTAAGGTGCATCGAGGATCCTGAAATTCAAGAAGTCCTGAAGGATTTTCATGAGGGAGATTGTGGAAACCACACTGGGGGCAGAGCACTGTTGTCAAGGATCCTTAGGACAGGATACTATTGGCCTACTATGAAGAAGGATGCTGTGGATTATGCCAAGAAATGTGATGCTTGTCAGAGACATAGCAATATCCTTCATCAACCAGCAGAGCTCCTGCATCCTATATCCTCTTCTTGGCCATTCATGAGATGGGGAATGGATATAGTTGGCAAACTTCCCAAAGCACCAGGAGGAAAAGTGTTTATGCTTGCTATGACAAATTACTTCTCCAAGTGGATAGAAGCTGAAGCCTTTGCTCAAGTCAGAGAAAAAGAAGTGATATCCTTTATTAAAAGAAACATTATTACCAGATTTGGTATTCCTTCTGAAATTGTTTGTGATAATGGATCCCAATTTATTGGGAGTAAAACTACTAACTTTTGTGACAACTGGGGGATTAAGATGATAACATCAACACCAGTCCACCCACAAGCTAATGGTCAAGCAGAATCATCTAACAAAATCATCATCAACGACTTGAAGAAGAAGCTTGGATCCAAGAAAGGAAAATGGGCAGAAGAGCTACCTTATGTGCTATGGGCTGATAGGACAACTCCCAAGAATGCTACAGGCCAGACTCCATTTTTTTAGTGTTTGGAGCAGAATCAGTGATCCCTACATAAATGGTGGTTCCTACTGCTAGAACAAGCATCCGTGATCCTGAAGGAAATGCTGAAAACTTGGTTCAAGACTTGGATACCATAGAAGAACTCAGGGATTGGGCAAGGAAAAGATTGGCTAGTTATCAACAAAAGATGGCTGGAGCTTACAACAAGATTGTCAGGATCAGAAAGTTTCAAGTTGATGATATGGTGTTGAGGAAAGCATTTCAGAATACCACAAATCTTGCTGATGGCAAGTTAGCACCAAAGTGGGAAGGCCCCTATCTTATTAAAGCTGAAGCAGGAAAGGAGGCATATCGATTATTAACAATGGAAGGTGATTTGCTACCAAGAGCTTGGAATGTTGTTCACTTGAAGAGATATTTCATGTAAGAAGGATTTAGGATCCTTGGCTGTCTTTATATCTAATATCCATGAAGGATCCTCAAAGGATAGATGATCCTCATTCTGGTAATGATCTGATTCTAATTTGTCTAGCTCTTTAACTTATTTTATTACAAGGAGAAGGATCCTGGATCATTTAACCTTCTTTCACTAAGTTCTGAGTTTTGCAGAAGATTGATGCATCCTTAATAAAGGATCAAGTATCCACAAAAGTCTCCTAAGTTATATGGGCTTGTCCCCAGTATTTTGGGTTTATCCCCAGTTTCGGGCTTGTCCCCAGTTTAAGGTATCCACTACCTTCGCCAGTAGCGCATGATGATCCTGGTGCAGTTCAAGGCAATGGGACCAGTACCAGCTTTAGGGGCTGACAATTTCATTGTACTGACTGTATTCAGGATCCTACGTATAATGGTAGACGTACCATACATCCGTTCCTAAGGTTTCTAACATTTTCACGTTAGCTAAGGTTTTGGCATTTTCATGTCACTAAGTTTGGATAGTCGCCAGTGAGGGCCATACTCCAGTTTACACAAGATCCTTTGGGCTTGTCCCCCTTTTTTTTGGGCTTGTCCCCGGTTTATTGGGCTTATCCCCAGATTGTTGGGCTTGTCCCCAGTTACTAACTCTTCTTTTATATTGGCTTAGTCCCAAGTTATGTTCTATTTCAGGTTTCCAAAGCTAAACAGTTAAGGATCCTGGATCCTAACCTTTTACTAGGGTTTGTCTTTTGGTTATCTTGATTGTAAGTATTAAAGATTTAGGATCCTAACTTGGATTCTTAGGTATGATCCTTATTTACCTTCACTTTATTCTTGATTTATTGAAGTTACCCTTATTCTTTGACAACAGGATATATGATCCTAAAATTATACCACCTTTTGAACTTTTCGATTATAGGATATTTGATCCTTGATCATATCCTAAACTTTTTGACATAATCTAATATACTTTTGTTCTTAACTTGTAAATTCAAAGAAAATGTATCATAACAGTTGAAAGGTAAATATACACAGAATTAACAACACAGAAGAGCCAAAAGATTAAGGTTTTATTTATTTATCAAAAGTTAAACCCTTCAAAGGTTGTCAAAATTACCTACCCCAAGCATCTACCAGCAATACGTGGCCCGTCCGCTAGGGTAGGTAAAGGGTGTCCATGTTAATAAGTTCTAAGTAGCGCAGGAATAGAAAGACGACAGGATAACAATGGCTTCATCCCCCAAACAAAGGATCCCTCCACCAATTGTTAACCTACCTATTGTTCGAAGGATCAGTGATCCTTAAACCTAAAACTATTGTTCAAGTACAGACCAACCATTGTTTTAAAACATCAACAACCAAAAAGACATTAAACCATAAAAAATGGGCTCCGGCCACGTCTAGAAATTTCCATCATCGTCCATTTCTGCAGCTCACACCTTCGCTGCATCATCATCACCACCAGCTGCTCCTTCCGCCTGATCCTTTAACCCACTGCCACCAGCCTCGATTGCCAGGACCTCCTCAGCCTCCTCTTCATCATCCAGCTCCGCCAGCTTCCGTTTCCAAGCCTCTTGATCCCAGGCAGACTGGTCAAAAGAAGGATCCTGAGCCTCCTTTGCCATTTGGAGTTTGATCTTGAGCATGACAATTGTAGCAGAGATTTTGGCTCCCTCCATCACTTCCTCCTTCTCCTGCTGGGCTGTAGCTTGGGTCAGGACTAGCTCCCTCTTCACCAGGTTGATCGTGTTCTCGAGAGAGGCAATTTTTTGGTCCTTTTCCAGGAACATCTTCTGGAAGTCCAGGTGTTTTTGCTCAGCCTCTTTAGCATGTGAATCCAGGAGCATCTGGATCTCAGCAAATTTCTGCAAAAAAGAAGCACATGTCAGGATCCGTTATCCTCAGTATGGGAAGATCAAACTTAAGGATCCGGGATCCTTACCTCATAGACGTACTCCTTAAACTGGTGTTGGTTCAGAGGCATGCCTTAAGAGCTTCAGCAGCTTTTCTTTTCTTAGCACCCTTGCCTCGTGTGCTCATGCTTTTGGGGTTCAGAACGCTGGGACTGGCAGCAAGTTGCTTCTTGGTGGATTTTGAGGCAGCAAATGCATCAAGGTCACTGACACTGAACTTGGAGGCTGACTTTGAGGATTTTCCAGCGCCTACAAATGCAAAACACAGATAAGTATTCTTGTTTTATTTTCATTTAAACATTTAATTAGATATAAATTTGAATACTTACTTGACATGGTGAAGGAACCGGAGGATACTTCTTGTGAATCCTTTGCTTTGGCCTAAAATGTCCTTACAGCAGGATCAAGGCTCCAGAAGGCAGCAACCCTTTCCTTTGTTGCAGGAGTTTCTTGGATGAAAGAGAGTGAGATAGCTACAAAAACATATTGAAGGGTCAGTTATCCATAACAGAAAAAGAATCCTACTATGATCCTTGCCTAAGGATCCCATATCCTACCATGGGTGATCCACTTTTTAGGAAGGTTTTTCCCATCTGGGATGGAGTCCATCCTCACAAAGAAGAAGTGGTTCTTCCAGTGGGTGTCATTCTTAGTGGTTTTGAGGATTGGATGAGGATCACCAGGTTTATGTTTGAATACAAAGCGGTGTGAACCATGGCTAACAAGGTTGTATAGTTGACTCAACTCGGACATCCCTACTTCTATACCCTCCTGCTTGATGATGTTCTCTATGGTATAAAGAACTCTCCACATCATTGGCATGGCCTATATGTAGCACATGCCATTGAGTGCGAAGAAAGATTGTGTGAAGGCAGGAAAAGGATAAGAAAATCCTATCAGGAAATAGGTGGCTGGAAAAGAGACCCAGGTATCAGAGATAGAATCACTCTTCATCGAAGAGTCAAAGGATCGGAAAACGGTTTCAGCCGGAAAACAATGAAGGATCCGGTCAATTTCTGGATCAGTGAAGCGGCAGAGTTCCAACGAAGGGTTTTTGGTAACGCCCTGGCTTTTCAAAGGACTGTCCTTTTTAGGATCCTTAGCAGGTGAAGATCGGAGAACCATTTTTGCCATGGATGTTCGAGAAAAGAGGATCGGAATAGAAGGATTTAGAGAGAAGGAAAGTGAGAATACCTGTTGATCTCCGGATGAGGATTTAAAGGGGTGAAATGCTCGAATTTAAATGCCTCTTGATCCTTATCTCTAACTTCGAATTTATAATGATGAATTTGCAGGTAGTCATGTCGCTGACGTCAGGTTTGCAACGGCTAGTTCTGATATAACGGCTATATTTACGATAATTAGTTCATTGGATATAAGGAAGAAAATATGACTCATCTAGTTACAATTAATTCCTCATATTTTGGGGGCAATTGTTAGGGATGAATTTTCTAATATATGGATCACGGATCCTCAAGTGCAGTCAGGATCACGGATGCTTAGTTCTGTTTGAATTAAGGATCCTCAGAAGACGTTGCAGGTTTAAGGATCCATGATCCTCATTATTATCCTTACACTAACGGTTGTTTCCACTATATTTGAACTTGTTTTGCAGGAGTCTTCGAATGGGACTTGGTCTTGCCGAGATTCTTGGGGAATATGCTCCATTATTCTGCACGTGCATAGCTTGTATGACCGTTATGGAAGTCGTGGGAAGCTAGCATGATTTGCGGATTGTTTGTTAGTTAGATTATTTCCATTTTTATAAGGGGATAACAAGCTTGATAGTTAGAACAATTATCAACACACACACTCTCGAGAACTCTCTGCAACTTATTGGTGATTTCATACATTTTACGCATTAGTGATCCTTGTAACAAGCTTGTTATCATCCCGATTTGTAACCTTTACTTATTTAATATAGTTGGTGATCGGTAGTTTCCATCACCCGAGGTTTTTTGTGCCGGAGATCATACATTGATCAAGGGCTTTTTCCTCGTATAAATCCTTGTGTCCATTGCTCATTTCATTTACAAAGTGTTCATACATTTGTTCATCCATTCAAGCATCACACCTCACAAAATCGGATTTGGTTGTATTATCCTTGTGTGATTTTTGACCAAATCAAGTATAATACTTAGATTGAAGATATTTTGATCAAGATATATTCTCAGGATATATTTTCAGGATATATCCTTAGGATATATTTCAGGATATATTTTCAGGATATATTTCAGGGAATTTACTCAGAATGTATAAGGCATGGTAATTAGATTGAAAAATTGAAACTATACTTGAGTCAAACATCTATTATCAAAACAAGCTTTGTAAAATAAAAGTGAACTATCCTTTTTCTTTGGAAACTTTATCTAAATTATTTGAATTATAAAAACCCTATTTGATGAAAGTCTTAATAGGATATTTGCGAGTATCTTGATCAAGATATTTTCATGATATTTGAAATATTGCACTAAGTTTGGAACCTTGAAATTATATTCAAACTAAGTAATGCATAAGAAGAATTGAAAAACGACAATGATAGATAAGGTCAAAAGAAGTTTATATTATTAACATAGCAAAAGTTGTGCTTTTGGTTTCATCTCAAACCGAGATCCATCCACCAAAAGCACAATTAGTTTCTAACCATATTTACTTAACAGTTGAAGGTTTCATCTCAAACTGAGACCCATCCACCTCCAACTGTTATATCGTTCAAAACAAACCATACTAATTGATGACCAAGGGTTTCATCCTGAAACTCAGGATCCATCCACCTTTGGCCATCATATTGTTTTAAGTGCAGGAAATGTAAATTGTTCGAGTGTAGGAAAAGTAAATTGTTTTGGGATTACAAACCATAACCAATAAATTTAAAAAATGGGCTCCGGCCTCGGCGTTAACATCCATCATCGCCCATTTTGCTGCTTTCAAGGGGCAGCACCCTCTTCCATCATGGCTTCATCAGCACCAGCATCCGGTCCAGCATCCTTCCCAGCATCGCCACCAGCATCCTTTGCAGCATCAGCATCAGCCACCTTCTCGACCACCTTAGCAGGCTCCTCCGTAGCAGACATCAAAGGAGGCTCCACAGGGTTACCACCAAGACCTTTCAACTTCATCTCCCAATCCTCAACATTCCATGAAGGGCATTCGCAGCCCAGGGCCTTAGCTTCATAGGCCATTTTTAGTCTAGCCTGGAGGAGGGAGATGACAACAGAGTTCTTGAGGCCTTCCCGCTATGAAGCCATATCCTGCTCGTATTGGACCTGGGAAGCATCGGACTTGGCTTGGGCCTCGTGGGTGATCTTCTTGATGGCAGACTGATGCTCTTGGCTCATTGCCTTGTACTTGGCTTCGTAGTGCTCTGATTTGGCGGTGCCAATCGCTGCTTGGTCATGAATTTGCTGGACTCGGTGAACCCGTGATTCTCAAAGGGAAACACGTCGGATGAGGTTGGAGAATCTGCTTCCTTCCTCTTACGAGAGCTGGATAGTCGAGTCTTGGATGTCATGGGAGCTTTGGGCGCAGTAGCGGTTTTTGAACCGGTAGGCTTTGACGTGACTGCTGGCTTAGGGTTGGTTTCTTGTTTAACAGGCATGAGGCCAGAGTAACTGTCCAACTCATCAAACTGGAAGCCTTCAAGATTGATAACCGACACTGAAAAGAAGGGAGAAATATTTAACTCTTAACACTCATATTCTGTAATTAATCTAATAACATACTTACCAGACATTTCTGAACTTGATTTTTGACTTGAACCTATGAGAGACAGGGAGAAGGTTCTCTCACTATCAGGAAGTCGATAGATCTCTTTGATCCTGAGCTCCGATTCTGCACTTGGAGGGGCTAGATCTCTGAAATTTGCTGCACAAGAAATGAAGATGTCAGTTAGGGATATAGTTTTAAGTTATATTTGGGGATATTCCTAAAACCCTAAATCCTACCCGAAGTCAACCATTCAACTGGCAGGTCAAAACCCTTGACGATAGAATCCTTTTTTACGAAAAAGAACTTTCTTTGCCACTGATCTTCATTCTTAGTGGCGTTGAGGATTAGGGGGTTCTTAGAAGTGGAGAAGAGGAGAAAACGGCCATTTCCATGGGACCTCAGTCGATATGTTATAGGGAGATCTTCAACACAAAGATCAGGGACATGTCGAGATTTAATTTGGTCTAACACCATTAACACTCTCCAAACCATTGGCATGGTCTGAGCATAACTGAGGCCGGTGAATTAAAAAAAGCGGGAAATGAAGGCTGGAAAGGGATACCGGAGTCCCAAGGAGAAAGGATAGGCTAAGAAACAGACCCACTCGTTGGATACTGCGTCTGAACGGACCTCCCGATCGAACTGACCGGTCAAATGGTCTGATAATCGCACTGTCTGGAAAGGCGTCGGAGGCTCTCAACGCTGCGATATCTGCATTATCGAAGGCACAGATCTCCTTCTCGGGGTTCCTGAGAAGGTTTTGTTGGACGAAGGTCTCCATCGATTCACCAGTATGAGAACGGGTTCTAGTGGCCATTGGGAGTAGAATGAAGAGATTAGCAGGGAAGAATGAATAATTACCTGGTGATTCTGTTGATGATATTTGGTTTTCAAACAGAAAGAGAGAAGATATAGGGGCGTAATAGATAGCCATTGAGTGTAAACCGCATTGGAAGTTGCACAATGTTACCTCAACTGTCGTTTTAACTTAATAACCTCGATTTACGAGATAAGCTTTAAAATATATCCGTTGGAATTGGTATACCAACATATATATTTTGGGGACAATTGTTATGGGTGGTTTTCTGCTCATATATCCTGAATAATATTCTGACTGTGTTTCTTTTGTTGTGATCAGGATACCGGATGAGGATATTGGTAACATCCTGATGCAGTATCCTGGTAGTGACTAATTAATTCACGTGCAGATTAATGGTATAAGTCTATAACGTTCAAGTGGACTTCTTCTCCTAAAGACTCGGGCAAATCTGTTAGATTATGGACGTTGAAGCCGGAAGACGTGGACTACAACATTCACAAAGGGAATATTCGTTATATCCCGGATTTGTAGGCTAGTTAGTTAGTTTTGTTTTACTATAAATAGGAGTGATCGGATCAGATAAGGACACACAATCTCTCGAACTCTCTTGCTCTCTAGCTGCAAAAACTCACAACACACTTACACTTGTATTCAAATCGCATTGTAACACTTAGTTTATCCGCATCATATCCTGCACTGTATCCTGACATTTGAAGTAATAAGAAGAACAAGGTAGCTACGATTGTCAGCTCCCGAGGTTTTATGTCGGCGATCTAGATTGATCAAGGGCTTTCCTCGTACATCTCGTGTCACCCTTTATATTTCTGCTCATTGTTTAATTGTAGATACAGCTCGATATCCTGAGCCGTATCCTGAAAACTGTTTTTGCAAACAACTAAATTAGCATATTTTTTATACACATTCTTAGCACACTACCTCACTTAACTAATTTGATCACTTAATTGCTTCGGTAATTTTTGACCAAAACAATATTTACTTTTTAGAAATGATATAAAGTATTGTTATGATTTCTTTGTCTAGTGGTTAGGCCTGGCATAACGGGTCAACCCGATCTGTTAAGACATGAACACGATAAGACACGAACCCGAAACACGTAAACACGACACAAAATCTTATCGTATCAGATTTTTGAAACACGAACACGGACCTGTTAATAAACAAGTTACACGAAACGACCTGTTAAGACATGAAAAAATATCAACGTATCATATGACATGTTTAAGACACGAACACGACATGTTAAGACACGAACATGACCTGTTTAAGACATGAACACGACCGAATTGGGGGAAGCTGTGAACCGAATTGGGAATGATGGTGTTTGTGAGAGAGATTTAAAAATTAGGGTTTGGATTGTGGAAAAAGAACCACGTGTGTTTGTGTATATTTCATCCCAGGTCCCACGACTGATGACCCCATATCCACACCCACATATAATATTTTTGAATTTTTAATTATTAACATGTACTTAACGGGTCTTAATAGGTTAACGGGTTATAACCTGTTTAGACACGAAACCTGTTAAGGTCTTATTATGTCGACCTGTTTTAGACATGAAACCTGTTAAGGTCAAACACGAAACGTGATAACTTCATGTAGGTTCGTGTCGTGTTATCGTGTTCGTGTCAGAATTTCCAGCCCTACTAGTGGTAGGTGTTTATTCTCCCTAAAGTAATGTAGAATTAGAGTTTTAAGGAATGTTTGTATAGATTGTATTTTGTGAATTATTAGGTTTTTTTATAAGGATTATACACTACCTATAAATTTACACAACTCACCTTACACTATACATATTGCATCTAATATTTCTCTGCAAGTTAAGGACGGGGAGTGGCATGTAGCTTGGAACGTAAAAAAATCCATTCTGTTGATTTGAATTGAAATCGCAGTAAGTATAAATTTCACATGTAATATTCCTTGAGCAACCATTTATCGAACAAAGTGAAGATCGATTTCAACAAGCTCTGTTCGTGAGTGAAAGACTGGATTGGCAATGAGGTAGGTTCCACCAAGATTATCATAACAAAGAGTAGGGACATAAATTATGTCTACCCCAAGTTCATTTAATATAGTCTCTAACCAGGTTAATTCGGCTATCGTGTCAGCAAGAGCCTTGTGCTCGAATTTTGTAGATGATTGAGATATTGTTTTCAGTTTTCATGTGATCCAGGAGATGGAGATTGAGTTGAAAGTTGAAACCCATGTATAGGACAAATCCCTCGTGGATAGATGGTCATCCAGATAACTAACATAGTCAGCATCTGAGAAGGCACAAAGAGAAGGGGATTCTTTCAAGTGAACATCAGTGTAAGCCTAAAGATAGTAACCCAATTTTTGACAGATGAGTAATCCATGATCAATTGTGCCTTTATGGTACCAAATGATGCGTTTGGCAGCAGACTAGTGATTCTTAAAAGAAGCATGCATGTACTGAAACACTTTGTTGATAAGAAATATGATATCAAGCCTAGAAAATTCCCGCTTGGGAGTACGCTTGCAAGAATGAAACTCAAAAGGAATTGATAGGGTCCCGTACAAGCGGTGCAGCATGTGGTTTAATTCGAAACAAAACGAAGAACCTTACTAGGGCTTGACATGCCACAAATCCTCTTGAAAGAGATGGGTGCCTTTGGGAACGTAGACACTGGTGGTGCATGGATGTCGCCAGCTCATGCCATAAGGTGTTAGGTTGACAGATGTAGAGCCCCAACTAGCTAACAATATTTGATTGGATGTGGTATAAGAGGATTATCACCAAGTGAAAGGATTGGGAAGTGCTCATAAGAGACCATAATGGTTTGTAGTCAGTATAACCATGTCTCTAAATAAGCTCAGACATGTGCTTCTTTTGTGAAAAAAAGCCCTTTTTGTCACAACCCGACCACGTAAAACAACAAAGCGTGGCGGAAACGTCGGGGAGTGTCGTAACAAAATTTTCGTTTCATAACCATGGATACAAAAAGTGTTTCATTTTATTGATAATATTAAACATTAACATTGTTTTAACACATAACAAACAAGTTTTATATCGACTATCATTGTTTTATGTCACTATGGCCTCGTCCAGATCCTATGTGACGCATGCATCCTAGAACGTCAATCAAGCAACAACACCTGAAACATATGTAAAAACAAAGTCAGCAAAGAAATGCTGGCGAGTACATAGGTTTTATAAGAGTAGCGGAATCATGGCTTGTTTACATATATTGCAATACCTCGAAAACCTTGTTTTGAAAAGTATATAGTATTGCAACATGATTAACCAACTCAAATCAAGATGGTTATAATTTATAAAATTTCATAGCCATGATTCTTAACCCAAACGCTTTTTGTTTTAGAAAACCATCTTGTAAAACATCTCGTATAAACTCGTTAATAAAGCTCGTATATTATTTCAAAAACATCGTTGTGTGACATCGTTTCAATATCGTTTACCCAAGTGAACTAAATAACGCCACGGTATGTAATATGTTTAAAACACTTATATATAAGAAGTACCAGCGACGTATCTACCATGTTTTCACCACATTACCCCCGTCCCGTTATCTAAACACTAACCAAAACCCAATCGTTTACCCAAATCATTTAACATCGTTTCCAAATCGTTTTCTCGTTTAAATCATCCTCGTTTTAATTGTGAAAACTTATATATATATATATGGTCGTCTCGCTAATAACATTCAAACCTTCGTGACTCGACTACCTCGTTCCTCGCTTCTCGTATTGATAAACCCCCAAAGGGTAAGTTAATAATTACAGATTCAGTCGTTACCCACAACACCCACACATAACCATGGGTATAGTGCAATAACGGGATTTGTCAGATCCTATGGTACATAACCTAATACTGGTCGGTTCGGCCAAAATTAATGAATGTCATTCGTTATGTAACTACAACCAACAAGTTTTATCACATTATCGAAATCGTTATTAGTTTAGTATAAATCGTTCTATTCGTTTTTGAAATCATCGTTTAAACCTTGAAAATATTTTGTACATATGAATCACCCCAAAACAATTGAAAACAGTAAAATATGGGAACTATGTACTCACATGTAGTGCAAGGTATCCTCAATCAATAGTACTTCAACAAATTCGAGTAAACCAGAGAAATCAAGCAGCACCTAGTAATTGAATCACTAGTCAAACAATAGATGCCTAAATCGGAAGATCGGACAGAATGAGGTCTTGTAAAACAAATGAGTGTTGGAACTCATGTGATATGGTTTAACAAGGCCTACATCCTAAATGAAACCTAACCTAAGTGCTTTCGACCCATCGCGTCCCATTAAGGTAGCTTATGCTACTTTAACGCGTCGTTCGCGTGAAACGCGTTCGGAACGCCTAACTAGTCCTATGATAAGTAAAATATGCCTCAACATGTTTAATATTGTTTTCTAATCAGTTTAGATACCAAAGGTTATGTTACATATGCTTAAAATGAATTTTGGCTTAAAAGGGCATTTTTGGTAATTTACCTAAGGCATATAAACTACCTATCATAAAACTACTTAAACGAAGCGACCATAAGGTATAACCTTGGAAGGTTAATCCCTATACACTATGGTCACCTAATGTGTTTGGTCGGATCCTAATGATCGACCAAACGGGTCGGGTTCGAAAGTATAAGCGATTGATTAGATCGCTTACTTTTACGACCCTAGACAAGCACAAAACTAAAAGTGACGAGCTAAACATGTTAGAACACGTTTAACAAGGTTTGAAAACAGGTTTGGTATCAAAACAAACGGTTTTGATACCCACAAGTAGTTTGGTTACAAAATACGTATGAATACGTATTTTGGCCGAAACTACGACTCGTCACTAAGTCTAGATAACGTGGTAATCAGTAGGTATAGTCACAAGGGACTATAACCATCGTGATTACGCTCACGTTATGAAGTTCAAACGAACTTCACATTGACCATAAACTGGTCAATGCAGAAAGTCAAACGCAGTTTGACTTTAACGTTAAAACGAATGAAAAGAACGAAAGAACACTTACAACGGGTCCAAGAATGGAAGTTTTGAATCCGAATATTCTCAGGTATGAAGTGTTAAACACATCAACTTAGAGAACAAATTCAGATTTCAAAGGTGTGGGTTTTGGGGTTGAGATCATGGGGGTATTTATAGATTTCCTTGAACCGTTAAGATCGTTTATCGAAAACCATGATTCAATCTCATCCATACATGTGTTGCAATACCATGGTACATCGAAATGGCCCCCCATTATCAGGAAATGACATGTGCAATTGGGTTTTGAGTGTTTAACAGCTGTTAAAATAGATTAGGATGATCTGGGAGGTCCTTATGGACCGTATGGCTTTGTGCTTACGGTCCGTAAGCCTTGTGCAGGTCAGGAAGTTTCAAAATGGCAGAACAGGCCCCTGAAGCCCCAAACTTGTTATTTGATGCATTTTTGACACGTTTAAGCCCCGTTAACCCCATTTCAAAGTTCTAAAATGAAGTTAAAGTATAGGGAACTTAAAATATGCTCTAAATTATCATGGATGTCGGTTCGTTTGGTCGTACGGTTGCGTTGTTCGGTTAATTACGACGGAAGTTGTAACGAACGCAAAAACGATCCAAATTAAGCGACGAATGGAATTTTCTTATTCCAAACAATAAAATAAAATATTTTAATGCTTACATAAATTTTTGGAGGTCCGGATGTATTCAGAACGTAAGTTATGCGCGAAAATGCAAACTTATGCACTTTTTGACGCTTTTAGTCCCTGAATGAGCATAAAGCTTATTTTAGCATACCGAACCCCTCAAAGCCTATTTCTTAGCTATGTAAAGGTTATTTAGGGTATGTTTAACTTATGATCAAGTTTAGAAATGTTTGTTACTATACAAATCGGCATAGTTTCGCAGTTTGACACAAATAGTCCCTGTGATCGAACAAAGTTGATTTCGACACACCAAACCATTCAAAACTTATTTCTAAGTTATGTGGAGGTTATTTAAGGTATGTTAAGCCTATGTCACTATTCCAGAGTTTTTTTCGCATTATACTGACTGCGTTTACGCACCGGTTTGCGTATAACCTTCCAGAACGCGATTTAAAGCTTGCAATCGGAATCGAATCGAATTGAAAAATCACCAAACACAAATACACACATAGAAACACCAAGACACATATAATAACACCAAAGTACATTGTTTTATTAACAATCATCATCGTTTTACATCGTACATCGATTACAGAACACAGTTGTCACACTTTTCTTTTAGAAAGTATTTCAATCCCTAAAAAGTAATCAAGTTTACCAAGATCCTTGAAAACAAAGTGTAACATCCCAAAAACAGATTTGCTAATTAAACCAAATGAACCGTGGATGAGCGGGTAAACATTCATTAGTAGTAAAAGTTAACCCGATAGTATTTGGATTTAAATAAATAAATCTAATGTTAAATTAAAGATAAACCAATGCTTTTAGAAGATAAAGTTTCTAAAAGGCTCGAGTAAACGAGATTTAAATTAAACCGGGTCAGTCATACTCTATGATGCCCAGAATCGGATTTTATTAAGTTGTACATTTCTTTTGAAAGTCTTGGAAGCATAAGAAAATAGGAGGCATGCATTAGAATGGATAATGCCTCCAAACGGGTCATTGGGTAATTTAACACCAAACCGAACAAAGAAAGTGAAAATTTAAAATCAATGGATTACGGGTTTAAAATCGAAAGGGAAAAGTTCCAAGTGAAATAAATTGGTTTGGGACTGAGCTGAGTATAACTCGGCGAAAATTGGAAAAAGTTGATCAAGTATGGAAACCTGTTGTAAAACTGTCTCCCCCGTGCCACATGGGGAGGGACTTAAACTCTCTATTGTGCGCGGAGAGCCAATATCAACGGGATGGTCAAACTCTCCATGTTAGTTCTATATATAAAAAAAAATCCGAGACCTAGCTATCTATGCTAAAATATTGATAAACGGGATAGAGTGTTATACAAAGTCTTTTTTGAGTAGTTGGATTATGAAATTGACTAATGTGGTGTTATCACAAGTTAGAAGGATGTCGTCGACATAAATAAGAATGTACAGAAGAGTTTTCCCATTTTTGTAAGTGAAAAGGGAAGGATTAGTTTTTAAACCTAAAAACACAAAAGTTTAAAGAATTTGGGTCATATGATGAAATCAAGTCCGAAGAGCTTGTTGAGGCCGTATAACGAATTGGGTAGCAGAGAGACATGATTTGGATGTTTGGAGATCATCGAAGCCTTATGGTTGTTTAAGGTAGACTGTTCCTGGAAGGACACCATGTAAGAATGCATTTTGAATATCTGGCTGATAAAGTTGCTATTACTTTGTAACAAGAACATTGAGTATCACTCGAATTATAGTAGATTTGACAAAAAGGGTCTGAAGGCTTCATTAAGGCCAGTGTTTGGTTGTTGGCGAAACCCTTTAGCCACAAAATGAGATTTGTTACGTGTAACAACACCATGTAGATCTGTATTTATCCTATAAACCCACTTACAATCAATGACATTAGTTTAGGAACAAGAGGCACGAAAGTCCAAGTACCTTTTCTGACAATTGCTTTAAATTCTTTGGCCATACCTTGACGCCACTCCTGATACTTGCAATGGTAATGGAAGTGGGCTCGATTAGATTATTTGAGGACACAGTGACTGACGTGGTGTGGTGCGTATATAAAAGATAGTATATTTATAGCCGTTTTATGAAGTAGTTCAAGCTTTAATATTTATATAAACATGATAAAATACTATCACACTACACTACACATTGAGCAAGTGCACCCAACGTTGGCGTAATATAGGGATGGTAAAATACCGATGTCGTTCAAGGGTACAACAAATTTTAGTACTGAGTCTTCGTTAGCTTCTTGTCAAACCAAAAGTAAAAGGTTAAAAAATGCTCAAAATAAAAATGAAGAGGTAAACAAAAAGGTAGTAAGCAATGATAAGAAAAAAAAGGTGTTTAGGTTCACCTTACCTCTTGATACTTTGTTATCTAAGTCTTGCCATGGGGTAACAAGGGCTCGATTATCAGACGAGGAGTTGTGTGACTTAATGCATAAAGTTGTGTAGTACATGAGTCGAGATCCTAGCACACTCGACCATATAACTTTAAATCAGCGAGGAAACGCCACCCAACGTTTGGTCAAACCATAATGGTACCACCCAATCAGCAAGGAAAGTATATATCACCACTTTTTATGACTTGAAAATCATGCACAAGGCATGGCATGTATGTATGACCCGTGTCTTGAGCTGCAACTTGACCTTTCTCTTGATTTTTCTTTGTTTTTCGCTTCTTTTTCCATTTTGCGGCTCGATTGCTCTGAAAATTAAAACTAAACAAATCTAGAACTAATTTACTAACATTTTCAAGAAAAAAAGAAATCTTAAAATGGGTATGAAATGATGTGAAAATATGTGCAATTATGTGCACCTCGGTGACATGATTAGCTGGTGGACTGTATGGAACACAATGTTTAGGATTTTGTCAAAGATTAGAAGGACATTGACAAGGAGGAGCAAGAGAATTATGAGAATGAGATTGTGAGTTGCATGAGGAAAAGGAAGGAGTAGGAACAATAGGAGATCGAGGAATGTTTGGTGTAGAATGAGTGTTTGATTGTGTATGAGAGCGTTTAGAGGAGAAGGTGTAAAAGAGTGATAATGAGGAATGTGATAAGGTGGATTTGTGAAATCACAATAAGATGTGTAAGTGTTGATGAGTGACTTAGAGGAACAGATTGACGAAGAGAATGAAATGGAAAGTTATTTTCAGAAAGCGAGCATGTTTAGCAATATAGATGTATTTTTTATATGATCAAGACTCCCATAGTCATGTGCTTAGGACTGTACCTTAGGAAGATACATGAGGTGGAACGAAAATTCATTTTGTGAGGATTGTATGGTCTAAGATGAGAAAAACATTGATAATCAAACATACAAAGGAATGAGTAGTCAAGATGTTAGTGAAAGATATGTTCATAAGGAGATTTGTTAAAGGATGTGTGATAAGTCCTTCGATTAATAGGATAAACAACAATATCAAAGACGAAATGCCAAAAACTCTTGGAAATAGATGATTGTGTGAGAAGAGCAAGGCTAGTCTCAATGTAATGAAAATGATGGCATTCGACATCACTGTTTTGCAATTCATGTGAGGATAAGACGATCAGTAATAATTTCAAGGGACGTAAAAAGTTGGTCAATGGCTGAAATTCACCACCCTAATTTATTTGAACTTGTATTATTTAGTTGTTAAATTGGAGTTCCGTCGAGTGGACTTATTGGCAAATGTATTGTAAACATCATATTCTTGTGTTAATGAAAAATCCACATGTAATGAGAGAAGTGATAGGCACAAAGCATAAAATATTGGTGGCCATTGGATAATAAAATAGGTGTAGGGCCCTAAACATCCCAATATAGTAAATCAAAATAATTTGAACTACGAAAATTGTAATTACATAAATGTAGTTTAGTATATTTTCCCAAAGGAAAAGAAGTAAATGAAATGTAATGTGATTGTATAGAAACATGAAGAAAACAAGTGGAATTCAAAAATCAAAAAAGATGATGATATGGATGACCAAGCCTCATGTGCTAAACGATAGAAGGCGCCCATGTGGCAAAAAACGATCTTAAAATGTTGTGGAGATGTAGATGAAGAATGTAAAGACCATGCTCATTGAGGCATGTGAGTAGCATAGTGCATGAAGACTTGTCCTTCATAAGAAAAAAGGAAGAATGAAATTCAAAGAAAACATTGTTATCAAGGCAAAATTTTTAGACATATAAAAGATTCTTTTTATATTTAGGACCATGAAGAATATCAAATATATTAAAGGATTTGTGTGGGGAATAAATATTTGAAGAACCTATACTAAGAATAGAACGAAATTTAAACATGAAGAAAACCATTACCATGACATACTTCATAGTTGTCAAGACTCGCTAGATCCGGTGTCACATGATTGTTGGCTCCTGTATCCGGGTACCATGTGGAGCCTACTTGTGATTGTACATCAACATTGGTGTGTGGACAATTACGAATAGTTGACAGATCACAATATGAAGGAATGTGCCCAATTCCACACCTATTGCAAGTACCAAACACCATAGTTTGTGTAAATTCCTAGAAAATTGACCACAATTATCACCAAGACTATGGCCTGTGTTGATATTGTTGTAGTTGGCGTTGGCGTTGGTGTTGTAACCAAGATAAGAGCACTTGCGTCCTCAAATGATATTGCTCAATTACTAGGAAGACGAGCATTGTAAAGAGCTCGACGTGACTGATATGTAGCAGTGATTGTAATATTCCCAAAATTTTAAATTTTAATTAAAGTTATTACACGAATAGATCATGGGTAAGTTGTCTGTTAGAAATATGAAGTACCTAGACGGGCCTAGGAACCGTTTAATAATTAAATTATAAAAATACAATATATTTGAACTTACTACGTTTTAATGAAACTTGGTTCAAAATGTAGATAAGATTATTCTCGTTCTAATGACATATTCATTGTTTTATAAAACGTCATAGTTTAGAAGTTATACACGCTAAATGAGTGAAGCAGCTGAATTAATTATAATATATATATATATATATATATATATAATAAAATATTAAAATAACCAAAACATAAAAAATTGGAATCAAAATGGACGTGTAGGGGCACGTGGACGTTGTTAACCAGAAGCAATTAATGAAACTTTGTGCCCAAGTTAGGAAGGCAATATAAATAGGCAGAATGTATGCACTTCACAATTGCTCAAAATTTTCTTATGTCTATTGTCTCGCCATCTGTCACACCCCGATATTTATAGCTCAGCCCGGTGGGGACTATCGTGACGTAAGATTGATATCGTCATAGTCAAACATACACAGAATAGCACAGCGGAAGTCTTGGAGTATAAAATATTATTAAAAACCCAATTGTCAGAAAATACTAAAAAGACAATTACATTCGAGCTTGCAATATTAAATCCACAGGCGGATCATATTAAAATGTACAAAATGAAGTTTAGCAGACTTTCGGGCATCCTAAGGATTTGCAAGATCCTTCATTGACACCAAGGAGCTTCCAGCCAATTACGTATAGTACCTGTCACTTAGTCTTTTGAAAATACGTCAGTTTACACTGGTAAATACAATTATCTGACTTTTTTTAAAAGTGTTTATAAAATTGGTTTGGAAGCACAATGCATAAAATCTTTTATAACTTGGGACAATTATTTAAAATAATCTTGTATACAGATTTACATGTTTGTCATACGTTCAGGGCCCGGAATAGAAGAGCCGAATCATGATTAATTAACACACCACTAATATAGTCCACAAGGAGTTATCCTCACGTGTGGTTATATTTTGTATCTTAATTCCCTTTTTGGGGAAAAGAATCCGTATCGCAACTGTCAGGTGTATGCCTACACCCCGTGCTTAGGTTGTGACCATTTGCATTTAAATAATTCAATACCCGACCAAGCGGTCTTTAACCCCCAAATTCTTTGTATCAAACAAGACAGATTAAAATGGTTTCTCTCAATGATTTAACCACTAATCGATTAAATATTCAATACCCGACCAAGCGGTAATAATTTACCATATCCCAAGCCCGTATAAGGGAAAATAAGTTGAAAGTATTTACATGAGCTTTTAAATGCAAGATTTATCTACTCAGCCATATAATGTACTCAACTAGTGCAAGTAGCTTTTACCGGGGCTCCTAATCTGGAATGAAGGTTTTTATTAACCTATGAGATTACTAACGGGTCTTATTTAAGTTGTCCTCAAAGGGACTATAATAGATAAACGTATGTATATATATATATATATATATATATATATATGGAGTCTTATCAAAAGAGGTAAGTCTACAAGGACTATGATGAAATAATACGTCCACAAAGGACAACAATAATCATATGCCCATACAGGGACTTAAAGAAAAATGAAATAGAAGAAGGGTTTTATAATGTCTTCCTTGCTTTATTCCGATTATTTTTCTTCTTTATTTATCGTACGCGGTAGCGACGCTGAAAATATTTAGTGAATGAAGTAAACATTTAAAAATCAGGATCTGTTGCTGAAGTAGAATCCAAAGACTCAATAGTTAAGGAAATGACATGGATCACGGATTGGGTTTTTGACTGGTATAGTCCAAATCCGATATTTCAAAACTTGGAAATAGAAAATAGGGATCAATAACATCCACATGTATTATCTTCAATATGGGAGCCTCAGGGATCTCCTGGTATGGACTCTACTGGTACAGACTTCAAGATTTGAGCCTCAGGGGCCTCCGATATGGATTTCTGAAGTCTGATTAAGAGTTCAAATAGGTTTGGTGTTGGGAATAGGTCCATAAAGGTCTTTCCTTCAGCCGGTCACATGCTTATCCTAGTCGTGGTATGAAGCTTGGCATTTCTTGGCTTTGGACGGTAAGAATCTCCATCAACGGCTTCTTTGCTTGGCGATATATTTAAAACACATAAAATCGAGAACAATGTTTACTTAATAGGGATGAGAGCATTCCTATGTTAAGTCTAGACTCGGAAGGTCTAAGGAATATGCTACTGTGTCATTTGAGATTAAACACTAAAGGCTAGTGTTTAATTCACTCAAACGTTGGCTCTGATACCAACCTGTCACACCCCGATATTTATAGCTCAGCCCGGTGGGGAGTATCGTGACGTAAGATTGATATCGTCATAGTCAAACATACACAGAATAGCACAGCGGAAGTCTTGGAGTATAAAATATTATTACAAACCCAATTGTCATAAAATACTAAAAAGACAATTACATTCGAGCTTGCAATATTAAATCCATAGGTGGATCATATTAAAATGTACAAAATGAAGTTTAGCAGACTTTAGGGCATCCTAAGGATTTGCAAGATCCTTCATTGACACCAAGGAGCTTCCAGCCAATTACGTATAGTACCTGTCACTTAGTCTTTTGAAAATACGTCAGTTTACACTGGTAAATACAATTATCTGACTCTTTTGAAAAGTGTTTATAAAATTGGTTTGGATGCACAAGGCATAAAATCTTTTATAACTTGGGACAATTATTTAAAATAATCTTGTATATAGATTTACATGTTTGTCGTACGTTCAGGGCCCGAAATAAAAGAGCCGAATCATGATTAATTACACCACTAATATAGTCCACAAGGAGTTATCCTCACGTGTGGTTATATTTTGTATCTTAATTCCCTTTTTGGGGAAAAGAATCCGTATCGCAACTGTCAGGTGTATGCCTACACCCCGTGCTTAGGTCGTGGCCATTTGCTTTAAATGATCACAAGGATATCAAGGACACGGTCTTTAACCCCCAAATGCTTTGTATCAAACAAGACAGATTAAAACGGGTTCTCTCAATGATTTAACCACTAATCGATTAAATATTCAATACATGACCAAGCGGTAATAATTTACCGTATCCTAAGCCCGTATAAGGGAAAATAAGTTAAAAGTATTTACCTGAGCTTTTAAATGCAAGATTTATCTACTCAGCCGTATAATGTACTCAACTAGTGCAAGTAGCTTTTACCGGGGCTCCTAATCTGGAATGAAGGTTTTTATTAACCTATGAGATTACTAACGGGTCTTATTTAAGTTGTAACTTAGACCGGTTAGTTTTAAAGGAAGGTTTATGGTACGAAATGCTAGATTAAGCGGTGACCGGATTGGAATGTGATTTAGACCCGACAAGTATGAAGACTTGTCTAAAATGGGTGAACTAAATACATTCTGGATTTTGAAGTAAATATGATAAGGTTTGACCCGTTTCGGTTAATTTATGCAAACTAGTTACATAAACCGAACCGAACGCGTATAAGCATAATGGGTAACCGGATGAGTCAAGTACAAGTTTCATAAGTTATTATGCTTAAAATATGTTGTGATATCAGTAGGATATCTTCAATTATGCCTATAACGAATTTAAAACCAATTTTAGCCCCGTAATGGTATTTTGGTCATTTTTAAGTTTATAAAAGAGGTTAAATAGCAAACTGAGGTTCTGGTCTAAAATAATCAGTAAAAATAATTATTTTATCATGTTACTTCAGTAAAATATCATACATATGTGAAGTTTACCATTTATGGCCAAACTATGCACCGGAGGGGCATTTTGGTCATTTCACATATGTTTTAAAGACCAAATTGAAAATCTGAGTTCAAGACTTATACTTATTGTTAAGATATTAAAATTTATTTATGAAATCAGTAAGTATCATGTCTTAGGTGCTAAATATGGTTTTAAACCATACTATGCGCCTAATTCGCATAAAAGTCGATACTTGACAATATTTGAGATGTTTATAAAATTCTGAGATTTTTATCAATCTTGAATGCTTAAAATATTCTATTTAATATATAACATCAGTAGGAAAAGGTTTGGCATGTAAATGATGTGTAAAACTCATTTTATTAATGAAAAGGGTATTATCGTCAATTACCGAGTTCATGCAAGAACTCTATGTTATGGTCAGTATAAAATTTGACCAAAAATTCCAAAATTCCCTAAAAATTATATTAAATCAGTAGGTAATGAGTTTCGTGCCAAAATTTGGGTTTAAATATGATTTATGCTAAAAATGTCATTTAATTAACAAAAAGTTTCATTTTACGCTATCTTGCATAACTTTAGTTTGAGACCAGAAACTGATGTCCAATTTTGTGGACATATTTATAATTCAGTAATAAAGCTTTTTGTCCTCTCACATTTTAAAAAATATCGTTTTTATAACATAAGGGCATAATGGTCAACTTTTAAGCAAATAACGGAAAATGCAATGTACTATGATTTCTAAGGGACCATGTAGTATAACCTCAGAGGGTTATACTAACATATAATGTGACAACTGGCACCCAACCGGTAATTTCCGTACACTATAATTATTATTTAATGACGGCAATTATGTGCTTAAATGTCAACATTGTCTGATTACATACTAAACAAGTGAATTCATGCACGTTTTATACTACAAAAATTACTTTATGCATTAATGAACAGCGTTGCGTCAGAAATACTAGTAAACTCACCGGTAAGACACATTATGTCAACAATTCTGCAGAAAGCAGTTAGACAATAGAATTGGAGCCTAGGTGTAGGTCCAACGACAAGAATACATTAAAACCCAATAGTACATACAAGGGTTTATAAATAGACATTACGAAAGCTAAAATACGCACTAAAAAGCACCCGAAACGCACTTTAAGTGCAGAATTTTATTTAATTCAGCTATAAATCAGCTTTTAACACGTAGTTATCATGCAGAATTTATGTTTCATCATCCAGAATACTTCCCTAAGTATCGGGAATTAAATGTGTCACAAAAGGATACTTAAAAGACACTAAACGGTGCAATTTAGCACTTTAACGGAACAGTGTCTAACCGAACAACCGGACATTACCCGGAACATCAAAATATTATTAGAAGCATTGTTTTAACATTACCAAATTAGTTATGGTCCCTAAGCATCATATTACATCCTAAAACACCTAAACACACTTAACACTAAATTTAGCACTTGAATTGTAACTAGAAGGTGTAACTTGAAATTGAAAGCAAAGTAGATCCCCCCCCCCCCTCATAACCGTATGGACAAGGGCCCCACAAGGGGGATTTCTTTCTAATATCTTATGGGATTATGTTGGGTGAGCCTTGGACATATTACACCTTGAATTATAAGATGTTGGAAGAACATTCTATTTAACCACAAGACCATTCTCTAATTCATTTCATCTTCTCCAACTCACCAAAAATTCTCCATCCTTCTACCATACCTACGACCACAATAGTCCCATACACTACCACCATTTTCAATCCATATCCATCCATTCTAAGCACATTCTAAGGTGTATGGAGCCTATCTAGGAGGGTTGTAAGCAACGGAATTGGAAGGACCTCTCTCTAGTGCTTTTATCCACTTGATCTTCATCATAGTTCTTCCCTAGCTTCAAGCTAGTAGTAAGCACCTTGAACACTCTTATTTACTTCTATTTTTAGTGGTTAAAAGACTTATTATGTTGAAAATCTTATGAACACTAAAAGACTTGAACATGAAACATGAACATAAAGCTTGTGATATGATGAAATAGTGTTGAAATGATATTGTTTGATGCATGAATGATATTTGATAGTTGTTTACTAGAGATGATGATGTTAATCTTCATATGAAGCTTGCTAGATTGTGATTAAGCACATGATCTAGCAAGATTAGGAGATGATTATGTGTTCACACAAAAGTGATCATCTTCTTGATTAAACATGAACTTGGAAGTAAAGTGATTTTAAACAAAGTAAACTAGTGAACTTGTAGATTCAAGATTTATAAATGATTTTCCAAGAAAACCAAGTTCAAAATATGATTTTTAGAAGATCTTGGTTTTACATAAACTTGCACTATTTTTAAAAGAAAAACAAGTGTATAAACACTTATGAAACAAGAAAAATACAAAAGAAGTATTTTTAGAAAAATCATCTTACAAGTTGTAAAAGACTAAATCTTTCAAGAAAGTGATTTACAAATAAATAACCATGTTTTTAAGGGTAACTAAACCTACTAAATAACATGGTAAGTTACTACAAGTTTTTACAAAAACTTCAAGTTCATGATATAGTGTGATTTACATGATTTTGGCTTGTGGTAAGTCTTGATTAGGTTGTTGATTGATGAGATGATTTTAAAAGAAAATAAACACATGTTTTGAAAACATGGGAAACCTCCATTTTTAGGGGAAACTCTGTCAAAATTTCTATAAAATTTTGACACTTAGAAAAATATAAGTTTTGGTGAAACTTATTCCCTAAAAATATTTACCAAGGTTTCCCTAAAATTTGTGCAAACTTCAAGTTGAGAAATGATGATTTCTCCAAGATAAAAATTGATATTAAGTATGTATATTTTTGAGAAAAATATATGTATTTATTGATCACAAAATTTTGTGCTAAGTGTATGTAGTATGTATTGCATGCAATAGTGTATTAGGACTTGAAAATACCCTACGTACTCATAAGAAGTAAAAGCACAAAGATACACATACAACATACTTAGACACATACGAGAAAATATATTTGTGAAAATATATTATTTGATAGAGTAAATAACTTAGACAAGTTATAAACATGAAATGAAGTATGGACAAAATATCGGGTGCAAAATACAAGATACTTATATTTATTTCTGAGAAAATAATATAAATAAGATACATAGTTAAAAATATAAATTATTTTTAACACAAGAAAACATATACATAAAAGATGGTGACTTGTACTTGTGCGATACAAGTCTAGTGACTAACGTTAATAAAACACGTTTAGGTCACGACGCTAGATAAGCAAATCCGGTGAAGTTTACGACGCAGGAACGCAAAGTTGTGAGTTCATGCTCCCCCTTTTCTTTTAACTGTTTTCAGTTTTATAACTTCGGGGGTGAAATACATGTTACAAATGTACAATGTTTATAAATGGTATGATACAAAAACAAGAAGCACTCTTGATGATAACTAGTACCAAGTATGATGCGTTTTGAGGAATGATACTTGGTGATAACTTGTACCAAGTATGATGCGTTTTGAGGAATGATACGAGAAATCGTGTCACGAATAGGGTACCATAAGCACCATTAATAGTGTACATACTTAGACCGCAGAACAAAAGGTTAGATCTAACGGGTGATCGGGCAGCCACACTCTTGGTGAAAACTAGTACCGAGTAGTGCTTTTGTGTCTCCGTCGTGAATCGACAACTAGAAAAATGCCTATGGTTTGGTGACTTCCTATGTCGTGTCACATGTTAATGTTCTTGCAACCCATTAACAACCCTGATATATATACAAGAATACTTTATGGTTCATACCACAAGAATACTTTATTTATACAAGAATGCTTTATTTGTACGAGGTTCGTACACAAGAATACTTTATTTGGTTCATACCACAAGAATACTTTATTTATACAAGAATGCTTTATTCACACAAGAATACTTTATTCTTACAAGACACATATCACGTTTTCATACAAAGTATACTAGCGTGAAATACAAAAATTGCATGAATTCACACCAACATTATGATGACGTTTTTTTCCGAAACTCACATGTATTTCAGGTAACTAAAGTGGATGTGTGCGCGGTCTTACTCATGCTCTTGGATGTCGTTTATGTTTGAATAAAGTTGTAAACTTTCAGACAATGTGTTGTCTCGTGATGTAAACACTTAACTATGTTTTCATTAATGTAATGCTTTGGGTATTTGAAGTAATTTTTACGAGCATGTAGTATGTTTACCTTTCGTATGCAATGAGAACATTTCATGATCACACCTCGTGCTTCCGCCTAAGAAAGAGGTGTGACAGATTGGTATCAGAGCTGCGATTGTAGTGAACCAGGATTCCTTCTCGAGTCTAGTCTACAATCTCTAGGATCCTTTCACGAAAACAATTTTTCAAAAAGTTTTCATTGCATAAAACTTCCCGCGACATCCACTACCTGAAACTGTTTGCAAGAGTCAAGAAGAGACACTACGAGACTTAGGGTGCACTGGAGTAGCACTTGTCTGTGATTAAGAACTACTTGCAATTATGTGTGATAATTGATACATATACTAGAAGTAGAATGTCACAGGTATACGTGACTTTACCTGAAAACAGTGACCTATCTGAAGGAAGAGATACGAGGATGAAACAAACTGTGCGGACTGTGCAAGGGGTTACGTAATTATGGATGCATACATAATTATGGAATTCAGTGCACAGAAACCACAGTAAGCCTTGTCACGTATAGATTCCCTCAGTACAGGAATAGGATAATGATTTAGGGTATAAAGACAAGAACCGCCAATGTAAAGTAAGGTGTTTACCTAATTATACATGCTTGTTGCTGTATGAATTGATTTATACATTTGGCGGATTGTTTGATGTCACTTATGTGGTATATGCCTGTGAATATATATACTACTACTGTCTCGTAGGACGATATCAAACAAATGTCTAACCCTATTGTGTTGTGTTCTGTCAGAACATGGCACCCAGAAGAGCTGTGAACGCTCATGATCAACCTCCTCCTCCCCCACTGCTGTGACAACCCTCATAATTCCATGTATCCGTACAATTTATTAATGATAATTAAAGTGCTTGATGACTGTGCTAAACCATTTAACTGTTTTCTGATTTCTGTGTTATACTTACATGTGCTTATTAACATACTAGTAGTGTACAGAAAAGTTACTAAATAGTCCGGTATGTTTTCCTGAGTGTTGAGAATTAAAATGATTACAAAAATATATATATAGGACACTTTACGGAATAATTAAGCACTTAAACGGAACAGTATCAAACCGAACAATCGGACTTTACCCGGAACACAAAAATATTGTCAAACACATTGTTCTTATTTTTCTGAGCTAGTTAGGGTCCCCGAACACCCTAACACACTATATATTACACCACACACATAAAACACTAACTTAACTTTGGACTTCAAACTAGATCATTAACCAATTAGTTGAAACTCAACCAAACCACCCCCCCCCCCAACCATACGGTTTCAAGGGTGAATCCCACCCTATATTTTCTTCATTTGTTTATTGAGTTTGCTTTATACTAAGGGAACACTAAGTCTAGTGGACAATAACATGTTGGAAGGTTGTTTATTTAAACCACTAGAAAACCATTCACTTCATCATTCACTCATCAATACCATCACACTCCTCTCCTCCCTTCTTGATCTCGACTGAACCAAAAAGCACCACCACCATCACTTGGTCACTTTCAAGCATTCTAAGAGCATCCATAGGTGTTAGAAGGCATACAACGAAGCTCGGTGTGTTCGGAAGTTGAAGGACCACTCTCATCTTCTTTTATCCACCACATTTCTTCACTTGAACTTCCCTAGTCTTGAACTAGTGGTAAGAACTTAGATCCGTCATTTTTCATGTTATTTAGAGTGGTTAATAGTTATTTTATGATGAGAATCCATGAACACTAAAGGATCATAAACAAAGTTTTGAACATAGAACTAACCTAATGATGAAATGTTGTTGAAATGTGATGAAGTGATGTTAATATGAAGTGGTTTTGATTCTTGTTGATTACCTGATGATTTGCTTGTTAATATTGATGTTGGATGTCGTTGTGATCACTAAACATGTTAACGGAATCAATCGAACACAAGTTAGAAAGCTAAAAGCTGAAAACAGCTTCTGTCCAAGCTTTTACAGCCAACTTCAGTTGGCTGTAAACATGTCAATATTTAATGAAAAACGGATTTTATTGAGTCTATAACAGGCTATTTCGAAATATGGTTCTAATGGCACCAGAATCATAATTTTTGGACTTCGTTTACTATATTTAAAGATCTGTTTTTGGACAGCAGCTCAAGCTGCATTTTTACTGCTGAAAATATGCGTTCTGTTTTCCGTCATAACTTGAATTCTGTGTAGAGCTAGATCATGAAATTTGTACTGTAGATGACCACCGATGTATTTGTAATTCTCCCACTGGAATTTTGTAAATCGGACTCTCGATGAATTTTAATTAAATTATTCCGTGGACTGCAGTCAGAAAAAGATGAATCTGATTGCAGTCCGGAAAATGAATATTTATAAAATATTGGTAACGAATTGGATCCCGATATTTTTACACAATAATATTTGGATCATTTAGGATACTCTGTAAAAATTTGGGAATTTTTGGAATTAGTTAACTATTTTATTAAAATGCCCGAAAACAGCCCAGTTTTGGATATTTAAGTTGAAATGACATAAGTAGTAATTTGCGTGTCTAAATGTCGAGTATGTTATCTGAGGATGATCTAACATGTTATATGTCAATGAAAGTAATATGTGCAATATCGTATGCTTGTTCTTGAATAGCTATAGGTGGAATGTTTATATGAGCGTGAACTACTAAAGTGAATGCATGTTATGTAGTAGATACGTGTAGGAACTTTGTGCTCTATTTGAAACCACTAAATGACTAACTGGTAATCATATTAGGACGTGATTGACCGACCTTGACTGTTAGCTATATTTGAGAATCTAACCGAGCAAACCGAGGTGAGTTCACACTTTTCTACAAAGCATGGTAATTCCCGGTGGGAATGGGAATGGGTTCAGGAATAGGGATTCCTCGTCCTTGGGACGTGTTCAGGAATGAGAATTCCTCGTCCTGTTGGGACGGAATTAGACTTAGCGGACTAGAACTCTATCAGCGAAGTCCCTCCCTTTATATCGACTTAATCGCCGAGGCTATGGCGAGCGGGTCATTAGTTAATAGCGCTATTAGGTTTAACAAACCTCACACTGTGCCAGTCGGACGGGCGTGTACTAATGGACTATGGCACGTCGGTGATGATAGACACCGACGCTAGGGCACAAGTAATATTCGTTAGTAGTCGATATGATAAACGAGTCTGGTAGTTTAAATAATGGGGTAGCCCCCACGGCTGGAGTGCCGGGCTGGATAGCGGGAAGGTGGACATGGGATGGTTAACTGATAAACGTTTTTCGAACTATGGGGTAACCCCCACGGCTGGATAGCTGATTAAGATTAAACTACGTTTTTGGAAACAACTCTAAAATGGACAACCAACCATGAACTCAGTCAAATTTGTTGTTGACTCGTTGTTACATGCTTTGCAGGTCGCTAGATGCTATGGGGCTTGCACATGGAGGTGGTCGTTGGGGGATGCGAACTGTTATGTCCCGTACTCAATAAATAAACTTTATGAACTTATGAAACTTATGTTTTGGGTCTTTAAACTTGTGAACTACGAACTTATGTTATGGTTTAACGTCTTATGCTTCCGCTGTTTAAATTGAACTTGGTTAACTTCCTTTTGGTCACCAATTGTATTGTGGTTGGTTTTATTTACTTAAATACGTTGTTCAATATGATTGGTGGCTCGATCCTGGTCATGTCACGCCTCCAAGCGGTGATACTCCGCATGGTGGAATTTGGGGGTGTGACAACTGCCAAGAACTACTGAAGAGCTGAACGCTCTACTGGAAGAAAGGATCTCCGCAGCTATCGCCCAGTACGAGGCAAACCGTACAGAACAAAGTGGAGGACCAAGCAATGCTAGAAAAAATGGGAATGGAGACTCATCTGGAGGAAACGCAGCTCAGGGCTGCACTTTCAAGCAGTTCCTCGACTGCAAACCGATGAACTACGACGGCACAGGAGGTGCAGTAGCATTTGTACGCTGGACGGAGAAGACGGAAGCTACTATCCGTATGAGAAAGTGTACCGCGGATCAGCAAGTCACTTTTGCTACTGGGTTGTTTGTCGATGAAGCTCTGACGTTGTGGAACTTACAAGTCCAAACTTTGGGTGACGATGCCGCGTATGGCATGACTTGGGATGAGCTGAAAGAGAAAATGAGAGAAAAGTATTGCTCCCGTGCTGAACCCCAAAGGTTGGAGACTGAGTTCTGGCACTTGACCATGGAAGGTGATGACATTAATGGTTATACTCGAAGGTTCCATGATCTGTCTAGAGTGCTTCCCTACATGGTGACTCCTGAATTTAAGCGCGTTGAACGCTACATCTGGGGATTGGCCTCAGAATTTCGCAGCATGGTAACTTCGGCCAAACCCGCAACCATCACCGAGGCTGTAACTCTGGCTGTCAGTCTTACTGAAGATTGTGTACGTATGAAGAAACTATCTCTGAACCCAACAGAAAAGTCTGAAACGCATGCTGAGTCATCTGGGGACAAGAAAAGGAAACATGCGAATCTGAATCAAGCAACTCGCAACAACAAGGGTTCCAACAAGAAGCGTGGCCCCAACCCGCCGCAGGAGGCGAAATCTCTTGCAGCCATGAATGACGCTCCAGCTAAGGGATACCTGGGCACTCTGCCCAAATGCAATCAGTGCAAGCGTCATCATGAAGGAGTTTGTCGCATTCCAAAATGCGACAAGTGTGGAAAGCTGGGTCACCGCACTGAAGACTGTTGGTGTAAAGGAAAGAACGGAAATGGAAACCGCAACGGTGCTGGTAATAGGAACAACGGTGGAAATGGCAATGGTAACGGTAATGGGCGGAACCAAGGATGCTTCAGTTGTGGAAGCAAGGATCATTTCGTGAAAGATTGCCCAGGGGGGAAACAACGCTCAGGCTCGAGCATTTGTGATTGGAGCAAGGGACGCACGCGAGGACCCGAACGTGGTCACCGGTCCGTTTCTCGTTAACAATCACTTTGCATCCATATTATTTGACACTGGTGCCGATTATAGTTTCGTGTCTGTGGAATTTAAACGTATACTTGGGATAGAGTCTAGTAGATTGGATATTCCTTACTCCATAGAACTAGCCAATGGTAAACTTGTTGCATCGGGCGAAGTTGTTAGAGGCTGCACACTAGAACTTGGTGAACGAAGATTTAGCATCGACCTCTTACCTATTCAATTGGGTAGCTTCGATGTAGTGGTCGGAATGGACTGGTTGTCCAAGAACAAAGCTGAAGTTATTTGTCATGAGAAAATCATTCGCATCCCTTTGGCGAATGATGAAACTCTCATCGTACATGGGGAAAAGCGAGACGCACCTCTGCGAATCATCAGTTGTATGAAGGCACATAAGTGCTTAAGGAAAGGATGTGTTGTTTTCCTAGCACACGTTGTAGATAAAAAGGTTGAGGAGCCGAAACTCGAAGACATTCCTGTGGTGAAGGAATTCCCTGATGTTTTTCCTGAAGATCTGCCAGGACTACCTCCGCAACGACAAGTCGAATTCCGTATAGACTTGGTTCCAGGAGCCGCTCCTGTAGCCAAGGCGCCCTATCGGCTTGCACCATCCGAGATGCAAGAATTATCTACACAACTCCAGGAGTTGTTGGATAAAGGATTCATAAGGCCAAGCTTCTCGCCTTGGGGAGCTCCAGTATTGTTCGTGAAGAAAAAGGATGGAACTCTGCAGATGTGTATCGATTACAGGGAACTGAACAAGCTCACAATCAAGAATCGGTACCCGCTACCGAGGATTGACGACTTATTTGATCAATTGCAAGGATCAGGATACTATTCCAAGATTTATCTTCGATCTGGATACCATCAGTTAAGGATACAAGAAGAAAGCGTACCAAAGACTGCATTCAGAACGCGTTATGGGCACTACGAGTTTCTTGTGATGCCATTCGGACTAACGAACGCGCCAGCAGTATTTATGGATCTGATGAACCGCGTATGTAAACCATATCTCGGTAAATTCGTGATTGTATTTATCGATGATATCCTGATTTACTCGCGAACGAAAGAAGAGCACGAGCAACACCTCAGAACCATTTTGGAACTACTGAAGAAAGAGAAACTTTATGCAAAGTTCTCAAAGTGCGAATTCTGGATTCGTGAAGTATAATTTCTCGGTCACGTTGTGAATGAGAAGGGCATTCATGTAGACCCATCCAAGATTGAAGCCATAAAGAATTGGGAAGCCCCCAAAACCCCAACTGAAGTTCAAAAATTTTTGGGCTTAGCGGGCTATTATCGACGGTTTATTGAGAATTTCTCAAAGATAGCTCAACCGCTAACCACCCTCACGCAAAAAGACAAGAAGTACGACTGGGGTGACAAGCAGGAAGAAGCCTTCCAACTACTTAAAAACAAGCTATGCGATGCACCAATACTATCATTACCCGAAGGCACTGAAGACTTCGTGGTATACTGCGACGCTTCACGACAAGGTTTGGGTTGCGTGCTCATGCAACGCCAGAAGGTCATCGCTTATGCTTCAAGACAATTGAAGGTTCATGAAAGAAACTATACCACTCATGACTTGGAACTCGGCGCGGTGGTATTCGCCTTAAAGATCTGGCGACATTATCTATATGGTACTCGATGTACAATCTTCACAGATCACAAAAGCCTGCAACACATACTTGATCAGAAGGAACTGAACATGCGCCAGCGGCGATGGGTCGAGCTGCTAAATGATTACGACTGTGAGATTAAATACCATCCTGGAAAGGCAAACGTTGTAGCAGACGCATTAAGTCGAAAAGAAAGGGTTAAGACCCTAAGGGTTCGAGCATTGAAAATGACTATTCAAATGAACCTCACTGCGCGCATTCGTGACGCACAACAGGAAGCCCTTAAGAAGGAGAACCTTAGAGTTGAATATCTCCGAGGTGTGGAGAAGAAACTTGAGCCAAACAAAGAGGGAACCTTATACTTTATAGGGCTTATTTGGGTTCCGCTCTATGGCGGTATTCGAGAAGTCATCCTTGATGAAGCGCATAAATCGAGATACTCGATCCATCCAGGATCAGACAAAATGTATCAAGACTTAAAGGAGTATTATTGGTGGCCGAGACTTAAAAGTGATGTTGCTATATATGTTGGAAAGTGCCTAACCTGTGCTAAGGTTAAGGCTGAATATCAAAAACCGTCTGGCCTACTGCAACAACCAGAAGTTCCCATGTGGAAGTGGGAGCAGATCTCAATATACTTCATAACAAAATTACCCAAGACCCCTAGAGGGCACGATATGATATGGGTAATAGTCGATCGATTAACGAAGTCTGCGCACTTCCTACCAATCCGAGAAAAAGATAGCACTGAAAAGCTCGTTGAGCTATACCTGAAAGAGATCGTGGCACGTCATGGAGTGCCTATCTCAATTATTTCAGACAGAGATGGACGCTTTGTCTCAAGAATCTGGAAATCCTTTCAGGAAGCCTTTGGATCGCAGCTAGATCTAAGCACGGCATTCCATCCTCAAACAGACGGCCAGAGCGAATGAACCATACAAACATTAGAAGATATGCTTCGCGCATGTGTTATGGACTTAGGCGGCAACTGGGATACTCATATACCATTAGTTGAGTTTTCCTACAATAACAATTATCATACAAGTATAAAAGCCGCACCGTTCGAAGCTCTGTATGGCCGCAAGTGCCGCTCGCCTTTATGTTGGGCAGACGCTGGAGATAAACATATGGTTGGTCCTGAACTTATACAAGAGACAACCGACAAGATTACACAGATCCGAGAGCGCATTAAGGCGGCTCGATATTGACAAAATAGCTACGCTGATCGAAGACGAAAACCATTAGAATTCGAGGTGGGAGACAAAGTATTGTTAAAGGTCTCACCTTGGAAGGGTGTAGTAAGATTTGGGAAGCGTGGAAAACTGAATCCACGATACATCGGACCATTCAAGATCTTGGAAAGAATTGGTACCGTGGCATACAAGTTGGAATTACCGGAAGAACTTAATGGAATACATGATACGTTCCATGTATCCAACCTCAAGAAGAGTCCAACACAAGAAGACGTGATCATCCCTGCGGATGAAGTGCATATTGATGACACCCTCCGATTTACAGAACAACTCGTTGAGGTTACCGACTGGAAAGTCAACAAGACCAGAAGGAGCAGTGTCAAACTTGTTAAAGTACGTTGGAACTCTAAGCACGGACCCGAGTACACGTGGGAACGTGAAGACCAGTTCAAATAAAAGTACCCCCACCTGTTCAAGAAGACTCCTGCAAGAGTCAGCTCAGACTGAATTTCGGGACGAAATTCTTTTAACGGGGGGAGACTGTGACAACTGGCACCCAACCGGAAATTTCCGTACACTATAATTATTATTTAATGACGGAAATTATGTGCTTAAATGTCAACATTGTCTGATTACATACTAAACAAGTGAATTCATTCACGTTTTATACTACAAAAATTACTTTATGCATTAATGAACAGCGTTGCGTCAGAAATACTAGTAAACTCACCGGTAAGACACATTATGTCAACAATTCTGCAGAAAGCAGTTAGACAATAGAATTGGAGCCTAGGTGTAGGTCCAATGACAAGAATACATTAAAACCCAAGAGTACGTACAAGGGTTTATATATAGACATTACGAAAGCTAAAATACGCACTAAAAAGTACCCGAAACGCACTTTAAGTGCAGAATTTTATTAAATTCAGCTATAAATCAGCTTTTAACACGTAATTATCATGCAGAATTTATGTTTCATCATCCAGAATACTTCCCTAAGTGTCGGGAATTAAATGTGTCACAAAAGGATACTTAAAAGACACTAAACGGTGCAATTTAGCACTTTAACGGAACAGTGTCTAATCGAACAACCGGACATTACCCGGAACATCAAAATATTATTAGAAGCATTGTTTTAACATTACCAAACTAGTTATGGTCCCTAAGCGTCATATTACATCCTAAAACACCTAAACACACTTAACACTAAATTTAGCACTTGAATTGTAACTAGAAGGTGTAGCTTGAAATTGAAACCAAACTAGATGCCCCCCCCCCCCCTCATAACCGTATGGACAAGGGCCCCACAAGGGGGATTTCTTTCTAATATTTTATGGGATTATGTTGGGTGAGCCTTGGACATATTACACCTTGAATTATAAGATGTTGGAAGAACATTCTATTTAACCACAAGACCATTCTCTAATTCATTTCATCTTCTCCAACTCACCAAAAATTCTCCATCCTTCTACCATACCTACGACCACAATAGTCCCATACACTACCACCATTTTCAATCCATATCCATCCATTCTAAGCACATTCTAAGGTGTATGGAGCCTATCTAGGAGGGTTGTAAGCAACGGAATTGGAAGGACCTCTCTCTAGTGCTTTTATCCACTTGATCTTCATCATAGTTCTTCCCTAGCTTCAAGCTAGTAGTAAGCACCTTGAACACTCTTATTTACTTCTATTTTTAGTGGTTAAAAGACTTATTATGTTGAAAATCTTATGAACACTAAAAGACTTGAACATGAAACATGAACATAAAGCTTGTGATATGATGAAATAGTGTTGAAATGATATTGTTTGATGCATGAATGATATTTGATAGTTGTTTACTAGAGATGATGATGTTAATCTTCATATGAAGCTTGCTAGATTGTGATTAAGCACATGATCTAGCAAGATTAGGAGATGATTATGTGTTCACACAAAAGTGATCATCTTCTTGATTAAACATGAACTTGGAAGTAAAGTGATTTTAAACAAAGTAAACTAGTGAACTTGTAGATTCAAGATTTATAAATGATTTTCCAAGAAAACCAAGTTCAAAATATGATTTTTAGAAGATCTTGGTTTTACATAAACTTGCACTATTTTTAAAAGAAAAACAAGTGTATAAACACTTATGAAACAAGAAAAATACAAAAGAAGTATTTTTAGAAAAATCATCTTACAAGTTGTAAAAGACTAAATCTTTCAAGAAAGTGATTTACAAATAAATAACCATGTTTTTAAGGGTAACTAAACCTACTAAATAACATGGTAAGTTACTACAAGTTTTTACAAAAACTTCAAGTTCATGATATAGTGTGATTTACATGATTTTGGCTTGTGGTAAGTCTTGATTAGGTTGTTGATTGATGAGATGATTTTAAAAGAAAATAAACACATGTTTTGAAAACATGGGAAACCTCCATTTTTAGGGGAAACTCTGTCAAAATTTCTATAAAATTTTGACACTTAGAAAAATATAAGTTTTGGTGAAACTTATTCCCTAAAAATATTTACCAAGGTTTCCCTAATTTTTGTGCAAACTTCAAGTTGAGAAATGATGATTTCTCCAAGATAAAAATTGATATTAAGTATGTATATTTTTGAGAAAAATATATGTATTTATTGATCACAAAATTTTGTGCTAAGTGTATGTAGTATGTATTGCATGCAATAGTGTATTAGGACTTGAAAATACACTAAGTACTCATAAGAAGTAAAAGCACAAAGATACACATACAACATACTTAGACACATACGAGAAAATATATTTGTGAAAATATATTATTTGATAGAGTAAATAACTTAGAAAAGTTATAAACATGAAATGAAGTATGGACAAAATACATAATTCGGGTGCAAAATACAAGATATAGTTATATTTATTTCTGAGAAAATAATATAAGTAAGATACATAGTTAAAAATATAAATTATTTTTAACACAAGAAAACATATACATAAAAGACGGTGACTTGGACTTGTGCGATACAAGTCTAGTGACTAACGTTAATAAAACACGTTTAGGTCACGACGCTAGATAAGCAAATCCGGTGAAGTTTACGACGCAGGAACGCAAAGTTGTGAGTTCATGATCCCCTTTTTCATTTAACTGTTTTCAGTTTTATAACTTCGGGGTGAAATACATGTTACAAATGTACAATGTTTATAAATGGTATGATAGAAAAACAAGAAGCACTCTTGGTGATAACTAGTACCAAGTATGATGCGTTTTGAGGAATGATACTTGGTGATAACTAGTACCAAGTATGATGCGTTTTGAGGAATGATACGAGAAATCGTGTCATGAATAGGGTACCATAAGCACCATTAATAGTGTACATACTTAGACCGCAGAACAAAAGGTTAGATCTAACGGGTGATCGGGCAGCCACACTCTTGGTGAAAACTAGTACCGAGTAGTGCTTTTGTGTCTCCGTCGTGAATCGACAACTAGAAAAATGCCTATGGTTTGGTGACTTCCTATGTCGTGTCACATGTTAATGTTCTTGCAACCCATTAACAACCCTGATATATATACAAGAATACTTTATGGTTCATACCACAAGAATACTTTATTTATACAAGAATGCTTTATTTGTACGAGGTTCGTACATAAGAATACTTTATTTGGTTCATACCACAAGAATACTTTATTTATTCAAGAATGCTTTATTCACACAAGAATACTTTATTCTTACAAGACACATATCACGTTTTCATACAAAGTATACTAGCGTGAAATACAAAAATTGCATGAATTCACACCAACATTATGTTGACGTTTTTTCCAAAACTCACATGTATTTCAGGTAACTAAAGTGGATGTACGCGCGGTCTTACTCATGCTCTTGGATGTCGTTTATGTTTGAATAAAGTTGTAAACTTTCAGACAATGTGTTGTCTCGTGATGTAAACACTTAACTATGTTTTCAGTAATGTAATGTTTTGGGTATTTGAAGTAATTTTTACGAGCATGTAGTATGTTTACCTTTCGTATTCAATGAGAACCTTTCATGATCACACCTCGTGCTTCCGCCTAAGAAAGGGGTGTAACATATAATATGGTCACAAAGGAACCCTAAGGCATAACTAAACTAAGCTAATTCAGGTCAGAACTGAAAGTCAAAGCAAAAGTCTACTTTTGTGACTTTCGGTTGCGAACCGAGCCTAATACTTAGAATTGTCGGGTTGAACATGTCTAAACATGTTCTTATATTATTTACCAAGTTATTTAAGTGATAAAACATGGTTCATAACTTCTACATTATCAGTTTTAATTATTTTATGAAAATCTGACTAGTTTGACTTTTTGACTTGTTACTTTGACCCGACAATTAACTAAGTAAACATGATAATTAGGAGGTGCCCTTTTGAGGGATTAACACCTACCTAATTACGATTACGTAGCCATATTTGTCTCGAACAATGGCTGGACCGTTTTAGGTCTAAACCAAAAGTCAAAGTGTTATTACGACAACTTTGACTTTTGGTCTTTAAACACATAGAAACCAAACTAGAGTGGCTAAGGACACTTACATCAGGTCCTTGCATGAAAAATTGAACTAAGGTGGGCTCCCTCTTGATCAGGAATCCCAGAGAAATGCTCAAGAATGCTCAAGCAAGAGAGATGTGAGAGTTTGGAGATGATCTAGGGAGTATAACCAAACACCGTTAGGTCCGGTTTCGTTAAACGATCACCGAAAATACTAGTTTCTACTCGTTGACGCTTTTAACCCTTTAATTTGCGAACTCGTGCGTTTTAACGCGAAATGGCATAAAAGCCTTTCTAGATCAATAACAAGTATTTCCAAGAGTATGATGGGATATTACGACACTCTAGTTTACTCCAGTTCGCTTAAATGGTCGCTCAAAGGTGTAGTTTTAGAGTTTGACGCTTTTGGTCCCTCTAACTCGCAAATTTGCGCGCATTATCATTCTATTGCGTCAAAGCCCTATGTTGTCCAAGTTAGGCATTCTCGAGAGTATTATCAAACATCAAGATGCTTCGGGTTCGTTAAAAGGTCACTTAGAGGTATAATTAAACATGTTGACTCTTTTAACCCTTCGACGCGCAAACTTTCAAATAATTATGCAAACGACTCCTCTCGACCAACAAGTGGCTCTTTTGTGAATATGATTACCGTGTAACATCATTCAGAGGCTTAGTTTAAGCATGTTGACCCTTTTAGTCCTTTTTGTATTCAAAGTTTTCGATTTTTCGCAAAATTAGTCCTTTGTAGTCAACGTTTGACTTCATTAGGGTTTAGTACACGTGTCAACACATCATTGGTTGTGATTTTTACGAGGTGTTACACCATCTTTCTATATACCCATACTATTTTTACTATTCATTCACCTCATAATAATAATAATAATAATAATAATAATAATAATTATTATTATTTTTATCCCTATAAAAATATTACAAATAGAAATTGGGTCATGTCCCACTTGTTATTATAAATATATTATCAGAAAAACTTAGGTTTTATCCCGATTATCTATTTTAAACATTTTGGTGTTTAACTCTGATAACAATATTTCCTAACTACGGTCCTGATGAAATTTTCCGCTGCCAAAATTGATAAACACCGATACCACCGAATGTGCGAAGCTCGCGGCCTCCCGCCTCTCGGGGCAAGGGGTCGGGGGTTGTGACAGAAGGTGGTATCAGAGTTATGCCACTGGTTTAAGCCCTTTAGGTGTTCTTCTAATACCTAAATATTTGTTAGTGCATTTATGTCTATCACCTCCGTCAATACAGACCGTAGCGAGAAACTGATCTATCTAGCTATATATTGTAATATCTAGGGAAAAGGCAAGGTGGCATTTATGTAATTAATGAGATCTTTCATTAAGCCCCTTGGCCTATAAATAGAACCCTTACGGTTAGCTTTAGGAACTTTTGCCATTTGGAGATTAGAAGAGCATAGAAGTTAGAGAGAGAAAGTAGAGAGAGAAAGTGGCAAGGTGATTCACGGTTCTTGTACGATTTCAGATCTATCAATAAGAATCACGTTTATAGTACGTTCTCGTGTGTTCGGTCACGTTTGTGTACGGATTCCGCACGTTACACGAGTCGGTTCGCAATCGTTTCGGAGTCGAAAACCGGTTCTACAATATTAAACATTTGCGTTAGGAAATTAATATCTTATGTGTTACCCATATCTGTGTTTTACAGTTATGATATGGTTAATATTACTTATATATAATTAAGACATTAATAATATTATGTCTTATCAAATTTTATGATATATTATATATATACATCATATATTTGTATGAAAATAATTTAGTATGAATTTTACCTCGTTATAATAATATTACGACATTAACATTAATATCTTAATGTTTTTTATATAGGTGACTGTCAAAGCATCGGATACCCGCCCGATCGAGTAGCCACCTGATCCAAGGCACATAGTCACCCGATCGAGTAGCTGCCCGATCCAAGGCACATCTCACCCGATCAGACAGCATCCCACCCGATCTGACAGCATCTCACCCGATCGGACAGCTCGTCACTCGATCGGATCACCACCCGATCCAAGGAACACTGTCACTGGATCGGATCACCACCCGATCCGCTGTCACCCAATCATTGTTACTTTGTTGACTTCTGTTGACTCACTCGATCGGATATCTGTCCAATCCAGCTGTTTGATAATTTTTAAAACTGATTGTGTTTGTTTGTTTGTTTGCAGGTGATTCAAAGTTTATAAACGAAGAGCAAATTCAAAGTTTCACGCGAAAGAGAAAAACAAAGAATAAAAATCATGGCTGAGATAAAAGAGAAAACACGAGAAGAAATACTGAAAGGGAAAACCGAAAGAGAAAGATTCTTTGCAGGGTGCAGGATTGAGAAAATGCACGAAGAATATGAAGATGCAAAGTACTGTGGAAGATACGACAAGAAAAGAGATTGCTATATCAACAAAAATGGTGATCCTGTCGTTCACAGAAAAGATGTGGTTTTCACTGATGTTCTTGCAGTAATTCCTCTGTCCGGAGAATATTATTCAAATGTTGCGAAAGATCAAACTTATCTGAAAAGGCTGGACAAGATAATTCGTGATGTGATGACCGCAAGTTTGAAGAAGTGGGATGAAGAAAGAATGAAGAAGAATGTTGATGAGTTGGTAACTGATTTGAAGAAGGTAGCTGAGGAAGAGAAGGTAGAAGAAAAAGTTGTTGAAAAAGAAGTTGTTACTGAAGAACAGCAGATTGAAGAAGAGATGAAGAAGAAAGAAAAAGAAGCTGAAGTGAAGATTGAAAGCTCAGTTGAAGTGGATGGTGCTAATGGTGTTTGTGAGGAACAGAAAAAGAGTGAAGCTGATCAGACACAGATGGAAGCGAAAGCCAGTGCCAATCACTGAGGTAAAAACTAAATCTGAAATCTTAAACAAAAATGTTGAACAGTGCAAGAAATGCATGGAAACATGCAGTGCTTGTACTGAAAAAGACGAAAAATTCAGAACAAGAGATCTACAATTTAATAAAATCGAAGAAGTTTTCAAAAATAAATGCAAAGAAATGTTAGAAAACGAAAAAGTTTTGAAAGAAAATGACGAAAAACTAACCCAAAAATGCAAGTTTTTGGAAAAAGAAAATGAAATGTTGAAAGAAAAGGTTTCGAAAATGACAGAAGAGTGCTTATAAAAAGAAAATGCTTTTCAAGAAATGAAAAAGGAATACGATTCAATAAAATTGGCTTATCACATTACAAAAGAGTCATATGAAGATGTGAAGAGTCAAATGAAACTTGTTCAATCCATATTGAAATATTGTTCTGAAACAACTGATACGCTTAAGCGACAGTATTCAATAAAGCAACAAGTTGTAAACTCTTACATTGAGGATGTTGCTAAGCTAAAGCGTCAAATAGCTGATTTAGAACAGGATAATAACAAGTTACATAGCTATCACGCTTCATCATATGTACTTGAACGTATTTTCAACAAAAAACCTGGTGATGATGATTCTGAGAAAAACAAGAAAGGTATTGGCTCAGAGTTTCATCAAGTTCCACCACCGGAAAAGTTTGCATTTTATGATGATGAGAAAGTCGAAAAAGCTTTCAACATGGTCGATCAATTACCAGATAACATTGACGTAACCTACTCCAAATCTGATGATTCAAGTGATTCAGAGGTGGTAGGTAAGGTCATTGAAAGTGTGTTGAAAGAAGAGTCAGTTGAAACAGGTAAATCTGAATCACATGATGGAAATGAAGGTAGTTTTCATGAAGAATATCTGAAAAACTCAAAATCTGAGAAAATTTGAATGATGATTCAAAAAGGATTGGTTTATACCATGATTGGATCGGACAAATTATTCTTAGATATTGTATTCCCGATTCAGAATGTGATTTCAGAAAAGATTGAAAAAGTTTTCAAAATGGTTGAAATTGAAAAATCTGAAATTCCAAAGTTTGCTGGAAAAGGTCACAAAACTTTTTGTAACAAACCTAGTTACAAAAAGAAAAACATGAAGGCTGGGTTGGGTTATAAAAAGAAACAAAATTGGAAAAGAAACGAAACACCAAATTATCAGACAAAAATGAGTTTTGTTCACGGAACAAGTTCCGAAGAAGAGAAACAACTTCAATTTAGGAGACAGTCTAATGAAGAGTTCTATGCTCAGAAAAAGCAACAAAAACAGGTCAAAGATGTCTCCAAGAGAACATGTTTTAAATGTGATCAAACAGGACATCTTGCTCGCAAGTGTCCAAATCTGAAACCTGTTGGTGTTGAGACGAAAAAAGAAGTCTGATGTTGTGAATCAGAAGTCAACCAAGTTTGATTCAAAGCAAACTTGGAAGCCGAAAATGTCAAAGGCTGATTCGCAACAAACATTAAAACCAGTGACACCCAGATTTAGAACAACACATAGTTGGAGAACAAATGTCGATGTAACAAAACCACAACAGTTTTGGAAACCAACTATTGTTCAAAATCAAAATGTTCAAAAAGATTCGCATTTTTACAAAAGAGGTACTCCAAAAGGTCAAACATGGTCTGTTAAGAAACAAATCGCTTCGGTAAATGATGAAAAAGTTGAAGTCAAAATTGACAAAGTCTTTGTACAAAATGACAAAGATTTTCCGAAGTAAAATGATGCATTTTGTGTTGAAATGCCTAAGGTCAAACAGACCTGGGCTAAATTGTTCAAGTAATTGAGTAAGTGTGAATGTGCAGGTGCTCAAGAAAACAGATGATTATCAAGTTGGAAATGAGAGCAGCCTGGCACGAAAGAAAGAGGCTGGTGGTCCCTGCGACTGTTAAAGAGGGAGTTTGTGTTTCTGTACATAAATAAACCATATTTCAAAAACCCTACAAAATTGAAAATTTAAAACCAAAAATATGTTTTTTTTTGTCAAAAAATTGAAAAATCAAAAATATGTTTGTTTTTAAATTTGTCAAAAATCAAAATTTCAAAAATATGTTACTTGAATATGCCGAAACCCTCACGGCTGAACAAATATGATTAATTTCACAAGATTGAAAAACGGTTTTCAAACTGTAAAATATCAATGTTTTGTAAATCATGGCGGTACGTTATATTTTCTACAAAATAGAGCATGAGATGAAGAAAATGGATGGCGAGACAAAGCTATCAGTATCAGGTTGTCAAATTTTCTTTAAATGGTTTTGAATTTTAGGGGGAGTAAGAGTCGTTGTCAGAAAATCAAAAAACATTAGAAATTTTGAAAAAGCCAAAAACATGATAAAATTCAAAAATGAGTTTTTGTGTAAAAAGAGGAAATGATAGTACATCAGTAGACAATCACAGTACGCTAAAGAATTGGAATGTTAAAATGTAATAACGGTCTCACTGATGATATGCCAGTAGGTTTTTACACGCTTAGTAGATTGTTTTCGAGATATAAACCTAAATATCAAATACTTACTTATCTCGTGGGGAACATCTCTCGGATATATGGGTAACCCCCGAAATCTTGTTTGAGAGATTGCCTGATTCTGAGATACTAGGTCTTTATACTGTTTGATATCTAGGGTATTATACCTGGTCTTCTGATATTGCGGAAGCAATGGCCTAGACCTCGTATAATACTTTACGCGCTTTTAAAGCTTACCCTCTGCATAAAAATTGAAAAATATCGAAAGATATGAATCAATTGCAGTTGAAGAAAAGATTCCCTAAAGGGAACACACCTAAAGTCGAGCCTTCATCTCTTTGACTGAACGGAAGTTCATACCTGAGCTCTCAAGGTCTCGCATTAACCCAGATACAGATATCAAATTGGTATACTCACCTGTAAGACTGAATCTAGGGAATTTTGATACGGGAGTATATTCTGAGGTGGGACACGCGAATAAGTTTAAGTCCTTAAAACACTAATCTCGTATCTCGAATCGATTGAACTTTGTGTGAAAATTTAAGTGGATCAGTATACTGACAATCTAAGTGAATCGTTTAGAACTTAAAGTGTTTAAAGCTCAACGGTGCTAGTGATTTGTCATAAACTGATATGATCCTCTGACGCAAACTCAAACAAAAATATTGTCTGTAAATATGTTTGTAAATATTTCTTTACTGCTTTATGTTTCAGAAAAATTCAAAAATATTTTGATTTCACTTTAGTTTCGACAACCGATGTCTGAGAAGCTGAGTTTCAAAATCAAAGTATGCTGATCGTGTTTCTGAAAATAAAACAAGTTCATTAATTTGAAACTTGAAGTTTTTTAAAAATCAAAAATCAAAAACAGTTTATGAAGTCTCCAAGGTCATTAAATTGGACTTGAATGATTAACTGTGAGGGATTTGGATGCTTAAATTGTTAAAATATGTTGTAAAGAGCTAGATTTCGATGTTGGATACTTAACACTGCCAAATCTATGAAGATGGTTGATAGGGGAAGAGAATCAAGTATTCCTGGATATATTCATATTAGTATATTTTAGAGCCAGGATCTTGATTCCTGGATAATCGTAAATCTTTCACTGTCGCATACTTGAAATGTTTTAGCTTATGCTGAGAGAGCCAGGTAATCATTCCTGGATGCTTAAAACGTTTTCACTTATAAATGTTTGAGAGTTGCAGATGCTATTCCAGATTACGATCCTGATAGCCGAGTCTAAGGGGGAGTCTGAAGACGAGCTCAACGCAAGGGGGAGCGTGCATTCAAGGAGCCAGGTAACTATCCTGGAGGAGCTTGTATCCGGAAAGCCAGGTGTCGATCCCAAAGCACGGAAGCTTGACGAAAGGGGGAGCCTGAAGAAAGAGTCTACTGAAAGGGGGAGCTGAAGCTGAAGACAGATCCACGGGGATTTTGTTCAAGAAAGAGGGAGTCTGTGTTTGCTGAAGACGCCAAACCTTCAAGAAGACTCAGAGAGAGAGAGAGAAAGACAAGACGCTACGAGATTGACTGCGGCAATATCCAAGGGGGAGTCTGTTAGTGCATTTATGTCTATCGCCTCCGTCAATACAGACCGTAGTGAGAAACTGATCTATCTAGCTTTATATTGTAATAACTAGGGAAAAGGCAAGGTGGCATTTATGTAATTAATGAGATCTTTCATTAAGCCCCTTGGCCTATAAATAGAACCCTTAGGGTTAGCTTTAGGAACTTTTGCCATTTGGAGATTAGAAGAGCATAGAAGCTAGAGAGAGAAAGTAGCAAGGTGATTCACGGTTCTTGTACGATTCCAGATCTATCAATAAGAATCACGTTTATAGTACATTCTCGTGTGTTCGGTCACGTTCGTGTACGGATTCCGCACGTTACACCAGTCGGTTCGCAATAGTTTCGGAGTCGAAAACCGGTCCTACAATATTAAACATTTGCGTTAGGAAATTAATATCTTATGTGTTACCCATATCTGTGTTTTACAGTTATGATATGCTTAATATTACTTATATATAATTAAGACATTATTAATATTATGTCTTATCAAATTTTATGATATATTATATATATACATCATATATTTGTGTGAAAATAATATAGTATGAATTTTACCTCGTTAAAATAATATTGCGACATTAACATTAATATCTTAATATTAAATTTAGATAACACAATTCAGGCATGATATTTCGAAAAATATCATAATAATATGTAGTATACCTCAAATGATTTTATTTAAATTCCTAGAATGTGTAACCCCTATTTGTATTTTACAGTATGTTATATAAAAAGGGATATATTCATAAATATATTAATATTAAATTTTGTGATATATATAGCATGCCCATATATTTATGTAAATACAATTCAAAATAAATTATAATAATATTATTATGATATTGATATTAATCAAAGATATAAGATAACACCCGTAAGTATGGTATCACTAAAATATCATAATATAAAATATTTTATAAAACTACATCTATGAAATAAGAATATGTACAACAAATTGGTACTGTGTGATTAAATGATTTTAATACATAATACCTACATATCAACAGAAAATAGTCTAAACTTATCTCTTAAATTATATGTAAGTCAGATATAACTTGTATCAATATTATAAATGATATATATATATATATATATATATATATATATATATATATATATATATATATATAGGAGATGGATCATGAGAAAACTAGTTTAAATGAGAAAACCAAAAAACTAACTAAAAAAGCCTAAAAAACATACCAATTTTTTTTTAATTTATAAAAAAAATCGCAAGTTTTTATGCATGGAAAAAAATTTAAAAAAAAATAAATTTTTTTGTTGTATTGCACATGTGCACTATTACGGATATAGTGCACATGTGTAGTACACATATAATGCACATGTGCAGTACAACAAAAAAAAATTGAAATTTTTTTTTATATATAAAAACTAGCGATTTGTTTATAAAAAATTGTAAAAAGAAAAATTGGTATGTTTTTTAGCTTTTTTTTAGGTTTTTTTAGTTAGTTTTCTAGTTTTCTCATTTATATGTAGTTTTCTCATTATCCTCTCCCTATATATATATATATATATAGGGAGGGGCTCATGCGAGAACCACCCTTATTGTGAGAACCTTGAGAACCAATGTGAACACAACCTAAAATAACTAAAAAACCTAAAAAAAACCTAAAACAACCTAAAAAAAACCTAACCCCCACCCCCCAAAAACCTAAACCCCCCCCCCCCCAAAAAAAAACCTAAACCCCCCCCCCCCCCCCAAGCTAAATGCTAAAAAAAACCTAACCCCACCCCCCCCCCCCCCCAAAAAAAAAAACCTAAACCCCCCTCCCCCACCCCCCAAAAACCTAAGCCCCCACCCCCCCCCCCCCCAAGCTAAAATGCTAAAAACTAAACCCCCAAAAAACCTAAAAAAATCTAAAAAAAATCTAAAAAATTTTTTTGATTTTTTTAATATTTTTTAGGTTAAAATCGCTACTTTTCGAAGCCATAAAAAATTTTTTTTTTTTTTTTTTGCTTTGAAAAGTAGCGATTTTTTTATAAAAAATATAAAAAATTCAAAAAATAAATTGTGTGATTTTTAGCTATTTTTAGGCATTTTTGGTGTGTTCACATTGGTTCTCACGGTTCTCACAATAAGAGGTGGTTCTCGCATGATCTTCTCCCTATATATATATATATATATATATATATATACATAGAGAGAGAGGAAGGTTCAAATGAAAATCACTAATTATTGTGAAAACTCGAAAACTAATTAAAAAAGCCAAAAAAACATACCAAATTTTTTATATATAAAAAAAATTAAAAAAAAAAATTTAGTGCATGTGTATGTGTACTACACATGTGTACTACAAATATTTTTTTTTTTTTTAATTTCAAAATAAAAGTGGTTTTCATTTGAACCATCCCCTATATATATATATATATATATATATATATATATATATATATATATATATATATATATCTCAAAATAAAATTATAATTTTGCCCCTAGCTTAAAATTACATTTTTGCCCTCGGGTCTTTTTTTTATATATATATTTAGTACAATGGTTTAAAATATATGTATATATATATCTTAAGAAGAAACAATTTTATCAATTGATAAGCTTAATTCTTAAACTATATTTAAAGTTATATATATATATATATATATATATATATATGTATTCTGAGATACGAACGATACTTAAATTATTAAAAAAATCAAATTTAAAAACACTAGACTTTGTATTACCTATTATGATTCTTTAATAAATAAATCTGATAAATTAGGGATCAAGTCCTAAATACGTTATAATAAAAAATGAGTCAGCCTGTCGATTAAAGATTAAATTATTCTAACAGAATCCGGAAAATTATATCTTTATTAAATTTATTTCTTTGGATAAATTACCCCTTTTATTTCCAAAATATTATGTTCAATAAATTTAATATAAATTTGTCTTGTTAATATAAAAGAATAAACAAAATTATGTATAAACAGTTATGAAATTGGATTCTTATAAATTGATATTATATGTATATGTTACAGGAAACTTTAAAACCTTTATATTTATATGCAGAACACAAATTTCTTGATAGTATATACGACATAATAATATCTCCTGTAGAAGAATAAGTTTTTATCTAACAGAAGAAACAACCCTACATGTTTACCCAAAATCTATTTTTGATACCCAGCTTTAATTCAAAAGATACCTTAAGAATATCTATACTGCACCACCTCTTAAAGAACGATAGTGGGTCAATAACGGAGAATCTCATAATTTCATATAAAACCCTAACCTTTATTTTTCTGAATTCCTATTCAGCCATAAGCTCTGAGAATGTAGTTAAATATAAGCAATATTGAAGAAAAAGTTATTCCAGCACAAGGAAAAATGGCACATAATATAATATATACACTCTCCTTATATTTTGATAAAATATATAGTGAAAGAAAAGGATTAAAATACAATGTGTATATATGTATATATCTATCAACGCATAACGCTGATAGGTATGACTATATTTGTGCTAAACATGATATGAGCAACAAAAATATGCCTGTATAATTGTTTAATCTTATGATAATTATATCTGAACATGTTTGTGAATCAGATGTTAACGGGAATGGCATGTGATCAAGAAATTCAGGCTAGTAATGAAAATACTTTGGATAAAAATACTATAGAAAATATAATAGCTCAAGGAATGGCAAATGCCATACCCTCGATTATTGACGCTATTAAAACCTTGATGCCTCTAAACAAGAATCCTACTATATGCTGTAAGCATACCCATCACTCTAAACCTAGCTCTAACTCTAATGGAGGTCATGATATTCGTATCAAAACTCCATCTTCCAAACGAAAGAAAACCACAACCTATGGTTACTTCTATGAGGAGTTCTACTTTAACAAATCCTTCAAGAACAAAGTAATGGAACCAGAAATCGCACAGCATACCTGCAACAACAAAAAGCACGCAAGAAAACGTCATTCTAAGAAAACACTCCGTTGTAACTGCTGCAAGAAAACTAGGCATACAGAGGAAGAATGTAGAAGGAGAAGGAAAAATAACGTATATTATAAATGCGGAGACCCAGGCCATATCCGTCTCTACTGCCCAAAACTATCTAAGATACCCGACAACGAGGATAGAAACCCAGATGAAGCTAAGGAAAACGCATAAACACCGGAAACCACAGTAACTTTTAAAATAAGCACCCTTACGTCTTGACTGTACTAAAGTATTAAGTTGACTTATGATCCCGATCAAAGTTTTATAATAAAGGTCTTTATTTCTCTTTCATAAAGTCAACACTCATTTGTCTCATCTTTCAACAAATTCATATGTTGCTCGTACAATACTTGTTATGCATATGATGTTACTTCCAGAAGACCAATTATTCGCAAGTTCAAATAAAATATTTCGTTATACTCATTTTAATAATCTATACGATTACACAAGGCTGACTTTTGATATCAAGTCAGCAGATTTCTTGAAAAACTCTGTCCCTTTCCAAGTTACCTACCAGATTTTTTACAACCGGTTCTTGTCAACACACGTATATCCATTGTTGGAATATGTCCAACCCAAGCTCAATTGTTTGAACTTGTTCATAATATACATTCAATACAAAATCCCATATGATGAATTAAGATCATCATATTCGAGGTAATCTCATTATTTAGTAAACTTGTTTAAAGTCTTCAATTTCGATGTATCATTTGTTAAAACACAACACCTGGCAGTGGCGATTTCTTTGAAATTTGGACTCATTCCCTTTTCACACTTGAGGTACGAATTTATCTATTTATTGATTATCCCAAACCAGTCTTAATACAATTATGTGTTAAGATAAGAGCACAAAATTCGTATTATATTCTGGTGTACCTCAAAAGATTCTTTCATCATTGATAAAATATTTTATGATATTCATTCGGTCTTTCATCATCAATTAAAAATTCTATGAATATCCAAATTACTTCATCAAAACTTTCAGTTGATTACAAACACGGTGAATTTGTTCGGTCACCGTAAACTGTAGCTTAGGCTAATTACAATCATACGAATCATTCAAAACCACATCTGTCTTTCATTCGACTCATCATTCAAATAGTCTTGATACAATTATGTATTAAGACAATGATACACTAAATTCTATTGCCCGGTGTATCCTTGCTATTTAAGTAAACGTCACTGATTTCGGGTTTGATCATTGACAAATCATTTTTCATACTTCCATTCTCAAATTGAGATTATTGAATCAGAATCTCCCTCAATTGATGATCAAAGTAAGTTCTTTTCTGGCATTGAATCCTATTGTTTCTACAAGTCATTGCACTTCGAATTCTATGCCTCTCTTTTGATTTGTGAAACTTAGTCACCTTGATAATGGTATCATTTCATCTCATTCAGTTAACATCAATTCCTGAAACTAAGTTTTGAGACCATTAAATTCCAATTATCCTATGATATCCTTATATTCATCTTTTGATTCTATCCCAGACACCTTGATAACAAACTAAAAGATGTGACGTAACCCCAAGAAGATATCATAGCCGAAATCTCGAGGACGAGATTTAAAACAAGGTGGGGAGGATGTAACATTCCCAAAATTTTAAATTTAAAATAAAGTTATTACACGAATAGATCATGGGTAAGTTGACTGTTAGAAATATGAAGTACCTAGACGGGCCTAGGAACCGTTTAATAATTAAATTATAAAAATACAATATATTTGAACCTACTCCGTTTTAATGAAACTTGGTTCAAAATGTAGATAAGATTATTCTCGTTCTAATGACATATTCATTGTTTTATAAAATGTCATATTTTAGAAGTTATACACGCCAAATGAGTGAAGCAGCTGAATTAATTATAATAAATATATATATATATAATAAAATATTAAAATAACCAAAACTTAAAAAATTGGAATCAAAATGGACGTGTAGGGGCACGTGGAAGTTGTTAACCAGAAGCAATTAATGAAACTTTATGTCCAAGTTAGGAAGGCAATATAAATAGGCAGAATGTATGCACTTCACAATTGCTCAAAATTTTCTTATGTCTATTGTCTCGACATCTTTCTATATACCTATATTATTTTTATGATTCATTCACCTCATAATAATAATAATAATAAAACCCTGCCCCGTTTTAAGTGTTTTAACCCCTGTTCACTGATACCCTGTCTGATTGATCTGGAGCCCCGTAACGCATGTCAAGGCTCTGCCTGACTAAATTCGTTGGGGTTCTGTCTCGTGACGTAGGGATAAAGTTGAATTGGGTTACTTAATAGAAGTGCATTATATATTTTATTAAATAGTCCAGGAGTTATAACCAAGATATAACAACCCTCCTTAAAATATTTTAGACACCCCCAAATGTCATAAAATACACCCCGTATATGAAAACCGGCCCCGTAATTCCTTTATCTCATTAAATAACAAATAAAACAAAATTTAGGGGTCGCTCGCGGGGCGCGACACCCTTAGTCAAATCTCTCGCGGGCCGCGAGGTCCATTCCTTGCCGAGCACACAAATCAGCCATGTGTCGGACACGTATCGAGACCTGCCATGACTTAGCAAACCCTAAACCGCCCTATGCTCCTCGCGGGCCGCGACAGGCTAGGCCTGTGGGCGTCGCGGGGCGCGAGAACCTCCTAGATCAGCTATAAAAGGAACGGAGATCAGCCATTTCAATCGTTCAAATCTCTTTCTTTCTTGTCAATTTCTAAAGGCAAAATCTATAGCCAAATGCCACCCTAATTAGTGAAGCTCTGCCTCGTTGTAAGTATTTTAACCCCCGGTTACGTATTAGACACACTGCCCGATTGATCTAGTGCTCCGTAACGCGTGTTGAGGTTCTGCCCGACGTAGTCGTTGGAGTTCTGTCTCGGGGAGGGTATAACTAATGTAAATATGGGTTATTATACTAACACGTGTGCATTATTTAAATTAATAGATTATAACCAGGAAGTCATAAGGAAAATACCTAAATTTGCAATGTGAGTAATCTCCTTTTTGCAAACTGTTTTACAAAACCTCAACGTTTTAAATTATATATTATACAGTGATTGAGTATTTGTAATTCTACAATTATCGTCGGTATGTTGGGGTTTTGTATAAAAAAAATTTGTTACTACACTGTGAGTAGTAACATGACCACAAGTCAGGTTGACAGTACCGTGGGTTGTAATTAAAGTAAGAATTGGAAACAAATGTAATTGCGCGATCGCCCTCAAATACTGTAAAATGATAAAAACCTGTTCTGATTAAACTGGGATTCGCTCACCAGTATTTCTTGCTGATAAAATGTTTTAAACACGTGTTTCGGGTAACTTAGTGTGAAGCCAATAAAAGCTAGCTGGAGAGCACTGAAGGCTTAGAAAAGTGGCTATAAAAGTTACCTAAATAAAAAAGGAGAATTGTTTTCAATAATTAGGGTTTATCCCTATAAAAATATTACAAATGGAAATCGGGTCATGTCCCACTTGTTATTATAAATATATTATCAGAAAAACTTGGGTTTTATCCCGATTATCTATTTTAAACATTTTGGTGTTTAACTCTGATAACAATATTTCCTAACTACGGTCATGATGAAATTTTCCGCTGCCAAAATTGATAAACACCGATACCACCGAATGTGCGAAGCTCGCGGCCGCCCGCCTCTCAGGGCATGGGGTCGGGTGTTGTAACAGCGATACTTAGCATAAGCTGATAACCAAGTTGAGAAGTATTTCTTGTAAAGTAAGGAGTTGTTTTGGGGACTGGCATTGTAGTGGAAACCAAGGCGGTGGTTGCAGTAGGTTGTGGAGGCTTTGTTACCATGTAATTATGATTAGTCAAAAGGTCGTACAATTCATTTTATGCAATAGGTGAAGATCGTGCAATTAAGGTGGATTTGAGGTTGTTTTTCTCACGTAATCCAAATATAGCATACAAGCCCATATCTTTATCTTTGAATGGTTCAGCAATATTGGCACGTATGAAGTATAGTCTTTTATATGGCTAAGAAAACTAAGTGGTGTCTAATCACCTGACATTTGAAACTTTAAAAAATTGTGTCTCAAGCTTGTATTCCCTCAAGGCGGTTCGTGGAGCATAAGCATGAGCTGTTAGCGGTAGCCGATGATCATCATCGTCATTTTGGTGAGTTTCAGAATGTTTGATAGTGAAGTTGGAATTGTTAACAGGCATGATTGAAACAATAAGATTGAGTGAATGAACAGACAAGAATAAAAAGTTTTGAATGTCTTGGTACCGGAATATGTTGCCAGACCAATCTTATTTATATGTGTGAACATGACGGTTGAGTTTTGGCGGGAGAAATTGTCACCGGACAGTTTTCAAATTACCCGCTTATCACCCACATTCACTTATCAAATATACCGAGTACTAAGTTATATAAGTAAAATACAATTACATATCACGAGAATAATTAAGTTTAAATAATCCTTCTAATACTTCCCCCTAAACTTAATTACGTTTAGCAGCAAACTTGAGCACACTTTCATTGGCTTCATCGACAGCTTTCCTAGCTTCCTTAAAATCGAATTTCCTTCGTCTCTTGTGCATATTCCAAGCCCCTTCCCAATCATTACCTGCATATAGAGCATAGTGATCCATAGCAGTCACATCCTTCACCGCTTCTGCACTTGCACTTCGTCCATGGCAACTTTCCGGCGATACTTCCTTTTCCGTCATTCTTTCTTTGTCATGTGCTTTCTCTTGAACGTCTTTGAATCTGTAGTAATAAACCAAAACATCCAGGTACATGGCATATACTATCCTCATGTACTTTCCATCTTTATATTCATATCCCATATCTTTGGCGATTATAGGCCAAAGATTATCATCGGTTACACTTCGATAACCCCCATCTCTCTCCACAATCATGTAGAGGCTCAGCAAATCAATCTTCCGGTTATCAACCATTAGCGGTGGAATGGGTCTTGTTGTTATACCCAACTTAACAGTGATAAACCACCGTAACATGTCTTCGAACTTCGTTTCTAATTCGTGTTTATATTGAAACACAAACTTCTCATCTTCCATCATCTTTAACAATGCCTTGCAATCGCTGAAATCTTTGAATTCCATCGCCCTTAAAATCATAATACTCCAATCCGTCTTGTATGAGGAAACATGTAAATCCTCAAAATACGAATTCAGATATTCTTCTTTGTATTTTTCGTTTACATCATTTAGACTCATCACCCTTTGTTTTTCCTTTAATCCCAATTCCTCTTCCTTAGACAACCCCGTAAATTCATTCAGTGTATTAACTACCGGAGGCGAAAACATGGGAAAGATCTTGCAAGTGTCACCGGTTTTATTAACCGTGAAACCTTGCAAGGTCAATTGGTTCATGCTCAGAACATTTCTGTCCAATTCCGGCGTATAAAAGACACTTTGTAACCTTAATTTTTCGTTGTTTGATTTAATTTCGACAGCCCCTATGCCCAGAATAAATAGAAAATCATTTTCCCCAGAATTTGTATCAACCCCCACTAAATGTTTTATTCGTTTAAAAACATTCAAGTTACCGGCATAATGATGCGAGAATGAATCACTGACATACCATATGTCTCCTGATGTGTGTAAAATGCAACATATAAATTACATCAAATGAGGCATAAAACTAACCCTTTTTAAGTACTAATATTGGAAAAAGAGTGCTTTTGTCTTCCTTTTGTATTTTCAGGATTAAATGAGCTCAAAAACGCAAAAGAAGCAAAAAGACAGCTAAATCCAACATAAATACAAGGAAAGGAACATTAGTGGACTGCCCGACCCCTCAACGGCACCTTCCAAAGCAAAAAGGAGAAGACAGAAGGCTGAACACGCCCCGTGCTCAGCCAGCACGGGGCCGTGCCCAAGAAGCAGCAGAAAAGACAAATCTATAGAAGCTTCTATTGCCCATCACGGGGCCGTGCTCAGCGGACACGGGGGCATGTCGAAAGTACAGCAGGCGCATTTATTGTAATTGCGAATTACAATTAATGAGGAAAGAGATTGTCAGACGGACACGGGGCCGTGTCCAGCACTCTATTCAGCCTATAAATAGGAGTGCTTGGATTCATTTCATCTCATCCCTTGGCACACCACCTCTCTCACACTTCATCCACCACCCACCACCATCACAACACCATCATCCACCACCATCATCCATTGTCCATCGTAGAGTGTGTGAGTCGTCTCGGGATCCAAGATTGATCGTAAGAGTTCTTGACAATCAAGGCCATGTTTGCCTAAGTCTCTTACATCACTTGGTGAAGACAAAGTGTCTAGTATAATACTTTTTATTTCTAATCTTTTGCACTTTTTATTTGGTTTTGTATTAATGACTTTAATAACTAGTTACTTATGTTGAAGGTGCTCTTTCCTTATCGTTTGTCCGTGGTGTCTTGGCATTATTTTACTCTCTATATAAAATAAAGGATTTTCACCATTCATATCTCCACGGTCTATATGGAGGTATGTTGGCTACCTGGTAGGGGGTTAAGGGAACGGTTTGGTAAAGGTCTTGCCATTGTTCAGCGTTTAGAGGTCCTGCAATGGACCTGGGTCAAATTTAGTAGGACCTCCTTCAATACTTCACGGTATTGGATGGCGGGGGTCCAAACTCTTTGATCCCCTCATAAGTTAACTACTATTAATACTATAACCCGGCTATTTAGGACTGTATCCCTGCTGACTCAGACTACTTAGCCGAGGGTAACGTCACCGCCAAAAGCGGGGCCTACCACAATACTGCATTAATAACTTAATTCATTATCTTCCAATAATCCACCATTTTAGGATTGTATCCCTGCTGACTCAAACTACTGGGGTGAGGGTAACGTCGCCTTCAAAAGAGGGGCCTACTACAATAACTAAGATAATCTCTTAATTATGTGCAAAAGTGCGGAAATAATCAAAGGTTATACTAGATACGAGTCGGAACCAAGTGATTCATCTTGTCTATCTGTTTTTTCTTTTATTTTCATTTTCAGCATTTTAGTTAGTTTTATTTTTCTTAGTTTAAAACATTTTTCTAAACTTTTATTTTGGTTAGACGTTGAGGATAAACCGGTACTAAAAGCTCTTGTGTCCTTGGACGACCTCGGTATCTTACCAACGCTATACTACACTCAACGATGGGTGCACTTGCCCATATGTGTGTTTAGTGTTAGTGAAATATCGTGTTTTATAAATTTAAAACTTGGCTAAAATAAGTGTTAAAAAGGGCTTAAAATATACACCTAAAATAAGTAACACTTCGCACGCATCAAGTTTTTGGCGCCGTTGCCGGGGACACAAGGATTTTAAGAAAGTTAGGAATCCACGGCCTAATCATCTTTTATTTTTCTTTTTAATTTTTTTAGATTTTCTTAGATTTTCAGCTTCTGCAGCGCTCAGCACGGGCCGTGCCCGGTCAGACACGGGCCGTGCCCAGCATCATCACTGGCAGTTTTTATTTTCTGAGTTACAGAGAGCTGAACACGGGGCCGTGTCGGTGCAACACGGGGTCGTGTCCAACTCCCAGTAACAGGGATCCAGAAATCAATTACTGCGCCTCTGAACACGGGCCGTGTTCATTGAGCACGGGGCCGTGGTGAACATTCTGACCAGCGTTCTTTTCTGTTTTTGTTGCAGGATTTGGAACCCACGTGCCACATTTGAACCTCCTACGTAGTGCATGAGCTCCAGTTCTAGTAGAGACATAAAAGAACCCCTAGAAGAACCCGAGCGCTTTCTCAGAAAAAGACTAAAAGCTAAAAATCAAGAGAAAGCTTCGGGCACTTCCAATGGCGGACCAACGTACCCTCATGGATTACCTACGGCCTACCGTAGGCAATCTTGGCGCCGCTATCAATGCACCAAATGTCGAGGCCAACAACTTCGAACTTCGGCCGCATTTGATACAAATGCTCCAAAACTCCGCAACCTTCCACGGGCTTGCGGACGAGGATCCCCATCTACATATTACTAACTTCTTAGAAATATGTGATACCTTTCGGATCAATGGAGCATCAAATGACGCCATCCGCCTTCGAATGTTTCCTTTTTCACTAAAAGACCAAGCTAAGGCTTGGCTTAACACCCTCCCAGTTGGATCGGTAAACACCTGGGATGAACTCGCCCAAAAGTTTTTGTATAAGTATTTCCCTCTTGCTAAAACGGCTAAATTAATGACTGAAATTAATACATACTCACAAGAGGATGGGGAATCCTTATATGAAACTTGGGAAAGGTTCAAGGAGCTTCTAAGAAAGTGTCCTCACCATGGTCTAGCGGTATGGCAACAAGTATCCACTTTCTACATTGGATTGTTGCCACACACAAGACAAACACTTGATTCAAGCTCCGGGGGACTCTTAGGTAATCGTCGCCCAAATGAAATATATAACCAAATTGAGGAAATTGCTCAAACCAATTTTCAATGGCACACTCCCCGAGGTAATAAATCTATTGCCCCGGGCGCCCATAAGGTTGATGAAAGCACCTCTTTACAAGCCCAAATCGAGGCCCTCTCTTCAAAAATCAAAAGGCTAGAAATGACAAAAACGGCCTCGGTTATGGCTTGTGAAGGGTGTGGTGGGTCACATGAAAATTGGAGTTGTATGAAAGAATTAGATGAACAAACTGAAACGGTAAACTACGTGGATAATAGACCTAGGCCGTCGGGTCCTCCAACGGGTACCTACAACCAAGGATGGCGTAACCACCCAAATCTTGGTTGGAGAGATCCCGGCAATAGTAGTAACCAACAAAACCAACGAACTAATTTTCAACAACCGCAAAATTTTCCTCAACAACAAGGTGGAAGAGAAAGGCTTGAAGATACTGTATCTCGCCTCATCTCTGACACTGAAAAGAAAAACTCGGATCGATTTCAACAATTGGAATCGAATTTCAGAAATCAACAAGCTAGCATTCAAAACGTTGAAAAACAATTAAATCAACTAGCTCAAAATTTCTCCGAGAGACCACAAGGCGCATTACCCAGTAATACCGAAACGAACCCGAAGGCACAAGTACATCTCATCACATTAAGAAATCGAACCGTGGGTCCCGAGGATGCTCCATTGCCGCCAAATGAAGGAAGCCATTCTAGCCAGCCTGTGACTCCTCCTGCGCCAGAAAAGGTTTCCGCACCAAATCAAGAGCCCACCAAGACTCCTCCAATCCCGTACCCCGGTAGGTTAAATCGTCAAAAGACCGATGAGCAATTCGCAAAGTTCGAAAGTTTACTAAAACAATTGCATGTTAATATTCCTTTTATTGAGGTCCTAACCCAAATGCCTAAATATGCAAAATTCATGAGGGATTTCCTCACTCACAAAAGGAAAATTGAATCATTGCAATTAGTTAACTTAGGCGAAGAATGCTCTGCTCTAGTACTCAACAAACTTCCACAAAAGAAAATCGACCCCGGGAGCTTCACAATCCCTTGTTCGATTGGGAAGTCCCCCGTCCGAAATGCTTTAGCCGATCTTGGGGCTAGCATCAACCTCATGCCCACATCAATGTTCACACGACTCGGCCTAGGAACAACAAGCCCTACAAAGATGAGCATACAACTCGCCGACAGATCCGTCAAATTCCCACAAGGTGTCGCCGAAAATCTGCTAGTCAAGGTTGACAAATTCGTCTTTCCAACCGACTTTGTCATCCTAGACATGGAAGAAGACACCGAGGTCCCTCTCATCCTCGGGAGGCCATTCCTAGCCACCGCCCAAGCGTTGGTGGATATGAATGACGGAACTCTAACATTGAAGTTTGGGGATGAGGAAGTGAAATTTGAATGTGGAAAGCGAGTAGAGGAAGAAGATCCGGTCAACTACATGAAGGTCATAGACTCAAGCTTGGATGACGCTCTCCGACGGTGTAACATGGGATGCAACACATCCCACTTGGGTAACATATGACCAGGCTTTGGGTCTAGCCAAGGACCCTTATAAACGTGGCGCACCATGGAGGCATTCCACGGAACTATCCTTAGTTTAATTTAGATTAATTTTTATGCTTTCTAGTTAGTTTTAATTTTCAGAAATAAAACACACTCATGGTGGTAAAGGATGAAAAGGGGAACGAGAAAAATGAACCCATGCACAAGAACAAGGCAACCCGACAATTCTCTCCATTTCAGAAGGTTCAACACGGGCCGTGCTCAACCAACACGGCCCCGTGCCGAACCACCTGCAGAAAAACGCCCAGTTCAGGTACCTGGACACGGGCCGTGTTCACCCAACACGCCCCCGTGTCCAGACTTCTGTTTCTCTTATTTTAATTTTGTTACTGGCACTTGAACACGGGGCCGTGCCCGGACAACACGGGGCCGTGTTCAGTGCCCAGTAACACAATTTTTTGCTTTTTAAACACTATTTTACACATCTAATCAACCTAAAAATTTATTTTTGGGACACATTGAGGACAATGTGTAATTTAAGTGTGGGGGGGATGCTAAAACCTTGAATTTTGCAAGTCCTAAATACAAGCCTTACACAAAACTCTATTGGAACCGCTAATCACCCCAAATTTTTTTGCAAAAATTTCATTTTTTTACTTGTCTAGGTTTAACTCGGGAAATTTAAGTTCTCAAAAAGGTTATATTTTTACGAATTTACAACCGATAGCGTAGTGATAAAAAGAACCAACATAAGAAAATTATGAAAAGGCATAACAAACTTATTTAAAATTTGATTATATATACTTGATCACATAAAAACCCATTCCCACAAAAGTGAGTTTTGAGCCTTTATTGAGCACACAATTATATATCTTTTGACTAAATGCTCATTTTTCGTTTCTTGTGTGAATAGCCGCTTGGTTCTTACGACTCTAGAACTTGCCATGACAATACATTCCCGGTCCTTATCAACTTAAACCCGAGTAAGTAAATGATGGAGGCATTAGGACTAACCCTTTTTATCTTCTACACCATTATTTTTCTTTTTCTTTTACCACCTACCCAAAAATCCCCCTAGTTAGCCCCTTTGAGCCTAAACTTTTTCGTTTCATCACCCTACCCACCAAAACCTTTTTCATTTTTAACCCTTTATTTTAGTAACAAGTTCGGTTCTTCGCAAAAAAAAAAAAAAAAAAATGATGAAGCAAAAAGAAAATAAACAAACAAGTTAATCAAAAATAACTTAGTTTGAATAAAAGCTTCATCAAAATAAAAAGTTGCAAAAATACGAAAACCGACACTTGTTACGCTTTTAGCCCTTTTTCTACTAACCACTAACCCAACCACCTACCTTTAACCCTAGCCTAACCCTTAACCCGCAAAGTCCTCTTGATATCTACAAAGGTATAAAAGTTAAAAAGGAGGAGGATTGATTTCTTGGCAAGCCTATGGTAGGAATAAGTTCCATGCCGCTCTCGAGTGATTCACTAAAAATACACCTTCGGCCGAGTGTGAGTGATTTCCCCGTGAGGTATGTGAACTTGTATATAAATAGAATTTTAAAAAAGGCATGCTATGCCCAAATAAGTAATTTCTTTTATGAAAAGTTCTAAATAAATCATTACGAATAGGAGTGTAAATAAATAAAAATAAAGCCCAAAAAGATCTTGGAAATCCCGACACTCTACGACAAGCCCAAAACCTTCACTTCTACCTATTCTATTTGGGAGTGTAAGCCACATATTAAAGAGTTTTGCTTGAGGACAAGCAAAAGTTCAAGTGTGGGGGTATTTGATGTGTGTAAAATGCAACATATAAATTACATCAAATGAGGCATAAAACTAACCCTTTTTAAGTACTAATATTGGAAAAAGAGTGTTTTTGTCTTCCTTTTGTATTTTCAGGATTAAATGAACTCAAAAACGCAAAAGAAGCAAAAAGACTGCTAAATCCAACATAAATACAAGGAAAGGAACATTAGTGGACTGCCCGACCCCTCAACGGCACCTTCCAAAGCAAAAAGGAGAAGACAGAAGGCTGAACACGCCCCGTGCTCAGCCAGCACGGGGCCGTGCCCAAGAAGCAGCAGAAAAGACAAATCTATAGAAGCTTCTATTGCCCATCACGGGGCCGTGCTCAGGGGACACGGGGGCGTGTCGAAAGTACAGCAGGCGCATTTATTGTAATTGCGAATTACAATTAATGAGGAGAGAGATTGTCAGACGGACACGGGGCCGTGCCCAGCGGACACGGGGCCGTGTCCAGCACTCTGTTCAGCCTATAAATAGGAGTGCTTGGATTCATTTCATCTCATCCCTTGGCACACCACCTCTCTCACACTTCATCCACCACCCACCACCATCACAACACCATCATCCACCACCATCATCCATTGTCCATCGTAGAGTGTGTGAGTCGTCTCGGGATCCAAGATTGATCGTAAGAGTTCTTGACAATCAAGGCCATGTTTGCCTAAGTCTCTTACATCACTTGGTGAAGACAAAGTGTCTAGTATAATACTTTTTATTTCTAATCTTTTGCACTTTTTATTTGGTTTTGTATTAATGACTTTAATAACTAGTTACTTATGTTGAAGGTGCTCTTTCCTTATCGTTTGTCCGTGGTGTCTTGGCATTATTTTACTCTCTATATAAAATAAAGGATTTTCACCATTCATATCTCCACGGTCTATATGGAGGTATGTTGGCTACCTGGTAGGGGGTTAAGGGAACGGTTTGGTAAAGGTCTTGCCATTGTTCAGCGTTTAGAGGTCCTGCAATGGACCTGGGTCAAATTTAGTAGGACCTCCTTCAATACTTCACGGTATTGGATGGCGGGGGTCCAAACTCTTTGATCCCCTCATAAGTTAACTACTATTAATACTATAACCCGGCTATTTAGGACTGTATCCCTGCTGACTCAGACTACTTAGCCGAGGGTAACGTCACCGCCAAAAGCGGGGCCTACCACAATACTGCATTAATAACTTAATTCATTATCTTCCAATAATCCACCATTTTAGGATTGTATCCCTGCTGACTCAAACTACTGGGGTGAGGGTAACGTCGCCTTCAAAAGAGGGGCCTACTACAATAACTAAGATAATCTCTTAATTATGTGCAAAAGTGCGGAAATAATCAAAGGTTATACTAGATACGAGTCGGAACCAAGTGATTCATCTTGTCTATCTGTTTTTTCTTTTATTTTCATTTTCAGCATTTTAGTTAGTTTTATTTTTCTTAGTTTAAAACATTTTTCTAAACTTTTATTTTGGTTAGACGTTGAGGATAAACCGGTACTAAAAGCTCTTGTGTCCTTGGACGACCTCGGTATCTTACCAACGCTATACTACACTCAACGATGGGTGCACTTGCCCATATGTGTGTTTAGTGTTAGTGAAATATCGTGTTTTATAAATTTAAAACTTGGCTAAAATAAGTGTTAAAAAGGGCTTAAAATATACACCTAAAATAAGTAACACTTCGCACGCATCATCTCCCCACTGACCCCCTTCGGTGCCAGTCACCATCATCTCGTTTCGATCCTTAGCATCCCTTCTTTGAGTCTAGATTCCGGCATTAACCGCTTGATTTATGAGTTGTGTTGCTTCGTCATTTTCCTTTGACTTGCACTCATAAATTTGATGTCCAGGACGGTGACAGTAGTAACATAATCTTATTCGATGATTTCTTTTCTCCTTTTCGTTTTGTTCTTCATAACAGTGTTGACAGGGTAATGTTGATGAAGTGGCTCTGATACCACATGTTAGCAGAAGCCGATGATCATCATCGTCATTTTGGTGAGTTTCAGAATGTTTGATAGTGAAGTTGGAATTGTTAACAGACATGATTGAAACAATAAGATTGAGTAAATGGACAGACAAGAACAGAAAGTTTTGAATGTCTTGGTACCGGAATATGTTGCCGGACCAATCTTATTTATATGTGTGAACATGACGGTTGAGTTTTGGCGGGAGAAACTGTCACCGGACAGTTTTCGAATTACCCGCTTATCACCCACATTCACTTATCAAATATACCGAGTACTAAGTTATATAAGTAAAATACAATTACATATCACGAGAATAATTAAGTTTAAATAACCCTTCTAATATGAGCAAGGGAATCCCATAATTCGCTAGAATGGTTCCTTGAACATGTGCAAAGGATGTGCATCATTCTCAATCCGTGCTTTATAGTTGGGATTAATAGTGGTTGTATCAGATGTAGTTGCTAGGGACATTTTAGGACACGTAATTGAACTGTTAATGTATCTGAAAAAGTTGTTTGTGATCATAAAAAACTATCGGAGTTTTCCAATAACCGTAGTTAGTTGGAGAGAGACAGAGTAAATGCAAACTTGTGTGAATTGTAAGAAGCCATTTCAGTCAAGGTAAATGGTGTGATGGTGGCCATGCTTAAAAAATATAAATGATTGTGTTTCAAAATTGAATAATGGTCAAAGTTACTTAGGTTAAATGTTAAATTTGGCAACTTTGGTAAATAACAGTCAAAATTATAAACTTGGTAAAAGAGGGTTAAAATAGTAAAAATGATGAAAAAGTGTGAATGTTTCAGTAAAGGTGGTCAAAATTTTAGGTTCAATTCTAAGTTTCTAAAAAGTTAAAGGTTTCACTAGAATCAACCAAAAAATAGGTTTCGCTAAAAAAATTGCAGGTTTCGCTACAATGGATCAAGTTTTTCAGGAAGGCTTCGTCAGAATATAATGTAGATTTCGCTTCTGAGAGAGGTTTCGTCGGGGAGTAACACAGGTTCACTTCTAAGATTGTTTCTCAGCTAGTTGAAAGTTTCACTGCTATCTTTTTGTTGTAGAGCAAGGGGTTTCGCTTGATGGCTAGGTCTATGGTGGTGGTAGCAATGTTAGGCACAAAAAACAGAACCCTAATCCTCATGAGTCTTTTTCTGCGAACGAAACATAAACAGAGGATAGGTTTTATCGATGATAAATGGCAAGAACAATGTGCTCTGATTTCTAAATAAAAAACACCGGAGAAGATGACGGTGACGATTGCTGTAACAGAGAAGATGGTGATAATTTTAGGTGGGAGTATAGAGGGTTGAATACTTATATCCTCTATTTTATGCTTCGATGATGAGCGATAAATTTCCGAGTGATTATGGCTAGACACAGATTGTTGTTATCTCTCATTGAATGAAGATGACAATGGTGAGCTCTTGAAAAGCTCTAATACCAAATCAGAGTTTCTAGGAATCTTTGTATTGACTGTATTTTTTGAATGATTTTAGGTTTTTTGTACAATGATTATATACTACCTATATATTTACACAAAGACCCCTAAATAATACATATTGTGTCTAATATCCGGGTTTAAGTATCACAAAGTGGGTAATTAGTGGATTTTAGAAGTAGATCTTAAGGGTGTGTGTTCGCCATAAAATATATAAGTACTTGTCTTTAAAAATAGGTACAAAAGGTTTGTTGTAGTGATTGATATGAGGTTTTTATATAGCTTAAAGTCCCAATATGAGAAACTATAAAAACAATGTTTGTCTAACAACATATGTCAGAGTTCATGGTCAAAGTACGACAAAGAGAGGCCTGAGGGTATAAACAAGTAGAGCCATTCATGTGTTACTCGATATAGGCTCTATGGAAGCTTAAATCGATTAAGCTGAGCTTAAACGAGCATCACCTAACTTAGAGTTCGTTTAATAAACGAGGTTATGCCTAAATTTCATTATTACGCTTCACTATGTTCACTAGTCTAGAACTCTATATGGATCTATATTGTATATATATAATAATAACTTTGTTTAATATAAAAAGTTGGTTTTATGTAATAAATACTATTATGTATATAGTTATATTTATATACTATGAATTAACATAATGTTTGTGCATAGTGTTGTTGTAAGTTGTGTTGTTTGGGTTTTATGTGCTTTATTGTGATATAAACTGTGTTTTTCGGGTTGTACCCTGATGTGGGTATATATTGCTTTGTTTATGGGGTTGCTTCATTTGGAAGCACCCCACTTTCTCTTTGTTCCGTCGTTGTCTTCCGACGCCACCATTCTGTGGCCGTAGCGGCATCTACCGAGCCATTGTATTTCGTCGTTTTCCGGTAATACAACTTAAGGGCTATGTTTATTTCATGATTTGGTTTTCTTTTTTCAGAGTATACATTTGATTTCCGTTGGTATTTTTCTGATTATGATTCTGACCGGAATCATAGTTTTTGGTTTTCATTTTCTTCGATAATGCTGTATTGGGGCTTTGATGTTGTTGCATGTTGTTTTTTGAACAAATTTTTGCATCACTTGGTTGTTTGTGATATTCCCGTGAGGATGAAAGTGTGGACTTCGTCTGACGTTTATTCGTTTGGTTGATTGTTTGTTTACCGTTTTAGTGTTTTGGGGCTTTGATGCTCTTGCATGTGTTGTTCCAGCATATTTCTTTTACATTCTGTCATTTTGATTTTGCCTGTGAAGTTGAAATGTACGTCTTCATCCAAGGCTTATTCGTGAACTTATGTCGATGAAGATGCAACTTTTGTGTTCATTCAAGCCTTTTCATTTAATGTTTGCGCCGTGATGTTTATTTGTTTATTCATGTCAATGAGGATGTTTAGTTTATGTATCATCTGAGATATTTATTTGTGGTTCACGTCAATGAGGATGTTAATGTTATGGTTCATCCGAGACTTTTAGTGTTTGTTTATTTTTCCTATAAGGATTGACACCTGTACGGGTATGATGCATTGTACGTTTTACTCGAGGATGATGAATTGGGTTTTCATCCGAGAGTGTAGCTATGATGGTGCTTTAGTTTCGACTTGGCACTTTTGATGCAACAAACCAAGGCAGTTAAGCTTCGTTTGGCTTTGGTTTAAATTGTGAGTACATGCATTTGTGTTGGGTGACCTGGAAGGGTTTTTTATATGCTATGAATTAGCAACATGTTTGTGCATTTGTTGTTTAAGCTGTATGTTTGTAATCTGTTTGGTTTAGCCTTGGCTTTGTCTTGGTCGCCTAAGTTATGTCGGTTTAGTTCAGTGTTGGCTTTGTCTTGGATGCCTTGGCTGCGTAAGTTATGTGGGTTTGGTTCAGCCTTGGCTTTGTCTCGGCTGCCTTGGCTCTGGTTCACCATTAGCTTTGTCTTCTTCTTGGCTACATGTGTTACATATCTTTCCTGCCATTCTTTAGTTGTGGTTGATATGTTGTTTGGAGATCCATTTAAGAGAGTTTTGCTATGTTGATGACATGGTTGGTTTATACATCTGGCTGTTTGGGTTGTTTGTGCTTTGTTAGGTTGTAACTTGTTGTGTTGTCCATTCTTTGGGTATTTTGTGTGCTTTTATTTGTACGATTGCTTCATTTGGTCGGCCCTTTTTAAGTGGCACCAAACGTGGGTCGGTTTGACTTTATGGTAATCTGGACCTCATATGGCGTGGCAATATATATTGTATCATTGGTGTGGTTACATGCATAGAACATATTGCTATGTCATAGTACATAAATGTTACGTGTAAAAAGACTGTGATGGATAAAATCTTAGTTTACTAAATTGTGATGGCTTAGTATAAGCAGCTGGTTTACGTAAGATTATCTTAACCAAATTTATCAGCACTATAAAGTTCAGCGCTTTAACGGTTGTCTAAAAGCCTTATTATTATTAAAAATACTTTATGTTGTTAGTTTTCCTATTTTCCTGTTGATGACAATTCACATCAAACTAGCTAAATGCTTAACGTGATACATACAAGCCTAAGTTTATCTTAATAACATTAATAGGTTTAAATTATTACGACTTAATAAATTTAAAAATTCAAACTAAATTCTAAATTATAGATTGATTTGTAGGTAAAAAATGACAAACTCAAATGAGGAGCATAATGTTTTCGAACAATTTGGACTTATTCTTGAACATGTGGTCGAGTATGACCGTAGGAACAATGAAAAATTGGCCGATCTCACTGAAAGAATGACACGGATTAGTGAAAAGTAAGCTGAACTCCAGCTTGAGATAAACGCGCTTTATGCGCGTTACGCTGACCCTAACTACGTTCACAGGGATTAGCGTTTTTAGGTGTTGTAAGCTCGAGAAATTGTTGATTGTAATTTTGTTGTAATTATTAATGACAATCCACTATTTTTTTTATACTATCAGTTGCTTAAACATATGAGCTAAGAAACTCCGCCGCATTTATGGGGGAGGGGGGTGGTTTAACCTAGTTAACAAATAATTTGATAACATATATTATATTATACTTATAGCATTATATAATAACTATTTATGTGTGTATCTAATCTAATCTAATACTAATAAAAAAGTATAGATAATGCCACATGGCATTCTCATACTAAACAAGAGCCTACTTAAAACCACATGTCATTCTCTCCTTCAATACACATTTATTATTATTATTATTAATTATTTAATCAATTAATACAAAAAAATAAAATATTCCCTAACAACTTAACACTAATAAATATTTTATTGTTTACTTAGATATTAATTATTTAATTTTGACTTATCTAAAATATATAGTTAGTTATTAGTAACAATTCTACTTATAATGAACAATTTCATATAATATCAATGTGACAACACCTTCTTATTCTTTAAAGAATGATTTCTTTACAATAAATTATTATTTTATATTATAATAATAAAAAAGGTAAATAATAGGTTAATCTGATATTTGAAAACCGGTTTACTTCCATGCTTTGAAAACACTTTTTATGTTATTAGACCTGTGTAACAAACGCGTTTAAGGATATAATATCTTCATACTAATTTTGATACAAGTCTATACTCACTGGATGTCTTAAATGGAGTTATAATTTTAGGCTTGCCAAACCATTGATAATTAACAAAGGTAAGTGTTCCAGTGACGTTGTCAAGAAATATTCATTGAAAGAATAGTCTATGTAACATACTCGACTACAGGTCCTATCACTAGGTGACTAGGTTATTGAGGCACTCATATTATCCTTCGGAAGTAATAATAACACTTGAACATTTATCCATAGATTTCGTTTAATACCGCCAAATAGAAAGACTTCATTTATAATGAAAAGAGATAGATTCCTTTCGCCCAATGTTTTGCCATGACGATAAATAAAAGTATAGGACAAATTTTATATAAAGTTGGTTTGTTTCTAAGAGAATTAGTTTTTACACATGACAAACTATTGCATCATCTACGGTAAAGAATTCACTTATGTAAATTTACGAAGAGAATATAAAATTAAATAATTTACAAATTTATATCCTTAAACCCGTGTAGTACACGGGTCTAATAATCTAGTATATAATAATGAGTTATATTGCAAATAATAAATGAGGCTTCCAACAACTTTAGATATAACATTTTTAGCTCTTTTATGTTAAATGAGCCGAGCTCGAACTTAAAAAATTTGGGCTTGGCTCGGTTATATTTTTAAAAGGTATTTATAGGTCAAGATGTTCGACCTTGTGCCATGGTATTCAGGGCCGTCCCTGAGAATGATAAAAAATCTTTTGGGCCTCGTGCGAGACAAGATATTAGGCCCCATCTGTATAATATAAACTTACCAATTATAATGGTTTCGGTATTGTACCAATACCATGACGAGCCGAACCAGTTTTGACCGAACAACATCAGTACAAGTATCGATGTTATGGGAATCGGTAGAGGTGCACAAAATAACCGGTTAATTAACCGTAACCGGTTATTAACCGAAACCGTAACCGGTTAATAACCGATTTAGGAATAACCGGTTCAATAGGTTATTTAACCGTAGGTTAGTAACCGGTTATAAGTGTTTAGTATAATAACCGGTTATTAACCGGTTTTTTTAAACCGGTTTTTTAACCGATAGACTGGTTAACCGATAAAATAACCGAAAAATTCAAAAAAAAGGCAAAAAAAACCGGTTAATAACCGAAAATAACCGGTTAATTAACCGAACCGGTTAAAGTAATTAACCGGACCAGTTAAAAAAATAACCGGTTAAAGTATTAACCGGTTAAAGTCAAAAAGTCAAATTAACCGGTATAACTGGCTAACCGAACCGGTTATTAAAATTAACCGGTTTGTGCACCTCTAGGAATCGGTACCAGTATTCGTTTTAATGGTTTTTTATCGATGCAAAACACGTGTTGATATCCTTTTAGGCATATCACGACTTTATTTTTTTAGGTTTTCTCATTCAGTTTTTATAGCGAGTGCCGGTACCGTAACACACCGAACCGATTTCCATCACATAATTCGAGGAATCGCACTAGTTTGGTAACAAAAGTAATGCAAAATACTAAATCTCAATAACAAAATTAACATTAACATTAACTAGAAAAGAATATAATAAAATCAATAGTATACACACGTCACGCATGTATGTGGGTTTTAACTATTAAGATGCAACACGTATGAATCCCCCATTTGTAGTGGAGTGGTGGAAAGAACTTTGGGTTTCCTTGGAGACCCGGGTTCGATTCCCACCTGCTGCTTTTGGGGGTAAATGACCCCAACCTTGGTTGAGGGGTCATGGCAATGATGGATAAGAGCCTTGAGTGCGTAATAGCCCGGGTTCGAGTCTTGAGCCGCACACGAGTTTTCTATTACAGTGCGGTTACTCCGGCTCTTGAGTGCGGAGGCTGCAACGGCAGTCAAGTGGCTGTCGGCTGGAAATTTTCTCGTGGAGCGCCTATGGTCAACCTCGGATGCCTCGCCCGAGGGGGACTAGGGACCCATGCAATGTGGGTGTGATCCTCTCGACTGTTGGAGTCAATCGCCGTTAAAAAAAAAATGCAACACGTATAGAGGTATAGGTGTTGAATCCAATTTGAAAGTCGGCCCACGCCATTTATGCACACTTAATTTCTCTAGAAGACTCGGCTTGTTTTATGTTTTAAGTGTTAATATATCAAAACTGAAGAAGATTTATTATTAATTTTATAAGTCTTGGTTTTGTACTCGTTTATTATATAACTAGTATTCAATTAAGCAGAGGACCCCAAAAAAATTTTAATCATATTCGGGCCACTAAAAATCTTGAGATGACCAGTAATAAGGTTTATCTGAATTTATGAGTAATAAAACTCAATATTTGAAGTAGTTTATCATAATGCCATGGACCTTTTGATCTCATGACATAACGAGTCGAAATAACTTATTTAACATAATGCTGATGGCATTTTGATCTAGTGGCATTCAATATATGAAATAACTTTTTTTTGAGAGGCAATATATGAAGTAAATTATTTATCATAATGCTGATGGCATTTTGATCTAGTGACATCAAGTGTTCATCCTCATCAAAGCAATACAGGTTCGAGGCTCACAAAAGGGCTATAAGTGGACTTTAGGAGTAAATTTTACGAGATGTGTATTTTCACTAATAGAAAAAGGAAGTTTTTATACAAATTCGAGTCTAACAAAGCAGGCTATTAACTTGTAAGCAAACTTTAGGAGTAGATTGTACAGGGTGTGTATTCACACTTAGAAAAATAAATTTATTAATTATAAATATGCTTCAATTTAAGTTTGAGTATGTTTAAACTCCAATCTCGAGTAACCCATGATAGCTGCATAGATTTTTTTACACCTTATCCATTATGTTAAAATGAGTTGCAAAATATAGAGTAAATTACTTTTTGAGTTTCTATTTTAATGATTTTAACCATTTGAGTGCAAAAAAAAAATTTAATGCCCTGAATCACTAACCGCTCATTTTATAACATTTTGAGTCCCTGTGTTTTAACGGTTTTAACCACTTGAGTCCAGAATCAAAAGTACAAGGGTTAAAAAGTTGAACTCAAAATGTTATTAAATGAACTCAGAGCATAAATTTTTTTGATTTAAACTTAAGTGGTTAAAACCACTAAAACACATAACTCAAAAAAATAATTTACTCCAAAATATATTATTGAGATCCAAAGTCAATTTTGCAGTCAACGAAACAAAAAGTGTGAAATGATAATGGATGTATAAAGTGTGAACACCTTTTATTACAAAAATAGAAAAGTCAACTTTTTTTTTTTCTTACTTGTTCCAACACTCAAAAGTCAAAACCGATCAAAACAAACCCACACACAACCAATCAAATAAACAACCATAAATGTAAGCAACTCAAAAACCCGACAAGATTGATATGAAATCTACAATGGGTAGTTATGAACGTGTAAACTTACATAAATCAACATTATACACAAACATTGACCTTAAATGAAGTAAAATCTGCTAATATTCTTGTTTTTTCCATTCTGATATGTTGGTTTGAATGCTACTTTCATATCCACTACTATCACCCGACTCGATTTGTGGTTTCTCAAACGATCTCTCCCTTCCCGTCTCCCGACTCCCTCTTCGGTCCTGCATTTGATTATCAAATTCTGATTAGCGGGTGTGTTGATTTTCTTTTTCAAAGTGTGAGTGATTTTGAATATTAAAATCTGTAACAATAGTTTAACCGATCGGATCAAGTAATACCCTGGACCCTGCTAACCAATGGGATCAGGTAAGGTAATACGTGTTATTTGACCTTTCATAATCACCTTTTTGTTGCATCTAGTATGAAACTAAATATTTTATTTTCTTTTTTTAACAATAAGGACCTGTTACCCATAAACTCACGGGACCCACAAAATCAATAATATCCTGCTAACCAAAGGGATAAGTAAAACGCAGTTTGCGTTAGGCAGGTGGCCTTCAAGGCGCTTACCACTGTGCTACCCCAAACCAAAGCAAGTCGGCTGGTTCGGACGTTTTGAGGTTTACATGGTTCGGTTTTGACGGTTTAACGGTCCGGCCATATTTTAGAACTTGGAACCTCGCCATGTAAACCTAACCAACCGTTTTAACCTTATATTTTTTGGGGTGTGAGTTACATAAACATTCATGAACCATCTTTATCATTCTTAATTTTTTTAGTGCAAATTAATGATTTTAAAAATAAAATTAAATAAAATCAGTTTAAATTGCAAACTGTCAAAACAAAACTGCCAACACTGATCAGGTTGGTTTGTGATTTTCTGAAAGCGTAGCTAGCGACTTGACCCAGAAATCTAATCAAACCAACCAACGAATCGTGAACACCCCTAAATAACAGTATACCGCGACAATTAAATTTAACAATTATGATACTTACATCTCGAAAGGGAAAATCATCGGCCTCAAGCATGTGAATCACATGACCCATTTTCGGCCTCTTTTGAGCACTCGGATCCACACACCGCAATGCTACTAAAAGAACACGTTTCAACGCTCTCGAAGAAGGTTTCTCGGGCATTTTAGGATCCAAAACCCCCTCAGCATTCCTACTTGATACCATTGTTTTAAGCCAATCAACAAGGTTTACCTGTGTTGGTTTTGGTTTAGAACTCAAATATCATTATAAAATAACATTAAAATTAAAAATGAAGAAAAAAACACAAACCTCTCCTTGAGGCCGACTATAATCTACAGGGTTTCTACCGCTAATTATTTCCATAATAAGAATCCCGAAACTATATACATCGCTTCTTTCGTTTAACATGCCGGTACTAGCGTATTCAGGAGCAACATACCTATTGAGAAAAACATTATGTTATTCGGGAGCAAAGAACACATAAATATCGTACGGGTCAAAACAGGTTGGGTCAGGTCAAAACAGGTTGGGTTGACGAATCACAAATCAGCCAATTCATAATTAAATCAGTCAAAAATGCCATATTTAAAAAAATATATATATGCACATGAAGAGACAGCTTATGTACCCAAATGTTCCCATGACTCGGGTAGTGACGTAACTCCTTTCTGAGCCCAAAAGCTTGGCCAACCCGAAATCCGAAACTTTAGGGTTCCATTGCCTGTCGAGCAAAATGTTGCTCGATTTGATATCTCGATGGACAACTTTGGGCTCGAGGCCTTCATGCAAATAGGTCAACCTATAAATTTACAGAAAGTCAAAAACGGGTAAAAATTAAATGGAAAAAGACTTAAAGTTTGGGATTAAGAATGTACCCTTTGGCGGTACCGAGTATAATGTTCATTCGTATCTCCCATGTAAGCGGGCTGGTGGGTCCCACATCTCCATGAATCCATTGTTCTAAGTTCCCGTTATCTACATACTCATAAACGAGTATCCTAAACAAGAAAAACACCTCATGTCAAGAATCTATTGATCTAAATTAATATATAAATTTTGAAACAAAAAGGTTACCTGTGAGCTCCTTCAACACAATAACCGAGCAATCTGACTAAATTCTTATGGCGTACGCGTCCGATTGCTTCTACTTCAACCTTGAACTCCCTTTCAGCTTGTCCTCTGTTTATAATTATTAAAAAAACAAAGATTAGGGGGTGTTTGGCGTTGCGTTTAAAAGTCATATGATCTGGAAATGATAATCAGATAGTGAACATCACTATCCCCATATCCAAACACTAGAAACTAAAACTCAATACCACATTAAACAATGATCTTGACTATAATTTCAGAAATGGTAACAAGTAGTGCCTTAGTGGTCCAAACTGAGCGAAATTCAATGATATAAGCTTCCAAAATATCATCATAGATTAAAATTATGGTAATTAGATAATGATCACATATTAGAACTCAATTTCCTTATATCCAAACACTAGAAATTAAAACAAACTAGACATTAATTAAACAATGATCTTGATCACAATTTCACAATCAAAATCAAATTTCGTCCCAAACTGAGCAAAAGTCAACGATTTTTTTACGATGAAATCTAGTCAGATATTATTATAACATCCAGCCTCGCATACCAACCAACACTGTCCGCTTTGTCCACTAGGAGCTAATAACCAATGCACCCAAAACGCATTGGTGATAACTGTCCATACGGGATTATCCTAGGGTATTACAATTGTGTTAACGGATCATCAAATTCATGTTTATATGCATTTATGACAAACCGATAAAACCGTAACATAAGTTTATAACTAAAATTACAAAACTGAACCTGTTATTCATCAAATTCTTGACAGCAACAGTAGACTTATCATCCAACACTCCACAATAAACAATCCCATACCCCCCTTCACCAATCACATTCTCATCAGCAAACCCATTTGTAGCAATCTCAAGCTCTCTTAGAGTATACCAATGCCCCCAACCCAAATGCGAAACCTCGGGTTGAACCGAAACAACCGCCTGAAGATCACCCGACCCGCTTTCATGACCCGACCCACCCCCCTTTTCCGGGTAACTTATCCTATGCTTCTTCCCTATATCTATCTGGATCTTCTGGTACCCATTCAACCCACCCTCATCTTCTGCATGATCCGGGTTTGGGTTCGGGTTTGGATCCGGGTTTGGGTTTTGACCCGGGTGGTGGTGTTGCACTTGCTGTTTGTGAACATGTTGGGTTTGTTCAAAATCGGGTCGGGTCGGGTCGACCCGGACTTCTCGGATTTCTTTAGAAATGTTGGGAATTGAGGGTTTTTGGGGTAAAGTTTTGGTTTTTTTTGCAGGAATTGTTGTGTTTTGAGGTGAAATAGAGTGAAATTAAGAACATTAAGATGACGATTGCAGCTCCGACACAGATTCCGACAACAACCCATAATCTTAACCCGAAAATTGAGGTTTTTTTGGAGAGTTCATCGTTTAGGAAACCCGACATGATTGATTGACGTTGTTGAGGTGTGTTTAGATTGGGTTGATGATCTTTGTACGATGAATCCACATGACAAAGAGACAATTGTGAATGATAATGAAGATGAAAGACAAAAATGGAGGCTGGAGCAGTGGTAGTCTGGGAGTATTAATGGATAGAAAATTTTAGTGGAGTTTATTTTATTTTTTTATTATTATTAATTATTATTTTATTATTTTTGTTGGGGGGTGTTTTAACTTTTAAGAGCTGTATTGATTGAGACATGGTCAAAATTAGGGAACCCCACCCATGATGCTTTTCTAGAGGGAGTTAAGTTATATTAATGGTTGTTGGTGGTACTACAATTAGCATACACGGTATGGTGATGGTTTTTGTTTAGAGGTTGATCTGTCACGTAAGGCCACCTGGTATACTCTAACACCAATAGGTGTTAATCCTAGTTGGCATCCGTTAACACATGTTAAACCGCTCCTGAAGGGTGTTAAGTGGCATTAAAAGTTTCACATGTTAAGAAGTTAACTAGGAGAGAGAGTGAGGGAATCAAGCATTGCAAAATTTACACACACACAACAACAACATGCTATATATATATATATATGTGTATTTCAATTAATTTTAAGGGGTGTTAATGGGGTTAAACCATTTCCTTGGTGTGCGGTGAAGTGAAAAAAGGTCAAGTAGGTGATGTGGTGCCTATGTGTAGTTAAAGGGTGTGAAAGTATACCCCATAGCCTAAGCGTCACGTAGATCGGATGTGAGGATGTGGCAAAAAGAATGGAGGTAAGAAAATGGGAGATGATCCTAATATATATATAGGCTAAAGATAAAAAGAAAACCACTTTTATTGAGAAAACCCGGGAAACTCAAAGCTCCCGACTTTTTTTTTTTTTTTGAAAAAATTACCACACGTAATATATAGGGGTGTAAACGAGCCTAGCCGAACCCGAGCTCGACCAGGCTCGAGCTCGGCTCGTTAGGTTTTTATGAAGCTCGAGCTCAGCTCGGTTCGAGCCTACTTCTTTGAGCTCGAGCTCGGCTCACGAGTAAAACCCAAAGCTCGAGCTCGGCTCGAACTATTTTGAGAACAACCTTAAACGAGCTAAAAGCTCGGCTCGAGCTCACTTCAACATCGCTTAAACGAGCCAAAGCTCGGCTCATCAATGTTATCATCATTATTAATATATTATATATATATAAATTAAAATTTTGTATGGGCTCGTTTAGGCTCGTGCTCGGGCTCGTTAAGGCTCGGCTCGTTCGAGCTTTTAACCGAGCCGATCACGAGTAGCTCTCGAGCCTCTAGGCTTGTTTACACCCCTAGTAATATACATGTTTTTAAGAGTTTTGGGCAAAAAAATCGAAAAAGCGCCGAGTAGATATTTTTAAAAAAATAAACAAGTTTTGGTGTAACATATGTTACATTCGCTGAACATATGTTACACCAAAACTTGTTTATTTTTTTTTAAATATCTACTCGGCGCTTTTTCGATTTTTTTTGCCCAAAACTCTTAAAAACATGTATATTACGTGTGGTATTTTTTTCAAAAAAAAAAAGTCGGGAGCTTTGAGTTTCCCGGGTTTTCTCAATAAAAGTGGTTTTCTATATATCCTTACCCTATATATATATATATATATATATATATATATATATATAGTGGGGATCTTGCGAAAATTGTGTTTTTTTCTAGAAAGTGTAGGAAGAGATCTGGGCCATCAGATGAGTGTGTTTAATGGTTGAGATTATTTTGGTGACATTTTGGTAATATACGTACGTGTCTTTATAATATGCTAATTTAATTGATTGGGGGTAAATGTGTCATTTAAGTTGTTTTAAATAAGGAAATAACTACCAATCATAAAACCACCTCCAAAAATGTTGCAATTTTTCAATCTCTAATCCCTCACATTTGAAAACACCAAATCATAAAAAAAAAAAACGATAAATCAGATCTAGATGTTTTCATAGTAGTGTGTTTTAGCGATAAAACACAATGTGACGAACTAGTGACTGACTGCTAAAATACCACATCAAGAATGCCAACTAATAAAACATAACGTGAACCAGTAACTGATAAAACACAACATCAAGAATGCCAAAATCATATTAATCAGTTACTGATAAAACACATTGTGTTGAAACCAGTAACTGATAAAACATAACATCAAGAATGCCAAAATCACATCAACCAGTAACTGATAAAACACATTGTGATAAAACAGTAGATAAAATACAAAAGAATATGCCATTCATTAATCATAACTGGTATAATACATTGAGATGAAACTGGTAATTGATAAAACACAACATCACAAATGCCAGATAAAACACATTGTGATGAAACCAGTAACTGATAAAACACAACGTGAACTAGTAACTGATAAAACATATTATGATGAAACAGTAACTGAAACAAGTAACTGCTAAAACACATTGTGATGAACCGAGTAACTGATAAAACACAACGTGAATAAATTGTTAATGATTTGAACTTCGTAATTTAAAGTAACTGCCCTTTTGAAATCGTTAATGATTTGATATTGTCAAAGAGATATACGTTTCTATAAATATCTGGATGGTTAGTTTAGGATATATAATATTCTAAAATTAAATTAATAATCAAATTACCATCATGCCCTTTTGAATAAAAAACTAAAAGCCACATGTCACCTCCCTATTGTTTCCTAGACTTTTTAGGAAACTTAGGCTTTCTAGCCAACTCCCACTCTATATATATATAGATATATGTATAGGGGAAGGTTCAAATGAAAACCACTAGTTATTGTGAAAACTCGAAAACTAATTAAAAAAGCCAAAAAAACATAACAAAAAAAATTTTCCTTTTTTTGCATACCAATTTTCGCCACTTTTAGTATATAAAAAAATTCAAAAAAAAAATTGTAGTGCTCATGTGTGGTACACATACACATGTGTACTATTACACATGTGTAATAAAAAAATTATTTTTGAAAAAAAAATTATATAAAAAAACCTGCAATTTTTTATAAAAAATTGAAAAAAAAATTGTGTGTTTTTAGGCTTTTTTTAGTTAGTTTTCGAGTTTTCACAATAAAAGTGGTTTTTATTTGAACCATCCTCTATATATATATATATATATATATATATGGGGTTAGGTTAAAGTACAATATCCCTTATCGTACAATATGTACGTGCTCATCTCAGCGGTCCGATCTGCTGCGAATTCAAATTTGAACATGCGATTTATGCTGAAAAACCAACATGCGAACTTGCTTTATATACCAACATGCGATTTGACCATATCTTACATATTGTACGTTAAGAAGTATTGTATTTTACATTTTCACTGTAGAGTAAACTACAATTTTACCGCTGGGGTTAGAGCCAATTGGCACTGTTAGCCCCCCAGGAAATAATTGCAATTTACCCCCCCAACATATGATGTTATGTTGCAATATTACCCCCTACCGTCAAATAAGTTAACATATCTGTTAAATGGAATGTGAAATGACTATGTTACCCTTTCATATTACCCCCCTATGGTTTTTTATACTCTATAGTATTACCCCCTGGTGTAAAATGACTAAATTGTCATTTCTTATTACCCCCTATGGTTTGTTGTACTCTGCAATATTACCCCCCGGTGTTAAATCGTTCTTGCAAACCTTACCCCCTGCAGAAAAAAAACCTTTCCCGCCTAAACCACCATCAGCCGCCATCACCCACCTCCACCTCCATCGCCGCTACCCACCTCCACCTCATCTCCTCCACCACCCACCTCAACCACCATACTTTCGTACTGACTTATTTGAATATACATAGAATCTATATAACAACATTTAAGAAACAAAATATAAACACGTGCTTAAGTTTTTTTTTTTTTTACTTAAGGCATGTATATGGTAAGCAGGTATAAATGGACAACTAGTCACAAGTTTTTTTGTTAAACTGCCCTTCTCCACATCAATAATAATCATTACAAAGTATCAATAGCACCAATCATAGAGTTCTGAAAATTTTTTGCCTTTTTGCGCGTTAATAATCATTACATAATATTAGCAGCACAGGTTGCAGTCTGCTAGGGTAAACCGTATTTGAGCTCTGCAAATGCTTTTCTTGTAGACGAATGAGTGTTAATTTTTTGACATAAATCCAGAGAATTAAAGGCTGAAAATAGTCACCCCGCTGGTCATTGGAATGATAATAGCTATTTACCTCCAACAAAGAGTCCACTAGTCCTCAATAAAGATTTCAGAGAGACCCAAAAGGTTAATGAAGCAGTTACGATGGTTCCTAGCGGTCACACAATGACAAATAATGGGGCATGTTCTCTTCGGCATCCACATCATCATTTTCTCCTTCAAGGTACTTTAGGTTTCCGACACAAATCAATGGATCGACTATAAGATTTTATATAATTTACCTATATCCAAAATAATAAATTCTTCACTCACACACACACACACACTATAGGTATCAACCAGCACGAGAATATGATCTGCAGTTCAATGTGTCTGGACATGGGCTTGTGTCAACTTCTGAGGTACTGAATGCTGACATCCCCTTAACTCTGTGTGAATTGGTGGTTGAGGTGGGTGGTGGAGGAGATGAGGTGGAGGTGGGTAGCGGCGATGGAGGTGGAGGTGGGTGGTGGCGGCTAATGGTGGTGGAGGTGGGTGATGGCGGCTGATGGTGGTTTAGGTGGGAAATGGTTTTTTTCTGCAGGGGATAAGGTTTGCAAGAACTATTTAACACCGGGGGGGGGGGGGGGTAATATTGCAGAATACAACAAACCATATTGGGTAATAAGAAAGGACAATTTAGTCATTTTACACCAGGGGGTAATATTACAGAGTAGAACAAACCATAGGGGGTAATACGAAAGGGTAAAATAGTCATTTCATATTCCATTTAACAGATCTGTTAACTTATTTGACGGCAGGGGGTAATATTGCAACATAACATCATATGTTAGGGGCGGGGGGTAAATCGCAATTATTTCCTGAGAGGGGCTAACAGTGCCAATTGGCTCTAACCCTATGGGGTAAAATTGCAGCTTACTCTTCACTATATATATGGGATGGATCATTAGAAAACTAATTTAAATGAGAAAACCGAAAAACAAACTAAAAAAGCCTAAAAAACATACCAAATTTTTTTTTACAGTTTTTATAAAAAAATCGCTATTTTCATGTATAGAAAAAAAATTTCAAAATTTTTTTTCTTGTATTGCACATTTGCAGTACAACAAATATTTTTTGAAATTTTTTTTATATATAAAAAATAGCGATTTTTTTTATAAAAAATTGTAAAAAAAAATTTGTATATTTTTTAGCTTTTTTAGGCTTTTTTTAGTTAGTTTTGTAGTTTTCTCATGTAGATTTAGTTTTCTCCTTATCCCCTCCCTATATATATATATATATATATAGGGGAATGATCCATTAAAAAATAGATTTTGCCTAAGTAGTCTAAGAAGGATTTTGATGATGATATGTGTCACTCCTTATAAGTAGGAATCAATGGCATTTTGGTACTAAAACATTTTAGTCCTTATAAATAGGAGTGTAAAAATGGCATGTGGCACCTTTTTGTGTTCTAAAAAAACCTCAAAAAAATCCGTACAAAAAATCTAGCACAAAAAATCCAGTAAAAAAAATATAGCACAAAATTCCAGTACAAAAAATATAATACAAAAAATCTAATACAAAAATAAAATTGAGGAAAAAAATTTAAAGATAAAATATAGCTATCTATACCATTAATCATGAAAACAAACAATTATGAGGGTTAAGATGAAAAACATTTTGGTGCAATCAGAGCATCTCATCCTATGCACTCATTGGCCAATCTTAACTTCCTGCTCAGGTTCTGTTCATATAAATTATGACTGTGATTTCTACAGCCCAACCTGATCTGTTGTTAAGTAAAACATAGTAGTTAACTGACTCCAGGCTCATTTTCATCGGTCACAAAATTCCTTTTTCATAATAAATCAATTTGATTTCCTACATACCAATAGATATAATCAACTAAGTTAAGGAAAATTACAGAAGCAGTTAGCCCACATGACACATGTGCACATAGGGGTGATGTTCTTCACCTTACAGATAAGTGCAAACTAACTGAAGACAAGGTTTCAAAAAGAAAATTTAGCATAAAAATATAGAACAAAAATCTAGCACAAAAAGTTATACAACATAAAAATACAACAAATTTTTGTGGGTTTTTTTAGTCATATTTTATATAGCAATATGGTACTCAAATTAAAGATAAAAAAACGTTCGATTTTATGTAAAAATAATGTCGTATAAAAAAGTTATGAACGTTTAAAAATGAGGGTGAAATATGCATGTGCCTTGCATGTGAAGAGGGAAAGTCAATAAATAGGATTTTCCTAAAATACCCTTACACTCTTCTTTTTTTTTTTTTCCATATTTCATCTTAACCATTGATTTGAAAAATAAATGGTTAAGATTTCTTTCTTATCCTATTTAGGCAAAATGAACTTTTTATTTTATCTTACCCCTAAATATATATATATATAAGTTGTATGTATATGTGTGTTTTGTCTTGTAGTGGATCGTCCTCAACGTCTACAAGTCGACGAGGAGGACCAGCGACGAGGGGGGCAAAATGGCTGGAGGATCGGCGACGAAGGGGGACGCCGGGGGGGGGGGGGGGGGGGCGATCCTCCATACCGTGGATGTGTGTTGCTTAGGGTAAAAAAGAATGTGTTTCTAAAAATAGATGGTCAAAGTTTTGTTATTTTTATTTTTTTTCATTTTGTTGTTTTATCTTTTCACTAAACTAGTTAAATTTTCGCCCGCGTGTTGCGGCGGGGACCCAATGACTGCAAAACGCGTGTCAGTAACGGCAAGCAGATACCGAATATCAAAACATAAATAAAAATGTCGTGAAAAGGATAGTCAATCCGTCCTAAAAAGCGATTTTAAATAACCTAATATATAATAATAGGACCCACATGTCCTACACGTTGGAAATTCGGTTGTTTTCAGTTCAGATATTACGGTGCTAACACGTTAAAATATGGATGAGCTCGGTACATGTAACGGCATCGAAAGTGCAGATCCGGAAAATCATCGAAATTAGGTACCGGCACCGAAAATGCTCGGTAGAATACGGTATGGTATTTGAAGGTAAAAATCAATAAATATAGGTATGGTGCTAGACCGGTGTCGAACCGAAAGTAACGATTCTGAAAACGCCAAAAGGTGGGTATCAAATTGGTACCGAAAATGATTTGGTATAGTAAATTTGGTACCGATACGATACCGGTTTGATTACAGGATTTGATACGATTTGCTCATCAATAATCTAAATACCCAAGTTAATTTTACATGCTACAATTCATTCATTACGTAAAAAGACAAAAAATAAAGCAAAATAAGTTGTTGTGTATATAAAACCCCATTCAAACGAAATACAGTTTACTTACTCTGTGTATGAAAAGTAATCTAAAATGTGCAATTACTTGCATTGGTACGTTGCTATAGGATTTGATAAGCTCGGTACCAACCGGTACCGAAAATACCGTTACCGAAATCCCAAAAAATGGGTACCGGTACCGAATATACCTGGTACAGTACGGCTTGATATGGACGGTACTGGTACGACACCGGTATTTGAGGGTAAAACCCGATGAATACCGGTGTCGAACGGATACCGAAAATACACCCAGTTTGGTAAATTTGATACCGGTACCGGTACCCGATACTATTAATTCATTTATTTTTGTATTAGTAGTCATTGAACACTCTTTTGAATATTTAAATTTATTATTACTGTTCAATTCGTTTTCTTTTTAATATATAGGTCAATATGCATCTTTAAAAGTTTTGAGTTAAAAGATTTTTTTCAGAAAATGTGTATGGGTGTTTTTGTTTATGATATCAATATTTTAAAGAAATGTGTAAAGTTGTTTAAGATAACGATCTCTGAACGTGTAAGTTTGTCATTTACCATTTTGAACCACACATTAGCTAGGCATATGTATTAAACCAGGAAGAAACCTAAAAATAGACGACAAATTGAAATTTTATAAAAAAAAAAATTGTGGACATTATTATCGGTGGCGTGAATCTAAAAAACCTTAAATGGATCAAAAAGTAAAATCCTAAAAACACTAATTTATTTCAAACACATATATAAAAACCAAGATTTGGAGTTTTGGGTTGGTTTTTACTATTTATATGAAAATATACAAGCAAAATATTGCATGTAAATGAAATACGGAAACGTTAAAAACTATTTAGATTGCACACATAAAAAAAGTAAAATTAGGTCCCAAATCACATCAACCTATAGCCCCATCGCCTCAAGCACCACTCGTGTGATTCCTTCCTCCATAATGGGTTGTTTCACTTGAAGTTGCCTCTATGTTCATAAGCGTGCATATGTAGTGTTACATAAATGGAGTGTGTGTTATCTAGTGGTGCATCATGTGTGTGGGGGTATAAGGTATTTAGTAGTTTTTGTATGTGTTTGTTTGGTGTAACAAATTCATGGTTGTGTGGACTACCATTATTAAATAAGGTAGGTCTAGTCGGTGTTGAGGCAAATTAGATATTACAATTTGAAATTAATGATTCTTTGATTTTTTTTTTTTTTTTTTTTTGAAAAGTAAACTTCATTCACAAACAAGCCGGCCCAAATCGAGCCGACCAAACAAAAGCTACAAGAAAGTTACATATTTACAAAGGACACCCACTCCTCCCATGAAATACCTTTATACTTAGATCTATTTGAAAACCATAAAAATCCTAGAGACTTTATTTCGCTTATAATACCATCAATTTTAACCGGAGTATTGGAAAAAATCAACTTATTCCTAGCTCGCCAAATGCTCCAACAGGTAATGATAATTAAACCTTGAACCGCCTCCTTCTTCTTAACTGAAGCTGAAAGATCCTTATGTAAACAAAGAAGATCCTTTAAAGAAAACGCGTAGATACCAGGGATCCTGCACCACCCGCTAACCATATTCCAAACAATAGAAGAGACATAGCAAGCCGTATATAAGTGCTCCGCGGACTCATCAGCAGAAGAACACAACGGACAAATCGGCTCTCCTTGCAAAATATTTCTCTTCCTTAAAGCGACCCTAGACGGGATTTTTTCCATTTCCGCTCTCCACGCATGAATATTACATTTATCAGGGACCCAATCGCACCAATCCATAACAAAACTATGTCTCACAAACCTGTCCAAATAACAAAGACCCTTGACGGACTTAACCGAAAAAATACCTTCGTTGTGCGGAGACCATCGCCACTTGTCTTGTCTGACAACTATCTGAACCGAGCCGAGAATACCGAGCAGCTGCTGCAGATCCGAGAGAAGCACTGGATCAGACAAGGCCGCTTTCCAATGCCAACGAAACTCCGGACCCAAACCAAAATTTTTAACTCTATCGGCTACAAAACATTTTTTCACAGCCTCCAATCGAAAAAGACCTGGGAATTTCAACTTGAGCGGTTCACTGATGATCCAAGGATCGAGCCAAAAATGAATACTTTCCCCGTTACCGACCACTCCCTGAATATAATTTCTAACAGCAGAGCCTCCAACTTTATTGAAAATCAACACTTTAACAATGTTATTCCATACCCCTTTCAGCGATTTCTTTAACGGAAAACCATCCCAACTAACCCGATTAAGATGAAAAGCATCAATAATTTTTCTCCAGTAACAATTGGCTTCAGATTTATATCTCCATCCCCATTTAGAAATGAGCGATATATTCACCTCCGATAATCTATTAAGCCCCAAACCCCCGTCCTTTTTATGCATTGTCACCCGGTCCCAAGCAACCCAATGAGTTTTCCTTTCTTCTATAGAACCACCCCATAAAAATTTTTTGATCATGGATTCCAAGTCAGCAATAACCTTCTTCGGAGCTTTATACAAAGAAAAATAATAACACGGAAGGCTCTCTAAGACTGCTTTTATAATAACAACTCTTCCGCCAATAGAAAGCAAGTTCGATTTCCATTTAGCCAACCGCTTCCGAAATATATCATACACCGGCTGCCAATTCCTGATTCGATTCATATTTGCCCCTACATTAAGACCGAGGTATTTAAACGGAAGAGCATCCGGTTTGCATCCCACTTCGCTAGCCAACTCGTTGGTTTCCTCTATCCCTACACCTATACCATAAAGGTTGGATTTTTCAATGTTGATCTTGAGCCCCGAACATAAAAAGAAGCACCGAAGCACTCTCACAATGCTCACCATTTCAGCCTTGGACCACTCACCCACCACAATAGAGTCGTCCGCGTACAATAGATAAGTAATAACCGGGCCATTATTAGGAGTAGCAATGCCTTTAATCAAGTCGGCGTTCCTCGCTCTATTTATCATACACGAAAGAGCCTCCATGACAACTAAAAACAAAAACGGAGAGAGCGGGTCACCCTGTCTCATACCTTTCTCACATCTGAATAGGAAAGTAGGGGCACCGTTAACAAGCACAGAAGACGAGGCCGACTTCAGAATTCCAAGCACCCATTTACACCACAAATCAGGAAACCCCATTTGAGAGAGAATACTAATAACAAAATTCCAATTAACGTTATCGTAGGCTTTTTCAAAATCGATCTTCAGAAAAAACGCTTTCAATTTACTCTTTTTGATCCACGAAATTAGCTCATTGATAATAATGTCACACCCCTTTCTGCGGCGGAAGCACGAGGTGTGATCATGAAAGGTTCTCATTGCATACGAAGAGTAAACATGCTACATGCTCGTAAAATAACATTCAAATACCATAATTTGAAAACATACGTTAGCGTTTACATCGCTAAGTCGCATAAAACATTGTCTTAAAAGTTTACAACTTTATTTAAAGTTAAACACAAGCGACATCCACGAGCATAAGCAAGACCACGCGCACATCCATCCTAGATACCTGAAATACATGTGAGTTTTTGGAAAAACGTCAACATAATGTTGGTGTGAATTCATGCAGCTTTGTATTTCATGTTTGTATACTTTGTATGAAAACATAGTTTGTGAGTAAATCAAGTTTTCATATGTAAATCCAGTTTCATGTGTACACCACGTACATCTGTATAATTCAATTTCTTCTTGAGTACCCCACGTACTCAAGTTTAATTCTCATTCTCTTGAGTACCCCACGTACTTCAAGTTATTTATCAATTCTCTTGAGTACCCCACGTACTTCAAGTTATTTATCAATTTTTAGTATGGTATGAATTTTATGTAAATACAGTATTTCTGTACTTATCAGATTGTTAATGGGTTGCAAAGCCATTAACCTGTGACACGTCATAGGAAGTCACCAAACCTAAGGCATTTAATTGGTATATTCTGAGACACAAAAGCACCACTCGATTCTCGCCCCGACCGAGTGTGAGGCTGCCAGGCACCTGTTAGATCTAACCTTTTGTTCTGCGGTCTGAATGTATACGTTGATTAATGGTGCTTCTGTACCCTATTCGTGACACTATTTCTCATAACGCATCCTACTTGGTTCTCGTCCTCACCAAGCGCGTTTCTTGTTATCATTTCTCATAGCGCCTTATACTTGGTTCTCGTTTCACCAAATGCGCTTCTCATATTCATATATTTCGTCACACTTGGTTCTCGTTCTCACCAAGTGTACTTCTTGTATTTATATCATACCATTTATAAATATTGTACTTTTGTACATGTATTTCACCCCCGAAGTTATAAAAACTGAAAACAGTTAAAGAGAAAAGGGGGAGCATGAACTCACAACTTTGCGTTCCTAGCGTCGTAAACTCCACCGGATTTGCTTAATTAACGTCGTAACCTATACGCGTTTTCTTAACGTTAGTCACTAGACTTGCGTCGCACAAGTTCAGTCACTCTCTTGTATATTTTCTTGTGTTAAAAATATTCTTATATTTTTAACTACGTATCTTACTTATATTATTTTCTCCAAAAATAAATATAAGTCTTTTGTGTTTTGCACTTTGCACCCGAATTATGTATCTTGTATGTTGTATGTGTATTTTTTATATTTCTACTCCTCATGAGTATGTAGTGTATTTTTAAGTCTTAATACACTAGCACGTATAACACATACTATATACACTTAGCACAAAATTTGGTGATAAAATAATATATATTTTTCTCTCAAAAATATATACTTATTATCCATTTTTATTCTTCAAGAAATCACCATTTCTTATCATCAAAAGTTAGGGAAACCTTGTTAATGTTTTGAGGTATATTTTTAGGGGATAAGTTTCTCAAAACTCATATTTCTCTAAGTGTCAAAATTTATAAAAATTTTGACAGAGTTTCCCCTAAAAATGGAGGTTTCCCACGTTTTCAAAACGTGTGTTTATTTTCTTTTAAATCATTATCAATCATCAACAACAATTACCAACAATCATCATCAACAATAATCACTAATTTCCCCACTTCATGAACTTGGGTATTTACCAAGATTGTGTAGTATCTTACTAGCACATTTAGTAAGTCTTGTTATCTTTAAAAATAGTTTAATTTCTTAAAAACTTTATTTTTAAAGAGTATGAAGTTTTACAACTTCTAGTCGGTTTTTACGAAAATTATTTCTTTGTTAAAACCCTTGTTACACAAGTATCCATACACTTGTTTGTTCACAAAAACCACTTTTGTTTGTGTAAGACCCGGTTTAGAACATGTGATTTCTTTAAAGTGTGGTTCTTCAAAAATACCACTTGCAGATACGTAGATCCGCTAGTTTTAAACACCAATGTACAGGTTAAACTACTTTTACACAAGTAAAATATTTTACACAAGTTCATGTCTTTAGTGTGGTAGAGTTTCTCCCTTTAACCCTTGTAGTAACCAAAAACGAGCTTATGTTAAGATCAACGATCTTACCAAACCGGGTTAAACGATGATCCGAGCTACCACATCGTAGATCGGGTCTAGATAACCATATATTTCAAATACTACAACTTTTACACATCACATATACTATTAACCACCATTTTTAGAGTTTTTACTAGACTTTAGTGCTTCAAAACGTATGTTATCGATATTTAACCGACAATATTCCTTTTAACCACCTTAGATAAGCTTAAAAACAAGTTTTAAGTGTTATACCTCTAGCTCAAGGCTAGGGAAGATCTTTGATGAAAAATGGGTGGATAAAAGCTAACGGTAGAGGTCCTTCGTGTTCCGCTTGCTCCGAGGCTCCTAATACGCGATCCTTGAAGTGTGAATGATGTTGGAATGTAGTGATCAAGAGCCGAAGGTGGGTGTATGGGGCTGGGGTGGTTCGGCCGAGAGCTAGGTGGGAGGGAGAGAGTATGTGAAAGTTGGTGTTTATTGATGAAGATTATCTCATGTAATCTCTAGTATTTATAAGCAAATTAGAGTGTTATTACCCAATGGTCCATGTGTCTCATTGATATTAGACAATAATCCCTAAACAAATCAACCAAGTACTTGTGTGTTCCCCTAGTTATGGGGCCGGTTAGGGCATGGGGGGGGGGGGGGGTTGGTTCGATTTAAACTAGTTAGTTAGGGGGTTTAGTTTGGTTAATTAGGTTAACTAAGTATTTAACTTAGTTAGTTGCATGTTATGTGTTATGACGGGTGTTAGGGTAATCAGGGACCCTAACTGGCTCAGAAAAATATAAATAGTGAAAATACTAATATTTTCATGTTCCGGGTAAAGTCCGGTTGTTCGGTTACATACCGATTCGTTAAAGTGCTAAATTACACCTTTTAGTGTCGTTTAAGTACCTTCCTTGTACTCTTTCAATTCCCAACACTTAGGGAAATATTCTGGATAATAAAACGACATTTCTGCATAATATTTATGTGTCTAAATGCTGAATTATTGCTGATTTGTATAAATTCTGCACTTAAAGTGCGTTTCGGGTGCTTTTTAGTGCATATTTTTGCTTTCGCAATGTCCATAAATTAAACCCTTACACATACTCTAGGGTTTTAATGCATTCTTGTTGTCGGACCTACACCTAGGCCTCAATTCTTATGTCTGACTGCTTTCTGCAGTTTTGTTGACACAGTGTGTCCTACCGGTGAGTTTACTATTATTCTGACGCAACGCTCTCGTTTATGCATAAAGCAATATTTTGTAGTATACAACATGCATGAATTCACTTGTTTAATCATGTGTTCAGACATTGCTGACACTTAAACTCATAATTGCAGTCATTAAGCAATAATTACAGTGTACGGAAATTACCGGTTTGTGCCAGTTGTCACAGTCTCCCCCCGTTAAAAGAATTTCGTCCCGAAATTCAGACTGAACTAACTCTCGCTGGAGTCTTCTTGAATAGGTGGGGATACTTTTTCTTGAACTGGTCTTCACGTTCCCATGTGTACTCGGGTCCGTGCTTAGAGCTCCAACGTACTTTGACAAGTTTCACACTGCTCCTCCTGGTCTTGTTGACTTTCCAGTCAGTAACCTCAACGGGTTGTTCTGTAAATCGGAGGGCTTCATCAATATGCACTTCATCCAACGGGATTGTCACGTTTTCTTGCGTTGGACTCTTCTTCAGGTTGGATACATGAAACGTATCATGTACTCCATTAAGTTCTGCCGGTAACTCCAACTTGTATGCCACGGTACCAATTCTTCTCAATATTCTGAATGGTCCGATGTATCGTGGATTCAACTTTCCACGCTTTCCAAATCTGACTACGCCCTTCCATGGTGAGACTTTTAACAACACTTTGTCTCCCACCTCGAAATCTACCGATTTTCTATTTGGATCCGCGTAGCTCTTTTGTCGCTCTCGAGCCGCCCTAATGCGCTATCGGATCTGCGCAATCTTGTCGGTTGTCTCTTGTACAAGTTCAGGACCAACCATACGTTTATCTCCGGCATCTGCCCAACATAAGGGCGATCGACATTTGCGGCCATACAGAGCTTCGAACGGCGCGGCTTTTATGCTCGTATGATAACTGTTATTGTAGGAAAACTCAACTAAAGGTAGATGAGTATCCCAGCTGCCGCCTAGATCCATGACACATGCGCGAAGCATATCTTCTAACGTTTGTATAGTCCGTTCGCTCTGGCCGTCTGTTTGTGGATGGAATGCCGTGCTTAGATCTAACTGAGATCCAAAGGCTTCCTGAAATGATTGCCAGATTCTTGAGACAAAGCGTCCATCTCTGTCTGAAATGATTGAGATTGGCAACTCCATGTCGTGCCACAATTTCTCTTAAGTATATCTCTGCCAGCTTTCCAGTGCTATCCTTCTCTCGGATTGGTAGGAAATGCGCAGACTTCGTTAATCGATCAACTATTACCCATATCATATCGTGCCCTCTCGGGGTCCTGGGTAATTTCGTTATGAAGTCCATCGAGATTTGTTCCCACTTCCATACGGGAATCTCTGGTTGTTGTAGTAGGCCGGACGGTTTCTGATATTCGGCCTTAACCTTCGCACAGGTTAGGCATTTTCCAACATAGACAGCAACGTCGCTTTTGAGTCTCGGCCACCAATAGTACTCTTTCAAGTCTTGGTACATCTTGTCCGATCCTGGATGGATCGAATATCTCGATTTGTGGGCTTCATTAAGGATGACTTCTCGTATGCCACCATAGAGTGGAACCCAAATACGCTTCTTAAAGTATAAGGCTCCCTCTTCGTTTGGCACCATGTATTTCAGCATACCCCGTAGGTATTCAGCTTTACGGTTTTCTTCTTTAAGAGCTTCTTGTTGTGCATCTCGAATGCGTGCTGTGAGGTTCGTTCGAATCGTCATTTCCAGTGCTCGAACCCTTAGGGTCTTAACCCTTTCCTTTCGGCTCAACGCGTCTGCTACAACGTTTGCCTTTCCAGGATGGTACTTAATCTCACAGTCATAATCATTCAGCAGCTCGACCCAACGTCGCTGGCGCATATTTAATTCCTTCTGATCAAATATGTGTTGTAAGCTTTTGTGATCTGTGAAGATTGTACATCGAGTACCATATAAATAATGTCGCCAAATCTTCAAGGCGAATACCACTGCACCCAGCTCCAGGTCGTGAGTGGTATAATTTCTCTCGTGAACCTTCAGTTGTCTTGAAGCATAAGCGATGACTTTTTGGCGTTGCATGAGCACGCAACCCAAGCCTTGTCGTGAGGCGTCGCAGTATACCATGAAGTCTTCAGTGCCTTCGGGTAACGATAGTATCGGTGCATCGCAGAGCTTGTTCTTAAGTAGCTGAAAGGCTTCTTCTTGTTTGTGACCCCAGTCGTATTTCTTGTCTTTCTGTGTAAGGGTCGTTAGCGGTTGGGCTATCTTCGAGAAATTCTCAATGAATCGCCGATAGTAGCCCGCTAAGCCCAAAAATTGACGGACTTCAGTTGGGGTCTTGGGAGCTTCCCAATTCTTTATTGCTTCAATCTTGGACGGGTCTACATGAATGCCCTTTTCATTCACCACGTGACCAAGAAATTGTACTTCGCGAATCCAGAATTCGCATTTCGAGAACTTTGCATAAAGTTTCTCTTTCTTCAGTAGCTCCAAGATGGTTCTGAGATGTTGCTCATGTTCTTCTTTCGTTCGCGAGTAAATCAGGATATCATCGATAAATACAATCACGAATTTATCGAGATATGGTTTGCATACGCGGTTCATTAGATCCATAAAGACCGCTGGCGCGTTTGTCAATCCAAACGGCATCACTAAAAATTCGTAGTGCCCATATCGCGTTCTGAATGCAGTCTTTGGCACGCTTTCTTCTTGGATTCTCAGCTGATGGTATCCAGATCGAAGGTCGATCTTGGAATAGTAGCTTGATCCTTGCAGTTGATCAAATAAGTCATCAATCCTCGGTAATGGATACCGATTCTTGATAGCGAGCTTGTTTAGTTCCCTGTAATCGATACACATCCGCAGTGTTCCATCCTTCTTCTTCACGAACAATACTGGAGCTCCCCAAGGTGAGAAGCTTGGCCTTATGAATCCTTTATCCAACAACTCCTGGAGTTGTGTAGATAATTCTTGCATTTCGGATGGAGCAAGTCGATAGGGTGCCTTGGCTACAGGAGCAGCTCCTGGAACCAAGTCTATACGGAATTCGACTTGTCGTTGCGGAGGTAATCCTGGCAGATCTTCGGGAAAAACATCAGGAAATTCATTCACCACAGGAATGTCTTCGAGTTTTGGCTCCACAGCCTTCTTGTCTATAACGTGTGCTAGGAAAGCGACACATCCTTTCCTCAAGCACTTCTGTGCCTTCATACAGCTGATGATTCGAAGAGGCGCGTCTCGTTTTTCCCCATGTACAATTAGAGTTTCACCATTCGCTAAAGGGATGCGAATGATTTTCTCATGACAAATAACTTCAGCTTTGTTCTTGGACAACCAGTCCATTCCGACTACTACATCGAAGCTACCCAATTGAATAGGTAAGAGATCGATGCTAAAATTCCGTTCTCCAAGTTCTAGTGTGCAGCCTCTGACAACTTCGCCCGATTCAACAAGTTTACCATTGGCTAGTTCTATGGAATAAGGAATTTCTAATCTACTAGATTTTATTCCGAGTATGCGTTTAAATTCCACAGACATGAAGCTATAATCGGCGCCGGTGTCGAATAATATGGATGCAAAGTGATTGTTAATGAGAAACGTACCGGTGACCACGTTAGGGTCCTCGCGTGCGTCTCTTGCTCCAATCACAAATGCTCGAGCTGGAGCGTTGTTTCTCTCTGGGCAGTTTTTCATGAAATGATCATTGCTTCCACACTTGAAGCATCCTTGCCCTTTCCCGTTGCCATTCTTGTTACCAGCACCGTTCCCATTTCGGTTCTTTCCTTTTCCCCAATAGTCTTCAGTTTGATGACCCAAATTACCACATTTATCGCACCTTGGAATGCGACAAGCTCCATCATGATGATACTTACATTTTTGGCATCTAGGCATGGAGCCTTGGTATGCTTTGGTTGCATGGGTTTTCGTCTCCTAAGACGGGTTAGTGTCACGCTTCTTGCTGTAACCCTTGTTGTTACGAGTTGCTTGGTTCAAACTTGTATGCTTTCTCTTTTTGTCACCGGACGACTCAGCATGCGTCTCAGTCTTCTCAGTGGGGTTCAATGATAGCTTCTTCATACGAACACAATCTTCAGTCAGACTGACAGCCAGAGTTACAGCCTCGGTGATTGTTTGTGGTTTGGCCGACGTCACCATGCCACGAAACTCTGAGGCCAGTCCCCAAATGTAGCGTTCAACACGCTTGAATTCGGGAGTCACCATGTAGGGAAGTACTCTAGACAGATCGTGGAACCTTCGAGTGTATCCATTTATGTCGGCACCTTCCATGGTCAGGTGCCAGAACTCCGTCTCCAGCCTTTGGAGTTCAGCACGAGAGCAGTACTTCTCTCTCATCCTTTCCTTCAGTTCCTCCCAAGTTAGGCCATAAGCGGCGTCATCACCCAAAGTTTGGGCTTGCAGGTTCCACCAAGTCAGAGCTTCATCGACGAATAACCCAGTAGCAAAAGTGACTTGTTGATCCGCGGTACACTTGCTCATGCGGAAAGTAGCTTCAGTCTTCTCCGTCCAGCGCACAAATGCTACTGCACCTCCTGTGCCGTCATAGTTCATCGGCTTGCAGTCGAGGAACTGCTTGAAAGTGCAGCCTGGAATTGATCCAACCAATTCATATATGAGCAATCGAAGAAATAATGAAACAAAGACCGTTCATAAATTTCCTCATGCTTAGTACAGTGTCTCAAGGTTACCTTGAGCTGCATTGCCTCCAGACGAATCTCCATTCCCATTACGCCTAGCGTTGCTTGGTCCTCCACTGTCTTGAGTTCGGTTCGCCTCGTACTGGGCGATAGCAGCGGAGATCCTTTCCTCCAGTAGAGCGTTCAGCTCTTCAGCAGTTCTTGGCAGTGGGGGAGGCGGAGGTTGATCGTCATTGCGAGCATTCACAGCTTTCCTGGGTGCCATGTTCTGATAGAACATAACACAGCAGGGTTAGGCATTTGTTTGATATCGTCATACTAGGCCGTAGTAGTATATATATACACAGGCATATACCACATAAGTGACGTCCAACAATTATTACTCTAGCAGAGTATTTAGTAGGCTTGCACTGAGGGAATCTATACGTGACAAGACTTGCTGTGATTTCTGTGCACTGAATTCCATAATTATGTATGCATCCATAATTACGTAACTCCTTGCACAGTCCGCACAGTTCGTTTCATCCTCGTATTTCTACCTTCAGGTAGGCCATTGCTTTCAGGTAAAGTCACGTATACTTGTGACATTCTACCTCTAGTATATGCTAATTATCACACATAATTGCAAGTAATTTCTAGTCAATGACAAGTGCTACTCTAGTGCACTCTAAGTCTCGTAGTGTCTTTTCTAGACTCATGTAGACAATTTCAGGTAGTGGATGTCGCGGGACGTTTTATGCAATGAAAACTCTTTGAAAATTGTTTTCGTGAATGGATCCTAGAGATTGTAGACTAGACTCGAGAAGGAATCCTGGTTCACTACAATCGCAGCTCTGATACCAATCTGTCACACCCCTTTCTGCGGCGGAAGCACGAGGTGTGATCATGAAAGGTTCTCATTGCATATGAAGAGTAAACATGCTACATGCTCGTAAAATAACATTCAAATACCATAATTTGAAAACATACGTTAGCGTTTACATCGCTAAGTCGCATAAAACATTGTCTTAAAAGTTTACAACTTTATTTAAAGTTAAACACAAGCGACATCCACGAGCATAAGCAAGACCACGCGCACATCCATCCTAGATACCTGAAATACATGTGAGTTTTTGGAAAAACGTCAACATAATGTTGGTGTGAATTCATGCAGCTTTGTATTTCATGTTTGTATACTTTGTATGAAAACATAGTTTGTGAGTAAATCAAGTTTTCATATGTAAATCCAGTTTCATGTGTACACCACGTACATCTGTATAATTCAATTTCTTCTTGAGTACCCCACGTACTCAAGTTTAATTCTCATTCTCTTGAGTACCCCACGTACTTCAAGTTATTTATCAATTCTCTTGAGTACCCCACGTACTTCAAGTTATTTATCAATTTTTAGTATGGTATGAATTTTATGTAAATACAGTATTTCTGTACTTATCAGATTGTTAATGGGTTGCAAAGCCATTAACCTGTGACACGTCATAGGAAGTCACCAAACCTAAGGCATTTAATTGGTATATTCTGAGACACAAAAGCACCACTCGATTCTCGCCCCGACCGAGTGTGAGGCTGCCAGGCACCTGTTAGATCTAACCTTTTGTTCTGCGGTCTGAATGTATACGTTGATTAATGGTGCTTCTGTACCCTATTCGTGACACTATTTCTCATAACGCATCCTACTTGGTTCTCGTCCTCACCAAGCGCGTTTCTTGTTATCATTTCTCATAGCGCCTTATACTTGGTTCTCGTTTCACCAAATGCGCTTCTCATATTCATATATTTCGTCACACTTGGTTCTCGTTCTCACCAAGTGTACTTCTTGTATTTATATCATACCATTTATAAATATTGTACTTTTGTACATGTATTTCACCCCCGAAGTTATAAAAACTGAAAACAGTTAAAGAGAAAAGGGGGAGCATGAACTCACAACTTTGCGTTCCTAGCGTCGTAAACTCCACCGGATTTGCTTAATTAACGTCGTAACCTATACGCGTTTTCTTAACGTTAGTCACTAGACTTGCGTCGCACAAGTTCAGTCACTCTCTTGTATATTTTCTTGTGTTAAAAATATTCTTATATTTTTAACTACGTATCTTACTTATATTATTTTCTCCAAAAATAAATATAAGTCTTTTGTGTTTTGCACTTTGCACCCGAATTATGTATCTTGTATGTTGTATGTGTATTTTTTATATTTCTACTCCTCATGAGTATGTAGTGTATTTTTAAGTCTTAATACACTAGCACGTATAACACATACTATATACACTTAGCACAAAATTTGGTGATAAAATAATATATATTTTTCTCTCAAAAATATATACTTATTATCCATTTTTATTCTTCAAGAAATCACCATTTCTTATCATCAAAAGTTAGGGAAACCTTGTTAATGTTTTGAGGTATATTTTTAGGGGATAAGTTTCTCAAAACTCATATTTCTCTAAGTGTCAAAATTTATAAAAATTTTGACAGAGTTTCCCCTAAAAATGGAGGTTTCCCACGTTTTCAAAACGTGTGTTTATTTTCTTTTAAATCATTATCAATCATCAACAACAATTACCAACAATCATCATCAACAATAATCACTAATTTCCCCACTTCATGAACTTGGGTATTTACCAAGATTGTGTAGTATCTTACTAGCACATTTAGTAAGTCTTGTTATCTTTAAAAATAAGTTTAATTTCTTAAAAACTTTATTTTTAAAGAGTATGAAGTTTTACAACTTCTAGTCGGTTTTTACGAAAATTATTTCTTTGTTAAAACCCTTGTTACACAAGTATCCATACACTTGTTTGTTCACAAAAACCACTTTTGTTTGTGTAAGACCCGGTTTAGAACATGTGATTTCTTTAAAGTGTGGTTCTTCAAAAATACCACTTGCAGATACGTAGATCCGCTAGTTTTAAACACCAATGTACAGGTTAAACTACTTTTACACAAGTAAAATATTTTACACAAGTTCATGTCTTTAGTGTGGTAGAGTTTCGCCCTTTAACCCTTGTAGTAACCAAAAACGAGCTTATGTTAAGATCAACGATCTTACCAAACCGGGTTAAACGATGATCCGAGCTACCACATCGTAGATCGGGTCTAGATAACCATATATTTCAAATACTACAACTTTTACACATCACATATACTATTAACCACCATTTTTAGAGTTTTTACTAGACTTTAGTGCTTCAAAACGTATGTTATCGATATTTAACCGACAATATTCCTTTTAACCACCTTAGATAAGCTTAAAAACAAGTTTTAAGTGTTATACCTCTAGCTCAAGGCTAGGGAAGATCTTTGATGAAAAATGGGTGGATAAAAGCTAACGGTAGAGGTCCTTCGTGTTCCGCTTGCTCCGAGGCTCCTAATACGCGATCCTTGAAGTGTGAATGATGTTGGAATGTAGTGATCAAGAGCCGAAGGTGGGTGTATGGGGCTGGGGTGGTTCGGCCGAGAGCTAGGTGGGAGGGAGAGAGTATGTGAAAGTTGGTGTTTATTGATGAAGATTATCTCATGTAATCTCTAGTATTTATAAGCAAATTAGAGTGTTATTACCCAATGGTCCATGTGTCTCATTGATATTAGACAATAATCCCTAAACAAATCAACCAAGTACTTGTGTGTTCCCCTAGTTATGGGGCCGGTTAGGGCATGGGGGGGGGGGGTTGGTTCGATTTAAACTAGTTAGTTAGGGGGTTTAGTTTGGTTAATTAGGTTAACTAAGTATTTAACTTAGTTAGTTGCATGTTATGTGTTATGACGGGTGTTAGGGTAACCAGGGACCCTAACTGGCTCAGAAAAATATAAATAGTGAAAATACTAATATTTTCATGTTCCGGGTAAAGTCCGGTTGTTCGGTTACATACCGATTCGTTAAAGTGCTAAATTACACCTTTTAGTGTCGTTTAAGTACCTTCCTTGTACTCTTTCAATTCCCAACACTTAGGGAAATATTCTGGATAATAAAACGACATTTCTGCATAATATTTATGTGTCTAAATGCTGAATTATTGCTGATTTGTATAAATTCTGCACTTAAAGTGCGTTTCGGGTGCTTTTTAGTGCATATTTTTGCTTTCGCAATGTCCATAAATTAAACCCTTACACATACTCTAGGGTTTTAATGCATTCTTGTTGTCGGACCTACACCTAGGCCTCAATTCTTATGTCTGACTGCTTTCTGCAGTTTTGTTGACACAGTGTGTCCTACCGGTGAGTTTACTATTATTCTGACGCAACGCTCTCGTTTATGCATAAAACAATATTTTGTAGTATACAACATGCATGAATTCACTTGTTTAATCATGTGTTCAGACATTGCTGACACTTAAACTCATAATTGCAGTCATTAAGCAATAATTACAGTGTACGGAAATTACCGGTTTGTGCCAGTTGTCACAAATAAGAGGGCCATCTAGAATATATCTACCTTTCAGAAAAGCAGACTGAGAATCCGAAATAACGCTCTCCAGAACCATCCTCATTCTATTAGCCATAACTTTAGAAATGACCTTACTGATGACCCCGACCAGATTAATTGGTCTATAATTGTTCAACGAAACCGGGTCAGATATTTTAGCAATTAGGGCAATAAACGATGCCCCACATCCGTCATTTATCGCACCGTGAGCATGAAACCACTCGAAGATTCTGACGAAATCCTCTTTAAAAATTTCCCAAAAATGCTTGATGAATCTGAAGTTGAACCCATCAGGACCAGGGGATCGATCATCCCCACATTCGAAGACCGCGTTTTTGATTTCATTTTCGGTGAACGGCTCCACTAGCATAAGGCTATCAGCTTCAGAAATTTTTTTGATGTTAGAACACTGAAGAAAAGGCCTGATTTTCAGGTTTTCTTTGAACTTATCACGAAAGAATGAATAAACCATCTTCTTGATCTTAGACGGTTTGGTACACCACTCACCATCGATATTGAATCCGTGTATGTTATTGACAGCCTTCCTATTATTAACCACAGCATGAAAAAATTTAGTGTTCTCATCCCCGTCAATGGCCCACTTCAAACGCCCTTTTTGTTTAATATCCGCTCTTTTTCTATAATCGATATCTTGAATTATTTTCCTGTTCTCCGTTATAATCCATTCTTCTTCTTCCGAAAGATCCTCCAGTTCCATTTCCTCTTCCAATTTTTCCAGCTCCGAAAGAGCAGATAATTCACTTTCCTTTTCTTTGAGCAAAAACTCGTCCCTCCACTTCTTAAGAGCAGACCTAATGCGAGCCAGCTTAGACATAAAGAACGAATCCGGCGGATTTGACACTTGCATTCCCTCGATAGCCGCTAAAACCGATTCCTCAAACCCCTCTTTTCCAAACCACGAGTTGAAGACTCTAAAAGGACGCGGACCATAATTAAGGTTAACCAGCTCCAATATGATAGGACAATGATCCGAGTATCGGTTTGATAAGGCTCTGACACAAGCCGAGGGCCATTTAGAGAAAAATTCGGGGCACACTAAGAAACGATCAAGTTTGCTAAGCTTTTTACCGTTCTCTCTTATACACGTAAACCTCCTGCCCTGCATTGGATACTCTTGCAATCCGTTATAAGCAATAAAATTATTGAAATTATCAGCACAGACCTGCTTGAATTTCGAGTGTTTCCTTTCAATGCTAGCACGAACCGCGTTGAAATCCCCCACAACTAACCACTGCCCCAAAGAAAAATCTATAACATTTGAAAGCTCACCCCAAAGGATTAATTTCGCTGCCGAACTTTGAGGGGCGTACACATTTATTAAATTAATCGGCTCTCCGCTTCCTATCACCGACCCTTTAATCACCAAGTAATACCTCTTCTGAACAAAAGAGTCCACCTTGAGGACCTTAGGGTCCCAAACCCAAAGAAGGCCACCAGACAGACCTTCGGATGCTGAGAAAATAAAATCGCAGTTGCTATTTCCCCACAGTCTCGAGACCACAGATCTAGATACCGAAGCCACCATAGTTTCTTGAATGGCTAACACACTGATCTTATTATGAGAACGAACATCTTTCACCCAATTAGCTTTAACTTCCCCTGCTATTCCCCTCAAATTTATGGACATAAAATTCATTGATCCACAACATTGAATCCTTCACCTCTGATAGTGTCACCAACCAAATCATAGTGATTCTCAAGGTTAACCCCCACAATTTTTCCCAAATTAACAGTTTCCCTAACTTCAATGTCAGCAACAGATTCATAAGAGTCACTAACCTCAAAGGTAGAAGATGAGAAACCATCCTCTCTCCTAGGAAGAGGATCGGATTGGTTCTGAAGAAGGGATGTCGTAGCTGGTCTCTCCGTAGGAACTTCCAGATCCACCCTATTAGGTTCACTGAAATATTGAAGATCCCTGCTGGTATCTTGGGAGTCACCAGCAACTTTATTCAGGTCAAACTTAAAATCCTGGTCTTCACGAGACCGTTTCCTGGGCCTATGGTCCGAGGGAGGACTTGATCTAAGACGTCTTGGATTTTTACAAATCGTGGGCTTATGTCTTCTCAATCCTTTACTGGGCCTACCCACATTAAACAAGGTCCTGTTAGAAAAAAGAGAAATAATATCTTCAGACCCATTAAGAATATTATTCCTAGTGTCCCCACCAAACTTGTCATTGGAACTACCCATGTTGGGAACCTGAACCGCCCCCACGTTTTGTGTATTCCCTAGGATAGTCTCTTCGTGATCACCCCCGGCAATTAAGGAAGCCGACTTTTCAAATTCTCTGACCGGAGAACCAGTTGCCGGCAACCCATCGAACTGACCACCTTCCTTGTCTGACACATCTCCGTCCGAATCTTCGGATGAATTTCCTTCTTCGTCACTCGAATCCTCCTTTCCTACAGACTCCTCCTCACCTTCCGTTTCCTTCTGTTGATTGTTCAAGTTATTATCTAACTCCTTTGATTCCAACGAATTGTTTACTGCAACATCAGCATTAGAATCCAAACTCGTGGGCATCCGTATGTCTTCAAACATACAGTCCGGCTTCCAATCGTCTAGTTCTTCCAAAACCCACACTTTGAATTTTTTGTTTCTCCATGCAATCATAGACGAACCCGAGATTCTTGCTCCTGTGTCTACCAGAACTCCTACACATGAAGTAGATAGATCCCAATCCCCTATAGATAAGTCTGAACCTTTAATCACTTTCCCATACTGCGCGGCAATGTCGTTAAACACCTTGTTTTCAGCCAAATGTAGAGGAACCCCATGAAACTTCAACCACGCAATCCTCTCGTATGCCAAAGTCTGGCCAGACCACACATCAAGGGAATCGAACCAATCCTTCCAAATTTGAACATTAAGAATAAAATCTGACGCATCAATGACATCTTCAAAGGCCACCAACATGTTCATACCCCCCAAATAAAAGAATTTGAAATTAACAGCCACTCCCGTTCTAAATAAAACCTTTAACTTGACCAAAGTCTCGATATCTTTCACTCTACCCACCACCGCTCTTCCATGCAAATCAAAAAAAGCACTCGTCTCACTATGTGCTTCCACGATCAAGTCTTTCCCGGATCCTTGCCCAACCTCATCCAACGGAATTCCAGTGTTATTCAGAAGGACTGAGGAGTACGAAAACCCGTTCCGAATAAAGGCGTCCTTCCGAATAGGTCTAGTCTCCTCCGAAGCTCTCCGAGTCTGCTTGGGCTTAACCACAGGGGGCCGAACGTCACCTTCGACGTCGTTTTCCCTGGCAAATTTAGCCCGGTTAATCAACAGCTTAAATCCCCCTAGGTTGAGTCCCTGCATGTTCTTTTCCAGCTCCTTCCAATCCAAGACCCCTTTAAAGCTGACGAAACCAAACTTCAGGCCTTCCTTGCTTCTTTTTCTCGCGATAAACGAACCTGCAATCTCCCCAAATTTACCCAAAAAAGTTGCCAAATCCCAAGGTCTACAGCCCTCCGGGATGTTGGCCACGTAAAACTTAATAACCCTCCCCGCCATGGACCAAGAAAAGAGATAGAAAGAACAAAGCGACCGTTGCCCGCCAAACTTACCGCGAATGGATGAATCCGGAAATCCCGCTAGGAAGAAGGGTTAACTATAGAGCCACTGACAACGAGTGTAACGACGAAACCCCACTTACTAACCAGATTGCATCATCATCGTCGAGCAAGAAAGTTCCGGCCGGTCAGAGAGAAAAGTTTACTTCGTTAATGATTCTTTGATTAAAGTTTAATAAAGTTTAAAAGAAGTTTTATAACTGAATAAGATATAATATTATTTTGATCATTTAATTTCACGATTAAAGAAATTCAGAAATACTAACAACGAATTGATGAACCGACTTATAATAAAAGATTCTAATTAATACTCATGCGGTATTGTCTTCTTCAACCTTAAAATTTTTACTTATATATTATTTTAATTCTTTTTGTTAATTAATACATGAATATCAGTATCTTTATGACTTTATCCTTATTATGAAAACATTAGTTTTAATCAAAATTTTGTAGTCTTATTGTATATTTTCGTTTTTCATCATTCAATTAATAATGTCTATTGAGATATATAACTTTAATAAGTTTTTTTTATCATTCAATTAATAATGTCTATTGAGATATATATATAACTTTAATAAGTTTTTTTTTTCAATTAATAATGTCTATTGAGATATATATAACTTTAATAAGTTTTTTTATCATTCAATTAATAACGTCTATTGAGATATATATAACTTTAATAAGTTTTTTTTGTAAGGTAGATTTTAATATAACTTTAATAATGTCTATTGAGGTATAAAAACCGGATTTTAAAACATTGTATAAATATATAGGCGCATTTAATAAATAATGTTTATCGCTATCTTTGTCTCTGTTTCTATTTCTATAGCTAACATACAAAAATAACTTGGATATACTGACTTCTGCATCTTTTTACTATTAATTAAATTTACAAATAATATTAAGAAAATATAATTTTAGATATTTATTATAATTTAATTATGCCTAATTATTATGTAACTATGAATTGTTATTTAAGTCACCAAATAACTAAATAATTTTCATATTTAAATACTTCAATTTAAGTCTTTAAATATCACCAAATGGATTTTATAAAGAAATTGCAAAGTTGGTTAAAGGTGTTAATCTTGTATTTAGGAAAATCAATTTGAGTTGTAATTAAAAATAATTATAGTTTTTACAATTGAAAAAATATTGTAAAATAACCACCCAATTTAATTTATGAAATAAAACATATTGTAAAAAACAAAATATATTATAAATAGGTTAAACGGGTTAACCCGCCAACCCAACCGAGTTGACCCGAACATGACTCGTTTAGCTAATCGGGTTCACGGGTTCAACCTAAAACTGACCCTAACCCTAACCCGTTTATACTAAACCTAAACTCATGAATTTCGTGTTACGTTTGTGTCGGGTTTTCAGGTCATATCATAAATTCGTACCCCTATCAGTTATGATCAATTACTTGGCATCTTTTGTGGCATTGTGATTAAACCACGACATATCTATTTTAATTGTGTATCTATGTGTCGGGGGAAATACTTTAGTTTGAAATGTAGTCTTTGATTATTATTATTTTCATTATAATTATTTAATCCCACACATTAAAAGTTATAGAAAAATAAAATAAAGTTTTACACACTTGATGAAACACTGGTTAGCACTTAGGTTAATCAGTTGGGTCGTCTCGTGATTAAGGGTTCAATTTCTTTCTCTACTCGTCGACTGTCGGAATCCTGCAAAACAGAACACCTGTGACTCGCCATAAGGTGGAAAATATGGGGGTTCTCCTTGTGACCACCCTCCGGCGTGAGAATAAGTATTGTTTCGAGGAGAATAGTGTGTGTTGTAGGTGAAATAGAGAGAGAGAGCAGAATGTTAAACCTGAAGGAGGAGTGTCCTATTTATAGCCGAAGGATGAAGGAGGAAGGGGAGGCCCAGCTGCTACCGGGTGCCAGCTGTCCAACCAAGAGGAATATACTCTTGGTCTCCTCTGTTGTACTCAAAGTAGTGGATGACGTGGCGCGCCGTTATTCGTCCAGATAGGAGAATTGTAGCAGCGGCTGTCGGCCTGTCCTAGGATTATCTTGCAGGTCTAGCTGGCGTTCGATTACTGGTGACACGTGTTGTCCTTTTTGTCTGGAGTAGCATCTTTAGCGTCACCTGTGATTTCTTCCAGAAGCTTCTAGAAGCTTCTGGATATGCTCTGCTAATGTAGGCGCTATGCTGGATAAAAGTGGTGTGGTCCCTGCCATACGTGCATGGACTTGGGACCATACCTCTTCAACACTCATGTAATGTACTGGATTTTTAAGTATGAGTAATTGAGTATATTACTTATAAAAACTAGAGAGCTGAAATCAATTGTTTACTTTTCGTTTATGATAACTAGGGGTGAGCAAATTAACCACCATAACCGATAACCGAACCATAACCGACATAACCGAACCACTAATAACCGATAACCAGTATAACCAATGGTTATGGTTATGAAATTTTGTATAACCGCTCAATCGGTTATGGTTATGGTTATGAAGCTTTGGTTAACCGATATAACCGAAACCGAACCGAACTTGTAATGTTAACTGTGTATAATAGATTTGTGTTTTACAAAACCATATAGAGGGTTTTTACAAAGATAAAAGTATGTTAGTAACAAAATGATCTTGATGTAGATGTCATTTATTTTGATAAACAACTAAGGTGTTATGTCCATACTTTATTTTTGTTTGAGAATTACCTTATTAAAAAGAACCCCAAATCGGTAGTTTAACCAAAAAGTTTAGTCTCCGTTATCTTATAAAATAGGCTCAAGCTAAGTTCAAATCGTACACAACCCTATTTATTTCAAACCTTGCTTGGTTACTTAACCGAAATTAACCATAACCGAACCATAACCGACTTCATAACCGACTAACCATAACCGAAGTTTGGTTATGGTTATGGTCACCAAAACTCTATAACCGAACTAGCGGTTACGGTTATGGTTAATAGTAAAAACCGAACCAAACCGACCCATGCACACCCCTAATGATAACATATAAAATATTATTTTTCTAAATGAAAATTTAAGCATATAAAAGTATTACTTTTAAATAGTTAGTTATTTTAATGCTCAAAAGCTAATTAAACCGGGTCAACACTTAGGCACTTAGGCTTAATCAGTATTGGACCAATTGTGTACTTAGACTTTAGACTTTGATGTGCGGTCTTAGGGTGAAGGGAGTGGTTAGACACTTGAAAGTGACAAACTTTAAAAACAACCAATGAGAGGGTGCCATGTCAACACGTCTAAAGAGTTTAAACTTTGGTGAAAAATGTTGGCATTGGTTAAACACTTGAAAGTGGTAAACTTTTTTTTTTCATTTAAAATATATATATATATATATATATATATATATATATATATATATATATATATATATATATATATATATATATATATGTTAAAGTCAAACATACACACACATATAAAACATAACAGTCTTGTCCCCCCTCTTTCCCGATCGACAATTGGTTACCGAACATTTGGCTTTGCCGCGCGGTAAACTTGGAAGGCGGTGGTGTTGCCGCTCGGCATTCGGCTTTGCCGAAGCCTTTGCCGCCCCACTCCCTTCACCCTTAATGTTTTATGTCATATATGAGGGTGTTAGGAGTGGTTAAACACCTTAGAGTGGCAAACCAAAGAAACGACCAATCAGAGTGCGCCATGTCAATAAATCAAAAGTGTTTAAACTTTGCTGAAAAGTGTTGGCAATGGTTTAGACACTTGGTGAAGTGGTAACTTTTTTTTTAAAAAGGAAAAAGATTTGATTGGTTGAGATTGGAATGCACCCCACCCCACACTACCCCCTCTCTCTCCTTACTCCCTTCACCGCGTCGGCATGCTCTCCCCGATCCACAAACCTCACCGCATCGGCAAAGGGTTGGCGGCAATGTTTGCCGGGCGGCAATGTTTGCCGCGCGGCAAACCGCTTTGCCGCACCCTTTGCCGAGTCCACTCCGAACACCCTGATGATCGTAAATGTTTAGGGATGTGATAAATATACCAAAGATAAAGATTAATATACTCAAAAGTTAAATTTAGTAATGATTAACTACTTTATTATATTATTTTATTATAAATTTAAAAGTAATAATTATATTTTATTCTAAAGTCAAAAGTAATAATTATGTTTGTTATGTTATTTTATTTTATAATACTTTTATTACTTTTTTTATATTTTGTTATACTATTATTAGTATTAATATCAATATTAATAAATAAATAATTAAGACACTTTATCATAAACACGAAAGACGAAAGTGAAAAAGTTCATTATAAAGTTAAAAAAAAAAGTTGACTTTGGCGTATTTAACACAACCGTTTCATGAAACACTCTAACCCCATTAGTTTTTTTTTTGATGGTTGGTCATATTTATAGAATCGAGAATTTCATACAATGATATTTTAAATCTCAAGTTTATAAAATTGGTGTATTATAAATTACAAACATCAAATTCATTTGTTTAATTCTCATAACAAAACAGTTTATGAAATAGTCTTTTATTTTAATAAAGATGAAATTATTAATTTTACTTATATCACGAAACATAGAAAAAAAAAAGAAAAAAAAACACTATTAAGACTTTTGTTTCGAAACTGTAGAACCATTTCAATTAACCAAATAAGTTACTTAACTAACCTTTCAATACTAATATCTATAAAATTCATTTTTATTTTCGTAAAACATGCATTTCGCATAAACATAACATATGTTATTGATAAAAAAAAATAATGTAACACGTAATGTTTATGTACAAAAAATATGTTTAAATCAATTTTAGTGCAAAAATATGTTTATGGGAACTTGAATTTTAGTACAAATCTATACTATCTATTAAAGGAGCTTAGATGATGACCTCACTTTGCTTACGTGTCAACTTCTCAGGTATGCCATGTAGTCCAAGCTGATGTCATAATTCCGATTTTTATATATTTATAGATTTATATTTATATATAGTAATAGATTTAACCCTATCTCTAAGCATTTTGGCTCCAACGTTTTCAAATTTCAAACCTATCTCTAAAGCTTCATCTGCGGATGCTGAAGCTTCATCTGCGGATCATCCAAAATAATAATAATAACAATTCGTTCATCTGCGGATCATCCAAAATTTCAAATTTCCCCTAAATAATAATAACAATACGATCATCCAAAACCCTAGATCTTCATTCTTCATGGAGCCGTGCAACTCCTGAAGCTTCATCTGCGGATGCTGCTGTTCAAACTGCTAGACTTGCAAACAAGATTCCTTCAAAAGACAAGAGGCAAGCTACTAATGGTTAGTCGAATCTCACTCTCAGTTTCATTTCGATCAGTTTTTTTGAATCAGGTTCACTATCAATTTGCCCATCCCCTGGCTTCTCAATACTCATTGTTTCTTCGATTCATCTGTGTTCTTGGTACGATTGGGGTTTCTGGGTACGATTGGGGTTAATCAACAGCGAGTAGTGATTTACCGGTTGCATTTGAACTCTGGTTTAGGGTTTCTGGCGTTTTACGTTGTATATAAATCTAAGCTAAAGATCCAAATCGATCACTATTGTATCTTCCGTTTTCATGCTTCTGTTGTTCTTCACTGGGCTCAGTGAGTTCTATTTCTGTTTTTGTTTGATTTGTGACTGATTGTTTTGTTCGTATGATTTGTTTCAATCGAAAAAGTTAGGTTTAAGAAGTTTATGATTGGTCTGGATTACTTCATATTTACCTTAAATTGGTCTGAATCTCATGTTTCTTTTTTATGAAAACCTAGATCTATAGTCATTATAAGCTAAATCTACATAGGCATCCAGATCTTAACTTCTCACTTTGCATGCAGAAACACCGGAGGTTAACTTCTGTGGAGGATTAGAGGATTCATGTTGGTAATTATTGTTGAAATTAGGGTTTATATGAAGAGATTTGAGTGAAATTGAGAAGGATGATGCAGAATATGAGGAAGAGGATAATGAAAATGGTTAGCCGAAGCCACAAAAAAGGTATTTTAGTGAAATTGAGAAGGTTCATCTGCATCTGTATCTCTTATAGTATTATCCATTTCATGTCAAAACACCAAATGGTTTAATGGCTGCCTTTCTGTTTATCATAGTTGTGCACTTCCATTTTTCTGACTATCTTTTTTTTTCTGACACACAGGTAGGTGAACTCGAAAAAGAGATATTGGAAGCTAGACAGAAGATTGAGTTCTACCGAAACAAGATGCAGCAAAAAGAGATATTTTTTTGGTTTATTATATATTATTTCATCTTTGGTACTTATAGTTCGAAAGCGAAAAGGTTGTTACTAACTTTCTATATAAACTATTTGGAAATCGGAGCTTCCTTTAATACTACATTTGGGTTGTTTCACATAATAAGCATATGAATTCTGAACATGCTGTATAAATTTGTCACCCATCATATGTTTTGTTCTTTACTTACAGGTGTTGTACTAGAGCATATGTGACTCTAGATTAAATGAGATCACAGAAAGGTTGCCAGTGTTAAAAAGAGGTATTTCCCTATGCTTGATTGATGCGAACTTTATACACACACAATCGTGTAAATACATACATACACAATGCACATACGCATACGTGCGTGTGTGTGTGTTTTAGATATTAAATGTTGTTTCGTTGAATAAGCAACCTGTGTTTTCAGGTTGAATCACCGTCAAAGAAATATGAAGAGAAATACAAACAGTCTGGAGATGTAGCTTCTAAGTTGACTATTGAGGAGGCAACATTCCGTGATATTCAGGTCTACTGACAAGCTTCTCATGAGGTTCATATACAAAAATTTATGTACTGATAGATAATTGTCCATTATAATAATTAGGGTAAAAAGATGGAGCTTTACCGAGCAATAGTCAAGCTTGATCAGGATGGAAAACCTGATGAGAATCAGGTAGGTTTGTAATAACCATGTTATTATTTAGCGATTTCCGTAAATATAATTAGAAACTAAATGAGTATTTAGTTTAAACATTCTTGCTTAAATACGGGTTTATTAAAACTTTTCTAAACTTGAAAGCAAAACAACCTAGTGTAATTAAATTCGTCGTTTGAAATGAAAAATGGCGACAACTGAATAAAACATTCTAATATATTGTAATTTAATTCGCCGTTTAAAACGTGACGACAAAACTATTCGCGGAAGCTTTGATCTCGTGTGTTCGGTTCTTCATCGGGCTCAGTCGACATCCGGTACTGCTAGGCAACCTACATTCCATAAACATGAAATGATTTTAGTCATACGCGGTTTAAAACTTGTTCAACAGGTTCGCGAAACAAAACTCAACAAGATTGACTGGGCTCTACTGTAACTTACGGTAGCCACCGTAAGTTACGGTAGACACTGTGCAGCACTGGTCTGCCGTAAGGCAGTAGAGAACTGCCGTAATAATATATTCGCTACCGTAAGTTACGGTAGCTACCGTAACTTACGGTAGTTGCTGCATATTCTTCATATTTTCTATTTTGACCCGTTCATGATTTATCAAACAAACTTGTTTATTACCCTTTTTTTAAAAATATCATGCATATCACGTTATATCAATTTACTAATGTGCAAGGTTCAGATTACGGGTTTCTTATGAATTCTTAACCCGTTTTACCTATCTACTCCTTTTGACCCGTTAAGGGAAGTTAAACACTTTTAACTATAAATCTATATATAAGCGTACCTGGCTCGAGTCAACGTATAGACCCATTTATACCTTGCTATTATTAATTCAATATTCTATGATGACGCAATTATCCAAATTGCTATTCGTTCCTGTAATATGTGACTTAACAACCAACATTAGTCGATATGGTCATATGATGTTATCACCATCATTTGACCCATTTGGTCTTTACGACCAAACAATTATATTTATTACAAATCATGGTTTTAAACGTTTTTATTCTTTCCGACCCATTTCGTTTCGTTTCGTGTCGAAACCCATAATTCGAACATGATCTATTATTGTATTTATCACCTATAGAATAAATACGTATGCTAAAAAAATAGGTGTAAGCTTTACTTACCTTTCATCCAAGCAAGTCTTACTCGTGCCTTTATCCCGTTTGATCATCCCCTCCAAGCTTCACCTAGCTCGTCAAGAGTCAAACTATCATATTACCCATAAAATGGTTAGTTTAGTCATTTCATATTATGGCTACCATTTCCTATGGGGTATCTTGCATATAATTTACTTAACTAAATCATAGATCAGTTTTACTTTCTTAGTAGTCAAACTACCCATATGTATTATATGCTTTAATCATTCTTTTTCTCATTTTCACAACTTCGCTGACAAGCTTATTTGTAGGTATTTTAAACACTTGCAATAAGCAAAATAACATGCTTAATATTCACGAAACCATTGTTTTATAAACAAGGCAAAGTATGAACAAAATACAACTTTCCTTGGATTAAGTTTATCAATAAAATGTGCAGCAACTTTACAATGTAGCTGCTGAATCGACTCTTTTGACCACTTTGCGGTCTTATTTAGCCCTTCGTGATCAAAGATGAAATGAAGAATACTAAAATATCTTTCCATCCCAAAAAGAATGTGACAACCCTCACATTTACAGGTATCCGTACACTAAATTAATATTTAATTTGTGCTTAATGACTGTGCTTGATTACAACTGTGATTAAATTGCTTACTGATTTCTGTTACATACATACTCATGCATCACACTTTATACTGTCACTCTATTATTTACACACAAACATTAGTGACAAACTTGATGCACAAAGCACAGGTTAGCATAGTGAGCGGATAACCATGAAAACATGCTGACAATGCCAGCACCTAGACAGACAATATTTTTGAGGCCAGTATGAGCCAGAGATAGAGTACTACACTAGTAGTGAGTGTAGGGAGGTGATGATCATAAAACTGCGTCACTAGGTGATAGTTATAGTGCCCGGAAGTGCCTAAAACATACTTAAAGTGCAGAAGTCTGCACTAGTTAACCAAAATTCAGCATTTAACAATGCTAGTAAAGTGCAAAAACTTGGCAAAATAGTCCTAGACATTTTCCAAAGTGTTGGGAATTTTTTGTGTCACTAAAAACAATATAAAAGACACTTTAAAGCTTTATTTGGCACTTTAACGGATCAACATTCAACCGAACAACCGGACTTTACCCGGAACGTAAAAATATTGCCAAATACATTGTTTTTACTTTTCTGAACTAGTTAGGGTCCCCGAACACCCTAACACACCTTATATTGCCTAACACACAATAACATACTAACTAAGCATTTCAAACCTAACTAGATTAGTTACTTTACAATTACAACCCAACCCCCCAACCCCCCGACTCGACGGTTATGTGGGGTGGGACAACCCCCACATTCTTTTGATTATTTTATTTGCTAATGTTGGACAATTAGAAGCACATTATATGTTGGATAAAGATGGAATTTGGTTTATAAATAAACACATTAGTCACACACTTCATTTCAACTCACCACCCACAAGCTCACTTCTCTCCTTCCTCCTTCCTTGTGTTCGGCCGACCCCATCAACACCCACCATCACCACCTTCAAGTCTTGTTCAAGCAATCTACATTCATACAAAGGTGTTAGAGGTCCAACAAGAAAGCTTGGTGCACTCGGAAGCTCAAGGACCGCTCTAGTTTTCTTTTATCCACCACTTTTACGCCTTGTTTCTCCCCTAACCTTGTGCTAGTAGTAAGTGCTTAAAAACTTCATCTTGTTCTTATTTTTAGTGGATAATAGATGATTGAATGATGAAATATTAAGAAACACTAAAGAACTTAAACAAGTCTTGAACATAAAGGATAAAGGGTGGATAAAGAGAAGATGTATGGTTAAATCATGTTGATCTTGTGTTGTTATGCTTAATACATGTTGTTTGTTAGTAGAAGTAGGATGGTTCATCATCTAGACTTGCTAGATCATGTTTAAGAACATGAACTAGTAAGATGTAAAGGTTAAAGTTATGAAGGATGATGAAACCATCCCTACATGAACCTTGAACTTGAATAAATATAAGTTTTCTTGAAAAAAAATAAAGTTATAAACTTGTAGATCTAAAGATCTATGAGTGGGTTTTCGGAAGAACCAAGTGAAAAATATTAGTTTTGTTAAAACCCGGATCTTGTATGAACTAAAAACATTTTTAGTAAGTAAACAAGTGTATGAACACTTGTGTAGAAAGAAAATTTAACAAAGAAATATTTTTAGAAAATATTACTAGAAGTTGTAAATGTACAAATCCTTTAAAGATAAAGTTTTTAAGAAACAAATCACATTTTAAAGGTAACAAGACTTACTAATTATGCTAGTAAGTTACTACTTGCTTTTACAAATCTTTCAAGTTCATAAGCTTACAGTTCATGCGTATTTTTGACAAATTTGGCAAATAAAGGTTGTATATTGTTGATTGAGAATTGATTGAATGATTTTTACAAAAGAAAATGATACGCTAGTAAGCGTGGACGCCTCCATTTACAAAGGAAACTATGGCGAAATTTTTCTAGAATATTAACACTTAGAAATATTTCTCTAACAAGTATTTACAAATATATTTTTAACTTTATTTTCCAAATAAACTTCGCCATGATTTTTATTACAAAAATATTAAAGTGTCGGAGGTTGATTTTCGTAAATAAAACCTGATAAATATATATTTAGAATATATATTTTATAATAAGACGCTTGTGTGATTATTTGATTATTTTGTGAACTAGATATATATTATTTTTAGGATAAAAATAATATAACTTGAAAATATTATGAAATTTCAACTCCAAAATAATACCAACGCTCTCGCAAATAAATATTTAAGTTACACCAGTGTTGTTATTACAACGCAAACTCTAAAATGTAACTTATGTATATTTTGGAAAATACCCTTATATGTAAATGTTGATAAGTATTATTTTGGAAAAAAAGTATAAAGTAAAATATAATATTTTTGGGAAAAATATGTATATTTTGGAATTAAAATATTTTAGACAAATGGTTAAAGATATATTTTCTAAGTGGGACTTAAAATATATTTTTCGGAATTGTAACGTGTACATGTATAAAAACTCCCATCCTTGGGAAGGAAATATAAAATAAATAAGAAGTGTGAATACGGAATAGTTACCTAACTATTTCTCCAAAAAAAACGTTAAACCCTAAGCCAAGGCACGACCATCCGTCTAATAGGCATTAGTACGTGTAGGTCGTTACGCAGCAGGTTGAGTTGGAGACTTACGTTTCGGGATACGCACTTCTGTGAGTTCATGTCCCCCTTTTCTCTTAACTGTTTTCAGTTTTTATACTTCGAGGGTGGAATACATGTTACAGTAATTACAGACACTTTTATACATGGTATGGTTAGCTTAAGGAGGGTATACTACTTAGATCATGTGAGTGGGTAGGTGGAACTTGGGGCCATTAATCCTCATTGTAGGACCGAGGGTCATGAGTGATAGATCTATTTGGGTGTAGCGAGCCCAACTCCTGAGTCCACTGTACGGACCATAGGGTAACTTTGAGCCCGACGCAAAAATCTGCTAGGTTTGAGTCTTCCTGCATCACTTCACACATATCACTGGCTTTGCAACCCAGTGGTGATCTCTTTTTCCTTAATTGCTACATACCAGGGATTTTTATACATACAGACATATTACAAAGGTTTATACATACTCACTTTTACATGAACTCGCTCAACTTTTTGTTGATTTTTCAAACTACATGTATTTCAGGAAACTAGGGGATCTGGCAAGGTATGCAAATCTCGTCAAGCTGCGTAGGAATAATGATGTCATTCGAGTTTAGGAAATGTGACCTTTGCCTGGACGGGTTACAAGTCTTAAACTGTGTTTTTATTCATGTCTTTTGGTTGTGTCTTGTGAACACATTTTAAATTATGTCATATCGTAATCTGTTTTAAGTGTCGACTTTTAAACAATGTTGTCGTGTAACTTTTAAAACTTGTTGAATGGATGAACATCATGTGTTTTATTTCATATAGCATGGTTATGATATTTGCTATGGTATTAAGAAGTCACACCAAATAAACCCACGCTTCCGCAAAAGCCAGGGTGTGACAACTTGGTATCAGAGCATCGATCATAGCGAACTAGGATTCTTTCTCGAGTCTAGACTATGATCACTAGGGCTCTCACGAAAACATTTTTACATTGCATACACTAAACGTCCAGATCCAGGGTACAAAATATTTTTACAAACAAAAAGGCACAAATACATTTTTCAAAAATTATAATTCAGTCTTAGAGACTGAGGGAGGATCAGTCTTAGAGACTGGGGGAGGATCAGTGTTAGAGACTGAGGGGGGATCAGTCTTAGAGACTGAGGGAGTTCAGTCTTAGAGGCTGAGGGAGGTTTAGCCTTAGAGGCTAGGGAGGTCCAGTCTTAGAGACTGAGGGGTTCAATCTTAGAGGTTGGGGAGGTTTAGTCTTAGAGACTGGGAGGTTGGTCTTAGAGACCAGGGAGTTAGTCTGAGAGGCTAGGAGGTTCAGTCTGAGAGGCTGGGAGGATAGTCTAGGAGACTAGGATGATTACTTGTTTGCTTTATTGTGGCTAACATGTTTATTTGACTTTATGATTGATATATGTGCATATATGTGATTGTGTTACAGACGTCATGGTTTCATCATCAGACACAGGAGTATCGGACACACTAGACCCCATGGCGATCGTGTCAGATGACGATATTCCGTCAGAGCGAGAGGTCTACACATCAGACACCACCAGCACTGACAATGATGATTTCCAGCCGTTCGCGCTGCCTGACGTCGGAGTTGAGCCTGCTGATGGCATTCCTGCCGGGGATCTACCTCTTGCGGTGATCCCTGCTCCCATTCCGCTTGCTGTTTTCCCTGTGATAGATATGCCACTCGATGACGCATCTGATGACGACATCGATCTGTTTGAGGAGGATCCGCCTGAGGCTGACTATGAGGGCGGGGCCCCTATTGATGCTGACGTTATTCTTCCCATTGCTGAGGCCCCTATAGAGGAGCTTCCTGTTGGTTCACCTGTCCCGGACTCATCGGAGTATGTGGCATCTGCATCTTTGCACGACTATGGTGTGCAGCCTCACTCTTCTGATCCTGACATGGCGATGTCAGCTGCACCCGGTCCATCGCACGAGTTCGAGTTTGACCACGAGGTCGATGATGCTTTTGAGCCGGTCTTTCCCCCTGATTTCGATCCTGACCACGATATTGAGTTTATTCACATGGATCAGCCCCTGGAGGCACCCGTAGACCCTATTGACCCGTTGCTTGACATCCCTGCTGATTTTGATATGGATCTTGTTGACCCGGAGCCTGCTGTGGCCCCAGAGCCTGTAGTTGCTCCTGACCCTGCATTAGAGCATGATCCTGTCCATGATGATGCACCAGCCGTTGCACCTCTTGTTGGTGATATACCCGTTGCTGATCTTCCCGCTGTTGCTCCACCCTTGATAGATGATCCTGTTATTGATGCACCATTTCCCGATCCCGTGCCGGTACTGTTTGGCCGTACACCTTTTGCTACTCATATAGATCCACGTTACGCCGACACCCGTAACGGGTGGATCGATGACGATGACGATTACCCACCATTTGTGTTACCTGTTACACCTCCAGTAGCACCTGTTTCTGCACCCACTGATATTCCACTATCCCACCCACACACGACCGATGTCCATCGTACCGATCTTCCGATTACCTTTCTCCAGGACATCCCTCTACCACGTCCTGGGGAGGGTTCATCGCGATAGCCTTTTGGTCACGTACCTTTCATGTCAGGAGGCGACCAGTTTATACCACAGATTTCTCATCCTACTTTTGTTCCACCTATATCGACGTCTGATCCGGTCATGTCACAGTTTCCTCATGTTGCGCCACCTACTGCACCATCTTTCATTCCACCTAGCGAGCCATTTTTATGGACTACGCCCCCTATCATGCCACTGTCTGATCCGTACCACCCGTACCATGTTAGGTACTCTACGGAGGACATCCTCACTTCCTTGATGATACAGAAGGATGCATTGATGCGTCATATTCAGGATTTGGAGAGGGCTCCACGTCCATCTTGTCATTGTCAGACCCCATTTGCAGCACCACACACTCCTCGTCCGCTTTCCCCCGATTCAGACGTTCGTTTCATGACATCTGAGCAGCAGATAGCATATTTGTTGCGCGCCTATCGTGCCTTAGAGGAGGATTGGTTACACATGCGTCGCTTACTTTTCTCTCATTTTCCTCCTCCACCGCCATCAGCATAGGCATTTTTGGTTTTATGCAGGTCGATCTTTTGGTGAAAAGGTCGCTATTGAGCCAGCTTACGAAGACTGTTGAGATACCACACTTTTGTATATGATAGTTGTAGTTTGACTTATATTTTTTAGGGTGATGTGACCCATTGATGTCATTTGGATGTATGATGTACTACTAAACTTGTGAAACAATATTGTGGTTGTGATTAATGAAGGCTCAATGGCAACATTCTCACTACATGCTTGGTTGAGTTATTTATTTTATGTTATAACACGTGATGTTATGTGATTGATGAATGATTAGTACGTACGCATATTATTTACTTACTATGACCTGACCTATATAATCATCTTTTAGAAGATGCCTCCAAGACGCGATGTACGCATGCCTACTACCGAGGCAGAACTCCAAGGGATCATTGCCGCAGCTATAGCACAGTATGCGGCCTCCCAAACAGAAACAAGCAGGAACACTTCGAATAAAAACAACAACAACGGCAATAACAATCCACCCCATGGTAATGTTAAGTCGTTCGAGATATACTACGATACATTTGGATATCTATAGCACGACCGCTAATACCATTTGTAAACTCTAACGTATGTGCAGGGTGCACCTACAAGCAATTCCTTGACTGTAAGCCCGTGAATTTCGACGGCACTGGGGGTGCTGTTGCGTTTGTTAGGTGGGCTGAGAAGACAGACTCTGTCCTAAGAATGAGCAAATGCGCTCCCGAGCAAAAAGTAACCTACATCTCAGGGCTGTTTCTGGATGGTGCCCTATCGTGGTGGAATCTGCAAGTGCAAACGTTAGGAGAAGCTGCTGCTTATGTGTTAACCTGGAATGAGCTAAAAGAGCTAATGAGAAGGAAGTACTGCTCGCGTGCTGAAATACAGAAGCTAGAAACTGAGTTCTGGCATCTGAGAATGGATGGTCCTAAGATTGCAGAGTATGTTCAGAGATTTCATGATTTGTCCCATGTAGTGCCGTACATGGCCATGCCCGAATTTAAATATGTCGAACGCTTTATCTGGGGATTGGCACCCCAGATAATGAGTATGGTTACCACGTCCAAACCTGCAACAATCACGGAAGCCATAGACCTCAGTGTGGCGCTTACTGAAGATGCCATTAGGTTGAACAAGTTCTCAGTTTCTGATCAGAAGAAAAAGGAAACACATGTTGAGCCGTCTGGTGAAAACAAACGGAAATTTTCCAACTTCAAGCAAGGAACCAATGTTGTAATCAAGAGGGGTGAGTCGAGCACATCGGCTAGGGCCAAAACCGGTGTTGAAAGCAAAGGCAGAGGTTATATGGGCACTCTGCCCAAATGTGATACATGCCAACGCCATCATTCTGGCCAATGCGGATTGAGAAAATGTGAGTCATGTGGAAGGAACGGCCACTCAAAGGATACGTGTTGGGCCGGAACTGGTACTGGGCGTGGTGGCAATCGAGGTTATGGGAATGGTAATGGAAACCACCAACAAGGGGGTAATGGCGGGAGTGGAAACCGTGGAAACTTTGCAAACCAAGCTGGGAGTGGAAATCGCAACCAAAACAACGCTCAAGGTGGAAATGGGAATGGAAATGGTCATGGACCCGGTTGTTTCAATTGTGGAGACGTCGGGCATTTTAAGAGGGAATGCCCAAAACTGAACCAAGCACGGGGAATAGTCTTTAACATCGGCGCAAGGGAAGCGCGCCAGGATCCAAACGTAGTCACTGGTACGTTCCCTGTAAACCAACGCTTTTCATCTATTCTGTTTATATTGGTGCCGATTATAGTTTCGTGTCGTTAGAATTTAAGAATATACTTGGGTTGACACCTAGTAAGTTAGACGTTCCGTACTCGATTGAATTGGCGAATGGGAAACTAGTTGAAACAGGTGAAGTCATCAGAGGATGCGTGATTGAGCTGGGAGAACGCGAGTTCACTTTGGATCTACTACCGGTCGAATTGGGAAGTTTCGACATGGTGGTAGGGATGGATTGGCTATCGAGCAACAAAGCCGAGATTGTTTGCCACGAAAAGACCATCTGCATCCCAATAGAAGGTGGAGAGACGATCGTAGTTCATGGAGAAAAGCGCGATACGCCTCTGAGAATCATTAGCTGTCTGAAAGCTAGAAAGTGTTTACAAAAGGGATGTGTTGCATTCTTGGCACACATCGTGGATAAAGAAGCTATCGAGCCAAAGATCGAAGACATTCCAGTTGTAAAAGAATATCCTGAAGTCTTTCCAGAAGACTTGCCAGGATTACCGCCGCAAAGACAAGTCGAGTTCCACATTGACTTAGTCCCAGGCGCCGCGCCTGTGGCTAAGGCACCTTACCGACTTGCGCCTTCAGAGATGCAGGAGTTGTCGACGCAACTTCAGGAGCTATTGGATAAAGGATTTATCAGACCAAGCTTCTCACCTTGGGGAGCTCCAGTTCTGTTCGTCAAAAAGATGGATGGTATTTTTCGTATGTGTATAGACTACCGCGAGCTTAATAAGTTGACTATTAAGAATAGATATCCCCTGCCGAGAATTGATGACCTATTTGATCAGCTGCAAGGTTCGAGCTTTTATTCAAAGATCGACCTTCGATCAGGATATCATTAACTAAGGATACAAGAGGAAAGTATCCCGAAAACGGCCTTTAGGACTCGTTATGGACATTACGAGTTTCTGGTCATGCCATTTGGGTTAACGAACGCACCGGCAGTTTTCATGGATCTGATGAACAGAGTCTGCAAGCTGTACTTGGATAAGTTTGTGATCGTGTTTATTGACGACATTCTGATCTACTCGAAGACGAAGGACGAGCACGAACAACATTTAAGAGCTATTCTAGAGCTACTTAAGAAAGAAAAGTTATACGCTAAGTTCTCGAAGTGCGAGTTCTGGCTACGTGAAGTCCAATTTCTTGGACATGTGGTTAACGGAAATGGAATCCATGTGGATCCAACAAAGATCGAGGCGATCAAGAGTTGGGAGACTCCAAAGACGCCAACCGAGATTCGACAGTTCTTAGGTTTGGATGGTTATTATCGAAGGTTCATTGAGGATTTCTCTAAAATCGCTCAACCTCTGACCGCGCTCACACAGAAAGACAAAAAGTTTGATTGGAGTGACAAGCAAGAAGAAGCATTTCAGTTATTGAAAGACAAGCTTTGTGATGCACCGATCCTATCGCTACCCGAAGGAACAGATGACTTCGTGGTATATTGTGACGCCTCGCGTCAAGGCTTGGGTTGCGTGCTGATGCAGCGCCAGAAGGTTATAGCATATGCATCACGCCAGTTGAAGATTCATGAGAAAAATCATACCACACACGACTTGGAGTTAGGCGCGGTGGTATTTGCGTTAAAGATCTGGCGACACTACTTATATGGCACACACTGCACAATCTTCACTGATTACAAAAGCCTGCAACACATATTCGATCAAAAGGAGCTTAACATGAGGCAAAGGCGCTGGGTAGAACTGTTGAATGATTATGATTGCGAGATCAAATACCACCCAGGGAAAGCAAATGTGGTCGCTGATGCCCTGAGTCGAAAAGAAAGGATTAAGCCCATAAGGGTTAGGGCTTTGGAGATGGTTGTCCAGACAGACCTCTCTTTGCGCATTAGTGCCGCGCAGAGAGAAGCTTTGAAAGAAAGGAATATTGAGGACGAGTATCTCCGTGGGATGGAGAAGCAGTTGGTACCAAATGAGGAAGGGACTTTGTGCTTTATGAAACGAATTTGGGTTCCTTTGTTTGGTGGTTTGAGGAAGATTGTCTTTGATGAAGCCCACAAGTCGCGGTACTCGATCCATCCCGGAGCGGATAAAATGTACCAGGATCTCAAGGATTTCTACTGGTGGCCTAGGATGAAAGGCGATGTTGCAGTATATGTTAGTAAGTGTTTAACGTGCGCCAAGGAAAAGGCCGAGTACCAGAAGCCTTCAGGTCTTCTGCAGCAATCTGAAATACCCAAATGGAAATGGGAACAGATTTCCATGGACTTTATAACGAAATTGCCAAGGACGCCCAAGGGCCACGATACAATTTAAGTAATAGTAGACCGTCTAACAAAGTCTACGCACTTCCTACCAATCAAGGAGAAAGCAACACCAGTAAACTTGCTGAAATATACATGCGAGAGATTGTTGCACGTCATGGAGTGCCTCTCTCGATTATCTCTGATAGAGATGGACGCTTTGTATCAAGGATTTGGCAGACTTTCCAAGAAGCTTTTGGCTCACTGTTGAATCTAAGTACTGCATTTCATCCACAAACTGATGGCCAAAGTGACCGAACTATTCAGACATTGGAAGATATGCTAAGAGCATGTGTAATGGATCTGGGTGGTAGCTGGGATAATCACTTACCATTAGTCGAGTTTTCGTACAACAACAGCTACCACACCAGCATTGGAGCCGCGCCGTTTGAAGCTCTTTATGGACGCAAGTGTCGATCACCGCTATGTTGGGCTGATGCGGGTGATAGACAGCTTGTTGGTCCCGAAATAGTCCAAGAGACGACATACAAGATTGCACAAATTCGAAATCGCATCGAGGTGGCTAGCGACGGACAGGAAGCCTATGCAAATCAAAGAAGAAAACCTCTATAGTTTGAGGTGGGAGATATGGTTTTGTTAAAGGTTTCACCCTGGAAGGGTGTGGCACGCTTCGGAAAGCGTGAGAAGTTGAATCCACGTTACATTGGCCCATTCAGAATCCTGCAAAGGATTGGGCTTGTAGCATACAAGTTGGACCTGCCTGCTGAACTTAATGGCATGCATGATACATTCCATGTATCAAACCTGAAAAAGAGTCCAACACAAGAGACCGTGATCGGCCTGCGGATGAAGTTCATATCGACGACACGCTCCACTTTACCGAAGAACCCGTTGAGGTTACGGATTGGAAAGTTAACAAAACACGCAGGAGTAGTGTCAAACTCGTCAAAGTTCGATGGAATGCAAGACATGGGCCGGAGTTCACGTGGGAACGTGAGGATCGTATGAAGGAGAAATACCCCCATTTATTTCCGAAGACCCCTGCAACTAGAAGCAGAGCCTAAAATTTCGGGACGAAATTTTCTTAACGGGGGGAGAATGTGACAACCCTCACATTTACAGGTATCCGTACACTAAATTAATATTTAATTTGTGCTTAATGACTGTGCTTGATTACAACTGTGATTAAACTGCTTACTGATTTCTGTTACATACATACTCATGCATCACACTTTATACTGTCACTCTATTATTTACACACAAACATTAGTGACAAACTTGATGCACGAAACACAGGTTAGCACAGTGAGCGGATAACCATGAAAACATGCTGACAATGCCAGCACCTAGACAGACAATATTTTTTAGGCCAGTATGAGCCAGAGATAGAGTACTACACTAGTAGAGAGTGTAGGGAGGTGAGGATCATAAAACTGCGTCACTAGGTGATAGTTATAGTGCCCGGAAGTGCCTAAAACATACTTAAAGTGCATAATTCTGCACTAGTTAACCAAAATTCAGCATTTAACAATGCTAGTAAAGTGCAAAAACTTGGCAAAATAGTCCTAGACATTTTCCAAAATGTTGGGAATTTTATCTGTCACTAAAACCAATATAAAAGACACTTTAAAGCTTTATTTGGCACTTTAACGGATCAACATCCAACCGAACAACCGGACTTTACCCGGAACGTAAAAATATTGCCAAATAGATTGTTTTTACTTTTCTGAACTAGTTAGGTTCCCAAACACCCTAACACACCTTATATTGCATAAGACACAATAACATACTAACTAAGCATTTCAAACCTAACTAGATTAGTTACTTTACAATTACAACCCAACCCCCCTACCCCCTACTCGACGGTTATGTGGGGTGGGACAACCCCCACATTCTTTTGATTATTTTATTTGCTAATGTTGGACAATTAGAAGCACATTATATGTTGGATAAATATGGAATTTGGTTTATAAATAAACACATTAGTCACACACTTCATTTCAACTCACTCCCACAAGCTCACTTCTCTCCTTCCGCCTTCCTTGTGTTCGGCCGACCCCATCAACACCCACCATCACCACCTTCAAGTCTTGTTCAAGCAATCTACATTCATACAAAGGTGTTAGAGGTCCAACAAGCAAGCTTGGTGCACTCGGAAGCTCAAGGACCGCTCTAGTTTTCTTTTATACACCACTTTTACGCCTTGTTTCTCCCCTAGCCTTGTGCTAGTAGTAAGTGCTTAAAAACTTCATCTTGTTCTTATTTTTAGTGGATAATAGATGATTGAATGGTGAAATATTAAGAAACACTAAAGAACTTAAACAAGTCTTGAACATAAAGGATAAAGGGTGGATAAAGAGAAGATGTATGGTTAAATCATGTTGATCTTGTGTTGTTATGCTTAATACATGTTGTTTGTTAGTAGAAGTAGGATGGTTCATCATCTAGACTTGCTAGATCATGTTTAAGAACATGAACTAGTAAGATGTAAAGGTTAAAGTTATGAAGGATGATGAAACCATCCCTACATGAACCTTGAACTTGAATAATATAAGTTTTCTTGAAAAAAAATAAAGTTATAAACTTGTAGATCTAAAGATCTATGAGTGGGTTTTCGGAAGAACCAAGTGAAAAATACTAGTTTTGTTAAAACCCGGATCTTGTATGAACTAAAAACATTTTTAGTAAGTAAACAAGTGTATGAACACTTGTGTAGAAAGAAAATTTAACAAAGAAATATTTTTAGAAAATATTACTAGAAGTTGTAAATGTACAAATCCTTTAAAGATAAAGTTTTTAAGAAACAAATCACATTTTTAAAGGTAACAAGACTTACTAATTATGCTAGTAAGTTACTACTTGCTTTTACAAATCTTTCAAGTTCATAAGCTTACAGTTCATGCGTATTTTTGACAAATTTGGCAAATAAAGGTTGTATATTGTTGATTGAGAATTGATTGAATGATTTTTACAAAAGAAAATGATACGCTAGTAAGCGTGGACGCCTCCATTTACAAAGGAAACTATGGCGAAATTTTTCTAGAATATTAACACTTAGAAATATTTCTCTAACAAGTATTTACAAATATATTTTTAACTTTATTTTCCAAATAAACTTCGCCATGATTTTTATTACAAAAATATTAAAGTGCCGGATGTTGATTTTCGTAAATAAAACTTGATAAATATATATTTAGAATATATATTTTATAATAAGACGCTTGTGTGATTATTTGATTATTTTGTGAACTAGATATATATTATTTTTAGGATAAAAATAATATAACTTGAAAATAGTATGAAATTTCAACTCCAAAATAATACCAACGCTCTCACAAATAAATATTTAAGTTACACCAGTGTTGTTATTATAACGCAAACTCTAAAATGTAACTTATGTATATTTTGGAAAATACCCTTATATGTAAATGTTGATAAGTATTATTTTGGAAAAAAGTATAAAGTAAAATATAATATTTTTGGGAAAAATATGTATATTTTGGAATTAAAAAATTTTAGACAAATGGTTAAAGATATATTTTCTAAGTGGGACTTAAAATATATTTTTCGGAATTGTAACGAGTACATGTATAAAAAATCCCATCCTTGGGAAGGAAATATAAAATAAATAAGAAGTGTGAATACGGAATAGTTACCTAACTATTTCTCCAAAAAAAAAAAAACGTTAAACCCTAAGCCAAGGCACGGCCATCCGTCTAATAGGCATTAGTACGTGTAGGTCGTTACGCAGCAGGTTGAGTTGGAGACTTACGTTTCGGGATACGCACTTCTGTGAGTTCATGTCCCCCTTTTCTCTTAACTGTTTTCAGTTTTTATACTTCGGGGGTGGAATACATGTTACAGTAATTACAGACACTTTTATACATGGTATGGTTAGCTTAAGGAGGGTATACTACTTAGATCATGTGAGTGGGTAGGTGGTACTTGGGGCCATTAATCCTCATTGTAGGACCGAGGGTCATGAGTGATAGATCTATTTGGGTGTAGCGAGCCCAACTCCTGAGTCCACTGTACGGACCATAGGGTAACTTTGAGCCCGACGCAAAAATTTGCTAGGTTTGAGTCTTCCTGCATCACTTCACACATATCATTGGCTTTGCAACCCAGTGGTGATCTCTTTTTTCTTAATTGCTACATACCAGGGATTTTTATACATACAGACATATTACAAAGGTTTATACATACTCACTTTTACATGAACTCGCTCAACTTTTTGTTGATTTTTCAAACTACATGTATTTCAGGAAACTAGGGGAACTGGCAAGGTATGCAAATCTCGTCAAGCTGCGTAGGAATAATGATGTCATCCGAGTTTAGGAAATGTGACCTTTGCCTGGACGGGTTACAAGTCTTAAACTGTGTTTTTATTCATGTCTTTTGGTTGTGTCTTGTGAACACATTTTAAATTATGTCATATCGTAATATGTTTTAAGTGTCGACTTTTAAACAATGTTGTCGTGTAACTTTTAAAACTTGTTGAATGGATGAACATCATGTGTTTTATTTCATATAGTATGGTTATGATAGTTGCTATGGTATTAAGAAGTCACACCAAATAAACCCCGCTTCCGCAAAAGCCAGGGTGTGGCAAAGAATCAGCTCAATCCGAGCATCCTAGAATTAATTATGATTTTTGCAAAATCAGCTCCGAAGTCAAAATGCTTCCAATCAGCTTGCTGTCAAAACAGTTCAGTCGACTTCGGACACTGTTTTGACCCGTTTAACATCAGAATTTAACAAACATGTTCAAACATAAAACGTATTATGTTTCAATAGCTTTCTGAGCATATAAGGCTCAACCTCACAGGTCGTTCCAGTGATTTTATATGATTTTTTTAAATATGCAGCCCAATAATTTTTAATCTCAATCAGCTTTTTTTTTATTTTCTTGTTCAAGCATTTCATCAAGCACCTTGTGTGCAACACGAAACATCTAATTTCTCCAGCCCATTTAAGCGTTCTAAATCCTTAAATTCTAGCATAATTAACAAGTACTAACATCAAACTTCAAATCTAACTTCAGGGAGTTCTATTAACACAATTTAACCATTATGATTCTAGGGTTCATCAAACATCAAACATCTAATTTCTCCAGCCCGTGTAAGGCCCCGTTAGCCATTACTTTCATCTTATGCCCCTTATCTCTATTAATTACTTATCTTGGCGGTTAGACTTATTAACCTTATACCCCTTCGCTCGGGTATATCCATTTTGCCTTCTTCAGGCTTACGAACTTTTATTATTTTCATTTCATAGTTCACACTATAACGTGGTTGTATTTCATATTACTTTTCCTTGACTGTACCCTTTTTATTTATTTGACCCGTTTAGTTTTGCATCATACCTTCTTACTACTTACAATTTATGACTTCTAGACATACCTACCCATTCCTTGGGTTTGTGGTCTTTGGTGTATCATTACCATTCCATGGTTTTACGCCCTCATGATCCATAATCATCAAGTGACGTTCAAGTCACTTCTATATTACCAAAACAACCTTTGTTTGACCCATTTGGTTATCTAATAATATCCACCATTTCAACGACAACCAAACATGCCTTAACGAATCTTTTGACCCATTTTGATTATCTAGTGAACTTCGTCACTTCTACAACACACTACATTTTCTCATAACATTATTTCGAGTTACTAACTACATTCAATATCTAAGTATAATGTATCAGAACCAAAGTTACGTACTTGCATAATTCATCAACATTGGTTTCAATCCATAATTACCCATTCCCAGGCTTGTCAATTTTAGCGTATCATTCCCATCTCATGTTTTACGCTTTTTATAACTCAAGTTTAACGAGTGACTTTCATGTCACGTCATGTTTAAGTTTATATAACCTTTCATTATCGAGAATCTTCTTTTCGAACGTTTCGTTTTTACACCTATCAGTGTTAAGACCGAAATCCTTTAATATTAATCCTTTTCTAATTTTTCTCATAATAACCATATTTACTAAAACGTTGTTTCCTACTAAAACTGAATTTTAGTTTAACGTTTCCTTTTCACCTTATCTTACATCTTTTTTTTTTCCAGGAATTTTAAGTCTGAGGATTTATTCCTTTCCGTCATTATTTAATGTGTGGAATTATAAATATTTCCCACACTTAACCCAAATGACCCGTAGGTTCTATCACTTAGCCTCGTATGCTATTTATCTAGATTTTCACCTTTTTATCTTTTTAAAGCGAGACCCCAACAATTCGTTTCTTTCTATCTGCGACCCAAAGGTCTTTTTGGGTCTCGTAGACCTTATCATTACTTATAATTCCTGAAGGTTGTGATGATCCCGTAGATTCATCTTTTACTCATGTTGTTCTAAAATATACTTTCGGTGTCAAGGCACCCTTTTTAAATTTAGAAATCATTCGTTTTCGTTCTTGAATTCTATGGACCTTGACCGTAGTCTAAGGCCACATCCGCTTCCATATTAAACTAATCCTCCGACTCTATGACTGCTTACGTCATTTACACGTCGGTCTGTTTTCCGCTTATTGTTATCCGATTTATTCCCACATTTATTCACAACCCATTACCCGGGTTCTTTTATCTCAATATTTTATGCTTATATTTATTTGGTTCGCGCTTACTTTTATTAACAAACGTTATTCTTTATTTAACTCGTTTGACTTGTTCGTGTGAAATTTCATCACTTATGACAGTCAAACTTTATCCCTTATGCCTTAGCATTCTCATTAGTTGGTTTGTATTTTTATTTACTTTAATCTTTGTCCCTTCTCTCGGGTTCGTTATTCTAGCGTAATACGCTTCCATCATCCGACTTGCGTTTACGTTTACCATCAAACGTCTTACTTATTTGATTAATTTGGGTATCTTTTTAATTCGTTCAATTCACCCCGTCCTTACTACATCGGATGTAAGCATGTCCATCATAAAAAGTTCATGGTACCACGTGCTCACCACTTACTTGGCCAGAGTAAGTGATCAATACCTGGTATACATGACCTTTTATAATTTTTACATTACACCCCATGTAAGTAATGCCTCTATTTGTTTCTCTTGGAAACAATATCCCGGATAGATTTTCTATTCGGGGTTTTCCAAGTTTTTAATCTACATATGCAACTTTCAATCTCTACGTACTTGTTGCATATTACTATTTGTGCAATTAAATTTAAAATGTGCACCTGGTTATGCTTGCCCTAACGGGCTTCTCTTGCCATTAGCCTTGTTCGCGATCGCTACGCGATTTAGGTCCTTGATGAGCATACTCTTTGGACCGTTCCTCTGTCAAATCCGCGATTTGTTAAACTCTCGCTGTCTTCATATGCGAGTGTCCTTCAACTAAAACATTTACAACAGTTAGTAATTTCGACATTAATGGATGCCCGTATTATAATACAAGGCTTTTCTACTATACGCATCAACGCGTGTAATTTCGTTGACTATATCTATTCTATATCGTTTTTATTGGTGTAACGTGTATTACACGATAACCATATGTGTTGTTCTCAACCCTTTAATCATACTAAACCATTGATATACATTTACCTACCGGATTTGCGATCAAGCCTCGAACCGAACACCAATCTTCATCAAGAGCATAAGGTTTAAGTCCAAGCATAGTTTTTCCCACCATACTTGAATCTCTTAAACCAAGGCTCTGATACCAACTTGTAACAACCATGTTATTATTTAGCGATTTCCGTAAATATGCTAAATGAGTATTTAGTTTAAACATTCATGGTTAAATACGGGTTTATTAAAACTTTTCTAAACTTGAAAGCAAAACAACCTAGTGTAATTAAATTCGTCGTTTGAAATGAAAAATGGCGACAACTGAATAAAACATTCTAATATATTGTAATTTAATTCTCCGTTTAAAACGTGACGATGAAACTATTCGTGGAAGCTTTGCTCTCGTGTGTTCGGTTCTTCATCGGGCTCAGTTGACATCCGGTACTGCTAGGCAACCTACATTCCATAAACATGAAATGATTTTAGTCATACGCGGTTTAAAACGTGTTCAACAGGTTCGCGAAACAAAACTCAACAAGATTGACTGGGCTCTACCGTAACTTACGGTAGCCACCGTAAGTTACGGTAGACACTGGGTAGCACTGGTCTGCCGTAAGGCAGTAGAGAACTGCCGTAATAATATATTCGCTACCGTAAGTTACGGTAGTAGCTACCGTAACTTACGGTAGTTGCTGCATATTCTTCATATTTGCTGTTTTGACCTGTTCATGATTTATCAAACAAACTTGTTTATTACCTTTTTTTTAAAATATCATGCATATCACGTTATATCAATTTACTAATGTGCAAGGTTCAAATTACGGGTTTCTTATGAATTCTTAACCCGTTTTACCTATCTACTCCTTTTGACCCGTTAAGGGAAGTTAAACACTTTTAACTATAAATCTATATATAAGTGTACCTAGCTCGAGTCAACGTATAGACCCGTTTATACCTTGCTATTATTAATTCAATATTCTATGATGACGCAATTATCCAAATTGCTATTCGTTCCTGTAACATGTGACTTAACAACCAACATTAGTCGATATGGTCATATGATGTTATCACCATCATTTGACCCATTTGGTCTATACGACCAAACAATTATATTTATTACAAATCATGGTTTTAAACGTTTTTATTCTTTCCGACCTATTTCGTTTCGTGTCGGAACCCATAATTCGAACATGATCTATTATTGTATTTATCACCTATAGAATAAATACGTATGCTAAAAAAAATAGGTGTAAGCTTTACTTACCTTTCATCCAAGCAAGTCTTACTCGTGCCTTTATCCCGTTTGATCATCTCCTCCAAGCTTCACCTAGCTCGTCAAGAGTCAAACTATCATATTACCCATAAAATGGTTAGTTTAGTCATTTCATATTATGGCTACCATTTCCTATGGGGTTTCTTGCATATAATTTACTTAACTAAATCATAGATCAGTTTTACTTTCTTAGTAGTCAAACTACCCATATGTATTATATGCTTTAATCATTCTTTTTCTCATTTTCACAACTTCGTTGACAAGCTTATTTGTAGGTATTTTAAATACTTGCAATAAGCAAAATAACATGCTTAATATTCATGAAACCATTGTTTTATAAACAAGGCAAAGTATGAACAAAATACAACTTTCCTTGGATTAAGTTTATCAATAAAATGTGCAGCAACTTTACAATGTAGCTGCTGAATCGACTCTTTTGACCACTTTGCGGTCTTATTTAGCCCTTCGTGATCAAATATGAAATGAAGAATACTAAAATATCTTTCCATCCCAAAAAGAATCAGCTCAATCCGAGCATCCTAGAATTAATTATGATTTTTGCAAAATCAGCTCCGAAGTCAAAATGCTTCCAATCAGCTTGCTGTCAAAACAGTTCAGCCGACTTCGGACACTGTTTTGACCCATTTAACATCAGAATTTAACAAACATGTTCAAACATAAAACGTATTATGTTTCAATAGCTTTCTGAGCATATAAGGCTCAACCTCACAGGTCGTTCCAGTGATTTTATATGATTTTTTTAAAATTGCAGCCCAATAATTTTTAATCTCAATCAGCTTTTTTTTATTTTCTGTTCAAGCATTTCATCAAGCACCTTGTGTGTAACACGAAACATCTAATTTCTCCAGCCCATTTAAGTGTTCTAAATCCTTAAATTCTAGCATAATTAACAAGTACTAACAGCAAACTTCAAATCTAACTTCAGGGGGTTCTATTAACACAATTTAACCATTATGATTCTAGGGTTCATCATGTTTCTACAAAACCCATTAAACACCTAGTTAGAGATCATGAGTTTTACTAACATGCACTCAAATTCCATAGTTTATTAACTAGGGTTTGATTCTAATCATGCATACATCCTATTTCCACCCAAATATCCATCATTCAAGATCAAATTTCGAATTCCTAGAGTTCATCAAGAATTTGAGATGGAACAAAATAGTGAAATTTGACATACCTTATGATCACTTCACTGAGGTGACACTAATCCGTGCTTGGATTTCAATTTGGGTGTGATTTTCCCTTCCAATTTGCTTGAATTTATGCTAGTTAGGGTTTGAACAAGGGAGTTCTTTGGCTCCTGTTGAAAGTGTCGACCAGAACACACACTCAAGGTGTGTGTTTTGGTGTTTGATATTTTATTTATTAAAAACTAGTTTCTAGTTTATCACTTTCGGCCCCTCTACTTTCCCCAAGTTGCATATAGTGTGTTTTAACCAATTCCTTTATTACTACAAGACTTGTGACTAACTAGGTTTTTTATTCCTAGTTATTTTATCTTGTTCATAACCCGTTTTATTTTAAGTCCCGTTAACTCGGACCTTTTATATACTTTGTTTTCTCAAAGTATATTTATTTATTTTTTTATCCTTTTAATAAATATTAGATTTATTTATTTAAATCCTAATATTCACCGGGTTTACTTTTACCACCTACAATATTTTACCCGTTTATTTTTTGTTAATCTAGTATAATTAACAAACCCATTTTTGGGGTGTTACAAGGTTGTTTTCTGATTGGTTATGCTATATACTTTTCTTTCAGAATATTTTTGTAACCTTCTGATTTCAGTAATACTATAAGAGTTTCCAGAACACTGACTTTGAAATCAGTGTGTGAAAGTATAGTATTACTGAAAATAATGAAACGCCACTTCATGTTGCAGCAGCAGCGGGCCTCTGTATAGAACATCAATAGAAGGAGACTGGGATGATCACTTAATTCATTTGCGTTCTCGAATGGCTCCAAACTCAAATGATGAGAAACCAGTTTATAGATTAATTTCTTTTATGTCGTTTTAAAACCTTTTTGTTGACGTGGAAAATTTTTATTCGACAACACAAAGCTCTGTTTTTACAAAACCCTTTGAAAAAGAAAGATAAGGTTTGTTTTTGAAAATGTCTGATAGAAACCTCTGTTGTGCTCAACAGACGTCTGAATAACTCAATCAGTTGTTTGAACATCGGTTTGACTTTTGTTCAACAGATGTTAGAAACAGTGTTGTGGGTTAAAACAGATGTTAGAAAATAAAACCGTGTTTGAAACCACTGTTGGGTTAAAACAGTGTTTTAAAACCACTTTTGGGTTAAAACAGTGTTTGAAACCACTGTTGGGTTAAAACAGTGTTTGAAACCACTGTTGGGTTAGAAACAGTCTTTTTATTTCTTATAAGAACTTGATTTCTAATGAATGATCCAGTTATTTAGGAACTTGATTTCTAAGAGTTAACGCATTATAAGTATAAGTTTTTGAAATAGTTAATAGAGCATCTTTGGATCCTTTTTTTGGGCCTTCACAGCCAGTTATCGCTCAAAGAGTAATTCAAGAAAGCAAGTCATTTTTTTGGGCCTTCACGGTGGCTTGAAACCAGTGTTTGGTTACAACAGTGGTTTGTGGAGAAAAAGATGTTTGAAACCACTGTTGGGTTAAAACAGTGGTTTGAAACCATACTATTTGTTTAACAGTGCTTTAAAACCACTTGATGAAGCAGCATAGGATATGGTATGTCCATTGCATATAATCATATTGCTATATAATCTTAACTAAGCAAACAACCTGCTAATGTATCTGTTATTATCTAGGATGACGTTGCTTGATGCCAAAATCACTTGAATGTGTTGAAAAAATGGTACAGGGGATATACGAGCAGCTACCGCTGAGGATATTGATGTATAGTATAAAGCCATATTTAAAATTTATTTCAGTTTTCTATTATCTAATGTTATAATTCTTTTTAAGATTGATGCGTTTGCTATATGGAATGCTTGGGGACTGGCTTTAATTCGGATGGAACACTATGCTCAAGCTCTTGTCAAGTTCAACAGGTGGAACGAACAAGATGTTAGTAGCCTATCATGAAACTGGTCATGCAATCTGCGCGTAAGTATTCACTCTACTCATCATTTTAACATAATGTGATGCAGTTTGGTCTAATTTTTAGGATCATGTGTTGGTTTTAGGACTCTGACTCAAGGGCATGATCCATTATACAAATGCACTAATCGATTCACATACCTCTTTAGTTTTACAAAAGTCCACAAACTGTCATATAGGCAATTTGGGCAAGCAAATACTGCATATGAGCTTTTTGAACAACTTTTTTGCATTTCTTGGCTAAACCATGTTGATATCTCTAAGGCTTTATGCTTTTATGGGCAAACTGCTGTTTACTATGCAATCTACATATGTGAAATCAAGTAACGTCTGTGACAACCAGGTCGTTTGGCTAAAGGTTAGTTATGCTTTCCCTTCCCTTACTTAAAGTGAATTATTTTGAAAAGATATTAAGATTGAAGATGCTTTGGTAATTTGCCAATCATTTTGCAGCCAAGTGATGATTCTGAACCGTTTTCTAAATCCAAATTAAATATTAATATAATAGAATACCAAATATCATATCTAGCGTGCAGTAGAGGTGACAAATTGTTCTATTTTTTGCCCAAACCAGTTCGAGTCGACAAAAGTAAAACTCGGCTTTTGTTTGAATCGGTCGGGTTAGCCGGGTTCAAACCAGTTTTAAGGTGTAATTTTACAACTCAATTTCAGCTCTGTTCTGGTTATTCATAATCATATCAACAATTACTATCTTTAAATATGACTAGATGCATTAATTTAATACAGGAAGTAACACAGGTTTGGGTCGACAAAAATAAAACCCAGCTTTTGTTCAAACCAGTTCGGGTTAGCCGGGTTCAAACTGGTTTTGGTTAATGGTGAGCTTCCGTTGACAGATTTTGGGAAAGGGTATTTGAGACTATGGTGGTCAAACTCTGTTATGCACTTCTCTTTCTCTCTACATGTCACGGCAATCTTTTGCAGCTGTGACAGAGATTCGATTGAGACGATGGCCAACATTTGAACTTGAGTCGGTCTAGGTGATGTTATCTGAGTCATATGGGTTCCTATCTTTTATTTGAAAATAAAACATCGTTTTTTAATTATTATTTTTTTAACATTTTGGTATGTTTTTAGTGTGGAGAATGTCAAGGGCGAAGGAAAAGTAACTCCTTGAGCGTTTAAGAAAAATGGTGGATGACTTCATAGCATTTGATCGATGCATCGTTGAAATAATAATTGAATTGGCAAATAAGGTTGTGAACAAAGTGCTTTACGCGCGTTATGAAGCTAAACAAGAAATTGAAGAACTATATTAAATATTAGCGCATGGGACCTCCACCGCCTCACTACCACGTCAACCGTCGTCATCGTCATCATCAATGTTACCACCACTGCCACTAATTTATGGAGGGCAGGGGTTTCTGTTTTTTAGCTTCATCTGGTAATTTGAATCAATGGTCGTAAAAATGTAGTCAACTGAGTAAATGGGGTTTAGTATTTGTGAAATAGAGTGTTGGGAATACATTTCCTTTAATCTGTTTGATGCTTTATACTTGATAGTTAACCTTTGAACAATATGATTTTTAGACTAATATAATATTTAGGAATGCTCAGTAACTTCAATTCCAAGGCTAGAAAATGAAATGGAGTTGATTTAGTGAAAATGAACCTATGTACTTTTGTACTCTTGTCGAACGATTCTGAAGCGAATAGGATTTACTTGGTATGTAAAATTTCTAAAAACCACGCGTGTTTGTGATTACTATCAAGACATATGTTCAATCTTAAAAACTATATAAAATATGGTATACATGCTTCACTTATGACTTATGCCTGATGTTGTTGTCAATTCATAACTATAACGCGAATGTGAATTCATTAAATAATTTCACATCATATTTTACATATAGATGTAGGAAAAAACTTTGCACATTATAAACTACTTAGTTTATTTCTATATCAAACATGTACACTAACACATACTATCTTTAACATTGTTTTATAAAGATATGTAACCAAATGCAAATAATTTAAATGATATATTATAATCTGTTTTTTAGTATTTGATTTCAATTGTTATTAAACATGCCCGTGTATTCACACGGGTGTACAACTAGTATATGTTTATGGGAACTTGAAAAATTGAATTTTGGGAAAAAAGTAAAAAAATGTTGTCTTTGTGGTGTATTTAACACAACCTTTTTATTAAATATAAAACCATGTGGAGCATAAAGCCCTTTTGGTGGCGTTATGCGACAAGTGTCGAAATGCGTAAGAGAGACTTTATGGGGCTTTGTATTACAAGAGGGTGTAGTGGTAAGTGGGTTATATAACCCCTTCAATTTATACATACATATGTATGTATATATATGTGTGTGAGTGAAGAAGGTTGGGCAACAGTGTGATGATTTTCGCGTGGATTCAAAATTCAAACCTCATAGCGTCGGCCGTAGTGGTGTGCGGCAACGCTACGGGGCGCTATGTTGCCTTTCCCCGCTATGTGGCGCCCCACTACGTTCGGCCTAATAACTAAGGTCTCAAAAGGGTCAAAAAGGGGAAAAGGCATTAAATGCTGTCATTTTAATAGTCATCTGGAGCATTTGGCGATCGAGAAACAAGGTGGTTTTTAAGTCCAGAGTTCCTTCAGTGGTTGCAGTGCTAGAGGAGTAGGTCTCAAGCGGGTCAAAAAAGGGGAAAAGGCAATTACACTTTTCGTCCTTTATGTTTGTATCGGATTGCAATGGATACCCTTTAACTTCAATAATTATAGTCACAATCATTTATTTGCAAAAACCATTACACTTTAGGTCCTTTAGCACCAACCTAGTTAAATTTTTCAGTTAAGTAATATCATGTGCACCTCATGTGAGGGCAATTATGTCTTTTCACACCTTATTTCTTCCCCATTATAATCCCTCATTTATAACACCCACCACCACCACCACACCTTTGCACTATTTTCTTTCTTTCCTAGCCACCGCCACCACCACCACCTGTCACCACACTACCATCTGCCATCTCTAGCAACAACCATCACGATTGACACCACCTTAGACCGTGGGGTATGGTGTGGTGGGGGTTTGGGGCATGGGTTGACACGTGGCTTGGGGGGGCTTCGCTGGGCTGACCCACCTTGAAGACGGTATGGTGGGGCGGGGGTTTGGGGCGTGGCCAGCCCAAATGGCTGTTTTATATTTTTTTAAAAACAAAAAATTTAAATTTTTTAATGTTTTTTAAATAAAGAAAATTACATAAAAAAATTCCTAACGCTTATATTTTTCTTTATCGCTTCTCTCGTCTCCAACATTAGTTCCAACTCTTCACCCTCTAGGTGATCAATGGGTTGGACGAGAAATTTCATATCATCTCGTCTTTGTTTTAGGGCATCCCTTGCTTCTTTACTCTTCCGAATTTCGGCCCTTTGTTGTTGGAATACGTTGAATGTATCTAACTTGCATGCAATGTCATCCAACTGATCGCTGTATACTCCCCTACGCGAGCCCGAACTCCCAACTGAAGGCGATGCCGTACCCGATCTTGATTTTTGAGCGCGTCTTTTTGCGGCACCTCTTCCGTATTCAGGCCGGTTTGGCGAATCATCCAAAAAGTCCTCCAACTCTTGATCTCGTGCATCAGATTGGGCTTGGGACGAGGCCCTTGACCTTCTGGAAGACGTGTTAGTTTAGCTACCACTGGGGATATTCGCCCACTTTGGATGAAACTTACAAATCTCCCAACAATGCATGAAACGGAAGTTCGCTCCCCACATTTGTTTTGAATGTAACCAATGCATTTGTCACACAGTCGGCTTCGGTTTCACCACTTTTTGGGTTTTGCTTTGCTTTATTTAAAAAAGCACTAAATTTTGTAAGTTGGCCGCTTATCTCGCTCCACTTCGAGGATAAGCTATCGTTTTCACGATAAGTCTCCCTTCCCAGTTCTTCATGGAATGCTTTACTAATCGCTTCCCACAAATGGCTTCGATGTTGAGAATTTCCTATTTTAATAAAACAAAATTTAATATATTACAAAGTTATATAAAAAATAACCATAAATATTAAAATAAGGGCTACAAAATATTTAAAAATACCTAAAGTTGGATGTTGAGATTGTTGAAGCCAAGCCCTTGCCAATGCAAGTTCTTCATTAACGACCCATTTTTGTTGTTTTCGTTTGGCGGTTTCAAGTGCTTTCTTCGCCTCGGTTTTTTTCTTATGACTTCTCTTTTTGATGGGTTTGGATGCGGAAGTACCATCGTTGGGTGGTTGAGTTTCGGGGACGGTTTCGATTTGGGAAATGTTGATGGAGGTTGGTGAAAGGTTGATGGGCGTTTGTGGAATCGGGCTAGGTATAGAATCGTCGGTGTGTGGGAAGTTAGTAAACAAACGATTCCCAATATACGATGCATAACTCGCCATATCGGGCATAGAGTCGTGTATTAAAAATGGACGAGGCATGAGACGATTAGGTGGTGGGCTAGTATTTTCTTGGAATGACCGCGGGTTGTTCGGGTCATAACCACGATTATGCGGATGCATTTTTCGTTTTGTAGAATGAGAACAGAGATGATTATAGAAGATGTGTAGTGTATTGTGGTTGAATGTGGTAAAAAAATGAATAGAAGTGTGAGTTTTATAGTGAAAAAATAAAATTGTTTTTTTAACATAGCCGTTGGCCAACGGCTAGCCCAACGGCTTGTTTGGTTTAGGGATGGCAATGGGTCGGGTTCGGGTCGGGTATTAGTAATCTCATACCCATATCCGCTTGTAAAACTGTGTCCCATACCCGACCCAATACCCATCGGGTATTTGTCGGGTAATTACCCGTCGGGTATCGGGTATACCCGCGGGTATCGGGTATACCCATTAATTTGTTAAAAGATATATGTTGGGGCTTGCAAATACATTTTTTTACTATTATAACTATTATATATTTTATTTATACACCAACTATTATAAATTAAAAATGTACATTACATAATATAAGTTGTATCATAAATTAATAATAACTTTACAATACTTATACACTTATATGTACATACTTCACAACATACAAAATGGAAATACTATTATCAAATACATATACTAAAAGAAATTTTGATTTTTTCACATTATGAACATACTAAAATAAATCACTAATATATAAGGGTTAATGGAAAATAAAAATAAAAATTAAAAAATATGGGTATATGATCAGGTATATAGTTCGGGTAAACGGGTATGTGGTTTCGGGTAATCGGGTCGGGTATCACCTAATCCCATACCCGCGAAAATTTTTAAAACTAAACTCATACCCGGCCCAATACCCGTCGGGTATCGGGTATACCCATCCCATTTGTGTCGGGTTTCGGGTATACCCATCAGGCTCGGGTATTTTTGCCATCCCTAGTTTGGTTTGACCAACGAGAACCCGCCATGTCATACATATAGACCCGCCCCACGCCCTGATTCAAACTCCCGCCCCTTGGGCCATGCCCCAACCCAAGCCCACCCGGGGTGGTGACTTGGGCGTTTTCAGCCAACCCACGCCCCAACTCAAGCCCCATACCCCACAGTCTTATAAACAATAACTTTCTGTTGCTTTATTTATCAATTAAAGCAACTAATTAATCACTCGTAGTGCCCATTGCAAACCTCGTCACTTCAAGAACCAAAATCTCAAATTATTTCATACTATTTTTGTTAAATATATGAATAAAATAGAAATTCAAATTTTAAATGAGCCTCAACGTAATTAGGTCCCAAAGACATCATGCCATCACTGGATCACCAAACGTAATTCAAATTTACAAAAAATAAAATAAATAAATGAGTAAACTGCAATTTTACACCCTGGGGTTAGGGGTCATTGGCACCCTTACCCCCTCTAAGGAAATAATTGCAATTTTACCCCCCACTGTTTGCGGTTATGTTGCTATTTTCCCCCCGGCTTCAATTTTGTTGACCGGTCAATATAAACATGGGAGGGTCAAAGGGTAAAAAAGTAATTTCAAGTTCATTGTACCTTATATATTAAAATAACCCCTTAACTCAACCTAATATCACAACCTTACCCCCTAAGTTTCACCTCCACTCCTCTTCTTCACTTCCGGCTTCTTCACGCTCCGGCTTCTTCACTTCCGGCTTCTTCACCGGCGATCTCCCACCGGCGACCTCCATTCCCTCCGGCGACCTCCACTCCATCTTCTTCACCACTCCTTCTTCACCACACGAGCAGAGGATGAGTGAACAGAATGCAATGATGCATCCAGCTCCACCGGCAGAGCCAGGGCCGGCGACCACACCACCGGCCACCGTCTATCCAACTGTGGTCAAGAGATCCTCCATTTTCTCGCAGTTTTCAGGTATAATCAAACAACTATTTTGATTGTGGGGTAAAATCAGGTCAGAACTAGTAATGGATGTTTCTGTATTTCAGTGGACATGAGGATTCATGTTTCTCTACGATCGATTGTGGTCTCATTGGTTGTCAAGATGCGAGGCCGCCCGTTCCTGCATTTCCAGTTTCCCCCTCAGCAGGAAATGGTTGTGTAGGATTCTTAAACTCTAATCTTCTAGGATCTTTTGGGTTAATATGTAGTCTAGTTGAACTCTATTTATATATTAGGATCTTTTAGTATGCTTGATCATAGAACAGGTTATGTTTGATCATAGAACAGGTTATGTTTGATCATAGAACAGATTGACTGTTAATGTGGGTTAATGTGGGTTATATTTGCATCTAAGATTGACTGTTAAATGCTTGTACAGGTTATATTTGCATCTATGATTAGTGGGTTAATGTGTCTGTTAAGTTGCTGCTGTTATGTTTGATCATAGAACAGAACATATTGACTGTTAAGTTGCTGCTGTTTGGTTACTCTGCTATTTGAGTAACATGCCAGTTTCTGATGCAGAGGTTCTGATGCCTTTGCATTCCAAATGCTTCTGATATAGATTCCAGTTTTAATGGTTGAGACATTGAGGCCTTTAGCAATGGTTTTAATGCTTCTGATATAGCAATGGTTTTGATGCATTTGCATTTGCATTTGCATTACAGAAGGCCTTTAACATGCCTGTTTTAATGCTTCTGATATAGCAATGGTTCTGATGCATTTGCATTTGCATTACAGAATGCCTTTAGCAATGGTTTTAAGCTGTGGCTGAATGTTCTTCATGGTTGAGACCTTGAGGGTATATATACACAAAACTGCAATCAAATATTTAAATGAATTTGAATTGAATTGAATTCTGTAAGAATTCTGTTACAAACTTGCACTCCAACCATGAAGTAAGAATTCTGTTACAACCTTGCATTCCAACCATGAATTCAATCTTTGCATTCCAAATGCTTTGGTTCAAAGTAAGAATTCTGTTACAACCTTTAAATGAATTTGAATTGAATCAGTCAACATATTTGATGCCAGGGGGTTTATATGGGTGGTGGAATCGAATATGGATGGTGGCGGGAAAGGTTTTGGAAGTTGCAGGGGTAATTTTGCTTCGAAACACAAAGTATATGGGGTAATAAGAAAGGGCATTTTAGTAATTTACCCCAAGTCAACAGATCCGCCAATATATTTGATGCCAGGGGGTAAACATGCGACATAACAGCAAACGTTGGGGGTAAAATAAAAGGGTAAAATAGTCATTTCTCCCCCAAGTCAACAGACCAGTCAACAAAATTGAAGCCGGGGGGTAAAATAACGACATAACCGCAAACAGTGGGGGGTAAAATTGCAATTATTTCCTTAGGGGGGTAAGGGTGCCAATGACCCCTAACCCCAGGGTGTAAAATTGCAGTTTACTCTAAATAAATAAATAATAACAATAGATATATCCAACAGAGTTCTATTAGCTGCTTCCGGTGATTAACAAAAAGGAAGCAACTCAACGCTTCCGCATAGGGATGGCAATGGGTCGGGTTCGAGTCTGGTATTGGTAATCCCATACCCGTACCCGGTTATAAAATCGCGTCCCATACCCGACCCAATACCCTTCGGGTAACGGGTATATCTGCGGGTATCGGGTTTACCCATTAGTTTGTTAAAAGATATACGTTGTGATTTCTAAATACATTTTTTTACTATTGTAATTATTATCTTATTTTATTTATACAACAACTATTATAAATTAAAAATGTACATTACATACATATAAATTTTATCATAAATTAATATTAACTTTATAATACTTATACACTCACATGCATATACTTCACAACATACAAAATATAAATACTCTTATCAAATGCATATACTAAAAGAAAATTTATTTTTTCACATTATAAACATACTAAAATAAATCATTAATAGACAAGGGTTAATGAAAAATAAAAGTATAAATTAAAAAAATCGGGTATATGATCGGATATATAGTTCGGGTAAACGAGTATGTGGTTTCGGGTAATCGGGTAATCGGGTCGGGTATCACCTAATCCCATACCCGACCCATACCCACGAAATTTTTTAAAACTAATCCCATACCCGGCCCAATACCCGTCGGATATTGGGTATACCCGTCCCATTTGTGTCGGGTTTCGGGTATACCCGTCGGGTTCGGGTATTTTTGCCATCCCTACTTCCGCAATGATTATACCCCTCAATTGAAGTTAAATACATGAAGCTATCGATTCAATTGCTGAAATTTCAAAGGATTTATCTCAAAGAGGCAATAAAAAACACAAGAGTATCTAGAATTACATATCAGTACAGATGTAGACAAGGGCTTACGAGTAGTGTCTGATTGGTGAGTCTGTGATTATGGAGGTAGGCGTTGTAGCTTTAATTTATATCGCAGTTTTGTCAATTTGGGGATTAGGGTTTTTGTGTCGACCAGAGCCCAAATCTGTATTATTTGATGCACAACGCAGCCTAGAGTGTAACAAATCTCCAAAATCCTCAAATCTGCAGAATAAGAATCCCAATGCTTAGATGAATGTTTACAGAGAGGGGAAGTTTAGAAACAGAGTGTTTAGTGAGGGGAAGTTTAGAGAGTTTTATTAAGGGGGTGTTTGGCTTAGCTTAAATGTGACTTATAATAAGTCCTTTTCACTGTTCAATAAGCTAGAATTTCTTGCTTATTGACTTATTGCCTCACATACACACATTTCCCAAACACTTCAATAAGTCCTTTTCACCCCTTTTCATTGTTGAATAAGTCAATAAGTTGAAATAGAAGCTAAGCCAAACACCCACTAAACTGAAAAGGATGGGGATGATTGAACTAAAAATTTTTGGTTTTATTTATTAAGAAATTTTAAATAAAAGCATGAAATGACTATAATACCATTAAGTATACTTAACTAAAAAATTTAATTAGGTTAATAATAAGGGACCTAGAGTGTAATGGTTTTACAAATAAAGGATTGTGACTGTAATTATTGAAGTTAAAGGGTATCCATTACAATCCGATACAAACATAAAGAACGAAATGTGTAATTTACCCGGCATTAAATGTTGTCATTTTAATAGTCATCTGGAGCATTTGGTTATCGAGAAACAATGTGGTTTTTGAGTCCAGAGTTCCTTCAGTGGTTGCAGTGCTAGAGGAGTCGAAAACTTTAAGTTTCCTCTGGGTTAAAAACAGGTCTAAATCCGGGGCACTGTTGTGGGGAGATCAGAAAAGGTTCAATCTTGGAAGCTTAGGCTAGCTGGGCAGATGTTTTTGTTCTTTTTTCTACAGTAATTTCGGGTCTGTTATGTTTTTTCGAGTGTAGTTTGATATATGATGCCAGTAGCTAGCTGGTTGGAGAATATATATAAAAGTTTTATTTGCCATTAAAAAAAATAACTAAAAGTGAAGTAAACACATCGTCACTCGATAATATAAAATCTTTTGAAATTTCTAATCACCAAACACTTTTCAATCAATTTACACTTTAAGCATTCTTTAATAAGACCAAAAAGATTACCAAACACAATCATAGCATAGTTATATTCTAATGAATGTTTATTGAAGATACTTTAAGTTGAATTCATTCTTTTTTTTTTGTTTTTTTAACGACAATTTTCTCTTAATTTCTATCGTTTGTGGGATTTAAACCACGACATCCCCCTCTCAAACACAGGTGTTTAAAAATTTTGTTTTTGTCAATGGACCACAACCCATTAGTTCATTAAGATATGAGATTGATTTTATACGACAAGTTTAGAAAAAATATGAAACAATTAAAAAAATATGATAAAGGATATGGTAATTCTTTTAAATCCCTTTCATATGACTTCAATAATAATAGGAGTTCATAATTTCCATTTCCAACATATACATTTACAAGCTTGGGGGAATAGTGTCAGGCAGCTGCGTGGCACTCCCCTATTGAACTAAACTATTTTTAATTTAATTTTATTCCTTGCTTAAAATTACGGGTTCATTCTTTGTTTAAAATTACGTTTTCACCCTTAGCTCAAAATTAAATTTAATTTTTTCCTAGCTCAAAGTTTACACTTTTGCCCTCAGTTTAAAAACCCATTTCTAATTCTATTCCCAGTTTAAATTTATGGTTTCGCTCTCCGTCTAAAATTACGCTTTTGCCCCCCTCAAAATAAAAATATGTTCTTGCCCCTAGCTCAAAATTACGATTTTGCCCCCAACTCAAATTTACGTTTTTGCCCACAGTTCAAAATAAAATTATGTTTTTCCCCATAGCTCAAAATTATGATTTTGCTCTCAGTTTAAAATTATGATTTCGCCCCCAGTTTAAAATATTTTTACGATTTTGCCCTCTGTTCAAAATTAAGATTTTGCTCTCATTTCAAAAATTACGATTTCTCCCCCAGTTAAAAATTATGATCTTGCCATCGTTTTACTTTTTTTTTTTCAAAACTATAGTACTGTTTTATTTTGCTTGGTTGACTCAATGTAACTTTTATTGTGTCAAACAGTTGTATAACGCTCGCTCATTGGTCCTGACAAATTAGTATTTTACCCCCAGCTCAAAATTACAGACCTGTTATTGTTTTAATTTTTTTTTACCAAAACTATGGTAGTGTTTTCGTTTAATTGGTTGTCTCGATGCATTTTTTTAGATCGTTTTATAAGTAGTATGTACAAGTAACCTAAATACATGCATACATGTTATGAAACTAAGAAATATTTGATTTAACGCCCTACAACGCGGGCGGGCATAGGTGTAATTTTTATTCCTCAAGGCATGCCTGGTAGAGTGGTACATGCTCATTTTTCCTGAAAAATTACAATTTTGCTCACAGTTTAAAATTATACTTTTTCTATTGTTTTAGTATTTTTTTAGCAAAAGTATGATAGTGTTTTTGTTTTAATTAGTTGATTCGATGTAATTTTTTTTTGAGATCGTGTTATGAGTAGTATGTACAAGTAACCGAAGCACAGACATACATGTTACGAGAGAGAAATATTTGGCTTATTGCCCCGCAACGCGGGCGGGGCAAAAACTAGTATATACATTTATGGCTACTTTTCCAACAAATCATAGGACACGAAAAATCTATTTATAACATAGCTATAGCATATAATGTTTATAATTGATTTATGGTTGATCATCAAGTTAGGTTACTTTATGACTAAATTTAATAATAAAAACTTGACAACAAAAAGTTGACAAGTATATAGTATATTAAATACAAAAATCTGAAACAAAATATAATAAAACCAATTGATCACCAATATATGTTTTGATTAAAGAAACCAATTGATCACCACCAATACATGTTTTGATTAAAGAATTATTTGTGATAAACAAATAAAAAACATCTAATTACCAATTTCAAAACTCATAAATATACATAATCTCATAATAAATCTGATGTGGTTTGCATTGTGTTCTTAATTTATTGATTGTGCATTATTGATGGTATCATATCCGTATTTTAAAAGTTATTATGGTTTTAATTAAAAAAATGTTTTCTTTTATCTAGAAAAAGGAACATTAGCATGAATTTACTTTTTCTTTTATCACACGTAACAAGATCATTCTATTGAAAATATGAGAAAACGAGTTATGAATTCAAAACGAACATCATTAGACAACGGGTTAAAATAGTGTTTTGTGGAGAAAGGACATGTTTGAAACCACTGTTGGGTTAAAACGATGGTTTATCTTTGGTCAAACAGACTTCTGAACCGCTAAAAGAGTGGTTTACTCTTTTAAATAGAGTTTTTCTTTTTGGTCATTTTTTAACAATCATTGTAATAATTTTAAACAACATTTTGGAATCTTTAAAAACAACAAATTAATGTTTTTATTGATGTTTATCCTTTGATCAGAAATTCATTCCGTAAAAGCGTTATCCAAACGCCATTCGAGAACATATATATTGTGGTTTTTTGTATATTTGTGAAAAACTTGTAGGCCAGAAGACTGTTACTCGATCCAGCAATTCATGACGAGTTTACACGTTTGAAGGTAAATGGATCAAACACTCAGGTGTTTTTTTTTTATAAAAGTGTATTAACTATGTGTTGGAAAGTTAGATAGTGTGAATGAATATTAATTTAGCGAAATTATAATTTTAGTAAAATTATAATTATTTACTAGACTCTTTATATGTGTGATAAACTCTTAAGTGGAGTTTTTATGTTAATTTGTTAGTTTTTATTAGAGTTTATGTCTCTAATAAAATCACTAATAAAGTGAGACTTTTAGTAGAGTTTTTATGTCAATTTATTAGTTTTTATTAGAGTTTATTTCTCTAATAAAATCTCTAATAAAGTGAGACTCTTCTCTACCCCATATCTCTTGTATGCAAAGTATGTTATGTGCTTAACGTGATGAAACTAATTACAAGTAGAGATTTGAAAGTGGAATTTTTAGAAGAAAAAATTAGAAGAGTTCTTGGAGATACTTGAAGACCCATGTGTTAGGTACTTAGAGAGATATGTTGTCTTTATTCGATTTCATCATCTTCGTATCATTATTTTCCACAAGTTCTAACACTATAATTTTATCCGGTGTAACCTCGGGCGCGTGGCCATCTCCGGCGGTACAAACTGCTTCGGCTGTTGTACCATGGGAGATAAACGCGTCGTCTTTAGTAGAGGCGTGAAATCTGTTTTAAGGGAAGCGTGTTGAACACGTGCCTCAACCAAAATCGTCAACGTTTTAGTGTGCTCTTTGTTGCAGTCAAGGAGTATTTTTCAAGACTCAAGATGATGAATACTCGAGTCTAGGATGCTATCAAATGCGCGTGAAGGACCCACCAGAGATGCGGCTTGAATCAAGATTGGTATATAAAATTATATTTTATATTCTTTTTATTTAGTTATTGCAACCGGTATTGTACTATGATATTTCCTACGAAGAAAGAGAGTCTCGTTATTATATATTTTGTAATTAGATTTTATAAAAAGTGAACAAGTTCCTACAAACTTAAAACAGATTTCATGAAATTGTTGCTACAATCTTAAAACCTTATTTATAAGGATTTTGGGTTCACAAAAGGATTTATAATAAAAAAAATATTTTTAAAGATTATTATCTTATAAATATTTTCTTTTGGGAAATATGTATGTTGTGGTACAACTTGTTGTGTTTGGATTTCTTTAGATTGAGTTACAATCTTAAATCATATACCGTGGTATAAAACGAATAGTTTTGGTTCAACCGTGTAACAACCGTCTAATTTCTATTCGAATTTAATAAAAATATACATGATTTTATATAAAAAGTACTTTACTTCAACACAAGTACAAAATCGAAGTTTTAAAGTGATCACATACTAGTTAACTACTAACTAGTTTGAACATTCAAAACATGATTAGTAAATCGTTTAAATCATAAACATTGTCTAAGCAAAGTTAATTTACGCGGAAGCTTCAAAAGTTCGTGTTCGGTTCTTCAAAACATGCTTGATCATTGTCCACATACTTGCAAAACCTGAAAACTGAAGATTTTTAACAAAATTAGTGTTAGAGTTCTTAGAAATATTGCTTAATCGAAACTACGTTAAAAAACGGATTCGATTATCTGAGATATGCCAAGTTCAGCAGTTTTGGCAGGGCTCTACCATAACTCACGGTAGCCACCGTAAGTTACGGTAGCTCCTGGGCAGCACTAGTTCTACCGTAAAACAGCAGGAATCCACCGTAGCCTTTTTTTACCTCTACCGTAACTTACGGTAGCTACCGTAACTTACGATAGACTCTGAAGGTTTATATTTTGACTGATTTGTTGGTTTTGCCCAAACCCAAATTCTCGGATTTCTCATTTTGAACATCCACGCTCCCATAACCGGCTTGCGTGTTTAGTAATTTGCTACCTATCACCCGGGCCTAAAATCTACAAGTAAGGTACTACCATTATCCGATTCATAGCTTCGCTTAATTACCCATTTAGTTTACCCTTATTGGGTTCGTCATTTAAGCAACCCAAAATGCTAGTTTCTCGTATTTTAATAAATCTATGATTAACATCAACAAAAGACTGAATAACCATATATCGAAGCATTAGCCTCGTATTAATTGATTATTCGACCCGTTCGGTTCATATATGGATTCCACCATTATAATGACTACCAAACGACTCTTAACCAAATCTTAACCTACTCATTTAAGTAACGAACATGATCGCTACAATCAACGCAACTTCTATTTTACATTGTATCCATACATAATTTAATAACAATTCACTTAATGTAACGGGTCAAGTTACATACTTGCATAATTCATCAACATTGGTTTCTAACCATGATTACCCATTCCTGGGGCTTGTCAATCTTGGCGTATCACGTCCATTCCACGGATTACATTTTTATAACTCAATTTTTAATGAGTGACGTTTTAGTCACTTCAACACTACAAATTCAACCATTGTTTGACCCGTTTGGTTGTTTAATGGGAATCACCATTTTACAACATACCAAACTTGTTCTAACCAACATTTAACCCATTTACTCATTTAGTGATCTTCGTCACTTCAACTAGACATCCGAATTCATACACTATTCTAAATTCAATTCTACTAGTAAAAATACATAACAAACATAACGTAACGAAACCGTGGTTACGTACCTTCAAAGCGTTCCCTTCAAACGCGTATCGCCACTAGCTTGTCCGCTTGACGTTCCGATTTCCTTGCCTATAGAGTTCAACCATAGGTGTTTAGAACTCTCTTATAGTATATAACGCATAATTTACCACACTAAACATTTATGCGTTTTTAGTCCAAATTCTCAACATTTATCTTCTCTTAGGCATTATATCAAACACCTAATGAGCATGATTTCATACAATTCAAAATCAAGTTCTTGACTAACTATTTAACCAAGATTTAAACATCAAATCTTTTCAGAAATCAGTTTCTATGAATCAATCTACACTAGAATAACCTTCTAAACCCTAGTGTTCATCAAATTCTCACAAAACCCATGAATCACCTTCAATGTGTTCATGAGATTTTCAGAGATTAGACATAATTTCACTTAGAGTTGTCTAGGGTTTACTCCTAGACACTATATCATCCTCAATCTATTCATTTAACCAACATGCATTGATGTATTGCAAAATACATCCTTTATTCGTGTACAGTTTGTATAGTTTTCGTTATATTTAGTTTTGTTTTTCGTTAGAATATGCATACTATTGATCAAATCGTGTTTCGCAGGTCTTGATGTTTAAATATGCGAGAAACCGAGTGAAACGAGCCAAAATATTGAAGTGTCAAGTCTTGAAGCGTGTTGGAAAGGTCGGGGAGTTGAAATAGAGTTAAAGAGCTGAAAAATCACTCTCTGGCACCCCATCACCCACTAAGCAAGTATGTGGCACCCGGCGAGAGACTGGAGATGTTACATGAGAAAAAAAACAAGGTGGCACCCCGCCACCCATTCCTTCAGTAGGTGGCGCCCCGCAAGAAGCCTGTAGCTGGCAATTATTACGAATTTAATATGGGTTTGTTATGGAAAGTCATATATAATCATCTTAAACTTGAAAAAACCCTAAGTGACGATTGGGAGGCATCTTGGGCAACTTATTGAGCATTCTTGGAGAAATTTTGGAGTTCTCGAAGCATAGGAATCATCGATACGAGTTCGGGGAAGAAGACTTGAAGATCTAATCGGGTTTTCTAGTTCTTTATTCTTGACTTTTCTTACGAAACTTGTTATGATGAATTCATGTCTATACATCTTTGATTTGTTTTCACGTTTTAACATGCTTGGCTAAATTTATAAACCACCTAGACCTGATGAATGGATTAATATGAAGTTTTCACCGTTTTTGTTAATTGCGTGATTTTTATGGATTGATTGTGTTTAGTAAGAAGTTTGGTTTAATGATTTGATGTATATGCATGCTTTGATTTGGTTTATTGTTATTATCTGCTTCATATGATTCTTAGTGACGGTCTATATCACAACATAGAGTCATATTAGGGTCTAGGATTTCGGTGAGTGTCTATATCACGTAAGAAAGCCTTAACTCTTTAGGGAGAATTGGCCAATAACCCCTAGAAGTAATTGGTAATAATTTGCTAAGTCTTAGTGTTCTACTAGTCCTAATACCTGGAAAGTGAGGGGCTATTGGTAGGTCTTACCCGGCGAATTGCTTTAGATAGTCCTTGGAAAAGGTCGTGTCTTAGTTGACCTGTCGGTTTTATTAGTCTATCAAGTCAAGTTAATTAATTCAAACTACCCTAGATCTATGATTGGAAAAGAGTAGGTCAACATTAGGGTACTTACACAATAATTAGACAACTGGAAAGGCGTTTAATAACCGGTAGGATTAACAGCCTAGGTAGTTCCACAGGTTTCTCCTTGAGAAGGGTCGAGGGGCTTAGTTGGTTCTTAATAGGTTTAGTATCATATGATCCCGGTTCCGTAATTTATGCATTTAACTTAATCGGTAATTCTTTAAAAGTAATCCAGGATTCTTGTCTAGGTGGTCTCGCTCTCATATAAGAAAAGCCTTTAGTCTCCATTCGTACTTAGTCTAGCTTTAGTTAATTTAGTAGTTTAATATAGATTTCCTTAGTTTTTCCGTAACCCCCCCCCCCCAAAACAAATAAACAAGTTAAGTCGTGTCTATTAGCGTCTGTCAGAGTCTAGTTTACGTGATACATAGAGTCTCGTGGTTCGATATCCGGACTTCCTAGGTTATACTACATTGATCGGTACACTTGCCGATTGTGTGGTTTTAGGTCGAGTCTAGAATTAAAGCTTTTTAGTGTCTAGTTTAGAGAGTCTAATATAGTTAATTTTTATTGTCTATTTAGCACACATCAAGTTTTTGGCACCGTTGCCGGGGACTCTTGGAAATCGCGTTCATTAGCTTTGATAGATTTAATTGATATATACGTGCTACGTGTTTGTTTTGTTTTGAGTCTTTGTCTTTTATTTTTGATTTTGAGTCGTAGTTACTAGTGTTTGTTTTTTCTCGTATTCAGGTTTTTGCTTGTAGTGGATGCCACATCTACGCTCGCACGGACCACCGAAGCCACCAGTTTCAGAGTCATCATCTCAAGGGGGCAAAGGCCCACAGGTTAGTTCTTCATCCTCTTCTCGTTGCCCCAATTTCGATTCCACCCCGTTACCCACCCCACCTCCTACACCACCACCTTTGCCAAACCATTCACCTAAAACCTCACCTAAGGTTTCTCCACCCAATAGTCCCACTTCTAGTACCTCTAGCGTCCCAGAAAACTTAGAACACATGGCCAACGCTAGGCAAACCGTTCACCACCAAGCCACTCAGAATTTCACTGGTCTTGCGTCACCCATTACTGTTCCACCCATAGTTAGCGAGAACTCATGGCAGATTCCATCTTATGCCAGGCAAGCCATCACCAATAGCATCCAGTTCCACGGTCGTGAGGACGAGGACGCCCCGGCCCACATTAACCGTTTCTCCTGTAACCTAGCTACCTTTAGCCTTCATGGTGCCCCTAATGATGCTACTTACCTTCAGCTTTTCCCATTTTCAATAGCAGGGCGTGCGGCTACTTGGTTGGACTCTCAACCAACCGGTACCTTTACCACTTGGGCGGGGCTTCGTCAAGCCTTTTTGAATAAGTATTTCCCGCCCGCTAAAGCCTCACGTCTTCGTGACCAAATCCACTCTTTTCGCATGGAGCCCGACGAGCCTTACTACCTTGCTTGGGAGCGTTTCGAAAACCTTTGTGCTCGTTGCTCCCAGCATGGTCTTTCCGATTGCTATGTAAGAAATTCTACAACGGTCTCACCCAAGAGACTCGTGGTAGGTTTGATACTAATGCGGGGGGGCATATGATGGGTATTCTCACTGTAGCCGAGTGTTTAGAGCGTTTCGAGGCATTTGCCCAGTCTCAATCTCAATCGCGAGCCGATCAGCGGTATCAAAGTGGTAATTCGAATACCACTACTAGTGCACCCGCCGGAGGGGTGAACCATGTCACCATGGATCCTAGTTTAGCCGCTGTCTTGGAAAACATGTCTAGGGAACTTAAAGAAATTAAGGCTAAGGTAGACAAATGCGAGTATTGCCGAGGGGGTCACGATACGAGTGCGTGTCCATTGCTAGTTGGTGAGGAGCAGGTTGATTTTGTAGGAGGAGGGTTTGGTAGAGGTTAACCTAGCGGTTTAGGTAATAATAATTTTGGTTCGGGTTGGCGTAATAATAACAATAATAATAATAATAATTTTGCTACTAACAACAATTTTCGCTCAAATGGACCCCCTGGTTTTCAAATAGCTCAAAATCCAAATAGAGGTCTAGGTTCACTCTTTGGTGGGGGTTCAAATGGGCAGGTTAAGGATGGGGGGTCGAGTAGTCAGGTTCAAACAGGTCAGGGTTCAAGTTATGATCTTGAGGGTAGTCTAGAAAGAATGGAAGCAATGATGAGTCAATTAATTGTTAAGGACCAAACCACCCAAAAGAAACTTAGCGAACATGACCTTATGCTTAAGAATCACCAAGCTGCTTTCCAAGACCTTCAAAGGGTTGTAGGTGATATGTCTAGGAAGTTAGAGGAGAGATTACCTGGTCAGTTTGCGGGTAACACCCAACCTAACCCGAATGCTCATGTAAAGGCCATTACCACTCGTAGTGGCAAAATAGTCGGGGACCCTAGTGTTGAAGAGATAGTAGTCGATGAGGATGGAGATATTGTAGACGAAGAGATAGAGATGGAGGCTCCCGACAAAGTGCAAAAGAGGCTAGTCCCAGCAAGTACCGCATAGCCCGGTGAGTCTCAAGCTGAGAAGAAAGTTGAGAAAACCCCTATAGACGTTAGACCTTCATCTTTAGTAAACCATTCGTATATCCCGTTTCCCTCACGTCTTAAGAACCAAAAATACTCAAGGGAATACGGGCAATTTCTCGACATTTTCAAGCAATTGAAGATTAATCTTCCGTTTATCGAGGTACTTCAGTCGATGCCTAAATACGCGAAATTTTTAAAGGACCTTCTTAGGAATAAGGAGAGGTTAGGAGAGTTGTCGAACGTTCCATTGCATGGAGGGTGTTCGGCCGTTGTGTTAAATAAGCTTCCTGAAAAACTTACCGATCCCGGTGTTTTCACTATCCCTTGTCTATTCGGTAGTAACACCAATACTAAAGCCTTAGCTGACCTAGGTGCTAGCATCAATTTGATGCCATTTTCTCTATACGAGAAGCTAGACCTAGGAGAGCTTGCACCTACCCGAATGACGTTATCCTTAGCCGATCGGTCCGTGAAACACCCGAGGGGCATAGTTGAGAATTTGCTTGTTAAGGTTGACAAGTTCGTTTTTCCGGCCGATTTCGTCATTCTCGACATGGAAGCTGATGAAAACGTACCGTTAATTTTAGGACGCCCGTTCTTGAACACCGCTAAAGCTATCATAGATGTCTTTTTAGGCACCATCACACTTAGAGCGGGCGAGGAATCGGTAGTTTTTAAGGTTATGAATTCGAGAGGGTCAAGTGATAAAGTGGAGGCGGTATCGTTAGTAGGGGAGTGTGAGAAGGATGAGAGAGATGAGGAGAAGGTGGTGAGTGGTCCGAGTCTAGAAAAAGTAATAGGACTCAAGTGTGGGGACCCACCTGATAGGAGAGTAGAGGAATTAGAAGCGAGAATGGTGCGTTTAGAATCTAAGCTAGAGATACTAAGCAAAGCTCAGTTTGGGGATAGATTTCGTTATGACGAGTCTAGATTCAAACCGCTAGATGAGGAGTTGAGAGGTTATGAGAGAGATAAGGGTGTTTGGGGTGATTCGGCCAATAAGTATAATGGTGCTACAGCCCGTGACTGTGTGTTTGGAGGTGAGCTGCATCTCTATGATCCCCCATAAGTATGTGAGAAGTTGTTACTCATTTGTAGATTTTGTACCGTTTGTATCTTCATCTATTTTTCGTAATTTTTAGTAGCTAACGGTCGTTTTTTGTTAGTTTTTCGGTTCGTTGTTTTTGTTTTGAGTCATTTGCAGGAGGTTATGAGAGAGATAAGGGTGTTTGGGGTGATTCGGCCAATAAGTATAATGGTGCTACAGCCCGTGACCGTGTGTTTGGAGGTGAGCTGCATCTCTATGTGTAGGATCGGTTTGCGGATTCGAATGAGTCGGTTCAGAGGAATTCTATCAAATACAGGTGCGGAAAACAAGTATTTGATATGTAAACAGCTGAATCTTCACTTTAACACTGATTTGTATTGATTAGACAACAATTACAATCAGTTCTCACACCGGCAGCACCTCGGTATGGAAATTTTTCAAAATGATACTTATAATTTCGCTTGACCAACATCCCTATATATAGAGATTGAGATTTCGCTTGGAATGACCTGAAGCGAAATCGTTACATGTTGATTTCGCTTGAGGCTTCAAGCGAAATCCTTTACAAATCCAATCCTTCAAGCGAAATCTTTCTAACTCTCGTTTTACGTGCCCTGATCTATTCTAACTAGTGTAAGACTCGATACAAGACGAAGTCGACAGATGTAGTGCACTAACAGACTCCCCCTCAGATGTTGACGAGTCGACTATCGAGTCACACCAATACTGTGTCTTCACATCTTCAGTCTTGATCAGTCTCTGGGCTTTTCTCTCTCTCTTTTCTCAAGAAACTTATTCCTCTATCAGACTCCCCCTCACGATTTGCTGGTATTCATTTGTTCTTCAGCAACATCTGCTTTAGGATTAATGTCTGACACAAATGTTGTTTACAAGATCATTGCCTGGCTTTTATCTAATTCTCTTGATCAGATCTCTTGATTCCTTAAGTTCATCAGCATCAGCAGCTAGCAAACTTTTTAGATTCATGATCAGAATCTGACTTTCATAAGCTTTGAATGAATTAACCTGGCTCACCTGCAACAATCTTAACCCAGAAATAAATTTTCTAAATTTAACAAGTTAAATGCACCAACAATCTGATATAATCAGATAATTCTCTCTCATATCACAAATTAATAATGAACCAAATGTAAGTTTTAAAAATACCAATTGTAGGATTTTAACAAACCTTTTTGACATTTTAAGATTCACTCCCCCTCACAACCAAGTCATCATGTTTAGCACTAGAAATTTTGACAATCAGCTATCCAATATCAATTGTCGAAAATCTTTTTGAATTTTCAAGAATTTATGCTAAAACACACTAAAATCTTTTTGTAATTTTTGATTGTAAAGGAATGCAATAAAGAAATATTTTCAAACAATATTTTTGTGAGTTTGTGCAAGAGGATCATATCAGTTTTTGAAACATATCACTAACACCGTTAAGCTTCATTTCATTTTAAGTTCTAAACAATTTACCTAGATTGTCAGTATGTTTGTCCATTTAAATTTTCACACAAAGTTCAATTGATCCGAGATACGATGTTAATGTTTTAAGAAACTTAAACTTATCCGTGTGTCCCACTACTTGAATATACTCCTGTATCCAGATCCCAATATTCAGTCTTACAGGTGAGTATACCACAGATGATATCTGTCAGGGGAATAAATTATAGTACAAGGGCCGTGAGAGCTCAGGTCGATCTTTCGATACGCAGAGAGATGACGGCTTCGACTTTTTGGTGTGTCCCCTTTAGAGGATCTTTTTGCATTACAACAGCAGCGACTATCAATTTTATTGTTTCATCAGCTTGCTGAGGGCGATGCTATGTTTCAAGCATTTGCAGAAAGCATTATCCGGGGACTAGGTCAGAAATTTCTTTCAGCAGAAGTCCCGGGATAATACCCCAGATATCACTGAGCATAAAGACCTAGTATCTCAGAATAAGGGACCTTTCAAACAAGATTTCAGGGGTTACCTATATATCCAAGTTTGTGTTAACCCACAGAACAAGCAAGTTTGAAATTTAGATTTATATCTCGTCACAATCTACTAAATGTGCAAAAACCTACTGACATATCCACAGTAAGATTGTTTATCACATTTTTACTTTACATTTCTTTAGCATGTTGTGATAGTCCACTGATGTACTATCATTTCCTCTATATGCAACAAAAACTCATTTTTGAATTTTATCATGTTTTTGTCTTTTTCAAATTTTCAAATGTTTTTGGATTTTCTGAAAAAAATTTTACTCCCCCTAAAATGCAAACACATTTTAGGAAATTTGAAAATAAACTGTACAATAAAGTGACAACTGATATCGAATCGCATCAAATCGCCATTCACTAGGCATAAACAATCAGAACTCCCCCTATCACAAAACTATTTTCTCATTTAGATTTCAAAACACTTAAGTTTGTTTTAATCAAAATGATTTTTCCGGAAAATAAGTTTTTTTATGATATAATCATTTGTAGATTCGGAGTATGGTTCATCACATTGTCTATTCGAAATACCAATTGTAAGTATGGTCCAATCAAGTTCAACTTAATGACCTTGATTAACCTTTTTCATGTAAGCACCTACTATACCAAAAGTAAAAATTACCACATGTAGAAATACCACTTGTAGGAATATTACATCTACATCACCATTTTACCAATCAAAATGCCGATTCCTGCTTCGCACTTATCAACCTGGAAGCTCCGGCGTAGTCATACAACCTATAAACATTCAAACACTATCAAAAACTTTCAACCAAAAACTTCAAATATTAGAAAGATGCCGATTCCTGATCCACGATATAAACTTGGGATCTCCGGCAAGTCCTAAGACTTTAAGGAAAGCAAACTTCCACCCAAGTCTTATTTGACTTGGTGGCTTCCAATTCTTGGGCAGTAGGGTTGTAAGTTGCCTTTTTAGTTGCATAAAAATCTTTAACCCCCTTTACTTTCCCATCAAGCATTTTCTTGAAAATTTTCTTAACATTTTCATTGAATGTTTTTTCAATATCAAAATCTGAGCTTTCAACTTTATCAACCATTTGTTTGATTTCTTCTACACTCAATGATTTAATATCAACATCATTCATCAAATCTTTGATCTCATCTTGTGACTCCTCTGATTTTGTGGAATCAGAATCATTGCCAGAACTATCAACCGATTTCTTAACAACCCATGTTTGGTTGTCTTTTGCCTTCTTTTTGTACAATCTTTTAGAATTTTCACCAACTTCATTCTTTGAATTTTCAACAGTTTTGAAGTTTGTAGTTGGTGAATCATTCTTTTCAACCATTTTTTCTTTAAGTTTTTCAGAGACTCCCTGTTTTCTGTTGATTTTGTTTGGACAGTTGTGAGCAATGTGTCCAACGACTTGACATTGAAAACAAGTTCTTGTATCTCTTGGAATGTCTCTTGAATGAAAAACTCCAGTTCCTGTTCTTTTTCTTTCAACAAGAAACTCCTGGTTTGTTTCTTTCCAGAAAGGTTTCATCTGTTCTTCTTCAACACTTCCACCTGAAACAAATTCTGTTTTTGGTTTAGAATTGTTTACCTTTCTGTAACTTTCTTGCTGAATAAAACCTAAACCTTTTCTTTTGTAATTACAATTTTGGTTTGTTTTCTTTTGAAAACCAGAACTAAAATTGTAATCCTTTTTCCCTTTTTTCTTGTTTAATCTTTGTTGAACTCTAGAAGTGTATTTTTTAGGTTTTTCAATAGATTTTAAATCCTTAATTTCAGAAAAACTAATTTCCGTCATTTTGAAAACCTTTTTAATCATGTCAAAACGAACACTTCTAATCGGAAACTCTTTGTCAGAATATAATTTGTCCGAATCATTTAAAGTATATGCAACTTCAAATGTTTTATCATCCAAATTTGCCTTTGATAATAAAAATTCTTTACTATAAAACCGTTTTTCCGATGATTTGGAATTTGTAACCGATGAACTTGAACTTTTGACTGACGAACTTGAACACCCAGACTCAGACTTTGACTCAGACACCTCCTCAGTATCCAACACCTGATCGACCACCTTTTTGATTAACTCGGACTCATGATCAGTATCAGACGAGGTAAATGTGATATCAATGTTATCTGGTAAAACGTCAGTTGTCTCGGATTTTAACTTTATATTGACTGCTTTTTCGACTTGCTCCTCATTTGGTTTTCTAGGAGAATACCCTTCCCAGATAGGAGGCGGACACTTGTTGTATTTAACAGTCGATTTCTTACCAGTCTCATTCTTTGTCTTTTCATCCTGAAATGCTTCAAAACCTGCAACAGTTGGATAAACTCGATCAATAACATAATCAGAACAAGAATAACTCAGTAATAACCTTCTGATCCTTTCATTCTCAATCTTTTCTTTCTCCAACTCTTGCTTTAGATTAGCATTTTCTTCGATGTAATGATTAATCGCCTTTTGCTTTGCCATTAACGTAGAATTCGTCATCGTTAAAGCCTTTTCTCTTTCAGAATTCGTTGTTTGAAGACCTGTCACAGTTCTGTTCAACACACTGTACGATTCTTTCACATAGCTGATGTCTGATAGTAACTTTTCTATCAGTTTTTCTCTATCAAACAGAGTCACATCTTTTTCTTCACAATTTTTGCAAGCTTCCAAACACTTCTTGCAAGGCTTTTCAACTTCAACAATTTTCTCAATTTCAATTGTTTTTACCACTTCAATCACTTTTTCTTCATCAGTTACCTTCTCAGCTTCAGTCACTTTTTCTTCAACAACTACTTTAACTTCCTCATTTTGTTGTTGTTCTTTTGCAACTTGTTTCTCCTTCAGTTTCTCCATGCGATCTGCAAAATAAAAATGAAAACTTTCAGGAGAAAGATGTTTTTTAGCAATATTAATCTGTTTTTCTTCTTCATCATCACTGCTACTCTCCATCGGTGTTTGATCAAACTCTACAGATTTTTCAGACTCAGCATCTGAAACACCAGAATCAGATGGTGTTTGATCAAAAACAACTTCTTTTTCTGAAGTATCCTCATTTTGCACACTATCGTTTGTACTTAATGACTCATCATTAGCACTTTCTAAACTTTCTTCAGATGTACTCGATTGATCCTTCACTTTTTCACCAATTGATCTCATCCAAGTAGCAAACAAATCTGGTTCTCTAACAATCTTTGCAATGAAAGCTTTGAAATCTCCTTTTTCATCAACAAACATATCCCAGCTAAATCCTTCAGGTAGTTGTTCATCAATTTGGTTCACTATACATGCTGTGCTGTTAGAAGAAATGTAGTTGCTCCAGTTGAAATCTACCAAACATCCTTTCTTTGAATCTTCAATTTTTCTACCATGAGCCGTCTGTAATTCTTGTGTCTGACCAACTTGCTGATAAATGGCTTTCCGGTAGTAGTCATCTTTCCCAAATGGATTCTGAGCACCACTAACTTCTCTATTCTTGCATTCCCGCTTAAAATGACCTTTTTCCCTGCACCTGAAACAAGTAACTTTAGATTTATCAAAACCTAAAGTAGAAACACAAGCATCAAGAAAATCATTTCTCCCAGTAATTGTTTTGAACTTTTCAGCACGTCTTAAAACACTTGCAAGACACCATTTGATATCCATCAGTTCCATCTCTTCGGCGTCTATCTGATCGTAATCCTCCTTTGTGAGCATAGGATTTCCAATTCGACCAGCCACTAAACCTTCATATGAGATAAGCACGGAACCAAGTAATGCCATATGATCTTTTGCAATGTCTTCAGAAAAACTTTGACCTTCTGGAAGATTTAGAGCTATGTTGCATTGAATCACACAACCATTTCCCATCTTTGTGCTTTGAGATTGAAAACTTTCTGATGAGCTTTTCGGATTAACACTTGGATACAATGAGAAACCACTGTTGTTTTTGTTTGAGCTTTGATTAATCTTTTCTGTGGTATCACCAACACTATATGCAGTCTGAATTTTCGGACTTCTCTCAGCTTCTGAAGTTGGAACACTACCCTTGTAATACATCTTTACATCTTGTTGACCACTTGGATTATTCATCCTTGCAATCTTCTGTTGTTCCAAATCCTGACTTTCAATCTTTTCAATGAACTGAGAGATTGACAACCTATCATAAACTCCGGTATTCTTTAGTATCATCAAATAAGTTCCCCACTCTTTCTGAGGTAACGCATCAGCAAGTTTATCCACCCATTCCTCATTTTCTTTTGTGATGTTCATCATCGACATTGATCGCACTAGGTGACAATATCGTTCAATAAGTTTATTCGTATCTTCTCCGGGCAAACTTGTGAACAAATCAAACTCTTTTCTAAGCAAAGCCTTCTTGCTTTTAATCATACTCGCACTGCCTTCAACCTTGATTTTTAAAGCATCCCATATTGATTTTGATGTTTTGTCATGTTGAAGTAATATGAAGATGTCTTCTTTGATGGCCTGTTGAAGCAAACTGATCATCATTTTTTCAGCTCGGTACATTTCCCGTTCTTCTTTACTAAGGTCTGAAAGCTGTTTTTCAATCTCCATTTCAGTTCGTGGTAGAGCATATTTTGTTAGAATACATTCCCATGATCTTAGATGATTTGCTTGCACCCAGTTTTCAAAACGATCTTTCCACCCATAGTATTCCTCAATTCCCATAAGCTTCGGAGGTTTCTGAGTCGTTCCCGTTTCGTTTTCTGAATTCATGTTCTGAGCAATGGAAGATGAACTAGGCGATGTTGCAAATGCGTTGTGGAAATCGTTATCCATGTTTCAATTTCTTTCAAGCGAAATACTATCTTTTAAGCAGAACCCTTCAAGCGAACTAGATAAACTGAACAACCCTCAAGCGAAATTCTTGAAACAAGATCCTTTGAAGCGATCCTGAATGAAGCGAACACCTTGAAGCGAAAACTTTAAAGCGAAATCGTTGAAGCGAAAACTTTAAAGCGAAATAGAATGCTGTTTGAAGCGAACTCTATGTGTCGCTTGAAACTTCAAGCGAAATCTACTACTGAAATCTGATCCGTTCAAGCGAAATCCATTCTAAGGTCAATTTTAATCACTTTTAGATCGAATTTGGCTGTGAAACTTTCAAGGATTTGATATCTTGTACTTTTAAACAATTTGTGAGAATTTGAGATGATTTAGACCATGAAAAGTTTCTGGACTGTTAAAAGAATATGTAGAAGGAAGAAAATGATGTCAATTTCAGCTGAAATCCTGTAGAACTCCTCAACTGGCTCTGATACCAATTGTAGGATCGGTTTGCGGATCCGAATGAGTCGGTTCAGAGGAATTCTATCAAATACAGGTGCGGAAAACAAGTATTTGATATGTAAACAGCTGAATCTTCACTTTAACACTGATTTGTATTGATTAGACAACAATTACAATCAGTTCTCACACCGGCAGCACCTCGGTATGGAAATTTTTCAAAATGATACTTATAATTTCGCTTGACCAACATCCCTATATATAGAGATTGAGATTTCGCTTGGAATGACCTGAAGCGAAATCGTTACATGTTGATTTCGCTTGAGGCTTCAAGCGAAATCCTTTACAAATCCAATCCTTCAAGCGAAATCTTTCTAACTCTCGTTTTACGTGCCCTGATCTATTCTAACTAGTGTAAGACTCGATACAAGACGAAGTCGACAGATGTAGTGCACTAACACTATGATCCCCCATAAGTATGTGAGAAGTTGTTATTCATTTGTAGATTTTGTACCGTTTGTATCTTCGTCTATTTTTCGTAATTTTTAGTAGCTAACAGTCGTTTTTTTGTTAGTTTTTCGGTTCGTTGTTTTTGTAATGTGACAACCCTCACCAAATAGCTATTAATTAACGGATTAATAGCTGTCACACCCTGGCTTTGCGGAAACGTGGGTTTGTTTTGGTGTGACTTCTTAATACCATAGCTTAATCACAACAAAGCTATATGAAAGTAAAACCATGATGATCATCCATTACTTCAAGTTTTAAAAGTAAAATACGACAACATTGTTTTAGAGTTGACACAATAAATTCCCAACACTTTGGAAAGTGTCTAGTATTATTTTACCCAGTTTTTGCACTTTACTAGTTATGTTAAATGCTGAATTTTGGTATAAAGTGCAGAATTTTGTAATTAAAGCATGTTTTAGGCACATCCGGTCACTATAAATATCACCTAGTGACGTAGTTTTATACTCCTCACCTCCCTACACTCCCTACTAGTGTAGTAATCTATTCCTGGCTCATACTGGCCTCAGAGACAATGTTTGTCTAGTGCTGGAAAATGTCAGCATGTTTACTGGGTTATCCGTATAGTGTGCTCACTGTGCTTTTGTGCATCAAGGTTGTCACTGTTGTTTGTGTGTAAATAATAGAGTGACAGTATAGAATGTGATGCATGAGTATGTATGTATCAGAAATCAAGAAGTAGTTTAACCACAGTTGTAAGCAAGCACAATAATTAAGCATTAATTAAATATTAATTAATTCGTACGGATACCTGGTTTGGTGAGGGTTGTCACATTCTCCCCCCGTTAAATAAATTTCGCCCCGAAATTTTAGGCTCTGCTTCTAGTTGCAGGAGTCTTAGGAAATAAATGGGGGTATTTCTCTTTCATACGATCCTCACGTTCCTACGTGAATTCAGGTCCATGCCTTGCATTCCATCGAACTTTGACGAGCTTGACACTACTCCTGCGTGTTTTGTTAATTTTCCAATCCGTAACCCCAACGGGTTCTTCAGTGAAGTGGAGCGTGTCGTCGATATGAACTTCGTCAGCAGGAATGATCATTGTCTCCTGTGTTGGACTCTTTCTCAAATTTGATACATGGAATGTATCGTGAACACCATTGAGTTCAGCAGGTAGGTCCAACTTGTAGGCTACAAGCCCAATCCTTTGCAGGATTCTGAAAGGGACAATGTAACGCGGATTCAACTTCCCACGCTTTCCGAAGCGTGCCACACCCTTCCAGGGTGAAACTTTTAATAAAACCAGATCTCCAACTTGAAATTCCAAAGGCTTCCTTTTTGGATCTGCATAGGCTTTCTGTCTGTCGCGAGCCGCCTCGATGCGCTTTCGAATCTGCGCAATTTTGTCGGTCGTTTCTTGGACTATTTCGGGACCAACAAGCTACCTATCACCTGCATCAGCCCAGCATAGTGGTGATCGACACTTGCGTCCGTAAAGAGCTTCAAATGGCGCGGCTCCAATGCTTGTGTGGTAGCTGTTGTTGTATGAAAATTCGACCAACGGTAAATGATTATCCCAGCTACCACCTAAGTCCATTACAATGTTTGTCTAGTGCTGGAAAATGTCAGCATGTTTACTGGGTTATCCGTATAGTGTGCTCACTGTGCTTTTGTGCATCAAGGTTGTCACTGTTGTTTGTGTGTAAATAATAGAGTGACAGTATAGAATGTGATGCATGAGTATGTATGTATCAGAAATCAAGAAGCAGTTTAACCACAGTTGTAAGCAAGCACAATAATTAAGCATTAATTAAATATTAATTAATTCGTACGGATACCTGGTTTGGTGAGGGTTGTCACATTCTCCCCCCGTTAAATAAATTTCATCCCGAAATTTTAGGCTCTGCTTCTAGTTGCAGGAGTCTTAGGAAATAAATGGGGGTATTTCTCTTTCATACGATCCTCACGTTCCCACGTGAATTCAGGTCCATGCCTTGCATTCCATCGAACTTTGACGAGCTTGACACTACTCCTGCGTGTTTTGTTAATTTTCCAATCCGTAACCCCAACGGGTTCTTCAGTGAAGTGGAGCGTGTCGTCGATATGAACTTCGTCAGCAGGAATGATCATTGTCTCCTGTGTTGGACTCTTTCTCAAATTTGATACATGGAATGTATCGTGAACACCATTGAGTTCAGCAGGTAGGTCCAACTTGTAGGCTACAAGCCCAATCCTTTGCAGGATTCTGAAAGGGACAATGTAACGCGGATTCAACTTCCCACGCTTTCCGAAGCGTGCCACTCCCTTCCAGGGTGAAACTTTTAATAAAACCAGATCTCCAACTTGAAATTCCAAAGGCTTCCTTTTTGGATCTGCATAGGCTTTCTGTCTGTCGCGAGCCGCCTCGATGCGCTTTCGAATCTGCGCAATTTTGTCGGTCGTTTCTTGGACTATTTCGGGACCAACAAGCTACCTATCACCTGCATCAGCCCAGCATAGTGGTGATCGACACTTGCGTCCGTAAAGAGCTTCAAATGGCGCGGCTCCAATGCTTGTGTGGTAGCTGTTGTTGTATGAAAATTCGACCAACGGTAAATGATTATCCCAGCTACCACCTAAGTCCATTACAATGTTTGTCTAGTGCTGGAAAATGTCAGCATGTTTACTGGGTTATCCGTATAGTGTGCTCACTGTGCTTTTGTGCATCAAGGTTGTCACTGTTGTTTGTGTGTAAATAATAGAGTGACAGTATAGAATGTGATGCATGAGTATGTATGTATCAGAAATCAAGAAGCAGTTTAACCACAGTTGTAAGCAAGCACAATAATTAAGCATTAATTAAATATTAATTAATTCGTACGGATACCTGGTTTGGTGAGGGTTGTCACATTCTCCCCCCGTTAAATAAATTTCATCCCGAAATTTTAGGCTCTGCTTCTAGTTGCAGGAGTCTTAGGAAATAAATGGGGGTATTTCTCTTTCATACGATCCTCACGTTCCCACGTGAATTCAGGTCCATGCCTTGCATTCCATCGAACTTTGACGAGCTTGACACTACTCCTGCGTGTTTTGTTAATTTTCCAATCCGTAACCCCAACGGGTTCTTCAGTGAAGTGGAGCGTGTCGTCGATATGAACTTCGTCAGCAGGAATGATCATTGTCTCCTGTGTTGGACTCTTTCTCAAATTTGATACATGGAATGTATCGTGAACACCATTGAGTTCAGCAGGTAGGTCCAACTTGTAGGCTACAAGCCCAATCCTTTGCAGGATTCTGAAAGGGACAATGTAACGCGGATTCAACTTCCCACGCTTTCCGAAGCGTGCCACTCCCTTCCAGGGTGAAACTTTTAATAAAACCAGATCTCCAACTTGAAATTCCAAAGGCTTCCTTTTTGGATCTGCATAGGCTTTCTGTCTGTCGCTAGCCGCCTCGATGCGCTTTCGAATCTGCGCAATTTTGTCGGTCGTTTCTTGGACTATTTCGGGACCAACAAGCTACCTATCACCTGCATCAGCCCAGCATAGTGGTGATCGACACTTGCGTCCGTAAAGAGCTTCAAATGGCGCGGCTCCAATGCTTGTGTGGTAGCTGTTGTTGTATGAAAATTCGACCAACGGTAAATGATTATCCCAGCTACCACCTAAGTCCATTACAATGTTTGTCTAGTGCTGGAAAATGTCAGCATGTTTACTGGGTTATCCGTATAGTGTGCTCACTGTGCTTTTGTGCATCAAGGTTGTCACTGTTGTTTGTGTGTACATAATAGAGTGACAGTATAGAATGTGATGCATGAGTATGTATGTATCAGAAATCAAGAAGCAGTTTAACCACAGTTGTAAGCAAGCACAATAATTAAGCATTAATTAAATATTAATTAATTCGTACGGATACCTGGTTTGGTGAGGGTTGTCACATTCTCCCCCCGTTAAATAAATTTCATCCCGAAATTTTAGGCTCTGCTTCTAGTTGCAGGAGTCTTAGGAAATAAATGGGGGTATTTCTCTTTCATACGATCCTCACGTTCCCACGTGAATTCAGGTCCATGCCTTGCATTCCATCGAACTTTGACGAGCTTGACACTACTCCTGCGTGTTTTGTTAATTTTCCAATCCGTAACCCCAACGGGTTCTTCAGTGAAGTGGAGCGTGTCGTCGATATGAACTTCGTCAGCAGGAATGATCATTGTCTCCTGTGTTGGACTCTTTCTCAAATTTGATACATGGAATGTATCGTGAACACCATTGAGTTCAGCAGGTAGGTCCAACTTGTAGGCTACAAGCCCAATCCTTTGCAGGATTCTGAAAGGGACAATGTAACGCGGATTCAACTTCCCACGCTTTCCGAAGCGTGCCACACCCTTCCAGGGTGAAACTTTTAATAAAACCAGATCTCCAACTTGAAATTCCAAAGGCTTCCTTTTTGGATCTACATAGGCTTTCTGTCTGTCGCGAGCCGCCTCGATGCGCTTTCGAATCTCCGCAATTTTGTCGGTCGTTTCTTGGACTATTTCGGGACCAACAAGCTACCTATCACCTGCATCAGCCCAGCATAGTGGTGATCGACACTTGCGTCCGTAAAGAGCTTCAAATGGCGCGGCTCCAATGCTTGTGTGGTAGCTGTTGTTGTATGAAAATTCGACCAACGGTAAATGATTATCCCAGCTACCACCTAAGTCCATTACAATGTTTGTCTAGTGCTGGAAAATGTCAGCATGTTTACTGGGTTATCCGTATAGTGTGCTCACTGTGCTTTTGTGCATCAAGGTTGTCACTGTTGTTTGTGTGTAAATAATAGAGTGACAGTATAGAATGTGATGCATAAGTATGTATGTATCAGAAATCAAGAAGCAGTTTAACCACAGTTGTAAGCAAGCACAATAATTAAGCATTAATTAAATATTAATTAATTCGTACGGATACCTGGTTTGGTGAGGGTTGTCACATTCTCCCCCCGTTAAATAAATTTCGTCCCGAAATTTTAGGCTCTGCTTCTAGTTGCAGGAGTCTTAGGAAATAAATGGGGGTATTTCTCTTTCATACGATCCTCATGTTCCCACGTGAATTCATGTCCATGCCTTGCATTCCATCGAACTTTGACGAGCTTGACACTACTCCTGCGTGTTTTGTTAATTTTCCAATCCGTAACCCCAACGGGTTCTTCAGTGAAGTGGAGCGTGTCGTCGATATGAACTTCGTCAGCAGGAATGATCATTGTCTCCTGTGTTGGACTCTTTCTCAAATTTGATACATGGAATGTATCGTGAACACCATTGAGTTCAGCAGGTAGGTCCAACTTGTAGGCTACAAGCCCAATCCTTTGCAGGATTCTGAAAGGGACAATGTAACGCGGATTCAACTTCCCATGCTTTCCGAAGCGTGCCACACCCTTCCAGGGTGAAACTTTTAATAAAACCAGATCTCCAACTTGAAATTCCAAAGGCTTCCTTTTTGGATCTGCATAGGCTTTCTGTCTGTCGCGAGCCGCCTCGATGCGCTTTCGAATCTGCGCAATTTTGTCGGTCGTTTCTTGGACTATTTCGGGACCAACAAGCTACCTATCACCTGCATCAGCCCAGCATAGTGGTGATCGACACTTGCGTCCGTAAAGAGCTTCAAATGGCGCGGCTCCAATGCTTGTGTGGTAGCTGTTGTTGTATGAAAATTCGACCAACGGTAAATGATTATCCCAGCTACCACCTAAGTCCATTACACATGCTCTCAGCATATCCTCCAAAGTCTGTATAGTTCGTTCACTTTGGCCATCAATTTGCGGTGAAATGCAGTGCTCAGATTTAACTGTGAGCCAAAAGCTTCTTGGAAGGATTGCCAAATACTTGATATGAAACATCCATCTCTGATCGAGAGAGGCACTCCATGACGTGCAACAATCTCTCGCATGTATATTTCCGCCAGTTTACTAGTGTTATCCTTCTCTTTGATTGGCAGGAAGTGTGCGGACTTGGTCAGGCGGTCAACTATTACCCAAATAGTATGATGACCTCTGGGCGTCTTGGGCAGTTTCGTTATGAAGTCCATTGAAATCTGTTCCCATTTCCACTTGGGAATCTCAGGTTGCTGTAGAAGTCCTGAAGGCTTCTGATATTCAGCTTTCACCTTGGCGCACGATAAACACTTGCTAACATGAACAGCAACATCGCCTTTCATCCTAGGCCACCAATAGAAATCCTTGAGATCTTGGTACATCTTATCCGCACCGGGATGAATTGAGTACCGAGACTTGTGGGCTTCATCAAAAATAACTTTTCTCAATCCACCAAACAGAGGAACCCAAATCCTTTTCATGAAGCATAGCGTTCCTTCCTCGTTTGGCACTAATTGCTTCTCCATCCCACGGAGATATTCCTCTTCAATGTTCCTTTCTTTCAGAGCCTCTTTCTGAGCGGCACGAATACGCAGGGAAAGATCTGTCTGGATAATCATCTCCAAAGCCCTAACCCTTATGGGCTTGATCCTTTCTTTTCGACTTAGGGCGTCGGCAACCACATTCGCCTTCCCTGGATGATACTTGATCTCGCAGTCGTAGTCGTTCAATAATTCGACCCAACGTCTTTGTCTCATATCCAACTCTTTCTGGTCGAATATGTGCTGCAGACTCTTATGATCCGTAAAGATTGTATACTTTGTACCATACAAATAATGTCTCCAGATTTTCAACGCAAATACCACTGCGCCTAGTTCCAAATCATGCGTGGTATAGTTATTTTCATGAACTTTCAATTGGCGTGAAGCGTAAGCTATAACTTTCTGGCGTTGCATCAACACGCAACCCAATCCTTGACGCGAGGCGTCACAGTATACCACGAAATCATCAGTTCCTTCTGGTAGCGCTAAGATCGGCGCATTCCTTCTGGCGTTGCTTCTTCCTGTTTGATTCCCCAATCAAACTTCTTATCCTTCTGTGTGAGCGCAGTCAGAGGTTGAGCGGTTTTGGAGAAATCCTCAATGAACCTTCGGTAGTAACCAGCCAAACCTAAGAATTGTCGGATCTCGGTTGGCGTCTTTGGAGTCTCCCAGCTCTTTATCGCCTCGATCTTTGTGGGGTCAACATGGATTCCATTTCCATTAACCACGTGTCCAAGAAATTGGACTTCACTCAGCCAGAACTCGCACTTCGAGAACTTGGCCTATAATTTCTCCTTCTTGAGTAGCTCTAGAATAGCTCTCAAATGCTGTTCGTGCTCGTCCTTCATCTTTGAATAAATCAAAATGTCGTCGATGAACACGATTACAAACTTATCCAAGTACGGCTTGCAGACTCGGTTCATTAGGTCCATGAAAACTGCAGGTGCGTTCGTCAACCCAAACGGCATAACTAGGAACTCGTAATGTCCATAACGGGTCCTAAAGGCCGTCTTCGGGATACTTTCCTCTTGTATCCTTAGTTGATGGTATCCTGATCGCAAATCGATCTTTGAATAAAAGCTCGAGCCTTGCAGCTGATCAAAAAGATCATCGATTCTTGGCAAAGGATATCTATTCTTGATGGTCAACTTATTAAGCTCACGGTAGTCTATACACATACGGAAACTACCGTCTTTCTTCTTGACAAACAGGACCGGAGCTCCCCAAGGTGAGAAGCTAGGTCTGATAAATCCCTTGTCTAGCAACTCTTGAAGTTGTGTCGATAATTCCTGCATCTCAGACGGTGCAAGTCTGTAGGGTGCCTTGGCTACAGGCACGGCGCCTGGTACCAGGTCAATGTGAAACTCCACTTGCCTTTGGGGTGGCAATCCTGGCAAGTCTTCTGGAAAGACTTCAGGATACTCCTTCACGACGGGGATGTCTTCGATCTTTGGCTTAGCAGCTTCCTTATCCACGATGTGTGTCAAGAAGGCAACACATCCTTTCTGTAAACACTTTCTAGCTTTCAGGCAACTAATAATTTTCAGCGGTGTATCATGCTTCTCTCCGTGTACTACGATCATTTCTTTATCCGTCAGTGGGATGCGGATGGTCTTCTCACGGCAGACAATCTCGGCCTTGTTACTCGATAGCCAATCCATTCCCACTACCACATCAAAGCTTCCCAACTCGACAGGTAGCAGGTCTAGCGTAAACTCGTGCCCTCCTAATTCAATCACGCATCCTCGGACAACTTCATTGGTTTCAATCAGTTTCCCATTCGCCAACTCAATCGAGTACGGAATGTCTAACTTACTAGGCGTCAACCCAAGTATATTCTTAAATTCTAATGACACGAAGCTATAATCGGCACCACTATCAAACAAAACGGATGCAAAGCGTTGGTTTATAGGGAACGTACCGGTAACAACATTGGGATCCTGGCACGCTTCCCTCGCCTCAATGTTAAACACTCTTCCGCAGGCTTGATTCAATCCTGGGCAGTCCCTCTTAAAGTGCCCAATGTCACCGCAGTTAAAACAACCCAATTTTTGACCATTACCTCCTCCGTTCCCCGCTTGATTGTTGTTTTGATTTCGATTCGCGTCCCCCGCTTGATTTGCATTGTTCCCTCGATTTCCATTGCCTCCATTATTCCCATGTGGACGATTTCCATTGCCACCACGATTATTGTTCCTACTACCAAAACCTCCTTGGCCTCCCCGGCCAGCACTAGCCCAGCAGGAATCCTTCAAGTGGCCAACTTTACCACAAGCTTCACATACTTTTGGACCACACCGGCCAGAATGATGACGTTGGCAGGAGTTACACTTGGGCAGTGAACCCATATAGCCTTTTCCTTTCTTCCCAGCACCGGTTGCAGCTTGGACCGGTGTGCTTGATTCTTCTTTCTTGCCAACACCGCTAGTTCCCTGCTTGAAGTTCGAGAATTTCCTCTTATTCTCACCAGACGACTCTACGTGAGTCTCTTTCTTCTTTGGCTCAACATTCGAAAACTTGTTCAGACGGATGGCTTCCTCAGTGAGCGCCACACTAAGATCGATCGCTTCTGTGATTGTGGCTGGTTTGGATGTGGTAACCATGCTCATTATTTGAGGTGCCAATCCCCAGATAAATCTCTCGATCCATTTGAACTCTGGTGTGACCATGTACGGCACAACGTGGGATAAATCATGAAATCTTTGAACGTACTCTGCGATCTTGGGACCATCCATCCTTAAATGCCAGAACTAAGTCTCCAACCTTTGTATCTCAGCACGAGAACAATACTTCCTTCGCATCAACTCTTTTAACTTAGCCCATGTCAACGCGTAAGCAGCAGCTTCTCCCAAAGTCTGCACTTCTAAGTTCCACCATGATAGGGCTCCGTCCAAAAATAGCCCAGAAATGTAAGTCACTTGTTGGTCTGGAGCGCACTTGCTCATTCGAAGAACAGAGTCTGTTTTCTCAGCCCACCTAACAAACGCAACAGCACCTCCGGTGCCATCGAAGTTAACGGGCTTGCAATCGAGGAACTGTTTGTAAGTGCACCCATGTGGTGGGTTGTTATTGCCGTTGTTGTTCGAATTACTTCCGCTTGTTCCTCCTTGTGAGGCTGCATACTGCGCAATGGCGGCAGCATTGATTACTTGAAGTTCTGCCTCGTTGGCAGGCATACGCGTCTGGCGTCTTGGAGGCATCTTCTAAAAGATGATCTGTAACACCTCGAAAATTCACGTCCTATAATGTATTGACACGTGTCATAAGCTTGAACGTGTGAAATTTTATTTAGAGGGACTAAAGTTGACAAACATGGAAAGTATGTGAAAATAAGGGTTCAAAATGTCAACAAGGGATAAATATACTTTACAGTGACCCTGCATGATGTTCATAACCTCAACCGAATAAATCATGGATCGTACGAAGCCAATTGTGAAAGAAAGTGAGGAATTACAAACTACAGGGGTTAAATGTGTCAACATGTTTTAAAGGTATACCCCTGAGTGACCTTTTAGCGAACCCGAAGCTTTGTAATGCTTAATTATACTCACAAGAATGTGTGATAAAAATTTCACAAGGTTTCGTTAAGGTATGAGAAAGTTATGGCAATATTCGTATACGAGGGGTTAAAAACGTCAACGATTTAATTTCTCGCGATTTTTACGCAACCGACGAACGAACACGCAAACATCAACTACCGATCCTAATTTGCGTATTTTAGTATTAATATTATGCTCTACGATGCTTCCATGATGTTCGGGTGCGAAGACGGGCTTGTGGGCCTTGGGCCCAAGCCCACAAAACCTCCACTATATAAATGAAAAATAAATAAAATAAAAAATAAAAATCATTTTTCACCATCTCTTTCTCTCTCTAAAACTCTCTCTACTCTCTCTCTCTCTAGAAACTTTTCCGGCGACCGGCGACTTTTCCGGCGGCCGTTTTCCGGCCAAGAGTACACTTTTTCAACTATATCCGACGTTCCGGATCGCGTGGTGTGGTTAGTTTTAGCTAATTCTTAGCGGTTTGAGCTCTATGGCAACTCCGGCGACATTCCGGTCAAATTCCGGCGAGTCCGTTTTGAACTTTTGACTTTGCAGATGCTTTGATCGGGACTTTAGGAGCATTCCTGCACAGTTTCAAGAAATTCTATTCTCCGGCGAAATCTCGACTTCTGACATGGTTCTGGCGAGTTCCAGCCGTCAGTTTTCGATGAAAAATATATTTTTGGGCTCCTAGTGACCTGTAGAGTCCATCGAACCACTTTCGACTCGGGTGAAAAATTTAAGTTCGGGACGCTCTCGGGCTCGACTTCTGACATGGTTCTGGCGAGTTCCAGCCGTCAGTTTTCGATGAAAAATATATTTTTGGGCTCCTAGTGACCTGTAGAGTCCATCGAACCACTTTCGACTCGGGTGAAAAATTTAAGTTCGGGACGCTCTCGGGCTCGACTTCTGACATGGTTCTGGCGAGTTCCAGCCGTCAGTTTTCGATGAAAAATATATTTTTGGGCTCCTAGTGACCCGTAGAGTCCATCGAACCACTTTCGACTCGGGTGAAAAATTTAAGTTCGGGACGCTCTCGGGCTCGGTTCAACATGGTCAACAGGTCAAACGTGGTCAAAACTGGGCAAGGGGAAGTTTTGGGTCATGTTAGTGCCTCGGTTCAGTTTTGGGTTCGGTCAAACCTGGTCAACATCGGTCAAACGTGGTCAACTGCTGGTCAACGGTCAACACGAGGCTCGGTAAAATTTTATCGATGCAAATTTTGTTATATTATGTGGGCATTAAAAATTTAAAAGGGCACCCTCTGATTCCCACTCTAACTAGGTCAAATGTCGGGTCAATCTTGTTATTAAAAAGTCAACAGGATAATTAATTTCTAATTTATGCATAATTAGCAATGTAGAACACATACAACCTGTTTGATCATTAATATAACTTGGTAATTAGTTTAAGAACATGTCTAAACATGTTCAACCCGACAATTTCCTGTTTAGACCCGGTTTGGAACCGAAAGTCGCAAAGCTTTGACTTTTGCTTTGACTTCAGTTCTGACCCGTTTTGGTATTATTTAGAAATACCTTAGAGCTCTGGTTGGACCAGGTTGCATGCTAGTATAACCCTCTGTGATTATACACCATGGTTCATTAGTTAACCGATTAATACGCATGATTCCGTTAATTGCCCATATGTTGACCATTATGCCCTTTTCACCTTAAAACGTGCTTTTTGGAAATGTAAAAGAATAAAAACCTTAGTCACTGATATATAAACTTGTACCCAAAGTTTGACATCAGTTTGAGGTGTAGATTAAGAGTTATGCTCGTTAGCGTAAAAATTAAAGCTTTATGTTAATTAAATGGCGTATTTAGCATATAGCCTACTTAAACATACTTTTTAATATCAAATCTTTTACCCACTGATGTAATATATTATTTTGGGATTTTTAAAGATTTGTATTAATTTTAGGCTGAGCATAACTCATAGTCGTAGGCTTAACCCGGTACTTGTCGGTTTTGCCCTTACGGGCCATAAAATGGGTTTTACATATCTAAACGACTCCAAACCTTTTGCTACTGATCTTAAATGATAAATAATTTATTTTAAGCCTTCTGGAATGGTAAAAATATCAGCTTTATGTATCGAACCCGTAAACGGCTTTTAATCGCATAATTAAGCGTTTTTAACGCATAGTATGTACTAAGAGTATTTTAAACATACCAAGGGTGATACCTACTGATATTTGAGGCAAATTATAATATTTTAACAGTAAGCAAAGGTTGTTAAACTCAGACTTCAGTTTTGAGCTTTTCGGCTTATGTGAAATTACCAAAATGCCCCTACGGTGCATAGTTTGGTTATAATTGATAAATTTCACATATATACTTTACCCTACTGTTATAATTTATTAAATGGAGTATTTTTGCTGATTACATCAGACCTGTAACTCAGGTTAATACCTAAACTCTTTTATAAACTTGAAAATGACCAAACTACCCCTACGGGGCATAGTTTGTGTTTAAATTCGTTTCGGGCATAATAAAAGACATCTTACTGATGTCACAACATATTTGAGGCATATTAACTTAGGAAACCTGGTTAGGACTCTTATGATTACCCGTCACGCCTTTTGCGCGTTCGGTTCGGTTTATGTAACTCGTTTACATAAATTAGCCGAAACGGGTCAAACCTTATCGGTTTTATCTCAAAATCCAGAGTGTGCATGAAATACCCATATTAAACAAGTCTCCGAACTTGTAGGGTCTAAATCACATTCTATCCGGTCATCGCTTAATCGTGCGTACGAACCGTATCTTTGAAACTAGCCGGTCTAAGCTTAAGCTTAACTAAAGACCCGTTAGGATTCTAATAGGTTATTATAAACCTTCGTTCCAGATGTAGGAGTCCAGTAAAAGCTATCTGTACTTGCTGATTTGATACGGCTGGGATTGAATTTATATTTAGCTCAGGTAAATACTTTTAACTTATTTTCCCTATACGGGCTTGGGGTACGGTATATAGAATACCGCTTGGTCCAGCATTGAATTTTTAATCGAATAGAGGTTAAATCATTGATATGCTCTGTTTTGAAATGTTTTGTTTGCTTAAAGCCTTTGGGGGGTTAATGACCATGTCCCGGATATCCCTGGCATCATCTTACGAGATGGCCACGACCTGAGCACGGGGTGTAGGCGTACACCTTTCAGTGCATAACTCAATATTGTGGTGTGTCTATTGATCTTTAACCCGGTCTACGGATCGGGCTACTGAACGCATAAGAAACATGTAATTCGTTTACAAGTATTATACTCAAATAATTATCCCAAGTTATAAAAGGTTAATTTTGCCTCTGTGCATTTTAATCAAATTATAAAACATTTGTGCCATGTGCATCCAAACAAATTTTAAATCATTTTCAAAATGAGTCGGTTGATAGTATTTACCAGTGTAAACTGACGTATTTTCCAAAAAGGCTAAGTGCAGGTACTAATCGGAATCGGCTGGCTACTCCTAGCATCATTAATGAGTCTCGCAAGCTTAGATGCCTAAAGTCTGTTGAACAAAGTTATCTTTTGTTTAAGATCCGCCTGTGGATCCATCTTACGTTCCGGTGTGATATTTGATATTACTTTTGAATCAGATTGTAATATATTTTTATCATTTGCTTCCGCTGTGCATTTAAATTGTGTTGTTTGACTGTGATGTTACCAACCACGTCATGATACTCCCCTATCGGGCCCACCGGTGACACGTGGAAAGTCGGGGTGTGACAGGTTGGTATCAGAGCCAACATTGAGTGAATTAAACACTACTTTTTGTGTTTAATCTCAATGACACATTAGCACATTCCTTGACCTTCTGAGTCTAGACTTAACTTAGGAATGTTCTCAATCCTAATCTATAAATTTTTTTGCTTCCAAATTTTTATTTGATACGTCGCCAAGCGAAGAAGCCGTAATAGGAGTTCTCCACACCCGGAGCCCTGAGATGCTGAGCTTCGTACCGCGGCTAGAATGAAACGAGCATCCAAGGAGAAAGCGTTCAGAAATAAAACGAAGAAGAAACTCCTTTTACTGAAGATCGTTTCCTTATTAGTCCTTATAAGGACATAATTACCTTTCAGTCCCTACAAGGACAACATTATTCCTTTCAAGTCCCGCTTAGGGCAACTTTATACTTTTATTTTTATATAGTGGAATGATTTAGTTTAAACTTTCATTCTAAACAAGAATATTAAATAAATGGAAAATCACATTTCCTTTTGCAAGATCTACCATTATAATAAAATGGCAAAATCTAAAAAGGGCAAGACCTAGCCTCGTGTCATATTAAGACCCGGCCAAGATGGTAGTTCCATAATTAGGTTCAGATCCATATTAACACCTCAATTTAAAATTGTTCTGCGTTAATTAAATTAAGAATCTTAAGTGTGAAACCTAGCCGAGTGTCATTATAAAGACCTGGCCAAGATGGTAAGACCTGTTTAAAATATTCAAATCCCTGTTAACATCTTAAAACATGTTAACACTCCTGGCAGATGTGATTCATTTAAAATCACACACGTTATTATTATATAAGGATCCTTATAAAGATTCCTAACCCAGTTTAATGATCTCTGAATCCTGGGTTTACATCATCAATTAAGATGATCATATTTTAACCATACGTGGTAATATAGTGCCTACGGGCCTTGCTCATTTCCATATGAGCCAAAAGACAGTGGTAGCAATGACTCCCTGTCAGATAAAGGTAATGAACTAGGTTCAAACCTCAAATGCTTTGATTCTCTGAAATCCTAGCATATAATTTATAATTGTCCATGTGACCAGGCCTTGGGTGCCACTAATAAAACTGTTAATGTTTTATAATTAGGATAAATTATAATAGAAATCCTAAATATAAATGATTAATAAATTAACCAAATATGGTCTCTGTTTACCATGGTTAATGAATTTCCCTAAGGGGCAATTCCGTAATAAACATCCCTCAGAAGGGAGGTACCTGCGGGCTATAGATAATGTCCTCTGAGACTAAAGACAGTGGTAGCCTACAGCTCCCTGTCAGGAAAAGGTAATGAACTTTGATTCAGACCTTAATGTCGCGATTCTCTGAAATCATGGCTTATAAATTTAACTTGTCTACGCGACTAGGCCATTTGTGCTATTATTAACTTATGAATTAGGATTTATGATAAAAATCCTGAACAAAATAAATACCCTTCCTTCCCTGTTAGTATGCATTTTAGAAAGAATCTTAAAGGTGAAACCTAGCCTACGCGGCCAAGATGGTGAAACCTACTCAAGGGATTCAGATCCTTGTTAACACTTAGGAACGTGTTAGCACTCTTGACAGATGTGATTCGAGAAAATCACAACAGTCATCCTTATATTGGATTCTTCCAATTCCCTTATCTAGCCTAGTGATTTAGGAATCATGGCTTATATCATCTTATAAGATGATCATATTATAAACATCCGTGAGTGATGAAGTGCCTACGGGCTAAACTTGTTGTCCGATAAGACAACGACAGTGGTGCTTTTTGACCTCCTATCTAAAATGTTGGACTATGTCCAAACATAATAGTCTATATGATCAATGCGATCATGACTAATATCATCTAATACGATGATCATATTATTTAACACCCTTTAGTGATGTTTTGCCTACGGGCTATAATATATTGTCCATTTAGGACATTGACATTGTTATCTTTATGATTCCTTGTCTAAGGTGGTGAGCTATGCTCAAGCCAAATAGTCAATATGATTAATAAAATAATGACTTATATCATCTAATACGATGAACCTAATATAAACATCCATTAGTGATGTTTCGCCTACGGGCCATATTATATTGTCCATTGTGACACAAACATTGTGATCTCTACGATCCCCTATTTAAGGTAGCGAGCTGTGCTCAAGCCTAATAGTCTATATGATCAATGCGATCATGACTAAAATCATCAGTACGATGATTAAAATTTAAACATCCCCAATGATGTTTTGCCTAAGGGCTATATTATATTGTTAAATTAAGACAAGGCAATTGTAATCTTTTGTGATTCTTTGCCCAAGGGGGTGAGCTACGCTCAAATCCCATAGTCCATGTGATCATTGCGATCCTGACTAGTATCATCAGTATGATGATCATAAATTCATAATATTGACATCCCTAGTGATGAAATGCCTACGGGCTATACTATACTCAATTGCCGATAAGACAAAACAGTGGTGATCTTTATGATCCCCTATTCAAAATGGTGGGATTATACCCAAACCTAATAGTCAATATGATCGAGGTGATCATGACTAATATCATTAGATACTATAATTATATATAGACATCCATTAGTGATGTTAATTGGTTTACCTTTCTGTTAAGTGAATCGCCTTTCAAGACGATGACAGTTGTAGTTTATGACTCCCTGTCCAAAGGTGAAGAACTATGTTCAAGCCTTAAAACTCCTGATCTAATAGGATTGCAGCCTATGAATTGATGTCATTGTGACAAATCCACAAGTTATATTTCAAGTCACCCATAACAAGCCTCCGAGCTATAATTCGTCGTTCGTGTCAAGTTAACATACTAAATGTTAACATCCCTGGTGACAGGCCTTAGTGCCATATCCTATAACGTCCTAGGACAAGGCCATTTGTGCCGTATCTGAATGTCATTACGACAAGGCCTACGCGCCATATGATTACTTATGTCCTTCATGACTAGACTTTATGCCATATCTTTCTACGTCCCTCGCGACAGGCTTCTACGCCATATATGTATATATATAACCAAAGTCATGTAAGGCTAGCCTTTAAGCTATTTATAATCCTCCTTGTGACAAAGACAATTGTGACATTATGGTCCCCTGTCAAGCAGGTATTGGACTCACTCCAAACCTTGAATGCCATTGATGGTCCTTTTGTGACCTAGGCTAAATGTAATGGATATACATTCAAATAACATTCACTAGGAATGTTCGGAACAGAATAGCCCATACGGTTTATGAATGTCGTGGCTAATCTAAGTCGGGTCATCAGGATGATGACTAATAATTGTTAAATTTTGGTGATTGGTACCAAGTTTCAAGTATGGAAAACTCGGATGAGGTAGACGACAGTCGCAATACTATTAAGGCGACGAAAGTTAATAAAGCTACAAACGTAAACCTCAATAACAATGGAGTTAATCTCCAAGCTGTGGTTGACGCAGCAGTTGGAAGGACCAAAGCAGTGTGACATCTGCAAAGGAACGGGTCATCATTTTCCCATGAATGTAGGGACATAAAGAATGCAGTCTGTCACGACTGTGGTGAGTAAGGCCGCATCAGAACTAGATACCATAAAGCTGCCAAAGAAGGTGCAGCTAAGTCTGGAAAGGCTAAGAAAGGAAACGCCTGAACTCACCTGATGAATACCAAGAGGCAGTTCACGATGTCATCAAGTACATTCCTTATCATTTACCAATGATAATTTCTGCTAAGTGTCCTGATTTAATATAGGCAATAATAAATCTTCATAAACCATAAGCTTAGCAAACTTTTATATTATCCACAAGGTATAACTTACCAAGGAAACCATAGTAACCGATTCTTCGAAGTATCGGCAAGGGATCCTTCTGAAAAATCTAAGAGTACTCTTTCTTCGAATAGAGTACGACAATATATATTACTTTATTTTATTATTTTCTCATTGTTTTCTATCGACTGCGAATGCCAAATTATGTTTGATAAAAGTGCCATATGAGAATTGGCGTATCCTAGTGTGTCCCATAGATTGCTTCCATGCCTGATCAGTATGGAGGTTTAATGCATGGAACCCCTGAGATATCCCAATGATCATATTGTACCAAAGTCGACTAGTAGTATTCAAGGAAGATATCCAAAATGGAATTATCCAAGAAAATGTTTCCGATTAAGGAATTCGTGGACTAGTAACATAAGTGTCACTTAATTGACACAAGCAATGATGGATAAATTGGAGCCTGAGATTTGTAAATCTCTGTAACCTCCTTGTACCTTAATTATCTTCTCCTGAGATTACCCTGTTTACCCCTGAGGGGCAGGTAGAGTTAAGGTTTATATCCCATTTAAGGCTGTATTATTATGAAATCTCCAAGATGGCTAGCACCATCATTGGAAGAATCGAAACCCTGATTTACTAAGTTTTAAAATAGAGGGTTCATATAGCCTAACTTGATATTCCGAAAGTTTGATATTGTTAAATAAGAAAGACGGTTCTTTTTTTTTGCTTATGCATTTTTACCGCAACCCTAATTAGGCAACAATTAAGAAATTGCCATCAGCTGCCCAGGATCGTCGACTTGTTCGACTAGCTATAAGGATTAGCTATTCCTTAAAATTTGTTAAGCAGTGGTTGGAATAACCATCTCACCTTAAGATAAGCTTTCCGATAATAGTTGATATATAAGTATCAAGGATACTCCTTTGGAGACCTTGTATAAATGGAATGTTAAACATCTATTGTTAGGACAATAGATTGGTAAGTCCAATTATCAGGATCTGAAAGTTGCATTGGAAACAACAAATAAGATCACGCAAATTCATAATCATCTGTAAGGTGCCAGTATTCGGCAGAAAATCAAGGATTAATGAAAATAGCAAACCTCCTAAATTCTTGATTAAGGAATAAGGTTCAACAATAGATATCACCCAGGAAGGGTGTGCCAAATCTGTTAAATTATCAGGCTAGTTAAGCTCTGAATATATAGAATCATTCGAAGGAAATCGAATATATCAAGATCAGGTAGCTTATAAGCTAAAACCTATTTAAGGAGCTTGGCGGAGCTCGAAATACATTACACACTAGTGACCGAAAGGTGTGTTTCGCCAATAAGTCAAGAAGCACTATCACATAATGTTATGCAAATTTATGATGTGATGAGCATCCTGTATCGATTAAGGATCGACAGGTTAAGAAGCTCCAAAAAGGATATATGTACCTAATATAGGAGTCACTTTAGGAGCTTGGAAAGACTCTAGATATGTTGTGGAAGTTAAGTCCATTAAGCGACAAAAAATACTTCCATCATTTTAGCAAATATCGAGGTCGAGATTTCTTTTAAGGGGGTGAGGATGTAACACCTCGAAAATTCACGTCCTATAATGTATTGACACGTGTCATAAGCTTGAACGTGTGAAATTTTATTTAGAGGGACTAAAGTTGACAAACATGGAAAGTATGTGAAAATAAGGGTTCAAAATGTCAACAAGGGATAAATATACTTTACAGTGACCCTGCATGATGTTCATAACCTCAACCGAATAAATCATGGATCGTACGAAGCCAATTGTGAAAGAAAGTGAGGAATTACAAACTACAGGGGTTAAATGTGTCAACATGTTTTAAAGGTATACCCCTGAGTGACCTTTTAGCGAACCCGAAGCTTTGTAATGCTTAATTATACTCACAAGAATGTGTGATAAAAATTTCACAAGGTTTCGTTAAGGTATGAGAAAGTTATGGCAATATTCGTATACGAGGGGTTAAAAACGTCAACGATTTAATTTCTCGCGATTTTTACGCAACCGACGAACGAACACGCAAACATCAACTACCGATCCTAATTTGCGTATTTTAGTATTAATATTATGCTCTACGATGCTTCCATGATGTTCGGGTGCGAAGACGGGCTTGTGGGCCTTGGGCCCAAGCCCACAAAACCTCCACTATATAAATGAAAAATAAATAAAATAAAAAATAAAAATCATTTTTCACCATCTCTTTCTCTCTCTAAAACTCTCTCTACTCTCTCTCTCTCTAGAAACTTTTCCGGCGACCGGCGACTTTTCCGGCGGCCGTTTTCCGGCCAAGAGTACACTTTTTCAACTATATCCGACGTTCCGGATCGCGTGGTGTGGTTAGTTTTAGCTAATTCTTAGCGGTTTGAGCTCTATGGCAACTCCGGCGACATTCCGGTCAAATTCCGGCGAGTCCGTTTTGAACTTTTGACTTTGCAGATGCTTTGATCGGGACTTTAGGAGCATTCCTGCACAGTTTCAAGAAATTCTATTCTCCGGCGAAATCTCGACTTCTGACATGGTTCTGGCGAGTTCCAGCCGTCAGTTTTCGATGAAAAATATATTTTTGGGCTCCTAGTGACCTGTAGAGTCCATCGAACCACTTTCGACTCGGGTGAAAAATTTAAGTTCGGGACGCTCTCGGGCTCGACTTCTGACATGGTTCTGGCGAGTTCCAGCCGTCAGTTTTCGATGAAAAATATATTTTTGGGCTCCTAGTGACCTGTAGAGTCCATCGAACCACTTTCGACTCGGGTGAAAAATTTAAGTTCGGGACGCTCTCGGGCTCGACTTCTGACATGGTTCTAAAATTTAAGTTCGGGACGCTCTCGGGCTCGACTTCTGACATGGTTCTGGCGAGTTCCAGCCGTCAGTTTTCGATGAAAAATATATTTTTGGGCTCCTAGTGACCCGTAGAGTCCATCGAACCACTTTCGACTCGGGTGAAAAATTTAAGTTCGGGACGCTCTCGGGCTCGGTTCAACATGGTCAACAGGTCAAACGTGGTCAAAACTGGGCAAGGGGAAGTTTTGGGTCATGTTAGTGCCTCGGTTCAGTTTTGGGTTCGGTCAAACCTGGTCAACATCGGTCAAACGTGGTCAACTGCTGGTCAACGGTCAACACGAGGCTCGGTAAAATTTTATCGATGCAAATTTTGTTATATTATGTGGGCATTAAAAATTTAAAAGGGCACCCTCTGATTCCCACTCTAACTAGGTCAAATGTCGGGTCAATCTTGTTATTAAAAAGTCAACAGGATAATTAATTTCTAATTTATGCATAATTAGCAATGTAGAACACATACAACCTGTTTGATCATTAATATAACTTGGTAATTAGTTTAAGAACATGTCTAAACATGTTCAACCCGACAATTTCCTGTTTAGACCCGGTTTGGAACCGAAAGTCGCAAAGCTTTGACTTTTGCTTTGACTTCAGTTCTGACCCGTTTTGGTATTATTTAGAAATACCTTAGAGCTCTGGTTGGACCAGGTTGCATGCTAGTATAACCCTCTGTGATTATACACCATGGTTCATTAGTTAACCGATTAATACGCATGATTCCGTTAATTGCCCATATGTTGACCATTATGCCCTTTTCACCTTAAAACGTGCTTTTTGGAAATGTAAAAGAATAAAAACCTTAGTCACTGATATATAAACTTGTACCCAAAGTTTGACATCAGTTTGAGGTGTAGATTAAGAGTTATGCTCGTTAGCGTAAAAATTAAAGCTTTATGTTAATTAAATGGCGTATTTAGCATATAGCCTACTTAAACATACTTTTTAATATCAAATCTTTTACCCACTGATGTAATATATTATTTTGGGATTTTTAAAGATTTGTATTAATTTTAGGCTGAGCATAACTCATAGTCGTAGGCTTAACCCGGTACTTGTCGGTTTTGCCCTTACGGGCCATAAAATGGGTTTTACATATCTAAACGACTCCAAACCTTTTGCTACTGATCTTAAATGATAAATAATTTATTTTAAGCCTTCTGGAATGGTAAAAATATCAGCTTTATGTATCGAACCCGTAAACGGCTTTTAATCGCATAATTAAGCGTTTTTAACGCATAGTATGTACTAAGAGTATTTTAAACATACCAAGGGTGATACCTACTGATATTTGAGGCAAATTATAATATTTTAACAGTAAGCAAAGGTTGTTAAACTCAGACTTCAGTTTTGAGCTTTTCGGCTTATGTGAAATTACCAAAATGCCCCTACGGTGCATAGTTTGGTTATAATTGATAAATTTCACATATATACTTTACCCTACTGTTATAATTTATTAAATGGAGTATTTTTGCTGATTACATCAGACCTGTAACTCAGGTTAATACCTAAACTCTTTTATAAACTTGAAAATGACCAAACTACCCCTACGGGGCATAGTTTGTGTTTAAATTCGTTTCGGGCATAATAAAAGACATCTTACTGATGTCACAACATATTTGAGGCATATTAACTTAGGAAACCTGGTTAGGACTCTTATGATTACCCGTCACGCCTTTTGCGCGTTCGGTTCGGTTTATGTAACTCGTTTACATAAATTAGCCGAAACGGGTCAAACCTTAGCGGTTTTATCTCAAAATCCAGAGTGTGCATGAAATACCCATATTAAACAAGTCTCCGAACTTGTAGGGTCTAAATCACATTCTATCCGGTCATCGCTTAATCGTGCGTACGAACCGTATCTTTGAAACTAGCCGGTCTAAGCTTAAGCTTAACTAAAAACCCGTTAGGATTCTAATAGGTTATTATAAACCTTCGTTCCAGATGTAGGAGTCCAGTAAAAGCTATCTGTACTTGCTGATTTGATACGGCTGGGATTGAATTTATATTTAGCTCAGGTAAATACTTTTAACTTATTTTCCCTATACGGGCTTGGGGTACGGTATATAGAATACCGCTTGGTCCAGCATTGAATTTTTAATCGAATAGAGGTTAAATCATTGATATGCTCTGTTTTGAAATGTTTTGTTTGCTTAAAGCCTTTGGGGGGTTAATGACCATGTCCCGGATATCCCTGGCATCATCTTACGAGATGGCCACGACCTGAGCACGGGGTGTAGGCGTACACCTTTCAGTGCATAACTCAATATTGTGGTGTGTCTATTGATCTTTAACCCGGTCTACGGATCGGGCTACTGAACGCATAAGAAACATGTAATTCGTTTACAAGTATTATACTCAAATAATTATCCCAAGTTATAAAAGGTTAATTTTGCCTCTGTGCATTTTAATCAAATTATAAAACATTTGTGCCATGTGCATCCAAACAAATTTTAAATCATTTTCAAAATGAGTCGGTTGATAGTATTTACCAGTGTAAACTGACGTATTTTCCAAAAAGGCTAAGTGCAGGTACTAATCGGAATCGGCTGGCTACTCCTAGCATCATTAATGAGTCTCGCAAGCTTAGATGCCTAAAGTCTGTTGAACAAAGTTATCTTTTGTTTAAGATCCGCCTGTGGATCCATCTTACGTTCCGGTGTGATATTTGATATTACTTTTGAATCAGATTGTAATATATTTTTATCATTTGCTTCCGCTGTGCATTTAAATTGTGTTGTTTGACTGTGATGTTACCAACCACGTCATGATACTCCCCTACCGGGCCCACCGGTGACACGTGGAAAGTCGGGGTGTGACATGATCGTGTTGGTTAGGTCATAGTAAGTAAATTGTACGTATGTATTCAACAATATCAACACATAACATCTCATGTTATAAATAAATCAACCACATAACATCTCATGTTATAGAACATAAACAATCAATCAACATCACATATAATGAGAATACTGCGATTGCGCTGTCATAGATCAAGACCACAATGTAAGGTTTACAAGTTCATAACTGTATCATCAATGACTATGGGCCACATCGCCCTAGTCCAAACTATCAAATCAGTAACATCAACAACCAATATACAAAACATCAAAAGTCATAATCGTCCAAAATGCGGTCTCCAAAAAGGCTGTATAGTCTGCACAATCGCGGTCCTCTCATCAAAAGTCTACCCGTGTCGAATCAAAATGGCCTATGTTGATGGCGGCGGAGGAGGGGGAAATCGAGAAAATAGTAGACGTCGCAGGTGTAACCAGTCCTCCTCCATAGCGCGATGAGCGCGCAACAGGTATGCTATCTGCTGCTTAGGAATCCAAAAACGAGCGGCAGAGTCGGGTGAAAGTGGACGCAGAGGGTGTGATACTGCAGGTGGAGTCTGGCACTGGCACGGGAGTCGCTGAGCTCTCTCCAGCTCCTGTACGCGACGGGTCAGCGCCTCCTGCTGTATCATGGAAGATGTGAGAATATCCTCCGTAGAATACCCAATGTGGTATGGGTGATACGGATCAGATGGTGGCATAATGGGGGGCGTAGTCCAGAGGAATGGCTCACTAGATGGAGCGAAGGATGGTATAGTAAACGGTGCAACAGTGGGAACAACAGTGGGATGAGAAATATGAGGTACAAACTGGTCTCCTCCTGTCATGAAAGTCGTATGACCAAACGGCTGACGAGATGAACCCTCCCCAGGACGTGGTGGAGGTATGTCCTGAAGAAACGTGATAGGTAAGTCGGTGCGGTGAACATCCGTGGTATGTGTGGGAAGCAAAAGGACATCAATGGGGGCCGAAACAGGGGCTGAAACGGGGGCTACAGGTGGTGTAACTGGTATCACGAAAGGTGGGTAATCATCGTCGTCATCTATCCACCCGTTGCGGGTGTGAGCGTATCGTGGATCAATATGGGTCGCAAAAGGTGCACGGTCGAACATCACCGGCATAGGGTCAGGAAAAGGTGCAACAACAGGATCCTTTAACAAATGTGGAGCATCAATATGAGCATCGACAGCATGATCATAATGATCATCAACAGGTATATCATCAATAAAAGGGGCAACAGCAGGTGCATCGGCATGAACAGGGTCATGCTCTAATGCCGGGTCAGGAGCGACAACTGGCTCAGGGGCCACAGCAGGCCCCGGATCAACAAACTCCATCTCGAAATCAGCTGGATCTGCAAACAAGGGATCGACAGGGGCTACAGGATCCTCCAGGGGCTGGTCTAAGTGAATGAACTCAATGTCATGGTCTGGATCAAAACCCGGTGGAAAAACAAGATCATCCTCAATGTCGTGATCAAAATCATAGCTGTGTGCGGGAACTGGTGCAGCTGATGACGCCATGTCAGGGTCGGCGTCGTGTGAGTGGTGCTGCACTCCCTGTGTGTGTGAAGGTGCAGACGCCACAGACTCAAAGGAGTCTGGAACAGGTGAATGAGCATGAGCCTCCTCTGCAGGAGCGTCAGCAAGCAGTAGGATATCACCGGCAGCAATATGGGCCTCGCCCTCAAGTGGGTCCTCCTCTAATAGATCGACATCGGCGTCAGAGACAACGTCGAGGAGCATATCAACAACGGGATAAGCAGCAAGGGGCACAGGAGCAGGGATCACCGCGAGTGGCAAATCCCCAACAAGATGGCCATCAGCAGGCTCTGCTACAACATCAGGCAGCGCAAAGGGCTGGAAGTCGTCATCGTCTGTGCTGGTAGTATCGGAAGTGTACACCTCATGCTCCGATGAAACTATGTCGTCTGATACTATGGCCATGGGATCTGTAGTGTCCGACTCTCCCGTACCTGATGAAGGCATGACGCTTGTAACACAAAAACACACATGCACAAATAATCAATCATATAATCGAATAAACATGTTAGTCACCAATAAGCAATCAAGTAATTCTCCTAGTCCCACTAGTCTAACCTCCCAGCCTCTCAGACTGAACCTCCTAGTCCCACTAGATTAACCTCCCAGCCTCTCAGACTGAACCTCCTAGTCCCACTAGATTAACCTCCCAGCCTCTCAGACTGAACCTCCTAGTCCCACTAGATTAACCTCCCAGCCTCTCAGACTGAACCCTCTAGTCCCACTAGACTAACCTCCCAGCCTCCCAGACTGAACCATCTAGTCCCACTAGACTACTCCCTCAGTCTCTCAGACTGAGCCATAACTTTTTTTTAAAAGGAATGCTCATACTTCTGTTTGTAAAAATATTTTGCACTCTGGATCTGGACGTAGTGTATGCAATGTAAAAAATGTTTTCGTGAGAGCCCTAGTGATCATAGTCTAGACTCGAGAAAGAATCCTAGTTCGCAATGATCGATGCTCTGATACCAAGCTGTCACACCCAGGCTTTGCGGAAGCATGGGTTTGTTTTGGCGTGACTTCTTAATACCATAGCTTAATCACAACAAAGCTATATGAAAGTAAAACCATGATGATCATCCATTACTTCAAGTTTTAAAAGTAAAATACGACAACATTGTTTTAGAGTTGACACAATAAATTCCCAACACTTTGGAAAGTGTCTAGTATTATTTTACCCAGTTTTTGCACTTTACCAGTTATGTTAAATGCTGAATTTTGGTATAAAGTGCAGAATTTTGTAATTAAAGCATGTTTTAGGCACATCCGGTCACTATAAATATCACCTAGTGACGCAGTTTTATACTCCTCACCTCCCTACACTCCCTACTAGTGTAGTAATCTATTCCCGGCTCATACTGGCCTCAGAGACAATGTCTGTCTAGTGCTGGAAAATGTCAGCATGTTTACTGGGTTATCCATATAGTGTGCTCACTGTGCTTTTGTGCATCAAGGTTTTCACTGTTGTTTGTGTGTAAATAATAGAGTGACAATATAGAATGTGATGCATGAGTATGTATGTATCAGAAATCAAGAAGCAGTTTAACCACAGTTGTAAGCAAGCACAGTAATTAAGCAATAATTAAATATTAATTAATTCGTACGGATACCTGGTTTGGTGAGGGTTGTCACATTACATGTAACTATACCTGGTTAACGTTTTTGGGAAATAGTTAGGCAACTATTTCGTATTTCCACTTCTTAACTATTCAATAATTCCCAAGGATGGGGGTTTTAATACATGTGCGTTTTTGTAATTCCAAAAATATATTATTAAGTCTCACTTAATAAAATATATTTTTATTCATTTGTCTAAAATCTTCTATCTCCAAAATATACATATTTTTCCCAAAAATATTATATTTTATTCCATACGATTTCCAAAATAATACTTTTATCAAAATACGCATTTAAGAGTATTTTTCGAAAATACATAAGTTACATTTAAATTTCGGGTGGTAATAATTATACTGGTGTAACTTAGATATTTATTTGTGAAGGCGTTGGTATTATTTTGGAGTCGTTACTTTTTAGTGTATACGAGTTATATTATTTTTACCCTAAAAATAATATATGTGTAGTTCACAAAATAATCATAAAATCACACAAGCGTTTTACTATGAAATATATATTCTAAATATATATTTAACAAGTTTTATTTACGAACATCCACCTCCGAATACTTGGTTATTTTATAATAAAAATCATGGCGAAGTTTGTTTGGAAAACAAGTAAAAAATATATTTATAAACACTTGTCACCAAAAATATTCTAAGTGTTTATTTTCTGGAAAAATTTCGCCAGAGTTTCCTCTGTAACTGGAGGTGGCCACACTTACTAGCGTATCATTTTCTTTTCAAAATTCAATCAACAATTTTCCAATCATCAAACTAGTAAAAAATAAGCATAAATCGCAAACACATGAACTTGTAAGTTGTGTAAAAGTATGTAGTAACTTTCCAACATATTTAGTGGATCTTGTCATCTTTAAGATGAATATTAGTTTCTTAAAAACTTCATTTTTAAAGATCTTGAAGTTTTACAACTTCTAGTCAAGGTTTACAAAAATATTTCTTTGTTAAACCTTCTTGTTACACAAGTGTGTACACACTTGTTTAGTCACTAAAATACCTTTAGTTTATGAAAGATCCGGCTTTTAAACAAGACTTGTATATTTTACTTGGTTCTTCCGAAAAACCACTTGTAGATCTTTAGATCTACTAGTTTAGAACTCTATTTTACAAGAAAAGTCACTTTTACACAAGTTCATGTTTTGTTAGTGGAAGAGTTCATCATCTTGTAACTTTCACACTTAACAAACTACTAGTTCATGTTCCATGAACATGATCTAGCATGGTTAGATGATGATCTATCCCACTACTAGCATCAAACAACATAACATAATCACAACTAAACAAGTTTCATAAGATTTACACCACTAGTTATTCTTTAACCAACTTATTTATCATTCTTTCAAGACTTTATGTTTTGATCTTGTGTGATCTTGGATTTTAACCGTTAAATCTCTTATTAACCACTTTAAACAAGAACAAGAAGATGTTGGGAAGCACTTACTACTAGCTCGAGGCTAGGGAAGAATCAAGGCGTAAACAAGGTGGATAAAAGCAACGTAGAGAGGTTCTTGAGATTCCGAAAGCACCGAGCCTCCTCGTATGATCCCTTGCTTCTATGTATGTAGGTAAAATGGTTGAACAAGATTTGAATGATGGTTGGGTAGTGGTGATGGTGTTCGGCCGATCACAAGGCAAGAGGGAGAGAGAGAGAGAGAGCTATTTTTTGTTAAGTGTTTTGTGAATGAAATGTTTATCTCCCAAGCTTTCTTATAATCCATCTTGTGCTTTTGTCCAACAAACAATGTGTCCTCTAGATACTAGACCAAAGGGATTAAAATAATAAAAAATTATGGGTGGGGTGTGTCCCACATGGGGAACCGATCAGATGAGAGGGGGGGGGGGTTATAGTTGGATTTCAATGATATAGTTAAGGATTAGTTAGTTTAGTTTAGAGATTTAAATAGGTTATTAGTGGGTTATGTAATATAACGGGTGTTAGGGTATTCGGGGACCCAAACTAGCTCAGAAAAGTGTGAACAATGTCATTGACAAAATTTTTATGTTCCGGGTAAAGTCCGGTTGTTCGGTTGGATATTGATCCGTTAAAGCGTCAAGCAAAGCTTTAAAGTATCTTTTATAGTGTTTTTAGTGACACAAAGAATTTCCGACACTTTGGAAAGTGTCTAGTATTATTTTCCCATGTTTTTGCATTTTACTAGTTAAGTTAAATGCTGAATTTTGTAATAAAGTGCATAATTTTGTAGTTAAAGTATGTTTTAGGCACATCCGGTCACTATAACTATCACCTAGTGACGCAGTTTTACAATCCTCACCTCCCTACACTCCCTACCAGTGTAGTAATCTATTCCCGGCTCATACTGGCCTCAGAGACAATTTCTGTCTAGTGCTGGCAAAGGTCAGCATGTTTACTGGGTTATCCGTATAGTGTGCTCACTGTGCTTTTGCGCATCAATGTTGTCACTAATGTCTGTGTGTAAGTAATAGCGTGACAATATAAAATGTGATGCATGATTATGTATGTATCAGAAGTCAAGAAGCAGTTTAATCACAGTTGTAAGCAAGCACAGTAATTAAGCATTAACTAAATATTAATTAATTCGTACGGATACCTGGTTTGGTGAGGGTTGTCACATTACATGTAAGTTGAAAACCAGGTATCCGTACGAATTAATAGATACCTGGTTTTGCGGAAGCGTGGGTTTGTTTTGGTGTGACTTCGTACGGATACCTGGTTTGGTGAGGGTTGTCACATTACATGTAAGTTGAAAACCAGGTTGCCTAACTATTAATCCGTTAATTAATTCGTACGGATACCTGGTTTGGTGAGTTCATGTCCCCCTCACCAAACCAGGTATCCGTACGAATTAATTAATATTTAGTTAATGCTTAATTACTGTGCTTGCTTACAACTGTGATTAAACTGCTTCTTGACTTCTGATACATACATACTCATGCATCACATTTTATACTGTCACGCTATTACTTACACACAGACATTAGTGACAACATTGATGCGCAACAGCACAGTGAGCACACTATACGGATAACCCAGTAAACATGCTGACATTTGCCAGCACTAGACAGACATTGTCTCTGAGGCCAGTATGAGCCGGGAATAGATTACTACACTGGTAGGGAGTGTAGGGAGGTGAGGATTGTAAAACTGCGTCACTAGGTGATAGTTATAGTAACCGAATGTGCCTAAAACATACTTTAACTACAAAATTATGCACTATATTACAAAATTCAGCATTTAACTTAACTAGTAAAGTGCAAAAACATGGGAAAATAATACTAGACACTTTCCAAAGTGTCGGGAATTCTTTGTGTCACTAAAAACACTATAAAAGATACTTTAAAGCTTTGCTTGACACTTTAACGGATCAATATCCAACCGAACAACCGGACTTTACCCGGAACATAAAATTTTTGTCAATGACATTGTTCACACTTTTCTGAGCTAGTTTGGGTCCCTGAATACCCTAACACCCGTTATATTACATAACCCACTAATAACCTATTTAAATCTATAAACTAAACTAACTGATCCTTAACTATATCATTGAAATCCAACTATAACCCCCCCCCCCTCATCCGATCGGTTCCCCATGTGGGACACACCCCACCCATAATTTTTGATTATTTTAATCCCTTTGGTCTTGTATCTAGAGGACACATTGTTTGTTGGACAAAAGCACAAGATGGATTATAAGAAAGCTTGGGAGATAAACATTTCATTCACAAAACACTTAACAAAAAATAGCTCTCTCTCTCTCCCTCTTGCCTTGTGATCGGCCGAACACCATCATCACTACCCAACCATCATTCAAATCTTGTTCAACAATTTTACCTACATACATAGAAGCAAGGGATCATACGAGGAGGCTCGGTGCTTTCGGAATCTCAAGAACCTCTCTACGTTGCTTTTATCCACCTTGTTTACGCCTTGATTCTTCCCTAGCCTCGAGCTAGTAGTAAGTGCTTCCCAACATCTTCTTGTTCTTGTTTAAAGTGGTTAATAAGAGATTTAACGGTTAAAATCCAAGATCACACAAGATCAAAACATAAAGTCTTGAAAGAATGATAAATAAGTTGGTTAAAGAATAACTAGTGGTGTAAATCTTATGAAACTTGTTTAGTTGTGATTATTTTATGTTGTTTGATGCTAGTAGTGGGATAGATCATCATCTAACCATGCTAGATCATGTTCATGGAACATGAACTAGTAGTTTGTTAAGTGTGAAAGTTACAAGATGATGAACTCTTCCACTAACAAAACATGAACTTGTGTAAAAGTGACTTTTCTTGTAAAATAGAGTTCTAAACTAGTAGATCTAAAGATCTACAAGTGGTTTTTTTGGAAGAACCAAGTAAAATATACAAGTCTTGTTTAAAAGCCGGATCTTTCATAAACTAAAGGTATTTTAGTGACTAAACAGGTGTGTAAACACTTGTGTAACAAGAAGGTTTAACAAAGAAATATTTTTGTAAACCTTGACTAGAAGTTGTAAAACTTCAAGATCTTTAAAAATGAAGTTTTTAAGAAACTAATATTCATCTTAAAGATGACAAGATCCACTAAATATGTTGGAAATTTACTACATACTTTTACACAACTTACAAGTTCATGTGTTTGCGATTTATGCTTATTTTTGACTAGTTTGATGATTGGAAAATTGTTGATTGAATTTTGAAAAGAAAATGATACGCTAGTAAGCGTGGCCACCTCCAGTTACAGAGGAAACTCTGGCGAAATTTTTCCAGAAAATAACACTTAGAATATTTTTGGTGACAAGTGTTTATAAATATATTTTTGACTTGTTTTCCAAACAAACTTCGCCATGATTTTTATTATAAAATAACCAAGTATTCGGAGGTGGATGTTCGTAAATAAAACTTGTTAAATATATATTTAGAATATATATTTCATAGTAAAACGCTTGTGTGATTTTATGATTATTTTGTGAACTACACATATATTATTTTTAGGGTAAAAATAATATTACTCGTATACACTAAAAAGTAACGACTCCAAAATAATACCAACGCCTTCACAAATAAATATCTAAGTTACACCGGTATAATTATTACCACCCGAACTTTAAATGTAACTTATGTATTTTTGGAAAATACTCTTAAATGCGTATTTTGATAAAAGTATTATTTTGGAAATCGTATGGAATAAAATATAATATTTTTGGGAAAAATATGTATATTTTGGAGATAGAATATTTTAGACAAATGAATAAAAATATATTTTATTAAGTGAGACTTAATAATATATTTTTGGAATTACAAAAACGCACATGTATTAAAACCCCCATCCTTGGGAATTATTAAATAGTTAAGAAGTGGAAATACGAAAGAGTTGCCTAACTATTTCCCAAAAACGTTAAACCTTAAGCCAAGGCACGACCGTCCGTCTAATAGAAGTTAGTACGTGTAGGTCGTCACGCAGCAGGTTGATTTGGGATTGACTATTTCGAGACGCACTTCAGTGAGTTCATGTCCCCCCTTTTCTCTTAACTGTTTTCAGTTTTATACTTCGGGGGTGAAATACATGTTACTATGATTACGAATACTTTTTTCTTACATGGTATGGTTAGCGTAAGGAGGGTTACTACTTAGATCATGTGAGTGAGTAGGCTGAAACTGGAGGCCATTAATTCTCATTGTAGGACCGAGGGTCAGTAGCGGTAGATCTATCTGGGTGTAGCGAGCCCAACTCCAGGCCCAACAGAACGGACCCCGGGGTGACTTTGTACCCGGCGCAAAAATCTGCTAGGTTTGAGTCTTCCTACTGCACTTCACACATATCAATGGCCTTGCAAACCATTGGTGATCTCTTTATTTCCTTATTTGCTACATACCAGGGATTTTATACTTACAAAGGTTTTACATACTCACTTTCACATGAACTCGCTCAACATTTTTGTTGATTTTTCAACTTACATGTATTTCAGGGAATTAGGGATTTGGCAAGGTATGCATTGTCGTCACGCTGCGTAGAAGAATGATGTCATCCAAGTTTAGGGATTGTGACTTTTGCCTGGACGAGTCACAAGTCTTAAACTACGTGTATTTCATGTTTGTGGTTGTGTCTTATGAACAATGTTTTCATTATGTTGTGTTGTAATCTCACTGCATGTGTCAACTCTTAAAACAATGTTGTCGTATTCTACTTTTAAAACTTGAAGTAATGGATGATCATCATGGTTTTGTTTTCATATAGCATTGTTGTGATTATGCTATGGTATTAAGAAGTCAGACCAAATAAACCCACGCTTCTGCAAAGCCAGGGTGTGACAGCTTGGTATCAGAGCTTTGATCATAGCGAACTAGGATTCCTTCTCGAGTCTAGACTATGATCACTAGGGCTCTCACGAAAACATTTTTACATTGCATACACTACGTCCAGATCCAGAGTGCAAAATATTTTTACAAACAAAAGTATGAGCATTCTTTTTAAAAGTTATGGCTCAGTCTGAGAGACTGAGGGAGTAGTCTAGTGGGACTAGAGGGTTCAGTCTGGGAGGCTGGGAGGTTAGTCTAGTGGGACTAGAGGGTTCAGTCTGGGAGGCTGGGAGGTAAATCTAGTGGGACTAGGAGGTTCAGTCTGAGAGGCTGGGAGGTTAATCTAGTGGGACTAGGAGGTTCAGTCTGAGAGGCTGGGAGGTTAGACTAGTGGGACTAGGAGAATTACTTGATTACTTATTGGTGACTAACATGTTTATTTGATTATTTGATTGATTATTTGTGCATGTGTGTGTTTGTGTTACAGACGTCATGCCTTCATCAGGTACTGGAAAGTCGGACACTACAGATCCCATGGCCATAGTATCAGACGACATAGTTTCATCGGAGCACGAGGTGTACACTTCCGATGCTACCAGCACAGACGATGACGACTTCCAGCCCTTTGCGCTGCCTGATGTCGTAGCAGAGCCTGCTGATGGCCATCTTGTTGGGGATTTGCCACTCGCGGTGATCCCTGCTCCTGTGCCCCTTGCCGCTTATCCCCTTGTTGATATGCCCCTCGACGTTGTCTCTGACGACCATGTCGATCTATTAGAGGAGGACCCACTTGAGGGTGAGGCCCATATTGCTGCCGGTGATATCCTACTGCTTGCTGACGCTCCTGCAGAGGAGGCTCATGCTCATTCACCTGTCCCAGACTCGTTTGAGTCTGTGGCGTCCCCATCTTTGCACACACAGGGAGTACAGCACCACTCACACGACGCCGACCCTGATATGGCGTCATCAGCTGCACCAGTTCCCACACACAGCTTTGAGTTTGATCACGATATTGAGGATGATCCTGTTTTTCCACCTGGTTTTGATCCAGACCATGACATTGAGTTCATACACTTAGACCAGCCCCTGGAGGATCCTGTAGCCCCTGTCGATCCCTTGTTTGCTGATCCAGCTGATTTTGATATGGAGTTTGTTGATCCGAAGCCTGCTGTGGCCCCTGAGCCAGTTGTCGCTCCTGACCCGGCATTAGAGCATGACCCTGTTCATGCCGATGCACCTGCTGTTGCCCCTTTTATTGATGATATACCTGTTGATGATCATCCTGTTGTTGCTTCGCCGTTGGTGGATGATCATGCTGTCGATGCTCATGTTGATGCTCCACATTTGTTAGAGGATCCTGTTGTTGCACCTTTTCCTGACCCTATGCCGGTGATGTTCGACCGTGCACCTTTTGCGACCCATATTGATCCACGATACGCTCACACCCGCAACGGGTGGATAAATGATGATGATGATTACCCACCTTTCTTGATACCAGTTACACCACCTGTAGCCCCCGTTTCAGCCCCTGTTTCAGCCCCCATTGATGTCCCTTTGCTTCCCACACATACCACTGATGTTCACCGCACCGACTTACCTATCACGTTTCTTCAGGACATACCTCCACCACGTCCTGGGGAGGGTTCATCTCGTCAGCCGTTTGGTCATACGCCTTTCATGACAGGAGGAGACCAGTTTGTACCTCAGATTTCTCATCCCACTGTTGTTCCCACTGTTGCACCGTTTACTGTACCATCCTTCGCTCCATCTAGTGAGCCATTCCTCTGGACTACGCCCCCATTATGCCACCATCTGATCCGTATCACCCATACCACATTGGGTATTCTACGGAGGATATTCTCACATCTTTCATGATACAACAGGAGGCGCTGACCCATCGCGTACAGGAGCTGGAGAGAGCTCAGCGACTCCCGTGCCAGTGCTAGACTCCACCTGCAGTATCACACCCTCCGCGTCCACTTTCACCCGACTCTGCCGCTCGTTTTTGGACTCCTGAGCAGCAGATAGCATACCTGTTGCGCGCTCATCGCGCTATGGAGGAGGACTGGTTACACCTGCGACGTCTACTCTTTTCTCGTTTTCCTCCTCCTCCGCCGCCATCAACATAGGCCATTTTGATTCGACACGGGTAGATTTTTGATGAGGGGACCGCGATTGTGCAGACTATACAACCTTTTTGGAGACCGCATTTTGGACAATGATGACTTTTGATGTTTTGTATATTGGTTGTTGATGTTACTGATTTGATAGTTTGGACTAGGATGATGTGGCCCATAGTCATTGATGATACAGTTATGAACTTGTAAACCTTACATTGTGGTCTTGATCTATGACAGCGCAATCGCAGTATTCTCATTATATGTGATGTTGATTGATTGTTTATGTTCTATGACATGAGATGTTATGTGGTTGATTTATTTATAACATGAGATGTTATGTGTTGATATTGTTGAATACATACGTACACTTTACTTACTATGACCTAACCAACACGATCATCTTTTAGAAGATGCCTCCAAGACGCCAGACGCGTATGCCTGCCAACGAGGCAGAACTTCAAGGAATCATTGTTGCCGCCATAGCGCAGTATGCAGCCTCACAAGGAGGAACCAGCGGGAGCAATTCGAACAATAACGGCAATAACAATCCACCACATGGTAATGTTAAGTCGTTTGAGACGTATCACAATACGTTTGGATATTGTTGCATGTCTGCTAATACCATTTGTATATTCAAACGTATGTGCAGGGTGCACTTACAAACAGTTCCTCGATTGCAAGCCCGTTAACTTCGACGGCACCGGAGGTGCTGTTGCGTTTGTTTGGTGGGCTGAGAAAACAGACTATGTTCTTCGAATGAGCAAGTGCGCTCCAGAGCAACAAGTGACTTACATTTCTGGGCTATTTTTGGACGGAGCCCTATCATGGTGGAACTTACAAGTGCAGACTTTGGGAGAAGCTGCTGCTTACGCGTTGACATGGGCTGAGTTAAAAGAGTTGATGCGAAGGAAGTATTGTTCTCGTGCTGAGATACAAAGGTTGGAGACTGAGTTCTAGCATTTAAGGATGGATGGTCCCAAGATTGCGGAATACGTCCAAAGATTTCATGATCTGTCCCACGTTGTGCCGTACATGGTCACACCAGAGTTCAAACGGATCGAGAGATTTATCTGGGGATTGGCACCTCAAATAATGAGCATGGTTACCACATCCAAACCTGCCACAATCACGGAAGCGATCGATCTTAGTGTGGCGCTCACTAAGGAAGCCATCCGCCTGAACAAGTTTTCGAATGTTGAGCCAAAGAAGAAAGAGTCTCACATAGAGTCGTCTGGTGAGAATAAGAGGAAATTCTCGAACTTCAAGCAGGGAACTAGCGGTGTTGGCAAGAAAGGAGAATCAAGCACACCGGTCCAAGCTGCAACCGGTGCTGGGAAGAAAGGAAAAGGCTATATGGGTTCACTGCCCAAGTGTAATTCCTGCCAACGTCATCATTCTGGCCGGTGTGGGCCAAAAGTATGTGAAGCTTGTGGAAAAGTTGGCCACTTGAAGGATTCTTGCTGGGCTAGTGCTGGCCGGGGAGGCCAAGGAGGTTTTGGTAGTAGGAACAATAATCGTGGTGGTAATGGAAATCGTCCACAAGGGAATAATGGAGGCAATGTAAATCGAGGGAACAATGCAAATCAAGCTAGGGACGCAAATCGAAATTAAAACAACAATCAAGCGGGGAACGGAGGAGGTAATGGTAAAAAATTGGGCTGTTTTAACTGTGGTGACATTGGGCACTTTAAGAGGGACTGCCCAGGATTGAATCAAGCCCGCGGAAGAGTGTTTAACATTGAGGTGAGGGAAGCGCGCCAGGATCCCAATGTTGTTACTGGTACGTTCCCTGTAAACCAATGCTTTGCATCTATTCTTTTCGATACTGGTGCCGGTTATAGTTTCGTATCATTAGAATTTAAGAATATACTTGGGTTGACACCTAGTAAGTTAGATGTTCCATACTCGATCGAATTGGCGAATGGGAAACTAGTTGAGACGGGTGAAGTTATAAGAGGATGCGTGATAGAATTGGGAGGACACAAATTTACGCTAGACCTGCTACCTGTCGAGTTGGGAAGCTTCGATGTGGTAGTAGGAATGGATTGGTTATCGAGCAACAAGGCTGAGATTATTTGTCGCGAAAAGATTATTCGCATCTCAACCGAAGATGGAGAAACGATTGTAGTTCATGGAGAAAAGCGCGATACACCTCTAAGAATCATCAGCTGCCTGAAAGCCCGAAAGTGTTTATAGAAAGGATGTGCTGCCTTCTTGGCACACATCGTGGATAAGGAAGCTGCTGAGCCAAAGATCGAAGACATCCCCGTCGTGAAGGAGTATCCTGAAGTCTTTCCAGAAGACTTGCCAGGATTGCCACCCCAAAGGCAAGTGGAGTTTCACATTGACTTGGTACCAGGCGCCGTGCCTGTAGCCAAGGCACCCTACAGACTTGCGCCTTCGGAGATGCAGGAGTTGTCAACGCAACTCCAGGAGCTGTTGGATAAAGGATTCATCAGGCCAAGCTTCTCACCTTGGGGAGCTCCGGTTCTGTTTGTTAAAAAGAAGGACGGTAGTTTCCGTATGTGTATAGACTACCGTGAGCTTAATAAGTTGACCATCAAGAATAGATATCCCTTGCCGAGGATCGATGATCTATTTAACCAGTTGCAAGGCTCAAGCTTTTATTCGAAGATTGATTTGCGATCAGGATACCATCAACTTAGGATATAGGAGGAAAGTATCCCGAAGACAGCCTTTAGGACTCGTTATGGACATTACGAGTTCCTAGTTATGCCGTTTGGGTTGACGAACGCACCTGCAGTTTTCATGGACCTAATGAACCGAGTCTGCAAGCCGTACTTGGACAAGTTTGTGATCGTATTTATTGACGACATTCTAATTTACTCGAAGACAAAGGACGAGCCGAACAACACTTAAGAGCTATTCTAGAGCTACTCAAGAAGGAGAAATTTTACGCCAAGTTCTCGAAGTGCGACTTTTGGCTACGCGATGTCCAATTTCTTGGACACATGGTTAATGGAAATGGAATCCATGTGGACCCCACAAAGATCGAAGCGATCAAGAATTGGGAGACCCCAAAGACGCCAACCGAGATTCGACAATTCTTAGGTTTGGCTGGCTACTATCGAAGATTTATTGAGGATTTTTCAAAGATCGCTCAACCATTGACCTTCCTCACACAGAAGGATAAGAAGTTTGATTGGGGAATCAAACAGGAAGAAGCATTCTAGTTACTGAAAGACAAGCTTTGCAATGCGCCGATCTTAGCGCTACCAGAAGGAACTGATGATTTCGTGGTATACTGTGATGCCTCGCGTCAAGGATTGGGTTGCGTGTTGATGCAACGCCAGAAAGTTATAGCTTACGCTTCACGCCAATTGAAAGTTCATGAAAAGAACTATACCACGCATGATTTGGAACTAGGCGCAGTGGTATTTGCGCTGAAAATCTGGAGACATTATTTGTATGGTACAAAGTGTACAATCTTTACGGATCATAAGAGTCTGCAGCACATATTCGACCAGAAATAGTTGAATATGAGACAAAGACGATGGGTCGAATTATTGAACGACTACGACTGCGAGATCAAGTATCATCCTGGGAAGGCGAATGTGGTTGCCGACGCCCTAAGTCGAAAAGAATGGATCAAGCCCATAAGGGTTAGGGCTTTGGAGATGATTATCCAGACAGATCTTTCCCTGCGTATTCGTGCCGCTCAGAAAGAGGCTCTGAAAGAAAGGAACATTGAAGAGGAATATCTCCGTGGGATGGAGAAGCAATTAGTGCCAAACGAAGAAGGAACGCTATGCTTCATGAAAAGGATTTGGGTTCCTCTGTTTGGTGGTTTGAGAAAAGTTATTTTTGATGAAGCCCACAGGTCGCGATACTCAATTCATCCCGGTGTGGATAAGATGTACCAAGATCTTAAGGATTATTATTGGTGGCCTAGGTTGAAAGGCGATGTTGCAATATATGTGGATAAGTGTTTAACCTGTGCCAAAGTTAAAGCTGAGTATCAGAAACCTTCAGGTCTCCTACAGCAACCTGAAATCCCCAAATGGAAATGGGAACAAATTTCAAAGGATTTCATAACAAAGCTGCTAAAGACGCCTAGAGGCCATGATATGATTTGGGTGATAGTAGACCGCCTAACAAAGTGCGCACATTTCTTACCAATCAAAGAGAAGGATAACACTAGTAAACTGAAGGAAATATACATGCGAGAGATTGTTGCACGTCATGGAGTGCCTCTCTCGATCATCTCTGATAGAGATGGACGTTTCATATCAAGGATTTGGCAATCCTTCCAAGAAGCTTTTGGCTCACAGTTAAATCTGAGCACTGCATTTCATTCGCAAACTAATGGCCAAAGTGAACGAACTATACAGACTTTGGAGGATATGTTGAGAGCATGTGTAATGGACTTAGGTGGTAGCTGGGATAATCATTTACCGTTGGTCGAATTTTCATTCAACAACAGCTACCACACAAGCATTGGAGCCGCGCCATTTGAAGCCCTTTACGAACACAAGTGTCGATCACCACTATGCTGGGCTGATGCAGGTGATAGGCAGCTTGTTGGTCCCGAAATAGTCCAAGAGACGACCGACAAGATTGCACAGATTCGAAAACGCATCGAAGCAGCTCGCGACAGACAGAAAGCTTATGCATATCCAAAGAGGAAACCTTTGGAATTTCAAGTTGGGGATATGGTTTTATTGAAAGTTTCACCCTGGAAGGGTGTGGCACGCTTCGGAAAGCGTGGGAAGTTGAATCCGCGTTACATTGGCCCTTTCAGAATCCTGCAAAGGATTGGGCTTGTAGCCTACAAGTTGGACCTACCTGCTGAACTCAATGGTGTTCACGATACATTCCATGTATCAAATTTGAGAAAGAGTCCAACACAGGAGACAGTGATCATTCCTGCTGACGAAGTTCATATCGACGACACGCTCCACTTCACGGTAGAATCCGTCGAGGTTACAGATTGGAAAGTTAACAAAACGCGCAGGAGCAGTGTCAAACTCATCAAAGTTCGATGGAATGCAAGATATGGGCCTGAATTCACGTGGGAACGTGAGGATCGTATGAAAGAGAAATACCCCCATTTATTTCCTAAGACCCCTGCAACTAGAAGCAGAGCCTAAAATTTCGGGACGAAATTTCTTTTACGAGGGGGGGGGGGAGAATGTTAGAACCCTCACCAAACAAGGTATCCGTACGAATTAATTAATATTTAGTTAATGCTTAATTACTGTGCTTGCTTACAACTGTGATTAAACTGCTTCTTGACTTCTGATACATACATACTCATGCATCACATTTTATACTGTCAGGCTATTACTTACACACAGACATTAGTGACAACATTGATGCGCAAAAGCACAGTGAGCACACTATACGGATAACCCAGTAAACATGCTGCCATTTGCCAGCACTAGACAGACATTGTCTCTGAGGCCAGTATGAGCCGGAAATAGATTACTACACTGGTAGGGAGTGTAGGGAGGTGAGGATTGTAAAACTGCGTCACTAGGTGATAGTTATAGTGACCGGATGTGCCTAAAACATACTTTAAGTACAAAATTCTGCACTTTATTACAAAATTCAGCATTTAACTTAACTAGTAAAGTGCAAAAACATGGGAAAATAATACTAGACACTTTCCAAAGTGTCGGGAATTCTTTGTGTCACTAAAAACACTATAAAAGATACTTTAAAGCTTTGCTTAACACTTTAACGGATCAATATTCAACCGAACAACCGGACTTTACCCGAAACATAAAAATTTTGTCAATGACATTGTTCACACTTTTCTGAGCTAGTTTGGGTCCCCGAATACCCTAACACCCGTTATATTACATAACCCACTAATAACGTATTTAAATCTCTAAACTAAACTAACTAATCCTTAACTATATCATTGAAATCCAACTATAACCCCCCCCCCTCATCCGATCGGTTCCCCATGTGGGACACACCCCACCCATAATTTTTTATTATTTTAATCCCTTTGGTCTAGTATCTAGAGGACACATTGTTTGTTGGACAAAAGCACAAGAGAGATTATAAGAAAGCTTGGGAGATAAACATTTCATTCACAAAACACTTAACAAAAAATATCTCTCTCTCTCCCTCTTGCCTTATGATCGGCCGAACACCATCACCACTACCCAACCATCATTTAAATCTTGTTCAACCATTTTACCTACATACATAGAAGCAAGGGATCATACGAGGAGGCTCGGTGCTTTCGGAATCTCAAGAACCTCTCTACGTTGCTTTTATCCACCTTGTTTACGCCTTGATTCTTCCCTAGCCTCGAGCTAGTAGTAAGTGCTTCCCAACATCTTCTTGTTCTTGTTTAAAGTGGTTAATAAGAGATTTAACGGTTAAAATCTAAGATCACACAAGATCGAAACATAAAGTCTTGAAAGAATGATAAATAAGTTGGTTAAAGAATAACTAGTGGTGTAAATCTTATGAAACTTGTTTAGTTGTGATTATTTTATGTTGTTTAATGCTAGTAGTGGGATAGATCATCATCTAACCATGCTAGATCATGTTCATGGAACATCAACTAGTAGTTTGTTAAGTGTGAAAGTTACAAGATGATGAACTCTTACACTAACAAAACATGAACCTGTGTAAAAGTGACTTTTCTTGTGAAATAGAGTTCTAAACTAGTAGATCTAAAGATCTACAAGTGGTTTTTCGGAAGAACCAAGTAAAATATACAAGTCTTGTTTAAAAGCCGGATCTTTCATATACTAAAGGTATTTTAGTGACTAAACAAGTGTGTAAACACTTGTGTAACAAGAAGGTTTAACAAAGAAATATTTTTGTAAACCTTGACTAGAAGTTGTAAAACTTCAAGATCTTTAAAAATGAAGTTTTTAAGAAACTAATATTCATCTTAAAGATGACAAGATCCACTAAATATGTTGGAAAGTTACTACATACTTTTACACAACTTACAAGTTCATGTGTTTGCGATTTATGCTTATTTTTGACTAGTTTGATGATTGGAAAATTGTTGATTGAATTTTGAAAAGAAAATGATACGCTAGTAAGCGTGGCCACCTCCAGTTACAGAGGAAACTCTGGCGAAATTTTTCCAGAAAATAACACTTAGAATATTTTTGGTGACAAGTGTTTATAAATATATTTTTGACTTGTTTTCCAAACAAACTTCGCCATGATTTTTATTATAAAATAACCAAGTATTCGGAGGTGGATGTTCGTAAATAAAACTTGTTAAATATATATTTAGAATATATATTTCATAGTAAAACGCTTGTGTGATTTTATGATTATTTTGTGAACTACACATATATTATTTTTAGGGTAAAAATAATATTACTCGTATACACTAAAAAGTAACGACTCCAAAATAATACCAACGCCTTCACAAATAAATATCTAAGTTACACCGGTATAATTATTACCACCCGAACTTTAAATGTAACTTATGTATTTTCGGAAAATACTCTTAAATGCGTATTTTGATAAAAGTATTATTTTGGAAATTTTATGGAATAAAATATAATATTTTTGGGAAAAATATGTATATTTTGGAGATAGAATATTTTAGACAAATGAATAAAAATATATTTTATTAAGTGAGACTTAATAATATATTTTTGGAATTACAAAAACGCACATGTATTAAAACCCCCATCCTTGGGAATTATTAAATAGTTAAGAAGTGGAAATACAAAATAGTTGCCTAACTATTTCCCAAAAACGTTAAACCTTAAGCCAAGGCACGGCCGTCCGTCTAATAGAAGTTAGTACGTGTAGGTCGTCACGCAACAGGTTGATTAGGGATTGACTATTTCGAGACGCACTTCAGTGAGTTCATGTCCCCCCTTTTCTCTTAACTGTTTTCAGTTTTATACTTCGGGGGGGTGAAATACATGTTACTATGATTACGAATACTTTTTTTTACATGGTATGGTTAGCGTAAGGAGGGTTACTACTTAGATCATGTGAGTGAGTAGGCTGAAATTGGAGGCCATTAATCCTCATTGTAGGACCGAGGTCAGTAGCGGTAGATCTATCTGGGTGTAGCGAGCCCAACTCCAGGCCCAACAGAACGGACCTCGGGGTGACTTTGTACCCGATGCAAAAATCTGCTAGGTTTGAGTCTTCCTACTGCACTTCACACATATCAATGTCCTTGCAAACCATTGGTGATCTCTTCATTTCCTTATTTGCTACATACCAGGGATTTTATACTTACAAAGGTTTTACATACTCACTTTCACATGAACTCGCTCAACATTTTTGTTGATTTTTCAACTTACATGTATTTCAGGGAATTAGGGATTTGGCAAGGTATGCATTGTCGTCACGCTGCGTAGAAGAATGATGTCATCCAAGTTTAGGGATTGTGACTTTTGCCTGGACGAGTCACAAGTCTTAAACTACGTGTATTTCATGTTTGTGGTTGTGTCTTATGAACAATGTTCTCATTATGTTGTGTTGTAATCTCACTGCATGTGTCAACTCTTAAAATAATGTTGTCGTATTCTACTTTTAAAACTTGAAGTAATGGATGATCATCATGGTTTTGTTTTCATATAGCATTGTTGTGATTATTCTATGGTATTAAGAAGTCACACCAAATAAACCCACGCTTCCGCAAAGCCACGGTGTGACAGGCATCACCGAGGATTTGCAGGAATTTGCGAGGAAAATAAGGTTCCAAGTAAGTTTTAAGTCTTAGAAAAATTTTGGTTGGTTTTTGAGAAGTTTGGGAAAAACATAAAAATTTTTCTAAGGCATTGAAAGAAAAAATTAGACACTTTATGTTAAAAACGGCCTCTGGCACCCCGCCACCCACTTATAAACAATCCTCTCGCTCCCGCCAGCACGTATGGCAATTTATCGGAAATATGTAACGTGGTGGCGGACCGCCACCCACCTCAAACATTACTGGCGGGCCGCTAGAAGCCATATCTGCACCCATTTAATTTTAAAACCCCAAGTGTTCTAAGTCCCCACCTAACTCCCTTGTTACCCCACACTTCTTCCCCTAACTACTTCTTCCCCACCGATTACCCTCAACACCTCACCACTCACCACCGTAAACCCTCTATCTCACCCACCACCCCTCACATTGGACAACCCTCTTGAATCCCCATCCCGCCAATAACCTATTTGACCCACCGCCACTCACCTGACCTACCCCATCACTGCCGATAAACCCTCCTACCACCGCCGACTACCTCATATCTCATCCACAAATCACCTCACCCTTTCATCTCAGTCACCGTAAACCCCTACTCCCTCACCATTTATCACCTACCACTCCTCATCCCTATTTCCCTTCCCCTCTTCATCGCTGTAAACCCTAAATCCCCTTTAACCCATCATAATCCAACAGAATTCATCCATCATTCGACCATTTTTCATCATAAAAATCGAAATTGATTTTGGGGATTAAAGATTCAACCGAAAAGTCTCTCAAATCTTCTTGTTTCTTACGAATTCAAGTTATGTCTCCTGTGACTTTTGTATTTTGAGTCTTATATATTTTAGTTTTTTTTAAGTTAGTAGTAATTTAGGGTTAAGTTGTCAGTTAGTAATGTTCTTGGTTCATGTAGTTCATTTAGTAATTTAGGGTTGAGTTTATTTTGGTTTGTATAGGTTCAGCGGGTTGGATTCGGTTTGGTAGAATGTGATGTTTTGCAAGATTTTTAGGATGTATAAGGTTGCGGATGGGTTCGGTTTGGGTTCTTTCAGCAGGGTATTGTTTGCGGGTTGGATTCGGTTTGGGGAATGGGTTCAATGTTCATCATATTTTGGTTTAGGGTTATCCGACATTAAGTGTGGGGATGCGTTTGGGAATTTTTTTTTTGAACTTGAATTTATTAAGGAATCATTAAGGCTTTCAACTTTATATCGGTAAACGCTTAATGTCGGTTTAGATTGTGGTTTGGTTTCGGGATATTGATGGTTGTCGGGTTGGTTATGGAGTTTGATTTGCTGAATTTAATGTTGGGTTTGGAATACATTGATGTCTAAAGCGCCAAATTTACGTTATTGAACAAAAATTTTTGCGAAAAGAATAAAACCTCCTTTAATTAGGCGGCGCTTTTCGACGCTAAAGTTTGTTTTAAACTACTACATGGCTGAATTTAAGCAAGTTAGATGTCGATGTCGATGTTGGTTTGGTAGGCACTTGGGTTTACTTGAGGGCAAGTAAAGTGCCGGGAGAAGGTATAGTTTGTAATTTGTGTACTTTGCGTCTACGTTAGATCGAGTCTAGTTTAATGGTTAGTTTAGGGTTTTTGGTGTCGTTTTAATTGTGTTTGAGTCGTCTTAGTGTCTTATTGCGTCTTTTGCTCACTTTATTATTGAAACCACTCGCCCGTACTCAATCTCCATTCGGGCGAGGTTCGGTTATGCTTAAAAAGGGATTTGCAAACGTCGCTTTAACGCCACTTTGTCTTTAAACTACGGCCGCGAACGAAATGCTATACGGACGTTGTTTTTGTATATTTTACCGTTAAAAAAAATAAAAAAATAAATAAAAAATAATTAAAAAAAAATTTCAAAAATCAAAAAATGAAAAAAATTCAAAAAACACCAAAAAAATAGTTTGTGACTAATATTCTGCTTTTCTTTGTCTTGTCATACTTGAATTATTTTGCAGAATGTCAGGTGCAGGAACTTCAAGTCGGGCCAACAGGAAACGAGGCCCAGATACTCGCCCAAGAGGGGGCCCAGTGGGGTGCATGCGGGTGATGAGGAGTAGGGCGAAGATGCAGCGAGGATGACAGCTTATATCTTTTGTTTATTTTTATCTTTATGCTGTTTTTAATTCTCGTCTATTGGTTTGTACTTAAATACGTTAAACAGGTTGGTTGGGATTTTGGGGATGGTTGACGTTTGGTTGTTGGATGTTTGCACTAACACTTAGTATCTTATATATTATCTTTTGCTAGTGTTTGGTGTTTGCATGATTAGGTTGGTATTTGTAGCCGCTTTCGTTCGCGTGTCCGAGGTTAGGAGTTGTTTGCTGAGCGCGTTTTGAATTGGAGGGCTTATGTGGAAACGACTGGCACTTTGACAGTCTCACATACTCAGCCAAGTCGTTTCCCTTTTTGTTGTATATTTATTTATTTCGTTTGCAGTTTTTATTTTCTGGTAGTTGTTGAGTCGTATTTTCGTTCTTGCATTAGGGACAATGCAATCTCTAAGTGTGGGGATGGGATACATGTAAATAATCGAGTCTTATTTATGAAAAGCACAAAAAAAAAATTAAAAAAATTTTGAAAAATACAAAAAGATTAAAAAATTGAAAAAATCCAAAAAAATTGAAAAATCAGAAAATGTCCTTCGATTTGAGAAGTTTGCAAATAAAAAAACGGAAAATGATAGAAAAGATGAATTTTTATTCGGGTTCAAATAATAATACTATGAGATTAAATAAATCGAGCTTGCGTCTAGTTAGGGATGTGTGGATAGGCCCGGGTAGAGGTGTACAAAAAAACTGGTTTTAGAACCGAAACCGGAAAAAAAAAAACCGAAACCGGTTTTTTTATAACCGGTTTTTTTTAACCGCCGGTTTTTATACCGGTTACTATTCTTGACTTCAAAAACCGGTAAAAACCGGGTTTTTTTGGGAAAACCGGTTAAAAACCGGTCCCAACCGGTTATACCGGTTATTGTTTTGGACCTCAAAAACCGGTTGGTAACCGAGACCGGTTATAAAAAAAACTGGTTTTTATTTTGGGTGAAAAAACCGAAACCGGTTTTTGAAAAAAACCGATTTGTACACCTCTAGGCCCGGATTTGGTTTTAGGTCCCTTTGAGTTAATACACCTTAATTGTCGGTCTACTAGTGGGTTTTCGCCTGGGAGATATAGGAAATTGAAACTGCCAATAAGAGTATAAGGGGCACCGTTATAAGTTAAAACCGCTAGAGTTTGTGATCATGCGAAGAAAAAAATATGAAAAGAAAAAAAATGAGCTAGAAACTAAATGAAAGTAGTGCATTCCTATGTAGTCTGGGCTGGGGATAGCGACTCTACGGCCGGATTACCGCTAGGATGTGTGAAATCGATCGTGCAAAGAAAAGGAAAAAAAATTACCGAAGCCTAAGTAGTCCGAGTTGGGGATAGCGACCCTACAGCCGGATTGCCTCTTGGTTAGGGAAAGCAACGTCTACGCTCATTAGCATGAAAAAAAAGGGGAAAAAATGTGAAAAAAATGGAAAAAGAAAAAATTTTTGATTGTAAACTCTCTTGGTTTTGATATAAGACGGTTGGGAATTGGTCCAGTGATCGTTCCTTTAGTCCTATAAGCTTGAGGCGGGAGTAGGTGGACCGTAGATTCTAGCGTGAGGCCCTAGGTAGATTGACCTTACTTAAATTAAAATCACATGATAAGGGCTTAGGACCGGACTTGGGTTTAAAGGGACAAGTACATTCGCAATCGCGGCTAACGCAAGTTTTGGTTTTAATAAAATATACGTATGCTTTTAACACGAGTGATTATTCGTCTCTGATTCCGTTGCATAATTCTTTTTCGAGGACGGAAAAAGAGTAAGTGGGGGGATGTTTGATGTATTGCAAAATACATCCTTTATTCGTGTACAGTTTGTATAGTTTTCGTTATATTTAGTTTTGTTTTTCGTTAGAATATGCATACTATTGATCAAATCGTGTTTCGCAGGTCTTGATGTTTAAATATGCGAGAAACCGAGTGAAACGAGCCAAAATATTGAAGTGTCAAGTCTTGAAGCATGTTGGAAAGGTCGGGGAGTTGAAATAGAGTTAAAGAGCTGAAAAATCATTCTCTGGCACCCCATCACCCACTAAGCAAGTATGTGGCACCCGGCGAGAGACTGGAGATGTTACATGAGAAAAAAAACAAGGTGGCACCCCGCCACCCATTCCTTCAGTAGGTGGCGCCCCGCAAGAAGCTTGTAGCTGGCAATTATTACGAATTTAATATGGGTTTGTTATGGAAAGTCATATATAATCATCTTAAACTTGAAAAAATCCTAAGTGACGATTGGGAGGCATCTTGGGCGACTTATTGAGCATTCTTGGAGCAATTTTGGAGTTCTCGAAGCATAGGAATCATCGATACGAGTTCGGGGAAGAAGACTTGAAGATCTAATCGGGTTTTCTAGTTCTTTATTCTTGACTTTTCTTACGAAACTTGTTATGATGAATTCGTGTCTATACATCTTTGATTTGTTTTCACGTTTTAACATGCTTGGCTAAATTTATAAACCACCTAGACCTGATGAATGGATTAATATGAAGTTTTCACCGTTTTTGTTAATTGCATGATTTTTATGGATTGATTGTGTTTAGTAAGAAGTTTGGTTTAATGATTTGATGTATATGCATGCTTTGATTTGGTTTATTGTTATTATCTGCTTCATATGATTCTTAGTGACTATATCACGTAAGAAAACCTTAACTCTTTAGGGAGAATTGGCCAATAACCCCTAGAAGTAATTGGTAATAATTTGCTAAGTCTTAGTGTTCTACTAGTCCTAATACCTGGAAAGTGAGGGGCTATTGGTAGGTCTTACCCGGCGAATTGCTTTAGATAGTCCTTGGAAAAGGTCGTGTCTTAGTTGACCTGTCGGTTTTATTAGTCTATCAAGTCAAGTTAATTAATTCAAACTACCCTAGATCTATGATTGGAAAAGAGTAGGTCAACATTAGGGTACTTATACAATAATTAGACAACTGGAAAGGCGTCTAATAACCGGTAGGATTAACAGCCTAGGTAGTTCCACAGGTTTCTCCTTGAGAAGGGTCTAGGGGCTTAGTTGGTTCTTAATAGGTTTAGTATCATATGATCCCGGTTCCGTAATTTATGCATTTAACTTAATCGGTAATTCTTTAAAAGTAATCCAGGATTCTTGTCTAGGTGGTCTCGCTCTCATATAAGAAAAACCTTTAGTCTCCATTCGTACTTAGTCTAGCTTTAGTTAATTTAGTAGTTTAATATAGATTTCCTTAGTTTTTCCGTAACCCCCCCCCCCCCCCAAACAAATAAACAAGTTAAGTCGTGTCTATTAGCGTCTGTCAGAGTCTAGTTTACGTGATACATAGAGTCTCGTGGTTCGATATCCGGACTTCCTAGGTTATACTACATTGATCGGTACACTTGCCGATTGTGTGGTTTTAGGTCGAGTCTAGAATTAAAGCTTTTTAGTGTCTAGTTTAGAGAGTCTAATATAGTTAATTTTTATAGTCTGTTTAGCACACATCATGCATCAACAGATTTCAATCTCTCTAGAATTATGAGAATTTCAAGTAGAGATTTCTTATCAAATTTTACATACCTTATGACCCCCTTGTAATGGAGATCACAAATCTTAGCTCGAATTTCATTTTGGGGCTGATCTTGACCTTCAATTTTGTGAATTTAGACAAGAACTAGGGTTGGGATTCTTCTCCTGGTCGCCCCCCTTGCCTCTGGTCGAACTCAGACACCAATGTGAGTGTCTTGAGTTTTAATTTATTTTATTATTGTATTTATAAAAACAAGTTTCCTTTTTAACACATTTAGCCCTCCAATTAATGCCAAGTTAAATTTTAGATGTTTTAATCAAGTTCCTTTGTTATAACTAGGCTCATGACTAACTAGGTTATTTATCCCTAGCTAGTTTATTTATTTATTATTATTTTTTTATACTTTATATTTTCAATATAAAGCTTTATATTTTCGGGGTGTTACAAGTCCACCCCCCTTAAAAAGGGTTTCGTCCCCGAAACCTTCCTTAAGTAGTCCTTTGGTTTAGACCTAACTATCATAGTCTCGTTTTCCAAGGCATTCTTTCTTTTCCAGCATACGTCCTATTGGACCGTAACCTTTTATCACTTATTTCCTATCTTTGTCGTCTTTTTGACCGGGTTGTCTTTTAACCATCCAGTCACTGAGTCCGTCAGCATACTTACTTCACGCTAGTTCTATATTGACAAGCGCTCTACATAAGTCACAACATTATTTTGACTACAACTTGTTTTATTGCCTAGACTAATTGGTCACCATTTTACCTCATACCTCGTCATTCGGTATGCTATATTGTCGTCATCGGCCCTTTGCGTGTTTATCATTTCATATCTAGTAACTCATATTACAGCATGGATGTATTCTGTACCACTCTTGGGTCCGTGATCACATCACGTCATGTTTAGGTCTTCGTCAGTTTTTTCATTATTATGAATCTTCTTTTGAATGCATCTTCTTACACCTACCGGCGTTAAGACTTATGTTCTTTAGTATTAACTATTTTCTAGCTTCCCTCATAATATTTATATTTGTTAGAACGTTGTTTCTTTACTAAAACTGAATTTTAGTTTAATGTTTTTTTTCTCTTTAACACATGTCGATTAATCATATCAAGGAATTGACAACAAGTATTATTCTTCTGCGTTATCATTTTACGCGAGAAATCATAATTGGTTCCCATGTTTTATATTATCGACCTGCAGGTTCCTTTACTTAGCCTTGTAGACTATTAACGAATACCTTGATCGCAGTCTAAGGCTACACTCATTTTCTTTCGGATTATCTTTCCGACTCTATGACTTCTTATGTCACCTTCGCGTCGATTTATTTTACTCATACCGTTATTTGGTTTATGCCCCTATTTCCTTTCAACCCGTTACCGGGTTCGTTATCTTAATGTTTTTAACACCCCGGTTTTATTGGTTTACGTTTTCCTTTCCATATTCTTTTACGACCTATCACATTGGTTCAGTAATATTTCGCATTTTCATTATTCGGGTTGCGCTTACTTGGAATATTAAGTATTATACTTTATTCAGCCCGTCCAGTATTAAAGTAGTTGAACATAACTATCGAAATTTCTGTTTTTTATTTTTTGCGAAATTTTATTGTCCTTTAGTCATAATTCTTAATCCAAGTCTTTTGACTTTAAAATTTGCGTCACCGTCTCTTGGTTTACGTATATATCCGTATTCCTACCCATCTATCGGGTATTTTACCGAAGTCATTATCAAAGCGGCCATTCCGGCATGCATTAAGACTTCGTTTTGATTTATTCAGTAGTATTAGCGTACTTCGTCACTCTTATTCCACCAAATCCTTTATTCTTTCATTCATCTTGTTTGACTTGTCCATGTGTACTTTATCACTAATGATAGTCAAACTTTACTCTTATTCCCTAACATTCTTATTTATTGCTTTATATTTTTATTTACCTTGATTTTTATCCCTTCCCTTGGGCTCATTACCTTAATGTAATACGCTCCCGTTATCCGGCTTCCGTTACCCTTATCATTACGCATTTTACTTATTTGATCCTAACACCACCTTTCTTTTGTTAGCGACCCTTAGGTCTGTTTCTTTTACTAATGTCCCGAAGGCCCATTTCTCAAGTCTTATTTGGTAAAACTACCGCTATTGTTATTCGGATTTTGGGGTTTACCCGTCCTTATTCTAATATTTTCATAACATTTATTTTACTAATCTTTTATATAATCACATCCATCGCTGTGATCATCGTCCTTCCTCATAAATGTTTGATTAATAATGTGTTATTTGGATGGTTATCCATACCCAAGTTTCCAAATTTGCATTTATTGATACTTTGTTATTCATAGTAGCGAATAACACGTATCATCCATTTAGCTTCTTTCTCAAGGATATGTTTGGTCCTAGTCGTAATTTCTCATCTTTAACCTTAATCCTATTGTAACCATAACAAAATCAATTCGTTTCGTTGTATTATCCCATATCATTGTATGAAATTTATCCACATTGTTTATTTATATAACGAAGTTTCTGCATATTTTATTTGGTTTGGCCAAGTCTATAACCTTGTCCTTGTCATCTATTTTTATTGCAAATTTCTGGGTTCGGGTGTTATTACACTCCTTCCCAATCCTTCAGTTATTCACTTTATTAAGTTCCCGGGTTCGAGTGTACGCGCACTCCTTCCCATGAAAATATTGACCGTGATTACTTTTGCCTTGGTTTCACATGCTCACCAAGTCACCATTGTTTATTTTCTTATGCATATATATTTCTTTCACATAATTCGCCCGTCTCACTACTCATGTATGCCCCTATGCAACTATTGTTCACACTAGTATTGAATAAAATTTATAGTGAAATTAAATTTGTAATAAGCAAACCTGGAACAACATCAGGTTCAGCTTTAGCCTCCTCGGCTATCGTGTGGGAAGACCTTGTCTTCTCTTTCGGGGTATCAGGCTTTGATTTCTTTACGGGTCTTGGGTCCACATCCGACTCACTCCCGTCATCTTTTTCTTGTGAGAGACTATCTTTTAATTCAGTTATCATCTCCTCTACTGCTAGCAAAATTGTGGTTTGTAGTCTCTCGGCAAACTGCGGTAGACTGGCTTCTATTGCCTTTCCGACTTCCTCAGAAATTTTAGCTTCCATCTCTTCAGTTAATTGAGATGCTAATTCGCTCTCGGTTACACCGGACATTTCTTTCATCTGTTCGATGACCTTCGGCACCGTATCATTATCGTTACCTTCATCAGTCATCTTGAATCTGGATGTTTATATTAATTGTTAAACATTTCATTTTTATTATCTGCATCTTTCGCTTTGGTTTAGCCAAGTTCACTTACTTGCTTAGACCATTCATGTTGGGTGCACTTTCCGGGTTTGAGTGTGTTAACACACCCTCCCCATGCACATCAATTCGCATCTCATTTCATACATAAGGTAAGATCTACTAAAATAATAAATTAATTCTTACTGGACGATCGATCAAGCTTGAACTGAACACTTTGTTTACAACCTTAAGCTCTGATTACCAACTTGTAACAACCGTCTAATTTCTATTCGAATTTAATAAAAATATACATGATTTTATATAAAAAGTACTTTACTTCAACACAAGTACAAAATCGAAGTTTTAAAGTGATCACATACTAGTTAACTACTAACTAGTTTGAACATTCAAAACATGATTAGTAAATCGTTTACATCATAAACATTGTCTAAGCAAAGTTAATTTACGCGGAAGCTTCAAAAGTTCGTGTTCGGTTCTTCAAAACATGCTTGATCATTGTCCACATACTTGCAAAACCTGAAAATTGAAGATTTTTAACAAAATTAGTGTTAGAGTTCTTAGAAATATTGCTTAATCGAAACTACGTTAAAAAACGGATTCGATTATCTGAGATATGCCAAGTTCAGCAGTTTTGGCAGGGCTTTACCGTAACTTACGGTAGCCACCGTAAGTTACGGTAGCTCCTGGGCAGCACTGGTTCTACCGTAAAACAGTAGGAATCCACCGTAGCCTTTTTTACCTCTACCGTAAGTTACGGTAGCTACCGTAACTTACGGTAGACTCTGAAGGTTTATATTTTGACTGATTTGTTGGTTTTGCCCAAACCCAAATTCTCGGATTTCTCATTTTGAACATCCACGCTCCCATAACCGGCTTGTGTGTTTAGTAATTTGCTACCCATCACCCGGGCCTAAAATCTACAAGTAAGGTACTACCATTATCCGATTCATAGCTTCGCTTAATGACCCATTTAGTTTACCCTTATGGGGTTCGTCATTTAAGCAACCCAAAATGCTAGTTTCTCGTATTTTAATAAATCTATGATTAGCATCAACAAAAGACTGAATAACCATATATCGAAGCATTAGCCTCGTATTAATTGATTATTCGACCCGTTTGGTTCATATATAGATTCCACCATTATAATGACTACCAAACGACTCTTAACCAAATCTTAACCTACTCATTTAAGTAACGAACATGACCGCTACAATCAACGCAACTTCTATTTTACATTGTATCCATACATAATTTAATAACAATTCACTTAATGTAACGGGTGAAGTTACATACTTGCATAATTCATCAACATTGGTTTCTAACCATGATTACCCATTCCCGGGGCTTGTCAATCTTGGCGTATCACGTCCATTCCACAGATTACATTTTTATAACTCAATTTTTAATGAGTGATGTTTTAGTCACTTCAACACTACAAATTCAACCATTGTTTGACCCGTTTGGTTGTTTAATGGGAATCACCATTTTACAACATACCAAACTTGTTCTAACCAACATTTAACCCATTTACTCATTTAGTGATCTTCGTCACTTCAACTAGACATCCGAATTCATACACTATTCTAAATTCAAGTCTACTAGTAAAAATACATAACAAACATAACGTAACGAAACCGTGGTTACGTACCTTCAAAGCGTTCCCTTCAAACGCGTATCGCCACTAGCTTGTCCGCTTGACGTTCCGATTCCCTTGCCTATAGAGTTCAACCACAGGTGTTTAGAACTCTCTTATAGTATATAACGCATAATTTACCACACTAAACATTTATGCGTTTTTAGTCCAAATTCTCAACATTTATCTTCTCTTAGGCATTATATCAAACACCTAATGAGCATGATTTCATACAATTCAAAATCAAGTTCTTGAATAACTATTTAACCAAGATTTAAACATCAAATCTTTTCAGAAATCAGTTTCTATGAATCAATCTACACTAGAATAACCTTCTAAACCCTAGTGTTCATCAAATTCTCACAAAACCCATGAATCACCTTCAATGTGTTCATGAGATTTTCAGAGATTAGACATGATTTCACTTATAGTTGTCTAGGGTTTACTCCTAGACACTATATCACCCTCAATCTATTCATTTAACCAACATGCATCAACATATTTCAATCTCTCTAGAATTATGAGAATTTCAAGTAGAGATTTCTTATCAAATTTTACATACCTTATGACCCCCTTGTAATGGAGATCACAAATCTTAGCTCGAATTTCGTTTTGGGGCTGATCTTGACCTTCAATTTTGTGAATTTAGACAAGAACTAGGGTTGGGATTCTTCTCCTGGTCGCCCCCTTGCCTCTGGTCGAACTCAGACACCTATGTGAGTGTCTTGAGTTTTAATTTATTTTATTATTGTTTTTATAAAAACAAGTTTCCTTTTTAACACATTTAGCCCTCCAATTAATGCCAAGTTAAATTTTAGATGTTTTAATCAAGTTCCTTTGTTATAACTAGGCTCATGACTACCTAGGTTATTTATCCCTAGCTAGTTTATTTATTTATTTATTTTTTTTATACTTTATATTTTCAATATAAAGCTTTATATTTTCGGGGTGTTACAAACCGTTTGGTTTTTGAAACGATTTTGGGAATCGTTAATTTTTCTAACTTTTGTGTTAGATCGGGTTTATTAGTGTAAACCATACGTTTTTTGTAAACGTTCAATTCTCTAACATGTGTTTTAGACCGGAATTATTGGTGTAAACTGATGTGTGCAAAATGCAACATATAAATTATATCAAATGAGGCATAAAACTAACCCTTTTTAGTACTAATGTTGGAAAAATTGTGTTTTTGTCTTCCTTTTGAATTTACAGGACCAAATGAGCTTAAACGAGCAAAAGAAACAAATATACAGCAAAAACCAACATAAATACTAAAAAAGGAATAAACGTGACATGCCCGACCCCTCGGCAGCATCCCCAAGAGCAAAAACAAGAAACAGAAGACTGACCACGGCTCGTGCCCACTGGACACGGGGGCGTGGTCAGGTGTCTGCAGAAAGGACAAAGCTGTAGAAGCTTCTACGCCCACCACGGGGGCGTGCCCAGCTCAGCACAGGGCGTGGTCAACGCTAAGATTCGCAGAATCTTGCAAAATCTTGGTAGTACAGATACGCTTCTGCACACGGGGCTGTGCCCACTGGACACGGGCCGTGTTGAGCCCTATGCTGACAAATGCAATTAATGAAGGAAGAGAAAAGGATGGCCACGGGGCGTGTCCGCTGGACACGGGGCCGTGGCCGGGTTTCTGTTCAGGCTCTAAATAGGGTGCTTGGCTTACTTCAAAGGCATCCCTTGGCAAACCATCTCTCTCCCACTTTGCCACCATTCCACCACTACTACAACACCCACATCCACCACCATCGTCCATCATCCACCTTTAGGGCTGGCAATAGATACTTGTATAAGACACGATTAGACCTGTTTACTGAAAAAGTACACAACATGATTTTTTTTACATTTTAAAAATAAATATAATTATGAGGTTAGGATCCATCATTTCTTCTTCTTGGTACATAAAACGTAAAACTGTGTTATAAACATGAGATATAAAGTAGTTAAACGAGATTATTCAAGTTTAATACTTGTGTTACACGCATCGTTAGAGACCTGTTAAACTCGATAAGACACGATTTGCCAGCCCTATCCACCTTAGAGTGTGTGTACTGGTCTCGGGACCAAAGATTGATAGCAAGAGTTCTTGTCAATCAAAGGCCATGTTTGGCTAAGTCTCTTACATCACTTGGAGAACACAAGTCTTTAATGTATTACTTTTGATTTTTAATCTTTTCGCATATTTGGTTTTGTATTAATGACTTTAATAACTATTTTCTTATGTTGAAGGTGAAACTTGTTTATCATTTGTCCGTGATGTCTTGGCATTACTTTACTGTCTATATAAAGTAAAAGATTTACACCATTCATATCTCTACGGTCTATATAGAGATATGTTGGCTACCTGGTCGGGGGTTAAGGGAATGGTTTAGTAAGGTTTTTGCCTTGTTCAGTGTATAGATCATGCAAGGACCTAGATCAACCTTACAAGGACCTCCTTCAATACCCACTGGTATTGGATGGCGGGGGTGCGAATGGCTTGATCCCCTCATATGTAAACTATTATTAATACATTAAACCGGCTACTTGGGATTGTATCCCTGCTGACTCAAACCACTTAGTCGAGGGTAACGTCACCTTCAAAAGAGGGGCCTACCACTTTTCGCATTAGTAACTTAATTAATTATCTTCCAATATTCAGACCCTTTGGGATTGTATCCTTGCTGACTCAAACCACTGGGTTGAGGGTAACGTCACCTTCAAAAGAGGGGCCTACTACTATAACTAAGATAATCTTTTAAAATGTGCAAAATTGCTGAAATCATCAAAGGATACATTAAAGGCGAGTCGGATCCAAGTGATTCATCTTGTCTATCTGTTTTTATTTTATTTTTATTTCTGCATTTTTAGTTTTATTTTTCATGTTTAAAACCTTTTTCTCAAAAATTTTAGCTTGATTAGACGTTGAGGATAAACCGGTACTAAAAGCTCTTGTGTCCTTGGACGACCTCGGTATCTTACCAACGCTATACTACGCTCACGATGGATGCACTTGCCCAAGTGTGTGTTTAGTGTTAGTAGAATATCGTGTTTTATAAATTTAAAACTTGACTAATGTGTAAAATGAGCTTAAACTATCAATAAAAACATATCACGCTCGACATGCACCATAAACCATACGTTTTTTGTAAACGTTAAATTCTCTTAAGTAAAGCTTTTTATGTCTTTAAATAAGAGTTTTATATTACTTGATTAGAGTTTTATGTCTCTAATTAAGTCTCTATTTAAAGCAGACTTTTCATCCACCAATGGATTGATATGAACAAATAAGTCTTATAATGATTTTTGTAATCATTTGTCTTCTAACATGTGTGTTAGAAACGTGCATGAAATGCGTTAGTTTGGAAGTGTTAATATTTCTAACGTGCGCGTCCGAATTTATTTCATTTTAACATGATTGTTAAAAAATGGTTAAAATACAAATGCTTTGAAATGTTTTATGTAAACATTTTATATAAGTAATTTGTTGTAGCATTTATTTTAATGCTTTGTTTGATTTAGAAATAAAAGGTCATACATTGAAGTTGATGTTTGATTGGCTTCAAGAATTAAATCACTATAAAGTGATGGTGTAATTGTGTGAGATTTATCACCAACTTTAATTTGTGATTTCTAAATCCATTTGAGTGAAATTTTAATTACTAATTAAACTTGTCATATGGTGAAACTCTTGAGTAGAGTTTTAATGATGACATTTGATGAGTTTTATTAGAGTTTAAGTCTATAATTATTGAGACTCTTAACTCTTCATATGGTGAAACTCTTGAGTAGAGTTTTAATAATGACATTTGATGAGTTTTAATAGAGTTTAAGTCTTTAATTATTGAGACTCATAACTCTTCATATGGTGAAACTCTTGAGTAGAGTTTTAATGATAACATTTGATGAGTTTTAATGATGACATTTAATGCTTTAATTTGGTCATGTTTTGTATATATAAAAACGACTTAAATTTTCTAACATCTATGTTAGAAAATGTGTATCACGAATACGAGGTTTGAGATTGTTCATAGTGAACAGAAATGTTTTACGTAAACATTTAATTGCCTATGTGTGCATTAAAAATGATGAGAAATGATTTATTTTATAAACTATATCTTTGGAAAACGTTTTATGTAAACGTTCGATTCTATAATGTGCTTGTTATAACTTTTTTTTTCTAACATGCGTGTTAGAAAATGTTATTTGATGAAAAACAACTTGGTGTTGTTGTGAACAAATTTAATTGTTCCAGTTTACTACTTAAATGTAGTATTTGTAACAATTTGGTGTTGTTTTGAACATAATTGTCCAAGTTTAAAGTTTTAAGATGAAATGGGGAATTTGTACTTACACGTGCATGGAGTCTTATTGAGGGAGTACCTCAAGACATGCCATGGGACGATATTGTTGAGAAGATTTCGATCAGATTATAAAGTGTTGAAGATAAAAGCACTTTGCTATTTGATGTCTACATATTGTCTATGCTTCCGTTTAAATTTCAAAAGTGTTTGGCACTTATGATTTAGTTTCCAATGTATTTTATTGTTTTGTGTTCAATATCTTCGGATAACACATGCAATTTTTACAAAGAAATAAATCACTAATGGTTGTGACGTAGAAATTATTTTTGTGGAAAATAATTATAACGTCGGTTATACATTGTTTAAAAGAATATGGTTTTAAACGGATAGTACATGAAAATACCTGGACATAAACAACTTGAGAGTTGTTACGTTGACTAAAAGTCAAAGATGAAACATCAAATGTATAACCACATCATGAGTGAGTAATGAAAGAACATAGTGAGTGTAGTGAGAAGAAATACACTAACGACATTCATGTCGACATACTTCATTAGAAGTTATTTGAAAATTCACAAGTTTCTAACATATGAAAGTAAAAGTACTATATGTTATTGTATACCTTTAATAAATCTTGCGAGATTTATAAGTAAATGCATCTACCACTTGATTATTATTAGATCTATATGAAGATTTTACCTTCATTTGGGAGAGCATCCTAAATATACATATCTCCTAATGAATAACAATAGATGTGTGCAAATCACTTATGGAAAAATTATGAATACCATGTTGTTGAGTGTCGATCTAGTTGACTTTATCTCAAACATAATAGTGATTGTAGACGAGAAACATTCATCTTGTTGGTGATGAATGTGTTCACCAAGTGACTTGGATTAAACTTATGTTTAAGTACTTATAAGTCAATGGTAGATTGTTGGAGATCAAAAGTAAATAAGTTATGTTCCTTAAAAGAATTATGAAATTTAGCTATGTGCTATATACAATAATTTGTGAGACCTTCCTAAATATTGATGTTTTAGGATTATGAATAAGTCTCATTATTTTGTCTTAACAAGGGATGAACGTTGCAAAGTGATATTATGATATCCTTAGGGCTGTGAAGAATCAGAATGATGCATCTTCTGTTCGCATGCTAAAGTATTGTAGTCTAAAGCATGCTAGACTAGTACTTGGTTAATTATGGGTCTTGACGGAGACTAATTAACTCTAAACATTCAAAAGTGTATGAGCACAAAAAGAATTTGTGTTCGGACAAAGTTGAGGGAGAATTTTTATTCATTATAAGGAAAAGACATGTAACCTTTGAAGAGTTTATTCGAAAAGCTAACGAGGAGAACTCATTGTCTAGGCTTATTCTAGGTTTCAAATTAGAATTATTCTAAGTTGGTGACAAACTTATGGCAATGGCATGTGTTGCTTTGGTTAGCTCGGAAGCTTATGTAAGCTAATGCAATATGAGTTGAATTCACTGATACAATGAGGTTGATCTTGTTCAATCATATGTGTATAAATGTCGTCATAAGTGAAGTTACGGAAATGTTGATCAAATGGCAAGAAATGTGGGGGGAGGATCCATTTGGATGATATCCTATAACACTTAAATGTGGGGGTGTCTTGCATTTGTATCATAAAAGTTTGGCAATAAGGATTTTGTAATCCAATCTAACATTGCAAACAGACGACTATGTGGAGGACATAAAGGTCGTAGTGAATAATGGAGATGTGTTTGCCTTAAATGATAAACGTATCTTACCAAGACATATATTATAACCAGATTCAGATGGCCACTGAGGTTACAATCTTAGAAGTTGACAATAGGCAAAATTAACTTACGAGTTAAGAACATATCATGACAACTGATCTCAAATACGCAAGTTATTTGTTAATGCTATGGATCCAACAACTTGAGGGTTTATTAGAGATCAAGTTGTGGAATGAGACTGAAGCCCATGGAAAAGGGTATGTGAAGGACACCTAACTTAGTTGACTGGAGATCCCAATATCTAGGTTCAATAGGACAACAAACTCATATGCCTAAAGGTGCTCATTGTGGGGGCATAAATGATATGTATATATGGTTATACATACCCCCAAAGTATAAAAGGGTGTTTAAATACGTCCTAGTCTATTCCTATAATATTCAGTGACAAAGAATGAGGCTAAGCATAATATGTGGTAAATGATTTGGATAAATTACGATAACCACAATGCTTTTAATGATCTAAGGAGAATCACCTATGTTAGAGAGAAGTGGGGTCGCTTCGAATGGAATTAAGGGCACAATTCCTAGAGCTCTCGCAAAACCAGGAAAGTGTTCCACGACCATTATTGGACACGACTATGAGGAGATGACCCGACTAAGGAGAGTCTTGTGTGAAGTGTATTGTTGTCTACACAAATGGTAGACGAGTTCAAAGACATCGAGTTCTACTCAGAGCTAGTGGGCTAAGTACATTTCATGAGCGAAGGTTCAAAGGGTAACACCTACCTATCGTATGCAAAACTCAACTGTCGAGGTCCTATTGGAAATTTTATGTGTTTAGAACGATCTCCATTCATGTGGGGGATTGTTGAAAATTTAGATGGTGTGAAAGGATATTAATTTAGTGAAATTATAATTTAGTAAAATTATAATTATTTACTAGACTCTTCATATGGGTGATAAACTCTTAAGTGGTGTTTTTATGTCAATTTATTAGTTTTTATTAGAGTTTATGTCTCTAATAAAATCTCTAATAAAGTGAGACTTTTAGTAGAGTTTTTATGTCAATTTATTAGTTTTTATTAGAGTTTATTTCTCTAATAAAGTGAGACTCTTCTCTACCCCATATCTCTTGTATGCAAAGTAGGTTATGTGCCTAACCTGATGAAGCTAATTACAAGTAGAGATTTGAAAGTAGAATTTTAGAAGAAAAAATTAGAAGAGTTCTTGGAGATACTTGAAGACCCATGTGTTGGGTACTTAGAGAGATATGTTGTCTTTATTCGATTTCATCATCTTCATATCATTATTTTCCATAAGTTCTAACACTATAATTTTATCTGGTGTAACCTCGGGCGCGTGACCTTCTCTAGCAGTACATGCTGCTTCGGTTGTTGAACCCTGGGAGACAGACGCGTCGTCTTAGTAGAGGCGCGAAACCTGTTTTAAGGGAAGCGTGTTGAACACGTGCCTCAACCAAAATCATCGACGTTTTAGTGTGCTCTTTGTTGCAGTCAAGGAGTATTTTTCAAGACTCAAGATGACAAATACTCGAGTCTAGGATGCTATCAAATGCGCGTGAAGGACCCACCAGAGATGCGGCTTTGAAGGGGTATGGTCCCAAAAACCTTGCGCAGGCGTATAGGACCATACCATAACTTCATCACATAAACAACCTTAACGGAACCCCGTGCGACTGCGTAGTGGTTCTAAACAAAGATATGATGAAAATAATCCTCGATAACCGTGCGCCGGAGAAAGAACAAAACTAGCATTCAACTAACACCCTTGCGCGGGCTCGCGCAAGGGTACACTTAGACTTGAAGTAAAAGATGCTAAACATCTCCGCGCGCCTAAGTACCAAGACTTAGGCAATACCTTTTCTTTTATAACAAAATTGACACATGGCAAGGTCCTAAAGGGTTACAGCTGTAAACCTTCTGGAAGACCTCATCGTGCACAACCATTCGTTATAACCGAATGGTGATGTGGCATCATCCTAGACGCTCATCTAAATCACGAAGATGGCACTAACTTGGAGAAGGATCCACACAAACCACTTTCCACTTGGCATCTCCCTAGCCGTCGATCACACTCACGATCCGTGTGCATGGATGTGATGTTAGCGATTGACGGATAAAGGCGTAACCGTTTACGGAAAATACTTTCCGTTACTATCTCCATCAACAAATTTTCCCGCCCAAATCTAGCTATAAATAAGTCATGACAGGTATGATCTCACAAGTTACTCTCACTTTACTTTTACTACTTCTTCTTCTCCACCGAGATCTGTAATTATTCTCACGCCGGAGGGTGGTCACGGAGAGAAACCCCTTTCTCCCCGTGGTGAGTCTAACGGCTTTCTGTTTTGCAGAGATCGCCGGAGAAGAAGCTCAGTTTAACCCGAATCAAGCGAGAGGACTAACCTTTTTTTTATGCAGAGCTAAACCCCTGGTTCGATTGATTCCGGTCATACGAACCACTGTTTCTTCATTGGCGCCCACCGATTCTTCAAATTTTCAAACTCATCTTCTCGTTTCGATTCATTTCTTTGCATTTTCTGTTTTCCATGGTAGAAACTCTGTCGAATCGTCCATCAGGCCCTCGACCGGCGAATTTTACTCATAATCCTCGTGTCGAGGGGATTGTGGAAGAAGCTTCCGATGATAACGATGTCTAGCACAACGTTAATCATCAGAATGATCCCGTTACACCGAGAACACAACCTGAAATCTCGATAAGTTCGATTTTACCTCCTGGTGAGACTTCAATTTCATGGTACGTAAGATCTCAGGGTGCATTAAACGCAGTTTATGCACAACTCTGTGCGCAGACTGCCCAACCGGCAAATCAATCACAAAGATCTGCATCTCAGGTGTGAGCCTCGTCTGCACCATATACATTGCACTACGATGCACCATCACGAATGTCTGGGGATGATACCGAGGCCTACTCCAAATCTCCCACTAGGTATGAATCTACTCACTCCGAATCCAGGCGAAGAGATCACCGTGATGAACAGTATTCCCACAGACGTCAGTTAGTCCATTCTCGGCTGGGCCCGCGTTCTTACCAGAAGCGGGACTCCCAAACCGATGAATATGACAGGACATATCAGGAAGGTGAAAACACAAGCGTTTTAGTCGATTGCAGCGAGACCAAGCAAACTACAAATCAAAAACCTGTGCGGTTTACAACCCAGACGCGGGGTATGATTACAACCTGATTTACCGACCAGCAGAAGCCGCAGAGAACTCAAATTTTGTTAGCGAGATTGCTCTAGCTCCCCTCGAGAGGGCGAAATTACCGTCGAATGTTGGAAAGTTCAATGGGCTGTCAGATCCCGACGACCATCTACGCGTGTTCACCAGCGCAGGGTTAGTCGGAGGATGGACATTACCCATGTGTTGCCATTTATTTGTCCAAACTTTGACTGGCGCTGCACGATTGTGGTTTGACAACCTTCCAGTGGGTAAGTTAACATCCTGGGTGGATTTGAGGGAGAAGATTCTGGTCCATTTCAGTCAACAACGCAGATCCGTTAAAGACTCGGCAGATGTTATGAACATCTGGAGAAGAGACGATGAAAGCCTGGAAGATTTCATAACAAGGTACAACAAAGAGGTACTGGAGATCGGCGATGTACATGAGCACCTAATCCACGCGCAATTCAAATACGCAGTAAGGTGTGATGATATGATAAAAGTCTTGTCAGGAACAGAAGGCCTGCCAAAAAGTTGGGAAAAGTTGAGGGCCGCTCCCAAAGTCTATGCTCAAACAGAGCGTAATCTAAGCTCCAACAGGCCACCACTGCCACAAAACCGTCCGCAAGACACGAGTGGGAACAGTGGTAGAAAATTCAAGAAAAACTGTAAGGACTCAGCTTCAGGGGCATACTCATCCGAAGATGCCCGCACAACAATCAACAAACTCTCAGCACAAAAGGAGGCTAAACAAGAGAACCGAGAGAGGCAGTGGACTCCTCTCACAAAGACACCGGTGGAGGTACTCAACACTGTGACACCCCAGGAAAACCAGTGAAACACGCAACCTAACTAGCTTCCTCAGTAACCGCATGCTAAATTTCGGGACGAAATTTCTTTCAAGTTGGGGATAATGTGACAACTCGAGTTTCCAAGATTCCACCATTTCATTAACTGCACGTTAATTTTTAAGTTGTTTGTTTTCACGACCTGTTTACCTTGTAACTATACACGTTTGTTATACGTTGAGATGTTATGTGAATTTTGTGTCGATATGTTTGATGATATGATATGTAATATATATGAATAAGTTAAAAACCTTGAACTGTTGCACCCTGAACAACCTCGACGAAACATGAGTTTCGCCGCTAACCATCTCGACGAAACCAAGGGTGTGTTTCGTCACACACACCTCGACGAAACAGGTGTTTCGCCGGCCCAGGTTCCATCAAAGCCCAATAAGGGCCCAATGCTTGTGTGCGGGTATATATTAACTTAGGGTTACGTATAAACTCACCAGTATCAGTCTACAAACCCTAGACACATTCTTGAAACCCGACGGCCACACTCATTCTTTGAAGTTCGATCACCGCCTATAATCGTTAGACCATCTCTCGGACCGGTTAGTTATTGTTAATGCCTATTTGTTTATGAATTGTTGATGAATATCATGATGATCTGTGAATGCATGAATTGTATGATTGTTGATTATTAGTCCGTTGTAGAGTAGGGTTGGGTTATGACAATTGGTCGATTTATGGGGTTGATGTTGACTTGGTATGTTATTAGGGGTGTTGTGTTAATAGAATACGATCATCAGATCCACATATGTCGTGATCTAGGTTGCATATGGCTGTCTAGTGATTTAGGGTTCATGCTAGATGTTGGTTGTTGTAATATGATTTGGATGATGATTGGATATCATGATGATTGGATGATGATTTCTGTGTGAATAATGATTTCGGTATGATGGCTGTATGATGATGATCGGTGATTTAGGGTTTCTATGTGTAACTGCGGTCACGACGTAAATGATGTTTTCCGACGAAACACATGTCGATGAAACATAAGAGTTTCGTCGATAGGAAACACGACGAAACGGGTGAGTTTCGTCGATATTGGATCATGACGAAACTGGGGGGAGTTTCGTCGAGTAGGTTATCAGGCACAGTAATATTAATGATTCTGTTAACTTATTAACTCTAATAGCTTATTAACTCTGTTAAGCATGTTAATTCTGTTGAGTTATTTATGTTAACTCTATTAAGCAGGATAACTTAGTTAAGGAACTTGCATGTAACTTGGAACCATGTATGGTTTGTCTAACTGTTTATGTGTTACATGATGATGACTGCCAAACACACCCTGTGATATTGATTGCATGTGAAACCTTACAAACAAAAACTGATTTTTGTATACGTGCATACTATAGGACTTGACTGATTATTTGTGAGCACATAGTTTAACATACCGAGCAAACCAAGGTGAGTTCACACTCGTAAGGCATGGGATTCCCGGTGGGTGGGGAATGGGATTGAATAACTACTCATACTTTCAACACTACTAGACTACGTACTACTGTCCTCGGATTGGGAAGGACACCATCATTAAACCTACGTAAAACCTACGTACTACTGTCCTCGGATTGGGAAGGACACCAGCACTAAACCTACGTAAAACCTACGTACTACCGTCCTCGGATTGGGAAGGACGCCAGCGCTAAATCTACGTACTCGTTATGTACCACTATCCTCGGATTGGGAAGGGCACTTACATAAAACCTACGTAATCTCATACTTATCACTGTCCTCGGATTGGGAAGGACACTTATAAATACAACTAGTCTAGTAAATCACAACATGGGAAGCCCCCACTAAATATCGTGAAAAGGTTTGGTAAACAAGGATACTGGGTAATACATGGTTATGAAACGAACTTACGATTTCTGAAACGAACTCAATAACTGAACAACCAACTGTGAACTCGCTCAACTTTGTTGTTGACTCTCTGTTACATGCCTTGCTGGTCGTTAGGTATCTATGGAGCTTGCATCGGAGTGGGAAGAGTCGTTGTGGGACATGGACAGCTGTGTGCCATGCTAAACATTTGAAACGTTTAAACTTATGACTTGGTTTTAAACATTATGCTTCCGCTTGCAACTTAAACTATGTTTTGTTTAGACACCAATTGTATTGTGTTGGATTTTTATATACTACTTACATGCTTGTTCAATATGATTGGTGGCTTGATCCTGGTCAGTCACGCCTCCAAGCGGTGATACTCCGCGTGTGGATTTTGGGGGTGTGACAAACACTGAGGACTACCAATTCAAAACACCACCGCCGATGAAGAATAAATGAGGATAAGACCCGAACCTTTACTGCGAGTACCATAAAGATAATGGCCACACCACAAACAACTGCATAAGTCTTCACACGGAAATAGAGAAAGCATTAAAGAGTGGAGAACTCACCCAGTTGGTTCAAAATGTGCATAAAGACATCAAACAGATCATGCGCGGGGACGAAGGGCCGAACAAAAAGCTAAACAAACTTGAGCCCAAGAAAGATCAACGCGCATGCAATAGCTTTCCTTCATATTTGGATAAGTTCTTCAATTTACCAATGTATGGCACAGGACTGTTCGCATGCGCAAGTAAATTAAGTCCTACTATTTATCCTAAAGACAACTTTGTAACTCATGGCCTTTGCGTCCTGTCCAATCAATACAAAGTTCGTTATATTATTTCTGTGTTTATTACAAAATGCATGCAATTTCTTTTGGTAAGCGCAAAAACACTATGGTAACCTAATACAAAGCCTCATGAATGATCTACGGTCACAGGTATCGCGCAAGGTCTAGCCCTACGTTCACACATGAGCTTTATACCATCTTTATTTGCCTTACCTAAACAAAGTAATTATACTCATGCAAGACATTATAATTCAAAACATATAATATATTCAAAGAGTTACTTACGCAAAAGTGCATTAGCAAAATTTCATGCACAGCAGTGCGTCAACAAGTTACTTGCGCTACAGCGCATTAACAAACCATCAAAAGGGATCCACATCCCAAACCTATTCAAAATACAAATGTTTAACAACCACAAAAGTACAAAGAACCTAATCTAGGTCTTCATCATCATCTTCTCCCTCCGGAAACACTTCCTTTAATTGCGCCACAAAATCTTCAGATTGCAGCGCAGCAGTGACTATGTCCATCACAGGAAGGTGCAAAGTGTTGCATTCAGCCTTGGCAGCAGCATGAGCAGCTTTAGTATCCACTCCGTGCGTAGCGGGCCTGCTGGTATCCCAATCAACCTTTAATGCATTAGTGACATGCTGGGTACATTCTGTGTATCCTTGGGCATATTCGTCATTACGCGCAGTAATCAGCAGATGCGACACCGTTTGATCTAACTCATTGGAGTTAAGGACATAATTGGCAACCTGCGTAAAACAACAAATGAGAAGATGTACAACTACATCAAAATATCACAAAGAGCTGACACACTTACATTTATGATCCCGCGATGCTTCATCCAGAGCATGTCATTCTTCAACGGTTCAACCTGACTCTCCGCCATCACTCGAGCAGTTTCAGATCTTTCTAACTTTTCTTCGGCTTCGCTCAGGCGGCGAGAAGTCTCAGCTTTTTCAACTCGCTCAAGCTGCAAATCTTTTTTGGCAGATTCAAGCTTCGCCTTAATTTGTTCCTGGTCAGATAATAAAGAGGTGAGTTCGTCTATCTCCTTATTCTTAAGGGCAAGTGTGGCACAAGTTCGTACCTCTCTCTATTCACTCCTCTCTCGATGAGAACGCGCTTCATCGCGGCCCGCTTCAGCTTCCATTTTCTCTTTCTTCAACTTCTCAATCTCCACGTCCTGCTTCTTCAGCTTCTCAACCTCTGCCTTGAGATTATTAATGACATTACGAAGACCCATTTTTTCATTATTGTCTTTCTCGCATATTTCCCTCCAACGTTTACGCTCCTCTAAAAATAGAGCGGCTTCAGTCTCTGCTTTTCTTTTCCATCCCGCGGCAGACCACTCTTCAGTTTTCTGATCACTCTCAAACTTGGCCCGATCAGCCTCAACTTAGCCCTCAACAGGGCAACTCGGGCCTCCTCTTCAGATGCTTTTTTCTTGGATGCTTCAACAGTAGACCATTCTTTATACATACTACTCCACTCGCGCACTATAAGGTGCGTAGTGGAGGTAAAACTTGTAGCTTCTTCAAGGTAGGCATGATAAGACTGATCGTGAGAACGATCTTCTTGAAACTTCACTTCAGCAGTCGGAAGGGTACCTTGTAACCAATCACGGCAAACCCACCATTCTGAAAAAGTGTCGCCTTTCTTCAGTTTCCACATCGGAGCGTGAATCTCAGAAGCTTTTTTCTCTGAGTAAGTTCGGCAATAGTAATCCCCCGGAGTTTCCTCTGGGCGGATAGGGGATTTTTCTTCATTATGAGCAAAAATCCCTGATCACCAACTGGGCTCCTCTCAACGTTTACAAGTGCATAAGTAGCAGCAGAGGTAGGGATGGTCACCACAGGATCCTCATGAACGGACTTCCCTTTCGCTGCGTCACGCGCCACAACTTCAGGAGACTTGGGCTGAGAAACATCAACATCTGCAGTCTCCGGTTCCACAACCTTCTCCGTTTCCACCTCAACCTCAACAGGTTTCTCAACTTCAGAATTTCCACCTCAACAACCTCCTCAACCTTGGTTTCAACAGCTTTTGTATCTTCTAGCTGGCTCCCTAATAGATGCGCGAGTTGACGAAGGAGGGAGATCATCATTTAAAACAGACGATGGCTCCGATGGAGCAGAAGGAATTGGCTTTATAGCAAGAACAAAGGTTATATTAACATACAATGCTCATAAATAACAAATAAAGAAGATTCTCACGTTGGGGAGGTTTTGTAATAAAGGCATCTAGGTTGCCTCTTTTGCCAATTTTTCTTTTCGGCATCTTTTTAGCAGGCTGCGCCTCAGCCTCAGCTTCAACCTGCTTCCTTTTCACCACATTCGTTTTCACTAAGGGCTCTGGACTTGACTCCAAATCAATGGGGTCATCTGGATTCGAGGCTGGGATATCAGCGGTATCCCGGGGCTCCGCCTTGGGCTTCCTTGCAACTACAGGCGCAAGTCCTTCCAACGTATCAGACACCACTACATAATCACACCAGGAGTCAGAGGAATGGCGCGTACCTTTCTTCTCTCCGTTGACATTCTTGGCCTTTGAAGATTGTGCCTTCAGCGCATCGGTTTTCTTTGGCGCAATGATAACAGCCGGTACACGTTGTTTCTTCTTCTCAGGGCCTTTGCCCAGGTTAGTCAACTCACCTAGACCAAAGGAAAATGTTTCAATATTACCCCACGCGCAAAGACAACAAAGAGTAATATTGCAATATCAATCAAAACCAAAATTAAACTTACTAGCACCAGTCGAAGGTTGCGCGGCCAGATCTTCATCCCGCGGAAGGGCAAAATTCCTGACTATCTGTAGATACCAGAGTTCCTCAACAGCTCTCTTCGGGACGGTGGCCATCCTCTCGTTCTCCCTCTTGTATGCAACGGCATACAAGCAACCAACTATAAAGAGAAACACAGGAACAAATTCATATTATTTATAAAAACAAGAAAACAAAAGGAAAGAAAATCTCAAATCTTACTTTTGTCACCCTTCATGTACACTGGTTGTCTTCACAATCCATCCTCCAGTAAAGACTCATACCAGCAGCCACCAGGGCCTTATCCGGAAGTTCAATTGACGGAACATCTTTCAGATCCTGGTACCAAATCTCCGATTGTGGAGTCTTAATGTTATCAACCACAATGTCTTCTGCACCCCTAAAGGTCATTTTCATCGGAATCACACCAGCTTTGATAAAGAAAAATTTCGGTTTCCAATCGTGAAAGGATTTTGGTGGGTGCAACAAGATTTTCTTTGCCGACGAACGTTGGGCAAAGGAATAAAAGCCCTGGGAACAGTGGTTTTGATAAAACACCCGGAAGCAGTTAACCGTTGGCTCAATGTGCATTGACCGGCAAAGGAATTCGAAGTGACGAATCCGAACCATTCCGATGGGGTGTAGTTGAGAAATATGAAACTTGTAATATGCAAGGATATCAAGAAAAAACCGTGTCACTGGCAATCGGAAGTTGCCTTCAGTAAAATAATCCCAGAACAAAGTAATATACCCGGCCGGAGCGTCTGCCGCCGTTTGACCATCATCTGGGTATCGAACACCCCAACTCTCAGGAAATTTAAAGCTTTGAACTAGGCCGTCAAACATTTCTTTTGACCACTTCAATGGTGGAAGACCGGCATACATTTCTTCTGAAGAAACCTCGTGACGTTCTCCGGTAGATATAAGGGGAAAGATTTGCAGGTTTCTTCAAAGAAATATGGGGGAAGAAGAGTGGAATTCAAAGAGCAAACAATGAAAACAAGGCACTAAAAGGGTTTACATACTCACCGCCATCAATGCCCCAGAAAACCGTAATAGCCCCCTTTTCAGGAAAACACGGTTATCGAAGCATCAGGGGCGAGTGGGGAAAAACAACAAACAACCTCCCGCGCGCTTGCAGGCCACGTTGACGATGCACATTTAATAAATGACTGACAAGTGACAGCATGTCACCAAAACTGTCACACGTCAAAAGTCAACATCGTACCTTTCACCTGCCAGGAGTCAAATTTTTCAAAATTTGAAATCATGAGCACTTCAACTTGAAGGAAAAGTATATTCCACAAGAAGATTCTCCATATTTCCAACCAAAACTTCTCAAAGCAAAAAACGCACACTTCTTTTATATAGTCCAATGCTTCACTTACTTGCATAAGAGCAACATTGGACTGGGGGGGGGGGGGGGACTTGAAGGGGTATTGTCCCAAAAACCTTGCGCATGCGTATAGGACTATACCATAACTTCATCACATAAACAGCCTTAACGGAACCCCGCGCGACTGCGTAGCGGTTCTAAACAAATATATGAAGAAAATAATCCTTGATAACAGTACGCCAGAGAAAGGACAAAATTAACATTCAACTAACACCCCTGCGCGGGCTCGCGCAATGGTACAATTAGACTTGAAGTAAAAGATCCTAAACATCTCCGCACGCCTAAGTACCAAGACTTAGGCAATACCTTTTCTGTTATAACAGAATTGACACATGGCAAGGTCCTAAAGGGTTACAGCTGTAAACCTTCTGGAAGACCACATCGTGCACAACCATTCCGTTATAACCGAATGGTGACGTGGCATCATCCTAGACGCTCATCTAAATCATGAGGATGGCACTAACTTGGAGAAGGATGCACACAAACCACTTTCCACGTGGCATCTCCCTAGCCGCCGATCACACTAACGATCCGTGTGCATGGATGTGACGTTAGTGATTGACGGAAAAAGGCGTAACCGCTTACGGAAAATACTTTCCGTTACTATCTCCGTCAACAAATTTTCCCGCCCAAATCTAGCTATAAATAAGTCATGACAGGTATGATCTCACAAGTTACTCTCACTTTACTTTTACTACTTCTTCTTTCCATCGAGATCTGTACTTATTCTCACGCCGGAGGGTGGTCATGGAGAGAAACCCCTTTCTCCCCGTGGCGAGTCTAACGGCTTTCTGTTTTACAGAGATCGCCAGAGAAGAAATCAAGCGAGAGGATTAACCTTTTTTTTATGCAGAGCTAAACCCGTGGTCCGATTGATTCCGGTCATACGAACCACCGTTTCTTCTGGCTTGAATCAAGATTGGTATATAAAATTATATTTTATATTCTTTTTATTTAGTTATTGCGACCGGTATTGTATTATGATATTTCATACGAAGAAATAGAGTCTCGTTATTATGTATTTTGTAATTATATTTTATTATAAAAAGTGAACCAAATTCCTATACTATGTTAGTATGAATATTATAAAACTGATGTATTTGTTAATTGTGATGTTTTTAAAATGCATGAACTTATCTTATGCAATTTCATCTAAAACTTTTAGGTGGTTGCTACAAAATGCAATAACGTCAATCAGTTTGAAATTACGATGCATTTGTTAATTGTCATGTTTTTATTTTGGGATTTTTACATGTTTCTCCCTCCTAAGCCTCCTTATTACGTATTTCTCCAAATCATAAAATCAATTACATATTTCCCCTCCCTAAATCATATATATTACATATTTCCCCTTTTCATTTAAATGACTCTTATTTATGACTATTTTACCCTTAATGAACTATTTAATGAATATTTACATATTTCCCCATTCTAATATGTAAAATTAGTTACATATTTAGCCAGATTATGTAGTATTACCCCAATTTTTCTACTTGTTACTCTTGTCAAACAAAGCACACAAAACCATAATACTCATAATAAAAACATAAATTCCGTTTAAAAAACATAAATTTCGTTCATAATAAAAACATAAATTTCGACATAAATCAAAGCATTACGAAGATGATTGAACACCACCAATTGAGTTGTATAATTAAACACTACCATTAACAGTCCACCATGCAACTAGGGTGCTCATGATGCCCAGTCGGTCCAAGAGTAGCAGTGGCAGATCTAAGAACTTTTTTCACTGTGTTCCTTTTGGTAGATTTTTACTAATTCTCACTTTTTTCACTAATTTTTTCAATTTTTTTCAAACCGAATGAGTTCTGGGAACCCACAAAAGTGGCCTAGATCCGCCCCTGAAGATTTGTCTTTGAATTCTTAAGTCATTAACCGAACAACTCTCTCAATCACGCCTCTCCCAGACCATTTTTCTCCATAATCTGGTTACTAGTACTTCCCAATTGTGGTCGTCTCTGGTGCACCGTATACCTTCCGGTCGCCTGGCTCCGCCTGGTGCCGCCTAGTATAGAGATAAGATCTGTGTCTTGATTTTCTCAGGGATCACTTGATTCATCTGTGTAACTTTTTGCATCCATGTAAACTCTTATTCCAGGTTAAATTGCATTCATGTGACCATATGTGTGTCAATCTTCAAACCTTCTTCAAATATGTGGCTGCCTTCTCTTCGGTATAAACCATAATCCTTTTTTTATGATTGGCCAAAAATAATGCTCTAATACCAATTGATAAGAACTGACTTCAAGGTAGTTAAAGGCGAAGGTGCACTTGAGGCACCATGTCTTTCAGAAGGACGAAGGCGAGGGCCTGAGTGGACAAATGATTTTGCAGATATATATCACTAAACACTTCTTAAATTAGTAATATTCTATTAAAGTGATATATCTTTACGTTCTTATCTTTCCGGTATTCATTTCCTATCTATATTATATTCAGGGTCCTTCAAATAATATTGAGGGTAGTTGGGTAATTTTTCATAAAAAGGAGAAATATGTAATTGATTTTATGGTTTGGGGAAATACGTAATAAGGAGGCTTAGGAGGAGGAAATATGTAAAAATCCCTTTTATTTTTTGTTTATTTAACACCTATTTATTATTTATTCATTTTCATCAAATATGTCTTTACCCACTTTTATTCAGGGTCCTTCAAATAATATTGAGGGTAATTGAATGTACCACCTCATTTGGACAAATCACTTATACTCAAAATAGAAACTGTTATGGATGATTTTCTGCTCATATATCCCGACTGATATGCTGACTTTGTTTGTTTTATTGTGACCAGGATGCTGGATCAGGATATTGGTAACATCCTGATACGATATCCTGTTAGTAACTAACTAACCCACATGCAGATTAAAAGGTACAAGTCTCTAACGTTCAAGTGGACTTCTTCTCCTCAAGACTCGGGCAAATCAGTTAGATTATGGACGTTGACGCCGGAAGACGTGGACTACAACGTTCACATATGGAATATTCGCTGAATCCCGGAATAATACGATAGTTAGTTGGTTCTTTTACTATAAAAGGGATTGATCGGATCAGATTAGGGCACACAATCTTTCGTACACTCTTTTTCTCTAGCTGGAAACACTCACAATACACTTACACTTGTATCGAATTCACATTGTAACACTTAGTCGATCCGCATCATATCCTGCACTGTATCTTGACATTTGGAGCAATAAGAAGAACAAGGCAGCTGCGATTGTCAGCTCCCGAGGTTTTGTGCCGGCGATCTAGATTGATCAAGGGCTTTCCTCGTACATCCCGTGTCACCCTTTACATTTTCGCTCGTTGTTTGATCGTAGATACAGCTCCATATCCTGAGCTGTATCCTGAAAACTGTTTTTGCAAACAACTTAATTAGCATATTTTCAATACACTTCCTTAGCACACTACCTCACTTAACTAATTTGATCACTAAATTGCTTCGGTAATTTTTGACCAAAATAGCAACCTAATTAAAAAAATGGTTTTGTTTGGACACGAATTATTATTATTATTATTATTAAACTGTGCGAATATCAACTCACTTATGTCTTTGTGTTTGTTTTTAAATACAAAAAATCTTTGTGTTTGTTTTTAAATACAAAAAAATATTTATAGAATTATGAATTATTGTTCAACCCGTGTAACATACGGGAACTAACCTAATTTATATGATAAAGTAAATCAATATGTGACACGTGTCATTTATTGTAGGCATCTAGTTTTATGTTTTCCCGCCTCTCTTTCCTAAATATCATCTTCAAATTTAAATTGTTAACTTAACAATCCATTATCTATTTCTATTATCTATTATATATAATAAATGAGAAGATTTGGGCTGATGTGGCATTACCTTAGAGCCTCCTACATTCAATTTTGGCGGGAAAATAAGCTGGGTTTTTTTTATCATTCGCGAATCCCCGTTTCAATGCGACCCGACTCATGAATATCCATATTCTCAAATACGCTTCTTCTTCTTTTTTTTGCTAAAACCCTAGATATATCTACTACTGCACTTCCTCAGATCATATTGGATCTCCAACAATTTCTCTTCATCTCAATTCACTTCGTCGCTTCCTTTGTTCTCGAAGATCAATTGCGTCAATACTTCTTTCCATCATCATCATCATCAATGGCAGTCGCATCTTCTTCTTCAATCACTATTAGCATCACACGCACCCGTAGGTTAGGCCAGATATTATGATTTGTAATCGGTTATTTCTTTTTCGTTTATTCTTATTATATTATGATTTGTTGTAGAACTACCCGACCGGATTTGGATTTACCTTTTTCAGATCGCTCAGAAAACCCTAACGGACGATACCAATCTTCTTCAATCATTTGTCTAAAGCTTCTGAGCATTCCCCGATTCACTTCCAGGACCAAAATTCTGAGTATGAGTATTTGGATACACCCATCTTTTATACTTTAATACGAAGCAAGTGAAGAAGATGTCGTTATTAGATTTCTTACAATCGACTACAGTTATACATGTGTTTGCGAGGTAATTTTTTCAAAATCTTGGTATTTTCTTGAAAACATAGTGTTATCAATGTAGATGTTTTTTTGAGGTTATAACTGATTCGTTCAATATATGCGTGATTCTTTATGATTATTCAAGGGTTTCTTGCTATTTACAAACCCGTGATTAAGTTATGATATTTTTCAAGAATTTAGTTTTATTTAAAACCAATGCTTAATTTGCTGAGGAATTTCAAGAATCTTGGTTTCTTAAGAACCCATGATTGATTAGTGGGGAACTTTTTCAAGAGTTGCGGTTTAATTTTGAGAAATATTTTTTTTTCCGATTGAATAAATAATTTTATACGGTGCTTAGATTGACCTTGATGACTTTTATGTAATATCAGTTTATATAGTTTATATGGTTGTAATGCCATGTTGGAAAGCAATACATCTTTGCAAACAATGTATAAACAACCATCAAAGTAGATAATAAATATGGAAGAAACTGAATTGGTAACTTTGTTTCTACCCGTTTAATTTGACTAAATAAGTCCTTTTTTCTTCAATTTATTTGATATGAGAGTTAAAATGCACATTTAAAGTATATTTAGCTTTCATGTGGAATGTTAATTGATATATCATATTGATAGATTTAAAATGTGTTTTAACTTATAGCTTCATGGATTATATCATATTGTTAGATTTAAAATGTGATTAATTGATATACGACGTGACATTATAACTTCTTATCAAGTTAACAGGCTTCATGCCTTCATCTTAAATTGATTTTAAGTGATTTACTAATGAATGAGAGTAAGGTCGAACTAGGATTGGGTAGAAATGGATTTTTGTCCAAAAAGTCAGGCTTGAGTTGAAACCAAGTAGTATTATTAAAAAAAACTATATCTTTTCACGGGAGCATCAACATATTCTCTAACAGGTCAAATGATCATTTTAAAGAAGTTGGTATTTCATATTCTCTACTACATGTTAATTTTGGGTAAAATAAATCCCAACATCATTGTGCCGAATCTGAGTGTGCATAAATGATAAAGTCACGAAATTAGTTATATGGTTAATGAATATTGAACTTATGCATAATATATGCGTACTCATGATGTTTGACTTTAGGAGGTCAACAAGGTGATATGAAGATTCACAATGTAGGAACACGAGAAACCAATGTGAGTTCATACTACCCCCTATCTAATATTGGTTGTATATTTGTGATCTTATATCGAGTTTTACTTATATTTTTTATATTGATTGACAAGTATAGAATAGAGTGTAATGTTTATTAATTGAACGCCAAGTTTAGAATTTCATGAACAAATAGCAATACACAATATGAGGAGGTAATGTATTTTCCTACTTGGTGAATATCAGGTTTAAAGAATGTATATTTGTATATAGATTGGAAGGAAGTTTCAGAGTGCAGGTCATATGAGCATGAAGTGGACAAGGGAAATGCTTTTACCGTTAGTTAATTTATTACTATTAAAATTTTGAGAATTTTGATGTCTTAACCATATGCCGAAGGGCGAAGACTTCAATATATCGCTTATTTTTTAGTATATCATGACATCAGTCATATATTTAACTTAAAATTTATGAATAATTCTTTCTGTTTATATGGTGGATTTGCGTTGTTGCGAGACCCACATCGTAACAAAGGTATGGCCTTCACTGACAAAGAGAGAGATGCTCATTATTTACGTGGTTTTTTCCTCTGGTTGTTGTCAATCACGATCTTCAGGTATTTATATTTTTTGTACTCATCTTAGCTTCTGTTTTCCGATATCTTTTCTGAACTGTCAAATAGCCTAAGTGACTGAACGAACTTTGGATAGTTTGGTGACTGATACGTGGTCGAATAATGGTGCTCGTTTATGTTTAAGTTTGGGTTTTTACTTGAGTTTTAATCTCAAATAGCCTACTTTTAATTTAATTTTTGTTTTGCAGGTTTGACAAAGTTTAAGGAGCTTTTCGGGAGCCTTACGGGTCACCGGAGCGAAAAACGGACCACCGGGACGCGTTACGGATCACACGGGAACTCAAGGAGCGAAAAACAGAGAATGGAAGTTGGGGAGGTCGTCGGCGATGCCCCTAGGGCCGTCGGCAACGCCCTTTAGAAAAGCCCGTCGGCCAAATATGCTCGTATCCAGGAAAACAAGGCGTCGGAGAAAAACGGCATCAGGAGAGGCAGTCGCCGACGGGGTCCCCCTAGTCGGCGACGGGCCTTAGTTTTCTCAAACGCGAAAATTGTGGATTTGTGTCACACCCCGATTTCCACGTGTCGCCGGTGGGCCCGGTGGGGGAGTATCGTGACGTGGTTGGCAACGTAATAGTCAAACAACACAATATAATAATGCACAGCGGAAGCAAATTAAAAAAAAATAATATACAACCGAATTTATTTATTGTAATCAAGTCACAATATCCGGTGTTTATCCACAGAACGGATCGAAACAAAATAACATTTATGGTTCAATAGACTTCTGGCATCCTAAGCTTGCGAGACTTTTATTGATGCTTAGGAGACAATTCAGCCAATTTCGCTTAGTACCTGCATTCAGTCTTTTTGGGAAAATACGTCAGTTTACACTGGTAAATACATTCAACTGACTCATTTTGAAAAATGATTGTAAATTGGTTTGGATGCACATGGCATAAACATTTTTATAACTTGGGAGAATTATTTAATATTATAATCTTGTAAACGAATTACATGTTACTTATGCGTTCAGTAGCCCGAATCAAATCCGGGTTAAAGATCAATAGACACACCACTTTAAGTGAGTTATACACGGGAGTACGCCTACACCCCGTGCTCAGGTCGTGGCCATCTCGTAAGATGATGCCAGGGATATCCGGGACATGGTCATTAACCCCCCAAAGGCTGTAAAGTAAACAAGACTGTTTAAACGAGCCGATCAAATTATTCAACTACCCACTAAGCGTGGAGATTTGATGCCCGATCAAGCGGTACGCTATGTACCGTAACCCAAGCCCGTATAGGGAAAATAAGTTAAAAGTATTTACCTGAGTAAGTATTAATCACAACAAGAGAAATGCACATCGCTTTTACTGTTTCTCCTAATCTGGAACGAAGGTTTATAATAACCTATTAGAATTCTAACGGGTCTTTTATTAAGCTTAAGCTTAGACCGGCTAGTTTCAAGATACGGTTCGTACGCACGATTAAGCGAAGACCGGATAGAATGTGATTCAGACCCGACAAGTTTGAAGACTTGTTTAATATGGGTTTATTATTCACATTCTGGATTTTGAGATAAAACCGTTGAGGTTTGTCCCGTTTCGGCTAGTTTATGTAAACTTGTTACATAAACCGGACCGTACGCGTAATAAGCGTGACGGGTAGTCATGAGAACTATATACAGGTTTCCTAAGTTAATTATGCCTCGAATATGTTGTGACATCAGTAAGGTGTCTTCCGTTATGCCCGAAATGTGTTTAAACACAAACTAGGCCCCGTAGGGGTAGTTTGGTCATTTTAAAAGTTTATAAAAGAGTTTAAGTGACAACCTGAGGTACAGGTCTGATGTAATCAGAAAATATACTCAATTTGCTAAGTTACATCAGTAGGTTAAAGCATGTATGTGAAACTTATCATTTTTAACCAAACTAGGCCCCGTAGGGGTATTTTGGTAATTTCACATAAACCGAAAAGCTCAAAACTGAAGTCTGAGTTTATCAACCTTTGCTTACTGTTAAAATATTATAATTTGCCTCTTATATCAGTAGGTATCAACCCGGGTATGTCCAATATGACTTTAAAACATACTATGCGTTAAAAACGCTAATTTAGGCGATTAAAGGCCATTACCGGGTTCGATACTTAAATCTGATATTTTTATGTTTCCAGAAGGCTTAAAATAATTTATTTATCATAACTAATCAGTAGCAAAAGGTTTGGAGTCGTTTAGATGTGTAAAACTCATTTTATGGCCCGTAAGGGCAAAACCGACAATTACCGAATTAAGCCTACGACTATGAGTTATGCTCATCCTAAAATTAATTAAAAATCTTTAAAAATCCCAAATTAATATATTACATCAGTGGATAAAATATTTGATACCAAAAAGTATGTTTAACTAGGCTATACGCTAATTACGCCATTTTATTAACATAAAGGATTAGTTTAGCGATAATGAGCATAACTCTTAATCTACAAGTCAAACTGATGTCAAACTTTGCATACAAGTCTATATATCAGTAACAAAGGTTTCTACACTTTTACATTTTCATAAATCATGTTTTAAGGTAATAAGGGCATATCGGTCAACATATGGGCAATTAACGGAAACATGCATAATGATTGGATAACTAATGAACCAATGTGCATAATCACAGAGGGTTGTTCTAACATGTAACCTAGTCCAATTAAAGCTCTGAGGCATTTATAAAATATGCCTAAACGGGTCAGAACCGAAAGTCAAAGTGAAAGTCAAACTATGCGACTTTCGGTTCCGAACCGGGTCTAAACAGGAAATAGTCGGGTTGAACAGGTTTGGACATGTTCTTACTCTAATTACTAAGTTATAACAATGATCAAACAGGTTATATAAGTTCTAGATAGCTATTTATGCATAAATGACATTTTAAGCATTATGTTGACTTTTTAAATAAAAGTTTGACCCGACATTAGACCTGGTTAGAGTGGTGATCAGGGGAAACCCTTTTGAGGTTTTATTACCCACTTAAATACCAACTCATAACTACTTTTAATTCGAGATATGACTGAGCCATTATTGACTAATCTCGAAGTCAAACCGTAATTACGACGGTTTGACTTTTAGCTAATTAACCAAGCTAAACTCAAGCAAAGAAGAACTAGAAGACTTACAAGAGTCCTATGCACGACTTAAGATCAAATGAGAGAGTTCCTTAGCTCCAGAAATGCTCCAAATGATCAGATGCAAGTGTGATGAACAACATTGCACAAAGTGGCTTTATATAGTGAAATTCCCACCATAAGAAGTTGACAACTAACTCTATGATCAACCACAACCATCCAACACTTGTCCCTAGTGTTCTAGCACAGTTAGGGGTCGCCCACCATGTTTCAAATGCGTTTAAAAGTCGAGTTTCCGCGAATACAGGCGTCTGTCTTACTTTTCTGCATCTGGGGCTCGTACGCGGCCCGCCTCCTGCTTACCCTACCCGTACGCGGGCCGCCTGGCCTGCTCGGATCAGATTTTTGATTTTCTTTGATTTCCAACTTGACCTTTGGTTAATTTGAAAGGGTAATTAAGTTTTAACTTGCAATTTGACCCCTTGTAAAATACCCACAAGGACTTTAGGACTTATACCCACTTTGACAAGTCCCTGAACACTTCCGGTTAACCCGAAAAGCCTTAACTTTCGACGTTAACACTTTAACCCTTCGCACACGAATTTGGTCATAACTTTCTCATACGATAACTAAACGTTATGAAATTTTAATCGTCCATTCTAGTGAGCATAATTAGCATTTACAAAGCTTCGGGTTTGTCAAAAGGTCACTCAGAGGTATATCTTTAAACATGTTGACACATTTAACCCCTGTAGTTTGTAATTACTCACTTTTAGCTTCGTATGATCCATGATTTATTCGTTTGAAGGTTTGAGGATCGTGTAGGGTTAATGTACATTATATTTATTCACAGTTGACACTTAGAATACGTATATTCACATACTTTCCATGTTTGTCAACTTTAGTCCTTCCATAATATTTCTTTCACACGTTTGACTTTATGACACGTGTCAACATATTATAGGACGTGAATTTCCGAGGTGTTACAATTTGGTTGTTGGGAACGACTTAAAACACCTTGAGGCCATTCAAGTCGGGGGTTACACTTCTTTTTGAGTTTGAATAGAGTTCTTGGAGCCTACTATCATCACCACTTCATCTCTAATCCATCTATTCCATCCATCATCATCCGAATCATTGGATTCAATCATCCATTTCACCTCCATCACAATTCCACAAACCCTAAATCATCAATCCATCATTCATTACACCATCATCCTTCATCCAAACATCAACCTTAATCATTCATCATCCCACAAGCCTCAAGGTGATCCAATTCGAGTTCCAAACAACCAGTGATCGGATTCGTTCCATCATGAGTGGCTAAATTCGTGGAGGTTTCACCCCGGTGTAGACTTTTGTAAGGTTTAGGGTTTATTATTTGTTTGATACTTGGTTTGTGACTAATTGAATTGCATTTGAATCATTAGATAATTGGCATACGTTTGTATTGTAATAATTGTTGAATGAACGATTAAATTTGACTTTGTGAAATGAATATGCGTATTTATTCCTTGTCTTTTGATAGGATTTACTTGTCCAAAGTAACGAAGTGCATCGTGGTCCGTTGTCTATAACGTCGATAGAGATTGGCACCTAAGCTTTGTGATTGTCAAACCGTTAATGAACTAATTCGATTAAACCAAGTTAAGACGTGTAATAACCCTAGGTCTTGCATTTGTTGAACCGGGTGTGAACCTTGTTTTCTCTATCTTGTTTAAACCATTAATTACATTCTTGCAATTGTTAATCTTTAGTAGTTAATCACTCCAATCCCTTTAGTAATTTTATTCAACATCTCTTTACTAAACAAAAACCATAAAAACAACTTAGCAAGCTTCATAAAAGTGACATTTGTTTAAATTCAATCAAGTCCATTTGCAAACCACATACTCTTCGTGGTTTGACCCCTTACTACCACTAGTTATTCGTTAAGGGTAATTAGGGCTTATAAACCTTATCTTTGACCGGAGCGCGACACTCCGATCAAATTTTGGCGCCGTTGTCGGGGAGTGCGTGCGCTTTGTGTTTGGATTATTGCTTGAATTTTGTGATTAACTGTTTAATTTGCATAATTTCTTTTCTTGTACTTTGTCTTTTTCTTTGTTACGCGGGGTGTGCTACTTGTGCAGGTTACTGGTGGTGCATGCATACGTGGAACTCCGAGAGGACTTCACCGTTAGTCTACGAACCAGAAATTGAAAGAGTTGCAAGAAGGAACCTAGCAAGCCGGTTAGAAGCAACCCTTGTTTCTAACCAAGTCTCCCAAACACCACAATTCATACCATCCATTGAAACCGATTCAATGGAAAATCAAAATTCAAACCAAAACCTCAATCAAAACCAAAATCCTAACCAATTCCAATACCGAGGCAATCTTCGCCCCGCTCAAAATGTCCAACCTATACCCCAAGATCAACCGGGTGGTGGTAATAACTCTAGACCACCCACACCCCCTTTCCGAAACCAAAATCCCAATAACAACCAAAGAACACCTCCACAACAAAACTTTCACCGACATAACTCCTTACCCACTCAACTAGATGACCGGAATGTTAATTCCGATCGTAGAGGCAACCGAGATCGTGGCAATCCCGCGAATGACGACCCGTTTGTTAACATTGATGATTTAAGAAACGCAATCCCCGATGATGAGCCGTATAGTGTTCCCGGTTATCAATCTCCGGAGCACGTGAGTATTCACTCGGAATACTCGGATGACGGGGGTAACTATGATTGTTTTGGTAAAAAATTACCGAAGCAATTAAGTGATCAAATTAGTTAAGTGAGGTAGTGTGCTAAGGAAGTGTGTTGAAAATATGCTAATTAAGTTGTTTGCAAAAATAGTTTTCAGGATACAGCTCAGGATATTAAGCTGTATCTACTATCAAACAACGAGCGAAAATGTAAAGGGTGACACGGGATGTACGAGGAAAGCCCTTGATCAATCTAGATCGCCAGCACAAAACCTCGGGAGCTGACAATCACAGCTGCCTTGTTCTTCTTATTGCTTCAAATGTCAGGATACAGTGCAGGATATGATGCGGATCGACTAAGTGTTACAATGTGAATTCGATACAAGTGTAAGTGTATTGTGAGTGTTTGCAGCTAGAGAAAAAGAGTGTACGAAAGATTGTGTGCCCTAATCTGATCCGATCAATCCCTTTTATAGTAAAAGAAACCAACTAACTATCCTATTATTCCGGGATTCAGCGAATATTCCATATGTGAACGTTGTAGTCCACGTCTTCCGGCTTCAACGTCCATAATCTAACTGATTTGCCCGAGTCTTGAGGAGAAGAAGTCCACTTGAACGTTAGAGACTTGCACCTTTTAATCTGCATGTGGGTTAATTAGTTACTTCCAGGATATCGTATCAGGATGTTACCAATATCCTGATCCAGCATCCTGGTCACAATAAAACAAACAAAGTCAGCATATCAGTCGGGATATATAAGCAGAAAATCACCCATAACAATGATGAACGGGTAGATGATGATGGTTGGGGGTATGTGAATCGGGGGAATGTCTACAACGCTAGAGGGTTCGACGATGATGAATTTGGCTATCAAAATGCCAACTTTGTGGGAAATGACAATTCGGTATCCTTTTCCTTAGTTCATGATGCAGTTTTTTCGAACCACCGGTCTTAGCTTTGCCCAAACAATGCCCATGGTTTGGAGGGTGCTAATCATACTTAACCAAATCAAACATCTTCACTTTCCCGACCTCTGCATCGAGGATATTCCAATCGCTTACCGTCTCCGATCTCACGGCTCCAGTCGGTTTTTACTTTTTTCCACTTCCAGTAAACCCCTCATTCTTAAAGCCACCAAAAATGAAGACGGATGGCAACGGAAATTCTTCTTCGTTAAGCGAGATTCCATCTTCGAGGGTACCAGCCTTCTGGTGGAGTGGCTAACCACCGGTAGGGTTTAGGGTTTCAAGAATATCCCCAAACATCTCTAGGCCTTTATCCTGTGCTAATACTTTTTTATTTGGCCTTTATGCAGTGAACTTCAAAGAAGTAGCCCCTCCTACAGAAGAATCTGAAAAGAGAATCGAAGCAATTTACCGGTTACCGGAAAGTGATAGAAGCTTTTCCACACACCTCCCAAGTTCCAGTCAATATTCATCATCTGATATGTCTGGTAAGAGTCATTTTGTAAATGATTGATTAGCGTAATATAATGAAAGAGCAATAAGGATTTAGAACTTCCCCTTTTTGCAGCACCAGCCAAAATCCCAGAAGTTTTCGAACTTGAGGAGTTGGACAGTTACTCCGATCCTGTCCAGGTCAAGAAGGAGCCAAGTCCCAAGCCTATTGCCTCATCCAAACCCAGCAGCTCCAAAGCCATCATCATTCCCAAGCCTTCACTAGCTACTAAGCCCCGGAGCTCAAGTTCTCGCAAAAGGAAAGAGACTGATTCACCTACAGCTCCCGAGACGTTTCCCTATGAGAATCACGGGTTTATCGAGGCAAGCGGGTTCATGACTTCCTTTCTTAACCAGGTATAGATCCTTATTCCATATCCTGCACATATATGTCAAACCAATATCTTGGTTATTATACAATAATACCTGCGTTTTTCGGTGTAGGGCCTCGAACGTCTGGTTCATCTGTACGAAGAATCCTGTGGGCTCAACAAAATGCTTGAGTCCAAATTGAAGAAAGCCGAGGTTACCATTTCCGACCAAGGTATGATTGCTGCTGCTAAATCTCGACATTACGAGGACAAGTTCAAGGCCATGACCGAGGAGCATCAGGCTGCCCTCAAGAAACCCACTCACGAAGCCCAAGCCCATCTCGTTGCCGCCCAGGCTCAACATGAGCAGGATATGGCCACCTACCGGAAGGCCTTAAAAGCTCCGTTGTCATCTCACTTCTTCAGGCTAGGCTAAAAATGGCTTATGAAGCCAAGGCCCTTGGCTTCGAATGCCCTTCTTGGAACGTCGACGCCTGGGAGTTGAAGCTAAGGGGTCTTGGCGGCAATCCGGTGGAGCATCCTGTTAAATCTGCAGCTGAGGGGCCTTCAAAAGCGATTGAAAAGCTAATTGGTGCTGGTAATGAGGCTGAGAAGGATGTTCAAGCTAATCCTAAAGCGGATGCTGGTGAAGACATGATGAATGAAGAAGGTGCTGCCCCTTAAAAGCAGCGACGTGGGCAGTGATGGATGTTCATGCCTGAGCCCATTTTTTAAATTTGATGGTTGTGTTTGTTTGAACAATTTTATTTCTTGTCCTTTAAACAATTTTCTTTTCCTGCATTAAAACAAAATGATGGCCAGAGGTGGAGGGATCCTGAGTTTCAGGACGAAGCCCTTGGTCATCGGTTAATTTGGTTTTATTTCTATAAAGTTTGTTTTGATAACACTTGTTTGACTAGAATATAGTTTTAGTTTTTATCCCAAGTAGTATATCCCAAATATTCCAACCAAATATCCTGAAACATATTCCGAGAATACATTTTGAGAATATATCCTGAAAATATATCCTAACCAGGATATTTAAGCTTTTTTCAAACATAGTTTCAAAAATTCAAATGATTCAAATAAGGTTTATAAAGGAAAGATCATACCAGGAATAGAGTGTAATCCTATTCTCAACTTCAATCCTTTTGCAATTTTTTCCATGAAGATGTCCCCAGTCCGAGATACTTAGTGCACTAGGTCCAAGTTTGATCCTTTGAGCTTTACACAATTGCCTCAGTAGGAATGTCCCCTGTGCATAATGTCTTGGAACACTTAGAAATTTTCTGAACATCAGTTTGAACAGTTTGAACAGTTCTTGTATTACAGGGGGTAAACCCTAAAATGTACTGGAGATAAATCCTTAGTATCCTGGGGATAAACCCATAAGTATTCTGGGGAAAATCCCAAATTTTCATGCGCTATAGGCGGGAGTGTATAAACTCCAAAACTTAGAAAGGTGATAACCTTTAAACCTTAGAGAGTATGAAAATACCCTTCCGTGAGAGAGAGTGATCAATCCTCATATACCTTTAGGATCCAGGATATAGCCAATAATAACGAAATAGTCAGCCACTTTTACATGGACTGGTCCCGCTATCTTGAACTATCCCTGGATAACTTGCGCTCCAGGCGGGGTGTTTAAACCCAATTCGAGAGAAAGGTGAATACCTTTAAACCTGTGAAGGGATCAGGATCCCTTAAACGTGAGAGAGGGGGCCAATCCTCTAATCTTTCGAAGTATCCTGAGTGCGTATCCTGGAGCTATATCCCGAAGCATATACTGCAAAACAATCGCAAACTAAGGTGGTGCTAGCCTGGCTAACACCTCTCCGATTCTTAAGTCAGTATCGGGTTCAAAAGAATAAACAATATTAAACAAATTCAAAGAGATAGAATTCATACCATCCTGAGTTAGAAATTAAATTCTAAACTCACTTGAAATAGAACTTTAGATGTATAGCATTCCAGGATCTTGGTAGCATATCCCCCTCTATATTCTTAAGTTGGTATGCTCCTTTCCCTGATTCTGATTCAATCTCATAGGGTCCTTCCCACTTCGGAGCCAACTTTCCATTAGTAGGATTAGTAGTATTCTAAAAAGCCTTTCTTAATACCCAATCTCCAACCTGAAACCTTCTAGTCCTTATATTCTTGTTGTATGCTCTGGATATCCTCTGTTGATATGCTGCCATTCTTAGCTTTGCCGCATCTCTTGTCTCGTCAATAGTATCCAATTCCTGGCAAAGGGCCTCAGGATTCTGCTCAGGATCCCGGAGGTTGGATCTTGCGTAGGTATCACCATTTCTGCTGGGATCACCGCTTCTGCCCCAAATACTAAGGAAAATGGGGTTTGGCCAGTTACACTTTTCACCGTCGTTCTATCAGCCCATAAAACAAAGGGTAATTCTTCTGCCCATCTTCCCTTCTTAGCTCCAAGTCTTTTCTTCAAATTGTTGACAATTATCTTATTTGAGGATTCTGCTTGTCCATTTGCTTGAGGATGTACCGGTGTAGATGTGATCATTTTAATTCCCCAACTCTTGCAAAAGTCAGTAGTCCTCTTACTTATAAACTAAGAACCATTGTCACAAATTATCTCAGCTGGTACTCCAAACCTAGTCAGGATATTCCTTTTTATGAAAGATACTACTTCTTGGTCTCTAACTTGAACAAATGCTTCAGCTTCGACCCACTTAGAGAAATAATCAGTCATTGCCAGCATGAAGACTTTTCCTCCTGGAGCCTTTGGCAATTTTCCTACTATATCCATTCCCCACTTCATGAATGGCCAAGGGGAAGCAATAGGATAAAGTGGCTCAGCAGGTTGATGTAATGTATTACTGTGTCTTTGACATGCATCACATCTTCGAGCATATTCTGCAACATCTCTTCTCATCGTCGGCCAATAGTATCATGTTCTTAATACCTTTGAGAATAACGACTTGCCCCCAGTATGGTTACCACAATCCCCTTCGTGTATATCCTGAAGCACTTCTTTGGTTTCGGGATACTCCAAGCACCTCAGATATGGTCCTGCAAGAGATTTCTTATGCAAAACATTATTTATAATTGTGAATCGTGATACCTTCATTCTAAAGGCCTTAGGATTTTCATCCTTTGGGATGTGTCCTTCCTTGAGATATCTCATGATTAGAGCCGTCCAGGACTTAGGATCCTCCTCGGGATACTCATCATCAGGATCCTGAATACTCACTACTTCCTTATCCTGAGATTTAAGAGGATCCGTCGCAGGATACAGGACATGTAATTTTGGTATTTGGGTTCCCTCCGGTATCCTGACTGATGATCCTAGATTTGCCAAGGCATCAGCTTCAGCATTATCCTCTCTTGGTACCTGTTCAAGTGTAAAAATATCGAAATATCCTGCTAGTTTTTTGAGAATTTCGAGATACTCGATCAACTTTTCACCTTTAACTGCATAGGTCCCATTAAAATGATTAGTAATTAACTAGGAATCAACAAATACTTGTAAACCCTTGATATTCATGCTCTTAGCCAATTCTAATCCCGCAATTAAAGCTTCATATTCTGCCTCATTATTAGTGGCAGGAAACTCACACCTAAGAGCCTGGGGTAATATGTCCCCCTGTGGAGATTTTAGTAGTATACCCAAACCTACACCTCTTACACTAGATGCACCATCAGTATATAGTGTCCAAGATTCTATATTTTCTCCTAGTTGTTGCACTTCTAGGTCTACTTCATTTTGAATATCACTACTGAAATCAGCCACAAAGTCAGCTAGGGCCTGAGACTTTATGACATTTCTAGGTTCATATATTAAATCATAGGCACTTAATTTTACTGACCACTTAATCTCGGGTTTCCTATGCACATTTTTAACAGGATAGTTGGTTTTAACATGAATCCTATGTGTTTCAAAATAATGTCTAAGTTTTGCTGACGCCAAAACTAGGGCTAATATCAATTTTTCTAAATGAGAATATCTAGTTTCAGCATCTAATAAACTTTTACTAACATAATAGACAGGATACTGCTGACCTTCATGATCCTTTACAAGGACAGCACTTACTGTATTTCCTGATACTGCAAGATACATAGATAATGGTTCACCATCCTTAGGCTTCATCAATAGAGGTGCGGTTGAAAGATACTGTTTCAAATCCTGCAAAGCTGCTTCATGCTTCTCTCCCCATTCGAATTTTTTATTCTTCTTCAGGATATCATAAAATTCCTTGCATTTTTCTGAGGATCTTGAGATAAATCTATTTAATGCTGCTACTCGCCCTGTCAATCTTTGAACATCTTTCATATTTGAAGGTGACTTGATATCCAAGATAGCTTTAATCTACTTCGGGCTTGCTTCTATCCCCCTTTTTGTCACCATGTATCCTAGAAACTTTCCTGCTCCCACCCCAAAATGGCATTTGGCAGGATTTAGTTTCATGTTATATTGGTCCAGGATATCGAATGCTCCCTTAATATCCTGGAGGTGATCCTCAACCTTTTAGATTTAACTACCATGTCATCGATGTACACCTCCATGGTGTCCCCTAGCTTGTCTTTAAACATCATGTTCACCAATCTTTGGTATGTTGCACCTGCATTTTTTAAACCAAAAGGCATAGCAGTATAACAATAAATATCTGATCCGAGGGTTCCATTTGGATCTGTTGGAATCCTGAGGAGGCATCCATGAAGGTTAACATCTCGTGGCCAGCAGTAGCATCCACCATTGAATCAATATGAGGTAGAGGAAATGGGTCTTTGGGACAAGCTTTGTTCAAGTCTGTGTAGTCTACATAGACTCTCCATTTCCCGTTTTTCTTTTGCACCACAACTACATTTGCCAGCCATTTAGGAAATTTCACTTCCCTAATCATCTTGCTCTTTAATAATCTTTCAACTTCTTCCTGAATGATTGTGTTCCGCTCCGAAGCAAATTTCCTTCGTTTTTGTTGGACAGGCTTGAAGGACCTATTAATTCCGAGCTTATGAGTTATAATATCCTTGGAAATACTCGTCATATCCTCGTGTTTCCACGCGAATGTTGACATTCTGCATTTCAAAAAGTTAATCAATTGGTTCTCAATATCCTGAGGGATATTGGTTCCTACGAGCAGCGAGATATCCGGATTATCCTGATTCAGGGTAACTTTCTTTACATCCTGTTCTGAAGCCTCCATGATATCCTGGCCTCACATCTTTAATTGCTACGCTGCACTAGGCTTTGTTGAGGATTTCATCGAGGATGAGTAACATTCCTTTGCTTCCTGCTGATCACTATCCACCTTGACAACCCCCCAAGGAGTAGGGATCTTGATGCATTGATGATAGGTTGACGGCATAGCTTTCATATCATGGATCCAAGGCCTACCTAATATAATATTATAGCAGGATAAGGAGTCCATGATACAAAAGCGCTGCATTGAGTTGACCCCTTCAACATACACGGGCAACTTTATCTCCCCTACGGTATTCCTGGCTTCTCCACTGAAACCAACAAGCACAGTGGACTTCAAAGTAATATCCATCGGGGATACGTTCATCCTCTTCAACGTTTCCAGTTGAATTATGTTGATGGATCTGCTATTATCCACCAGTATCCTGCGCACAAAATGGTTAGCAACATATAACGTTATTACTAAAGCGTCATGATGAGGATCCTGGACAGTATCCATGTCATCGTTATCGAACGTGATCACTTTATCAGTTGTGAGGGTTGACATCCTGGTTGGCTTGTCTCCCCTCTCTGCCTTGGCTTCCTTCACGTGCCTTTTCGCCGCAGAATATGATGTCCCGCAAATGTCGGATCCTACTGAAATGAAAGTAATTATCTTGGCATCCGCAGGAGGTGATGCTGCTCGTTCAGGATCCTTCTCAGTATCCTGACCCTTATTCTTCTTTCTTCCCAGGAGATCCTTCAGATATCCCTTGCTCAAGAGATAGCTTATTTCTTTCCTTCGAGCAATGCAATCCTCAGTAACATGTCCGAAATCCTCGTGGAAGGCACACCATTTGGACTTATCCTTCCAATCAGCTTTTTGTTGATTCTTCCGGGGCCATCTTGCTTTGTCTCCTAAACCCTGCATAGCATACACCAGTTCAGGTATATTAACAGAAAAACAATATTCAGACAACTCAGGATACTCCTCAGGATCCTCGTCTTCAACAACATTCACTTTTTTGCCTTCATTTCTGCCATATGGCTTGGAGCGATATAGTTTATACGAGGATTCTGATTTCCTGTTGGTTAACTCATAGGTCATGGATGAATTCATCCTCTCTTGCATCTTTTTGTCATCCTCCAGCCGAATATATTTTAAAGCCCTGTTCCGAGCTTCATCCAGATTCCTGCAGGGATTCATTACGAGATCCTGGTAAAATTGAGAATCTTTCTGCAACCCCATCTTGAAAGCCTGCACAGCTGTTGCAACATCAAGATGTGGGATATCTATGGATTCCCGACTAAACTTGTTCACATAATCCCTCAAGGATTCCTGAGGTCCTTGGGTTATCCTGTAAAGATCACTGGTTAGTTTCTCAAAACTTCGACTGCAAGAAAATTGACTATTAAACAAATTCACTAAATGAGCAAATGATGTAATTGAGTGAGGAGGAACGTTTAAGAGCCATTTTAAGGCTGATCCTGTTAAGGTAGAACCAAAACCCTTGCATAGGCATGCTTCCTTGAGATCCGGAGGGATAGGGTTGATTTCCATCCTTTCCCTGTACTGGGAAATATGCTCCTCAGGATCCGTAGTTCCGTCATAGAGCTTCATGTTGGGGGTCTGAAATCTTTTTGGGATTTCAGCATCACAAATAGGATAGGCAAACCGAGATATCCTGTGGCTGTCTTGGGATACTTCTGGAATTGGCTGGACCACTCCAGGTACACTGGATATCATGTCCTTTAATTTCTGAAGCTCCCTAGAAAATGCTGATGTCATACCTGCATCCTTCAAAGATCCAACACCATTAGTAGCAAGAGTATTATTATTATTAGATACGTTACCAGTCTGAGGATTCTGGCCATATCCTGAGCTTCTCACAGTTGACACCCTAACCGAAGAGGGTATCTCAGGAGTATGATTCTGAGAATGGCTAGGCACAATATTCCCGCTGTTATCCTCAGTATATACTGCAGAACTGAAGTTCAGAGCTCTGGGTTGCAAGGGAGTGACAGTATCCTCAGCGGGCCTGCTTGAGCTGGATTTCAAGAGTTGTATCTCTCTCATCAACATCTGGTTGGTCTCCTGCTGCTGCCTCATCTATTCCTGTACAGTGCCAAACAAATTCAGAATTTCTTCATTAGAGGCCAAAACAGGACCAGATCCCTGAATATTGCGAGCGGGGATAACATCCCGAGCCACATGAATTTTAGTTCCTTGTGAAGAGGCTTGCATTCTCGGAGGAGGTGGTGGAAGCACCGAACCGATTGTTACAGAGGTGGTAGCAGACATGGTGGAAGAGCTCATGTTTGATCTCGAGGCCATTGAAAATAGTGTAGCAAAAAGTTTTGAAAATAGAAAACCAAGTAATGATTTTGCAAAAGCTTTTAGTAGAAATAGCTCCACTTGCCTCATGGTGGGCGCCAAATTGTTTTGGTCAAAAATTACCGAAGCAATTAAGTGATCATATTAGTTAAGTGAGGTAGTGTGCTAAGGAAGTGTGTTGAAAATATGCTAATTAAGTTGTTTGCAAAAACAGTTTTCAGGATATAGCTCAAGATATTGAGCTGTATCTACGATCAAACAACGAGCGAAAATGTAAAGGGTGACACGGGATGTACGAGGAAAGCCCTTGATCAATCTAGATCGCCAGCACAAAACCTCGGGAGCTGACAATCGCAGCTGCCTTGTTCTTCTTATTGCTTCAAATGTCAGGATACAGTGCAGGATATGATGCGGATCGACTAAGTGTTACAATGTGAATTCGATACAAGTGTTAGTGTATTGTGAGTGTTTGCAGCTAGAGAAAAAGAGTGTACGGAAGATTGTGTGCCCTAATCTGATCCGATCAATCCCTTTTATAGTAAAAGAAACCAACTAACTATCCTATTATTCCGGGATTCAGCGAATATTCCATATGTGAACGTTGTAGTCCATGTCTTCCGGCTTCAACGTCCATAATCTAACTGATTTGCCCGAGTTTTGAGGAGAAGCAGTCCAGTTGAACGTTAGAGACTTGCACCTTTTAATCTGCACGTGGGTTAATTAGTTACTAATAGGATATCGTATCAGGATGTTACCAATATCCTGATCCAGCATCCTGGTCACAATAAAACAAACAAAGGCAGCATATCAGTCGGGATATATGAGCAGAAAATCACCCATAACAATGATGAACAGGTAGATGATGACGGTTGGGGGTATGTGAATCGGGGGAATGTCTACAACGCTAGAGGGTTCGACGACGATGAATTTGGCTATCAAAATGCCAACTTTGTGGGAAATAACAATTACGGGTATGGGAATGTGAGAAACGATGGTTATGGAAACAACTGAAACCCACGAAACAATAATCAAAGGAACCAGAATGATGGGTTCTCCAACAACAATAATAATGTGAACCATAACCGGATTCCTCGTTTTGTGGGAGGAGGTAATTAAGGTGGAAACCAAGGTGGTAATAGAGGAGGTAATAGAAGAGATAACTGAAGACCAAGAGAGCAAGAAGTTGATGGTCTACGTCGTCATCAACAACCTCCAATGGGAGTCAATGACCGTTTTAGGCCGGTGGTCAGCGACAACGACTCACCAATCGTATGCGAAAGAAGAATGTTTGATTGCAAGCCTCATTACATTAATATTCTTCCCCACTTCAACGGGAGGTCTAACGATGAACAATACACTCATTTGGCGGAGTTTTTGGCCATATGTAGCACTATTGGGGGGCATGATTTTGCATTGGAAGAGGTCAAGCTCCAGTTATTTCAGTTTTCGCTAAAAGATAAGGCGAAACAATGGTTCCTTACACTTCCGGCGAATAGTATTCATACATGGGCCGAGATGCAACAAGTTTTCCTTGATGAATATTATTCGATGGCAAAGACCGATGATGCTCGAGATGAAATTAGGTCTTTCCGCCAACTCTCAAGTGAACCATTACATGAAGCATTCACTCGGTACAAGGAATTGATTCGGAAGTGCCCACATCATCAAATAGAAAAGTGGGAGTTGGTTAAGTGTTTTGTGAGAGGGTTGGATGATGATACATGAAACCACCTTGAATCGACAAGCAATGGAACTCTATTGAGCAATCACGAGGATGACGATTGGGAGTTCATAGAAAGAATAGGCAAGAGATCAAAGGTGAAAGAGTCGGCCGACCGAGCCAAAAAGCACCCTACCTCAAGGTCTTGGCCCGATCGTGATGCAAGTTCTAAGGATCGGATTGATACGTTGGAGCGGGAATTGGCCCGCATGAAGAAAAAGGAAGTAGGTGCGGTGCAATACGCCGTATGTGAAGAATGCGGAGACATCGGTCACCGAACCAAGAATTGTCAAGCCACCGTGGATGTGAATCAAGTGTATGGAGACCAGAGGCAATACGATATGAACTCCAACACTTACCACCCCGGATTGAGGAACCATCCTAACTTTAGGTATGGTAACGCCTCCAACCAAATGAACCCAAATTTCCAATCAGGAAATCAAGGTGGGTATTCGCACCAAACTCGCCAAGGAGGTAACCAAGGGGGTTACCAAAGGAACTACAATCAAGGTGGTAATGGGAGTGGCAATTCAAACTCTCAAATGGGTGGTGACGACTCAATAAATTCTAAGTTTGATGCACTCATGAATGCTATGAATGCTATGAATGCCCTCGCCACTTCAAATCAAGAGATCAAATCCGAGATGAAGAAGGAGTTTGAGGTGCGAGACAAGTCGCACAAGGCATTGGAAAAGCAAGTGGGTCAACTTGCGGAAGAAATGGCCCAAATTCGTGGAAGTGGAGGAAGACTTCCAAGCGACACCGCGATGAACCCGAAGCATCAAGGTTCTAGCACAAGCAACGTGAGGAATGCACGTGTTAGCGCGGTAAGTATTCTTTTAAATGTTGAAGTTTGTAGTGTTGAAAGCATTCCACCACCACAATTCGTTAATGATGTAGTGGAAGATATAAGTGATGATCCAGAAAGTGAAAATGAACAAGAAACGATTTCACAAAGTACAATTGAAAATGTAACTAAAAATGCTTTTTGTGAAAATTGTTTAAATCAGCTTAACCCGCTTAATGCATCGAAAAGTGAAGAACGGTGCCCACCAAAGGACGAGGGGTGGGAAAATTTTAAACAAGCTAAAATTAATTTGCCGTTACTTGATGACATTAAAAAGGTTCCGGCTCATGTGGAATGCTTTAAAGATTTGAGCATTGAAAAACGGCACAATAAATTACCCGAGCCGGTTGATTTGGTATCACATGTTAGTGCCGTTTTATCAAGTGAGCTCCCCCAAAAAGCTCAAGATCCGGGAGATCCTCTTATTCCAATTCAAATTGGAACATTTAAAATTGAGAGAGCGCTCCTCGATCTTGGAGCTTGTATGACCAATACGATTTTGGTCCATTGAAAAAGTTTGATACTCCCGTGGTATTGGCCGATCAGACTCCCACGCATCCATGGGGGATGGTGGAGGATGTGATTGTTAAGGTGGATGATTGCTACTACCCAGTTGACTTTTTGGTATTAGTTTATGTTGGGTGTGTTGAGGACACCCAACCGATAGTCATACTGGGTAGACCGTTCCTGGCAACTGCTAATGCCATAATAAATTGTGCAATGGGTACCGTAAGCATGAAGTTTGGGGACCAGGAGTTAAATTTAAATGTTTTTCCAAATTTTACTAACCCACTCGGTGAGGATAGGTGTCCTAAAAAGGACATAAATCCAAACAAAAAGGTATGTGCTATGGTTGGTAGGTTTGGAGAAACAAAGAAGAAGATGGTCAAGAAGAAGAAGGCGAAGAAGTCGCCTCAAGAAAAGAAGAAGGAAGAGGAAGTGAGGAAGTTTGGACCGTTTGGAAACAAATGGTATGAATCACCGATGGGTGATTTCGAGGAGTTCGTGGGCGGCAAGCACGCCATTCGACCACAATAAGGTGATAAGTTAATTGTTGTTGTATACTTTCTTTAGTTCTTTTTAGCTTATTTCCATAGTTTAGTTTTTGTTGTTGTTGTATAATTTTGTTATTTTGTTTTATTTTCTAGTAGTCTAGTTTGTAGTTAAATGAACTTTGTGGGTGTGTTCACTATATAACCCTCACGAGACCTACTCGTCCTCCCAAGCTATTGGGGGGTTTAAAAGGGCTTGTTGCATAAGCTAACTGCAACCGTAATTCCTACAAAAGTGAGTTAGGAGTGTTGTTGTTGTAAATTTTTTTTCCACATAAATCAAGGTAAATTAACGTATGGCTTGGTAATGCTTTCATAAAAAAAGGTAGAACTAAGTAGCTAACAAATTTTAATGGTTGTGAGAAGCATGCTTCTACACAAGGGTTAAGATTTGTAGGTACATTGTGTTCGAGGGACGACCGTTTTTGTGAAGAGAAGAAGAAGACATGAGCATCTAGCGAGAAAAATCATGTGCATGCGTTTCCTTTTTACCTTGATTCTTAGTTAATAATAAGTGGATTGTAATTGTATTTTATTTTCCGGGGTGAAATTTTTGGGAATTAGCCGTGTCACATCCCTTGTGCGTTTTAAAACTCTAGTTCTTACATATTGAGGACAATGTTTACCTCAAGTGTGGGGATGGGGGAGTAGTAAAAGTTTTTTGATTTTGACCCGTTTATTTAAACACTACACATTGAGGACAATGTTTACCTTAAGTGTGGGGATGGGGGAAAATTTCAAAAAAAATTTCAAAAATGTCTTGGTTCAAAAGCGATCTTAAAAGCACAAGTAACTAAGTCAACAAGGATGACACAACCCATTTGGTCTTTTGTCATGGTCAAGTTCAAATTAATAGCATGACCGGTATTTAGCGGGTGGTTATTTGGAAATAATCCGCCTAAGAAACTAGAACATTATGGGTGTCACATACCATTCCCTTTATATGTGTGAGGTTTTAAGCCACTTATACATCATAGAATTACATATTTATGTTTCTTTGTTTGAGTGGACCATTAGTCACGTATTGTAGAACTTGCAACTTTTGATACGTTTGAGACCATAGACCGAATACAAGCACAAGAATGATTAAGGCATTAGGTAAACCTTTTCCTTTTACACCATTTATCTATCCTTACCCAAAAATTTATCCCTTAGTAGCCAACTTTAAGCCTAATCCTTTCGTTTGACAACCCATTTAGCCCATAACCTTAAACCTTTTTCTTTTAAACCCGTGTGATGGAAATTCGGTTGTAGGAGTTAAGTTTGTATAGTTGTGAATTGTTTGTTTGCATATAAAAAAAGAGAGAAAAATAAAAAAATGTTGCGAAAAAGAGTAGAAAATCATCGAGAAAAGAACAAAAATATGTGTTTCTAGTTTGTGGAATAAAAGGCAAAAATTGTTGCCTTCTAGTTTGATGTTGGTAGTTACTCGTGTTTAGAATAATTGTTTTGCAATAAAAATCGAAATTTCATCACCTTAGCCACTTTAAAATATCTTATTTCCTACCCTTAGCCTAGCCCCGTTACAACCCTTACAAAGACCTTATGACTTATGCTTAGTATTCGTGTTCGGTGGTGGAGAATGATTGAGTTGCAAGCCTATGCGGGTACGTGTTCTAATCGGTTTTGAGCGATTACTTTTTGAAAGTGCTAATACATTATGAAAATTAGCCGATTTATAAAACGAGTGGAGAGAACATTGTGAGGGATGTGCATGATTTGTTGGTTTCACGGGCAGGTTACTCTTGGATAACTACTTTTTATATAATTAATCAATTATTGCTAAATATGTTGAAAATTGAAAAAAGTTTGAACTTGGGTATGACAATTGACCTTAACCTTCGTCTCGGGAATGGAGAGTGTATTCTTTGTTTGACCCACGTGAAAGTGAAAGACATATTTGCTTGAGGGCAAGCAAAAGACAAGTGTGGGGATGTGATACGTGGTCGAATAACGGTGCTCATTTGTGTTTAAGTTTGGGTTTTTACTTGACTTTTAATCTCGAATAATCTACTTTTAATTTAATTTTTGTTTTGCAGGTTTGACAAAGTTTAAGGAGCCTTACGGGTCACCGGAGCGAAAAACGGACCACCGGGACGCGTTACGGATCACACGGGAACTCAAGGAGCGAAAAACAGAGAATGGAAGTTGGGGAGGTCATCGGCGACGCCCCTAGGGCCGTCGGTGACGCCCTTTAGAAAAGCCCGTCGGCCAAATATGCGCGTATCCAGGAAAACAAGGCGTCGGAGAAAAACGACATCAGGAGAGGTAGTCGCCGATGGGGACCCCCGAGTCGGCGACGGGGCTTAGTTTTCTAAAACGCGAAAATTGTGGATTTGGTTGTTGGGAACGACTTAAAACACCTTGAGGCCATTCAAGTCGGGGGTTACACTTCTTTTTGAGTTTGAATAGAGTTCTTGGAGCCTAATATCATCACCACTTCATCTCTAATCCATCTATTCCATCCATCATCATCCGAATCATTGGATTCAATCATCCATTTCACCTCTATCACAATTCCACAAACCCTAAATCATCAATCCATCATTCATTACACCATCATCCTTCATCCAAACATCAACCTTCATCATTCATCATCCCACAAGCCTCAAGATGATCCAATTCGAGTTCCAAACAACCAGTGATCGCATTCGTTCCATCATGAGCGGCTAAATTCTTGGAGGTTTCACCCCGGTGTAGACTTTTGTAAGGTTTAGGGTTTATTATTTGTTTGATACTTGGTTTGTGACTAATTGAATTGCATTTGAATCATTAGATAATTGTCATACGTTTGTATTGTATTTGCGAATTGTCGAATGAACGATTAAATTTGACTTTGTGAAATGAATATGCGTATTTATGCCTTGTCTTTTGATAGGATTTACTTGTCCAAAGTAACGAAGTGCATCGTGGTCCGTTGTCTATAACGTCGATAGAGATTGGCACCTAAGCTTTGTGATTGTCAAACCGTTAATGAACTAATTCGATTAAACCAAGTTAAGACGTGTAATTACCCTAGGTCTTGCATTTGTTGAACCGTGTGTGAACCTTGTTTTATCTATCTTGTTTAAACCGTTAATTACATTCTTGCAATTGTTAATCTTTATTAGTTAATCACTCCAATCCCTTTAGTAATTTTATTCAACATCTCTTTACTAAACAAAAACCATAAAAACAACTTAGCAAGCTTCATAAAAGTGACATTTGTTTAAATTCAATCAAGTCCATTCGCAAACCACATACTCTTCGTGGTTCGACCCCTTACTACCACTAGCTATTCGTTAAGGGTAATTAGGGCTCATAAATCTTATCTTTGACCAGAGCGCGACACTCCGATCAGTGACTCACACACCTATCTACACCTAACGAGGTAAAATTTTATAAAATGTTACTAAGTTACAATGGTTTTGTGATGTCAGGGAGCTGAGAGCCATTGGAAGGTTTCTTTCTAAGTACTCCTAAGATGAAGCCAAAGAATATAATAATTTTCAAGGACGGGTAAGTGAATCTTAGTTTAATCAGGTGCTTAATATCTAGCTTGAGTATATCATGGCGGCTTGCAAGTTCTTAGATGAATCATATGAACCCAAGTTTATGGTGATTGTGGCTCTGAAAACACATCACACCAAGTTTTTCCAAACCAACTCTTCCACCAGGTTTAATATTTTTTATTTAAAAAGTTGTGTTTTTGAATAACTAAACAAATAAAAACTAAATTTTGTTCTCTTCCTCCCGTTACAGGAACGATTTTTGACAATTAAGTTTGCCATCCTAAATACAATGGTTTCTACTTATGCGCTCAGAGTGGACCCATTGTGAGTGTTATATATCAAACCACAAATTTTATACTTGCTAAAAATGTATGATGACTGGATAATATGTTGTTTTTTTATTTAGGGAACCACCCGACCCACTCATTACCATGTACTTCTCGATCAGATTGGTTTCTCTGCATATTAGCTACAAGGGCTCATGCATTCGCGATCCTATGTGTAAGTTGTATAATTAGTTAACTAATACAAATGAATTATAAATTCAAGATTAATGCTAAAACTGTTTGCATAACTTTGTATAATGCAGGTATCAAAGAAGCACAAGTGCCATTGAGAAAGCGAAAAGCGTTTCAATAGCAAGTAGGGTAAGGGTTGAAAATAAAATTTTAAGGCTAAAGTGTCGAAATTGAACGGGCTTTCTTATGCCCTTTCTGCAGTGGATATGGGGTCAGGGCAAGACAGGTGGAGGTGGTCGTTAGAAGGCTCGGGCGAGTTTATTGTTTGCAATCTCCATTACAAGCTACAGAGGGCTGGTACATTCGGTAGTGGGTTGGGTTTCTGCTGGAACAATTGGTCTCTTTTGAAAGTGATTTTTTTAGCGTGGAGGGTTGCTGTAAATGGGTTACCCACGTTGACAGGCTTGCAGTAGAGAGGAATTGGTTTGTGCTCGGTTCGATAGCCTGATATATTAATTTCTGTGGTCTCAAAATATATGTAACAATTTCTTTATGGGGTTGCCCCAAAATAAATGCATTGTTTGGTTTTTCCCGTAAACTATTTTTTTCTATGATCGAGGAATGTATGTTGTTGGTATAAAGTTAGCCTTGGTTCAAAAGGTGAGTAAGTATTTCCCATTATATTATTTTATTTGATATCCTGAAGCGAATTACCATCAAGCTGAGTCTAGGAATTTTTCCCATCTTGAGTAGAGTATACTCTGGACTAAAGTAGAGTAACGTGTGGCATATTTTATGCCAGAACTGGCATATTTTATTTTCGTGATAATTACAAGCATTCTTATGCATTTTCATGTTGAAATCATATTGACAGGGACTTGGGGCATTAACCTATGCCAGAACTGGTATAGTGAAACGAAGTTGTATTCTTAGATGTACATGTGTGAGGGTTCAAAGCACTTTTACTTCCTAAATACAGTCGTTTGTTAACTTATTATTCAATTGTTTTTAAATAAAATTTATTTTTAATGAAAAGTAATTTAAAAACACGAATCATAAGCAATTAATAAGTGATTTAGTTTATGAAAAGTTTATAATTCTTCGGTAGCCAAAGACATTTAATATGTCATACTTCTTTTTGTATGATCTAATTTATGTATTAATCAGAATAGTTTTTAATATAAAAATTTTCTCAAGCCTGGGAAACAATCCCGGGTGATAACCTAGTTAATAAGATAAAAGGATATGACATACTTTATTTTATTTAAAATGTAGAGTTTTATGTTTATAAATTAGATATTTTATAGTAAAGATAAGTTCATAATTTTAATTAAGGAAAATCACTTTAAAAACGTAACCAAGTTCGAACGATTAATACACACTGCAAGAAACTAGTACCTTTAGCGGCGACAGCTGTCGCCGCTATTGCCCAGTTTTGTCGCCGGTATTACCTTTAACCGGCGATATGTCGCCGCTAAAGGGTCGTCGGTATTGATGGGTCGCTATTGCCCTGGTTGTCGCCGTTAAAGGTCTATGTCGTCGCTATTGCCTATGTCGGAGACTTTGCCGGAAACTTTGCCAGAGATGGATTTCCATATTTCTTACCAACAAAACACGATTAACTCGCATGAGATTTTGTTATTAACCAAATTGAACTCAATAATCCAAGAAAGCACGAATAATTTTCATTAAAATATGTTTACATGATTTCTACAAATTCAAGTCTAGATTACATAATGCCTACATTACATCACGTATCGTGTGACGGTGGAGATGGTGATTGACGCCGGAGATGCTGGTCATATGCCAGTGGAGCTTGACAGTGGTGGTGGTGGTCCGGTGGAGCTTGACATTGGTGGTGGTCCGGTGGAGCTTGAAGGTGGTGGTGGTGGTACGTTGCAGCTTGACGGTGGTTGTGGTCCGGTGCTACTTGACGGTGACGAAGATGCTCGCTGATGACGATGACGAAGATGCTCGCTGATACGGCGGCGGTTGATGGTGGCGGATGACGGCAACTTTGTTGGGTGGTTAACGGTGGAGTGCTGGAGGTCGATAGTGGCGGTTGGCGGCTGAAGGTGGTGATTATTGCTTGGTGGTGAATGGTGGAGTTTGATGAACGGACATGAAGGTTGAAAGGGGTGTTGAGATGGGTTTGTGTTTTAGGAGGATAAGGTATAAGGGGTGTGTGTTTGTTTGAGCAGGAGGTTGATGGTGGCCATTGGATCAATTTTTAATCAATGATCAACAACAAATCTGGAAGAAGCACACGGATTGAGCCCTTTAGCGGCGACAGTAATAGGGGCGACAATAGTCAATAGCTGCGACCCGCGTCTATGTCGTCCCTATTGTTGTCGTCGCTAATCGTGTTGATTTCTTATAGTGACATATGAAGTTTTACAATCTTAGAGTAATCATAATAAATAAATAGATAATCTACTATTAATATATTTAGTTTATTATAACAAAAATATTAAAAATTTCTATCAGATGATAGATGATATATGAATAATAGTAATCTTTTTATTTTCATTACTAAAAAAATATTATATCAATTTTATTACATAATTTATAAATCAAATTGTATTTATCTTTCAATATTATTTGATGTATAAAATTAGATTCATTCAACCCATATAATACATGAGTTTTTTTAAAGATATAACTTAATTTTTATCACTCAAATTGCTGCTGATTTGTTTCTTGAATAACGTGTTTGATCATTGTATCTTCTTTGAAGAACCATCTTCGTAATCACCCGATCTATCGTGTATCAAGTATATCCGTTAGTTTTTTTAAATATATTTTTTTATTATTTGCTATATAAAATTAAATATATTTAACCCATGTAATACACGGAGTTTTTTTAAACATATAACTTTTTTTATTATATAATATATAAAATTACATTTATTCAACCCATGTAATAATATTGTTTTATTATTTAGTATTTAGAATTACATTTATTTAACCTGTGTAATACACGAGGTTCTAACCTAGGGGTTAGGATATGATAGGAAGTTTTTTTGGCTAGAAAGGCTATAAAGTAATCTTAACCATCAATTGATTTAATCAATGGCTAACATTAAATGAGTGAAATTGAATATCAAAAAAGAGGCGCGTGAGTTTGTGTAAGGGCATTGTAGTCAATCCAGGACAATTGTTTCTCTTTCCTCCAATTTCCCCCCATTTTTTAAACGTTAATAACTTTTTCATACGACATTATTTTTTTTATAAAAATTGCACAAAAATAACGAGCGTTTTTTTTATCTTTAAAACGAGTATAATATTGCTATATTTTCGAAAAAAAATTTGAAAACCCAGTTTCGTAAAACGCAATGGAAAAAAAAAACGTAAAAAATTACTTTTTTCTAAAACGCAATGCACCAAAAACACAAAGAAATGTCTTATTTCTAAAATGCAATAGCCAGAAAACACAAAGAAATGTCTTATTTCTAAAACGCAATAGCCTAAAAACACAAAAGAAAGTATACTTTCTAAAACGCAATGGACTGAAAACACATAAAAATGAGTTTTACCTAAAACGCAATGTACAAAAAACACAAAGAAATGTCTTACTTCTAAAACGCAATGGCCAGAAAACACTTAAAAATGTCTTATTTCTAAAACGCAATGGCCTAAAAACACAAAAGAAAGTGTTCTTTCTAAAACGCAATGGCCAGAAAACACATAAAAATGTCTTATTTCTAAAACGCAATGGCCTAAAAACACAAAAGAAAGTGTTATTTCTAAAACGCAATGGATTGAAAACACATAAAAATGCGTTTTACCTAAAACGCAATGCACCAAAAACATAAAGAAATGTCTTATTTCTAAAACGCAATGGCCAGAAAACACTTAAAAATGTCTTATTTCTAAAGCACAATGGCTTAAAAACACAAAAGAAAGTGTTTTTTCTAAAACGCAATGGACTGAAAACACATAAAAATGTGTTTTACGTAAAACGCAATGGACTAAAAACACTTTAAAATGTGTTTTTCTAAAACGCAATGGACCAAAAAACACATAAAAATATCTTTTTTTCTAAAACGCAATAGCCTAAAAACACAAAAGAAAGTTTTCTTTCTAAAACGCAATGGACTGAAAACACATAAAAATGTGTTTTTACCTAAAATGCAATGGACTAAAAACATAAAGAAATATGTTTTACTAAAACGCAATGCCCTAAAAGCAAAAAAAAAAAAATGTTTTTCTTTCTAGAACACAATGAATAGTGGCCTTTATTCGACATTTTATAACATAATAAATTTGGGTGTATTATAAAACATAACTAAAAACGTAATGATCCGAGTGTTTTTTATAACCCAATGATCCGGGATATAAAAAGCAATGCTTTATCAACTTAGGTGGTGTTTGTTATTTAGCCAGAAGCACTTCTGGCCATTTATGTCTGCGTCGCGCAGATGCGCGCAGACGTTTGAGGTCTGCAGCTCGTTTGTTTTCCGGAAGGGCTTCTCACATTTTACCTCTTCCCCACCTCTTCCCCAAGCAGACATGTCCCCAAGTCTGCAAACCTCTTCTCCTCTTCTCCCTCTAGCCGACACCACCTCCTCTGCCACCACCTCCACCTCCGACACCACCTCCTCTGCCACCACCTCCACCACCTCCACATCCGACACCACCTCCTATGCCACCACCACCACCTCCTCTGCCACCACCTCCACCTCCGACACCACCTCTTCTCCCTCCTCAGCCGTCATCTCCACCATCGCCACCAGTAACTTCCATCTCGAACTTACCAGAACCTTCTGAGAAACCAGAGGTTGCGTCAGCACGGTTCAGCTCCGGTGCCGGTTGATTGTGAAGCATCTCCGGTGACAACCACCACCATTCTCTCCTCCCTCGATCTCCCTCTCTCTCTTCAGAAACCCCCAAATCGAAACCCTTGAAGATGGTGAAATTAGGGTTTCGGTGGAGGTGGATGACGGCGGCTGAAGTGGTGGTGCTTGGCTTCGTGGTGGCGGTGGTGCTTTGTAGTTGCGACGGGGTTGGTGGGGGAGGAAGGAGGAGATGGTGGTGGTGAGCGTTAGGTGGTGGTGGTGGTTGCGATGGGGTGGTGGTGGCTGCGACGGGGTGGGTGGTGGCTGAAGTGGTGGTGGAGGTGGACGGTGCTTGTGGTGGTAGAGGGAGGCAGAGAGAGAGAGAGAGATCAGAGAGATGTGTGTTGTGTGTGTTGTGTGTGTTGAGTGTGAGAAGAGGTTATATATATAAAAAAAACAAACCCTCTTATCCTTGCAGACTGCAGACATTTCGTCCACCTCTTCTCCTGTAGATGTGATCCGCAGACTGCAGACTTTTTCCCGCAGAAAAAACAAACAACACCTTAGAAAACAAAACGATCTAAATAAAAAATATTCAATATGCAATCAAAATAATTACAACGTCATTTACTTTAGACAAATCATCCACTATAGGCAAATTTAAGAGTTAAATGTCATTTTAGTCCCTGTGGTTTGGGCCATTTTGACAGTTTAGTCCAAAGGTTTCATTTTTAACCTGTGGGTCTAAAAAGGTTTCACAGTTGCCATTTTAGTCCACTTTGATAACTTCATCCATTTTTTCTGTTAACGAGAAGGCCAATTCGGTCATTTTGTATGTAATTATGTTAACTAAAAGGGCAATTCGGCCATATAAAATGACCGAATTGGCCTTCTCGTTAACAGAAAAAATGAATGAACTTAACCCAGTGGACTAAAATGGCAACTGTGTAACCTTTTTGGACCACAGGTTAAAAATGAAACCTTTGGACTAAACTGGCAAAATGGCTCAAACCAAAGGGACTAAAATGGCATTTAACTCCAAATTTAAAATACAAAAAGGAATAAAATGTCAAATGTTACCAGAAGTTGTTGCTGGAAATCATTGAAATGCTACATTGAAAATACTTCTCACCATCTCCCAGCAACAAAACTTCATCATGTGAATCAATGGATCATACAAATTCCATAACATCTCGCATCTTCTAGGGTTTATTTCACACTTTATTTGTTTAGATTCAACCGCATGTACTTGTACCTCGGTCACCGGAGCTACTGGATCTAATTAGGTTGGTTTTTAGGGATAACTACGTTGTCGCAACGGTGCAGATTGAAAGACAAGTTGAAGCAGTTGGACAGAAAATGAAGGTCGGATTGTGAGAGGAGGCGGAGATCTACGGTGAGGATGGAGTTTAGGCGGAGAACAGTCGGGATCGGTGGTGGTGCTACCAAGAGCGACGGTGAAGAGGGATTTGGAGAAGGAGGACTGGTGTGATGAATATTGTATTGGGGGAACTGATGTGTGTTTGATGATAATGTTGTTGGGTGGACCGAAATACCCTTCTTATTTTTTGTATATTGTCACGTGTCCTTCTATTATTGCTTTCTACACTACCTACCCAAACAAAACTTCCTATTTGATCCTCTCCCTCTAACCTAGTTAGTTTACATAAAGGAAATGCCATCTACAAATCATCATATGTTAACAATTTTATTTAAGCATAAAGCATTACTTAAAAAACAAAGTTAAGAAGGATCGATCTCACACACTGATTGTGAAATTTCGGTCAATGCTTAGAAGATATGGCAACAAGTTCTATGGTCTATAATACGATAGTACCAATAGGCACTTTTCTCTACAACGATCGACCTTAATATGAGAGGTCAAGATCAACAAGTAAAATAACAATCATGTACATACAATAGTAAGACTTACGATTATTGCTAATATATATACAGAGGCCGCTTACATACAATATTCTCTTAACGTACGAGCGTATGCTGTGAAATTACGCACGTTGTAAAACTCAAAACCCTAATAACGCATGTTGAAAAACCATAATCATACATGTTGTAAAGACAAAATCACGCATGTTGAAAACCATAGCATGTTTTATTACATAATTATAACATGCTTCATTAAATAAGTATAACATGCGTGATTATGTTTTTCAACATGCGTGATTAGGGTTTTTAATTTTACATACAATATTCCTTAACGTACGAACGTATGCTGTGAAATTACGCACGTTGTAAAACTCAAAACCCTAATAACGCATGTTGAAAAACTATAATCACACATGTTGTAAAGACAAAATCACGCATGTTGAAAACCATAACATGTTTCATTACATAATTATAACATGCTTCATTATATAAGTATAACATGCGTGATTAGAGTTTTGAGTTTTACAACGTCATAATTTTATAGCGTACGCTCGTACGTTAAGCAATATTGTATTTTACACTTTCACTATATATATATATATAGGGGAAAGATGTATAGAAAACCCACTTTAATTTAGAAAACCCGGGAAACTCAAAGCTCCCGATGTTTTTTTTTGAAAAAATTTATACATGTTATATACATGTTTTTAAGGGTTTTGGGCAAAAAAAAATCAAAAAAAGCGCCTAGTAGATATTTAAAAAAAAAATAAACAAGTTTTGGTGTAACACGTGTTACATTCATCTGACATATTTGTAACACGTATTACACCAAAACTTGTTTATTTTTTTTTTAAATATCTACTCGGCGCTTTTTTGATTTTTTTTGGCCCAAAACCCTTAAAAACATGTATATAACATGTGTAATTTTTTTTTTTAAAAGTTCGGGAGGTTAGAGTTTCCCAAGTTTTCTAAATTATAAGGGTTTTCTATAGATACTTACATTATATATATATATATAGGGAGCCGCTAAAATAGGAACCACATCCAGTTGTAAGAACCGCGAGAACCACTCTCAACCAATCAGAATATGACAACCCAAAGGGTATTATGGTCATTTATCCCAAATGTCCAATCTCTATCTCTCTCTTCATTTAATACATCTTGTCTTTAATACATCATCTCTCTCCTATTTCTCTCTTTAATTTAAATCAGATTAATCCACCATTATCTCTCCTCTCTCTCTTCTTCAAAAACTAGAGAAACCTTATCACCTTCTTCAAAAACCTGCAACCTTATCACCCTTCCCAAATTTTTCAAAACCCTATCACCCTTGAAACATCCCAGCCGCACCCCCTTTCCCTCTCCCTCCCGTTTTCGAACTGGCGACCCACAGGGAGGAGCCAGAGACGACTGTGGTAGCCAGCCACCGTGAGTGGTGGTCCGGCGAAGGTACGACGCTGGCGGCATAGACCCGACGGGTCAGAATTTCAAAGGAATCCACCACCACAGTGGTGAAGCTGGCACCGCTGCTCACGCCTTGAACTGTCGGCGAAGGTACGATGGAGACGACTGTGGTAGCCGGCACCGCTGCTCACGGCGGCAGCTTGACGACGATGGCGGTGGAGCTGTTTCCCTTCGACGTTTTTCCGACAAACACCGGTAAGCACCCATCTTTCTTCCCCATTTTCTTTTATTTTTCTGAAGAATTAATGATGATGATTTGCTATTGTCGATGGTGCTGATGATTTGTTGTTCAAGATGATGATGATGATGTCAGTGGGTTTAGAAAGATAAAGTGTAGGTAACGGATGTAGCAACGGAGGTGCATCACCGGCAGTTCAAGGCGGCGCCGCCGCTCACGGCGGCGTCAGTGGAAGAGATGGCGGTGGTGCTCGTTTCGAGTTCTAGTTCAGGTAATGGTCAACTCAATCTCAGTTTTGGTGCTCAGTTTGGAGTTTGGTTCGGGTTTCAGCTATATTGGTTTGAGTTGTTTTAAGCGGGAGTCTCGGTCAGATTTCAGGTAGCGGGTCATCAGGTTTCGGGCCAGACTCAAGTATGGTTCGAGTTTTTGTTCGGGTCAACCGGGGGTCGAGTTTCCAGTCAGTGGGTGCGGGTTTGGTTCAACCCGGTTCGGAAGCTTCAGGTCGGCGGCTTAGTCAAACCGGGTCAGATTCAGAGTTGTTCGGGTCAAGCTTCGGCTCGGTCTCGGTTCGGGTCTTGCGGTTCGGTAGCGAGTTATTATTACGTTAGTTTAGATTTTATTTACTTAACGCGCACCGAGCTCGAACCGATACTTTAGTGACTTGTTACGTTTGGCATTTTGATAGAAATTTTATATATTGTGTTTATATTGTTGAGTTTTGAAAGGCTAACGACAACTTGAGTAGTCGGCTTATTCCAAAAAAAGAGGAAACTCTGTCCGTTTTCCGTAAAAACGTAAAACATAAATAGTTTAACATGAAACGTAAAACGTAAAAAGTTTAACGTAAAAAGTTTAACCTAAAACGTAATTTTTTTTACGTAAAACGTAAAAAATTTAAAAAATTTAATGTAAAACGTAAAACGTAAAACGTAAACTTTTATGTAAAAACTATATAACGTAAAAATGTAAAACTTTTTCTACGTAAATTGTAAAACGTAAAAAACCGTGTAATAAAACGGCGCCTAAACAAGGGGCGTGAATATGGGGCATAAAAACACCGCGAAAAAAACGGGACGTAAAAAACGTCGCGTTAAAAAACGACGCTTGAAAAAGCGGAGCGTAAAAAACGGCGTGCAAAAACTACGCGTTAAAAAACGATTCGTGAAACGTAAAAAGTTTAACGTGAAAAACCGTGTGATAAAACGTCGCCTAAACAAAGGGCGTGAATACGGGGCATAAAAGCGCCGCGAAAAAAACGGGTCGTAAAAAACGCCGCGTTAAAACGGGACGTAAGAAACGGCGCTTTTAAAAAACGCCGCTTGAAAAAGCCGAGCGTAAAAAACGGCGTGCAAAAACGACGAGTAAAAAATTCGGGCGTAAAACCGGCGCGCAAAATAAGTTGTTTTTGTTAAAAAATCTGAATTTAAAAATGGTTTTTAATAAAAAAATTATGTTTATAAAATAAAAAGTAATATAATAAAACAAAAAAAGTAATAAAAAAATAATAAAAACTAAAAGACAATTTTTTTTTTACTAAACTACTCTTTTGGATTAAAATATTAAAGATATAATAAGACAAAAAATATTTAATATTAATATTAACTACTTTTAATCTCATCCATCCATCTTGTTGATCTAGTGGTTAGAAAGTGGTTCTCTCGGTTCTTATAACTGGAGGTGGTTTTCATTTTAGCGGTTCACTATATATATATATATATATATGGTGAGGTTCTAGAGTGAACACTAGTGTATTTGCGAACTGAGGGGTTGGGCTTCTATAGGAAACTCTATCTTTTTTAGAAAACTATGCAAACCCATTGTCATCCATTGATTAACAACCATCCAACTTGATCAATGGCTCTCATCATTTTGGAAAGAATTATAATTAAAAGAAATAGTATAATACACATGACAACATCTGGAAGGGTATTTTCAGTAGTTCAATAGAACATTGGAAAACCAAATCCCTGCCATGCAGTAGCCGTCTAATCAAACTGCAAAGCATTTTTCAAAAATATTTTCATCTTTATCTTTCCCACTAGATATTGAGACTGTTCATATTTCCCCATCGCCAAGACAACATCGATCGGTGCCTTCTAACCCTAAGACAGAAGCCGATAGTGTGGATCCGGGAGAATGAGGAAATCGTTCGTAATTTTGTCGTCCTCGCTCAAGTTGAAACGATTACGGAAGATCAAGAGTTCAAGCAAAAGGTTAGTTATTGTAATCGTAATCGGTCCTGTAAAAGGGGGTTTTGTTCAATCGATTTCCCCTTCAAAAATGGCAACTGATTTTGTTTTGATTTCTATCTATTGCACTAGGAGACCCATGTGAGGGCGGGAAAGGTCTGCCAGCCGTAGTGTTGTTATTACATCCGATGATTCCAAGCAAGGTCCTCCCAAGCAACAATCTCGCTTCGGTCCGACCCAGAGGGCTTTAGGTTAGTATTGATGTGCGTATAAACCGTGAACATAGTTTTAGGTGATGTATAGTGTGTTGTGTGTTGAATTAGGCTCTGTTCATAACATACTTTTGTTTGGCTGCATTTGCAGTGTATGAAGATACTGACACTGGGTCAACAGGCACTGGGAAACGACGGTTAAATGGTAAGTGCCTTTGGTTACAATAGTTGGTAATTGCGTATCAATGTGAACTTGTATAACATGTGTTCAATGGTTATGAAAAAAAACGTTCCCTTGTATAGTTCTGGCTGTGGAAATACATTAATTCTTGGGTAGTTAATTTAAGAAGTTTGCATAACATGTGTTAAATAATTAATGGACGGACCAAAGATCATTGGCTTTGATTTGTTTGTCTGCCAAATAATTAATGGTCGGAGTTTGAAGTTGGCCTAACATTTAACTGTGTTAAAGGATGACACAAAGTTTGAAAATTATGTTAAGGTTATTGGATTAATGGTACAATCAGTTAAGATTATTAGATTAGGTGTTTGAAAACGTTAAACATTTTGAAAGTGTATCAATGTGAACTTGTATAACATGTGTTAAAATGCTAGGGAAAAAAATGTTATAATAGTATCAATGGTAAGTGCCTTTTGGTTACAATAGTTGGTAATTGCGTATCAATGTGAACTTGTATAACATGTGTTAAATGGTTATGAAAAAAAACGCTGCCTTGTATAGTTCTGGCTGTGGAAGTACATTAATTTTTGGGTAGTTAATTTTAGAAGTTTGCATAACATGTGTTAAATAATTAATGGACGGACCAAAGATCATTGGCTTTGATTTGAAGTTTGCCTTAAAAGTTTGAAAATTATGTTAAGGTTATTGGATTAATGGTACAATCAGTTAAGATTATTAGATTAGGTGTTTGAAAAATGTTAAACATTTTATTAGTGTATGAATGTGAACTTGTATAACATGTGTTAAATGGTTGGGAAAAAAAATGTTACCTAGTTTAGTTCTGTCTGTGGAAGTAAAAGAAAACGTGGTTAGTTAATTTTCGAAGTTTGCCTAACATGTGTTAAATAATTAATGAACAGACCAAAGATCATTGGCTTTGATTTGTTTGTCTGCCAAATAATTAATGGTCTGGGTTTGAAGGTTGCCTAACATGTGTTAATTGGCAGAGAAAAAAAACATCGCGGAGAATAATTCTGGCAAAGGAAGGCAAAGAAACCGTGGTTAGTTATTTTTTATTGACTTTCATTTGTTTGATGTTCAAATGATTAATTGTTGGATGTTTGATCTTATAACTGTAATGTTACCATTTGTCTTAGAAAGATTTAACATAAAGGGTTATAAGGTAGACTAATTATTTTATGGTTGTTTTGTTTGCGTATAAAACGTTATACCAGTACGTAGGGCAGATGTAACAGCTACATCAAGTGGGAGAACCTTACGGTCAGGGACGAAGAAAGTTTCAGAGGAGAGTGTGAAAGTTCAAAAACGGAAGCAAAAAGAAGTTGTTAACGAACAAGCAAAAGTTCCCAAAGCCCGTAAGCGAGCGAAGAAGGATGAATTTCCGGGAATAAGTACGCGATCCGCACCACTACAATTTTATAAGTGTGTACAAGCATTGACGGACCAACAACGTGAGGTAGTCAGGGGAATGGGCTTTGGTCGTTTACTTACTTTCAGCGTTGATGGTTTACCAGCTAGGTTAGGTTATTTTGTTGTCGACAATTTTAATCCCGATAAGATGGTGATATGTACACCTGCTGGTAATATCAAGGTAAACAGGAAAGTGATACATCAGTTACTAGGGATCCCGACCGGTGGGAAAAAGTTTAGTTCGATTGATAAGCTGCCCATCTTGGTTGATGCCATTGCGGATTGGAGGGCGAGATACCCCAGGGTACATGTACCTCCAACAAAGATGGTGAAAATGATAGATGAGTCCGACGGCGAAGACAGTTTTGATTTCCGCATGGATTTTGTAATGTGTTTTGTGGCAGTGCTCGTTGACTGTCATAAACAAAGTTGTTTACAGGAAGAAATCTTAGAGTATCTAGATGACGAAATGGATTTTGCAAAGTTAGACTGGTGTGACCTGGTGGTAGAGAAGTTGAAAACTTGCAAAGATACTTGGGATCGGCTTGACCCACAAAGCATCTTTGTTGGGCCTCTTTCGATTCTGATAGTAAGTGAAATTTATTTATCTGGGAGAATTAACATGTGTTAAATATACTTGCTTGTTTTTCGGACTGAACTGATCGCTGTTACTTGTAGCTGTTGTACGTTGATAGCATTGAGTGCACAGGGATGAAGGTTGACAAGGCGGTGTGTCCTTTGGCTTTCTGGAACTTGAAGAGATTGCGAGAGGGAGAAAGGCTGGAAATACTTGCTGGTGGGTTTGGTCTGGGAGGGTTTAAGGGGTTAACACTTCCAAGTAACTATAACGTGGAACACTGGGCAAGTAAGGAGGTATAGTTATATGCAATAACATGTGTTTTTTTACAATTAGTATATAATTTTTGTATGAAACTGTTGCTTTAAACTTTTGAAACACGAGAGGCTGTTGATGGTACGACAGCTAATTAATGTGACAAACAAGAACAAAATCAAAATAGAGGGTATGTTGGAATCTATGTGTGTGGAGAGCCCTGATGACGAGGAAGTACAAATGTTGAAGGCAATGTATGAAAGTTTGTTTGAACAGAGAGCGTATGCAAGTACAGATCACAATAAAGCGGTAGATTTATCGTCGCACCGTATCAATGAGGTGTTGGAAGATTTGAAAAATGATGAAAGTATTCACGTTGACGAGGGACAGAACGCTGGTTAGTCACTGTTATTCTTTGTAAATATTGACTTGATTAATGTGGCACGCATTTACTGATGTGCAACGTTTTCGTAGGGGATGGCGTGGTTGACGAATTCTCGGATGGTTCGCCAATAGCTAGTTTGTACAGGAAGTCACTTAATCGGCTTAACAAAAGGATCAGTAAAAGGAGATTGAAAGAAGTAGGATCTTCAGCCATAGACTTTGATGGCGTAGAAGGTGTGATTATTATCTTTCTGACATGTACACTGTAACACATGTTAATGTGTTACCGATCTTATTGATTAACATTTGTTGTGGTTGAAGCTGATGTTGCGGGGCAATCAAGCGTAGCTGTTGATGGAAAAGAGTATGCTGAAACGATGGAAGATGGTGGGAAGTCGTTACAGGTGAGGCGATCTGCTCGACTGGAGATGTTAAAGGATGTTCCTGAGAAAGAAGAAAGCTGTGTGACCCCAAAAAGGCGTAAGCCAAATATAAAGTTTGATGGGCCAAACACGGATGGTGGTAACGAAACAGGTAAAGTGTTACATGTGTTACCATTTTTAGTGTACGTTTATAGTTAAGTGTATAGATGGCAGCCTAGGAAGAAAACATAAGTACACATTGATGGTGACGCGTTGATTAGTGCACGAGAAAGTTTATGTCCTTGTAATGTGTATACGGGACTGAAATGTATGGTGTAACACATGTTAATGTATTGTTTAACATCTGTTGTGGTTGAAATGTATTGTCTAACAAATGTTATGTCCCTGTAATATGCGTAGGGGACTGAAATGTATTGTTTAACATCTGTTGTCGTTGCAGCTGATGTTGCGGGCCAAGCAAGCATACTACATGATGGCAAAGAGTGTGCTGAGACGCTACAAGATGTTGGGAAGTCGTTGCGGGTGAGGAGATCTCCTCGACTGAAAAAGTTAAAGGATGCTCCTGAAAAAGAAGTAGGCTGTGTGACACCAAGAAGGCGTAAGACAAATAGGATGTTTGATGGGCCAAGCACGGATGGGGGTAAAGAAACAGGTAAAGTGTTACATGTGTTACCAGTTACATTGTACGTTTATCGCTTAGTGTATAGATGGCAACCTAGGAAGAAAACATAAGTACACATTGATGGTGACGCGTTGTTTGTACAGGGACAAAGTTTATGTCCCTGTAATATGCGTACGTGTCTGAACCCATTTAATATTAATGTGATGTTATAGGGTGCAACGAGACTGAGAAGCAACATGGTGATAAGAGTGTTCATGAGGCTGGTATTTCAACTGGAGGTGACTGTAGTATGGGTGGGGCGGAACATATTAAAGGACAATGGAGCCGGGATAAAAGTGATGTTGAACAAGTCCATAAGCCGTTGGGTTTAATGCGTGCGATACTGCGTTTTAAAGCAGCAGTGGCCCAGGGTGTACCTGGTAGTGCTTCGTACAATTTCAGATTGTTAGTTTTTTATAGTGTGCTTTATTGGTTAATTATGTTTTAACATGTGTGATCTTGCTTTGACAGTTGAAGGTGGCTCTGGCATGCGGTTGGTTGGTCAAGATGCATATAGTGTGGAGGCAGCAGGACATGAACCTCCACCTGAAAAAAATGTGGATGAGAAGGACGATGATCAGCAGATCCCCGATTTAGAAGCGACTGCTGACAAACAGGATAAGATTCCTGATCAGGTAGCCAAAAGTGATGAGATGGGTGTTAAGCTTACTGATCAGGTTGAAGGGAATGACAATGAAGGTAATCTTCCGAAAGCATCTTATTTGTAGGGTCGACAAAACTCTAGACGCACCATGTTTAGCCATTTCTAATTTATTCGAGAATGTTTATGCAGCATCAAATAGTAAGACTGAGCATGAATTTGTGGATGCAACTGATGCAAGTAAGGAAGAATGTGGTGGAGTCGTATTTGGACCCTTGGAAGGTGATGTTAGTGACAAGGATGAACAGGTGGTTTCGGATGGCAAAGGCAGTGCGGCTGTAGAGAAGAGTCACCGTGATTGTAAGGGTTAAATTTTTATGCAGGTTCAAAATAGTAACCTATGCATGAGATGTGATAAGAATGTTTTATGCAGGTTCATATAGTAAGACTGAGCATGACGTAGTAGATTCAACTGTCGTACCTAATGAAGAGTGTGTTGGCGTGGTGGTTGGCTCTGTGACAAGAGATATTTTCGATAAAGCTGAGGAGGTGGTTATGGATGGTAAAGGCAAAGCGGCGGTAGAGGAGGGGCATCCGGATTTTAACGGTAAAGCTTTTTTATTCTATAACATGTGTTAGCTATTAGGTACATTTAGTGGGGTTAACATGTGTTAATCGTAAGAACAGTGGACGGGGGCGATACGTCGATTGATGAAGGTGGTTTCGATGGGCCTAATTGGAGTCTTGGAATGACACAAATTGGTGGTGAATTTGACGAGTCACAGAAAACCGGTACGTAAGAGCATTAAAATGATTAGGATTGCTGGTTTAGTGGAGTCATTTCAATATACTTATTTGCATCGAACATGCAGGTTGCAAAAGTTCAAAGGTGGATGACATGGCTGGGACAGAAACAGCGCCCGAACATTCCGGTAAGCTTGACTATTTTTGTTTACTGTGAAAGTATAAAATTGGTTACAGAGTAACCTGAATTGTTTTTTTTATACGTGTTTAGGCGATGTGGAGACCACCCCAAACTTGAGTATGGTTATAATGGTAGAACCGGTGAGCTCATATGACCCCGCAATTGCTATCCACAAGGAGCAAGCTGGGGTGGAATTATTGGGTGGTGATGCGAATGAGGTGGAAGACAATTTGCCGCTAGCAAACCGTGTACGTATGTTGGCTGAATTGGGGGCCAAAAAAAGGAAGCTCCCTTTTAGAGAGAAAGTGGTTGCGAAACCAAATAGATCACCTTACTATATAAGGTCTGTTGACATGGGACAACCAATCACTAAGAAGGAGGCGAATCTATGGGATTACATATACGCTAATGAATCCCGACGCACTTTCTAAATGGGCATTCTCGTAGGAAGCTGGCAATGGAGGCAAACAAGTAAGTAGAACTACTACGGGGTTTTTAGTTGTATAATAGCGTGTAAACAATGAACCCAATGGATATAGTTAATTGGTTTTTTTTATGATTTTTGCCGCAGGAATGAACAGGGTACGTCGTCAGTTGATGATGTAGATAGCCCGATACACATGGCTGTGTAAGTAGTGGGGATATTGTTAAAAAATAGTTAAATTACAGTAACGTGTGTTAAGTTATGGAAGTTAATTTTTTATCTGTCCATATGAAACCAAGGAGTTGCTGTTTCGAAGCCCCGCTCATGTAGAAGCGTCTCGGGCTATGTTCAAGAGTTTAAACGTTGGCAAGGAGGTGTCAGATGGTATTATCGACTGTTGGGTGGAGGTGCTAAACTTCCAAGAGAAACGCAAATCACGGGAGGCTTACAGTAGGCTATTCTTTGGTACTAAAGTTGTGGTGAGTGTTTTGTATATAGACATGATTCGGGTGGATTGATTTTTTTTATGGAAAAGTAGTTAGGGTGTGGCGAGTGGTTATACTTATAAATTTCTCTTTTTTGAAAGTTTCCGTGGATGTTAACAACTGAGGAAGGGGGAGTCGAGGCGCGAATGCACAAGTTTCGGGCTGGTATAAAAGGTGCGGTTAACAACACTGAAAAGGTTCCTGATTTTAAAAAGCACGACATTGTTTTGTTCCCGATCTTGGAGCAAAAACAATTTTACTTGCTAGTGTTTGAGTTACGGGACCCCGGCATTTATGTTGTTGATAATGACAAAGCCAGACAAGCTCGGCCGATAGAAGATAGTGTATATTACCTCCACAAGGACACACCGTATAAGTTTGTAAGTTATCAAAACCACCATGTTGTACCAAAAGTGTGATTGTATTGAAGATGTGTTTTTTAATTGAGCATGGCTTGTATCTGTATATGCAGAAAGATATGTTTGTGCAATACCTTCGGGAGGTTGGGAATCCGCGAGCCGATGACATTGACGACTGCAACATCCAGCGTATACGGGTTAGTTGGGCGACGACAACAAACACAACTGATTGTGGGGTCTTCTTAATGCGGCACATGGAGTGCTACATGGGGAAAAACAAAAGTTTTAATTGTGGGTTCAGCATGAGTGGGGCGAAGAAGATGGCCGAGGTGCGGAAGTTGAGAAAGAGGTATGCTACGCACATCTTATGTTCGGATGTGAATGTGCTGCTTCCTAAAATCCAGCAGGGTTGCCGGTTAGAGTAACGTGTGTTAGGGGGTGAATTGTATTTACTATGGGGATAGTTTGTGGCGTTAAGTGTGGCTGCTCTTTTGGGGACACCTATTATATGTATATGTAGACTTTGTTTTGGGTGTGGCATGTATTTTGTTTTGGGGATGTTGCTTTAAATTTATTGTAGGATAGGTGTTGCGTAAAGTGTACCAGTTATTTTTGGGGATAGACTGTTAGTGTGAAATCTTTCTGTTTAAAACTGATGTTTATTAACTTGGTAATTTAAGGCTTTTGAAGAATATTGACAACATACAAATCTTGCATGTGTTTGAATGTTATTGATGTAGTTGATAATGTTTTAAATTATATATTGGCAGGTGTAACAGTTTAAGAAATGAAAATACCCCTTCTTGTTGTCAAGGGGCCCACTATTTTAAATGTAGTAGGATTCTTGGAAGTTTGGGAAGGTAGGTGGCAGAAGCCTAGTAACATAGGGTTTGGTGGGTAGAAAACAACTTTATTGGAAAGGAAACATTGCTTTTAGGGTCACATCAAAGTCAAGTCACAACAACTATATTAAATGTATCCATAACATACCACTATAAGTAGTGTAATGAAGAACCAAGTCATATTCTATAATACTTCAGTTGGGCACCCTACTTCAGTAAACCAAAAACTTTAAGTGGTTCCAAAGTGTGTTAATGTGATGGACGCTTATGAAAATAAGGTCACGGATACACCACCAGGCATGGAGAAGCAGAGGCGAAAGGAGAAATAAGCAATTGAGGGTCGGTACGGGGTGTGCTACGAAAGAAAAGTGTTTCAGAAGAAGCTCCAGGACGTGAAAACTGGAGGCCTAGGTGCTAACAACGCTTCAGAAAGCGGAAGAAACAATGTAGCTGATGTTAGCAGACGCCGTACGGAACACGTTTTACCAGAAGCTGAAAATTTGAAGGGGCTACCAGAGGAGTTGGTTAGGTTGCTGACGGATCCAGACCATGAATTATGTGGTTGCCCGTTGTGTCCATACTCACCCGAAACAATCAGGTCATGGTGTTACCATGACCCATGGGAGAGTGAGCGTAGCCCCTCTCCTCTGTACTTTCATAATGAAGATGTTGACACACCATGATGAAAAGCTTCGTAGGGATGGAAGATAAGAAGGGGTAGTTAGGATGTCGTAAGTGGTTATAGTTGTGTTAACCTGTTGACCCTATGTTTGTAGACGACATACTCACGTCGTTTTTTTGTTCTTTTATTTGTATTTTTTTTGTGGGGATGTGTTGATGTGACGGCTCGGTAGCCGATCCGTTGTTTAAGTTGCGGGTGTAGCCTAGCAGTAGTATGTGGGGTTAAGTCGGCTAGTTGTGAAGTTTGTTTCTATAACCTGATGTGTCTTTATATAAAACCTATTGGTGTGGTTAACACCTTTTGTATTTTACTGGACATTAACGTGTGTTAAGCATCTGTTGCAATGCTGTTGTAATATATATACCAAAACCACAATTATCCATGCATAAGATAATAAGAAAAGCAAGGTAATAGCAAATAGAGGTCCACAAAAAGGTGGCCTACAAAACACAAAGTGCCGAAGGCCATAAAGTTTTTACAAAGACCAGCAATGATAAATGGGATAAAAAGAGTTCCACCTTCTTACATACGTAACAGAACAAAAGCAGGAGGATGTTAAAAGACTGTTACATGTGTGTAAGAAGGCCAAAATGAAGTGGGTCTCCCATTACATAGTACTAGTAAACGAAAGGAAACGTTTTAATTAGATGGGGAGGCACCGGTGGCGGCCTGCCTTTGTTGTTCAGCAGCTGCCTTTGCTGCTTTCATTGCCGCCACCTTAACGTAGTTGCGTGAGTCGTGGTCGTCAACATACAGGCCACAACGCTTGCATAGACGAAGCTACTTTGGAGGTTTTGGTGGTTTTGTCTTTGCCTTCTCACCAGGTCCGGAAATGCGAGTGTGTGTACCACATCCCTTATTGCGTACAACATCTGGATTAGCAACTTCGACTGGAATGTTGATTGGTTGCCCAACTATTTCTTCCATTTCATACTCGTTTGTTTGATTTTCAGTTGTACCCAATGGTTGCTTGGAAAGCACATTGATCTTGAAATCCCGGAGTTGGGCCACCAATTTTGACAATGAATCATCATCGGTTCTGGCCACATCAACGCATTCAGTAACGAGGTCGAGGATTTCATTCCGCATAACGGACAATGCGTGAGCGTTGACCCCGTATCGGCTGGAAAGTGAAAAAACCTCTTTTGGGAGGGCATCTCGGTGCCACCTATCGTTTATGTATTGGGGTGGTATCTTTGCAACATTTTTCAATCGATATACGCAAAAGACATGGCGACACAGATATCCGATACGTGTGAAATTCCTACATGAGCAACTGGCGGAGTGGTCTACAGTGTTATATGTAACCTGTTGGGGACAAAAGGAGCAAATAAACTGTTTAAATCTAACGTATGTTAGTGGAGTGGTAATAAAGAAGTTGCCAAACATGTGTTACCTGATAGACGTTTGTGATGTTATTCCTTTTGTCCAAAATAGTGACGTCTAGCAAAAGAGTGGTTTTGTTGGACTCGGTTTGGTTTGTGATGTAGCATAAAAACTTCCCTTTAATTATCTCCTTTTGAACTTGCATGAAAACAACGTTTGTGTAAATGGCGAACACGTGCTGTTCTATAGCTAAATCAGTATTGCCCTTGAACACCGTGGATGAGGTTTTGTACTTCGATACGCGTTGCCGATAGCGTTGGCTGTCTACCCTATTTTCAAAGCACATCATAAATTGTACAAGGGTGTTTGCGCTTGTTGAGTTGACCTTGATGGCAGCGTTCGAGCTTTCGCAACGTGAAGTGGTCTTCATCAAGCAATACATTGCCAGTTCCCTGAAGTAGGCTGGAACCCAAAGATGTTTGATGTTGTACATGTCCTTCAACCAAGTGTGGTCTTGGATGCCAAATGTTTCTAGGAGGTCATGCCAGCGGGACTCAAACGTTTCTGGTTTGATATAAACATTCCAAACCAACCGGTGAATACAGGACCGAACATCAGTGTTATCAAGAAGGTCCGCAGAGATCTGGTAAATTTTAAGAGTTACTAACACATGTTACATTAAACAGTTTAAAACGACATGTAAGACTGTCATATTGAATAACACATGTTAAAAGGCTAACGATTTAACCTAACCTTTGAGGGTAGTTTTTTCATTATATGCCACATGCATAGCCGGTGGCGTGATTCGGTAAAGACCATAGGAACAGCTTGAAGCATAGATGGGTCTTGATCACTCAACACGAGAGTTGGTTGAGTACCGTGTGCCTTCAAGAAAGCCTTAAGCAACCACACATAAGATTCAATGGACTCGGTTGATATCAAACCCGCACCAAATGTAACACATTGGAAATGATGATCCACACCCGTGAATGGCACAAAGACCATCTTGTACCTATTAATAAAAATGGATTTGAAGTTAACAAAATGTAACACTTTTTTTTGTTAGGTTTGTATAGTTTGATATTTCCCCTAACACATGTTAAGGGGAAACTCACCTGTTAGTGTTGTAAGTCGTGTCGAAGGCGAGGACATCGCCAAAAGCTTTGTAGTTTAGCTTTGAAATCTCATCAGCCCAGAATACAGAAGACAGCTTTCCATTTGAAACCGTGTAATCAAAATAGAAGTTGGGTAGGTTGTCAAAGCGCTCACGCAAGCGTTCAAGGAAAACTTGTGCGTCACGTTCACCAATAAAAATTCGCAACTGGTGGCTAAAATTTTTAAAATCCACCGGAGTCCCGTTGACATTGTGATGCCCCCCTTTTAAAGCTACAAGACATCTATAAGCTCTCATGGGTCCGATACGGTTTAGACTCATATTGTGAATGAATTGTTTGGTGGAGAATGACAGCTTCCGTGATATCTTGCTAAGATCACGGTTGTAATTCTCAACAAGTTCATGATTATGAATATCATTGAAACTCATAACTGTGTATGTATCATTATAGATTGAGACTAGAATGCCTGCCTTACAGTCACACCATGTGAAGCTGGTTCTCCTTGGCCTTACAGAAGATTCATCTAGTGTGTCAAAAGTCCTCTTTCGTTGTGGTTTCCCGTATTTTGAGCAGCGAAGATACTTGTGTGTCGGAATTCCATTCCAGACTTTAGTTTGGCCTTTTTTAACAGAAAAACCAGCTTCAAACGCATAAAGTTCATACATGGAAAGAACAGCCTCAAATGTCGGATAAGATTTCCCACACACTGGTAAGAACTTATTAGCGACGGTAAGAATCCAGTAACGGGTTCCCTGAGGCGTTTCAAAAACGAAGTATGGATGCTCTGGCCCTGCATCAGAAAACGAAAAGGTTAGAAATCTGGTATATGAGAATAAAGTGTGATCCCATGGAAAATAAACAACCATCTAACGGCCCGCGAGATGATTCAGCAAACACAGAAGGGCCCTGAGATGATCCAGAACCAGCACCCGGCATGTTAGCGAAGCCGGAATCTTCGGATGCTACATGTGAACATTATGCCATATGTTTGAATTATGCAATATATGGGGAAGAAAAAAAATAAAACGAATGTAACATGTATATAGAAAAACAAACCTTGATCATTATCCAAAACCTCGTTAGTCAACTCAACGCTGCCTCTGAACTTGTTAGAGATCGGAAAATCCGGTGATCTAACATGGACTTCAGATGATCCAGCACCGTCAACAGCCATGTTAGTGTATCCATAAGCTTCGAATGGTACAGGTGAACATTGCCATGCAGTATATTTGGATTATTCCATTAAAAAAATGTCAAATACAAAAAAAAACATATATTTGAGGGAGTTAAGTTAGATAGAGATACAAACCTTGAGCATTTAATTCCTCATCAGTATGGAAGTCACTGGTAATGAACCTGTTGGGGAACAGATGAACCGGCGACATTAACTCGGAGGTTGGTGGATTTGTCTCCATGGACATTAATGGAGAAAAGGGTGATATGTAGGTGAAGATGTTAAAGGAGATATGAGGGACGAGATCTATAAAATTTGGATTTTAAAAATGAAATAATCTATAAATGGGGGGTATGGTGATTTGTGAGTTGATGGGCATTAATGGTAATGTCAAATCAAATGGGGAAGAGTTCTTGGGGTGGGTGGATAGATGTACCTAATTACTAATATACCCTTAGAGGCAAAAAGCATAATCAATTGACTGGGGTGACGTGGATAAATGTAGGCCACATATTGAGTTTGCAAAGTTTTCTAAAAATTAAGGGTTTCTTATCATCAAATCGTAAAATACACTAGTGTATTTCAACATAAAATACTGGCCATTGATCTACAAACGTGTATGGCCAGGATTAGTTCACTCAGTTCGCAAGCTACACTAGTGTTCACTCTTGAACCTAATCCTATATATAAAATATATATATATATATATATATATATATATATATATATATATATATATATATATATATATATATATATGGGAGGGGGGGTCATTGGGGAACACTAAAAAAGTGGGGAACGGGGGAACACTCTTAAAAATTATACTTAACATGTTAAAAAAAAATTCTAAATTTTTTTCGGCGCTTTTTCTTATAAATACAAGTAGAAACATTTTTGATAAAAAAATCAAAAACTAAAAATATAAAAAAATGTTAAAAAAACAGTTATATCTTATAGAATTAACTTAACATGTTAAAAATAAACTTTTTTTTTAAATTTTCAGCGTTTTTCTTTTTAAAAAGGAGGAAAAACTAGTCGAATAAAAAATTTATTTTTCTAAAAAAAACAATTTTTAGCGTTTTTTTTATTTTTTTTAATATTTTTAGTTTTTTGATTTTTTTTATTAAAAATGTTTCTACAAGTATATATAAGGAGAAGCGCCGAAGAAGATGTTTAAAAAATTAATTTTTAACATGTAAAGTTAAAATTTTAAGAGTGTTCCCCGGTTCCTCACTTTTTTAGTGTTCTCCAATGAAACTCACACTATATATATACACCGTTTTTACTTGATTTGTGAGAGAGAGAGAGAGAGAGAGTGATTTATGCAATCAATGCAAAATGGAAATTACACATATACTCTTTTTATATTTAATTAAATGGAAAAAATTAATTAAATAATTACCATCATGCCACTCACTTTAATCTCAAGATCATAAAAATCAAGGGTCCAGATCAGTTCACGCAGTTCACTCTTAGAATTTTGTTCACGTTTGAAACTAATATATATATATATATATACACACACATTGTAACAAGAGGAAATATAATTGATATTTACTTGATTACAGAGATGTTGTAGTACTCTCTACCATCTTAGAGAGACGATTTGTACACGCTAGTCTCGACTGCTCTAGAAAGACGAAAATGAAGAACAATTTTGGTGGAAACCTAAACAGTAGACGTATAGTGTATTTGTTAGCACCTACCCGAAACTTTGTTAAGAAGATAAAACTATATAAAACAAGAACGGTAAGAAAAATATGTAATTTTAAATCCTAACCGGTATATTTTTCAAAAACTAGGCGGGTATACCCGGTACCCAACGTATAATTACTCGACATATAATCATATATATACCTTGACGAGTATGAGACACAGATTTACAACTAGGTATATGACTGGAATTACTAATACTTGAGCCAAACGCGGTTCGATACTGTCCCCAATCTTTGTCTACATGCATGTGAATCGTCTAAGAAGTTGTAGTCCATAGCGTATACTTGGCCATACACAACGTGGCAAAGATATGGGGATGAAACTAGTCGGGATATGTATTATTGAAATGAAATGTTACCAAATTAAACTCTTGAACTTAGAAAGTACAATATGAGATATTAAAGATTTCTAAGCTACATTGAAAGACTACTCAGTTTATCAATTCATAATAAGAAATGGTACCATAAATCCAGGTTAACTCACCAAACTCTGATTTTTGCTCCATAAGGAATAGCTGAAGGTTCAAGACATGTTAATCTTTGAGGACTACAATAGGGCTTGATACAATGTGGTTATGCTCATCGATCCATTCAAGATACCCGTAATTCACTTTAGGAGTATGTTGGCCGACTTGTATGCTTAGTACAAACTTTTGTTCCTGATACTTATTCGTGAATTTGATCGTGTTAGGCTCTACCTTCAGTATCATTCCAGGTGGAACCTTTAGAGAAGCATGATAAGTGGATGCGTGGTCTCCGACATTTCTAACGGTCCTCGTGAACTGCTTTTCGGACAACAAGGTTTTTTGGTTAGAGAAATTAGTGATAAACGTTGGGTAGTTTAGATCAGTTTGGTTTTTACAACTCCATTGACTACTTCTTAAGATAGTACTCATTTGTTTAGCAGTATATCCAAGACCACATAAGAAATTAATGTAGTCTTGTGGACCCATATCGTATATGAGTCCAGGGTCCATCGCTCCGTTAGGATTGACATGGCCTGCCCCAAATGCTAGCGGTGTAGCTATCTCTCCATTCCATTGGTCTCGAATGGTTCCAAGAGTATTATCTGTTTTGGTTGCGGTTGTAACCATAGCTGATCGAATGGCTGCTGGACTCCAGTCACGATGGACCGCCTTTATAAGAGCTGCAACTCCAGCTACATGTGGTGCCGCCATCGATGTACCCGACATAAGCATGTAATTCGACACTAACTCATACCTTCCCGCGTCCATGTAAGACACATCTGGTCTGACTGCTCCTAACACATCCACACCCGGAGCGAGAATATCAGGCTTTAAAACACTTGGAGTAATCGGATCTGGTCCTCGTGAAGAGAAATACGCCACTTGTGGAGCGGGTCCTGTTCCTATCTTAGTTAGCCCAAATCTCATACTTTTCACAATCGTGTTGTTACTGGTCGTTGCGTATTCCTTTATTACTTTCGCATAGCGAGTATGCAGTACTACACCCGGTAAAGAATACTCGTCGGGATCCAAAAACATCGATTCAGATAAGAATATTGCAGCATATGCTCCTGATGATATTACAGTTTGCATCTGTCCATTAAGATCCAAATTGCTATCATCACACAATACTACTTTTCCTTTAACCTGGTCTCGAGGCAAATACTTACAACCAGCTATTTGTGTGTCATTACTTCCGTAGTACAAATGTCTATTAGTAATAGAAACACTCATTGGGAAGTAAGAAGTGCCCTCAAAAGTCAACCCGTTTCCAAGCTCTAGTGTTGCTATGTAACTCCGGTCCAATGTGCCTGCACCTACGGTCATGATCCATGGTGCACCATTGTGTATGCTGGCTACAGCTCCATCATTTCCAGCAGAACAAACCACAACGATTCCCTTTTCTATGGCAGAAAGTGATGCGATGGCGATTACATCTTTAAACAAAGGTGTGTTGTCAAACCCTAGTGACAAAGACATTATATCGACCCCATCAGATATAGCTTGATCCATACCGGCTAGAACATCAGTAGCTGCTGATACTTCTGTGTCGGATGCCCATAGGACTTTGTACATTGCCAAATGTGCGCGCGGTGCTATACCCTTGGCAACACCGTTTGCATAACCAAAATGACTAGCACCATATACGTAGTTACCTGCAGTAACGGAACAAAGCTTGTTAGTCGGGTTATAATAGGATTTTATCATTTACTAATTAGAACTAAGGCCCAACCCTTGATTTTTTTAAAAAGAAGATTTTATATATAAAAAATACAAGTTTTCGTGACCATGGTTAGCACTTTAGACCCCTAGTTCCGCCCCTGATTACCTGCAGCAGTGGATGATGTGTGCGAGCCGTGACCGAAGAAGTCTCTAGCTGAGTCAAAGTCATACTCAGTTGAGATATTAATGCCTGCAGCCTGAAGTCCTTTGCTAAATGATCGAGCCCCGATCAACTTGTTGTTGCAAAGAGATGGGCTAAAAGCGGTGCCATTTTCACACTTACCTTTCCATCTTAATGGTACCTCGGACATCCCCTTATCATTAAAACTCTCACTTTCGGGCCAAATTCCCGTGTCGATTACTCCAATAATCACGTCTTTCCCGTAAGACGCGGTTGGCCATATACCCGAACCACGGTTCAGTCCCAAGAACCTTGGTGTATGTGTAGTGAACATCTTTCCAAATGACTCTTTGTATGTGGTTATATGGGCCGGCGACTTCTCAAGCGCGACAAGTTGACAAGAGGTGAGCTTCGCGCTAAACCCATGCATGACATGAGTATAAGAGTATAGAAACGTTTCCTTATCTTCTACACAAGCCGATGACAGGGACTTAACTGTGTGTTGGTGCCATGACTCATGGTTAGAGAAGTGTTCCGGTTTTAGTGAATGGTCCATGTGGATGATATACGTTTGCGACTTTTTAGGCTCTAACGATGCAATGCTGAGCCATGGTAGCAGCATTATTAGCTGAACCAAGAAAACGGACCAGCTAAAAGACCTTGTCATGGCCAAGTACATTTATTTTCAGGTGTTGATGGTTTAACAAAAAGAGGAAGATATATATAAGTTTTGTCTCTTGTCTCATACTATTTTGAGTTAATAACAAGGTCTTTTTCTTTGACGTGTGTTTCAAGGTCCATGAGACATAAGATAAGATGATGACATTGGTGAAATCTAAACATCCATAGTGGTGTGACTTAGGATTAACCGTTATATCTGTCTATTGCTTAATTAGGAACAAATTCTCTGCTAGAATGTTATACACACATCTTAAAATAAGGGCTAAAAAGTCGATATCTAATTCAACTCCTTAGATAACATGTAAAATTTTAATTTAAGTGTAATTTATGAAACTTTAATCTTTGGTGGATAACGTTTGTAACATTACTAGTAGATGCCCCGCTCGCGTTGCGGGGCAATGGCCGAATAATTCTCAATCAATTAAAAGAAGACTACTATAATTTTTCTATGAAAAAAAACGATGATAAGACCGTAGTTTTTGGCTCAGAGCAAAACTGTAATTTTTCAGGACTAATGAGCCAGTGTTAGGCAGCTAGAGTTATGCGCAACCCGCGTTGGGGGGGCGCTAAACCGAGTATTTCTTAGGTTAATAACATGTACGCCTTTATGTCGGTTAGTTGTACATGCTACCTATAACATGATATAAAAAAAGACACATCAAGTTAACCAATTAAATGAAAACAGTACCACAGTTATGATAAAAAAAATTAACTAAAACGATAACAAGCATGTAACTTAGAGTTGGGGGCAAAACAATAATTTGTGAGGACCAATTAGCGAGTGCTAGGCAGCTGTTTGCATTAATAAAAACAAAATTAAGTCAACAAAGAAAAATAAAACACTACCATGGTTTTGCCAAAGGAAAAAAACGATGGCAAGATTGCAATTTTTAGTGGAGGTAAAATCGTAATTTTAAAATGGAGGTAAAATAATATTTTGAACTGAGGGCAAAACCATTTTTTTTATTTTGAAATGGGGGCAAAATCGTAATATTTTAGCTGCGGGCAAAATCGTTATTTTTAGCTGGGGGCAAAATCGTAATTTTAAACTGGGAAACAAATCGTAATTTGGCAGGACTCTAGCTGAGGGCAAAACCATATTTTTATTTTGAATTGTGGGCAAAATTGTATTTTTTAACTGAGGGCAAAATCGTAAATTTAAGCAAGGGGCAAAAACGTGGGTGAAATCGTAATTTTACAACTGAGATAAAATTGTAAATTGACACCACCTATAAATAACTATTATATGAAAAAAAGTAAAACAACAAAAATCAAAAGTCAAAACGGCCGTCAAAGTGGCCAACCACTTAAAAGTACTATTACCCGATGAAGTGAGCAGGTTGTTTTTGTATATGTTGAAAACTAGGAAGACAACTGTAACCGTAACTAATTAAAGTGTCCAATTTTCTTTACATTTATTCTCATTGCATAGTATTCTTGTTTGTTTATCGTCTACTAATTTAACTTTTTTTGGTGAGTTTCTTTTAAGAGTGTATAAATGGAAAAAAGTATATATCGAATGTGGTGTAGATTCATTTATTTATTTCTTTTAATCAACATATTGTATTTTTTACCTTTTCTTAATTAGTAAACCCCATATATTTTTTCTTCTGGTTTTTTTTTTTCGATCAACTCATTAGAATTCATTTTTAGGGAAAAGATCAAATAGGAAGTTTATTTTGGCTAGGAAGTGTAGGAAGCATTAGGATTAGGACATGTGGCAACATTTAAAATAAATAAAGAGAGTATTTTAGTCAATCCAACCATTTCTTATTCCTTTTCAAAACCCAGTAACTTCAAAACCCACCATTTTCAAAACCCACCATTTTCAACAATTTCTTCACTTTCTATCTCAATAATCACTACATTATAGTGCGATTTTCATCACCAATCAATTATTCAAACACCCGATCAACGTGTTCTTCAGCTTTTTTGAAGAAAACCCAGTTTAATTTCATACAAAATCCCGTTTTTTCCGGTGATTTTGAAGATAATCACTCGATCCGTTCGATTCGAGCGCTGATAAGTGTTTCAATCATTCAAAATTCGTCAATTGTTGAAGAAATCACTTCGATCCAGGTAAGAAATTCTTTAATTTCGTTTTTACGATCTGGGTTTTTGATTTAGTCATTGCGTTTTACGATCTAGGCGGGGGTCCGGGAGCAGCGCCCCTGGTAGCGGGGTCCCAGGGGCGGCAGCCCCTGGCGGGGTCCAAGGGGCAGAGCCCCTGGCTGGGGTTGAGCTATTGTCATGGTTCAGGCAGTTCACATCACAGACAATTCACAGCACAGACAAAACTATTGTCATGGTTCAATGCGTTTTAGAGAGAACACTTTCTTTGGTGTTTTTAGGCAATTGCGTTTTAGAACTAAAACATTTTTAAGTGTTTTCTGGCCATTGCGTTTTAGAAAAACACATTCTTGAAGTGTTTTTGGTGCATTGCGTTTTAGGTAAAACACTTTTTTAGGTGTTTTCAGTCCATTGCGTTTTACAGAGAACACTTTCTTTTGTTTTTTAGGCAATTGCGTTTTAGAATGAGTCATTTTTAAGTGTTTTCTGGCCATTGCGTTTTACAAATAAGACATTTCTTTGTGTTTTTGGTGTATTGCGTTTTAGGTAAAACACTTTTTTATGTGTTTTCAGTCAATTGCGTTTTAGAAAACAGACATTTTAAGTGTTTTCTGGCCATTGCGTTTTACAAATAAGACATTTCTTTGTGTTTTTTGTGCATTGTGTTTTAGGTAAAACATATTTTTATGTGTTTTTAGTCCATTGCGTTTTAGAAAATACATTTTCTTTTGAGTTTTTAGGCTATTCCGTTTTAGAAATAAGACATTTCTTTGTGTTTTCTGGTCATTGCGTTTTACAAATAAGTAATTTCTTTGTGTTTTTGGTGCATTGCGTTTTAGAAAAATGTCATTTTTAGGTTTTTTTTTTTCATTGCGTTTTACGTAACTGAGGCTTTTTCTATTGCATTTTACGCAACTGGGTTTTTAAATTTTTTTTTAAATATAGCAATAGTATACTCGTTTTAAAGATAAAAAAACGCTCGTTTTTTTGGTGCAATTTTTATAAAAAAATAATGTCGTATGAAAGAGTTATTAACGTTTAAAAAATGGGGGGGATTGGAGGAGAGAGAAACTATTGGTTTGAATTGACTAGAATGCCCCTAAACAAACTCACGCGCCTCTTTTCTTTCCTTCAATTTCCCTGATTTAATCTTAGCCCTTGATTATCTAAATGGATGGTCAAGATCACTTTCTAGCCTTCCTAGCTAAATAAACTTCCTATTGTATCTCCACCCTTCATTTTTATTATTCTTTTAACCAACTTGAAATTATTCTTTTTATCTTTTTATTCAACCCATGTTTGTTAATTTGTATTCGATTATGTTCATTCATTTGCTTAGGTGTGTTTTTTTATTCACATTTGTTTATATCTATTTTTTAGGTACCTTATATCCGTTCTTCCATTTGCGTTTGGTTATGTTCATTGATTTATGTTTGTTTGTGTTTGTTCATTGCGTTCGGTGATGTTCATTTATTTACGTTCTTTTATGTACGTTTATATCACATTTGCAACAAATTACCAAGTTCCATTCCGATAGGAGTCCGCCTATAAAACCATCTGTGTATATGTTGTAGGCATTCGGTCGCAAAAGGAAATCGTGGACGACATATTGTGTATTTCCATTGGTAATGTTGATCGTCGGTTCTTCCTCAGTAAATTTAAAACCGAAATCAAACCGTTGAAATTTAAAACCGAACCAAACCGGACCGTTACAAACGATTTGGTTCGGTTTGGGAATTATTGGGTCTTTATATGAAATGCATAATACATAAAATTAAAATTGTTGTCAATATACATAAAAATAAGCTACCTAAAAATAATAAAGGGTTGTTTTCAAGTATCCGGGGAATGTTTTAAAGTTGCAAAAGAATCAACAAACCATTTATCATGTATTTGACATTCATGTTGTACAATCCTAAAAAAAAATAACAACGAAATCATATTTTTTAAGTATCTATATGATCCTTTTTATATTACAATGCTCAAAGTTTGATCAAGGAAAACAGTTTAAGAAAACGCATAACCAATTTTAATCAAATTAAACTCAATGCAAAAAAAAACAACAAGTAATGATGCCTAATATTATATCAATCTTCCTGTCCGGTTTTATACAGCCGGCTTTCGATATAATCCTCAACCCAAATTGTTCGTTATGGTTTGAATTTTTTGAAACTGACCGACCAAAAGTAAAAGAAAAAAACCAACCGTGAAACATGGTTTTACAACTAGGTATATGATTGGGATTATCAATATCCGACTCAAACCCGACTCTGAATTTGATAGTGTTAGGTTCCACTTTGAGCATCATTCCATTCGGAACCATCAGAATAGCCCGATGCATTGTCTCCAACATTTTTAACCGTCCTTGTGAACTGCTTTTTGGACAAAAAAGGGGTCAGGTTAAAGAAATTAGCGATAAACGAAGGGTAGTTCGGTTTTCACAACTCCATTGACTACTTATTAAGATAGTACTCATTTGTTTAGCAGTATATCCAAGACCAAATCAATGTAGTCTTGGGTACCTATATCATACACGAGTCCAGGGTCCATGGCTCCGTTAGGATTGACATGGCATGCCCCAAATTCTAGCAGTGTGGCCATGCCTCCGTTCATTTGGTCTCAAATGGTTCCATGCGTGTTGTCTCTCTTGGTTGCAGTTGTTATCAAAGTTGATCGAATGGCAGCTAGATTCACGTCACGATGGACAAATCGTGATGGACCCCCTTTACTAGAGCTGCAAATCCAGCTATTATTCATAAAGAGAGACAATGTTCTTTCATGGCATAATTATTCATGTGAGAAATTTGAAAGAAAAGATTTTGAGTATCAGCTAGCTATGGAAATGGGAGCCTCGTGGTTGTCACCTTTCCAGGTCCTATCTCTGCCTCTCTCTTGTGTATGTATGTGTAAAAGTATGAAGTGTTTAAAGATTTTTGTTTAAATATTAAAATTGATTATTTACTCTTAAAAAAAAGAGAGAAACCTGTCACCTTGTGTGTTTGTCTCTGGTATGAGCTTAAGAAAGTTGACATGTGTGCATTTGTCTAACATGATAAATGACTGATACACTCCATTCATAATGCCATGCTTACCTAGTAAATTGGGAAACAAGTTGGCACGATGCATTGTGGGGTTGTAACTTGTCCCATGGATCCTAGTAGGAATCTGTTTTGTATTATCTGGCTGGGGTACAATGGCTTTAGGCACCACCTCTTTCTTGACTATAGTGGGATTTAGCTCATCACTTTCGAAGCGGTAGTCAAGTGAACTCTGTCCCCCTCCACTGCTGACACCACGGTCCATGATTTCAACTTATGAATTCAGCAAGAAGCAGCGACACGCTGCAGATTTAAAACAAGATATAATCACAGATTGAATGCAGACTCAAAAGTAATTTGAGAGGTGGTTTGAGTGTGTTCAAATGTGATGATATACCTATTATACCCTTTCTATACTTTAAAGCATCACCTTCTCTTCAATATCTCTAAGCTATAAAACCAAAAAAACAAATTTAGTATTTGTAAATTCATCATATTTTTTATAAAAGGAAAATCAAATAAAAAATTGATTTTATGTAAAAAGCATCTTATAACTCACTGCAAAGTTGCCACCCAAGCTCTAGCTGCACCTGGAGTTTTTGCACATAGGAAATATTCTTCTGATCATGATGACATTAATTATCTTGATAAAGCTAGTTGGTGACCCGCGTTTCGCTGTAGATAGCACATTTTGTAAATGAGTAATATTACATCACAGTAAAACATAGTCAACATGGAATTAAAGCACAAACTTTGAACCAGTTAGTTGAGTCCTACAATCCATGACATGGAAATAACGATGCCTTGAACACGGTTAAAAAGTATAGACGTTCCAAGTAGCTTACACAATGGTGCAGCCCATCATATTTAACATATCAAAATGGCGATTAGTAGACTTACACAAATGACTAAAAATGGTGATTAATCCGAAATTACCTTTTAACGTCAGATTCTTAGTCAGAGAGATAGCTTTACGAAATCTGGACCAGAACCTTAATCGAAGACTCGTCGAAACCTTGTCGGTTCTCTGTCGGATCTTGATCGGGGTTTTTGAAACAACCCTAAGCAACTTCATTCATCAAATTATAGACCGATCTTTAATTGACAATTAAAATGATTAGTGATTTAACGCTTACCAGAGTATGGTCGAAATCCTGGCCGGAACTCTAAACGCCTCGTCGGATCCTACGCCTTCATCTTGTCGGCGTCACCGTCACTCCTCCGAATTCCTCCCTTCTCTCTCTATCGTCTGCATCTCTCTCTTTCTCTCTCTTTATAACTCTCACTCTCTCTTCATTTAATTGCAGTTTACACATATAAGTGTATATATTCAATGGATGGACTAGTAAGAAGGTGAATCGAGGGTTCTTACCCGAACCAGACCCTGTATGCACCACAGGGTCACATACGTTTGTTTCCTGACCTAATGCCCCTAGACAAATGTTTTCCGCCTCATCACCTTTTTAAGGCTCTTAGCGTGCATCTCGCCTAAATCAAATTCAAATTGTATCATAAATTAAATTATAGCAATTACATGAATAATAGAAACTGTAAGAAAAGTATCAAACTTACCTTCCTATTCTTGTAAAAGTCATGTCAAGACTAAGGTTAAAGAAATCCTCAAGAACTATAATCACAGCGAAAATTAAAAATTAATATTAGACGAAAATATATTAAAGATCAGTTTTTTTGTTCACGGGTGCCATTGTCTTGGGTGTCATAAATGTTTATTACACCAGTTTGCATCATATAGGTGCATATTGCGGCTTAAACTTATGTGTTCAAATGACCAATAGAAAAATCCTAATTCAGTTGCCATTTCTAAGAAAAAAAGCTATGATATGCATCATTCATTCATAAATAGAATAAATAGAACATCAATACATCATAATCAATCATTATTACTTGCCTAGCACCAGATTTACCATTATAATCATTATTACTAACCCATAACATTCATGTTCATCTCCATCAATTACAAAATCAATCAGATGCATGTAAACAAAATTGTAAATTCATCTAAACTAACACTAATGTAAAACACATGGAACATGTTTTGCTGACTTCCATTCCATTGATCTTCTCAGCCTGCTTTCCGTAATCACCTGATGTTACTTTCTCACCCTGTTAATTAGGGTTTAAATCTACTCGCCTTGGCAAAAAGATGAATAAGATAACCTTAGAAATCATAAAAAAGAACATACGAAGAGCAGAAAAACATATTTGTGATTTGCAGAGTAGAGATGAGCAATTACTTACCTTGCTTGAAATCTCGGTTCAAAGACGTAACCTTCTTGCTGGACCAGGAGAACTTCAAAATAATTGTCGCTCTTGTCAACATGTAAGAAATTCTTTAATTTCATTTTTACGATCTGGGTTTTGATTTAGTCATTGCGTTTTACGATCTTGGCAGGGGGTCCGGGGGCAGCGCCCCTGGGAGCATGGTCCAAGGGGCGGAAGCCCCTGGCGGGGTCCAAGGGGCAGAGCCCCTGGCTGGGGTCGATTAAATTTACAGAATATTTAATTTTCTATAAATTGCCTCTGGAAAACTGCATTCGTAGACAATTTTTGATCTTCTACTTCCTGGTTCAGACAACTCACAGACAAAACTATTGTCCTGGTTCAATGCGTTTTAGAGATAGCACTTTCTTTGGTGTTTTTAGGCCATTGCGTTTTAGAACTAAGACATTTTTATGTGTTTTCTGGCCATTGCGTTTTAGAAAAAAGACATTTTTGAAGTGTTTTTAGTCATTACGTTTTAGGTAAAACACATTTTTAGGTGTTTTCAGTCCATTGCGTTTTAGAGAGAACATTTTCTTTTGTTTTTTTAGGCCATTGCGTTTTCTGGCCATTGCGTTTTATAAATAAGACATTTCTTTGTGTTTTTTGTGCATTGCGTTTTAGGTAAAAACACATTTTTATGTGGTTTCAGTCTATTGCGTTTTAGAAAACATACATTCTAAGTGTTTTCTAGCCATTGCGTTTTAGAAATAAGACATTTCTTTGGTGTTTTTAGGCCATTGCGTTTTAGAACTAAGACAATTTTATGTGTTTTCTGGCCATTGCGTTTTAGAAAAAGACATTTTTGAAGTGTTTTTAGTCATTGCGTTTTAGGTAAAACATATTTTTAGGTGTTTTCAGTCCATTGCGTTTTAGAGAGAACACTTTCTTTTGTTTTTTTAGGCCATTGCGTTTTAGAAATAAGACATTTTTAAGTGTTTTCTTGCCATTGCGTTTTATAAATAAGACATTTCTTTGTGTTTTTGGTGCATTGTGTTTTAGGTAAAACACATTTTTATGTGTTTTCAGTCCATTGCGTTTTAGAAAACAGACATTTTAAGTGTTTTCTGGCCATTGCGTTTTAGAAATAAGACATTTCTTTGTGTTTTTGGTGCATTGCGTTTTAGGTAAAACACATTTTTATGTGCTTTCAGTTCATTGCGTTTTAGAAAGTACATTTTTTTTTTGTTTTTAGGCTATTGCGTTTTAGAAATAAGACATTTTTTTGTGTTTTCTGACTAATGCCTTTTACAAATAAGACATTTCTTTGTGTTTTTTGTGCATTGCGTTTTAGAAAAATGTCATTTTTTATGTTTTTTTTCCTATTGCGTTTTACACAACTGGGTTTTTTCCATTGCGTTTTACGCAACTGGGTTTTCGAAAATATAGGAATAGTATACTCGTTTCAAAGTTAAAAAAAACGCTCGTTTTTTATGCAATTTTTATAAAAAAATAATGTCGTATGAAAGAGTTATTAACGTTTAAAAAATGGGGGGGAATTGGATGAGAGAGAAACTATTACCTTGGATTGACTAAAATGCCCCTAAACAAACCCACGCGCCTCCTTTTTTTTTTCTTCAATTTCACTAATTTAATCTTAGCCATTGATTAAATAAATTGAAGGTCAAGATTACTTCCTAAGCTTTCTACCGAAATAAACTTTCTATTATATCCTAACCCTTATTATTATTATTATTATTATTATTATTATTATTATTATTATTATTTTTCAATCCTTTACTAGTTATTAAAGTATGCGAATATCAACTCATTTATGTCTTTGTGTTTGTTTTTAAATAAAAAAATTATTTACATGAGATTAAAACTACACCAATCAACCCATCTAATGTCTTTAAACTTGGATCTATGTTTAAACCAAAGGAATGCAAGAGATTTGATATTGCTGTAGATGTTATCAATCCTCACGGCCTTATTCGAGAACCTTTTTTCATTTCTCGCGATCCAAAGAGCCCAACACGTGACCATAATTATGCCATGAACTGCCTCCTTTTCCTTCTCAGAGCCCGAGTGATAGTCTACCATACTAAGAAGATCCTTAACAGAGAATGCATAAACCGGTTCATCTTGCACCACTTACCAACAAATTGCCACACAACTGCCGCAACATAGCACCCGGTCAGGATATGCTCCACCGATTCCCCTTCCCCTTCGCACAAAACACATCTCTGATCGTCCACATGAATGTTTCGCTTAGTTAACGCCTCGACAGTCAGGACCCGATTCATCTCAGCACGCCACATTAAAATGTTGCATTTTTTTGGAACCCAAGTGCACCACTTCGTAACACACGGGAACTAAACTAATTTATATGATAAAGTAAATCAATATGGGACACGTGTCATTTATTGTAAGCATCTAGTTTTAGGTTTTCCCGCCTCTCTTTCCTAAATATCATCTTCAAATTTAAATTATTAACTTAACAATACATAAGATAAAAGGATATGACATACTTTATTTTATTTAAAATGTAGAGTTTTATGTTTATAAATTAGATATTTTATAGTAAAGATAAGTTCATAATTTTAAATTAGGAGAATCACTAACCAAATTCGAACGTAACCAAGTTCGAACGATTAATACATATGAAGTTTTACAATCTCATAATAATCATAATAAATAAATAGATAATCTACTATTAATATATTTAGATTATTATAACAAACATAATAGTAACCTTTTTATTTTCATTACTAAAAGAATTATTATATTAATTTTATACATAATTTATAAATCAAATTGTATTTATCTTTCAATATTATTTGATGTATAAAATTAGATTCATTCAAACCATGTAATACACGAGGATTTTTTAAAGATATAACTTAATTTTTATCACTCAAATGGCTGCTGATTTTCTTCTTGAATAACGTGTTTCATCATTGTATCTTCCTTGAAGAACCATCTTCGTAATCACCCGATCTATCGTGTATCGAGTATATCCGTTAGGTTTTTTAGATATAATTTTTTTATTAATTGCTATATAAAATTAAATATATTTAACCCATGTAATACATGAGGTTTTTTAAACATATAACTTTTTTTATTATTTAATATATAAAATTACATTTACTCAACCCGTGTAATAATATTGTTTTATTATTTAGTATTTAAAATTACGTTTATTTAACCCGTGTAATACATGAGATTCTAACCTAGTTAATATAGATAAAGGAAATGTCATCTACAAATCATCATATGTTTACAATTTTATTTAAGCATAAAGCATTACTTAAAAAAAGGTTAAGAAGGATCGATCTCACACACTGATTGTCAAATTTCCGTCAATGCTTAGAAGATATGGCAACAAGTTCTATGGTCTATAATACGATAGTACCAATAGACACTTTTCTCAACAATGATCGACCTTAATATGAGAGGTCAAGATCAACAAAATTCCATTTTTTATTAGATTTTCTCTTTTCCTAAAAGTTCAAGAATATCTCACTGAAAATCAACCTTTTGAGAGTCTAGATAATTAAAACACATTTTTGTTTGAATGATCCGTTATTTTCTAAAGCTGCTATTATTCATTTGAAAGATCAAAATCACGAGGTTGGACAAGAAAGTATTGATGTAAGCCTCATTGTAAACTTTTGCTACTAACTTAATATGTGTAACTTGTAAGTGTTGATCATTATTCAACTAGTAAAATAACGATCATGTACATACAATATTGCTAATCTTCCTATACTAATAAACAAAAATCTTTTTTTCTATACTAATAAACAAAAAAATTTTTTGGACACGTGTTACTATCTGGTGTTTTATCACCTTATTTTCCTATTTAACTCTAATATTAAATAATAATAATAATTTAAAAAAAATACTAGATAAAAATAAATATTTAGATAAGGATAAACGTTTGTTTTTATTACGAGTATATTAAATAATAATAATAATAATAATATTTTTAACCAAAAAAATTAGTTAAGAATAAATGTGATTGAAATTATGGTAAATTAGGAATCAAATGTTCCCGTTTGATATATACTTAATAATTGTATTATTGTTTTTTTTTTCAGTAGAATTAAATTATTATTCTAGGTCGGTCATATGATTCTATCAAATTGTAATTGTTTTTAAACGCATCACTATAATGGTAGGCATATGCTTCTAAATTGTAAACTTAAAACCCATCATTTTTAGATATAAAGAACATCACTATAATTGTAAACTTTGAACCCATCATTTGTTGCACATTGCATCAACATGTATAAAGAACACCATTTTTAAATATAACAATTCTATACTTCATTCAAAGAGAATTTATTTCTTGATTTTACGATATAATTCATAAAAATGATGAAATATATAAAACGTGGGGATTGATCTCCACCTTTTTTGTACCGTAAACTCTCTTGAATACAAATTTTAAAACGGGTGTTTTATGAATGAAATAAACAAATAAACATGTAGGTGCATAAAAACTAACTAAAATAATTGTATCTCATAATTTGAATGTACCATAAAAACAAGATTCAACCCCATGTAAATATGTAATAGATGTGTTTTTAACCTAATAATAAATAAAAAAACGAAATAAAATGTGATAATAAGTAAATTGTACATCAAAGTTCATTTTAAAAGATAAATCTTGACGACTGTGTGTGTTAACATATGACATTATATTTTATACAACACGTGTAATATACGAGTTTTTTTAAAGATATATCTTTTTATTATTTATTATATAAAATTAAATTTATGCAAAATAAAAAAAACAAAGTAAAACGTTATAATAATTAAATAGTACATCAATGTTCATTTTTTCAAATGATAAATCTTGATGACTATTTATGTTAACATATGACATTATATTTTTTTCAGCACGTGCAATATACGAGTTTTTTTAAAGATATATCTTTTTATTATCTATTATATAAAACTATGCAACCCGTGTAATACACGGGGTTCTAAGCTAGTATATATATATATATAGGGGAAGGTTCTATGCAGAACACTAAATATTGTGAGAACACGCAGAACAAAATGAATCTCTCATTTTTTCAATCATAAAAACCTAAAAAGTAAATGAAAATGTTATAAATGTAAGATTTATTGTTTCTCACACTAGAATTTAAAACAAAATATGAAAAATCTGTAGTTTTTAAATAACCTACACACATGTAGGTTATGTGTAGGCTAAATTACATACATGTATGTAGACTATGTGTAGGGGAAAATATATGATTTTGTTATGTATATATAATACATATATGAATGTAAGAAACATAAAATTTAAGAAAGATGAACCTTAGATCCCAAAATTTAGTGATTTAGAATTGTTCTTTTTGTTCTCGCAATCATTAGTGTTCTGTAATGATCCTTATCCTATATATATATATATATATATATATAGGGTCAGGATTTAGAGAAAACGGTGAAAAGTGTGAGAACGATTATGGATCGTCTGATCAAAACAATCCATGGACTAGATTGCGCGGTGGCGTTTTCGTAAATAACATGAATATTATTATGTGGGACGCGCTTCATTAAGGGTAAAAGGGTCTTTTACCCCTCATATTCAAAACACCATCAAATGATAAAACGCCATACAAAAAAATAAAGCGCCATTAAAAAACAAAATGCCAAAAATTAAAAATAAAACGCGTTTAATATTACAGGAAGATGAAACAACACAAATAACTGAATTTCAGTTATTAACATTTATTAGAAGAAATTCCCTCTTAAATTACGCGCCAAAACATCATTATTTAAACAAACGTAAAACGTAGCTTCCATAATCACTTCAATCTATCCATTTTCTGCAAAAAAAACTCGTTAACAAAAAACGCCAACTTAAACAAAACGCCAAAAATGGCAACAATCATTTCGTGGAGATACACTTTGGGAATCAGGCGATACGTCCTCCATTTTGACAACAGAAGGGGGGTGTATGTTAAGACGGTCAGGGCAATTCTGAAGATGGAAGAAGAGATACAAAGGCAAATCTTATCCATTAGCATCGCTCTAGACAACGAATGCCATGAAACGCATATGCTTATGAAAGCATTAACCAGCAAATTTGGACCAATCAAAGGAGATGTGAAGCCAGACCCTGTCATGACATCATGGCGTTTTGATGATGAAACAGACATGGTGACGGTTACATACGACAGCGGAGAGCAGGAAGTCTACTGGCTAGAGAACATCGTGACAAAGCAGCGACTGAGTTTCATACTACTAGAAAATACACATTTCTTGACGCACATTGTGCGTCATAAAACGGTAATTATGACACGCAAAAACATGTCGTTGATTGAGGAGTCATAAAATTAACATGACATGCATTTGTGTGTCATGTTTTTATGACACACATTTATTTTATGACACCTTTTAATGACACACATTCATGACACTCATTTTATGATATATACGTATGGCATTCATTTATGCGTGTCATGCTTTTAATTGTTACATTTTTTTAGAATTACTAATGTGCCCTGGATATATGTATAATAACAAAAACAAAAATCTTATTCATAAAACAAATACACACACACACACACACACATATATATATATATATATACACCAAAACAATCCATTATATAATCATTTGTCAAGTCTACTACAAATATTTTAACGTTAACAAAAAAAAAATTGTTTGTCAATACATCATCAACACCTAAAATACGATTTGTCACTTAAAAATAGAGGTAACCGCATAAGTCGACCAATCTTCGCGAATGTCATCCATATCCGCAGCCCAGTATTTCTCTACTCCTTTCCCAACCTGAGACAACAATTAAATAAAATAAATCTTAAAAATCAGAATTTAATCCTATTATATGAATTTAAGCATTTGTTTGTTTGGATATATAACAACATGCATAATTTCATGTCCTTAAACTATTTAGTACTCAATAAGCATATCATGTCCCATAAGTTCATATATCAAGTTTTGTGACTCAAACTATTTAAAACTCAATTAGTATGACATGTCCCTTGGGTCCCAAAACATGACGTATAACAAGAGTTAGCAAAATAGAAACACATACCTCAATACACAAAAAAATGTTTGTTCTTTCTTCCAAAGACAAGATCTTTAGTTAGAAGTTACTTGACCTGCTAAGGATCTTCTCATATTTTGTCCAGTATCAAAGTTATGACCCGTATTTTCTGCACATAACGAACCGCTCAATTGCATGTGAATCCGTACTAAAAGCTACCTATTTGGGCAAGAACCCATTTTGACCTGTAACCGAACCGGACTGACATCGTCATATTTCCGCTTCTACTAATGTATATGTATGACATAAAAAAACATACAAGTAGAAACTATAGTAAGCATACCATTAGAATGGTTATAAATCATTTGACCATGTTGCAACCAACTTTCAGCTTATGTCCTTTAAAACTCCAAACCTAAAACAAAACATAATTAGATAGGAAAAAAAATTGTAGACAAATCTAGTACTTAAATATATAGTTACAACTTACAACAAATAAATTAAATCATGAAATTCAATAACATATACAACTAGTTCTATACCCGTTTGGTGGACAGGGTATATTAATGAGCTCCAGAAGATGGATGAGCACAGCTGTATTGACCTAATGTTTAAGATCCCTAAGCAATTTTTTAGTTTCTAATGTGATACCTTTAAAAAGTTGGACATCCAATAGAACTTAAGCTGACATTTCAATATACGAAAATCCTTTATCATTTACCATCGTAAGAGATGAAAAAGTATCCTACATATCATATCATATCATATGCTGACTGACCTGTAGAGCAGAGCACTGCTGAGTGCCACTGAACCATCACAGAAGCATATTGACTGCCATAATGAGCTCTAGCAGATGGATGAGCAGCTGTACCAAGAACTATGTCAAGGAGAAGCACATTTCTTTCTGTACAAATAGAAACTAATGCTGACCTGCATATTTAAAGGAAACCGTCTGAACACAATGTAGTCAACCAATTAGAGGCTTGTAATTAAAGAATGTAATACGAGTTCCTTTGGGATACATCTGCAACAAAACATTAAACAATGGTTACTTTCTTAAACAGTGGCCATTAAATTTTAGGATTTAAGACAAATTAATGTCCAAGATGCACCGACTTGAAGTAGCATGCAAAGACACATAAACTGTGATTCTATTGATAATTAATTTGTTTGATAACATAAATCATGGTGTATACCACTAGTGATAACAATCTTCTGTTCCAAGTACGTTTATTTTTATATTTTCTTTTTTTCTTAAAACACTAGTGTAATCTAGCCATAATTATCAACATAATCTCATGAAAATTAGGAACACCAAAATTCTTAACCTACTGTACCTAGGAGTGCAAACAAGCTGAGCGGCTCGCGAGCTACTTGAGATCGGCTCGAGAAAAAGTTCGAAACGAGCCGAGCCTTATCGAGTCCGAGCCGAGCTTGAGCCTAAAATAAAGCTTGTTTGTTTATCGAGCCCGAGCTTGAGCCTCGCATGTGAAGCTCGTTAGGCTCGTCGAGCTTTAGTGTAAACGAGCCGAGTCGAGCTGAGCTTATTTAAAGTTGTTTACAAGCCGACCTCGAACCTAAAAATAAGAATATTTAGTAAACGAGGCCGAGCCCGAGCTTCACTTATCGAGATCGCGAGCCTAAAAAGTCTATTATTTGTATTATTTTTATTTAATTAATAGATAATAAACAAGCCGAGCTCGAGCCTGAGAAAATACAAACGAGCCGAGCTCGAGCTTTGAAAACAAAGCTCGAATCGAGCTCGAGCCTGGTCGGGCTCGGCTCGGCTCGTTTGCACCCCTAAGATTCTGTACCCAATATTAGTTCATATCCAAAATCTGTTTGAAACATCTCTTCAAACACTTGGACCATAATATTATTAAGTTAATTTCACATGGAAAATCAACCGGGCCCCCACCAATTCCACCAAACATTTCAATTACTAGTTGACATCATCGAGCTTATCTCATATTCAGAACAAACCATTTAACTCTACTGTAACCAAAAACTTCAATTACATCAATTATTTAAATAAACATTAACAGAACAACAAAAATCGTAAATTCACAGTCAAAATATATACATATCGATCACACATAATTAGTTAATTACATAATTTATCTGTCTTGAAACAATTTTGGCATTAGGCTAAAAATGGTGTTCGATTATAGAACCAGGAAACATGTTTAGAAACACGCAAAATCACAGAAAATAATAGAATTGATACCGGTATATAATCGAGAAGTCCGTTTGTGAAAATTGAATCGATTAGAAACATAATCCGTTATTGCAACGTAAGAGCTAGATCGTGAAGCAAAAGCGAAGATGCGACTGACCAATAAAAGCATTGCCACTTCCTGAAAAAAAGTGTGACAATTTTAACGACTTTGTAGGAGATTATGTTAAAAGCACTTTACCTAGTGTGGTATGTGTATAGAGTCTCTGTCTTTCATATATGTTTTGTAAAAGCATTGCCACTCCTTGAGTGATTGCCCATCTAAAAAACAATTGTATACATTTCTGCAAATTGGTTGAATACATGCATTAATATTTGGATCCAGAAGACCATAAAATATATATAAAAAAAGAAACAATATTGTAAATATATAATCTACTTCTGGGCATGGTCAGATTATTTTTCTATCTCCCACGCTGATGAATGCCATAACCTACACCTGGACTATCACAAACCTACAATCACCATACGTAAATCATTTTAATCATTACTATAAAATCTAATAATTATCCTCTAACTGTGATATATACAAGATCAGGTTTACAATAAATATACTTGTGATCGAAGAAGTCAAGAAGCTAGGATTAAAATAGCACTGATTCATCACTGTACAACAATAATATGTGATTAGAGTATGATGTGTCCCATTTGCAGGAGGCAAAAATGTAATTGATATCGCACTAATCACTTAAGAAATCTGAAACCGGATTTGTAAAAACAGTAATCTTTAGCGGCAACTGTAATCTATTGAAAGTGTGAATTACCTGGGCTGGTCATCGTGCTAATTTATGTTGTCAGATCTTTCCCCCTTCCCAAGCGTCAATATTAACATTACCAGAATCCCAAATATGAACCCTAGAATCCCAATTTCGCGTATATAGTTGCCATTACCTCCCCTTCAAGCGGTGAGATCCAGAACCGTATCCACAGTGCCAGTAAATCAACAAGGAACTTAGGTAATATGTGGCCCAATGACAAACCTCATGCTTCGATTCAAAATTCAGTTTCTTCAGCAATTCATAAAGCATCTTTTTAATCAAGAAAACTCGAACAAGCATTTTCCAAGCTAATAACAACAAGAAATTTGCTTTTATTTATAAACAAGATGCAATAAAACCTTAAAATAGTTCTGTAATTTGGTTGAAGCATTTCAACGAACAGTTGGTGTGCATCTTCAAACCTTCAAGTTTTGAACAACACAACTATTAAACATTACCCCTAAAATATAAATTATATGAGAAACTCATAATCAATTACCTTCAAGGCTTCGACATAGAATAATTATACATCAAAAGAGAAAAATACCATGACTAAATAACTTACCCAACCGTATCAAAGTGACAGTAGCATGGGGGGATTGTTGAGTAACATGGCGTGCGACAACCGTATGTCGATGGTGTAGACAAGTGGTATAGGTATCGTTGAACAGAGGAGGCTGCCCCATCTGGTGGCGCGTGTGATACCTTGATGCATAAGATGGTCGATTTGGTGGAGGGACAACACAACTAGAGAGAGCACAGTGGTGAAGATGTGGAGAGAACTTCTAATTTGGTCATGGATTTTGGGAGGGAAACGAAATTTGCAAGGAAGTTTTAAACTTTTCTCCAGTAGAAAATTGGGGGAACCAGTGATTGTTCTCTGTTCTTTTATGAAAATATAAAAGATAGTGAGTTCCAAATTTTTACTTTTAACAAATAAAAGATATCATATATATAACATTGCATCACAAAAATTGTGTACAAACCAAGTAATATACATCGAGTAATTTTAAAACATTATATGAAAATTATATGTATAAAACAATGGTTTATAAGATTAAGGGCATGTTTGGCTAAGCTTATTTAACCTAAAAAGGACTTTTTGTGAAAATGACTTATTGACTTATGACTTTTTGAGAATGAGTTTTTAAAAAAGTGTTTGGATTAGCTTATAGGGTGGGAAAAGCCAATAAGTCAATAAGTTGTTTTTTAAAAATTGTTTGGCTTAGCTTATTGATGTAAAATGACTAAAAGGGCTCAAAAAGTTATAAGTTGCTCAAAAAGTCACACCATCCTAACTTCTTAAAAATGACTTTTTCTTCTTTACAAAAGGTCATTCTAAAAAGTTCTTTTAGATTTGCCAAACACAAAATCTCCTTATTAGCTTTTTGAAAAAGCTAATAAGTCAATAAGTTGGTTCAAAAAACTTAGCCAAACATGCCCTAGTTATAGGCACAACTTATCTAATGTAGAATTAGGTGTAACAAATTGTATTGGACTACACATGTCGTAACGAGCCTTATTAGAGATTAATATTCATTTTTTTTTATTTTTTAACGGTCAATTGAATCAATCCCGAGCACTCTCGGGGCACCCACTAAACCAAACGGAGTACTCCGAGAGTAACGCAGCTTGGCTTAGGGGCTGTTTGGCAACATCTGAACCAATAAGTGCTGAATGAATGAGAGGTCTGAATGGGTAAGAGGCTCTGAACCAGTAAGTGCTGAACCAGTAAAGTGCTGTTTGGTTGCACCTCTGAATAACTGTGTAAAATGACATTTTTACCCTCTGAACAAAACTAAATACCTAACTGATAAGTTCTAAAACAATACCTAATTCATTACTTCTCATAAGCAATAAACCAATTCAAACTCAAAGCACATCAAATTAGCATCAATTCACTATAAATCAAATCACTACTAAACACAACAATTTCACTACAAAACAAAAAATAAGAACCTGTTCCATCGTTGCTTATGAACATATGGGTTTCCACTTTTTGTTCTAGAGATACATAAAACCCTTTTTTCCATCGTTGCTTTAGAAACTTATGGATTTCCACTTTCCCTTTTTCTGCATCACCCAACCACCACTTCATCTCCAACATAAAAAACCCACCATTATCAACAACCTCACCTTATTATCCGTCCATTTCATCCTCTGTCACCGTGGTGGTGGCCGGAACTTCTTCATCACTAATTGGTGAAGCTCTTTGTTTATGAACATATGGGTACGGCTGTTTCACGGTGGCGATGTGGAGGAGCAGAGGAGGGGGAGACGACGGCGATGTGGAGGAGCAGTGGAGGGGGAGATGACGGCTGTGGAGGAGGAGACGGCGGAGGAGGAGCAGTGGAGGAGGAGGAGGAGCTGTGGAGGAGATGGGAGGAAGGGCATGTATGTCAAGTGTTTCATTCAGCGAGTTATCAAATCTGAACCATTCAGATCTGAATGGAATCATTAAGAGGTAAGGGTTTTGTGAACCAAACAACCTAGCCTCTGACCGGTTCAGAGGAAAGCTCTGAATGGATCCATTCAGATGCAAACAAACAGCCCCTTAGTTACAACATGAGTTGGCTTGGCTCAGATCGTTTCAAATCGAATTTTTTTAGCTAGCTTTTTTGAGCGAGTTATGAGCCGGAAGCTTTATGCACAAAAAAAACCCGAAAATAGGGTATTAGAAAACCATAAAATATGGTATTAAAAACCCAAAAATAGGGTATATATGTACGTAGTTTTTTAAGAACCATAAGCGAACCCTACCCGGAACCGGGTACATAGGGTATGGTTTTTTGGTTTGAATAATCGTACTCGAAACCAAACCGGTTATAACAATAACCGGTTCCAACCCTTAAATAAAAAAAAAACGAAATTGGTTCCATACTCGAAATCGGGTATTAAAGATACCCAACTTGTGCACCTCTTAGAGTGAGTCATAGTAGATTAATAGCGGACAATAATAAATCCTATATGTTTTTAATAGATTATATTGGGTCTTAATTATCATGATGGCCTTTATTAGGTCACATCATGTCTCAAAACTTCGATTGAGTTGTATTAGACAATGATGGGAAATAATAAATTATATGATTCTTGATGGACCATATTGTGCCTTAATAGTGATGATGACTTTTAGGCTAGTTTTAGTGGACCATTGTGAGCTTTATTAGGTTATATTGTATCTTATATGGTTATATTGGGTTGTAGTCGGTCATATTAGATCATAATGGACAATAATATATCATGCATGTCATAATGGATTGTATTGGGCCTTGATAACTTAATGGCCTTAATGAACTATGATGTAGTTTAATATGTCAAATTGGGTTGTTGTTACTCATAATGTACCGAAATGGCTAATAGCAGATCATAAATTTCTTAAACCATAAATGTCTTAATGGACCATGATAAGCTTTATTATATCTTCCTAGATATTAAATTGTTATAATGGATTGTTGTGAGTCATATATAACAGACAATAAAAGATTATACATGTCTTAATACATTATTTTGGGCCTTACATGTCATGATAGCTCTTGACAAGGCATCATGGATCTATCAGGTCTTAAGGGTAATATCGGGTTATAGTGAGTCATACTAAACCATAATGATCGTTAAAAAAACATAGATATCTTTATGGGCCATGGTGCACTTTATTAAGTCACACTAGGTCGGAAGGGTTCTAACAGATTGTAGTAAGTATAATATTACTTGAGTATATCAGGCAATAATTGATGATACATATAACAATGGACTGTATTGGCCGGGCCTTAATACGTTGACTCTCTTTTGGACCGTGGTGGGCTTTATCAGGTCAACTAGGTCTTAAAACGCTATATTGAGTTGTAGTGAATCATACTAAATCATAATAATGTGCAATAATAAATCATACACATCTTAATGTGTTACGTTTAGACCTTAATAGCTATCATGACTCTTTAATGACCCGTTACAAGCTATATCGATATATAAAGTATAACTTGATGAGTTAATGTTCACATATTAATTTATAACACTTTTTGGTACATATTAAATTCATTAGTTTGATATTTACATACACGTAAAATAAAATAAAATATTAAATTTAAGTTTTTTTTATAATAAACTTATGTAATTGATTAATGTAAGAATTTTTTTTTATTTTGTCATATAGTTTAATATACTTTAAATAAAAATAAAAATAAACGATATCTCTTAAAACTAACTTCTCTCTCCAAATTTTCATTCAATTTCTATTTCCCTCCTACTTCATAAAAGAAAATTAGAAATCTAAATGTCATAAAATAATCGTGTGTCATTATTCGCGTGTCAAGATAGACCTTGTTTTTTTATGACGCTAAAAGAATGACACAAAAAAAGTGTCATAAATATATTGAATTTTGTAAAACCATGACATTTTTTTCTTGACAGGCACTTTCGAATGTCATAAAATGAGCGTGTGTCATTGTTTGTGTGTCAAGATAAATCTTGTTTTTTTTATGACGCTAAATACATGACACACAAAAAAGAATGTCATAGATTTATTAAATTTTGTAAACCATGACATTTTTTTCTTGACATACGCTTTTGAATGTCATAAAATATGCGCGTGTCATTGTTCGCGTGTCAAGAGTAGTGTATTTTCTAGTAGTAACGCCACTTGTACCAACACAGAAACAGACTCAAAATTGGAGTTAATGCAAGACATGTTCAGGTGGAGGCTTCAGAATCTTCAGGAACAAGAAACTGATGAAGGTGAATGTGATGACATGGATGAAGATCAAGATGAAGACTCCGAAGAGGAAGAAGATGACAAAAGTGATGGATACTATTCAGATAAAGTACATTCTGATAATGATTTTAATTTTTTTTCCTCTTTTTTTTTCCTTCTATGTAATCTTTTTTTAAGATAATTAAATGATATATTTATATCTTTATTAGAAAAACGCCAAAATAATAATAAAAATGGTTAACCCTAACAAAACGCCAAAAAATAAAAATAAAATTCCCTGCTTAATTTTTTATTTACTCCGTTATTGTATTTTGTCATGTTGGTCTGCATAAGGCCATTTTAAAAAAAAACGCTAAACTCAGAAGATGGGACAGTAAATACAAAAAAACAGTAACTGAAAAGACAGTTACTTTATTACTATCATTTATTACAATAAAAAGTCTCGCATAAACTACGCGCCAAAAAAACTCCTATAAGAGAGGGGTCTATACACAATGAAATTAATCACACCAAGTAAAACACAAAAAACGCCACATCCTCTAGAAATCACTCCATTTAAAACGCCACAGATGTCAAAGCTTTCACTAAAATGGATCATTTTTCTGAGGGGGTTAACTCAATAATATTTTGCTGGATGAGATGGACAAATATTCAAGAAAAATAGACTGATGACAGTGATATGCCATCATGTGAGCTTTGTTCTTGATGATTATAGGCATGGAAGAAAGGGTTCAACACAAGTGTAAAATGCTATTTTGGACTCCATTATTACAAATAGCATCAAGCAAGAGTTGATCTTCAATGACATGCCATCAAACAAGAATATCACACCAAAAAACAGAATGCCACTAAGCAGTTTCTTCTGAAAAAAGACGGGGTTTATGCAGGAAAGTTGGCATCTAGCTAAAGTATTAAAAAAATGTTCAAAACGCCAAAACAAATTCAAGAAGATAGAGGCCTGATGACAGTGAAGATTCGGAAGAGAAATTAGGTTATCATTTTTTATTATTTTTGTTTTCATTTTATATTGTTTTGATATCAAGTTATATGTTGATTTGTTATCTAATTCTCTATAAATAAAATACATTATTATATAAAACGTCAAAAACTAAAAACACCAAAACGCTAGAAGTATGAAAAATGAGAGAACAGCTGCTGGCAAAACACCTGGTAAAAGGGTATTAAACGCCAAAAAAGTCACTAAACACCAAAAAAAATTTGGTCTTATTGTAATATTATGCAAATATTAGTGACTCGTAGTGAATTATTATACAAAAACGCCATAAACGCCAAAAAAATTAACCAGAAAACGCTATAACGCAAAAAAATTATATATGTGACACAAAAACAAATTAATTCAACGCCAAAAAGTTTAAAAAATACAATTAATGCAAAAAAAAAAAAAAAAAACTTAGACGCCATAAAATATTATACCGCATTGGGAAATAAAAGAAGAATGAAAAGACAAAAAAACCCTCCGCCCTTCTCTATGCCGCGGGATACGTGTTGGGCCAGGATGCGTTCTCACCGTTCTCACACTTTTGAGCGTTTTCCTCCTGATCCCGTTTCTATATATATATATATATATATATACACACATATATATATATATATATATAGGGAGGGGCTCATGCGAGAACCACTCTTATTGTGAGAACCATGAGAACCAATGTGAACACAACCTAAAATAGCTAAAAAACCTAAAAAAAAACCCTAAAAAAAACCTAACCCCCACCCCCCCCCCCCCCCAAAAACCTAAACCCCCCCCCCCCCCCCCCCCAAAAAAAAGCCTAAACCCCCCTCCCCCACCCCCCAAAAACCTAAACCCCCCCCCACCCCCCCCCCCCCCCCAAGCTAAAATGCTAAAAACTAAACCCCCAAAAAACCTAAAAAAATCTAAAAAAAATCTAAAAAAAATAAAAAAAAATCCAAAATTTTTTTTTGATTTTTTTAATATTTTTTAGGTTAAAATCGCTACTTTTCGAATCCAAAAAAAAAATTTTAAAAAAAAAAAAAATTTTTTTTTTTTTTGGATTCGAAAAGTAGCGATTTTAACCTAAAAAATATTAAAAAAATCAAAAAAAAAATTTTTGTGTGATTTTTAGCTATTTTTAGGCATTTTTGGTGTGTTCACATTGGTTCTCGCGGTTCTTCGCAATAAGAGGTGGTTCTCGCATGATCTTCTCCCTATATATATATATATATATATATATATATATATATCCTCTACCTTCTAACAAGAGGAAATATAATTGATATATTTACTTCATTACAGAGATGTTGTGGTACTCTCTACCATCTAGAGACACGCTAGTCTCGACCGCTCTAGAAAGACGATAGTGAAGAACAATTTTGGTGGAAACCTAAACAGTAGATGTATAGTGTATTTGTTAGCACCTACCCAAAACGTTGTTAAGAAGATAAAATTGTATAAAACAAGAACGGTAAAAAAAATATGTAATTTTAAATCCGAAACTAGTATATTTTTCAAAAACTAGCGGGTATACCTGATACCCGACGTGTAATTACCCGTCATATATATAGCTTGATGGGTATGAGACACGGTTTTATAACTAGGTATGTGACTGGGATTACCAATACTTGAACCAAACCCGGTGCGATACTGTCCCCAATCTTTATCTACATATACTTGGCCATACACAACTTGGCTACGTTGTTGCTTTGATACCACTTACTGGTTGTTAGACTGTGAGTATTAATTGATGAGAGAAGGAATCTTCGAGAGGATAAGATAGGGGGATGAAACTAGTCGGGAAAATGTATTATTGAAATGAAACGTTACCAAATTAAACTCTTGAACTTAGAAAGTACATTATGAGACATTAAAGATTTCTAAGCTACATTGAAAGACTACTCAGTTTATCAATTCATAATAAGAAATGGTAACATAAATCCAGGTTAACTCACCAAACTCTGATTTTTGCTCCATAAGGAATAGCTGAAGGTTCAAGACATTTTAATCTTTGAGGACTACAATAGGGCTTGATACAATGTGGTTATGCTCATCGATCCATTCAAGATACCCGTAATTCAATTTAGGAGTATGTTGCCCGACTCGTATGCTTAGTACAAACTTTTGTTCCTGATACTTATTCGTGAATTTGATTGTGTTAGGCTCTACCTTCAGTATCATTCCAGGTGGAACCTTTAGAGAAGCCCGATAAGTGGATGTGTGGTCTCCGACATTTCTAACGGTCCTCGTGAACCGCTTTTCAGACAACAAGGTTGTTTGGTTAGAGAAATTAGCGATAAACGTTGGGTAGTTTAGATCAGTTCGGTTTTCACAACTCCATTGACTACTTCTTAAGATCGTACTCATTTGTTTAGCAGTATATCCAAGACCACATAAGAAATTAATGTAGTCTTGTGGACCCATATCGTATATGAGTCCAGGGTCCATCGCTCCGTTAGGATTGACATGGCCTGCCCCAAATGCTAGCGGTGTAGCCATCTCTCCATTCCATTGGTCTCGAATGGTTCCAAGAGTATTATCTGTTTTGGTTGCGGTTGTAACCATAGCTGATCGAATGGCTGCTGGACTCCAGTCACGATGGACCGCCTTTACAAGAGCTGCAACTCCAGCTACATGTGGTGCTGCCATCGATGTACCCGACATAAGCATGTAATTCGACACTAACTCATACCTTCCCGCATCGATGTAAGACACATCTGGTCTAACAGCACCTAACACATCCACACCCGGAGCGAGAATATCGGGTTTTAAAACACTTGGAGTAATCGGATCTGGTCCTCGCGAAGAGAAATACGCCACTTGTGGAGCGGGTCCTGTTCCTGTCTTAGTTAGCCCAAATGTCATACTTTTCACAATCGTGTTGTTACTAGTCGTTGCGTATTCCTTTATTGCTTTCGCGTAGCGAGTATGTAGTACTACACCCGGTAAAGAATACTCTTCGGGATCCAAAAACAGCGATTCAGATAAGAATATTGCAGCATATGCTCCTGATAATATTACTGTTTGCATCTGTCCATTAAGATCCAAATTACTATCATCACACAATACTACTTTTCCTTTAACCTGGTCTCGGGGTAAATACTTACAACCCGCTATTTGTGTGTCATTACTTCCGTAATACAAATGTCTATTAGTAATAGAAACACTCATTGGGAAGTATGAAGTGCCCTCAAAATTCAACCCGTTTCCTAGCTCTAGTGTTGCTATGTAACTCCGGTCCAATGTGCCTGCACCTACGGTCATGATCCATGGTGCACCATTGTGTATGCTGGCTAGAGCTCCATCATTTCCAGCTGCACAAACCACAACAATTCCCTTCTCTATGGCAGAAAGTGATGCGATGGCGATTACATCTTTAAACAAAGGTGTGTTATCAAACCCTAGGGACAAAGACATTATATCGACCCCATCAGATATAGCTTGATCCATACCGGCTAGAACATCAGTAGCTGCTGATACTTCTGTGTCTGATTTCCATAGGACTTTGTACATTGCTAAATGTGCGCGTGGTGCTATACCCTTTGCAACACCGTTTGCATAACCAAAGTGACTAGCACCATATACGTAATTACCTGCAGGAACGGACCAAAACTTTTTAATCAGGTTATAACAGGATTTTATCATTTACTAATTAGAACTAAGGTCCAACCCTTGGTTTTATAAAAAAAGAAGATTTTATATATAAAAATACAAGTTTTGATGACCATGGTTAGCACTCTAGACCCCTGGTTCCGCCCTTCATTACCTGCAGCTATGGATGATGTGTGCGAGCCGTGACCGAAGTAATCTCTAGCTGAGTCAAAGTCGTACTCAGTTGAGATATTAATGCCTGCAGCCTGAAGTCCTTTGCTAAATGATCGAGCCCCGATCAACTTGTTGTTGCAAAGAGATGGGCTAAAAGCGGTGCCATTTTCACACTTACCTTTCCATCTTGATGGTACCTCGGACATCCCCTTATCATTAAAACTCTCACTTTCGGGCCAAATTCCCGTGTCGATTACTCCAATAATCACGTCTTTCCCGTAAGACGCGGTAGGCCATATACCCGAACCACGGTTCAGTCCCAAGAACCTTGGTGTATGTGTAGTGAACATCTTTCCAAATGACTCTTTATATGTGGTTATATGGGCCGGCGACTTCTCAAGCTCTGCTAGTTGACACGAGGAGAGCTTCGCGCTAAACCCATGCATGACATGAGTATAAGAGTATAGAAACGTTTCCTTATCTTCTACACAAGCCGATGATAGGGACTTAACTGTATGTTGGTGCCATGACTCATGGTTAGAGAAGTGTTCCGGTTTTAGTGAATGGTCCATGTGGATGATATACGTTTGCGACTCTTTAGGCTCTAACGATGCAATGCTGAGCCATGGTAGCAGCATTATTAGCTGAACCAAGAAAACGGACCAGCTAAAAAACCTTGTCATGGCCAAGTACATTTATTTTAAGGTGATATGGTTTAACAAAAAGAGAAAGATATATATAAGTTTTGTCTTTTGTCTCATACTATTTTGAGTTAATAACAAGGTCTTTTTCTTTGACGTGTGTTTCAAGGTCCATGAGACATAAGATAAGATGATAACATTGGTGAAATCTAAACATCTATAGTGTCACCATTGTTGTGAACATACTGGGAAAGTGGGAAGATGCACAACAAGTGATATAAGATACAAGTTTCTTGTTTGACTAATTGATTTAACGAGCAATGTTTGAGAAGATGTCACATCCATAGTGTTGTGACATAGGATTAACCGTTATATCTGTCTATTTTCTTTACATTTATTCTCATTGCATAGTATTCTTGTTTGTTTATCGTCTACTAATTTGATTTTTTGGTTTCTTTTAAGAGTGTAAATGGAAAAAAAGTACATATCAAATGTGGTGTAGATTCATTTATTTATTTCTTTTAATCAACATATTGTATTTTTTACCTTTTCTTAATTAGTAAACCCCATATATTTTTTCTTTTGGTTTTTTTTCCGATCAACTCGTTACAATTCATTTTTATTACTCTTTTAACCAACTTGTAATTATTCTTTTTATCTTTTTATTCAACCCATGTTTGTTAATTTGTATTCGATTATGTTCATTTATTTATGTTCATTCATTTGCTTAGGTGTGTTTTTTATTCACATTTGTTTATATCTATTTTTTGGTACTTTATATCCGTTCTTCCATTTACGTTTGGTTATGTTCATTGATTTACGTTTGTTTGTGTTTGTTCATTGCGTTCGGTGATATTCATTTATTTACGTTCTTTTATGTACGTTTATATCACATTTGCAACAAATTACCAAGTTCCATTCCGATAGGAGTCCGCCTATAAAACCATCTGTGTATATGTTGTAGGCATTCGGTCGCAAAAGGAAATCGTGGACGACATATTGTGTATTTCCATTGGTAATGTTGATCGTCGGTTCTTCCTCAGTAAATTTAAAACCGAAATCAAACCGTTGAAATTTAAAATCGAACCAAACCGGACCGTTACAAATGATTTGGTTCGGTTTGGAAATTACTGGGTCTTTATATGAAATGCATAATACATAAAATTAAAATTGTTGTCAATATACATAAAAATAAGCTACCTAAAAATAATAAAGGGTTGTTCTCAAGTATCCGGGGAATTTTTTAAGTTGCAAAAGAATCAACAAACCATTTATCATTTATTTGACATTCATGTTGTACAATCCTAAAAAAAAAAATAACAACGAAATCATATTTTTTAAGTATCCATGTGATCCTTTTTATATTACAACTAGTATTAAGTACCCCCGCGTTGCGGCGGGGGCGGACACTAATGTCACATAACTGTCAGCGACCACCGACACTGAAGTTGCGGTGTTAATGCAAAGAAATTAAACTGAAACGTAAAATATAGAACAAAATAACTAAGTTGATCTAGGACTCGCGCGTTATGATGAACCCGCGTCTATTTTTTCCCATTTGACAGGTTCATCGTAATCTATATCTGTATATAATATATATCATTACCACTATACAAACCATAATGCATACATTACAACAACCATTGCATCAATATGTTGCAAATTATATTTATACAAGATTTTGGCGAAATTAATTATTATTATAAATAATAATAATTTACAAATAAAACAACGCAACTTTGAATGGATCAAACCGATTGAATATAGTAAGATAATGAAACCATTATTTGATTAGGGTACAACCACTTAAGCACAATTTACAACCATACATGCATACAAAAAAAATTGGATTTGGTAAGGTAATGAAACCATTATTATTTGATTAAGGTAAAACCACTTAAGCACAACTTACAACCTATATTTGATTAAGATACAACCATTTAAGCACAACTTACAACAAAAGATGCACACAAATGTTTCAAATTAATAGTATATAAATATAAATGGCATAAGACTAAAAACCCATTGTATATATCATCCCATACTATGCTAAATACTATTGTACAACTTTCAAAGCAAACAATACAACAACTGATGCACAATATTATTAAAAATTGATAGTATATAAATGCTCAAAATTTGATCAAGGAAAACAGTTTAAGAAAACACATAACCAATTTTAATCAAATTAAACTCAATGCATAAAAAACAAGTAATGATGCCTAATATTATAACAATCTTCCTGTCCGGTTTTATACAGCCGGCTTTCAATATAATCCTCAACCGAAATTGTTCGTTATGGTTTGAATTTTTTGAAACCGACCGACCAAAAATAAAAGAAAAAAACCAACCGTGAAACATGGTTTTACAACTAGGTATATGATTGGGATTATCAATATCCGACTCAAACCCGACTCTGAATTTGATAGTGTTAGGTTCCACTTTGAGCATCATTCCATTCGGAACCATCAGAATAGCCCGATGCATTGTCTCTAACATTTTTAACCGTCCTTGTGAACTGCTTTTTGGACAAAAAAGGGGTCAGGTTAGAGAAATTAGCGATAAACGAAGGGTAGTTCGGTTTTCACAACTCCATTGACTACTTATTAAGATAGTACTCATTTGTTTAGCAGTATATCCAAGACCACATAAGAAATCAATGTAGTCGTGGGTACCTATATTGTACACGAGTCCAGGGTCCATGGCTCCGTTAGGATTGACATGGCATGCCCCAAATTCTAGCAGTGTGGCCATGCCTCCATTCATTTGGTCTCAAATGGTTCCATGCGTGTTGTCTCTCTTGGTTGCAGTTGTTATCAAAGTTGACCGAATGGCAGCTAGATTCGGACAAGTCTTGATGGACCCCCTTTGCTAGAGCTGCAAATCCAGCTATTATTCATAAAGAGAGATAATGTTCTTTCATGGCATAATTATTCATCTGAGAAATTTGAAAGAAAAGATTTTGAGTATCAGCTATGGAAATAGCAGCCTCGTGGCTCACCTTTCCAGGACCTATCTCTGCCTCTCTCTTGTGTATGTATGTGTGAAAGTATGAAGTGTTTAAAGATTTTTGTTTAAAAATTAAAATTGATTATTTACTCTTAAAAACAAGAGAGACCCGTCACCTTGTGGGTCTGTCTCTGGTATGAGCTTAAGAAATTTGACATATGTGTATTCGTCTAACATGATAAATGACTGATTACACTCCATTCATAATGCCATGCTTACCAAGTAAATTGGGAAACAAGTTGGCACGATGCATTGTGGGGTTGTAACTAATTGTCCCATGGATCCTAGTAGGAATCTGTTTTGTATTTATGAAATATAATATTTGCTGTAAAAATGTGTGTATTCATCGATTGATTACAAAAGCTATAAATAGCCAAATTACAATTGTACATACAAGGAAATGAGATATAGCCAAATTACAATTGTACATACAAGGAAATGAGATATGTAAGGCTAATTCTATGGCAGATAATGACCGACACAATATTTATCTAAAAATAGTTGAAGCTATCAATAGAAATATATTTAATACATATCAATTAGTGGTATCCTTAATATGCCCCCGCAAGATGGAGGATCCATCGGAGACTCCAATCTTGGATCGAAGTCGTTGAAAGGGTCCCCGCCCGAGAGGTTTAGTAATCACATCGGCGAGTTGATCAGCGGAGTTAATGTGAAGAACCCGTAACGAACCATTAGCTATCTTTTCCCAAACAAAGTGATAATCTAGTGCCACGTGTTTCATATGTGAGTGATAGACCGGGTTGGCACATAGATAAGTAGCAATAGTATTGTCACAAAATACTGTAGGAGACTTAGTGATCGATAGACCAAGTTCCAATAGGAGGTTCTGGACTAAAGATAGTTCTGCTGCGCCATTTGCTAATGCCTTGTACTCGGCCTCAGTCGAGGATCGAGAGACCGATTTTTGGTGCGCTAAGCGCCATGAGAGTATGTTTGATCCAAGATAGATAAGATAGGCAGTTGTGGAATGCCCGCCGTGAGCGATTCCACCCCAATTGGAGTCGGTAAAGGCTGTAAGTTCAGTTTGAGAGCCACGGTTGAGGAACAAATCATGAAGGATTGTGCCTTTCAAATAACGGAGAACTCGTTTTAAGGCTTGCCAGTGAAGTTGGGTTGGTGCATGCATGTACTGAGAGAGCTTGTTGACCGCGTAAGAGACATCGGGTCGAGTAAATCCGAGATATTGGAGAGAGCCCACCAACTGGCGATATGGTGTAGGGTCAATGGTAGCTGAACCATCAAAAAGAGAAAGTGAGTCAGTAGAGCTAAGGGGTTTGGCTACAGGTTTTGCTCCATCCATTTTAAACTTGGTGACTAGATTTTGCACATGGGCATGTTGAGATAGAAATAAACCATCTGAAGAAACACTGGTTCAATGGACCGGAATTAATTGAACCAGGGGTTTGAATCTGCATAAAAGGGGCGATTCTTCTCGTTTGATTCGGGGTTGGCTAAGTTCCTTCTTCTAACAATAACTACAAAACAAACAGCCGTTAGACTCGTCACGGGGAGAATGGGGGTTCTCTCCATGACCACCCTCCGACGTGAGAATAAGTACAGGTTTTGATGAAGAAGAAGAAGTAATAATGAAAGTGAAGTGAATGTAACTTGTGAAATGATACCTGAGTTGTCTTATTTATAACTGAATTTGGGCGGGAAAGTTTGTTGACGGGAGAGAAGACGGAAAGTAATTTCCGTAAGCGGTTATTTTCTCCACCGTTAATCACTAACGTGATGTATGAGCACACGGATCGTGGGCATGATCAACAGCTGGGGAGATGCCACGTGGAAAGTGGGCAAGTGTGGATCTTTCTTCAATTTAGTGCCATCATCATGACTTTAAGGAATGCTTAGGATGATGCCACGTGTCTATTCGGTTATAACCGAATGGTTGTGCACGATAGAGCCTTCCAGAAGGTTTATAGCTGTAATCCTATGTGGCTCTGCCTTATGCAAATTCTGTTGTAACAGAAACGTTATTTTCTGTTTAAGTCTGGGTGATATTTGCGCGGAGATGTTGTTCAGAGTTTTACTCCCAACTTCTGTTACATGAGCTTGCGCAAGGATTTATTAGTTTCTTTTTGGCGCGCTGATGTTTAAAAACTGTTTTCTTTTTAAGTTCTCTTTTAGAACCGGTGCGCAGCCGCGCATGGTTCTCTTAAAAAGGGCTCATTGTGGTGAAGTTGTGGTATGGTCCCAAGCACCTGTGCAAGGTTTTTGGGACCTTACCCTTTCAAGTCCCCTCAGTCCAGTGTTGCTCTTATGCAAATAAGTGGAGTACTGGACTTGTAAGAGATGGGTGTTTTTTGCTGTGGAGTTTTTGGCGCGAAAAATGGAGAATCTTCTTGAGGAAGATACTCTTTTGCTCATGATTTCAATTTTGAAAATCTTGACTCTTGGCAGGTGAAAGGTATAGTGACGACTGTTGACGTGTGACAGATTGAGTGACAGGCTGTCACTTGTCAGCTGTACGCCGTCAATCGTGGGTTACACACGTGCGTGAACTCACGTTATTGTTATTCCCACTTGCCTCTGATGCTTAGATAACCGTGTTTTCTCTAAAAAAGGTGTTATTGCGGTTTTCTAGGTCATTGATGGCGGTGGGTATATAAATCCTTTGATTGCCTACGTTTGTTAGCGTTTCCATTTGAAACCTATTCTGCTTCGTCTTCCCCATTATTTCCTTGAAGAAATCTTCGATTTTCCCTTTTATGTCTACCGGAGAACGTCACGAAGATTCCTCTGAAGAAGTGTGTCAGCCGGTCTTCCACCATTGAAGTGGCCTGAGAGACATTTGATGGCATGGTTCAGAATTTTAAGTTCCCCTCTAGTTGGGATGCTCGATATCCTGACGAAGGTCAGACGGCGGCCGACGCTCCGGCCGGATACATTACTATTTTCTTGGATTTTTTCTCTGCAGGCAATTTTCGATTGCCTGTAACGAAGTTTTTCTTGAAATCCGTTCGTATTACAAGTTTCATATCTCCCAAATGCATCCTATTGGAATGGTTCGGGTTCGTCACTTCGAATTCGTTTGCCGGTCGATGCATATTGAGCCGACGGTTAATCGTTTCCGAGTATTTCACCAAATGCACTGTTCACAGGGCTTCTATTCCTTTGTCCAGCGTGCTTCAGCAAAGAAGATTTCATTGCAACCCCCGAAGTCTTTTCATGATTGGAAACCTAAATTCTTTTATATTAAGGCCGGTGTAATTCCGATGAAGATGATTTTCAGGGGTAAAGAAGATGTTGTAACGGAGACTATATAGACTCCTTTTTTAGAAACTTGGTACCAGGATTTAAAGGACGTTCTGTCGATTGTGCTTCCAGAAAAAGCCTTGGTTGCTGCCGGTATGAGTCTGTTCTGGCGGATGGAACGAGAAGACAAACCGGTGTACATGGAGGGTGTAACACCTCGTAAAATCACGTCCAATAATGTATTGACACGTGTAATAAACCCTAATAAAGTCAAACGTTGAATTTGAGGGATTAATTTTGCGAAAAATCAAAAACGTTGATTATAGAAGGACTGGAAATGTTAAGATGCTTATTATAAGCCTCTGAATAACGTTACACGGTAATCATGTTCACAAATGAGCCACTTGTTGATCAAGAGTAGCCGTTTGCGTAATTAATTGAAAGTTTGCGCGATGAAGGGTTAAAAGCATCAACATGTTAATTCTTACCTCTGAGTGACCTTTTAACAAACCGAGAGATTCATGATAATTGATTATACTCTCGGGAATGCCTAATATTGGCCATTAAGGGCTTTTAAGCCTATAAGTAAAGTTAAGCGCAACTTTGCAAGTTAGAGGGACTAAAAGTGTCAATATGTTTAATTATACCTCTGAATGACCTTTTTACAAACCCGAAGCATCGCGATGTTTAATAATACTCTCAAGAGTGCCTAACATGGATTAGATAAGGCTTCGATGCTATTAAACGATGATATACACAAGTTTGCGCATTAGAGGGACCCAAAAGCGTCAACTTTTGAATCTACGCCTTTTGGTGACCATTTAAGCGAACGAGAGTGTATTAATATTTAAAAACATGCTTGGGAATACCCATTATGGGCCATGGAAGGCTTGGATATCATCAAATGACATTTCGCGCTACTTTGTGCGATTTAAGGGACTATTTACGTCAAACTGCAAAAGTATACCGATTCGTATGGTATCGAACCTTCCGGAATATGATCATAAGTTAAACATTCCCTAAATATCCTTTACATAGCTTAGAAACAGGCTTAGAGGTGTTTGGTGCGCAAAAACAAACTTATTTGATCAACAGGGACTAAAAGCGTCAAAAAGTGCATAAGTTTGCATTTTCGCGCATATCTTACGTTCTGAATATATATCCGGACATCCAAAAATTTATATAATCATTAAAATATTTTATTTTAGTGATTGGCATGATAAAATTCCATTCGTCGCTTAATTTGAATCGTTTTTGCGTTCGTTACGACTTCCGTCGTAATTAACCGAACACCGCAAACGAGCTGACATCCGGGATGTTTTTTAGCATATTTTAAGTTTCCTATATTTTAACTTTATTTTAGAGCCTTGAAATGGGGTTAACGGGGCTTAAAAGTGCCAAAAATCAAGTTTTACAAGTGCAGGGACCGTTTTTGAAATTTCTGGCAGATACATTGAACTTGGTCCATTTTTGAGGTTTTGATGGTTTTAACCCATGGTTTTGCACCCTATGGGCTGGTATTTTATGGTTTTACATGTTCCCATGGTATTCTAAAACCTTGGGCCCAAGTGTAAGGTCATGATTCAAGCACGGTTTACGAGGAACGATCCAAACGGTTTACCGAAATCTATATAAACCAAACACCTTCATTCTCATTCCTCAAAATCTGATTCAAATAGCTCCAAGTTGGGGTTTTAAACTTCATACCTGAGCAATTTGAATCAATATCTTCCTAGCTTGGACCCTTTGTAAGCTTCTTTCGTTCTTTTATGCGTTTTTAAGCGGGAAAGTCAAACAGTGTTTGACTTTCTGCTTTGACCAGTCAATGGTCAACATGAAGTTCGTTTGAACTTCATAACGTGAGCGTAATCACGATGGTTATAGTCTCTTGTGACTATACCTACCGATTACCACGTTATTTAGGCTTAGTGACGAGTTAAAGTTTCGGTCAAAATGCGCGTTTATGCGTATTTTGCAACCAAACTATTTTTGGGCATCAAGACCCTTTGTCTTGATATCAAACTTTTTTTCTAATTTCGTTAAACATGTTTTAACATGTTTAACTCGTCACTTTAGGTTTAGTGCTTATGTAGGGTCGTAAGATAAGCGGTCTAAACAACCGCTTAGACTTTCGAACTAGAACCGTTTGGTCGATCATTAGGATCCGACCAAACACAATAGGTGACCATAGTTGTATAGGGAATAACCTTCCGAGGTTATACCTTATGGTCACTTCGTTTAGTTAGTTGTATGATAGGTAGTTTATATGCCTTAGGTAAATGACCAAAATACCCCTACGGGGCTTAATTTGAGTTTAAATTCGTTTTGGGCATATTGGATGGTATCCTACTGATATCACAACATATTTAAGGCATATTAACTTAGGAAACCAGTTCATGACTCATTTGGTTACCCGTTATGCATTTATCGCATTCGGTACGGGTTATGTAACTAGTTTGCATAAATTAACCGAAACGGGTCAAACCTTATTATTTTTACTTCAAAATCCAGAATGTGTTTAGTTTACCCATATTATACAAGTTTTCAAACTTGTCGGGTCTAAACCACACTCTAATCCGGTCTTCGCTTAATCTTGCGTTTGAACCGTATACCTTTCTTTAAAACTAACCGGTCTAAGTTTAACTTAAGTAAGACCCGTTAGGAATCTAATAGGTTTTTTAAAACCTTCGTTCCAGATTTAGGAGACCAGTAAAAGATACTTGCACTTGCTGATTTGTACGGCTGGGATAAATTTATATAATTTGCTCAGGTAAATACTTTTAACTTATTTTCCCTTATACGGGGTTGGGGTACGGTATATAAAATATCGCTTGGTCGGGAATTGAATTGTTAATCATATGAAGGTTAATTTATTGAGATGACCCGTTTAATCTGTTTTGTTTTTTAAAGCCTTTGGGGGGTTAATGACCATGTCCCGGATATCCTTGGCATCATTCATTGAAATGGCCACGACCTAAGCACGGGGTGTAGGCATACACCTGCCGGTGCGTATATAAAAAGATATAACCGCTTATTCGAGAATAACTCACCGCGGGATTATATTATGTGGTGTGTCAATTAATCTTTAACCCGGTTTTCAGCCCGGGCTACTGAACGTATAATAAACACGTAATTCTTTAACAAGTTTATTTTTAAATAATTATCCCAAGTTATAAAAGATATTTTGTGCCTTGTGCATTCAAATCAATTTTTTTTAAACATTTTCAAAATGAGTCGGTTAATTGTATTTACCAGTGAGAACTGACGTATTTTCCAAAAAGGTTAAGTGCAGGTACTAATCGGAATAGGCTGGCTACTCCTAGCATCAATAAAGAGTCTTGCAAGCTTAGATGTTTATAAATCTGCTGAACAATGTTTCTTTTAACTTTGATCCGCCTGTGGATCCTTTACAACCGTTTTTGTAATAAATGATATTACTTCCATTCGGTTTGTAATGTTTATATCTTTTGACTTCTGCTGTGTATATAATCTGTGATAAATTGTCTATGATGATATCAACTACGTCACGATACTCCCCACCGGGCCCACCGGTAATACGTGGAAATATCGGGGTGTGACAGGTTGGTATCAGAGCCAACGTTTGAGTGAATTAAACACTAGCCCTTAGTGTTTAATCTCAAATGACACAGTAGCACATTCCTTAGATCTTCTGAGTCTAGACTAAACATAGGAATGCTTTCATCCCTATTAAGTAAACATTGCTTTCGATTTTATGTATTTTGAATATATCGCCAGGCAAGGAAGCTGTCGATGGAAATTCTCCACATCCGAAGCCTAGAAAGGCCAAGCTTCGTACCACGGCTAGGATAAGAGTACAACTAGTTGGAGGAAAGACCTTTATGAATCTATTCCCAAAAACCAAACTTGTTTAAACCCTTATCCAGACTACGGAGTCCATACCAGAAGGTCCCTGAGGCTCCCATATTGAAGATGATACATGTGGGTGTCATTAAACCCTATTTCTTACCTCCGAGTTTTCAAATTTCAAACTTAGATTATACTAGTCAAAACCTAATATGTAATCCATGTCATTCCTTTAATCATTGAATCCTTGGATTCTACTTCTGCAATGGGTCCTGATTTGAAATATTATTTATTCACTAAAATCTTCAGAGTCGCTACTGCGTACGACAAATAAAGATGAAGAAACAATCAGAATAAGGGAAAGAAGACATTAGAAGACCCTCCTTCCATCCTACTTCTTTTCATTTAAGTCCCTGTTTGGGCATTTAATTATTATACTCCTTCGTGGACATATTAATTCATCAAAGTCCTTATAGACTTACCTCTGTTGATAAGACCCCATAAATATATACGTCTACCTATTGAAAATCCCTTTGAGGATATTATCTTTTAATAATAGTCCATTCGAGGACATTATACCTCAAATAGTCTTTTCATGGACATTATACCCTATTATATTCCATACGTGGACACGCGATTTCATTATAGTCCCTTAGTGGACATGATATTTCATCACAACCTTTGTAGACCTGATATTTTGTTATAGTCCTTTCATGGGCAAACTATTTTAATATAGTCCCTATACGGACATATGATATTTTTATAGTCCCTATCCGGACTTATAATTTCCTTTTAAGTCCTCTATGGACAAGTATGATATTAAAAGTCCTGTTTGAGGTACTATGGTAAAATTTCCTAATGATTTATTGGGAGTTTTGAAAAAAAAAATTATATAGGTACTCATATCGTCCTTTATCAATCATTAGTATAAATTTTATTCGAACCTTATCGATCTGCTATTCAAAAGATCTTCTTAATGGTTTACCCCTGCCAAGTGGCAAGTCCACATAAATTGGCCAAAACCTTCAGTAGTAAAGGATAATTATTCCTTCTACCATGATAGTTAAGGGAGATACCCCTTCTGTCCAGAGGTGGTGAGCTATGTTCAAGCCTCCAAACGTATATGATCAATGCGATCATGGTAATATTGTGTAACCATTAAGACAAATTAATCCTTGTTAACATCTGAGAATGTGTTAACACTCCTGGCAGTGTGACTTGAGAAACCACACCAGCCGTCAAGGTAATTGGACTGCGTCCAAGCCTTAAAGCCTATATGATCGAATTTGATCATGGCAAGTATCATCAATGTGATGATCAAAATATAAACATCCATTTGTGATGAAGTGCCTACGGGCTAAACTTGTTGTCCAATAAGACAACACGACAGTTGTGGTCTACGACTCCCTGTCTAAAAATATTGGACTAGGTCTAAACATAATAGTCTATATGATCAATGCGATCATGACTAATATCATCTAATATGATGATCATGTTATTTAACATCCCTTAGTGATGTTTTGCCTACGGGCTATAATATATTGTCCATTAGTGACATTGACATTGTGATCCTTATGATCCCCTGTTCAAGGTAGTGAGCTATGCTCAAGCCTAATAGTCTATATGATCAATGAGCTCATGACTAAAAATCATCAATATGATGATTAAATTTAACATCCTTAATAATGTTTTACCTACGGGCTATATGATATTGTCCAATCGTGACAAGGCAATTGTAAATTTTTTTAATTCCATGCCCAAGGGGGGTGAGCTATGCTCAAATCCCATAGTCTATATGATCAATGTGATCCTGACTAGTATCATCAGTATGATGATCATAATATTAACATCCCTAGTGATGAAATGCCTACGGGCTATACTTTATTTTGTTAGAGATAAGACAATGTTAGTGGTGGTCTTTATAATCCCCTGTTCAAAGTGGTGGGTTATACGCAACCCTAACAGTCTATATGATCAGTGCGATCATGACTAATATCATCTGATACGATGATCATATTATTTTATAAGATATTTGAAGTACAGTCTTCGGTCTTCCTATCTTCATAGTGAGATTTCAAGAAGTACTTTCCGACTCGATGATTATGATTTATGTGTATCTTGACGGTGATTTAGATAACGAAACTAGAGTAATACAATAAACACATGGTGGATACGCCGCTGGTACTTCCTATATATAAGTGTGTTTATTGTATTACCCTTCGTGGCGTTATCCTGAATCACCAATATGATCTATCTCGCCTACGGGTTATATACTCTATTGTCCATTAGAGACATTGTCAGATGTGACCGTTATGGTACATCGTCGAAGGTAATGGGCAATGCCCAAGCCTTATGGTCTATAAGATCGATAAGATCATGACTAATATACTCAATGACGATAATTATATATATATATATATATATACATATATGTATATATGTAAGCATCCATTAATGATGTCCTATGATTTGCCTATGTGCTAAAATAAATCGTCTTTCAAGACGATGACAATGGTAGTCTATGACTCCCTGTCCAACGGTGAAGAACTAGGTTCAAGTCTTAAAACCCATAATCTAATAAGATTGCGTCTTATAAATTAATGTCCTTCGTGACAGGCTTTTGTTGCCATATCTTATAACGTCCTCTGCGACAAGGCCTTCGTGCCATATGATTATTTATGTCCTTCCTGACGGACTCATGTTTCCTATTTTAGAAAGCCATTATGGCAAGCCTTCGAGCTATCTAAAATCATCAATATGACAAAGATGGTTGTGACATTTTGATCCCCTGTCAAAAGGGTAATGGACTCGGTCCAAACCCTAAAGGCCATTGATGGTCCTTTTGTGACCTAGGCTGAATGTAATTAATGTACATTCAAATAACATTCATTAGGAATCTTCATACCCTATTAGCTTATATGGTTTAATAATACCATGGTTAATGTATGTTAGGTCGTCAGGGTGATGACTCGCTATAGAAATGCAATTAAGCAATTGTTTAATTTTGGCGTTTAGTGCCAAGCTTCAAATATGGCAAGCTTAAATGAGACAAATAACAGTTGCGATACTAATGATGCGACAAATGCTAATGATGCAACAAATGTGAACCTCAAGGTTAATGTGACTGACGCAGCTGTTAGAAAGGCTATGAGAAAGGTCATGAAAAGGTTCAAAGAGCAGAATGCTACTCGCTCTAAATCATATTCCCTCTGATCATGAAAAAGAGCTTTGTTCATACTTCGAATGCAAAAAATGAACTAAATAAGATGATATATAGTGAGGAGCCCCATTCCTCTAAAGGATGTACTTAAAAGTACTTCGTCCCTTGCAAATCAAGAGACTTCAATGGTGAAAAAGGGGCCATTGATTGCATGAAATTGTTGGATGAAATAGAAACCATTATGGACATCAGCGGTTGTGCTGAGAGAGACATTATGAGATATGTATCACAGTCATTCAAGGGCAGTGCCCTTAATTCGTGGAAGACTTTAATAAGATTACAGGAAGAATACTCTTACACAAATTGGGATGATCCAGGTTCATGGACTAATCAGAAAAAACCGGTTGTCTGCAACACAGAATGGAAAAGGTGGAATAAGAATTTTCTGATTCTCACCATGATGGATCTAGACTGTAAACAGAACGTTATAGACTTTAGCTAATTGTCTGGGATAGTACCCTATTCAGTAAACCCAGAGTCTAAGCATAATGCACTATATATGTTGGTGGTTTAGCATCAGAAATAAGAGGGCATGTTAAGACGTCAAAGTCTGCTTCTTATAAATCCATTTGGATCTATCTCTGCCACTCACATTAGATGGGTTAGGAAGTAAATCAGTCAAATCTGAGACTACCAAAGAAAGAAAAAAAAGGGAGAAGGATAACTCCCAGAGATCTGAGGAGCCTGTATGCATGACATGCAAAAAAAAAAAAAAGGCACTGGGACAGTGTCTAACAGACTGAAGGTCAAAGCAGTGTGGCATCTGTAGTTCCCTGAATATAGAAACAAAAGGAATGCAGTCTGTTTCGGCTGTGGCATTAAGGGGCACATCAGAGCTAACTGCCCTAAAACTATCAAAGATTTTATAGCTAAGTATAGAAGAATTAAGAATGGAGGCGCCTAAACCCTCCTGATGAATGTTAGAGGCAGTTCATATCAAGGATGACACCAGATAAACCCCTTATTGTGATCTTATTGCTAAGAATTACGTTTGGATTCAGGTGTTAGTGAGTCTCTCATAAGACCATAAGCTTAGCAGACTCTTAGAAATCCCGCATAAGAACTCCAGACATTTAGTGTAAGGTAAAACTTACCAACAAGAATCATAAGAGACCCTTACTTCTATTTTCGTCCTATAATCTTCATTCATTAAAATCTAAAGTACTCTTTCTCCAGATCGAGTACAATGATATATGTTATTTTATTTTGTTATATCATTGATTTCTATCAACTGCAAATGCTAGACTATGCTCGATAAAGGAGCCATATGAGGATTGGCGTATCCTAGTGCGTCTCGTAGATTGCTTCCATGCCTGATCAGTATGGAGGTTTAATGTATGGAACCACTGAGATATGCTGATAGTCATATGGTACTAGAGTCGGCTAGTGGTATTCAAAGAAGATATCCAATGTAGGAATTGTCCAAGTACGTGTCTCTGAATAAGGAATCCGTGGACTTATAAAGAAAATGTGTCATTTATCTGGCACAGGCAATGATAGTAGAACCGGGGGCTTGAGATTTGGGAAACCTCTATAATCTCCTTGCGTCTTGACTATCTTCTCCAAAGAAGTAACATGTTTACCTCCAAAGACAAGTAGAGTTAAGATTTACATCCCGCATAGGGCTGCATTATCGTGAAATCTCCTTGACGATTAGTGCCATCATTATTGGAAGAATCGAAACCCTAATTAGATGAATTTAAGATAAAGGTTCTTAAAGCCTAATTCAAATTCTGAAAGTTTCGGTATTATTAATTAAGAAAGATGGTTCATTTTGCTTATGCATTGATGACCGCAACCCTATTTAGGCAACAAGTAAGAATCGCCATCAGCTGCCCAGGATCGTCAGTTTTTTCGACTAACTGTAAGGATTAACTATTCCTTAAGATTGGTGTTAAGAAGTGGTTGGATTGACCATCTCACCTTAAATGAGCTTTTCTATAATAATTGTTATATAAGTATCAAGGCTGCTCCTTTGGAGACCTTGTATAGATGGAATGTCAAACGTCCGTTTGATGGACAGGAGTTTGGTAAATCCAAATTAGCAGGACCTGAAATTACCTTGGAAATAACGAATAAGATCATACAAATTCGTAACCGTCTGAAAGTTTCCAGTAATAAGGTTCATATTGATGAAAGTCGCAACCCTCTTGAGTCCTTAATAAGGAATAAGGTTCAATTGAAGGTATCACCCTAAGAAAGGTGTGCTAAAATTTTAATTTATCGGGCTAGTTAAGTTCTGATATATAGAATCATTCGAGGAAATCGAATATATCAAGATTTGGTAACCTATAAGCTAAAACTTATCCGAGGAACTTGATGGAAATCAAAGTATCCCACACTAGTTTTTTAAGGATATGTTTTGTCAACAAGTCCAGAGCATTGTCACATAATGATATGCAGAATTATGATTTTATGAGAAACCCGTAACGATTAAGTTTCGAGAGGTTAAGAAGCTCCAAAACGATACATGTACCTAATATAAAGGTCACCTTGGGTGCTTAGAGAGGCCCCAAATATGTTATGGAGGTTAAGTCCATAATACGTCAGAAATTACTTCCATTATTTTAGCAAATCTCGAGGTCGAGATTTCTTTTAAGGGGGGTGAGGATGTAACACCTCGTAAAATCACGTCCAATAATGTATTGACACGTGTAATAAACCCTAATAAAGTCAAACGTTGAATTTGAGGGATTAATTTTGTGAAAAATCAAAAACTTTGATTATAGACGGACTGGAAATGTTAACATGCTTCTTATAAGCCTCTGAATAACGTTACACGGTAATCATGTTCACAAATGAGCCACTTGTTGATCAAGAGTAGCCGTTTGCGTAATTAATTGAAAGTTTGCGCGATGAAGGGTTAAAAGCGTCAACATGTTAATTCTTACCTCTGAGTGACCTTTTAACAAACCGAGAGCTTCATGATAATTGATTATACTCTCGGGAATGCCTAATATCGGCCATTAAGGGCTTTTATGCCTATAAGTAAAGTTACGCGCAACTTTGCAAGTTAGATGGACTAAAAGTGTCAATATGTTTAATTATACCTCTGAAGGACCTTTTTACAAACCCGAAGCATCACGATGTTTAATAATACCCTCAAGAGTGCCTAACATGGATTAGATAAGGCTTCGAAGCTATTAAACGATGATATACGCAAGTTTGCGCATTAGAGGGACCCAAAAGCGTCAACTTTTGAATCTACGCCTTTTGGTGACCATTTAAGCAAACGAGAGCATAGTAATATTTAAACACATGCTTGGGAATACCCATTATGAGCCATGGAAGGCTTGGATATCATCAAATGACATTTCGCGCTACTTTATGCGATTTAAGGGACTATTTACGTCAAACTGCAAAAGTATACCGATTCGTATGGTATCGAACCTTCCGGAATATGATCATAAGTTAAAAATGCCCTAAATATTCTTTACATAGCTTAGAAATAGGCTTAGAGGTGTTTGGTGCGCAAAAATAAACTTATTTGATCAACAGGGACTAAAAGCGTCAAAAAGTGCATAACTTTGCATTTTCGCGCATATCTTACGTTCTGAATATATATCCGGACATTCAAAAATTTATATAAACATTAAAATATTTTATTTTAGTGATTGGGATGCAAAAATTCCATTCGTCTCTTAATTTGGATCGTATTTGCGTTCGTTACGACTTCCGTCGTAATTAACCAAACAACGCAACCGTACGACCAAACGAGCCGACATCTGGGATGTTTTTGAGCATATTTTAAGTTTCCTATACTTAAATTTATTTTAGAGCCTTGAAATGGGGTTAACAGGGCTTAAAAGTGCCAAAAATCAAGTTTTACAAGTGCAGGGACCGTTTTTGAAATATTTGGCAGATACATTGAACTTGGTCCATTTTTGAGGTTTTGATGGTTTTAACCCATGGTTTTGCACCCTATGGACTGGTATTTGATGGTTTTACATGTTCCCATGGTATTCTAAAACCTTGGGCCCAAGTGTAAGGTCACGATTCAAGCACGGTTTACGAGGAACGATCCAAAGGTTTACCGAAATCTATATAAACCCAACACCTTCATTCTCATTCCTCACAATCTGATTCAAATAGCTCTAAGTTGGGGTTTAAAACTTCATACCTGAGCAATTTGAATCAAGATCTTCCTATCTTGGACCCTTTGTAAGCTTCTTTCGTTCTTTTATGCGTTTTTAAGCGGGAAAGTCAAACAGTGTTTGACTTTCTGCTTTGACCTGTCAATGGTCAACATGAAGTTCGTTTGAACTTCATAATTTAGGCTCTTGTGATCACGATGGTTATAGTCTATTGTGACTATACCTACCGATTACCACGTAATTTAGGCTTAGTGACGAGTCATAGTTTCGGTCAAAATGCGCGTTTATGCGTATTTTGCAACCAAACTATTTTTGGGTATCAAGACCCTTTGTCTTGATATCAAACTTGTTTTCTAACTTCGTTAAACATGTTTTAACATGTTTAACTCGTCACTTTAGGTTTAGTGTTTATGTAGGGTCGTAAGATAAGCGGTCCAAACAACCGCTTAGACTTTCGAACTAGACCCGTTTGGTCGATCATTAGGATCCGACCAAACACAATAGGTGACCATAGTTGTATAGGGAATAACCTTCCAAGGTTATACCTTATGGTCACTTCGTTTAGTTAGTTGTATGATAGGTAGTTTATATGCCTTAGGTAAATGACCAAAATACCCCTACGGGGCTTAATTTGAGTTTAAATTCGTTTTGGGCATATTGGAAGGTATCCTACTGATATCACAACATATTTAAGGAATATTAACTTAGGAAACCTGTTCATGACTCATTTGGTTACCCGTTATGCATTTATCGCATTCGGTACGGGTTATGTAACTAGTTTGCATAAATTCACCGAAACGGGTCAAACCTTATCATTTTTACTTCAAAATCCAGAATGTGTTTAGTTTACCCATATTATACAAGTCTTCAAACTTGTCGGTTCTAAATCACACTCTAATCCGGTCTTCGCTTAATCTTGCGTTTGAACCGTATACCTTTCTTTAAAACTAACCGGTCTAAGTTTAACTTAAGTAAGACCCGTTAGGAATCTAAGAGGTTATTTAAAACCTTCGTTCCAGATTTAGGAGACCAGTAAAAGATACTTGCACTTGCTGATTTGTACGGCTGAGATAAATTTATATAATTTGCTCAGGTAAATACTTTTAACTTATTTTCCCTTATATGGGCTTGGGGTACGGTATATAAAATACCGCTTGGTCGGGCATTGAATTGTTAATCAAATGAAGGGTAATTTATTGAGATGACCCATTTAATCTGTTTTGTTTGTTTAAAGCCTTTGGGGGTTAATGACCATGTCCCGGATATCCTTGGCATCATTCATTGAAATGGCCACGACCTAAGCACGGGGTGTAAGCATACGCCTGCCGGTGCGTATATAAAAAGATATAACCGCCTGTTCGAGAATAACTCACCGCGGGATTATATTATGTGGTGTGTCAATTAATCTTTAACCCGGTTTTCAGCCCGTGCTACTGAACGTATAATAAACACGTAATTCTTTAACAAGTTTATTTTTAAATAATTATCCCAAGTTATAGAAGATATTTTGTGCCTTGTGCATTCAAATCAATTTTTTTTAAACATTTTCAAAATGAGTTGGTTAATTGTATTTACCAGTGAAAACTGACGTATTTTCCAAAAATGTTAAGTGAAGGTACTAATCGGAATAGGCTGGCTACTCCTAGCATCAATAAAGAGTCTTGCAAGCTTAGATGTTTATAAATCTGCTGAACAATGTTTCTTTTAACTTTGATTCGCCTGTGGATCCTTTACAACCGTTTTTGTAATAAATGATATTACTTCCATTCGGTTTGTAATGTTTATATCTTTCAACTTCCGCTGTGTATATAATTTGTGATAAATTGTCTATGATGATATCAACTACGTCACGATACTCCCCACCGGGCCCACCGGTAATACGTGGAAATATCGGGGTGTGACAGAGGGTGATAGCAGTAAGATTCTGGATCTCTTTCCCTCTTTTCTTTTTTTTTCTTTTTTTAATTTGCCCCTACTTTCCTTTTGTAGTTGTTTCTTTATACGTTGTTGGCTTCGAGAGAGAAGGTGGGAAAATGGTCACTGTTCCAAAAAGGGCTGATGAGGAGCTTTGGTATCTTCAGATTGTTAAGAATTTTGTACTTCCGCGGGATGAAGATTTGTCCGCGCAACTCCCAACTGGCGCTAGTAAATTTACTATGATTTTGGTTGAAATTGCAATCTTATTTTTTGCTGCTTTTGCGCGTGGGGTAATATTGCAAGATTTTGCTTTTTCCAATAGGTGAGTTGTCTAACCTGGGCATAGACCCTGAAAATAAAAAACGTGCGCCGGTTACTACTGTTGCGCCGAAAAAGAATGATGCGGCGAATGTTCAATCGTCAAGAGCCAAAAATGTTAAAGGAGAGAAGAAAGGTACGCGCCATTCCTCTGACTCCTGGTGTGATTATGTAGTGGTGTCTGACTCGTAGGAGGGACTTGCGCCTGTAGTTGTGAAGAAGCCAAAGGCGGAGCCTCGGGATTCTGCTGATATCCCTGTTTCGACTCTGGATGATCTCATCAATCTGGAATTAAGTCCGGAGCTTTTGTTGAAGACGAGGGCGGGGAAAAGAAAACAGGCTGAAGTTGATACTGAGGCGCAGCCTTCCAATAAGGTTCAGAGAAGAAAGATTACCAGAAGGGGCAATCTTGATGCCTTTAATGTGAAACCTCCTCCGGGTAAGTACTTGCTTCGTTTACTTGCACGAAATATGTTTGTTAACATGAAGTTTTGTTTTTACAGAAAAACCAGCTTCTCCCGTTCATGCGGAGCCATCATCCGCGGTCAATGAGGAACTCCCACCTTCACCCTCTCGGGCGCGGATCAGCGAACAACTGGAAAGTTCTAAAGCTGCTGAAGATGAGGTGGAGAAGATTACTGAGGCGGAAAATCCTGAGGTGGAGAAACCTGTTGAGGTGGAAACGGAGAAGACTGTGGATCCAGTGACTACGGGTGTTGATGTCTCTCATCCTAAGTCTCCGGAAGTTGTGGCGCGTGATCTGGAGAAAGGAAAATTCGTTTCTGAAGACCCGGTGATTACTATTACTTCTGCGTCGGTAAATGTTAAAGAGAATCTAGCTGGAGACCAGAGTGTTCCTTCTCATGATGAAGAAAATGACCCCCTCTGTCCAGATGAAACTTTGGGGGATCATTATTACCGAACTTATACGGAGAAGAAAGCGTCTAAGATTCATACTCCAGTTTGGAATTTGAAGAAATGTGATACTTTCTCAAACTGGCGGGTTTGCCGTGACTAGTTGCAGGGCACTTTTCCTCCTGCAGAGATTAAATTTCAAGAAGACCGTGCTCCTGAACAGGCTTACCATCCTTACCTTGAGGAAGCTGCTACGTACACGTCTACTACTCACCGCATAGTGCGCGAGTGGCGTAGTATGCATGTAGGATCAATTTTTTGACTCCCGAACGATTGCATACCGATACGTGTGACGTGCGGAATTCGTACACGTACGTGGACCGAACACAAGAACGTACTATAACCTGTGATTCTATTGAATGATATGAAGCCGTACAAGAAACCGTGAATCACCTTTTGCACTTTCTCTCTCTAAGATTCAAGCTTTCTAAATCACCAAATGTGCAAAAGTTCCTAAAGCTAACCATAATAGTTCTATTTATTGGCCAAGGTTTTAATGAGAATTCTCATTAATTACATAATTGCCACCTTGCCTTTTCTCTAAATATTACAATATAAGACTTGGTTTCATTCTGTTTCTGCTATGAACTGTATTGACGGAGGCGTAGACATAAATGCACCAACAGAATCCCGCTTGGATATTGCTGCAGTCAATCTCGTAGCATCTTGTCTTTCTCTCTCTCTCTTGAGTCTTCTTGAAGCTTTATCATCTTTAGTAGCATAGACCCCCTCTTTCTTGATCAGACTCCCCGTGGAGCTGTCTTCTGCTTCAGCTGCTCCCCCTTTCGGTAGACTCTTTCTTCAGGCTCCCCCTTTCGTCAAGCTTCCGTGGTTTTGGGATCGACACCCGGCTTTCCGTATACAAGCTCCCCCTTGCGTCGAGCTCGTCTTCAGACTCCCCCTTAGACTCGGGTATTGGGATCGTAATCTGGTACAACATCTGCAATTTCTCAAACATTTATAAGTAAAAACATTTTGAGCATCCAGGAATGATTACTGGCTTTTTAAAAACTTTTTGAATCAAGAACCTGGCTCTAAAATATAATAATATGAATATATCCAGGATCAACTAGACTCCACTTCTCCTATCAATAAACTTCATAGATTTGGCAGTATTAAGAATCCAAAACCATAACCTGACTTTTTATAACAGATTTTAACAATTTAAGCATCCAACACCTTCACGATTTATCATCCAAGTCCAAATTAATGACCTTGGAGATTTCACAAACTGTTTTTGATTTATGATTTAAAACTTTCAAATTAATGAACTTTTTATTTTCAGAAACACGTTCAGCATACTTAGATTTTGAAACTCAACTTTCAGACATCGGTTGTCGAAAATAAAGAGAAATCAAAATCTTTTTGTATTTTTCTAAAACATAAAGCCGTAAACAAATATTTACAAACATATTTACAGACAATATTTTTGTTTGAGTTCGTTTAAGAGGATCATATCAGTTTATGATAAATCACTAGCACCGTTGAGCTTTTAACACTTTAAGTTCTAAATGATTCACTTAGATTGTCAGTATACTGATCCACTTAAATTTTTACACAAAGTTCAACTGATTCGAGATACGGAATTAGTGTTTTAAGGACTTAACTTATTCGCGTGTCCCACCTCAAAATATACTCCCGTATCAAAATTCCCTAGACTCAGTCTTACAGGTGAGTATACCAATTTGATATCTGTAATCTGGGTTAGTGCGCGACCTTGAGAGCTCAGGTATGAACTTCCGTTCAATCAAAGAGATGAAGGCTCGACTTTAGGTGTGTTCCCTTTAGAGAATCTGTTCTTCAACTACAATTGATTCGTATCTTACGATATTTTTCAATTTTTATGCAGAGGGTAAGCGCTTAAAGTATTATACAAGGTCTAGGCCATTGCTTTCGCAATATCAGAAGACCAGGTATAATACCCCAGATATCAAACAATATAAAGACCTAGTGTCTCAGAATCAGGCAATCTCTCAAACAAGATTTCGGGGGTTACTCATATATCCGAGAGATGTTACCCACGAGATAAGTAGGTATTGAAATTTAGGTTTATATCTCGAAACAATCTACTAAGCGTGTAAAAACCTACTGGTATATCATCAGTGAGACCGTTTATCACATTTTAACTTTCCATTTCTTTAGCGTACTGTGATTGTCTACTGATGTACTATCATTTCCTCTTTTTACACAAAACTCATTTTCGAATTTTATTATGCTTTTGGCTTTTTCAAATTTTCTAATGTTTTTGGATTTTCTGAAATTTTCTTACTCCCCCTAAAATTCAAAACATTTAAAGAAAATTTGACAAATCGATGTAGATAGCTTTGTCTCGCCATCCATTTTCTGCTTCACATGCTCTGTTTTGCAGAAAATATACCCCCATGATTTACAACACATTGATATTCGACAGTTTGAAAACCGTTTTTCAATCTTGTGAAAATAATCATGTTTGTTTAACCGTGAGGGTTTCGGCATATTCACTCAACATATTTTTGAAATTTTTGAATTTTTGAAAAGTTTAAAAACAAACATATTTTGATTTTTCAATATTTGACAAAATGAAAACATATTTTTGGTTTTTTAAAATTTTCAATTTTTAGAGTTTTTGAGATATGGTTTATTTATGTACAGAAACACAAACTCCCTGTTTCTCAGTTGCAGGGATTAGCAGCCTCCTCCTCTCGTGTCAGGCTGCTCCCAACTCCATCTTGGCATTTTTCAAAGTTCTTGAGCACTTGCACATTCAATGTATTCAGTTACTTGAACAGTTTAGCCCAGGTCTGTTTGACCTTAGGCATTTCAACACAATAATTTTCATTCAATCTTGGAAAAATATTGTCGTTTGGTACAAACAACTTTTCATCTTTTACTTCATCCTTGTTGATTGAATCACTTTTCTGTTAAGAAGTAGGTTGTGTCTTAACCACCCAGCTTTGTCTTTTTGAACCACTTCTTTTGTAAAAATGTGAATCATTTTGAACCTTTTGATTTTGAACAACAACCTTTGGTTTCCAAAACTGGTTTGGTTTTGTTGCATCAACTGTTGTTTTCCACCTATGTGTTGTTCTAAATCTGGGTATCACTGGTTTCCATGTTTGTTATGAGTCAACCTTTGACATTTTTGGCTTCTAAGTTTGCTTTGATTCAAACTTGGTTGATTTCTGATTCACAACATCAGACTTCTTTTTCGTTTCAACACCAACAGGTTTAAGATTTGGAAAATTTTGACTGAGATGTCCAATTTGATCACACTTAAAGCATGTTCTCTTGGACACATCTTTAACCTGTTGTTGTTGCTTTTTCTTTTGATCAGAGAACTCTTCATTAGACTGTCGTCTAAATTGGAGTTCTTTCTCTTCTTCAGAACTTGTTCCATGAACAAAGTTCATCCTTTCCTGATAATTTGGTGTTTCATTTCTTTTCCAATTCTGTTTCCTTTTATAATCCAACCTAACCTTCATGTTTTTCTTTTTGTAACCATGTTTGTTATAAAAAGTTTTGTGACTTTTTCCAGCAAACTTTGAAATTTCAGACTTTCGAATCTTTACTAGTTTGAAAACTTTGTTGATTTTATCTGAAATCACATTTTGAATTGGGAATTCATTATCCGAAAAAAGTTTGTCCGATCCAATCATAGTATAAACCAATCCTTTTGAATCATCATTCACAACTTTTTTAGATTTTGAGTGTTTAAGATAACTATCATGTAAACTTCCCTCATTTTCATCTTGTGATTCTGACTTATCTGTTTTGGTAGACTCCTCTGCTAGAACACTTTAAACGACCTTACCAACCACCTCTGAATCACTGATGTCATCAGATTTGGTGTAAGTCACATCGATGTTGTCGGGTAACTGGTCAACCATGTTTATGGCTTTTTCCACCTTCTCGACATCATAGAATGTATAATTATTCTCCAACGGTGGTGGAACCTGATGTTATTCAGACCCAATTCCCCTTTTGTTCTTTTCTGACTCTTTCTCATCGGGTGGGATGTTGAAAATACGTTCTAGAATGTATGAAGACGCATTATAACTTTAAAGTTTATTGACCAACTTTTCTTTATCTGCCAGTTCTTGTTTAAGCTTAGCAACATCATCAATATATTGATTTAAAACTATTTGTTTTCCTTCATATATGGCTTCAAGAAATTTTGTTGTTTTCTGACATGCAGACAATCTATCATCTAAACTTTTGACTCTAGTTTTCAAAGTTTCATAAGCTTCTTTTACAGTATAATATGACAATTTCATTCCAACATATTCTTTTTGCAACTCTTGAATTATTTTCTCTTTTGGAACACATTCGTTGCAAACAACTGAACATTTTTCTTTCAACATTTTATTTTCTTTTTCAAAATCATCAAATCTTTGTTTTAGCTTTTCATTTTCTTGTTTAAATTTTTTTTCATTTTCAATCATTTCATGACTTTTATTTTTGAAAATCTTTTCTATTTTTGTGAATTCAATATCTCTGATTTTAAGCTTTTCATCCTTTTCAGTACAAGCACTGCACGTTTCCATGCATTTCGTGCACGTTTCCATCCTTTTGAGTTGTTACCTCAGTGATTGGCACCGTGGTTTCGTTTGCTTGTTGATTCTGAACTTCCTCAATCTCCTGCTGTTTCTCTGCAACAACTTCCTCAGATTTTTCATCAAACTTCTTTACCTCATTCACCAGCTTCTCACTCTCATCAACAATCTCTTCAACCGTATTCTTCTTCTTCTCCAGACTGGCATATATCACCTTCCTAATGCCTTCTTCAACCTTTTCATTATACCTTGGAATCTCCTCAAGGCCTTTGCACCAGACACTCACAGTTGGTATTGCAGCAACTAGTGCTTCAAAATTAACTTTATCAGGATCAACCGTCGGGTTTCCTTGAGGATCGAAAAAGGATTCCTTTTCTTTACTCCACCTGCCTGCTTGTGTTGCTTCTTTGTAAGCATCATACACGTCATCTAGCCTCATGCGAGCATGCCTTTTTTCTCGACTTGGTTTGATCTCAGCAACCATTGCCTTGGCTTTTCCATCTTCTTTGTCATGTTGACTCCAATCATACCCTTCATCATCATGAATTACAATTCTGACTCCTTCCTTCTCATCGAAATAATCATCCCAATCAGTTTTTTTTATTTTGCATACTGGATTCACTACGATCACGAATCGTTAATACAACTTGTCTCTTTTCTTTAGAAGATCCTTCTTCAATCTGCTTTCTTGTTGGTTGCTCATTATTCTGATGATAAATAGCCTTTTTGTAGTTATCCTCATAAAAAGGATTCACGCTATTATCAGCTTTGTTGTTCGAGCATTCTCTCTTGAAGTGCCCCTTTTGTTTACACTTGAAGCAAGTGACTTTGTTCTTTTCGAAACCTATCTTCATGTCTGGGCCTTCCAAGCATTTTTTTCTAGTTATCTCCATGAACCTTTGAGCTCTTCGGATGACACTTGACATGCACCAGCGAATGTCCATAAGTTCCATCTTTTCTGGATTGATCATAATCATCCTTCGTCATGTTTGGATTCCCGATCTTACCTGCAATTAAACCTTCGTAAGATACCAGAATAGAAGCTAAGAAACTCATGTGCTGTTGAGCAAACTCATTGTTCAATAGAGGAGAATTTTTCCAATCCTGGTTTGTGTAGGATCGTTGATTCGATCAAACGAGTCAATCAGAAGAGTTCTTGACCAAATCAAAGGCGGAATTCGATGATTTGATCTTCATTCTGCTTGTTTTGCACATAGAATCACTTTAATTGTCTCTTGTATTGATTTCACAATGTTTTACAGGCTGGAGACACTTCGGCAGAGCTTCGCTACAGGAATCACACACGTTCTAAATGAAATGACAAGTAGGGTATTTATAGGAGAGCCACTTCGCACGAACATGACAAAGCCAGTTCGTGCGAACTGGTCAGTTCGTACGAACTGGCATATCCAGTTCGTGCGAACTGGTCTTTCACACCCATTTTCCTAATTTCTCGTATACTAAGCACTTGTCTATCCAATCTAATTACACGACTCGATACAAGACGAAGTCAACAGACATATGCACCAACAAACTCCCCCTTGGATGTTGACGAGTCTTCGGCACACTGTTCTTTAGTCTTGATCAGTCTTCTCGCTCTTTTCCAAAATATCTGACACTATAAGCATCTTTCAATCTCTATCTTCCTTTCTTCTAACTTCCAGAACTGCAACCTGGCTTTTATCTACTTCCCAAATCATAACCTGGCCCTTTGAACTCCAATATTTGAATCTGGCTCTTTAGCTTTCACAGGTTCAGAACGGATCTTGACTCTCACACAACTTCAGGAACTTCACCTAGCTTTCCGTAGCAACAGGATCAGAAACCTTGCTTTTTCCGACTTCAGACTCCCCCTATCAACAAGCTGGGATCGCAGTTTGGAATTCACTATCTTCAAGCTTTAGATCGAAAACCTGGCACTATTCTGCATACGCTTATGCTGAACTTTTTCAGGAATCGAAACCAAGCTTTTTCAACGTTTTGCCTGCACAGATCTCTACCCAAAAGTAAATGTCTCTAATTTTGAAGATATAACAAATTTAGTAATCACAGGTAGAGATCATTCATCATAAAAAATAATAGTTACATCAAGTTCAAATCAATGACCTTGATTAACTAATCATACAATCATTCTCAAAACATTTGTATATGTGACAATATTTCAAAATCATTTTTCATCACAAACAAACTCTCCCAAACCAATGTTGTTCATCATGTTCAGCACTTGGAAGTTTGAAAATCAGCTTTACAAGCATCATTTGTCGAAAATAAGATGAAATAAAATCTTTTTTATCTTTTCGAAATTTTATGCTAAAACACACAAGAATCATATTGGATTTAAGAAAATAAACTATATACAAACATAATCTTGTGAGATTGCGATAGAGGATCATATCAGTTTAATGAGACAAATCAGCTGCACCATTGATCTAAAATTACCACTTAAAGCTTTTTAAACAATTCACCCTAGATCATCGATATTGTGGTCCACTTAAACTCTTCTAAGATGTTCGTAATGCTTACTGATACGATTAGGGTACATTAGGTAGCACTAAAGTCTTATGCGCCCCACGATCTTAGCATATCCCCTCATCATGTAATACACTAACTCACGTAATGCCTTTAAACTTTCATCAACTGTGATTTGTGTAAAAAAAACAACGCAAAATGTCTAAACATTAACAATCAGGTCGATACTTCCGTATACGCAGAGAAAGTCCAATGTTTAAACAAAATAAGAAATAAAAACAAGTTGAAATTGTTTAGGCTTTAACCACCAGGTCGATACTCTGGTATACGCAGAGGTGATCCAAAGCTTAAATGAAACACCAAAGAAAAAAAACAGAACGTTTAGGCAATAACATCTAGTTCGATACTCACGTATACGCAGACGATGTCCAATGCTTAAACAAAATAAAGAAATAAAACAAGTTTAAATTTTTGCAAAAAGAAAACATAAAATCACAGTGACTTTTCAGCAAAATTGTGAAAGCTCACAAACTTAACCGGTTTTATGTCTTTCGACAATTAGCAATTACCGAGCAGGCACACAGTCAAGAAGGACAAAACTAAGTACTATGCGTTTGACCGTGTTTCCCACCAGACTTAGGCTTTTTGCTTTATGTTTGTATCATTTTCGCAAAACTACTAGACTTAGCTGAGCCTATCGACACATCCATAGTGAAACTTGTTTAAAACTTTATAAAACTTTTCATTTCTCTAGCGTGCACAAATAGTCCACTGATGTACTATCATTTCCTCTATATACACAAAACTCTTTTTTGTTTTTTTTTTCAATGTTTTTGTAATTTTGAAATTTTATCATGTTTTTAGATTTTTCAAATTTTCAAAATTTCTAATTTTTTTACTCCCCCTAAAATCAAAATATGTTTAATTTTGATTTTCCTGGAAAATTTGAAATAAACTGTACAAAATAAAATGACAAACTGATGTGAATCACTTCAATTCGCCATTCACTTGGCCTAAACAATCAGAACTCCCCCTGACAACAAACTATTTCCCATAATGATTTCAAAACACTTAAGTTTGTTTTAATCAAAATGGTTTTTCTGGAAAATTAGTGTTGTGTGTCATTTCACAAACATGGGGTTTCATCACATTGTTCTTTCAACCACTTGTAAAATCTAACACTTTTAGGTTTTTTACAAAAACAATTTTCAAGAATGATGCCGATTCATGCTCCACGATTACCAACTTGGGAGCTCCGGCAAGTCAGGATTTTTATTTAAAGAGATCCACCCAAGCCTGACGAACCTTAGGTTTACCACTTTTTTGTTTTAAATTTCCGTTTGACAATGATGAAAGTTTGCATCATCCATTGTCGTAACGAAATTGTCATTTTTGCCTCAATTTATAGCTCTTCTGATCTTGACGAGTCAGATTCATCGCCAGAATGTGGCTCCTTTGTCTCCATAGAAACAAATTCATCGCCAGAAATTGGCTCCTTTGTTTTCGAAGAAACAAATTCAATGCCAGAAAGTGGAACCCAATCCTTACTGGATTTAGGTTTTCCAAGTTCATTGACATGTGTCATGAACGACCTTTCACAATTTCTTTTGTATTCAAACACTTTTATAAAAATTTTGTCTGAAAATTTAACTTTCTTAGACTTTTTGAGTGTTTGATTGACCAATTTTTCTTTCTTTACTCTCTTTTTTGTCCTCAGATTTGTATCTGATGAATTCATTTTACTTGATTGATCACTTTTTGTTGAGTAAAGCAATTCATCAGAGCTTTTATCTGAATCAACAGTTGTATCAGAGGACAAAATCTTTGCAAGATACTCTCTTGCTTTGTTTCTTTTCTTTCTCAGTCTATCTTTCTGCCCTTGTGACAACTTCACTTTCTGTTCTTTGGGCTTTTCTTCAATTTTGACTGTTTTCTTCACCATTTTCTGAGATTCAGCCCTCGATCTTCTCTTTGATCTCATTGGGCAATCTCTGGCAATATGACCTTTGATTTGACATTCATAGCATCTTCTTGTCTTAAAACTCTGACTCTGGTAGGTAACAACAATGTGTCCTTCGAAACCACACTTGTAACACACCCTGTTATCATACCATTCACCACTTTCAAACCAAACATTTAAATCATAACATTGTTTGGCCTTGTGGTAGTCATGACTTTTCCTCTTTCTTTCCTCACAAAGATTTGTCTTTGAAGAATCTTCATTCCTTCTTTTTCCATAAGCTTGATTTGACTTTTGAGTACTGTGGTCAAACCTGCACCACTTATTACCAATTTTTTGTGATTTTTGAAAACGATTGGATGAACGAACTGTTGATCTTTTATTATTGTTTTGAAAATTTTTAGAATTTTGATTTTGTTTTTGTTCTACAATCTTCTTAAAAGGTTTTTGCGTTGAGCATTCACCTTTTTCAGTAGACTGTAAAACAGTTTCTTGAAATTTTTCTTTTAATTTCAAAAATATTTTCTTTCTATCATTTTCATCATCAGATTTATCATCACAATCTTCAATTATGACTTCATCATAATTTGTGACTTTGTCACTTATTGGAATTTCCTTTTTATTTTCATTGATCGGTTTTGGACATATATGATCTTGTATTAATGACGAAGTCACAAAACCTTTCAATTTATTTTCTAAATCACCAAATTTATTTTTAGCACATTCAACTTCTTTTTCAAGTTGAATGATCTTCTCAAGATGAGAATTTATTGCCTTTTGTTTTTCAATATTATTTTTACTGAAAACAGATTTTTCATTTTCTAAAATTTTTATTTGATTTTTAAAATCTTTTTCAATTTTTAAATTTTCATTTTCTAAAAATGTTATTTTATTTTGAAATTCTTTTTCATTTTCTTTTAAAATTTTGTTTTCTAATGTCAAACTCTCCACATCTTTCAATAGTTTGACATTGTCTGATCTAGATTTATCACAAATTGAGCACACTGATTCAGAATTTGAAGTTCCATTTTTATTGGATTCTTCAATCTTTGGAATTGACTCTGTCTCTATCTTGAATGTTCCTGCAGAAATTTTTTTAACAAAATCAAGAGGATTCAAATTCTTATCAACAAAACAACCCCTCTTAATATCATATTTCATAATATTTTTTGCTGCAAGACACATATTGACTCTTTTGCTTATTTCAACAAACACATCCAAACATATTTTGTCTAGATTTTTATCAATTTCAATCATCAAACCTTTCTTTTTCTTATTATTTTCATAATTGTGTGTTTTAAGTTTATTGATGAATTCACTTGGATAAAAATTTGAGAATCTAGAATCCTTTTTCAATTCAATCAAAAATTCATCCCACTCTGAAGGTAACGCGTCTGCAAATTTTGATATATTTTCAGCATTTGACATCCTTATCTCGTACCATTTTAAATTGTCCAGTAAATGATCATACCGATTTTCCAACTCATTCAAAGTTTCATTTTTTTTACACAAAAAATATTCAAGTCTTTTAACCCAAACATTCTTATTCTCATCTTTTTTGTCCATTAACCCAATACGCATCAAACCAATCATTTAATATTTCAAGGTTATCGTTTTCCTTTTCGTCAAACATTTTAACCACACTTCAAACAACCTGATATGATGTTTACACAACCCGTGCGAACTGAGTGTTCAAACCTTCAAACGAACTGATCAGATTTCAAACAATCTAACAAACCACACCTCGTGCGAACTAGAATACACCACTCCGTACGAACTGAAGGGCTATTACACCAAACCGTGCTAAGTGAAGATTGATTTGGTGCGAACTGATACACAATTAATCAGTCCGTGCGAAGTGAATGCTGGTTGGTGCGAACTGGGGTTTAAAACAACAAACCGTGCGAACTGGGATGACAAGACTCAGTTCGTGCGAACTAAAAGATCAAACCACGCGACCTGTAAGATTTTTGGTGCGAATTGATTTCAATCAGTTCGTGTGAACTGCCAAATTGTCAAACATTCGGACAGAATTTTGTCAAATTGATCCATTTTAGGTCGATTTTAGATCTAATTCTTTCACAGATTGTTTAAAAGTAGGTTTCGCAGGTTATATGTGAAAATCAGAACATTTTGACCGTAAAATCTCGTTCAATTTTGAAAAACGTGTAAAAGAATGAGTAGAAAACAGAATTTTCCGGTGAAAACAAGCTAAAATGGTAAGAACTCCTCCTCCTGAGCTCTGATACCACTTGTAGGATCGTTGATTCGATCAAACGAGTCAATCTGAAGAGTTCTTGACCAAATCAAAGGCGGAATTCGATGATTTGATCTTCATTCTGCTTGTTTTGCACATAGAATCACTTTAATTGTCTCTTGTATTGATTTCACAATGTTTTACAGGCTGGAGACACTTCGGCAGAGCTTCGCTATCGGAATCACACACGTTCCAAATGAAATGACAAGTAGGGTATTTATAGGAGAGCCACTTCGCACGAACAGGACAAAGCCAGTTCGTGCGAACTGGTCAGTTCGTACGAACTGGTCTTTCACACCCATTTTCCTAATTTCTCGTATACCAAGCACTTGTCTATCCAATCTAATTACACGACTCGATACAAGACGAAGTCAACAGACATATGCACCAACAGTTTGGATTAGATTTAGACGATGCAGATGAAGAATGATATCCTGGATCATAGCTCGAAGATTTGTTGTTAGACGAGTCACCAGTCTTATCTGCACTAAAAGCAGTTCTGATCTTTGGAGATTCATTCTTTTGTAGCATTCCTCTGCGATAGTACAGATTAACATTCTGTTGATAACTAGTGCTAGACATCTTGTTTTGTTTTTGTAGCAACAAATCATGTCCCTCTATTTTCTCAATCAAAGTCTCAAACGTCATCTCATCAAATTTATCATCATTTTTCAAAACGATCACATAGGTTTTCCAATCTTCCTCATGTGGTAATGCCTCAATGAGTTTATCCACCATCTCTTCTCTGTCTTTATGGATTCCAAATCTTTCTATTTCAATCTTCAAATGACAAAATCTTTCAATCATTTGACGAATTGTTTCATTTTTCATGCAACCAAACAAGTCAAACTCCTTCTTCAACAACGATATCTTGTTTTTCTTGATATCCTTCCCACCTTCAGCTTTCAACTTTAACGCTTCCCAAATTGACTTAGACGTTTCACCATGCTGAAGTAGTGAGAAAATATCCTCTCTGACAGATTGTTGAAGTAAAGTTATCATTCTTAATTCATTTGAATGTTCCTTTTTATCATCAGTTGTGAATTGTTTAAGTGTGATTAATTCATGTTTTTCATTTCTTGGTTTTTCATATCCTATTGTTAACATGATCCAACTATCATACGCATAGGCTTGCACCCAGTTTTCAAATCTTTCACACCACCAGTGATAGTCTTCGATATTCATAAGCTTTGGTGGTCTCAGATGATTTTCGTATACGTTATCATGATTCAAACTCTCAGATATCACAGTTGTAGCATTCTTTGGTGTCACTGGAGTTTCTTCAGATGTAAACGCGTTATAAAACGTGTTATAAAACTCTTCGCCAATTCCCGACATCTTCAAAAATGTTTCTTGAATTTATCGTTCCTTGAATTTTTCGCCTCGTTTATCACCTTGAATCACCTATAAATGAACAAACAAATGATCAGTTTAAAAATGAACAGTCAGTTAGATCGGATTTGTATTCGATCGGACGGGGTCAACGAAAATCAATCGGATGTCTTTGACCAAAGGCTTTGGATCGGATGTGTTGGATCGAATGTCAATCCGTATGAATCACACTTCAATCGGGTGTCATGTTTTTGGATCGGATGAGCATGTTGGATCGAGCGGCACTTCGATCGGATGTCACTTCGAACGAACCAGGTCAACAGAAGTCAACTATTCACTTATAATTTCACCTCCGATCGGATGTCACTTCGAACGGATTGCCGTTCGATGATTGGACCTAATATTAGAAACATGCAATGGATCGGATGTGACTTCGAACGAAGTGCCGTTCAAGACTTGGAAACAAATGTATCACTTTATTGCTGAAATGTTGTATATGGATCGAATGTCACCTCGATCGCTTTACCATTCGAGACTTTGCAAATGAAACACTTTAATTGAACTTGTATTTGAAACATGCAATGGATCGGATATCACTTCGATCGAACTGCCTTCCGTTGATTGGACTTAAAAATATGGAACTACAATTTGACGAAAGACAATTCGCACGGATCACTATCCGTCAACTGATCACTTGAAAAACTTGAAAACCTCACTGCTTTAGTTTAATTGGACCGTCATATTTTTGCATGAATAACTATTAGGCCATTCTTTCCACTAACATACTTTGACTGCAACTGGGCCGAGATACTTATCACACAAGATGTGATGATCTGACAGCAATTGTATATTCAATACATTGAATATTGTGTACCGAACAATAGATTTTGTTTTCAATTGAATCACTCCCCAAATCACGTGACTACTGAACATTCATTAAATGAAACTAAATCCTTTGAATCCATCGATTTGAATTTAAGGATCTGACTATCATTAATCAAGTAAATGGCCGACAATATAATTTCAATCAGTGATATTATTGGGCCGCTATCAAGTAGTGGGCTGACAACAATTAAATGGGCCGATTCAAATGGAATGAATTGAAATTAGATCGGATTGCACTTCGAACGAACTGCCTTCCGAGAGTTGACACAATAACCACAATCCACTTCGATCGAATGGCACTTCGAGAGGTGTAACTTTCCTTTTTCATCTTAAATTTTTATAGTGTGCTTAGGCTCGAATGGTCATCCGATCGGATGGCCATCCGAGTGGTGAACAAGATCAAGAACAGCAGCAATACTCATCATTTTCGGACCAAAAAAATCAGGATTTCTCACAAACTGTTTAGAATTAAGATCTGAAATTTTGTAGGCTTATAAAACTATGATTTTAGCACACAATATCAAAAAATCAGCCAATTTTAACCATAAAAACCTCGTTAATTTTGAGTTTTTCAGTCAAAAACGTGAAGAAGATGAGTAGAGTAAGAAATTTGACAAATCTGATGTGATTTTGACTCTGAATCTGATGAATTCTTGTGTGATTTTGTGTGTTTGATCCGTGCAATCGAGCTCCTGCTCTGATACCACTTGTAGGATCGGTTTTTTGACTCCCGAACTATTGCAAACCGATACGTGTGACGTGCGGAATCCGTACACGTACGTGGACCAAACACAAGAACGTACTATAACCTGTGATTCTATTGAATGATATGAAACCGTACAAGAAACCGTGAATCACCTTTTGCACTTTCTCTCTCTAGGATTCAAGCTTTCCAAATCACCAAATGTGCAAAAGTTCCTAAAGCTAACCATAATAGTTCTATTTATAGGCCAAGGTTTTAATGAGAATTCTCATTAATTACATAATTGCCACCTTGCCTTTTCTCTAAATATTACAATATAAGACTTGGTTTCGTTCTGTTTCTGCTACGATCTGTATTGACGGAGGCGATAAACATAAATGCACCAACAATGCACAAAGATTGGGCTGCCTTTGTGGTGTCCAAGAAAAAAATTTCTAAAGATGAAGCCCGGTTAGCCCAGATGAAGGCTACGTTGGAAGCTGACCGAGCCAAGTTTGAAACAGAAGAATGGTCTGTTGCTGGGTGGAAAAGAAAGGCAGAGGCTGAAGCTGCTCTCCTTTCTAAAGAGCGAAAAAACTGGAGGGAGATTTGCGAGAAAGATAATAATGAGAAGATAGGTCTCCATAACATTATCAACAATCTCAAGGCTGAAGTTGAGAGATTGAAAAAACAAGATGCGGATATTGAGAAGCTGAAACAAGAAAAAGCTTAGGCAGAAACAGCACGTGATGAGGCACGCTCTCATAGGGAGAGGAGTGAGTAGAGAGAGGTACAAACCTACGCTACCCTTGCTCTTAGAGATAAGGAGATTGAAGAACTTACTTCTTTATTATCTGAGCAGGAACAACTTAAGGCGGAAGTTGGGTCTGGTAAAAAATATTTGGAGCTTCAATAGGTTGAAAAAGCTGAGACTTCCCGCCGTCTTGCCAAAACTGAAGGAAAGTTGGAAAGTTCCGAGACTGCTCGGGCAACGGTGGAGAGTGAGCTTGAACCCTTGAAGAATGATATGTTATGGTTGAAAGATCGCGGGATGATAAGCGTAAGTGTATTTACTTTTATAATGTTTGGTGATGATAATTCGCCTTCCTACTTGTTTTATTATGCAGATTGCCGACTCTGTTCTTAATTCCAAAGAACTAGATAAAATGGTTGTGCACCTACTGGTTGCTGCGTGTAACGATGGGTATGCCTAAGGGCACTCGGAATGTTCCCAGCATGTTGTTAGTGCCTTAAAAGTTGACTGGGATAGCAGTAGATCTGCTACGCACGGTGCTGATACCGAAGCTGCTCTTGTTGCTGCAAAGTCTCAATTTAATACTTTACAGCTTCCTGTCATGGATCTTGTTACTGTTGCACTACATTCTGAAGACTTCGTGACGCAGCTGAGAGAGGTTTTCCCAGACAGAGAGGCGGATGAAGACGAAGACCTAGCTTAGGTTTTCTTTGTTTTGTGGTTGTATAAACAATGGATAGTTAACTTAGGTTTGGGATGTAGATCCCTTTTTGTTAATGCACTATGGCGCAAGTAATGTTACTTGTACACTGCCGTGTATGTACATGGTTTTTTGTTAAGGCGTATGGTGCGCTAGTAACAGGTATAGTATGTGTTTGAATTACAATATTTTGCATGAGTACGATTTCTTTGATTAGGTAAGGCGAATAAAGGTGGTATAAAGCTCATGTGTGAACGTAAGGCTGGACCTTGCGCGATGCGTGTGATCACAGACCATTCATAAGACTTGTGTTAAGGTTACCATAATATTTTTGCGCTTACCAAAAGGAATTGCATGCACTTTGCATCAAACATAGAAATAATAGGACAAACTTTGCATTGACTAAGGATGTCACACCCCCAAAATCCACATGCGGAGTACCACCGCTTGGAGGCGTGACTGACCAGGATCTTAGCCACCAAATCACATTGAACTCATGAGTATATTAAATAAAACTTTCTTTTATTAACAATAAGGGTTACAACGTTACAATGTATCACAGTTTACATCGGAAGCATATATAGTTCGTTAAGTGTTTATAAACCACATGTGATAGCTCTTAGTCTTGTGTTGCGTTTCCATGTAACTCGACCCATGACCACTCCAGCTTCCCAGACAGCAAGTTCCATTGATTAGCACCTAAAGGCCTGCAAGGCATGTAACAACGAGTCAATAACAAAGTTGAGCGAGTTCACAGTTGGTTGTTTAGTTATAGTGTTCGTAAATCATATGTTTATTTCGAAAACCAAGTACTGTATTAATCTGTATCGCGGTTCCCCGAACATGTTTGCGATGATTAGTGGGGGCTTCCCATGTGTATCGTATTAATCCGTATCGCGGTTTCCCAAACATGTTTGCTATGATTAGTGGGGGCTTCCCATGTTGTATGTTACTAGACTAGTCGTATCTGTACGTGCCCTTCTTGATCCAAGGACCGTAGCGAGTATGAGTGTACGTAGGTTTTACGTACGTGCCCTTCATTCCGAGGACAGTAGTAAGTATGAGTGTACATAGGTTTTACGTACGTGCCCTTCAATCCGAGGACAGTGAAAAGTAGTTCAATAGTAATGATAGTACGAGTAGTTATTCAATCCCATTCCCAACCCACCGGGAATCCCATGCCTTAGGTGTGTGAACTCACCTTAGATTAGCTCGGTAGACTAAGTTATTTAGTAGAATTGGTTTTTCTATTCAAAAGGGGGTGGCGGCGCAACTTGTTGCCCGACTACCTGCCATTGCTTTGTAATTGCCCTTTTTCGTGTGGAATGATATTGAAGGGTTTGTTGATTGAAAAAAAAAAGTTATGGAAAGAAATACGTGAGGTGGAACTGGTCAATCACGTCCTGAATAACCTTCTTGGGTCCCATGGTTGACGACAGGAGATAGGAGAGGGAGAGAGCACCGAATATGATTAGGGTTTTCTGATAGTTTTTAGGGAGTTATGAATAATACATGCTAGTTACGTATATAAAATCAATGAAACATAGTGGGGCGGTGGAACTTATTTTGTGGGCTGAAGGGTTAAGAGAGTGGGCTGGGAAAGAGATGACCAGGAAGGTGTTTGTGCTGCAAACCAAACAAGGCGCACAAGAGGGAGGAGAGGTGGTGTGGGCCGTAAGTTTGAGTTTTGATGTTTTTTTAACTAACCAATTAATCATAAAAATGTAATTAATCTATTCAACTAAAATAATGTGTAATAATCGAGTTACGGATCATATTATATAAAACTAGTTTAGGTAGTAGTTACGTATGCCAAGTCATGTGATGTTAAGTAAAGCGTAACAACATAAGCCAACACAAGCGAGTAAGGCGAGCGGTTCCAACCTCTAAAACACGTATTGTCACAAAGGATAAGGCTCAGAGGCCGTGGTTTCAAAGTTGTTTGCTTAGGATAATTAAATTGGAACTTAATTTACTCATACTAATAGTTCTATGTCATGGATTGGTAGGTTGAAGAACCTAACCAATCATGAGCAGAAGCTATTGTATGCTTGCTGCACTTGCGCCGCTTAAGTTTTAGCTTTCTTACTCGGGCCTTCATCTCCATGAGTAATTTGTTTAATATACTTCCACACATTCTGAAGTAAGTGGGTGAGCTCGCCACTTTTTAATGCCTTCTCAATTTCGGTGCGGAGGCTTATACAGTTGTTGGTAGTGTGACCGTTGTCCTTGTGATAGTCACAATACTGATTTGGATCTTGATCCCTCTTGGTTTTCATTGGCGGAGGAGTTTTAAATTGATAGTCCTCTATGCTGAGCACCTCCGCCGGAGTTTTCGTGAGAGGGGTCCATTGTGGTTCTCTATTCTCTTGCTTTACTTCTTTCTGTGCCGCCAATTTGTTTATTGTTGCGCGCGCGTCGTTAGACGAGTATGTTCCAGAGGTTGAGACTCGCCAGTTCTTCTTGAATTTCTTCCCACTACTCCCGCTCATATCTTGCGGACGATTGTGTGGTGGTGGTGGTCTGTTGGAGCTGAGATTTCGTTCTGTCTAGGCGTAAACTTTGGCTGCAGCCAACAGTTTTTCCCAGCTCTTGGGAAAACCCTCTGTTCCCAACAGAACCTTAATCATGTCATCGCAGTGTACGACATACTTGAATTTTGTTCGTATCAAATGCTCGTGAACTTCACCGATCTCTAGCACTTCCTTGTTGTATCGCGTTATGAAGTCCTCCAGGCTCTCATCATCATGCCTCCAGGCTCTCATCATCATGCCTCCAGATATTCATCACATCAGCGGTGTCTCTGATTGATCTTCATTGTTGGCTGAAGTGAACCAGGAACTTCTCTTTTAAATCAACCCACGACGTTAGCTTCCCAACCGGTAAGTTATCAAACCACAATCGCGCTGCACCTGTCAAGATTTGGATGAATAGTTGACACCACATGGGCAAAGTCCAACCCCCTACCAGGCCTACGCTGGTAATACGCAGAGATGATCGTCTGGATCTGACATCCCATTGAATTTTCCGACGTTTGATGGTAGCTTCGCCCTTTCCAGGGGAGCTAAGGCGATCTCACTGACAAATTTCGAGTTCTTCGCCGCCTCTGCCAGGTGGTAGATTAAGTTGTAATCGTGCTCTTCATCCGGGTTATAAACCGCGTAAGGTTTATAATTTTTATGATCCCGCTGCAGCCGGCTGAACACACTTGTGTTATCTCCTTCATGATATGTTTTGTCGTATTCGTCGGTCTGGGTGTCCTGCTTTTGGTAAGAACGTGGGCCCAGCCGAGAATGAGCTGACTGCCTTCTATGAGAATATGGCTCGTCATGGTAATCCCTTCGGTGAGTTTCGAAGTGGGCAGATTCATACCTGGTAAGAGATCTGGAGTAGACTTCTGTGTCGTCTACATGTACTCGTGATGGTGCATCATGGTGAGAAGTACGTGGTGCAGATGGTGCCCGTACGTGAGATGTAGGCCTTCGTGACGGGAGGAGCAGTCTGTAGACAAAGTTGTGCGTAAACTGCGTTTATGGCACCTTGAGATCTGACGTACCATGAGATGGGAGTTTCACCGGGAGGTAAGATTGAACTTATCGGGATCTCGGGTTGTGCTCCCGGAGTAACAGGGTCATTCGGATGATTAGCGTTGTATTGGACCTCGTTATCATCGGAAGCCTCTTCCATAATCCCTTCGACTTGGGTATTGTGTGGGAAATTTGTTGCCGAGGGCCTGATTGATGGTTTGTTGGAGTTTCTTCCATTGAAAAATAGAAGTGAAAGAGTAAATCAAAACAAGAAGATGTGAATAAAAACTGAGAAATCGGTGGGTGCCAATGTCGCAACCCCCGGCCCATATTTCCTGGGATCGGGCGGACGCGAACTCAGATTAACTGGTATCATCATTATTATTATTTGGCAGCGGAATTTACATCAGGACCGTAGTTAGGAAATATTTTATCAGAGTAAAATACCACATTTTTATATTAATAACACATGGGTAAAACCCAAGTTTCTATTACAAACATGTTTATAGGGATAAACCCTAATTCATTGAATTTAAAACATTGTCTTTATTTAGGTAACTTTTATAGCCACATTTTTCCAAGCCTTCAGTGCTCTCCAGCTGGCTTCTAATTGGCTTTCACATTTTGTTACCTGAAACACGTTTTAAAAACATTTGTCAGTGGGAAATACTGGTGAGTAAATCCCAATTTAATCAAGAAGCATTTTATCCTTTAACAGTTTTGAGAGCGATTACGATGTTTATATCTACACAATTACTCATTCAGTAATGTCAATCCTGACTGGTGGGTCATATTACACATTGGCTATCTCATTGTACAATGGTAACGTGTTCCACATTTTGTATACCAAACCCTAACATACCGGCAGTAATTGAAGAACTACAAAGACTCAATCACTGCTAATCACATAGTAAAATATTTAAGGTTTTGTAAAAACAATTTGCAAAAAGGTTTACAAAAAGGAGATTACTCACATTGCTACTTTAGGGTTTTCCTTGGTGGTTTCCTGGTTATAATCTATTAATCAAACAATGAACATGCGTTAGTATAATAACCCAATATTTACATTAGTTATACCCTCCCCGAGACAAAACTCCAACGACTACGTCAGGCAGAACCTCGACAGCCGTTACGGAGCACTAGATCAATTGGCCAGCGTATCTAATACGTAACTGGGGGTTAAAATACTTACAACGAGGCAAAGCTTCACTACTTTAGTGGGTATAATACCCGATTATAACTTTTGCACTAAAAAATTGAGAGAGAATTTCGAATTTGTGAGCGAGTTTCAACTGAAGGTCGATGGCCCCTTTTATAGGGCTGGAATTCGGGTTCGTCGCGCCCCACGAAAGATGAGGAAGGGGTTTACGTGGGCCGCGAGCTAGGGGATCTAGGGTGTAGCCTTGTCTGGTCAACAAAATAGACTCGACATGAAGCTGCCACGTGGTAGCACCGGGTGAGGCTGCGTAGCCAGGCTGTCGCATCCCGCGTAAGCCTTTGATGGCTCTATCGCGGGCCACCAAGGACCAATAAAAATTGTTTTTCTTTTATTTTTATAAAAATAAAGTTATTTAAGGCCAAATCTCTTATACGGGGTGTATTTTAGGACGTATAGGGGCATTCTAAATATTATAGGGGTGTCGGAAATAATTTAGGAGGGTTGTTATATCCTCCCCACCTTGTTTTGGAACTTGTCCTCGAGGTCTACTGGAACAGGTGTGGATATTTCCTTTGCATTTTTGATTCAATCTCCCACGTGTATTATGGTCCTCTCTTGGAATCCCATTTTACTTTGACTAGAACTAATTTCTTGTGTTTAAGATTATTGACTTTCCTGTCTTCAATTTAGAGAGGCTTTTCTACGAATTTGAGCTTCTCATTTACCTCTATGTCCTTAAGAGGTACCACTAATGTTTCATCGGCTAAACACTTTTTGAGATTACATACATTTAATACATCATGTATTACTGCCATTTCTTCTAGCAGTTGTAGCTGATAAGCTACTGGTCCTATTCTTTTAATAATCTCAAAGGGTCCAACATACCTGGTGCTTAGTTTTCCTCTTTTGATGAATCTTACCACTCCTTTCCAAGGAGAAACTTTTAATAAGACTTTGTCTCCTACCTGAAATTCCAATGGCTTTCGCCTGTTATCAGCATAACTCTTTTGTCGATCGCGTGCTGCTTTTAGTCGTTCTTTGACTTGAATAATCTTGTCTGTTGTCTCTTGCATTATCTCTGGTCCAGATAATTGCTTTTCTCCAATTTCTGCCCAACAGACTGGAGTTCGGCACTTTCGTCTATAGAGTGCTTCGAATGGTGCAGCATTGATGCTGGTATGATAGCTGCTGTTGTAGGAAAATTCTATTAATGGTAAGTGATCGTCCGAATTTCCTCCGAAATCCATTACACAAGCTCTAAGCATATCTTCCATTGTCTGAATCGTCCTTTCACTTTGTCCATCCATTTAAGGATGATAAGCTGTGCTTAGATTTAGCTTGGTTCCATTGCTTTTTGGAAACTTGTCCAAAAATGAGAAGTAAAACGGCTATCCCTATCAGAAACAATTGATAAAGGAATTCCATGTAATGAAACTATTTCGTTTACATACAACTTGGCTAATTGTTCCATACTGAAAGTTTCCTTCATTGGTAAGAAATGAGCAGATTTAGTTAGCCTGTCTACAATCACCCAGATTGTATCATTACCTTTTCTTGTCTTGGGTAATTTGGTAACAAAGTCCATTGTTATCAATTCCCATTTCCATACAGGCATTTCCAATTGCTTCAACAAACCTGAGGGTTTCTGGTGTTCAGCTTTAACCTGTGAACAAGTTAGACACTTGGCAACATAAGCTGCTATATCCTTTTTCATTCCTATCCACCGTAAATTCTTTCTTAAGTCTTGATACATTTTATCACTTCCAGAATGTATCGTATATTTAGACTTATGGGCTTCTTCTAATATTCTGTGACGTAGGTTTCCTAGTTTAGGTATCCAAATTCTTTTCTTACAGAATCTCCAAATTCCATCTGTTCCTTGTTCTAATTCCTTAATCATTCCTTTTAATTTTTCAGTTCATCCTTGATTACTGATTCTTGTGCTTTTCTAATCTGTTTATTTAAATCTATTTGTAGATTTAATTTAAGAGAACGTACTCTTTTTGGCTTTTCGTGGTATTTTCTCCTTAAAGCATCGGCTACTACTTTAGCTTTTCCTGCACGATACTGGATATTACAATCGTAATCACTAAGAATTTCCATCCAGCGTCTTTGTCTCATATTCAATTCTTTTTGCCCGAAAACATATCTTAAACTCTTATGATCGGTGAAAATGGTAAACTTACTACCGTAAAGATAATGTCTCCAAATTTTCAGGGCAAAAATTATAGCTCCTAATTCTAAATCATGGGTTGTATAGTTTTCTTCATGATTCTTAAGTTGTCTAGATGCGTAGGCTATAACCTTTTGACGTTGCATTAACATACATCCATAACCTAATTTAGAAGCATCACAAAAAACTACAAAATCTTCAGTTCCTTCTGGTAATGCTAATATGGGTGCGTTGGTTAGTATTTTCTTAAGGATTCTAAACGTTTCTTCTTGTTTTAGTCCCCATTCAAACTTAACAGACTTACAGGTTAGTTTCGTTAAGGGAATGGCTATTCTAGAAAAATCTCGGATGAATCTTCTATAATAACCGGCTAGTCCTAGAAAACTTCTAACATCTGTTGGTGATTCAGGGGTTTTCCATTTAGTAATCGCCTCAATCTTTGTGGGATCCACATGAATTCCTTCATGATTGACTAAATGTCCAAGAAATTGCACTTCTTCTAACCAAAACTCGCATTTTGAAAACTTAGCATAAAAATTTTATTTTCTCAGCAAATTTAGAAGTGCATGCAGATGCGCTGCATGTTCCTCTTTACTTTTAGAATAAATAAGAATATCATCTATAAAAACAATAATGAATTTATCCAAATACGGCTTACATATTCGGTTCATCATGTCCATAAATGCGGCTGGGGCATTGGTTAAACCAAATGGCATGACAGTAAATTCATAATGGCCATACCTTGTTCTAAAAGCGGTCTTAGGAATGTCTTCTTCCTGTACCTTTAATTAATGATATCCTGAACGTAAGTTGATTTTAGAAAAGAATCGAGCTCCTTGTAACTGATCAAACAAATCATCGATTCTCGGTAATGGGTACCGATTTTTAATCTTGACTTTATTTAATTCACGGTAATCAATGCACATACGCATTGACCCGTCTTTCTTTTTAACGAATAAGATCGGTGCTCCCCAAGGCGATGAACTTGGCTGTATGAATCCTTTCTCTAACAGTTCGTCTAATTGTTTCTTTAGCTCTTGCATTTTTGCGGGTGCCAAACGATAAGGTGATTTGGCGATCTGTGTTGTTCCTGGTAACAGATGAATTCTGAACTCGACTTCTCTATCCGGCGGTAGCCCTGGTAGTTCTTTTGGAAATACATCTAAAAATTGAGATACTACAGGGATATCTTTTAATTCCTTTCCTTTAGTGTTAATGGTTATGGAAATCATATACACTAGTGATCCTTTCCTAGCATAATTTACTGTTTTCATCACAGAGATGAATTTTGTGGGTCTAGTTGGCTTATCTCCTTTAATTATGATCTTTTTACCTTTTGGTGAATTGACTTGTATTGAATTTTAATCACATAGAATACTGGCTTTATTAGCTATTAACCAATCCATTCCTAATACAATATCAAATCCTGCCAGATTCATTGGGTAAATGTTTGCAATAAACTTTTGATTTAAAAATTCTATTCTTGCTCCCTGCAAGATTTCGGTAATCTTAATGGATTCTCCATTTGTTGTTTCTACTAAACATTGTTGTTGGAGTTTAGTTAATGGTTGATTGAGAAGTTTGCAAAATGAAGTATTAATAAAACTTTGGTTTGCACCAGAGTCAAATAATACTTTGGCAAAAACCTCAATAACTAAAAACGTACCTGCAATCACGTATGAAATCATTTTGGCTTCTTCTGCAGTCAGAGTAAATGCTCTAGCATTCTTAGTAGTCTTGTTGTTTGTGGCTGGAGCTAATTTTGGATAATTTCGCTTCATATGACCTTGTTCCCCACAATTGTAGCATATCTTATTGTTGGATTTCTTCCTGCAGTCTTCCTCCTTGTGTCCAGATATTTTGCAAATATTGCAGTATACGGAGCATCTCCCAGAATGCTTCCTTTTGCAATACTTGCAGTAAGGTACATAAGTAGAACCTGCATTTTTTCCACGGTTGGAATTTCCGTAGCGAAATTCCTGGGTAAGTTTTTGAGCTAGGTTCTTCCTTTGGTTTTCTTCTTGGGACCGTACCAGTTCATCTGTCAAGGTATTAGCTAGTTCTACCGCTTCTTCTATGTTTTGTTGTCTAGCTCCCTTAACTACATGCCTAATTTCACTGATTAATCCCTAGATGTAACGGGAGATTAACACTGGTTCAGGTGATGCTAGAGTTGGCACTATTCTAGAATATTCAAAGAATGTAGTAGTGTAACCCTTACTATCTACTCTAGTCATTCTTAGGTTTAAGAACTTATTTGCTATCTGTTCCTTTTCATTGGGAGGACATAATTTTCTTTCCACTACGTTCTTAAACTCGTTCCATTCCATACTATAAACCATGTCACTTCCCCTAGATTGGAGAATTGTGTTCCACCATTCTAGAGCTGCATTTTTTAATAGATTGGAAGCAAACATTATTTTATCTTCTTCTGCACACTTGCTTATTTTTAAGACTGCCCCAGTCTTTTCTATCCAGCGTAGAGCTCCAATGGCCCCTTCATTGCTAGAGAATTCTATTGGTTTGCAGGACCAGAATTCTTTGTAAGAACAAACATAAGACATGGTTCTTCTTCTTTTTGGAATTTGCATTTGAAAAATGGGTCCATTGTGCACGCTGTGACTAAGTTCTGTATGGGTTCGCTTACTCCCATTATCACTTTTATTATTATTTTCCGCGTCCCTAACATTTTGGATAATAGCTGGCATGGCATCTCTAATTCCTTGGGTTACAATGTGTCGGATTTCACTGTTATTTATTTGATTTTCATTATTCTGGTTTTCCTGATTTGCTGCGTCGGCCATCTGGATTTTAAACAATTACCTAGTATTAATATCATAATACAATATCCAATGCAAACAATCACACAACAAGCATATAGACCCAAAATCGTCGAACATTGCGACTTTACTCTATTTTATATTATGCATCTATATTTATTACAAATACAACTGGAATTAAAAATTACAATACTAGTATGCATCACTAACCACAAAATGGTCTATACTACAATATATATATAGGATTAGGATCAAGAGTGAACACTAGTGTAGCTTGCGAACTGAGTGAACTAATCCTGGTCATACACGTGTGTAGATCAATGGATAGGATTAGATGTTTAAATACACTAGTGTATTTTACGATTTGATGATGAGATCCTGGCCATACACATGTGTAGATCAATGGCCAGGATTTGTTCACTCAGTTCGTAAATACATTAGTGTTCACTCTATAACCCCACCCTATATATATAGATATTTATTATTATTATTATTGTTGTTGTTGTTGTTGTTGTTGTTACTACTATTATTATTACTGATAGGGGTTCATCCAAAACTGCATATTACGCTCGTCATATTTCCAAACGAGTCATTCCCCTATCTGTCTCATCCTCTCACTTCCTTCTAATTTCTCCTCACCAAAGGTTCGGAGTTCTTGCACATTCTCAGTGCTTATGGGTGGTGCGGGTGCTGGTATGGGATCTGGGTATTGTGGCATCTGTTCTTCCTGAGGGTATGGATTCTCTAGAATCTCCCTGATATATTGGTCATTATCATAATATGGGTCTAGGGGATCCAAGTCGGGATAGGGTCCTACTAGGTCTTGCATGGGCTCCTCTATTGGGATTGGGTAACGTTGCTGGTAATCCCTATGGTCATCAAACCACTGGTCATAGTCTGGAGGAAGGGGTGCTGGTACCCTAGGAATCTCAGCTGGGTCAAAAGCAAAATATTGTGGCTGGTCTGCTGGGTTTGGTTCAACTTCCATGGGTTGTGTGGGAAATAGTGGTAAAGGATGGGGTGCTATGAGTTGTTCTAGATTAGGGTCGGCAGCGGTAGTAGCTAATATGTGGAAATTAGCTAGTCTCCTATTGAGGATATCTTGAGTTTGAGCATTCATTTCTCTATTAGCCGCTGCTAAGGCCCGATGTTGTTGCATTTTTCTCATCCTCTTTCTAAGTTCATGAGCTTCTCTGCTGAACCATCATCTCTTCTTAGGAGGGAATGGCTACTCAGATTGTGCTTTGAACACGAAAATCCCTTCTTCGGTATCAGCCGAATACCCCGAGGGGGTAGGCTGTGAAGAGGTGCCTTCGTCCCTAGGTGAACCGGACAGTTGACGGTAAGCGTCTGAAGGTCCTTGGTCACTCATGCTGTAAACTAACAAATTGTCAAATAACACAAAATAATAATCTACACCTATGCACATAGCCTTATTGATTATTTCCTAACAAAATTGATAATTTAATTGTCAGCAGAACACCTTTTTGGCTGAAATTAGTGGTTGTGGCTCTGATACCACCTTCTGTCGCAACCCCCGGCCCATATTTCAGGGATCGGGCGGACGCAAACTCAAATTAAGTGGTATTATCATCATTATTATTTGGCAGCGGAATTTACATCAGGACCGTAGTTAGGAAATATTTTATCAGAGTAAAATACCACATTTTTATATTAATAACACATGGGTAAAACCCAAGTTTCTATTACAAACATGTTTATAGGGATAAACCCTAATTTATTGAATTTAAAACATCGTCTTTATTTAGGTAACTTTTATAGCCACATTTTCCAAGCCTTCAGTGCTCTACAGCTGGCTTCTAATTGGCTTTCACATTTTATTACCTGAAACACGTTTTAAAAACATTTGTCAGTGGGAAATACTGGTGAGTGAATCCCAATTTAATCAAGAAGCATTTTATCCTTTAACAGTATTGAGAGAGATTACAATGTTTATATCTACACAATTACTCATTCAGTATTGTCAATCCTGACTGGTGGGTCATATTACACATTGGCTATCTCGTTGTCCAATGGTAACGTGTTCCGTATTTTGTATACAAAACCCCAACATACCAGCAGTAATTGAAGAACTACAAAGACTTAATCACTGCTAATCACATTGTAAAATATTTAAGGTTTGTAAAAACAATTTGCAAAAAGGTTTAAAAAAGGAGATTACTCACATTGCTACTTTAGGGTTTTTTCCTTGGTGTTTTCCTGGTTATAATCTATTAATTAAATAGTGCACATGCGTTAGTATAATAACCCAATATTTACATTAGTTATACCCTCCCCGAGACAAAACTCTAACGACTACGTCGGGCAGAATCTCGACAGCCGTTACGGAGCACTAGATCAATCGGGCAGCGTATCAAATACGTAACCGGTGGTTAAAATACTTACAACGAGGCAAAGGTTCACTACTTTAGTGGGTATAATACCCGATTATAACTTTTACACTTCAGAATTGAGAGAGAATTTCGAATTTGTGAGCGAGTTGCAACTGAAGGTCGATGGCCCCTTTTATAGGGCTGGAATTTGGGTTCATCGCGCCCCGCGAAAGATGAGGAAGGGGTTTACGCGGGCTGTGAGCTAGGGGATCTAGGGTTTAGCCTTGTCCGGTCAACAACATAGACTCGACACGAAGCTGCCACGTGGCAGCACCGGGTGAGGCTGCGTAGCCAGCTGTCGCGCCCCGCGTAAGCCTTTGATGGCTCTATCGCGGGCTGCCAGGTTCCAATAAAAATTGTTTTTCTTTTATTTTTATAAAAATAAAGGTATTTAAGGCCAAATTTCGTATACGGGGTGTATTTTAGGACGTACAGGGGCATTCTAAATATTATAGGGGTGTCGGAAATAATTTAGGAGGGTTGTTATAGCCAATGAAGAAACACTGGTTCAATGGACCGGAATCAATTGAACTAGGGGGTTTGAATCTGAATAAAATGGGTGATTCTTTTCGTTTGATTCGGGGTTGGCTAAGCTCCTTCTTCTAACAATAACTGCAAAACAAACAGCCGTTAGACTCGTCACGGGGAGAATGGGGGTTCTCTCCGTGACCATCCTCCGGCGTGAGAATAAGTACATGTTTTGAAGAAGAAGAAGAAGAAGTAATAGTGAAAGTGAAGTGAATGTAACTTGTGAAATGATACCTGAGTTATCTTATTTATAACCGAATTTGGGCGGGAAAGTTTATTGACGGGAGAGAAGACGGAAAGTAATTTCCGTAAGCGGTTATTTTCTCCACCGTTAATCACTAACGTGATGTATAAGCACACGGATCGTGGGCATGATAAACGGCTGGGGAGATGCCACGTGGAAAATGTGCAAGTGTGGATCTTTCTTCAATTTAGTGCCATCATCGTGACTTTGATGAATGCTTAGGATGATGCCACGTGTCTATTCGGTTATAACCGAATGGATGTGCACGATAGAGCCTTCCAGAAGGTTTACAGCTGTAATCCTATGTGGCTCTGCCTTATGCAAATTCTGTTGTAACAGAAACGTTATTTTCTTTTTAAGTCTGGGTGATATTTTCGCGGAGATGTTCGGAGTTTTACTCCCAACTTCTGTTACACGAGCTTGCGCAAGGATTTATTAGTTTCTTTTTGGCGCGCGGATATTTAAAAACTGTTTTCTTTTTATGTTCTCTTTTAAAACCGGTGCGCAGCCGTGCAGGGTTCTCTTAAAGAGGGCTCATTGTGGTGAAGTTGTGGTATGGTCCCAAGCACCTGTGCAAGGTTTTTGGGACCTTACCCCTTCACCATCCTTAGTGGAAATGACTTCTATACCAAGGAAGTGATGGAGCATGCCAAGATCTTTAATGGAGAACTTGTAGGATAACGCACGAATGATATGTTGAATAAATGAGTTGTTGTTGCCGGTTAAGACAATGTCATCAACACATACCAAAAAAATATGAGACAAGTCCTTCTCGTTTAAAGATGAAGAGAAAAGGATCAGCTAAGGATTTACAAAATCCGAGTTCAAGAAGGAACGTGGCAAGTTCCATGTACTATGCGCGCGACGCTTGTTTGAGGCCGTAGAGGGATTTTCGAAGACGACAAAGGTGATTAGGAAAATCCGGATTAACATAACCGGGTGGTTGAGACATATAAACATCTTCATGCAAGGTGCCATGCAAGAAGGCATTATTAACATCGAGTTGTCGGATAAGCCAATTTTGAGATAAGGCAATAGCAAGAACCGTATGGATAGTTACGGGTTTTGTGACCAGACTAAACATTTCAAAGTAGTCCTTGCCATACTCTTGAAGAAAACCTTTGGCAACTAGGCGAGCCTTATATTTGTCTATGGACCCGTCGGGACGTCGTTTGATACGAAACACCCATTTGCAACCGATAGGTTTGTGTTGCGAAAGAGGGACAAGTTCCCAAGTGACATTTTTAGAAGCGCATGAAACTCATTATCCATTGTCTTTCGCCACTCGGGATCTTTTAAGGCTTGATTGTGAGTTGTTGGTTCGAGTGGTGAAGGGATCGGATGAAGTGTGGTTTGGTTGATAAAGTTTGGGTTAAAATATTTAACGTTTGGTTTGCGAGTGCATGGGGGTAAAATAGTATTAGCGGGTGAATAATCTGATGAATTTGATTTAGACGTAGTAATGGATGGGCATGAAGGATGGTTGGTCGTGGAAGTGGGGTGGGAATGGGTATTGAGTGAAGAATGAGAGGTATGGGAATCAGGAATGTGAGTGGGGTTTTGGACAGTAGGTGGATTGTGAATATTTATTTGTGATGGAGGGGATTGAGTATGAAGTGGTGTATGTTGTCCGTTTTGGTAGAGTTGTGGCTTTTGGGTTTGGGATGATTGTATAGAGCTAGGTGGGTTAGGTGGTGGATTAATGACAGAGGTTGGTGTGCCAATTTGTCCATGGGTTAGGCTGGTAGTTTGGGCCAATATATGGGAGTGGATAGGCTGAGTGGAAGTGGATAGTGGGTTAGTAGTGTGGAGTTGGGTCGTAGAAATGGGTGTAGTAATATGAGTACGAAGAAACACATCCACGGTAGGAATGGATGAGATTTTATTGGAAATTCGGACTCAACAAATTCCACGTGTCGAGAGTGGTAGAGTCGACGATTTGTATAATCGTAACACTTATATGCCGATTTGGATGGTGAGTAGCCTAAAAAGACGCATTTTTCGGAGTGCGGGTGAAGTTTGGATTTTGCATACGGACGTAGCCACGGATAGCATAAGCATCCAAAGGGTTTGAGTTTGGTGTAGGTCGGGTTCTTATTGTAGAGTGCAAAATATGTACACTTGAAATCAAGAATGGGAGTGGGTAGGCGGTTTATGAGGTAAACCGTTGTTTGAAATGCGTGTGACCAAAACGAGAGTGGAAGGTGAGCATAGTGAATAAGAGCTAAACCGGTCTCCACAATGTGACGATGACGGCGTTCAGCAACACCATTTTGTCCCGGGGTGTGCGGGGGGGGGGGGGGGTGGTGAAGTGAGAAATACCTTGAGATTGTAGATATGAGGTGAGGCCAATGTATTCACCACCGTTGTTGGTGAACAAAGAAATTAAGGGGGTTTGAAAAAAAAATTATACTAGCAACTTGAATTGTGGAAATAAAATGGAGACATCGGATTTATGTTTCATTGGGTATAGCCAAATGTATTTAGTGTGAAAATCTACAAAAATCGCATAATTGGTGAAGCCATCAATTGATTTTTTGACAGGTCCCCAAACATCCGAGTATATTAATTGTAAGGGTTTTGAAGTATTGAATGAATTTGTGACAAAGGAATCCTTGTGACTTTTATTGATGGAACACGAATTACAATGAAAATTGAAGAGATTAAAATGTAAACCTAAACATTTGGCTATTTTCTTGAGAATCCGAATAGAAGGGTGCCCAAGTTTGTGATGCCAATCAAGAGGTGATGTGGTTGAGACCGCATTTATTTGAGGTAATATTGGAAGATTTGCATAGTAGATATCAAGGTAATTCTCGCCCCGCATTAGACGTGCCCCCGTTCAAAGATCCATAAAAAAAATGAGTTGGAAAAAATTCCACAGAAACATGATTAATTTTACACAATTTTGCAACGGATATAAGTTTATTTTTGAAATGAGGAATACACAAAACATCTTTTAAGGCAAGTGAACCATTAGATTTATGAAGATGTGTTTGACCAATATGAGTAATAGAAAGGGTGTTACCATTGCCAAGAACGATTTCATCCGGGCCTCCCTACTCGGATATAGAGTGAAAGGACGCACTATCCGGATCGACATGATGGGAAGCACCAGTGTCAAACATGTAAGATGAGGAGGTAGTGGCATTAGCAATTGGTGAAGCCTTATTTTTAGAACTTCCTGTGGTAACGTGATTTTCACGAAGAAAACGGGTGAGTTTCCTACATTCTTTAGCTTGGTGACCTTCAAAATGACAAAAATGACAATTGATGATGTTACTTAATAGTATTATCTGGCTGGGGTACAATGGCTTTAGGCACCACCTCTTTCTTGACTGTAGTGGGATTTAGCTCATCACTTTCGAAGCGGTAGTCAAGTGAACTCTGTCCCCCTCCACTGCTGACACCACGGTCCATGATTTCAACTTATGAATTCATCAAGAAGCATCGAGACGCTGCAGATTTAAAACAAGATATAATCACAGATTGAATGTAGACTCAAAAGTAATTTGAGAGGTGGTTTGAGTGTGTTCAAATGTGATGATATACCTATTATACCCTTTCTTTACTTTAAAGCATCACCTTCTCTTCAATATCTCTAAGCTGCAAAACCAAAAAAACAAATTTAGTATTTGTAAATTCATCATATTTTTTATAAAAGGAAAATCAAATAAAAAAATTGATTTTATGTAAAAAGCATCTTATAACTCACTACAAAGCCGCCACCCAAGCTCTAGCTGCACCTGGAGTTTTTGCACATAGGAAATATTCTTCTGATCATGCCGACATTAATTATCTTGAGAAAGCTAGTTGGTGACCCACGCTTCGCTGCAGATAGCGCATTTGTAAATGAGTAATATTACATCATAGTAAAACATAGTCAACATGGAATTAAAGCACAAACGTTGAACCAGTTAGCTGAGTCATACAATCCATTACATGGAAATAACGATGCCTTGAACGCAGTTAAAAAGTTTAGACGTTCCAAGTAGCTTACAACATGGTGCAGCCCATCATATTTAACATATCAAAATGGCGATTAGTAGACTTACACAAATGACTAAAAATGGTGATTAGTCTGGACTTACCTTTAAACGCCAGATTCTTAGTCAGAGAGATAACTTTTTGAAATCTGGACTAGAACCTTAAGCGAAGGCTCGTCGAACCTTGTCGGTTATCTGTCGGATCTTGATCGGGGTTCTGAAGCAACCCTAAGCAACTTCGTTCATCAAATTATAGACCGATCTTTAATTGACAATTAAAATGATTAGTGATTTAACGCTTACCTGAGTATGGTCGAAATCCTGGCTGGAATTCTAAATGCCTCGCCGGATCCTACGCCTTCATGTTGTCGGCGTCACCGTCACACATCTGAATTCCTCCCTTCTCTCTCTATCATCTGCATCTCTCTCCTTCTATCTCTTTATAACTCACTCTCTCTTTATTTAATTGCAGTTTACACATATAAGTGTATAGATTCAATGGATGGGTTAGTAAGAAGGTGAATTGAGGGTTCTTACCCGAACCAGACCCTGCATGCACCACAGTGTCACAGGCGTTTGTTTCCTGACCTGATGCCCCTAGACAAATGTTTACCGCCTCATCAATTTTTTAAGGCTCTCAACGTGCATCTCGGCTAAATTAAATTCAAATTGTATCATAAATTAAATTATAGCAATTACATGAATAATAGAAAATGTAAGAAAAGTATCAAACTTACCTTCCTATTCTTGTAAAAGTCAAGTCAAGACTAAGGTGAAAGAAATATTCAAGAACTATAATCACAACGAAAATTAAAAATTAACATTAGACGAAAATATATTAAAGATCAGTTTTTTTGTTCACGAGTGGCATTGTCTTGGGTGTCATAATTGTTTATTACACCAGTTTGCATCATATAACTGCATATTGCGGCTTAAACTTATGTGTTCAAATGACCAATAGAAAAATCCTAATTCAGTTTCCATTTCTAAGAAAAAAAGCTATAATATGCATCATTCATTCATAAATAGAATAAATAGAACATCTATACATCATAATCAATCATTATTACTTGCCTACTACCAGATTTACCATTATAATCATTATTACTAACCCACAACATTCATGTTCATCTCCATCAATTACAAAATCAATCAGATGCATGTAAACAAAATTGTAAATTCATCTAAACTAACACTAATGTAAAACACACAGAACATGTTTTGCTGACTTCCATTCCATTGATCTTTCCATTCCATTGATCTTCTCAGCCTGCTTTCCATAATAAGATGATATTACTTTCTCACCCTATTAAATAAGGGTTTAAATCTACTTTCCTTGGCAAAAAGATGAATAAGATAACCTTAGAAATCATAAAAAAGAACATATGAAGAGCAGAAAAACATATTTGCGATTTGTAGAGTAGAGATGAGCATTTACTTACCTTGCTTGAAACCCCGGTTCGAAGACGTAACCTTCTTGCTGGACCAGGAGAACTTCAAAATGATTGTCGCTCTTGTCAACATTTCTCTCGATAGTCATACTCAAGACTGATAATTGCAACTCCAAACATCTATTATCGGTTTAATAGTGCATCCAAACACCCCATAAAACTGCGTGATATCTTTATACTAACACCCTGCATATTCAATTAACATAACTTACCAAACAATATCCTAAATTAAACCCTAAATTCCAAAATCCCATTAATAATTTCAACAAAACTCAAAACAAATAACTAAAAATTGAGATTCTACTAGTTGCTTCATAGCTACCATCATTAGGGTTTTCTTCTGAGATTAAATTTTTACCAAACCCTACATAGTAAAAAACACAATGGAAAGATGAGTAATCGATCAAGAATTAATGAAAATCTTACATCTTTTTTTATTAGAGGAACTCTGTTACTTCTAGAAGAGATCATCGATCGACTGGTCCAAGTGCTGGAGAGGGATAATTGATTGAATTTATGGGATTGAAATCGTAGGGTTTTGGTGTGATATCAGTTTCATCCATTAAACCTTATTGATGATATAAGTAATTGATTTAAGTTTCATGGGGAAGAACTGATTTCACTCTTGATTGTATTAGCAATTGCACTGATGTTTGCATCTCCCCTGTTCAGCTAGTTGATTTCTTTGTAGTGATTATACATATAAATTCTTGGTGAGTGACAATGAATTGGGGGCAAATTTGGGAGAAGGAGATGAAGATTAGGGTAAGAACTGTTGATCTTCTGCCGTCTTAAAATTTATGGTGGAAATTACTATATGTCCAAGGAAATGCTTTATATAGATGTATAGATATACTAACTACATGATTAAGTGAAATAGAAATTGTAACCAAAATAATAGTTTTCGTGCAGATAAGTGATCATTAAAAAAATTGTTGATTTTTTTTCTATTTTCTGTTGTTTTTTTAGATTGGCAACGGACTTTTAATCCATTTATGATATTTATCAACTTTTTTAATACGAAGTTTCCAAATGGAAATTACATCGAGATAGAAGGTATACGGCCAATAAGCTACGCCGTTACTCTTTTTTGTATAGCTAAACTAAGTATTTTAAAAACTACATCTATAGATCTCGAGGTCATAACATCGACTAACGATAGAGTCACTTTTCCTGAAGCAGCCTGACCCACCGTGAAAGCACTACCCCCGTAAGCCCACAAGGTGGGAAACCCCTATTAGATCCGCAACACGTGTTTGCCTCCATCCATCCAAAGACCAAAACGTTGGCTGGTCTAAGGGTAGATCTTCCTTTCAATGGGTCAGTTAAGAAATTCACTGGTACCTCTTTCTTAGAAGAAATCCCAGTGCACTGCGCATCTGAATATGTCATAAAGCACACCCTTAACCAAATCATGTCGGTACTTAAACCCTGGGACATCTCTACAATGAACTGCATGCTACCCAAAAAGAGTCCAAATACGCCTTGTGAAAAACAAGACATATCTCATCAACTAGAAATAAAGGAATCATGAGGCTATACTTAAATATTAGGCATTCCATGAAATATTATCACCAAAATTTTGCACTAGTTGCTTTGGAATCATTAAGTGACACATCAGACTACAACATTAATGAAAGTGTTGGTTTATGCATTTTTCCACTTGCTACATCAACAATTACTGTACCATCTCAGCAGGTTGATATATCCTTAGAAATACTATTAGAACTTTGTTCTGAAACGTGCATATTTGGGGATATCAAAGCAGTGAATATCATGTTACTTGAGAAATATGAAAATTCTGAGAAACTATGGCACAAACCATCAATCTCACAAACAAGTTTTGAAAGAAAAAAAATCAAGTCCTTTCTGAATTAAAACATGAAATTTCAAATCATTCTGCACTACTTAAATCACTTCTTTCAAAATAATTAACTTGAATCAACACAAGTTAATTGCCAAAAATGGAAAAAATGGGTTGAGTCTTGCAAGGGTTTTGAAATTTTGCTAAATCAGCAATCTAAAAGCAATGTGAAGTTTGGCAAGGGTACACAGATATACAAGGACCAAGTGATTACACTCATGAAAATCAAGTCCATGACATTGAATCCAATTCTGTAACACCCCAAAATCCGAATATTTATATTCGTTAAACGTTACGATATGGTACATCAAGAAATAAGTGACTAGGTTATTTAACCTAGTTAGGAATATGGTAAAAAGTAATTAAAAGATGATAGGGTGCCAATATTATTTAGTGGCAAACTTGAGGGACTAGAATAGGGTAAAATGAAAGTTGAATATTATTTATGAAAAACACACACATATACACACACACACGTATGTGTGTTCGTGAAGGGGCCAGGAGCTCCATGAGCTCAAGAAACCCTAAGCATGAAGAATCAACGAATTGAAGGGCAAATCAAGGTCTAAATTCATGAATAAACACGGATTAATGATCACCTACACGAGGGGATCATAAGGTATGTCTCAAAACCTAGATTGGTGATCTTTCACGAAATGGGTTATGTTCTAATCCATGAATTGGTATGAAATTGAGTATGAGCATGTGTTAGAATCATCATATAGAATATGGATTATTCATGGTTTAGGTCAATTTGATGTTTAAGGGTGAAACCCGTTTGTTATGGTAAAGATGATGACACGGGTGAATCATCCATGTCCAAATTCTTGCCTATTATTGATGTATTTTGACATATATGATTGATTCTTGTTAGAGAAATTGAAAGAAATGTGATACTAGTAGGTTTGATGTTTATGCATGGATGATTCATGTTGATTAGAAGTAGGAATTTGATGAATTTTGAATGAGATTAGAAGGATATGCATGAACTAGTTGTACACTATGTTTAGAAGGTAGTACACATATCAAAAGTATGATGAAATTATGAAGAACTTAAGATTAGATCACTTGTAAGTGATTAACAAAGTAGTTATGAAGTGGGTTTTAGATGATGTAATGTAAATTGATGATTTACTTATGTTAATGATGTTTGGAATCATACATGTGTGTGAATGTTTAAAGAAATCGGATAAGAAATGATAGATTAGCATGTTATAAGGTTGAATGATAAATTCCATGTAAGATCCGTGTAATGAAAAGGTTGTGATGAATAATGAATAAGCTAACTATCTTGAGAATGATATATGATAGTTGATGCTTGATAAGCGATATGGAAGCTTGGAAAAGAAGCGGGTCAAATGGGACTAATGCGCACGGGAAGCATGTCCGGATGCTAGGTAAGTAAAACTTACACCCCTTCTTGTAGAATATCTATTTATTGTATAGATTACTAACATGGTAAATAAATATGTGAATTATGATGTTCCGACAAGTTTTGGTATGGGTCGGAACATGTGGTTATGTTAAGAAACTGAGTTTGATGATTAAAAAGGGGAAAAAGGGTATTATGGTAATTATGGTTACGAGTTAACAAATGGAATAAGTTATATGTTGGGATATGGAATAATAAAAATCCCACGAGGTTAAAATGGACTTTTAGATATAACGGGTCCAATGGTGAAGATATCACCATTTGGCGATATTGACTAACGAAGTGTTTGTCTAGTATTATGAATTCACAGAATGATTAGCGAAAGGACATGCATTGCTATTAATTAGCGATTTAGTGGATGAAGTATTACAACGGGTCATAGCTTTGATCCGAGCCAAGTATGTGCGATTAGAGTTGTAGTTAAGTCGTGGGATTGGGTAAATGTGTAAGGAAGTCATTTGTTGTAAGGGATGGAACAAAGTTGACGAAAACGCCCTTGATGGGTAAAACGGGCAAATGATCTTAAAAGTTGATCACAAACAAGCTATTTGATTAAATGAATGTTTTGAAAAAGTAAGAAAGCAAGAAGTATGATTTTCGTAAGCTAAGGACCTTTTTATACGCATTTGCCCTTAACGGGTCAAAATAAGCTTTTGAGCGAAAATTGTGTGGAATAAGGTGTAAAGTATCCATAAATGAATCTTTTATGATAGATGACCTTGAAATTATTAGGTTCATATGAAGTTAATGTCAAACAAACAAGTTATGTTGATAAATGCATGAACGAGTCAAGGTTTGGTAAAAGGGTAACGAGCCGAGGGCTTAATAGTCATAAATTTAGGTAGTCCAAATATTGGATTTTTACTCCATGTGATGGAGAATTAAATTACGATCACGTAGGAAAAAGAATCGGGTAAAACGGATCAAAAACGAGAAAGTTATGCTCGTTTCCGTGAAATCCGGTTGTGCTGGAAATCTGCAGATCAGCAGCATCAACATTCTGTCAAAATGTAGGCAGTAGCGTAGCGCGACTGCCAAGGCCCTAGGCAGTAGCGCTACGCGACTGTGGTCAGTTTCGCGAAAACCGTTTATTTCAACTGTTTATGCATTGCGAACCCGTCTGGGCCGTTTTTAAACGCGTATAAGCTAAGAATGATTAGTTATTTCCTTATTTTAGGGAAAGTAGATATGTATAAAGGTATGTATGTATGTACGTATGAATATATGTGGCGTGAATGAATGAATGTATGTGTGTATGCATGCAATTAGGTATATAAGAGCATATACACGTATGAAAGCATGCGTGAAGATATGAATGCAGGTATGTATGTAGGTGAGTATGTAGGTAGTATGTGTATGTATGTATATATATATATATATATATATATATATATATATATATATATATGCAAGTGAGTATATACGAATGTGCGCACGTATGTAGGGTTGTGTGAAGGCATGTAATAGGTATGTATGTAGACATGTATGCATGTATGTATGTAGGTATGCACGTATGTAGGCACGCACGTATGAAAGCAGCTATATAGGTTTGAAAGTAGTTATGTGTGTACGGATGCACTTATGTAAGTATGCATGAAAGTATATATGCATGTATTCAATGAAATTGAGTATCGACGATAATAATAGCGTGCCTTGTGAACGAAGTGTAACGCAGGTACAACGAGAAAGTCTCACCACGGATTGTATGATCAGATGGAAAGCTGGGATGTAATGAGTTAACGGAACGAAAAGTAAACGTGAATAAATCTTGTATGTTTATAATGCGTACTAATGTTATGAATTTTATGTGGTGAGCGCAGGTAATACGAGCCTTGAGGATCATCAAGGAACAGAGATCGAGGATCGAGTCACTAGAGAGATTGTACGGGAACGTTGACGTATATAATGTAATAAGCATAAGCTGTGTTTTTACTTAGTAATTAAGCCGATTGATGGAATTATGTGAAAGAGTAATGTTAAAGCTAAATTTTAAATAAGTTAAAGTATTTATAATGAAAGAAATTTTATGCTGCGTATTTCCGCTGCGACTTTTGTCAAATACGTATTAGGGTGTAACAAGTTGGTATCAGAGCCCTGGTTTGAGAGAATCAAGTGTAAGAAGGTAAGTGCTTGAACTCAAACCTGTGTGCTCTTGTGATAAGAAACCCGTACAATCCAAGACTCGGTCAAGATCCAAAGGTAAAAGAGAATGTAAGTATGTACTTATGTATACGCATAAAGAAACTGAAGGTTTTGTATATGCAAGGTAAGTATAAGCGTTTAAAGAGGATGATCCGCGAGTGCGGTCAAGTACCGACACCAAGGCATGAAATAAGATAAAGTTGAACCCAGGTACGTAAATTTAATATGTCGGTATATGAAATGGTAAAATGCATTAAGGGAAGAAAAATGCTAAATGAAGGACCATGATGGTATAGTAAACATGTTTTGAAAAATGATACACGTGCCGAAACCAAATTCTTCGGACATAAGGTGACAATTACACGAAGACACGAAACTAGTATGTGGATTGTGTACCTGGCCAGTACACGTGAAGCATATGACGTTCGTGGGACCGTGATAATTGATACAGGTATGTCCGTTAGAATTAAGTAGTAGGTGGACGTGAGGGTGAAAAGAAATGTAAGACTCTCAAGAATGAGAGTATGATATGCTATACTAGAATGCGCGAGACGGATTCGAAATATGATATGCTATGCTAGAATCCGCGAGACGGATTCGAAAGATGATATGCTATGCTAGAATCCGCGAGACGGATTCGAAACATGATATGCTATGCTAGAATCCGCGAGACGGATTCGAAACATGATATGCTATGCTAGAATCCGCGAGACGGATTCGAAACATGATATGCTATGCTAGAATCCGCGAGACGGATTCGAAATATGAAATGCTATGCTAGAATCCACGAGACGGATTCGAAACATGAAAGAAGTTAAGGTATAAATGAAATGTCTGAAACCGTTAGATGGATTCAAAACATAGGAGGTACGAAAGGTATGAATGATGTGTTCGAATCCGCGAAACAGATTTAAGATATAAAAGACGGAACTAGTCTATATAAGAAGAAGTCGATAGCTTGACCATGTGTGCGTCAAATAAGTCACATAAGTAAATGTAAAGCAAATGAACAAAAGAATGATGGGAATGAAAATATCCGAATGCGTAAGTAACGAAGGGATATGTATGGTACAAATAACTAAAGAAATGTAGAACGATGTTAACTATGAAGGTAAGCACGTAGGTGTGACTATAAAAAGGTAGTTTTGTTGTGATAACAAAACAGGGGTTAAATGTTATGCAATGCGTCTATAGAATGAAATCTTAAAGGATGAGATGAAGGTATTTAATCTGTTATAAAATGATCATATGAAGGTAAGCATTATTATAAGTTTGAATAAGTATGTATATTAACCTGTTATTAACGGGTCAAAGGAAATAAGAATGTTATATGAAAGTATGCCATGGAAAGTACAGCCTTGTTAAGAAGAAGAAGCCAATTGCATGAATGATTATGAAATGAGTTAGGATGATTACTTATGAATGTGATGAGGGTGTTAAGTCAAACACCAATGTGTGTGTGTAGAGGAAATGAGAAAGGTTTCGGGGACGAAACCTTATTTAAGGGGGGTAGACTTGTAACACCCCAAAATCCGAATATTTATATTCGTTAAACGTTACGATATGGTACATCAAGAAATAAGTGACTAGGTTATTTAACCTAGTTAGGAATATGGTAAAAAGTAATTAAAAGATGATAGGGTGCCAATATTATTTAGTGGCAAACTTGTGGGACTAGAATAGGGTAAAATGAAAGTTGAATATTATTTATGAAAAACACACACATATACACACACACGTATGTGTGTTCGTGAAGGGGCCAGGAGCTCCATGAGCTCAAGAAACCCTAAGCATGAAGAATCAACGAATTGAAGGGCAAATCAAGGTCTAAATTCATGAATAAACACGGATTAATGATCACCTACACGAGGGGATCATAAGGTATGTCTCAAAACCTAGATTGGTGATCTTTCACGAAATGGGTTATGTTCTAATCCATGAATTGGTATGAAATTGAGTATGAGCATGTGTTAGAATCATCATATAGAATATGGATTATTCATGGTTTAGGTCAATTTGATGTTTAAGGGTGAAACCCGTTTGTTATGGTAAAGATGATGACACGGGTGAATCATCCATGTCCAAATTCTTGCCTATTATTGATGTATTTTGACATATATGATTGATTCTTGTTAGAGAAATTGAAAGAAATGTGATACTAGTAGGTTTGATGTTTATGCATGGATGATTCATGTTGATTAGAAGTAGGAATTTGATGAATTTTGAATGAGATTAGAAGGATATGCATGAACTAGTTGTACACTATGTTTAGAAGGTAGTACACATATCAAAAGTATGATGAAATTATGAAGAACTTAAGATTAGATCACTTGTAAGTGATTAACAAAGTAGTTATGAAGTGGGTTTTAGATGATGTAATGTAAATTGATGATTTACTTATGTTAATGATGTTTGGAATCATACATGTGTGTGAATGTTTAAAGAAATCGGATAAGAAATGATAGATTAGCATGTTATAAGGTTGAATGATAAATTCCATGTAAGATCCGTGTAATGAAAAGGTTGTGATGAATAATGAATAAGCTAACTATCTTGAGAATGATATATGATAGTTGATGCTTGATAAGCGATATGGAAGCTTGGAAAAGAAGCGGGTCAAATGGGACTAATGCGCACGGGAAGCATGTCCGGATGCTAGGTAAGTAAAACTTACACCCCTTCTTGTAGAATATCTATTTATTGTATAGATTACTAACATGGTAAATAAATATGTGAATTATGATGTTCCGACAAGTTTTGGTATGGGTCGGAACATGTGGTTATGTTAAGAAACTGAGTTTGATGATTAAAAAGGGGAAAAAGGGTATTATGGTAATTATGGTTACGAGTTAACGAATGGAATAAGTTATATGTTGGGATATGGAATAATAAAAATCCCACGAGGTTAAAATGGACTTTTAGATATAACGGGTCCAATGGTGAAGATATCACCATTTGGCGATATTGACTAACGAAGTGTTTGTCTAGTATTATGAATTCACAGAATGATTAGCGAAAGGACATGCATTGCTATTAATTAGCGATTTAGTGGATGAAGTATTACAACGGGTCATAGCTTTGATCCGAGCCAAGTATGTGCGATTAGAGTTGTAGTTAAGTCGTGGGATTGGGTAAATGTGTAAGGAAGTCATTTGTTGTAAGGGATGGAACAAAGTTGACGAAAAAGCCCTTGATGGGTAAAACGGGCAAATGATCTTAAAAGTTGATCACAAACAAGCTATTTGATTAAATGAATGTTTTGAAAAAGTAAGAAAGCAAGAAGTATGATTTTCGTAAGCTAAGGACCTTTTTATGCGCATTTGCCCTTAACGGGTCAAAATAAGCTTTTGAGCGAAAATTGTGTGGAATAAGGTGTAAAGTATCCATAAATGAATCTTTTATGATAGATGACCTTGAAATTATTAGGTTCATATGAAGTTAATGTCAAACAAACAAGTTATGTTGATAAATGCATGAACGAGTCAAGGTTTGGTAAAAGGGTAACGAGCCGAGGGCTTAATAGTCATAAATTTAGGTAGTCCAAATATTGGATTTTTACTCCATGTGATGGAGAATTAAATTACGATCACGTAGGATAAAGAATCGGGTAAAACGGATCAAAAACGAGAAAGTTATGCTCGTTTCCGTGAAATCCGGTTGTGCTGGAAATCTGCAGATCAGCAGCATCAACATTCTGTCAAAATGTAGGCAGTAGCGTAGCGCGACTGCCAAGGCCCTAGGCAGTAGCGCTACGCGACTGTGGTCAGTTTCGCGAAAACCGTTTATTTCAACTGTTTATGCATTGCGAACCCGTCTGGACCGTTTTTAAACGCGTATAAGCTAAGAATGATTAGTTATTTCCTTATTTTAGGGAAAGTAGATATGTATAAAGGTATGTATGTATATACGTATGAATATATGTGGCGTGAATGAATGAATGTATGTGTGTATGCATGCAATTAGGTATATAAGAGCATATACACGTATGAAAGCATGCGTGAAGATATGAATGCAGGTATGTATGTAGGTGAGTATGTAGGTAGTATGTGTATGTATATATATATATATATTCAAGTGAGTATATACGAATGTGCGCACGTATGTAGGGTTGTGTGAAGGCATGTAATAGGTATGTATGTAGACATGTATGCATGTATGTATGTAGGTATGCACGTATGTAGGCACGCACGTATGAAAGCAGCTATATAGGTTTGAAAGTAGTTATGTGTGTACGGATGCACTTATGTAAGTATGCATGAAAGTATATATGCATGTATTCAATGAAATTGAGTATTGACGATAATAATAGCGTGCCTTGTGAACGAAGTGTAACGCAGGTACAACGAGAAAGTCTCACCACGGATTGTATGATCAGATGGAAAGCTGGGATGTAATGAGTTAACGGAACGAAAAGTAAACGTGAATAAATCTTGTATGTTTATAATGCGTACTAATGTTATGAATTTTATGTGGTGAGCGCAGGTAATACGAGCCTTGAGGATCATCAAGGAACAGAGATCGAGGATCGAGTCACTAGAGAGATTGTACGGGAACGTTGACGTATATAATGTAATAAGCATAAGCTGTGTTTTTACTTAGTAATTAAGCCGATTGATGGAATTATGTGAAAGAGTAATGTTAAAGCTAAATTTTAAATAAGTTAAAGTATTTATAATGAAAGAAATTTTATGCTACGTATTTCCGCTGAGACTTTTGTCAAATACGTATTAGGGTGTAACAAATTCATCAATTGGAAAGGGGACTGTAAACACTGATTGTGGTTCTCATCACAAATTTCTTGATCAACACAACACTAGATGGTCTGATGATACATGTGTTGACAATAGTTTCAAACCAATGACCTTTGTGACTTCTTATGAGAAGATAACAACATTTGCTAATCCTCTAGTAGTTTCATCCAAAACTGTTGGCCCTAGTCAAATTTTCAAAAACAAATCAAAATTTGGTTAAAAAAGGTGCAAGAACACTAGAAGTACATTAATTTGCACTGTTTCTGAAAAAATTAATCACAACATTGAGGATTGTTACATGGTCTTAGCTTATGAGAAAAGAAAGATTCAAAATCTAGAAAACTTTTATGAAAAGCCAGTATTCAATCCATCCATGTAGTGACTCTAGTCACTATGAATCCACTAGTTTATTTGAGGTTTTTAATTATATCAGGAGGGTTGGGGCAACCCTGGCCCCCATAAAGCTTCGCCTTTGACACCTCTATCGATGTCCACTAGTTGAGGGACTAGATCAAGTTAAAGTTCATATGGTCATAAATGCATTATCATACACCGTTAACTCTTTAATTGAATTAGTTACGGTAAAATCTAATATCTTTTTCAACTATATGCTTTCAAAACACTTAACTTTTTATACTTTGTTCTTAATCAAATAATATGATATGATATTTGTCTGTACAGTTTTTCATTTTCGGCCAATATCATCCAAGTTCAAGCATATTCTTATTTAAAATTTGGTATTAATTTGTGTTCTATTGCCAAATAGTGTGTGTTACATTTTTTATGAGAATAATATGAGAATAAGTTATTATTGTTTTAGAACAAGAAATTCATGACGAATCCGGCCTTCTTTTATCTATTATATACGAAGATGCATGCGACCAAAGTTATGAACCGGCCTTCTTTTATCTATTATATACGAAGATGACATGCAACCAAAATTATGTAGGTCCTTTTATCTATTATATACGTATAAAATGGAGGTCCAATAATTAGCGGGCGTTAATTACATTCCGTATTGGTCATCTTTGTTTGGTGTTGCACACAAACAACCAAACGGCTAATATATTAACTGTTGTTAGGTGTTCAACTTTAGTGAAGCAAGTCTGAACTTGAAACATTGGAACTGGATATGGAAGCGAGGGATCTCTCGGAAGAAGAAGAATGGTCCATGGCTGAAAATAGGAGAATCATCACCGAGATTGGTGAAAGGAAGAACTTGGATATTAAACAAAGAGCTCGAGTAAAATGGGCCATTGACGGCGATGAGAATTCAAAGTTTTTTCATGCTTTGGTTAATAATAGGAAAGCGGCCAATAGTTTTCATGGTCTCTCAATCAACGGAGAATGGTGTTCTAAACCGAGTAAAATCAAGAAACATGTGTTTTCGTTTTTTCGAGATAAATTCAAAGAAACCATTCCGGCAAGACCGGAATTGGTTTGTCCCAACATTAAGAAGATCACGGAAGCTGAGAGTGGATGGTTGGTTGAGCCTTTTTCGATTTTTGAGATCAAGAACGCGGTGTTTGAGTGTGGTGATGATCGCTCTCCGGGTCCCGATGGTTTTAGTTTCAAATTCATCAAACATTTTTGGGATTTGTTTAAAGACGATTTCAAAGGAATTTTCGATTATTTTTATAATAGCGGAGATGTCAGTATCGGAAGTGGGTCTTCATTTATTGCTCTTATCCCCAAAATTTCGGATCCTGTGTCGCTTAACAATTACAGACCGATTAATTTGGTCGGGATTATTAGCAAGGCGATTTCGAAAGTTTTGGCAAATCGGATGAGGACGGTTTTGGATGGTGTTATCTCAGAATCTCAATCGGCTTTCCTTAAAGGAAGATTCATTTTGGACGGGCCATTGATAGTGAATGAGTTAATTTCTTGGATCAGGAAGAAGAAATCAAAAGCTTTCATCCTCAAGATAGACTTTGAAAAGGCGTATGATAACGTTAGTTGGACTTTCGTGTCTAATGTGTTGGCTCAAATGGGCTTCCCGAACAGATGGTGTAATTGGATTTCGGGCATTCTTGCCTCGGCAAACTCGTCAGTTTTGGTGAATGGTGCCCCGACGTTCAAATTTAAATGTGAGAAAGGCATGAGACAAGGGGATCCGTTATGTCCATTTCTCTTTTTAGTGGTGATGGAGGCTCTGTCGTGTATGCTCACTCGGGCTAGAGAGGTTGGATCTATCAAAGGTATTGCTACTCCCAATAACGGCCCGATTATTACACATTTATTGTACGCGGATGATGCCATCGTCTTGGGGGATTGGTCTAAAAGGGAAGTGGTTAATATAGTTAGAGTTCTTCGATGCTTCTACGCTTGTTCGGGTTTAAAAATCAATATAGACAAATCAAATCTTTTTGGTTTAGGGGTGTCTAATGAAGAAATTGGGGAAATGGCTGAAGAGGTTGGATGTAGGCCGGATTCTCCGCCTTTTAAATACTTGGGGCTTATGGTGGGAGCTAATATGAACCGGGTTAACAATTGGCAACCGGTGTACGAGACTTTTCGGGCTAGACTTGCTAAGTGGAAATCTCACCTTTTGTCGATTGGGGGTAGGGTGGTTATAATTAAAGCGGTGTTGGAAAGCCTCCCTTGCTACTATTTCTCTCTCTATAAAGCGCCTAAAAAGGTGATTTCCGATTTGGAGGCCATGATTAAAAGATTTCTATGGGGAGGTTCTCTCGAAGATAGAAAGATGCATTGGGTCAAATGGGAACGTGTGTCTCGACATAAGAAAGAAGGTGGGCTTGGATTGAATAAACTTTACGAGGTTAACACTTCTCTTTTGGCCAAGTGGGGATGGCGTTACAAAACGGAAAATAATAATTTGTGGAAGAGAGTTGTCGATGCGTTTCATTATAGCCGTGTCGGGTGGGAATACATCTCGTTCAAGAAGACGTTCAGCGGAGCTTGGAACAATATAGCGAAAGTGTTTATAAAAACTAAAGTTGGAGGACTCCCGTTGCGAAATTTTTTGATTGGAGAAGTCGGTAACGGTAATGAGATCTCTTTTTGGTTAGACAATTGGGTTTCTTCGGTTCCTCTAAAACAACTCTTTCCGGACCTGTTTATGTTGGAGTCGGAAAAAAGATGTCGCGTGGCGGATAGGATTTGTCATAATGGTGACGAGCGAGTTTTCTCGTGGCGCTGGAAGTTTTCGGTGGCCGATCCGGGTATTCTAAACAACGTTCAGCAGCTCCAGTCTTTATTGGAACAAGCTCAGCTCTCGGTTTCAAGTGACAGGTGGAAATGGGCTTCGGATTCGTCTGGTTCATTCACGGTTAAAGCTGTCAAAAAATTACTGCAATCTGATTCAGCAATGGATATCGGCTACAAGATGGAATGGTGTAAATGGTTACCGGCCAAGATTAACATACACGCATGGAGAATGGAATTGGATCGAATTGCTACGGGTGTTGCGTTGAGAAAAAGGAATGTCATGGTGGGAGATTCATTGTGCAGAATCTGTAGTACGGAGGAAGAGTCTATCGATCATCTGTTTATTTCTTGCGGCGCTGTTTCTAATGTCTGGAACGCTATTAGTTCGTGGTGCAAGGTCCCCAACATTTTCGCGTTCTCGATAAAAGATCTTCTGGACTTTCATTTGATTATCAATGGGTCGGATAAGAAGAAACTGGCGGTTCAAGGCATCATTAGGATTGCGTGTTGGAGCTTGTGGAAAGCGAGAAATAAATTGGTTTTTTCTAATTTTCCGGTTAGAATAGATAGTATTATTAGTGAGATCAAGGCGTTGGGGTATTTCTGGTTCTCGAATAGGTCCAAACACAAAGAGATAGAATGGGGTGACTGGGTTTCTTTTGTAAATATGTAATTTTCTTTGGTTTGTTGTTTGGTCGGTCGGCCCGGTTTGGGTTGGCTGTTTGTGAATGAAGTTTACTTTTCAAAAAAAAAAAAAAAAAAGTGGTTTTTTTAATAAAGACAAAACGATAAGTTGAATTATCCAGAATCAATTGCATATTTATACTTCATAACACTTCTTGATATAGAAACCATTATTAAACTTATTAATGAGATTACACAGAGAGCCGAATATTGGTGTACATGTTGGTTTTGTGATTCCTTATAATCATTAGGGGGGCGGTGCCTAGTCCCCACCGATTTTCACGCGTAATATTAGTTTTATAAAAGAAGTCTGATTTTTTATAGTTTAAAATATTTGATTTTTAAGAGTCCAGCCTCCACCGATTTGAATTTTAAGAGTCCGGCGGCCACTGATTTTTCGTTCAATCTCCGTCACCGCTGATAACTTGGGTATCTTTTAAAATCGCACTAACACTTGCAGATTGAGATATTTTGTTGATGCAAATCGGATAATTCTAAAAGAGAAATTAAGAACAAGTGTTTTTTTGTCCTAAAATGGTACCCTATAAATGGCCAAACGAAGATGACATGCGACCAAAATTATGAACCGGCCTTCTTTTATCTATTGTATACGGAAGATGGAAGTCCAATTAATTAGTGGGTGTTAATTACATTTTTATATTGGTCATATTTGTTTGGTGGGCACCCATTTCTGTACTGAGGGAACTGTTGAGACCATGCGGTTTCAAAAATTTAGTTGGGGCGTGTAGAATAAAACGCCTGATAGAGATATTGTTGACCAATCACAGTCCATCTTCTTTTTCTTTGGCCAATCATTTTTTTATGGTTTTTTTTATTTATTTAATTCTTTACATTCCTTTAACATAATGCCCCACAATACCTAAATCACCACTACACCCATTTTAGAGAACGTCTCCTAATGCCCCATTGCTGACTGCGCTGCCACATGACGCAAAACGCCCAAGGGTATGTGCATTACCACTACACATGGTCTAAGGGTTGAACATGTTAAGTACAGATAAACATGTTTGGTGTTGACTAGGGGTGTGAACTGACATGACACGGTAACCGGATACGAACGTAATACAAAATTCGTGGGTTTGCGTTTAGTCTAAATATGTTCAGGTCAGTTTCAGGCTGAACACGCGAACCCGTTTAGCTAAATAAGTCAGGTTCGTGTCGAATTCGACGAATTGATAGGTTGATTCGTTTAACCCATTTATATTATAATTTAAAATTTTTAAAGTGCGTTTCCATAATTCCATCATACGTTAAACTAGTTGGGTATTTTATGCCATTATTATAAGTTTATTAAATAAAAGAGAAATAAATATAAGACTTTATAATTTATATATGATAAAAAAGAAAGTGAATGAATAGTGATTATTATTGTTATTATTATTATTATTATTATTTAAATTTATATATGATAAAAAAGAAAGTGAATGAACAGTGATTTTTATTATTATTATTATTTAAAATTGGAATGAAATGAATAGTAACATCATTAAGAGATGAGGAAATGGTATCGGGTATAGGTACCGGTCTTAAATTTACCAAACCGGTGTATTTTCGGTACCGGTTCTACACAGGTTTTCACCAGTTTTACCCTCAAATACCGGTGCCGTACCAGTACCGACCGGTACCGAACCGTACCATACTAGGTATATTCGGTACCGATACCCACTTTTGGGGATTTCGGTAACGGTATTTTCGGTACCGGTTGGTACCGAGCTCATCAAATCCTGTAGCAACGCAGCAATGCAAGTAATTGCACTGTTTAGATTAGTTTTCATACACACAGTAAGTAAACTGTATTTCGTTTGAATGAGGTTTTATATACACAACAACTTATTTTGCTTTATTTTTTGTTTTTTTCTGTAATTAATGAATTGTAGCATTTAAAATTAACTTGGATATTTAGAATATTGATGAGCAAATCGTATCAAATCCTGTAAACGAACCGGTATCGTATCGGTACCAAATTTACTATACCAAATCATTTTCGGTACCAATTTTGGTACCCACCTTTTGGCGTTTTCAGAATCGTTACTTTCGGTTCGACACCGGTCTAGCACCATACCTGTATTTATTGATTTTTACCTTCAAATACCATACCGTATTGTACCGAGCATTTTCGGTGCCGGTACCTAATTTCGATGATTTTCCAGATCGGTACTTTCGCTGCCGTTGTAACATTCCCATTTTTATCATATAAGAATTTTTAGGTTTGATAACCACTAGTAACTAGTTTTATTTTTAATATAATCATATCGACCCAAAAAGTTTTAAAACTATTTTATATATAGTTGGTTGGAATATTATATTAATTAATTGACCCGTATATGGGTGACCTTTCTAAATAAAATAAAGTATATAAAACTTAAATTATTAAACGGGTAGATTACGGGTAAGTTGACTGTAAGAAATATGAAGTTCCTGGACGGGCCCAGGAACCGTTTAATAATTAAACTATAAAAATACATTATATTTGAACATACTCTGTTTTTAATGAAACTTGGTTCAAAATGTAGATTAGATTATTCTCGTTCTAATGACATATTCATTGTTTTATAATGTATAGCGAAGACATGCTCGCCTATAAGTGAACACTCATCCCAAGAATTCCCAGGTAAGCACAACTGGTCTCGCGTCTGATGAGATATATACTAAGTGCTTGCCTAGACAGAAAACCCAAAATACAGGCATTCACCCTTCCAGTTTGCACGTGTTCACATTATTTAAAACCCAAAACCTTGACGAGATTTTGAAAACTCAAAGGGGTTCAAAACCATATAATAGAGGGTTCAAAACCTAGTAATCAATCATCCTAGAACAGATGATTAGTTTTCAAAGCAGATTCGAAAATTGTGTTCTTGTTGTGGTTATCACCTAAGGATAGGTGACAGTTTTGTTTTAGAAATCTAAACGCAAATTTCTTCGCGTTAGGGTCCTAAGAAGGTTATAGACTAGGTCAAAGCATTACTAATAACCTAATTCCCTATAACCATTGGCTCTGATACCAACTTTTCTATCACACCCCGACCGCGTAAAACAACAAAACGCGGCGGAAACATCGGGGCGTGTTGCAACAGAATCATTGTTTCATAACCATGGATACAAAAAGTGTTTCATTTTATTAAACATTGAATAATTACATCGTCTGGAAATCTAAATACACAATTTAAACATAGTCTATCATTGTTATTGAGTCACTAAAGCCTCGTCCAGTCCTATGTGAGCATGCATCCTATCAATCGATATCATTCAACAATACCTGAAACATATGTGAAAACGAGGTCAGCAAAGAAATGCTGGCGAATACATTGGTTTTGTAGGAGTGTCGAAATCATGGCTAGTTTAGATGTTGCAATACTTTATTAAAAACCTTGTTTTGAAAAGAGTATAATATTGCAACTTAATTAACCAACTCAAATCAAGCGGGTTATAGTTTGTAAAACCTCGTAGCCATGACTCTTAACCCAAAAACATTTGTTTTAGTAAAGCAAATTGTGAAACATCTCGAAATAAATCGTTAATAAAACTCGTTAATAAATCTCGTTAAAAACTCGTATAGTTTATATCATATCGAAAACCTCGTTTGTGTGACATCGTTTACCCAAGTGAACTAACTAACGCCACGGTATGTAATATGATGAAACCACTTATATATAGGAAGTACCAGCGGCGTATCCACCCTGCTTTCATCACATTACACCCGTCTCGTTATCTAAACACTAACTAAAAATCAATTCGTTTACCCAAATCGTTTAACATCGTATTGTCCAAATCGTTTACAAATCGTTTACATCGTCCAAATCGTTTACAAATCGTTTACATCGTCCAAATCGTTTACATCGTCCAAATCGTTTAACTCGTTAATACATCGCGTGAAAACCAACCGTTTACCCAAATCGTAAAATTCGTTTTAGGTCGTGAAACTACTTATATAGTCGTCTCGCTAATAACATTCAAACCTTCGTGACTCGTCCCTCGTCGCTTCTCGTTTTCGCATTAACAAACCCTTACCAAAGGGTAAATTAATAATTACAGATTCAGTCGCTACCCACCACCCCCACACATAACCACGGGTGCAGTAAGATAACGGGATTTGTCAGATCCTATGGTACCATAACCTAATACTGGTCGGCTTGATCATTGCTAATGAATGTCATTTGTTATGTAACCCAACCAACAAGTTCGTTCACATTATCGAAATCGTTATTAGTTTTGTATAAATCGTCTTAATCGTTTTTGAAACCATCGTTATAACATCGAAAATCGTTTTGATACCATCGTTAAAACCTTGAAAACATTTAGCACATATGAGTCACCCCAAAACAATTGAAAGCAGTAAAATAGGGGAATAATGTACTCGCCTGAGAATGTTTAGAGGTCTTGAACAACAACCAAGCAAAGCTAGAGGGAGCACGGAATCAATCGGCAGTCTAAAACCATATAAATAAACCGGGCCTGAGTCGGAAGATCGGATAGAATGAGGGCTTGTAGACCAAATGAGTATGGGAACTCATGTAATATGGTTTAACAAAGCCTACATACTACTATGAAACCAAACCTAAGTGCTTTCGACCCATCGCGACCCATTAAGGTAGCTTATGCTACTTTAACGCGTCGTGCGCGCAATGCGCGTTCGAGCCGTCTAACTAGTCCTATGACAAGTATTATATGCCTATACATGTTTTATCATGTTGTATAATCAGTTATGTATAAAAGTTTAGGTTACATAAGCTAAATTACCAATTATACATGAAAAGGGTATTCTGGTAATTTACCTAAGGCATATAAACTACCTATCATACAACTATTCAAACGAAGTGACCATAAGGTATAACCTCGGAAGGTTATTCCCTATATACTATGGTCACCTAATGTGTTTGGTCGGATCCTAATGATCGACCAAAAGGGTCGGGTTCGAAGGTATAAGCGATTTATTAGATCGCTTACCCTACGACCCTAGACAACGTGGTAATCAGTAGGCATAGTCCCAAGGGACTATAACCAACGTGATTACACTCACGTTGCGAAGTTCAAACGAACTTCGCATTGACCATAAACTGGTCAACGCAGAAAGTCAAACAAAGTTTGACTTTCAGACTCTAAAAGACTCGAAAAGCAATAAAAGAACGAAAGAATACTTACGAAGGGTCCCCGAATGCTAATCGTGATTCAAGTAGCTCAGGTATGAAACAATGGTTTCAACTTAGAGCTTCTCAAATCAGATTCTAGTGAGTTTAGAAGCAAATGGGGGTGGGGTATTTATAGGATTTCCCGAACCGTTAAGATCGTTTCTTGGAAACCGTGCTTTGATCTTGGCCATACACCTCAAGATAATGGTTTTACAAAACCATGTGAGCCCATGGTATTGCCCAAAACCATGTGCACATCAAAACCAGCCCATAGATTCCCCAAAACCATTTGCAACAAGTGGAATGGACCAGATTCGATGTATCAGCAAACATCCTTCAGAAATGACAGTTTTGGTCCCTGTTGTGTGTTTAAGCCATTCCCGGCATGTTTAAGGCCCGTTAAGACAACTTTAAGGCCCTAAAATGATGCCTAAACATTTTGGACATGAAACATGCTCAAAAATATGTCGGATGTTGGTTCGTTTGGTCGTACGAACGCGATGTTCGCTTAATTACGACGGAATGCGCACAAGCGCGAAAAACGATCCAAATGACGCGACGAATAGATTTTTCTTATGCCAACCACTAAAACAAAATATTTTAGTGCTTACATAAATTTTTGGATGTCCGGATGTATTCAGAACGTAAGATATGCGCGAAAGTGCAAACTTGTGCACTTTTTGACACTTTTAGTCCCTGAATGACCCAAAAGTTTATTTTAGCACACCGAACCCCTCAAAGCTTATTTCTAAGCTAGGTAAAGGATATTTAAGGTGTGTTTAACTTATGGTCATGTTCCGGAATGTCTGTTACAGTTCAGATTGGCATACTTTCGCAGTTTGTCAAATTTAGTCCCTGTAGACGAATTAACTTGTTTTTGCCATACCAAAGCCTTCAAAACTTATTTCTAAGTTATGTAAGGGTTATTTAAGGTATGTTAAGCCAATGTCACTATTCCGGAGTGTTTGTTGCATTAAACTGGTTATATTTACTCATTGGTGCGCGTATAACCTTCCAGAAAGCGATTTAGAGTTTGAAATTGAACAAAAATTGATATGTGCAAATGATACACATATTTTTACAAATCCCAAGTATGAAATACAATATTTCATTGGTTTGGTATTTGTTTGATGGTCGCAGGGACGTAGGTGTCACACGTGACCCCTCGCGTCACGCGAGGGGGTCAAATTTTCAGTATAAATAAAGGAGTTTGGGACTTAGATTTCTGCGTTGGAACGACAAAAAAATTCGTTATATACACCGAGTTATAGTCTGTTTACTACAAAACACACACAGCAGGAAACGCTGCTGCAATACAGGGTAATAACTCGATCGCTGCTACGATTGAATGTCCGATCGATAGAAATCAATCCAATGGATGTTTAAGTGCTGCTCAAACTTGGGTTATACTTTGTCATTCGTCGTGAATTCGATGGATGTTTAAGTATTGCACTTTGTCATTCGTTGTGAAGGTTTCAATCTCGTGAGTTGTCGTAAAAGTTGGATTAAAGTTACTGACCTAGTTCGTGTGCATTGTTATTTAAATTAGGTTTCAAGGCAAATTAGTAGGCTAAACTCTGCTCGTATAAATCTGCAATGTGAGTCATTCTCTTTTTACCAAATTACTTTCAAAATCATGTTTGTTTTCAAAGTTATAATTACAGGGATTAAGTCTTTGTAATCTCCAAATTACAGCCGGTATGTGGGGTTTTGTGTACAATACTTGATAACCGTCACCATTGGACAACGGGTTAGCCAATGGGTGATATGACCATAGTCACAGACACCATTGGACAACGAGATTGCAAATAGGTGGTCGAGTGACAAGTCTAATAAAGGTGTGTTTAACTTATGGTCAGTCCGAGTCTTAATTTTTTTTAACCTTAATCCTATTGTAACAATAACAAAATTAATTCATTTAATTTTATTATTCCTTATTGTAGCATGAAATTTATCTACATCGTTTGTTGATGTAAGTGATGCTTCTACATGTTTTATTTAGTTTGATCAAGTCTATAACCTTGTCTTCGCTATTTATTACTATCGCAATTTCCGGGTTCGGGCGTAATTACACTCCTTCCCATTACCATATTTATTCACTTCATTAAGTTCCCGGGTTCGAGAGCACGTGCACTCCTTCCCATTGCAATTTTCATCGGGATTACTTTTTGTCTCGATTTCACATGCTCACCGTTATTTAGTTTCTTATCTACACACACATATATATATATATATATATATATACATTTATATAGGTATTTATTTTACATTATTCACCCAATTCATCACTCATATATGCCCTTATGCAACTATCATTCGCACTCGTATCGAATAAAATTTGTGTTAAATTAAATTTACAAGAAACATACCTGAAATGACACCAGGTTCAGCTTTAGCCTCTGTGGCTGTTATATAAAACGACCTTGTCCTTGACTTCTGGGCATTAGACATTGTGTCGGTTGTGTCTTTGGTTCCAAGCCTCTCTGGACGTTTAGACATTTTATGTCTTGGCTTACCACATATGCCCTTGTGAATTTTCCACAAAATCTACACTGATGTAACATACTTTTTTTAACTCCTTTGTTGGGATCTTTATTAGACTTGGATTTCTTTATAGAACTTGGATTCATATCCAACACCCTCCTTTCTCCTATTTCTTGTAATATGATGTCTTTCAATTTAGCCATCATATCTGTGACACCTGTGTCACTGCGACCATAAAAAAAATACCAAACCAATGAAATATTGTATTTCATACTTTGGACTTGTATAAATATGTGTATCTTTTGCACATATCAACTCTTGTTCGATTTCAAACTCTAAATCGCTTTCTGGAAGGTTATACGCGCACTAATGCGTAAATATAACCAGTTTAATGCAACAAACACTCCAGAATAGTGAAATAGGCTTAACATACCTTAAATAACCTCTACATAACTTAGAAATAAGTTTTGGAAGGTTTGGTATGCCGAAATCAAGTTATATCGCTTACAGGGACTAAAGTTGACAAACTGCGAAAGTATGCCAATTTGAACTGTAACAGACATTCCGGAACATGGCCATAAGTTAAACATACCATAAATATCCTTTACATAGCTTAGAAATAGGCTTTGAGGGGTTCGGTGTGCTAAAATAAACTTTAGGGTCATTCAGGGACTAAAAGCGTCAAAAAGTGCACAATTTTGCACTTTCGCGCATATCTTACGTTCTGAATACATCCGGACATCCAAAAATTTATGTAAGCACTATAATATTTTATTTTAGTGTTTGGCATAAGAAAAATCCATTCGTCGCGTCATTTGGATCGTTTTTCGCGCTTATGCGCATTCCGTCGTAATTAACCGAACATCGCGATCGTACGACCAAACGAACCGACATCCGAGACATTTTTGAGCATGTTTTGTGTTCCCTATACTTTAACTTTATTTTAGAACTTTGAAATGAGGTTAACGGGGTTCAAACGCATCAAAAATAGCTTAAACGGGCTGCAGGGACCAAATCTGACATTCTGCCAAATTAGGTCCTTGTGCACCGCAACAATTAATTGTTACGGTGCGCAAGCAGTCTGCAAATCAGCAGAATTGCAGAAACATTGGATCTGGTCATTTCCACACTTGCACATGGTATTCCTTGAATCTATGGGCTGGTTTGATGTGCCCATGGTATTACAATACCATGGGTGCAAGTGTACGGCTTAGATCGTGCCCCCTTTTCCAAGAAACGATCCTAACGGTGAACCGAAAACTATAAATACCCATCCACCCCCATTGCAAAACCCACAAGAATTCTGATTTGAGGAGCTCTAAGTTGAAACCTTTGTTTCATACCTGAGCTACTTGGATCGGGATTAGCATTCGGGGACCCTTCGTAAGTATTCTTTCGTTCTTTTATTGCTTTTCGAGTCTTTTCGAGTCTGAAAGTCAAACTTTGTTTGACTTTTTGCGTTGACCAGTTTATGGTCGATGCGAAGTTCGTTTGAACTTCGCAACGTGAGTGTAATCACGTTGGTTATAATCCCTTGGGACTATGCCTACTGATTACCACGTTGTCTAGGGTCGTAGGGTAAGCGATCTAATAAATCGCTTATACCTTCGAACCCGACCCATTTGGTCGATCATTAGGTTCCGACCAAACACATTAGGTGACCATAGTATATAGGGAATAACCTTCCGAGGTTATACCTTATGGTCGCTACGTTTAAGTAGTTGTATGATAGGTAGTTTATATGCCCTAGGTAAATTACCAGAATACCCTTTTCATGTATAATTGGTAATTAAGCATATGTAACCTAAACTTTTGTCACATAACTGATTATGTAACATGTTTAGGCATATAACACTTGTCATAGGGCTAGTTAGGCGGTCCGAACGCGTTTCACGCGAACGACGCGTTAAAGTAGCATAAGCTACCTAAAATGGTCGTAATGGGTCGTAAGCACTTATGTTAGGTTTCATTTAGTATGTAGGCTTTGTTAAACCATATTACCCGAGTCTCCATACTCGTTTGGTTTACGAACCCACATTCTATCCGATCCTCCGATTTAGGTCCGGTTTATTAACATAGTTACCTATATTAGGTGCCGTTTGATATCCGTGATCTCTAGCATTGTTTGGTTGTCACTCAAGGACTACTGAGCATTCTCAAGTGAGTACATAGAACCCCTCTTTTACTGTTTTCCAAACATTTTGGGGTGGAACACATGTGCCTACTTGTTACTTTCATGCTTTCCTGCTTTGACATCATATACCTGCTATGTTCGTTAGTACATTATAGTACATGATTTCATTACATTTCATGCTATGTATGCCCATAGTGTGCGTATTTAGTACATCAATTTTCATTACATTTTATGCTATGTATGCCCATTGTGTGCGTACTTAGTACATTGTTTTACATTACATTTCATGCTATGTATGTCCATTGTGTGCATACTTAGTACATCGTTTCATATTACATTTCATGTTAGGTACGCCCATTGTGTGCATACTTAGTACAGTTGTTTTCATAACATGCTTACATTTTGGTATGACATTTGGTTTGTTTAACATGGAACAATACATTCATTAACATTGATCACGCCGTTCGTTAGTAGGTAGTGGTACCATAGGAATTGACAACTCCCGTTCCTGAAATCCTGGGTTTGTTTGGATTGGAAGGAATGACCGAATTAGATATACATAACTTAGATAAACCTTTAATTTGTTTAAGGGTTTATCGCCACAGTCTCAAGGCTTGGATGTATGCATTTTCACAATACCGCATAAATGTTTGTATCAGTATAGCATGCATTTGTTACACAAAACATAACTTTGATTTAAACTGTGTTTTACTTCAATACCTTGTTGTTGTGCATTTTACATATGGTTTAGTTGATACATTTCACTTACCATACATGACATTTCTGGTTACACATTACATGATCTACATTAAACATAAACATTTTGACAGTGATATACACATTTAGTGGTTTACATTGAACAAAGACATTTCGATATGGTTTACACATTATCACATGACAATTCATTTATACATGAACAATTTACATTGACGGTTGGTTTGAGTAAGTGAATGGAGTAACGAGGCGTGTGTAATATGATACAAGCATGGTGGATACGCCGCTGGTACTTCCTATATATAAGTGTTTGTATGATATTACATGTCGTAGCGTAACTTAAATCATTTCAATATTTGACATATTACATTTTACATAAACAACTTATTTTCACAAGACATTGAATTACAAAACAACTGATCTTATACAAACTCATTTTACATGGATATTCATTTAACCCTACATTATTCTCTTATTTATACATATCATCTGATCTTATCGTCTTTTTTTCAAATGATTTACAAGACAAAGCAAATTACAAGGTTCATGACTAAACATTTTATCAGATATAAGTCATGAATCCTATTTTCACAAATCTATGTATCTCACAGGCATTTTTATGCTGACGTACCTATTTTCACATGTGTTTTCAGGAGACGATGCATAGGACTTATCAAGACATACTTAGGCGGACTTGTGCCTTAGTGACTTAAAACGCAACAAGAACTAGTTAATTTTTGTTATGTACTCTTTGTTTCTTGTTTAAAACAATGTAAACTCTCATGTTTGATTAATAAAACGAAACTTTAATTGCCATGGATTTGAAACGATTAATTCTGTTACAACACTCCCCGACGTTTCCGCCACGTTTGGATGTTCCACGTGGTCGGGGTGTGACAATATCGTCCACCACCGGCACGATTGTGGTTTGTAATCTATCAATATACTGTGATAGACTAATTTCTAGAGCTTTTCCGACTGCCTCGGAAATCTTAGCCTTAATTTGTTTAGTCAATTGAGATGTCAAATCATCTCCGGTTACTCCAGACATTTCTTTAACTGAAACATCCATTACGGTTAATAAATAATTATTTAATTCATTTCCATCTTATTATACGGAAATTTATATCACTCCCACTTAATCATAAGTAATGTGTTATTCTTTTTCGGTTTGGTCAAGCATATATCTTGCCTTACCTTTCTTACTTAGTGTATTTTCCGGGTTCGAGCGTATTTATACACTCCTCCCATCTTTCTGTCATATTGAAACTGAAATGTTTATACTAATTGTTAAACATTTCATCTATAACATATGCGTCATTCATTTTGATTTAGCCAAGTTCACCACTTGCTTAAACCATTTATGTTTAGTGCACTTTTCCGGGTTTGGGTGTGTAAACACGCATTTCCCGTGCATATTAAATCAAATTCCCTTTTTCTAGTATTCTAGTAAGTCTACTAAAGCAATTAATTCTTACCGGACGATCGATCAAGCTTGAACCGAACACTTTTTTGACAACCTTGAGCTCTGATTACCAACTTGTTACACCCTTCTAATTACTACTCGACTTAAATCCAAGTTTCTATATGATTATATATATATATAGTGCGTCTAGGTTAAAAGTTAAGTTCCAAAGTGACCCAAACTTTAGTCAACTACCGACTAATTCAAACATTCATAAATTGTATAGCAAATTGTTTACATTCCAAAAACATTGTCTACTAAAGTTAGATAGCACGGAAGCTTCAAAAGTCGTGTTCGGTTCTTCAAAACATGCTTGATCATTGTCTATATACTTGCAAAACCTGAAAACTGGAGATTTATAACAAAATTAGTGTTAGAGTTCTTAGAAATATTGCTTAATCGAAGCTACGTTCAAAAACCGGATTCGATTTGCTAGGATATGCAAGTTTTGACAATTATTTCTGGGCTCTACCGTAACTTACGGTGTCTACCGTAAGTTACGGTAGACGCTGGTTAACCTTGGTCTGCCGTAAGGCAGTGTTGAACTGCCGTAACATTTTTATTCTCCACCGTAAGTTACGGTGGAGACCGTAACTTACAGTGGACTCTGCAAACTTGCTATTTGTCTCATTTATACATTTCACCCAAACCCGAATCCTTGGATTTCTCATTCTAACAAACTAATATGCTAAATTCTCGTATTCTAATATGTCTTTTTATTAACAACAACAAGACCGAGTAGCCATATTACGATGCATTAACCACGCATTATTTGATTATCTGACCTGTTTGGCTCATCTAAGGAATCCTCCATTATGATGACTACCAACGAGGTCTAACCAATTCTTGACCTATTATTCAATATAGCGAACATTATCGCTTTAACTCAATTCAACTTCTATTCTACAATTCAACTACAAATATGCTAGTTATCAAAATTTACCAAATGTAACGAATCAAGTTACATACTTGCGTAATTGATCGACATTGGTTTCTAACCATAATTACCCATTCTCGGGCTTGTCAATCATAGCGTATCACGTCCATTCCATGGATTACGTTTTCATAACTCAATTTTAATGAATGATGTTCTAATCACTTCAATCACTACAAAATTCGACCATTATTTGACCCGTTTGGTTGTTTAATGGGAACCACCATTTTACAACATACCAAACTTGTTCTAACTAACATTTAACCCATTTAATTATCTAGTGATCTTCGTCACTTCAACTAGACATCCAAATTCATACTCTATTCTAAATTCAAGTCTATTAGTAAAAATAAATAACAAACATAACGTAACGTAACAAAACCGTGGTTACGTACCTTTTAAGCACACCTTTCTAGCGTGTATCACCTCCGGCTTGTCCACTTGACGACCCGGATTCTTTACCTATAGAGTTCCATTCACAACCAAATTTAGAACTCTTTTATAACAAAAAATCGGACAATTCATTATGATATTCAAATCTGCGTTTTTGTCCGATCTTTAACGTTTTACTCCTCACTTAGGCGTTTTAACAAACACCTAGCGGTCGGATTTTTACATAACCATTACTAGGTTCTTGACATGTTATTTTCATCTACATTCACTTCAATTAACAAATCTATACTAAATTTTAACATCAAAAATTTCAGATTCACCACATGAATTCAGATTTCACTAGAATAAGAACCATAATTCTAGTGTTTATTTAGTTTCTACAAACTCACTAATCACTTACAATGGTGATTATAAACCCCACAAATATAATGCTAGATTTTAACAAAAAATCATCTAGGGTTTATCCCTAGATGCCATATTACTTCTAATTTCACCCATGCAAGACATAATCAAGCTCAATTTCAGTTTTTCACAATTAACCTATAATTTAAGATGGATCAAAACATCAAAATTTTGCATACCTTATGATCCCCTCAACAAGGTGATCACTAATTCGTGCTTGAAGATCGATTTGGAGCTGATTTGAACTCTCAATTTGATGAAGTTTGACATGCACTAGGGTTTGGTGGGGAGCCTGTGTCGCCCCCTGTGTTCTTGTTCGACCAAACACACCTAAGTATGTGTTTGGTGTGTGTTATTTTAATTATAATCACCCAAGTTTCCAATCCTTTTAACTTAGGTCCCTCAATTATTGTTTCGTTTATTAATTTAGGAGTTCCCATCGATTTATTTGGTTTCACAATGTTGTATCTAACTGGGTTATCTAATCCTAGTAAGTTTATTCTTGTTTATTTTATACTTTATAATTCTAATATAAAGTTTTATATTTTCGGGGTGTTACACTTGACCACTGTTATTTCTTATTTATTAGTACTACTTTGTTCTAGAATATGATCTGTCATATGAAGACTAATTTGCTTAGTCTTTGTTGGAAGTCATAATGCACTTTCCAAATCAGAATTTAAGAAAGATCTATTTATGGGAAATCTAAATTTCTTCTCCTACAAAACTGGGTATGGTGTAGTAGACTCTCCAGCTTGTTCGGATATACTGAGGTTACCTCTCCGGCGAGAACCGAATAAAACGAGGTATATCATATGTCAAACAAGTGACAAGATTTCCCTAAATAGTATCATGATCTGATATCTGACTTGTTTTTTTTGGAAATAAAAATCTGTTAAATACATTGACCTTATGAAAGGTATGTATAATACAGCATGTGAAATATATGATTATATAGATATGTATATCTATAAGGAAGTCCAAAAGTCAAAATAAAGCACAAGCATATGTGTCAATAATAAATCTAGATTTCTTTATCAGGAATCTCTTGCATATATCTATAATTCCGATATCAAACATTATTTTGTTTAATCATCTGCCTTGTAACTCGTGCGACAATATAAACAATGGAAACCCTTTAATTTGGGACGCCATCAAAAGTATAAAGAATTTCCAAAGAGTTACCATAAACTATTAACGCAAGTAAAGAAGCATGTAAAGTTGTGATAGTACACAAGAAAACACATGAAAATTATACGCAAGCAGACGTCGAAGTATATCACACCTGACTTTCGAGGCAAGGCCTTTTGAAAACATGATTGGGCACGACAAAAACAATACTAATCCCGGCAGTGGGAGAACTACTGATAAAAAAGCGGCACTTTGCCACATGATCCTACAAACGACATGAATATCGCTGAGGTACGTTGGAACAAGATTTCACAACCATCAGTGCACAGTCTAATCAGAGTCATAATTATTAGCATTGCAAAAGGAGTCACATACAATTGCAAATCCCCTATTTCATTTTATTCGACATTCCCTGGTAATGTCACTTAACAACGGTTATCACCCAAAATTTCCAGATAAAATTTTTAAATTTCTTTTGTTAAAATTCTGACCTCTGTGAATAGACTTTTGCGTTGCTACTCCTCCTAATGGTCATCATACCATGAGGATTTCTTTCATAGTAGCGAATATTGATCTGTTTCATTTCTTGGTAAATCCACACATTACACATGCACTGTTTGTTGCGCATGTGGTTCGTTTGATTTATAAAAACCACTGGAGGGCTTCATTTCAAATTGTTGTTTTATCAAAACTCAAATATCATTTCACTATATTTGATTTTTGGCACTATGAACCGCATTATTGCAAAACGATGACTCTTTGATATCGAGTCAATGAATTTCTTGAAAAACTCAATTTTCTTTGGCATACATGGTTTTTGTTGTGACCATGTCCGAACTTTCTTATTAAAACTCGTTTTGTTTAAACCAAGTCCAATTGTTTGACTTGCTCGCATTACATATTCAATTCAAGGTCCCATATGATGAATTGAAGCCATCATATTCGAAATAATCCCAACAAGCACTTCAATTCTCTTGAACTATAACATGCTTGTTTGGTCTTCGACTTCATTAAATCATTTCTTTAATCACGATCACCTTGGGGTGACGTTTTCACAAAATTGAAGCTTGCACTAATCTCGTTTGTACATATCATATACGGATTTAATTATTTATCTATTTATATTAAATCTGCTTCGTTGGTTTATCCTATAAAAGCAATCTTAACACAATCGTGTGCTAAGATAATGATACAAATTCATATCATATTTCAGTGTATCTCTTAATAATTTTTACAGCATCAATCGAGCCTTTCGTGATAATTATTCCTTTATCATCTTCCATCAAGAAACATTATTCAATTATTTCAATTTTCAATAAAAAATCCTACTAGATTGTTTGAAACAAACATTCGGATTTACTTTGTTGAACTTTCATTTGGTTTCAAGCATGGTGAACTCATTCAGTAACCACTATTATTATTTCAATTACTACGACACCTCGTGGCTTCGGTATAGACTTGTAGCTTGAGCTAATATATATATACCTTTCGCTTGACTCATCCTTGAAAGTGGTCTTAATACAAATATGTGTTAAGACGATGATACACTAAACTTTTTTGTATATCGGTGTATCCTTGTAATTCGATAAATGTCAACCCATTGATTTTTCTCATCTCATAATTCGATAATTGAAATTTCATTTTTGTACTTCTATTTAATTCAAGCTTGTTAATTCTGAGACTTCCTCAGTTAACAGTTAAAGTAAGTTCTCTTTTTGATAATAAATCCTATTGTTCCTAAAAGTCATTCACAATTTGTAAACATTCAATTTAGACAACTATTTGATCATATATCTCTTGTGGTTTGAACCTAGTCACTTTGTAATTATATCATTTTATCTCGTTCTTTTGACATCGATTTCTGAAACTAATTCAGTTAAACCATTGAGTCCCATTTATTGTAAAACTCATATTCACAAAATTTGATGTTTTGATTCTGTATCATTTACCCTAATATTATTTTGTTGACTAAGACATGACATAAGTCTAAAAGAAATATCGTAACCCAAATCTCGAGGACGAGATTTAAAACAAGGTGGGGAGGATGTAACATTCCCATTTTTATCATATAAGAATTTTTAGGTTTGTTAACCACTAGTAACTAGTTTTATTTTAAATATAATCATTTCGACCCAAAAAGTTTTAAAACTATTTTATATATAGTTGGTTGGAATATTATATTAATTAATTGACCCGTATATGGGTGACCTTTCTAAATAAAATAAAGTATATAAAACTTAAATTATTAAACGGGTAGATTACGGGTAAGTTGACTGTAAGAAATATGAAGTACCTGGACGGGCCCAGGAACAGTTTAATAATTAAACTATAAAAATACATTACATTTGAACCTACTCTGTTTTTAATGAAACTTGATTCAAAATGTAGATTAGATTATTCTCGTTCTAATGACATATTCATTGTTTTATAAAACGTCGTATTTTAGAAGTTATAAGCGCCAAATAAGTGAAGCAGTTAAATTTAATTATAACTAGGAATTGTGCCCGCGCGCGTTGCGGCGCGAGTACATTAATTAGGTGATAAGCGGTTGCATGAATATTCCGACAACTTAAATAAGAGTAATGGTGTTATAGACATATAGAGGTAGTAGGTTAGAATTTACATTAGGATTAAAAAAAGTAAAAAAAAAGTTTATCACCTATTCTCAGTTGACTAACACAAAAAAACGGATGTAGAATGAGGTCACATCAGTTGACTGACACAAATCTCTTGTGTCCCTAAAAAGGTTAACCAGCCTGTTGCTATTACAAACCTTATTCTTTGTATCATACATATACATTTGCAAGAACTGAGGACGTTCATTCGGTGCTGGATAAAAAGAACCAAGCCAATGGTATATCTGGCCTTCAATTTTGAAAACGTAAGGAGCAGAGCCATCGGTGATAGAGTCGTTGACTATCCCACCAAAAGATGTCATGGAGAACATGCTCTTATATGCACGTCTATTATCAAGAATCAAATAGATGTAAGTTGTAACAATGATGGTGGAGGAAGGGTAGGAGAATCAAGTTTCACACAACCATGTTTGCAGCAATGATTATAGGAATAACGATTAGAAGACATTGCATTAACACGTTCATCGTACAAAAATAAGGCATGGCAATGTTCGCATATGCAAGTACAATCGCCGTTATCTATATACATAGAATTAGGAATCTCATCGAGCCCTTTTTCCAGCTTTGTGGGGCCCAAACTGGTCCTATGTTATTGGGAATTCCATGAAACAGAAGTGTACAAGATATGGGGCCTGGGTTTTATTTCTTTCAACAACCACACTTTGCACTTTGCTTTGTCAAATGTTGGGAGTAGAGTTTTACATATAAAGTCAAAAAAAAGATGATATGTATTTATTAAAACATAAAATTCTTTGCTGAGTCCTATGAATTTGTTAGATGGTTACTAATGTCTTCTAAGTGGGAAAATAATAAGATGAAATAATCATGAGTTTAGAGATGGCAAACGAACCCGACCCTATTGCAAAACATGAAACCCGAAACCTAACATGTTAGGGACGTATTCAGATGTGGGAATGTCTATGAGATTAGTTTGAAAAGAATCTTAGGTATGAGACGTGCACGGTATAAGGTGATAGCCGATCTCGTTTAATTACTGGTATCATAAGCGAATATATTAATATATAACATATGGGTAAATGTATACAAGGTAATTAGCTGGAGTTGTTAGAAAGTCGAAACTATTGAAAGTAGAGGGTGTTCATGATCTGGTTATAACAGTTTTGAACCAAACCGTTAGTAACGGTTTCTGATTTTTGGAAACAAAAATAGAGCCGTTGAAATTTGGAACGAACTATTATTAACGGATCCGTTGAAAAAATGGTAGAAAATTCACTTTAGTTTCAATGTATACAAGTTTTCTACCCATCGCGTGTCGCGGCGGCGCTATAGGTGGCGTGATAAAGTATAAACTACAGTCAACCCGATTCGTTTTCGAACTGAATTTATGTCTATTACACCGTTGTGGATTCATGAAAAAAACTTGCGTAATAAAAGAAAAGACAAAAAAAGATAAAGAAAACTCGACTCGTTTCCAAACTAAAGTTACGTTGATTATACCGTTGCGGATTCACCAAAAAAAAACTTACATAAAAACTCAGTAAAAGCAAGACAAAAAAAAGACAGAAACCTAAAATATAAAAAAAGCATGAGTTTGCCAAACACTTTTTTAATACGTTTTTTGTTAGTTCTAAAAGTGTAGGGGTTAGTAGTGCAAATAATGAAAGTCTAAGGGTCAGGTGGATTATTAGTTTATTAATGACTGTTAGTTTAGATTTGGGGATAAAAGGATCAGTTTTATAATATTTAAACTCTCTATCACTGTTGTAAACTTGTAATGATATAAACAAAGACATAACCCTGCAAACACAACTAAACTAAAACTGATAATACAAAGCATGTCTTTGAAACTTTTCCTACCTCACTATTAGTGGACTCCATAACTAAACGAAACTCGTAGAAAAAGATTTCATATAGTGATGCTCTGGCGACACGTTGTTCCAGACGTCAAATTCGTTGAGGTCGAACATCAAATTCGTCGTGTATGCCTTCCCTTTCGCCGGAGAGGTAGCGATAGTTTTCTCCTAAGTCCTTACTCCTTGATGCTGCCATTATGTTTAGACTATATATATGGATTGGAATCAGGATGGGGCGTGAAGTGCCATGTGACAGCCACATCAAGAGGGGCATGGTAAAAAAAGAAAGTGACTTTTAAAAAAAAGGAAAAAAAATTATAAACATCAACCAATCAAAACTAACCCAAACTACACTCACCAATCAAGGGCCTCCACATCATCACACCAAAGCGCCCCATGCCGATGATCCTCCCGCCCCTACCCCCATGCAACCCTCCACAACATACTCCACACCATACCCGGGCCAGTGTGCCCGGTGTGGAGTGGCTTCCACGCTACAATTCCTCACCCACTCCGTATAGTCTTAGTGTGTGGAAGAATGTGTCAGAGAAAGTAAAAAAAGAATGCCTTTAACGTGGACCAATTAGTAGCTAACATATAAGTGTCAATTCGCAAGGTTAGAGGTTTATGAGTGTGTACAAGAGGAGATGGTGGATTTACCAAAGTACAAAAAAGGTGGGTACAGATTGTAACTAATGTCAACGGCTGATGTTGCCTTTGATCTGTTCTCAGCTAAACAAATGGTAGAAAACCATGTCCCAGATTGACAGATCCAATCTGTGTTTGTTGACGAATGGAAGAAGCAGATAAAACATAGACCGGGTCATGTGTTGTGACACTCTAGGTTTTTCCGAGCAAATATCCTGTATTAACATTATGTGGATATACGTTATTAAATGTTAGTGCGTGTTATCTCGATGATTTTATGTGATCCTTGTGCTAAGTGTGATGAATGTGTGTATATTATATATATGTATGTATGTTATATGAGTGGGCCGAGACCCCAAAGGACCCGACTCGAGACCGACACTCGGGCCGGTTGGGCCACGCTACCTAGAAGCCCACCCGGAAACCCCTAACCCACTCGATATATATATGGCCAACCCTCACAACTTTCACCATTTTTGCAACATCACTCTCACACTCCCTCATCTCACACACTCTCCCTCTCTCTCTCTAAAAACCCCCAAAACCCTAAGGTTCTAACACACCCTCTCCTCTCCTCTCCTTTCCTCTCGGACCAAACCGACGACAACAAGGATCTCGGTTCAAGCTTGTGATCATCACTCGAAGGCTTCAATCCGTCACCTACTTGAACACCTTTGTGTCACTCTTGAGCCGGTTAGTGTGTCTATGGTTTATAATAAATAATGATATGGTTGCTTATTTGAGATGATTTATATGTTGCTTATTTGAGATGATTTATATGTGAAACAATGTGCTTCTTGTAAACCAAATGAATGATTTGGAATGATTGAATGATACGGATAAGCTTAGAGTGTTTTGAATAATGGATTCATGCTAGAAATGTAAGGAAGAATATTGTTTGATAATGTTTTGAAAGTTGCCTTGATATTTAGATTATGACTTATGATTCCTGTTCCTAGAATGCATGATGTGTGTTGTAATATTTAGAACTTAGGAGTATGTCTTGAAAAAGAAGATGTGGTCCATTGAATGAATCTAATGAAGAACAATATGAATGTGTAGGATGAACATTTTGAATATGCAATGAATATTTGAAAATTGTATGTTTTGATCTGTTTTAGTTAGAATTTAGACAAGAAAACATGTTTGTGGTATTCTATTGGTTAGTACAAAATTTCATGAAATCAAAATGCTATTGGATGGTACAGTTGGAACAGGTTCTAGAAGGACTTCTTGTGCACGTATCCGAGGTTGCGACTCGAGACTACGTGATTGCGACTCGAAACCGCCCGGTTGCGACTCGCAACCAAAACGTGGCAAGTCGAAACCTCCGGTTACGACTCGCAACCAAAACGTGACAACTCGAGACTACACCGGTTGCGACTCGCAACCAAAACGTGACAACTCGAGACTACACCGGTTGCGACTCGCAACCAAGACGTGACAAGTCGAAACCTCCGGTTGCGACTCGCAACTGTGTGTTCTCGAGTCGAGATCACCTGGTCTCGACTGGGCTGTTAGTTATTGGGCCCAAGTGTATTAACTGTACATGCTTGTTACTGTTTAGGTGGGCTACGTGTTAACTGTTAACTGTTGCTGTTAAAGAACTTAGACGGGCCCAATGACTTATTGGGTAATTATATGTTGTGCATGCTATGTGTTAGTTATGTGTAGATTATACGTGAATACTTGTACCCCAACTTGACCCATATTCGGTAACCATGCTAGGACGTGGTGACCAACGTGATCGACCGGGTAATTAACCTACCGAGCAACCCAAGGTGAGTTCACAACCTAAAGCATGTATTCCCGGTGGTTTGGGAAACGGAACTAAAAACGACACTATCCCCTTATGAGGGATACAACTTACTTTTCTTCCCTTGTTATTGGGAACCTTTTAGTTAATTACTGTTTATACGGAATGCAACAAACGGCACTAAACGAAACTCTATCACTTAAAGTCCCTACTACATAATACCGATTAGTCGCCGGGGCCAGGCGAACGGGTTATTAGTTGATAGCGCTATTTAGGTCTTACCAACCTCACACCGTGCCAAGGTATGGGATCGGTCGTGAACTAATGTACTCAGGCATCCGTCAATGATGATAGAACATTGACATCGGGGCACTCTGCGGATACGCAACGGTCACCTAGTGTTCGGTATTGGAAAAACAGTTTAGTCGCTAACTTTTGGGGTAGCTCCCCATGGCATGTATAAACGGATAAATTAACTGGTGAAACAAGTTTTTGGTAATTAAAACTGGACAACTAGTGAACTCACTCAGCATTATTGTTGACCCCTTACTGCATGCTTTGCAGGTAACCAGTGACTCAGGAGCTTGCAGCTTGGGAAGTGTAGTGGTCGTCTAAACCCGCGTGTTGGGTTCTAAATAACTTGAACTATGAACTTTGTTTAAACTATTTTGCCTATGCTTCCGCTATTTACTTAAACTGTTATTTGAACCTAACTTCCGAACTTTAAACTTTGATGCTTACGAACTATTAAGTTGGTGATCATCTTTATTATCACCCAAGTACTCAGTATAATTGGTGGTTGGATCCTGGTCGGTCACACCCTCAAGCGGACGGTACTCCGCAGGTGGAATTTGGGGGTGTGACATGTGTGGCCGCAAGATATCTGGGATCTTGCAGATCGGCTGGCTGATTTGGTGGCAGAAGATTTTCGGCGACCGTGGAGTCAAGAAGCCTGGGATAGGTATAAAGGGAAAACATGTGCAAGTAGAAATTAATGAAAGTATGAAATTTTAAAAATTTTGTGGAAAACGGAAACTAAAATGAACTACGTTACTCGCACACGTTGCGGCGCGGGTACATCTCATATGTCGTGACCATTTTTGTGCAGTTTTCAATAGTTGAGGATTCAATAGATGGTTTGAATGAAAATGAATCGCAGGCATAAAGCAGAGACTACATTCCAAAGTAGGTATAAGGTCCATGGGTAGAATGCTAAATAGAGCACAGATCCAACATTATTAGAATTTCATAGAAGACATATATGCGTATAAACTTTGAGGAGGAGAGGCAAACTAATAATCATTAAAACAAATTCAATTGAAACTGGGCATTCAAACCAAGCTACGTAGAATTGGCGAAAAGTACAGTGCATCTATCATGTTACTTATCGAAAATGGCTTTTCTAAAAAACAGAAACTTAGAAGAAAGTTGCAAGTTGACATACGACCCCGTACAAACGAAAGCGGTAATTTGTATAATCGAAACCTAGTGTAAAAAAATTATGGTACCAGGTACCGGTAACGAAGCGGTATCAGTACCGACTTTACCGAACGGGGAACATTTTCGGTACCGATTCGGAACCAAAGTTGGGCATTTTTGGTACTCGTCCATTAAGGTACCGGTTCGGGACCGGTATTTGCCGGTTTCTACACTAAAATACCAGTACCGTACCGATTCCAAATCGTAGCGGGTATATTCGGCACCGGTATCGGTACCAAGTTTTCAGGCTTTTCGGTACCGAAGTACCGGTACCGGTTCAGAACAACGTGGGCTATGTCCGCACAGGTTCGAATCAGATTTCTTCACTTTAATCGTCTTCATCTCCTCTTTGCAATCAGAGTTCATTTCTAATTCACTACATCGTTACATTTGTAAATTTCATTTAAAATAGATACAGTATACTTGTTTTCTATATGCATTCAAACCATCTTCATTTCAAGTATATCTCTTTCACTTATATTTATTGACAAATGTAACCAAAGACAATACATAAAGAAGAAACCCTAGCCTATAAATTAAAAGGAAAGCAAGCAGCAAGCACTGACCTGAACAAAATCGCTGCAAGTTTAAATCCCTCTAGGCGATTTGAAGTTCTGGAGGTAAAACTCTACGGGTACATATGATAGTTTTCTAAATCTTCAGTTCTGGAAGAAAGCTTTAACAGCAGATGAGTTAAGAAGGAGAAAACATAGTTATACATGTGTAAAGAAAAAGAAGATAATGGAGGCTGAAAAGGGAAAAGGCGAGAGGGAGGTAAAGGACAATCACCGACTTTGTGTTTTAAGATGTTACAAGCATTATCACAACTACCAGAATGAAATTAATCAGATTAATGAACAGGAAAACTAAAAAATGATGCCAATACCTGCAAAGATTGTGATAAATGTTGATGGGGTTCGCTTTAGAACAACCAATCACCGGAACCCTAGCTCTACCTCTGTCGCCGCCGGTTTGGTCAGTGAAGATGAGTAATACGATGATGATGAAAGAAAAGTAAACAGTGAAGATCGTTGTCCGTGACGCCCGATCGGATCAACAACCACATTTTCGTCTCTTCTTCGGTGGAAGCGGTGGTGAAACTGATGTTTTTTAGGAACAGAGTTTCTCCAGGAGCATAATTTCTCTTGTAAATGCTTTGGAGGAAAACATGTGACTGCCACCGGACGATCGCTAACGGAAGGCCTAATCCAGCCATCTCTCGTTCTCTGCCTATGTAGAAACTAATTTGGAGATGGTTTTGAGGTGAAGCACGTACGGAAGCAGGTGGTTTGGTCGGTGGCAAAGGCCACCGACTTTGTAATTTAAGATAGTATATAATATATAAAAACAATAAAAATAAAGACTTTAAAAGGCTTTGCTTTGCCTATAAATAAAGAAACCTTCAGTTGAGAAATATTGCTCTCACCTCCTTTATGCATCGCCAACTTTTCCTTTTCATTATTCTATTTTTAATTTTTATTTTGATAATAATAATAAAGCCCTGTCCCGTTTTATGTGTTTTAACTCCCGATCACCGCTACCCTTTCTGATTGATCTGAGCCCCATAACGCATGTCAAGGCTCTGCCTGACTAAGTTCATTGGGGTTCTGTCTCGTGACATAGGGATAAGGTTGAATTAGGGGTACTATTCTTAACACGAGTGAATTATATATTTTTATAGCTCAGAAGTTATACCCAAAATTTATACCAGGAGGCTTTCTAGTTGAACCCTAAAGTTACAAAGTGGGTCCATTCTCTTTTTCTCACCGTTTTATTCTGTAACAACTCTCATCAAAAGTCCTATCTATTATTTTATTTGCCCAATAGAAAACCCTAATTGAGACCCCCAAGTCATTCTGTATAAACCCTAAAATTTTCAGAAGAATCAGAATCAGGATCAGGGCCCCAAAAACTCAGGGGGGTATTCCCTATTTACGATTATCCTAATAACTTGCTGTCAAAATCGAATTTTGACAATCCGTCAACTCAGCTAAGCTAGTTAGGGACGTGGCTACCCTATGATAGGATGTGACCCCTCGCGTCACGCGACGCCCCCAACGTGACACCTCGCGTCACGCGAGGGGGTCAAATTTTCAGTATAAATAGAGGAGTTTGGGACTTAGATTTCTGCGTTGGAACGACGAACAAATTCGTTATATACACCGAGTTATAGTCTGTTTACTACAAAACACACACAGCACGAAACGCTGCCGCAATACAGGGTAATAACTCGATCGCTGCTACGATTGAATGTCCGATCGATAGCAATCAATCCAATGGATGTTTAAGTGCTGCTCAAACTTGGGTTATACTTTGTCATTCGTCGTGAATTCGATGGATGTTTAAGTATTGCACTTTGTCCTTCGTTGTGAAGGTTTCAATCTCGTGAGTTGTCGTAAAAGTTGGATTAAAGTTACTGACCTAGTTCGTGTGCATTGTTATTTAAATTAGGTTTCAAGGCAAATTAGTAGGCTAAACTCTGCTCATATAAATCTGCAATGTGAGTCATTCTCTTTTTACCAAATTACTTTCAAAATCATGTTTGTTTTCAAAGTTATAATTACAGGGATTAAGTCTTTGTAATCTCCAAATTACAGCCGGTATGTGGGGTTTTGTATACAATACTTGATAACCGTCACCATTGGACAACGGGTTAGCCAATGGGTGATATGACCATAGTCACAGACACCATTGGACAACGAGATTGCAAATAGGTGGTAGAGTGACAAATACCGTGGGTAGATGGTTGATATGTATAAACATTGTAATTGCTCTTAATACTGTAACTTATAACACTATTTTCTAGTTATACTTTGCAGTGATTAAGTCTGCCAATCTTAAAGAAGAAAATGTAAAAACTCTTAATGCTGTGAATTATAACAAATATGTTTTTGTACAAAAATGAATGAACTCACCAGTATTTCCTGCTGACAAAACCTTTTTAAAACGCGTTTCAGGTAATTACAGTAGATCGGAATAAGAGATGGATACGGCACCAAAAGGCCTACAGAAGTGGCTTAATTTTTATCAATTAAATTAAATTAAGAAAAGTTATTTTATGTATTCGGGTTTATCTCATATTAAAGCTACCTTTGTAAAAACATGGGTTTTATCCCATCTATTTAATAAATAAAATCCTGTGTTTCTAAACTCTGACATTTTTCCTAACTCACGGTCCTGATGAAATTTCCGCTGCAATTTTTTTAAATAACCACCGGTACCACTTGGCTGCTCGCGGCTCCCGATTCCGTCCAGGGTAGGGTCGGGGGTCGTGACAGCCGTTACCGGTACCGAGCTCATCCATATTTTAACGTGTTAGCACCGTAATAACTGAACTGAAAACAACCGAATTTCCAACGTGTAGGACGCGTGGGTCCTATTATTATATATTAGGTTATTTATAATCGTTTTTTTTTGTGACGGAGTGACTATCCTTACCACGTCATTTTATTTATGTTTTGATATTCGGTATCTGTTTGCCGTTGCTAACACACCTTTTGTAGTCATTGTGTCCCGCCGCAACGCGCGAGCGGAAAATAACTAGTTAACATGTAATAGTTTAATATACATTTATACTTTTTACTATAAAATTTTAAATTTAAATACTAGTATGTGAAATAAATAAATAATAAAAAACAGTTTAATTGAGTCGTGTTTGTGTCAACCCACGAATATTCGTGTCGTATTTGGTTTCATGTGCCTAACACGATTTTTGGGTTCTGGTTGTGATTGGATTCGTGTAAAATTTTTGGGTTCTGGTCGAATTGGACCCGTCAACCTGCGAACACATCTCGTTTAACACCCTAGTGTTGAACAACAACTTCAGTTTTCAGTGCTAAAGAGTACATTTGTTGCTGAAGCAGATATTTGAATTTGATAACCTAATTTGGTAGTAATACCAACCTCACCGTTAATCTTCATTTACGACTAAAATTCTCTTAACCCCTATTAAGGGGCAACGGGCATCGCTCCTTGAGCCTCACTAGGGGCCCCCTGGACTCCCCATACCTAATTATTTAGTGGGCTTAAGAGGCTGTTTGTTAGCCTCTGAATGGTTATTAAGAGGCTACCTCTTAATGGAACCATTAAAAATTTTACCAATAAGAATGTACACTAGTACAAAATTGTTCAAATGATGGGGGTAAATTGCCTATAAAATGCGGTTTTAGACCCGCATCTTATAGCATACCATCATTTAGCTATAAGCCAAAAGATGCGGGTCCAAAAAATGCGGTTCTAGACCCTTTTGACAATTTAAGCACAAACTACTTTTTCCCTATATATTCAAAATATGTGGTTGTAGAACCGCATCTCTTGGTGTTTAAGCTTAAAAAATATTTCTGGTTCAATTTTCAGAATATTTTATTAAAAATACCCAATAAATTCCTTTATATAAACAAATGATCTAAAAATGAAAATAAAATATGCAAAAAAAAAAAAATTATATTCAAACAAATGTAAATTACAAAGGTTTCAAAGTAACATAAAATTATAAAAGTTTTGAAATAACACAAAATACATATCTCTAAAGATGAAATTAATAAATAAACGGTATCTTCTTCCTAAAGCAATGTCTTCATACTTGCAATCCAAACCGACATCTTCAATTCATACTTGAAACTTGAACCATAGAAATTACCTAACAAAACATAAAATTATATTAATAAAATAAAGCTTAAAAATTATACACAAGTGTACATATGTATAAAATGCAATCTTTATATTCAAATACTATAATACATGGATACTTATAAAATATGCATTTCCAAATCCTAGCCTACCTTGGATGCCTATTCGAATTTATATAAACAATTAAATAAACTATTAAACTTTTCATAATTTGCTATGTGCTGCTCGCATTTAATATGTACAACATAAAAATGTATGTAAATCTTTTTAATAATAAAATATAGAACAAAAGAGAGAAGGCTAAACTATCTACACACCAAGTGTGTATATAGTCAACGTTAAAAGATGTTTTTTGTCCTTATATGCACACCCTGCAGTGTCGAACTGTGGCCAAAACACGGCGTTTTGGTCCTGTTAACCAGACAAAGACTGACGGGTGTCTGACGGGTCTGTTGACCGGACCAAAACGCGTTTTTGGCCGCGTTTTGGTCCTGTCAACCAGACAACCACCTGTCTGGTTGACAGGACCAAAATGCGGCCAAAGCTCGGCGTTTTGGTCCGGTCAACAGACCCGTCAGACACCCGTCAGTCTTTGTCTGGTTAACAGGACCAAAACGCCGTGTTTTGGCCACAGTTCGACACTGCAGGGTGTGCATATAAGGACAAAAAACACCTCTTTTGGTGTGCAAATAGGCAAAATGGTGCGTAGATAGGTACACCCGAGAGAATAGGATTAACAAACTCTTTGATGTCACTACGGATTTTTGAGAGCTGTCAACTGCAAGAATCAGTTTCAGAAAACCGTAACTCTTAACAATTAATACTATAAATTGTAAATGCACATCTCAAATCAATATTTACAAAGAAAATAAATAAGTTACAATTTTAAAACCTTGAGAATATGAACGCAATTTGGGAATCATACTAGGTTTAATTTCTAGATATGGGCACAAGATTTAGGTGGTGGCTGGTTCAAAGTCTGGGATCTAAAGAGGAAGAAGCCCAAAGTGGATCTGTAATTAGGCTGACTCCAAGTAAGCCAACATTACGAATATAAATTTCGTCAATTTCGTATGCTTTCCGGAAGCCGCTATAGCCATCACTCAACCACAAGCCGATTTGTAAACATGCTGACTTTAATACGATCATGATTCGTTCTGCAATTGGAGCAACGATAACATCAAAAAGGATTTTGATAGCCTAATAAAATCATTAATTATATACTTGATGTCCAAAAGCAACAACAAAACACAAAATTCCATATAAAAAAGGCAATTACAAAGCAATGGCAGGTAGTCGGGCAATTAAAAAGGGCACGGAATTAAACCCCAACCTTAGTGGTTACCTCGTTAAAACTATTACGAATCTCCGTCGATCGGCGAACTTTCCTCGAATTAGCAAGATGTTCAACGAATCAGAGCAGTGAAATAAATTTGCGGTGAAACTCAATTTGGAGGGACGAGCATTCTCAACTGGTATAGGAGAGCAGAGCCACTACGGTTTTAGGGAAAATAAGGTGGAATAGTGGGAAAGACAAAGTTGAACCTTAAGAAGGCGGGAAAATTTCTGAAGGAAAACTTTTAAAATTCGACTAAGATGTAAAGGCGGGAAAATTTTGAGAGCCAAATATTTTGAGGGACAAATTGAGGTGAAATAATACATGGGAATTGGGCTGTAATAATCTCAACTTTTTTTTTGAAAAGTAATCCCAACTAGATGTCATTTGCCATTGAAAGTTTCCCTCCACCAGTTCCACATTTCACCTATTTTTCCTACAATGGTCCCCGTTAAAAAAACTTAACGGAGTTAAGCTTTTTTCCAAATTACAAACAATTTTTTTAGGTCTTTTGATCAGAATGACGATACAAGTCCATTGATGTAAAATTTACCTCGAAATGGCCAGTGCCACTTTCATGCGAAATCACTTCCACTATATAAACCCTTGATGCGAAATCATTTGTAACTTTTGTAATTCCGGTACCGAAGTGCTGCCGACGTGTCTACTGATCTGAAAACGTGTTATAGCAATAAAATAAGACAATTTGAAGTGAATCAAGTTGTTTTACAAGTCAATTCATCTGTTTCCGCCTCTTGAATTGATTAGAACTCTTCTGATTGACTCGTTTGGGTCACAAAACGATCCTACAAGTGGTATCAGAGCTCAGGAGGAAGAGTTCTTGCCAAAACAGCCATAATTTCTGACTTCTACACCTTCTTTTACAAAATTCATAAGTTTTTACGGTCAAAATGGTATGAATTTCACATATTATAAGTGAAACAGTGTTTTAACGAATCCTTGAAAGAATTAGACCTTAATTCAATCTAAAACTGGTAAAATTTGTAATTTCGTTTGAAACACAAATCGATAATGATGACGTTAGCATAATTTCGTACGGAATTACAGCTTGATTTCAAACGAAATTACATAATTTCGCTTGAAATTCATAATTTCGCTTCTAAGTGTAATTTCGTTTGAGCCGTTCCACGCGAAATTACCTAATTCCACACGAAATTAGTTTTAATTCCGCTCCAAAGTGTAATTTCGTTTGAAATTACCTTATTTCATACGAAATTACCTTATTTCGTGTGATTTCGTTTGAAAGACCTTATTCCGCACCAATTCTGATTTCACTTGAGTTTGATAATTTCGCTCCAAGTGATTTTGTTTGAATTCATATTTCGTGTGAATCTTGTTGATTTTGAACTGTGTTGACTTTGTGATACAGATTACAGAATCATGGAGGAGGAATTCTACAATGCATTTGCTACACCAGTTGCACCAGTTACAGCTGCTGAAACATTGTACAATGAGAATGAGACAGGAACTTAGCAGAAACCGCCAAAACTTATATACATTGAAGATTTTAAAGGATGGCAGAATCGATTTGAGAACTGGGTGCAAGCTTATAAGTTTGATGCATGGTGTTCATTAGAGAAAGATTATGAGAAACCGAAAAATGAACGTGGGCTTGAAAAAGCTTTTTGTGATTTTTCAGAAAGTGATAAATTGAAATATACAAGTGAAAAGATGATGATTAGTATTCTTCAACAAGCAATTAAAGAAGATATCTTTGTTTTGCTTCAACATGAGGGTACCGCAAGATCAATCTGGACTGCATTGATTCAAAAGTTTAAAGGAAGTGCAGATATGATCAAGAACAAAAGGGCTTTACTGAAGAAATCATTTGATATGTTTGTAGCCTTAGAAGGAGAAACAACAAAAAAGACCATTGATAGATATTGTCATTTGGTTTTGGAAATGGGAAGATTGGACATAAAGAAAGACGACGAAGAATCGGTAGATAAGCTAGCTGATGCTTTACCACAGCAGAAATGGGGAACTTATTTGTTGATCCTAAAACACATGAGAAAATCTGAAAATATGAATCTGCCATAGTTTATTCAGAAGATTGAAGAGCATGAGTTGGATATCCAGAAAACTGCTATCATGTCTAATCCAAATGCTCAACAAGATGTGAGTTTATACTACAGAGAAAACAAATTTGAAGTTACTCCAAGCCCAAAGATACAAACTGTTTTCAGTGCTGATAGTTCTTCTGGAACAAAGGGAAGTACTGTGACTCAAAGTGGTGGATCTTCATCTTCATATTCAAGCTTAGATCCAAATTTTACAACACCAAGTCCTCAACAAAAGAATTCTACAAATCTGCAGTGTAATGTTACCTTGAACATTCAAAATGGTCAAAATCTTTCTCCGGAAATAGCTTAGCAACACATGGCATCACTTGTTGCTATGTTGGAATCATATGAAAGTTTGATTGTTGGCAGAATTGGAAATCCGATGCTTACCAAAGAGGATTATGGCCAAATTGATGCGGAGGAACTTGAGTTGATGGACATCAAGTGGTGTCTAGCTAGTGTAGTTAGAAGAGCAGAAAAATTTCAACAAGTCACCGGAAGAGATGATTTTCGAGAAATAAGTGCATCTCCAATAGGGTTTGACAAATCAAAGGTTATTTGTTTTCGATGCAAAGAAAAAGATCATTTTAAGCGTGAGTGCAAAAACAAAGAAGCAAATGGAAGACAAGATCAGTCTGGAAAAAAATTATTATCAAAAGTCAATTTTTCATCAGATTGCTCAACAACCACAAACTGCACATGCACGTACCATTGAAGAGAAAAGAGCTTGTTATGGGATAATTGACCAAGATGATGAAAAAGTTGCAGAGGGATTTAGCTGGGATAAATACATTCCACCGGGTTCAGGACTTGTTGCTAGAATCTTAGAAGAACAAGGAATCAAAAGAACAAAGATTTTTAAATCATCAGAAAGTGATGATGATACTGATGATGAGGAAGAGTACATTAATAATGCACGAAAAAGTTTAGATTCATTTAGTTTTAATTTGTTTTTTGCAGATAAGATCGAGATGCTGAATGAGAAGAAGACTGCTAGATTGAAAAGAGAGTTGGAAGCAAAAAGAATTGCTGAAGAAAAAGAAAAATTGGAAGCCGAGAAAGCTGAAGTTGTAGAAATTTCAACAAAGAAAGTTGAAGATGAAGAGTGTGAGATAAAAATAGAAATTGATGAAGAAAAGGCAGTAGAAAAAGTTGTTGAAGTAGAGAAAGTGGTAGAGAAAATTGTTGAGATTGAAAAACTAGTTGAAGTTGAAAAACTTGTCGAAGTTGAGAAGATTGTCGAGGTTGAAAAGATAGTTGAGGTCATTAAGCCTTGTCTGAAATGTTTGGAGTCATGCAAAGATTGTGAGGAGAAAGACAAGAAGATTAGTGAATTGGAAAAGATGAAAGAAAATTTGTTGTATGATGTAAAATATGTGAAAGAGTCATACGATGTGCTGAACAGAACAGTTGATGGTCTGAACAAGACAAACAAAGAAGTTGATGCTGCTATGACAATGATGAGTTCTACTTTAATGACAAAGCAAAAAGTCACCAATGAATATATTGAAGACTGTGCAAAACTAAAGCAGGAATTGGAATTCGAAAAGATTGAGAGTGAAAGAATCAAACGTTTGTTGTTGAGTTATACAACGTGTGATTATTTGATTGATCGAGTTTATCCTACTGTTGCAGGTCTTGAAGCTTTCCAAGATAAGGAGAATGAAGAGGATACTGGTAAGAAACAAAGTGTCAAGTATAATAAGTGTCCGCCCCCGATTTGGAATAGTTATTCTCCCAGAATGCCAAATGAGGAAAGATTAAATAAGGCTCTCAACATCAAGTTAAAGTCTGAAACCATTGATGAGTTACCAGATAATATTGATGTCACATTCACAGCGTCTGACACTGATCATGAGTCTGAGTTGTTAAAGAAAGTGGCCGGTCAGGTGTAAGATATGGATGAAGAGTCAAAGTCGGAGTCTAAGTCTGAAAGTTCGAGTTCATCAGAAAAGAATCCGAGTTCACCGATTAAAAGGGTTTACAATAAAGAATTTCTGTTATCAAAATCTAATTTGAATGATGGATTAATCAAAGTGGTATATACTTTAAATGATTCAGACAAATTATTTTCTGATGAGGAATTTCCAATAAGAAGTGTTAAAACTGAAATGATTAAACATGTTTTCAAATTAACAGAAATTAATATTTCTGAAATAAAAGATTTAAATCTTCATGAAAAACCTAAAAAGTACACTTCAAGAGTTCAACAGAAATTGAACAAGAAAAAAGGTTACAGTTCTGGTTCAGGTTATCGAAAGAAACCAAACCATAACGGTAATTTCAAAAAGAAAGGTCTTGGTTTTAGTTCTTCAGAAAATCATAAAAATGAGAAAAATTGTAAACCAAAAACAGAATTTGTTGCAGGAGGAAGTTCTGAAGAAGAGCAGAAGAAACCTTTCTGGAAAAAATCGAACCAGGAGTTTCTTGCTGAAAGAAAGAAGAAGTTGGTTCAAAGAGTTGAGAGAAGAACGTGTTTCAAATGTCACAAAATTGGACATATTGCTTGGAATTGTAAACAGTCCAATAACACAAAACAGGGAGTTACTTCTAACTCAGAGAAATCTAAAGTGTTTGAAAATTCGAATTTCGAAAATGGTGAAGTTTCAAAACGTTTTTACAAAAGAAAAGTTGATTTGAATAAACAGAGATGAGTTGTAAAATCTGAAAGTAGTTCTGACAATGAATCTGATTCTATAAAGTCAGAGGAGTCATTTGTTGAGAAAAAGAATGAGAAATCCGTTCCGGAGTTGAACGATGAAAATTTTCCACCTTTGAGGGCAGAAAATTTGAAATCAAAAGGTAGGTTTGAGATTTCAGGTCAATTCTTATCTGGTAAAGGAGAATTTGATGTTGAAAAGGCTTTCAGTGGAAAAGTCAAACATATTTTCGGAAAGATGGTAGATGGGAAAGTGAAAAGTGCAAAAGATTTTTACAGGTCAAAAGGAGGTTGGGATAGAGTTGAATCAAAATCACCCATGGCTGGTCAGGCTTGGGTGACTGCATTTTCTAACTAAAATTCTGACTTGCCGGAGCTCCCAAGTTGGTAATCGTGGAGCAGGAATCGGCATCTTTCTTGAAAATGGTTGAGTGGTAAACCTACAAGTGGTAGTTTTTCTTGAAATTGTTATATTTTGATTTACAAGTGGTATTGGTTGATAAGTGAACCTACATGTGGTAGAAGAAGGTTTTCACTCATAAGTGGTTGATCAAGGTCATTAAGTTGAAATTGATTTAACTCTCGTACAAAATGTTTGGAAAACTAAGTGATGATAACCCCGATTTATCTAAGTGATAAAAGCAACAAAACTTATTTTCCAGAAAAACCATTTGATTAAAACAAACTTAAGTGTTTTGAAATCACAATGGGAAAATAGTTTGTTGTAAGGGGGAGTTCTGATTGTTTATGCAAAGTGGATGGAGATTTGAAGTGATTCGATATCAGTTGTCATTTTATTTGTATAGTTTGTTTTCAAATTTCTTTAAATGATTTTGAATTTTAGGGGGAGTAAGAATTTTCAGAAAATCCAAAAACATTTGAAAATTTTGAAAAAGTCAAAAACATGATAAAATCAAAAATGAGTTTTGTTAAGAAAAGAGGAAATGATAGTACATCAGTAGACAGTTGCGGTATGCTAAAGAATTGTAATGTTTAAATAGCCTTAAACGGTCTCACTGATGATATGCCGATAGGTTTTTACACATTTAGTAAACTGTTTCGGGATATAAACTTAAATTCAAACTTGCTTATTTCGTGGGGAACACTACTTGGATATATAGGTAACTCCTGAAATCTTGTTTGAAAGGTCCCTCTTTCTGAAATACTAGGTCTTTATACTCAGTGATATCTGGGGTATTATCCCGGGAATTCTGATTTTGCGGAAGCAATGGCCTAGTCCCAGGAGAATACTTTTCGCTTGCTTGAAATATAGCAACCCCCTCAGCATAAAAATGATGAAACATTGAAAAAATGCTAATCATGTGCTGTTGAAGAAAAGATCCTCTAAAGGGGACACACCAAAAGTCGAAGCCGTCATCTCTCTGATTTTGCGGAAGCATTAGCCTGAGCTCTCACGGCCCTCACAATTAACCCCTTACAGATATCATCTGTGGTATATTCACCTGTAAGACTGAATATTGGGATCTGGATACGGGAGTATATTCAAGAGGTGAGACACATGAATAAGTTTAAGTTCTTAATTCACCTAATTCGTATCCTGAATCAGTTGAAATTTGTGTGAGAATTTAAGAGGATCAGTATATCGACAATCTTAGTGAACTGTTTAATCTTAATGTGTAACTAAGCTCAACGGTGCTTGTAACTTGTCAAAAACTGATATGATCCTCTTATGCAAACTCACAAAAATTATTGTTTGTATATATTTCTTTATTAAATTTCTTTATCATCAAAAATCCAAAAAGATTTTCGGAGTGTTTTAGCATAAAATTTTGAAAAATACAAAAAGATTTTCGACAACTTGTAAGTCCCGTAGAACGGATCTTTTAACGATATCAATGTTAACTTGTGTGAGTGCGGAATCCAAACACAAGCAGATTCAAGAAAACAATAAACAATAAAGGAGAATAAGAACAATAATCAAACCAAAATACTATCTTGCATTCACCTTAAAGCCGATGACTGATACAAGATGCACAATCGATCTCGAGTGGCCTCTAACCTTCTACTAAGTGATCAACCCTCTAAACATCATAAGGGTTTACTTGTATACTACCTAAGGTGGATCGAAACCAACCTAGGCCCACTCGAGATCTCACCAAAACCCACTAACTACATTTGACCCAAAACAACTTAGTTAAACATTACAAGATCAACCCTAAACTTTAATATCTCTCAATGTATAAACCTTGAGGTTCCAACAATCTCCCCCTAGGTTTATGCATAGAGAGTCTTGAAACTTCAACTATCACCAGCACCACCCAAACGATCTCTGAGCCCACCAAAACCTTTTGTGCGAATATGTATCGCTGAAGCAACAACACCAGTCCATGCTTTTGCAATCTGTTCATATTTTTCAGTAGCTCTAATTTGATGACGAGCTAACACTTCCAGGTCTTCATGAGCAAGATTCAGCAAATCAACTTGATCCACCAAGCGAAAATTCACATCACCATCACAAACAATTACTGCCTGCCCTAGACGCTCATCATAAGTCCAGAAATGCAAGGACTTCAAAGCACCTTTTGGAATCTTTCTCACCAAAGGAATCACCTTTTCCTTATCAGTTACCGGCCAGTGTACAATCTTCATTCGCTTGCGTGTATATGAATCTCTAACACCTTTAGCTGGTTTAACAATGGACTCTGCCGTACGCATTGAAGGAAAACCATGAAGAACCTCCCTCTTCAATCTCACGAAAAACATATATCCAGGACCTCCAGGCTTATCATCTACATAAGGTGCTTTAGACAGATCAGTCAAATCAATCTTAGTGAAAGACTGAAACTGGCCTGGATTTTTGTACCACTTAACAGGTCCAACCTTCCTCTTTATCCACCATCTTTGACGATCATGATCAAAACCCCAACTGACTACACCAGATCTATTTCCAACTTGATCATAGAGAGTTTCACCAACATCCATTAAATGATGAGTTACATGAGCATCATCATCATCTGGATTAAGATTCTTGTTCTTCAGGATAACAAACTCCCTTTTCTTTTTGATTCTCTCATCCTTTTCCTTGTTTGCAACTGGATCAGTAACTCTTTTGAAATATTGTTCCATAGCTGCACTTCTCTCAGCATCATCCTTTTCAAAGGCTTTTCTTCTATTTTCCACATCAGTAGGATCAGAGAATTCATTCCCAAATTTCTTCTCAAGCTTTCCACGTAAATCATACACCATATTGAACAGTAAAGTAACATCTCCTTGAAGCTGTTCAATTTGTTGATTCTTTTTCACTAAGGTATCTTCAAGTTGGATGATCTTGGCATCTTTATGAATAGAATCTTGCTCAACCACAATTAACCTTTTCTTCATTTCTCTCATACTAATGAAATCATCATTATCGCTTGAATCATCATCAAATGGCATTCTAAACGGCTCTTCAGGTCTCTTACCACTTGAACTACTAGGTACATCAAGAACAACTCTAGAAGGACCTGCAGATTCAGAAACACCAAGTGGCATTGTCTCAACAACAGTATCAGTATCAACATTTGTAACCTGAATATCTGCAGTTGTGGTCTCCAAAACATTCCTTTGAGTATCAGTGTTGAACTCAAAGATATCTTCAGTTGTGGTGGTGGTGTCAGTGACATTCCTCTCAAAATCGAAATCATACAATCCATCATCATCTTCAGCAATGTTCATAGATTGATCTTTATTTTGTTCAACATACATTCCGAGTCGAGGATCCCGCCTTTTTCGTTTCAATGGCAATGAATCAGGATCCTTTGGGTTTTCACTAGGCTCTTCATTAGATACTGTAAGATTGGAAGGAGGATTTCCCATCTTATCAGTCACAGACTTTAATAACAAAGCCAAACTCTCAGCAGTAATCACGGGCGGAACAGTAGAAACAGCAGTCTCAGCTTCCTTTTCAGGAGGAGGCTCTTCATCATCTCCTGAATCACACAAAATCTCTATGCCCTCATCGTCAGAGTTAATTGTTACTATCTCTGTCTCAGGCTCATTATCAACAGCACCCTGAACATCATGCTCTTCAGCAATCATTGCATTCACTTGAACAGGTTGTACTATCACTGGATCAGCAGCTACAACTTCAGTCTCTGCAAACCTACCAAATTTCTCCAAAGGAATCAACCCCTCAAACTTCTTTTATGTACCCTTCTTAGTTGTGAGAGCACCAAAACAAGAAGGACCCATAGGTTTTAGCTCCAAAGTATCACCGGATCGCGTCAAATCAGAATAGCGCGCATTGAAAATCATCTGCAAAAACCTTGGATACATAATAAATTTATCCTTTCGAACTCCAGTAATATTCCTCTTCATCCCTTCAAAAATGTACTTCAAGTAATTGAACGACTCATTCGTAATAAGTGCAATGAAAGCAGCCGTTTGAGTAATGTTCAGTTGATCTGTTCCCCCTCAATTTTCTGTCATACACAAGATAAACATGTGTGCCAACAAACGCCAATACGGGTGCAGAAACTTCTTAACGAGTGACGGATATTTTCCTTAATAGCTCAAACGAGGTAAAGTAGCCTCTATAGTATCACTTGGAAGCTCAATTGGATCAGATTCAGTATCACCAAACTGAAGAACTTCTCTTATCATTTGCTCAGTAATGACGATCTTCTTCTTCTGAATCTCAGCTTCTATCATTCCCTTTCCGTCAGCTCCTTGTGCTTCAAATCTTGTTGTCTTCCAAAAATCTTGAACAAGACTTTCATAAACAACAGGATTATCTCTCAGTGCATGAACAAGTCGGCAGCTATTCAACCCTTTAATCAGCGATGTATATAATCTCTTGTGCTTCTCTGGGGGTGAAGCTAGATAACCAGCTTGATTGTGCGTTGATATAAATTTTAAGTCCATATCCTACACCAAACAGAAACACTAAGCATAAAGACATGTGAATAAAATTTTAGTCAACTTAATTCATAAACAGATCACACTGAATCAGCAGTCAAAACATAGGCTATCGATTAACACACATGAATCAACTCGAGACTATGAGGTTTCGAGTCGAAACCATGAGATTTCGAGTCGAGACCTCAGTCGAGACTGAGTTAACTTAAACCGAGACCTCAGTCGAGACCAATCAACTTTGAGTCGAGACCCCAATCGAGACAGACGAGGTTGCGACTCGCAACTTTAAGTCTCGAGTCCTCACATGTGTTCAATCGAAATCCTAGTCGAGACCCCACAAACAACTTTAATCCACTGAGTTTTGGATCAAACACCATAAACACCCCATGATTTCTTTGAAGACCAACATAATATTAAAATTAGGGTTCTCGAGCATCTTCAATCATTCATATGATATTCAAAAAATCTTCATCAAATCCTGCAAAACTTCAAGATATTCATCATTAAATCTATCAAAATACCTTCAATAAACTCAAAACAGCAAGTCGAGAACGGAGTGTTGCCGGAAAAACAGACAATATCGCCGGAGAGTGAGAGAGAGTTTGAAAGTGACAATTGATTTGTTTCGAGTGCACAGTAGGGGTCTCGAGTCGAGATCCCTTTAAATATTTCAAACCTGTGGGCCGGGCCTTTAATGACATGGGCCGAGACCACAGTCTCGATTCGAGACAACTCATTAATTTGAAATTGGATTTATTAAATAAAATTTTTAATTATATCAGCAATCCAATTTTTAAAAAATATTTTCTTATCTAACCCTTCAACTTTCTGAGCATGTTTTATTAGACCAAAACCTACAAACATAAAAATAAATAATATCGAAATATTATTTACAAAAATAAAATAAGGAAATATCATAATTTGCTCAGGGATCAAATCACGGGTTTCGGGCTTGACTACACTTATCAACACTGATCTACTACTGAATGATCTAGACGATTGCCAGTATATTTGTCCACCTAAACTCATCTCCCTAGACCTTTTTCACATAACTGCCTGTAACAAATTTATCATGTTTTAAATTTCTTAACAATGAACGCTCAAACAAGTACTAATCAAATCCCGGAAATATAAACAGCACACTCTATCATGCAAGTAGCTTCCCTACCACATATTTCACAAGTCCAATCCAGATCTCTGAAATCTTAACTGGGAATAGATTGAGAAGAGAACAAAATAGATCTTAAGCAGAGATGATATAATATATAGATCAAATGAGTTTTTCTCAATTTGATATAGGTTTCTAGGGTTTCTTTTGGGCACTTGAGGGCCTCTTTCAGGTGTATAAATGATCTACAGAGCGACAACGTACAACTAGGTCAGCATGTATCTAGATGCAGCAGAAGCTGACGTTGCCTAGCACCTCCAGGTCAGCATATATCTGGATGCAGCAGAGGAGATACACGACTTTTTCAGAGAAGATTTCAGAGTCAGACCAAAATTGTGTGTATCGGGACAACATACAGACATTCAAATAGACATGAGCTAATTCCAAGTGACTTTCTTTCCTGAGGTCATGTACTAATTTAGTTCTAAACAGAACAGCTAATGTTTCCAGTCTTTAAGGACAGAGCCTACCAACACATCGCGCTAAAGTTAAACTATTTCGATACTGGTCTTACATGAGTCAGCCCTCGACCATAATGTGAAAATTCATTTCATTTCCCAGTCATGCAATGTTTCTTTTTGGATTTTCAATTTTTTTTAATGTTTTTGTATTTTTCAATTTTTTTTTTAAATTTCTCCCCCTAAATTTGTGCATAAATAAAAAACTACCTAAGAATAGAAAACTTTATGAACAAATTTACTAAAACAAAAACAACCATGCTCAGTCACTATACCGGATCATTTTCAGAAAATCAACAAGCACTTTGAATTTTGAGCTGCTGACAGGTTTTGTAAACAAATCGGCAGCATTTGCATCTGTGTCGATTTGCTCAAGTTTAATAAGACCTCTGTCAAAGCAGTCTCTAATGAAATGAACTTTTATGTCTATGTGCTTGGTTTTGGAGTGAAAAACACGATTTTTAACAATTTGTATTGCAACATCATTATCGCAGTAAATAGTAGTATTGAGATAAGTCAAACCGTAGTCCTGCAATTGATGTTGCATCCACACCACTTGAGAGCAAGATGCAGAGGCGGCAACATATTCAGCTTCAGCTGTAGAAATCGCCACCGTTTGTTGTTTCTTGCATTGCCAAGAAATGAGCCTGTCACCCAGAAATTGACATCCAGCTGATGTAGATTTCCTGTCACTATCAGTTCCTCCAAAATTGCCTATCAGAAAATGCAAACAAGTCAAAATTTGAATCCCTTGGATACCACAGGCCAAACCGAGGTCGGCCTTTAAGGTACCGAAAGATTCATTTAACAACAGTAAGATGATAAGTTTTAGGATTAGCCTGATATCTTGCGCAGTTGCAGACAGCAAACATGATATCTGGACGGCTAGCTGTCAGATACATCAACGACCCGATCATAGACCTATACAGACGTTGATCAACAGAAGAACCTTCTTCATCTTCAGTCAATAACGGTCTCTCAGCCATTGGTGTTTCGGCTGACTTTGAGTCTGAAAGCTTGAATTTTGCTAGCACATCATCCACATACTTCCCTTGATGAATAAGAATACCTTAGGAATTCTGTTTGACTTGTAAACCCAAAAACAGTGTCATTTCTCCGAGAGCACTCATCTCAAACTTCTTTTTCATAACTCTCTCAAACTCCTTGCAAAGCGCCTCACTTGTAGATCCGAAGATAATATCATCGACATAAATTTGAACCAAGATCTGATCCTTGCCCACTCTCTTGATAAACAGAGTCTGGTCTATTGTGCCACGTGTGTACCCATGATCCAAAAGATGTTCAGTTAGAGTAGCATACCAAGCTCGTGGTGCTTGGTGTAATCCATACAATGCCTTATCTAGCTTGTAGGCATATTCTGGATGATCTGGATGTACAAAACCTGGTGGCTGTTCAACAAAAAATTCTTCCTTCACATCTCCATATAGAAACGCTGTCTTGACGTCCATCTGATACACAGTGAACCCCATATATGACGCGTAAGCTAAGAAGATCCGGATGACTTCAAGTCGAGCAACCGGAGCGTATACTTCATCATAATCCAGACCCTCGATTTGTCGAAAACCCTGAACCACCAGTCTTGCTTTATTTCGAACAATAACCCCTGCAGAGTCTTGCTTGTTTCTAAACACCCATCTAGTTCCAAGTTTGCGCTTTCCCTTTGGTAACTCGACAAGTTTCCATACTCCAAGCTTCTCAAACTGGTTTAGCTCTTCATGCATAGCATCTACCCAGCCTGGTTCCTGCAAAGCTATATCAATAGTTTTAGGTTCTATTTGTGAGATGTAGCAAGAATATAAACATGTATTGATGGTTCCTGATTGGCTTCTGGTTAAAATTCCTGCATTTACAGGACCAATCACATTCTCTATAGGGTGATTTCGTTGGACACTTGTAGGAATTGCCATGTCAGGTACGGTCTCGTCTTCAGTGGTGTTGCTAGACTCCCCCTCATTAGATGTTGCAGTATGGTGAACTAAAGGAGTTGTAACGATGCAGTCTTCAGGAATGGATCCAGGAAATAGTGCAGATCCTGAACCACTAGGTGCAGCACCACTTGATGAAGCATCTTCAGGGGATTGATGGGACATTTGTTGAGGCGTAGAGTGCCGAGTGAAAACCATTCCCGGCGGATCAATGGTGTGATTTCTTGACCTTACTTCAGCCTGTTCTTCTTCTTCAGTATCACCAAAAGATAGCGGTTGTTTGGGAGTAGACACACCTGCAGCTGTAGGGACACTTGACAAAATGTTAAACGATTTAAATAATTCAGCATAATCATATAACCAATCTGGTCCAACTCTAGCGTCCGTAGCATTTTCCTCGAGCCATTCAATGTTGCACGACTCGACGACCTTTTTAGTTACCTTGTTGTATACTCTATAGGCTGAACCTTTAGCATATCCAACAAAGTAACACTCGTCCCCTTTGACTTCAAACTTTCCATTAGCATCCATAAGTAGTAACACACATGGACAGCCAAAGATGTGAAAGTGTGAAACCGAAGGTTTACGTCCTTCCAGAATCTCATAAGGAGTTTTCATATGTCGTTTATTTACTAAAGCATGATTCTGGACGTAACAAGCCGTGCTAACAGCTTCAGCCCAAAAGAAACTAGGAAGCTTCGAATCAGCCAGCATAGTACGTGCAGCCTCTATAAGAGTACGATTTCGTCTTTCTGCCACTCCATTTTGTTGTGGAGTTCGTGGTGCACTGTACTGTTGTTCAATTCCCTTTTCAGCACAAAACGTGTCCATGGTGACATTTTTGAATTCCGTCCCATTGTCTGATCGAATAGCCTTTACTTTCGTACTGGCTTGATTTTCCACCAGAGTAATGAATTGTTTGATCAAACCCGCAGCCTCATTCTTGTGACTTAGAAAGTACACCCAGGTGTAGCGTGAGAAATCATCGACTATCACGAGACAATAAGCCTTCTTGCCAATACTTAACACATTCACCGGACCAAAGAGATCCATGTGAAGTAATTCAAGCACAGCTTTGGTTGAGGGTGTAGACTTAGATTTATGAGGCTTTCGATGTGCTTTTCCCTTTGCACAAGCAACACACTTTTCTACCAACATAAAGTCTTTGATTGGTAGATCACGGACAAGTTGACCTTTGGCAAGACGATTCAAGTTCTTCATATTCACATGTCCAAGACGACGATGCCACAATAAACCATCATGTTCTGATATCTTCGAAAATAGACAAGTAATTTCTTCACACGGCTTCTTGTTCATATCAATGACATAAGCATTTCCCCGTCTCTCAGCTGTCATCAAAAACCAATCTTCAGGAATGACAATCCCTGGTTTCAATACGTAGCATCCTTTCTTTGTAAAATGAACTAAATTTCCTCGATCACAAATTTGTGAAATGCTCAGCAGATTGTGTTTCAGTTCTGGGACATAATTCACATTTTCGAAGCTTAAAACACCGTTTTTCACTGTTCCCTTCAACGTGATTCTTCCAGATTCTCCTCCCGCAAAAGAGACATACCCACCGTCAAATTCTTTTACATTGACCAGTTGAGACAAGTCTCCCATCATATGCCTGGAACAGCCACTATCCATGTACCAGAGGCGCACGGTAGTCCTCCACGGCTGTTCCTGCACGATTAGCGGGATCAGTTAGATTTAGGAACCCAGCCCATAGTGGATCTGGGTTTCCCTTGTGCATCAAAGTAAGTCACTCTCTGCCATACCAAATTGTCTTTATTTAAAAATTTCGAAGGATTTTTAACGGCATAATTTTGATGAGATGTATGAGACGAATTGGAATGCTTGGCCTTAGCTTTAGGTTTCCAATGTTTATTTGACCTTTGAGAATTGCAGTTAGCAAACGCTTTATATTGATCTTTTCGAAAATCCCTTTGTTGATTTTGATTTCTACGTTTGGCTGCATTCCAATCTTGATCAGAAGGCTTAGCCTTACGATAGTTATTCCTCATTGTCTTAGACCTTTCAGTCGTCACTGACTCTGAATAACGATATCGGTTTGACTTGACTTGGGAGATGAACACAGTTTCTGGCGATGTGTCCGGCAACTCCACAATTGAAACATGTTTGACGTTTCAATCTGTGGAAGTTTTGATGCTTCATAGCAGACATGTATCTGTTGGGTTTAGAAGAATGAGCTTGATTTATGTTTCTTGCTTGGTTAACTTGTGCCTTTTCTGAGCATTTAGGTACCTGTTGATCAGAACTAGCACTGGCACAAGTATGAGATTCAGATGGATTAGATTTATCATTATCAGAATCATTATGAAAAGATGTTTCAAGTTCAGTTTTAATTTTCTTTTCAGAAACCTTTTCTTGTAATTTTTCATTCAAAACAACCACTTCTTCCTGTTGAAAATCAGATTCAGTTTTACTTTTATTTTCTGAAACCGTTTCTTGCAATTTTTCATTTAAAATCACTACTTCTTCCTTTTGAAAATCAGATTCAGTTTTAATCTCGGAAGATGTTAAAACTTCATCAACACGTATTTCATCAACACATGTATCATCTGAATTTGATAAAGGTTCCTTTTCAACCTCGGTTTCCAATGGGGTCCCACTAGGTTCAACATTAGGGACGTCCACTGAGACCGATTCAGAAGAAGAATCAGAACACTGTTGATTTTCTTGAGAAGAAGTATCAGTGGTTGCACTGAATGCGTCCTGAGGGACCTCACATGTCATGCTGTCATCAGCTAAAGAGTTAGAAACATTAGAATCACAATTTTTTATCTACTGAAAAACATCCATCATCATTCAAAGTTTCATCACAAGCATTCACAGTCTTGCCCAAAACATCAGGCCCAAAAGAAGACGAAACATAACTATGAAACAAGTTCAAAAACGACTGTCCAAACACACAACCAGAATCAGTTTTATCAAAAGTAGGCGATCAGAATCTAAAGGTGGTTCATTCCCAAATATATCTCCCCAACTTACTTCAGGTACTTCATCTGCACATGATGAAGAAACGTTAGGATCAAAAGTACCCTTGGACACAAAACAAACTGGTTTAACCTCCTGTTTTTCAACAGGTCTGACATTTACTGCTGGCTTACAGTTTTTGGGACCATAAGTCATTTTGCTTTCATTCATCATCTCCTCCTCAGTCATAGGTAAGTAAGTGTAATTGTCATTATAAGGAGGAGGAGCCTGATTAAAACCCAATCCCAACCCTTTCCTTTTCTGGTATTCTAGCTGTTGATTACACAAGTTTTTGACTAATTTACTGGAAGAATCAAAATTTTTAATATTTAGCTCATTTATTTGATACCTATCTCTGATATCCTCCAGTTCTTTAGTCACATTGCATAGTTTTTCTTTAACCATGAAGAGTTGGGCTGTTGTTACACTAACATCATCCTTGAGTTGGATGATGTCTTTTCGCTGAGCTTCGATTTTCTCTTTAAAAAGTTTTTCATTATTAGCCAAAGTAAAATTTTTCCTTTTAATGTCATTGTAGTCTTCAATTAACTCAGCGTTGTGTATTCTATAGGCTTCAACTCGTTCTCTACATTCAGGAGTACAGAAAACAGAAATTACCTCTTCTTTGGTGAGACCTTTGACTGGAGCTGAAAGAATCTGAGTCATGAAAGCAAGGTTTTCAGCTGAAACCTCCTCCTCAGGTGCTGAAGTCTCATCCTCAGAAACAGAAGCTTGATCATTTGAGGCCACGAAAGCAATGTTGTTTGAATCAGTCTGATTTTCAGGAGCTGAGATGTTTAGTCGCTCAATTTCCGAATTCCAATTAAAGTACGAATCAGGCTGAACCACCAAGGCTTGAGCTAATCCCAGAGGTTGAGGACTTCCACTGGCAGCAGCATCAGCAGACATATTCGATGTGGTCACAAGAGCTCTCTCTCGATTAGGTGTAGCAGGTGTAGCAGGTTGGGCTGGAGTTTGTTCACTATTGACCCTAGGTTTGGTACAGTTTCTTGCCACATGACCTGGTTCATGACAATTGTAACAACGAAACTCAAATGGCATTTTTGTGGGTCCAGTAAAGGTAAGATTTTGCCATTTGTTTCTCCCGGTTTTATTCACAAAATTTTTGGCTCTAAATGCTGCCATAGCCATCTGCCAAGTTATATCCATTTCTTCTACATCTTCGGGATGAATTTGATATAAGTCATCCATAGAAAACCTAGGAGGATTGAGTTTACCAGCAACAAAAGCATTCAAGCAATTTATGACAGAAGCAGCTATATCAAGATTTTCTTTTGACTGTTGCGAGAAGAAAGCAATCATCTCGTTTTTAGCAGTGGGAGTTGACGATGCAGCAGCAGTAGCAGTAGCATTAGCAGAAGGTGATGCAGCAGCAGCAGCAGGTGCTGGAGTTCCAGAGTAGTAAGCATTTGGTGAGGTAGGAGCAGCTTTAGCAGAAGCAGAGTTGCTGAACATTTGAAAACCAGCGTGAGACACAAAAGCTGTATTATTGCTTGATGTCGAGGGTGTTGCAGTGAATCCAGCAGCCAACATGCTATTCTTGTAATTCGTTTCTCTTTGTTTATCATCTAGCTCGCAAGCCTTAATGTGAGAAATCATTTCAGATAAGCTACATCTTCCTAAATCCTTGGTTTTCTTGATCATTGCGACGTGATGATCCCAACTCTTTGGTAAAGCATTTAGAAGCTGTCTATTAGATGAAGCATTTGACGTGTGCATTTCCTCCATTTGCATTTGAGTCACTAACTTAACGAATCTCTGAATTTGATTGTCAATAGTCTCTCCATATATATGATTAAAATTGTTGAAACTTTGACTCAGTAGATTTCTGCGACTCGCTTTCATATCTTCATTGCCTTCATAAACATCTATCAATGATCCCACAATTCCTTAGCAGATTTGCAAGTGCGAAAACCAATAGCAATGTCTGGTCCCAATGCCATTGTCAGGTAAGAAAATGCCATATCATCTTCCTCAACAATTTTAAAATCTTCTTCAGTATACCGATCAATAGGCTTTTTCACTTTCATACCTTCATCAGTGGGACTATCCATCATAATTTCTCTTGGGCCTCTAAGAATACTTCGCCAGATTTTTGCATCTTTGACCTTAACATGTTTTTCAAAACGCCACTTCCACTCAGGGAATTCATTTCCATCTAACAACCGGGGAACACGAGTGGTGGTTCCAATGATGGAATCCAATTCTTGATGCTTAGACATAGCTGCCAGGTCAACACTTTGATTATTTGAAGTCATGGTTACTCAATAACTTAATTAATTTACTGATTAATTAATTATTTAAGCTCAAGAGTCCAAGAGTCCAAAAGTACAAAGTCTAAATAACGTTGCAAGAGTCGTTGCGAGTCGAGACAGGAGTCGAGACTGAATCAGTAAGCGTGTACAATCCTGAGTCGAGACAGTTGTTGTGAGTGAACTGAATTTTGAGTCGAGACCGAGATTGCGGGTCGAGATCAGGAACAATTAAACTTGAAGCCAGTCGAGACAAATGGTTTCGAGTTAAAGATGCCAACTCGAGACCACAGCAGTTGCGAGTCGAGACAAGATCGGTATTTCCACTCGAGACGAATGAACTTGAGTCGAGACTAAGCTGAATGTAAGTCGAGACCCTGCAAAACAAACTTGTAAGATAAACGTAACTGAGATTCCTGATTTTCAGCAGCTTCCAAAAATTCAAAGATATGAAATCTTTGAATCTTTTATCCTCAACAAACTTCCGTTAATTCAGCAAACACCTTAGACAACGAATCACAATCCAAAATCAGCGACTTTAATCAATATTTGCGAAGAACTGCTTGAGTCCGAACACAATAATAATACTTAGAATTCGGTAAAACACTTAGCAAATAAGATCAGTAACGAATAAAGCCTTCTTGAATCCAATGATATCAAAACCGAACCAAGACTTGGTTTCTTGGCTCTGATACCAATTGTAAGTCCCATAGAACGGATCTTTTAACGATATCAATGTTAACTTGTGTGAGTGCGGAATCCAAACACAAGCAGATTCAAGAAAACAATAAACAATAAAGGAGAATAAGAACAATAATCAAACCAAAATACTATCTTGCATTCACCTTAAAGCCGATGACTGATACAAGATGCACAATCGATCTCGAGTGGCCTCTAACCTTCTACTAAGTGATCAACCCTCTAAACATCATAAGGGTTTACTTATATACTACCTAAGGTGGATCGAAACCAACCTAGGCCCACTCGAGATCTCACCAAAACCCACTAACTACATTTGACCCAAAACAACTTAGTTAAACATTACAAGATCAACCCTAAACTTTAATATCTCTCAATGTATAAACCTTGAGGTTCCAACACAACTGATGTTGGAGAGCTGATTTTCAAAATTCCTTGTGCTAAACATGACGAATTGGTTTGGGAGAAGTGTTGTGAGAAAGATGTTTTTGCTATACAAGTGGCCTTCAGAAGTTAAAATTGTCATATAAACATTTGATATTGTGAATTTGTTTCTATAAATGATAAACAGAGAAGTAAAATTTTGTCAAATTTTAAATATGTGAAATTTATTGTGTGATTAGAGATTTGTGCAGGACTTATTATAGAAACCTGAGCAGAAGGTGAGTCAGGTTTTCGATCCCAGAACAGTTTAAGGGGAAGTTTGCTAGTCGATCAACATCCGAGGAGGAGAAGAGTTAAGGAATCAAGAGATCTGATCAAGGAATTGTAAGAACCAGTTTCAGATCCTGGTAAATGACAAAAAGAAGAAGAGATCGAGATAGAGGATGCTTTCTTTGTCAGATTATTATAAAAAAGCCCAAAGACTGATAAAGACTGAAGACTGTGAAGACTCGACACTAAAGACTCGTCAACATTCGAGGGGGAGTTTGTTGGTGCATACGTCTGTCGACTTCGTCTTTTATCGAGTCTTGTATTAAGAATGTTAGATCAGGGCACGTAGTTTGAGAAACTAGGGTTTGTGTATAAGTGTGTAATTTCGCATGAAATAGCCACCGGCTATTTCAAACGAAATTAGACATTGTAATTTCGCTTGAAATGGCCAGTGCCACTTTCATGCGAAATCACTTCCACTATGTAAACCCTTGATGCGAAATCATTTGTAACTTTTGTAATTCCGGTACTGAAGTGTTGTCGACGTGTCTACTGATCTGAAAACATGTTATAGCAATAAAATAAGACAATTTGAAGTGAATCAAGCTGTTTTACAAGTTAATTCATCTGTTTCCGCCTCTTGAATTGATTAGAACTCTTCTGATTGACTCGTTTTCGATGACTGAGCGGTGGTGGTTTCGGTAGCTGGTGCGGCGGTGGTAGCTTGGTGCAGGTTCTTCGAAGTTTTATCCCAGAAACCAGCTTTGATGCGCTTGTCGTTGATTTCGGCGGCAAGCAGGTAGGTCTCTTCAATTGTTGCTGGTTTTGCAGCATGCACAAAATCTGCAACACAGTCTGGTAGAGCTCGAATGTACTTCTTGATGGTCATGTTGGGCGTCTTCACTTGATCGGGACAGATGATACTGAGCTGCTTAAAGCGAGCTGTCAGAGCTGCGTTCTCTCCATCCTTCTGCTTGATATGCCATAATTCGTCCTCCATCTTTTGGCGTTCATGGGGAGGACATAATTCATCCATCATAATGGCCTTCAGCTCTTCCCACGTCAGCTCATAGGCTGCGTCATTCCCGCGTTTGTTTCTCTCGGCCGTCCACCAGTCTAGTGCGCGGGACTGGAAGACACCGGTAGCGTTTAGAGTACGGAGATTTTCAGGACATCCACTCTGGCGCAGAGTGACTTCGACGGAATCAAACCATTGAAACATAGCCGTTGGGCCATCATCGCCTGTAAATTCCTTTAGACCACAAGCTTTGAACTGCTTGAAGCTAAAAGTAGTCTTGGGAGCAGCTTTAGGTGCTTCGGTTCTGGACTCCTTGGATGATTTGCTCACATTCTCGTATATTTCACTCACGATCTGAGGTACGACCTTTGCTACTTGATTTGAGACGATAGCAGCAAGGCGTTTGTCTCTCTGTTCTTGACGAGTGATTCGTGGGTGACGGGGTCCAGTTGACATTATCTGCAACATACATCGTCATGGATCTCAGACACAACATAGTCGAATCTCACCTCACACGTCTAATACTACTAAAGCTCAGGAACACAGTGAATCATGTCTCACATAAACACATAGGCACATAATCAAAGATTCACATAAGCACAGAAGCACATAAGCACGTAAGGCACAGAAGTACATAGCACATATTTGCACGTATTCACTTTCCTATATTGCACATATTCACCCACATGCATGATCGTTTTCCTTTATCTTTCAAATTTCGTGTGTTAGAGAATAACGATCGCGATTAACATATCGAGTAGTATAGTATCATAGCATAAGGTCGTCCATAATTTAGCGATTTGTCAGCGTTTTGAGGTAGATGAGCAGTGCGAGTTGTGTGTGTCGATCAAAGCGATATCGAAAATCGAATAAATCACCAAAAATCAGAAACACAAAAACAGGTAAATAAGCACATAAACTCCGAAAATCGACGAATATCAGAGTCAGTACTTACGGGTTCATAATCGAAACACATAAAAATCAAGGATGGATTGTCTGCGGCTGTTTAGACATCGACTACCCAAAGTGATTCGACTATTCACAAGGACTTTTTGTACATACTTTGACCTTCAGGATTGTGCTTTCGCCTCGAATCTGGGCGTTCGGCACACATTCTTCCAGTCATATTGTGACTTCAAGTCGTTGGAGTCTGTCGAGACTTTGGTGAGAGTTTTGTAAAACCAAGTAAAGGTCGGAACAAGTCGTCAAGGTTCGGGTTTCACCCCTGACTTAACAACTTCGTCTAGTCGAGAGTTTGCGGTTTTCACACCTAATCTCGGCCTAATCGCTCGTTCATTTTTGAAAACTAAAGTGTAGTGATAGTGTAGCGTAGGCGAGAATAGCGAGAAATAGCAGTTTCTTCGGTTTGTACAAGCTTACCTGCTATTTCTATCATACATAATCCTTACATGATATGCACGAGTCGGTCTGTTGGTTCCTAACTATAGACTAGGTCGTTTCTAAGACATCGACCCAGACTAGTTCGAGTCTTGCCTAATTCCCTATAGTTATGGCTCTGATAACATTCTGTCACACCCCAACCGATGGCGGAAACATCGGGGCGTAGCACTGAGCGAAACAGATTGTCCAGAAGTTTCCATAACAACTATAATTACCAATTATTTAAAGCAACATGTCCCATACCATGTCATAAAAGATAACATAATTATCACAGACAAGATCTAGTCAAATTGTTCTGTTCCGACAACTCAGATTTTAAGTACATACAATTTATTATTGTTCTACGTCTTTCCTAGCCACGATTTCACAACAAGCTAAGCAAATAAGCATCCCAAGAACCTGTCACATACGTTAAATTAAAAGTCAATACACATAGTGTAAAGGTGAGCATACAAGTTTAATAGATATAATAGAGTTCGAAATCGTTTACGCATAACCAGCATGTACACAGTGTAAAATGAGGCATGTTAGTTATCGACATGAACCTATCGATACCAATGACTGCGGGTTGACTGCCCAAGGCAGTTCGCGATACACACTCACCACTATGAGCCATGTAACTAATTGTCCTTAACAACCCCTGAGTGAACAGGTGCTGAGTCCAAACTAATTGTACTACCGTTGCTAAGGCAGGTAGACATCATTCCATGTGTAAACATAACAAACAAGCATTCACTAAGTCACGTATAACATGTGGTAACGATTTGCGTTAAAGAATAGCGTAGTGTATTCGATGTGATTTTGTATAAGTAACATATGTAACTCCCAAAAGTGCGTAAAGCAAAAAGGGCTCGAGTATACTCACAGCGATTGATGGATTGAAGGGAGCGCTTAGAGCGGAAATTAGCCTGATCAGAACGATAGCATAACGATAAGTGATGCGTAGAACGGAACAAAGTGTCAGTGGGTCGAACAACAATCCGATCGGGTAACCGGTCGATCGGGTGACAATCCGCTCAGATGGTCATCCAATCGGGTGACCTTTCGAGTGGATTGTTACTTCGCTTGGGAAAGATGTGTTTGTGTATGATGGCTTCTCTTTTGAAGTTTTCGTTGTATCATTTTGGAGATAGAGAAGTATCTCTACCTTTCAGGTCGGTCGATCGAACGGTAGTCCGATCGGACAGCAATCTGATTGGCAAGTCTTCTCAGATTGAGAACAAATTCACAGCAGGACGGTCACTCGATCGGATGGCAATCCGATCGGGTGGCAACCCTGGTGCATTGAACATGTTGAAAATTTTTTAAGTGTTGAAGTTCCAAAACATCACATGGTCGGATGGTCGGTCGTTCAGGTAGCAACCCGTTCGGATGGCGATCCGTTCGGTGTTCAAAACTTCTGAAGTTTGTATAAAAATCAAATGAGGGGCCAAGGTGCAAGCCGATCGGGTGGCAACCCGATCGGGTGACAATCCGTTCGGACAGTAGTCCGATCGGGCGACACTCCAACCTGGTCAACCTGATCGTCTTCTTCCTTGGTCATTTTGATAGTTTGTCATTTTATCGAGATGATTTGATAACGTATTAGACAACAGAAATCTCGTCACGACCTAGTAACCTGATCGGACAGGAATCACCCAAATCCGATCAGCTAACTGTTCGAGACAGTGTTCCATGTTTAACCCGAAAACAGTAATCTCGTGGATAGAATCCAGATCTCGAACCAACACATCAACAAGAAAGTGTAGAAGGTTAGAACAAGCCCCGATTCTATCGATTTTGAGTGCATTGAGTTTAAAAGAGTTGAAAGAAAGTTGGAAAACCATCTTTCAATCCTTTTTCACCCTGAATATGTTCAGATCTTTGCAAGATTTGTTTATTTGTATGGAAATTGTTCAGATCTAAGTTATTCTTGGTGGATTGAAGCCAAAACATGAAGTTCTCAAGAACACCATGATGACATCATCCTAGAACACCTCAAATCTAGTGATTTCATGGTTAAAAGTTAAGATTCAAAAGATAGAAAGGTGTAGGAGTGCGTGTAGATTAAGAATGTACAAGATTTAGGTTGAGATCTTACTGGAATCGCGAGAAATCAAAGAAAAGGTGAGATTGGAGTGCTGGTCAGACAGGAGAGTGCAAAAGTGGTAAGTTGTGATGTTGACATGGGTATCTATATGGTTTCCCAAAAAGGAAAGTGGAGGAGAGGGGTTGATGGATCGGGTGGTAGCCCGATCGTGTGCCGCCTCGATCGGATGGCAGTCCGATCGGGTGGTTGCTCGATCGGTTGGCCACTCGATTGGTGTGCAAGGCGCGACGAGTTTTGCTGTTTCGATTGTGATTGCGAGCGTTGCGATGCGATAGAGTTTCCTATTCAAATTACTTTTAATCCCAACTACTATATCAACATACAATCATCCTCATTTCGTATTCGTTTAGCGTTTGCAATTCGATTGCGATTGAGTTTCGATTGCGTTTCGATTAATTACCACAACATAAACATAAATAAACATGCACAGGTAACACAAAAAAAAGGCACACACACATAGAACAATATCCAGAACGCGTATTTCGAGTTGCGAGTGCGATTGCGATAAGCGATAAATCGATTAAACATGCGATAAATAGCGATTACTGTGCGATTATTAATAGATACTCCACATAATACAACTAAAGCGATAATAAACTTAGACTAATTACAAGTCGAAGAAGTCAAAACAGGAATTGAGCAAGGAGTGACAGATTGTAATTAGCAATCTTGTCTCCCTTTGACTTCAATATTGACTTTGACTTTCGAAACACGGGGTGTTACACAAGAATTCGAGAATGGGTTGAACCCCCCATCCTACAATTCATGATTTCAAAATTAAACCTACTACTTCAGAAATTGAGGTTAGCTACGCGAAATTAGGGCTCATGCATTAGATTTTTCCTTTGTTTCAGGTTTAATGGCTTGATTTCTTGATGTTAGGGTTTCACCCTCTTGCTCTGCTCTCCTGTTCGATCGACCAAAACCCCACACACTCTGTGTGTGTGGGTTTTGAGCTCTTTTATTTTAATTACCCTAAATTTTGATATGTTACACCTTTAGTCCCTCAAGTTCATTTACTTAATTAACTTTAAACCATACCCCTTTATTATTTATATCATACATCAAATCCCATTAGCTAAGTTAAGTTTTAAATAAACTTTTTAACTTATCAAGTAAATATTCTTGGGGTGTTACAATACCACCCATTGTAGAAATAACAGAAGTTTGCTAACTCATATACCTTGACTTCAAACACATGGCCATTAGTTGTCCGCACTTTCACAAAGCTCACTGGATAGTTAAACTCTTTAATCCATTGTTTATATTTTTTTTGGCAGAACCTATGTATAAATAAATTAAAATTAGAAATTGTCTAATATGATATTATAAAGAAAACTAAATTTGCCATAACCGAGATTAAAGTACTAACCAAACATTTTCTTCGGTTGTCGTCCATGTAACAAGCAAACCCATACATCCTTATTTTCTTTGACCTATCAAAGAAAATATTATGAATATCATTAATAAATAAAAGAATAAATAAAAGAATAAAAGGTTAAAAGGTTATTCTATATATTGCAATTAAAAAGAGTGTAACTAATAGACCAAAATATTAGATAATGTACAAATGTTTTCTACAAAATGATAAGAATACAAACAAAGACTTGAAAACACAAATGTATCATCTAAACTACGATAGTGCTGATAACGGTTGAATATGAATGAACTCGAGATTGATTAACAATGGACAAGTTGAATTAACATTCAGCTAGCTCATTGACTGAATAATCAACCAAAACCCATGTTGCTAATCAACCCAATCTACTGTTCCTAACCCACACTCAATCTACTGTTGACTCCAATATACTGTTCCTAACCCACACTCAATCTACTGTTCAATCCAATCAACTGTTGACTAATCCCCTGTTACTAACCAATAATCCAATCTACTGTTCCAACCTACAACTCAATCTCCTGCTGACTGACCACTGACTATTGACCCGTATCAAATGCAAATCACAACAAATATTTTCACAATCGTATTTATAATAATTTGTTTAGCCAGTTTGAGTAACATTTCATATGATCAACAAGATTGTGAAAGACCAAAATTAATCAATAATTTTTGTAACATAAGTAGTCAAGATATTTCCTGTATACAACTAAGCAAACACCGAAAATATTATAACTCAATCTGTCGAACACTAAAATTATATATCTAATCTTTTTCAATGTCAAGAACACAAACTGAAACTATACTAAACATCATAATTTACAAAATTTTTATACAAAATCTTTATACTAAACATCATAATCTTATAGATTTTGATTATTTCTCCATATTTGATTTCTGACATTTGTTGTTTTAAAAGGTCAACTAACAAAAAGTTAGCTCATTACATAACAGCCACCCATATGTAGACTACAAATCTACAATCATACACCCATACAATCTATATTAAAGATGCACCATAATTCCCATGTAAGCCCATACGATTTTGAATGATTTCGAATCCACAAGTAGCTGACAACTTTAATCTCATCAACAAAAAGACATTTCTGCATTAAAGTCAAAAAGCATTTGACAATTACACTATTTTTTAGAAAACCAAACCAAAATTCTATTAAAATACATATACTCACTCGACCATGATCTATTATTAGTCTAGAGTTGCGGTACCTTGGTCCAGTTCAGCAAATCTCATCCCATACATAATCTTACAAAATCTTCATACAAAATCTAATAAACATTCATTTTTAACATTGCCCTAAATGAGGTGAAATAAAATAATTTGACAATTACTAAAACTATTAACTTCAATCGATCATCAATACAAAATTACATATGAAAAACAGAAGTATAACACATAGAACAAACACCCAAGAACGGAACATAGAGGAATTACTGATCAAACATCAAACATACAATCGTGCTATAATAAATTACCAGAAGAAAAGATTTTAGAAGAAGAAACTGTTCGAAAGCCATATAGATTACCTGTGGATGATGTCGCAAAGACCTTGAAGAAACCTATCTTTTCGTTCTCGCAATTTAGGTCAGGAAGATGTAAACCTTCGATGTTTGTTCTAGGGCTATATTTGAAAGAAGAGTTCGTATGGGCTTCAACCCACAAGCCCATTCTGAAAGTTAATTGGATCAATAACATTTATTGAATTATTGAATTGTGTTATTGTTCAATTTTAGTTTTACTGAATTGGATTATTTACATCCAAAATTGAATAGTCCTTTTATTCAATTATACAATAACAATGGACCTTTACTGAATTTTACACTAACAATGTGTCAAAAAAATTAAGGTCATATATAAGAAGTTATTAGACAACATAAAATTAGGTCATGCTTTCATTTTAGACAAAATATTATCAATTACTTACCTTATTTCTATATCACATATGTACACAAAAACAAACTGTCTTTAACATTGTTTTATAAAGATATGTAACTAAATGCAAATAATTTAAATGATATATTATAATCTGTTTTTTAGTATTTGATTTGGATCGTTATTAAACATACCCGTGTATTCACACGAGTGTTACAACTAGTAATACTTTATATCAAATAGTTAATAAAAAAATTAAACAGAATTGCCTATTAAGATTTATTTTTAAATTAACAAACACAAGTTATCAGAGGAAAATAAAACAAATATAAATTGATATTTAAAAAAAATATGTTAAGGGTCATGCTAGTTGGTTTTTAATAAATATACTAGATGTAAAACCCGTGTGCAAAATGAGTGATTTTTAGAAAACCATGCATACCACATTTTATTAAACGGCGAATGACTATACATTTTTAAGGTTTTATTAAAAATAGATTATAAAAAATGGAACATCTTTTAAATAACAAATAAAAAAGAATACCTTCTAAATAACCAAGAAATAACAATCGAGCACACATTGTTCTATATTCTATGATCGTAAATCTTGAAACATCTCTTAATGCAAGATCCTTCATTGTTGGGGTCAGGGCTACAATTTAAGACGCAACGTATACAAATGCTAGATGGAAGGCCCACACGTTACCGCGGTGAAGGTTAAATAACATCAAATATTAACCATGCAAAGCCTATGACAACATAAAACTTTTACATTAATTCAAAGATTACGTTTTCAAATACATCGGCTAAGACGAAGACCCTCATTTTCTCTTTAATTCAAAGATGTCAGGGTTGCTTTTAGTAACCTGCACTCGTCTTTTCTGCATAAAGTAGTAGAAACATGTACTTCATTTAAAAAAAATGATGGCAACCAACTACAAACTTGAAAAGATATTCACCGCTTTGAATCCGCCCCTCTAAGTCATTGTTATCAGCTCTACTAGCAAAAGCAGCAAACTGCTCTACTATCAGCTCTACAAGCACCATATGCTGCCCCGAATGTTGCTTCAGGGATGCGAAACTAAAACCTAACACACTGAGACCCTCATCAATCATCATCGGTGTCTATTTGTACATCCAACTTCTCTGTTATATCACACTGATCACATAAGATATTGCCACATAATGCTAAACATGACAAGCCATAGATCATTTAAATAAAAGTATTACCTAAAACATCCTTATCTTTAGATACGGCTTCAGCAACACGATTCATGAGCCGCCTCATTAACTTTAAAACCAATTGTTATATTTGTTTACTTCATGGATTCGTCGGAGTAGTCTTGATCTTGGCTACCTCGTCTTCTTATTCAACTTCCTCAATGGAGTCGAGATTCTCACTCCTCTGTCTTTCCCTCTCTATATCCTACATAGCACAGTCAATACAAACATTAAGTTAACTAATCGTGTACACATGCCAGTTAGAAAGGAGATATAAAATCATACTTTCTCAATGTTCTCTTTGATTGCATACTTGTATACACGTTTACATACCTCTGTGATATGGCCCCACTAAAGCCATGTGTGTATTCATATATCTCAAAGTCCTTGAGAATAAGAATGGCCTGCTGATCGGAGATCGACCAGGCCGTGAATGCCAGGTTCGGCTTCTCAACGGAGTCAACAGTGATGGATTTCGAGGGAGGCCAGATAGAACATGAGTAGTTCCGGATTAGCGAGAAGAGGAAGAAGTTGATTTTGCCAATAGAGATAGTTAGTGGAAGAAAGTTTGATTGTAAGCATGTGAAGGATAGTAGCCATGGGAAGCTTGGTTTCGATGGTGGTGGAGGAGGAGGAGCTAGCATTGGTAGACATGAATGATGGTAGGAGGCAGAGAAAAAGGTTGCAGGAATTAGGATCGAGAAGGTGATACCATGAAAGAAAGGAATACTCTCTTGGTTTCTTTGGAAATTTACAAAATAATAAATAATAATCCTATGCTAATTACAAGGAGAAATATAAGGTAAGTTACAACTATCATTGACTACACAATTTTGAATATAAATGAGAGATTTTAGGAGTGATTGATGGTTGACTTTTGACTATGTTGATTTGGTTGAATGTTACGGTTGTCAGTCTCCATGAAAACTGGTGGCGGAAGTCCTCGTATGGTAGTAGAATATAAATAAGTTGATCAAGCTGACTGGGATGGACTACAACCAGGTCAATGACATCAGGCCTATTAACTTACCTAAGTTAACCAAAAAACATAATTCAATATATAAACTTTTCTTTTATTTATACCATGAATGTAAGTGTTCTAGCCAAAGCTGCATGAACGCCTATAGAGACGGGAGCATCCAACATGACTGGTGTCACCCAAGGATCTGTATAAATGCATTCATTTGTTATAAAAACACATCTGTAACTCTTTGTTCTGATCACTACCTACGATCTAACGTCCAAATTGCAATATTGGTTTTGTACTGACCGTGGCCTTACTCTATGTACCTTTTTTTAGTCAAAGCATAGTTAAGCTACCGATGAAGATATCTTTCTTGCTATTTATGGATCGATTGTAGATGAATCTATGAACAACCACGGTTTCACTGAATTGGAGTTGCAAATTAATCATCAAACTTTAGAAGATATTCACAGCTTTGAATTCGCCCCTCTAAGTCATCGTTATCTGCTCTACTAGCAAAACCAGCAAACCAGTCAAAACTACAAGCACAAGATGCTGCCCCGGATGTTGCTTCAGGGATGCGAAACTCAGACCCAACATACAGAGACTCTTATCATCATCAGTGTCCATTTGTACATCCAAGTTATCTGTTATATCACATAAATCACAGAAGATATAGCCACATAATGCAAAACATGACAAACCATAGATCATTTAAATAAAGTATTACCTAAAACATCCTTATCTGCATATACGGCTTCAACAACACAATTCATGACCCGCCTCATTAAATTTAAAACCAATTGCTTCAGGGATGCGAAACTCAGACCCAACATACAGAGACTCTTATCATCATCAATGTCCATTTGTACATCCAAGTTATCTGTTATATCACATAATTCACAGAAGATATAGCCACATAATGCAAAACATGACAAACCATAGATCATTTAAATAAAGTATTACCTAAAACATCCTTATCTGCATATACGGCTTCAACAACACAATTCATGACCCGCCTCATTAAATTTAAAACCAATTGTTCTATTTGTTTACTTCATGAATTCGTCGAAGTGAGTAGTCTTAATCTCTGCTACCTCGTCTTCGTCTTCATCTTCCTCCATGGAGTCGAGATTCTCACTCCTCTGTCTTTCCCTCTCTATATACTGCATAGCACAGTCAATACAAACATTTAGTTAACTAATTGTGTACACATGCCAGTTAGAAATGAGATTCTCAATGTTCTTTCTGATTGCATACTTGTATGCGCGTTGACATACCTCTGTGATATGGCCCCACTAAAGCCATGTGTGTATTTATATATCTCAAAGTCCTTGAAAACTGGTGGCAGTTCCTCATTGTCGCCTTGAAAACTGGTGGCAGGAGTTCTCGTATGGTAGTAGAATATAAATAAGTTGATCAAGCTGACTGGGACGGACTACAGCCGTGTCAATGATATCAGGCCTTTTAACATACCTAAGTAACAAAAAAAAACATAATTCAATATATAAACTTTTCTTTTGTTTATACCATGAATGTAATTGTTCTAGCCAAAGCTGCATGAACGCCTTTAGAGACGGGAGCATCCAGCATGACTGGTGTCACCCAAGGATTTGTATAAATATATTCATTTGTTACAAAAACACATCTCCAACTTTTTGTTCTGATCATTACCTATGAATCTAACGTCTAAATTGCAATATTGGTTATGTACTGACAGTGCCCTTCCTCTATGTACCTTTTTTTCAATCAAAGCACAATTAAGATACAAATGAAGATATCTTTCTTGTTGTTTATGGATCAGTTGTAGATGAATCTATGAACAACAACGGTTTCACTGAATTCGAGTTGCAAATTAATCATCAAACTTTAGCAGATATTCACAACTTTGAATCCGCCCCTCCAAGTCATCGTTATCAGCTCTACCAGCAAAAGCAGCAAACTGGTCTAAACTACAAGCACCAGTGCTGCCTCGGATGTTGCTTTAGGGATGCGAAACTCTGACCAACATACGAAGACTATATTCCTGCTAACTCAGACCAATATGGTTAAGGGAAGCGTTGCCTCCAAAACAGGGACATGCCACTATAACTAAGATAATCTCTTGAAAAGCTCAAAGTGTGGAAATCATCAAATGATATGTAAAAGAGGAGTCAGAACCAAATGATTTTATCTTGTTTATTATTTCTTTTAATATTTTATTTTTAAATTTATTTACTAATTACCTTTTCTCAAAATTTTGGTTAGTTTAGACGTTGACGATATTTCGGTATTTAAAGCGCTTGTATCCTTGGACGACCTTGGTATCTTACCATCACTATACTACGCCAACGATGGGTGCACTTGTGATAACGTGTTGTAGAGAGTGGTTGTGTTATATTGTATTTATAAATTTAAAGCTTGATAAACGAGTAAAAGTGCTAAAATATATATCAAAAAAATTATACTACGCTCACATCACATCAGAATGTGTGTATGAAAGAAAAGAAAAAGAAAACAAAACACTAAGGAAATTTTAATGAAAAATATTTACTATGTGTGCGTCCCATCGGTGGAATGACCATCCTCTGTATGCTCGTTGATTTAAGATAACTACTGAGAAATTTGCTATGGGATGTAGAAGGGAGCACGTGACCGGGGTGCCACTCGTGGATTCTTAGGCCTAAATTTGTAATCAACCGAGCTTTTTAGATAGTATTGCCGAAAGTAGTTTTAGTTCGCTACCGTTAACAATACGACCACATCTTAAATGGGATCACGAGGCAGCTAATGAGCCACTACTATTTGAGTTTTTTTTTTTTTTTATAAAAATCTTGTCTATGATGCAACACTGTTTAGGCGACCTGTGCGCATGAGTGGGCGACTTTTTGTACGAATAATTGGAGATTTGAAGCAAGCGAATGAATTTTTCCCACAAAGAAGTGATGTTAGAGAGAAACTTGGTTTCTCAGCCTTACAAAAATGTACCTCTTCCATGCATCAATTTGCATATGACATTACCTTCTACTCATGGGATAAATACTTGAAGATGTTGGAAAATATATCGCGGGATAGTCTCTTATAATTATAACTATTGTTGTTGTTGTGCATTGGGTCACCGACCGTTCGGTCAATCGGATTTGCACCACACCATGACCTGGAAATTCACTCATGCACGCGAAACTGGCCATGCACAACCCACGTTTTTATTTGTTTTATTATTTCCTTTGTTTTTTTTTAATTATTATGCATTTTATTTCAAGTATGTGGTTGTGGTCAAAGTTAGTTATCCCATGTTTAGAGGAGTTTGTAATTTTCATATATAATGTATTGATATCAATGAAAAGGCAGTGTGTTTTGAGTATGAGATTTTTCTCTTTGGTTGGTTTATCTCAATGGATTTTGAGTTAAATTGATTGTGTCTATGCTAGCTCAATTGTGGCATATTGAGTGGTGTTCTTAGACCCGAATTCATAACCGGGGTGGTGATTTCTGTATCTTCGGGAGTGATTCGCAGCCCTACTGTTGGTTTTGGTGGTGGATCTGTATCCAAAAAGAACCGTAGATCTATCATTTATTTTACCGTTTGATTTGAACCGGTGATTTGGGGTCTTACTCCTATCAGTTGTTGTTGTTGTTGTTGTTGGTGGTGGTGGTGGTGGTGTTATTATTAATTATCATTATTTATTGACATAATGGGGTGTGCTTATTAAAAGATGTATATTGATAGTTGTTTTATACAGTAGGTCAAGTTATAATATTTATAATAATACCATATAATACTATCACACTACACTTCACGTTGGCACATGCACCCATCGTTGGCGTAATATAGTGATGGTAATATACCGAGGTTGTCTAAGGATACATCGAGTTTTAGTACCGAGTCTTCATCAGCATCTACTCAAACCCAAAAATAAAAGTTTAAAAAAAATAGGTCAAATGAAAAATGAAGAGTAAAATAAAAAAAATGTAGTACTTAATGGTAAGACATAGGGGTTTTTAGGATTAACATAACTCTTGATGGCTCTTTAAGTAGCTCTTACCATGGGGTTACAAGGGTTTGATTATCAGCTGAGGAACTATGTATGTTAATGCATAATGTTGTGAAGTATCTGGATCCGAATCCTAACACACTCGAACCTGTCGCTTTGAATAAGCAAGGAAACGCTAATCGCGGCCGGAATCAAACCATAATGATAGTTTAAGGGGTTTAAATTACTTGTCCCTATTAGTTGTTTTGCAAGTTGTCAATTCTCTCAGGGTAGTTAGTTTTTATAAAAATCAAGTCCTTTGCACTTTGGTACTAGCTCCGCGTAAAGGCAAGAGCTTACTTAGCCCGACGTCCCTTCCAGAACCTGTAACCTTCGGTCATAGCATCAACATGTTTTTAACGATAGACATAGAAAATATGAACAACTCAAGTCTAGTTTAAGTATCCTAGCTTTTAGTTTGCTTGAAATGAAATTTGAATTCAGGTTTGTTTATGTTGATTACGTTGGTTTGTTTGAGTTCGTATTAGCTTAGGGTTGGTTTGATTTTTTAGTATAAATAGGGATCAATGTAATTAAATTAGTTTTGTAAAGTTTAATACAAAATATTAAAGAGTTGATGCTAGTTCGCTACAAAACAATTCGTGTGTTCATCGATCAAAACAGTTATGGGCCAACAAAACCATCAAGTCAACTAATGCCTCACACATGAATAATTCGTATTACCACTGTTGGCATACCCTTGTAACAGTGGAAATATATGACTCAACACTATTCACTATTATACTTGAGTTACGGTGACTTACATACAATGTGTTAATAGTTCTCAATGAACAAGTCATGGTAATTGGATTATCAAGAATTGACTCAGTCCTACAATGTTTGGGGAGCTTTACAATATAGGCAAGCCTTTCCAACACTTATGCCAAAAAATAAAGTAATATAAATCTTTAATTTTAAAAGTCTTTTTTGATGAACAATTTGTATATCTTCATTAGCATTAAAATAATAATCAACGTCATTACTTTCTCAAGTTAATATCCCTAACAAATTTTCTAGAGCACTATTATAAACGTATCTTTATGTGATAAAAAAGTTGATTAATAAAAGGAAAGCTGAAGAATTGGTTATAAAAATGATTAAAGCCTAAAATAGTAAGATGTAGGGAAGGGTGAATGACCGAATGACACTATAAATTAATAACTAAACTCACTACAAACTTACACAATTCAGCAATGGCAGATTCATTCCAAATGGCCAACTATATCTCGTTATGTGTGTGGCTACTCTCACTTCTAGTGTTAGCAATGTCTCATGAAACTTACATAGTTCACATGGACTTATCCGCTAAGCCCACCGCATTTTCAAGCCACCATAACTGGTTCTCCGCCACACTCGACTCCCTCACCACCACCTCAACCCACGTGACTTCTTCTTCATCCTCCAAACTTGTGTATAGTTATACAAATGCAATCAATGGGTTCACAGCCATTCTATCGCCATCTGAGCTCGAGCTTATTAAAAACACACCAGGTTATCTTTACTCTATTAAAGACACAACAGTTGAGCTTGACACAACTCACTCCACTCAGTTCCTTGGACTGAATTCAAATTCGGGTGCATGGCCGGTTGCAAACTACGGGAAAGATGTTATCATCGGGCTCGTGGACAGCGGAATTTGGCCAGAAAGTGAGAGTTTTAATGACCATGGAATGAGTTCAGTTCCTTCCAGATGGAAAGGGGAATGTGAAGTTGGATTCCAGTTTAATTCTTCTTTATGCGACAAGAAACTAATTGGTGCGCGTTATTTCAACAAAGGGCTTCTGTCAAACCGCACAAACTTAACTCTGTCGATGAACTCTGCTCGTGATACGGACGGACATGGGACCCATACGTCGTCCACGGCTGCTGGGGGTTACGTGAAACATGCATCGTGTTTTGGGTATGGAACGGGTACAGCCACCGGTGTGGCACCATATGCCCGCGTAGCTATGTACAAAGCTCTTTGGGACGAAGGTGTATTTGTTTCGGACGTTCTTGCTGCGATTGATCAAGCAATCATTGATGGTGTTGATGTGCTATCGTTGTCATTCGGTAGAGATGGACTTCCCTTACACCAGGACCCTATAGCCATAGCCGCATTCGCAGGACTCGAGAAGGGTATTTTTGTATCTACATCCGCTGGAAACAACGGACCGGATTTAAGAACACTCCACAATGGGACACCATGGGTTCTCACAGTTGCAGCCAGTACAATAGATCGTGAATTCACGGGCTTAACTCTTGGCAACGGAGATTCGGTTACAGGTTTGTCTCTTTATCCTGGAAAGTCAAGTTTGAGGCAACTCCCAATTGACTTCGTTGGTGCTTGCCAGAACAATTTCGATTATAAAAAGGTTGATCGAAAGATTGTGGTGTGTTTCGACAATAAAAATACGTTTTTTAAACAATTTCTTAGTGTCAAAAGGTCGAATGTTTCGGGAGCTATTTTCATCACGAATAGCACTGGTCTCGAGCTCGTCATGCAAAGTACATATCCAGCCTTGTTCTTGGATCTTGAATCTGGAAAAACTGTCATGAACTATTTGCAAAAACTGAAGAATGAGGAAGCGAAAGCAAGTATAAAGTTCCATGGGACACGTCTCGGGACTAAACCAGCACCAAGTGTGGCTAGCTATAGTTCAAGAGGTCCGTCAAATAGTTGTCCGGTTGTGTTGAAGCCCGATATCACAGCTCCCGGTTCACTAATACTAGCAGCCTGGCCCGACAGCGTCTCACCTATCTTCATCAAGAATGAATTTGGAACAGCAGAGAAACTGTATAGTAAATTTAATATTTTATCAGGCACTTCTATGTCATGTCCTCATGCCAGTGGAGTAGCAGCTTTACTTAAGGCTGCCCACCCAGACTGGAGCCCGTCCGCCATCCGGTCAGCCATGATGACTACCTCGGACATTCTAGACAATACACATAATCCAATTCAAGATATTGATGACTACAACAAACCAGCAACCCCTTTAGCCATTGGTTCAGGCCATGTTGCACCCAACAAGGCCTTGAACCCTGGACTTGTATACGATGCTGACCCGAAAGATTATGTTAATCTCCTTTGCGGGTTAAATTATACAAAGATTCAAATCCAAGCAATCACAAGATCAACTAATATCAATTGCTCCAACCCGTCCTTGGACCTAAACTACCCTTCGTTCATTGCCTTTTTTAACGTGAACAACTCAAGTTCTGATAAAGTTATTCATGAGTTTAAACGTACACTGACATATGTTGGGGTAGGAAGATCTACATTTACCGCGACACTGACAACGGTTGGTGGATTAAATGTAAGTGTTTCTCCGGTTAAACTGAGTTTCCGATCAATGAATGAGAAGAAAAGCTATAAGTTACGAATAGAAGGGCCCTATAAGTTGGAAGATGAAGTAGTTTTTGGTTATTTGAGTTGGATCGACGGTAAGAAAAAGTTTGTAGTCCGAAGTCCAATTGTTGCTACAAGCCTACCAAGCATACCTGATACATTCTAATCGGCTAATAGTTTTGTTATCATTTATATGAAGCTGACGTACGTGTGTGTATAAGGATTTTTAAGCATTTATTATGCTTTGTGAAAACTGGCTTTTTTCAAAGGATATAATTGCATGGACGACTTTTCATTGAAATACTTGTTCAAAGCTTGTCAATTGTTACCTAACAATATTCTCGACAAGGATACCTATACAATATCTTTTGGACTAATCTACCATATTTTTTTATGTTATTGATCATATGCTCTAACAAATAATATTTCATTAAAGTATACATTCACTGATAATGGATAAGACAACCTAAAATGGAAAGACTTATTCGAATATAATCTGAATTCATGTATTTTATTTTTACTATTATTATTATTAGGATTCTCGTAACATAAGATTAGTAAGTTAATTACCGTATAATTGTTAATTATGATATGTTGAGACCCAGTGGCGCAGGATTTAAGGGGCGGGGAGGGGCGCCCGACTCCCCGAGCTTTTCGGTCAGTAGTGTTATATATGTACGTTTCGTATAGGATTTTATATGTATATACGTTTTCAACCCCCAGTTTTATAAAAAAAATTAGGTATATACGTTTTCGACCCCCGGTTTTAATTTTTTATTTATATAGCCCAAATAAAATATTTAATTAGCCCAAATATTATAGACCAAATCATTATATTTGGTAGAATACTAGAATGTATATTATATAACCCAAATCAAATCATTATATAGCCTACTTAAAAGCCCACCCTATAAAAAAAACCCAAATTCATTTGCTTTGGGACATTGACCAGAAGAACAAAAGCCACAAGCCAAACTGCAGAAGGGGGGAAAACGCAGGTTTCAGAACTGTTCGACTTCATCTTCTTGTGTAGTCATTATAATCATTTATATTATATAGATCAAAATATATTATATCTATTATATAATTAGTTGGTAATTGTTGATGAACCATATTACCCTTATTAACTAATTAGTTTTCCTCTTAGGTGTATATATAAGGAGATAACTAGAGATGTTATAGGATAGATATTCATCATAACATCACCATAATCGCCCTCTAGTCTTCTCTCTCCATCCGAATTCCAACCCTAGAATTTGGTTTCACCATCATCTTACACCCTAAGGAGGAACCATATCAAGCAGACAACTACGTCAAATTCAATGACTGCATCTCTAACTGGATTCTCTGCTGCCTTGTCTGCAGTTACATGTATTTCTTTATGTTTTCCATTATGTTTATACAAAACTGATCAACATGTGGTATGCATATGTTGATAAATCAGTTCTGTTTGTATCCGTGAAATCTGGAATTAAAATCGGGGAAACAGAACTTATGAATTCGAATTACTGTTTCGAAATCACAGAACTTGTGAATTAAAATTTGGATCTTATGTTTAATGGGTAAATCACTGTTCCGAAATTCAAATGGGTTTATCACTATTCCAAAATCTGTATTAATATTTTCAGATTTCGGATTCCAAAATTCAAGCTTATATTTTTAGGGTTCTTAATGTCCTTAGTAAAGTTCAAATAAATTCCTATATTTTGGAATGAATTCAGATCAAAGGGTGTTTTTTCCTGTTGTGGGCTATTTTTATCTTTTAAAAGTTTCAAAATCTGTTATAATTATTAATGGATAAAATTTCTAAATAATTAGATAAACATAAAGCAACATTAAAACAGGAAACATATCTCCCATGATCCCTTAAAATTCGGATTTTCACCCTTATCACAATTAACTGCCGTAATTAGCAGATTTCGAATCTTGGGGAACAAGTTTCGAATAAATCCGAAACCTTATTTGAGATCACAGTTTCGGATAAATCCGAAATTTTATTCGGAATCACAATTTCGGAAAGATTCGAAATTTCACTACTAGAAAACATGGTTTTTGCCACCGCATTTTTGGTCATAAAATGGTGGCAATTGCCCGGTTGCCAAAATGGTGGCAATTGCCCGGTTGCCAAAATGGTGGCAATTGCCCCGTTGCCACCATTTTGCCACAAACCGAATCTTTATCTTTGCCACCACAAAAACAGTCAAAATTATTTGTGACAACGGGTTATTTTTTTTGCCACCATTTTGTTACCATTTAGCCACTGATATTTGCCACCATTTTGTTGCCATTGACATTTGTCACCATTTAGCCACCGCTTTCATTGAAAATTTGTTACAATTTAGCGACCTTAGTATTGACCAATGCATTGAATATTTGTCACCTTATCGGTTTCTCTCCCATTTTCCTTACCTTTTCATCAAAACTACATTTCAATAAAATTGCAGAACTTATATAAAAAAATCAAATAAATTACAAAATCTCAAAATGACATTAAACATTCTAATAAAAATACCAACTAAAACATCAAATAACCGAACTAAATCTAATATAATGCACATCGAAACATTAAAAACCAAGTGTTTATAGCATATCTTTGAATCATAGCTTCAACTTGTAACATCATATTGAGCATACCATCTTTATCCACCTTATCTTTTTCTTTTTCAGCCAGCAACCCCACAATTATTTCAGTTAACCTTTCTTTTTCTTCATCATTTTTCCTTATGGAGCTCCTTGATAACAAAGTTCAACTTATCCTTCAGAATTAAGAGTTAATTACAGTCGTTAATCCCTGTGGTTTATAGAAAGTAACAAGATTAGGTAGTAATAGTTTAAAGTCACGCTCTGGAGTACTAACTTTCAAAATTGTAACAACCTAGATTACTAAAACTAACTATGATAGTTTTTTCTTTTAAATTTCTATGAAATATAAAAGCAACTTTTATAACTTCAAAGTCCACTTATGTAATTATTTAGATTAAGTAAAAGGGTCATTTGTGTAAAATACAATTATTGTTCTATTACTTATGTTGAAGGGAATAATTACAATTATTGTTTTATTAGTTATGTTGAAGGGAATAATAATAATTATTTGTAGTAGTAAAATATGTTCATCTACATGTTAGTTTTAATTTTATTAATATTCAAATATAATTTAAAGAGCTATATCTTTATAAACGTAACTTATAGAACGTTTCTCACAAGAACTATATCTTTACATCAAGAGTAACATGCACGGATAGTCTACGTGGTTTTGTAAAATAACACATATAGTCCCCAACTTTTGGAAATTACACCGGTGCTCCCTTTGGTTTGACAGTTTGTTACTCGGATAGTCCCTGGAGTGGATGTCCGTTAGTTTTCTCCGTTAAATCTATGTAAAATGACAAAATTACCCCTAACTTATTGAAACAAAGTTTAAAACATTAACAGAAATCCATTATAAATAGTTGTGAGACCCACCAAAAGATCATCTTCAACCTCACACTTTCTTTTCCATTTAACACCACCCTTAACCCACCTCCTTGCTGGCGAGACTACCTGAGTCACCGGAAAAACGAGTTCGTCAGCCATCATTAAACCTTAGTTCATCACCTCTGAAATGATACTGTAAAACCAAATTATCCACAAAGCAATTGCAAAATTCGTCACCGATGGCTACATTGGCGTTCAAATCCACCACCAGAAGAGCTCCGATCAAAAAAAAAAAAAAGAAGAAGAGCTCCGAACACCACTTCCTTACCGTCAACCGACGATTCACCGGCATCTTCATCTTCCAAACCTCACCGTCGTTCCAGAAGTGTCAGTATAACAATTTGGCATTTTACTGGAACATGCATTTTACAAAACCCCAATTCTTGTCTTCACTACACAGCACCGTATTCAATAATTAATCATACCATTATAAAAATCCACAAGGATTCAACTCCATTTCACATAATAGAACCCTGTAAATCATGTTTTATGCACTAATTCCTTTTTAATTCTACCATAAAGAAGCTTTCTTGCTTCTGAGTATAAATTTGTAGACGAATCTGCAAAACTACCTTTTTGTGTAGATCTAAACACCTTAATTCCAGGGACCATCTGAAAAACGAGAGAGAGATGGATTGCCGCCACCAACTCGACAAACCCCCAACCGCATATCTGAATCAGATAGCGATGGGTCGTTAGGAAAACGGAGAGGAGCCAAGGGGTAAAACGAGTAGATCTGAACCAAGATGAATAACATAGATTGGTGGTGATACACGAAGGTGATGGTTTCCGGCCGGAAGGAAGATGGTGATGATGATGGTGCCACTGTCGGTCGAAGTGTATGCGAGGGTGAAGATGGAATGACTGTAACAGAGGTGAGGGAGAGATTTGAGTTGGGTATGGTGGGTTGGATACTTGGATTAGGCTTTATTTATTTTTATTTGTTTTTATTTTTGTAAACAAGGGCATTTTTATAATTTTATTTGGACTTAACTAAAATTTTTAACAGTCATCCAATGTAGGGACTATCCGAGTAACAAAGTGTAAAACCATAGGGAGCATGAGTGTAATTTCCAAAAGTTAGGGACTATATGTGTTATTTTAACAAACCACAGGGACTGTTCGGGCATTTTACTCTTACATCAATAACCAAACCATACTTCCTCTCTTTAATTACATCTTAATCCATTTAAGGATTTAATTTTGCTGATCCTTTTTTATTATTTTAATTTTAACTGGTACTAGTTTTTATTTATTTATTTTACACCTTTTACTGCTAATTTTAATGCTAAATTAACGAAACAATGTAATATATTACTATACTAGCTTACAACCCCGTGTATTACACGGGTTGAATGACGAAAAATGTCAATTATAAACTTCTATATAATCCTTATTAATGAAATGACTTATTTAGATAAATTAGTAAAACAAAAGAACAGTTATATTTTCGTTACTTGTACATGTGATTTGATACTTTATTAGTAATTATTGTTGATATCCAAATAATATGTTAATTACATAGTTAGTCCCTGTGGTTTGCATTAAATAACATACTTAGGTACTAATAGTTTAAAATCACCTTCTAGGGTATTAACTTTTCATTTTGTAACGTTTGGAGGTATTAACTTCTAAGGTAGTAACATAGGTAGTCCCTGTGGTTTGCACAAAATAACATACTTAGGTACTAACAGAATGTGATTTTAAGCCTACAAATAAGCTTAATACCCCCAAACGTTACAAAATGAAAAGTTAATACCCTAGAATGTTATTTTAAACTATTAGTACCTAAGTATGTTACTTTGTGCAAACCACAGGGACTAACTATGTAATTAACTCAATAATATATTTTATCTTAACAAATATATATGGTCAGGGTAAAATGAAAACTTTTACGAGTTGTGAGAACTTAGAGAACTCAACCTTACAAAAGGTTTTTTTGAATTTTTTACAGAGGGTGTAAATGAGCGGTTAGAGACTCAAGGTGTTAAACCTGTTGATTTTAGATTCAAGTGGTTAAAACCAATAAAACATAGGGTCTCAAAAAGTAATTTACTATTAATTAAATTTGAAATTATAGGTTTGATCTCTAACTATATTAAATAATATTATACTTATTATATTATTTGATACATTTATATTTGTTATAGATAATTATTAATTAAATTTGAATTTAGACGTTTATCTCTAACTATATTAAATAATATTATACTTATTATATTATTTGATACATTTATATTTGTTATAGATAATTGTTAATTAAATTTGAATGTAGACGTTTATCTCTAACTATATTAATTAATATTATATTATATTTTGTGTATAAAATTAATATGTAATACTATTATTAAAAGGGATGAGGCACCAGAGAGTGACACGTGTCCAAAAAAGATTTTTGTTTATTAGTATAGGAAGATATTAATAATTTATATAAAATTCTAATCCTAAAAAATCATGAAAAATAGGCGTACGTTCTTTGAAAAAAGATTAGCTAAAAAATATAGATTTAAGCTGACATGTCTGTTAAGAATGAAACTAAAAATAATAGCAAATAAATATAAATGTACTTTTTTTTTTTCTAAATCATTTATAAGATAGTATGGTTTTACAGCGTTCTAAGAAATATTCATTTATTTCTTTTGGTTTTTTGTATTCTATTTTAAGAAAATAGATACACACTTACATTAGTTGGTTCATATTATTTATAACTTTTTATTAAATCATGTACATTTCTTTTTATGTTTTGCAAATTATTTTTGGATAACTATTAATAAATATTAAACAATTATTAAAAAATTCTTCATTTTGATTCCACTCTTTGTAAATCCTAGTGTAAAATTTTGTTTCAAAGAAAATTAATTATAAAAAAAGTTTTCATTTTAAAAATACACTAAAGTATTATACATTATGCATTGTAAAAAAGTAACAATTTTAGTTTTCCTTATTAAATTTGTTTTTCTAATAGGTGGATCTTAAATATGAAAATAAATAAAAATAAACCAAAAGAAGAAAAAAATATATTAAAAACAGTTAGATTTAATGAGTATGTGATAATTAAATTTTAGATAATTGTTAAAAAATCTCTGCATTCATTGAGAATTTTCATTTTTTACTAAATCACATTTATTGAGATTATTTAACTAGTTTATAGAGTATGGTCCTCGTTAACCATATAGTTACATATATACTCCTTTAGAGATTATTTAACTAGTTTATAGAGTATGGTCCTCGTTAACCATATAGTTACATATATACTCCTTTAGAAGTAAAATAAGTTAGATACCCTTGAACCTAACAAAAAAACTAACATATGTTAGTATTAGTACCTCATGTTGTTCTAAAATCAAAAGTTGATAACTCGGAGTGTGACTTTAAACTATTAATACCTAGCATTATTACTTCATATAAACCACAAGGACTAACCATGTAATTAACTCCAGAATTAAAGAATTAAAAATTGAAAAAACTACCAGTTCGACACTTTCGTTTTTTACACGGCTGTCGATTAACCGGAGAAACCACACCACAACACAGTCGGGGAATTCTTAGATAACTTTTCTATTCCATTTTCCCCAACGTTTGTTTGCTATCTTGCAGCTTGCATTTTCTTATTCCATTTTCCCCAAATCAACGTATGTTTTCATTAAAAAAAACCATTAATTTGACCTATAAAAAGTTTCCCAAATCAGATAACTCATCACTTGCAATGAATCTTGCAGTTGTCAAATCTTTCCCCAAATGTCGGTTTGTCCTCTAGATTCCATTTATGTCATCTGTTTCTAACAGAATTTGTTCAAATCTTTTGTGCACACCAATTGTTCGATCTTTTGTCTCAATGAACTTTTTTTATGTTTTTTTTTTCTCTTGATTATGCTTCAAAGTTTGATCATCCCAGCTGATCTCCACTGTTACCGGTGATTGTTGTTTTATGTTTTTCTTCTTCGCACGCAAGGTGTTCAACGAAATGCCTAGGTGATTTCTTCGGGGTTTTTAGCGTAGCGGTTCAATGACCTTTTGACCCATCAGCTGCGATTCCTTTTGGGTTGGGTTTTCTTTATTGGTGGTGGCGTACGTGACATTATCTAAGTGTCGACTCCGCTTACTTAGTTTTGTTATGGTTGGTTCTAATGGTAGCGGTTTCTGGCCTTGTCCTTTTCGACGGTTTCATTGTTGCCCCGATGACTTGGTGGGGGCTAAGGGATTCCCAAGGTTAATGGCACATATCAAGAGTCACCATTTGGGCTCAGACGAGAGAAAAGATTCTTTGAGATGTGCAATTATTGGCGATCTTAATCTTTTTACCTCTGTTTGTGAAGCTTTGAGGGTGTCCGGACAATGGTTATGTGGTGAGTGTATGCGCCCTCATGCTTTCAGTCGGGCGTGCCACCATGAGGATAAGGTTATTCGGTTTGTGCCAGGTGAGAGAGATGAACAGGGTTTTATTGTTGGCATCACTAGACCCGGTGTTGAAAACGTTGATACCTCGTCGGAAGAGTTGGGTGTAGATATTGCTCTGCTTGACCGTGTTTTCTCTCTCCCCATCAAGACTGTTAAGAGTATCCCCCTTAGTTGTCGTATGGCATTTGCCCAAGTCTTAACTGCAGCTTTGGACAAGGTGGTTGCTATGCCTGATTCTGTTGAGGCATGGGTTCGACTTTTGATATTACCACGTTGCACCTTGCGGGTGTTCAAGCCTGTTGGTCGTCAGGACAAGAGGTCGGGCAATAGGAAGACGGGCCAATGCCTTAGCATCCAGCGGTCTTTGGTTGATCAACCCGCGAGGGTTTTGCCACTCTTTTCTAATCGTTGTTTGATCAACCCGCGAGGGGGGTTGCGGATGGAATCAAAGAGGGCACTGAGGATGATAATGAGTGTGGGGGGACCAATGTGAAACAATGTTTACGTAAGGTTGCTGATGGTAATTTCACTGCAGCGCTTAAGGTTTTATGCTCCTCGGGGGTCGCCCCTCTCAATAAGAATACTCTGGAGGCTTTAGTGGCTAAGCACCCATGTATGCCCCCTCCTTCCATGCCTGCATCCTTGCCTTCTGAGTCTCCTCTTGTGGTGGAGTCCGATTGTGTGCTCGGGTGTATTAAATCTTTCCCCAAAGGTACGTCGTGCGGGAGAGACGGCTTAAGGGCCCAACATCTTTTAGATGCTTTTTGTGGGGAGGGGTCTGTGATTGCTGATAGCCTGCTTAGGGCTACTTCAGCTATGGTTAATTTGTGCTTGGGGGGAGGTGCCCGAGGAGTCTGGCGGAGTTTGTTGCTTCTGCTCCTCTTACACCTCTTCTCAAACCGGATAATGGGATTAGGCCTATCGTTGTTGGGTCGATTTGGAGGAGGGTGATCTCCAAGGTGGCCATGAAAGGTGTTGGGAAGGAGATGGCCAAATACCTTGGCGATTTCCAGTTTGGGGTAGGGATTCCGTGTGGGGCAGAGGCCGTTCTTCATAGCGCGAACATGTTACTTAATGAGTACCACCAAGATGGGTCTCTTGCTATGCTTACTGTTGATTTTTCGAACGCTTTTATTTTGGTTGATAGGACAGCCCTACTGTACGAGGTAAGGAAAAGGTGTCCTTCTATTTCTACGTGGGTCGATTTTTTATATGGTCAACCAGCTATATTATATGTGGGGGATGAGTATATTTGGTCTACTACTGGTGTTCAGCAGGGGGGACACCTTGGGGCCCCTCCTTTTTGCCCTTGTTCTACACCCCCTTGTTCACCGAATAAGGGATCGCTGCAAACTTCTATTTCACGTCTGGTACCTAGATGACGGAACGCTTATTGGAGATGCCACCCAAGTGGCTAATGCTTTAGATATCATCAGAGTTGAGGGTCCTTCCTTAGGGCTTCAACTTAATATAAAGAAAACTGAAGTTTTCTGACCAACCTGCAATGGTGTAAAGGTTCAGGAGGGCTTATTCCCTCGGGGGATTGGGAGGCCGGTGCTGGGTGTGAAACTCCTGGGGGGTGCCGTTAGTCGTGATGCAGAGTTTATTAGTGGTATGACTCTTAAAAGAGCGAACTGTGCAGTCGAGCTGATGAGGTGCCTTAAACGCCTACGGGACCCTCAGAGCGAGCTCCTCTTGCTTCGTTCTTGTATGAGTGTTGCTAAATTACTGTTTGGTCTTCGAACGTGTCAACCTTCTTTGGTCGGGGGAGCTGTCTCTGTTTTTTATGAAGGCCTCCGGGGAGCATTAGAGGATATTGTTGTTTGTGGGGGTGCCTTTTTTGGAGATCTACAGTGGAGGTTGGCTTCTCTCCCGACCCGGTTCGGAGGCTTAGGGATTTGTACGGCCGAGGATGCCTCTTCATATGCTTTCGTGGCTTCAAGGGCCCAATCTTGGGGTTTACAAGACCACATACTCCGAGAATGTGGTGGGGATGTTTTAGACTCCGATTACAGGAGTGCGTTGGACCTTTTGCATAGTTCTCTTCCCGACCTTGATATTGGCGGTTTCTACATTAAAGACACCGCCACTCCTAAATCCCAGAAAATTCTGGCGAATGCCTTATATGGCTAAATTGTCAAGAGGTTTGAAGAGAAGTTTGTTTTATCCCCCCTCGGCAAAGAGCTGTGTTTGAATGTCTACGTGCCCCACATGCTCAGGATTTTCTGTCTGTCGCACCTATTGAAGGCTTGGGGCAACACATGTCGGCTGTGGAATACCGTGCTATCCTTAGATACCGACTGATGATTCCTTTGTTCCCAGTTGACGAGCCATGTCCGGTATGCCGCAAAGCGTGTTTGGATTCTTTCGGCGAGCACGCGATCCACTGTAAAGAGCTACCAGGGTTTAAATATCGGCATAATTGGGTGAGAGATGTGTTATGTGATGTTCTTAAGCGGGCCAGGATCTCTGCCAAAAAGGAGGCTCCAGTAAATTTCCTGACTGACCCCTTAGATGGGAGGTCCACTTTACGCCCTGCGGACATCCTTGTGTTTGGATGGGAAGGGGGGAAACACGCTTGTGTAGATCTAACTGGAGTCTCCCCCCTTGTCGGGCTCAAGGACAAGGGCTTTGTCGTAGGGCAAGCGGTGCTCAAGGCAGAGGCGAGCAAAGTGGCAAAACATGAGAAAGCCTGCCTGGAGAATCAACATGTGTTTGTCCCGTTTGCGTTTGATACCTTTGGTGGTCTCGCTCCTGACGCTGTGCGACTTTTGAATCGGGTTCAAAAAGTCGTTAATAGTAATTCTTCGTCGCTAAAGGTTTCAAACTTTGTATTTAGTAGAATTGGTTTTTCTATTCAAAAGGGGGTGGCGGCGCAACTTGTTGCCCGACTACCTTTGCCCGACTACCTGTCATTGCTTTGTAATTGCCCTTTTTCGTGTGGAATGATATTAATTAGGGATAGAGTCCCTTTTATTTATTCAAAAATAACGTTATCGAGTTGGTTGAGGAAGAACAAACTCGACCGCAACCACTACGCCAAACCCCTCAATCACCGACTAGACTGCTACCTTGACTACTACCTCGCCCAACACCTCATTCATTAGCTTGACCACCATCTTGCCCGTCCAACACCTCGACCACTAGCTTGAGCACTACCTCAATCTGCCATGATATCTACAACAAATGCAATCCCTGATACAATTATGTTCAAAAACTAAAGTAAAAAATATAACTTGCGTATTCTACTGAAAAACATATAGTATAGTCTTTTACTAAAATTTGAAACCTAAATTCCAAACAAGAACAGGAAATCAAAATTTAGCACTTAATACAAGTATTAACAAGCATGTAGTTACATCTTCTGATTGGTGTACCTGTGCACTAAACTGTAACTTATAAGAGAAAACCCTTAGTTTAGCTTTCGAACACAGAACTTTCATCAGCTCCAAAATAAACTGTTACCAGATCAGTAGAAATAAATCAATATGATTGAGTTTCGTTAAGGGAAAAGCGGTGATTGCATACCAATTCACATTTGCCTAAATTCTCCTTATCTTTTTTATATCCCTGAACATAAAAGAGAGGCTAGTTAAATTACAAACAAAATTTATATAATATAGAACAACACTATGCCTCGTTGGTTGCTAGTTAATGGCTCACACTTGATGTTTGCTTTCGTCCATTTATTTATTAAGTCTGATAAATTATCCACATTTTGCGCAAAAATGATTTTAATTGATATTAGTGGTAAAACAAAAACTTCCTAACTTTTATGGCTACATTAATACTTGAAGTAGAAAAGTAGCATGTTTAACCACAAAGTCTAATTGCATCTCTTAGAGCTAGGTAAGAGGTACAATTGATTTCACCCATTTTCCTTATGGATGGGTCGACTTGGGCAATATTGATCTGTTGCGGGTCAAATGGGTACAAAGAGTTTACTTAAACAGGAAAGGGGTTAAATGCATAGAATGAATTGAAAGTTGCACATAGTGTATTTTAGTGCATAGATCCTCCTAATCATTCTACTTATGAAACAAATAATCTAAGAGTATAGCTCCAGCAATCACGTCTAGCACGGTTACTAATAATTAAGTTAAAACTGTGGAGAAAAGTGTTTTGGCCAACCCAGTCCCACTTGTTTCAGCCAATACGAAAAGGTATATGGTCAACCCATTCCTCTGTTCCAAAATTATAAGATAAATTTCGACTTTTTTGGTCAAAATGAACGATAGGATGAAAATATATTCGAACCAGTGACAGTATATAGTATCGAGTGGGTAAGACAAGTAGATACCTGGGTAATTCATGTTAAACAAATTCATGAAATCATTATTGACTAGTTGACTGGTACACAAAAACTAATAGATAAAAAGATGGAATTAGTGTTCATGTGGAATATAAATGAAGCAATTGTGAGGATGACGAGCAAAATCACATCTTTAAACCTGAATAGATGAACGATGAAGAAGAATTCTTGACTAGAACATTCCAAATAAAGTTGAACAGTCTAGTTCTGCATATTTTGGTGCTTTATATAACATATAACATCAAAAGATTTGTGGGTTTTAATCACCTCCAATCACCTCCATAGCAATGTCACAATTCTGAGTCTAAAATCGCTATAATCAAATGATTATCATGTTGTTAAAGTTAAACGACTACTACATTTGGGGCGATTAGGGTTTCGGAGTGATTGAGGGCGGTTAGGTTTTGGAGCAACTGAGTACTAGAATCGAAAGATCGTCGAATGTGATGCGCGAGCAGAGGATGGTAGATGGTTCAGTTGAGGAGGATTAGGTTTGGGAGTGATTGAATAATTGACTACCGCTTAATTTGGGGGGAGAAATCAAAGAGGCGCTGAAAAATTTAAAAACTTCCCCCTTACACTTTACCTAAGGGTGAGGCACTCCTCTCTTAGGGGAGTCTCCTCTATTACACACACCCAATCATCACGTGTCACATCAACTCCCCCCCTTAACTTTCTCCACACCCTCAATTTGATGGCGGCACTCCTCTCTTGGGGGACTTGGTTTTATTTTTTTTATATAAATATTTTTATAAAAGTAAAACATAATTTAAATAAATTAAAACTAAATAAAAAATAGAACATTTCATTTAATTAAAAACAAATTTGAAGGGTATTCTTAAAAGTAATAAAAAAAATTATAGAACATTTCATTATTTTTCTTCTTCTTCTTTCTTCCTCCTCCCCTTCTTCTTCTTCTTCTTCTTCTTCATATTTGTTCTTCTTCTTCTTCATATTTGAAAGTGTAACAGGTCTCAAAAATTAACTCACAAACTCAGCATGTATATTAGATTATCACAAGGAAAAAACAAAAAAAAAACTCAAATATATACAAATCTCATCGGTGAACTCTCCCCCGCTCCCGCTCCCCGATTAGCCTCCCCGATTTGATGGCGGCGGTGTTCCCGCTCGGGGACTTGGCTCACCGCAAGCCTCCCCGTTAAGTGCCCCGGACACCCTAAGGGTGAACGGGGCACCAGCGGGGATTGCCTTCGGTGATTGAGTTTACCTAAGGGGAACACCGCCGCCATCAACATTAGGTAAGTGTTTGATTGAGATTTCGGTGAGTAGTCATCGATGAAGAATGAAAAGAGAGAGGGAGTTTGCATGTGGGGGTCCATTCATTCCCACCAATCAAATTATTTTCCTTTTTTTTCTTTTTGAATAAAAAAACAAGTCCCCCAAGAGAGGAGTGCCGCGATCAAATTGAGGGTGTGGGGGGAGTTAAGAGGGGAGTTGACGTGGCGCGTGCTGATTGGCCGTGAGTAAGAGAGGGGACTCCCCTAAGAGAGGAGTACCCCTCTGACCCTAATATTGCTAGCACTAAGACAATACGTAATGGGGCGGCATGTGAGGGCGGTATGCCCCATAGCGCCGCCATAACCCCCCACACACCAAAACGAGGGGCTCCATGTTTCAGAAATTTGGGGGAGGCGGTATAATTATCGCGGGGTTATGGGGGAATCTTTCAAAATTTGGACCAATCAAATTTAAGCAAGGTTTTTTATAATTAATTAATAAAATTGAAAATTAATAATTAGGTAATGATGGGTAGGGGCGTTATGACTACGGGCTCAAGTGATATAACGCCCCATAAAGCCCCTTTGTGACGTGGCACGACACGTGTCGCATAACGCCCCACATGGGGCTTTATGACTATGGATGGCCTAAGCGATTGCAAAACAAGAGGTCAGAAAGTGGTCAGAAGTCTTATCAAACCTTTTGTTTTTTTATATGTTTCACCATAGTGCCACCGAAAACAAATGGTCACAAATTTTGCAACTATTTTGTGACCTTGTCATACTATCAATAATATTTCAGTTGGAAAACATTAGCTAATTTTGCCACCATTTTTTGTCCATGAGAAATTTTGGTGGCAATTACCTAATTTTCTAGTAGTGTTTCATTCGAAATTTCATCTAAAATATCTTTCGAAAACAATTTCGGAAAGATTCGAAATTTCATTCGAAATAACATTCGAAATTAATTTCGGAATAATTCGAAATTTCATCCGAAATCCTATTCGAAATCACAATTTCGAATAAATTCGAAAACTAAATTTTATTCAAAATCTAATTCGAAATTTAATATGTTCTCGAAATGTCAATTTTTCGAAATCCCATTACTTCATTAGGCTGTTATTGTGAACTAAATTTTAGCTCGGGGTTTGCTATTTTGAAATCGCATTACTTCATCATGTTGTCCCCTTGCATGTCACACCCTGACTTTTGCGGAAGCGTATGATGTGTGACTGGTTCAATATCATTGCATTCAATTATAATAAACAACTATATGATTAAATATGATGTTCATCCATTTCATAAGTTTAAAATATTACAAACACGAGTCATTAGGTTTCAACCAAAAATCATCAAATTTGCATTACAAAAGTGGATGACATCTTATGTCTTGAAAACAACACCAGCGCCCAATATCAATCCTGTTTCCTGAAATACATGTAATTTTGAAAACATCAACAAAAGTTGAGCGAGTTCATGTAACACCTGTGCCTCCAGGGCCATCAGACAAATACCAAATCAATGAAATATTGTACTTCATACTTGGGATTTGTTTAAATATGTGTATCAGTAGCACATATCAAATTTTGTTCGATTTCAAACTTTAAATCACTTTCTGGAAGGTTATACGCGCACCGATGCGTAAATATAACCAGTTTAATGCAACAAACACTCTGGAATAGTGACATAGGCTTAACATACCTTAAATAACCTTTACATAACTTAGAAATAAGTTTTGAAGGCTTTGGTATGGCGAAAACAAGTTAATTCGTCTACAGGGACTAAATATGACAAACTGCGAAAGTATGTCAATTTGAACTGTAACGAACATTCCGGAACATAACCATAAGTTAAACACACCTTAAATATCCTTTACATAGCTTAGAAATAGGCTTTGAGGGGTTCGGTGTGCTAAAATAAACTTTTGGGTCATTCAGGGACTAAAAGTGTCAAAAAGTGCACAAGTTTGCATTTTCGCGCATAACTTACGTTCTGAATACATCTGGACATCCAAAAATTTATGTAATCATGACTATATTATATTTTAGTGTTCGCCATAAGAAAAATCCGTTCGTCGCGTCATTTGGATCGTTTTTCGCGCTTGTGCGCATTCCGTCGTAATTAAGCGAACATCGCGATCGTACGGCCAAACGAACCGACATCTTAGATATTTTTGAGCATATTTTGAGTTCCCTATACTTTAACTTCATTTTAGATCTTTGAAATGAGGTTAACGGGGTTCAAACGCATCGAAAATCGCTTAAACAAGGTGCAGGGACCATTTCTGAAAAATCTGCCAAAACAGGGGCCTAGCGTGACGCGAGGGGCCTTAGCGTCACGCGAGCCCCCTTCTGGACCAGATTAACAGCATTTAATCACAAGTTGCAGCTGTTTGATCCTCCACCACATGTTCTAAGTTGCTTAGTCACTAGATAAGGATCATATTTAGCTTCCATAACCTTTCAACAAGTGTACGCCTTGGATCATGGCACGTTTTCCATGAAACGATCTTAACGGTTCTCCGAATACTATAAATACCCCATCACCCCAACCTCATTTCTTATAATAATTCTGATTTGAGAGCTCTAAGTTGAAACCTTTGTTTCATACCTGAGTTCTTGGATCGGGATTAGCATTCGGGGACCCTTCGTAAGTATCCTTTCGTTCTTTTATTGCTTTTCGAGTCTTTCGAGTCTGAAAGTCAAACTTTGTTTGACTTTCTACATTGACCAGTTATGGTCAATGCGAAGTTCGTTTGAACTTCGCAACGTGAGTGTAATCACGTTGGTTATAGTCCCTTGGGACTATGCCTACTGATTACCACGTTGTCTAGGGTCGTAGGGTAAGCGATCTGATAAATCGCTTATACCTTCGAACCCGACCCAGTTTGGTCGATCATTAGGATCCGACCAAATACATTAGGTGACCATAGTGTAGGGAATAACCTTCCGAGGTTATACCTTATGGTCACATCGTTTAAGTAGTTGTATGATTGGTAGTTTATATGCCTTAGGTAAATTACTAGAATACCCTTTTCATGTATAATTGGTAATTAAGTATATGTAACCTAAACTTTTGTCACATAACTGATTATGTAACATGTTTAGGCATATAACACTTGTCATAGGACTAGTTAGGCGGTCCGAACGCGCTTTGCGCGCACGACGCGTTAAAATAGCATAAGCTACCTTAATGGGACGCGATGGGTCGAAAGCAATTATGTTAGGTTTCAATTAGCATGTAGGCCTTGTTAAACCATATCATATGAGTTCCAATGCTCATTTGGTTTACCAAGCCTCATCCTATCCGATCTCCCGATTTTATGTCCGGTTTATTTATATAGTTTTAGAGTTGCCGACTGATTCCGTGCTCCCTCAAGCTTTGTTTGGTTGTTGTTCAAGACCTCTAAGCATTCTCAGGCGAGTACATTATTCCCCTCTTTTACTGTTTTCAACTGTTTTGGGGTGACTCATATGTGCTAAATGCTTTATCAATGATTTCAATAACAATTACAATGTGGTTTCAAGAACGATTACAATAATTTCAATAACAATTACAATATGGTTTCAAGAACAATAACAAGGGTTTCAAGAACGATTTCAATGGTTCAAAAACAAATTACAAATTTCAATAAAGTGAACAAACTTGTTGGTTATAGTTACATAACCAATGACATTCATTAGCAAGGATCAAGCCGACCAGTATTAGGTTATGGTACCATAGGATCTGACAAATCCCATTATTTTCTATACCCATGGTTATGTGTGGGTATTGTGGGTAACGACTGAATCTGTAATTATTAATTTACCCTTTGGTAAGGGTTTGTTAAGAACGAGAACGAGAGCGAGTTGGAACGATGAACGAGTCAAGAAGGTTTGAATGTTATTAGAGAATCGACCATTAAGTAGTTTCACAATTAAAACAAGAACGATTCGAACAATTAAAACAAGAACGATTTGAACGATTAAAACAAGATGGTTTAACGATTGGGTAAACATTTGGACATGATTTACATTTGATCATGCATTTCCACGAAACATAGTATTGATTTAAACCAAGTTTTACTTCAATACTTTGTTTTGTGCGTTTCATCTATGGTTTAGTTGATGCATTTCACTAGCCATACATATCATTTTGGTAACATATTACATGATTTACATTGGGCATGAACATTACTTTGGTGGTTTGGTTTGATTAAGTGATTTAGTAACAATGCGTGTGTAATATGATACAAGCATGGTGGATACGCCGCTGGTACTTCCTATATATAAGTGTTTGTATGGTATTACATATTGTAGCGTTATTCGAATCATTTCAGTTTGAGACATAGAACATTTTATACAAGTAACATATTTTTCACAAGACATTTATTTACAAACAACTTATCTTATACAAACTCATTTTACATGGTTATTCATTTAATCGTGCATTATTCTCTTATTTATACATATCACCTGAACTTATTATTTTTCAAATGATTTACAAAGACAAAGCAAATTACAAGGTTCATGACTAAACATTTTCTTAAACAGAAGTCATGAATCTTATTTTCACAAAACCTATGTACTCGCCAGCATTTCTTTGCTGACCTCGTTTTCACATATGTTTCAGGTATTGTTGAATGATATCGATTGATAAGATGCATGCTCACATAGGACTGGACAAGGCCTTAGTGACTCAATAACAATGATAGATTATGTTTAAATTGTGTATTTAGATTTCCAGACGATGTAATTATTCAATGTTTAATAAAACGAAACACTTTTTGGTATCCATGGTTATGAAACATTAATTCTGTTGCAACACGCCTCGATGTTTCCGCCGCGCTTTGTTGTTCTACGCGGTCGGGGTGTGACAGAAAGATGGTATCTGAGCCAATGGTTATAGGGAATTAGGTTATTAGTAATGCTTTGACCTAGTCTATAACCTTCTTAGGACCCTAACGCGAGTTTACTTGCGTTTAGTCATAAAACAAATACCGTCGCCTATCCTTAGGTGACGACCACAACAAGAACATAAATTTCAAAACCGCTTTGAAAGCTAATCATCTGTTCTAGGATGATTGATTACAAGGTTTTGAACCCTCTATTGTATGGTTTTGAACCCCTTTTAAATTTTCAAAATCTCGACAAAGTTTTGGGTTTTAAATAATGTGAACACGTGCAAACTGGAAGGGTGAATGCCTGTATTCTGGGTTTTCTGTCTAGGCAAGCACTTCGTATACATCTCATCAGACGCGAGACCAGTTGTGCTTACCTGGGAATTCTTGGGATGAGTGTTCACTTATAGGCGAGCATGTCTTCGCGATACATTATTTTCGACCCATTTACTTTAATCAGTCACTGTGTGTCGTTTGTTGCTTTGTAGTAACAAACAAATGACCACTATCCTTGCTTTCATCAGATTTGTTTCATCTCATTCTTTTCGTCTAAATTCTCTCACTCGTTTCCTTTCATGTTTCCTCTTTTAGACAATGCCTCCTCGACGCGAAAGCCAGATAGAGACTGCCGAGCTGGCAGAAATCATTGCGCAGCAAATGGCTGCTCAATTCCCAAACCTCTTTGCTCAATGGAACCAAGCCAACAACAACAACAATGTGCTATGCAAATACAAGGATTTTAACCAGGCTAAACCACTCAAGTTTAGTGGTTCTGAAGGAGCGACTGGGCTTCTTCAATGGTTCGAGAGCATTGAGAATACTTTCCGCCACGTGCAGTGTCCTGACAATCGCAAGGTCGAGTTTTCTTCGAGTGTGTTTCAGAAGAGGGCTCTCACATGGTGGAACGGGATTATGAGGGATCGTGGTGCAGAAGTTGCTCTGGCACAGACGTGGGCTGAACTTAGGGCCCTTATGATGAGGGAATTATGTCCTCGTCATGAGCAGCGAGCTTTGGAGAAGGAATTTGATGAGTTGAAGCAAGATAGTGGTGAGCACAGGGCGTATACTGATAGGTTTGAGGAGTTGAGTCTGCTTTGCCCGACAATGGTTACCCCACTTGACATAGCTATCGAAAGGTACATCGACGGCCTACCTGACTCGGTACAAGACATCCTTACTGGTAGTAGCCCTGCCACACTCCGTCAGGCGATCGAGTTAGCTGCGACATTGACTGAGTCGCAGATTCGGAAGAATAAGTTACACAGAAAGGGTGACAAGGGTAAGAAGCAGGGGTCTGACAAGGAGAATAGCAAGAAAGGTCAAAACGAGAAGGGTAAGGAAGGTGAGACGTCAAAGAAATCAAGAAAGCGAAAGGATGTTCAGAACTTTGCTGTTACAGCACAGACTGCTCAGAACCCGCGGAACCCACCAGCTCAGCCACCTGCAAAGAAAGCATATGCCGGTACCGCACCTTATTGTGCACGCTGCAACGGTCATCACGCAGTACAACAAGCTTGCTGGCAATGCACGACGTGTGGTAAACTTGGGCATTTAGCCAATGTTTGTCGTTTGGGACAAAATCAGGCTGCTCAGGTTCAAGCTCTGGTTCAAGGGAATGCTGTGAGATTCCCACTGGGTTCATGTTTCAACTGCGGAGAGATTGGTCACTTCCGCCATAACTGCCCAAGACTGGTGAATGCAAATGCTAACGCAAACCCAAATGCGAATGTCAACGTCAATGTGAATCCAGCACGTGGTCGAGTGTTTAACATCAATGAGGCACTCAATGATGAAGGAGTGAACAATTAGCATTTTGTTTTTCCTCTGGTTGTTATCTTGTAACATTTAAAGATAATGCGGTTGTTATGTAAATAAAAATTTGTGGTTTTATTTTCTAACTAATGCAATTGTATGAATGTTCGATCCAACCTTATGATGTCAACACAAAGACAAAACTACTCGTGTGGTTCTGTCATTTTTACGATCACTTGTGATCTCCTTAAGAATCTCAAACACTTGTTTCTTTTAAATCTAAAGTATCTTATCGTCTTGCACCGTTCGAGATGCAAGAATTATCAAAACAGCTTCAAGAGTTGTCTGATAAAGGATTCATCCGTCTGAACTTTTCACCTTGGAGAAACTCCTGTTCTCCTTGTGAAAAGAAAAATGGATCTTTCCGAATGTATATCGATTAACGTAAGCCTAGTAAGCTTACCATCAAGAATCGATATCCCCCTACCTTAAATCAACGATTTTCTCCGATCAACTGCATAGCGTTTCATGCTTTTCCAAGATCGATTTGCGTTTTGGATATCATCAACTTTGTATTCTCGAAGAAGATATTCCCAAAACGGTTTTCTGCACGAAGTATGGCCATTAAGAGTTTACAGTCATGCCTTTTGGGTGGACCAATGCTCCAGCCATCTTCAAGGACTTAATAAATAGAGTCTGCAAGCCTTATTTGGATCAGTTCGTCATTGTTATTAATGACATCTTGATCTATTCATATCCCGAGCCAATCACGATCAACACCTTCGTTGACATTGGAACCCCTAAAGAAGGAACAAACTTTTCGCTAAATCCTCCAAGAGGAAATTTTGGTTTAAAGAAGTTCAGTTTTTGGGTCATGTAGTCAACAAGCAGGGTATTCATATGGATTCATCCAAATTGCTGCAATTAAGGATTTGACTCCTTGTATGCTTTAAATACCCGTGTCCAAAGTTAACAAATTTAATGGTCAAATTAAACAATTATGCAATTATGTGATATGTGTTTATGTGTTTTCCTCTATGTTCTTGTGTGGTACGATTTTCAAATCCTCATGGAATCTTTCATATCTTCATATGAGGGATTCATAGTAGGATACTCAAAAGGTACTACCTTAAATCCTTATGGGCTTCTACGTAGTAGTTAAGACCCTTCGGTTATATAGTACCATTCCAGGATTCGATAATAGACCCTTGAGTGGTCTAGTCTAAAAGATTGATTCACAATTTGGTTAAAGAACGACATCTAGTGATGTAGCTGAACAGACTCCTTGATAGTCTATTTAGATCATTTATTGATTTAATTAAAAGGACTCTATGGCGGTCTAGTTACACGCATCACAGGATTGTTCATTTGGTTTTACCCTACACATTATAAAATAGACTGAGTGAACTATGCAAGGAATTGTCTAATTATGGACGCGTACATAATTATGAAATTTAGTGCATAGAAACCCAGTAAGGCTTATTATGTGTAAGAACCGATAGTGACAACAATAACAAAATGAGAACGATGTAATGGAGGTACGGTGGACGCACCAATGACGCTTCATATACTTTTATATAAGTATTCCTCTTACATTGCAAGCATAATGTTATTAAGGTTACTAGAAGTTCAGAACCCTAACCAAGGTTGTTCGATCTTTTCAACTTCATGTTTTCAAGCTCTCACAAGTTTCCTCTAAATAAATTTCGGGACGAAATTTCCTAAAGTAGGGGAGACTGTAACACCTGTGCCTCCAGGGCCATCAGACAAATACCAAATCAATGAAATATTGTACTTCATACTTGGGATTTGTTTAAATATGTGTATCAGTAGCACATATCAAATTTTGTTCGATTTCAAACTTTAAATCACTTTCTGGAAGGTTATACGCGCACCGATGCGTAAATATAACCAGTTTAATGCAACAAACACTCCGGAATAGTGACATAGGCTTAACATACCTTAAATAACCTTTACATAACTTAGAAATAAGTTTTGAAGGCTTTGGTATGGCGAAAACAAGTTAATTCGTCTGCAGGGACTAAATATGACAAACTGCGAAAGTATGTCAATTTGAACTGTAACGAACATTCCGGAACATAACCATAAGTTAAACACACCTTAAATATCCTTTACATAGCTTAGAAATAGGCTTTGAGGGGTTCGGTGTGCTAAAATAAACTTTTGGGTCATTCAGGGACTAAAAGTGTCAAAAAGTGCACAAGTTTGCATTTTCGCGCATAACTTACGTTCTGAATACATCTGGACATCCAAAAATTTATGTAATCATGACTATATTATATTTTAGTGTTCGCCATAAGAAAAATCCGTTCGTCGCGTCATTTGGATCGTTTTTCGCGCTTGTGCGCATTCCGTCGTAATTAAGCGAACATCGCGATCGTACGGCCAAACGAACCGACATCTTAGATATTTTTGAGCATATTTTGAGTTCCCTATACTTTAACTTCATTTTAGATCTTTGAAATGAGGTTAACGGGGTTCAAACGCATCGAAAATCGCTTAAACAAGGTGCAGGGACCATTTCTGAAAAATCTGCCAAAACAGGGGCCTAGCGTGACGCGAGGGGCCTTAGCGTCACGCGAGCCCCCTTCTGGACCAGATTAACAGCATTTAATCACAAGTTGCAGCTGTTTGATCCTCCACCACATGTTCTAAGTTGCTTAGTCACTAGATAAGGATCATATTTAGCTTCCATAACCTTTCAACAAGTGTACGCCTTGGATCATGGCACGTTTTCCATGAAACGATCTTAACGGTTCTCCGAATACTATAAATACCCCATCACCCCAACCTCATTTCTTACAAGAATTCTGATTTGAGAGCTCTAAGTTGAAACCTTTGTTTCATACCTGAGTTCTTGGATCGGGATTAGCATTCGGGGACCCTTCGTAAGTATCCTTTCGTTCTTTTATTGCTTTTCGAGTCTTTCGAGTCTGAAAGTCAAACTTTGTTTGACTTTCTACATTGACCAGTTATGGTCAATGCGAAGTTCGTTTGAACTTCGCAACGTGAGTGTAATCACGTTGGTTATAGTCCCTTGGGACTATGCCTACTGATTACCACGTTGTCTAGGGTCGTAGGGTAAGCGATCTGATAAATCGCTTATACCTTCGAACCCGACCCAGTTTGGTCGATCATTAGGATCCGACCAAATACATTAGGTGACCATAGTGTAGGGAATAACCTTCCGAGGTTATACCTTATGGTCACATCGTTTAAGTAGTTGTATGATAGGTAGTTTATATGCCTTAGGTAAATTACCAGAATACCCTTTTCATGTATAATTGGTAATTAAGTATATGTAACCTAAGCTTTTGTCACATAACTGATTATGTAACATGTTTAGGCATATAACACTTGTCATAGGACTAGTTAGGCGGTCCGAACGCGCTTTGCGCGCACGACGCGTTAAAATAGCATAAGCTACCTTAATGGGACGCGATGGGTCGAAAGCAATTATGTTAGGTTTCAATTAGCATGTAGGCCTTGTTAAACCATATTATATGAGTTCCAATGCTCATTTGGTTTACCAAGCCTCATCCTATCCGATCTCCCGATTTTATGTCCGGTTTATTTATATAGTTTTAGATTTGCCGACTGATTCCGTGCTCCCTTAAGCTTTGTTTGGTTGTTGTTCAAGACCTCTAAGCATTCTCAGGCGAGTACATTATTCCCCTCTTTTACTGTTTTCAACTGTTTTGGGGTGACTCATATGTGCTAAATGCTTTATCAATGATTTCAATAACAATTACAATGTGGTTTCAAGAACGATTACAATAATTTCAATAACAATTACAATATGGTTTCAAGAACAATAACAAGGGTTTCAAGAACGATTTCAATGGTTCAAAAACAAATTACAAATTTCAATAAAGTGAACAAACTTGTTGGTTATAGTTACATAACCAATGACATTCATTTGCAAGGATCAAGCCGACCAGTATTAGGTTATGGTACCATAGGATCTGACAAATCCCGTTATTTTCTATACCCATGGTTATGTGTGGGTATTGTGGGTAACGACTGAATCTGTAATTATTAATTTACCCTTTGGTAAGGGTTTGTTAAGAACGAGAACGAGAGCGAGTTGGAACGATGAACGAGTCAAGAAGGTTTGAATGTTATTAGAGAATCGACCATTAAGTAGTTTCACAATTAAAACAAGAACGATTCGAACAATTAAAACAAGAACGATTTGAACGATTAAAACAAGATGGTTTAACGATTGGGTAAACATTTGGACATGATTTACATTTGATCATGCATTTCCACGAAACATAGTATTGATTTAAACCAAGTTTTACTTCAATACTTTGTTTTGTGCGTTTCATCTATGGTTTAGTTGATGCATTTCACTAGCCATACATATCATTTTGGTAACATATTACATGATTTACATTGGGCATGAACATTACTTTGGTGGTTTGGTTTGATTAAGTGATTTAGTAACAATGCGTGTGTAATATGATACAAGCATGGTGGATACGCCGCTGGTACTTCCTATATATAAGTGTTTGTATGGTATTACATATTGTAGCGTTATTTGAATCATTTCAGTTTGAGACATAGAACATTTTATACAAGTAACATATTTTTCACAAGACATTTATTTACAAACAACTTATCTTATACAAACTCATTTTACATGGTTATTCATTTAATCGTGCATTATTCTCTTATTTATACATATCACCTGAACTTATTATTTTTCAAATGATTTACAAAGACAAAGCAAATTACAAGGTTCATGACTAAACATTTTCTTAAACAGAAGTCATGAATCTTATTTTCACAAAACCTATGTACTCGCCAGCATTTCTTTGCTGACCTCGTTTTCACATATGTTTCAGGTATTGTTGAATGATATCGATTGATAAGATGCATGCTCACATAGGACTGGACAAGGCCTTAGTGACTCAATAACAATGATAGATTATGTTTAAATTGTGTATTTAGATTTCCAGACGATGTAATTATTCAATGTTTAATAAAACGAAACACTTTTTGGTATCCATGGTTATGAAACATTAATTCTGTTGCAACACGCCTCGATGTTTCCACCGCGCTTTGTTGTTCTACGCGGTCGGGGTGTGACAGTTCATGTGATTCTGTATGAGTTCGAATAATCTTGTAAACATTTGTAATCATTGTAAGTATGCCTTTGTAATTCGGTATGCAAGCAACAAGGAAACAGATTAATTAATGTTTTGCAAGGCCATTAATATGTGTGACATGATGCAGGAAGGCTCAATCCTAGCGGATTTAGTACCGGGCTTCAGGCTGGAAGACATAGTCACCTCATGGGCTAAATCCCGGTCTCCATGGGTGGGGCTCGCAACACCCAAATAGATCTATCACTCATGTCCCTCGGTCCTACTACGAGGATTAATGGTCTTAAGCATTGTACCCACCACTCACATGATCTAACAGTTCATTCCTTAGCTAACCATACCATATGTAAACGTTTGTACACAATTTGTAACATGTACTTCACCCCGGAAGTTGTGAAACTGAAAATAGTTAAAAGAAAAGGGGGACATGAACTCACTGATTTGCGTCATGTCTCCTGTATACACAAAGTATGTATCCTTACGCCGTACTACAACCTACACACGTGTTAAGGTCTATTAGACGGCTGGGTCGTGACACGATTTTCAGTCTTGTTTGTTATGACTTAGTATCTTTGTGTTAAATCTTTGATGTACTTGTATTATTCCAAAGTATATGATTATTCGTTAAATAATAATATTTTAACTTAAATTATATTTATTATTTATAGGAATATTCGTTAAAATAATATATTTTAACTTATTTGTTTTGTAATCCTTCATGAATACTTCCCCCAAAGGATGGGTATACTTATACTTGTATTCTTAGACTTGTGTATTTTTTCCAAGTATCGGTGGCGTATTCTGGTGTATAATTATACGTATAAGAATACGTATTTTATGGTATTTATTAAGTATTATTATACTAAATTTTTGTATTTATTTTTCCGGAATATTCTTTTCAATAAAAATCACCAATATATATATTCTTAAAATATATAAATATTTTAAGAAAACTTGTATAGAAAATTATTTATATTTCTTCCTTGGCAAAACTGTTTATGTTTTCATATAAATCTCAAAAATAACATATTTTCAAGATTAACTTAGAAAATATTTATAAATCCATTTTTCACCCCAAAAGTAATATATTCTAAATTTGTTTAAGAAAATATATATTTTCTTCAAAAATAATATATTTTCTAGTAATTCAAGAAAACATATATCTATGTTTCTTTGTTAAAAAATATTATATTTCCTTTTTGTCAAAAATATTATATATTTTTGTAACACTTGTAGAAATCATATTTTCGTTCTCTTGGTTTTCAAAATACCGTTTGTCAAAATATACTTATGAAGTTGATTCCGGAATATTTTTGTAGTTTATATTCCTTGTTCGGTTTGTTCCAACTTTTGGGTATAATTTATATATTTATTTTCTTGGAATTTTAGTAATATTTTGTGTTGTAAATTTTGGTATTTTGGTGAGTTATATTATTTCAAGTCCTAAAATAATATAACTAATACACATAATATACAAGTAATCACACAATTGATGACCCCTAAATATATATTTTCCTAAATACATATTTAGTCACTTTTATTATTAAAAACAACCTCCAATATTTGTAATTTTTGTAACAAAAATTATGCCAAATTTTTACATGGAAAATCATGGTTAAGATACACTTGTAAACACTTGTTTAAGAATATTTTTCTAAGTGTTTAGTTTTTAGAAAAAAATTGCCATAGTTTGTCACAACCCCGGTCCCCAAATTACACGGTAACGGGCGGCCGCGGCCAGTTTTAGTGGTATCGGTGTTTATCATTTTGGCAGCGGAAATTACATCAGGACCGTAGTTAGGAAATATTTTATCAGAGTAAAATACCATGCTTTTATAATATTAAACCCATGGGAAATTCCCAAGTTTCAAGTACACACATTTTCATAGGGATAAACCCTATTTTATTTAAATAAAACATCTCTTTATTTAGGTAACTTTTATTGCCACTTTTTCAAGCCTTTAGTGCTGTCCAGCTAGCTTCTATTTAGCTTTCACATTTTGTTACCTGAAACGCGTTTAAAAACATTTTTTCAGTGGGAAATAGTAGTGAGTGAATCCCAGTTTAATCAAAACAGGTTTTATCAGTCTACAGCATTGAGGGCGGTCGCGCGGTTACATTTGTTTCCATCTACTTTAATTACCACCCACGGTACTGTCAACCCTACTTGTGGTCATGTTACTACTCACAATGTAGTAACAAATTTTGTATACAAAACCCCAACATACCGACAATAATTGTAGAATACAAATACTCAATCACTGTTTAATATAATGTTAATTATATGAGGTTTTGTAAAAACAGTTTGCAAAAAGGAGATTACTCACATTGCTGTCTTAGGGTTTTCCTTTAGGATTTCCTGGTGATTATCTATTAATTACACAAATGCACACACGTTAGTATAATAACCCAATATTTACATTAGTAATACCCTCCCCGAGACGGCATTCCAATGACTACGTCGGGCAGAACCTCGACAGCCGTTACGGAACCCTGGATCAATCGAGCAGCGTATCTAATACGTAACCGGGGGTTATCATACTTACAACGAGGCAGAACTTCGTTAGTTAGGGGGTATTATGCCCGGGTATAGTGCCTACTATAAAGAAATTTGAGAGAGAAAGAAAGTTATGAGCGATTTCGAATGAACGGCCGATTGCATCCATTTATTGGGCTGATCAGCCATGGCGTCGCACCCCGCGACGGAAACAGGGGGGGTCATTGCGCCCCGCGACGTAGGGTCGATAGGACCTAGCTTTGAGGTGTCACCGATCTAGCTTCGCCACGTGTTGACACGTGGCGGCTTCCGGAGGAGGGCGGGTGGCCAGGCTCGTTGCGCCCCGCGACGGAGGTGGCTAGGGGGCGTCGCGCCCCACGAAAGCTATTTAAAGTTTGTTTTTAATTAATTTTAATAAAAATAAAGGTATTTAGGGCCTATTTTCGAATACGGGGTGCATTTTAGGACATATAGAGACATTTTTAATATATTAGGGTGTCGAAAATTATTTTGGAGGGTTGTTATATCCTCCCCATCTTGTTTTAGAACTCTTCCTCGAGGTCTACTAGAACAAGTGTGGATATTTCCTTTGCATCTTTGATTCAAGCACCCATGTGTACTCTGGTCCTCTCTTGGAGTCTCATTTCACTTTGACCAGAACTAATCTCTTGTGCTTGAGGTTCTTGACCTTCCTATCTTCAATTTGTAGAGGTCTTTCCACAAAATTTAACTGCTCATTTATCTCTATATCCTTAAGAGGTACTACCAGTGATTCATCAGCTAAGCATTTCTTGAGATTAGATACATGAAATATATCATGTATTCCTTCCATTTCCTCTGGCAGTTGTAGCTGATAGGCTACAGATCCTATTCTTTTAATAATCTCAAAAGGTCCAACATACCTGGGGCTTAGTTTACCTCTTTTGATAAATCTTACCACTCATTTCCAAGGAGAAACTTTCAATAACACTTTGTCTCCTACCTGAAATTCCAATGGCTTTCGTCTGTTATCTGCATAACTCATCTGTCGATCGCGTGTTGTTTTCAGTCGTTCCTTGACTTGAATGATCTTGTCTGTTGTTTCTTGCACTATCACAGGTCCAGATAATTGCTTTTCTCCAATTTCTGCCCAACAAACTGAAGTTCGGCATTTTCTTCCATAAAGTGCTTCGAATGGTGCAACTTTGATACTTGTGTGATAACTGTTATTATAAGAAAATTCTATTAATGGTAAGTGATCATCCCAATTACCTCCGAAATCAATTACACAAGCTCTAAGCGTATCTTCCATGGTTTGAATTGTCCTTTCGCTTTGTCAGTCCGTTTGAGGATGATAAGCGGTGCTTAGATTTAACTTGGTTCCCATTGCTTTTTGGAAACTTATCCAAACATGAGAGGTAAAACGGCTATCCCTATCAGAAACAATTGATAAAGGAATTCCATGTAATGAAACTATTTCATTTACATACAGTTTAGCTAACTGTTCCATGCTGAAAGTTTCCTTCATGGGTAGGAAATGATCTGACTTAGTTAGCCTGTCTACAATCACCCAAATTGTATCATTACCTTTTCTTGTTTTGGGTAATTTAGTAACAAAATCCATTGTTATCAATTCCCATTTCCAAACTGGCATTTCTAACTGTTGTAACAAACCTGAGGGTTTCTGATGTTCAGCTTTAACTTGTGAACAGGTTAGACACTTTGCAACATATGCTGCTATATCCTTTTTCATTCCTATCCACCAGAAATTCTTTCTTAAGTCTTGATACATCTTATCACTTCCAGGATGCATCGTATACTTAGATTTATGGGCTTTTTCCAATATACGATGGCGTATGTTTCCTAATTTAGGTATCCACATTCTTTTCTTATGGAATTTCCAAATTCCATTTGTTCCTTATTCTAGTTCCTTAATCATTCCTTTCAATTTCTCAGTATCATCCTTGATCACTGATTCTTGTGCTTTTCTAAAATGTTCATTTAAATCTACTTGCAGATTTAGTTTAAGTGAACGTACTCTTTTTGGTTTTTCGTGATATTTTCGACTTAAAGCATCAGCTACTACATTTACCTTTCCTGCATGATACTGGATATTACAATCATAATCACTAAGTATTTCCATCCAGCATCTTTGTCTCATATTCAACTCCTTTTGTCTGAAAACATACCTTAAACTCTTATGGTCGGTAAAAATGGTAAACTTGCTACCGTATAGGTAATGTCTCCAAATCTTAAGGGCAAAAATTGTAGTTCCTAATTCCAAATCATGGGTTGAATAATTTTCTTCATGATTTTTAAGTTGTCTAGAGGCGTAGGCTATAACCTTTTGACATTGCATCAATACACCTCCATAACCTAACTTAGAAGTGTCACAATAGACTATAAAGTCTTCAGTTCCTTCAGGTAACGCTAGTATGCGTGCGTTGGTTAGTCTTTGCTTCAGAATTCTAAAAGCTTCTTCTTGTTTTGGTCCCCATTCAAACTTAACAGATTTACAGGTTAGCTTACTTAAGGGAATGGCTATTCCAGAAAAATCTCGAATAAACCTTCTATAATAACCTGCCAATCCTAAGAAACTTCTAACCTCGGTTGGTGTCTCAGGGGTTTTCCATTTAGTAACCGCCTTGATCTTTGTGGGATCCACATGAATTCCTTCATGATTGACTAGATGTCCAAGGAACTGTACCTGTTCTAACCAAAATTCACACTTAGAAAATTTTGCATAAAGCTTTTCTTTTCTCAATAAACTTAGAAGTGCGTGCAGATGCGCTGCATGTTCCTCTTTATTCTTAGAGTAGATGAGAATATCATCTATAAAGACAATTATGAATTTATCCAAATATGGTTTACATATTCGGTTCTTCGTGTCCATAAATGCAGTTGGGGGCATTGGTTAAACCAAATGGCATGACAGTAAATTCATAATGGCCATACCTTGTTCTGAAAGCGGTCTTAGGAATGTCCTCTTCCTGTACCTTTAATTGATGATATCCTTATCGTAAATCGATCTTAGAGAAAAATCGAGCTCCTTGCAACTGTTCAAACAAATCATCGATTCTCGGTAATGGATACCGATTTTTAATCGTGACCTTCTTCAATTCACGGTAATCAATGCACATACGCATTGACCCGTCTTTCTTCTTGACGAATAAGATCGGCGCTCCCCATGGCGATGAGCTTAGCTGTATGAATCCTTTCTCCAACAATTCGTCTAATTGTTTCTTCAGTTCCTGCATTTCTGTGGGTGCCAAACGGTAAGGTGCTTTGGCAATTGGTGTTGTTCCTGGTAGTAGGTGGATTTTGAATTCAACTTCTCTGTCTGGCGGTAACCCTGGCAATTCTTCTGGAAACACGTCTGGAAACTGGGATACTACTGGAATATCTTTCAGTTCTTTTCCTTTAGTATTAATGATAATAGAAATCAGATACACTAATGATCCTTTCCTAGCATAACTGGCTGTTTTCATTAAAGAGATGAATTTTGTGGATCTAGAGAGCTTATCTCCTTTGATTGTGATCTTTTCACCTCTTGGTGATTTTACTTGGATTGACTTTTGATCACATAAAATACTGGCTTTATTGGCCATTAACCAATCCATTCCTAATACAACATCAAATCCTGCCAGATTCATTGGGTAAAGGTTTGCAATAAATTTTTTATTTAAAAATTATATTCTTGCTCCCTGCAAGATTTCTGAAATCTTAATGGTTTCTCCATTTGCTGTCTCTACTAGATATTCTTGTGCGAGTTTAGTTAATGGTCGATTGAAAAGTTTGCAAAATGAAGTATTAATAAAACTTTGGTTTGCACTAGAGTCAAATAATACTTTAGTAAAAACATCATTAACAAAAAACGTACCGACGATCACATCCGGGATCATATTTGCTTCTTCTGCAGTCAGAACAAATGCTCTAGCATTTTTAGTAGTCTTGTTATTCATGGCTGGAGCTAGTTTCGGACAGTTCGGCTTGATGTGACCTTTTTCTCCACAGTTGAAGCACATTCCATTTATTAGGTTTCTTTCTACAATATTCTTTCTTGTGTCCTGGTATCTTGCAGAAATTGCAGTAAGTGGAACATCTTCCTGAATGCTTCTTCTTGCAAGCCTTGCAGTAAGGTGCAGAGGTAGAACCTACATTTTTCCCGCGGTTGGAATTTCCATAATGGAATTCTTGGGTAAGCTTTTGAGCTAGTTTTCTCCTCTGATCCTCTTCTCGTGTACGCACTAATTCATCAGTCAAGGTGTTTGCTAGTTCTACAGCTTCTTCTATGGTTTGAGGTCTAGCGGCCTTGACTACATGCCTTATCTCACTGATTAATCCCCAGATATAGCGGGAGATTAATACTGGTTCGGGTGATGCAAGGGTTGGCACTATTCTAGCATACTCAAAGAATAACGTAGTGTAACCCTTACTATCCACTCCAGTCATCCTAAGGTTTATGAATTTATTTTCTATCTATTCCTTTTCTTTGGGAGGGCAGAATTTTCTTTCTACCATATTTTTAAATTCCTCCCATTCCATATTGTCAACCCTATCACTTCCCCTAGACTGGAGGATAGTGTTCCACCATTCTAAGACTGAGTTTTTAAACAGATTAGAGGCAAACATTATCTTATCTTCTTCTGCGCACTTGCTTATTTTTAAGACTGCCTCAGTCTTTTCTATCCAGCGTAGAGCTGCAATGGCCTCTTCATTGCCCGAGAATTCTATTGGTTTACAAGACTAGAATTCTTTATAAGAACAACCATAAGACATGGTTCTTCTTCTTTTAGGAATGGGCACTTGAAGTATGGGTCCATTGTGCACGCTGTGACTAGGTTCTGTATGGGTTCGTTTACTACCATTACCACTTTTATCATTATTTTCCGCATCCCTAACATTTTGGATAATGGCTGGCATGGCATCTCTAATTCCTTGAGTTACAAGGTGTCGAATTTCACTATTATTCATTTGATTTTCATTATTCTGGTTTTCTGGATTTGTTGCGTCGGCCATCTGGATTTTAAACAATTATCAAGTATTAATATCACAGGACAATATCTAATTCAAATAATCACATGGCAAGCATGTTGATCAAAATCGTCGAGCGTTGTGACTTACTCTATTTTATAGTATGCATCTATAATTATTACAATACAACTGGAATAAAAATATAATACTAATATGCATCACTACTATATTATCAACGTTTTTTTTTCATACACACATATTATATATATATATATATATATATATATATAAGTATTATTTTGTTATTATTATTACTAATGATAGGGGTTCATCCAAAAGTCCATATTACGCTCGTCATATTTCCAGACGAGTCGTTCCCCTATTTGCCTCATTCTTTCGCTCCCTTCTAAAATATCCTCACCAAAGGCTCGGAGTTCTTGCACATTTTTTGTGCTCATTGGGGGTGCAGTTGCTGGTACTGGATCTGGGTACTGTGGCATGGGTTCTTCCTGAGGATATGGATTCTCTAGGATTTCCCTAACGTATTCATCATTATCATAATAGGGATCTAGAGGGTCCAGAACTGGGTAAGCTGCTAGGTTTGGCATGGGTTCTTCTGATATTGGATAGCGTTGCTGATAATCCCTATGGTCGTCAAACCACGGGTCGTAGTCTGGGTCTAAAGGATTGGGTGCTGGTACTCCAGGTATTTCAGTTGGGTCAAAGGCTGGTGCTGGGATCTGGTTTTCTGAGTTGACTTCAACCTCCATTGGTTGTGTGGGAAAAAAAGGGTAATGGTTGGGGTGCTATAAGTTGCTCCAAATTAGAGTCTGCAGCTGTAGTTACTAGAATATGAAAGTTTGCTAGACTCCTTTTGAGCATATCTTGAGTATGAGCATCTGTTTCTCTCTTAGCGGCTGCTAAAACTCGCTGTTGTTGTCACTTTTTCATTCTCTTCCTACGTTCTTGCGCACCTCTGCTAAACCATCCTCTCTTTTTAGGAAGGAATGACTCTATAGACTGAGCCTTAAACACGAATATCCCGTCTTCATTGTCAACTGAATACCCTGAGAGGGTAGGCTGTGAAGAGGTACCTTCGTTTTGAGGTGAGCTGGACAACTGAAGATAGGCGTAGGAGGGTCCTTGATCGCTCATACTGTAACTAACAAATACTCAAATAACACACAACAATACAATACAGATATGCACGTATTTATGTAGATAATTTCCTAACATTTTAAATAATATCTTGGTGTCAGCATAACACTTCTGTGGCTGAATCAGTGGCTTAGATCTGATACCACCTTCTGTCACAACCCCCGTCCACTGGTTAGCCGGGAACAGGTGGCCACAGCCAGTTTTAGTGGTATCGGTGTTTATCATTTTGGGAGAAGAAATTACATCAGGACCATAGTTAGGAAATATTTTATCATAGTAAATACCACGCTTTTATAATATTAAACCGGTGGGAAATTCCCAAGTTTCAAGTACACACATTTTCATAGGGATAAACCCTATTTTATTTAAATAAAACATCTCTTTATTTAGGTAACTTTTATTGCCACTTTTCCAAGCCTTCAGTGCTGTCCAGCTGGCTTTTATTTGGCTTTCACATTTTGTTACCTGAAACGCGTTTAAAAACATTTTGTCAGAGGGAAATACTGGTGAGTGAATCCTAGTTTAATCAAAACAGGTTTTATCAGTCTACAGCATTGAGGGCGGTCGCGCAATTACATTTGTTTCCATCTACTTTAATTACCACCCACGGTACTGTCAACCCGACTTGTGGTCATGTTACTACTCACAATGTAGTAACAAATTTTGTATACAAAACCCCAACATACCGACGATAATTGTAGAATACAAATACTCAATCACAGTTTAATATAATGTTAATCATATGAGGTTTTGTAAAAACAGTTTGCAAAAAGGAGATTACTCACATTGCTGTCTTAGGGTTTTCCTTTAGGATTTCTTGGTGATTATCTATTAATTACACAAATGCACACGCGTTAGTATAATAACCCAATATTTACATTAGTAATACCCTCCCGAGACGGCATTCCAACGACTACGTCGGGCAGAACCTCGACAGCCGTTACTGAACCCTGGATCAATTGGGCAGCGTATCTAATACGTAACCGGGGGTTATCATACTTACAACAAGGCATAACTTCGTTAATTAGGGGGTATTATGCCCGGGTATAGTGCCTACTATAAAGAAATTTGAGAGAGAAAGAAAGTTATGAGCGATTTCGAATGAACGGCCGATTGCATCCATTTATAGGGCTGATCAGCCATGGCATCGCGCCTAGCTTTGTGGTGTCACCGATCTAGCTTCGCCACGTGTTGACATGTGGCGGCTTCCGGAGGAGGGCGGGTGGCCATGCTCGTCGCGCCTCGCGACGGAGGTGGCTAGGGGGCGTCGCGCCCCGCGAAAGCCATTTAAATATTGTTTTTAATTAATTTTAATAAAAATAAAGGTATTTGGGGCCAATTTTCGAATACGGGGTGCATTTTAGGACATATAGGGACATTTTAAATTTATTAGGGTGTCGAGAATTATTTTGGAGGGTTGTTATATAGTTTCCCCTTAAAAATGGAGGTTTCCATGCTTTCAAAGAATATCATTTTCTTTTAAAAATTATCACAAATCATCAACAATTCATACAATACTTACCCAGTGCCAAAATCATGCATTTTACACTACTTCATGAACTTGAAAATTTGTAAAAACTTGTAGTAACTTAGCATGATGTTAAGTAAGCTTAGTTACCCTTTAAAGTGTGGTTATTTATTTATATATCACATTCTTGATGATTTTGGACTTTTACAACTTGTAACATGATTTTCTAAAAACATTTCTTTTTGAATTTTTCTTGTTCTTAACATGTTTCTACACTTGATTAACCACTAAAAATGTGATTACTTTCTTTAAAAATCAAGTTTATGTAAATCTTGTAATTTAACTTAGTTTCTTAAGAACACTAGTTTAGAAATCATCCATTTACAAGATTTATATCATACTTTGATCATCATTATTTAAGAAAAACACTTCATACTTCAAGTTCATGCTTACATAAAGGATGTTCATCTTGGTCTTTCACAAGATCATCCTCTCATCTTGCTAAATAATGTGTTTAATCACAATCTAGCAAGTTCCATATGATGTTTAACATCATACACATAAACAATCAACAATCAAGAAGCATATATACACTTAAACAACGTAGATTATTATGATTTTTAGGCTTATGTTAAAGATTATGTTCTTGATTCTTTATGTTCTTCATGATTAGTCGCTTATATCATCTTTTAACCAACATAACAAGAAGTAAAATGAGCTTAGAAGGGCCTTACTACTAGCACAAGGCTAGGGAAGAGGTTCAAGATGAAGATGATGATAAACTTGGTGGTTAAAAGCTCCATGTGAAGGTCCTTCAAGTTTCAATGCTTCTACACTTCTTAAATAAGTTCCTAGCACCCTTGAATCACCTTAGATTGTATGAAGGAGACTTGAAAATGGTGGTGGTGTGGTGATGGTTCTTGGCCGTGATTAAGAGGAGAGGAGAGAAGAGTGATGGTGTTGAAGTGTTGTGAATTAAATGAATGAAAGAACTTATGGTTTTTATTAATAGCTTTACAACATCTAAATAATCTTTGGATATCATGTTCCTTCATCATCCAACATATCTATTAAAATAATGCAAAGAAATCAAGGGGGTGGGCCCCATGTTGAACCGTCTTTAGGTGGGGGGGGGGGGGGTCTAGTTGTGGTTTAATGCTAAGTTAAGTGATCTAGTTGGAAATCAAGTGAACTAGTTAGTGTTTTAGGTGTTATATGTTTATTAGATACGTTATGATGTTTGGTGACCATAACTAGCTCAGAAACGTTAAAACAATGCTTCTAGTGATATTTTGGTGTTTCGGGTAGTGTCCGGTTGTTCGGTTGGTTACCGATTCGTTAAAGTCCTAAATTGCGCAGTTTAGTGTGCTTTATGTTTCCTTTCATGACAGTTTTGATTACCGATACTTGGGAAGGTATTCTGGACCCTTAGACCATAATTCTGCATAATATTTAGATGTTAAAAAGCTTAATTTTGCTGTTTTGTGCTGTTTTCTGCAGAATTCTGCAGTTTATGTGAGTTTTAGGCACTTTCCGGCACTTAAACTATCACTAGGAAGGCAGTTTTTTGATCCTTACTTTTCTACACACTATACTAGTGTAACTCTTGGTTTCTGGCTCATTCTGTGTCTCAATACCATGTTTGTCTAAGTACTGAATCCCGTCAGCATTTTCTGATTTGTCTAATAACTGTGTTCACTGTGTTTCGTGCATCATTTGAATCAATAAAGTGTTGCATGCAATAATGATATGACATTATGCAATATATGATGCACATGTATGTATGATAACAGTAATCAGAAAGCATTCATGTCGTTAATTTATTTCAGCACAGTCATTAAGTCATAAATTATTGTTTAATCAATGTACGAAATATATTTTAAAGTGCCAGTTGTCACATTCTCCCCCCGTTAAAAGAATTTCATTGTAACACCCCAAATTCTATAAATATAACTATAATGATTTTTGTGATTTAATAATGGAAATAGTAGATATATCAAATTAGCAGGGTGTTGAAAGATTATAAAATTTATATTAGGTATACTACATATGGTTAAATTTTCATAATGGAAGTAAATGTCTAAGTTGGGATGAAAATAATATACATCTATAAAGTATAAGGGCTTGAATAGTAAAGTAGGCAACGATATTATAATAAGATGGAAGCTTCTTGAACACACACACAAGTCACGATGGTTTCTATGTATGTGTGTGTGGAGGCTGTAACTTGCAGCTTTGAGGAAGAGGAATGCAAAACGTATTTGAAGTTAATCCATCACTGAAGGGATAGGAAGTCTTTGATTATCCTCTAGCCATTGAAAGCTTCGTAAGTAACTCATAAGTATGCATACCTTAATTTGCGATGTGTGCTTTAGTAGGAGGAGTAATCTTGATGAAATAGTGATACAAATCTGCGAATTATTGTGTGATTGGAGATAAAAAGTGGTTCAAATAAGTGAATTGTTAAGTTAGTATATCAAAACCCATTTGTTTCATGAAGAACCCTAGTTCACTAAATTTGGAATTTTTGGATTTAAGACGAGTTGATGTTTTGGTTGAAATGGACCAGTAATACTTCAATGGTGGCTATAATATGTTAGATAATAAGAATCAACAATGTGGATAAAGGTAGTAAAACTTTATGCACACCAACTGTTTGTGAAAATGTCTACATCAATAATTCTAGTTTAATTTGATCAGATTGGAGGTTGTTGTTGCATGAAGTGTAAATAAATAAATAAATGTGGATGAGTAACTTGGTATACGAACACGATAATTGGATGTTTAAAAGTGGTCTTAGGTTTTATTGAAGAAGTTAAAAAAATCAAGTTGAATCGTTTAGCCTTATGCTGAATTTTTAAACTTTTGTCCAGAATTTTGACTATCTTTAAAAAAAAGATCTTATAAGATCAGCCGAATGTCTGTTTGGGGTGTACTTTATATTGTTGAAAATCTCGTTCAGTCTACTTTCTATATAATTTTAGAAAGAAAGAAAATTATGGCCATTAAGTGGGTCAAATAAGACGATTACAGCAGCTGCTCATAAAAGGGTTGCCTAGAAATAGTTTTTTTTTTTTTTTACAAAAGTTATTAAATATGAATATTTGAGTACACTTGAACCAAAGATGAATTGCTGATGTCAACTAGTCATATTTATAAATTGCATTGATCTTGGTTGATGAATAAAAGACTGCGCTGATTTATTATAAAGGGATACTAATATTGGAATGAAATGATTATACAACACGTATCCTAATCGTTGTGAGTTAACTTGCGATGAAGCTAGGTACAATAACGCTTTGAAGTCAACAGGTTGGTGGAGTAATTCAGAAATATATTCACGCCAAGGTGAGTGGTTATTACTCTATTTTAAAGAATATATTTATAGTATTTGGTGTGAATCATTCTCTTGACTATTTTGTAGTATAATGTGTAAATCGGACTAATGCCTTGTGGCTATGGTTTCAGTCATGTTTTGAGTCCTTAATTGGACATAAGGGCGATTGTCTTGATTACAGATTTGTCAAAGTGTAACTAATAACATGGATTGAACAATTTGTGAACTTGTGTCACTTGTAACTAAGAAGGTTAGGTATGTATACAATGTATTTAGTTTTGATCTATTATAATTGTAGACGGATTGTGTTAATTAAGAAATTAGAGTTATGATTTGTATATGTGGCGAAAACCTACTAATAGCTTATATGGTTGAAATTGTTGAGTTTAGTAACAGGTTACATGGGATTCGGAGTATTCAAGTAACAAGTATACTCTAGTGCAGATTTGAAGGCGGTGTAGCCTACTCTAGATTCGACGTAGGTTACGCCGGTCGCTTGTGTTATGTTGCATAGCCTCTGTGCCATGCTGGGCCTTAGGCTTGTTGTCTACGCCAGGATGGTGTAGCTTATTGTCATGGCCCCCGGCCCGGTTTTACCCGTTTCAGGAACCGCGGGACAGAAACCCGTGGTAATTATTAAGTTGGCAGCGGAATTTTAACAGGATCTTTTAAAACTTGAAAATACCTAATTATTTTATTTCATAATTTAGGGATAACGCTAATAATTTACAGTAAAGGTGATTTCACTGGGAAATCCCTGTTTTACAAAAAAACATGTTTATTTATTTTATTGAGCCACTTTTTCAAGCTTGTAGTGCTACACGGCACTTTTCCCTGGATCATAGCAGATCACCTGAAACATGTTTTAAAAAGGTTTTATCAGCAGGGAAATACTGGCGAGTCATTCAAGTTGCACAAAACGACACACTGTTATAATCAGTGTTGCAGAAATCGGCCTAGGCGGCCGATTAATCGCCGCCTAGGCGCTAGGCAGTGACTAACTGATTAATTATAGGCTAGTCGGTCCAAAAATCGGTCAGGGTAATAATCGGTCAAAGTCGGAGTTAATCGGTCCTAGGCGGTCAAAAATCGGTCCTAGGCGGTCAAAAATCGGATTAATCGAACAATATTAGTCGGTCAAAATCGATCAAAATCGGTCCTGGGCGGTTCTAGGCGGTCCTAGGCAGTCAAAATTGGTCAAAATCGATCAAAATCGAACCATACTATCTGAAACTTGAAGTATTTATGTGAATTTTGAAGTATTATTTTTATATTATTGGGTATATATATATAATTTTGAAAAAATACATATAAAAATCCCATTCCGATTAATCCCGATTAATCCTGATTAATCCCTAGGCTGTACCTCACCGCCCGACTAGCGCCTAGCGCCTTCTACAACATTGGTTATAATATACAGTATTAAGGGTGATTACAATGTTTTTATCAACCAATTACCCCAAATCGGTATTTGTCACTTGACAGTATTTGTGACTATGGTCAGATCACCCATTGGCTAACCCGTTGTCCAATGGTGACGGGTATCAAGTAATGTATACAAAACCCCATATACCGACAGTAATTGAAGATTACAAAGACTTAATCCCTGTAATTATAACTTTGAAAGTAAATAGTGTTGGTGCATGTTTGTGACAACAGCTTAGATTTGGTCTTTGGATATCTTGTAATTAGATAAACGATAAACACTTAGCGGGTTTAGCTTTGTATTAGTGAGATAATAGAGTTTGGGCTAAACAAAACCCAGTTGGGTCAAGGGTGGACGAATTGGGCTTTGCCCATGTAGGAAACTCTAGCCCAAGTAGCAACCTTGTGTTATATAAACAAGGTTATGCTTTAGGGTTTAGGAAAAATCAGCCAAAACAATATTTGAGAGAGTAATTTCGTGAGAGCATAGACTTAGACGAAATTGTATGTGGTTAGGGTTTGATTGATTGTAAAACGTTTGTTTGGATAATCAATAGAAACCCGGTTTGAAAGTGATTTGCTGTTTTCTGTTTCTACTCATTCTGCTATATTCTGATCAAGAGGATTCCGCACTCTTGATTGGAAAGACAATTCTGTGAAGATCCATACGTCAAGGGACCTACAATTGGTATCAGAGCATTAGGCTCTTGAAGGCTCGGTTCAGAATTGTTCTTGGAGAAACAGGGAGAATTTTCAAAATTTTTGAAATCTGATAAAATTAGGGTTTCGAAAATTTTTTGTTGGTTTGATATAACTTTTCGAATTTTGTTGGCTGTTTTGATCTTCTGCACTGTTTGTTTGCTGTTTTTGCAGGTTTTGGAGATAGTACTGGATGATTGTTTGAAGAATTTGGCTGGAATTCGAAGACTGTTCTTGATTTTTTTTTCATTAAGTTCATAAGAATTTCGTAAAAAGCTTGCTGATTTGCTGTTTTGATTTTGCAGATTTGTGTTGGAGAATCTTCAGAATTTCGAACAGATCAAGTTTCCAAAGTTACTGGACCAGCGATTTTAAGTATAGGCGATTTTAACAATTTCGCAGATTAGTCTAGCATAATTAACTGATCAGGAAACTTGAGACTAAATATCTCGGTGACCGGCGAAGTAAAATCCAAAGGCGACTTTGGTAACCGAATAACTTTCCACAGCGAAATTATTACGGTTTTCGGCGAATTTACTGGTCGTCGTAATCGCGAACTGGTTACCCGGCGAATTTAACAGACGAAATTGACCAGCGAAATTGAACTGTTGAGCGAAATTAACCTGTTTAGCGAAATTACCAGCGAAATTATTGGATTAACTAGCGAAATTAACAACATTATTTAAAAGTGGTGGAATATTTTCTGGGAAGCGTAAGAAAAAATTCACGTTTTCGAAAATAGAAATTGATCCATAGCTCGTTTGACAGAACCGTCTGCACCGTCGAATTCCTCGTATTTTTAGGGCAAAAAAAAAATCAGCCAAAACAATATTTGAGAGAGTAATTTCGTGAGAGCATAGACTTAGACGAAATTGTATGTGGTTAGGGTTTGATTGATTGTAAAACGTTTGTTTGGATAATCAATAGAAACCCGGTTTGAAAGTGATTTGCTGTTTTCTATTTCTACTCATTCTGCTATATTCTGATCAAGAGGATTCCGCACTCTTGATTGGAAAGACAATTCTGTGAAGATCCATACGTCAAGGGGACCTACAATTGGTATCAGAGCATTAGGCTCTTGAAGGCTCGGTTCAGAATTGTTCTTGGAGAAACAGGGATAATTTTCTCGAGATGTTTGTTTTATAGTATACAGATTGAAGTGGTATGTTGCTGAGAAGTTAAAGTGTTGAGTTGCTATGAAGATGAGAGTTTGATTGGATGCATGGTAGAACCTCCTTTCTATATTGCAGACAAAGATGAAGAGTTTGAAGATTGCTTTACAAATGCTGAACTGGAGTTTACTCAAATGTTAAAGTTTTTGAAGATTTGGTGATTGGATGCATCAGCTTAGGGGGAGTCTGTTGCTGACAGAGCTATTGAAGCTGAAGCTATCCAAAGACCAAAGACAGTGCAAGACTACATGAAGATTGCAAGAAGACTGAAGACAAAGTTATTTTATGAAGCTATTGTCAAGGGGGAGTTTGTTGGTGCATGTTTGTGACAACAGCTTAGATTTGGTCTTTGGATATCTTGTAATTAGATAAACGATAAACCGTTAGCGGGTTTAGCTTTGTATTAGTGAGATAATAGAGTTTGGGCTAAACAAAACCCAGTTGGGTCAAGGGTGGACGAATTGGGCTTTGCCCATGTAGGAAACTCTAGCCCAAGTAGCAACCTTGTGTTATATAAACAAGGTTATGCTTTAGGGTTTAGGAAAAATCAGCCAAAACAATATTTGAGAGAGTAATTTCATGAGAGCATAGACTTAGACGAAATTGTATGTGGTTAGGGTTTGATTGATTGTAAAACGTTTGTTTGGATAATCAATAGAAACCCGGTTTGAAAGTGATTTGCTGTTTTCTGTTTCTACTCATTCTGCTATATTCTGATCAAGAGGATTCCGCACTCTTGATTGGAAAGACAATTCTGTGAAGATCCATACGTCAAGGGGACCTACAAATAGGGTTTTGGAAACAATTTGATAAAAAGAGAATGACTCACAAACGGTGAGAAAAGAGAATGGACTCACATTGCAATTTTAGTTGGGCAGATTTTAGCCTACTGATAAGCCTGATAACCTAATTTAAATATCAATGCATACGAAACTAGGTCAGTAACTTAATACAACATTTACGATAAGCTCACGAAATCAAAACCCTCATGACGAATGACAAAGTAAAGCCCTGATTTGGGCAGCACTTAAACATCCATCGGATCAGTTTCAATCGATCGGATATTGTATCGTAGCAGTGATCGGGTTATTACCCTGTTGTCGCAGCAGCGTGTCGGGATTTTGATTGTTTTGAACTAGACAGTGTATAACTAAACGTACAAAGTGAATCTTTCCGTCGTAACAAGACCAACATGCAAGTGCCAAACCCCTGTTATATATACTGAAAAAGGGTTTCCCCCGCGTGGCGCGCCAGACCCACCTAGTCCTGGCGCATGGTGCGACGGGTCCATTTTTAGGGCAGGGTACCCCCCCCCCTGAGTTTTAGGGGCCCTGATCCTAGTTCCAACTATTCTGAAAATTTTAGGGGTTGTGCAATATTACTTGGGGGTCTCAATTAGGGTTTCCTATTGGACGAAATAAAATAAGAAATAATAATTTTAATGAGAGTTGTTACACTTATGCCGAACTCATCGTAGCATATGTTGTTATTTTTATTAATGAAAAGTTGGTATTTCAATCTTAGTTTACATTGGAGATCTTTGAAGTCTTCAAGATGGTTTTATCTCGTATTGTTTAGACGTGTTCTAGCTTGACATTAACTCTAATTATGTGATGCTGTGTTGTCTCAGGTAATGCTCACAAGTAGATTGAAAAGAAAAAAATTGAAGATCATGTATCCTAGAATGAACTACACGCATCTCGATTTTGATTTAAAAGTAATTGTAAAGTTATACAGGTTTCAAGGGTTTTTAGTTGTTTATAAATCTAGACATGTTATCTTAGCACGTTTTCTTGGTCGAATAAAAACAACAAAGATCAATATGGATTGATTTTTGATGGTTGTTTAAAAAAAAGTTGGGACCTAATTTCCGCGATAAAAAATGTTAGGATCTGAGTTTGGTTTTGATTGTGTTTTATGTTTGAAATAAAATGAACAATGAATGAGTTGTGCAGCGGAATTATAATGGAAACAATCTTTTCACAATCAAACAGGAGAAATGTTTTAAGCACACATTGTCAACAATGAACCGAATGATTGAATTTATTTTCAACAACGATTACACTTGCATGTATGCAACAAACTCCCCCTCAGCCTGAGCTCACAGTGATTTGTTCGTGCAGGAAGAAGTTGGTGAAGAGCTAATAGAACAGTACAGGGTACTGTTCTATTTTTAGGCACGGACAAACCACTGAGCATCTTTGCTGACGTCACCATGAAAGTGACATCTAACCTCCTAACAAACTCTAACCTCTGACTTATACAAGTACTGCTATGCTAACAACTGTTATTACAATACATTACATAAAGATAACTAAACTACTGCTGAAACCTTCCACTGATGTGAACCCAGCAGCACTTGATATAACCCAGCAGTGCTTGACTCAAGGCAGTAGATAGAACAGCAGGGCTTTAGTCTTCAGATGTTGATCAGCAGTTGTAGGTCAGCAGTTGTACCGATCAGTAGATAGGAGGTCAGCAGATGTTGAAACCACTTTCAAGGGGAGAGACTTGTATACATAACATCTGCTTATTCTGGATCCACTGCTCTGATCCAGTTTTGGCTTTAATTATCTGTTCCTCTGATAGGGTTCAATCCCAAAAATCTCCCCCTGGAACAGATAATGCTAAAACCCTTCATTATTGGTAGATCTTTATTGCCTCATCAATAGTTCCCTTATTTTCCCTTTGAGTTGTAACTCAAAGGCTAAGGCATCTGTGACATCTTCATCCCTGCTAAGTGGAAGATCAAGGAGATCCTGCAAATCTTCAAGACTTAGGCCAAGTGCTTGTTCCCTTGTTATTTTCTTCACTTCTCCACTAGACTTGATCAATGTCAGTACATGGGTCTGTTTGTTAGTTTTCCATTTTAGTACTTTTGAGTCTGGTGGGTTTCTTGGGAGATTTTTATTAGATGAGGTGTTTGGTGATGCAGGCCTATTAATGACTGACTGAGCAGTACTTGCAGGTTGATTCAGCCCAAGAGTTTCTTCAATCATTTTCTTAATGCCTTCTTTTACAAGGTCATCACCTGCTATCAACTCTTGCACTGTTTCAGCATCCAATTGTTTTTGTTGCCTTCTTTTGTAGATGGCATCACCAGCAGGAGCAGTGGCTCTCCTGATTTGAAGCTTTGGTGGTCTTGTTGAACCTCTGCTTCAGGATAGTCAGGTTTTTGTGGAGTATTAGGATCTGTCTTCCTTAATCTCTCCAAGCTTTTGTAGGTAGACCTAACTTTCTCTTCTTTCCATTTCATCACTTGATTCAAGGACCCATAATCAGTAGCAGCTAATTCCTCTTTCATTCTCCTCAGCTCTACCTTTTTATCAGGTACATTCTTTTTGTATTTTGCCCAATCTGGAGGAGTATGTTTCACTTTGTTCTTGATCATGTCTTGAACCCTGGCTGCTTCACTTTCCAGCTCAGGAATGGTCCAGTCTTTATACATATATCTTTCTCCTTTGTATTTCTTGTGGGCCATGATATTTTCAATATAATCTTTTCTCAGGGATTCATCTGCTTTTTCTGATATTTGCTGACACACATTCTTTGCAAATTGTTCCAAAGATCTGACTTGTGTGAGCAAGTATTGGTAGTTCTACTGATTTTCTCTATCAGATTTCCCTTGTGAATTTCTTTTTGAGATATCCTCTACTTGTTTAGCTTTGACTTTCAAATATTCTTCAATATTATTTGGCCTTGGATATCCTTCAACAGATGGCAAGCTCCTTTTAGCAGGATCATCCTCATAATAGAAAGATTTAATTTCTTCTCTGACTGCTATGAGCTCAAGAGGAAATTGAACACCTGCAGGAGCTAATGGCTTTTGAATCTGAGCTGTTGAGAGAGGAACATGGTTTGGAATAAGTGCAAGAGATTTTGAAGATGTTGGTGGTGGTGATGGAGAATCATCATCAGGTATGAGAATCCTTCTCCTTTTTATTGTAGGAGAGGCAGATGATGTCTTGGGTGGATCAGTGGTGGTGATTTGAGTGGTAGATGGTGGTTGACTAACAGTTGTTGAAACAACTGGTGTTTCAACCACTGTTGTCATTACAACAGATGTTGTAACATCTGATGTCTTCTGCTTTTTGGCAGGAGGTGATGGTGGTGAGGTTGTTTTTGGTGGTGAAGTGATTTTTGGTGGTGGTGGTGGTAAGGCAGTGGTTGTGGTGTGTGTTGAAGTAGTGTGTGTTGGAGAGATGGCAGATGTTTGGCTAGCAGTTGTTGAAACCACTGAAGTATCAGCAGTTGTTGATGCAGCAGAAATTACAACTGTTTTGGTGGAGAATTGATGTTGGGGGCTTTTGGATGGTGGTTTGGGAGTATGCTTTGTGAGTCTGGATTGTATGGATTTGGGTTCCCTCACTTTTCGAGTGGGATTTCTTTTTGGCTCAGGATTTTTAACATCCTTTGGCTCAGAACAACCCTGCGCATTCAGCTTCATATAAGCTCTTTTCTCCTCATTCCACCTGGACATGTCCTTTGTCTCTCTGTCCCTTTGTACACTTGCTTTTGCTTCAGCAAGTGCATTTGTGGTAACATCAATCTTTTTGCTACCATCTGGAAAGGGAATCTTTTTAGTCATTGCATCTTTTTCTAGTTCAATATACAGACCATCATCTATTCCCTTCTTCTTCCACTCCTTGATTTTCTCCCCCTTTTTGGCATTATCTGGAGGTAGTTGATCAATGAAGAGAACAGTAGGAGGAGCAGTGCCAGTGGTTTTCAAGATGTGGGCCTTTATAGCCTTGATGTCAGCTTGAGTGTTTCTGAACCTAGACTCCATTATGTTTCTCAGCTCTTGTACACGTATTGCATGCTGCTGATCAGCCATTTGTTTTTGTTGTTGGAGAAAAGGTTGAAATAGATTCCATAACTCATCTGCAGTAGGTGCTTGTGGTGGAGCAGGTGCTTGAGTTGGAACAACAGTGGGTTGCACCTTTTGAACTGTCAACAACTGATGCAGCATTTCGTTGATTTCTATAACATAGGTATCCAATTTTTCAACTCTATTCGTCAATTCTAGGTACTTTAAACCATCACCCAATTTAATGGGATCATCTGATTTCCCACTATCAGTGGTTGTAACAGTGGTTGATGCAGGGATTGTACTCTAAACGTTAACCACTGATGCCCCTTTGTCTCGGTACTGGGGTCTTCTTCCTTCAGCACTTGACAACCTTTTGATGTTTCCAGTGGTCAAAACAAATTCACTGGTGGATATCAGAGGTGCTATGGAAGGAATTGCCTCCAAGGAAGTCTTATTGATGTAACCACTATCCAAATGTAAACCAGTGGGTTCAACACTTGTAGTGGCTGCTTCACTTGGACTACCACCAAGAGTTACTTGTAACTCAAGGGGAGTAACCTCCTCAGGTCTTGTTGGTGGGTTAGCTATGAATAATACATCAGACCCAGTCGTTTGTTGAAGGATATTCTCATTGATAGGTGAGTGAGAAGGACTGGTTTGTGCCTAGTTCAGATCAATAGCATCCAACAATAATTTAGTTGGTGGGGGAATTGTGGATGTGAGGTTGGGTGTTGAAAGAGAATTGGCCCCGGGCATTGGGCTGTGGATGATGGAAGCAAGTGATTCCAGAGCATCATATTGTGGAGTCCCTATTTGTACAACTTGTTTTTTTGAGAAGAAGCATGAGGAGTTTCAGCTATGGATTGAGATATTTCTACCAACTGCTGCGAGGAAGTAGCAGCAGTGGTTTCTTGTGACTTTTGTGCTGTCACTGGCAGTTGCTCTGGTATCTCATCCTCCAGAGTTGCCTTTTTGATGGGTTTGGGGGGTTTTTGAGTTTTCTTTTGCTTTGGCTCTTTGGTGATTTTAGGTGTGGGTTTCAAAGCAGTTGTTTTGCTACTTTGATCACCTTGAGCAGTGGGCTCAGCAGCAGATACCTGAGGAGAAGTGGTAGCTGCTAAATTCTGCTCAGGCACCTCTGCTTGTGTTTTGCAAGGTGTTGACATTCTTGTAAAAGTTTCAGCAGTTAAGCTGTTTATTTGAAAAGAGTCACCTTGTTTTATTGTAGAAGCATCATCCTTACCAAATTTCTTTTCAAAATAATAGCTTCGAAATCTTGGAAAAACTAAGAATGGCTTGGTTTCAACATTTTTAACCAGATCATTAAAGATTTCCTGGGAGTAATTGAAATTTTCATTCTGAAGAATAGCATATCCCAGATTTTGAATCTTTAATGGTATTTCATTAAAAGTAGTGGTTTTGTTTGAAACACACATTAGGAGGGTATGAAATAAAAATCTTGTTGCAGGAGGGAAGAAACCTTTTTGTAAGGTATCCCTCTTCATCATTGTATCTGCATACCCTCTTTCAAGAAAGTCAATTTTTAACTCGTTTTTAAGAAAGAAAGTTTTACCTTGTTGATCATCGAGCTGAAAGACTTCCGAGATGGATTGTGATGTGATTTTGACAGCTTTACCCTTTAGAGAAGAGTTAATGGTTATGACAGTCCCTCCTTGTTTGTCAAGGGTTACATTTTTCCAAAACTCTCTTTGGGTTGCCTGGTAGATTGGAGCATCTGCTGTTAACATAGTTTTGTACTTTGATGCAGACATGATATCAATGATGGAGTCGAAAGCATCGGTGGTGCCTGGTTTTGTAAGAAGACTCAGGTAATTGTGCGGTGCTTTGTATGGGATTTTGATGGGTTTGGCCTTTTGAGAGGCCTCTTTTGAAGATGATTTGGAAGTGGATTTTGCTGAAGACTTCGATTTAGTCATTTTGGAGAAGACGATCGAAGAAGGTAGTGAGGAAATTTGAGGAAATGTGATGAAAACTGCTTTGAGAAAGGAATTTTTAAGAATTCAATTCGACAGTAAACCCCTGTTTGGGGTTTTGAAAGGGGGGTTTTATAGAGAAAAAGTGAATGCTGACGTGGCAGCGGTTACAAAAGGTCTGACCACAGTGTACTGTCCACGTGCCAACCCCTGATGAAGAAAACGACAACTCCTTTATGAAGACTACTGATGGAACAAGATCAGTGGGCATGACTAGAACAATGAGGGAAGTGGGTGATTTTTACTATCAGTGGATAGCATATCAGTGGATAAAACACTGATTTTGAACAACAGTGCTTATCAAAGAAATGAGAGAGCAGGGGTTGACTTTCAGCAGTGGACAAAGTTTTAAGTAGAACAAACTTTTGAACAAAACAGTCGTTATGGCAGACTTTTAAGGATTTTAATGAAAAATTCATTTTTAGCTATTTTTAAGGATGGTTTTTGATTTTCTGAAAACATTTTAATGCTTTTATTCATAGAAAAACAAGATTTTGCTTGTTATTCCATGTTTAGCATGCCAATCCTAGAGATCAAGCTTTCAAAGGTGGATGTGTCTAATGCTTTGGTTAGCACATCTGCCAGCTGATCCTTAGTTGGAACATGATGCAGAAAAATCAAACCTTTTTCATAGCAATCCCTCACAAAGTGATGTCTGATGTCAATGTGCTTGGTGGTTGAATGAGAAACTGGATTTTTGATGATATTTTCTGCTGCTTGACTGTCCAACATGAGTGGTGTCTTTAAGGCAGTGATACCAAAATCCAGCAGCTGATTTTGAAGCCAGAGCAGTTGGGCTGTACAGCTTGCAGCAGCTATATATTATGCCTCAGCAGTGGATGTGGAAACAGTTGCTTGCTTTTTGCTTTGCCAAGACACTAAGCAATTGCCTAGGAATTGGCATCCTCCTGAAGTGGACTTCCTTGTCTTGTCTCATCCAGCAAATTCAATATCTGAGAAACCTGAAAGCTCAATTTTACCATCAGCTGGATACCAGATACCAAGTGTGGGAGCACCTTTTAGGTATCTGAATATTCTTTTTACAGCAATAAGGTTTGAGTTTCTAGGGGCTGATTGGGATCTGGCACAAACACATGTTGCAAACATGATATCTGTCCTGGATGCAGTTAGGTACAATAAAGACCCAATCATGCTTCTATACAAAGTTTGATCAACCAATTCATCCTTTTCATCAGATATGACTATTTTATTAGTTGCAATGGGTGTACTGCATGGCTTACAATCATCCATCTCAAATTTCTTTAAAAGTTCTTTGGCATATTTGCCTTGATGGATGAAGGTGCCATTTTGCAGTTGCCTTACTTGGAGACCAAGAAAGCACTGGAGTTCACCCATTGCACTCATTTCAAACTCAGCTGTCATGAGTTGCCTAAACTCTTCATACATTTTATTACATGTGCTTCCAAAAATGATGTCATCCACATAAATTTGGACAATCATCAAATCCTTTCCTCTCCATTTTAAAAACAGTTTTTTGTCTATTCTACCTCTTGTAAAACCAATGGATAGTAGGAAGGTGGAAAGAGTTTCATACCAGGCCCTTGGTGCTTGTTTCAAGCCATACAAAGCTTTATTTAGCTTGTAGACATGATTTGGATTAAATAGATCCTCAAAACCTGGAGGTTGACAAACATAAACCTCCTCTTGTATCTTACCATAGAGGAATGCACATTTGATATCCATTTGGTACACCTTGATATTGTGGTTGACAGCAAAGGCCTGAAATAGTCTGATTGCTTCAAGTCTTGCTATGGGGGAAAATGTTTCATCATAATCAATGCCCTCTTCTTGTTTGTACCCTTGAACCACAAGCCTGGCTTTATTCTTGACAACAATACCCCTTTCATCAGTTTTATTTTTGAAGACCCATTTTGTGCCAATAGGACTTTCACCCTCGGGCAATGGAACAAGCTCCCAAACTTGTTATCTTCTAAACTGTTGGAGCTCCTCTAGCATGGCTTCTACCCAGCTGTTGTCTTTCAGTGCCTCTTGGTACTTGACTGGCTGATGGAGAGATAGAAAACCAGCAAAAAGAGAAATGTTTTGGGATTGACTTCTTGTGAGCACCCCTTCATTGATGTTGCCAATAATTTGATCTGGTGGATGAGATTTCAAGAAGATGAGCTCTCCTTGGTATGGAACAAGGTCATTAAGTGGGGAGGGCTGCAGATGTGAATCATCTGAGCTAACCACTGCTGGTGACTTTGATGATCCAGCAGTGGCTTCAAAAGGTGGTGGAATAGGAGGTAAAGGTGTGGACACATGCTGACTTTGATCCACTGTTTGAGGACTTTTATCAACAGTGCTTGATGATGTGGAAGCAGGGGTTAAGGGGCTACTTTGGTCAACAACTGTTGAGGTAGCAGTGGTTGACCTTTGACAGCTGTTTTGAACATCTGTTGCTCTTCCCATTTTGACAGAATTGTGTTGAGGAATGATGATCTCATACCCATAGTCTGGTGACGAATCCTCTAATGGACCTGCACTGTTAGTCTTGACAACAGTATTTTCAAAAGTGAATTTATCAAGATCAAACAAATCTGCAGGATTTGCTGGGATTTTCATTGATGAAAGTTCATTGAACTTTACATTCAAAGTCTCTTCCATTGTTTTGGTCCTTGTGTTAAACACTTTGTAGGCCTTATCAGTGGTAGAGTATCCCAGATGATAACCACAATCAATTTTGGCTGCAAACTTAGAAATGGAATCTTTTAAGTTTAAAATGAAGCATGGGTAGCCAAAAACTTTGAAGTATGAAATCAATGGCTTTATTTTATACAGCAGTTCATAGGCAGTCTTTTGATGCCTGGGGTTGATTAAGACTGTATTTTGGACATAGCAAGCAGTGTTTACTGCCTCTGCCTAAAAAGTTAATGGCAAACCTGAATCAGCAAGAATGGTTCTGGCAGCCTCAATCAAAGTCCTATTCTTTCTTTCAATAACCCCATTTTGTTCTAGTGTTCTTGGAATGCTGTATTGCCTCACAATTCCTTTTGACACACAGAAATCATCCAACTCCTTGTTCCTGAACTCTGTGCCATTGTCACTTCTGAATATTTTTACTGGAAGGTCAAACTGCTTTTCAACCTGTTTCACAAAGTCTTGCAGAATGCCTGCAGTCTCATCTTTTGAGTGTAAAAAGTAAGTCCATGTAAACCTAGAAAAGTCATCAACAATAACCAAACAATACCTCTTTTTCTTAAGACTCATGACTTTAACTGGGCCAAACAAATCTATATGAAGCATTTGCAAACATTTGGTTATTTTGGACTCATCAATGGATTTGTAGGAGCTTTTATGTTGTTTTCCTTTTAGGCAGGAAACACAATGCTCGGGACAGGTGAACAGTTTTTGAGGTAAACCTCTTACTAACCCCTGTTTTGAAATGGCAATGATTGTCTTGAGATTTGTGTGCCCCAATCTTCTGTGCCATAATTCGGTCTCTTTGTTTGATGCAGCTGGGAACAGACAGGCATCAGTTCTGGGGCTCTCTTTTGACATATCCACCACATAAACATTGCCACTTCTTTGAGCAACAAGTTTGGTTTTTCCAGAATTGAATATTGCTTCAATCTTTTCAACCATTACTGGTCCAACAATCCTACAACACTCCCTTGTGAAGAATGATCCATACCCCTTATCACTCATTTGAGAACCACTCAGGAGGTTGAATTTTAGATTGTCTATCAGATTGACATTTTCAAATTTTACATTACCAGACTGCACTTTACCAGACCCACAGAACTTTCCCTTTACTATTATTACCAAAGGATATATCACCCCCTCCATTGATTTTGAAATCTTTGAGTAGGGCTTTACATCCTGTCATGTGCCTGGAGCCTCCAGTATCTACATACCAAAGGCTATCTAAGCATGCAGAAGCTCCCTGCACATGAAGTAAAATGATTAGTTCATTAGGGTCTCCAAAGCCAATAAGGCTTTGGATGGGGTCTCAACAGTGTCTGGGATGAGATCAGATGCATGGGCAGTGGTTAGGTCAGGGGTTTGGACAGTTTTAGGACTGTTTCTCCCTAACCACTGTTGTGGGTTTTGACCAATCACCTGCTGATATCCAAAAGGATGCCTGTTCACTCTTGGTTTAGAGGGCCTTTTGTAGGTCTCATAAACGTGTGGAATCCTTTGGTAAGATGATTGTCCCTTGCCTCTACTGAATTGGTTGGGAGGGGGTGCATCAGTCACTTGAATATCTCTTTGGACAGATGTTTGATTCAGCTGTTTTGTGACAGCTGTTTGGACTGGCACAAACAGTGGTTGACTCTTGGTGAATTTGACAGATGATGTTGATGGACTCAAGGATGTTTTAGCAGTGTTCTCATTCTTTTTTACATCAAAGTTTTTGAGATACACACATGCTTGAGTTTTGTGGTTTGTTTTACCACAGATGGTGCAGCTTTCAGCAGGTACAATGACACTTGTTTTGTTTAGATCATATGCTTTTAGATGAAAACAGTCTTTTGTTAGATGGTTTCTCTTTTCACAAAAATCACAAAACATGTTTTTGATCTTTTCTCTTTTCTTCCTTTTCTCAGACTCCTTAGCAACAAAGTTTTGAACCACTGTTGGGATGTCTTTGATAGGAATGACCTTTGCTTTTGGAGCTGTGACACCATCAGTGGTTGTAAAGTCCATAGGCTTGAAATTTTCAAGAATGTCACACTCATCAGACCATGTGGGTTTAAATTGGTATTTCTCAATTTCCTCAAAAGTTGAGGACCCCACTGATGATCTTTCCAGAGTGATTTTGTTACCAAGTTTATCAGTAATCTTTACTTCTTGGCCATTCTTGTTGGTTGGTATTATTTTAGTTGAACCAGCTTGTTTGACAGCAGTGTTTTCAAGATCATCATATTTTCTATATCCTATACCAAATTTGACATTGCTTTCAAGCTATTTCTCAAGCATAACCTCATACCCTTTACAAGATTCCACCCATCTTTCACAAGTGATATGGGTGGACTCCAACTCCTTTTTACAAACTTGGTATTTTTCTACCATAGTTTGGAGTTGAGTCTTGGTTATGCTCTGCTCTTCTTTGAGACTGCTGATTTCTTTATCTTTTTCAGCCAATTTGTTTCTAAGTTCTTTTAATAACTTTTCAAATTTGACTTCATCAGTTAAGACTTTATCCCTAAGGTTTTCATTTACCTCTTTGATGTTAGCAAATGCAATAATGCATTTTTCTGAACACAGTTTTTCAAGAACTTGAGGTGATACCTTGGCAGCAGCCATCATGGCACAATCACATTGATGATCACCTTCTTCATCAGCTCTATCTTCTTTCTCACATGCTTTCCTCTCTTCTTTTTCTTCTTTGTCTTCTTTGGACCAGGGGTCGGTCAGTGGTTCAATCAGGGTTTCTGAATTTTCTCCCAGCAGTAGTTCACCAGCAACTGCAGTAACCACTGCTTCAGCCACTTTTTCCACTGTTTCAGCACTTAGCTGTTCACCTTCAGTTTCTACCCCTTCTGGTATTGACTCTAATGCCATCAAACAAAATTCATCATTAGAAGGATCATTAAAAGCATAGAGTGCAAAATTTTCATCACCAAGCTCATCAGGCATGCTGCTCCAGTCAACAAAGCCTTGGGTGAAAAAGCTTTGTTGATCTGGTTGTACCACTGTTGGAACAGCTTGTTGAGGTACAGCAGGTTGCACTTGTGCCTGAGGGACAGGGGTTTGAACATACTGAATTTGTGGAACAGTGGTTTGAACATAATGCACAGGCACAGGGGTTGCAGCATAGTGAGCAGTGTTAACATGGGCTGCAGGGGTATATTGGGTATAGTGCACAGTGCTTTGATGTTGTGGTCTAGGGTTTGAGCTGGGATGAGTTATTATTGGACCAGTGGTTTGACTCCTACATTCCCTAGCAAAATGACCTAGCCTATTGCACTTATAGCACTTAATTTTTGACTTATCCAACCCCACTCTTAAATTCCCATGTAACCCTGGGAATTTTCTCCCTGTTCTTTTGTAGAATTTGCTTGTTCTTACACTAAGAAAAGCCAATTGATGCAAAATGTCCATCTCTTCTAAGTCAGTGGGATCAAAGTGTTGCAAATCATTGAGTTCAAAACACAAGTTATCTTACATCTGGTTTTCACAATTTGCAGTAAAAGCATAATTTGCAGAGTGAGAATCAGGGTTGTTGAAATTTCCACCAGCAGTTATATCAATAAAGTGATCATAACCTTGATCCTTACTACTGCTACCAGATTCTTCCTGACCAAAAAGAGCTGTGTTGCCAAATGAATAATCATCAGCAACTTTGCCAGACTCTTGCAACTTCTTTTTCTGGTTCAACTCCCTTTCATAGGTCAGGAGTCTACCATGAAGTTGGGTCAGGGTCAGATCATTGAACTCAGCAGAGTTTCTAGTAACAAATGCAATGGTATCCCATTTTTCTGGTAGTGATTTAAGGAACCTACTATTTTGAGTTGAATTTGGAAATGTAACTTTAACAAGCCTTAGTTCACTAATGAGACAACTGAATCGGTCAAACTGCTGAGTCAATGATTCGCCATTGATGTGACAAAATGTTTCATACTGCTGATTCAGAATTTCCCTATTGTTTTCAATGACTTCTTCCGTTCCCCCAAACTGTTCCTTCAGTGCACCCCATTGCTCTTTGGCACTGTTACAATGTAACAGTCCAGCATAGATCTCATTGGTAATGCAGATGCTATGATGCTAAATGCTTTGGCATCGAGTTTGAACTTTTGAAAATCAGTTTCAGTGTAATTTTCAGTTGGTTTAGGTACGAACTTCTTTGCATCCTCAGCACTTGGCACCATAGGAACATGGGGACCAAAAACAACAGACCTCCAACATCCAGTGTTCTGTTGAGCAAGGATGTGACCCATCCTTCTCTCCCAGATGTTGTATTCATTACGTTTAAGCATGGGTGGTTTGAAAAGAGAGCCAATGTTATTCTTATCATCTTGTGATTGTGACGTCATCCTGGTTGTTTTACAGGCACTGATTAATCAACTTTGATGGTGATTAAACCTTGCTCTGTTTTTCAACAAAACGAACAAACTATTAGTATCAACGATTATGAGCTGAACTATTTATGTCAAAATAATTGTTAAATCAAATTTGACTGTCCAAGCTCTGATACCAATTGTTAGGATCTGAGTTTTATTTTGATTGTGTTTTACGTTTGAAATAAAATGAACAATGAATGAGTTGTGCAGCGGAATTATAATGGAAAAAAACTTTTCACAATCAAACAGGAGAAATGTTTTAAGCACACATTTTCAACAATGAACCGAATGATTGAATTTATTTTCAACAACGATTACACTTGCATGTATGCAACAAACTCCCCCTCAGCCTGAGCTCACAGTGATTTGTTCGTGCAGGAAGAAGATGGTGAAGATCTAATAGAACAGTACAGGGTACTGTTCTATTTATAGGCACGGACAAACCACTGAGCATCTTTGCTGACGTCACCATGAAAGTGACATCTAACCTCCTAACAAACTCTAACCTCTGACCTATACAAGTACTGCTATGCTAACAACTGTTATTACAATGCATTACATAAAGATAACTAAACTACTGCTGAAACCTTCCACTGATGTGAACCCAGCAGCACTTGATATAACCCAGCAGTGCTTGACTCAAGGCAGTAGATAAAACAGCAGGGCTTTAGTCTTCAGATGTTGATCAGCAGTTGTAGGTCAGCAGTTGTATCGATCAGTAGATAGGAGGTCAGCAGATGTTGAAACCACTTTCAAGGGGAGAGACTTGTATACATAACATCTTCTTATTCTGGTTCCACTGCTCTGATCCAGTTTTGGCTTTAATTATATGTTCCTCTGATAGGGTTCAATCCCAACAAAAAAAATGGTTGTAAATGTATTTAAATAAAATCAGGTGCTACAAGTTGGTATCAGAGCCATGGTTTAAGGGATTCAAGTATGGTTGAACATACTTGGACTTAAACCTTGTGCTCTTTATATGAGAAGTGTGTTCAGCCAGGACTTGATCTAGACACCAAAATGTATGTTACTATTATTTAGGGTTATATTAAATTATCATTTTGTTGTAGTAAAGTGATGCAGGTTGACCCCACTTATCAAAGGAATGATTCGAATTATGATTCTCAAAAGAGGATTGATCAGGTTGATGAAGGTATGTATCCACACTAAAAGAATTGTATATATGTATGTTGTATGCTTCCTTATAGTCAATAAACTGGAAGCATGTATACACGTTGTTGAAAAAGAAAAGGCAAACCATAAGGTTATGAATAAACTGATAAGTTAGCCCATTACCAGGTAATGATGCAATGCATGTATTGAAATTTGCTTACTTCAGATGTGAAGTGGTGATAATAAGAAGTCATGTGTATAGTGTGTGGACTAATGCATTTGGCCAGTGAACTAGTAAACATATGATACTATTGAATTCTTATGATTACCATAATCAGAACTAAGGTAATGAAGAGTTTTTAAATGCGGTGAAAGGGTGGCAAAAACTTTTTATGCTGATGGTTGGAACTAATTAAGATACATATTAGGTTAATTAATAATTGAAGTAAACATGAAGTTAAACTATATGTTGATTACATGCTATAAATATGATTTAATAATAGTCACATAATATATATGTGACTAATGATTGACTAATAGTTAAATGGTTGATACACGACAAAGGTTTTGAAGGAAAGTTTCATAAGTTGAGTAAATAGCCCTTCATGGGTGGAATGAGATGTACAAATCTTAGAATAGCCCTTGATGGGGTGGAGTATGGCCCTTCGTGGGTGGAATGAGATGTACGAATCTCGGAATAGCCCTTTATGGGTGGAGTATGGCCCTTCATGGGTGGAATGAGATGTACGAATCTCAGAATAGTGAGATGTCAGATATTAGAATAGCCGTTTATGGGTGGCCCTTCGTGGGTGGAATAAGATGTACGAATCTGATAATACCCCTTTATGGGTGGAGTATGGCTCTTTATGGGTGTATTATAGCCCATTATGGGTGGGATGAGATGTATGCATCTCATACAAGCTCTTCATGGGTGGAGTATAGCCCATCATGGGTGGGATGAGATGAAAGGATTTCATAATGACATGCAAAATGAAATATATGGAGTTTACAATACAATAACTTATGAAATAATAAGATGGTTCAAGGCGGATGAGCAAATTATAGAGATGGTGGTTTCAAAGAAGAAAGCATAGTACATGGAGATTTTGAACCTCACAAGTAAGTTGAAACGGTTTGTTCATTATGATTGATTTATGTGCAATTGACATGAAAGGGAGAAAAGCATCATATTTTGAAAACACGTCTAAACCTAAATGAGATATGTTGGAGGATTAAATTAAAATTGTTATACAACTGAAATATGTTAACAAACACATGGAAGGGGGGGGGGGTTTGTCAGTATTTGGAAATTCACATATGAGAGTATACACATGTTGATAAATAAGATTATGTAGAAGGACTGAAATGATAGTCCTGAATAGTATAATCGATTGCTTTTTAATGACAACCACACATGCAAGTGTAAATACGAATGATATTATGACGTGAAATATAATGTGGTGTCGACAAGCATATGTTAGTACAATATGTTAACAATGTCACATCATGAGTAAGATTGTGTGAGAATATGGTATTAACGTGGTCTTGAAGTGGCCATAATTATAGGGATGGAGGTTAAAAAAGTAATAGACTGAGTCGAAATGAAATGGCATGTTTAAATAAACCATGAGTACATTGCACTAATAACGAAAGACTTATTATTTTTATATGAGAACATAAAAGGTCAAACCAGAGTATGGAAGCAAGTTATCCAGGGATTTAAAGTTGATGAGGCAAGGTTAAAATATGTGCGTAACATAAGTTTTAAATGTTTGTAGATTCCAAATACAAGGTATATTGATATTGATTTTTCTTAATTGGAAAAGGGTTTTAAAAACATAATATAGTATATTGCAAATTAATTTTTAAAGAAAATTAATTTATTTTGATGAATTTTGAAAGGCTTATATGATCAAATTGAATTATAGGATCATAGTGCCTCTGAATAAGTGAAGAAAATGATGAATACAAGTATGCTAGGATGCACATTGGCTGGGATATTCAATGTTTCTATTTTCAAAGGAAGATAAACTTATATATATATATATATATATATATATATATATATATATATATATATATATATATTAGAATTAATAAAGGAACACTTGTGATAGTTAGTTCCCTATGTGTATGAATGAATATTAGAGGTTTTCTAATCTCATTGTATAGAACTTAAGATATTTATTTTGTATAACTACTAGTGAATACTAGTAATTGAAGAAGTTTTGATAAACTTGTAACATAAATTTGTTGTAAAAAAAATTGGCATACATACAAGGTGATGACTGTGAAAAAGTGGTGAAATTTGAAATATTCTACTAATGATCCAACTAATGTAACCTACTGAAAACATGTAACCAGATGGGTTTAAATGTAATGATGATGAAGAAACACATATGTCGGCATAAGTAATTTCATTTCAGGAACAAAGTCAGTTGCAAACGAGCCTAAGGACAGATCATGTCTAGTATGGTTGTGTTGGTATCTCCAATAAATGTCAGAAAGAGATGCTAACCTAAATGATTGAAGGTTATGTTGAAGAAAAGCTCTACTAGTTGTTAAATTTACATGAGCAAGGTAAGAGCTCTTGCATGGTATCTTGTTATACAGCAATACTTGCTAAATTTATATGCAGAATATTAGTTGGTCGCTAATTAAGCTCTCACTTCAAACAAAAGATCATATCAAATTACATGCCTATAAAGAAACAGAATTTAACGTCACTTTAGTCTCAAAAGTTGTAAAGTGAGTTTCCAAACAAGTGAAAACACAAATAGATTATGCTTCATCTACAAGTTGTAAAAGTTGTTGCTAATGGTCAATACACGCAAGGACGTTTGGATTTAGTTCTCTTATTTAGGTTGGCATGGGAGATCAATCAGAAAGTCAACTCGAAGTGCAAGTTGGAGTTAAAGGATTACGACTAGAATATCAAGTGCAAGACTTGATAGACACCTTGAAATGCCTTCTGTGAGGAGGCGAAGTCATAACACATGAGGTAATGTTTTCACTTTCATGATGATACATGAATGCTTGCTACAAAATAATGAGATGAATATGATTTTTGATTTATTAAAACCAAAATATGTGCAATAATTGAACGTCGTTGACAGAATGAACTTATGTAGTTGAGTAATATTAAAGTCCTAAGGGGACATGCATATATTTGGTTTACTTATAAGATTTCTGCATCATAATGTGAGTTAATATTAAAAGTTGTGTGATAATAAATAAATACATAAATATGATTATGTGATCGACAAGGATTATATGGTGAACCGTTTAACTAGTTTATATTGAGAAATATAAGAAAAATCGGACTTAATGACGAGGTAGTGGAATTCTTGATAGAATGTATAAGACAACAAGTAGCATTAGATGATCTAAGACGATGTTAGGATTCTTGGTTATATTCGTTTGAACAAGACCTGGTTGGAAGAATTAGATATTAACATGAATGGCTCCTTACGAATTATGAAAACCCAATGCTTGAAGATCTTCGGGAAGGCAATATTGGTATCCATGAGAGGATCAAAAGAGAATATTTTAACCTAAAATGGTAAGAGGTGTATTATCGCCAAATATCGAGCTACGTGTTAAACGTACTTTTGATAAATGAATCATTAAGAATTATTATGTAAATAGAACACAAAGTATGGCAACCCCATACGTGTAAGGATTATAAAACTTCTTATAGGACATAAGTAATATAGGTATTTAGACGCCTAAAAGTGTATTGAGGTAAGAAAAGAGAAAGAATATGTGAATTAACACTAGTGTAGTAGTATTCTAATATGGGATTGATTAGGTTTCGAGGACGAAACCATCATAAGGGGGGTAGATTTGTAACACCCCAAATTCTATAAATATAACTATAATGATTTTTGTGATTTAATAATGGAAATAGTAGATATATCAAATTAGCAGGGTGTTGAAAGATTATAAAATTTATATTAGGTATAGTACATATGGTTAAATTTTCACAATGGAAGTAAATGTCTAAGTTGGGATGAAAATAATATACATCTATAAAGTATAAGGGCTTGAATAGTAAAGTAGGCAAAGATATTATAATAAGATGGAAGCTTCTTGAACACACACACAAGTCACGATGGTTTCTATGTATGTGTGTGTGGAGGCTGTAACTTGCAGATTTGAGGAAGAGGAATGCAAAAGGTATTTGAAGTTAATCCATCACTGAAGGGATAGGAAGTCTTTGATCATCCTCTAGCCATTGAAAGCTTCGTAAGTAACTCATAACTATGCATACCTTAATTTGCGATGTGTGCTTTAGGAGGAGGAGTAACCTTGATGAAATAGTGATACAAATTTGCGAATTATTGTGTGATTGGAGATAAAAAGTGGTTCAAACAAGTGAATTGTAAAGTTAGTATATCAAAACCCATTTGTTTCATGAAGAACCCTAGTTCACTAAATTTGGAATTTTTGGATTTAAGATGAGTTGATGTTTTGGTTGAAATGGACCAGTAATACTTCAATGGTGGCTATAATATGTTAGATAATAAGAATCAACAATGTTGATAAAGGTAGTAAAACTTTATGCATACCAACTGTTTGTGAAAATGTCTACATCAATAATTCTAGTTTAATTTGATCAGATTGGAGGTTGTTGTTGCATGAAGTGTAAATAAATAAATAAATGTGGATGAGTAACTTGGTATACGAACACGATAATTGGATGTTTAAAAGTGGTCTTAGGTTTGATTGAAGAAGTTAAAAAAAATCAAGTTGAATCGTTTAGCCTTATGCTGAATTTTTAAACTTATGTCCAGAAATTTGACTATCTTTAAAAAAAAGATCTTATAAGATCAGCCGAGTGTCTGTTTGGGGTGTACTTTATATTGTTGAAAATCTCATTCAGTCTACTTTCTATATAATTTTAGAAAGAAAGAAAATTATGGCCATTAAGTGGGTCAAATAAGACGATTACAGCAGCTGCTCATAAAAGGGTTGCCTAGAAATAGTTTTTTTATAAAAGTTATTAAATATGAATATTTGAGTACACTTGAACCAAACATGAATTGCTGATGTCAACTAGTCATATTTATAAATTGCATTGATCTTGGTTGATGAACAAAAGACTGCGCTGATTTATTATAAAGGGATACTAATATTGGAATGAAATGATTATACAACACGTATCCTAATCGTTGTGAGTTGACTTGCGATGAAGCTAGGTACAATAACGCTTTGAAGTCAACTGGTTGGTGGAGTAATTCAGGAATATATTCATGCCAAGGTGAGTGGTTATTACTCTATTTTAAAGAATATATTTATAGTATTTGGTGTGAATCATTCTCTTGACTATTTTGTAGTATAATGTGTAAATCGGACTAATGCCTTTTGGCTATGTTGTCAGTCATGTTTTGAGTCCTTAATTGGACATAAGGGCGATTGTCTTGATTATAGATTTGTCAAAGTGTAACTAATAACATGGATTGAACAAGTTGTGAACTTGTGTCACTTGCAACTAAGAAGGTTAGGTATGTATTCAATGTATTTAGTTTTGATCTATTATAATTGTAAACAGATTGTGTTAATTAAGAAATTAGAGTTATGATTTGTATGTGTGGCGAAAACCTACTAATAGCTTATATGGTTGAAATTGTTGAGTTTAGTAACAGATTACATGGGATTCGGGGTATTCAAGTAACAAGTATACTCTAGTGCAGATTTGAAGGCGGTGTAGCCTACTCCAGATTCGGCATAGGTTACGCTGGTCGCTTGTGTTATGTTGCATAGCCTCTGTGCTATGCTGGGCCTTACGCTTGTTGTCTACGCCAGGATGGTGTAGCTTATGCCGAACTCATCGTAGCATATGTTGTTATTTTTATTAACGAAAAGTAGGTATTTCAATCTTAGTTTACATTGGAGATCCTTGAAGTCTTCAAGAAGGTTTTATCTCGTATTGCTTAGACGTGTTCTTGCTTGACATTAACTCTAATTATGTGATACTGTGTTGTCTCAGGTAATGCTCACAAGTAGATTGAAAAGAAAAAAGTTGAAGATCAAGTATCCTAGAATGAACTACACGCATCTCGATTTTGATTTAAAAGTAATTGTAAAGTTATACAGGTTTCAAGGGTTTTTAGTTGTTTATAAATCTAGACGTGTTATCTTAGCACGTTTTCTTGGTCGAATAAAAACAACAAAGATCAATATGGATTGATTTTTGATGGTTGTTTAAAAAAAAGTTGGGACCTAATTTCCGCGATAAAAAAATGGTTGTAAATGTATTTAAATAAAATCAGGTTTGTGTGCAATGGTTTCGATCCTTTCCAGGATCTCGAAGGGCCCAATGTTCCGTGGGTTCAACTTCCCATGTTTACCAAATCGTACCACGCCCTTTTCAAGGCGAGACTTCCAGTAAAACCATATCACCAACCTCAAAATCCAACTGTTTCCGCCGCATGTCGCCGTAACTCTCTTGTCCATAACGGCTGACTTGATACGACCACGTGTCTGCGCAAATCTTGTATGTGTTTCTCCTGAACTATTCAGGACCAATAGGTTGTAAATTTCCGGTCTCTGCTCAACACAGCGGGTATCGAGACTTACGTCCATAGAGCTTCAAACGGGGTGGCCTGTATACTGGTGTGATGGCTATTGTTTTAGGAAAACTCCACCAAGGGCAGGTGAGTATCCCAACTCCCACCAAAGTCCATCACACAAGCATGTAGCGTGTCCTCCAAAGTCTGGATCCTCCATTCACTCTGGCTGTCCGTTTGAGGGTGGAGGGTTGTGCTACGAATCAACTGTGATCCGAAAGCTCGCTGAAACATCTGCCAAATCCTTGTCACAAAGCGACCATCCTGGTCGGATATGATAGATACAGGCAATCCATGACGTGCCACAGTCTCTCTCAAAGGTACTTCTATTAACTTCCTTGTGCTGCCTTTCTTACTGATAGGTACAAAGTGCGCAGACTTTGTGAGTCGACCGATAATCACCTAAATCATATCGTGTCCTCTTTGTGTTCTTGGTAGCCTTGTAATGAAGTCCATGGAGATCCGTTCCCACTTCCAAACGGGAGTCTCCTGTTGTTGTAGTAACCTTGGCGGGTTCTGATATTCGGCCTTAACTTTGGCGTAAGTAAGGCAGTTACCCACGTATACAGAAATGTCGGCCTTCATCTTGGGTCACCAATACCAATCTTTTATGTCTGGGTACATCTTGTGTGATCCAGGACGAATCGAGTACCTCAACTTATGAGCTTCATCCAAAGTAAATGCTCGTAGATTGCCGAAGAATGGTGCCTAAATTCGTTCCACGAAATACATTGTTCCATCTTCCTTTGGAACCACTTTTACTTCCATACCACGTAGCGATTCAACTCGTAGGTTCTCTGGTGTAAATTCTTCTTGCTGGACTTCATGAATCCGAATGGTGAGATCGGTTTGTATTCTCATCTCTAAGGTTCGCACCCTTAGAGGCTTTGCGAGTTTCTTATGACTCAAAGCGTCGGCTACAACGTTCACTCTACCGGGTGTTATCTGATCTCACACTTATAATCATTCAACAGCTCAACCCTTCTACACTGTCTCATATTCAAATCCTTCTGATTAAAAATGTGTTGCAACTTTTATGATCTTGTAAGATCGTGCAACGAGTGCCATACGAGAAATGACGCCAGATCTTCAACGCGAAGATCACAACACCTATCCCAAGGTTGTGCTTTGTGTAGTACTTTCTTTGTACCTTTAACTGATGTGACGCGTATGTGGTGACTTTGTCTTGTTGCATCAACACGCAACAAAGACCTTGTCGAGAAGTATCAAAGTAAACTATAAATCCATTGGTACCGTCAGGAAAGATAAGTTAGGGGCATCGCAGAGTTTATCCTTCAATGTCTGCAAAGCTAATTCTTGTTTCTTTCTCCAATCAAACTCCTTATCCTTTAGGGTTAGGGATGTCAGCGGCTGAGCAATACCTGGAAAAATCCTCTATGAATCGTCTGTAATAGCCTGCTAACCCCAGAAATTGTCGTATCTGAGTTGGCGTCTTGGGTGTTTCCCAGTTCTTGATCGCTTCGATATTGGCAGGGTCAACAGGAATTCCATTCTTGTTTATCACGTGACCTAGGAATTGCCCCTTACGAATCCAAACTTCACACTCAAAAACTTTGCATATAACTGTTCTTTCTTCAAAAGCTCCAAGATAGATAGCTCGTAGGTGTTGCTCATGACCTTCCTTGGTCTTTAAGCGAATAAGAATGGTATCAATGAATATACTCACGTCCTTGTCCAGGTACGGCTTACGCACCCAATTCACGATGTCCATGAATACTTTCGGTGCATTTGCTAAGCCAAATGGCATGACAAGGAACTCGTAATGCCTGTAGCGAGTCCGTAAGGCCGTTTTAGGGATAAATTCTTCTTGTGTCCTTAACCAGTGATATCTTGTCCTTAAGTTGATCTTGGAATAATAGCTGGAATCTTGTAGTTGGTCAAAAAAGTCATCAATTCTCGGTAAGAGGTACCTATTCTTGCTGGTTAGTGGTTTAACTTCTGTAACCTATGCATAATACTTTTCCCTCATTAACTCGTCTGAGTTCCTTTTAGATCAAGGTGTATGCACGTACGTAAACTGTCATCCATCTCCCTAACGAATAACACTGGGGCTCCCCAAGGTAAGAGGCTCGGCCTGATGAGTTCCCTTATCTAACAGCTCTGGTAGTTGAGTCGAAAGCTCATGCATCTCGGACGGAGTTAGTTGGTAAGGCGCCCTTGCCACTGGTGCCACTCCTAGCACCAGGTCTATCCGGAACTCCACTAGCCGCTATGGAGGTAGTCCAGTCAAGTCTTTAGGAAAGACTTCTGGAAATTCCTTTACAACGGGGATGCCTCCTAATCTTGACTCATTGGCCTCCTTGTCGACGATATGAGCAAGGACGGCTATGCAGCCTTTCCGAAGGCACTTCTGCGCTCTCATAGCCAATGTAAACTGTCGCAGTCTTCCATCTTATGAGGTCCAGCATCATTGCATCTTCCGTATGAAGGACGTGTGCTAAAGGTGTCTCATCATTCGCAAGAGGGGTGCGAATGATTTTCTCTTGACAAATAACTTCAGCTCCATTCTTGGATACCCAATCCACGCCGATTATATCATCAAAACTTTCCAAATTAACTGGTAGCAGGTAAATAGAAAACCTTCGTTCTCCAAGTTCCAACTGTTCAGTCCTTGATAACTTTATCTTCCTTGACTGATTTCCCACTCACTATTCCTATTGAATAGGGGTGTCTAGCTTACTCGCTTCCAGACCAAGTGGGTTCTTAAATTTCTATAGATACAAGACTAAAGTCGGTGCTAGTATCAATCAAAATGGATGCATAGTGTTGGTTTATACAGGACGTTCCCGTAGCTGCGTTCAGGTCCTGGCGTGCCCTGGGTGCTTCTTTCGTAACAACTGCTCCCATGAACTTTATTTTTCCTTCGGGCAACCTTCCATTAGTGTCCCTTGTCGCCATGTCCGTAGCAGCCCTTGCCGTTGTTGTTTCCATTGCTACTCTGCTCCCTACTATCGCTCTGGTTTCTATCACTGTCCTGGCTCCAATTCCCACGCCCCGTACCAGACCAGCATTGCCTCCTTGCTATGCTCGGTCTTGCCACAACTTCCACACCTATGAGCTCTGCACAGACCGGTGTGATGTTAACCACACCTGCTACACTTTGGTAGTTCTCCTTGGTAGTTTGTATCACATGCCTTAGTTGTGGTCACGGACGCCTTGGCTGTCCTAGTCGCATCGTTTTTTTTTCCTTATGTTTGTTGCTTGGCTTAAGGCTTTGCTTGTGATGCGTATACTTCCTCTTACTCGTATCCAAAGAAGACTCCACATATGTCTTCTCTTTTACTGGGCGTTTTATTCACATTCTCCATCATTATTCTGCCCTTGGCAAGACATAGGGCATGAGTTATCGCCTAAGCGATTCCCAACATGATTCATCTTATTCCACCGTTGTTAGCAGTGTTGCTTACTTCGTATTGGACGATTGCTTCAGCAACTTATTGGTTCCACAGAGCTTCAAGCCCAGCTCTTGTTGCAGGTAAAGGTCCTGATTAGACTTGGCAAGCGTTTCCTTCGCTGTGGTTCCATGTGCTTCTCATGTACAAAACATATCGGCGAAATTAAACATTTATTTTGGAATAAATGTTGTCGTCCATCAGTGAAAGAAAGCTCATTCTTCGAGCACTATAAGCATATGGGTAAGGTAATTCCTAATGAGGCCTATGCAATTCTTCCCAGCATAATCATCTTATCCTTGTAATGAGTCACGTCAGAATCTTGCCAAGGGTTCATCGACCCTTACATACACTAAATCAACTTGTTGCAAGTAGTCTTGCGTAGAAAACCTCCTCGGAGTCACCTTACTCCGATTGATGCACGTCATCCAATGTTATAAGAAATATGATGAGGCCTTCCCTTCTCCTTGTTCCTTGTTTATTCCTTAAGTTTCCAACTTTTCCATAGTCTTTGCTTTTACAAAAACGTGCATACTTCCCAAAGGATGGGGTTGTGCCTTATTGCCACGCGTAGGAGGGGATAGTGGAAACACAGAGGTAAGGTTGTGAGGGTACGTGACTTCGTCCTCGTGTCCAAATTGTGTTTTGCAGCAACCGCAGAGCGGTTTTCAGAGTGTGAATGCACTACCCTAACGATGGGGTGCACTATACTGATAGAGGTGTAGATCGAGAAGAATCTTCTTGCATGTGTTCTCCACGTGCCTAAATGGAGCAGCATTTTGTGGAGAATACCGAGTGGTTACTTCCGTCCTTAAAATATGGGTTCTGTACTTCATGATTCTCGATTGTCCATTATAGGGAGGGTTCTTTTATCACACTGGGCTGTGCGACACATACATTGATTTGGCTTGGGCTCACTGAGTCCCAATATGGTTGGCCTAGTCTTCCTGAATGCTGAACTAGAGTGCGGTAAATAAGTTACACTACAGCTTGCGCCATGCTACCTCCTTGGGGTAAAGCGGATGCCAAAGGTTGGGGGTCTTATCATAGCATCTGCAACGGACAAGTTTGGGGGTGTTCTAAGTACCGTACAATTTCATACATAAGAATGATGCAGTGTTGAGGTAAATCTTTCCTGAGCATCAGCCACCTTCTCTTGCTTAGATACCGAGCCTCAAACGATTCGTACTACAGGTAGTAGTGTTAAGTACGAAGCAGGCATAGACAGACTTCCTGCCTTGCGGAGTATCATAGTAACCATCTCGGTTAATGTCCTAATGGGTGGGGGTTTGGAACAATATAGAAATTTCAAATAGGTAGCGATCATTTGCTTGAGACGCTGTGTCCATCAGGATTTCCTTGCACTACAAGTTGTTATTACGTGGGCCCCCGTAATAAAAATTGTCATACCCCAATATTTCCACATATGACCGGTGGGCCCAGTGGGGAGTATCGTGACGTAGTTGATATCATCATAGTCAAATAATCACAGTTCAATGCACAGCGGAAGTCTAAAGTAAATATATTTCAAACCGAATGAAAGTAATATCAATTATTACAAAAACGGTTGTAAAGGATCCAAAGGAGGATCAAAGATAGAAGCAACATTGTTCAACAGATTCTTAAACATCTAAGCTTGCAAGACTCTTTATTGATGCTAGGAGAAGCCAACCTATTTCGATTAGTACCTGCACTTAACCTTTTTGGGAAAATACGTCAGTTTTCACTGGTAAATACAATTAACCGACTCATTTTGAAAATGTTTAAGAAAACTGGTTTGAATGCACAAGGCACAAAACATCTTTTATAACTTGGGATAATTATTTATATATAAACTTGTAAAAGAATTACATGTTCGTTATACGTTCAGTAGCCCGGGCTGAATACCGGGTTAAAGATTAATAGACACACCACGTGATATAATCCCACGGCGAGTTATTCTCGAACCGTCGGTTATACCTTTTTATATATATATATATGCACTGGCAGGTGTATGCCTACACCCCGTGCTTAGGTCATGGCCATTTCAATGAATGATGCCAAGGATATCCGGGACATGGTCATTAACCCCCCAAAGGCTTTAAGCAAACATAACAGTTTAAACGGGTCATCTCAATAAATTAACCTTTATATGATTAAAAATTCAATGCCCGACCAAGAGGTATTTTATATACCGTACCTCAAGCCCAGTATAAGGGAAAATAAGTTAAAAGTATTTACCTGAGCAAATTATTCAAATTTATCCCAGCCGTACAAATCAGCAAGTGCAAAGTATCTTTTACTGGTCTCCTAAATCTGGAACGAAGGTTTTAATTAACCTATTAGATTCCTAACGGGTCTTACTTAAGTTTAAACTTAGACCGGATAGTTTTAAAGAAAGGTATTCGGTTCAAAACGCATGATTAAGCAAAGAACGGAATAGAATGTGATTTAGACCCGACAAGTATGAAGACTTGTATAATATGGGTAAACTAAACACATTCTGGATTTTGAGATAAAAATGATAAGGTTTGACCCGTTTCGATTAATTTATGCAAACTAGTTACATAAACCGCACCGAATGCGAAAAATGCATAACGGGTAAACAAATGATTCATGAACAGGTTTCCTCAGTTAATATGCCTTAAATATGTTGTGATATCAGTAAGATACCTTCCATTATGCCCAAAATGGATTTAAACTCAAATTATGCCCCGTAGGGGTATTTTGGTCATTTTAAAGGTTATAAAAGAGTTTAAATACTAATCTGAGTTTCAGGTCTGATATAATCAGTATAAATATTTATTTTTATAAGTCATAACAGTAGGGTATTGCATATATGTGAAATTTATCTTTTATAACCAAACTATGCACCGTAGGGGCATTTTGGTAATTTCACATAAGCTTTAAAGGTCAAAATTAGAATTCTGAGTTCAAAACTTTTGCTTACTGTTTAATTATAAAAATTTACTTAAAACATCAATAGGTATTAAGTTTCATATGGTAAAAATAGTTTTAACTCATACTATGCGTTTAAAACGCGTAAAAGTCGGTTTTAAGCGATTTTCGGGTTATAATAGGAAATCTGAGTTTTTGACCAGTTTATAAAGTTCAAAATATTTTATTTATCATATAAAATCAGTAGCAAAAAGTTTGGTATCAAAATGTTATGTAAAACTTATTTTATTCAAGAAAAGGGTATAATCGGCAATTACGGAATTAAAGCAAGAACCCTATGTTATGCTCAGCTTTAAAATAAATAAAAATCTTCAAAAATCTCAAAATAATATATTACATCAGTGGGTAAAAAGTTTGGTGTCGAAATTTGGGTTTAAATAGGTTTTATGCTAATTATGTCGTTTAATTAATAAAAAGCTTTCAATTTACGCTATTGAGCATAACTCTTAATCTAGACCTCAAACTGATGTCAAATTTGTAGGACATGTTTATAAATCAGTAATAAAGGTTTTTGTCCTCTCACATTTTCAAAAATCTCGTTTTAATATCAAAAGGGCATATTGGTCAACTTTTAAGCATTTAACGGAAACATGCAATGAACTAGGATTACTATAGAACCAAGTTGTATAACCTCAGAGGGTTATACTAACCTATAACATGGTCCTAAAGGAATCCTAAGGTCAATCTAAACTGAGCTAAATTGGGTCAGAACTGAAAGTCAAAGCAAAAGTCAACTTTTGCGACTTTCGGTAGCGAACCGAGCCTAAATTCAGAATTGTCGGGTTGAACATGCTTAAACATGTTTTGATATTAATTACCAAGTTATTTAAGTGTTAAAACATGTTCCATAACTTCTGTATTATTAGTTATGAATTTATTAGTAAAAACTGACTCGTTTGACTTTTTATTAAGAAGTTTGACCCGACAATTGACTGAGTAAACGTGGTAATTAGGAGGTGCCCTTTTGAGGGTTTAACACCTACCTAATTAGGGTCACGTAGCCATGTTCGTTGCGAACAATGGGTCAACCATTTAAAAGTCAAAGCGTTTATCGGAAACGCTTGACTTTTTGGCTATAACGCTAAATAAAACAAACTAGTCACGAAAGGACACTTACAAAGGGTCCAATGGACTAAAGGAGGTTCTCAAGAAGCTCAAGACCCTCTTAGGATCAGAAGCATAGCAGATTTGAAGAAAATGTGAGTTGCAAATGAAAGTGGGGAAGGGTATATATAGGTTTTTCAAGACCGTTAAGATCATTCCTCGATAAACGATATTTGATCTGGACTGTACATGTATTGCCCATGGTTTTATATACCATGGGAGCTTGAAAACCAGCTTATGGTTTTGTTAAAACCATGTACAAACCAAGGATACAGGCTGTTGTTTTTAAAAATGGTTTTTAGCTGAACTGAGGGGCGCTCGCCCCCCGCGTACGAGCCAGGGGTTGGCTACGCGGCCCGCGACCGCTACAGATCTGCAAATATGTTTCAAAGTTTCTGTTTTTGGCCCCTGCACTTGATAAATGGCATTTTTGACACATTTAAGGCCCGTAAACCTCAAATCAATGCTCTACTATGATGCCTATACATAGGGAACATAAAACATGCTTGAAAACATGCCGGATGTCGGTTCGTTTGGTCGTGCGGTCACGTTGTTCGACTAATTACGACGAAAACGAGCGGACGCGAAAAACGATCGAAATTACGCGACGAATGGAATTTTATCAAGCAAATCACTAAAATAAAATATTTTAATGAGTACATAAAATTTTGGATGTCCGGTTGTATTCAGAATGTAAGATATGCGCGAAGATGCAAACTTGTGCACCTTTTGACACTTTTAGTCCCTGCTTGACTTGAAAGTTTATTTTTGCGCACCAAACACCTCTAAGCCTATATCTAAGCTATACAAAGGATATTTAGGGCATTTTTAACTTATGATCAAATTCCGAAAGGTTCGATACCCTTCGAATAGGTATACTTTTGTAGTTTGACGCAAATAGTCCTTTAATCGCGCAAAGTAGCGCGAGATGTCGTTTAATAATATCCAAGCCTTCCATGGCCCATAATGGGTATTCCCAATCATGTGTTTAAATATTACTACGCTCTTGTTTGCTTAAATGGTCACCAAAAGGTGTAAATTCAAAAGTTTACGCTTTTGGTCCCTCTAATGCGCAAACTTGCGTATATCATTGTTTAATAGCATCGAAGCCTTATTTAATCCATATTAGGTATTCTTGAGAGTATTATAAAACATCACGATGCTTCGGGTTCGTTAAAAGGTCATTCAGAGGTATAATTAAACATATTGACACTTTTAACCCCTTAAACTTTCAAAGTTGCGCGTAACGTCACTTAAAGGCATAAAAACCTTAGACGGCCAATACTTGGTATTACCGAGAGTATAATCAAATATCATGAAACTTCCGGTTTGTTAAAAGGTCACTCAGAAGTAAGAATTAACATGTTGATGCTTTTAACCCTTCATTGCGCAAACTTTCAATTAATTACGCAAACGGCTACTCTCAATCAACGAGCGGCTCAATTGTGAATATGAATACCGTAAGAGGTTATTCAGTAACTTATTTTAAGTATGTTAACACTTCCAGTCCTTTCATAATCAAAGTTTTTCGATTTTTCGAAAAATTAGTTCCTTAAATTCAATGTTTTTACTTTATTAGGATTTATTACGCGTGTCAATACATCATTGGACGTGATTTTATGAGGTGTTACATCCTCAATCCCTTAAAAGAAATCTCGACCCCAAGATTTTCTAAAATAATGGAAGTACTTTTTGTCGTAAATGGTCTTAACCTCCATAGCATATCTGGGGCCTCTCCAAGCACCCATGATGACCTTTTAATAGGTACATGTATCCTTTTGGAGCTTCTAATCTTGTCGATCCTTAATAAATGCTGATTTCATCACAAACTATAAGTTTTTATTAATCCGCATATCATTATGTGACAATGCTCCCGACTTATCGGCGAAACACATCCTTTAATCACTAGTGTGGGACACCTTGATTTCTATCAAGCTCTTCTAGTAAGTTTTAGCATATAGGTTACCAATCTTGATATATTCGATTTCCTCGAATGATTCTATATATCAGAGCTTAACTAGCCCGATAAATTATAATACAGCACACCCTTCATAGGGTGATACCTTCAATTAAACATTATTCCTTATTAAGGACTTAAGAGAGTTGCGACTTTCCTCAATCTTAGATTTTTCTGTCGATTACTGGCAACTTTCAGACGATTTCAAATTTGTATGATCTTATTCGTTGTTTCCAAGGTAATTTTCAGAACCTGATAATTGGACTTTCCAAAATCCCGTCCATCAAACGGACGTTTGGCATTCCATCTTTACAAGGCTTCCAAAGGAGCAACCTTGATACTTATATAATAACTATTATAGAAAAGCTTATTTAAGGTGAGATGATTATTCCAACCACTGCCAAAAAAAATCTTAAGGAGTAGCTAATCCTTACAGCTAGTCGAATAAATCGACGATCCTGGGCAGCCGATGTCGATTCTTAATTGTTACCTAAGTATGGTTGCGGTAATCAATGCATAAGTATAATGAACCGTCTTTCTTAATCAATAATATCGGAGTTCTCAGAATTACGAATTTGGCTTGATGAACCTTTATCTTAAAACTCACCTAATTAAAGTTTCGATTCTCCCAATAATGATGGTACTAATTGTTATGGAGATTTCACAATATTGCAGCCCTAAGCGGAATGTTAATCTTAACCCTACTTGTCTCAGGAGGTAAACATGGTAGTCTTTGGGGAGGATAATCAAGACACAAGGAGACTACAGAGATTTCCCAAATATCAAGCCCCCGGTTTTACTATCATTGCTTGTGTCAGGTAATTGACACGCTTTCTTTATGAGTCCACGGATTCCTTAATCAGAGACACTTACCTAGAAAATCCTACATTGGATATCTTCTTTGAACACCACTAGCCAACTCTAGTACCATATGACCATCGGGATATCTTAGTGGTTCCATACATTAAACCTCCATACTGATCAGGCATGGAAGCAATCTATGGGACGCACTAGGATACGCAAATCCTCATATGGCTCCTTTATCGAGCATAGTCTAGATTCGCAGTTGATAGAAATCAATGATATAATAAAATAAAATAACATATATCATCGTACTCGATCTGGAGAAAGAGTACTTTAGATTTTAATGAATGAAGATTATAGGACGAGAAATAGAAGTAAGGGTCTCTTATGATTCATGTTGGTAAGTTTTACCTTACACTTAATGTCTGGAGTTCTTAGGGGAGAATTCTAAGAGTTTGCTAAGTTTATAGTCTTATGAAAGACTCAATAGCACCTGAATCCAAACGTAATTCTTAGAAATAAGATCATAATAAGGGGTTTATCTGGTGTCATCCTTGATATGAATTGCCTCTAACGTTCATCAAGAGGGTTTAGGCGCCTCCATTCTTAATCCTCCTATACTTAGTTGTAAAATCTTTGACAGTTTTAGGGCAGTCTCAGCTTTGACTGGTTTATTTCTTAATCTATATAACGTGAGTAGCTGAGATAGATCCATAATGGATTTATAAGAAGCAGGCTTTTAAAACCCTAATGTGACCTCTTATTACCAATGTTAAACCACCAATAATTGATGCATTAAGCTTAGATTTTGGGTTAACCGAATATGGCACTATCTCAGATAATAATTAAAGTTTGTAACATTCTGTCGACAGTCTAGATCCTTCATGGTGAGAGTCAGAAAATTCTTATTCCACTTTTACATTCCGTGTTGCAGTCAATCGGTTTTTTTGATTAGTCCATGAACTTGGACCATCCCAAATATTGTGAGAGCATTCTTCCTGTAACTTCATTAAAGTCTTCCATCAATTAAGGGCACTGTCCTTGAATAACTATGATACATATCACACAATTTCTTTCTCAGCACAACCGCTGATGTCCATAATGGTTTCTATTTCATCCAACAATTTCATGCAATCAATGGCCCCTTTTTCGCCATTGAAGTCTCTGGATTTGCAAGAGACGAAGTACTTTTAAGTACGTCCTTTAGAGGAACGGGGCTCCTTACTATATATATCATCTTATTTGGTTCATCTTTCGCAATCGAAGTATAAACAAAGCTCTTTTCATGATCAGAGGGAATATGATTTAGAGGTAGTAGCATTCTGCTCTTTGAACCTTTTCATCACCTTTCTCATAGCCTTTCTATCAGCTGCGTCAATCATATTAACTTTGAGGTTCACATTTGTTGCATCATTAGCATTTGTCGCATCATCTGTATCACGACTGTTATTTGTCTCATTCAAGTTTGCCATACTTGAAGCTCGGCACTAAACGCCAAAATTAAACAACTTCTTAATTGCATTTCTATAGCGAGTCATCACTATAACGACCTAACATACATTAACCATGGTATTATTAAACCATAAGAGCTAATAGGGTATGAACATTCCTAATGAATGTTATTTGAATGTACATCAATTACTTTCAGCCTAGGTCACAAAAGGACCATCAATGGCCTTTAGGGTTTGGACCAAGTCCATTACCCCTTTGACAGGGGATTAAAATGTCACAACTGTTTTTGTCATATTGATGATTTTAGATAGCTCGAAGGCTTGCCATAATGGCTTTCTAAAATATGAAACATGAGTCCGTCAGGAAGGACATAAATAATCATATGGCACGAAGGCCTTGTCATAAAGGACATTTTAAGATATGGAAACAAAGGCCTGTCACGGAGGACATTAATTTATAAGCCGTAATCTTATTAGATCAGAGGCTTTAAGATTTGACCCTAGTTCTTCACCGTTGGACAGGGAGTCATAGACTACAACTGTCATTGTTTTGAAAGATGTTTCATTTAGGTACTGGGCAAATCATAGGACATCACTAATGGATGTTTTCATATATACATACATGTATATATATATATATATATAATTATGGTCATTGAGTATATTAGTCTTGATCTTATCGATCTTATAGACTATAAGGCTTGGGCATTGCCCATCACCTTCGACGATGTACCTTAATGGTCACATTTGTTAATGTCTCTAATGGACAACCTAGTATATAGCCCGTAGGCGGCACCATCTCTAATGGTGACTCAGGATAACGCCACCAAGGGTAATACAATAAACATACTTATATATAGGAAGTACCAGTGGCGTATCCACCATGTGCTTGTTGTATTACTCTAGTTTTGTTACCTGAGCACCGAACATTTATGCATAATTTATAACCATCGGGTCGTAAGTATGTCTTAAAATCTTACTATGAAGATAGGAAGGCCTAATCCTGAACTTCAATTATCCTATAAAATAATACGATCACCGTATCAGTTGTTATTAGTCATGATCGCACTGATCATACATTGACTATTTAGGCTTGAGCATAACTCACTACCTTGTACATGGGATCAGAAGGATCACAATGTCAATGTCACTAATGGATAATATATTATACATAGAGCGTAGGCGAAACATTATTAAGGATATTTAAACGTGATCATCCATTTTGATAATATTAGTCTTGATCACATTGATCATATAGATTATGTGGTTTGAGCATAGCTCACCACCTTGGACAGGGAATTATAGAAGATCACCACTGCCTTTGTCACAAATGGACAATATGATATGGCCCGTAGGCGAAAACATATCTAAAGGATGTCAAATAATGTGATCATCGTATTTAGACGATATTTGTCATGATCGTAATGATCATATAGAATATTATGCTTGGACATAGTCCAATATTCTTAGACAGGGGTCATAGACTACTACTGTCGTTGTCTTTATCAGACAACAAATTTAGCCCATAGGCACTCCATCACTAACGGATGTTTACATTTTGATCATCACATTGATGATATTTGCCAAGATCAAATTCGATCCTATAGGCTTTAAGGCTTGGACATAGTCCAAAATACCTTGACGGCTGGTGTGGTTTCTCAAGTCACACTTCCATGAATGTTAACATGTTCTTAGATGTCAACAAGGATTAATTTATCTTAATGGTTACACAACATTACCATGATCGGATTGATCATATAGGCTTGGAGGCTTGAACATAGTTCGCCACCTTTGGATAGGAGGGGTAACTCCTTTAACTATCATAGTAGAAGGAATAATTATCCTTAGCTACCGAAATTTTTGGCCAATTAATGTGGACTTGCCACTTGGCAGGGGTAAACCATTAAGAAGATCTTTTGAAATTATTTAGCTAATCGATAAAGTTCGAATAAAATTCATACTAATGATTGATAAAGGACGATATGAGTACCTATATAAAATTTTTCAAAAACCCCCAATAAATCATCAGGAAATTTACCATAGTGCCTCAAACCGGACTTTTAATATCATACTTGTCCATAGAGGACTAAAAAGGAAACTATAAGTCCGTATAGGGACTATATAAAAATATCATACGTCCGTATGGGGACTATATTAAAACAGGTTGCCCATGGAAGGACTATTTGAAGTATAATGTCCTCGAAGGGACCATTATTAAAAGATAATATCCTCAAAGGGATTTTCAATATGTAGACGTATATATTCATGGAGTCTTATCAAAAGAGGTAAGTCCACAAGGACTTTGATGAATTAATATGTCCACGAAGGACTACAATAATTAAATGCCCAAACAGGGACTTAAATGAAAAGAAGTATGATGGAATGAGGGTCTTCTAATGTCTTCTTTCCTTTATTTTGATTGTTTCTTCATCTTTATCTGTTGTACGTAGTAGCGACTCTGAAGATTTTAGTGAATAAATAATATTTCAAATCAGGATCCATTGCAAAAGTAGAATCCAAGGATTCAATGATTAAAGGAAAAGACAAGGATCACGGATTAGGTTTTGACTGGTATATTCTAAGTCTGAATTCCAAAACTCGGAAGTAAGAAATAGGGATTAATAACATCCGCATGTATCATCTTCAATATGGAAGCCTCAGGGACCTTCTGGTATGGACTCCGTAGTCTGGATAAGGGATTAAACAAGTTTAGTTTTGGGAATCGGTCCATAAAGGTCTTTTCTTCCAACTGGTTGCACACTTATCCTTTCCGTGATACGAAGCTTGGCATTTCTGGGCTTCGGATGTGGAGAATTTCTATTGACAGCTTCTGTGCTTGGCGACATATTTAAAATACATAAAATCGAAAGCATTATTTTACTGAATAGGGATGAGAGTATTCCTATGTTAAGTCTAGACTCAGAAGGTCTGAGGAATGTGCTACTGTGTCATTTGAGATTAAACACCAAAGGCTAGTGTTTAATTCACTCAAATGTTGGCTCTGATACCAACCTGTCACACCCCGATATTTCCACATATGATCGGTGGGCCCGGTGGGGAGTATCGTGACGTAGTTGATATAATCATAGTCAAATAATCACAGTTCAATGCACAGCGGAAGTCTAAAGTAAATATATTTCAAACCGAATGAAAGTAATATCAATTATTACAAAAATGGTTGTAAAGGATCCACAGGAGGATCAAAGATAGAAGCAACATTGTTCAACATATTCTTAAACATCTAAGCTTGCAAGACTCTTTATTGATGCTAGGAGAAGCCAGCCTATTTCGATTAGTACCTAGACTTAACCTTTTTGGGAAAATACGTCAGTTTTCACTGGTAAATACAATTAACCGACTCATTTTGAAAATGTTTAAGAAAACTAGTTTGAAAGCACAAGGCACAAAACATATTTTATAACTTGGGATAATTATTTATATATAAACTTGTAAAAGAATTACATGTTCGTTATACGTTCAGTAGCCCGGGCTGAATACCGGGTTAAAGATTAATAGACACACCACATGATATAATCCCGCGGCGAGTTATTCTCGAACCGTCGGTTATACCTTTAAATATATATATATATATATATATATATATATATATATATATATATATATATATATATATATATATATATATGCAGTGGCATGTGTATGCCTACACCCCGTGCTTAGGTCGTGGCCATTTCAATGAATGATGCCAATGATATCCGGGACATGGTCATTAACCCCCCAAAGGCTTTAAGCAAACATAACAGTTTAAACGGGTCATCTCAATAAATTAACCTTTATATGATTAAAAATTCAATGCCCGACCAAGCGATATTTTATATACCGTACCCCAAGCCCGTATAAGGGAAAATAAGTTAAAAGTATTTACCTGAGCAAATTATTCAAATTTATCCCAGCCGTACAAATCAGCAAGTGCAAAGTATCTTTTACTGGTCTCCTAAATCTGGAACGAAGGTTTTAATTAACATATTAGATTCCTAACGGGTCTTACTTAAGTTTAAACTTAGACCGGTTAGTTTTAAAGAAAGGTATTCGGTTCAAAACGCATGATTAAGCGAAGACCGGAATAGAATGTGATTTAGACCCGACAATTTTGAAAACTTGTATAATATGGGTAAACTAAACACATTCTGGATTTTGAGATAAAAATGATAAGGTTTGACCCGTTTCGATTAATTTATTCAAATTAGTTACATAAACCGCACCGAACGCGAAAAATGCATAACGGGTAAACAAATTATTCATGAACACGTTTCCGAAGTTAATATGCCTTAAATATGTTTTGATATCAGTAAGATACCTTCCATTATGCCCCGTAGGGGTATTTTGGTCATTTTAAAGGTTATAAAAGAGTTTAAATACTAATCTGAGTTTCAGGTCTGATATAATCAGTATAAATATTTATTTTTATAAGTCATAACAGTAGGGTATTGTATATATGTGAAATTTATATTTTATAACCAAACTATGCACCGTAGGGGCATTTTGGTAATTTCACATAAGCTTTAAAGGTCAAAATTAGAATTCTGAGTTCAAAACTTTTGCTTACTGTTTAATTATAAAAATTTACTTAAAACATCAATAGGTATTAAGTTTCATATGGTAAAAATAGTTTTAACTCATACTATGCGTTTAAAACGCGTAAAAGTCGGTTTTAAGCGATTTTCGGGTTATAATAGGAAATCTGAGTTTTTGACCAGTTTATAAAGTTCAAAATATTTTATTTATCATATAAAATCAGTAGCAAAAAGTTTGGTATCAAAATGTTATGTAAAACTTATTTTATTCAAGAAAAGGGTATAATCGGCAATTACCGAATTAAAGCAAGAACCCTATGTTATGCTCAGCTTAAAAATAAATAAAAATCTTCAAAAATCCCAAAATATTATATTACATCAGTGGCTAAAAATTTTGGTGTCGAAATTTGGGTTTAAATAGGCTTTATGCTAATTATGCCGTTTAATTAATAAAAAGCTTTCAATTTACGCTATTGAGCATAACTCCTAATCTAGACCTCAAGCTGATGTCAAATTTTTAGGACATGTTTATAAATCAGTAATAAAGCTTTTTTTCCTCTCACATTTTCAAAAATCTCGTTTTAATATCAAAAGGGCATAATGGTCAACTTTTAAGCATTTAACAGAAACATGCAATGAACTAGGATTACTATGGAACCAATTTGTATAACCTCATAGGGTTATACTAACCTATAACATGGTCCTAAAGGAATCCTAAGGTCAATCTAAACTGAGCTAAATTGGGTCAGAAGTGAAAGTCAAAGCAAAAGTCAAATTTTGCGACTTTCGGTTGCGAACCGAGCCTAAATTCAGAATCGTCGGGTTGAACATGCTTAAACATGTTCTTATATTAATTACCAAGTTATTTAAGTGTTAAAACATGTTCCATAACTTCTGTATTATTAGTTATGAATTTATTAGTAAAAACTGACTTGTTTGACTTTTTATTATGAAGTTTGACCCGACAATTGACTGAGTAAACGTGGTAATTAGGAGGTGCCCTTTTGAGGGTTTAACACCTACCTAATTACGGTCACGTAGCCATGTTCGTTGCGAACAATGGCTCAACCGTTTAAAAGTCTAAGCGTTTATCGGAAACGCTTGACTTTTCGGCTATAACGCTAAATAAAACAAACTAGTCATGAAAGGACACTTACAAAGGGTCCAATGGACTAAAGGAGGTTCTCAAGGAGCTCAAGACCCTCTTAGAATCAGAAGAATAGCAGATTTGAAGAAAATGTGAGTTGCAAATGAAAGTGGGGAAGGGTATATATAGGTTTTTCAAGACCGTTAAGATCGTTCCTCGATAAACGAGATTTGATCTGGACCGTACGTGTATTGCCCATGGTTTTATATACCATGGGAGCTTGAAAACCAGCTTATGGTTTTGTTAAAACCATGTACAAACCAAGGATACAGGCTGCTGTTTTTAAAAATGGTTTTTGGCTAAACTGAGGGGTGCTCGCGCCCCACGTATGAGCCAGGGGTTGGCTACGCGGCCTGCGACCGCTACAGATCTGCAAATATGTTTCAAAGTTGCTGTTTTTGGCCCCTGCACTTGATAAATGGCATTTCTGACCCATTTAAGGCCCGTCAACCTCAAATCAAGGCTCTACTATGATGCCTATACATAGGGAACATAAAACATGCTTGAAAACATGCCGGATGTCGGTTCGTTTGGTCGTACGGTCACGTTGTTCGGCTACTTACGACGAAAACGAGCGGACGCGAAAAACGATCCAAATTACGCGACGAATGGAAGTTTATCAAGCCAATCACTAAAATAAAATATTTTACTGATTACATAGATTTTTGGATGTCCGGATCTATTCAGAATGTAAGATATGCGCGAAGATGCAAACTTGTGCACTTTTTGACACTTTTAGTCCCTGCTTGACTTGAAAGTTTATTTTTGCGCACCAAACACCTATAAGCCTATATCTAAGCTATAAAAAGGATATTTAGGGCATGTTTAACTTATGATCATATTTCGGAAGGTTCGATACCCTTCGAATAGGTATACTTTTGCAGTTTGACGCAAATAGTCCTTTAATCGCGCAAAGTAGCGCGAGATGTCGTTTAATAATATCCAAACCTTCCATGGACCATAATGGGTATTCCCAAGCATGTGTTTAAATATTACTACGCTCTCGTTTGCTTAAATGGTCACCAAAAGGCTTAAATTCAAAAGTTTACGCTTTTGGTCCCTGTAATGCGCAAACTTGCGTATATCATCGTTTAATAGCATCGAAGCCTTATCTAATCCATATTAGGCATTCTTGAGAGTATTATAAAACATCACGATGCTTTGGGTTCGTTAAAAGGTCATTCAGAGGTATAATTAAACATATTGACACTTTTAACCCCTTAAACTTTCAAAGTTGCGCGTAACGTCACTTAAAGGCATAAAAACCTTAGACGGCCAATACTTGGTATTACCGAGAGTATAATCAAATATCATGAAACTCCCGGTTTGTTAAAAGGTCACTCAGAGGTAAGAATTAACTTGTTGACGCTCTTAACCCTTCATCGCGCAAACTTTCAATTAATTACGCAAACGGCTACTCTCAATCAACGAGCGGCTCAATTATGAATATGAATACCGTAAGAGGTTATTCAAAAACTTATTTTAAGTATGTTAACACTTCCAGTCCTTTCATAATCAAGGTTTTTCGATTTTTTGAAAAATTAGTCCCTTAAATTCAATGTTTGACTTTATTAGGATTTATTACACATGTCAATACATCATTGGACGTAATTTTACGAGGTGTTACATAAATTGTGACACCTGTGCCTCTGCGGCCATCAAATAAATGCCTAACCAATGAAATATTGCATTTCATACTTGGGATTTGTTTAAATATGTGTATCATTTGCACATATAAATTCTTGTTCGATTTCGAGCTCTAAATCGCTTTCTTGAAAGTTATATGCAAACTGACGCGTAAACGTAATCAGTTTAACACGACAAACACTTCGAGATTGTGACATAGGCTCAACATACCTTAAATAAACTTTACATAACTTAGTAATAAGTTTTGGATGGTTTGGTGTGTCGAAATCAAATTTGTTCGATCACAGGGACTATTTGCGTCAAACTTTGAAACTATACCAATTTATATAGTAACGAACGTTCCGGAACATGATCATAAGTTAAACATGCCCTAAATATACTTTACATAGCTTAGAAATAGGCTTTGAGGTGTTTTGGAGCGCAAAGATAAACTTATTGATCAACAGGGACTAAAAGCGTCAAAAAGTGTCCAAATGACCAGATTCATTGTATCTAGACCAATTTTGATGTTTTGATGGTTTTTAACCCCAAGTTTTGCATTCTATGGGCTAAAATTTGATGGTATTTCATGTCCCCTTGTATTGCAATACCATGTGCCCACATGGAGGGTCAAGATCAAGGCACGAAATGCGAGAAACGATCCTAACGGTTCTCCGAAATCTATAAATACCCAAGCTCTCATTCCATTTTCCTCACACATTGATATAATTTTATGCTCTAAGTTGAAGCTATATGCTTCATACCAGAGTATTTAGATCAAGTTCTTCCTACCTTGGACCCTTTGTAAGTTTCTTTCATGCTTTTATGCGTTTTTAAGCACGAAAGGCAAAGTGTGTTTAACTTTCTGCTTTGACCAGGTTATGGTCAACTCAAAGTTCGTTTGAACTTTGCAACATGAGCGTAATCATGATGTTTATAGTCCCTTGTGACTATACCTACTGATTACCACGTTGATTAGGTGTAGTGACGAGTCATAGTTTCGGTCAAAATGCGTACTCATGCGTATTTTGCAACCAAACTTTTCTTAGGCATCAAAACCTTTTGTTTTGATATCAAACTTATTTTCTAACTTTTTTAAACATGTTTTAACATGTTTAACTCGTCACTTTTAGTTTAGTGCTTATATAGGGTCGTAAGATAAACGGTCTAAACAACCGCTTAGACTTTCGAACCCGACCCGTTTGGTCGATCATTAGGATCCGACCAAGCATTTATTGTGACCATGGTTGTATAGGGAATAACCTTCCGGGGTTATACCTTATGGTCACTTCGTTTAATTAGTTGTATGATAGGTAATTTTTATGCCTTAGGAAAATGACCAAAATGCCCTTTTTACGCATAAATTCATTTTAAGCATATGTAACATAAATTTTGGCATCTAAACTGATTAGGAAACATTATTAGACATGTTAAGGAATATAATACTTATCATGGGACTACTTAGGCGGTCCGAACGCGTTTTACGTGAACGACACGTTAAAGTGGCGTAAGCTACCTTAACGAGTCGTAATGGGTCGTAAGCACTTAGGTTAGGTTTCGTTTTAGAATGTAGGCTTTGTTAAACCATATTACATGAGTCCCTACACTCATTTGGTTTACGAAACCTCATTTTATCCGATCCTCCGATTTAGGTCCGGTTTATTAACGTAGTTACCTATATTAGGTGCCGTTTGATTTCCGTGATCCCTCTAGCATTGCTTAGTTGTTAGTCAAGACTTCTAAGCATCCTCAAGTGAGTACATAGTCCCCTCTTTTACTGTTTTCAAACATTTTGGGGTGAAACACATGTGCCTACTTGTTACTTTCATGCTTTTCATGTTTTTATATCATATACTTGTTATGTTCATTAGTACATATATAGTACATGATTTCATTATGTTTTGCTATGTGTGTTCACTTAGCATGCTAGCACATTGATTTTTGTATATTATATTTTGTTGCATATGTTCACTCAGCATATGGACACATTGTTTTACATTTTGAACCGTTGGAACTGTTTGATTTATGTGAACCGTTAGTAACTGTCTGATTTATATGAACCGTTTGTAACTCTTTGATTATGTGAACCGTGGTTTGTAACTGTTTGATTATGTGAACCGTTTGGTATTGTTTGAACCGTTGGGTTAGGGAAGTGATTAGGTAACGGGGCGGGTGTAATGTGTTAAAAGCATGGTGGATACGCCGCTGGTACTTCCTATATATAAGTGCTTTTAATACATTATATATCGTTGCGTTATCTAGATCACTTGGGCAAGTTTATCAAAACAAAGTTATATTACAAGGTTTTTCTAACAATATAAAACATTCGAGTTTTATTTCAAAAACGATTTACAATTTGGGTTTATATAAACAAATGTTTTGGAGTTAAGATTCATGGTATCGAGGTTTTATAAAACAAATCTGTTTTGACTTAGTTATTTCAATTTACATTACAAACATTTTACAAAACTTGGTTTTCTAATTATCAATATACAAAGGTGTTTAAGTTATATTTTCAAAACATAACCGAGCCATGAATCTGACACTCTCATAAAATCCTATGTACTCGCCGGCATTTTATGTTGACGTATTTTCACATGTGTTTCAGGTACCATAGTTGATGATATTTGATGATGATATTGATGCATGCTCACATAGGAACGGACGAGGCCTTAGTGACTTAATAACAATGAAAGTCTATTTGTTCATGTTTTGTTTCTAATTTCAATGTAATGTAATACATTTAATTTAATAAAACAGAACTTCAATCCATGTGTTATGAAACAATGATTCTGTTACAACACTCTCTGACGTTTCCGCCACGATTTGTTGTTTTTCATGGTCGGGGTGTGACATAAAAGTTAGTATCAGAGCTCATGGTTATAGGGAATTAGGTTATTAGTAATGCTTTGACCTAGTCTATAACCTTCCTAGGACCCTAACGCGAGTTTACTTGCGTTTAGTCATAAAACAATACCGTCGCCTATCTTTAGGTGACAACCACAATGAGAACATAAATTTCGAATCCGCTTTGAAATCTAGTCATTTGTTCTAGGATGATTTATTATAAGGTTTTGAACCTTCAAAGTTTTCAAAATCTCGTCAAAGTTTGGGTCTAAATAATGTGAATACGTGCAAACTGGAAGGGTGGGTGCCTGTACCCTGAGTCTTCTGTCTAAGGCTAGAGTGTTCGTACAAATCCGCAGTATCGGACCAGTCACTCTTACCTGGGAACTCTTGGGGTGAGTGTCCACTTATAGGAGAGCATGTCTTCGCGATATGTCACACCCCCAAATTCCACCTGCGGAGTACCGTCCGCTTGAGGGCGTGACCGACCAGGATCCAGCCACCAATTATACTGAGTATTTGGGTATTAATAAAGATGATCACCAACTAAATAGTTCGTAAGCATCAAAGTTTAAAGTTCGAAAGTTAGGTTCAATTAACAGTTTGAGTAAATAGCGGAAGCATAGGCAAAATAGTTTAAACAAAGTTCATAGTTCAAGTTATTTGAAACCCAACACGCGGGTTTAGACGACCACTACACTTCCCAAGCTGCAAGCTCCTGAGTCACTGGTTACCTGCAAAGCATGCAGTAAGGGGTCAACAATAATGCTGAGTGAGTTCACTAGTTGTCCAGTTTTAATTACCAAAAACTTGTTTCACCAGTTAATTTATCCGTTTATACATGCCATGGGGAGCTACCCCAAAAGTTAGCGACTAAACTGTTTTTCCAATACCGAACACTAGGTGACCGTTGCGTATCCGCAGAGTGCCCCGATGTCAATGTTCTATCATCATTGACGGATGCCTGAGTACATTAGTTCACGACCGATCCCATACCTTGGCACGGTGTGAGGTTGGTAAGACCTAAATAGCGCTATCAACTAATAACCCGTTCGCCTGGCCCCGGCAACTAATCGGTATTATGTAGTAGGGACTTTAAGTGATAGAGTTCCGTTTAGTGCCGTTAGTTGCATTCCGTATAAACAGTAATTAACTAAAAGGTTCCCAATAACAAGGGAAGAAAAGTAAGTTGTATCCCTCAAAAGGGGATAGTGTTGTTTTTAGTTCCGTTTCCCAAACCACCGGGAATACATGCTTTAGGTTGTGAACTCACCTTGGGTTGCTCGGTAGATTAATTACCCGGTCGATCACGTTGGTCACCACGTCCTAGCATGGTTACCAATATAGGTCAAGTTGGGGTACAAGTATTCACGTATAATCTACACATAGCTAGCACATATCATACATAACACATGATCATCCAGCAAGTTATCGGGCCTATTCTGATACGAAGCAGTTAAACAGTGAACATCAGCAACTATCGTACAAATCATAAGTGTCATTGGGCCTATCAGATCACATTAACGGTTATCAGCATCACAGAAACCAAATAGAACGGTATGCACAGTCCACGCATTTTGGGCCCAATAACGGAGACAAGCAGCCCAGTCGAGACCAGGAGGTCTCGACTCGAGAACACACAGTTTCGAGTCGCAACCGGAGGTTTCGACTTGTCATGCCTTGGTTGCGAGTCGCAACCGGTGTTTCGACTTGTCACGATTTGGTTGCGAGTCGCAACCGCCGTGGTCTTGAGTTGTCACGTTTTGGTTACGAGTCGCAACCGGGCGGTCTCGAGTTGTCATGTTTTGGTTGCGAGTCGCAACCGGGGGTTTCGAGTCGCAACCGTCGTAGTCTTGAGTTGTTATGTTTTGGTTGCGAGTCGCAACCGGGGGTTTCGAGTCGCAACCTTGGATACGTGCACAAGAATCCTTCTAGAACCTCTGATGTACTAGCCAATGAGATTGCAATTTCATGTAAATTGTGTACTATCTCCACTAACATGTTTTATTGTCTAATTTCCCACTAAATCAGATCAAACAAGGCATATTTCAAATATTTTCATGACATTCAAATAGTTCATCAAATATTCATATCAACATTCAAATAGTTCATCAAATATTCATATCAACATTCAAATAGTTCATCAAATATTCATGCATATTTAACACATATTCATCATATATTCATCTTATATTCATCCTAAGTCAAAATATAATATAGGCATCATCTCCGGCCCTAGCTTTAGCACATAATCATCATCTACATGGCTAATATTCATTCTTTATCATTCATCTAAATCAACTCATAGCTAACACTCATGATTATCATCTACCAAAACAGATTTGTGTACAACCTTTAACATACAATCCTTGGTTCAAAACAATTATCTATATCATTTAGTCATTTCTAACCAACTAAATCATGCAAAACATACAAAGAGACATTTAAACTAGGCATGCATATCATTTATCAACCAAGCATCACAATATCTAGCAATGTGAGACACTAACCGGAACTTGCTTTGGTTGTGAATGAGTGTATGAGGCGAAGAAAGGAGTGTCCGATGCGATGATCCCGAGCCGATCCGAATACCTTGATGCTTCCGGTTTGGATCCGAGAGAGAGCAAGAGAGATTTGGTGAGCTTGATTGCTAGGGTTTTCTAGAGAGAGTGAGTGAGGATGAAGTGGGAGAGTGTAAAAGAGGAGTGTGTGTGAGGGTTTTAGGTTTAAATAGGAGGTTTCGGGTGGGCTAAGGTTACGGCCCAACCGGCCCATTGTTCCACCGTTTACTCGAGACCGGGTGGCCTCGAGTCATGGTTTCGGTTCACTAGTATTCTTACACACACACACATATATATTACCTAATACACACATGACACAATCAAAAGATCACATAATGCACAACAATAAATAACAAGTTCTCATTTAATATTATATATATATATGCACATACATTCATTTAAAGACGAAAGTTGGCTCGGGAAAACCCGAAGTGTCACATTATCCCCAAGTTTTAAGAACTTTCGTCCCGAAAGTTAAGGCAGCCACTGACAAGCTAGTGTAAATACGAACGTTTCAACGGGATATCACATCATCCCCCCGTTAGTTTGGAATTTCGTCCCGAAATTCAGTTGTAGCTTCAGTGCTGGGGGTTTCATTTGGGAACAGCTGGGGATACTTGCGCTTCATCTGGTCTTCCCGCTCCCAGGTAAACTCTGGGCCACGGCGTGAGTTCCAACGAACTCGCACGAGGGGTATCTGGCTACGTTTGAGGGTTTTGATCTCACGATCCGTGATCTCAACCGGTTCCTCAGTAAAGTGTAGCTGTTCGTCAATAGTAAGTTCCTTGTAAGGAATGACGTGTGTTTCATCTGACAGGCACTTCTTCAGATTAGACACGTGGAAGACATTGTGCACAGCACTCAGTTCTTCAGGCAGATTCAACCTGTAAGCGGCCGTACCGATCTTTTCGGTAACTTCAAAGGGTCCGACATATCTTGGATTAAGCTTGCCCCGTTTTCCAAAACGAACCACACCCTTCCAGGGTGAGACCTTAAGTAGAGCCCGTTCACCAACCTGGAACTCTTGCGGTTTCCTATCTTTATCGGCGTAGTACTTTTGACGGTCACGAGCTGCCGCCATGCGTTGCCTAATCTGGGCGATCTTTTCTGTGGTGTCGACTACATGTTCCGGGCCTGTGATCTGGCTGTCACCAACCTCAGCCCAGCAGAGAGGCGATCGACATTTACGGCCGTACAATGCCTCAAAGGGTGCTGCCTGAATGCTGGTGTGGTAGCTGTTGTTGTAGGAGAATTCCACCAACGGTAGGTGCTTCTCCCAATTCTTGCCAAAATCGATCACACATGCCCTAAGCATTTCTTCGAGGGTCTGGATGGTGCGTTCAGACTGCCCATCCGTTTGCGGGTGATAAGCGGTGCTCATGTCTAAACGTGAGCCAAAAGATTTGTGCATGGCTTGCCACAATTCGGAAGTAAAACGCGCGTCTCGATCAGAAATAATAGAGGTAGGCACTCCGTGCTTCGAGACCACTTCTTTTAAGTATACCTCTGCTAGGGTAGAGAACTTGTCTGTTTCTTTGATAGCCAAAAAGTGTGCAGACTTAGTTAAGCGATCCACTATTACCCAAATGGTGTCATTTCCTCGTTGAGACCTAGGCAGGCCAGTAACAAAATCCATGGAAATCTGCTCCCATTTCCATTGCGGGATCTCTGGCTGTTGGAGTAGGCCTGATGGTTTCTGGTACTCAGCCTTGACTCTTGCGCAGGTTAAACATTTTCTGACATACATTGCTATGTGGGCTTTCATGCCAGGCCACCAATAGGTAGCCCTCAAGTCGTGGTACATCTTATCCGAACCTGGATGTACTGAGTAACGGGACTTATGAGCTTCATCCATCACCAGATCACGTAAATTTCCATAAAGCGGAACCCATATGCGCCCGGCTACGTAGTAGGCGCCGTCTTCTTTTTGTTCCATTCGTTGTCTCGATCCTCGTAGGGACTCAGCCCTGATGTTCTCGGCTTTCAATGCTTCAACCTGAGCATTTCGAATTTGGTTAGGGAGGTTCGAGTGGATAGTGAGCTGTAAGGCACGAACACGCTTGGGTTTGGTCTCCTTTCTGCTGAGGGCATCGGCTACCACATTAGCCTTGCCTGGGTGATATTTAATTGCACACTCGTAGTCATTTAGGAGTTCGACCCATCGGCGTTGCCGCATATTCAACTCCTTTTGTCCCATTATGTGCTGGAGACTCTTGTGATCAGTGTAAATCGTGCACTTGGTGCCGTACAAGTAGTGTCTCCAAAGCTTGAGCGCGAAGACCACAGCTCCAAATTCTAAGTCATGCGTCGTATAGTTCCGTTCGTGGACCTTGATTTGTCGCGAGGCGTAAGCAATAACTTTCTCGCATTGCATCAATACGCAGCCAAGTCCTTGAATAGAAGCGTCGCAGTAAACGACGAAGTCGTCGGTACCTTCGGGTAAGGAGAGGATAGGAGCACTACAAAGGTTCCTCTTTAGTTCCTGGAAGGCAGATTCCTGAGCATTACTCCATTTGTAAGCAACACCCTTCTGAGTGAGTGTCGTAAGTGGTTGAGCGATCTTAGAGAATCCCTTGATAAATCTTCGATAGTATCCCGCCAATCCCAAGAATTGGCGAACTTCGGTCGGAGTCTTGGGCACAGGCCAATTCTTAATGGACTCAATCTTAGCAGGGTCAACATGAATCCCTTCCTGATTGACGATGTGTCCAAGGAAATGGACTTCTCTAAGCCAGAAATCACATTTCGAGAATTTGGCGTACAGTTGCTCATTGCGAAGAAGTTCGAGAATAAGACGTAGGTGTTGTTCATGCTCCTCTTGGCTCTTCGAGTAGATTAGGATGTCATCGATGAACACGATTACGAACTTATCGAGGTAGGGTTTGCATACTCGGTTCATGAGATCCATGAAGATTGCAGGTGCGTTGGTCATTCCGAAAGGCATAACAAGGAATTCGTAGTGACCATAGCGGGTTCTGAAAGCAGTCTTAGAGATGTCCTCATCGCGGACTCTCAGCTGGTGATAACCCGATCGCAGATCGATCTTGGAATAATAGCTCGACCCTTGCAGCTGGTCGAACAGGTCGTCGATACGGGGAAGTGGATAACGATTCTTGATGGTAACCTTGTTAAGTTCGCGGTAGTCAATGCACATTCGGAATGAGCCATCTTTCTTTTTTACGAAGAGCACTGGGGCTCCCCAGGGTGATGAACTAGGACGGATAAAACCTTTGTCCAAAAGTTCTTGTAGTTGAGTAGAAAGCTCCTTGAGTTCCGCGGGGGCTAATCGATAAGGTGCACGAGCTATAGGCGCTGCTCCGGGAGCTAGCTCGATTTGAAATTCGACCTGACGGTGAGGAGGGAGTCCAGGTAGTTCCTCCGGGAATACCTCAGGATAGTCGCGTACAACTGGAAAATCTTCAATCCTGTTTTCCCTTTTCTGTGTGTCGGTAATGAGTGCTAAGATAGCGGTGTGCCCTTTTCGCAGATACTTCTGGGCCTTTAAGAATGAAATGACGCCTGTAACTTCTCCGCTCTTGTCGCCTTGAACTAAAAGAGGTTTGCCAGGGGGACGGGGAATACGAATAGCTTTCTCCTGGCAGAGGATTTCAGCTCGATGTTTAGATAACCAATCCATACCAATGATGACGTCGAAGCTTCCAAGAATGATGGGGAAAAGATCGATACGGAAGGTTTGACCAGACAACTCTAATTTGCAGTTACGAATTATGTGTGAGGCCTCGAGGTTTCTACCATTAGCTATTTCAACGGTGTGCTTAGAGCTTAGCGGCGTAAGAGTGAGCTTAAGTTTCTTTCTAATACGTAGGGATACATAACTAGCATCTGCTCCGGAATCAAATAGTACGGAAACATAACGATCATTGAGTAGGAACTTACCCGCCACAACGTTGGGGTCATTCCTTGCTTCCCCAGCTCCAATCACAAAAGCTTTTCCTCTAGCACCATTTCCAGCATTGTTGTTATTGTTCCCAGCACCCTGATTGTTGTTGTTTTGATTCAGTTCAGGGCAATCCTTTCGCATGTGCCCCATTGCTCCACACTTGAAGCATCCACGGTTGTTTCCTTGTTGCTGCTGTTGCTGTGGTTGTTGCTGATTCTGCCTAGCTGGGAATTGGCTTCGGCAGTCTTTGGCTTCGTGCCCCATCTTGTTGCATCGCTGACACTGACCTTTTCCACATGGCCCACTGTGATGTCGGTTACATTTGTTACACTTAGGGTGGTTTCCTCGATAACCACCCTGTTGCTGAGGGCCCTTGTTGCTTTCAGTCTTCCTTTGTTGAACTGGGGCCTGAGTGGGGTTGGCATCCTTTCCCTGACTTCCATCCCACTTTCGTTTGTTATCGCCCGAAGTTCCAGCAGTAGCATCGATCCTCTTGGGTAGCTTGCCCTCTTCCACAGCCTGATTGGTGAGTTTGTGAGCAAGACGAACCACGGGCTGTATGGTATTGAGGTTGGCTGAGGTCACATGGCTCCGGATTTCTGGGACCAAGCCTTTGATGTACAACTCGATCCTTCGATACATAGGTTGGGACATGTTTGGGCAAAGTGCAGCATAGTCGTTGGACTGCTTAGTGTAGGTCTCGATCTCTGATCCGACCATCTTGAGCGCATAGTACTCGTTCTCGAGTTTGTGAATGTCATCCCTGTGACAGTACTCCTCTTTGATCATGTCCTTGAAATCTTCCCATGCCGTAGCATTAGCAGTTTCCAGACCAAGCATCTGAATCTGTGCTTTCCACCATGAAAGCGCGTTTCCTTCAAGCGTACCAGTTGCGTACTTAACCCAGTTAGCAGGGGGACACTCGCAGACGGCAAAGACAGCTTCGGCCTTTTCAATCCAGTGCAGGAGGCCTATGGCACCCTCAGTGCCGTTGAAAGGGAGAGGCTTGCCATCCATGAAGGTTTTGAAAGTACAAACACGTGGTTGCGCAGGCGCAGGCTGACCTGTTGTGAGAAATGGAGCGAATAGGTTTAGAGGTGAATAGACGATGTGGGGGTAGGATCTAAACGTCCTATAGCAATGGGTTTACCTCCAGGGTGTGCTGCGAAAGCTGCAGCCACCGTGTTGAGCAAGTTAGCGAATTGAGCCTGAGTCATGTTAACGCTTCCTCTTCCGCGTCCACTCATTGTCTTCATAGCCAGAAAACACAGTATGAGTGCAATGTTGTAACGTAGCGAGAATGAGGTAGAAGAGAAATGGGTATCTATCTAATTAGGCACACTAGTATGTATAGTAGAGCAGTCAATATAAGATGAACAAGCAAGTAAACACAAGTCCGAGCTACGAAGTCTAGTATGCCGAGTCTTGCCCTTGGAGTGTAGTGTCGTCACGAGTCACGGGTTATAGTCTGGTTTTTCTCAAAAAGACTTCCCTTTTTAAAACCAAGTTCACTATAACCAATGGCTCTGATACCAATCTGTCACACCCCCGAATTCCACCTGCGGAGTACCGTCCGCTTGAGGGCGTGACCGACCAGGATCCAGCCACCAATTATACTGAGTATTTGGGTATTAATAAAGATGATCACCAACTAAATAGTTCGTAAGCATCAAAGTTTAAAGTTCGAAAGTTAGGTTCAATTAACAGTTTGAGTAAATAGCGGAAGCATAGGCAAAATAGTTTAAACAAAGTTCATAGTTCAAGTTATTTGAAACCCAACACGCGGGTTTAGACGACCACTACACTTCCCAAGCTGCAAGCTCCTGAGTCACTGGTTACCTGCAAAGCATGCAGTAAGGGGTCAACAATAATGCTGAGTGAGTTCACTAGTTGTCCAGTTTTAATTACCAAAAACTTGTTTCACCAGTTAATTTATCCGTTTATACATGCCATGGGGAGCTACCCCAAAAGTTAGCGACTAAACTGTTTTTCCAATACCGAACACTAGGTGACCGTTGCGTATCCGCAGAGTGCCCCGATGTCAATGTTCTATCATCATTGACGGATGCCTGAGTACATTAGTTCACGACCGATCCCATACCTTGGCACGGTGTGAGGTTGGTAAGACCTAAATAGCGCTATCAACTAATAACCCGTTCGCCTGGCCCCGGCAACTAATCGGTATTATGTAGTAGGGACTTTAAGTGATAGAGTTTCGTTTAGTGCCGTTAGTTGCATTCCGTATAAACAGTAATTAACTAAAAGGTTCCCAATAACAAGGGAAGAAAAGTAAGTTGTATCCCTCAAAAGGGGATAGTGTTGTTTTTAGTTCCGTTTCCCAAACCACCGGGAATACATGCTTTAGGTTGTGAACTCACCTTGGGTTGCTCGGTAGATTAATTACCCGGTCGATCACGTTGGTCACCACGTCCTAGCATGGTTACCAATATAGGTCAAGTTGGGGTACAAGTATTCACGTATAATCTACACATAGCTAGCACATATCATACATAACACATGATCATCCAGCAAGTTATCGGGCCTATTCTGATACGAAGCAGTTAAACAGTGAACATCAGCAACTATCGTACAAATCATAAGTGTCATTGGGCCTATCAGATCACATTAACGGTTATCAGCATCACAGAAACCAAATAGAACGGTATGCACAGTCCACGCATTTTGGGCCCAATAACGGAGACAAGCAGCCCAGTCGAGACCAGGAGGTCTCGACTCGAGAACACACAGTTTCGAGTCGCAACCGGAGGTTTCGACTTGTCATGCCTTGGTTGCGAGTCGCAACCGGTGTTTTGACTTGTCACGATTTGGTTGCGAGTCGCAACCGCCGTGGTCTTGAGTTGTCACGTTTTGGTTACGAGTCGCAACCGGGCGGTCTCGAGTTGTCATGTTTTGGTTGCGAGTCGCAACCGGGGGTTTCGAGTCGCAACCGTCGTAGTCTTGAGTTGTTATGTTTTGGTTGCGAGTCGCAACCGGGGGTTTCGAGTCGCAACCTTGGATACGTGCACAAGAATCCTTCTAGAACCTCTGATGTACTAGCCAATGAGATTGCAATTTCATGTAAATTGTGTACTATCTCCACTAACATGTTTTATTGTCTAATTTCCCACTAAATCAGATCAAACAAGGCATATTTCAAATATTTTCATGACATTCAAATAGTTCATCAAATATTCATATCAACATTCAAATAGTTCATCAAATATTCATATCAACATTCAAATAGTTCATCAAATATTCATGCATATTTAACACATATTCATCATATATTCATCTTATATTCATCCTAAGTCAAAACATAATATAGGCATCATCTCCGGCCCTAGCTTTAGCACATAATCATCATCTACACGGCTAATATTCATTCTTTATCATTCATCTAAATCAACTCATAGCTAACACTCATGATTATCATCTACCAAAACAGATTTGTGTACAACCTTTAACATACAATCCTTGGTTCAAAACAATTATCTATATCATTTAGTCATTTCTAACCAACTAAATCATGCAAAACATACAAAGAGACATTTAAACTAGGCATGCATATCATTTATCAACCAAGCATCACAATATCTAGCAATGTGAGACACTAACCGGAACTTGCTTTGGTTGTGAATGAGTGTATGAGGCGAAGAAAGGAGTGTCCGATGCGATGATCCCGAGCCGATCCGGATACCTTGATGCTTCCGGTTTGGATCCGAGAGAGAGCAAGAGAGATTTGGTGAGCTTGATTGCTAGGGTTTTCTAGAGAGAGTGAGTGAGGATGAAGTGGGAGAGTGTAAAAGAGGAGTGTGTGTGAGGGTTTTAGGTTTAAATAGGAGGTTTCGGGTGGGCTAAGGTTACGGCCCAACCGGCCCATTGTTCCACCGTTTACTCGAGACCGGGTGGCCTCGAGTCATGGTTTCGGTTCACTAGTATCCTTACACACACACACATATATATTACCTAATACACACATGACACAATCAAAAGATCACATAATGCACAACAATAAATAACAAGTTCTCATTTAATATTATATATATATATGCACATACATTCATTTAAAGACGAAAGTTGGCTCGGGAAAACCCGAAGTGTCACACGATACATTATGAGGACCTATTTACTTTGATTCAGCTTTTATTTGTCATTCGTTTTCTTCGTGGTTCGAACAAATGACCATCACCCATGCCTTTTGGTCGGAAATTGTAACATCCTTACCCAATGCCATTTCATTTGTTTTCTCTCTTGTTTCCCCTTTTAGAATGCCTCCACGACGCGAAAATCAGGTACCCAATGAAGAACTGGCAGCTATCATTACGCAGCAGATGGCTGCTGCAATCCCAAACATCATTGCTCAATGTAACCTAGCCCTCAACAACAATAATGCCCCATGCAACTTCAAGACATTCAACTCTGCCAAGCCATCAAAGTTTTCTGGGTCTCAAGGAGCGACTGCACTTCTGCAATGGTTCGAGAGTCTAGAAAGCACCTTCAAACATGTTCAGTGTCCAAAGGAGCGAAAGGTAGAGTTCGCATCTAGCGTCTTTGAGAAACGAGCTTTGACATGGTGGAATGGTGTGATGAGAGATAGGGGTGCCGATGTGGCACTGGCTCAAACATGGGAAAAGCTTCGAGCTCTAATGATGAGGGAATTCTGTCCTCGTCATGAGATTAGGGCATTGGAAAGGGAATTCGACAATCTTAAGCAAGATAGCGGTGAGCATCGAGCTTATATTGACCGTTATGAGGAGTTAAGTCTGTTATGCCCGAACATGGTTACGCCTTTGGATAAGGCAATCGAAAAGTACATTGATGGCCTCCCTGACTCAGTTCAAGATATTGTTACTGGTAGTAATCCCACTACAGTTAGACATGCCATTGAGCTATCCGCTACCTTGACTGAATATCAGATCAGGAAAGGTAAACTTTTCTAAAAAAAGGCGACAAGAAACCGATCGAAGAATCAAAACCAAAGGATGAACAGACTGGATCCCCCAAGAAGTCAAAGAAGCGAAAGGCTTCTCAGAACTTCGCCGTGGTCGCTCACAATGATCAAACTGTACCCAACCAACCAGCTCAACCCCCTGCTAGGAAGCCATACAACGGAACTGCACCCTTATGCAACCAATGTAGGCTTCATCATCATGCTAGTGTGAAGTGCCGCAAATGCCAAATTTGTGGACTTATTGGTCATACAGCAAGAGTTTGCCCAACTGTAGCTGCACCAAATCAAGCTGGCAACAATCCTGCTCAATCTCGTTTTCTACCAGGATCTTGCTTCAACTGTGGCGAGATGGGCCATTTCCGAAGAAATTGCCCAAAGCTTGCTAATGCGAATCCAGTGCAAGGATGAGCATCTGACCGACTGAAAGACAACACTGTTTAGAAATAATCAAGCGTTATGTATTATTTTCTTTTGTTGTCAAGGTCTATGAAACAGTTGTTGTTGTTGTTTATAAATAAATCTTTTATTTACATTGCAATGTATTTATGTGGTTGCATGTATAAACAACACATCCCCTACAATACCGACTATCAAGGAATCGTATTCCTTGAAGAACAGACTACCCCCAAAATTCTTCCATTTAATGATCTCTTGTGTTTTCCACGAAAATCCTAAGTACCCGTTTCCTCCAAGGAAACGAAGTACAAGACGCAAGTTACAACTCTAGACGAATACCCAATCCTTAATAGGGTACCTAAGGGTATTTCCGTCAGTCCGTAATTGTTGTGTACCTTAATTCAAATGTTATGATTCCTTGTAATCAAAAATCGAATTTTTTTAAAGATCATCCTATCTTCATAGATAGATTCTTGAAAATGATTAAAGTGCCAAATTGTTGATGCAGATTTTGTGTCCGATGCTTGTCGAATAGATTAGTTTTATTTTACGCTGAATTTGTAATAGTTAGTGAAACGGTCTATCGAACGTGTATAGACCCGCTCGTTTGAAGTGGTCAAACGAGAGGGTTATTCGGTTGACCGTGTGTGTTTGCAAGACAAGGGGTGTGACTATAAATAGAAAACCCTTGCCATTTGAAACACTTGGAGTTTTTAGGAGGTTCAAGTCCTCACCGGGAGAGATCACCACTTGGTCTCTCCCCGGATGTATACTTCTTTGGTATTAGTTCGGTTAGCTTGTTAATCGGGCCGATTTGTAATGTTTTACTACCGGATTAATACAAAGTTGTTTGTTTATCATCTCTAATCTCTCCCGTCTTGAACCGATCTCACACGAATCACGGTTTCGGTCACGAAACTCGGTCCTACAATTGGTATCAGAGCCATGGTGCCAGATTTAGTAAATCTAACCGTTTACTAAGTCACATGTGCTCTAGATCTGTGATTTTAGTGATTTTTGTTCAAGAAGAAAAGTTGGGTGAAAATGAGAAAAACTCAGATCTGGACCCGAATTTTCAGATCTGTGCTGAAACAAGTGTTGGGTTTTATGTTTTTCACCTAAATATTCAAGTTATCATCATCAAAAATTGTATACAAAGTGTTTTCGTCAAATCTTCAAAATTGAACAGAGGCTGTGTTCTTGATGTTCTTGGCGGCTGCTTAAAGAAACTAGGGTTTCTTCATACCCCGAAAGATGAAAAAGGTGCTCGAAAGATGAGACTTTGGGTCGAAGGATCCAGATCTGGATCGAAAGATACCAGATATTTGTGGGAACCCTCAACAACTTCGAAAGATGATCCTCGAAGGATATCTTTCGACCTGATCCATCTTTCGAAAAGTCTGATCAGCTCAAAGGATATCTTTCGACCTGATCCATCTTTCGAAAAGTCTGATCAGCTCAAAGGATATCTTTCGACCTGATCCATCTTTCGAAAAGTCTGATCATCTTCTTTTATTTAGGGGTTTTGGTTGTTTGAAGTTGGAATCGAAGATGAAGTTATCGGCTGCAGTTTTGAAGGTGGGTATCGAAGAAAGGTTTCAGCTGGTATCGCAGAGAAAGCTGGAAGAAGAAGATGATAATAACGGCTGCTATGATGTTGTTCTGATTTGGGGTTTCATTTGATGTAGATGATGAAATTGGAGGTGGGTATTTCAGATGTATCGAAGAAGATGATGCCTGCTGTGTATCGAAGAGAGAGAAATAAAGTATGACTATGACACAGTCGGCTGAGGGTAATTGGGCTGACAATTTTTAATTGGGCCATTGTTGAAACATATAACAATTACTACATTATTGGGGCATCTGCGAAAATGACATGGTCGGTTTTTCGCAATGGATATTTGAATCGAGCTTCAATGTCGAAATTTGTACGGGTTCGGGAGCACGCGGGATGATGCGGCATGATGAAAACAAAAGATGATGATATTTTGAAAATTGTGGGGTAGTCACGGTTACCGATGCAAATGTCAAAAATGGTGACGCGACTATTATGGGCCAAAAACAAAACGGTATGTTCACTTCCGCACGTCAATGTTTATGATTGTTATCGGTTATTCGTAAATGTTCGAAAGCATTTTGTTTATTGTCATATTCTCGCATTTGAAAATGAACGTATGAACCTGGAATGTCAATACCGGTCCTAACGAGTTCACAAAGTCTTTGGAGGGATACAAGTCGGATCCTACGGGGTACTAGGCGAAATTTCTTTATCAACTAGAATATGCAACGAAGAAATCTTTTTCTTTATTGTCATATTCTCGCATTTGGTAACGAATGAATGAACCTAGAATGTCAATACCGGTCCTAACGAGTTCACAAAGTCTTTGGAGGGATACAAGTCGGATCCTACGGGGTACTAGGGGACGTTCTTATTCAACTAGAATATGCAAAGAAGAAAGTCGTTTTCGTGATTTTTCGGAACCGAGAACATTCAGTGAAGATTGACGACAGTTCCGCTAAGTAAAGGGAATTGGTGAACATTTGAAAGTTGACGACAGTTCCTTTAAAGTGGAGGGAATCTGTTAAGGTTTAGAGATCTTACCAAAGAAATGGGGGAATAAAAATTTTCGTATGTTGAATTTCTTTGGTAAATTTCTAAACGCAATCACAGGTGGTAGAGTTTGTGATTTTCTGGTGATACCAACGGTTCGGCGTGGAATGTTTTTCACAGACACATATTTGAGGATTTTAATTAATTCTCCAGCCAGCGTGAAGGGTTTTCCACGGAAACATACAGGTATCTAAAGTCGACAGTTGTTTCAAAGCGCTGTTTACTGAAGACCTGGGGGAATCTTTATGAAAGCTGATAGTTCAAGGCTGAAGACCTGCAGGATTCAGTTTTGGGTTTGATGTTTCTTTGGGATTTTACAGGGATCTGGGGGTAACTCAATTCGTTGAGTTTGCAAACGATGTACTTGGTCAAGCTGACTTCCTGAGTACTGATGCTGAAGATCCGTAGTGCATTACGTGGTCAACTTCACAAAGGCGAGACAATGAGATCTGGATGTAGTTCAACTAAGCGTGCCGTTTGTTTGAGCTTGCAAGGGATACACTTGGTCTAGCTGACTTTCCTGAGTGTTGATGCTGAAGATTAAAGTGCATTACTTGGTCGATTCCACAAAGACGGTTTTCAGAAGACAGTTCACCAGAAATCTCTATCAATGTAGTATGCTTGTATGAAATAGAGTTTTTATGACAAGATCAAGACTTGATACAGTTTTTAAAGAATGGAACCCTTATCAAATGCCGGTTGGAGTATTGGAAGATCAGCGGAAGATCGGTCAATTGAGCCTTTTGAGGAAATTGCACAACACCCAACACGGATACGCGTACTTTAAGGGGGAAATATTTTACAAGGAGCGTCAAGATACTACTTACCTGGATCATCGGTCAAGGGGGAATTTGTTAACACAGAGAAGATGAATACTTGACTGAAGATCGATTGCAGTTGCATTTTCAGCATTCGACAGCAACGGACAAGGGGGAATTTGTTGATGCAGATTTTGTGTCCGATGCTTGTCGAATAGATTAGTTTTATTTTACGCTGAATTTGTAATAGTTAGTGAAACGGTCTATCGAACGTGTATAGACCCGCTCGTTTGAAGTGGTCAAACGAGAGGGTTATTCGGTTGACCGTGTGTGTTTGCAAGACAAGGGGTGTGACTATAAATAGAAAACCCTTGCCATTTGAAACACTTGGAGTTTTTAGGAGGTTCAAGTCCTCACCGGGAGAGATCACCACTTGGTCTCTCCCCGGATGTATACTTCTTTGGTATTAGTTCGATTAGCTTGTTAATCGGGCCGATTTGTAATGTTTTACTACCGGATTAATACAAAGTTGTTTGTTTATTATCTCTAATCTCTCCCGTCTTGAACCGATCTCACACGAATCACGGTTTCGGTCATGAAACTCGGTCCTACACAAATGAAATCCACGGATTGGATTCCTGGTGTGCTTTAAACATCCGTGTCCAAAGATAACAAATTAAAGGTCAAGTTAAACAATTATGTGATTATGTGTTCTCTTTTATGTTTTTGTGTGATCCAAAGTTTTTTTTTCTTCATCCAAATCCTCGTAAGAATCTTCTATATCTTCGTATAAGGGATTCATAGTAGGATATCCAAAGGTACTACCTCGAATCCTTAATGGGCTTCTACTTAATAGTTAAGACCCTTGGATTATAAGGTACTATTCCGTAATTAGACCCCTTGAGTGGTCTAGTTAAACAGATTGATCCAAAAATCTGGTTAGGAATGTCATGTGATGATATAGCTTAAGAGACTCCTTGGTGGTCTATTTAAAGAAATCATTTTTCGATCTAATTAAAAGGACCCTATGGTAGTCTAGTCACACTCATCACATGTTTGATTTTTCTTCCCCTACACATTATGAAATGCACTGTGCGGACTGTGCAAGAAATTACGTAATTATGGAGGCATACATAATTATGGAATTTACTGCACAGAAACCACAGCAAGTTTTGTCATGTCTAGAGTTAACTCTATTCGTTTCCATTTCTAATGAAGCACCTGTTGAAAATGACTCCGTCCGTTCATTTTCGTTTCTGAAGAATGTTCGTTGAGGGAATGAATATCCTTTTGAGTTAATTCTATTCATTTCCATTTCTGATGAAGCACCCGTTTAAAATGACTCCGTCCGTTCATTTTCGTTTCTGAAGAATGTCCGTTGAGGAAATGAATATCCTTTTGATTATTCCTTCATTTCCATTTCTGAGGAAGCACCCGTTTAAAATGACTCCGTCCGTTCATTTTCATTTATGAAGAATGTCCGTTGAGGAAATAAATATCCTTTTGATTATTCCTTCATTTCCATTTCTAAGGAAGCACCCGTTTAAAATGACTCCGTCCGTTCATTTTCGTTTCTGAAGAATGTCCGTTGAGGAAATGAATATCCTTTTGATTATTCCTTCATTTCCATTTCTGAGGAAGCACCCGTTTAAAATGACTCCGTCCGTTCATTTTCGTTTCTGAAGAATGTCCGTTGAGGAAATGACAGGATTATGCCTTGCATATTTTTTGTGGTTATTTAACACAAAGTCACAGACAGGCTCCTACGAATAAATTTCGGGACGAAATTTCCTAAAGTAGGGGAGACTGTGACACCTGTGCCACGCGGCCATCAAACAAATGCCTAACCAATGAAATATTGTGTTTCATTCTTGGGATTTGTTTAAATATGTGTATCATTTGCACATATCAATTCTTGTTCGATTTCGAGCTCTAAATCGCTTTCTGGAAAGTTATACGCAAACTGATGCGTAAACGTAATCATTTTAATGCGACAAACACTCCGTTATAGTGACATAGGCTAAACATACCTTAAATAACCTTTACATAACTTAGAAATAAGTTTTGGATGGTTTGGTGTGTCGAAATCAAGTTTGTTCGATCGTAGGGACTATTTGCGTCAAACTGCGAAACTATACCGATTTGTATAGTAACGAACGTTCCGGAACTTGATCATAAGTTAAAAATGCCCCAAATATACTTTACATAGCTTATAAATAGGATTTGAGGTGTTTTGGTGCGCAAAGATAAACTTATTGATCAACAGGGACTAAAAGCGTCAAAAAGTGGCCAAATAACCAGATTCATTGTATCTAGACCAATTTTGACGTTTTGATGGTTTTTAACCCCAATTTTTGCATTATATGGGCTAAAATTTGATGGTATTTCATGTCCCCTTGTGTTGCAATACCATGTGCCCACATGGAGGGTCAAGATCAAGGCACGAAATGCGAGAAACGATCCTAACGGTTCTCCGAAATCTATAAATACCCAAGCTCTCATTCCATTTTTCTCACACCTTGATCTAATTTTATGCTCTAATTTGAAGCTTTATGCTTCATACCTGAGTATTTAGATCTAGTTCTTCCTAGCTTGGACCCTTTGTAAGTTTCTTTCATGCTTTTATGCGTTTTTAAGCACGAAAGTCAAATTGTGTTTGACTTTCTGCTTTGACCGGGTTATGGTCAACACAAAGTTCATTTGAACTTTGCAGCGTGAGCGTAATCACGATGGTTATAGTCCCTTGTGACTATACCTACTGATTACCACGTTGATTAGGTGTAGTGACGAGTCATAGTTTCGGTCAAAATGCGTATTCATGCGTATTTTGCAACCAAACTATTCTTAGGTATCAAAACCTTTTGTTTTGATATCAAACTTGTTTTCTAACTTCGTTAAACATGTTTTAACTCGTCACTTTTAGTTTAGTGCTTATATAGGGTCGTAAGATAAGCGGTCTAAACAACCGCTTAGACTATCGAACTCGACCCGTTTGTAGGATCCGACCAAGCATTTATTGTGACCATGGTTGTATAGGGAATAACCTTCCGGGGTTATACCTTATGGTCACTTCGTTTAAGTAGTTGTATGATAGGTAATTTATATGCCTTAGGAAAATGACCAAAATGCCCTTTTTGCGCATAAATTCATTTTAAGCATATGTAACATAAATTTTGGCATCTAAACTGATTAGGCAACATTATTAGACATGTTAAGGCATATAATACTTGTCATGGGACTACTTAGGCGGTCCGAACGCGTTTTACGCGAACGACGCGTTAAAGTGGCGTAAGCTACCTTAACGAGTCGTAATGGGTCGTAAGCACTTAGGTTAGGTTTCGTTTTTGAATGTAGGCTTTGTTAAACCATATTACATGAGTCCCTACACTCATTTGGTTTACGAAATCTCATTTTATCCGATCCTCTGATTTAGGTCTGGTTTATTAACGTAGTTACCTATATTAGGTGCCGTTTGATTTCCGTGATCCCTCTATCATTGCTTGGTTGTTAGTCAAGACTTCTAAGCATCCATAAGTGAGTACATAGTCCCCTCTTTTACTTTTTTTCAAACATTTTGGGGTGAAACACATGTGCCTACTTGTTACTTTCATGCTTTTCATGTTTTTATATCATATGCTTGTTATGTTCATTAGTACATATATAGTACAAGATTTCATTATGTTTTGCTATGTATGTTCACTTAACATGCTAGCACATTGATTTTTGTATATTATATTTTGTTGCACATGTTCACTCAGCATATGGACACATTGTTTTACATTTTGAACCATTGGAACTGTTTGATTTATGTGAACCGTTAGTAACTGTCTGATTTATATGAACCGTTTGTAACTGTTTGATTATGTGAACCGTTTGTAACTGTTTGATTATGTGAACCCTTTGTAACTGTTTGATTATGTGAACCGTTTGGTATTGTTTGAAACGTTGGGTTAGGGAAGTGATTAGGTAACGGGGCGGGTGTAATGTGTTAAAAGCATGGTGGATACGCCGCTGGTACTTCCTATATATAAATGCTTTTAATACATTATATATCGTTGCGTTATCTAGATCACTTGGGCAAGTTTATCAAAACAAAGTTATATTACAAGGTTTTTCTAACAATATAAAACATTCGAAATTTATTTCAAGAACGATTTACAATTTGGGTTTATATAAACAAATGTTTTGGAGTTAAGATTCATGGTATCGAGGTTTTATAAAACAAATCTGTTTTGACTTAGTTATTTCAATTTACATTACAAACATTTTACAAAACTTGGTTTTCAAATTATCAATATACAAAGGTGTTTAAGTTATATTTTCAAAACATAAACGAGCCATGAATCTGACACTCTCATAAAATCCTATGTACTCGCCGGCATTTTATGCTGACGTATTTTCACATGTGTTTCAGGTACCATAGTTGGTGATATTTGATGATGATATTGATGCATGCTCACATAGGAAAGGACGAGGCTTAGTGACTTAATAACAATGAAAGTCTATTTGTTCATGTTTCGTTTCTAATTTCAATGTAATGTAATACATTTAATTTAATAAAACAGAACTTCAATCCATGTGTAATGAAACAATGATTATGTTAAAACACTCCCCGACGTTTCTGTCATGATTTGTTGTTTTTCGTGGCCGGGGTGTGACATAAATTGCCTTGCACGGTCACCCTAATTTTCCCTCGTTTCAAAGCAGTTGACCAATCAGAGAGGGGACATTGATGTCCTTATACCTTCAACATGGAATGGACCTTTATGATTGTCCACGCGCCAACGTCCGTTTTTGTTACGCGCGGTATGGCACAATGCTTAGACAAAATAGGAATAAGGAGGGTTCCTAGTAACAGCAGCTGGAGGGGCACCTTTAAGATAAGTACTTCATTCTCTTTGTATGGAATTGAGTGTCATCATTCGGGTTTCGAAATCCCTCAGGGACCTCGTCCCACTGATAAGGTTGCTATCCAAGGTTGCCTTCTCCGCCCCGCCGTCGCTACCGTAGTCAGGCACCTTCGCGTCCGAGAGGGAAGAGCAGCCATCTTCTACGGGACTAAACTCAGGGCCTTTGTTTGGTAACTGTGTCAGCCACAAGCTTCACAAATAACGCGAGGTCGATAGTAGCATTGTGCGTGTCAAGAACAGTAATAGAGTTCGAAGTCGAAGGCATCTCGTTCCCGTCAATAATAATCCCATATATATATATATATATATATATATATATATGCACATATAATAATAGATAATAATGTTACTTAATATATACAAACAAATAAATGCAACATATCACATAAAATTTTCGTTTGTTCCTTTGGGGGGGGGGGATCATTCTATCTTTGGCAAGTCTATCCCACATGGACTGACTATACCTCATTTGTCTCATAGGTCGGGGTTGTCTCCCTTCCTACTAATGCCCTTGCTTTGTCTTTACTTTGTCCTTCCTTTGAAAAATGTTCGACTCACGGATCTTGGCGCTTTTTGTGAATGCAATGAAAAATATTTTGTGGAAAATGTTTTTCGTGAGAGAATCCTAGTGATAGTAGTCTAGACTCAAAAAGGAATCCTAGTTCACTACAATCGAAGCTCTGATACCAAACTGTCACACCCTGATTTTTGCGGAAGCGTATGATGTGTGACTTGTTCAATATCATTGCATTCAATTATAATAAACAACTATATGATTAAAATATGATGTTCATCCATTTCATAAGTTTAAAATATTACAAACATGAGTCATTAGGTTTCAACCAAAAATCATCAAGTTTACATTACAAAAGTGGATGACATCAAAACTCGAAATTTATGTCTTGAAAACAACACCAGTGCCCAAGATCCATCATGTTTCCTGAAATACATGTAATTTTGAAAACATCAACAAAAGTTGAGCGAGTTCATGTGATTCTGTATGAGTTCGAATAATCTTGTAAACATTTGTAATCATTGTAAGTATGCCTTCATAATTCGGTATGAAAGCAACAAGGAAACAAATCAATTAATGGTTTGCAAGGCCATTAATATGTGTGACGTGATGCAGGAAGGCTCAATACTAGCGGATTTTGTAACGGGCTTCCGGCTGGAAGACATAGTCACCTCATGGGCCAAATCCCGGTCTCCATGGGTGGGGCTCGCAACACCCAAATAGATCTATCACTCATGTCCCTCGGTACTACTATGAGGATTAATGGTCTTAAGCGTTGAACCCAACACTCACATGATCTAACAGTTCATCCCTTAGCTAACCATACCATATGTATACGTTTGTAAACAATTTGTAACATGTACTTCACCCCCAAAGTTGTAAAACTGAAAACAGTTAAAAGAAAATGGGGACATGAACTAACTGATTTGCGTCCTGTCTCCTCTATACCCAAAGTATGTATCCTTACGCCGTACTACAACCTACACACGTGTTATGGCTTATTAGACGGCTGGGTCGTGCCACGATTTTCAGTCTTGTTTGTTATGACTTAGAATCTTTTTCTTACATCTTTGATGTACTTGTATTATTCCAAAGTATATGAATATTCGTTAAAATAATAATATTTTAACTTAAATTATATTTATTATTTATTGGAATATTCGTTAAAATAACATATTTTAACTTATTTGTTTTGTAATCCTTCATGAATACTTCCCCCAAAGGATGGGTATACTTATCCTTGTATTCTTAGACTTGTGTATTTTTGCCAAGTATCGGTGGCGTATTCCGGTGTATAATTATACGTACAAGAATACGTATTTTATGGTATTTATTAAGTATTATTATACTAAATTTTTGTATTTATTTTTTCGAAATATTATTTTCAATAAAAATCACCAATATATATATTCTTAAATTATATATAAATATTTTAAGAAAACTAGTATAGAAAATTATTTATATTTCTTCCTTGGCAAAAATGTTTATGTTTTCATATAAATCTCAAAAATAACATATTTTCAAGATTAACTTAGAAAATATTTATAAATCCATTTTTCACCCCAAAAGTAATATATTCTAAATTTTTTTAAGAAAATATATATTTTGTTCAGAAATAATATATTTTCTAGTAATTCAAGAAAACATATATATATTTTTCTTTGCTCAAAAATATTATATTTCTTTTTTGTCAAAAATATTATATATTTTTGTAACACTTGTAGAAATCATATTTTTGTTCTCTTGGTTTCCAAAATACCGTTTGCCAAAATATATTTATGAAGCTGATTCTGGAATATTTTTGTAGTTTATATTCCTTGTTCGGTTTGTTCCAACTTTTGGGTATAATTTATATATTTATTTTCTTGGAATTTTAGTAATATTTTGTGTTGTAAATTTTGGTATTTTGGTGAGTTATATTATTTCAAGTCCTAAAATAATATAACTAATACACATAATATACAAGTAATTACACAATTGATGACACCAAAATATATATTTTCCTAAATACATATTTAGTCACTTTTATTATCAAAAACAACCTCCAATATTTGTAATTTTTGTAACAAAAATTATGGCAAATTTTTACATGGAAAATCATGGTTAAGATACATTTGTAAACACTTGTTTAAGAATTTTCTTCTAAGTGTTTAATTTTTAGAAAAAAATTGCCATAGTTTTTCTTTAAAAATGGAGGTTTCCATGCTTTCAAAGCATATCATTTTCTTTTAAAAATCATCGCAAATCATCAACAATTCATACAGTACTTACCAAGTGCCAAAATCATGCATTTTACACTACTTCATGAACTTGAAAATTTGTAAAAACTTGTAGTAACTTAGCATGATGCTAAGTAAGCTTAGTTACCCTTTAAAGTGTGTTTATTTATTTATAAATCACATTCTTGATGATTTTGGACTTTTACAACTTGTAACATGATTTTCTAAAAACATTTCTTTTTGAATTTTTCTTGTTATTGACATGTTTCTACACTTGATTAACCACTAAAAATGTGATTTGTTTCTTTAAAAATCAAGTTTATGTAAATCTTGTAATTTAACTTAGTTTCTTGAGAAAACTAGTTTTGAAATCATCCATTTACAAGATTCATATCATACTTTGATCAACATTATTTAAGAAAAACACTTCATACTTCAAGGTCATGCTTACATAAAGGATGTTCATCTTAGTCTTTCACAAGATCATCCTCTCATCTTGCTAAATAATGTGTTTAATCACAATCTAGCAAGTTCCATATGATGTTTAACATCATACACATAAACAATCAACAATCAAGCAACATATATACACTTAAACAACATAGATTATTATGATTTTTAGTCTTATGTTAAAGATTATGTTCTTGATTCTTTATGTTCTTCATGATTAGTCACTTATATCATCTTTTAACCAACATAACAAGAAGTAAAATGAGATTAGAAGGGCCTTACTACTAGCACAAGGCTAGGGAAGAGGTTCAAGATGAAGATGATGATAAACTTGGTGGTTAAAAGCTCCATGTGAAGGTCCTTCAAGTTTCAATGCTTCCACTCTTCTTAAATAAGCTCCTAGCACCGTTGAATCACCTTAGATTGTATGAAGGAGACTTGAAAATGGTGGTGGTGTGGTGGTGGTTCTTGGCCGTGAGTAAGAGGAGAGGAGAGAAAAGTGATGGTGTTGAAGTGTTGTGAATGAAATGAATGAAAGAACTTATGGTTTTTATTAATAACTTTCCAACATCTAAATAATCTTTGGATATCATGTTCCTTCATCATCGAACATATCTATTAAAATAATGCAAAGAAATCAAGGGGGTGGGCCCCATGTTGAACCATATTTAGGTTGGGGGGGGGGGGGGGTTCTAGTTGTTGTTTAATGGTAAGTTAAGTGATCTAGTTGGAAATCAAGTGAACTAGTTAGTGTTTTAGGTGTTATATGTTTATTAGATGCGTTATGATGTTTGCTGACCATAACAAGCTCAGAAACATTAAAACAATGCTTCTAGTGATATTTTGGTGTTTCGGGTAGTGTCCGGTTGGTTACCGGTTCGTTAAAGTGCTAAATTGCGCAGTTTAGTGTGCTTTATGTTTCCTTTCATGACAATTTTGATTACCGTTAGTTAGGAAAGTATTCTGGACCCTTAGACCATAATTCTGCATAATATTTAGATGTTAAAAAGTTGAAATTTGCTGATTTGTGCAGTTTTCTACAGAATTCTGCAGTTTACGTGTGTTTTAGCCACTTTCCGGCACTTAAACTATCACTAGGAAGGTAGTTTTATGATCCTTACTTTCCTACACACTATACTAGTGTAACTCTTGGTTTCTGGCTCATTTTGTGTCTCAATACCATGTCTGTCTAAGTACTGAATTCCGTTAGCATTTTTTTATTTGCCTGATAACTGTGCTCACTTTGTTTTGTGTGTCATTTGAATCAATAAAGTGTTGCATGCAATAATGATATGACATTATGCAATATATGATGCACATGTATGCATGATAACAGTAATCAGAAAGCATTCATGTCATTAATTTAGTTCAGCACAGTCATTAAGTCATAAATAACTGTTTAATCAATGTACGGAATATGTGGAAAAGTGCTAGTTGTCACATTGCACCCCCAACGGTGAGTTCAATCCGCGCTAACAGGTGGTTTGCTTTGCTATTAAATGATTGGTTTTGTAAACACTTAATTAATCAAAATCAGATAATTTTTTACAAAATCGAATAACTTAATTTGATACATCTTTTTATTGTTCAAGTATTATACAAGCTATGTTAATTATGCATGACAAACGTGAATGTCCTATTTCTGGCCAAAGCTAATTTAATTTATTCATGTCTAGCATACTTAACAAGTGCATAACTATGGTGATTGTCTCATTTTTAGCCAAAACTGATTTATCACAATTACTTTGCACACATGCTTAGATAATTACACTTCTGCACAAAGTTGCTTTGTCTTCATTTAAGTAGAATTTTTTTTAACTTAGTCTATTATTAAGTAGAACTTTTTAACTTAGTCTATTATTTTGATGTTAGTAATAGAAAATATCACAGCTTCAACGTAGAAATTTGAAACCCGTAATCATAGCCTATTCAGTTATAGGTTTTGTGTAGCTTCATCCTAACAAAACTACCTCTACATCAATCAGTAACCACTATCAACACAGAAAAAGCAATCGTCTCCATCCTTTCTCCCTCAACGGAGATTTCTGCAAAAGGATTAACATCAAGAAGGATCATTAAAACAAGGTATCGTTACATAGTGTAGTATTCATTAAATGATTTTGTTTGGTCCGTCTTTAACATACGATTCTTCCCATCTCAAAATCTAGGGTTTAGTTGGTTTGTGTAATCAGACGTTTGGTAGTGTTGTTCTACCATTTTTTGTAGTATATTGTGTTATTTGTTCATATTTTTTAGCCGATTAAAGTTTTTTGCCGAATGATTATGAATTGTTCTGCCCTAATGTCTCAGAATCCTTTTAATCCAAAAGCTAGGGCTTAGTTTGCTGGGTATACTAAACCGATTAGTTGTGTATTTGTTCAAACTTTATCATGTACGATTCAGATATGATGTATATTTGTTCCCATTTGTATATCATGATCGAGTGTATATCCATTGTTCATCTGGGTATTTGGGGGATTGCGAAATACGTTCATTTTTTAAAGTTTGGGTTTATTTTGTTGTCTATAAAGAAATAAGTATATGTGTATTTGGTCTGATTACATTGTGTAACATACTGATTTTTTATGTATTTGTGTCAGTTTAGTAGAATCTTGTAGTTCAATTTCATTGTTTTGTAAAAAAAATGTTATGAGCTGAGGTTGTTTAAAATGGTTTAACCTGTTAGCTTAACTGTTATAATAATACACATGTGTAAGTGATAAGAATACACGTGTGGATACAAATTGTGTAGACTATAGGGTACATAGGATATATGTTGGTGACGAAATACACAAATCCTGTATTTCGATTTTTACGATCTATCGATTTTATTGGTGTGGAAAAGGGGATTTCAAGTGAGGTTGTTTAAAATGGTGTAACCTGGTATTATAAAAACTACACAAAACATAATACAACTATGTATTAACATTACAGTGACACTGGATACTGACTTATATAAACAATTGTTTAAAAATTATACCTTGATGATGATCTCCTGCTAGTTCAGAGCTCTGAGGAATTAACAACTTGGCTGCAATAGCGGGCTGATCGTTCGTATCTGCCATAAGGGTACCCTCTGTCGTAAATTATAAATCTTAAGTGTTATCTAAACTAAACAAAACATAATACAACTATCTATTAAACTTATAGGGATACTGGATACTGAATTGTATAAACAATTATTTTAAAAGTATACCTTGATGATGAACTGCTGCTCGTTCAGTGCTCTGAGGAATTAACAAATTGGTTGCAACATCAGGCTGAGCGTTCATATCTGTCATAAATTATAAATCTTATGAATTATAAAAACTAAACAAAACATAACACAACTATGTATTCAAGTTACAGCGACACTGGATACAAGCTTGTGTACACAATTGTTTTAAGATTATACCTTGATGTTGTTCTCCTGGTTGTTTAGAGCTCTGATGAATTAACAAATTCGCGGAAACAACATGATGATCGTTCGTATGTGCCATGAATAAATTAATCTTCAGTGGAATAAGTTCATTGCTCAACTGCTTGTTGCTTGTTGACGATCTGAAAAACGAAGTGAATGTTGGTTGATGATTCGAAGAACGAACTCCAAGATATAGACGCAGTTTTTTTCTTTTATTGATCAATTGAATTTGAATTTGTTCAAAAATTGAAGCGTGGGTGGTTATCATCTTCTGATAACTGCCAGAAATTAATAAAAAAGAAAATTATATATAAAACTATAAATGCTAAAAGACGATCCTACCCTTGTGTTTTAGTTAAGAAGATCTATTGCAAGAATTTGTTCGTTTTGTTCATCAATTGGGAAGTGTTGACAAATGAACCTAACCCTATATATATACATAAATACACACATATATATATATATACACATATATATAGGGGATGGATCATGAGAAAACTAGTTTAAATGAGAAAACCAAAAAACTAACTAAAAAAGCTTAAAAAGCATACCAAATTTTTTTTACAATTTTTTATAAAAAATATCGCTTATTTTTACGTATGGAAAAAAAAAATTTTAAAAATAAAATTGTTGTACTGCACATGTGCACAAATACGTATATAATGCATATGTGTAGTACACATATAAGTCACATGTGTAGTAAAAGTTTTTTTTTGAAAATTTTTTTATATATAAAAAATAGCGATTTTTTTATGAAAATTTGTAAAAAAAAATTGGTATGCTTTTTAGCTTTTTTAGGGCTTCTTTAGTTTGTTTTCTAGTTTTCTCATGATCCTCTCACTATATATATATATATATATATATATATATATATATATACACATATATAGAGGAAGGTTCATTGGGGAACACTAAAAAATGGGGAATAGCGAGGAACCGACTTAAACGAACTCCATTCCAGCGGCGTAGGAACCGACTCGTCGAACCCTAACTAAGATCTCTTAACCCTAAATCCTAACTCCTAAACTCTAAACCCTAAAGCTAAAAAATAAGGCTAAAATCTAAGCTAAACCGTAAAATTTAAACTAAAACCCTAAAAGCTAAACCCTAAAGGCTAAACCTAAAGCTAAACCCTAAAGCTAAACCCTAAACCTAAAGCTAAACCCTAAAACTAAACCCTAAAACCCAAACCCTAATATATTTAGGGTTTAGGGGTTATGATTTAGGGTTTAGGGTCAAAAGATCCTAGTTAGGGTTCGACGAGCCTGTTCCAACGTCGCTGGAATGAGTCCAATCGGAGTTCATTTGAGTCGGTTCCCCACTCTTCCTCACTTTTTTAGTGTTCCCCAATGAACCTCACATTAAATATATATATATATATATATATATATATAAGAATTAACCTCGAATTTTGTCTATGAGGGTATTCTGGTCAATTAGCCAAGAATTAATAGGAAAAGCAAATCAAGTTAGCCATTTGGATGAAAAGCTTTAAGAAATGCAAACCTCAGTGCTGGTTTTGTTATAAATTAGATTTTTGGACTAAACTAGTTAAAATAGACAAATCTCATGGACTAAAATAGAAATTCACTCTTTACAATTATATATATTAATTTAAACTACTCATGAACAGTAATAGTATTTTATTATTAATTTTATTTCGCAATGTATAGTTCGTAATTACGCCATGCTTGTGATATGCGCATATAATGTATATATGTGTGGGACATCGGGGGCAAAAGTGAAAGTATACTAATTTTAACGTTATTTTACTAATTTTTGAAAATTATATATATGAATTCAAACTACTCATGAACAGTAATAGTATTTTATTATTAATTTCATTTCACAATGTATAGTTCGTAATTACGCCCTGCTTGCGGTATGCGCATATAATGTATATATGTGTGGGACATCGGGGGGCAAAAGTGAAAGTACACTAATTTTAACATTATCTTACTAATTTCGTGAAAATAACGTTAAAAGTTGAGGACGGTAAATCATGCATCATGTGGTAGCGTTGATAGCTGAAAGACAAAACGATACATGCACTAATTAGTCTTTGTCCCGATTGATGAGTGTTATGTGCCTTATGTCCAAGGCTTGATGCAAAACTACTATCGAGCCGAGGGTCTCACTGGAAGCAGCCTCTCTATTCCTACAGGGTAGAGGTAAGGCTGTCTACATCTTACGGGAGACCCTACCTTTGCTTTGCTATTGGTGGGATTTACTGAGTATAATGATGATGATGAATGTATAGTTCGTAAATTTCTTTCCTATCCTTTTTTTTAAATTATATGATACGAGATGAATGTATTACTCAATGTTATCATGTCACTATAAATATCATTTGATATTACTTTGTTATCGGACAAGAATAAAGCACTCAGTTCACCAAAGTAAAAACGTAATTACAATGATATTGCTATCGTACTGTACTGTACTGAACAACATTGGTATTGGTAAGGCGATACCAGGATTCATTTTTATGGTTTTCGATTTCAATGATATTCCATTTATACAACTTTGTTTGCGTCGATAAATGAATATCGGTAACAGTAGCATCACGATTTGAACCAATCGATATCGTTCGATCATTGGTGTCGGTATTGGTATTTGTTTTTATTGTTTTCGGTGGATGTAAAGCACGCGTTGATTTTTATATCGAGTGCATGTATCATACTGGTACCGTAATGAATCAAACCAATATCCATTAAATGCTCGCGGTAACGTACCACCGCAACGCGCGGAGAAATACTCTAGTTTATATTGCTTAAAGTACAAAAATGTTGTGCACGATTACCACCATTTCAGTGGGCCGTTTAATAACCCAAGCCCTAACATCCATAGTTAACAAATTTGACTTTCACAAATATATTTCATTGCTTAAAGCCTTAAATTATTGAATAATTACAAACAAATAAATTTCATTCTATTTAGTGGGAAAAGATCAAATAGGAAGTTTAGTTTCGGTAGGAAGTGTAGGAAGTAATAACAAATTGACACGTGGCAAACATAAAAATATATTAGAACGGGTATTTTAGTCAAACACTAATTAGTCTCATATAACTTATAACCCTAGATCTAAAAAAACCCAGATGATACTTCATCCCACCTTCACCAACACCACCGAACACCAGTGAACAATTTCCGGTGCGGTGTGCGCCGGAATTCCACATGATTCCGATTAGATCAACTAAAAGACACTATTCTGGTTCCCAGATGATAATTCATCCCACCTTCACCAACACCACCGAACACCAGTGAACAATTTCCGGTGCGGTGTGCGCCAGAATTCCACATGATTCCGATTAGATCAACTAAACGAGACTATTCTGGTTGCCACGATGAAGAAAACCGGCGAATATGTCATCTCCGACGATGTCCTACAGGTGCCGGCACCGATACCACCTCCGAACAACCAGATTAACGCCGTCAACTAAAGGATATAATGAAGGTAACTGGTGTGAGTTGTTTTCTTATGATAGTGATCAGAATTTGAACGAAGTGGTTTACCTGTTGACTTGGTGGAGAAGAAGAGACGACTTATTATAAAACGCAATTTTTGTAAAACGCAATTGTCTTTTTTGAGCTTTATGTTTATTTGTTTACTTAGAATCTGTAATATGCAATGAATTCATAAAAGTGGTTTTCACTTTATTTTTTCTTTATTCCTCATTGTGTTTTATGGATAAGCTAATTCGAAGTCATTTGCAGATGGAGTTAAAAGATTATTGGTTGTATTTAGTTTTATTTGTTATGTATAACATGTAACAACCCGAGATTTGAAGGCCTCTCCGTTTGCTTATCATCGATCTCGCAATCCTGTTTAGTAGTCCGCCTTCCATTGTATCATCTTATTAACTTTGAATGATTTTTATGTTAGTGATTTATGTAAAATAATAACTATTTAAAGCTTAAGATAATGCTTAATGGAAGTTTAGTGTGACAAATAATCTTAGAGGAAACCTAAAGACCTTTCGTCATTATGTGGCCGACGAAACATGAGTTTCGTCGGTGGGGGGGAGTTTCGTCGCAAGGGGGTTTGGGCCCAGAACCGGTTGTGGCCCAATGGCCTGTTTGATTTATTTAAATGCACATGAGGATTACGAAACATCTTCTTATCAAACCCTAACCAACTTTTAGTAGTGCGACGGCAGTTCTTCCTCTTGTAACCTCTTCCCTCTTGCGAATCTTTTCCCTACAACCAATCATTCGATCTTGTGGTTAGTGCATCATCTTTAATATTAGATTTTTTGCTACGAATTATTTGATGATCATCACGTATTGTCTGTGATTCATGTTCAATGATATCGTTATTATAAATCCGAACATGTGAATGAATATAGCCTAGTAATGATTATGTGTGCGATTGATTATGATGGTGATGGTTTTGATGATTGCTGTTAAGTAATAAATGAATGTTAGTAATCACAAGATATCCTAGGGAATTGATATATCAGTTGTGTAATCGGTCCAATATAATCGAAGTGATATGGCCATGTGAAATCCAAAAGTGTTGGTAATCATATAAAGTTATTAACCATGAATTGACAATGGCGGCCCATGTGATATATATAAACAAGCAATCCAGTTATTTTAATAATGTGTCAGAAGCATTGCATGTGTAATAAATAATGAAGTGATACATTGTTTGTGCAATCGAAACCTGTGATGATGGCAGCCCAACTCTTGATTGGAAAGCATGATGTAATCTTAGTGCACATGGACTAATGATTATGATGGGATGACCAATTGAAACCGTGAACAATAGGGTTTGATGAAGTGTGGTAACTGCTAAGAGTAGTTAACGAAACCTCATATGTTTCGCCATGCATGCTGTCGACGAAACCTCTGGGTTTCGCCATGCACACTACCGACGAAACACCTGAGTTTCGTCATTCTCATCATCGACGAAACACCCCAAGGTTTCTTCACGGTGAACCCCAACGAAGGCAGGTCCTTTGTTGTTTGAGGAAACAAATGGAACAGCGAATTATATTAGCAAACACATGAACTATGAACTAGGTTGACTTTTGTAATGAACGATTATGATTATGTTAATTAAACCATGATACTTACTGTTGATGTTGCCTGCTGTTAATAAAGTTACTTAAGGACAAGAGACATAACTTGATTCATGCACCTAGGATAGTAGACATAACTGTTAAGTCTTAATACAGAACATATACGTGAACTTTGGATTCGAATGCGTTTGTTTAACTGCTATGTGCCAATTGGGAATCGTTGTTTGCGATGCATGTTACCATTTATATGTGAACTTGGGAATAAAACTGACATCGAATACGTAAACCATACATAAGAACTGTAGCTTTGATTGTGTTACATAACTACCATGTGTTGTTGGAAACCACTGCTTGAACACATGCACTATGACTGTTGTTTATTCGTGAACTTTGAGAATGTGAAACTGATTACGCATACATGAAAACCGTAGGCTTTGTCTGAATTATTTGTGAACGAGTAAATAATCATACCGAGCAAACCAAGGTGAGTTCACTGCTCTTTTCCAAGCATGCATCCCGGGAAGGGATATCGGGTAACGTTTTCCGGGAAGAATGTCATGTTAATGGGATGTTTGTTATTACTCAGTTTCTATCATATAAGACCCCTTACATCTACCGATTGTTTCCGGGAAGGCAACGAGGTATTTAGTTGATAGCGCTATTAGGTTTGGCACCCTCACACCGGGCCGAAATGGACGGGCGTGAACTATTTACCTTGACCACTTAACCAATGCTTTGATAGAGGCATTGGGGTTTGGGCAAACACATCTAGTAGCCACATACGGTAATCGAGTTAATAACATCACCAAAACAAATCGTTGTACTATTTTTACACATATCTGGTAACTAAACGCATGAACAAAACTTTGAACTCACCAGCGTCGTCTGACACACTTGTCTGCATGCTTGTAGGTCGTTAGGTGTTTGATATGGACTTGCTATCTGGGAGTGCTGGAGTAGTCATGGATCGAGACTCTTGGATATTTGACACATTGGTTTTAAACACTTATTTTGCAAGAGTTGTTTAACAATTTACCTTTTGCTTCCGCTGAATGTTTTCTTTGGTTTTAACACTTGACTTGGATTTATCTTCTGCAATGAAACAAATGTTTTATTAAATATTTATTATTGGTTCGATATGATTGGTGGCTTGGATCCTGGTACGTCACACGTCTTGTGGTGTTTCCGCACGTGGTATTTTGGGGGTGTGACAGTTTGGTATCAGAGCCACTGGTTATAGTGAACTAGGTTTTAAAACGTTTTTGTAAAACCAGACTATAACCGAACAACTTCGAAAATTGACCTTTACACTCAGCTCCAGATTGCAAGGTTCGTCTTCTGTTTATGTTATGCATTACTTGTTTAGTAGTCACACACTCACGGCTTGTATGAAACGACACGCTAGATACTATGGTGATTTAACAGTGTGACACTACTTATCGACTTTTGTGAATCATAATCATGTAATACCCTCTATTTTACTACTTGAATGCGGGGGAAACTTTTAGCGCAAGTTAAGAGGCACTGAGATGAGCATGCAAATTGCATTATTATTATGGGTGCACACATAATAATAACATAAGGTGCATATAAGTCCCAGTGAGGCTTAACGAGTGTGAGAAGGGTTCTGCCCTACTGTGTGTAAACTTGGTAGTTTGTAGAGTTCAACGTGATACTTGACTTTTACCTCATCTCGACTATTAAATTTGTTCTCTCTCTTTACATAGAATCATGAGTGGACGAGGTCATGGATGTGGTCACATCGCGATGACCCAAGTTGAGCTGACAAACTTAATCAGCACACGTGTGGCTGAGGCTCTTGCAGCCTACCAAGCTGGTACGAAATGTGACAAATACTCTTTAATCTTGTGTCGCGTACACGACTCTTACCTCTGTAATGTGTTTTCTTTCGTCCAATAGGTCAGCAAAACCAAAACAATCCACCTGCTTGTACGTTCAAGATGTTCATGGATTGTAAGCCACAGACCTTTAAGGAGACTGAAGGGGCTGTAGGACTCCTGCGATGGTTCGAGAAGGCAGAATCAGTGTTGCGATGTGTAACTGTCCTGCTGAGGAAAGAGTGAAGTATGCTACGGGCACACTCGAGGATGGTGCTCTGACATGGTGGAATGCCCAGGTTCAGCTGTTGGGCATCGAGGTGGCAAATGCCACTACTTGGGACGATTTTAAGGAGCTGATAAGGGAAGAGTATTGTCCGCGTGCTGAAATACAGAAACTTGAGAATGAATATTATGATCTGAAGATGGTGGGATCTGAGATTGAGGCATACGCGAAACGGTCACATGAGTTGGCGATCATGTGCCCGAACTTGTCCCGACCTCCGCATCGGAGAATTGAACTGTTCATCAAGGGATTAGCTCCTTGAGTGAAGGGCTTGGTTACTTCAGCATACCTTAACAACTTAACTCAGATTGTTCATTTGGCTCACAAAATCACCGATCAGGAGGTGGAGAGTGGTTCTTTACCACCGCGTGTTTCTGCCACTACTGCTGCTACAACCACCGCTACAACGCCTGTTAGTGATAACAAGCGGAAATGGAACGACGCTGACAAAGCAATCAGTGCCAGCCAATCTCATAAAAGGCCTGACAACAGCAGTAACCGCAGTTTCAGCCAGTCGTCTTCAGTAAACCAAGGCCAGGGCAGCAATCAGAATCAAGGTTCCTATGTGGGGAAGAAGCCACAGTGCAACAAGTGTGGCTATCATCACTATGGGCAGTGTGCTCGGGCTTGTCGTAGGTGCGAGAAAGTGGGCCATGAGGCCAAAGACTGTAGAGCCCCACAGCCAAAGCAGCAGCAGCAGCAAAATCAGCAGTATCAGAGACAGCAAAGGCAGCAGCCCCATTAGAATCAGGGTTTCAAGAAAGGGTGTTATCAGTGTGGGGATGAGGGCCACTTTAAGCGGGATTTCCCTTAGTTTAATTAGAACGCCAATGACAACAACCGCCAGAATAACAACAACAATGCTGGAAACAACAACAACAACGACAACAATGGGGGCAACGGTGCTCGTGGAAGGGTATTCACGATCGGGGCTGGGGATGCTAGGAATGACGGCAATGTCGTGACTGGTACGTTTTCTGTGAACAATCTTATTGCTTCTTTGTTATTTGATTCCGGTGCCGATTGGAGTTATGTGTCCCTAGAGTTTAGTCAGCGACTAGAGTTAACTCCCACACCTTTAGAGGTTAAGCAAGTAGTAGAATTAGCTGATGGTAAAACGATAGAAGCTTCGCATGTCCTTTTTGGGTGTAAACTAGATCTCATGGGTCAAGTGTTTGATATTGATCTCCTTCCTGTCACCCTCGGTAGTTTCGATATAGTGGTTGGTATGGATTGGCTGTCTAAGCACCAAGCTGAGATTCTGTGTAAGGAAAAGATTGTGCGTATCCCTCTCCCTGATGGAGAGTCATTATCAGTTCAAGGGCATCGTAGTGGGACAATAGTTGGTATTATCTCGGCTATGCAAGCGCAAAAATGTCTACGAAAGGGGTATCCTGCCATTCTAGCACTAGCTACTGACACTCCATCTAAAGAAAGAAAGATCGAGGATCTGCCAGTTGTACGTGAATTTGCCGATGTATTTCCTGAGGAACTTCCTGGTCTACCTCCTCACCGCCAGGTGGAATTTCAGATTGATCTTGCACCAGGAGCAGCCCCAATTGCTCGTGCTCCTTATCGTCTAGCACCTGGAGAGTTGTAGGAGCTGCCTAATCAGCTGCAAGAGTTATTGGATAGAGGCTTTATTTGACCCAGTTCTTCGCCTTGGGGAGCCCCAGTGTTGTTTGTAAAGAAGAAAGACGAGTCCTTTTGCATGTGTATTGATTATCGGGAACTCGACAAGGTGACTATCAAGAACCGTTACCCATTGCCATGCATCGACGACTTGTTTGACCAGTTGCAAGGGTCAAGTTTTTATTCGAAGATCGACTTAAGATCGGGCTATCATCAGGTGAGAGTCCGAGAGGAGGATGTTCCGAAAACGGATTTTCGAACGCTTTATGGTCACTATGAGTTTTTGGTTATGCCTTTTGGATTGACGAATGCGCCAGCGGTCTTCATGGATCTCATGAACTGCATATGCAAACCTTATCTCGACGATTTCGTTATAGTATTCATTGACGACATTTTGATCTACTCTAAGAGCAAGGAAGATCACGAGCGGCACCTGCGTCTTATTTTGGAACTTCTAAGGAAGGAGCAGCTCTATGCGAAGTTTTCTAAGTGTGACTTCTGGATTCGGGAGGTACACTTTCTTGGGCACATTGTTAATGAATTGGGGATACACGTGGATCCTGCAAAAGTTGATGTTGTTAGAAATTGGGCGGCACCAAAGAATCCTTCGGAGGTGCGGCAATTTCTTGGTCTCGCTGGGTATTATCGAAGATTTATCAAAGACTTTTCGAAGATCACTCAACCTCTTACTTCATTGACACAGAAAAGCGTTGTATACTCTTGGGGAACGAAACAAGAAGAGGTTTTCCAACTATTGAAACAGAAACTCTGTAGTGCGCCAATTTTGTCTCTACCTGAAGGTACCGAAGATTTCACGGTATACTGTGATGCATCTATTCAAGGTCTCGGCTGCGTGTTGATGCAACGCAAAAAGGTGATAGCTTACGCCTCTCGCCAATTGAAGGTTCACGAGAGGAATTATACGACGCACGATTTGGAGTTGGGAGCTGTAGTATTTGCGCTCAAAATCTGGAGGCATTACCTGTACGGTACTAAATGCACTATTTATACCGACCACAGGAGCCTTCAGCACATTTTTGACCAGAAGGATTTGAATATGCGACAGCGTCGCTGGGTTGAACTTTTAAACGATTATGAATGTGCAATCAAGTATCATCCGGGTAAGGCCAACGTTGTGGCTGACGAACTTAGCAGAAAGGAATCGAAACCCAAGCGTGTTCGCGCTTTGCAGCTCACCATTCATTCTAACCTACCCGATCAGATCCGGTCGGCTCAGGCCGAGGCGTTGAAGGAAGAAAACTATGAAGCTGAGTACTTACGGGGCATGGAGAAGCGACTCGAGAAGTGGTCAGATGGCATTTACTATTTTATGGAGCGGATATGGATTCCGTTGTTTGGTAACCTTAGAGAACTTGTGATGGACGAAGCGCACAAGTCTCGATACTCTATTCACCCAGGTTCGGATAGGATGTATCAGGACCTCAAGGTCGTGTATTGGTCGCCGAAGATGAAGGCTCACATCGCGACTTATGTGAGTAAATGTTTGACCTGCGCGAAGGTTAAAGTTAAATATCAGAAACCGTCTGGATTGCTTCAACAACCAGAAATACCCATGTGAAAATGGGAGCAAATCGCAATGGATTTTGTCACTGGGCTACCTAGAACTCAAAATGGAAACGATACCATCTGGGTGATTGTTGATCGTCTCACAAAGTCAGCGCACTTTCTGGCAATCAAGGAAACAGATAAGTTCTCACAACTAGCTGCTGTCAATCTCAAGGAAGTGGTTTCTAGGCACGGGGTGCCGACATCTATTATTTCCGACCGTGACCCGCGTTTCGTTTCAGATTTGTGGCAGTCGATGCACAAATCATTTGGCTCACAACTCAGCATGAGTACTGCTTATCACCCGCAGACGGATGGTCAATGTGAACGAACTATCCAAACACTAGAAGACATGTTGCGGGCGTGCGTTATCGATTTTGGCAAGGGTTGGGAGAAACACTTGCCTTTGGTGGAGTTTTCTTACAATAATAGCTACCATACCATCATTCAGGCAGCTCCATTCGAAGCGTTGTATGGACGAAAGTGTCGTTCACCTCTCAGTTGGGCTGAGGTGGGTGACAGCCAGGTCACAGGCCCTGAACTTGTATTGGAAACTTAAGAAAAGATTGTGCAGACAGGAACCGTATGGCAGCAGCGCGAGACCGTCAGAAAAGCTACGCTGATAAGCGTAGGAAACCTTTGGAATTCGAAGTTAATGATCGTGTCATGTTGAAGGTCTCACCCTGGAAGGGTGTGGTGCATTTTGGAAAACGCGGCAAGCTAAACCCTCGTTATGTAGGGCCATTTAAAATTTTGGAACGAGTTGGTAAGGTGGCATACAAGCTCGAGTTACCCGCTGAGTTGGGTAACGTCCACGATGTTTTCCATGTTTCAGAGTTGAATAAGTGTTTGTCTGATGAAACACTTGTAGTACCTTTTCAAGAGCTCAAAATTGACGATAAGTTGCAATTTATAGAAGAACCAATAGAAATTATGGACCGAGAGGTCAAGGTCCGTAAGCACAGCCGTATTCCGATAGTGAGAGTTCGTTGGAACTCAAGACGTGGACCGGAGTTCACGTGGGAACGCGAGGATCAGATGAAGCTCAAGTACCCACATTTATTCCCAGAGGACAAGTCCAAGCCTGGTAAGCCTAAATCTAATGCAACTAGTGAATTTCGGGATGAAATTCCTATTCAAGTTGGGGATGATGTGGTACCTGAGGAAAATCCATAGTTATCTTGATTCAACACTTCACCGCTTTTGTTTTACTTATCAAATTTTGGGACGAAATTTCTTTCAAGTTGGGGATGATGTGACAACCCGAGATTTCAAGGCCTCTCCGTTTGCTTATCATCGATCTCGCAATCCTGTTTAGTAGTCCGCCTTTCATTGTATCATCTTATTAACTTTGAATGATTTTTATGTTAGTGATTTATGTTAAATAATTACTGTTTAAAGCATAAGATAATGCTTAATGGAAGTTTAGTGTGACAAATAATCTTAGACGAAACCTAAAGACCTTTCGTCATTATGTGGCCGTTTCGTCGGTGGGAGGGAGTTTCGTCGCAAGGGGGTTTGGGCCCAGAACCGGTTGTGGCCCAATGGCCTGTTTGATTTATTTAAACGCACATGAGGATTACGAAACCTCTTCTTATCAAACCCTAACCAACTTTTAGTAGTGCGGCGGCAGTTCTTCCTCTTGTAACGTCTTCCCTCTTGTGAGTCTTTTCCCTACAACAAATCGTTCGATCTTGTGGTTAGTGCATCATCTTTATTATTAGATTGTTTGCTGCGTATTATTTGATGATCATCACGTGTTGTCTGTGATTCATGTTCAATGATATCGTTATTATAAATCCGAACATGTGACTGAATATAGCCAAGTAATGATTATATGTGCGATTAATTATGATGGTGATGGTTTTGATGATTGCTGTTAGGTAATAAATGAATGTTAATAATCACATGATATCCTAGGGAATTGATATATCAGTTGTGTAATCGGTCCAATATAATCGAAGTGATATGGCCATGTGAAATCCAAAAGTGTTGGTAATCATATATAGTTATTAACCATGAATTGAAAATGGCGGCCCATGTGATATATATAAACAAGCAATCCAGTTATTTTAATAATGTGTCAGAAGCATTGCATGTGTAATAAATAATGAAGTGATACATTGTTTGTGCAATCGAAACCTGTGATGATGGCAGCCCAACTCTTGATTAGAAAGCATGATGTAATCTTAGTGCACATGGACTAATGATGATGGTGGGATGAACAATTGAAACCGTGAACAATAGGTTTTGATGAAGTATGGTAACTGCTAAGAGTAGTCGACGAAACCTCATACGTTTCGCCATGCATATTGTCGATGAAACCTCTGGGTTTCGCCATGCACACTACCGACGAAACACCTGAGTTTCGTCACTCATCATCGACGAAACACCCCAAGATTTCATCACGGGGAACCCCGACGAAGGCAGGTCCTTTTTCGTTTGAGGAAACAAATGGAACAGTGAATTATACTAGCAAACACATGAACTATGAACTAGGTTGACTTTTGTAATGAACGATTATGATTATGTTAATTAAACCATGATACTTACTGTTGATGTTGCCTACTGTTAATGAAGTTACTTATGGATAAGAGACATAACTTGATTCATGCACCTAGGATAGTAGACATAACTGTTAAGTCTTAATACGGAACATATACGTGAACTTTGGATTCGAATGCGTTTGTTTAACTGCTATGTGCAAATTGGGAATCGCTGTTTGCGATGCATGTTACCATTTATATGTGAACTTTGGAATACAAACTGACATCGAATACGTGAACCATACATAAGAACTGTAGCTTTGATTGTGTTACATAACTACCATGTGTTGTTGGAAACCACTGCTTGAACACATACACTATGACTGTTGTTTATTCGTGAACTTTGAGAATGTGAAACTGATTACGCATACATGAAAACCGTAGGCTTTGACTGATTTATTTGTGAACGAGTAAATAATCATACCGAGCAAACCAAGGTGAGTTCACTGCTCTTTTCCAAGCATGCATCCCGGGAAGGGATATCGGGTAACGTTTTCAGGGAAGAATGTCAGGTTAATGGGATGTTTGTTATTACTCAGTTTCTATCATATAAGACCCCTTACATCTACCGATTGTTGCCGGGAAGGCAACGAGGTATTTAGTTGATAGCGCTATTAGGTTTGGCACCCTCACACCGGGCCGGAATGGACGGGCGTGAACTATTTACCTTGACCACTTGACCAATGCTTTGATAGAGGCATTGGGGTTTGGGCAAACACATCTAGTAGCCACATACAGTAATCGAGTTAATAACATCATCAAAACAAATCGTTGTACTGTTTATACACATATCTGGTAACTAAACGCGTTAACAAAACTTTGAACTCACCAGCGTCGTCTGACACACTTGTCTACATGCTTGCAGGTCGTTAGGTGTTTGATATGGACTTGCTATCTGGGAGTGCTAGAGTAGTCATGGATCGAGACTCTTGGATATTTGACACATTGGTTTTAAACACTTATTTTGCAACAGTTGTTAAACAATTTACCTTATGCTTCCGCTGAATGTTTTCTTTGGTTTTAACACTTGACTTGGATTTATCTTATGCAATGAAACAAATGTTTTAATAAATATTTATTATTGGTTCGATATGATTGGTGGCTTGGATCCTGGTACGTCACACGTCTTGCGGTGTTTCCGCACGTGGTATTTTGGGGGTGTGACATAACAAGTGTCATTTATTCATTTATAAAATATTATACTGCATGGACAACTGTTTGATATATGCTATAATTTTCAAGTTTCATCTTTCAAATTTATGAACACTTTCATTGCGTTTTATTAATTTGTTGAACTGTAGGTATGATGGTGTATTTTAATATCAACTAGGGTTATCAATCATGTGAGGTTGACGATTTGGTAAGATTGAGTTGATTGGAGAGGCCCTCTCCAAAGAGAGAGGAGAAAGAGAGCGCAAGTAATTTCGACTTGTTTTTCGCTTTGAAGAGGCCCTCACCAGTTCCCAGAAAAAAAAAGTAATTTCAATTGCACACGTGAATGGTGGCCATTTTATAATGGTAGAATTGCAAGGAGAGTATCCAATTGCCACCACAAACAACCTATGGACATTAATGTCACCCAATTTCGCTTAAAGACTATAGACCCATAAACCTTATCGGGTGCATGTCCAAGCTTATCTCTAAGCTTCTTGCTATTAGAATCAAAACCGTCATTCACAAGCTTGTTGGTGTCGAGCAAACGGCATACATTGAAGGTCAAAACATTCTGGATGGACATCTTATTATGAATGAAACAATCGCTTGGGCAAAGAAAAGCAAGTTGAAATGTATGCTATTCAAGGTTGACTTCGACAAAGCATTTGATTCGGTTAGTTGGTCATATCTAGACATGGTGCTGGGTCTCATGGGCTTTGGTGACAAATGAAGGATGTGGGTGTCGAGTTGCCTTTGCTCTAGGAAAGCCTCTATTCTTGTTAACAATTCGCCAACACATAAATTTGAGTTTAAGCGAGGCGTTAAACATGGGGATCTGCTTTCCTCATATCTCTCTCGGTATATATTATGTTGTAGATTAAAGCTCGGTATGTAAAATGTTTACTGATATAATTTTGTAAGAATGCACTTATATTTTTATAGTTTATGTTACTCTTATAAATATAATTGGATAAATAATTAGTTATAATAATAATAATAATAATAATAATAATAATAATAATAATAATATAACTAATCACTAAATAAAAGATTAAAAAAACAACTAAAAGACAAAACAGCTAAAAGCTTAACAAAAGTTGTTAACTAAAAGACAAAATAGACTAAAAACAAAATATTTTTTTTTTATGAATTGATATAATGTTTTTATAGGGGGTGTAATTAGTAATTATGGGGGGTGTATTTAGAATGAGCCTTTAATTTCTTTAAGAATCTTTTCAACTTCTATTCTTGCCCTTTTCTTAATTATTAAATCGTTCTTTATAAATTTCAAAAAAAAAAAAATCGTTCTTTATAATTCCACACCCATAAAATCTTATTCCGGTATATAGAGATAGATGGGTAGAATGTGAGAATATTAACATTCTTATCCTTGTCAAAACTGTTTTCTAAATTAACTTATTTCCATTGTCTTGCTAAATGTATTTTTGTTAATGATTTTTTTAATTCAAGAGTCATTTTATATTATAACTGTTAACATTTTCTATATATTTTTAATTCCTAGTTTTTGAGAGAATTATCTTTCTGAACAGTACCATTAATTAACAAAACAAACAATTAACGCTTTGGTGGTTCAATTACAAATTAGTAGTTTTAAAGAGAATTTTTTTTTTCTAAACAATACAATTATTTAACAAAACAAACAATTTATGTATTGACATAAAATACTAACTGAAATGTCTATGTATCAATTACGTTGAAAATATCCATTCATTTTGTCTTTTTAACGATATACCGATATAAGTTTTTACCGAAATCTGAATTATATTCGAAATAAAGTATATATTACTTAAATAAATTAAGCGTTTAGCTCACTCCCTTAAGTGTTAACATGTGTGATATGTGTATATATATATATACTATAATACTAACTAGCAATAACACCCGCACGCGTTGAGGCGTGGTACATTGCAAACATCAAATGGATCAGTCCAAACGTTATGTGATGCGTTAACCATGCGAAAACACGCGTTTCGACGTATCCGATTGAACTCAACGTAACCTATATAAGCATTGTAATTGGATCAAACATAAAGTAAATCAAATATACTGTACAATCATAACGTATTATAGGTGACCTGATTCGTACATAGAAAATATAGCGGGTATAACGGAAAAGATGACAAGTATAACCAAAAGAGATAAATTAGAGCTTTAGTATAAATGGAAAAAAAGAAAACCACAATTTGACTCCACTCGGTTACAAACAAAATTTACAAAACATCACCTAACTCGTTTCCCAAAAAAAATTACGTCAAAACATACACCAAATCAAATTAAACCGAAAATTACATAAAAATATGCACATAAAAATGTTTTTTTAAACGCTAACTTATTTTATTTGACCTGACTCGTTTCCAGAAAAAATTTATGTCGACACGTAGAGCATATCAAATTTATACCGGCACGTACATAATAATATGCACGTGAAAAAATAGTTTTTTCTTAAGTAGAGGAGGTATAACGGTAAACTCAAAACAAATTATTAGTACAAAACTTAATAGGTCAATAACGTTTGTAAAATTGTGCCAAGTAGCACTAATGCCAAACCATTGCCAGCGAACACCAACATCAAAAGAGCTTGTAAAAATAAAATAAATAAAAGGGTAAAAAATAACAACGAGCAAAAAACATACGTAAAATTGTTGAACCACGCACGCCCGTTGCGGCTTGTTAATGCGATGAAAATAGACAGAAACGTTAAACGTATAAAAGAATAACTAAGCTGATCTAAGATTCGCGCGTTGCAACGAACTTATCAAACGGATTAAAATAGATGCGTTGCGATTGGCCTGTCAAACGGGAAAAAACAGACAAAAAAACGTTGAACCTCACACGCACGTTGCTGCGTGTTAACTCGCAAAATTTAGAACGAAGTGTGAAATAAAAAACTTGTGAAAAATGAAAAGTATTGGGCACCAAAGTTGAAAATTAAAAAGTGTTGAGGTTAAATTGACTAGTTGAAAAGCTTAGGATTAAAACTAAAAGGTCAAAGAGGTTAAAAGTGAAAAATGCCAATTTTTTTTTGAAAAGCTCCCTATCCGTATCTTACAACCATATAAAACAACCAATTGTCGCTAATTTATAGTTTTTAAATTTCAGTTTGTGTATTTGATCGAAAAACTAATAGCTTTCATAAAACATATTTTGAAGTGTTTTTAGTCCATTGCGTTTTAGGTAAACATATTTTTTATGTGTTTTTAGTCCATTGCGTTTTAGGTAAACACATTTTTTTGTGTTTTCAGTCCATTGGGTTTTAGAAAGAACAATTTCTTTTGTGTTTTAAGCTATTGCGTTTTAGAAAAAAAGACATTTTTAAGTGTTTTTTGGTCCATTGCGTTTTAGAAAAACACATTTTGAAGTGTTTTTAGTCCATTGCGTTTTAGGTAAAATACATTTTTATGTATTTTCAGTCCATTGCGTTTTAGAAATAACATTTTCTTTTATGTTTTCTAGCCATTGCGTTTTAGGTTAAACACTTTCTTTTGTGTTTTTAAGCCATTGCGTTTTAGAAATAAGACATTTCTTTGTGTTTTCTAGCTATTGCGTTTTAGAAATAAGGCATTTTTTTTTGTGTTTTTTGTGCATTGCGTTTTAGAAAAAAGACATTTTTTACGTTTTTTGTCCATTGCGTTTTACGCAACTGGGTTTTCGAAAAAAAAATCGAAAATATAGCAATAGTATACTCGTTTTAAAGATAAAAAAAACGCTCGTTTTTTGTTTCACTTTTTATAAAAAAATAATGTCGTATGAAAAATTTTTATTTTTTTTTGAACGGCAAATTTGTATCACTGACGGACCACTGGAGTATCATCGTGCCACCAGCAGAACCACCCGATCATATCCACCCCCACTAAGCAATAATGCCTATACACCAATTCAGGAGGAAACCCAATAAATCTGGGAAAAACCCCTTTGTGGGAATTGAACCCATGACCTAATGGTCATAAGCCTTATCCCACCCCTAAGATACCACTAGTCTATAATGTCAAGGGTACATGAAAAAGTTATTAACTTTTAAAAAATGAGGAGGAATTGGAGGAGAGAGAAACTATTGTACTGAATTGACTAGAATGTCCTTACACAAACCCACGCGGCTCTTTTCTTCTCTTTAATTTCACTCATTTAATCTTAACCATTGATTAAATCAATTGATAGTCAAGATTACTTGATAGCCTTCCTAGCCAAAAAAACTTTCTATTATATCCTAACTAGTATATCGTTTAAGTAAATTAAAAAAAATTTGGTTAAACAAAGTACTAAATTTGTCACACTTATCAAAAAATAAGAAAAAGAATTAGTCATACTAATCTTCATGAAAATGTTTTTTTTTTCGTGGTACTAATATAATTGCAAATTTCATTATCTTCTTTTTAGTTTCTTATTCCTTTTCTTTTAATTTCCTTCGTTTTTTTCACTTTATTTTTTAGGAATTTTAATTTTCTAACTATTTTTAGTTTTACTTATTTGGTTTTTTGGGTTTTTAAATTTCTTTTGTTTTTTTTTTTAATTCTAAACATATCCTTGCAACATAAAAAACATGTCGATATCAATTTGCGCATTTGAGTTTTTTCTTTCAATTACTATAACAAATGTCGATACTGTAATTAACCAAACTGATATCGACCCAATTTTCTCCGCAAAACGCGATGGAATCGCACTAGTTGATTACAATTTCTAATATAATTACTATATAAATCCAATTACATAAAACAGATAAAAATAGGTAGATGAGACAAAAATTAGCAACAATACTTGTGTTAAGTGACAAGTAATTTAATTTTATTAGGTTAAACAAATTGCAATTGACAGAAACTCTGAAAGATATCTTGAGATATCTAGTTTAACACTCCCCTCAAGCTTAGGCCAACCTCAAGCGTGGATTTGAGAAAATATTAATCATGGTGTAAACAATGGTAATGCCACACCGTCACTAGCAAAAAAATTAGACATAAAAAGATTGAACCACGAATTCCCTTTGCGACGTGTTAATGCAAAAAGCAGACAAAAACGTAAATCACGGTGCGACCACTAAACAGGAAAAATAGAGGTAAAAACGTTAAACCACATAGGCACATTGCAAGGTGTTAAATCGAAAAATTTATAATAAAACGTAAAACAAAAAAAAAATTGTAAAATATGAAAACTAAGTAGGACCGAAGTTGAAAGTGAAAAAAATGTTGGGGTTAAATGCAAAAGATGAAAATTATTTATATAATGTTAATTTACAAGATTTCTATATATTGGTTTTGTTGCTTTGAGTGAGTTGCTCCTTTGTTTTTTGGTTTTTTACTTTTAAGGTCGGCGAAGGATTTAAAAGGGGAAGCCCCTCACCAAACACCTTTTATCTCTCTTTCTTTTTACCGATGCCTTCTCTGGCGAGCTCAAGTACTTTACCCTTTTCTCTTTGTTCACGTACTTTGTTTGATGGTTTCATTTTATGATTTTGATGTTCATACGAATTTTGTCTACGTTTGTTGTTGTTCGTCTGTTGTCGTTTTACGTTTTTTTAGCCTTTTTGTTCTTATCAAATATTTTGGGTTTGTTTTTAGTAATGGTTTCATTTTACGATTTTAATTATCTTACGAATTTTGTCAACGTTTATTGTTCTTTCTTAAAGTTTCCCTTTTGTTAACATTAGGTTTTCTTTTTGGAATACGATTGTTTCTATTGGGTTTTGGGTTTACCGATTGCTTTCTTACCGTTGTCCTACGGTTCGCCTCCAATTCGGACTCTGAGTTGTTGGTTATTTGGTGTGCAAGAATAAGCTTTTCTTGCATATTTATAAAATATCTTGGTAATTAACATTATATTAATATTATGGCGTTTCGGATTAGTATGGTGTCCTTTGTGTCGATGATGATGTGCTGACACCTTTGTAAGCGTTTAACATGCTTTTATTTAGCTCTTAAGTTATTATAAGTTTATCACATTTGTGTTGGTTGTTTTGGTATTGTTGGTTTCATTGTTATTTTGACTTTGTACAGGCTTATCGTACCGATGTTTTTTATTCTCAGCTGTTTTATTTTACGTTTTTATTTGGTTGATGATGCTCGTAGCTTTTCGTTTTGCATGTGGTTTGATGCTTTGATGTTTCGCTTGTTGTTTTTGGGTGGCGTATATACGTTTGGTGTTGGGGATATGTTTTTTTAAAACAACAATCGTTACCGAACTGTGATGTAATTTGTTGAGGCTATGAAGATTCTTTTATCTAGCTATTGTAGCGAAAGTGGCTTCAAGATAGCCGACGCTTGCAGCTGATAGTCTCAGCCTCATAATCTATGTTATACAATGATAATTACTAACAGTTTGGTGCATTGCAGATTGTACGTCTACCTTTGTTGGTTTTGCTTACTTTAGGTGACTTGATCTTTTTTGTTGTTCGGTTTGTACCATTTGAGTTTGTTGGGGGGGGGGTTATGGTATGTTCATGATTGTGACTTTAACTTTGTTGGTTTACCATACACTTATTGAACCTAAGCTACTTATTGGCTATGACGAGTATCTGTTCATTTCTTATTCTTGCTTTACATTTACTTTACTTTGCACAATTTATGAATATTTGATATGCATGTTTTGTTGCAGGATATCTTCTTTACACATGGGCCCTATTGTTTTACAACAACTTGAGAGGCTTTAGAAGATGTTATCGATTCGGATCGACGGTTGTCCGAGAAGCTTAATGACTTAACCGCAAGGGTTGCTAGCATACGCGGGAAACAACTGGGGCTACAAGTCTCCATTGAGGTGCTTTATGTGCACTACGAAGGCCAAAAAGATGTTAAAGTCTAGCTTTAACATTACTTCGTAGTGCGTAAGTAAAATTGAGTGTAATTCTATATGTGATATACAATTAATGCTTTTGTTTTTAAACTTAATATTTTAGTTTGTATATTTGCTATCGTATTAACATATACCAGTAATTTTATAGCTTTATATTGCTTCCTATGTTCTTACGTTGTAAAAATTCAATCACACGAATACATAACATATTTCAACATAGAACGAATCATATGTTGAATCCTAATAAACAAAGGTTAAATGACATCCTTTTCACCCTATAATTTGTTTTTTTTTTTTTTTTTTGTGTGTTTTGTGTTTTTGGGATGACATTTTATTAAACGCAATTCCAGTACTTTCTTTTACCTTATACTACAACTTTGTAAACAAAGAATACATGACATATTCTGATGTCGTGCCGCATCGCAGGCGGGCCCAAATACTAGTTAGGGTTGAAGGTAAAATTAATGAAAAAAAACAAAGTAAGATGCAAACTACAAAGTAGGACATGAGATACAAATCAGCATAGTCAAGTTGCAAATTATTACTATTTATTATTATTATTATTATTATTATTATAATTATTATTATTATTATTATTATTATTATTATTATATAAAATATCATCAATAGTGAAATCCTTTTTTTAAATCCAAAATTTATAATTATATACATCTCTAATTCGGACGTTGATATTACTCCTACCAAAAAGTATGTGGCTGTGAATAGTCTTTTTTGTTGTTTAGATAAAATTTGATACTTTTATGGATATTTAAATAAAGTATTTTTTTATGGTTTTGTATAATGATTTTGTTGTTGTATAAGGAGAATACAAAACATCCCTAATTCGGACGTTGATGTTACTCCAACCAATAATTGAGTTGAGAAGTGGTATAAAAGTGTGTACCAAAATTTAGATAAGTTTTAGAATGTGATACAAAACAAGAATATAACTAACCTTTGTGCACTAATATTGAAAAAAAATGCATGTTAATTTCCAAATTTCAAATATCTAAATGTTATAAGTGGTTTAAAAAGTGTCTACGATTAGTTAGATAAGTTTTAGAAAGTAATACAAAACAAGATTATAAATAACCTATGTGAACTAATACTGAAAAAAGTGGGTGTTACCTTCTCCAGATAAGTTTTAGAATGTAATACAAAACAAGAGTATAACTAAGACTGCGGGGTATGGGGCGGGAGTTTGGGCGTGGGTAGGGGGAAAACGCCCAAGCCATCACTCCGGGTGGGCATGGGTTTCGGCGTGGCCCTTGGGGCATGGGTTTCAAGCCGGGCGTGGGGCGGTCTGGCCAAGCTGACATGGCGGGTTGTGAATGGCCAAACCAAACTAGCCGTTGGGCTAGCCGTTGGTCTATTTTAAAAAAAAAAAAAAATTCCTTTATAAATACTTTACAATATTTATCATTTTTCTCACACAAAATCAAACACATAAAACACAATCTCGCCATGAGTTCTTCAAGTTATACTGAATCGTCATCATCATCTGACGATGGGGCGGAAATATTTCTACAAACGATCGCGAAGGTGGTGAAAGCTATCGTTGAAAACGAAGAGGAGGAGGAAGAGAGTCAACAACCTAAACGCAGAAGAAGGTACATCGCTCGTGAACGGGTTACCGCTAACGATTTGTTGGTAAGCGATTACTTCTCAGCTGAACCTAAGTATGATGAAAAAATGTTTAGGCGTCGTTTTCGTATGAGTAGAAACTTATTTTTAAGGATATCTAGAGATCTTGAGGAGAAGTATGTTTATTTTCAACAAAAACCCGATGTAACCGGGCAATTAGGATTTACTACGTGGCAAAAGGTCACGGCCGCACTTAGGCAGTTAGCGTACGACAATAGTTCGGACATTATGGATGACTATTTAAAAATGTCTGCACGTGTAGCTAGAGAAAGTCTTCACAACTTTTGTTCGTGTATTCTAGAACTCTATAGGAAAAGATATTTGAGAAAGCCCTCGTTCAGTGACATGCAACAATTATTGGAACATCACGCAGATTATCATGGGCTACCCGGGATGCTAGGTAGTTTAGATTGTATGAAATGGGCTTGGGAACTTTGTCCTACCCAATGGCAAGGCGCTCACACGAGTGGATTTCACGGGAGTCCAGCCATCATGCTTGAAGCGGTTGCGTCCCAAGATCTTTGGATATGGCATGCGTTCTTCGGTATGCCAGGTTCACATAATGATATTACCATCATAAACCACTCGCCCCTTTTCAATGATCGAGTAAATGGTATAGGACCCAAAGGAACTTTCTTTCTAAACGGGGTTGAGTACGTGTATGGGTACTACCTAGTTGATGGGATTTACCCAAAGTGGGGGGTTTTTGTAAAATCATTCACAAAACACGGTACGACAGATCCAAAGAGATTAAAGTTTAACAGGGTACAGATGGCTGCACGTAAAGACGTCGAGCGAGCATTCGGTGTTTTGAAGAAAAGGTGGCGAATATTACAAATGCCTTGTCGACTATTGGACAAGGATCAGATTGGAAACGTGATGTACACATGTATCATTCTTCACAACATGATTTTGGAGGACGAAGGTAGAGCGGTCGTTACCCACTATGATGACGATGATTCCCAACCAGGTAACGTAACAGACCAAGATAAAGCGGTTAATGAATTTTGGATCAAGTCAAGGGATATACATCACAACCTTCGATCTGATTTGGTGGAACATGTTTCAACGATTCCTGGGTTCGAAACCGACGAAGACGACGAAGACGACGAAGAATGATTGTTTTTTATTTTAATAATTATTATGTTTGTTTATGTATTTAAAAAAATATGTTTTTTTATGTATTTAATTAATTTAAATATATATTAAAAAAAATGGTGATGTGGCTAGGCCACGCCGGCCCAGCCACGCCCAACCCAAGCCCCACCATACCCCATTAAAACTTGGGTTTGGGTTACATCCAGGTGTCAGCAATTGCCCCAACCCACGCCCAACCCAAGCCCCACCATACCCCGCATAACCTATATGAACTAATATTGAAAACAATGGGTGTAACCTTCCAAATTTCAAATATCTAAATTTTATAACTGGTTTAAAAAGTGTCTATGATTATTTAGATAAGTTTTAGATTGAAGGATATCCGTGGTATAATTTTTTTACTTTTATTTTATGAACCCGGTTTATATTAAATATGTGTTTATTTTGTTACAAGGATTAGTCAAAAGATTTTTGACTAAAGAATACATGTAAAAATATGTTATTCAAAATGAACTTTAATTAGTTAAAACTATATACACATTTTTTAGGCAACGGAAGCATATGTAGCAAAATAACACGAACATTTTTATACAAAGGAGCACCCGTAATGGAACAAGATCACCAACATGCAAACACGAAATAGAACATCAACCATAGGGGGTTTAGATATACATTCGGTTAGTGAATAACCGGTTGAGACACCGAGGTTCAACGAACGAGTGCTAGTTACACGAACGAGAGATACGCGAATGTGAGCCGGGTCTCGGCGGTGGTGGCCGGCGGTGCAGGCGGCGGCGACCGGCGGAGAGCGGCGGCAGCAGGGTGGGCCGGCGAGGCGTCGGTGGCGGCGGCGGACTACCCGAGGCGGTTGGGACCGGTTGTGGTTGTGAGTATTGAGAGTGTTTTTCAAGTTCTTCTCTAGTCTCAAATGCAAGACCCACAACTATATATAGAAACCGGATACTCTTGCATGCTCGCCAAGTGTCAAGACATGCAAAATTGCATGTGTTTTGATTGGCCACAAATTAGGTGGATGACAAGTGGCAAGAAGATTCCTTGCATGTAATTCCATTGGCTGAAATCTAGGTGCTCGCCAAATGGCGATGCAAGAGAATTTTTGTCCCACCCGATTAACGAACCCGTCTCTCAATTCAATACCCGCGTATCGTTCGTAATTACCAGTTAAATCAGTTAAGTGGATTTTAGTTCGTTGACCACGGTGTAACTCTTACGGGTCAAGACCCGGTCGGCAGCGTTGACTTATCGAACCGGACATAAAATCCAACAGCTCCCACTTGGACGGTCTCTGATAAGATCTCAACGCAGACAGCCAGCGGTGCTCTAGCTACACATAGCTGCCCCCAACAGGTCATGACACTTTAAAGTCACTAACCAAGGTATATTCCCTTTAGCAACGACTTGCTACTTGAAGACAATAGACTTATGGAAATCGTTGTCATCTATCCCTTCTGTAAAAGACATCAATTGAACAATGAGACATGGATCAGATTTAATCTCACATGGCATTCAATCAATATCGTTCTCGTTCACAGAATCAAAGTGGTCCAATCAAACACACAGTAAGTTTGGGTAAGGCCTTACACTTCACCAGTTTGAATCAACGAGGGCGCCCGGATGTCTAACTCTTACATATAATGTAAGAGTACAGAATCCCATCTTGACTACATACAACTCCCACTGAACTTCAGAACCACTCCCAACCAATGCCTTTATGACTGGCAGTTACGCTACAGCGGTTAACACTGATCAAAGAATAGTCTTTAGTAAACGAAAGTTCTAGTATGTATCTCAGGTCAATTTCTTGAGTCCAAAATCAGAATAGTCTTAATTCAGAGTCGTTCCCACGAGTCTGATCGACTACGGATAATTTAGAATATAAGATTCACGGATTAAACGTATCAAAATCGAACACAGTTGTAGGATTCAAGAATTGCATTTAACTAGTAAATCAAAATGAATACAGGAATACAACTGTTTGATGTTCGTACATCCAAATACTAAATCAAAACATTTCACTAGCTAATCTAAGCCCAATAGCGTCCATATGACGGTCATGTTTCTCTTGAGTCATTAATTGGCTTAGTAAATGGGTCAGCTAAGTTTTGATCTGTGTCAATTTTGCTTATAACGATGTCTTCACGTTCCACAATCTCACGTATGTAGTGAAACTTTCTCAAAATGTGCTTGGCTTTGTGATGTGATCTAGGCTCCTTGGCTTGAGCAATAGCACATGTGTTATCACAAAATATCTGGATGGGTTTCATGATACTTGGAACCACATCGAGATCGGTTATGAACTTCTTCATCCAAGCAGCTTCCTTTGCGGCATCCGATGCGGCAATGTACTCAGATTCCGTGGTAGAATCAGCTACAACACTCTGCTTGGAGCTTTTCCATGAGACAGCTCCTCCGTTGAGAGTGAACACGAAACCCGTTTGTGAGCGAGAGGTATCTCGATCAGTTTGAAAACTAGCATCAGTGTAACATTTTACAGTGAGCTCCTCATTGACTCCTCCAAATATCAAGAACATATCTTTTGTCCTTCTCAAGTACTTAAGGATGTTCTTAACTGCAGTCCAATGGGCAATCCCAGGGCTCTGCTGGTAACGGCTGGTCATGCTCGAAGCATACGAGACGTCTGGTCGAGTACATACCATAGCATACATGATAGAACCAATCGCTGAAGCATATGGAACTGCTTCCATTTGCTTTATCTCTCGGTCCTCAGAGGGAGCTTGCGATTTGTCCAAGACGGTTCCTTTAGTCATTGGAACACCTCCTTTCTTGGAGTTTTTCATCTTGAAGCGTCTCATTACTTGATCTATGTATGTGCTCTGAGTTAGCCCAAGAAGTCGCTTAGATCTATTCCTATAGATCTTGATTCCTAGAATGTAAGCGGCTTCTCCAAGATCCTTCATAGGGAAGCAAGATCCCAACCAATGTTTAATCTCCTTAAGCATGGGGATGTTGTTTCCAATGATCAATATATCATCTACATACAAGATGAGAAATGATATAGCACTCCCACTAGCCTTTCTGTAAACACAAGGTTCATCTTCGTTCTTGACAAAACCAAACTCTTTGACTTTCTGGTCAAAACGAAGATTCCAACTTCGAGATGCTTGCTTGAGTCCATAAATGGACTTGTTTAGCTTACATACCCTATTAGGATATTTTGGATCGATAAAACCGTCAGGTTGAACCATATAAACATCTTCGGAAAGATGTCCATTAAGAAAGGCGGTTTTAACATCCATTTGCCAAATTTCGTAATCATAGTACGCAGCTATGGCAAGTAATATCCTGATCGATTTGATCATAGCAACGGGTGAGAAGGTTTCATCATAGTCAATACCTTGAGTTTGAGTGAAACCTTTCGCTACTAGCCGTGCTTTATAGGTTTGTATATTTCCATGCATGTCGGTTTTTCTCTTGAAAAGCCATTTGCTCCCTACTGCCCGAGATTCGGGGGTAGCTCAACCAAGTCCCAGACTTGATTGTCACGCATGGATTGCATCTCGGCTTTCATGGCCTCTAGCCATATCGCAGAATCTGGATTAGAAATAGCAGATTTGTAACTAGTAGGCTCGTCATCAGACTCGGCTACTGTCAGTACTTCAGAACCCTCAACATGCCAAAGGTATCTATCGGGTTCTTTACGAGTCCTGATGCTCCTACGAAGGCTTGTGTTCGGGTCTCATTCGGTATCAATAATTTGTTGTTGTTCAGACGTTCCGACCTCGTCAACGGTTGTTTGTAGTCCTTGAACTTCTTCAAGATCTACTAAGTTACTTCTAGTTCCTTGATTAAGAAGTTCATCTTCAAGGAACCTTTTAGCCTTCCTTTTGATGGAAATTGTATTTGCATCAGGATGGTAGAAGTAATAACCGCATCGGTTATAGTATCCGACGAAAACAACCTTTTCGCCTCGAGGGTTGAGCTTGTCATCAGAGTCACTTGTGATGTAAGCATCACACCCCCATATTCTTAGGTAACTCAAATTCGGCTTATGCCCAATCCATATCTCATATGGAGTTTTGTTTACCTTTTTGGTTGGCGCTAGATTTACGAGTCGAGCAGCAGTTATAAGAGCAAAACCCCAAAAGGAGTGAGGTAAGTTTGTTCTACACATCATCGATCGAATCATATTTAGTAAGGTTCGATTTCTCCTTTCACACACGCCATTAAGTTGGGGTGTGCCTGGTGGAGTTGGTTGTGAAACTATTCCACGTTCCTTTAGATGATCGAGAAATTCCAAGCTGAGGTATTCACCGCCTCGATTTGAACGAAGCATTTTAATCTTTCTATTAAGTTGGTTTTCAACTTCGTTTTGAAACTCTTTGAACTTTTCAAAAGTTTCATGCTTATGCTTCATGAGATAGACATAAGCATATCGACTATAGTCGTCGATGAACGTAACGAAGTATCTCTCGTGATTCCTAGTCATGGTTCTAAAAGGACCACATACATTTGAGTGTATGAGTCCTAGTAGATCACTGGCTCGTTCACCAACATGGGTGAAAGGATCCTTGGTGAGTTTGCCAGCTAAGCAAGACTCGCAATCATCAAATGAGTCTGTTCCGGTGGATTCAAGAATCCCCTCAGATTGGAGCCATTTTACGCGTGCCTTGCTTATATGGCCAAGTCTACAATGCCATAGGAATGAATCACTAGCACCATTTTTCTGACATTTAGAAAGGTGATATATGTTACTACTAGGCTGAACATTAATTTCATAGATACCGTTTCAAGGTTTAGCCTTAAAATAGTAAATACCATTTAGATAAGCAGAAATAGCAACACCATTAAAAACATATCTAAATCCTTGTTCAAAAAGTAACGAAACTGAAATGATGTTCCTGGTTAAACCAGGTGCATAAATACAATTGTTCAAAACAACAACAAGACCAGAAGGACATGTAAGATTAAATGTGCCAGTTGCCAGAACTGAGACTCTTTTCCCATCGCCAACAATGAGCTCCATGTCTCCCGGCTTCAGTTTCTTCCACTTCTCAGGCTCCTGCAAGACATTAATGATGTGATAACCACACCCGGTATCAAATACCCATGTGTTGCTTGAAACAGTGAAAAGTTCGATAACATATATTAGAATACCTGAAGAAGTGCCTTCTCCATTAGCCTTCTTCACTTTGAGCTTGGCAAGATACTCGGGGCAGTTACGTTTCTAGTGCCTCATCTTGTTACACTCATAGCATTGCCGCTCTTCTGGAAGAGGGGCTTTCACAGCTTGCTTGCTCTTGTTGGTGGCAGGTTTGGCAGCAACAGGAGCCTTTCCTTTGTTTTTGCTGTTATAACTTTTCTTCTTTGTTTTGGGCTTTTTAACACCACCAGATCGAACCATTAACACTTGGCTTACTTTGTTGGAAATGTTCATCTCTACCGTTTTGAGCATCCTATGTAGCTCTGGCACTGTCTTTACCCAGTCATTCATGTTAAAGTTCATAACAAATTGATCATAGTGACTGGAAAGAGAGTTGAGAATGAAATCAACAGCCATCTCATCTTGGAGAGGATAACCAAGTTTGTTTAATTGGTCGATGTAGCCTTTCATCTTGAGGACATGAGCACTAACTGAGGAACAATCTTGCATTTTACAGCTTATGAGCTGTTTCATGGTGCCATAGCGTTCCTGACGAGCTTGTTTCTGAAACATGCCCTTGAGTTGTGTTGGTACATTACATCTGTCGACTTCGTCTTGTATCGAGTCTTAGACTAGTTAGAATAGATCAGGGCACGTAGAACGAGAGAATGAGAGAGAGTTAGCAAGATTTCGCTTGAAGGAATGTGTATGTAAAGGATTTCGCTTGAAGCAGCTCAAGCGAAATCAACATGTTAAGATTTCGCTTGAGTCATGCTGAAGCGAAATCTCATTCTCTATATATAGGATGTCAAGGTCAAGCGAAATCAGAAGTTGTTTTTGTGTGATTTCCATACCGAGGTGCTGCCGGTGTGAGAACTGATTGTAATTGCTTTCATATCAATACAAATCAGTGTTAAAGTGAAGATTCAGCTGTTTATAGATCAAATACTTGTTTTCCGCACCTGTATTTGATGGAATTCCTCTGAACCGACTCGTTTAGGTCGCAAACACGATCCTACAATTGGTATCAGAGCCAGTTGAGGAGTTCTGCAGGATTTCAGCTGAAATTGACATCGTTCTCTTATTTCTACACCTTCTTTTCTCAGTTCAGAAAGATTTTACGGTCAAAACCTGTACAATTTCTCACAGATTGTGTAAAAATACAAGATAACAAACCCTTGAAAGTTTCATTGCAAAATTCGACGTAAAACTATCAGAAACAAACCTCCGAATGGATTTCGCTTGAACAAATCAGTTTTCTTTAGAGGATTTCGCTTGAAATTTCAAGCGACATATAGATTTCGCTTCAAATAGTATTCTATTTCGCTTCAGGGCTGTCGCTTCAACGATTTCGCTTCAGAAATTATTACTTGACAATTTCGCTTGAAATATTTCGCTTCAAGTATTTCGCTTGAGTGTATAATCTGATTTCGCTTCAAGAACTTATTTCACTTGAAAGGTCTCGCTTGAACTGTGATTGACTTGGTGATTTCGCTTGAACTCACTGTTGTGTGCAATTTTTGAATTCCGAAAAATGGACGAAGATTTTTACAACGCATTTGCTACTCCGGTTTCCTCGATCACTATGGCACAGAACACGATGATGGAAAACGAAACGGGAACAATGCAAAAACCTCCGAAACTCATGAACATCGAGGAGTACAAAAGTTGGGAAGAAAAGTTTGAAAACTGGGTACAGGCAAATTATCTAGATGCATGGGAGAATGTCGAAACAAAATATGTTAGACCAATGAATGACGATGAAGAGAAAATTCCGATTAAAGATCTTAGTGCTGAAAACCGGAAGAAATACAAAGATGAGAAGATGATGTTAAGTCTGATTCAACAAGCAGTTAAAGAAGACATCCTGGTTCTATTACAACTTAATGGAACATCTTATTCAATCTGGAAAGCGTGAAAGTCAAAGTTTCAAGGCAGTGAGGAAATGGTCAAGAACAAGAAGTCTTTACTGAAAAAAGAGTTTGATTTGTTTCGAAGATTGAAAAATGAGGACACTAAGCAAATAATTGAGAGATACTGCAATCTGTTGGCGAATATGAAACGATTGAAGATCAATAAAGACAATGAGGAATTGATTGAAAAATTATCAGATGCGTTACCGTATGAAACATGGGGTACTTATCTCATGATGTTAAGAAACAAGAAAGGTTTTAAAGATTTGACACTGAGCAAGTTTATCGAAAAGATTGAAGCTCAGGAGATGGAGCAGAGAAAGGTTATTCGGATGAAAGATTTTGATGGTGAACAGGATATTGGGTTGTATTACAAAGCAGGGGTGAATGAGAAGTCTACAAATCTATCTCCAAAAATAGAAACTGCTTACAACGCCAAGAATGATTCTGGAAGTTCATCATCAAGATCAAATAGCAAAACAAGTTTCACATCATTTCCGTCTTTTGACCCGAACATTTCAACAACAAAGAATGGCAAGAAATTTCAGTGCAACATTGTACTGAATTTAGAAAATGATGAAGAATATTCAGCAGAAATTGCTAAGAGTCATATGTCTTTATTGGGAACTGTTCTTGAATCTTATGGTAGCTTTGTTGCAGGTCGAATCGGGAATCCAATGTTGACAAAGGAAGATTACGACCAGATAGATGCTGAAGAGATGGAACTGATGGACATAAAATGGTGCTTGGCCAGTGTGTTGAGGAGAGCTGAGAAATTCAAGCAAATCACTGGAAGAGATGATCTTCGTGAGGCTGGTACTTCTACTTTAGGTTTTGACAAATCTAAAGTCACTTGTTTTCGTTGCAGGGAAAAAGGACACTTCAAGAGGGAGTGCAAAAACCGCGAAGCAAGTGGAGCTCAAAATCCATTCAACAACAACAATGATTATTACCGAAAAGCCATCTATCATCAAGTTGCTCAGCAACCATCTCAACAACGTCAACATCAAGCACAAACTGCACATGGAAGGGATGTGATTGAAGATTCTGTGCGGTGAATCAAGATTCTTTAAAGAGAGTTAATGGTAGTGCTTTGATAATAGATCAAGACGACGAAAAGTTACCTGAAGGATTTAGTTGGGCAAATTTCACATGGGATGATTATGTTCCTGATCAAGATACAGCTCACAAAGTTTTTGTAGCCCGAGTTGAAGAGGACAGTGATGATGATACTGAGTATTGGGCGAAAAAATTTGATGCTGATATGAAACTGATTGCTGAAAGTGACAGTGAAGATGAAAAGGTTAAAAAGAAGAAGAAAAAGGTCAAGACTCCCGTGAGCAGTGATGACGAAGAAATTCCAGTGATCAAAAGGAAAGTAAAGGTTGAAGTTGCAAAGTTCAAAGTTGATGAAGAAGTTGATGCAAAGAAGATTCCAGTGAAGTGTGAAAACTGTGAAGCTGTGAAGAAGCAGAACAGTACACTGATCTATAACTTGAATAGTTTGAAGGAATCTTACGATGTACTGAACAAAGCAATGAATCAATACAATCAAACAAGTGAAGAACAAGCAACAGCGATGAAAACACTTCAGGGTGCTTTTATGACTAAGCAAAAAGTGGTGAACAACTACATTGAGAAGTGTGCTGTGCTAGAACAAAAGTTGGAATTGCAAAGAATTGAGACTGAAAGAGTAAATCGATTGTTGAAAAGTTACTCATGTACTTCTTATGTCATTGACAGGATTTATCCAACTGTTGAAGGCATTTGAAGAGGATGAAGTAACAGAAGAAAAGAAGGATGATGGAAAAGAGACTGAAGAAAAGACTCCAGAAAAGAAGAACAAGAAGAAGAATGATACAAAGAAAAAGACTGACAAGAAGGATTCTGGTAAGAAACAAGAAGTCAGTTATAACAAATGTCCACCCCCGCTAGAAAATGGATATTTGCCCAGGAATCCAAATCAGGAAAGAGTCGAAAAAGCAACAAACTTACAATGGGAGTCGGAGTCGTCAGTCAATTTGCCAGAAAATATTGATGTTGTGTTTACATCATCTGACACTGATCATGAGTCCGAGTTAATTAAAAAAGTCGTCGATCAGGTGTTGGATAAAGATGAAACTGAGGAGTCAAAGTCAGAGTCAGAGTCAAAGTCTGGTTCTGAAAGTTCGAGTTCGACGGTCAACAGTCAAAATTCTTCAGTTAAAAGGGTTTACAACAAAGAATTCCTGTTATCAAAATCTAATTTGAGTGACGAAACATTCAAAGTTGCATATACATTGAATGATTCCGACAAATTATATTCTGATGAGGAATTTCCACTAAGAGGTGTAAAAACTGAGATGATCAAAAAGATTTTCAAACTAACAGAAATCAATTTTTCTGAATTAAAAGATGTAAATCTTATTGATAAACCTAAAAAATACACCTCAAGAGTACAACAAAGATTAAACAAGAAAAAAGGTTACAGTTCTGGTTCTGGTTTTCACAAGAAACCAAACCCTAACCGTAATTTCAAAAAGAAAGGTCTTGGTTTTACTCCAACAGAAAAACAGAAAAATGAAACATATGTTCGTGATTTTAAAGCAAAGATGACATTTGTTTCAGGTACATCAAGAGATGAGGAAGAAAAGGAAAGGTTTTGGAGGCAGTCGAATAGTAAATTTCTTGCAAAGAAGCAAGAAGAGATGACAGAAACGAGAACCTGTTTCCAATGCAACACTGTTGGACACATTGCCAGAGATTGTTCTAAGGCAATATCATCGAAACAGGGAGTTTTTCGTAAACAAAGAGAGAAAGTGGTTAAGTTTGAACCGCCAATTGACCGAACCAAATTATTCAAAAATTCTACTTTTGAAATTGGTGAAAGTTCAAACAGATTTTACAAGAAGAAAGCAAATCTTGACACTCAGAAATGGGTTGTTAAGAAATTGGTTGATAGTTCTGGCGATGAATCTGATTCCATAAAATCAGAAGAGCCACAGGTTGAGTTAAAATTGAAAACTTCAGTCCCTCAAATAGATGATGTTCATTTTCCATCATTGAAGGATGAAAATTTTAAGAAGAAAATTGGTAAAGTTGAAATATCAAACCAATTTTATGATGATAACAAGGTTTTTGATGTTGAAAAAGCCTTTAACCCCACTGTGAAACACATTTTTGGTAAAATGATTGATCGAAAAGTCAAAGGGGTTAAAGAATTTTATGAGAAGAAGATGCAGAAGGAGAAAATTGAACCATCCCTAGTTCGTGACTGGGATGGTTCATACTACGAACAGTAAGTCTGTGAACTTGCCGGAGATCCCAAGTTGGTAATCGTGGATCAGGAATCGGCATCATTCTTTGTATTTGATTATGTTGTTTGTACAAGTGGTAAATCAGGGACATTAAGTTGTATCTGATTTTCTACAAGTGGTTGGTAAACAATGAGATGAACCAAACCCCTAACTTTACAAGTGGTAAAAACAAACTTATTTTCTGGAAAAATCATTTTGATTAAAACAAACTTAAGTGTTTTGAAATCTAAATGAGAAAATAGTTTGTTGTGAGGGGGAGTTCTGATTGTTTATGCCAAGTGGATGGCGATTTGAAGTGATTTGATATCAGTTGTCATTTTATTGTACAGTTTATTTTCAAATTTCCTAAAATGTGTTTGCATTTTAGGGGGAGTAAGAAATTTCAAGAAAATCCAAAAACATTTGAAAATTTGAAAAAGTCAAAAACATGATAAATGAAAAAATGAGTTTTGTTGCATAAAAGAGGAAATGATAGTACATCAGTGGACTATCACAACATGCTAAAGAATTGGAAAGTTAAAAAGTGATAAACAGTCTCACTGATGATGTGTCAGTAGGTTTTTATACATTTAGTAGATTGTGACGAGATATAAACCTAAATTTCAAACTTGCTTGTTCTGTGGGTTAACACAAACTTGGATATATAGGTAACCCCTGAAATCTTGTTTGAAAGGTCCCTTATTCTGAGATACTAGGTCTTTATGCTCAGTGATATCTGGGGTATTATCCCGGGACTTCTGCTGAAAGAAATTTCTGACCTAGTCCCCGGATAATGCTTTCTGCAAATGCTTGAAACATAGCATCGCCCTCAGCAAGCTGATGAAACAATAAAATTGATAGTCGCTGCTGTTGTAATGCAAAAGATCCTCTAAAGGGGACACACCAAAAGTCGAAGCCGTCATCTCTCTGCGTATCGAAAGATTGACCTGAGCTCTCACGGCCCTCGTACTATAATTTATTCCCTTGACAGATATCATCTGTGGTATACTCACCTGTAAGACTGAATATTGGGATCTGGATACGGGAGTATATTCAAGTAGTGGGACACACGAATAAGTTCAAGAGCTTAAAACATTAATATCGTATCTCGGATCAATTGAACTTTGTGTGAAAATTTAAGTGGACCAGTATACTGACAATCTAGGTGAATTGTTTAGAACTGAAAATGAAATGAAGCTTAACGGTGTTGGTGATTTGTATCAAAAACTGATATGATCCTCTTGCGCGAACTCATAAAAATATTGTCTGTAAATATTTCTTTACTGCATTTCATTCTATTCAAAAATTTCAAAAAGATTTTTAGTGTGTTTTAGCATAAATTTTGAAAAATACAAAAAGATTTTCGACAACTGGTATTGAAAAGCTGATTTTCAAAGTTCCGAGTGCTAAACATGATGAGTATAATTTGAGGGGGAGTTTGTGTTTAGAACTGATTATTTTTGTCAAAACTTCAAGTGATTCATCAGATTGAAAGATCATTTTGATTAGGTTTTTAGAGAAGAGTTTGAATTAGTGAAAGTTTATATGTTTGAAATGTGTAAATTGTAAAATTTATTGTGAGGTAGAGTTTATGCAGGTTAAAGTTTGAGAAGTGATGATTCTGAAAAGCCAAAATTGTGAAAGTCAGACAACGATCCTGAAGCAGATGATGCTGAAGAACTAAAGGAATACCAGCACATTGCAAGGGGGAGTCTGTTGATGCTGATTGAAAGAGTGAAGCACAGAGACTGATCAAGACTGAAGATATGAAGACACAGCATTGTTGTGACTCGATAGTCGACTCGTCAACATCTGAGGGGGAGTCTGTTGGTACACTACATCTGTCGACTTCGTCTTGTATCGAGTCTTAGACTAGTTAGAATAGATCAGGGCACGTAGAACGAGAGAATGAGAGAGAGTTAGCAAGATTTCGCTTGAAGGAATGTGTATGTAAAGGATTTCGCTTGAAGCAGCTCAAGCGAAATCAACATGTTAAGATTTCGCTTGAGTCATGCTGAAGCGAAATCTCATTCTCTATATATAGGATGTCAAGGTCAAGCGAAATCAGAAGTTGTTTTTGTGTGATTTCCATACCGAGGTGCTTCCGGTGTGAGAACTGATTGTAATTGCTTTCATATCAATACAAATCAGGGTTAAAGTGAAGATTCAGCTGTTTATAGATCAAATACTTGTTTTCCGCACCTGTATTTGATGGAATTCCTCTGAACCGACTCGTTTAGGTCGCAAACACGATCCTACAAGTTGTTCTATCATGTCGAAGGCATTCATGTCTTCCATATTTTTCTGAAGATCTGGAGACATGGTGGCTTGCATGAGGCAAGCAACTTCCATGGCATCTTCTTTATGTTTTTCGAAAGCCTTCTTCGCAACCACAGTGTTCTTCTCGGGAGCGGTTGGGATCGGGGTTTCCAAAACATAAAGCCTTTTTGCCATCTTGAGAACGATTCTCAAGTTGCGGTGCCACTCAAGAAAATTGGTGTTATTCAGTTTGTCTTTCTCAAGTATGGACTTGAGAGCAAAAGAGGAGTTGTTTTCAGATGACATCTGTTAAGCAAACAATTATTTAATTAGTATTTTTAATGTATTTCCTTATTTAGTGAGGTGAGACGATAAGGAGCGAGAATCCGGTTAGAAGCTCTTTCTAAAGGCAGCTGGGGCATGCAACATTAGCAAGAGGTTCAAGCGGACTGGCAACGATTGTCAATTGTGAGAAAAGCACAACTCCCGGGGTTTATGAGGCTGCGAGGGCAACCTTTTTCCTTGCATTGATACGTTTGGCCTCATCTATGCCACTTTGTTCTCAAGACGGCTGGGGCACGCAACACGAGAAGAAAAGTAATAGTCGTCCTAAAACGGTCACATGTGGAAGGGCCGGATGTGTCAACGGAACCCTTGCACTTTGGAAGGATAAACTAGACACCAAGTGTCGTGCTGTGGCTCCAACACTGATGGTTCGCATTATGCCCCAAGTGTTACTAGTAGTAGGATGGCATAGACCATTGATTTTAATTTTTACCAAATAGGGTCGTTATAGTCGGTTTTAACTTAAGTATTAAATTTGCGACATAACCAAAAAAGACCCTTTCACCTCTCGGGACAATTAGTTTTAGTTAACCTATAAAACTAAGTTTGTCGCGACTTGGAATAACCAATTAAAGTTAATAGTGAATACTATTAAGTTTATGAGTTTTAAAGATGTGAGAAAAAACATGTTATAAAAATATGCAAGTTGCTGTAGGAACCGTTCGCGTAATAAAAGAAAATAAACAAATTTTATTAAACTATTACAATTCAGAAATAAAAGAAAGCAAAATTACAATACGATTACAACTGAAATAAAACCAAAAACAAGAATGGGGTAGAAGAAGAATGGCTGAGGAACGTGTCCACACGCTTCCCTTAAAACAAATTCCGAGTCTCCCAAGAGTACTCGTTTTGTTTCCCAGGGTACAACAGCCTAAGTAGCATACTGCCGGAGTTAGCCTACAACCCGAAGGTTACCTTGAATCTGTAAGAAAAAGATCTGAGAATTGTAGAGAGAGTATAAGATTGCTGTTGTCTAGCTGGTCCATTTCTGCAGTGGGTATGGAGCTGTATTTATACAGCTCCTAAGTCGAAACAGTCAAAAACGAATTAAAGAGAGGTTTAAATTGCATTAAACGTCTTCAATGCAATTTAAGACGTCATTTAATTCTCAGTCAAAGCCTGTTAACTCGTCAGTTACGAAGCTGGACTGAAACTGCTTTGTCATTCAATGCTGGAAGCTTCTGCGTGCAAGCGCGCGCAAGCCACACTGGTGCGCGCGCGCCCAGGTGTGCACGCCATGCGCGGTGCGTCCTCTTGGCTCACACCCATGCGTGCGTGCGCCTCACTGACTCAGATCCATGCGCGCGTGCGCCACGTCACCTGTGAGCCTCTACAAGCACGCCACACAGTCGCGCCGGTTTGGCTCACTTCGGTGCGCCGCGCACGACACCTCAGGACCTATGCACCATGCGCAACCGCGCGCCTTTGTGCCACGTATACCCGCGCGCGGACTGCCACGTCACGCTCTTCGAACCTGCACTCCACTTGGTCCTTGCATCCCCTGTGATCCACCACGCGCACGTGGTCAAAAATACAAAGGCGGCTCTCAACCGGCTCGCGGCGATGCGAGCGTGCGAAGTGCAAGTGCGCCATCAAAGCGCCACATTGCGCCTCATCGCCCACGCCACGCGCGCGCGAGCGTGTGCGAGTGCGAGTGCGAGTTAGGGTGCTCCGCACCCTTCGCGAGTACACTAGTGAGTGCTCCCATGAAACAATAAGGATGGAGAGTTCCCACTTAAATACCCCTTTAAGTTCCATCTCTCATCCGATGTGGGACAAGGTGCTACTTTCCCTTTTGTTTCAGCATTGAATGTTACAAACACCCAACTTTGAGCATCGATATCTCATTCATCTTAGCTCCGTTTTGGACGTGGTTTAGTTCGTTGCGAAGCTCTCCCAACATAGAACACAAACCCACAAATAAATATATAAAACCCGCTCATTTTATTATATTTATTTCTAGTCCAAAATAGGAAAAAGTCATTTTCCTATATTTGTGAAAAATGCTATTTTCACCTATTTTTCCAACAATCCCCCACATGAAAAATGCTATTTTCATCAAATTTCCAACAATCCCCCACATGTATGGAAATGGATCTTTTCCTTACACTTTCCAACGATAAACTTCGACAGTTGAGTATTGCAAGATAGGTAGGTTGTCACCTTTGAACCCTCTTTTGTGAAGCGCACTTAGCTTACTAGCGGTGTGTAGACGCGATGTCCTTGAACATACCCCCATTTGTGTAAATGACAATACACTTCACACAATACTCTCCCTGGTTTGGCCAACTCCTCATTGTCGTGTCCTATTATGGTCCTGGAACACTAGCCTGGTTCTGCGAGAGCTCTAGGATTTGCGCACCCCACAAATCCATTTGAAGCGACCCTACTTCTCTCTAACATAGGTGATTCCTCTGAATCATTAAAAGCATCATGGTTATTTGATTTCCCGAAATCGTTAACCTTAATATGCTTAGCCTCACTTCAATGTCACTGATTGGAATGGACTAGGAAGTATATATAACTCCCTTTTATTTAGTTTGAGGTACTCCCCCACAGTGACTCCGTTTTGGTAATATGATTAAGTTGTCCTATTGAACTTAGATCTTGGGATCTCCAGTCAGCTAAGTTAGGTTTCCCTCATATTCCCATTTACCACGGGCTTTAGTCCTATTCCTCTTGACGACGTTTCTACTAACTATCTGCTTAAGCCTTTTGTTAACGGGTCCGCAATGTTATCCGTTGATCTCACATAATCAATTGTGATAACACCCGTTGAGAGTAGTTGTCGTATCGTGTTATGCCTACGTCGCATATGCCTTGATCTGCCATTGTACATCAAGCTTTGGGCTCTACCAATCGCTGATTGGCTATCACAATGTACACATATGGCTGGCAAAGGCTTTGGCCATCTTGGAATATCTTCCACGAATTGACGTAGCCATTCCGCCTCCTCGCCTGACTTATCCAAGGCGATAAATTCGGATTCCATTTTGGATCTTGCTATCACCGTTTGCTTAGAAGACTTCCAAGCAATAGCAGCTCCTCCAAGTGTAAACACGTAACCACTTGTTGATTTGGAATCTTTATTATCCGATATCCAGTTTGCATCAGTGTATCCTTCGATCACTGCTGGTTGTCGGGTATAATGGAGTCCATAATGTCTTGTGTATCTTATGTATTTAAGCACCCTCGTGATAGCTTTCCAATGATCCGCGCACGGATTGCTGGTGTATCTACTTAGCCTACTCACCGCGTAAGCCAAGTCGGGTCTAGTACATGTCATTAGATACATTAGACTGCCAATAATTCTTGAATACTCTAACTGAGCAACTCCATCTCCTTTATTCTTCTTGAGATGTTGGGAGGTATCAACTGGAGTTCGAGCTACACTCGTATCTCCCGAGTTGAATTTTTCAAGAATTTTATCCACATAGTGAGATTGACTTAACACAAGACCTTCTTGGGTTCTTATGATCTTTACTCCAAGAATCACATCCGCTAAACCCATGTCTTTCATGTCAAATCTCGCTTTTAACATGCTTTTAGTAGCTTTGATAATTTTATCATTACTCCCAATGATAAGCATATCATCTACATAAAGGCATAAAATTACATAACCTTCATTTGTGTCTTTGAAATAAACACATTTGTCGCACTCATTTATTTTGAAACCATTGTCAATCATGACATGATCAAACTTTTGGTGTCATTGTTTTGGTGCTTGCTTCAAACCATACAAAGATTTGACGAGTTTACATACTTTACCCTCTTGACCTGGGGCAGAGAAACCTTCAGGTTGCTCCATGTAAATCTCTTCTTCTAAATCGCCATTTAGAAATGCGGTTTTAACATCCATTTGGTGAACTTTCAAATTTCTTAAAGCCTCTATAGCAAGAACCAATCTAATCGAGGTTATGCGCGTCACAGGCGAGTAGGTATCAAAGTAATCTAGACCTTCCTTTTGTCTAAATCCTTTAATCACCAATCTAGCCTTGTATTTATCAATACTTCCATCAGTTTTCATCTTCCTTTTGAATATCCAACGATATCCAAGTGGTTTGCAACCAGGTGGAAGATCTACTAACTCCCAAGTATGATTTTGCAATATAGAATCTATTTCATTTCTTATTGCTTCTTTCCATTGAGGTCCTTCTGAAGAAGAAACCGCTTCGCGATATGTATTGGGCTCACCCTCAACCATATAGCTAACGAAGTCTGGACCGAAGGATTTTTCAACCCTTGGCCTTTTGCTTCGCCTACGGTCACTTTCTTCAACCTCAGGTTGTTCATGTGTCTTATCATGAACTACCTCATCAACTCGTCTAGATGAGCTTTCACCTACTTCAAAATTAGGTGTTGATGACGTTGCATGTGTTTGTCTTCTCAAAGGAAACACATTTTCAAAGTAAGACACAACGTTAGGATTCACCTCCATGATAGTGTTTACGTGTACATCAGGATTCTTGGACTCATGTACAAGAAAGCGATGTGCACTACTTTGATGCGCATACCCAATAAATATGCAATCAACAGTTTTGGGTCCTATCCTAAGAGCCTTAGGAGGTGGTACAATCACCTTTGCTAGGCACCCCCACACTTTCAAGTATTTATATGAAGGCTTTTTCTTTTTCCATAACTCATATGGAGTCTCGTCTCTCTTTTTCAATGGTATCTTGTTCAAAAGATAATTGGCCGGGAGAATGGCCTTCCCCCACATTTCCTGGCTCATCCCAGAACTTATCAACATGGCGTTCATCATTTCTTTCAATGTGCGGTTTTTTCGTTCCGCCACGCCATTTGATTGTGGAGAATAAGGAGGTGTACACTCATGTACAATGCCACTTTTTGCGCATAAATCGGCAAAAGGTGCAACATATTCGCCTCCTCGGTCGCTTCGCAAAGCTTTTATCTTCTTTTGAAGTTGATTCTCAACTTCATTTTTGTACAAGATAAATTTACTTATTGCTTCATCTTTACTTTTTAGTAAATATACATAGCAATATTTAGTACTATCGTCAATAAACGTGATGAAGTACTTATTTCCACCTCTTGTGGGTACCGCTTTTAAATCACATATATCGGTGTGAATTAAATCAAGGGGTTCGGTTATTCGTTCAACCGATTTGGATGATGTTCTTGTAAGTTTGGATTCAACGCATGTTTCACATTTATAATGTGAATCAATATGGAATGTTGGTATACAATTTAAATTGATTAAACGGCGTATTGAATTAAAATTAACGTGACCTAATCTACAATGCCATTTATTCGAATCAGAAAACTCAAGCATATAAGTAGAAGTAGTAGCAATTTTATTCATGTTCTTTTTCACAGCCATTACATTCAATTTGAACATACCATTTTGGGCATAGCCCTTGCCTACATACATTCCTCGTTTAGTTAGTACAAATTGATCGCTCTAAAAAACTAAACGAAATCCAAACTTATTAAGCAACCATCCCGAGACTAGGCTCTTGCGCAAGTCTGGAACATATAACACGTTGCTTAAAGTGAGCTCCTTCCCTGAAGTCCACTTCAAGATCACCGTTCCTTCACCCTTGATGTCCGCGGTGGCTGCATTTCCCATGTACAACTTCTCATCTCCCGCAAGCTCCTTGAAGGTGGTAAAGAGGCTCCTATCTGGGCACACATGACGGGTCGCTCCCGTATCAATCCACCACCCTTTTGGAGTGTTGGTCACAGCATTGACCTCATCCAACATTGCGGTTTTGTCGGAAATCATTGCCACCAAAGGCATTCCATCTTCATCCACCATGTGCGCGCGCTCATGCTTTGGTTTCTTGCATTGGTTAGCCCGATGCCCCGGCTCGTCACAGTTGTAACAAGTCCCTTGGAACGTTGGAGGTTTCTTTTTCACAACCCCTTTCTTCGGTCCAAGTTTGCTAGCCTTTGCTTTCTCATTGTCCTTTTTCCCCTTACCCTTCGCGCCCTTAGAGGATTGCCCAAGCTCAACCACATTTGCGCTAGCAGAAGTTTGCGCCTGGCTGCCTTTTAGGGCAATTCTATTGCCCTCTTCAATCCGAAGACGAACAATAAGGTCCTCTAGAGTCATCTCCTTTCGTTTGTGTTTAAGATAATTCTTAAAATCCACCCAACCAGGAGGTAACTTTTCAATCATCGCTGCCACTTGGAATGTCTCGCTAAGTACCATTCCCTCCGCATGGATGTCATGTAGTATAATTTGCAACTCTTGGACTTGGTTCATAACAGTCTTGTTATCAACCATTTTGAAGTCCAAGAAACGGGCGACAACAAATTTCTTTGTTCCCGCATCCTCCGTTTCGTACTTTTTCTCCAAGGACTCCCATAATTCTTTGGAAGTCTTGATATTATAGTACACATTATACAATGCATCAGAGAGACCGTTGAGTACATAGCCTCGACATATGAAATCCGAGTGCTTCCAAGCCTCTACCGCGCTCAGAGCCTGAGCGCTGGTCTCCCCTTCCGCAGGTTGGGGAGCGGATTCTGTTAAGAACCTCGCAAGGTTCATGGTGGTCAGGTAGAAGAACATCTTCTGCTGCCACCTTTTGAAGTGTAGACCCGAGAACTTCTCGGGTCGTTCAGCGTGATTGGCCACTGTGGTCGCTCCCACAGTGGTGGCGTTAACGGGGGTTCCCGTCACAACATTAGTGGTGTTGTTAACGTTGACATTTTCGTTCGACATGCTGAAAAAATTAAAATTAAAATTTTTAGTCAAAAAATTCTGATTTACGCACAAACCAGAAGGAAACTACTAAATTTTAATTTTACCACAATTTACTGTTTCGGCTTCTAAGTCCAACTTTGAAGACCAAAAACAGAAAATTTATAATTTTTAGAACTTACTAATTGGCTTCTAAGTCCAACTTTGAAGACCAAATCAGAAAGTTTAGCACTTTTTAGGACAGTCTGAAAGTAATCACAAAAGTTTTCAACCAAAGTCGCTCCTTTGAAGATGAAAACTAAAAAAATCTGTTTTTAAAACACAAACTGAGTGAAAACAAAACTGGTTTGAATCACAAACAGAATGGTTTTGATTTTACGAACGGTTTTAAAAATTTGTTTTAAGATTGTAGGAACCGTTCGCGTAATAAAATAAAATAAACAAATTTTATTAAACTATTACAATTCAGAAATAAAAGAAAGCAAAATTACAATACGATTACAACTGAAATAAAACCAAAAACAAGAATGGGGTAGAAGAAGAATGGCTGAGGCACGTGTCCACACGCTTTCCTTAAAACAAATTCCGAGTCTCCCAAGAGTACTCGTTTTGTTTCCCAGGGTACAACAGCCTAAGCAGCGTACTGCCGGAGTTAGCCTACAACCCGAAGGTTACCTTGAATCTGTAAGAAAAAGATCTGAGAATTGTAGAGAGAGTATAAGATTGCTGTTGTCTAGCTGGTCCATTTCTGCAGAGGGTATGGAGCTGTATTTATACAGCTCCTAAGTCGAAACAGTCAAAAACGAATTAAAGAGAGGTTTAAATTGCATTAAACGTCTTCAATGCAATTTAATACGTCATTTAATTCTCAGTCAAAGCCCGTTAACTCGTCAGTTACGAAGCTGGATTGAAACTGCTCTGTCATTCAATGCTGGAAGCTTCTGCGTGTAAGCGCGCGCAAGCCACACTGGTGCGCGCGCGCCCAGGTGTGCACGCCATGCGCGGTGCGTCCTCTTGGCTCACACCCATGCGCGCGTGCGCCTCACTGACTCAGATCCATGCGCGCGTGCGCCACGTCACCTGTGAGCCTCTACAAGCACGCCACACAGTCGCGCCGTTTTGGCTCACTTCGGTGCGCCGCGCACGACACCTCAGGACCTATGCACCATGCGCAACCGCGCGCCTTCGTGCCACGTCACGCGCTTCGAACCTGCACTCCACTTGGTCCTTGCATCCTCTGTGATCCACCACGCGCACGTGGTCAAAAATACAAAGGCGGCTCTCAAGCGGCTCGCGGCGATGCGAAGTGCAAAGTGCGCCATCAAAGCGCCACATTGCGCCTCATCGCCCACGCCACGCGCGAGCGTGTGCGAGTGCTAGTCGAGTTAGGGTGCTCCGCACCCTTCGCGAGTACACTAGTGAGTGCTCCCATGAAACAATAAGGATGGAGAGTTCCCACTTAAATACCCCTTTAAGTTCCATCTCTCATCCGATGTGGGACAAGGTGCTACTTTCCCTTTTGTTTCAGCATTGAATGTTCCAAACACCCAACTTTGAGCATCGATATCTCATTCTTCTTAGCTCCGTTTTGGACGTGGTTTAGTTCATTGCGAAGCTCTCCCAACATAGAACACAAACCCACAAATAAATATATAAAACCCGCTCATTTTATTATATTTATTTCTAGTCCAAAATAGGAAAAAGTCATTTTCCTATATTTGTGAAAAATGCTATTTTCACCTATTTTTCCAACAGTTGCTAGAACTTGCTTTTTCTTGATTTCATTTAAAAAAAACTTTTTAAGAATGCGTTTTGGTATTAGGTTGAAGTGTGACAACATTTATTAAAGGGCAACCATAATAGCAAAAATGAATATGTAAATCATATGGGCATGAATATGATCTTGCTAGAGCCAAGTAGCAAAATCAAGGGGTCACGGTCACAAAACACAAAACAACCACAAGGATGGACTTGAGTGCATCTTGTTGTCTTGAGCGACTCCCACTAACTCCAAGACTCCTCTTGGCATTCGGTTTTGCTTCGGGTCTTCGCATCAACAATATTTAACAAGTAAATATAACAAAGACAAAGAACCTTATCTATTACAACTTTGAACCACAAAGCGGGCCAAAACCATAAACTAATCTATTACAACTTTGAGCCGCAAAACGGGCCAAAACCATGAACAAAACCAAATATAAACACAACCACAAGGTCGGGCCCGATTTACATATTCAACATAACCAAAAGTATTTTTGGGGAATTTTTGGTCAACCAAATATATAACAATTAAAATATGACCAAAAATATATATAGCCCAAAGATAAAAATAAATCAAAACTTTAGACTTTTAAAGTTTGTAATTTATTATTCCGGTAAAAAAGACCGGTTTCGATTTGCATGTGGTGAACATCGGCTCTGATACCTCTGAAGGATATCCGTGGTATAATTTTTTTACTTTTATTTTATGAACCCGGTTCATATTAAATATGTGTTTATTTTGTTACGAGGATTAGTCAAAACATTTTTGACTAAAGAATACATGTAAAAATATGTTATTCAAAATGAACTTTAATTAGTTAAAACTATAAACACATTTTTTAGGCAACGGAAGCATATGTAGCAAAATAACAGGAACATTTTGATACCAAGGAGCACCCGTAATGGAACAAGATCACCAACATGCAAACACGAAATAGAACATCAACCATAGGGGGTTTAGATATACCTTCGGTTAGTGAATAACCGGTTGAGACAACGAGGTTCAACGAACGAGTGCTAGTTACACGAACGAGAGATACGCGAATGTGAGCCGGGTCTCGGCGGTGATGGTCGGCGGTGCAGGCGGCGGCGACCGGCGGAGAGCGGCGGCAGCAGGGTGGGCCGGCGAGGCGTCGGTGGCGGCGGCGGACTACCCGAGGAGGTTGGGACTGGTTGTGGTTGTGAGTATTGAGAGTGTTTTTCAAGTTCTTCTCTAGTCTCAAATGCAAGACCCACAACTATATATAGAAACCAGATACTCTTGCATGCTCGCCAAGTGTCAAGACATGCAAAATTGCATGTGTTTTGATTGGCCACAAATTAGGTGGATGACAAGTGGCAAGAAGATTCCTTGCATGTAATTCCATTGGCTGAAATCTAGGTGCTCGCCAAATGGCGATGCAAGAGAATTTTTGTCCCACCCGATTACTGAACCCGTCTCTCAGTTCAATACCCGCGTATCGTTCGTAATTACCAGTTAAATCAGTTAAGTGGATTTTAGTTCGTTGACCACGGTGTAACTCTTACGGGTCAAGACCCGGTCGACAGCATTGACTTATCGAACCGGACATAAAATCCAATGGCTCCCACTTGGACGGTCTCTGATAAGATCTCAACGCAGACAGCCAGCCAGCAGTGCTCTAGCTACACATAGCTGCCCCCAACAGGCCATGACACTTTAAAGTCACTAACCAAGGTATATTCCCTTTAGCAACGACTTGCTACTTCAAGACAATAGACTTATGGCAATCGTTGTCATCTATCCCTTCTGTAAAAGACATCAACTGAACAATGAGACATGGATCAGATTTAATCTCACATGGGGTTCAATCATTATCGTTCTCGTTCACAGAATCAAAGTGGTCCAATCAAACACACAGTAAGTTTGGGTAAGGCCTTACACTTCACCAGTTTGAATCAACGAGGGCGCCCGGATGTCTAACTGTTATATATAATGTAAGAGTACAGAATCCCATCTTGACTACATACAACTCCTACTGAACTTCAGAACCATTCCCAACCAATGCCTTTATGACTGGCAGTTACGCTACAGTGGTTGACACTGATCAAAGAATAGTCTTTAGTAAACGAAAGTTCTAGTATGTATCTCAGGTCAATTTCTTGAGTCCAAAATCAGAATAGTCTTAATTCAGAGTCGTTCCCACGAGTCTGATCGACTACGGATAATTTAGAATATAAGATTCACGGATTAAACGTATCAAAATCGAACACAGTTGTAGGATTCAAGAATTGCATTTAACTAGTAAATCAAAATGAATACAGGAGTACAACTGTTTGATGTTCGTACATCCAAATACTAAACCAAAACATTTCACTAGCTAATCTAAGCCCATTAGCGTCCATATGACGGTCATGTTTCTCTTGAGTCATTGGCTTAGTAAATGGGTCAGCTAAGTTTTGATCTGTGTCAATTTTGCTTATAACGATGTCTCCACGTTCCACAATCTCACGTATGTAGTGAAACTTTCTCAAAATGTGCTTGTCTTTGTGATGTGATCTAGGCTCCTTGGCTTGAGCAATAGCACCTGTGTTATCACAAAATATCTGGATGGGTTTCATGATACTTGGAACCGCATCGAGATCGGTTATAAACTTCTTCATCTAAGCAGCTTCCTTTGCGGCATCCGATGCGGCAATGTACTCAGATTCTGTGGTAGAATCAGCTACAACACTCTGCTTGGAGCTTTTCCATGAGACAACTCCTCCGTTGAGAGTGAACACGAAACCCGTTTGTGAGCGAGAGGTATCTCGATCAGTTTGAAAACTAGCATCAGTGTGACATTTTACAGTGAGCTCCTCATTGACTCCTCCAAATATCAAGAACATATCTTTTGTCATTCTCAAGTACTTAAGGATGTTCTTAACTGCAGTCCAATGGGCAATCCCAGGGCTCTGCTGGTAACGGCTGGTCATGCTCAAAGCATACGAGACGTCTGGTCGAGTACATACCATAGCATACATGATAGAACCAATCGCTGAAGCATATGGAACTGCTTCCATTTGCTTTATCTCTTGGTCCTCAGAGGGAGCTTGTGATTTGTCCAAGACGGTTCCTTTAGTCATTGGAACACCTCCTTTCTTGGAGTTTTCCATCTTGAAGCGTCTCATTACTTGATCTATATATGTGCTATGAGTTTGCCCAAGAAGTCGCTTAGATCTATTCCTATAGATCTTGATTCCTAGAATGTAAGCGGCTTCTCCAAGATCCTTCATAGGGAAGCAAGATCCCAACCAATGTTTAATCTCCTTAAGCATGGGGATGTTGTTTCCAATGATCAATATATCATCTACATACAAGATGAGAAATGATATAGCACTCCCACTAGCCTTTCTGTAAACACAAGGTTCATCTTCGTTCTTGACAAAACCAAACTCTTTGACTTTCGGGTCAAAACGAAGATTCCAGCGTCGAGATGCTTGCTTGAGTCCATAAATGGACTTGTTTAGCTTACATACCCTATTAGGATATTTTGGAAATATTAAAACCGTCAGGTTGAACCATATAAACATCTTCAGAAAGATGTCCATTAAGAAAGGCGATTTTAACATCCATTTGCCAAATTTCGTAATCATAGTACGCAACTATGGCAAGTAATATCCTGATCGATTTGATCATAGCAACGGGTGAGAAGGTTTCATCATAGTCAATACCTTGAGTTTGAGTGAAACCTTTCGCTACTAGCCGTGCTTTATAGGTTTGTATATTTCCATGCATGTCGGTTTTTCTCTTGAAAACCCATTTGCTCCCTATTGCCTGAGATTCAGGGGTAGCTCAACCAAGTCCCAGACTTGATTGTCACGCATGGATTGCATCTCGGCTTTCATGGCCTCTAGCCATATCGCAGAATCTGGATTAGAAATAGTAGATTTGTAACTAGTAGGCTCGTCATCAGACTCGGCTACTGTCAGGACTTCAGAATCCTCAACATGCCAAAGATATCTATCGGGTTCTTTACGAGTCCTGATGCTCCTGCGAAGGCTTGTGTTCGGGTCTCATTCGGTATCAATAATTTGTTGTGGTTCAGACGTTCCGACCTCGTCAACGGTTGTTTGTAGTCCTTGAACTTCTTCAAGATCTACTAAGTTACTTCTAGTTCCTCGATTAAGAAATTCATCTTCAAGGAACCTTTTAGCCTTCCTTTTGATGGAAATTGTATTTGCATCAGGATGGTAGAAGTAATAACCGCATCGGTTATAGTATCCGACGAAAACAACCTTTTCGCCTCGAGGGTCGAGCTTGTTATCAGAGTCACTTGTGATGTAAGCATCACACCCCCATATTCTTAGGTAACTCAAATTCGGCTTATGCCCATGCCATATCTCATATGGAGTTTTGTTTACCTTTTTGGTCGGCGCTAGATTTACGAGTCGAGCAGCAGTCATAAGAGCAAAACCCCAAAAGGAGTGAGGTAAGTTTGTTCTACACATCATCGATCGAATCATCATCGATCGAATCATATTTAGTAAGGTTCGATTTCTCCTTTCACACACGCCATTAAGTTGGGGTGTGCCTGGTGGAGTTGGTTGTGAAACTATTCCACGTTCCTTTAGATGATCGAGAAATTCCAAGCTGAGGTAATCACCACCTCGATCTGAGCGAAGCATTTTAATCTTTCTATTAAGTTGGTTTTCAACTTCGTTTTGAAACTCTTTGAACTTTTCAAAAGTTTCATGCTTATGCTTCATGAGATAGACATAAGCATATCGACTATAGTCGTCGGTGAACGTAACGAAGTATCTCTCGTGATTCCTAGTCATGGTTCTAAAAGGACCACATACATTTGAGTGTATGAGTCCTAGTAGATCACTTGGTCGTTCACCAACATGGGTGAAGAGATCCTTGGTGAGTTTGCCAGCTAAGCAAGACTCGCAATCATCAAATGAGTCCGTTCAGGTGGATTCAAGAATTCCCTCAGATTGGAGCCATTTTACGCGTGCCTTTCTTATATGGCCAAGTCTACAATGCCATAGGAATGAATCACTAGCACCATTTTTCTGACATTTAGAAAGGTGATATATGTTACTGCTAGGCTGAACATTAATTTCATAGATACCGTTTCGAGGTTTAGCCTTAAAATAGTAAATACCATTTAGATAAGCAGAAATAGCAACACCATTAAAAACATATCTAAATCCTTGTTCAAAAAGCAACGAAACTGAAATGATGTTCCTGGTTAAACCAGGTGCATAAAGACAATTGTTCAAAACAACAACAAGACCAGAAGGACATGTAAGATTAAATGTGCCAGTTGCCAGAACTAGGACTCTTTTCCCATCGCCAACAATGAGCTCCATGTCTCTCGGCTTCAGTTTCTTCCACTTCTCAGGCTCCTGCAAGACATTAATGATGTGATAACCACACCCGGTATCAAATACCCATGTGTTGCTTGAAACAGTGAAAAGTTCGATAACATATATTAGAATACCTGAAGAAGTGCCTTCTCCATTAGCCTTCTTCACTTTGAGCTTGGAAAGATACTCGGGGTAGTTACGTTTGCAGTGCCCCATCTTGTTAGACTCATAGCATTGCCGCTCTTCTGGAAGAGGGGCTTTCACAACTTGCTTGCTCTTGTTGGTGGCAGGTTTGGCAGCAACAGGAGCCTTTCCTTTGTTTTTGCTGTTATAACTTTTCTTCTTTGTTTTGGGCTTTTTAACACCACCAGATCGAACCATTAACACTTGGCTTACTTTGTTGGAAATGTTCATCTCTGCCGTTTTGAGCATCCCATGTAGCTCTGGCACTGACTTTACCCAGTCATTCATGTTAAAGTTCATAACAAATTGATCATAGTGACTGGAAAGAGAGTTGAGAATGAAATCAACAGCCATCTCATTTTGGAGAGGATGACCAAGTTTGTTTAATTGGTCGATGTAGCCTTTCATCTTGAGGATATGAGCACTAACTGAGGAACCATCTTGCATTTTACAGCTTATGAGCTGTTTCATGGTGCCATAGCGTTCCTGACGAGCTTGTTTCTGAAACATGCCCTTGAGTTGTTCTATCATGTCAAAGGCATTCATGTCTTCCATATTTTTCTGAAGATCTGGAGACATGGTGGCGTGCATGAGGTAAGCAACTTCCATGGCATCTTCTTTATGTTTGTCGAAAGCCTTCTTCGCAACCACAGTGTTGTTCTCGGGTGTGGTTGGGATCGGGGTTTCCAAAACATAAAGCCTTTTTGCCATCTTGAGAACGATTCTCAAGTTGCGGTGCCACTCAAGAAAATTGGTGTTATTCAGTTTGTCTTTCTTAAGTATGGACTTGAGAACAAAAGAGGAGTTGTTTTCAGATGACATCTGTTAAGCAAACAATTATTTAATTAGTATTTTTAATGTATTTTCTTATTTAGTGAGGTGAGACGATAAGGAGCGAGAATCCGGTTAGAAGCTCTTTCTAAAGGCAGCTGGGGCATGCAACATTAGTAAGAGGTTCAAGCGGACTGACAACGATTGTCAATTGTGAGAAAAGCACAACTCCCGGGGTTTATGTGGCTGCGAGGACAACATTTGTCCTTGCATTGATACGTTTGGCCTCATCTATGCCACTTTGTTCTCGAGACGGCCGGGGCACGCAACACGAGAAGAAAAGTAATAGTCGTCCTTAAACGGTCACATGTGGAAGAGCCGGATGTGTCGACGGAACCCTTGCACTTTGGAAGGATAAACTAGACACCAAGTGTCGTGCTGTGGCTCCAACACTGATGGTTCGCATTATGCCCCAAGTGTTACTAGTAGTAGGATGGCATAGACCATTGATTTTAATTTTTACCAAATAGGGTCATTATAGTCGGTTTTAACTTAAGTATTAAATTTGCGACATAACCAAAAAAGACCCTTTCACCTCTCGGGACAATTAGTTTTAGATAACCTATAAAACTAAGTTTGTCGCGACTTGGAATAACCAATTAAAGTTAATAGTGAATACTATTAAGTTTATGAGTTTTAAAGATGTGAGAAAAAACATGTTATAAAACTCTAGTGGTTATAAAAATATGCAAGTTGCTAGAACTTGCTTTTTCTTGATTTCATTTAAAAAAAACTTTTTAAGAATGCGTTTTGGTATTAGGTTGAAGTGTGACAACATTTATCAAAGGGCAACCATTATAGCAAAAATGAATATGTAAATCATATGGGCATGAATATGATCTTGCTAGAGCCAAGTAGCAAGATCAAGGGGTCACGGTCACAAAACACAAAACACAAAACAACCACAAGGATGGACTTGAGTGCATCTTGTTGTCTTGAGCGACTCCCACTAACTCAAAGACTCCTCTTGGCATTCGGTTTTGCTTCGGGTCTTCGCATCAACAATATTTAACAAGTAAATATAACAAAGACAAAGAACCTTATCTATTACAACTTTGAACCACAAAGCGGGCCAAAACCATAAACTAATCTATTACAACTTTGAGCCGCAAAACGGGCCAAAACCATGAACAAAACCAAATATAAACACAACCACAAGGTCGGGCCCGATTTACATATTCAACATAACCAAAAGTATGTTTGGGGAATTTTTGGTCAACCAAATATATAACAATTAAAATATGACCAAAAATATATATAGCCCAAAGATAAAAATAAATCAAAACTTTAGACTTTTAAAGTTTGTGATTTATTATTCCGGTGAAAAAGAACGGTTTCGATTTACATGTGGTGAACATCGGCTCTGATACCTCTGAAGGATATCCGTGGTATAATTTTTTTACTTTTATTTTAAGAACCCGGTTCATATTAAATATGTGTTTATTTTGTTACAAGGATTAATCAAAACATTTTTTACTAAAGAATACATGTAAAAATATGTTATTCAAAATGAACTTTAATTAGTTAAAACTATATACACATTTTTTAGGCAACGGAAGCATATGTAGCAAAATAACACAAACGTTTTTATACCAAGGAGCACCCGTAATGGAACAAGATCACCAACATGCAAACACGAAATAGAACATCAACCATAGGGGGTTTAGATATACCTTCGGTTAGTGAATAATCGGTTGAGACACCGAGGTTCAACGAACGAGTGCTAGTTACACGAACGAGAGATACGCGAATGTGAGCCGGGTCTCGGCGGTGGTGGCTGGCGGTGCAGGCGGTGCAGGCGGCGGCGACCGGCGGCAGCAGGGTGGGCCGGCGAGGCGTCGGTGGCGGCGGCGGACTACCCGAGGCGGCTGGGACCGGTTGTGGTTGTGAGTATTGAGAGTGTTTTTGAAGTTCTTCTCTAGTCTCAAATGGAAGACCCACAACTATATATAGAAACCGGATACTCTTGCATGCTTCCCAAGTGTCAAGACATGCAAAATTGCATGTGTTTTGATTGGCCACAAATTAGGTGGATGACAAGTGGCAAGAAGATTCCTTGCATGTAAATCCATTGGCTGAAATCTAGGTGCTCGCCAAATGGCGATGCAAGAGAATTCTTGTCCCACCTAATTAACGAACCCGTCTCTCAGTTCAATACCCGCGTATCATTCGTAATTAACAGATAAATCAGTTAAGTGGATTTTAGTTCGTTGACCACGGTGTAACTCTTACGGGTCAAGACCCGATCGGCAGTGTTGACTTATCGAACCGGACATAAAATCCAACATTGATGTGATACAAAACAAGAATATAAGTGGTTTAAAAAGTGTCTACGACTATTTAAATAAGTTTTGGATGTGATACATAACAAGAATATAACCTATATGAACTAATATTGAAAAAAAATGTGTGTTAGCTTCATATTTCATTTCACTTATATAAATTTTGAAAATCAACCAGTTACTTAGATTAATTCAGAATATTTATATATTATTAATCCATAACACAAAGAGAAATAGCAAAGTTTATTTGTGTGCACTATGATCCTTTAAGTTTTTATGTTGTCTCTTTTGACCCTCTCAGTTTATAAGTTTTTCCTTTGTGTTCTGATATGGTTATAAGAATTTCTTTAACTTTTATTAAAGGTATATCTGTATATTTATATAAGTTTAGTAATTTTAACATAATATATAAAACAAATAATTCAATATAAATTTAATAATTTAATTTAATATAAATTATAATATACCTTTTTTACTCTTTTAGTTTGATTTTCTTTTTATAACTTGTGTTCATTAATCAATTTTTTTGATAATTTGCATTCATTAACCAATATTCTATTGATAACTTGCGTTTGCGTTTGTAAACCTTTTTAAAAAAATAAATATAACTTTTTTTCTTCATATTCTAGTATAAATTTTGTTCACAACATAGGTACCCTAATAAACCGAACTGATTCACACCGAATATTGAAATTGGTATAGCTAATACAAGTACTGATGTTCGTTTTTATGGTTTTCGATTAATGAAAAAGATAACTTAAACTTGTTTCTATTAAAAAAAACAAATGGTAGGCATTATAATATCCTTCATGTTCAAGAAAAATTTTCAAATCCCATTAGAAATATTTCTTTTAGACTTTGTCTAACTTTTATCCAAAATCCAACTCCTTGTTCAAGAAAAAATCTCAAATCCCATTAGAAATACTTGTCTAACTTTTATCCAAAAGAGTAAAGAGAAAAATATGTAATTTTTCATGTTTTAAATGAAGTTGTACATATGGAAATAACTTCATGTTAATAAATTATTCTTATTTCCTCATTTTTCTTCTTATTTCCTCATAATTCATCATGTTTTAATGTTTCCTTGTGTTTTTTTTTTTAATATTACACGATGACATAATGGAAGATAAAGAGTCGGTATACCAAACCTATACAAGTTAAGGGATTAGAATGACTATTTTGCCCATCATGTGATAGGCATGTGATAAATTTAACTAAGAATATTGAATTTAAATAACCCCAACTACTACCGTTTGGCCGATAGCACTCCCAACATACTTATTGTACCACATCGCTCCCAACTTATTTTTCTTTAGCACTTCCAAACTAACTGACCCCTAACCCAGTTATTGTTTTTAGGTATAGAAGCAGATGAATTTAAGAGAAAATTGTATTTGATATTTTGATGATTTATTACAATCATAATACAACCACTATTTATAACTAAACATTAGGGCCTAATCAAGGAAATGCTATAAAACCATTGCTGGAAAACAAGTTGTCAATCTGGGTGTAAAAACTAATTTGGGAAATGATGATTTTGCTCTTATCCCTTGATTTTGGCCTTCCCCTTCTAACATTTCTCCTAAAGTTAAATCTCTCGTTCATCATCTTTGTTAGTATATTTGCCAACTTATCTTTAGACCGTACTAAAGAGAGCTTGACTACTCTTGTCTCTAATTTTTATTTGATAAAATGTATATCCACTTCTACATGTTTTGTACGATCATGTTGAACTACATTCTCGGAGATTTGAATAGTTGTTTTGTTGTCACACATGATCTTTCTATTTTCTTTTGGAGGAAAACCTACTTTAGTTAGAAGTATTCTTATCCACCATATTTCGGCTAGGCCTCGAGCTACTCCTCGAAATTTCAGTTTTTGCAGGCTACTACCTTATGTTTTTTACTTTGTCATGTGACTAAGTTTCCTGCTACTAGAGTAAAGTACCCAAAAGTAGATCTCCTGTCTCCTTTGTCTCCCACCTAATGTGCATCTGTGTAATGTGAGCATTTGATTTGAACGCTCCATGACCAGCTGTTCCTTTTAGGTACATTATAATTCTCCAAACAACTTCCATAAGTGTTATTTGGGGCTAGTGCATAGATTGACTCACGACACTGACTACATAAGCTGTGTGTGGACGGGTAAGAGAAAGATATATCTGTTTTCCCACCATGTGTTGATACTCCCCTTTGTCTGCAAGTTCTCTCCTTCCACTATTTTAGGCCTTTAATTTTCATCATTGGAGTATCTGCGAGTTTATAATCAATCATTACTATTTCCGCTAGTATATACATAATATGCTTCTGATGAATAAAAATTCCTTGTTTAGATCTTAATACTTCTATCCCAAGGAAATATTTAAGTTTTCTCAAGTCCTTCATTTCAAATTCTTTAAATAGGTTCTTCTTAGTTATGCCATCTCTTCTTCATCATTCCCAGTTATAATCATATCATAAACATATATGATTTAGCTTGTCACAAGATTTCCTTGTTGCTTGAGGAATAACATGGGATCTGAGTTACATTGCTTTAACTCATGTCCCTTCATTTTAAGTGTAAATCTGCAAAACCATGCTAAGGGAGACTACTTTAAACCATAGATGGACTTTCTTAATCGGAATACTTCTTCTGTCTTGAAATCTTCAATGAATCCAAGAGGAACTTCCATGTATATTTCTTCTTTTAACTCTCCATGTAAGAAGGAGGTTTTTACATCAAATTGAAGTAGTGGCCATCCTTCATTTGCGGCCATCGAGAAATGGACCTTGATTATGTCAATTTTGGCTATGAAAGTTTTTGAGTAGTCAATTCCATATATATGGATGTACCCTTTTGTTACTAGCATGGCTTTTTATATTTCAATGGTTTATCTGGTTTATACTTAATTGTGTAAAACCAGCGACACCCCATGTCACACCCCAACCGATGGGGGAATCATCGGGGCGCGCCACTGAGCGAAACAGATTGTCCAAGAGATTCCATAACAACTATAATGACCATATATATAATCATTACGTCCCATACCGTAACATATAAAGTAACACATGTATTATAGACAAATTGTTCTCAAAGACAGATAAAAACTGTTCCGACAACTCATAAATTATTTAGTTTGTTTCTAGACTCTCCTAGCTCGATTCCATAGAAATTCAGCAACATAGCAAGCATCCTAAACACATGTAACATACGTTAAATTAGGTCAATACACATAGTGTAAAGGTGAGCATACAAGTTTAATAGTATAATAGATAGCGGAAACAGTTTATGCATAACCAGCATGTAACATGTTAAATAGTAAAGCTAGCAGGTTATCGACAATGAAATATGCACAGACGTGACTGCGAGTTGTAGAATGCACAACACATATCACCACCGTGATACGTGAAGTAAAACCCTTAGCAACCCCTGTCCACGACAGGTGCCGAGTCCAAACTATAGTACTATCGTTGCTAAGGTGTCAGGCAACAATCATTGTGTAAACATAACATACCAGCATTCATCGAATATCACGTATAACATGCAGAGCGGTTAGCGTATAAAAGTGTTTGTGTTGTGTGTCGAAGTGATTTGATATAAGTAACGTATGTAACGCCAAAAAAGGGATCGAGTATACTCACAGTTCGTGTTTAATAACGAAACACAAGCTTGGATTGCAGGGAGCGCTGGAGAGTTAGCCGGATTACAGAACGATAGTATAAGCGATGAACAACACGTTAAACAGTGTCGAGTGAGCTGAGTGACGAAGGGTGATCCGATCAGAAGACCTTCCGGATGGATGGTCATCCGGACGGATGAGCATTTGATCGGAGGGTTGTCCATTTGGGATGGATGTGTGTCACACCCCAACCAATGGCGGAAACATCGGGATGAGACGAAGTGTGAAGATTGCTAGAGACATCATAACGCTATTTGTGACAATATTTAAATAATTCCCATTTCATTCCATAACTTCAAATTTTCAACATTTCATAATCTCAAATAACAACAAGTTCAAGAGAAATACTAACAACATAATCAAAATTGATACAACATATTAAACCTAACGTCTAAATGTGTATCTAGGCATCACGCTACTTCTTTTCATATCATCGCCATCAACCTGTAACATGTTTAAAATAAGGGGTCAATGCAAAAGCAAAGGCGAGTATACAAGTTTGGTACGTACATAGCAAAAGATATGTTTTGAACAATTTCTCATAGCAAGCATGTGATCCAAGATATCCACTAAATATGGCATGTGTCTAACATATCAAACCAAGAAAACGCAATATGCTCATGACATTACCCCAAGTTTCGGGCGGGTCGTTAATCCTATAGCGCTACATATGTCAAGGTTTGGCTCGTACGAAGTTAATGATAAGTTCTACACATAAGTCTCACCCAAATTTATGTATCAAGCAATCACGTATACAAGTATGCTAATAGAAATGTTCATGTGTTTAAGCAAAATGTTCATGTGCAAGTTTGTTGATAAGTAAACATGTTACACCCCAAAAGTGTAAAAGTAAAAAGGGGAAAATACGAGTATACTCACAAAGTTTGCATATGCTTTCCAATTATCCAATTATTGACGAGTTGATGAGGTTAAAAGATTGAATGCGTAAGGGTTAAGGTTCAAGTAGGTTTAGGGTCGAGATTCGGTAAGATATGAGTCCAACATGTGAAAATAATTATCTTCAACACTTAACACTTGTATGACACTTGGTAACCACAAGGGTTATGATAATGTTTTCATGAGTTGAACACCCATAAGAATCACAACAAGGTTTTGGTTTTAGATGGTGTTCTACTACTTTAACATATAAACACAAGTTCAACATCAAAGGTTCGAATGAGTATATATACATATTTAGGTTAAGTATTACATATTCTTTAGTCCAATAATTCAAGTAGGAGGTAGGAGATTAAATCTCCATTTAGGCACCTCGAGTAGTCATGGATGTCAAGTATGGGGTAGGAAGAACTAGCTTCCGTTTAGGGACCCCTTGTATGTTCACCACTACACTTGATGTAAAAAAAACCAAGGAGGGTCATGAACTAAGGTAAATACAATAATATAACAAGCTATACCACGAGAAATCATCAAACCATGTGAGGATTTTATGTTGGAACAACCCAAGTTGTTCCATAATCACTCTTCATCAAAGCATAAGTTTGAACATGATTTGTGGGTCAAAAACCCTTATCAAAACAGAATTATTTGAGGTTTTAACCTCTGATTTATAGTGTCTCAACCATGTTTTTAAGCTTAACCAACCATAAAAGAGGTTGTAAGCATTAGGACATTGGTGTGAGATGTGTTAGACACAAGTTGGATGAAGTTTAAACAAGTTTGTAAGAACATAAATCAAAACAGAAAGTTTTGGATCATTTCAGGGGATTTCCAGGTCTGATTTCTCCAAGGAGAAGTCAAGGAATCATACCCTATGATTATCCAAGCAATTAGGAAGAAGAATCAAGTGATTTCATTAAGAAATGAGCAAGTTATGCTCACTTTTGTGCAAGGTTATGAATCTGCCCGAATCTTGAGTTTGCAACTGATTTGAGAGTGAACTTGGAGTGATTTTAGAGTGTTGAAAGTGTAGGAAGGCTTGGAGAAGGGTTATATTTATAGTGGAAGAGTTTGGAGGTGATTGGAGGTGTTTAGAGGTGGCTAAATGGTGATTGGGGAGTGTTTAGAAGTTGGATTTCGTGCAAAAATCGCGTCTGATCGAAGCTGGTTGTGTTTTCTACGAATACAAGGCTAATGCGGCCCGCATGAGGTTTCATGCAAGTCAAAGCGGGCCGCCCGGGGTTGGGTTATTGGTTATAAGTTTCAAAAATTACACTTTAGCCCCCAGACTTGTTTATTTTGATGTTTTTGGGACTTTTAAGGACCATTCTTGCCATAAAAGCATGTTTTAAGGTAAGTTCAAGTACGAGAAGTATAAACCAAGTATAATTGAGTGTAAAGTATCATAATCAAGCGTCGTTTACGTTCAAAACATGTTTAGGGCGTAAGTTTCATATATTTACAAGTTTAGCACATTGTTTCCAAAAATTACGATTAAGTACCAATTGTTCCACGAAATTGAATGTATGAGACTATATAAAGTATGTGTATCATGTAATTAACAAAATACGAGTTTAAATCATAATCCAAGTCTCGGATTTTGCATCGTTTTTAAATAAAAGGACGGTTACAAGACTTACGAAGTTTCCAAAAATAGTTTTACAAACGATGGTTACTAAATATAGAAAGTATGAAAACGCGGGGCATTACAGTCTCCCCTCCTTTAGGAAATTTCGTCCCGAAATTTATTCAAGAGGTAGACTTGAAAAGTTTTTGTAAAAATTTGAGACTTGAAATTTTGAAACGTTTTGAAAGGCACAAAACTTAGGAGAGTGACAAGGTAAATTTGTGAGTGAGTTCATTGTTTAAAATGATTTGAGGTATCTAACTCAGTTGAAACATGTAGGTGCGTATATAGGTGCAGTGAGTCTAAACAAGTTTGAGTAACTTGAATTGGCGACGTATAAAAAAAGTGACGTATTAAGAAAGAAGATGTTTGACAAACGGTTTGTGTTTTGATGGGACGTGGTAACGAAATCACATTTGTAGAAGATTGTTTATTGAGTGAAACGAGAAGGTCTGGCACTTTAAATAAAGCTTTAAAGGTATACTAAGTATAGTCACACGAGAATCCAGAATAGGGAGGCTATTTTATAGGTGACGTGGCAAGTTAAGACTCGAATGTTTAAACAAGCTTAATTGCGAACGAGGTTTGTATGAACTAAAAGGATAAGGAGAATAATACGAGTATAGAATGAACGAATGACTCTTAAAGAGTACAAGTATGAGAATAGCATAAGTGTTGGATAGATGAACGTAGTGTGTTAAGGATGAAGTCTCGTCATGGATAATCGGATATAATGCGTTTGTGAGTTGTGTGAAGTTGTATAAGGTCCAAAAGGTATGCAAAACACTGAATTTCTCATGGCACGTTTTACGAAATTTGGTAATATGGTGAAACCACTTATATATAGGAAGTACCAGCGGCGTATCCACCATGTTTTAACCACATTACGTCCGTTCCGTATTCGGTGCCATGTTACGTTCCGTGTCTTACCATACACAGTAGTACACTCTATGGTTCTCATACGCCTATCACTATAATCCCGTGTGCACCCGTGATTATATTGATCATCGCATGATCCGCGTAGCTTGTACTAGTTGTGTATGAATTTGGGCAGGTCTACTAAAAAAAGAATGTGTGCGTATAAGGATAAAGTATGTAAGCAAGTCCATGCTTAAGTATGTATAAATGAAAGTATGAGCATAAGTATAAGTTTAGGTATGAATAAGCACGCAAGTATGTGTATCAACATAACACGTACTAGTAGTATGTGTGTATGTATAAGCACGCACGGTATGAGTATAAGTGAAAACATGAAACGTATGAGTATAAGTATGAATACGATTATAAGTATAGGCATAAAACGTATGAATGTAAGTGTAGGTATGAATATTTAAATTTACGTGTATAGTGTACGTTGGAACATCACGGATTTAGGTGTATAAAATCGTCCAAAAGGTTAAGTATGTAAATACGAATGATTATAAGTGAATTGTTGCGTTGAAACGACTAAAATGTGTAGGACGATACGTGGGTATAGTTGTTTAAATGAAACGTTGAGTTTATCGAATCAAAATTAGATTGAGCTTGGTTTGAAAGGTAGAATGTAGTTGCATATGTAAAAGGACATAAGGTACTCATTGGTTAAGCATAATGCATTTTGTAATGAATGGAAATGCTACTTTTGTTTTAAAAGAGTTTACGAAATCCAAAGACGGTCGGTCTCCAAGAAGTCTTCTTGCCCACGTGTTTTGTAAATTGGTGTAAAAAGGTTTTCAATCAAAAGTAATTTCGTTTCATTAAACAAGAAGTTATGAATTTAGAAGGTTCTTGTGAAAACGAGGATCCTTAGAAAAGAATTTTAGCAAAAGAACTTTGTGATTGTTAAAAGTTCTAACAAATGATTTGTTGATGTGAAAAGAGTCTTTGGTAAAATGATCCTATAACCTCCATAAGATTTTATAGGTGTAAAAGAAAGGTTGGTTTGATCCTCCGATTGAGAATGAAAGTCTTTAGTTTGGTGATATATATCATGAAAAGTTAAGAATGTTGAAGAAAAATTTGAAACACTTGAAGTGGGTTTAGGTTTAGGTGAAATCAGTGTTTAAACATCGTAGAAATAAGTTAGATTCGAGTTGTTCTTAGTGGAATGAAGTCATTCTCCGGAGTTCATACAAACCCGTGATGACGTCACCCTTGAACAGCCCGAGATCAAGTGATTTCATGGTTAGAAGTTGATATTTGTGGGTGAAATCGATGAGAAAGTGTGTGTAGATCTAGGAAGTACAAGATTTGAGATGAAAACTTACAAGAATCGTGAGGAATCGAGAGAAAAGGGCCGAGAATGCGCTTGACAGAGGAGAGCCGTCACATCACGTGAACAGTGATGTGACAGGTGGGTATTTATAGGTGAAGAGGAGAGAAGAGACGGTGTAGTGATTCGATCGAAGGACCTTTTGATCGGATGGCCATCCGGTCGGATGACCATTCGATCGAAGGGACATTCAATCGGATGGCTCGAGTAAGTTGGTTTTCCGATTTTCGTTTCGTCGTTGAGTGTTGCTATGCCTTTAAGCGAGTGTTGAGTAAGCGATTCGATAGTTTTAAACAATAGTTACACAAATAACATAACTAACATACAATAACATAAATTTCCTTGCGTTTCCAGTTCGCAATGAGATTGCATTGCAATGGAGTTGCGATTGCGTTTGCGATTAATCACTTTTGGGTTCCCAGGTGAACTCGGCGTCGCGTTTGCCTTCCCAGTGAACCTTCACTATGGGAATGCGTGAGCGTCTGAGCTTCTTGGTTTCTCGATCCATGATCTCGATTGGGTTTTCGATGAAGTGTAATGTTTCGTCCATTTGTAGATCCTCAAGTGGTACATGTAAATTCTGCTCGGCCAGACACTTTTTGAGGTTCAAAACATGGAAAGTCAGGTGGACGTTGCTAAGTTCCTCCGGTAGTTCGAGTCTGTAGGCCACCTTGCTAATTCTTTCCAGAATTTTAAAGGGTCCAACATATCGAGGCGCGAGCTTTCCTTTCTTGCCGAATCTGATCACCCCCTTCCAAGGTGAAACCTTTAGGAGTACGTGATCGCCAACGTCAAATTCAAGAGGCTTGCGGCGTCTATCGGCGTAACTTTTCTGATGACTCCGGGCTTTCAGCAGATTTTCTCGAATTTGGAATATCTTGTCAGTCGTTTCTTGCAGCAGCTCAGGACCGGTAATTTGCACATCTCCGATCTCGTGCCATAAAATAGGCGATCGACATTTTCTTCCATACAATGCCTCAAATGGTGCCATTTGAATGCTAGAATGATAACTGTTATTGTACGAGAATTCGACCAAAGGTAAGTGCGCGTCCCAATTACCACCGAAATCTATGACACACGATCAAAGCATGTCTTCAAGAGTACGTATCGTGCGTTTAGTCTGATCATCGGTTTGGGGAGATGATATCACGAGGCATGAGGTACCGAGAGCAGATTGAAAAGTTTCCCATAGACGTGAGGTAAACCGACCATCGCGGTCAGAGATGATATCACGAGGCGTCCTGTGTCGACAGATAATTTCATCAGTGTAGATCTGTGCTAATCTTTCTACCTTGAAGTCTTCTCGTTGTGACAACCCGAACTTTCAAGGTCAGTGTCTCTTAGTCACGTGATTCCGTTTCTTGTAAACACTTGTGACTGGAATGTAATTGCTAAATGTGTAACGTGATTGGATATGTCTACGTGTGTTTAACTGTTTAACTGTTGAATAGCTAATCTAGAGAACCGACATAGTTGGGCCGCACCTACCGTTATAATGCACCGGGCTGTCATCGTTTAATTAAAAACTCGGACCAACCCGTTAGTCTTGACTAACTCACTAACTCGGCCCAACCTTACCCCCCTTGTGTTTGCTAATTACTAGCCCAAGCCCAACATTAGTGGAATTGGCCCAATCCCCTCCTATTCTTTTGTATTACGTAAACAAGGGGAAGGGGTGTTTTAATTTGTAACTTTAAACAAAATCCTACCCCTAACATACGCACGGCAGAGGATTGCTTTCCCCCCCTCATCGAGACAACCTGGCACTTTGATACATCTTCTTTATTTAATCAAGGCCGCTGAATTGTAAGTCCATAATTATATTATTAATTGATGATGGTGTGAATCTTCTTTGTGTGGAATTTTGATTGGTGAATTGTGTATGCATGATGATCTTATACTTTGGTAAATCATAAACAGAATGATATAGTCTATGTATAAGGAAATCGATGATCTTGTTATGGTGAATTTTGGTTTGACTAATGTGTGATAGTGTAATGTGTGAGTTGAATGATTTATAATAGATATGTATGAGTTTTAGAATTATAACAAGGTGCATGAACTCTAAGGTTTTGGGTTAGTAAGTTTGATGATAATCTGATGATCAGATTTCATATATAAATTAGTGATGTTTCATGCATAAAAATTGATAAGGGTATTGATGTTTCATGTGATTTTGTGTCAAGAGATAATGTGATCAAAAGTCAAGTGTATCACTTCACATTAATTGTTTGTCAGGTCAAACATGATAAAGTGATTAAGATTGCATGAGAGGTCCAATTAGATTTTGATTAAAATCATGTTGTCGGCCATAACATATACATTTGCATGAGAGTTATCATATGTTTTATTAAGTGTGCCTCATATGTTATTTAGATAACATGATTTAGTTGATTTTGGATCACTATTATGAACATTGTACGCATGATCTGGGACTTTTGATTGGACCGAATACTTGAACAAGTTACATATATATTGTTTGGGCTGTTAATTGTTTAAATGGATTGTTAGAATTATTGGATAGGTTTATTAATTCTGGGCCGCATATAACTGTTGGATGCACACATAAATGTAATTTGAATTATTGGTTTGGGCTTGTGTTAATTCGTTGGGCTGCACTTAACTAGGGCTGCGCCTAAAGCACAGTTGGGCCGGAATTGGTTTGGGTTATAGACTGTGTACCGATGATGGTCTAGTTGACCCGGGTCACACACGCATCTACATCGGTAAGGCCCAGTGGGCCACACTTTAAGTGGATTAACAAGATAGACTGTTATGTGTTGTAATTGTTTGTTGCTTGTATAATATGTGACATTCTACGTGACGCAATATGAATACAAACTGATCATTGTTGGTAAACAATGATAGGACGTGTTTGACTGACTATTAAACAAGTAAATAATCTTACCGAGAAAACCAAGGTGAGTTCACACTTTCTACAAAGCATGGGATTCCCAGGGGTTGGGAATGGGGTTAAGGAACATGGATTCCTCGTCCTTTCTTGGGTAGGACAGTACTGGTCCAGGAATGTAATTCCTCGTCCTCATGGACAGTTAACTTTTACTAGACCAAAACTCTATCACGAAGTCCCTCCTTTTTATATCGACTTAATCGCCGGGCCAATGGCGAGCGGGTCATTAGTTAGATAGCGCTATTTAGGTCTGAGAAGCCTCACACCATGCCGCAGAGGACGGGCATGAACTAATGGATCTGGGCACGTCAATGATGATAGACATTGACAGTTCAGGGCACATAAACATGACTACAGTCAGCAGTCGATATGGTAACGAGTCTAGTAGTATATACATGGGGTAGCTTCCACGGCCGAAAAGCCAGGTAACTAAACATGGGGTAGCCCCCGCGGCTGGATTGCCAGAGTAAACCCGGAATAAACAAAACACGTTTTCAACTATGGGGTAACCCCCCTGGCAGGGATGCCAGTTAAAGGAAACCGTTTTCAAAACAACTTAAAACAAACACCCAATTGTGAACTCGCTCAACATTGTTGTTGACTCGTTACTACATGCTTTGCAGGTCAATAGGTACTTAGTTGGAGCTTGCATGGAGAAGAGTCGTTGTGGGACATCGACAATTGTGTGCCATGTTAAACATTGAAACATTTGAATTTATAATTGGTTTTGGATTTAATCGTTATGCTTCCGCTTGCAAATTAAACTATGTTTTGTTTGGACACCAATTGTATTGGTTGGATTTTTATAATTACTTATATGCTTGTTCAATATGATTAGTGGCTGGATCCTGGTCAGTCACGCCTCCAGGTGGTGATACTCCGCATGTGGATTTTGGGGGTGTGACAGATTAGTATCAGAGCCATTGGTTATAGAGAACTTGGTTTTAATAAAGGAAAAAGTTTTGTTAAAACCAGACTATAACCTGTACAGTGCTCGACGATCCACAACGACGCTTCACTCCACGTGCAAGGCTCGACATTCTAGGTGATATGGTTTATGTTTTATTGCCTACTTGCTAGATTACATAGAACGTTGCTTATGGTATGCTTAGATAAACGTAGCAGCGATAGTTTGAAACCACGAGTGTGCTTACTCTCTTCTGTCATCGCACTTTCGCGAACCCCTCTCACTCACATTTTCCTTTGATATGAAGATCATGTCTGGACGCGTCAACATGACTCAAGCCTAGTTGACGGCTCTGATTAACCAACAAGTTGCTGCGGCACTTGCAGCAGCACAGGCAGGAGGTATACCCTGCAGTTTAAACTCATTCTATGATCTTCAGGTCCTACTCTCGTGAACCAACCTTTGTGTTAAACTTTGTCCTTTCTTACACCCACGACAGGTCAACCTGCACAGCCTCCTATGTGCACTTACAAAACTTTCATGGACTACCGACCCACTACTTTCAGCGGCACTGAAGGAGCTGTAGGTCTCCTCCGCTGGTTTGAGAAGCTCGAATCTGTCTTCGAGATGTGTGAATGCCCTGAGGCTCGCAGGGTGAAGTATGCTACCGGTACTCTCGAGGGTTTAGCGCTCACGTGGTGGAACGCTCAGGTTCAAATGCTGGGGTTGGTTGCTGCTAATGCCACCCCATGGAACAATTTTAAGGAAATGATCAAGGAAGAGTACTGCAATCGTGATGAAATTCACAAACTGGAAGTCGAGTTCTTCAACCTCAAGATGACGGGGTCAGAAATTGAAGCATACACGAAAAGATCGAATGGGCTTGCTATTCTGTGTCCTACTATGGTGGATCCTCCCATCAAACGCATCGAACTATACCTTAAGGGATTAGTGCCAGAGATCCAAAGTCATGTGACTTCGGCTAACCTCGCCACCATCCAGCGAGTTGTTCAATTGGCTCATCGTCTCACTGATCAGGCGGTGGAGCAGAACAGGTTACCAAAGTGTATAAGTGCTACAGCTACTTCGGATGCTCCTAGTGACAATAAACGGAAATGGGATGGAGCTTCAAGAAAGGGTTCGACTTCTGTTCAATCTCAGTCTCAGCAGAGAAGGACTGACGACTACAAGAGCCCTAGTCAGCAAACATCTGGTGGTCAAAGTCATGGTGGGTACAAGGGAAATCACCCCAAATGCAATCGCTGCAACCTACACCACAGCGGGCCATGCACCAGGGGTAACTGTCATCGGTGCAACAAGCCAGGTCACGCCGCAAAGGATTGTAGAAGTTTATACCCCGCAAACCAGAATCGTCAGCAACAGCAAGCCCCACAACGCCAGCAGCAGCAGCAAGGCATCAACAAAGGGTGCTTTCAGTGTGGAGCTGAAGGCCACTTCAAGAGAGATTGTCCACAACTGAACAGGAACCAGAACAACAACAACAATAACAACAACCAGGGGAATGGAAACAACGGGGGACAACAGCAACGGTGCAAGGGGTCGTGTGTTTGTTATTGGCCAGGGTGAAGCTAGGAATGATCCCAATGTTGTGACGGGTAAGTTCCTACTAGACGACTTTTATGTTACTGTATTGTTTGATTCGGGTGCTGATACTAGCTACGTGTCCCTAAAAGTTAGTCAAATGCTTAAGCGTACCCTAACACTTTTGAACACCAAGCACACTGTAGAGCTAGCTAATGGTAAAAGTTTAGAGGTCACACACATAGTCAAGGGTTGTGATCTTGTTCTTGCTGATCACACTTTCTCTATCAACCTCCTTCCTATTGTTCTGGGTAGTTTCGACGTTGTCATTGGGATGGACTGGTTATCCCAACACCAAGCAGAGATTCTTTGCAACGAGAAGATTGTCCGTATTCCTCGCCCAGGTGATGAACCTCTATTGATTCGTGGTGACAAGAGTGGTGCTGTTGAGAGCATCATCTCTTTCCTTAAGGCCCAGAAGTGTTTGCGAAAGGGCCACACTGCTATCTTGGCTCTCGTTACAGACACCTCTAAGAAAGAGAAGAAGATAGAAGATTTCCCGATTGTACGCGACTATCCTGAGGTATTTCCTGAGGAACTGCCTGGTCTTCCACCTCATCGCCAGGTCGAGTTTCAAATCGAGCTAGCTCCTGGAGCCGCACCAATAGCTCGTGCACCGTATCGCTTAGCTCCATCAGAGTTGGAAGAACTCTCTACGCAACTACAAGAACTCTTGGATAAGGGTTTTATTCGTCCTAGCTCTTCGCCCTGGAGAGCCCCAGTGTTATTTGTGAAGAAGAAGGATGGTACCTTCCGAATGTGTATCGACTATCGCGAGCTCAACAAGGTGACGGTGAAGAATCGTTATCCTCTTCCACGAATTGACGACCTGTTCGACCAGCTGCAAGGGTCGAGCTACTACTCAAAGATTGATCTGAGATCGGGATATCACCAGCTGAGAGTCCGAGAAGAGGACGTCTCCAAAACAGCCTTTAGAACTCGGTATGGACAATACGAGTTTTTGGTCATGCCTTTTGGGCTGACAAACGCACCTGCGGTTTTTATGGACCTTATGAACAGAGTTTGCAAGCCTTACCTGGATAAGTTCGTTATAGTTTTCATCGACGACATCCTGATCTATTCGAAAAGTCAGGAGGAACACGAGCACCATCTACGACTTATTTTGGAACTTCTTCGAACAGAACAGCTTTACGCAAAATTCTCGAAATGTGACTTCTGGCTTCGTGAAGACCATTTCTTAGGCCATGTGGTAAACAAGGATGGGATTCACGTTGATCCATCCAAGGTAGACTCAATTAAGAACTGGCCTGCACCTCGTACACCAACGGAAATTCGCCAATTCTTGGGCTTAGCAGGTTACTACAGGAGATTCATTAAGGATTTTTCCAAGATTGCACAGCCTCTCACCTCACTAACGCAGAAAGGCGTTGTTTATCGATGGGAAATGCACAGGAATTAGCATTTCAGCACTTAAAGGATAGACTTTGCAGTGCACCTATCCTTTCATTGCCAGAGGGCACAGACGACTTTGTGGTTTACTGCGACGCATCAATTCAGGGTCTTGGTTGTGTATTGATGCAACGGGATAAAGTTATAGCCTACGCCTCACGCCAACTTAAAGTTCATGAAAGGAACTACACTACACACGATTTAGAGCTGGGAGCTGTTGTTTTTGCACTTGAGATATGGAGACACTACCTGTACGGTACCAAGTGCACCATCTACACCGATCACAGGAGTCTCGAGCATATCTTCAAACAGAAGGAACTGAATATGCGACAACGACGATGGGTCGAGCTACAGAATTACTACGAATTCTAAATCAGGTACCACCCAGGCAAAGCCAATGTTGTGGCTGACGCCCTCAGTCGAAAGGACACTACGCCTAAGCGCGTACGAGCTTTACAACTCACTATCCAATCTAGTCTTCCTTCACAGATACGAGATACTCAGGTGGAAGCATTGAAACCAGAAAACATCAGGGATGAAGCCCTACGCGGCTCAAGGCAACGATTAGAACAAAAGGAAGACGGTTCTTACTACGTGACAGGACGCATTTGGGTCCCACTCTATGGCAACCTACGAGAACTTGTGATGGATGAGGCACACAAGTCTCGCTACTCAGTACATCCTGGTTCGGATAAGATGTACCACGATATCAAAACTACGTATTGGTGGCCTAGAATGAAGGCCCACATAGCAACCTACGTCAGCAAGTGTTTGACTTGTGCGAGAGTCAAAGTCGAATACGAGAAACCCTCAGGCCTACTCCAACAACCAGAGATACCACAATGGAAATGGGAGCAAATTTCCATAGATTTCGTTACTGGCCTACCTAGATCTCAGCGTGGAAATGACACTATATGGGTGATCGTGGATCGACTCACAAAGTCTGCACACTTCTTGGCTATTAAGGAAACGGATAAGTTCTCCACATTAGCAGACGTATATCTTAAGGAAGTTGTCTCGAGGCACGGGGTGCCCACCTCTATTATCTCTGATCGTGATGCACGTTTTACTTCAGAACTGTGGCAAGCAATGCACAAGTCCTTTGGCTCACGTTTAGATATGAGCAAAGCTTATCATCCACTGACGGATGGGCAGTCTGAACGCACCATCCAGACTCTTGAAGACATGCTTAGGGCATGTGTGATTGATTTTGGCAACGGCTGGGAAAGGCATCCGCCACTTGTGGAATTTTCGTATAATAACAGCTACCACACCAGCCTTAAAGCTGCTCCGTTTGAGGCATTGTACGGGAGTAAATACCAATCACCTCTTTGTTGGACAGAGGTGGGTGATAGCCAAATCACTGGCCCAGAACTCGTAGTTGATACAACAGAAAGGATAGCTCAGATACGACAACGCATGGCGGCAGCTCGTGACCGTCAGAAAGCATACGCTAATAAGCGCAGGAAACCACTCGAGTTCCAAGTTGGGGATCGAGTGCTACTCAAAGTTTCACCCTGGAAGGGTGTGGTTCGTTTTGGCAAACGAGGCAAACTTAACCCACGATACGTTGGACCATTCGACATCATAGAGAAAATAGGCAAGGTGGCCTACAAACTAAACCTACCAACATAACTCAGTGGAGTTTACGAAGTTTTCCACGTGTCAAATCTGAAGAAATGTCTGTCAGATGAGACCCTCATAGTTCCTTTGAAGGAGCTCACTATCGACGAACAGCTGCGATTCGTCGAGGAACCAATTGAAATCACGGACCGGGATGTTAAGGTCCTCAAGCACACCAGAATACCTCTCGTTCAAGTTCGTTGGAACTCACGTCGCGGCCCAGAGTTCACCTGGGAACGCGAAGATCAGATGAAACAAAAGTATCCCCAACTATTCGCAAACAGTACAACCACTACTGAGGCTGAAGCTAGGGAATTTCGGGACGAAATTCCAGATCAACGGGGGGAGGATGTGACACCCCAGGAAAATCACGAAACAACACAACACAACTAGCTTCCTCAGTAACCACGTGCTAAATTTCGGGACGAAATTTCTTTCAAGTTGGGGATGATGTGACAACCCGAACTTTCAAGGTCAGTGTCTCTTAGTCACGTGATTCTGTTTCTTGTAAACACTTGTGACTGGAATGTAATTGCTAAATGTGTAACGTGATTGGATATGTCTACGTGTGTTTAACTGTTTAACTGTTGAATAGCTAATCTAGAGAACCGACATAGTTGGGCCGCACCTACCGTTATAATGCACCGGGCCGTCATCGTTTAATTAAAAACTCGGCCCAACCCGTTAGTCTTGACTAACTCACTAACTCGGCCCAACCTTACCCCCCTTGTGTTTGCTAATTACTAGCCCAAGCCCAACATTAGTGGAATCGGCCCAATCCCCTCCTATTCTTTTGTATTACGTAAACAAGGGGAATGGGTGTTTTAATTTGTAACTTTAAACAAAACCCTACCCCTAACATACGCACGGCAGAGGATTGCTTTCCCCCCCTCATCGAGACAACCTGGCACTTTGATACATCCTCTTTATTTAATCAAGGCCGCTGAATTGTAAGTCCATAATTATATTATTAATTGATGATGGTGTGAATCTTCTTTGTGTGGAATTTTGATTGGTGAATTGTGTATGCATGATGATCTTATACTTTGGTAAATCATAAACAGAATGATATAGTCTATGTATAAGGAAATCGATGATCTTGTTATGGTGAATTTTGGTTTGACTAATGTGTGATAGTGTAATGTGTGAGTTGAATGATTTATAATAGATATGTATGAGTTTTAGAATTATAACAAGGTGCATGAACTCTAAGGTTTTGGGTTAGTAAGTTTGATGATAATCTGATGATCAGATTTCATATATAAATTAGTGATGTTTCATGCATAAAAATTGATAAGGGTATTGATGTTTCATGTGATTTTGTGTCAAGAGATAATGTGATCAAAAGTCAAGTGTATCACTTCACATTAATTGTTTGTCAGGTCAAACATGATAAAGTGATTAAGATTGCATGAGAGGTCCAATTAGATTTTGATTAAAATCATGTTGTCGGCCATAACATATACATTTGCATGAGAGTTATCATATGTTTTATTAAGTGTGCCTCATATGTTATTTAGATAACATGATTTAGTTGATTTTGGATCACTATTATGAACATTGTACGCATGATCTGGGACTTTTGATTGGACCGAATACTTGAACAAGTTACATATATATTGTTTGGGCTGATAATTGTTTAAATGGATTGTTAGAATTATTGGATAGGTTTATTAATTCTGGGCCGCATATAACTGTTGGATGCACACATAAATGTAATTTGAATTATTGGTTTGGGCTTGTGTTAATTCGTTGGGCTGCACTTAACTGGGGCTGCGCCTAAAGCACAGTTGGGCCGGAATTTGTTTGGGTTATAGACTGTGTACCGATGATGGTCTAGTTGACCCGGGTCACACATGCCTCTACATCGGTAAGGCCCAGTGGGCCACACTTTAAGTGGATTAACGAGATAGACTGTTATGTGTTGTAATTGTTTGTTGCTTGTATAATATGTGACATTCTACGTGACGCAATATGAATACAAACTGATCATTGTTGGTAAACAATGATAGGACGTGTTTGACTGACTATTAAACAAGTAAATAATCTTACCGAGCAAACCAAGGTGAGTTCACACTTTCTACAAAGCATGGGATTCCCAGGGGTTGGGAATGGGGTTAAGGAACATGGATTCCTCGTCCTTTCTTGGGTAGGACAGTACTGGTCCAGGAATGTAATTCCTCGTCCTCATGGACAGTTAACTTTTACTAGACCAAAACTCTATCACGAAGTCCCTCCTTTTTATATCGACTTAATCGCCGGGCCAATGGCGAGCGGGTCATTAGTTAGATAGCGCTATTTAGGTCTGACAAGCCTCACACCGTGCCGCAGAGGACGGGCGTGAACTAATGGATCTGGGCACGTCAATGATGATAGACATTGACAGTTAAGGGCACATAAACATGACTACAGTCAGCAGTCGATATGGTAACGAGTCTAGTAGTATATACATGGGGTAGCCCCCACGGCCGAAAATCCAGATAACTAAACATGGGGTAGCCCCCACGGCTGGATTACCAGAGTAAACCGGGAATAAACAAAACACGTTTTCAACTATGGGGTAACCCCCACGGCAGGGATGCCCGTTAAAGGAAACCGTTTTTGAAACAACTTAAAACAAACACCCAACTGTGAACTCGCTCAACATTGTTGTTGACTCGTTAGTACATGCTTTGCAGGTCAATAGGTACTTAGCTGGAGCTTGCATGGAGAAGAGTCGTTGTGGGACATGGACAATTGTGAGCCATGTTAAACATTGAAACATTTGAATTTATAATTGGTTTTGGATTTAATCGTTATGCTTCCGCTTGCAACTTAAACTATGTTTTGTTTGGTCACCAATTGTATTGGTTGGATTTTTATAATTACTTATATGCTTGTTCAATATGATTGGTGGCTGGATCCTGGTCAGTCACGCCTCCAGGCGGTGATACTCCGCATGTGGATTTTGGGGGTGTGACACTCGTATCGGCAGAAAATGAGCAGATTTAGTAAATCGGTCAACGATAACCCAGATGCTATCGTGACCATGGAGTGCGCGGAAGTTTCGTTATAAAGTCCATGGCTATACTCTCCCATTTCCACATAGGGATCTCGGGTTGCACGAGTAAGCCAGAGGGTCTTTGTTGCTCAGCCTTGACTTTCGAACAAGTCAGGCACTTCGAAACATAGATAGCGATATCCTTCTTCATTCTAGGCCACCATTACCGTAGACGAAGGTTATGGTACATCTTGTCGGCACCCAGATGAATGGAATATCGAGACTTGTGCGCTTCAGTCAACAATATCTCCCGAAGGTTATTGCGAATTGGAATCAAGATGCGATCGAGATAGTAATAGATACTGTTTGATTTGGTGACAAATTGATTATCAGCACCACATTTCTTCATTTCCTCTCGCAAGGTATTTTCAATGAAGCAGGCGTGCTGAGCGTCTCGAATTAGCGCTTCAAGGTCGTGCTGGGCGTGAATATTGTGAACGCTATGCAAATAGCTTCGTCGACTTAGAGCATCGGCAACGACATTAGCTTTGCCAGGATGATAACGAATGTCACAGTCGTAATCGTTAAGAAGTTCAACCCATCGGCATTGGCGCATATTCAGTTCTTTTTGGTTCAAGATGTGTTGCAGGCTCTTATGGTCGGTGAAGACCGTACACTTGGTACCGTAAAGGTAGTGTCGCCAGATCTTTAACGCAAAAACAACTGCACCAAGCTTGAGATCATGGGTTGTATAGTTCTTCTCATGGATCTTGAGCTGACGAGAGGCGTACGCGATAACCTTGTCCCTTTGCATGAGAACACAACCAAGACCAAGGTTCGAGGCATCGTAGTAGACTACGAAGTCATCATTTTCGTCGGGTAACACGAGGGTAGGAGTATTACAGAGCATATGCTTGAGAGTCTGAAAGGCAGTCTCTTGTTCAGTTCCCCAAACAAAAGGCTTGTCTTTATGCGTGAGAGAAGTAAGCGGAACGACGATTTTAGAAAAGTCAGCGATGAATTGACCGTAATAGCCCGCCAATACGAGGAATGAACGAACTTCGGATGGTGATTTTGGTGTAACCCAACTCTTAACAGCTTCGATCTTCGCGGGGTCGACGTGTATACCTTGACTATTGATGATGTGACCGAGGAATTGAACCTCCTCTAGCCAAAATTCACACTTGGAGAACTTGGCAAAGAGTTGATTCCCTTGGATTAATTCGAGAACCAAATGTAGATGTTGCGCGTGTTCGGCTTTCGATTTCGAATAGATAAGGATATCATTGATGAGCACTATCAGGAAGCGGTCGAGAAATGGTTTACCCACACGATTCATCAGATCCATGAAGACCGCGGGTGCGTTGGTTAAACCAAAGGGATCACGACGAATTCATAATGGTCGTATCGGGTTTGGAAAGCGGTTTTGGGTATATCTTCCTCCTAGATTCGTAACTGGTGATAGCCTGAGCGTAAATCGATCTTCGAGAAACACATTGCGCCTTGTAATTGATCAAACAAATCATCGATTCAGGGGCAGGGGATAGCGATTCTTGATAGTCACCTTATTCAATTCCCTATAATCGATGCACATCCGAAACGATCCGTCCTTCTTTTTGACGAAAAGGACAGGTGCGCCCCAAGGAGAGGAGCTAGGTCGAATAAAGCCTTTGTCAAGCAATTCCTGGAGTTGACTAGAGAGTTCACGTATTTCAAATGGAGCGAGGCGATAAGGAGCTTTAGCAACAGGATTAGCTCCAGGAATAAGGTCGATTCGGAAATCAATATCACGACTCGGGGGTAAACAAGGTAGATCGTTAGGAAAGATGTTAGGAAAATCACGGACCACAGGCACCTTATCCATTGCCTTCTTTTCCTTTTCCCCCGCTACTACTATGTGCGCCAAGCAAGCTTTGTATTCCTTTCGGAGATACTTACTTGCTTTGATACACGACATAAGTGTAAGATCCTTCGGTGAGACTTCGCCATAGACACAGAGTTGATCACCATTAGCGAGCGAGAAATGAATCATTTTATCAAAGCAAACGACTTCAGCACGATTTTCACGAAGAAAATCCATGCCTACTATGATATCAAAACTACCAAGCTGCATCGGGATAAGATCGATAGCGAAGATGTGATTGTTGAGTACAAGCGTACAATCACGGAGAACAGAATTGACAGTGACAGTTCTTCCAGTGGCAACTTCTACGTCGAACATCGAAGGGAGGTTAGCGCGTTTATGGTTTAGGAGCTTTTCGAATTCTAGCGATACAAAACAGTTATCGGCTCCAGTATCTTTTTTTGGGTAAAGGGTTACCCCGGTGATTCTTATCGGCTCCAGTATCAAATAAACACGAAGCATATATACCATTGACAAGAAACGTACCATTAACAATATTGTTGTCTGCTTGGGCCTGGAGGATGTTGATGTTGAATGCACGTCATCGGGTTCCTGCTGCTGTTGAGGCTGCTGCTGTTGATGTTGTTGCGCTGGTTGCTGCTGTGGATCTTGCTTCACCACACTATTTGGGCAGACATTTGCAAAGTGGTTGGGATCACCACATGCAAAGCAGGCTCTTGCGTGAGCAGCGGGAGCACGAGCTGCTTGTTGGCCCTGTGGAGCAGGAAGAGGAGCTGGCAGTGCAGGAGCTTGAGCTTGGCGGGGACCAGTACGGCAGTTGGCAGTAAAGTGGCCGTATAGGTTGCAGTGAACACAAAATCGACACGCGATCCCAACAGGATGATGATAAGTACAGGTAGGGCACAACGGGTGTGGAACAGTATATGCACGCTTAGCCGGCGGTGCATTGGTCACTGGTGTTCAGCGTTCAGCGGTTGGGTAGGTACGACGTTCAGCGGTGCGGCGGTGACTGCACAGTTCTTGTTGCTGTTGTTGTTCTTGCGTTTGCGGCGTGAAGACTTGGAAGCTTGCGGTGCAGCGGTTTCAGCGGTGGGAGCAACGGTAGCTTGATGGAGACTTTTGGTGGTATTCTTGAAGTAACCAGCCAATACTCGCTTGTCATTAATCTCGGCAGCGAGCAGATAAGTCTCTTCGATTGTTGTTGTCTTCGCGGCTTGCACGAAGTCAGCAACATAATCCAGTAAAGCACGAATGTATTTCTTGATCGTCATCTCAGGTGTTGCCACCTGGCTGGGACAAATGATACTCAACTGCTTAAAGTGGGCAGTTAAACTGGTATTGTCGCCACCATCCTGCTTGATGTTCCAAAATTCGTTCTCCAGCTTCTGGAGCTCATGGGGTGGGCAGAATTCCTTCATCATCAGTTCCTTCAACTCATCCCAAGTAAGCCCATAGGCTAAGTCGTTCCCACGCCTGCTCCTTTCGGCGGTCCACCAATCCAGAGCCCTGGATTGGAAAATGCCGGTTGCATTGACAGTGCAAAGGTGATCTGGACATCTGCTCTGGCGTAGCGTGACTTCAATTGAGTCGAACCATTGAAACATAGCACTTGGCCCGTCTTCTCCTGTGAAGTCTTTGGGGCCACAGGCCTTAAACTGGTTGAAGCTGAAAGTACCTTTTGGAGAGTCGGTCCTAGATTCCTTAGAGGACTTGCTAGCGTTTTCATTAAGCACGCTGACAATTTGCGGAATGACCTTAGCCATCTGCTTTGCGACTAGAGAAGCGATACGCTTCTCAGCGTGATTTCTGCGAGCAACGCGAGAGGTATGCGAACCGAATGACGACATTGTCTGCAACAGACATCGCCATGGGATTCAGACACTATATATATATATATATATATATATATCACCCAACATACTACTACTAGATAAAGCTCAAGAACACGTTCACTCCTATGCACGTAATCAAATAGGGACATAAACCACATAGGCACACAAGCACATAGAGCACATAATCCACAAGAGCACATAAACACATGAGCACATAGTTCATCGAAATCACATATTACACTATATTTTGCACGTATTCACCTACATATATTGCACGTAGTCACCTATCATTCAAGTTCGCGAGCGCATTCGAGAGTAGTGGTTGCGAGTAGCGAGTATCACAGCGAGTAGTATAGCGTAAGCGAGTAACATAGCTTGCGATTTGTTAACGTTTTAGGATAGATGTGTAGTGCGAGTTGTGCGTGTTTATCAAAGCAATCAGCGAAAAGCGTATAAATCTCCGAAAATCGAAACGCATAAACATGTAAAACCACATAAAACACATAAAATCCCACATAAATGTGATAAACCACAGAGTCAGCGGCGGCGAGCTCAGAATCGAAACACATAAAAATCATCGATTGGGAGCTTGAAATCAGAGTGACTTGACTACCCAAAGTGATTCGACTATTCTCAAGGACTTCGAGTACACGCTTTGGCCTATTAGACTGTGCTCCCTCACCGTCATACGGGGAATGGCACGCATCCTTTCGGTTATATATGTAACTCGAGTCGTTGGAATCCATCGAGACTTTGTTGAGAGTTTTGTAAAACCAACATAAAGATCGGAACAAGTCATCAAGGTTCGGGTTTCACCCCTAACTTAACGACTGCATTCCTGTTTGTGTGATAGAATCACAAGATTGTGAGGGAGACTTGCGTCGAAGTATGGATTTCACTCCTGATTCAACGCAAATTCTCGTGTTTATAGTAAAAATTGTGGGTCGAACAAGCGATCTAATCGAGAGTTTGCGGTTTTCACACCTAGTCTCGATCCAATCACTCGTTCATTTTTGAAAAATAGTGTGCGGTACGCTTGCCTTAGGAAAAGCCTAGTTATTGCATTCCAGCCTTAGGAAAAGCTGGTTTGCATGAAGCAGTAGTATGCGGTGTCCATGCAAGGATGAGATCGAGAAAATAACAGAAATAGGCTAGCGCGAAACCCCTATCGGGTTCGCACAAGGCGGTCTGTTGGTACTTAGACTATACACTAGATCGTTTCTAAGACATCGACCTGGACTAGGTCGAGTCTTGCCTAATTCCCTATAGTTATGGCTCTGATACCAAACTGTCACACCCCAACCGATGGCGGAATCATCGGGGGGCGGCACTGAGCAAAACAGATTGTCCAAGAGATTCCATAACAACTATAATTACCATATAATTAATCATTACGTCCCATACCATAACATATAAAGTAACACAGTTATTACAGACAAATTGTTCTCAAAGACAGATAAAAACTGTTCCGACAACTCATAAATTATTTAGTTTGTTTCTAGACTCTACTAGCTCGGTTCCATAGAAATTCAGCAACATAGCAAGCATCCTAAACACCTATCACATACGTTAAAATAGGTCAATACACACAGTGTAAAGGTGAGCATACAAGTTTAATAGTATAATATATAGCGAAAACGGTTTACGTATAACAAGCATGTAAGATGTTGAAACGTGAAGCTAGCAGGGTATCGACATTGAAATATGCACAGACGTGACTGCGAGTTGTAAAATGCGCAACACATGTCACCCCCGTGATACGTGAAGTAAAACCCTTAACAACCCCTATCCACGACAGGTGCTGAGTCCAAACTATAGTACTATCGTTGCTAAGGTTTCAGGAAGCAATCATTGCGTAAACATAACATACCAGCATTCATCGAATATCACATATAACATGCAGAGCGGTTAGCGTATAAAAGTATTTGCGTTGTGTGTCGAAGTGATTTGATGTAAGTAACGTATGTAACACCCAAAAGTGCGTTAAGCAAAAAGGGATCGAGTATACTCACAGATCGTGTTTAATAGCTAAACACAAGCTTGGATTGAAGGGAGCGCTGGAGAGTTAGCCTGATTACCGAACGATAGTATAAGTGATGAACAGTGTGTTAAAAAGTGTCGAGTGAGCTGAGTGACGAAGGGTGATCCGATCGGATGGCCTTCTAGACGGATGGCCTTCCAGACGGATGGTCATCTGGACGGATGACCCTTCGGTCGGAGGGTTTTCCGTTTGGGATGGATGTATTTATGTATGATGTGACTTTGAAGTTTTCGTTGTAGCATTTTAAAAATAGATGAGTATCTCTACCTATCAGGTTATCCGGTCGAACGGTCATCCGGACGGATGGTCGTTCGCTCGGATGGCGATCCGTTCAAGTGAGACGTTTCAAAGATCCAAGTCCCTTGAAGGATAGTCATTCGATCGGATGGTAGTCCGATCGGATGACTATTCTTTTTGAACTGATATCTTTCAAAGTTTCGTAAAATGTTCAAGTGTTGAAATTCTCAAGTCATCCGTTCGGATTGTCGTCCGATCGGATGGTGATCCGATCGGACGGCAATCCGTTTGGTAACCTGTTCGTTTTGAAATCTTGTAGAATTTACTAAGTTTAGAAAGTTGCGGTTTGACCTAGACGGTATGACAACGTGTTAAACAATAGAAACCCCGTCAAGTCCAAGTCATCTGATCGGATGGGAATCACCCCGTCTGATCAGTTAACTGTTTTTGACGGAACTTCATGTTCAACCCGCTAAGTCGGTCCTCTCTTCGATAGTAATCCGTCCTCAGACCGGCACTTCACTATAGAACGAGTAGAAGGCCTGAACGAGCTTAGATTCTATCGGTTATTGAGTGAAAAGTTAAGAATGTTGAAGAAAAATTTGAAACACTTGAAGTGGGTTTAGGTTTAGGTGAAATCAGTGTTTAAACATTGTAGAAATAAGTTAGATTCGAGTTGTTCTTGGTGGAATGAAGTCATTCTTCGGAGTTCATACAAACCCGTGATGACGTCACCCTTGAACAACCCGAGATCAAGTGATTTCATGGTTAGAAGTTGATATTTGTGGGTGAAATCGATGAGAAAGTGTGTGTAGAGTAAGGAAGTACAAGATTTGAGATGAAAACTTACAAGAATCGTGAGGAATCGAGAGAAAAGGGCCGAGAATGCGCTTGACGGAGGAGAGCCGTCACATCACGTGAACAGTGATGTGACAGGTGGGTATTTATAGGTGAAGAGGAGAGAAGAGACGGTGTAGTGATTCGATCGAAGGACCTTTCGATCGGATGGCCATCCGATCGGATAGTCATCGTGTCGGATGACTATTCGATCAAAGGGTCATTCGATCGGATGGCTCGAGTAAGTTGGTTTTCTGATTTTCGTTTCGTGCGTTGAGCTTGCGATGCATTTAAGCGAGTGTTGAATAAGCGATGCGATAGTTTTAAACAATAGTTACACAAAAAACATAACTAACATACAATAACATAAATAACCTTGCATTTCCAGTTCGCGATGAGATTTCGTTGTGATGGAGTTGCGATTGCGTTTGCGATTAATCACCTCAAACATATAATAAACATGCACAAGTAAGACATAATAGTACACACACGTAAAACAATATCCGAAACTGTGATTCAAGTTGCGATGCGATTGCGATGAGATAGCGTGTAACAACCCGGAATTTATAAAACTTTAAATCAGAATTATAAAGTATTAATCAAACAAGAACCAGCTAACTAGGAAATTATAACCCAGTCAGCTACGAGCCTTGTAGTGGCATATAATATGGTTAAAACAACTAGATTATAATTTAAATAAAAGCTAAGGGACTAGACTTGTAAAGATTGAAACTTGAATGTTAAAATAACAATTAAAACACCAAACACACACTTAGTGTGTGTGTCTGGTCGATGTCAAACACAGGGGGCGGAACCAGGTTTCTCCATCAAACCCTAATTCTCACATAATTCACAAATTGAAGCCTCTAATCTGCTCTAAATCAAGTTTCAAACACGAATTAGTGATCACCTCGTTGCAGGGATCAAAAGGTATGCAAATTTTTGGTATTTTGATTCTTGTTCAGTTTTAGGTTAATTGAGAAAATAAAAAATTGAGCTTGAATATGTGATGCATGGATGAAATTAGAAGTAATATGATGTCTAGGGTTAAACCCTAGATGATTCTTGTGAAAACCTTGCATCATACTTGTAGGGTTTGTTATCACCATGGTAAGTGATTAATGAAATTGTAGAAGTTAGACAAACACTAAGATTATGATTTGCTATTCTAGTGAAAACTGAATTTATGTGTTAAATTCGGAAATTTTTGATGTTAAAACTTTGTGTAAATCGCTTAATTGAAGTGAATATAGATGGAAATAACATGTCAAGAACCTAGTAAGGATTATGTAAGAATCGGACCCGCTAGGTGTTCGTTGAAACGCCTAAGTGAGGAGTAAAATGCTAAAAATCGAAAAAAAACCAGATTTGAAAATCTTAATGAATTGTCCGTTATAGATTATAAAAGAGTTCTAAATTGAATGTGAATGGATCTCTTTAGGTAAAGAATCCAGATCGACAAGTGGACAAGCCAGAGGTGATACACGCTTGAAGGGCGCACTCTGAAGGTACGCGAATTATGGTTTCGTTACGTTATGTTTAATTGATAATTTTAGCATGTTGTATTAAAATTTTGCAAACAAGAAAGTACGTTAAGTCACGGAAGTGATGAAGTGCCATAGATAAATAAAGCGGATCAAATCACGTGCTAGAAATAAAATTGGAATGTTTTGAAATGGTGACTTCCATTCGGCATCCAACGGGTCAAAACAAGTTGAAGTTTATGCATGATAAATAGTGTTAAAAAGCATGTTTAAGTCCTTGAGCAAGCATGACGATCATTGCGTAAGCAACCCTCGGGAGGGGAGCGAAACGTCATAATCGAAAAACCCGGGATTTGGGTAAATTGGTTGTAAACGTGTGTTGACTATAAAACAAGTTGTTGAACTTGTAGACAAACGGGTGAATAAACAAGGAATCGGATTATAAGACGATTGTTCTTAATCTGAAAATTTACGTGAATTGTGTGGATAAACGCGCCCGTAATTAAATTACGGTCGCGTAGGAAAAAGAATCGGCTAAATCGGACACTCGAGTAAAAAGTTATGTGATTTAAAGTTGTAGACGTTAAAAAAATTAGTGCTGGGCTGATATACAGCTCCAGCAAACAACCTCCTGCCAAAAACACACCGTGGCGCTACGCCACGACAAAACAAGAAACCCGTCGCGCGACGCGACGGTGGTGGCGGCACGCGACCGCTGGACCTCGTCTCCGTCGTGCGGCGCGGCCACCCAAACCGAAGAAATTTTCTTGTTTTTGCATTGTTTTGAACATGGAACTTAATTATACTTGTTTCTAAGGTGTCAAAACTAATATTTTACATGGTTTTGACCGTAGGTGATGACGGAATAAATCCGGATGGCTATCAAGCAATTGACAAGAACCGAACGCACTAAACAAAGCTTCCGCACTTGATCTATTTTGTTTTAAGTAATATGTAAACACTTGAAGTCATGTTTTGTATGTTTAATTAGTAGGTTTAACTTGAATATTATGATCATGTATGATCTTAAAATCATGAAAGTTTTTGTAAACTCGAAATTTTAGTACTAAATGCTTGTCTAGTATCATTAATCTCGTTATTTTAAGTTGGGTCTTACAAGTTGGTAATCAGAGCTAAGGGTTGTCAATAAAGTGTGTTTGGTTCAAGCTTGATCAAGCATCCGGTAAGAGTTAATTGTTTTACGTAGATTTAGAGAATATAGAAATGAAACATGAACTGATATGCACGAAAAGAGTGTGTAGGCTCACTCAAACACGGGAAATGCATGAAACAAGAACGGTTGAATCAAGTTACGAACTTGATTAAATCAAAACAAGTAAATCATATGTTATAAATGAAATGTTTAACAGTTAATGTAAACATTTCAGTATTAAAGATGGCGGACGAAAGTAACGATGATGCGGTGCCGAGAGTCACCGAGCAAATGAGAGAAGTGATTGCCAAGGAGGTTGGAAAGGCAATCGAAAATAGTTTATCCGGTTTTATCGATAAGATTCAAAACACGGTACTATCGGTGGTTGATGAAAGAATTAAGAAATTGGAAGATAATGCCAATATAACGAAGGAGAAGTCCGGAGGACGAAAACCTTGTTCATACAAAGAATTCATGGCGTGTAAACCGCCAGTCTTTAACGGGGAGGTTGACCCGATAATATGCGAACGATGGCTAAGCGACATCAAAGTAGTGTTTGAAAGGACCCATTGTGATGAAGATGACTACGTAGCCTATGGTATGGGTCAGTTAAGGGGTCAAGCGAAAGACTGGTGGGATAACAAGAAGAAAGAAATTGGAAGTGAAGCGGCTAAGGCTATGACAAGGGATGAATTTAAGACACCGTTTCTTAAACATCATAGTCCTAAGGTGGTTGTTAACAGAATTAAAGAAGAATTCATGCAACTTAGACACAAGGGTGAGTCCATTGACAAAATCACGGGAACGTTCATGGATAAAATGAAGTTTTGTGATGAACTGATAACGAACGAAGAACAGAAGATATGTTATTATTACAATATGTTGAGCGCTGAGTATAGGGAGTTTATGACTCCTTCAAAGTATGAGACCCTTACCGAGATCATAAATGTTGCTCGGGAACGGGAGATTGAATTGAAAAAGCAAGTTGAACGGGGCGAACGAAGGGCACATGATGTTAATCCAAGCCATACCAAGAAAGCGCGAATGAACGAAACAGTGAAGAAATCGGATGCAAAAGGCAGGTCACCAAATTGCAAAATCTGTGGAAAGGGTCATAGGGGCGAATGTTGCTTCAAGGATAAACCTTGCCCCATATGTCAGAAAACGGGGCATATGGCTTCGTCATGCCCGGAAAAAGTGACGGTTTGCTACAATTGTTATCGACCGGGTCACAAGAAATCGGAATGCTCGGAACTAGTGGGAAAGAAAGACGGGCAAGACACGAAAGGTGAAGCCCCGAAGGCAAAGGCTAGATCTTTCCACTTGACTACCGCAGAAGCAAAAGTTGAACCCGAAGTGGTTTCAGGTATATTTGCTGTAAACTCGATTCCTGCACGTATATTATTTGATACGGGTGTGAATAAATCCTTTATTTCATATGGGTTTATTCGACATTCTTCATTTTTTCTAACAAAATTACCTATGCCTTTAGAAGTAGAGATAGGTAATAACAAGAGTTTTATCGTTTGTGATGTATGTGAAAATTGTAAATTGAGCATTGACGACGAAGAATACACAATAGACTTGATCCCAATGTCGATGGGAGAATTTCATGTGATCGTGGGTATGGATTGGTTGTCCCGATACCACGCAAAGGTGGCATGTTTCCGAAAGGAAATAAAACTATCTCCTATCGGAAAGCACGTTATGATATACGGTGAAAAATGGGGAACCCGGTGGTATGCACAATGCTAGAAGCTCACAAACTTATGAAACATGGATGCAAGGTATATATGGTATACGCAAATGAGTCGGAGAAAGAACCCCTCAAAATCGGAGATGTGCCAGTGGTATGCGATTATAAAGATGTGTTCCTGGAAGATTTACCGGGAATACCACCAGAACGGGAGGTAGAGTTCGGAATCGAATTGATTCCGGGCGCGAAACCTGTGGCCAAGGCACCGTATCGGCTCGCGCCGTCGGAGCTACAAGAATTGATGTCTCAAATCCAAGAACTGCTCGACAAAGGGTTTATCCGACCGAGTGTATCCCCGTGGGGCGCACCAGTACTATTTGTGAAAAAGAAGGATGGCAGTATGCGTATGTGTATCGACTATCAGGAGTTAAACAAACTCACCTTGAAAAATCGATACCCACTTCCGAGAATTGATGACTTGTTTGACCAGCTACAAGGAGCGAGTTGGTTCTCAAAGATTGATCTCAGATCGGGTTATCACAAGTTGAAAGTCAAGGAGGAAGACGTACCGAAGACAGCCTTTCGTACGCGGTACGGACATTATGAGTTCCTCATGATGCCCTTTGGGTTGACTAATGCACACGCGGCTTTCATGGATCTCATGAACCGGGTTTGCAAACTTATGCTAGATAAGTCGGTAATCGTATTTATCGATGACATTTTAGTGTATTCGAAGGATGAAGCTGAGCATGTGTATCATTTGCAAGAAGTGTTAGAGACACTCAGACGAGAAAAGCTGTATGCAAAATTCTCAAAGTGCGCCTTCTGGTTACGAGAGGTGCAATTTCTTGGGCATATCATTAGTGCCGACGGGGTACTAGTGGATCCGTTGAAAGTTGAAGGGGTGTCAAAATGGAACACCCCTAAGAATCCCTCAGAAATCCGAAGCTTTTTAGGGCTCGCGGGATATTATCGGAGATTCATACAGGATTTCTCCAAAATTGCCTTACCATTAACCAAATTGACTCGCAAGGAGGAAAGATTTGTATGGGGCGTTGAACAAGAGAAAGCTTTCCAAACACTCAAAGAAAAGTTAACTCACGCTCCGGTGTTAACATTACCGGAAGGGGTTGACGACATGGCGTTTTATTCGGATGCGTCGCATTCGGGGCTTGGATGTGTTTTAATGCAACGAGGCTAGGTCATAGCCTATGCCTCGAGGCAACTAAAGATCCATGAAGAGAAATACCCCGAATCATGACTTGGAGCTGGCAGCAGTGGTTTTTGCCTTAAAAATATGGAGACATTATTTGTATGGGGTAAAATGTACTATCTTTACTGACCATAAAAGTTTGAAATATTTCTTCGATCAGAAGGAATTAAACATGAGGCAAAGGCGGTGGTTGGAAACGGTCAAGGATTACGATTGTGAAATACACTACCACCCCGGGAAAGCCAATGTAGTGGCAGATGCGTTGAGCCAAAAGGCAGATTATGCCCCGATAAGGGTACAATCAATCCAGCTTATTGTGACCTCGGGCTTACTAGAACGAATCCGAGGAGCACAAGATGAAGCAGTAAAGGTGGAGAACTGGAAAAAGGAAAGAATTGTTGGTCAATTCAAGGATCTCGAAGAAGGCAACCACGGATTGAAAACACGTTTCAATAGAATTTGGGTTCCTAACACATGTGGAGTTAAAAAGCTCCTACTCGATGAAGCTCACAAATCCCGTTATTCCATTCATCCGGGGGAGACCAAGATGTATAACGACTTGAAACAAAACTATTGGTGGCCCGGAATGAAAAAGGGATGTAGTGAAATACGTGGAGAAGTGCCTGACATGCCTACAAGTCAAGGCGGAACACCAAAAACCATACGGTAAACTCCTACCGTTGGAAATTCCAGTTTGGAAATGGGAACATGTTACAATGGACCTATTAACCAAACTACCAAAGACGAACCGCAGGTTTGATGCTATATGGGTAGTTGTTGATAGATTGACCAAGAGTGCTCATTTTATCCCGATACGTGAAACATATACGTCCGAAAAGATGTCTGAAGTTTACACTAATGAGATAGTGGTACGCCACGGAGTACTGGTATCCATCGTTTCCGATAGGGATACCCGGTTCACTTCAAATTTCTGGCGAGATTTCCAAGAGCAAATGGGAACCAAATTGTTCATCAGCACTGCGTACCCTCCTCAGACGGATGGACAGAGTGAAAGAACAATACAAACATTGGAGGACATGCTACAGGCATGTATTATTGACTTTGGAGGTAGTTGGGATGTTTATCTACGATTGGTCGAATTTTCATATAACAACAGCTACCATGCTAGTATCGGGATGGCACCGTATGAAATGCTTTACGATAGGAAGTGCCGGACCCCGGTGTGTTGGGGTGAGGTGGGTCCACGTGAACTCGCTCACAAAGGTATAGTTCGAGCCACTAATGAAAAGATTGAGGTGGTTCGGGCACACTTGAAAACGGCACAAGATAGACAAAAGTCGTATGCGGACAAAAGGAGAAGACCGATCGAGTTTCATGTTGGCGACAAGGTCATGCTCAAGGTATCCCCATGGAAGGGGGTTATCCGATTTAGAAAGAGAGGAAAATTAAGCCCAAGATTTATTGGGCCGTTTACAATTGCCGAACGAGTAGGGAAGGTAGCATACCGCCTTGAACTACCGGAGGAATTAAGCGGAATTCATAGCACATTTCATGTGTCACATCTTCAGAAATGTTTAGCGGATGAAACAACCTATATCCACTACGATGACATCGAGGTGGATGATAGACTTAACTATGCGGTGAAACCCATTGCGATTTCGGATCGTAAGGTGAAAATCTTAAGGAATAAAGAAATCAAACAAGTAAAGGTCAAATGGGAACACCAGAAGGGTTCGGATACCACATGGGAATCCGAGGAGGAGATGCAACGACTCTACCCTACATTATTCGGTACGTAATCAGGTTTCGAGGACGAAACCCTTTTAAGGGGGGTGGACTTGTAACAACTCGGAATTTATAAAACTTTAAATCAGAATTATAAAGTATTAATCAAACAAGAACCAGCTAACTAGGAAATTATAACCCAGTCAGCTACGAGCCTTGTAGTGGCATATAATAAGGTTAAAACATCTAGATTATAAGTTAAATAAAAGGTAAGGGACTAGACTTGTAAAGATTGAAACTTGAATGTTAAAATAACAATTAAAACACCAAACACACACTTAGTGTGTGTGTCTGGTCGATGTTAAACACAGGGGGGCGAACTAGGTTTCTCCATCAAACCCTAATTCTCACAAAATTCACAAATTGAAGCCTCTAATCTGCTCTAAATCAAGTTTCAAACACGAATTACTGATCACCTCATTGCAGGGATCAAAAGGTATGCAAAATTTTGGTATTTTGATTCTTGTTCAGTTTTAGGTTAATTGAGAAAATAAAAAATTGAGCTTGAATATGTGATGCATGGATGAAATTAGAAGTAATATAATGTCTAGGGTTAAACCCTAGATGATTCTTGTGAAAACCTTGCATCATACTTGTAGGGTTTGTGATCACCATGGTAAGTGATTAATGAAATTTTAGAAGTTAGACAAACACTAAGATTATGATTTGCTATTCTAGTGAAAACTGAATTTATGTGTTAAATTCAGAAATTTTTGTTGTTAAAACTTTGTGTAAATCGCTTAATTGAAGTGAATATAGATGGAAATAACATGTCAAGAACCTAGTAAGGATTATGTAAGAATTGGACCCGCTAGGTGTTCGTTGAAACGCCTAAGTGAGGAGTAAAATGCTAAAAATCAGACAAAAACGCAGATTTGAAAATCATAATGAATTATCCGTTATAGATTATAAAAGAGTTCTAAATTGAATGTGAATGGAACTCTTTAGGTAAAGAATCCGGATCGTCAAGTGGACAAGCCGGAGGTGATACACGCTTGAAGGGCGCACTATGAAGGTATGCGAATTATGGTTTCGTTATGTTATGTTTAATTGATAGTTTTAGCATGTTGTATTAAAATTTGGCAAGCAAGAAAGCACGTTAAGTCATGGAAGTGATGAAGTGCCGTAGACAAATAAAACAGATCAAATCACGTGCTAGAAATAAAATTGGAATGTTTTGAAATGGTGACTTCCATTCGGCATCCAATGGGTCAAAACAAGTTGAAGTTTATGCATGATAAATAGTGTTAAAAAGCATGTTTAATTCCTTGAGCAAGCATGATGATTATTGCGTAAGCAACACTCGGGAGGGGAGCGAAACGTCATAATCGGAAAACCCGGGATTTGGGTAAATTGGTTGTAAACGTGTGTTGACAATAAAACAAGTTGTTGAACTTGTAGACAAACGGGTTGAATAAACAAGGAATCAGATTATAAGCCGATTGTTCTTAATATGAAAATTTACGTGAATTGTGTGGATAAACACGTCCGTAATTAAATTACGGTCGCGTAGGAAAAAGAATCGGCTAAATGGGACACTCAAGTAAAAAGTTGTTGATTTAAAGTTGTAGACGTTAAAAAAAATTAGTGTTGGGCTGATATACAGCTCCTGCAAACAACCTCCTGCCAAAAACACACCGTGGCGCTACGCCATGGCAAAACAAGAAACCCATAACGCGACGCGACGGTGGTGGCGGCACGCAACCGCTGGACCCCGTCTCCGTCGCGTGGCGCGACCACCCAAACCGAAGAAATTTTCTTGTTTTTGCATTGTTTTGAACATGGAACTTAAGTATACTTGTTTCTAAGGTGTCAAAACTAATCTTTTACATGGTTTTGACCGTAGGTGATGACAGACTAAATCTGGATGGCGATCAAGCAATTGACAAGAACCGAACGCACTAAACAAAGCTTCCGCACTTGATCTATTTTGTATTAAGTAATATGTAAACACTTGAAGTCATGTTTTGTATGTTTAATTAGTAGGTTTAACTTGAATATTATGATCATGTATGATCTTAAAATCATGAAAGTTTTTGTAAACTCAAAATTTTAGTACTAAATGCTTGTCTAGTATCATTAATCTCGTTATTTTAAATTGGGTCTACATAGCGTTAAGTGAATTAGCATTTAATAGCGTCTATTGCATTGTTACTTCACATAATACAGCTAAAGCAACATAAATTAACGTATAAATTGACGAGATTCGGGAGTACAAGTATTAATTAAGCAAGGAATGACAGATCGACTTAGCAATATTTTCTTCCTTTGAATTTGACTTTGACTTGTACTTTGACTTCAAAAGTCGGGTTGTTACACCCCATTGGTTTTTCCCTATAGAAGGGTACATTTTTCCATGTCTCATTTTAATCAGTTCCTTCATTTTTGCTTCTATAACATCTTTCCAGTTGGTTGAATCCAAGGCCTAAGTCACACTAGTTGGAATCTCTTCAGAATACAAGGAGCTAATGAAGTCTTTTACTTCTTTGGATAAGTTCCCTTTGGCTATCTTATCCATAGGATACCTAGAGCCTTGCGTTTCTTTCTCTAGGGTGTATCATTTAGGAGGAATTCCCTTGTTGGATCTTGGATGAAGAAGATATCTTTCTCTTGTTTCCTTAGGAATTAAGAATGATTCAATTCCTTCATTTTCAGCCTACTCATGATCATAAGTAGAAACATCAGATTTATCTAAAGAATTTGGAGCAAGATTAGAGGTGTCAGATGAGTTATTTATAACCTTAGATATCAGGTTGGAAGGAGTTTTATCAGAGGGAATGACACCGATGATTGGTTTTTCCTCTTGTGGATATGTACAATTTGAGTATGACCCTCCTTGAGTATTGTAATCGATTTCTTTTGATGATAGTACATATTGTAACCAACTTAGTGTGCCAAGATCCTCCATATCCCCCTAACCATTGTGTTGGGATGTATCATCATAATAATAATACTAATAATATTTTTTTTCAAGGAAACCACAGCTCTTGGTTGCATGCATACGCTTTGTTTTTGGATTACGACACCTATATCCCTTCTGGGTTACTCCATAGGAAACAAATACACACTTTTTAGGTCAAGGTTTAAGTTTGGTTCTATTGTTTTTGGGCATATGGGGAAACACAAAACAACCAAAAACCTATGGGCAGGAAGAATTTTGGTGAAATCTGAGAGAAATTGAAAAGGGGGGATTAGTTTGAGGATTTGGGATAGAGGACGGTTGATTAGATAGGTAGCCGTGGCTATAGTTTCAAGCCAAACATCTTAGGGACTTGAGATTCAATTAATAGTGCCTGAGTTATTTCTAAAAGGATTTGGTTTTTTGTTCTATGACGCAGTTCTGTTAAAGACTGTGTATACAAGAGATTTGGTGAATTATTCTTTAGTTTCAAGATTTTTTTCTAATATGTGTGGTAACAAATTCCCCACCATTATCTGATCGAAGGATTTAAATATCCTTTTGAAATTTGGTTTTGGCCATGGCACATAAGAATAAATTTATCAACTTCTTCATTCTTGTGTTTCAAAAAATAAACCCAAGCCATCCTAGTGCAATCGTCCACAAAGAGGATGAACAAACGAAAGTTTTAACCCCCAATAATCAGAGCGGGCCACGAAACATTATAATGGATTGTTGAAAAAGGTGATCTAAATCTTGTGTTGTTTGGTTTGTAAGTTTGTATGTGACTTTTGGCCAACACACAAGTTTCGCAATTTGAGACACTTTTTAAATGGAATAATTTCGGGAATAAAATGTTCAAATACCCGTGGATGGGTGACCCAATATTCTATGACACAACCATGCCTCCCGGTCTACTGTTCCATGAGCTAACATCACAATACCTGGTTGAGTCACTTCGTCCACGTAGTAAAACCCTTGTCTTTCAGTGCCACACCCAATGATCACTCCCATCTTGATATCCTGTAAAATACAAAAGGTAGGGTGCATAAGGACCGTGCAATTGAGTTCCTTTGTGATGTGACTTATCAATAAAACTTTATGTGACAAGGTAGGAACACAGAGGTGATCAGAGATTTTTCGTGTGGGTGAAATCTCAGTTATACCTTGACGTGATACGAGTAAGTACAATTTTTAATATATTTTTAAGCACTTTCACGCGTTTATCAAGCTTTAAATTTATAAAACAAGATATAGCACTATCAGTCTTTACAATACACTAGGGCAAGTGCACCCATCGTTGGCATAGTATAGTGATGGTAAGATACCGAGGTCGTCCAAGCACACAAGAGCTTTTAATACTGAAATATCGTCAACGTCTAATCTAACCAAATTTTGAGAAATGATCTTTAGTAATTAAATTTAAAGAAAGAAACTCAAAATAATAAAAGAAACAAATAGACAAGATAGAATCACGTGGTTCCGACTTATCTTTTACGTATTCTTTGAAGATTTCCGCACTTTGGGTTTTTTTAAGAGATTATCTTAGTCATACTGGCATCTCCCTTTTTTGGAGGTGTAACACCAGTAAATTTTCGTCGAATTATGAGGCAACGCGTGTCACGAATTTCCAGCTGAGGAAAGGGAATTTATCGTTCGACTAATTAATGACACATATTAAATCCTCTAATTTATTCCCGACTATGTGGAAGGAGGAAGTAATTATATTCTATATTCATTGATACGTGTTTCGTATCTCCAACTAATACTGATTCTGGGAAGGAGAGAAACTATTGTCATGCATTAACTAAAACATGTCCCGGATCTCCGATTAATCTCAACTACGAGAGAGGAGAGGGACAAAATGTGCCAAATGGTCAAAGATGTAAAGTCCAAGGACTTAAAGTGTAAAAATCTCAAAAATGTGTTCTGAATGTCTTTTACGGGCCGCACGCCCTTTGGCTTACGGACCGTAAGCTTGTTGGATTTTCTCTTGTCACACCCCGACCGCGTAAAACAACAAATCGCGGCGGAAACATCGGGGCGTGTTGCGACAGAATTAATTGTTTCATAACCATGGCATACAAAGTGTATTTTATTTATTAAACAAGAGTGTTACATTGTTGCAAACAGGAAATTAACGAGTTCAGAACATAATTAAACATAGTCTATCATCTTTTAAAGTCTCTAAGGCACAGGTCCGCCCTAGTATCATGATCAACATCCTATGGAAAAGCACCTGAAAACACATGTGAAAATAGGTACGTCAGCATAAAAATGCTTGTGAGATACATAGGTTTTGTGAAAATAAGATTCATGACTTATGTTTAAGAAAAATGTTTAGTCATGAACCTTGTAATTTGCTTTGTCTTGTAAATCATTTGAAAACAATAAGATCAGATGATATGTATAAGTAAATGTCAGTTAAATAAATATCCATGTAAAAATGTGTTTGTATAAGATAAGTTGTTTGTAAATCAATGTCTTGTGAAAAGCATGTTATTTGTATAAAATGTTCTATGTCTCAAACTGAAATGATTCAAATAACGTTACGCCATGTAATACCATACAAACACTTATATATAGGAAGTACCAGCGGCGTATCCACCATGCTTGTATCATATTACACACGCATCGTTAACTTAATCACTTAATCAAACCAAACCAACCAATGTAAGAAGTCTATGTTTAACCCAATTGTCAAATGTATTGAATAATATGTCAAAGTGTTTATGTCAAAATGTAAATCATGTCAAATGTCTATGTCAAATATCCATGTCAAATGTCTATGTCAAATATCCATGTCAAATGTCTATGTCAAATATACATGTCAAATGTCTATGTCAAATGTCTTTGTGTAAAATGTCTATGTCAAAATGTCATGTATGGCAAGCGAAATGTCTCAACTAAACCATATGCACAAAAACAAAATGTTGAAGTAAAACATGGTTTAAATCAATCTTATGTCTTTGTGGAAAAATGCATGCAACTATTTAATATGAACATCTATGCGGTATTGTGAAAATGCATACATCCAAGCCTGGCGACTGTGGTGATAAACCCTTTAAACAAATTAAAGGTCTATCTGTCTTATGTCAACGAATTCGGTCATTCCTTTCTGTCCCCTTACCCTGGGATGTCCGGAACGGGAGTTGTCAATTCCTATGGTACCACCACCTACTAACGAACGGCGTAGCTAATGTTAATGAATGTATTGTCCCATGTAAACAAACCAAATGTCATACCAAAATGTAAACATGTGAAAACAATGCACTAAGTATGTAATCAAATGAACATACATAGCGTGAAATGTCATGTAAAACGATGTACTAAGTAATGCACACAATGGGCATACCTAGCATGAAATGTCATGTAAAACGATGTACTAAGTAATGCACACAATGGGCATACCTAGCATGAAATGTCATGTAAAACGATGTACTAAGTAATGCACACAATGGGCATACCTAGCATGAAATGTCATAAAATCATTTACTATAATGTACTAACGAACATAGCAGTATATGATGTTAAAACAGGGAAGCATGAAAGTAACAAGTAGGCACATGTGTTCCACCCCAAAACAGTTTGGAAAACAGTAAAAGAGGGGTCTATGTACTCACTTGAGATTGCTCAGTTGTATAAAGATAACCACCAAGCAATGCAAGAGATCTCGGAATCAAACGGCACCTAGTATAGGTAACTGTGTTAAAAAACCGGACCTATCTCGGAAGACTGGGTAGCATTAGGGTTTGTAAACCAAATGAGTGTCGGAACTCACGTGATATGGTTTAACAAAGCCTACATGCTAAATGAAACTTAACATAATTGTTTACGACCCATTACGACCCGTTTAGGAAGCTTATGCTACTTTAACGCGTCGTGCGCGTGAAACGCGTTCGGACCGCCTAACTAGTCCTATGACAAGTATTATATGCCTAAACATGTTACATAATCAGTTACGTGACAAAAGTTTAGGTTACATATGCTAAATTACCAATTATGTATGAAAAGGGTATTCTGGTAATTTACCTAAGGCATATAAACTACCTATCATACAACTACTTACACGTCGTGACCATAAGGTATAACCTCGGAAGGTTATTCCCTACACTATGGTCACCTAATGTATTTGGTCGGATCCTAATGATCGACCAAACTGGGTCGGGTTCGAAGGTATAGGCGATTTATTAGATCGCCTACCCTACGACCCTAGACAACGTGGTAATCAGTGGGCATAGTCCCAAGGGACTATGACCATCGTGATTACAATCACGTTGCGAAGTTCTAACGAACTTCGCATTGACCATCACTGGTCAACGCTGAAAGTCAAACAAAGTTTGACTTTCTGACTCGAAAAGCAGTAAAAATAAGGAAAAGAACGAAAGAATACTTACGAAGGGTCCCCGAATGCTAATCTAGATCAGTATAGTTCAGGTATGAAACAAGGTTTCAACTTAGAACACAACTAATAAGATTCTAGTGCTTAAAAACAATGAAAGGCATGGGGTATATATAGTTTTCGGGTAACCGTTAGGATCGTTTCTTGAATAACGTGATCGAATCTCGTGCGTACACTTGTCGGAATGTTATGGTGCCACAAATGCTCCTTATCTTAGTGACACATCAACTTAAAACATGTGGTTAAGAATCAATTAGTTGCAACTTGTGCTTAAAACACTGAATCTGGTCCAGAAGGGGGCTCGCGTGACGCTAAGGCCCCTCGCGTCACGCTAGGCCCTTGTTTTGGCAGATTTTTCAGAAATGGTCCCTGCACTTTGTTTAAGCGATTTTCGATGCGTTTGAACCCCGTTAACCTCATTTCAAGGCTCTAAAATGAAGTTAAAGTATAGGGAACTCAAAACATGCTCAAAAATATCTAGGATGTCGGTTCGTTTGGCCGTACGATCGCGATGTTCGCTTAATTACGACGGAATGCGCATAAGCGCGAAAAACGATCCAAATGACGCGACGAATGGATTTTTCTTATGGCGAACACTAAAATATAATATAGTCATGCTTTCATAAATTTTTGGATGTCCAGATGTATTCAGAACGTAAGTTATGCGCGAAAATGCAAACTTGTGCACTTTTAGACACTTTTAGTCCCTGAATGTCCCAAAAGTTTATTTTAGCACACCAAACCCCTCAAAGCCTATTTCTAAGCTATGTAAAGGATATTTAAGGTGTGTTTAACTTATGGTCATGTTCCGGAATGTTCGTTACAGTTCAAATTGACATACTTTCGCAGTTTGTCATATTTAGTCCCTGTAGTCGAATTAACTTGTTTTTGCCATACCAAAGCCTTCAAAACTTATTTCTAAGTTATGTAAAGGTTATTTAAGGTATGTTGAGTATATGTTGATGTTCCGGAGTATTTCTCGCATTAAACTGAGTACGTTTACGCACTAGTTTGCGTATAACTCTCCAGAAAGCGATGTAGAGTTTGAAATTACATAAAAGTCAAAACATGAAAAATGTATAACATAACAAAACAAACATTGGGATCAAATAACATTGTTTTATTGATAATAGAACTGTTCATAGTGATTACAAGCACAGTTGTTACAGTCTCCCCTACTTGTGGAAATTTCGTCCCGAAATTTATTTAGAGGAAACTCGTGGAAAAAGATGTGGATATTTCGCCTTCATTTGATCTTCGCGTTCCCAAGTAAACTCAGGTCCACGTTTAGCTTCCCAGCGAACTTTGACCAAAGGAATGCGCTTGCGTTTAAGCCACTTGACTTCACGTTCCATGATTTCCACTGGTTTCTCAACAAATTTCAGTGTTTTGCCAACACGAATTTCGTCAAGCGGTATGGAGAAGTTCTCATCAGCTGTACACTTCTTGAGATTGGACACGTGAAAAGTTGGATGAACATTTCCCAGTTCAGGAGGTAACTCAAGTCTGTAGGCTACCTTTCCGATTCTTTCGACGATCTTGAATGGTCCAACGTATCTAGGTGCAAGTTTTCCTTTCTTTCCAAATCTGATCACACCTTTCCAAGGTGAGACCTTAAGTAATACTCGATCACCGACTTGAAATTCAAAGGCTTTGCGTTTTGGGTCCGCGTAAATCTTCTGACGGTTTCTAGCTGCCTGAAGGTTATCACGAACTTTCTTGACCTTGTCAGTTGTCTCTAAAATGAGGGCAGGTCCAGTAAGTTGAGCCTCGCCAATCTCATTCCAGCAGACTGGTGAACGACATTTTCGACCATAGAGAGCCTCAAAAGGAGCCATTTTGATGCTAGTGTGATAACTGTTGTTGTAGGAGAATTCGATCAATTTAAGATGTGAATCCCAGCTACCACCAAAATCGATCACACAAGCTCTTAGCATATCCTCCAGAGTCTGGATTGTTCTCTCAGATTGACCATCCGTTTGCGGATGATAAGCTGTGCTCAGATTAAGTTGGGTCCCCATAGCAGATTGCATGGTTCTCCAAAAGTGAGAAGTGAAACGAGCATCTCTGTCAGAAATGATGTTCAAAGGAACACCATGTCGAGCCACAATTTCATCTACATAGATTTGAGCAAGTCTGTCAGTAGGAAAATCCTCGCGGATTGGCAAGAAATGTGCTGACTTTGTAAGACGATCAACGACTACCCAGATGGCATCATGACCTTTCTTTGTGCGCGGGAGTTTGGTAACAAGATCCATAGTAATGTTTTCCCATTTCCAAACTGGGATCTCTGGTTGCTCCAATAAACCCGAAGGACGCTGATGTTCAGCCTTAACCTTTAGACAAGTAAGGCATTTGGATACGTATAAGGCAATGTCTTTCTTCATACCAGGCCACCAATAGTGAGTACGAAGATCCTTATACATCTTATCTGAGCCCGGATGAATAGAATAACGAGACTTATGGGCTTCATCCATAAGCAAGGTACGAAGATCATCCTGGCTTGGGACCCACAAACGGTCCATGAAGTAATATGATCCATTGTCCTTCAGTTCCAGAGCAGGTGTTATGTGATAGGGAAATTCCTTATCCATCAAACCTTGTGAAACACAAGATTGTTGAGCCTGAGAAATGCGTGCTTGAATATCGGATCGAGCTTGAATAACAGATTGAACACGTACACAATGCAGCTTAGTACGTTCCTTGCGACTCAATGCATCAGCTACGACATTTGCCTTACCAGGATGGTAGCGAATTTCGCAGTCATAGTCGTTTAAAAGCTCAACCCAGCGTCGCTGTCTCATGTTGAGTTCTTTCTGGTTGAAGATATGCTGAAGACTTTTGTGGTCTGTGAAAACCACACATTTTGTACCGTACAAATAGTGTCTCCAGATCTTGAGAGCAAAGACAACTGCACCCAACTCAAGATCATGAGTGGTGTAGTTCTTCTCATGTATCTTCAACTGTCTTGATGCATAGGCTATGACTTTGTTCCTTTGCATAAGAACACAGCCAAGACCCAATTTCGATGCATCACAATACACAACAAAATCATCATCACCCTCGGGCAATGATAGAACAGGCACATCGCAAAGCTTCTGCTTCAGGTGTTGAAAAGCTTCCTCTTGTCTGAATCCCCAATAATAGGGCATTTTCTTCTGAGTTAGAGCAGTTAGTGGAACTGCAATCTTAGAGAAGTTTTCAATGAAGCGGCGATAATAACCCGCTAGACCAAGAAAAGAACGAACTTCGGTAGGAGTAGTAGGCGTATCCCAATCCTTAATCGCACTGATCTTGGAGGGATCTACATGAACACCTCGTTCGTTGATAATGTGTCCCAAAAATTGAACTTCTTTAAGCCAAAATTCGCACTTGGAGAATTTGGCGAAAAGTTGCTCTTTCTTCAGGAGTTCCAGAGTAAGACGAAGATGCTGCTCGTGATCAGCTCGCGTCTTAGAGTAAATCAAGATGTCATCTATAAAAACAATGACGAACTGATCCAAATAAGGTTTGCAGACCCTATTCATTAAGTCCATGAAGACAGCAGGAGCATTAGTCAAACCGAATGGCATGACTGTGAATTCGTAATGTCCATAACGAGTACGGAATGCTGTCTTCGGAATGTCTTCTTCTTGCACCCGAAGTTGATGATATCCAGATCGCAGATCAATCTTCGAAAAATAAGAAGCGCCTTGTAACTGATCAAAGAGATCATCGATGCGAGGTAGGGGCTATCGATTCTTGATGGTAAGCTTGTTAAGCTCACGATAATCGATACACATCCTAAAGGATCCATCCTTCTTCTTGACAAAAAGAACGGGAGCACCCCAAGGTGAAAAACTGGGACGGATAAAACCTTTGTCAGAGAGCTCCTGAAGCTGTTTAGACAACTCTTGCATCTCAGACGGTGCAAGACGATATGGAGCTCTGGCAATGGGATTTGCACCAGGTACGAGATCAATGCGGAACTCGACTTGGCGTGCTGGAGGTAGACCAGGTAAATCTTCAGGGAACACTTCAGAATAATCCCGAACGACAGGAATATCTGAAATAGACTTACCCTTGCCTTTATCTTCTGTAACATGTGCTAAGAAAGCCACATAGTTCTTCTGTAGATACTTCCGAGCTTTTAAACAAGACATGAGTTTGAGACCACCGGTAGGCTTCTCACCTTGAACTTGCAGGATCTCGCCTGTCGAAAGTGGCACACGAACAATCTTCTTAGAACAAACTATCTCTGCGTGATGCTTGGATAACCAATCCATTCCCACAATAACGTCGAAGCTTCCAAGTTGCATAGGCGCGAGGTCAATAGGGAAAAGGTGATCGTTAAGATTCAACTGGCAGTTGTGTAGAACAGAATCAAGAATAATGGGTTCACCACTAGCAACCTCTACTGTCAAAGATTTGCCTAGTTTCGTTCTAGACACGCGAAGCATTTGTTCAAAAGTCAAAGACACGAAACTCTTATCGGCACCGGAATCGAAAAGAACAGATGCAGGCTGATTATTAATAAAGAACGTACCGTTCACCACATTATCGTCAGCCTGTGCCTCTTGGGCATTCATGTTAAAAACTCGGCCTCGAGCCGGAGCCTGATTCTGGTTCTGGTTGGCTAGCCTTGGGCACCGATTTCTATAGTGGGTCAGATCCCCACAATTGTAACAAGCACCCGGTGGGTATTGTGGTCGTGCAGCTTGACCCTGTTGCTGAGCAGGAGGCTGAGCAACTTGTTGAGCCGGGTTCTGAACCGCGGGATTCTGAGCAGATCGACAAACATTGGCGAGATGGCCTGATTTCCCACAGTTAGTACAGAAACGGCATGGAAGTTGCGGCTGGTGGTGACTGTTGCATCTATTGCACAAAGGTGCATTCCCTGTATAGGGTTTCTTTGCTGGAGGCTGTGCGGGTTGGTTGGGAGCTGCCAGATTAGCTTGGGCAGTGATAGCAAAATTTTGGGAAGCCTTACGCTTCTTTGCCCTCTTTGAAGAACCAGAGTTCTTTCCACTCCCGTTTTGACCTTTCTTGCTATCTTCCTTGTCAGCCGACTGCTTCTTGCCCTTGTCACCCTTCCGGTGTAACTTGTTCTTCTGGATCTGTGACTCAGTCAATGTCGCAGATAACTCGATCGCCTGACGAAGTGTGGCAGGGTTACTACCAGTGAGAATGTCTTGTACCGAGTCAGGTAGACCATCGATGTATCTCTCGATGGCCTTGTCGAGTGGGGTAACCATAGTCGGGCAAAGCAGACTCAACTCCTCAAACCTTTCAGTATATGCCCTGTGCTCACCACTATCTTGCTTCAAAACATCAAACTCTTTCTCCAACGCTCGCTGCTCATGGTGAGGACAGAATTCCCTCATCATAAGGGCTCTAAGTTCAGCCCATGTCTGTGCGAGAGCAACTTCTGCACCCCGGTCTCTCATAACCCCGTTCCACCATGTCAAAGCCCTCTTCTGAAATACGCTCGAGGAGAACTCGACCTTGCGATTATCCGGACACTGCACATGGCGAAAAGTATTCTCTATGCTCTCGAACCACTGAAGAAGCCCAGTCGCTCCCTCAGAACCACTAAACTTGAGTGGTTTAGCCTGGTTAAAATCCTTGTATTTGCATGGAACATTGTTGTTGTTGTTGGCTTGGTTCCATTGAGCAAAGAGATTTGGAAACTGAGCAGCCATCTGCTGCGCAATAATTTCTGCCAGCTCGGCAGTAGCTATCTGGTTCTCGCGTCGAGGAGGCATTCTAAAAGAGGAAAACATGAAAAGAAACGAGTGAGATGATTGGATGAAAAGAATGAGATGAAACGAAATCAACAAAAGCAAAGATGGTGGTCATTCGCCCGTATCACAAAGCAAACAAACGACACACAGTGACTAATCAAAGTAAATGGGTCAGAAATAATGTAAAATGAAGACATGCTCGCCTATAAGTGAACACTCATCCCAAGAATTCCCAGGTAAGCACAACTGGTCTCGCGTCTGTTTGAGATGTATACGAAGTGCTTGCCTAGACAGAAAACCCAGAATACAGGCATTCACCCTTCCAGTTTGCACATGTTCACATTATTTAAAACCCAAAACGTTTGACGGGATTTTTGAAAATTAGAAGGCACAAGGCCAAAAACCAAACTTGAAAAGGGTTCAAAACTATATAACAGAGGGTTCAAAACCTTACAATTGAGGGTTCAAAACCTTGTAAAAATTTATTCAAAAACAGATGATTGTTTTTCAAAAATCGTTTCGGAAAAATTTTGGCTCCTTGCTTTGTTAATCACCTAAGGATAGGTGATGTACATGTTTTAAGATCTAAACACAAGATAACTCGTGTTAGGTTCCTAGAAAAGTTATAGTCTAGGTCAAAGCATTACTAATAACCTAATTCCCTATAACCATTGGCTCTGATACCAACTCTTCTGTCACACCCCGACCGCGTAAAACAACAAATCGCGGCGGAAACATCGGGGCGTGTTGCGACAGAATTAATTGTTTCATAACCATGGCACACAAAGTGTATTTTATTTATTAAACAAGAGTGTTACATTGTTGCAAACAGGAAATTAACGAGTTCGGAACATAATTAAACATAGTCTATCATCTTTTAAAGTCTCTAAGGCACAGGTCCGCCCTAGTATCATGATCAACATCCTATGGAAAAGCACCTGAAAACACATGTGAAAATAGGTACGTCAGCATAAAAATGCCTGTGAGATACATAGGTTTTGTGAAAATAAGATTCATGACTTATGTTTAAGAAAAATGTTTAGTCATGAACCTTGTAATTTGCTTTGTCTTGTAAATCATTTGAAAACAATAAGATCAGATGATATGTATAAGTAAATGTCAGTTAAATAAATATCCATGTAAAAATGTGTTTGTATAAGATAAGTTGTTTGTAAATCAATGTCTTGTGAAAAGCATGTTATTTGTATAAAATGTTCTATGTCTCAAACTGAAATGATTCAAATAACGTTACGCCATGTAATACCATACAAACACTTATATATAGGAAGTACCAGCGGCGTATCCACCATGCTTGTATCATATTACACACGCATCGTTAACTTAATCACTTAATCAAACCAAACCAACCAATGTAAGAAGTCTATGTTTAACCCAATTGTCAAATGTATTGAATAATATGTCAAAGTGTTTATGTCAAAATGTAAATCATGTCAAATGTCTATGTCAAATATCCATGTCAAATGTCTATGTCAAATATCCATGTCAAATGTCTATGTCAAATATACATGTCAAATGTCTATGTCAAATGTCTTTGTGTAAAATGTCTATGTCAAAATGTCATGTATAGCAAGCGAAATGTCTCAACTAAACCATATGCACAAAAACAAAATGTTGAAGTAAAACATGGTTTAAATCAATCTTATGTCTTTGTGGAAAAATGCATGCAACTATTTAATATGAACATCTATGCGGTATTGTGAAAATGCATACATCCAAGCCTGGCGACTGTGGTGATAAACCCTTTAAACAAATTAAAGGTCTATCTGTCTTATGTCAACGAATTCGGTCATTCCTTTCTGTCCCCTTACCCTGGGATGTCCGGAACGGGAGTTGTCAATTCCTATGGTACCACTACCTACTAACGAACGGCGTAGCTAATGTTAATGAATGTATTGTCCCATGTAAACAAACCAAATGTCATACCAAAATGTAAACATGTGAAAACAATGCACTAAGTATGTAATCAAATGAACATACATAGCGTGAAATGTCATGTAAAACGATGTACTAAGTAATGCACACAATGGGCATACCTAGCATGAAATGTCATGTAAAACGATGTACTAAGTAATGCACACAATGGGCATACCTAGCATGAAATGTCATGTAAAATGATGTACTAAGTAATGCACACAATGGGCATACCTAGCATGAAATGTCATAAAATCATTTACTATAATGTACTAACGAACATAGCAGTATATGATGTTAAAACAGGGAAGCATGAAAGTAACAAGTAGGCACATGTGTTCCACCCCAAAACAGTTTGGAAAACAGTAAAAGAGGGGTCTATGTACTCACTTGAGATTGCTCAGTTGTATAAAGATAACCACCAAGCAATGCAAGAGATCTCGGAATCTAACGGCACCTAGTATAGGTAACTGTGTTAAAAAACCGGACCTATCTCGGAAGACTGGGTAGCATTAGGGTTTGTAAACCAAATGAGTGTCGGAACTCACGTGATATGGTTTAACAAAGCCTACATGCTAAATGAAACTTAACATAATTGTTTACGACCCATTACGACCCGTTTAGGAAGCTTATGCTACTTTAACGCGTCGTGCGCGTGAAACGCGTTTGGACCGCCTAACTAGTCCTATGACAAGTATTATATGCCTAAACATGTTACATAATCAGTTACGTGACAAAAGTTTAGGTTACATATGCTAAATTACCAATTATGTATGAAAAGGGTATTCTGGTAATTTACCTAAGGCATATAAACTACCTATCATACAACTACTTACACGTCGTGACCATAAGGTATAACCTCGGAAGGTTATTCCCTACACTATGGTCACCTAATGTATTTGGTCGGATCCTAATGATCGACCAAACTGGGTCGGGTTCGAAGGTATAGGCGATTTATTAGATCGCCTACCCTACGACCCTAGACAACGTGGTAATCAGTGGGCATAGTCCCAAGGGACTATGACCATCGTGATTACAATCACGTTGCGAAGTTCTAACGAACTTCGCATTGACCATCACTGGTCAACGCTGAAAGTCAAACAAAGTTTGACTTTCTGACTTGAAAAGCAGTAAAAATAAGGAAAAGAACGAAAGAATACTTACGAAGGGTCCCCGAATGCTAATCTAGATCAGTATAGTTCAGGTATGAAACAAGGTTTCAACTTAGAACACAACTAATAAGATTCTAGTGCTTAAAAACAATGAAAGGCATGGGGTATATATAGTTTTCGGGTAACCGTTAGGATCGTTTCTTGAATAACGTGATCGAATCTCGTGCGTACACTTGTCGGAATGTTATGGTGCCACAAATGCTCCTTATCTTAGTGACACATCAACTTAAAACATGTGGTTAAGAATCAATTAGTTGCAACTTGTGCTTAAAACACTGAATCTGGTCCAGAAGGGGGCTCGCGTGACGCTAAGGCCCCTCGCGTCACGCTAGGCCCTTGTTTTGGCAGATTTTTCAGAAATGGTCCCTGCACTTTGTTTAAGCGATTTTCGATGCGTTTGAACCCCGTTAACCTCATTTCAAGGCTCTAAAATGAATTTAAAGTATAGGGAACTCAAAACATGCTCAAAAATATCTAGGATGTCGGTTCGTTTGGCCGTACGATCGCGATGTTCGCTTAATTACGACGGAATGCGCATAAGCGCGAAAAACGATCCAAATGACGCGACGAATGGATTTTTCTTATGGCGAACACTAAAATATAATATAGTCATGCTTTCATAAATTTTTGGATGTCCAGATGTATTCAGAACGTAAGTTATGCGCGAAAATGCAAACTTGTGCACTTTTTGACACTTTTAGTCCCTGAATGTCCCAAAAGTTTATTTTAGCACACCAAACCCCTCAAAGCCTATTTCTAAGCTATGTAAAGGATATTTAAGGTGTGTTTAACTTATGGTCATGTTCCGGAATGTTCGTTACAGTTCAAATTGACATACTTTCGCAGTTTGTCATATTTAGTCCCTGTAGTCGAATTAACTTGTTTTTGTCATACCAAAGCCTTCAAAACTTATTTCTAAGTTATGTAAAGGTTATTTAAGGTATGTTGAGTATATGTTGATGTTCCGGAGTATTTCTCGCATTAAACTGAGTATGTTTACGCACTAGTTTGCGTATAACTCTCCAGAAAGCGATGTAGAGTTTGAAATTACATAAAAGTCAAAACATGAAAAATGTATAACATAACAAAACAAACATTGGGATCAAATAACATTGTTTTATTGATAATAGAACTGTTCATAGTGATTACAAGCACAGTTGTTACATCTCTGGTGCGCTAAGGTCCTTAAGGACCGTAAGCGGTCAACCCTTACGGTCCGTAAGGGGTGGCTGTAGCAGAATCATGCTTGGCCTCCAAGGCTTTTCTCCACAACTTGACATCTAGCTCGAATTACCACCTTTTCTCCTGGTTCTTACACCTCAGTGGACATGTGTTATCATCTTAGAACTTGTGGCAACACATGGCTTCATCCTACATTATTTCTTCAACTATAAATAGCCATGAATTCAAACTTCCAAATTGCTCATTCCATACTTTTCTCTTCTATCTTCTACTTTGGGGGTTCCTAATCATTAAGGGAGCTTCCTTGAGTTCTAAACCTTCTCTTGGATCACTAGTAATTGTTCCTTCTTAGTCTTTTTCAATTTTAGGCTAGTTATTAGCCGAAAGTCAAACAGTTTTACTCTCGGTTATGACCATTTTGGTCAAGCCAATGTTGAATCCGAACATGGCTACATGATTGTAATAATGAAGGTTATAATCCCTTGGGATCATACCTTCTAAAGATCACGTTAAGTAGGTGAAATGACGAGTCAACTTTATATTTAATAAACGGTCAAAAACGTAAACTTTGCAAATTACGCTAATCAAGTTTTTAACTATTAAAAGTTTAAGTTTTGGCATCATATCAGTTTATAAAACATGTTAGGACATATCTAAGCATGTCCAACTCATCATTTCATGTTTAGAGCTTAATTCTATATCGAAAGTCAAGTAGTTGACGTTTGCTTTGACTTTCGATTCTGACCTGTTCGGTCAACGGTTAGGTCTGATTTGAATTAGGTTTAGGACCATGATATTGTTAAGTATAACTCTTTGAAATTATACTACATGGTCAGTCCATTTGATGAGTTTAATGACAAGTCATAAGTATATTGTTAAAAATGACCACAATGCCCCTATGTGGTCAATGAACTAAATGAATGATTTTAATTTAAAACGGACTTATAATCTGACTTAAAGTCAGTAGGTACTTCATCTAAAAATGTGTTTTGATATTAAGACTTGTCATAAGCCTATCCGACCTTGAAAACTCGTTTTTATGCGCATAACTAGTTATGCAAACCTAGTTCGCATAAACTAGGCGTAACGATTCTAGGTATTTCAAAATCATTCCAAATCAGAATGTCGGTTTAAATTATCTTTATCCAATGAGTCATTGCACTCGGATAGGTATAAACCATATTCTATTCGATTCATGCTTAATCTAGCGAATCTATTCTTAAGTAGCGGGTCGTATCTAAAGGGACTAACCTTTGACCAGTATGCATTCTAACAGATAACAAATCTGTTCATTCCAGACTATAGAACCCCCAGATAATCGGATTGGGTCAATAATACTTAGACTTGCGACTTTTTGGTAATTATAACCATATTGATTGGAAGCTAGCAAAAAGGTAAATACTCTTAACTTATTTTAGTTTTTAAACTTGTGATGGCAATTAAGCCACTTGGAGCGGGTATTACATAAATGGGCCGTCTATGTTGCGCATAAATGTATGAACCCGGTTTATTCCGTTATACTTGATAACTGAAACGATTGGGGGTTAATGGTACCGTGTCTGGACGTCCTGACTCATAGACTGATATGGCCATACGGAATAGAGTGCGGGGGTTGGCATACCGACTATAGGACACGTTTTATTCAACTTTGGTGTGTACCGTAATCATACTAAATAACTGGCTCTGATCTCTGGTTCCCGATTGTAAGGCAAGTATGTAAATTTGGTAACATAAAAAATCCCAAGAAATATTTAAAAGATTACCTACGGGTTTTTTCTATGATAAAACTCTTTTTGAAAAACTGTTTTCAAAACGAATCAGTTAATTTTATTTACCAGCGAAAGCTGACGTATTTTCAAAAGATTGAACCGTAGGTACTGGACCTTATTATAGGCTGGGAATCCGGGTCGGCTAGAAAGAAGGCTAAGTAATTTGCAACTCCTAAAGTTTAAGGCCTATGATGTGTAAAGCTCTGTTTATTACATCCAGCCTGTGGGCTTATACTGAACGCTTGTAATCTATATCTATATATATTAATAAATGAGATGATTTGGGCCATTTGTCTTTGAATGATGGAGCCATTTTGCTTATGTGGCATCTTATGGTGGAGTAGAGAGTGATTTTTGGAGGGAAGCAATACACACAGAAGTAAATTTGGGACGCGGGATCCGAAACAAAGTGGGTCGGAGTTTTGGGCTTCGGGTCGATATATGTAGATTCAGGTCACGCTTCTTCTCTTGCACCTTGGAAATCCTAATTTTGATATCCATTCTTTTGGCTGTTTCACTCTGTTTCGCAAATAAGAGATCAATCATTCATTACCACAAACCCTAATCGCATCAACCAGCACCACACTTCTTTTCTAAAAAACCCTAAATATTAAATTCACGTTCCTTCTGGTTAAACCACACATCAAGTATCAGTAAGAAATTTTGCTATTGTTAATCATTAACTGTTGTATGTTATTCTTTCATTGCATTTTCTTATCGCATCTTTCCCCTTTTCACAGCAACCCTAAAATGAGAACCATACGTAATGACCAAACTCAGTTTTCCGATTTGTAGGCTTAAGCTTTCTCCTTTGAAGTTTTTTTGGCATTGTTTGTCTTTTCAATTTGTCTGGTGAGAAGATAACATTTTGCAAGTCTCTTGATTTTGTTTCCGAACTCATATTTTTTCTACTATTTGTTGTTGGAATTCATTTGTGTTAACATTTTGTACAAACATAACCTGTGAAAGAGATGTCACATGGTGGAGGGGATGATGGTTATCAGGTACGGTGATGGCAATGGTGCTCGCCGCTTCAGAAATGCCCATCGCTGACCACCATCTGATTCATCCACCAAATCGCCGCTCTCAGATGGCGGGATCGGGTGGTGATTGCCAGTCTATTAATATGGCTTGACACGGTTGCTTTTATAGGTTGACACGGAGGACACATTCAATCCACTATCTAAGATAACGGAGCCGAGTGAAGCATCTTTGCAGATTGCAGCCTTGCGAGAACCAGTTTAATCATCTATTCCTTCATTGTTATTCTTCATATTAAAGTTATATTGACTAATTTTTTGAATCTGTTTATTAGGATAAAGATGTATATGAGGAACCAATAGTGGACTAATAGGGATCAGTACGATTTTGTACCCATTTCCAGTTCGAATGATCCGGAACATAGAACGCGGGTGTATTAGCGTTTCATGTAGATCGCGTACCAGTAACATCTACAACATCTATAGGTGCATTTCTGGTATTTCTGTTACATAGTTAAAGGGAAGTTGTTTTATTTCATGTAGAGTATATATGCTTCTGTTTTTTCTGCAGAAATATTGGAGAGCTCGATACAACCTGAACCTTCTGCAGAAGGTAAGCAAAATATATCTTCAATTTGTATCTTAGTTTATTTTCAGAAAATGATATGATAAAGAAATATATATATATATATATATATATATCAATGATATGTAGTGATACAGTTTATATATCACTTCTTGCAGGACGTTCCGAGAAAAAGCCTACTCCAACGCAGGATTTATCGTCATTGGATTTGAAAACGTAAGTTAGTTTTTTCTTTACCTTTATATATTCACATGAAATTGAGGATTACTCTCACTAATGTACTATGATAGGTAGTTTATTACAGTTACTTTTTTTATCACTGTATTAAACTTACAAGTCAACAATCTTTCATATACAACAGGAGTTCAGAGATGACTGAAACGTAACGTCTACAGGTGGAAGTTCAAAAAAGACTACATGAGCAACTTGAGGTATACTTTTTTTATAACTTGGGATTCCTTTCTGGTGCATTTCTGGTATTTATGTTACAGGTGCATTTCTGGTATTTCTGTTACATACTTAAAGGGAAGTTGTTTTATTTCATGTAGAGTATATATGCTTCTGTTTTTTCTGCAGAAATATCCGACAACTCGATACAAACCTGAACCTTCTGCAGAAGGTAAGCAAAATATTTCTTCAATTTGTATCTTGGTTTATTTTCAGAAAATGATATGATAAAGAAATATATATATATCAATGATATGTAGTGATACAGTTTATATATCACTTCTTGCAGGACCTGTCGAGAAAAAGCCTACTCCAACGCAGGATTTATCGTCATTGGATTTGAAAACGTAAGTTAGTTTTTTCTTTACCTTTATATATTCACATGAAATTGAGGATTACTCTCATTAATGTACTATGTTAGGTACTTTATTACAGTTACTTTTTTTTATCACTGTATTAAACTTACAAGTCAACAATCTTTCGTATACAACAGCACTTCAGAGATGACTGAAGCATTACGTCTACAGGTGGAAGTTCAAAAAAGACTACACGAGCAACTTGAGGTATACTTTTTTTATAACTTGGGATTCCTTTTTGGTACTATTTTTTACTACAATTTTCCTTTTTTCATGTCAATAATCAGTAAGTTGAATTAGAGATGTCAAATAATTGTGACCCATTTAGTTACAAATGGGTCAACTAAGGTTGTGCTTTATTAAGAGTCAATTAGGTAAAAAAACACTGGCTACAAAGAAATGGGTGAACGGGTCAAAATTTCCCAATTTTTATTTAGAGTAAAATGTCATTTTTCTCTCTGAGGTTTGGTTAGTTTTGCAACTTTTGTCCAAAGGTTTGTTTTTTCCGCATCTTAATCCAAAAGGTTTGAAATCTTGCCATTTTCATCTGGCCCGTTAACTCCATCTATTTTTCTCTATTAAGTCGGGGGTATTTCTGTCTTTTTTGTTAACTTAAAGGGCAATTCAGTCTTTTTCAGGGGTATTCGGTCTTTTTACATAAAGTGAAAAAGACTGAATTGGCCTTTAAGTTAACAATAAAGACAGAAAATACCCATGACTTAAAGGAGAAAAATGGACGGAGTTAACGAGCCGGATGAAAATGGCAAGATTTCAAACCTTTTGGATTCAGATGTGGAAAAACAAACCTTTGGACGGAAGTCGCAAAACCGGCTAAACCTCAGCGACCCAAATGGCATTTTACTCGAATATTTCCAACATAATCTAATTATAGTATGTTTCAAGAAGTTTAAGCAAAAATAGCATACATCAGTTTTTTTGGGCATTTGACCAATATGTCAAGTCGAACATTACTACATGAACATCCATCTTTTATGCAAACTCAAAAGAATCTACAGATGAGAATAGAAGAACAAGGGAGATACCTCCGGATGATATTTGAGAAGCAATGCAAGTTTGGCATCGATGCATTCCAACCCGCTTCATCCACCCTAGAGAAATCAAAAACCGAGCTGACGAATGAGATCTCGAGTTCTCTAGCCTGAACCAAAACAGAGCCCGGCCCGATTAAAGTTATGTCACCATCATCAGAGAAGCAAGAGGAAGAACGTGAACCCTCGAAATCACAACCCTCAAAACGCGCTAAATTAAACGAGTCGTCATCAACTGAATCGTCATAAGAAACGTAACCATAAGAAATGCACCTGTAGATGTTCCGGAACAAAGAACGCGTACCAATAACAATTTTGACCTATGACACAACATGACCAGTTCACTACATCTATACACTACATCTTCAATCATGTTTAAAAACACATATCATGCTTATATGTATATTTTATTATGAGAAGAAATTTAAGGCCATCTGCCACTTTGATGGTTATCAAGATAATGGGTCTATGCCATCTAAATATGATTGTGACTATGCCTATGTAAGTCCGTTTACTTAATTAGATGAATGGGTAGGTTGGATAACTGATCACAATGGGTTTGGGTGGAAATATATTATATTTTTATTCGAGTTGAAATAGTTCAAGTTTAGTTGATATTAAGTACTCTTTGCTAAAGATAGTTAATTATTTTTGTACTTATTAATGTGTTAGATATGATTCGATAAGTTAAACTATTTAAGTAAGTTTGTTTTTTTTATAATTACAGTTTATGGGGCTTTATGCTTTATGTATCACTTTGATTGACTTTGAGCCATTCTAAGTAAACGGGTCAAAATGACCAACTTTACTAAACTCCAAGTATTGCTAAACTAAATTCAAAGCAATTATATTGTTGAACTAAGTTGTTCCACACATATGTTTATATGGCAACTATCACTCAACTCATGTGGTGTTGCTTCGATAAGGGTAGGGTTTTCACTCCTTGAATAACTACCATGTTTATTATTATTTTCTTTTGTTTTATATATTCTAGAATATTGTGGATAAGTGAGATCCTTACTTTTGACTGGATTTTTTAGGCTATGATGGCCGTTAAACATTATGGTCGTGGATAAAGGGATCACTCGATCAGGGGCTTAAACGCTTGGAAAGCCTGTAGTTCATCTTGCTATCCTACTAGGTTTGAAAGGCAAGATATACAAGCATGTAAACTGGGTATATATTTTTGTAAGGATTCTAAATGGAGGGAACAACATGAAATGTGATGATTTATGGTGGTGATTGGTCAATGGTGTAGGCTTCGTTGATTTATGGTGCGGAGTTATAGTAATAAGGACTTAGGCGCATTTAATCCGAGAATAAAAGCTTTGAGCTTGGTTCATGTGGGTATTATAAGACTTTGAACAAATGATGTGTTGGCCTGGTGGTTGCAACGTAAGGTTTAGGTATGAGTCATGATAGTGTTATAATTCAATATATTTATTTCCTTCGTAGAATTTTGTTACGATCATCATAAACATATAACGTTCTTTGAATCTATACCTCGAAAACATATTATTATGTTCAACCCGCGTGAACTCATTGAACTGTATACGTTTGATGATCAACAATTAACTCAGCAAAACTTAAACGTTTTGGAGGAGATGGTGATAATTCATAATGGCGAACGTACTGTGTATCAAGTTTACGATGATGACAATTAGCAGCTTTGTCCACATCAAATAATTTGGCATATTTCTTTGTTTCAAATCATTGCTACATGGTTCTTAGTTATAATCAAAATAATATATATCTATTTTGGTTCTTAGTATTAGGGACGTGCGATTAAAATCGACAACTCATGACACACTATAATCCTAACAAATTATTCATATTTCTTAAAATCTATTAAGAAATGTAATCGTTAATTAATTTTTATAAGATATTATTTATCGTAATATTCGAACGAACCTGTAATAAAGTATTTACGTATTAAAGTATAATTTTTTTGTTGTTTAGCCACCCGTACCCGTGTATTACATGGGTACTTAGACTAGACATATTTGCTTGGATGAAGATTGTATATGTTTATGAAAGTTGGCTTTTGCGCGAATATTGTAAAAATGAAAGTGGTCGTCGGTGGTGGTTGAATGTGACCTTATAAATATATTTTTTCTCTTTCTTACACACTCACAATAACAATATAGAGGGTTGAATGTGACCCTATAAATATAGAGGCGTAGTTTACATTCTTTAATTTTTTTTCTATTATAGAGATTCAAATGTGATGGTATTTTTGTTGTTTCCTCTATTATTTTCTCTATATAATATAGAATAGAGGCTCTAATGTAAATGCTTTAAATATAGATGTGTACTTTACATTCTTGCTTTTGTATGTTTTTATGGCTCTTTATAACAAGAAAAAGTTTAAGAAAACAAATTAAAAATTTATGGTGGAGAAAAGGGAAAGAGGATGCATTAGATGTTAAAAGTGTTATTTTTATACTTTTATTTATTGTAAATTAAATTTTCCTACCCTGAAAATTTCCGGGTTATAACCTAGTACTTTTATATATTAAAGCTTTAATGAATTTAATATTTTTACTCCTATACTTCGGCTACATATTATTATATTGTGGTAACTGTTATCCATCCGTCACGATTATACCACCCGGGCCCACCGGGAATTGGGGTGTGACAGGTTTGTATCAGAGCTACAATTTGAGTGAATTAGACACTAGCCTTTTATCTCTAATCTCAAATATCACAAATGTAGATTCCTTAAGAAACTCCAAGTCTAGACCCGAACATATGACTACTCTTAATTATATATAGTAGTTATTGATTTTATGTTACCAAGATATTGCGGACAAAATGAAGAATCTATGATGGGTCGCGGACTCAATGATCTCTACCACTGAGTAGCTTGAAGTTCCATATGGCGACTACATGGTTATGGAGATGATGACCTCGATATGAGTATGCTAAACCTCGTCATCAAATACTACTTATTCTGATATTTCTTTGATAAACCCACTATCATTTATCTATAGTCTATCATATTTGATAGACATTCTGGTGATATCACACCAGCTGATTGAAGCAGCAACCACTATGGAAAGTCATATCATGGCAAGAATATCTGTGCACGTTTGCACAAAATTCTATTCTTTGATTCAAGGTTCTCTCATTCTAGAGAATAAGCAGAAAAAGGGAACCACTTTTCTTGTTCTTACTTAAAGCGTATAATCTCGAGTCTTGGAACTCGATTATTCAAGCCCACCTGGGTATATTATATTATATAAATCCGGAAAATCTTGCCAGCAAATTCTCCATCTGGAGTACGACATTGATTTTTTTTCAATGATTTTTAACAACTATGAATGCTAAACTTAGTATGATAGAAGCGCCATATGATGATTGGCAGTATCTTAGTGTGTCCCATAGATTGCTTTCATGCCTGGCCAGTATGAAGGTGTAATCCATGGAACCACTGAAATCTCCGAACGATCAAATTGTACTGATATCAGCTAATAGTAAGCATCTAATATATTTTTGCGATATCACTGCCATAAGAAAAATCATTGATTTTATCGAGCCCATTTGATTATTTTCCTTCAAATGATATGAAGGTCACATTTTATTGCTCTTACCTTATCAAACAGATCTCTTGATTGCTCAATAGACGAAGGCTAAAAGCACATGTTCCCACCAATGAGTGGTTGAGAAAGTGTAAATTTTCGTCCAACTATGAGACGATATGTGTCCCAAATCTCCAACTGAGAAGAGGGACCTATATTTAAACGTCGTCTAAGACGTATCCGAAATCTCCAACTGAGGAGAGGGATATTAAACGTCGACTGAGATGTATCCCAAATCTCCAACTGAGTAGAGGGACCTATATTTAAACATCGACTGAGACGTCTCCCAAATCTCCAATTGAGGAGAGGGACCTATTTTTAAACGTCCACTAAGACATATCCTAAATCTCCAACTGAGGAGAGGGACCTATATTTAAACGTCGACTGATACGTATCCCAAATCTCCAACTAAGGAGAGGGATCTATATTTAAACATCAACTGAGACGTGTCCTGAAATCTCCAACTAATCCCAACTATGTGGAAGGAGAAGGATTAAAAATGCCAAGTCTATAGGGTAAGACAAATTGGTCGGAAGCCCGTGATCAATCAAGCAAATACTTTTCCTTTTAAATTTATTCGGTCTACTAGTTCTTATGTAATTAAGACTATAAATAGACCATGACTATCTTAAACACATATTCCCATCGATGGTAGTGGTTGAAAATGTGATAGTAGTGGTAAAATGATTCCCTCACACCAATATAAATCTTAATAATCTATAAGTGATTCCCGTCCAACTATGTGACGGAACTTATCTCAAATCTCCAACTAATTCCCATCTACGAGGAAAGGAGATAAAATTTTCATCCAATTATGTGATGTTAAGTATCCCAAATCTCCAACTGAGGAGAGAGATCTATAATTAAACATCAACAGAGACGTATCTCAAATCTCCAACTGAGAAGAGGGATCTATATTTAAACGTCAACTGAGACGTATCCCAAATCTCCAACTGAGGAGAGGGATCTATAATTAAACGTCAACTAACACGTATCCCAAATCTACAACTGAGGAAAGGGATCTATAATTAAAACGTCAAGTGAGACGTATTCTAAATCTCCAACTGAGTAGAGAGATCTATATTTAAACGTCAATTAAGACGTATCCCAAATCTCCAACTGAGGAGAGGGATCTATATTAAAACGTCAACATAGCCACCTATTAAGCAAAATGCATAAAATGTTCGCAAGTGAGTCGAACATCACAGACCATCTGGTCTGCATCAATGAACTGGGAAATCGCACATAGATTTGGGAAAAGATAACAATGGATCTAATTTCCCAGTTACCTAAGATCAATCGTGGGAATGACGCGATGTGAATTATAGACGACGGACTGACTAAGTCGGCGCTTCTTGTCAATTAAGGAAAATTTATAATTCCAACAAGTTAAGCTATAAATAAAGACAACATCGAGTCTCCTTATGGAGTACCGTTGTCTAAAGTATCGGATTGAGATACTAAATATACTCTTATTTCTAGAAAGATTTCCAGCAAAGGGCTTAGTACGCTCTTAAAATTTTAGTACGACTTACTGCCCAGACTGATGGGTAGAGTGAACGTACCATCCAAACTATGGAAAACATACTATGTGCATGTATAATACAAAAGAAAGTGTTGATCACCCGTCTGTTGGGCTAAAGTTGATAGAAATCGACTTTCTGTACCGTAGATTGTCCTAATTAAAAGAATCTTACTCTAAGATACTCAAGGCTGCCCATGATAGGCAGAAGAGTTATGTTGATAAAATGCAAAGTCCTTAAAGATAATATGTTACTAAATAAGGCAAGGAAGCCCTAGATATATCGACCATTCGAGATAATAGAATGTGTCAGTTCAATAGCTTCTAGATTTAAGCTACTAATCGAGCTGAGCGGAATCCATAGTGCATTACATATCTCTAATCTGAAAAGTGCTTAGCTAATAGCACTTGTCATGTTTCACCATGACGTTTAAACGTGAGCTTAAGGTTTATTGAAAAACCTTGTCCATTATGGACTATGAAATTTTAAAGCTCCGTAAGAAATGAGTTCCCTCAACAAGTGAAATGGGATTCCCTTTGTGGCCCAGAATACACTTGAGAAGTTGAAATATGATATGAAACAGAACTAACCGTACTACTTTAAATAAAGCTCGAGGACGAGATTTCCTTTAAGGGGTTGAGGATGTAACACCCGTAAGTTTTCGTCCAATTGTGAGGCGACATGTGTCCCAAATTTCCAACTGAGGAAAGCGATCTTATCGTTCGATAAGTAACGATACATATTAAATCCTCCAATTTATTCCCGACTATGTGAAAGGAGGAAGGAATTATCTTCTACGTTCATTGAAACATGTTTCTTATCTCCAACTAATCCCAATTGCGGGAAGGAGAGAAATTATTATCATGTGTTAACTAAAACACCCCGGATCTCCGACTAATCTCAACTATGAGAAAGGAGAGGGACTAAATGTGCCAAATGGTCAAAGATGTAAATTCCAAGGACTTAAAGGGTAAAAATCTCAAAAATGTGTTCTGAAGGTCCTTTACAGACCACAAGCTCTTTGGCTTACAGACCGTAAGCTTGTTGGATTTTCTCTGGTGCGCAAAGGTCCTTACGAATCGTAAGCGGTCAACCCTTCCGGTCCATAAGGGGTGGCTCTGGCAGAATCATGCTTGGCCTCCAAGGCTTTTCTCCACAACTTGACATCTAGCTCGAATTGCCACCTTTTCTCCTGGTTCATACACCTCAGTGGACATGTGTTATCGTCTTAAAACTTGTGGCAACACATGGCTTGATCCTACATCATTTCTTCAACTATAAATAGCCATGAATTAAATCTTCCAAATTGCACATTCCATACTTTTTTCTTATGTCTTCTACTTTGGAGGTTCCTGATCATTAAAGGAGCTTCCTTGAGTTCTAAACCTTCTCTTGGATCACTAGTAAGTGTTCATTCTCAGTCTTTTTCAATTGTAGGCTAGTTATTAGCCGAAAGTCAAACAATTTGACTTTCTGTTTGACTTTCGATTATGACCATTATGGTCAAGACAATGTTCGATCCGAACATGGCTACGTGATCGTAATAACGAAGGTTATTATCCCCTAGGATCATACCTTCTAAAGATCATATTAAGTAGGTGAAATGACGAGTCAACTTTATATTTAGTAAACGCTAAAAAACGTAAACTTTGCAAATTACGCTAATCAAGTTTTTAACTATTAAAACTTGAAGTTTTGGCATCATGTCAGTTTATAAAAAATGTTATGTCCAACTCGTCATTTCATGTTTAGAGCTTAATTCCTTATCGAAAGTCAAGCAGTTGACTTTTGCTTTGACTTTCGATTCTGACCCGTTTGGTCAACGATTATGTCTGATTTGAATTAGTTTTAGGACCATGATATTGTTAAGTATAACTCTTTGAATATATACTATGTGGTCAATCTGTTTGATGAGTTTAATGATAAGTTGCAAATATATTGTTAAAAATGACCACAATGCCCCATTGTGGTCAAATGAACTAAATGAATGATTTTAAATTAAAACAGACTTATAATCTATCTTTAAGTCAGTAGATACTTCATATAATTTGTTTTTTGATATTAAGACTTGTCATAAGCCCATCAGACCTTCAAAACCCATTTTTACGCGCATAACTAGTTATGCTAGTTATGCAAACCTAGTTCGCATAATCTAGGCGTAATGGGTCTAGGTACTTCAAAATCATTCCAAATCAAAATGTTGGTGTAAGACCATTAGTTGATTTGTACGATTTACATTCAAACATCGACTATAATTGTGTATTATCGATTACAAATACAATTGAAAATACGAGTTTGTTAAAACCTTTTTAAGATTTACAACATTTCAACGTCATATATTGATATCGTCATTTAAAACGTGATGACGAAACATTTAGCGGAAGCTTGATTCTTGATTGTGTTCGGTTCCTTGTTGAGCTTGATAATCCTCCGGTAAATCAAATCATACCTACATTTCATATAACATGAAATGAGTTAGTTATATGAGTTTACAGCATGTTTAAATGAGTTCCTATGACCCAAAGAACAAACAACAACAATTTTCCATCAATTAATGTCGTCGCGTGCCACGACAACATACACCAAATCCTGTCGCGTGCCGCTACAGGTGTCGCGTGCCGTGACAAGGATTAGCCTCCTCCGTCGCGTGACGCGAGGGTGGCATTTCGATAGCAGGTTTGTTATGCAGACCTGCATATTTACAGCCGAACCAATTTCCACGGAAACGAGCATAACTTGCTCATTTTTTTCCGATTTACGTCACGTTTCTTCCTACGTGATCGTAATTCAATTCTCTATCACATGAAGTTAAAATCTGATATCCGGATTAACAAAATTAGAGATTTTTAAGCCTTCGGCTAAATATATAGTTACGAGCTTTTGACCCGTTCATGATTTTATCAAACTAAAACTAGTTTGTTACATACAAATTATCATGAACCTCATTTTATATCAGTTCCTATTATTCAAGGTCCAAACCATGGGTTTCTTACGTGTTCCTAACCTGTTTTCGCTCATATGCTTATTTTGACCTGTTAAGGGTATTTAAGCATATTTTAGGCACAAATCGCTTTCATTCGTTTCTAGCTTCATATTTCCACTTTTCTTATCAAATGATTTTCCACCACAACTATATTTGTGGTGGCTTTAATGTGGTGATCTATATATTCCGAGTTTTACCCCTCGGATTATCTTTTTTTCGGCAAAGGCTCATATAGAGTCATTTGACCCAAAGTTTTACATCTTTAGCTTTATATACTTATTCTAGGTATTTATTTGATCATAAAACTCATTTCCAAACAACCTTTAAGATTCGTTTGCTCAATTTAGCTTACAAGACCATTTTGGTCACTTTTAATCCTTCTTTTACGACGAAGGACTTTTAAATGACATGTTTGACCAAAAATCCCATTTTTAACTGTGATCTTGTTTAAGAATCATTATGTTTCACAAAACATAATGATTATCATTTAAATCATTAGGTTTACCTATTAAGGTAACCAAATGTTCATTTTTGACTTATCTAGCTCTCATAGAACCTTAAGTTCTAAATGATGATTTGACCTATTATACATACCTGGCTCGGATCAATATATTGACCCGTTTTAATGCCTTGCTTAATAACCGCTAAGTAATAGCGATGCAAATATCCATTTGATATTTACTCCTGTAATCATACAACTCGACAAAATCATTAGTCAATATTGTCAAGGGTGATATTTTCACCTTTTGACCCGTTTGGTCTAAGTGGCCGTTTATATTTGCGAGATTGTATTTATTATCATCTCGTCTACATGACTCACTCCGGTTTACACCGTACGGTCATTTTACTTATAACCCATTTCTTGACACTTTTGACCCATTATGGCTTACGCCATAATGTGTCTTTCAACAACTAACGGTTGCCATCAACGAGTGACCGAATTACCGTTTTAGCCTTTTTATTTATGTTGGTTTACCCTATAAGGTAACCATTCAAAACTCATTATCGATTAGTCATTTCATGACTAAATAACTGTAATAGTCCTTTTTAACCATTAAACATGGTTTACTAGCATTGTCTTTGTTCCGAACCGCACATGTCGTGTCGGAACATCATAATTCAAACATGACTTTCTATTATTCATAAACTATAAAACCAATAGGTATTAAATAAAAGGTGTAAGATTTACTTACCTTGCATCCTGATTATGCTTTTCCTTCTTTCTTGATTCGTTTGACCCACTTCATTCCCAAGCTTCCACCTAGCTTGTCAAGCGTCAAACTATCATTGAAATTTGTAAGATGGTTAGATTAGTCATAATCATTTACGACTATTCCATCCTACGATTTTTATGTCGAATTTATCATTCGATCATATCATTGGTAAATTAAGCATCATTCTTATGCTACCGTTTTAACCACTTTATTAACCAAGTTCATGTAATCGAATTTCATCAATTTAACACAACTTTGATCATTTTTAACACATAATGATATCATGCATCATTCAACATGCATATATCCTCGATTTTTCATCTTATCATACTAAACTCACTACTCAGCAAGTATGATTTATATACTTAAACACCTAATTTGTTCAAGTATCATCTTATTAATTTCAGATACGATGATTCTAATCATAATTATATCATCAATTTCATCATATGATTAAAACCCACTTATCCTAGTGTGGTAAATCATATAATCATTCAATTCATAGCATATATGTATAATTTTCACTAAGGGTTTTGTTCCTAAGCAAGTATACATACCTCATTAGTTCAGTCATAGCTTCAATAATTCATTCATAATTCGCGATTACGATGTTTACTCAAATTTCACAACTTAGAAAATCATCAAAATTTGACATACCTTATGATCCCCTAGCTTGGGTGATCATTAATTCATGTTCAATTGTGAATTTAGACTTCGTTTGAGCCTTCAATTTTATGATATTGATAGAGTTAGGGTTTTGGCTCCATGGGAGCTCTCTGGGATCGAACAGAACACACACTGAGTGTGTGTTTTGTTTTGATTTCTCTTTTTATAATTTAAGTTTCCAATTATCCAGATTTGGCCCCTCATGTTTGGTTAGTTATTTAGTAGGCTACAACCTACTTATTTCTAACAATATTTCCACTCATTAACTAGGTTAAACATTCCTAGTTAAATTAGTGGGTTCGGGGATTTCATGACTAAGTTTATTTTAAGTCCCGTTAACCCGGGCCTTTTATATACTTTATTTCTTCAAAAGCTTTCATTTAACTTTTATTCAATATTAGGTTTTTTTTTATTAAAATCCTAATATTCACCGGGTTAATTTTACCACTATCGGTACTTTACCCGTCTTTTAGTATTAACGTGGTTTGATTATCAAACCCGTTTTCGGGGTGTTACAGTTGGTTAAATTACCTTTATCTAATGAGTCATTGCACTCGGATAGGTATAAACCACATTCTATTCCAAATTAGAATGTTGGTTTAAATCTGTTCATTTACTTGGGTCAATAATACTTAGACTTACGGCTTTTTGCTAATTATAACCATATTGATTGGAAGCTAGCAAAAAGGTAAATACTCTTAACTTATTTTAGTTTTTAAACTTAGGATGACAATTAAGCCACTTGGAGCGGGTATTACATAAATGGGCCGTCTATGTTGCGCATAAATGTAAGAACCTGGTTTATTCTGTTTTACTTAATAACGGAAACGATTGGGGATTAATGGTATCATGTGTGGATGTCCCGACTCATAGACTGGTATTGCCATACGGAATAACTTGCGGGGTAGGCATACCGACTGTAAGACACGTTTTATTCAACTTTGGTGTGTACCTAATCATATTAAATGACTAGCGCTGATCTCTGGTTCCCGATTGTAAGGGAAGTATATAAATTTGGTAACAAGAAAAATTCCAAGAGATATTTAAAATATTACCTACGGGTTTTCTCTATGTATAAAACTCTTTTTGAAAAATTGTTTTCAAAACGAGCCAGTTAATTGTATTTACCAGCGAAAACTGATGTATTTTCAAAAGACCGAACCACGGGTACCGAACCTTATTATAGGCTGGAAATCCGGGTCGGCTAGAATGAAGGCTGAGGAATTTGCAACTCCTGAAGCTTATGGCCTATGATTTCTAAAGCTCCGTTTATTAGATCCAGCCTGTGGGCTTATACTGAACGCTTGTAAAAATATTAACGAATTTAATATTTTTACTCATATACTTTCGCTGCATATTATTACATTGTGATAAAAGATATCCAACCTCACGATTCTACCCATTCGGGCCCACCGGGAATCGGGTGTGATAGGAGGCAATCCTACCCTCGGCCATATTGGTCTGAGTCAGCAGGGATACAGTCCCCGCAAGACCGGAATATTGAAGGATAATTAAGTAAGTTACTAATGCAAAATGTGACATGTCCCTCAATTAGAAGCAATGCTACATTCAGCCATATTGGTCTGAGTCAGCAGGGATATAGTCCCGCAAGGAGGGGTTAAATTTTAATAGTAGTTTATTTAAAAGGGATTCAAGCCATTCTTACTTCCCCCAATTTGATGCTATCTTCCTCAAAGGAAGTCCTAATAAGCTTGAATCAAGTCCCCGCAGGATCGATACACTGAACGAGGCAAGAACTTTACCCAAACCACCCTTCTAACCCCCTTCTAAGTTGTTAACGCGCTTTATATAGACAGTTAAGACACAAGTGAGTGAATCAACAAAACATGAAGAGATGATAGAATAAAGTTCACTTTAAATATAAAAAAAAACTAGTTATTAAAATCATTAGTACATACACAATTAAAAAGTTAACCAAAGCTTGAAATCAAAAGTAATAAACAAAAGACTTGTCTTCACCAAGTGATGTAAGAGATTAACCAATCATGACTTTTATTTGACAATAACTCTTACGATCAATCTTGGATCCCGAGACTACTATACACACTCTAAAGATGGATGATGGAGGAATGTGGTGGATGATGGTGGTATTGTGGTGGTGGAGTGGTGGCAAGTGTGAGAGAAGTGGTTTGCGAGGGATGAATTGAAAATGAACCAATCACCCCTATTTATAGCTTGAAACAGACTTTTCACACGACCCCGTGTCTCCTTTTCTCTTTCTTCATTTAATGAGATGTGTCAGTCTGTATGCTAACACAGCCCCGTGGCCTTGTACTTGTTGTACTATTGAAGATTTTGCATATCTGGGAGTTGACCACGCCCTGTGTCCATGGGACACTGCCCCGTGTCTCTTGTCTGCTTCTATTTGTCTTTTTCTTCATGGAATCTAGAGTGGGGCGCAACCCCGTGCTTGCTTCTTATTTGTTGTTTTGGTCTTGGGGTGAAACTTAGAGGGTCGGTATTAAACGCCAACTTATCTTCTTTTGTATTTATGTTGGGTTTTGCTGTTAATTTGTTCCTTTTTGTTCATTTACGCTCTTTTAATCCTGAAAATCAAAAGTACACAAAGAAACGTACTTTTTTCCAATATTAGTACATAAAAGGGTTGATTTTATGCCTTATTGGATATAATTTATATGTTGTATTTGGTGCATATGAAATGCCCCAAACTTGAATCTTTGTTTGTCCTCAAGCAAAACTACTTAATTTTGCTTACACACCCAAATGGAATAGGTAGAAAATAAGTTTTTGGGTCTTGATTTAGAGTGTTGGGAATCCAAGTTCTTTTAATTCTTGTTTTTATTTTATTTACAATCATATTCGACATGATTTATTTAGAACTCTTAACATGCCTTTTAAAATTTGATTAAGCTATATATAAATTCAAACACATAAAAAATGATCACTCAACACTCAACCGAAGATGTATAAGTGAAACGCTCGGTCCCGGTATGGAACTTACTTCTACCATATGCTTGACAAGTAATCAAACCTCCTCCTTTTTGACATAATCTTCGTAAATATCAAGAGGACCTTAAAAGGGTAGGTTTTGGCTAGGGGTAGGGTATTTTTATTTGAAAAGTGGCTAAAGGCGTAAAATGTCGGTTTTCTTTTATCTATTTGTGACTTAGATATAAAATAAAGACTTATAAGCAATAAATTTGCTTATTTTATTTCAAGCAACTAGAGGGAGATTTTATTTTTGATAAAATAGTTTTCACAAGATACCTAAGTCTCATATTTTGTACATTTCAAAAGAACCGAGGATAAAAAGGTTTTGGGTGATGGGTGATTTATGAAAAAAAAATTTGCAGGTTTTGAAACGAAAGGTTTTAGGCTCAAAGGGATTAAGTAAGGGATTTTTGTTTTAGTGGGGAGATAAAAAGAAGATATAAGGTTGAAACGAAAATGGGTTTATAGTCCTAATGCCTCAATCATGTACTTACCTGGATTAGTCGGTAAGGACCGAGAATGTATTCTCTTGTCAAGTTCTAGATCTGTAAGAACCATACGGGCTATCACACAAGAAATGAAAAGTAACCATTTAGTAAAGATATGAAATTGAATTCTCGGTAAAGGCTCAAAACTTACAAATTGTAGAAAAAAGGAAAAAAGATATGAAATTATATGGTTCCTTATATCAGCCGCTATCGGTTGTAAACTTGTAAAAACAAAATTTTTAGAACCTGCTTTTCTAACTTAAACTAAAAACAATACAAAAATAAAATAAAAAAATTGAAAAGGATTTGGGGTGTTTTAGTGGTTCCAAGTAGAGTTTTGTGTAAGGATCGTTTTAGGAAAAATAATTCAAGTCCCCCCCCCCCCCCACACTCAAATTACACATCGTCCTTAATGTGTTCAAAATGGGTTAAATTTGATTAAATGTGTAAATTCGAGTTAAAAACAACAAATTTTTCAAAAATCAGATACTGGACACGGGAGCTGCTAGGTGGGCACGACCCCGTGTAAAAGTGCCATTATCATGGTTTCTATGAAGATTTTCAGAAGGCTGACACGGGGGCGTGTTAGGTAGACACGACCCCGTGTAAAAGTGCCAGTATGGAAAATTTTCTAGAAGACCGACACGGGGGCGTGACACAACCCCATGTGACAGGTCCAGAAACAAAATTGTTTTCTGTAGAATAGAGGCAGAAGTGCGTGCTAACCTTACATGATCTTGTGCTGCACTTACTGTAATGAAGATTTCGAGTCGGGGGACTTCTCTTTACGTGCATGGGGTTCTGTTTCAACGTCATTCCATCTTTCCACACAATTCCAAAAGTTTTAAAAAACCAAATATAATTCCATTAAAACCATTCATCATGCAGTTACAACTAAAAGGATAAAAATAAAAATACAAACTATATTTTAATAGATAGACTTTAGTAGATACCCATTAAAACGCAAATAGCACTTCCCCAAATAAAACAATAAAGGATCAACAAAAACCCGAAACTAGTTTTTGGTTTAGCAAGGGCTTTGAGCTATCTTCGGGTGTGCCCCCTCAAAGATCGTCGAGCATTTTCTCAATCTCTCTTGGTAGGAAGATGAAGGGATCATCATCAATGTCCTCTTGCGGGAGAGGAGTGGAGGCTACCGAAACCTTATAAAAGGCGCCAATGGGAGGTTCCGTGGGTATCTCATCCCACCCGGTAGGGTTGACACCCTCATGAGTGAGGTTCCAATCATCTTATCAGAGGATCGGATCCATAGGGGGTACCACCAAAATATTCAACCTTTGGTGTAGTAGGTTGATTTCCATAAGGCTACTCTCCAAGTCTAGTGTGAGGTAGTTCACTCGGTCTATGAGGACATCCTCCACCGTCGTCATCTCTTCTACGGATTCTCGTAGTGCGCATACGTAGCGAAAAAGGGTGGCCTCGAGTGAGAGCCTTATTCCCCTTCGGTTGTTGTCTGAGCTTGTTGACGACGTACCACTCTGCTGGCTCGACATCCTAGTTTAAAGACAAATCGTTAAAGTTTGGACTTGCAGACAAGTCACATGGCCCCCGTGCTGCTCCAACAACCTCGACATTTCAGCCCAAAAAATCTTATTGTATGTTAAAACTTTTGGTTTTTTACATTTCTGAACATAAATAACATAAAAATAATGTTATAAAATAGTAGTTTTGCAAAAGTTTATGCTAAAAACCATGCTTTTTCATCCCATAATTGAAGCTCTAAAGCTTGAAGCTTCAAGCTTCAATGGAGGTTGAAGGAGCAGGACATGACTAAAAGTGGCAAATACGAGAAGGTTTAAGGAAACCTTTTCAAGAACATACCTTTTTTGGTATGTGTGTGAGATCTAGAAGGATCTTGGTCTTAGGAATGGGTCCAAACATTCTACTCATGGCTGACTTTATAGAAAGTGACAGCATGTTAACACCACCCCATGTCTTGGAGGCATGACCCCTTGTCGTCTGTAATGAGTCAGAGAATGTTGTCCGTTAGTGAGCACAGGCCATGTCGTCTGTATGTGTATGAGATCTAGAAGGATCTTTGTCTTAGGAATGGGTCCAAACATTATACTCATGGCTGACTTTATAGAAAGTGACAGCATGTTAACACCACCCCATGTCTTGGAGGCATGACCCCGTGTCGTCTGTAACGAGTCAGAGAATGTTGTCCGTTAGTGAGCACAGGCCATGTCGAGGGAGACACGACCCATGTTGGATTAGTACGGGAGGCATGGCCCCGTGTTTGTCTAACACGCCCCATGTGTGGAGAGCAGATGAGGCACAACCCCGTGTTTGATGAAAATGGCTCCGTGTCTGTTTCGAGATTATGAAGTTTTGTCTAGTTTTTAAGTATTTATTTTATTATCAGGAGGTTCTTTACTGGTCGGGACAACGCTGAAGTGCCGTATAAACCTTGGGCTCTTGTGCGAGATACGAAAACGCAAGAGGTTATCGGAAAGGAGATAACCTAAGCTACGAATAGGTGGGTGGAACCAACCGTTATTTGCCTTATCCGGGCTCTTGTTAAAGATGGTGTGAGTCGACTGGCTCTAGTCTATAAAGTCATTGGCACGGACCGCTGAGGAGTTCTTCATTGCGTGGTCAATACAGGGACGACTATCGCCTTCGTTTTACAAGGGTTTGGGGTAGACGCGACGATCTTGTGTTGGCCTTTCCTGAATGTGTTTCGTTCGATTCTTCTCCTTCTTTATTATCCATATATTGATATCGTGCCTTCATCATGGATTCCATTTATTTGAGTTTTTAGAGAAATCCCTTTTCTATTTGACATAGATCTTCCGAAGTTATGACTGTTGGAAAAGAGGTTTGATGGCATTCAAGTGGAAGGTAGTTATTCTTTTTACTCCGGCCAATCTTAAGGTGATCGTCATAGGAGAACGGAGGGTGTATGTAGTGAGGATCAAAATTTGGAGTGGGACATTCTAAATCTTGATGGAAATCCACTACATAGTTGGCACCATTCACCGTAAGAGTGGCAGTGGTAAAGATAATCATTGTAATCCATATTCGCAGGACAAGGTTTTGACCGTCGGAATGAAACGGTCTTGTTTCCTAGAAACTTTTGATGGACACAACTTGTGTTGGTTTCACACGGCCCCGTGCTGCAGCTTCTGTCTAGCAGAAAACAATTTTTATGTTACTGGGGATTAGGCACGACCACGTGTGTGATCAAGCACGACCCCGTGATAAATCTGTAGAAAGCTGAAAAAAATGCAGAAAAAGAGGAAAAACTTAAAACGAGAAAATAAAGAAGATAAAAACCGATGAGGCCGTTGATTTTAAATTTCTTAAAATCCCCGTGTCCCCGACAACGACGCCAAAAACATGACGTGATGTGACTGAGTAGAATTTTCAATATATTTTTAAGCACTTTTACTCGTTTATCGAGCTTTGAATTTATAAAACATGATATAACACTGTCACTCTCTACAACACGCTAAAGTAAGTGCACCCATCGTTGGTGTAGTATAGTGATGGTAAGATACCGAGGTCGTCTAAGGACATAATAGCTTTTAATACCGGAATATCGTCAACGTCTAATCTAACCAAATTTTGAGAAAAATTTTTTAGTAATTTAATTTAAACAAAGAAACTTAAAATAATAAAAGAAACAAATAAACAAGATAGAATCACTTGCTTCCGACTTATCTTTTACGTATCCTTTGATGATTTCCGAACTTTGGTTTTTTTAAAAGATTATCTTAGTTATAGTGGCATGTCCCTCTTTTGGAGGTAACGCTACCCTCGGACATATTGGTCTGAGTTAGCAGGGATACAGTCCCTCAATGCCGGAATATTGGAAGAAAATTAAGTAAGTTATTAATGCAAAATGTGCATGTCCCACTTTTGGAGGCAACGCTACCCTCGACCATATTGGTCTGAGTCAGCAGGGATACAGTCCCGCAAGGCCTGTTAAAGTTTTAATAGTATTTTATTTATAAGGGATTCTAGCCGTTTTTACTTCCCTCGATTTGATGCTATCTACCTCAATGGAAGTCCTAATAAGCTTGAATCAAGTCCTCGTAGGATCAATAAACTAAATAAGGCAAAAACTTTACCCAAACCACCCTTCTAACCCCCTTCCAAGTAGTTAATGTGCTTTATATAGACCGTAAAGACACGAATGAGTGAATTAACAAAACATGATGATTGAATAAAGTTCACTTTCAATATAAAAAACTAGGTTAGATACCCGTGTATTACACGAATTAAATATTTAAAACTTGGTATTTAATTTTTTAAAAGAGTGAGTTACAAATTTGGAAACTGTTACGAAACCTTAGAATCATACCAATGAGAAACAAAAATTAAAAATTATAAAAATTTTGAGTTGCAAATTTAAAATGCATCACTCAAAAAAGCTAATTACCGTCCTCCATTAGCAAATGCTTTTGAAGAACCACTTTCAACATGATCAGGATCAAGCTTACTACTACTCCATGGATTGGCTAGGAATGACTGGCCCGACTGAGAATAAGAAACTGCTTGAATCCCTTATTTATAAAGTCCTATTAAAACTTTAAACCTACCCCACGAGGACTGTATCCCTACTGACTTAGACCAAAGGGTTGAGGGTAACGCTGCCTGGAAGGGGACCTACAACTTTTCGCATTAATAACATACTTAATTATCTTTCAATAATTCGACCTTGCGGGACTGTATCCCTGCTGACTCAGACCAATAGGTTGAGGGAAACGCTGCCTGAAAGGGGGCCTACTAATATAACTTAAAGATAATCTCTTAAAATGCCCAAAGTGCGAAAATAACTAAAGGATACATAAAAGAGGAGTTGGAACCAAGTGATTCCTTCTTGTCTATTTGTTTTTCCTTATATTTTAGTTTTGCTTTTTAGTTTATATTTTTATAGCTTTGAAACCTTTTCTTCAAAATTTGGTTAGATTAGACGTTAACGATAAGCCGGTGTTAAAAGCTCTTGTGTCCTTGGACGACCTCGGTATCTTGCCATCACTATACTACGTCCGCTACGGGTGCACTTGCCCTAACGTGTGTGTAAAGTGATAGTATTATATCGTGTTTTATAAACTTAAACTTGAATCGGCGAGGAAAAAAGAGCTAAAATATATATACAAAAATATACCCACATGCACGCACGCCATGTTTTTGGCGCCGTTGTCGGGGACACAAGGATTTTAAGAAAGTTTAAAATTAACGCCTAGTCATTTTTATCTTTTCTTTTTAGGTTTTTTCTTCTTTTTCTTTAATATTTACACTTTCTCCAGAAGTGACACGAGGCCGTATCTGATCTACACAGGGCCGTGTCAACTCTCTAGTAACCCAAAATCTATTTTCTGCCAGATACAGACTGCAGCACGGGGCCGTGTTACGCTAACACGGGGTCGTGTCAGACTAACAGTTTGTAGGAAAATAATAACCGCCTGATCCCGATGGTTAAAAGTTTTCTGGAAACATGGATTTTTATGATTATTTTTACCCCCGCCAGAATGTGGCGTTCTAAACTTCACTCCCCACTACATGGCACCATCGTTTTCCTGTAAGGATCACCTTAAGATGGGCGGGAGTAAAAATGATAATAACGTCCATCCACCTGAACTCCATCCATCCTCTCACCTAGGAGACTTAGAAGACATAAGTCAAATAGAAAAGAGGATTCTCCAAAAAATCAAAGAAATAGAATCCTTGATGAAGGCGCAATGTTCATCAAGGATCCCAACCGAAGGAGAATTGATGGAATAAAATTCCGGTACAAACAACACCGAGACCAACAAACCTACCATAGACGCTTGCGATGACAAAGGCGATAGTCGTCCCTGTTTCGATTTCGCGATGACGGTCCCCTTTATTGAGTGTGAATTTCACAGTGACGGTTTGGACATGAGCGAATCGACTCATACATTCTTTTACAAGAGCCCGGATAAGGTACATAAGGGATGCTTCCGTTTTCCCATTTTTAAAGTAGACTTCTATCTTTCCGACAACCACTTGCGTTTTCGTACCTCTCGCGGAGCCTAAGGTATATCCGGAAATACGGTGTTGTTCTAACCAGTAAGGAACCACCTGATAACGAACGATTCCTTAAAACTCTAGACTTTCATAAATTCCCTGAACATGGGGCTGTGTTCCTTGAACACGGGGTCGTGCCCACCTTCTTCCAGAACATGGGGCGTGTTGGACAAACACGGTACCGTGCCCCTTACATTTTCCAGCACAGGGCCGTGTCAGTGATGACGTGGCTCATGTTTCACTAACGGACAACATTCTCTTACGCATGCAGGCGACACGGGGCCGTGTCAGCGTGCTGTCACTGTCTATAAAGTCAGCCTTGAGAAGCATGTTTGGAACCATTCCAAAAAGGCAAGATCCTCCAGATTTCTCACACATACTCTAAAAGGTATGTTCTTGAGAAGGTTTCATTTGACCTTCTTGTCCTTACTTCTTTTGGTCCTTTCCTCTTCTTCCTTCCACTAAGAACTCCATTGAAGCTTGAAGCTTAAAGCTTAAAAAACTTCAATAGGAGGTTCAAAAGCTTGATTCTTGGCTCAAAGTTTTTAATAATGATCTCGGGGAGGCATTCCTCAAGAATCTATCTATCTTAAGTTAATTTAGTATTGTAATCATTATTTTCTTGTACTTGTCTTTTATTTTCAATGAAATGGAAGTATGGTTGATGATGATTCCAATAAACGTGTTAAAGAAATTGGAATGCCAGAAAGATGATGAGAAATTGAACCCATGCAGGTAGACCAGAAGCCTACCGACCCAAAATCTGCAAAACAGTGTCTGTAGCATGGGGCCGTACTCACCCAGCACAACCCCGTGCCCAACTGTCTGATGTCCAAAATCTTCTGCCGAGAAGGTGGCACGGGCCATGCTCACCCAGCACACCCTCGTGTCTACCTTACTTTAAGTCTTTTGTTTAAATTTGTTACTTGCACTTTGGACACGGGGCCGTGTCCCCATAGCACGCCCTCGTACTTCAAGTGCTAGTAACAAATTTTTTTTCTATTTTTAACACTTTTTACACATATAACCAAAATAAATCATATTTGGGACACATTGAGGGCAATGTGTAATTTAAGTGTGGGGGGATGATAGAATCTTGAATCGTTTGTCCTAAAAGCAAGCTTTACACAAAACTCGCCTTTGAACCGCTAATCCCCCCAAACTTTTTCAAAAAAAAATTATTTTTTATTTTATTTATCTTGGTTTAGTTGGGTAAAATAAGTTCTAAAAATTATGTTTTTACTAATTTACACCTGATAGCATCGTGATAAAAAGAACCAATTAAGAAAATTATGAAAACGAGGATAACAAATCTTTGTAAAATTTGAATATATGTACATTTTTACACTAAAACCTCTTTTCCAACAAAAGTTAGTTTTGAGCCTTTACAGAGCATATAAATACACATCTTTACTATTACTCAATTTTGGTTTCTTATGTGAATCTAGAACTAGAATGAGATAAAAACGATTTCTATTAAGTCATTTCCTAAAATACGATAATGAAATAAAATAACAATTTAAACACATACAATCAAACCAAATCAACATGGTGTATTATTGTACATCCTTGGCACTTCAAACCATAAATGACGTCCATTGCCGTAATAGCTTTCCGGCAAGCATCTTTGGTGTATTTGATGGCATCACGCATAAAATCATCAAGAAAGATCTTCAAAAATCTCGTGTCTCTTCGTAGATAAGGCCATTGATACGCATTACGCCACATCGCCGGTTTCTTGATATTGTGGAAGCGGTTCCGGAAAAATTTTCGGTGATACTTTGCTCCTCCTTAACATTTTTCTCTCTCTACAAAAGATTTTGATTTTAACATTGTGTCTGTATATATATGGGTATAAATGTTGTGTTTTTGGAGGCTTAATTTGATCAATTGATTGAATAGGTTGAGAGCAATTGAAAACCGTAGGATTATGATCCATGTGATGCCTAGCAAAATGTTTTGATTGCTTCACTTTGTTGGTACTATTAACAACTTCACCCTCAAAAAATCAATTTAATGGTGCTATTAACAACATCACCCTCAAAAAATCAATTTAATGGTGCTGTATAACTTCTGGTGCTTTGTAATCTATTTTTTTAGTGGCGTGTTTATTTATTAGTGTGGTAATCTTGTTATTTGATACTTTGTATTCTAAAACACCACCAAAAATTGAATTTGACACCACCAACAAATGGTTTTGTACTAGTAACCCTAACTTAGTTTATATAGGCTAGCCATAACTTAGTGGTCAAGACATTATCATACTAATTATAATGTAATTAGGAAACATAACCAACTTTAACGGACTTGTTAACATTGATATCCTAAGTTCACAGATTTATAACTTGAAGTTCGAAATTACCTCTTCATATTGAAAAATTGGCAAGCCTTTCCAACACTTATGCTAAAAAAACAAGTAATATTCGTTTTTTAATTATAAAAAGTAAAGTCTTTTTGATGAACAATTTGTATATCTTTATTAGGGTTAAAAAAAATAATAATCAACGTCATTAGTTTCTCAAGTTGGTATACCAAACAAATTCTATAGAGCACTATGATATTATTATAAAATTATCCTTAACTTATGTGATAAGAAATTGATTAATAAAAAAGGAAAGCTGAAGAATTGGTTATAGAAACCGATTAGAGCTTAATATAGTAAGATGTACGGTAGAGTGAATGATAGAATGAGACTATAAATTAATAGATAAACTCACTACAAATTTACACAATTCAGCAATGGCAGATTCATTCCAAATAGCTAGCCCTCTTTCTTTGTATTTGTGCCTACTCTCACTTCTAGTTTTAGCGAACACTGAAACTTATATAGTTCACATGGACTTAGCCGCCAAGCCCACTGCATTTTCTAGCCATCATAGCTGGTTCTCCTCTACACTTGAATCCATCACCACCACCTCAACCACCATAACACCTTCTTCATCCTCTAAACTTGTGTATAGTTACACAAAGGCAATCAATGGCTTCACTGCCACTCTATCTCCATCTGAGCTGGAGCTCATTAAAAACACACCAGGTTATCTTTACACTATTAAAGACACCACAGTTCAACTTGACACCACTCACTCCACTCAATTCCTTGGACTGAATTCAAAATCCGGTGCATGGCCGGTTTCAAATTACGGGAAAGATGTTATCATCGGACTCGTGGACAGCGGAATTTGGCCGGAAAGTGAGAGTTTTAACGACCATGGGATGAGTTCAGTTCCATCCAGATGGAAAGGAGAATGTGAAGTTGGATTCCAGTTCAATTCCTCTTTGTGCAACAAGAAACTAATCGGTGCGCGATATTTCAACAAAGGGCTTTTATCAAACCGTCCCAACTTAACTCTTTCCATGAACTCCGCTCGTGATACAGATGGACATGGGACCCATACGTCGTCGACGGCTGCTGGGGGTTACGTGAAACGTGCATCGTATTTTGGGTATGGAATGGGTACAGCCACCGGTGTGGCACCATATGCCCGTGTAGCTATGTATAAAGCTGCTTGGGATGAAGGTGTATTCGTTTCGGACATTCTTGCTGCCATTGATCAAGCAATCATTGACGGCGTTGATGTGCTATCCTTGTCATTTGGTAAGGGTGGTCTTCCATTACACCAAGACCCGATTGCTATAGCTGCATTCGCAGCACTCGAAAAGGGTATTTTTGTGTCTACGTCCGCTGGAAATGAGGGACCTGCTTTAAGATCACTCCACAATGGGACACCATGGGTTCTCACAGTCGCAGCCAGTACAATCGATCGTGAATTCACTGGAATGTTAACTCTTGGCAATGGAGTTGCGGTTATGGGTTTAGCGCTTTATCCTGGAAAGTCAAGTTTGAGCCAAGTCCCAATTGACTACATTGGGGCTTGCCAGAACGATTTCAATTATAAAAATGTTGATCGAAAGATTATCGTGTGTTTCGACAATAACAACACACTTTTTGAACAATTTTATAATGTCGAAAGCTCAAATGTTTCAGGAGCTATTTTCATCACAAATAGCAGTGATGTCGAAATCGTTATGCAAAGCACATATCCGGCCTTGTTTTTGGATCTTGAATCCGGAAAAACTGTCATGAACTATTTGCAAAACCTCAACAATAAGGAAGCGAAAGTGAGTATAAAGTTCCAGGGGACACGTCTCGGGACGAAGCCAGCACCAAGGGTGACTAGCTATAGCTCACGAGGTCCGTCTAACAGTTGTCCGGTTGTGTTAAAGCCAGATATCACAGCACCCGGTTCACTAATACTGGCAGCGTGGCCCGATAGCATATCACCTACCATCATCAAGAAAGATCTTGGTACAGGAACCGTAGAACTTTATAGTAAACTTAAGATATTATCAGGCACTTCTATGTCATGCCCTCATGCCAGTGGAGTAGCAGCTTTAATAAAAGCTGCCCACCCCAAATGGACCCCATCCGCCATCCGATCAGCCATGATGACTACATCGGACATTCTAGACAATACAAATAAACCAATTCAAGATATCGGTGAATGCAACAATCCAGCAACCCCTTTAGCCATTGGTTCAGGCCATGTTGCACCCAACAAGGCCTTGAACCCTGGACTTGTATACGATATCAACCCACAAGATTATGTTAATCTTCTTTGCGGGTTAAATTATACCAAGATTCAAATTCAGGTTACTATAAGATCATCTAATGTGAATTGCGCCAACCCATCTTTGGACATAAACTACCCTTCATTCATTGCCTATTTTGGTGCAAACACACATTCGGATAAAGTTATTCATGAGTTTAAACGAACAGTGACTTATGTAGGGGTCGGAACTTCAACATTTAGGGCAAAACTGACTGCGGTTGGTAGATTAAACGTCAGTGTCACACCGAAGAAATTGAGTTTCCGATCAACAAATGAGAAAGAAAGCTACATGTTAAGAATAGAAGGTCCCTATAACATGGAAGATGAAGTGGTCTATGGTTATTTGAGTTGGATTGACGGTAAAGGGAAGTTTGTAGTCAGAAGTCCAATTGTAGCTACAAGCCTACCAAGCACCACAGACACATTCTAATTAATTGGTATATGAACAAAATTCATAAATTTGTCTTTGTTATCTTTGCCAAATAAGTGAAATGATTGGGTTCGGTTCAAAAGATTCCTAATGTTTAATCATATTATAGAATTTATATTTTTGATATTTTAGAGAAAAGATTTTTAATCATATTTTATGTTTGGTTAACTCTATGCCTTTCTCAAAAGACATAATTGCGTGGACGACTTGCCATTGAAATACTTGTTCAAAATTTGGTATAGAATGATTATTTAATTTAATGTTATAAAACATTTGTAAACAATTATATTAATTGGATGTTTGCTAATTGTATTTTGTAAGTGATGAAACACTGGTTAACACTGAGGCTAACCAGCTGGGTCGTCTCGTATGTGGGGTTCAATCTCTCCCTCTACTCGTCAATGGCTGGAATCCTGAAAACAGAACACCGGTGACTCGTCATAAGAAGAAGAATAGGGGGGTTCTCCTTGTGACCACCCTCCGACGTGAGAATAAGTACTGCTTTAAGGAGAAATAGTGTGTGTTGTAGGTGAAATGTAAGGAGAGCCGAATGTTCTACCTGAATATAGAAGTGTCTTATTTATAGCCGAAGGATGAAGGAGGGAGGAGAGGCCTTGCCAGCTGCCACCAGACGCCAGCTATCCGACCAAGGGGAATATCCACTTGGTCTCCTCTGCTGTACTGAGAGTGGTGGATGACGTGGCACGCCACTATTCTGTCGGTCTGTCCTAGGATCGTGCTGCAGGTCTACATGGCGTCCGATCATTGGTGACACGTGTTGTCCTTTTTGTTTGGAGGAGCATCTTCGATGCCACCTTGATAGTTTCCAGAAGCTTCTAGAAGCTTCTGGATACGCTTGCTGATGTAGACGCCATGTAGGATAAAAAAGGGGTGTGGTCCCTGCCATGTGTACATGGAATTGGTCGGACAGCTGGCAAGGCCTCTCCTCCCTCATTCATCCTTCGGCTATAAAAAGGATCCTTCCTCATTCAGGTAGACCATTCGGCTCTTCTTACATTTCACCTACAACACACACTATTTCTCCTTAAAGAAGTACTTATTCTCACGCCGGAGGGTGGTCACAAGGAGAACCCCCCTATTCTCCTCCTTGTGACGAGTCACCGGTGTTCCGTTTTGCAGGATTTCAGTCATTGGCGAGTAGAGAGAGAGATTGAACCCCACATACGAGACGACCCAGCTGGTTAGCCTCCGTATTAACCAGTGTTTCATCAGTAAGCAAAACAAATTTGGATTTTTGTTTTGCTATATTTGTATCATTTACAATTTGAGTACTTTATATATTTTTTTGGTTTGATTGCATATTTGCATATATTTCTAGAAATGCGATGAATTAGTAAACATAAATAAAAAAAATTACCAAAAATAAGAGGCAATAAAAAAAATAAAATTATGCAGTAAATTTGGTCACTGTTCGAAATACAACCTGGTAGCAATTTCCATCGAAAAACAGTATAGTTGCAAAATTAGTCACAAAATTTTCGTAGCAAGATTGATTGATAAAAATGTCTGGTTACAACTAGATTTGGTTGCTGTTAGGAATCTTTTTAGATAAGTATTGAAGAAAAATATGATCAACCTAATCATATGCTGAAGATATAGTCAAAGAAGATCAATAAAAAGGTGCCTACAAGATTACAGGACAAGAAGAAAGAAAGAAACGTCTTCCACAAATATCAAGAAATGATCAAAACAAAGGGAATGCGATCAGAAAAGACCATTCTAATAAGACTGATGATAAATCTGTATTTATCATCAGAATCTGGTAACTCTGATCATTAAAATTTCTGATGATCAGTCTCAACAGAACTCTGGTAAGTTGGTCATCAGAAATTCTGATGGACCAACTTGTCTTAAAGATAAGGCCCTGACACAATTTGGAAAGTAGTAAATTGACATCCATGGTTTCAATGAATATGTCAAAAAACAAATTTGTGCAGAGCAATGCATGAATAAACAAATGTTTATTAATGATCCAGACTCTATATAAATGGAGTTGTCAACCCCGAAGGTTAAATGAGTTGAGCCAAGCATTCAATACACACCCCACAAACTTCATTACCCTTCAATACAGAATTCTTTGAGCATTCATTTATAACAGTCAATAACTTTGTTTTCCAAAGTAATGAATATACTTGAAAATTCTGTAAGTTGTTTTTGAAAGTTTGATTTCTAGTTCCGCACAATAATTTCCTACTTGTTGAAATCTATTTGACATACTTAGTCGTTGAACATCTTATCTGAGATCAACAATTGGTATCAGAGCAAATTGAATAAATTATTTTCAAAAGATCAATTGCTCATTTTTTATAACAATCTTTTTTACTAAATATGGAAAACTTTCAAACTTGGAACGATGCTTTTGACATTGGATCTATGTCAAAGCCTCCAACTTTAGTCAGAGAGGAGTACCCCTAATGGAGAATCAAGATGACCAATTTACTTAATGGACGTGATCGAACTATGTTTCTATCCATTGAGAGAGGCCCACATAGAACTATTGTTGAAATTCCTGCTGTTCTAGCAACTGAGCTCACACTAGCAATCCCTATCTCTTTTGCTCCTAAACAAGAAATACACTAGAGCAAGAAGATAAGGATATGGTGGCGGCTGATGAAAGGGCTAAATCACTCTTGATTATGTCACTTCCAAATGACATATTCTCACAAATAGATGCATGTGCATCTGCTAAGGAGATATGGGACCAGTTGGAAAATCTTTGTGAAGGAGGAGAAAGAATAAAAAAAAATAAGAGAACAAACTGTGTTTCTTCATATGAAAGATTCAAAAGCCATCAAAGTGAGAGTCTGTCGCAACCCCCGTCCCCTAACAACCCGGGAATGGGCGGTCGCGGCCAGTTTTGGTGGTATCCAGGTATTTATCATTTTGGCAGTGGCAATTACATCAGGACCGTAGTTAGAAAATATTTTATCAGAGTAAAATACCACGCTTTTAATATATCAAACACATGGGAAAAACCCAAGTTTGAAGTACACTCATTTTTATAGGGATAAACCCTATTTTATTTAATAAAACATCTCTTTATTTTAGGTAACTTTATTGCCACTTTTCCAAGCCTTCAGTGCTGTCCAGCTGGCTTCTATTTGGCTTTCTCATTTTGTTACCTGAAACGCGTTTAAAAACATTTTGTCAGTGGAAAATACTGGTGAGTGAATCCCAGTTTAATCAAGTTAAGTAAAACCATTGTACAATATTGAGGGCGGTCGCGCAATTACATTTGTTTCCATATACTTAATTACCACCCACGGTACTATCAACCCGACTTGTGGTCATGTTACTCCTCGCAAGGTAGTAACAAATTTTGTGTACAAAACCCCAACATACCGACGATAATTGTAGAATACAAATACTCAATCACTGATTAATATATTATTAATTATGTGAGGTTTTGTAAAAACTGTTAGTGCACTAATGTCTGTTAACTTTATCTTTATTGAGTCTTGTATTGTATTAGATAGATCAGGGCACGCAAAACGAGAAAACGAGCATATAGGTAATTCCGCCTGAAAGGTGTTTAGTGTCATTCAAACGGAATTAGAAGTCTCAAGCGAAATTAACTAATTCCGCACAGAATTAGGTAATTCCGTTTGAAATGTAATTCCGTTTGAGATGGTTTCAAGCGGAATTAGCCGCCTATAAATACCTGATCTTGTCGAGTCATTTGAAACGGAATTAAGTCATAGATTGTGAGCCGAGGTGCTGCCGAATTGTTATCAGAATTGTAAAAAGCTCAGAATCAATCAATAAGAAGATAATTAGAAAGGAACAAGCTGTTTTACATCAATTACATTGATTCCGCCTTTGTTTTTGATGCTGAACTAATCGGATTGACTCGTTAGGGTCACACGACGATCCAACAAGTGGTATCAGAGCTCAGGACGAGGAGTTCATACCAATTCAGCTTGATTTCACCGGATTCTCTCACTTCTACTCCTTCTTTTCTGATTTGAACAAAATTTAACGGTCAAAATGGATTGATTTTCACACATAATAAGCGAAACATAGTTTTAATTAATCCGTGAAAGAATTGGGCCTCAATTCGAACAAATTCTAACAAAAATGGGTAATTTCGTTTGAGAAACATATCGGATTTGCTGACATCATCATAATCCCGTTTGAAAGTGTCATTGTAATTCCAAACGGAATTACACATTTGGTCTAATTTCGCTTGAAAAGTCACATGGAATCAAATTCCGTTTGAAGAGTTGAAACAGAATTACTAATTCCGCTTCAAAGAACCTAATTCCACTTCAACCAGCTTAATTTCGTTTGAAATCTGTAATCCCGTTTGAAGAAGTTAATTCCGTTTGAAGCAATTCCGCTTCAACTGATTTCGTTTGAAACTGCTACTTTTCGAAATTTCAAAACTGGATTTCATGGAGATGGCACATCAGATAACACGAATGAAACTACACCGACACCGAGTGCAAAGAAAATTCTTTCTGATGCTATGAGTGTAGACAGTGCATGTGGAACATACAACAAGCCGCCTAAGTTGATGGCGATTGAAGATTACAACAGGTGGGCTACAAGATTTGAAGAATGGCTTCAGGCGTTTGCATATCCCAGTTGGAAAAGTTTTTAAAAATGGTTTTGATTTGGGGAGAACAGATTATAAAAACTTAGACGAAAATCAAATTAAAAGATATGTTGTTGAACAAAAGTGTATTGCTCTGCTTCACCAATCTGTCAGAGATGACATCATCTCACTGATCGAGTACAAGATTCGAGAGATCTTTGGGAAAAATTAAAAATAAAATGTGTAGGCAGTGCTGAGATAGTTAAGAACAAAAAGAAATTGTTACGAAAAGAGTTTGATTTATTTGGTTGTTTAAAGAACGAGTCTGTTCCCAAGATGATTGAGAGATTTGGGTATCTGAAGATGGAGCTTGCTAGACATAACATCATTTACACTCAAGAAGAGCTGGTAGACAAATTGTTTGACGCACTACCGAATGAGCAAGACTGGCAGTATTTTGCATTGATGCTGAAGAATACGATAAAGCCGGCTGATTTGAAGGTTGATCTGCTTATAGAAAGACTGGAAAGCCATGAATTGGAGATCAAAAAATCCAATAAAGTCAATAACACATCTTATCAGCAGAATGTGGAGCTGTATTATAGAGGTAGTATGATCCCAAAGACTGCATCTCCAAAGATAACTTTTTCAGCAGAAAGTTCAAACACAAAGAATCAAGAAACCCCTAGCAGTGGCTATCATGGTGGTTCATCGTCAAATACCTCAAATCAATCTGCACCAAAGAATCTATTTCAATGCAACATTGCTGTGGATCTGAAGAATGGTCAGAATTTTAGAGAAGAATCTACCAAACAACAGATGGTGTTTTTAGCGTCTGTGTTAGAATCGTACGAGAGTCTCGTGGCAGGCAAGATTGGAAACACCAACCTAACAAAGGAAGACTACGATCAGATCGACCCTGAGGAGATGGAGCTGATCGATAGAAGGTGGTGTATGGCGAGTGCAGTGAGAAGAGCGCAGCGATTTATGGAGATTACTGGAAGACAGTCTATTGGTGGACCTTCTACCAAGTTAGGCTTTGACAAGTCAAAAGTCACATGCTTTAAATGTAAATAAAAAGGTCATTTTAAACGTGAGTGCAGAAATGCTTACACTGATGATACTCTAAATCCTTTTCGAGAGGATTATTACAAACGGGAAATTTATCATCAAAATAAAGCAGAATCTCCAAGGATGAAGCAGATAGAGGAGGCACCTAGAGAAAAATCCAGGGCACTTGCAGTTTTTCATGATGATGAAGGTTATGATTGGAGTGATGTTTTGCTTGAGGAAGACGCAGTTGGTTATGCCTTTACTGCAGCAAAGATTGTTCCTTTTAAAGATAGCGGATCTGAAGAACTGAAGTATGTAAACAGGAAGGCAACAGCTCAATTCATCAAAGGAAAAATTTATCGTACATGGATGGAAGCAAAGAAAGCAAGGCGATGGGATCCTGGCAGAGAATGTTATCTTGATCCTAATGGAAACATAGCTGTTGATCTAGATACAGTTGATGTTGAAGTTCTCACCAAACAACTTGCTATGAAGAAGAAGCCAGACAGAGAGAATGGTGGGGAGGAGGAGAAACTGATGAGAAAGAGAAAGAGACAGAAAAAGAACTGCAGCCAAAGAAGATTGATGACGGAATTATTGATACATCACAAGAATTCACCGCTGAAAATTTGAAGAAGGTGGCTGACAAAGTTCTAGCAGCAAAAGAACTAGAGGTAGTTTCTGGTTCTGGAATTGAGTCCAAAAACAAGGTCAGTTCAAACGATACACATGAGTCAGGTAAGAAAGCTAAATCTGAGAACAACTGCAAAAATTGCATGAAAGAGTGCAAAGTTTGTAGTACAAATGCTTACCTCAGTGGTAAGAAGGTTGAAGAACTGACTAGTAGAATCAGAAGTATTGAAGATCAGATCTTAAACCGTGATAAACTGTTAAAAGCTTCGAACGACAAATTAAAAGAATTAACTGAGAAAATCGAAAATGATAAAAATGACGTAGAAAGAATTAGGAAAGAAAATGAAAAATTGATTCTTGAAAATCGTCAAATCTCAGAAAATTTTGAGAAGCTCAAACGAACGGTTAAAGATTCTGATGAAAGAAACAGACAAAGAAAATCTTCAGCTGACCGGTGTTCTTAGAGTAAAAGAAGAGTTAATCAATCAGCAACTGGATGAAATTGCTAAGTTGAAGCTTCAGTTTCAAGTAGCTAAAATTGAAAATGAACGCATCCAGTTGAAACTGAACAGTTACAACTCTGCAAGCTTTGTTTTACAACACATTGTTCCCAAACCCATCGGGAAAAACAAAGCAGGCGAAGATATATACTTCGATGGAACCGGGGTTGGGTTTCACCAGGTTCCACCACCAGTGTTAAACAATTACTCAAAGAAACAATCAGGGCTGGTTAATGATGAAGATGTTCATGAAGTGAAACTTCCAGACACGATTGATGTTACATTCACTTCATTTTCTGATGAAGATAGTGTCCAATCTGAAGTTGTGAAAAGTGTGGTTGAAAAAGTTTTAAAATCTGAAAGTGACACTACTGAGGAAGATGAATGTTTTCTGGACAAATACATTCCGAAACCAAAATCCCAAAACAACTTAAATGAAGAACCTACTCTTGTCATGTACAAGATGTCGGGGTCGGATAAGTTGTATTCGGATTCTGAGTTTCCACTGGAGAATGTTAATGTTGCTAAATTGAAAAATGTGTTTAAATTGATTGAAATTGATCTGTCTGAAGTAGAAAGTTTAAATCAGACAAAGAGGCAAATGAATTTTGAAAAAGATAAAGCTTACTACAAGAAGCCTGTTGTTCCACCACGTTTTTATAACAACAAACAAAACAAATGGTCGGGTGGATATCAGGGTGGTAAAAATTATCAGAAAAAGAATGTTCAAAACAGAAAGTTTGCTGAGAAAAAGGTGTTTGTGAAAAGTTCAAGTTCGAGTTCACTTTCTGATGAAGAAACTAAATTTTTTTCAAAATCAAACAAAGAGTTCTTTGAGAAAAAGGCCTCACAGCCTCAGTCTGAAGGCACAAGTTGGGTAGTTGACACCCGATGTTAGACCCTAAAACGTACATGACAAAAGTCGCAGCGGAAAACACGAACCATAAAATTTCTTTCTTTATAAATACCTCAACTTATTTAAACTTTAACTTTAACATAGCTTTTATTCATAAATCCGTCTCACTCTTATTTACTAATCCAAAACATAGCTTATGCTTGCTTCATTCTAGTTTCAACGTCCCCCGTACAATCTCTCTAGTGACTCGATCTTCGATCTCTATTCCTTGTGAGGTTAATCCGTGATTCGTCCAACCTGCACTCACCACATACATTCGTAACATTAGCACACATTAAATAAACAAAATTCATTCGCGTACGCTTCACACTTCGTCATCTTTTAAGCTTTAAGCATTTCATCTGCATATCCATTTCCTGGTGAGGCTTCAATAATGTACCTGCATTACTGCTCATTCTCAAGGTACACCATTAATCACATTAACCCTCATCGTCTCTAAATCATGCTTACCTATGTACTTACATACATACATGCATATCTACATTTACATACTTACGTATCTTTACTACAACTTTTTATTAATGTATACACTCACACATGTCTTTACACATACATACACACACAACTACATACGTACATACCCTTCCTACATCTTTACATACATGCATACCCTCATACATATCTTTATACATACGTACATACACATCTACATACATACATATCCTTCCTACATCGTTACATACATGCATACATTCATACAGGTCTTTACACATACCTACATGCACATCTACATACGTACATACCCTTCCTACATCTTTACATACATGCATACCCTCATACATATCTTCATACATACGTACATACACATCTACGTACATATCCTTCCTACATCGTTACATACATGCATACACTCATACATGTCTTTACACATACATACATGCACATCTGCATACGTACATACCCTTCCTACATCTTTACATACATGCATACCCTCATACCTATCTTCATACATACGTACATACACATCTACATACATACATATCCTTTAAAAAAAAATGCGTCATAAACTTGATTTCGGTCCATTCGAGAGCTTAACGGAGCGCCGGGACACGAACTGGATTAACCGGGATCACAAACGGAAGAAAACAGAAAACATAGACTCTGGGCACCGTCGCCGACGCCCAAATGGACCGTCGGCGACGCACCTCCGTCGTCCAAAAGTCCCGTAGACAGCAAGTTAGGCCGTCGGCCAAAAACCAAATTACACATGCCGTCGGCGACGGCCCTTCTGGGCGTCGGCGACGGCCCCTCGTTCACTCATTTACCTGCTGTGTTGTTTCGTTGTTCGCATACACTAAAACTCGCGTAACTTTCAACCCGTTTATCCGTTTAACCTCCCGTTCCTTCCTACACGCTTGTAAATTCACATTCTATCATATGAACTTAAAATCCCACATCCGGATTAAGGAAATTCTTAACTTACTTACATACGGCGTATTATTATCTTCTAATTATTTGACCCGTTCGTGCATTTATCAACATAATCTATTTATTTGACCTCAATCTCATATGAACTTAATAATTTCATTGACGCCTATCATAAAAGATTAACTTCTCGGTTGTCTAGCATTCTCTTAACCCATTTTCGCTCAAAAGCTTATTTTGACCCGTTATGAGTATTTACGCATTTTAAGGTCTATGGCTTACAAAGACCATACTTCTTGCTTCCATACTTGTCTAAAACATTACATTGATCGAACAACTTGTTTCTAAACCACTTTTCATATTGTTTGCCCAAAATACCCATCAAGGGCATTTTGGTCAACTTTAATTCATTCATTTACGACGAAAGACCTCAATACATATATGACCTCAAACATCATGTTTAATTAATTTAAACAGTATATTACTTAATCGTACTAAGAAGTGATTACAGAAATCACTTACCTTATGCGTCCGTGCTCATATCCGATTCCTCGCCTCTTTCTTGACCCGTTAGCACCTCTTGCTTGAGCCCGTCTCGGCGTGATTCCTATACTTTCATTTCATCCAAATCACGCTATTATTAGCATACTCATTTGTACATGATAACCATCGTATCAATCACATGTTTCACACTTAACTTTCATTAATAATTTCTAACAAACATAACTCATATAATCATGTCCGTATACGTTTAACTCATGTAACTCATCATGTCATATTTATTTAACACGGATTGCTTTTACATGTACCATACGACTTCTCATCAACCTACATTTACGACAACGAGTCAACTCATGTCTCTTGGTCTTAGTTGACTTTCAAAAGTCAACTATTAACCATACATAACTATCGACTTATCAACATATACCCTTAACATCATAATCGACTATACGGACGACACTATATACATTTTATCATTCACTTGGTGTGCGTACCACCTTTTAAGCATAACATACAACTAATTCATGCATAATCTTCTAAATTCATACATAGTGCATCAAATCCTTCTACTAATCAACATGTGGTATTTAAAATCAAACATCAATAATATGAACATATTATCATTTTCATCATATCATCAAAACCCACTTCATGACTATTTTTCTAATCACTTACAAGTGATCTAATCTTAAGTTCTTCATAGTTTCTTCATGCTTTTGATGTGTGTACTACCTCCTAAGCATAGTGTACAACTAGTTCATGCATATCCTTCTAATCTCATACATAATTCATCAATTTCTTCCTTCTAATCAACATGGATCATACATGCATGAACATCAAACATACTAGTATCACATTTCGTTTAATTCCTCTAACAAGAATCCATCATACAAATAAAAATACATCAACATTCAACAAGAATTAGACATGGATGATGATTCAAATCATCATTCTTACCATAACTAATGGGTTTCACCCTTAAACATCAAATTAACCTAATTCATGCATAATCCATGTTCCAAATGATGAATCTAACACATACTCATGCTCAATTTCATACAAATTCGTGATTTACAACATAACCCATTTCGTGCATCATCACCAATCTAGAATCTAAGACATACCTTACGATCCCCTTGTGAAGGTGATCATTAATCTGTGTTTGGTTATGAATTTGAGCTTCGTTTAGCCTTCCAATTTGAGGGAATAGATGAAGTTAGGGTTCTTGGCTCCATGGGAGCTTCCTGCTCATTCACGAACACACTATGTGTGTTTGTGTGTGTGTTTTGTTATTTAGTAACCTAACTTTCACCTTATTCCATTTAACCCCTCAATGTTTGCCACTTAAACATGTTTGGCACAACTTTCATCTTCTAATTAGTTTTTACCATACACTTTATTAGGTTAAATAACCTAGTCATTTATTTCTTAATGTACCATAGCATAACATTTAACGAATATAAACATTCGGGTTTTGGGGTGTTACAAGTCTACCCCCCTTAAATAAGGTTTCGTCCCCGAAACCTTTCTCATTTCCTCTTACACACACACATTCATGTTTGACTTCATAGTCACATCATAATCATAAGTAATCATCCTACCTCATTTCATAATTATTCAATCAATTGGCTTCCTCTTCTTAACAAGTCTATACTTTCCATGGCATACTTTCATATAACATTCTTATTCCCTTTGACCCGTTAATAACAGGTTAATATACATACTTATTCAAACTTATAATAATGCTTACACTCATTTGATCCGTTTATAACGGATTTAGTACTTTCATCTCATCCTTTAAGATTTCATTCTATAGACGTATTGCCTAACATTTAACCCTTGTTTTGTTAACCCAACAAAACTACCTTTTCATAGTCACACCTACGTGCTTACCTTCATAGTTAACATCGCTCTACATTTCTTTATTTACCATACATATCCCTTCGTTACTTACGCATTCGGATCTTTTCATTCCCATCATTTTTTTTTCATTTGCTTTACATTTACTTATATGACTTGTTTGACGCACTCATGGTCAAGCTATCGACTTCTTCTTATATAGACTAGTTCCGTCTTTTATATCTTAAATCTGTTTCGCGGATTCGAACACATCATTCATACCATTCGTACCTCCTATGTTTTGAATCCATCTAACGGTTTCAAACATTTCATTTATACTTTAACTTCTTTCATGTTTCGAATCTGTCTCGCGGATCCTAGCATAGCATTTCATGTTTCGAATCCGTCGCGCGGATTCTAGCATAGCATTTCATGTTTCGAATCCGTCTCGCGGATTCTAGCATAGCATTTCATGTTTCGAATCCGTCTCGCGGATTCTAACATAGCATTTCATGTTTCGAATCCGTCTCGCGGATTCTAGCTTAGCATTTCATGTTTCGAATCCGTCTCGCGGATTCAAGCATAGCATTTCATGTTTCGAATCCGTCTTGCGGATTCTAGCATAGCATTTCATACTCTCATTCTTGAGAGTCTTACATTTCTCTTCACCCTCACGTCCACCTACTACTTAATTCTAACGGACATACCTGTATCAATTATCACGGTCCCACGAACGTTATATGCTTCACGTGTACTGGCCAGGTACACAATCCACATACTAGTTTCGTGTCTTCGTGTAATTGTCACCTTATGTCTGAAGAATTAGGTTTCGGCACATGTATCATCTTTCAAAACATGTTTACTATACCATCATGGTCCTTCATTTAGCATTTTTCTTCCCTTAATGCATTTTACCATTTCATATACCGACATATTGAATTTACGTACCTAGGTTCAACTTTATCTTATTTCATGCCTTGGTGTCGGTGCTTGACCGCACTCGCGGATCACCTTCTTCAAACGCTTATACTTACCTTGCATAAACAAAACCGTCAGTTTCTTTATGCGTATACATAAGTACATACTTACATTCTCTTTTACCTTTGGATCTTGACCGAGTCTCGGATTGTACGGGTTTCTTATCACAAGAGCACACAGGTTTGAGTTCAAGCACTTACCTTCTTACACTTGATTCTCTCAAACCAGGGCTCTGATACCAACTTGTTAGACCCTAAAACGTACATGACAAAAGTCGTAGCGGAAAACACGAACCATAAAATTTCTTTCTTTATAAATACCTCAACTTATTTAAACTTTAACTTTAACATAGCTTTTATTCATAAATCCGTCTCACTCTTATTTACTAATCCAAAACATAGCTTATGCTTGCTTCATTCTAGTTTCAACGTCCCCCGTACAATCTCTCTAGTGACTCGATCTTCGATCTCTAATCCTTGTGAGGTTAATCCGTGATTCGTCCAACCTGCACTCACCACATACATTCGTAACATTAGCACACATTAAATAAACAAAATTCATTCGCGTACGCTTCACACTTCGTCATCTTTTAAGCCTTAAGCATTTCATCTGCATATCCATATCCTGGTGAGGCTTCAATAATGTACCTGCATTACTGCTCATTCTCAAGGTACACCATTAATCACATTAACCCTCATCGTCTCTAAATCATGCTTACCTATGTACTTACATACATACATGCATATCTACATTTACATACTTACGTATCTTTACTACAACTTTTTATTAATGTATACACTCACACATGTCTTTACACATACATACATACACAACTACATACGTACATACCCTTCCTACATCTTTACATACATGCATACCCTCATACATATCTTTATACATACGTACATACACATCTACATACATACATATCCTTCCTACATCGTTACATACATGCATACATTCATACAGGTCTTTACACATACCTACATGCACATCTGTATACGTACATACCATTCCTACATCTTTACATACATGCATACCCTCATACATATCTTCATACATACGTACATACACATCTACGTACATATCCTTCCTACATCGTTACATACATGCATACACTCATACATGTCTTTACACATACATACATGCACATCTGCATACGTACATACCCTTCCTACATCTTTACATACATGCATACCCTCATACCTATCTTCATACATACGTACATACACATCTACATACATACATATCCTTTAAAAAAAAATGCGTCATAAACTTGATTTCGGTCCATTCGAGAGCTTAACGGAGCGCCGGGACACGAACTGGATTAACCGGGATCACAAACGGAAGAAAACAGAAAACATAGGCTCTGGGCACCGTCGCCGACGCCCAAATGGACCGTCGGCGACGCACCTCCGTCGTCCAAAAGTCCCGTAGACAGCAAGTTAGGCCGTCGGCCAAAAACCAAATTACACATGCCGTCGGCGACGGCCCTTCTGGGCGTCGGCGACGGCCCCTCGTTCACTCATTTACCTGCTGTGTTGTTTCGTTGTTCGCATACACTAAAACTCGCGTAACTTTCAACCCGTTTATCCGTTTAACCTCCCGTTCCTTCCTACACGCTTGTAAATTCACATTCTATCATATGAACTTAAAATCCCACATCCGGATTAAGGAAATTCTTAACTTACTTACATACGGCATATTATTATCTTCTAATTATTTGACCCGTTCGTGCATTTATCAACATAATCTATTTATTTGACCTCAATCTCATATGAACTTAATAATTTCATTGAAGCCTATCATAAAAGATTAACTTCTCGGTTGTCTAGCATTCTCTTAACCCATTTTCGCTCAAAAGCTTATTTTGACCCGTTATGAGTATTTACGCATTTTAAGGTCTATGGCTTACAAAGACCATACTTCTTGCTTCCATACTTGTCTAAAACATTACATTGATCGAACAACTTGTTTCTAAACCACTTTTCATATTGTTTGCCCAAAATACCCATCAAGGGCATTTTGGTCAACTTTAATTCATTCATTTACGACGAAAGACCTCAATACATATATGACCTCAAACATCATGTTTAATTAATTTAAACAGTATATTACTTAATCGTACTAAGAAGTGATTACAGAAATCACTTACCTTATGCGTCCGTGCTCATATCCGATTCCTCGCCTCTTTCTTGACCCGTTAGCACCTCTTGCTTGAGCCCGTCTCGGTGTGATTCCTATACTTTCATTTCATCCAAATCACGCTATTATTAGCATACTCATTTGTACATGATAACCATCGTATCAATCACATGTTTCACACTTAACTTTCATTAATCATTCTAACAAACATAACTCATATAATCATGTCCGTATACGTTTAACTCATGTAACTCATCATGTCATATTTATTTAACACGGATTGCTATTACATGTACCATACGACTTCTCATCAACCTACATTTACGACAACGAGTCAACTCATGTCTCTTGGTCTTAGTTGACTTTCAAAAGTCAACTATTAACCATACATAACTATCGACTTATCAACATATACCCTTAACATCATAATCGACTATACGGACGACACTATATACATTTTATCATTCACTTGGTGTGCGTACCACCTTTTAAGCATAACATACAACTAATTCATGCATAATCTTCTAAATTCATACATAGTGCATCAAATCCTTCTACTAATCAACATGTGGTATTTAAAATCAAACATCAATAATATGAACATATTATCATTTTCATCATATCATCAAAACCCACTTCATGACTATTTTTCTAATCACTTACAAGTGATCTAATCTTAAGTTCTTCATAGTTTCTTCATGCTTTTGATGTGTGTACTACCTCCTAAGCATAGTGTACAACTAGTTCATGCATATCCTTCTAATCTCATACATAATTCATCAATTTCTTCCTTCTAATCAACATGGATCATACATGCATGAACATCAAACATACTAGTATCACATTTCGTTTAATTCCTCTAACAAGAATCCATCGTACAAATAAAAATACATCAACATTCAACAAGAATTAGACATGGATGATGATTCAAATCATCATTCTTACCATAACTAATGGGTTTCACCCTTAAATATCAAATTAACCTAATTCATGCATAATCCATGTTCCAAATGATGAATCTAACACATACTCATGCTCAATTTCATACAAATTCGTGATTTACAACATAACCCATTTCGTGCATCATCACCAATCTAGAATCTAAGACATACCTTACGATCCCCTTGTGAAGGTGATCATTAATCTGTGTTTGGTTATGAATTTGAGCTTCGTTTAGCCTTCCAATTTGAGGGAATAGATGAAGTTAGGGTTCTTGGCTCCATGGGAGCTTCCTGCTCATTCACGAACACACTATGTGTGTTTGTGTGTGTGTTTTGTTATTTAGTAACCTAACTTTCACCTTATTCCATTTAACCCCTCAATGTTTGCCACTTAAACATGTTTGGCACAACTTTCATCTTCTAATTAGTTTTTACCATACACTTTATTAGGTTAAATAACCTAGTCATTTATTTCTTAATATACCATAGCATAACATTTAACGAATATAAACATTCGGATTTTGGGGTGTTACACCCGAACATGCTTCAAATGCAATCAAGTTGGACATATTGCACGAAAGTGTATCAACTTGAAGCCTAAGACTGAAGTTGTCGACATTCAGAAAAGTAAAGTTGATGCGAAAGGAAAAGCTCCAATGGTTGTTGAGAAGAAAGTTTTGAAAAATGAAAACAACAAGATCAAAACTAAACCCGTAAAGAATGTGGTAACTAAAAATGACAAATTTTACAAAAGGTTTGCTACACCTCAACAAGCATGGAAGCCAAAGTTAGTTGAAAAGAAATCAAGTTCTCCAAAACCAAAGGTTTCTGAGAAAGAAAAACAATCGTCTTCTACCACTCCGGTAAAGATGGATGTACCTTTGGATTACTATGAGAAACTTGAATCACAAGAGGCTACTACTTCTGAAAAGAAGAATGTACCAAAGAAAGATCAATCATCTGGTCAACCTTCTCAAAATGATTTCTTTTTATACAAAAAGGTTGAGATTGGATCTGAAGATAGCTTGAAAATGAATGATAAAAACTTTCCGCCACTTTACATTGCAAAATCTCACATCAATGTCAAGTTACCCGAGTCAAAAGAGGCTTGGGTGGCATCAAAATCTCACTAAATGTTTTTGAAATGTGCAGGAGCTTCCAAGATCCGTTTCATGATGGATTATGGATAGTGGAGCTTCTCGGCACATGACGGGGAAGAAAACCCTGTTGTACGATGTTCGTGGTTTTAATGGAGGTTATGTGGGATTCGCAGGAAATCAAGGAGGTAGGATAGTTGGAGAAGGAACGTTATCCAATGGCATTGTCACGTTTGAAAGAGTTAACTACATTGCTGAGCTTGAGAATAATCTTCTGAGTATATCTCAGATTTGTGATAGGATGTATACAACGCACTTCACAGACAAAGAATGTTTAATCTTGAAACCAGGGTTTGTTGTTCCCGAAGAATGGATTATCATGAGAGCACCAAGAGTCAATGATCTGTACGTGTTGGACATGAGCGTAGCAACTACAACCACGGGTCAGGCTCATTGTTTTATGTCTAGAGCAAAAGAAAAAGAATCACAACTGTGGCACCGAAAAAATGGGTCATATACATTTGCAAAAAATGAATCACCTGGTGCATAATGACTTAGTTATTGGTGTTCATGTGAAAGGTTTTCATCTTGAGGGGGAGTGCATTAGCTGCATCAAAGGAAAGCAAAAGAAGAAATCTCACCCCGGGAAGAAAGAAAATTCAATATCGAGACCTTTAGAGAGACTCCATATGGATTTGTTTGGTCCAGTGAACGTCAAAAGCATTACTAGGGATCTCTATTGTCTTGTAGTCACAGACGCTTTTCAAGAACATGGAAAACTTGTACCAGACACGCATTAGAAGATTACGTAGTGACAATGGTACTGAGTTCAAGAATATCAAGATGGAAGAATATTGCGATGAAAGAGGTATATTGCATGAATTTAATGCTCCTTACACTCCACAACAGAATGGAGTAGCTGAAAGAAAGAACAGGACACTAATTGAAACGGCCAGGACGATGCTCGCTGATTCCAAGCTACCTGTTAACTTTTGGGCAGAAGCAGTATCAGTTGCATGCTATACGCTCAACCGGGTTCTTACAGTAAACAAATTCAACAAGACATGTTTCGAGCTGATCAATAACCGCAAACCGAATCTGAAGTATCTCGAACCGTTTGGGTCTCCCTGTACAGTTCTAGAGCCTTTTGGAAAGTTTGGTCCGAAGAGTATCGAGGGTATATTTGTGGGTTACTCAAATCCTTTGAAACGAGTCTTTGTTCCAAGCTTGAAGCGGATTATTGAGGCACATAATGTTGAATGTCAAGGCTACACAATGCCACCACAAAATCCCGGTGATTCATGGCGTTTTCATTATGACACTTTGTGGAATTCGTTTGACATGGAAGAGGAAAAAGAAGAAGATTTCTTTGATGAGTTGGATATTCTAAGAGAGTATGAGTCATCGCAGGAAAGGTTCCCAGCTGAATCTTCAAGGCGTCAAAGGCATACTTCAAATGATGATGAAGCAGGTCCAAGCAATGTTGGAGAACATGATGATATTCAACAAAATGAAGTTGCTCATGATAATCAGACGGCAGTCAATGATAATCAAGAATCTGAGAACAGACAAGTATTTGATCATTGTGATTCAGATTCTGAGGGGGAGCAAATTCAGATTTCAAGTCAATCTATTCCAGTCAGTGAACAAAGTGCAGATCAAAATATCACAAATCTGGAGGGCGAGGTAGATGTTCCAGGCGAGGTTATGCCAAGAACACTTTCGTATCATCCAGAAGAGCTGATTATTGGAGAATTACAACCAGGCGTCCACACTAGACGACAAATTGATCAAGGGCTTCCTTTTTTTTATTCTACAGTTGCTCCATTACAAACTGAGTTTTCACTTAGTCGTTTTATCTCGCAGATTGAACCGAGGACTTATAAGGGGGCGCTTACTGAAGATTCTTGGTCAATGCGATGCAGGAGGAACTGAGCCAGTTCGAGAAGTTAGGAGTGTGGAAGTTAGTAGTTTTTCCTGATGATCACATGAAAATTAACACAAAATGGGTGTTTAAATGCAAGAGAGATGATCGAGGGGTTATTATTCGAAACAAAGCTCGACTCGTAGTCTAAGGTTTTAGTCAGCAGCAGGGTATAGATTTCACCGAAGTATATGCTCCCGTGGCTCGACTACAAGCAATTAGGATCTTTCTGGCATTTTCATCGTGGAAGGGATTTAAAGTTTTTCAGTTAGATGTTAAATCGGCATTTCTCTATGTGAAGGTAAAAGAGGAGGTATATGTCGGTCAGCCACCGGGCATCACCGATCCAATCTACAAAGACAAGGTTTATTTGCTGGATAAAGCGCTGTATGGTTTACACCAGGCCCCGAGAGCTTGGTATGAGACATTGTCTCAACACCTGCTTGCCAAGAGCTTCATCCGTGGAAAAGTGGATGCCACTCTCTTCACCAAAGAGGTCGACGGACATCTTCTGATAGTTCAGATATACGTGGATGATATCATATTTGGGTCAACGAATGAAAGTTTGTGCAAAGACTTTGAAAATGTTATGAAGCAAAAGTTTGAAATGTCATCGATGGGGGAGATGAAATTCTTCTTGGGACTTCAAGTTGATCAACTACCTGAGGGAATTTTCATACACCAGACGAAGTATGTTCATGATATCTTAGAGAAATTTGGGATGTCAGGATCTACTCCAGCTTCAACCCCTTTAGTGACGAATCATTGGATAAACCCAGATCTCACCGGAGACAGGGTAGATGAAACGATGTATCGTTCCATGATCGGATCGCTGATGTACTTAACAGCTTCAAGACCCGATATCATGTATCCAACGTGCCTCGCAGCACGGTTTCAGTCAAGCCCTAGAGCTTCACACATGGTAATTGTGAAACGGATATTACGCTACCTGAAAGGAACTCCATCATTGGGGTTGTGGTATCCAAAAACAGGCGATTTCATGCTCGAAGGGTATTCTGATTCCGACTTCGGAAGCTGCAAAGTTAACTCTAAATCAAAAACTGCGGGATGCCAGTTCTTTGGATCACGTTTGGTCACCTGGCAGTGTAAGAAGCAGACCTCTGTGGCTCTATCCACATGTGAAGCTGAGTATGTATCTGCTAGCAGTTGCTGCTCTCAGATCTTGTGGATCCAGCAACAGATGCGCGACTACGGTTTGCAATTTCTTAACACCCCTATCTTTGTTGATAATGAGGCAGCGATAAACATTACAAAAAATCCTGTTCATCACGCTAAAACGAAACACATAGAAATTCATCATCATTTCATTCGCGATTGCATCGAGAAGAAGTTGATACGAATTGAGAAAATCCACACTAACGAGCAAAAAGCTGATTTACATACCAAAGCATTTGACAAAACTCATTTTAAATATCTTCTAAAACTAAACGGTATGAAGCTTTTATCGGTGTCGGATGGGACTATTGGCGTTGATGAGGATAACATTGTAGATGATGATGTTGAGAAACAATCTGCAATGGTTTGTCGATTTTTTACTTGTATTTGTATTTAGGGGGAGTATTATATTTTCAGAAAATACAAAAACAGTAAAAAAAATTTCAAAAGTCCAAATACATGAGATATTTCAAAATCCAAAAACAATAGAAAACCAGAAAAGAGCTTGTGTAAAAAGGGAAAATGATAGTACATCGGCTTGACAGTTACGGTATGCTAAAGATATGTAAAGTTTAAAAGTCTTAAACAGTCTCGCTGATGATGTGCCGATAGGTTTTTACACATTTAGTAGGTTTGTTCAGGATATTAACCTAAATCTTTACTTACTTATTTCGTGGGGAACACTACTTGGATATATAGGTAACCCCTGAAATTTCGTTTGAAAGATCCATCTTTCTGAGATACTAGGTCTTTATACTCAGTGATATCTGGGGTATTATCCCGGGACTTCTGATTTTGCGGAAGCAATGGCCTAGTCCCCGGATAATACTTTACGCTTGCTTGAAATATAGCTCACCCTCAGCACAAAAATGATGAAACATTAAAAATGCTAATCATTGCTGTTGTAAAAAAAGATCCTCTAAAGGGGACCACCTAAAGTCGAACCGCCATCTCTCTGCTGAACGGAAGTTCTGACCTGAGCTCTCACGGTCTCGCAATTTAACCCCTTACAGATATCATCTGTGGTATACTCACCTGTAAGACTGAATATTAGGATTTGGATACGGGAATATATTCAAGAGGTGGGACACATGAATGAGTTTAAGTCTCTAAAACACTTAATCCGTATCCTGGACAGATTGAAATTTGTGTGAGAATTTAAGATGTGACAACTCTCAAAATTTCATCTATCCGTACGATTAATTTAATGATAATTAAAGTGCTTAGTGACCGTGTTGAATTACTTAACTGTTTCCTGATTACTGTGTCATACTTACATGTGCTTGTTAACCTACTAGTCATGTGCAGAAAATTTACTAAATGGTCCTGAATATTTTTCCTAAGTGTTAGGAATTAATTGTGTTACAAAAATATATATATAAGACGCTTTTCGGAACAATTAAACACTTTAACGGAACAGTATCCGACCGAACAACCGGACATTACCCGGGACACCAAATATTTGTCAAACACATTATTTAATTATTTTTGACTAGTCATGATCCCCGTATACCATAACACCCCCTAAATATCAACATACTAATATAAGGAAGTATTATACTTGGATTCTAACTAGTTCTTACCTACTAGTTGCAAAATGTTACATAAAGCCCCCCACCCCCCCCCCCCCCATAACCAAAATCGGTCACCATGGACCCACTAGATCACCAACATATCTTCTATAATATCTTGCCCATATTTGGTGGGATTGTTACTTGATTTGGTGGAGAAGATATTAGATGGAAAGATTATAAGTAAGGTGGATATCTTCCAAGGTCTTTTCACTTCAACAATTTCACTCCAACTCCCTCACTCTCCCCTCCTCCCTCTCGGCTCACTTCCACCGCCACCATCACCACCTTTCCACCATCCCATTCATCCATCTTCAAGTCCCATTTAAGCTAAAAGATTGATACAAGAGGCTTCCAACTTGAGGAGCATTCAAAGGACCTTGTTTCTTGCTTGTTCATCACCACTTTTCATCATCTTTTTCACTCGATTATTCCCTAGCCTTGTGCTAGTAGTAAGTCCTTTGTTACACCCTTGTTCATCTTGTACCATGGTTAAAAGTTGTAGTAAAATGCTTATGTTAAACAGTAAAGTAACAAGAACCAAGAAGATGAACATAAAGCTTAATATAAAGATGAAACATGATGTATTTATGTTAGTATGAAGTTGTTTTGATTTCGTTGTTGATTACTTGATGATTTACTTGTTAATATTGATTACTAGAAATGTTTTTATTCGCTGAACATGTTAACGGAACCAATATAACTCGCTTTAGAATGTTAAAGGCTGAAAACAGGTGGCTGTTTGGTGATTACAGCCAACTTCAGTTGGCTGTAACCAGACCTTAATAAAGCGAAAAATGTATTTTCTGAAGTATAGATTTATGTATTATGAAATACGTTCTAATGGCACTGGAATCATAATTTTTGGCCTTCGTTTACTATTTTTAAAAACCCTTTTTGTAACAGCAACTAAAGCTGAGTTTTTACTGCAGTAAATGGGCGAAATGTTTTTGGTCATAACTTGAGTTCTGCGAAGAATTAGTTCATGAAATTTCTACTATAGATGACCACCAATGTATTTGTAATTCTCTCACTGGAATTTCGTAAATCGGACTTATGATGAATTTTTAATAAATTATTCCGTGGACTGCAGTCAGAAGAAGATGAATCTGACTTCAGTCCGGAAAATGATTTCTTATAAAATATCAGTGAAGAATTGGATCCCGAGATTTTTACACAATAATATTTGGATCGTTTAAGACCTTCTGTAAAAAGTTGGGAATTTTTGGAACAAGTTAACTATTTTATTAAAATCCCCGAAAACAGCCCAGTTTCAAATGTAAAAGCTGAAACGACATAAGTAGTAATTTGCGTGTCTAAATTTGGGGTATGTTATCCGAGAATGATATAACATGTTATATGTGTTATGTGCAATGTCGTATGTTTGTTTATGAGTGGGGAATAGATGGGAAGTTTATATGGGCATGAACCGTTAGAGTGATGCATGTTATGTGATAGATACGTGTAGGAACTTTGTGCTCTATTTGAAAACCACTAAATGACTAACTGGTAATCATATTAGGACGTGATTGACCGACCTTGACTGTTAGCTATTTTTTAGAGTCAAACCGAGCAACCGAGGTGAGTTCACATTCCTAAGGCATGGGATTCCCAGTGGGTTGGGAATGGGATTGAATAACTACTCATACTTTCAACATTACTAGACTACTTACAACCGTCCTCGGATTGGGAATGACGCCTGTGCTAAAAACCTACGTAAAACCTACGTACTACTGTCCTCGGATTGGGAAGGACACTTGCACTAAACCTAAGTAAAACCTACGTACTACTGTCCTCGGATTGAGAAGTACACCAGCGCTAAACCTACGTAAACCTACATACCACTGTCCTCGGATTGGGAATGACACATCTATATACAACTAGTCTAGTGGTTTACAACATGGGGTAGCCGCCACCGTTTATGGTTTGGGAAAAATAAGGAAAGTTGATTTAACCTGCAATTGCAAACAAACTCATAGTTCTTGAAAACTACTTTATAAAGAACACCTACTGTGAACTCGCTCAACTTTGTTGTTGATTTGTTGTTACATGCCTTGCAGGTCGTTAGGTACTTATGGAGCTTGCGCGAGGAGGAGGTCGTTGTGGAATATAGACTGTTATGTCCCGTGCCTAATAAATAAACTTTATGAACTTATGGAACTTATGTTTGGTCGTTAAACTTATGAACTACGAACTTATGTTTTGGACCTACGTTTTATGCTTCCGCTGTTAACTTAAAGTCGGTTACTGTCTTTTGGTCACCAATTATATTGTGGTTGGTTTGTTTATTTACTTAATTACGTTGTTCAATATGATTGGTGGCTCGATCCTGGTCATGTCACGCCTCCAAGCGGTGATACTCCGCATGGTGGATTTTGGGGGTGTGACAGATTGGTATCAGAGCCATTGGTTATAGTGAACTTGGTTTTTTTTAAAAAGGGGAAAAGCTTTTTGATAAAACCAGACTATAACCTGTATAGTGCTCAACGATCCACAACGACGCTTCGCTCCACGTTCAAGACTCAACACTATAGGTAATATGGTTTATGTTTGTTTTAACTGCTAGTAGCACATTTGATCATGATATGCTTAGTTAGCATAATAACTATTGCTTGAAACCCTGTGTGTTTGCTCTCTTCTGTCTCTCCACACTTACGCACTTTCGCGACACCACTTCTTACTTGTGTTTCCTTCGATGTGAAGATCATGAGTGGACGACTGAACCTGACTCAAGCCCAATTGACGGCTCTAATCAACGAACGAGTGGCTGAGGCACTCGCAGTTGTCCCTGCAGGAGGACAACATGCCCAGCCGCCTGTGTGCACGTTCAAGACTTTTATGGACTGTCGTCCTAGTACTTTCAGTGGCACTGAAGGGGCCGTTGGACTCCCCCACTGGTTCGTGAAGCTCGAGTCGGTCTTCGAAATGTGTGAATGCCCTGAGGCTCGTAGGGTGAAGTATGCCACTGGTACCCTCGAAGGCACTGCGCTGACTTGGTGGAACGCGCAAGTTCAAATGTTAGGGCTGGCAGCTGCTAATGCCACCCCATGGAATGACGTCAAGGAACTAATCAAGCGAGAATACTATAATCGTGATGACATTCACAAGCTGGAAGTGGAGTTCTTTAACCTGAAGATGACGGGGTCAGAGATAGAGGCGTATACGAAGCGATCCAACGAACTGGCAGTGTTATGTCCAACTATGGTGGATCCTCCCATCAAACGTATCGAACTGTACCTCAAAGGCTTAGTACCAGAGATTCAAATCCATGTGACTTCTGCTAACCTTACTACCATCCAGGATGTTACTCGTCTTGCTCATCGTCTCACAGATCAGGCAGTGGAACAGAACAATCTGCCTAAGCGTATAGGTACTACTGCTACTACTACTTCTGCTATTCCCAGTGACAACAAACGAAAATGGGATGGAGCCACCAGCAAGGGTTCGACTACAGTTCAGTCCCAGGCGCAGCAGCGAAAGATTGATGACTACCAGAGTCCTGGTCAGCAATCTTCTGGTAGTCAAGGGCAGGGTGGATATCGAGGAAACCACCCAAAGTGCAACAAATGCAATAGAAACCACAGTGGTCAGTGCAACAAGGGACATTGTCAGAGGTGTTTCAAGATGGGTCATGAAGCCAAGGATTGCAGGAGCTCACGGCCTACAAATCAGAATCGTCAGTAGCAACAGCAAGCACCGCAGAATCAGCAACAGCAACAGGGCAACAGGGGATGCTTTCAGTGTGGTGCTGAAGGTCACTTCAAGAGACACTGCCCGCAGTTAAATCAGAATCAGAATCAGAACCACAACCAAGGAAACGGGAACAATAATGGGGGCAACAATGTGGGAAACAATGATGGCAACGGTGCCAGGGGTCGAGCATTCGTGCTGGGTCAGGGTGACGCAAGGAATGATCCTAACGTAGTGCTGGGTAAGTTCCTTCTCGACGACTTTTATGTTACTGTTTTATTTGATTCGGGTGCCGATACCAGTTATGTGTCTCTAAAAGTTAGTCAAATGCTTAAGCGCACCCCAACACTTTTGACCACTAAACACACAGTAGAGCTAGCAAACGGTAAAAGTCTCGAGGCCACGCACGTAGTCAAGGGTTGTAACCTCGTCTTAGCTGGTCAGACCTTCTCTATCGATCTTATTCCTATCATTCTGGGTAGTTTTGACGTTGTTATTGGGATGGATTGTTATCTCATCTGCAAGCGGAAATTCTTTGCAACGAGAAGATTGTTCGCATCCCTCGTTCTAGTAAAGAACCCCTCGTGATTCATGGCGACAAGAGTGGTGTTGTCGTAGGCATTATCTCTTTCCTTAAGGCCCAGAAGTGTTTGCGAAAGGGCCACACTGCCATTCTAGCACTCGTTACTGACACATCAACAGAAGAGAAGAGAATTGAAGACATTTCTATTGTGCGCGATTTTCCTGAGGTATTTCCTGAGGAATTACCTGGTCTTCCGCCTCATCGATAAGTCGAGTTTCAAATCGAGCTCGCTCCTGGAGCAGCGCCCATAGCTCGAGCACCTTATCGTCTAGCTCCAACAGAACTAGAAGAACTGTCCACGCAATTACAAGAACTCTTGGAAAAGGGTTTTATACGTCCTAGCTCTTCGCCTTGGGGAGCTCCAGTGTTATTCGTGAAAAAGAAAGACGGTACCTTCAGAATGTGTATTGACTACCGCGAACTCAACAAGGTGACCGTGAAGAATCGTTATCCTCTTCCACGTATTGACTACTTATTCGACCAGTTGCAAGGGTCGAGCTATTACTCTAAGATTGATTTGAGATCAGGCTACCATCAACTGTGAGTCCGGGAGGAGGACGTCTCTAAAACAGCATTCAGAACTCGTTACGGCCATTACGAGTTTCTGGTTATGCCTTTCGGATTAACGAACGCACCAGCGGTTTTCATGGATCTCATGAACCGAGTATGCAAACCTTACTTGGATAAGTTCGTTATTGTTTTCATCGACGCCATCCTGATCTATTCTAAGAGTCAGGAGGAACACGAGCAGCATCTACGACTTACGCTGGAACTCCTTCGAGCAGAGCAATTGTATGCCAAATTCTCGAAATGTGACTTCTGACTTGGCGAAGTCCACTTTCTAGGCCATGTGGTAAACAAGGATGGGATTCATGTGGATCCATCCAAGGTTGACTCAATCAAGAACTGGCCTGCACCTCAATCACCAACAGAAATCCGCCAATTCTTGGGTTTGGCAGGATATTACAGAAGATTTATAAAGGATTTCTCCAAGATTGCGCAACCTCTCACTTCGCTGACTCAGAAGGGTGTCACCTATCGTTGGGGTGATGCACAGGAATCTGCATTTCAGCACTTAAAAGACAGAATTTGTAGCGCGCCTATCCTCTCATTGCCTGAAGGCACATATGACTTTGTGGTCTATTGCGACGCTTCCATCCAAGGACTTGGCTGTGTATTGATGCAACGTGACAAGGTTATTGCCTACGCATCGCGCCAACTTAAAGTTCACGAAAGGAACTACACTACGCACGACTTGGAATTGGGAGTAGTTGTCTTCGCACTTAAGATATGGAGACATTACCTGTACGGTACCAAATGCACCATTTACACCGATCACAGGAGTCTCGAGCATATCTTCAAGCAAAGGGAGTTAAACATGCGACAACGCCGATGGTTTGAGCTCTTGAACGATTATGAATGCGCTATCAAATATCATCCGGGCAAAGCCAATGTTGTGGCTGACGCCCTTAGTCGAAAGGATACTATACCTAAGCGTGTACGTGCGTTACAGCTTACCATCCAATCTAGTCTTCCTGCCCAGATACGAGATGCTCAGATCGAAGCATTGAAAGCAGAAAACATCAGGGCTGAGTCCTTACGAGGATCGATGAAACGGTTAGAACAAAAGGAAGACGGCGCCTACTATGTAAACGGGCGCATCTGGGTTCCGCTTTACGGGAACTTACGCGAGCTTGTGATGGATGAAGCACACAAGTCTCGTTACTCAGTACATCCTGGTTCGGATAAGATGTACCATGATCTCAAGGTTACATATTGGTGGCCTGGTATGAAAGCCCACATAGCAACCTACGTTAGCAAATGTTTGACTTGTGCGAGGGTCAAGACTGAATATCAGAAACCATCAGGCCTACTTCAACAACCAGAGATACCTAAATGGAAATGGGAGCAAATTTCCATGGATTTCGTTACTGGCCTGCCCAGATCTCAACGCGGAAACGATACCATTTGGGTGATCGTGGATCGACTGACCAAGTCTGCACATTTTCTGGCTATCAAGGAAACAGATAAGTTTTCTACTCTAGCAGAAATTTACCTAAAAGAAGTGGTATCAAGGCATAGAGTGCCAACCTCCATCATTTCTGATCGTTACGCGCGCTTTACTTCGGAACTGTGGCAAGCCATGCACAAGTCTTTTGGCTCACGTTTAGATATGAACACCGCTTACCACCCACAGACGGATGGGCAATCTGAACGTACCATCCAGACCCTTGAAGACATGCTTAGGGCATGTGTAATCGATTTTGGGAATGGCTGGGAAAAGCACCTCCCGTTAGTGGAGTTTTCGTATAATAACAGCTACCACACCAGCATCCAAGCCGCTCCGTTTGAGGCATTGTACGGACGTAAATGCCGATCACCTCTTTGTTGGGCAGAAGTTGGTGACAGTCAAATCACTGGCCCAGAACTCATAGTAGATACAACAGAAAGGATTGCTCAGATACCACAGCGAATGGCGGCAGCTCGGGACCGTCAGAAAAGCTATGCAGATCAGCGAAGGAAACCACTCGAGTTCCAGGTTGGGGATCGAGTGCTACTCAAAGTCAGGTGTAGTTCGTTTTGGCAAACGAGGCAAGCTCAATCCGCGTTACGTCGGACCGTTCGAAATCATTGAGAAAATTGGCAAGGTCGCCTACAGGTTGAATCTACCTTTAAGAACTCAGCGGAGTTCACAATGTTTTCCATGTGTCGAATCTGAAGAAGTGTCTGTCAGACGAGACCCTCATAGTTCCCCTCAAGGAGCTCACTATCGACGACCAGCTGCGATTCGTCGAGGAACCAGTAGAGATTACTGATCGAGATGTTAAGATTCTCAAGCGTACCAGGATACCCCTCGTCCTAGTTCGTTGGGATTCCCGTCGTGGCCCAGAGTATACCTGGGAACGAGAAGACCAAAGTGCAACCACTACTGAGATTGAAGCTACTGAAGAATTTCGGGACGAAATTCCAAACCAACGGGGGGATGATGTGACACCCCAGGAAAACCAGGAAACCAACACAACATAACTAGCTTCCTCAGTAACCACAAGCTAAATTTCGGGACGAAATTTTCTTAACAGGGGGAGAATGTGATAACTCTCAAAATTTCATGTATCCGTACGATTAATTTAATGATAATTAAAGTGCTTAGTGACCGTGTTGAATTACTTAATTGTTTCCTGATTACTGTGTCATACTTACATGTGCTTGTTAACCTACTAGTCATGTGCAGAAAATTTACTAAATGGTCCTGAATATTTTTCCTAAGTGTTAGGAATTAATTGTATTACAAAAATATATATATAAGACGCTTTTCGGAACAATTAAACACTTTAACAGAACAGTATCCGACCGAACAACCGGACATTACCCGGGACACCAAATATTTGTCAAACACATTATTTAATTCTTTTTGACTAGTCATGATCCCCGTATACCATAACACCCCCTAAATATCAACATACTAATATAAGGAAGCATTATACTTGGATTCTAACTAGTTCTTACCTACTAGTTTCAAAATGTTACATAAAGCCCCCCACCCCCCCCCCCCCCATAACCAAAATCGGTCACCATGGACCCACTAGATCACCAACATATCTTCTATAATATCTTGCCCATATTTGGTGTGATTGTTACTTGATTTGGTGGAGAAGATATTAGATGGAAAGATTATAAGTAAGGTGGATATCTTCCAAGGTCTTTTCACTTCAACAATTTCACTCCAACTCCCTCACTCTCTCCTCCTCCCTCTCGGCTCACTTCCACCGCCACCATCACCACCCTTCCACCACCCCATTCATCCATCTTCAAGTCCCATTCAAGCTAAAAGATTGATACAAGAGGCTTCCAACTTGAGGAGCATTCAAAGGACCTTGTTTCTTGCTTGTTCATCACCACTTTTCATCATCTTCTTCACTCAATTCTTCTCTAGCCTTGTGCTAGTAGTAAGTCCTTTGTTACACGCTTGTTCATCTTGTACCATGGTTAAAAGTTGTAGTAAAATGCTTATGTTAAACAGTAAAGTAACAAGAACCAAGAAGATGAACATACAGCTTAATATAAAGATGAAACATGATGTATTTATGTTAGTATGAAGTTGTTTTGATTTCGTTGTTGATTACTTGATGATTTACTTGTTAATATTGATTACTAGAAATGTTTTTATTCGCTGAACATGTTAACGGAACCAATATAACTCGCTTTAGAATGTTAAAGGCTGAAAACAGGTGGCTGTTTGGTGATTACAGCCAACTTCAGTTGGCTGTAACCGGACCTTAATAAAGCGAAAAATGTATTTTCTGAAGTCTAGATTTATCTATTATGAAATACGGTTCTAATGGCACTAGAATCATAATTTTTGGACTTCGTTTACTATTTTTAAAGACTCTTTTTGTAACAGCAACTAAAGCTGAGTTTTTACAGCAGCAAATGGGCAAAATGTTTTTAGTCATAACTTGAGTTCTTTGAAGAATTAGTTCATGAAATTTGTACTGTAGATGACCACCGATGTATTTGTAATTCTCCCACAGGAATTTCGTAAATCGGACTTACGATGAATTTTTAATAAATTATTCCGTGGACTGCAGTCAGAAGAAGATGAATCTGACTTCAGTCCGGAAAATTATCTCTTATAAAATATCAGTGAAGAATTGGATCCCGAAATTTTTACACAATAATATTTGGATTGTTTAAGACCTTCTGTAAAAAGTTGGGAATTTTTGGAACAAGTTAACTATTTTATTAAAATTCCCGAAAACAGCCCAGTTTCGAATGTAAAAGCTGAAACGACATAAGTAGTAATTTGCGTGTCTAAATGTCAGGTATGTTATCCGAGAATGATATAACATGTTATATGTGTTATGTGCAATGTCGTATGTTTGTTTATGAGTGGGGAATAGATGGGAAGTTTATATGGGCATGAACCGTTAGAGTGATGCATGTTATGTGATAGATACGTGTAGGAACTTTGTGCTCTATTTGAAAACCACTAAATGACTAACTGGTAATCGTATTAGGACGTGATTGACCGACCTTGACTGTTAGCTATTTTTTAGAGTCAAACCGAGCAACCGAGGTGAGTTCACATTCCTAAGGCATGGGATTCCCAGTGGGTTGGGAATGGGATTGAATAACTACTCATACTTTCAACATTACTAGACTACTTACCACCGTCCTCGGATTGGGAAGGACGCCTGTGCTAAAAACCTACGTAAAACCTACGTACTACTGTCCTCGGATTGGGAAGGACACTTGCACTAAACCTAAGTAAAACCTACGTACTACTGTCCTCGGATTGAGAAGGACACCAGCGCTAAACCTACGTAAACCTACGTACCACTGTCCTCGGATTGGGAAGGACACATATATATACAACTAGTCTAGTGGTTTACAACATGGGGTAGCCCCCACCGTTTATGGTTTGGTAAAAATAAGGAAAGTTGATTTAACCTGCAATTGCAAACAAACTCATAGTTCTTGAAAACTACTTTATAAAGAACACCTACTGTGAACTCGCTCAACTTTGTTGTTGATTTGTTGTTACATGCCTTGCAGGTCGTTAGGTACTTATGGAGCTTGCGCGAGGAGGAGGTCGTTGTGGAATATGGACTGTTATGTACCGTGCCTAATAAATAAACTTTATGAACTTATGGAACTTATGTTTGGTCGTTAAACTTATGAACTATGAACTTATGTTTTGGACCTACGTTTTATGCTTCCGCTGTTAACTTAAAGTCGGTTACTGTCTTTTGGTCACCAATTGTATTGTGGTTGGTTTATTTACTTAATTACGTTGTTCAATATGATTGGTGGCTCGATCCTGGTCATGTCACGCCTCCAAGCGGTGATACTCGGCATGGTGGATTTTGGGGGTGTGACATAAGAGGGTCAGTATATCGACAATCTAAGTGAATTGTTTAATTCTGAGTATGAAATTAAAGCTTAACGGTACTTGTGACTTGTCGAATAGCTGATATGATTCCCTAACACACTCACCAAAAATATGTTTGTAAATAGTTTATTTTTACTGCATTTTATTTCTGCAATTCATTTCTTGTTTAGAAACTTTTTTAAAAAAATAATTTTTTTTCATTTCTGCTTTATTTTCCGACAAACCAAAGTGGAGAGTTGATCTTCAGATTCAGAAGGTTGGAGTAGATTCAGAAAGATTCTAAGCTGGATGACGAGTTGAGAGCTTAACATGATAATTGAGAAAATGGAAAGTCAAAACAAGTTCATTAACTTGAAACTTGTAAAATTTCAGAAAATTGTTTGAACTAGTTTGTATAAAATGCCAGTGTGATTTGTCTCAGGTCAACCAAGGTCATTAAGTTGGACTTGGTAGACAAATTAAGTTCTCAGGGTCATTAATTTGGACCTGGATACTTAAGTGGATTTCTAAATTCTGACAAAACCAACAAATGAAGTTGAATGGTAAGTTTGGAATTGAAACTGTTATTGTTATGTATCTTATATTTAGGTAGAGTTTATGCAGGAAACAGGAGTCAAGATCTCCATGGTAACGGACATGTCAAAGTTTGAACCAGAATCTAAGTCCCAGCTTATCGAGAGGGGGAGTCTGCGAAAGGGGGAGTCAGAATTCTGAATCAACATTCAAAGGGGAGATTGAAGATTAAAGTTTGAAGATAAAGATTGGAGGAGGCTTTTACAATGTCAAGACAATTTATGGCAGAGAACGATAGATTAAGACTAAAGACTGAAGACTGGATGCTAAAGACTACGTCAACATCCAAGGGGGAGCCTGTTGGTGCACTAATGTCTGTTAACTTTGTCTTTATTGAGTCTTGTATTATATTAGATAGATCAGGGCACGCAAAACGAGAAAACAAGCATATAGGTAATTCCACTTGAAAGGTGTTTAGTGTCATTCAAACGGAATTAGAAGTCTCAAGCGAAATTAACTAATTCCGCACGGAATTAGGTAATTCCGTTTGAAATGTAATTCCGTTTGAGATGGTTTCAAGCGGAATTAGCCGCCTATAAATACCTGATCTTGTCGAGTTATTTGAAACGGAATTAAGTCATAGATTGTGAGCCGAGGTGCTGCCGAATTGTTATCAGAATTGTAAAAAGCTCAGAATCAATCAATAAGAAGATAATTAGAAAGGAACAAGCTGTTTTACATCAATTACATTGATTCCGCCTTTGTTTTAGATGCTGAACTCATCGGATTGACTCGTTAGGGTCACACGACGATCCAACAAAAACAGTTAAAAAGGAGATTACTCACATTGCTGTCTTAGGGTTTCCTTTAAGGATTTCCTGGTGATTATCTATTAAATACAAAAATGCATATGTGTTAGTATAATAACCCAATATTTACATTAGTAATGCCCTCCCCGAGACGACATTCCAACGACTACGTCGGGCATAATCACGACAGCCATTACGGAACCCTGGATCAATCGAGCAGCGTATCTAATACGTAACCGGGGTTATGATACTTACAACGGAGCAGAACTTCGTTATTTTAGGGGTATTATACCCGTAGATTATGCCTACTATGTGAAATTTCTAGAGAAGAAAAGATTGTGAGCGACTGGAACTGAAGGCCCGAGCTCCCAATTTATAGGAGCTGATATCGAGTCCCTCGCGCCCCGCGTAGACTTAGAGGGGGTCTTACGCGGGCCGCGACATAGGTAAAGTAGGCCCTAGCCTTGATTTGTCACCAGTCTAGCCTTGTCACGTGTCGACACGTGGCAGTTTCCGGGTGTCGCCTCGTAGCCGGGCTGTCGCGCCCCACGTAGAAGGTAGCCAAGGGCTACGCGGCCCGCGGCAGATATAAAAATTTGGTTTTTAATTAAATTAAATAAAAATAAAGGTATTTGGGGCCCCCTTTTCATATACGGGGTGTATTTTAGGACGTATTGGGGTATTCTAAATATATTAGGGTGTCGAAAATATTTTTGGAGGGTTGTTATATCCTCCCCACCTTGTTTTAGAGCTCGTCCTCTAGATCTACTGGAACAGGTGTGGATATTTCTTTTGCATTTCTGATTCAAGCTCCCATGTATACTCTGGTCCTCTTTTGGAGTCCCATTTTACTTTGACCAGAACTAATCTCTTATGTTTGAGGTTCTTGACTTTCCTGTCTTCAATCTGTAGAGGCTTTTCTACAAACTTAAGTTGTTCATTTACCTCTATATCCTTAAGAGGTACTACCAGTGATTCATCAGCTAAGCATTTCTTGAGATTGCATACATGAAATACATCATGTATTCCTGCCATTTCCTCTGGCAGTTGTAGCTGATAGGCTACAGGTCCTATTCTTCTAATAATCTCAAAAGGTCCAACATACCTTGGGCTTAGCTTTCCCCTTTTGATGAATCTTACCACTCCTTTCCAAGGAGAGACTTTCAATAACACTTTATCTTCTACTTGAAATTCCAACGGCTTTCGCCTGCTATCTGCATAACTCTTTTGTCGATCACGTGCTGCTTTCAGTCGTTCCTTGACTTGAATGATCTTGTCGGTTGTTTCTTGCACTATCTCAGGTCCAGATAGTTGCTTTTCCCCAACTTCTGCCCAACAGACTGGGGTTCAGCACTTTCGTCCGTACAGTGCTTCGAATGGTGCAGCATTGATACTTGTGTGATAACTGTTATTATAAGAAAATTCTATCAATGGTAAATAATCATCCCAATTACCTCCGAAATCAATTACACAAGATCTAAGCATGTCCTCCATTGTCTGAATTATCCTTTCGCTTTGTCCATCCGTTTCAGGATGATAAACGGTGCTTAGATTCAACTTGGTTCCCATTGCTTTTTGGAAACTTGCCAAAAAATGAGAGGTAAAACGGCTATCTCTATCAGAAACAATTGATAGAGGAATTCCATGTAATGAAAATATTTCATTTACATACAATTTAGCTAATTGTTCCATACTGAAGGTTTCCTTCATTGGTAGGAAATGAGCTGACTTAGTTAGCCTGTCTACAATCACCCAGATTATATCATTACCTTTTCTTGTTTTGGGTAATTTAGTAACAAAATCCATTGTAATTAATTCCCATTTTCAAACTGGCATTTCTAACTGCTATAATAAACTTGAGGTTTTTTATGTTCAGCTTTAACTTGTGAACAAGTTAAACACTTTGCAACATATGCTGCAATATCGTTTTTCATTCCTATCCACCAAAAATTCTTTCTTAAATCCTGATACATCTTATCACTTCCAGGATGCATCGTATATTTAGACTTATGGGATTCTTCTAATCTACGGTGACGTAGGTTTCCTAATTTGGGTATCCACATTCTTTTCTTATGGAATCTCCACATTCCATCTGTTCCATGTTCTAGTTCCTTAATCATTGCTTTCAGTTTTTCAGTATCATCATTGATTACTGATTCTTGTGCCTTTCTAATTTGTTCATTTAAATCTACTTGTAGATTTAGTTTAAGTGAACGTACCTTTTTGGCTTTTCATGATATTTTTGACTTAAAGCATCCGCTACTACATTTGCCTTTCTTGCATGGTACTGGATATTACAATCGTAATCACTAAGTATCTCTATCCAGCGTCTTTGTCTCATATTCAATTCCTTTTGCCCGAAAACATACCTTAAACTCTTATGGTCGGTGAAAATGGTAAACTTACTACCATAAAGGTAATGTCTCCAAATTTTAAGGGCAAAAATTATGGCTCCTAATTCTAGATCATGGGTTGAATAGTTCTCTTCATGATTCTTAAGTTGTCTAGAGGCATAAGCTATGACATTTTTACGTTGCATTAACACACATCCATAACCTAATTTAGAAGCGTCACAATAGACTATAAAGTCTTCAGTTCATTCTGGTAACGCTAGTATGGGTGCATGGGTTAATCTTTGCTTAAGAATTCTAAAGGCTTCTTCTTATTTTGGTCCCCATTCAAACTTAACAGATTTACAGGTTAGCTTAGTTAAGGGAATGGATATTCTAGAAAAATCTCGAATAAATCGTCTATAATAACCGGCCAATCCTAAGAAACTTCTAACCTCGGTTGGTGACTCAGGGGTTTTCCATTTGGTAATTGCCTCGATCTTGGTGGGATCCACATGAATTCCTTCATGATTGACTAAATGTCCAAGAAACTGTACCTGTTCAAACCAAAACTCGCACTTTGAAAACTTTGCATAAAGCTTTTCTTTCCTTAATAAACTTAGAAGTGCGTGCAAATGCTTTGCATGTTCTAGAATAAATAAGAATATCATCTATAAAGACAATTATGAATTTATCTAAATATGGCTTACATATTCGGTTCATCATGTCCATAAATGCAGTTGGGGCATTGGTTAAACCAATTGGAATGACAGTAAATTCATAATGGCCATACCTTGTTCTAAAAGCGTTCTTAGGAATATCCTCTTCCTGTACCTTTAATTGATGATATCCTGATCGTAAATCAATTTTCGAGAAAAATCGTTCTCCTTGCAACTGGTCGAACAGATCATCGATTCTTGGTAATGGACACCGATTCTTAATTGTGACTTTGTTCAGTTCACGGTAGTCAATCCACATACGCATTGATCTGTCCTTCTTTTTAACGAATAGGATCGGTGCTCCCATGGTGATGAGCTGGGCTGTATGAATCCCTTTTCCAACAATTCGTCTAATTGTTTCTTCAGTTCCTGCATTTCTACTGGTGCCAAACGGTAAGGTGCTTTGGCAATCGGTACTATTCCTGGTAGCAGATGAATTCTGAATTCAACTTCTCTGTCTGGAGGTTGCCCTGGTAATTCTTCTGGAAATACATCTGAAAACTGAGATACTACTGGAATATCCTTTAATTCTTTTCCTTTAGTGTTAGTGATTATGGAAATCAAATACACTAAAGATCTTTTTCTTATATAACTTTCTTTTTTTATGACAGAGATGAATTTTGTGGATCTAGAGGGCTTATCTCCTTTAATTGTGATCTTTTCACCTTTTGGTGAATTTACTTGGATTGACTTTTGATCACATAAAATACTGGCTTTATTGGCTATTAACCAATCCATTCCTAACACAACATCAGATCCTACCAGATTCATTGGGTAAAGGTTTGCAATAAACTTTTGATTTATAAATTCTATTCTTACTCCCTGCAAGATTTCAGACATCTTAATGGTTTCCCCATTTGCTATCTCTACTAGACATTCTTGTGGGAGTTTAGTTAATGGTCGATTGAGAAGTTTGCAAAATGAAGTATTAATAAAACTTTGGTTTGCACCAGAGTCAAATAATACCATAGCAAAAACATCATTAACTAAAAACGTACCGGCGATCACATCCGGGATCATCTTTGCTTCTTCCGCAGTCAGAACAAATGCTCTCGCATTTTTAGTATTCTTGGTGTTCGTGGCTAGAGCTAGTTTTGGACAGTTTGGCTTGATGTGACCTTTTTCTCCACAGTTGAATCACATTCCATTATTAGATTTCCTCCTGAAATCTTCTTCCTCGTGCCCTGGTATCTTGCAGAAATTGCAGTAGGTAGAGCATTTTCCTGAATGCTTCTTCTTGCAAGCCTTGCAGTAGGGTGCAGAGGTAGATCCTACATTTTTCCCACAGTTGGAATTACCGTAGCAGAATTCCTGGGTAAGCCTTTGGGCTAGGTTTCTCCTCTGATCCTCTTCTCGAGTATGTACTAACTCATCTGCCAAGGTGTTTGCTAGTTCTAGAGCTTCTTCTATGGTTTGAGGTCTAGCTGCCTTGACTACATGTCTAATTTCACTGATTAATCCCCAAATATAACGGGAGATTAATACTGGTTCGGGTGATGCAAGGGTTGGCACTATCCTAGCATATTCAAAGAATAACGTAGTATAACCCTTACTCTCCACTCCAGTCATTCTAAGGTTTAGGAACTTATTTGCTATCTGTTCTTTTTCATTGGTAGGGCAGAATTTCCTTTCTACCATGTTTTTAAATTCCTCACACTCCATATTGTAAACCCTATCCCTTCCCCTAGACTGGAGGATAGTGTTCCACCATTCTAAGGCTGAATTCTTAAACATATTGGAAGCAAACATTATTTTATCCTCTTCTGCACATTTGCTTATTTTTAAGACTGCCTCAGACTTTTCTATCCAGCGTAGAGCTGCAATAGCCCCTTCATTGCCCGAGAATTCTATTGGTTTACCAGACCAGAATTCTTTATAAGAACAACCATAAGACATGGTTCTTCTTCGTTTGGGAATGGACGCATGGAGTATGGGTCCATTGTTTACGCTGTGTTCCGGTTCAGTTGGTCGTTTACTATCACGTTTACTTTTATTATCTGCTTCCTTAACCATTTTGATAATATATGGCATTACATCTATTATCCCTTGTGCCACTATGTGTTGGATGGCACTGTTATCCACTTGGTTTCCATTATTGTTGTTGTTCAGGTTATCGTTATCCGGGTTATTGTTACTCTGGTTATCATTATTCTGGTTTTCCTGGTTCACTTCGTTGTCCATCTGAATTTTAAACATTTTCCACTTATTAATATCACAAAATAATATTTAATGCAAACATTCACATAACACACATATTGATCAAAAACGTCGAACATTGCGACTTACTCTTTCTTATAGTATGTATCTTATACAAACCGATACTGAAATTTAAAATTACAATACTACTATGCATCACTAACCACGAGGTGGTCTATACTACGATAAATATATTATTATTATTATTATTATATTTTTTTTCATACACACATATTATTATTATATTATTATTACTATCACCATCATTGATATGGGTTCATCCAGAACTCCATATTACGCTCGTCGTATTTCCAGATGAGTCGATCTCCAACTTGCCTCATTATCTCGCTACTTTCTAAAATTTCCTTTCCGACAGTTCGGAGCTCTTGCACATTTTCTGCACTCATTGGGGGTGCAGGTGCTGGTACTGGATCTGGGTACTGTTGCATGGGTTCTTCCTGAGGGTATGGATTCTCTAGGATTTCCATAATGTATTCATCATTATCATAGTAGGGATCTAGGGGGTCCAGACCTGGGTAAGCTGCTAGGTTTGGCATGTGTTCGTCTGTTAGGTGGTAGCGTTGCATATAATCCCTATGATCATCGAACCACGGGTCATAGTCTGGGTCTAAGGGATTGGGTGCTGGTACCCTAGGTATCTCTTCTGGGTTAAAATCATGCATTTGGACTTGGTTTTCTTGGTTGTTTTCAATCTCCATTGGCTGTGTGGGAAACAAGGGTAATGGTTGAGGGGCTATGAGTTGCTCCAGGTTTGTGTCGGCAGCTGTGGTTGCTAAGATATGGAAGTTTGCTAAACTCCTATTGAGCATGTCTTGGGTGTGGGCATCTGTTTCTCTCTTAGCGGCTGCTAGAACTCACTACTGTTGTAACTTTTTCATTCTCTTGCTACGTTCATGTGCTCCCTTACTAAACCATCCTCTCTTTTTAGGAGGGAATGACTCTTTAGACTGAGCCTTAAACACGAATATCCCATCTTCATTGTCAGCTGAATACCCTGAGAGGGCAGGCTGTGAAGAGGTGCCTTCACTTCTAGGTGAGCCGGACAACTGACGATAAGCGTCGGAGGGTCCTTGATCACTCATACTGTAAACTAACAAATAGTGGTGGTATCCAGGTGTTTATCATTTTGGCAGCAGAAATTACATCAGGACCGAGTTAGGAAATATTTTATCAGAGTAAAATACCACGCTTTTAATATATCAAACACATGGGAAAAACCCAAGTTTCAAGTACACACATTTTTTATAGGGATAAACCCTGTTTTATTTAAATAAAACATCTCTTTATTTTAGGTAACTTTATTTCCACTTTTCCAAGCCTTCAGTGCTGTCCAGCTGGCTTCTATTTGGCTTTCACATTTTGTTACCTGAAACGCGTTTAAAAATATTTTGTCAGTGGGAAATACTGGTGAGTGAATCCCAGTTTAATCAAGTTAAGTAAAACCATTGTACAGTATTGAGGGCGGTCGTGCAATTACATTTCTTTCCATCTACTTAATTACTACCCACGGTACTGTCAACCCGACTTGTGGTCATGTTACTCCTCGCTAGGTAGTAACAAATTTTATATACAAAACCCCAACATACCGACGATAATTGTAGAATACAAATACTCAATCAGTGTTTAATATATTATTAATTATGTGAGGTTTTCTAAAAACAGTTAAAAAGGAGATTACTCACATTGCTGTCTTAGGGTTTCCTTTAAGGATTTCCTGGTGATTATCTATTAAATACATAAATGCACACGTGTTAGTATAATAACCCAATATTTACATTAGTAATACCCTCCCCGAGAAAGCATTACAACGACTACGTCGGGCAGAACCACGACAACCGTTACGGAACCCTGGATCAATCGGGCAGTGTATCTAATACGTAACCGGGGATATGATACTTACAACGGAGCAGAACTTCGTTATTTAGGGGGTATTATACCCGGAGATTATGCCTACTATGTGAAATTTCAAGAGAACAAAAGATTGTGAGCGACTGGAACTGAAGGCCCGAGCTCCCAATTTATAGGAGCTGATATCGAGTCCCTCGCGCCCCGCGTAGACTTAGAGGGGGTCTTACGCGGCCCGCGACATAGGTAAAGTAGGCCCTAGCCTTGATTTGTCACCAGTCTAGCCTTGCCACGTGTCGACACGTGGCAGTTTCCGGGTGTCGCCTCATAGCCGGGCTATCGCGCCCCGCGTAGAAGGTAGCCAAGGGCTACGCGGCCCGCGACAGATATAAAAATATGGTTTTTAATTAAATTAAATAAAAATAAAAGTATTTGGGGCCCGTTTTCATATGCGGGGTGTATTTTAGGATGTATTGGGGTATTGTAAATATATTAGGGCGTCGAAAATATTTTTGGAGGGTTGTTATAGAGTCTTTCAGAAACATATAATAGGTTTACAAAACTTTTGAATGATCTTAAAAAGTTTGGTATTGAGAAGTCTAATGGTGAAATAAATGTAAAAGTTATGGATGAATTACCAAGAGAGTGGAAAAGTCTCACAATGACCTTGACATCCACCCTTGAATTAGGGAACATGAATTCACATGATCCTTATAGCATCCTTGTCCCAAGGGATGAAGAAATTTATGAAAACTCAAACAACAAGCCTGGACATATTGCTCTTGTTTCTAACACACAAAGATTAACAATCACTGATCCACAAACCTCTAACTGCCAAAGCTCAGAAAATTCTAATACCTCATCAGATTTTAAAGCCTTTGCTGAGGCAATAGCCCTGCTCACAAAAACTTTTCAGCAAAGGCTAAGAGGTGGAAGTGGCAAGTACCAGAAGGGTGACATAAGGAAGATGGAAGGTAAAACCAAGGAGAAGGGAAAGACAGAGATAGTCTGCTATAGATGCAAAACAAAAGGGGCACTATGCATCTGAGTGCAAAAACAAGAAGCTGAAGAATGTGGCCTACTATGAAAAGAAGCTTGAAGAAGCTAAAAGACAACAACAGAAAGTTAGCTTAATGATAGGTACCGACACATGGCTAACAGATGACTCTTCTGATGAAGAAGAAGAGGAAATGGCTAATGTCTGTTTAATGGCTGATACTTCTGATGGAAGCTCCAGTTCATCAGAACCTAAAGTAAGTTCAAATAACATTGATTTAGAACAACAACTGAACAAACTCATGAAAGATTTTGTGATTTTACAAGATAAACAGCTATCAGAAAACACAAGATCTGATGATTTGCAAAAATTGCTCAACCAATTCAAACTTGAAAACCAGTTATTAATTGAACAAAATTTAACAAAGGAAGCTAAAATTGAATTAGGTTATGAACGAGTAAGAAAAGATCTTTACAAAAAAAATTCATGATAATGAGATCAATGTAAAGGGTTTTCAACAAGCTAAAGAGTTTATACATTTTATTGAAGCAACACCTAAGAACAAAGGTGAAGGATTAGGTTATGTAAAGACAAATACCAGAAATCCTACCACCTTTGTAATAGCATCAGAAAATTGTTCTGATAAAGAAATATCATGTTCTGATGCTGACTCTTGCAAATCGGGCAGTTCTAATAAATTTTTTCTGCCCTCCAAAAGCAGTTTTAAAGGAAAGAGGGATGAGATTCAAAACTTTCTGAAAAACCAAAATAAATGCATCCCAAATTTTGAAGAAGCAATAATCTTCTATCACAATCACATTTGTCTAAACATGTAGACAAAACATGTTGTATGTGTGTTGAAATTCTGAAGCTAATTTAATACCATCTCTGCAAAGAAAACAATTCTGTTAATGGCTCAACATTAAACAGAAGTTCTGATGAGAATTATTCATCTGACGAAGAAATATCAAGTGTATTTTCATCAGAAAAAGCACCCAAACAGGTTTGGGTTCCAAAAATTCTCTAACCTTATTATTTATGAACTGTCATGTGTAGCAGATCTAGTATTGCAATTCTGGAAGCTCCAAGCACATGACAGGGGATAGGAGCTTACTCAGTAATTATCAAGAAAAACTGGGTAGATTTATAAATATTAGAAATGGGGTTAAGGGAAGAACCATGGGTTATGGTACCATAAAGTATGGATCATTAACCATTGCGAAGGTTGCCTATGTTGAAGGTTTGAAATATAACCTGCTAAGTTGTGGGCAATTCTGTGAGAAACTAATGATGTACATTCCTTTGACTGAAGATACCACACATTATCTTCTCCTATATAACAAAAATATTCCAGCCCCGTACCGATATAATTCCCAGCCCTCTACGACCAATTTTTTTGCAGCCATTTATAGCTATGTTTCTCAGCTTTATATGGTTGTACAATAGTCCCTAAACAACCTTAAATACAAACTTTTATTCAGCAATTTCAAGTTAAAATATGTTACTATAGATCTATGAAGTTTTGGCACCAATTTTCACATCTTAATAGCTAACAAATTACAACATAATTTAGTCAAATTAAAATACTTCATGTGAATCTTAATCACCTGATATTCCCTGTTATGGGTGGTTTTCTGCTCATATATCCTGAATAATATTCTGACTATGTTTCTTTTATTGTGATCAGGATATCGGATCAGGATATTGGTAACATCCTGACACAGTATCCTGGTAATGACTAATTATCTCACGTGCAGATTAACGAGGCAGGCATATAACGTTCGGATGGACTTGTTCTCCCAAAGACTCGGGCTAATCTGTTGAAATAGGAATGTTGAAGCCGGAAGACGTGGACTACAACGTTCACACAGGGAATATTCGCTATATCCCGGATTTATAGGCTAGTTAGTTAGTTTTGTTTTACTATAAATAGGATTGATCGGATCAGATAAGAACACACATAATTCTTCGAACACTCTTACTCTTTACTAGCTGCAATCACTCACAAACACTTACACTTGTATTCAAATCTCATTGTAACACCTAGTTGATCCGCATCATATCCTGCATTGTATCCTGATATTTGAAGTAATAAGAAGAACAAGGCAGCTGCGATTGTCAGCTCCCGAGGTTTTATGCCGGCGATCTAAATTCATCAAGGGCTTTCCTCGTACATCCTGTGTCACCCTCTACCTTTTTTGCTCATTGTTTGATTGTAGATATAGCTCGGTATCCTGAGCTATATCCTGAAAATGTTTTTATTAACAACTTAATCAACATATTTTTTACAATTACATCTAGCACACTACCTCACTTAACTAATTTGATCATTTAATTACTTAGGTAATTTTTGACCAAAACATTCCCGACATGAGAGAGAGCTTACCTGCAAGGACTAAGCTGACCACTATTGAAGCTAATACCCTTGAGTTTGACCTTGGTTCATCTTTGCTTGTACCTTTTACACCTAATAAATTTAAACATGTTGACTATGACACAAGCTGTGTGCCCCCTCGAATTGTTCCAACTTGAACCAGAATTAATATAAAAATGAATAAAATAAATGAGCATTCTTGTTCAATTAATGATATGGTAACAATGGGCTTCCCAAGACACTCAGTTCTATTTCAAGTTCAATAATAGTTTTGTTGATGAGGGACTGAAGGCCTGGTATCAGTGACTTAATGACTGTTTCCAAATGCTGAAACAATGAATAATGTAGTAAAGTGGATTAGATATCTTTAAGCGAATAATGTAGTAAAGCGTTTTGAATCTTGGTTGTAAATATGATTACCTTAGAAAGAACTTTCCCGAGATGCTCAGAGCCCATTATGCTAGCAAGGTGCCTATACTCGGGAGTATTAGCAAAGTATTCGCGCTCCCTCCTCCGAGCGGCAATCATGACAACACTTTTGTTAATATCAGCTTGATACCGGTTCACAACAACAATCCAAGGAAACTTCAGTTTATAAGATTTATCTTTCAATATCTGTACATGTCATCTTCATTATTAAATAAAAGAAGCATAGAATTTAAAATCAAAACCCAGAAGAAGAAGCTTACATCAACTGCATCAGTCCCCTTGTCCATAAGATCAATCTTCGTCAAAACTCCAAAAGTCCTCTCCCCTACTTAGAATTTACAAAAACATCAATCATGAAACTAGTATGCATCACCATATTATTCCTACCAATTTGGACTGGTGACGCATATATACCGAAACCGAAAAGGACCAATGCCGAAATCATTAAAAGCAGATACCAGTACCAATGCTGTAGTGATATGTGGTAATAAATCTCATCCCTATTACTTGACTTGAATATTTGGCAAACTAAACTGTCCAAATATGTATGTATATAGCATGATGAATAATTGTATGAAAGTTTAAGCACAATGTACTACATTAGCAACTTCAAAGTTGATTTTGGGATCAACCTAAAAAACAGCAATGTGAAAAACCATAGCAAGTAAGCAATTACCAAAATGCCCATGAATAGCAATTACACAAATAATGGCTTTGTCCAACTCGTGAATGTATATGTATTTGTTATTTTTCAATATCCACTCTTCCTACACGTGTATATAGGAAAAAAATAGCATCCTCGGATCTAAGCATAAATGGTACAGTTGTTAAAGGAAAAAAATATATTTATCAGAAAGATAAACCAATTATATACAATAGATTTCGTGAGCGAGAACAACTTTGCTTTTTAGGATATATAATTTGTCCGTCGCCCGATGCGCTGGTGGGACATAGCGTTCGCTAAGTTAGTTTAAAAACAGAACAGAGCTTTGGCAGGACTAAAATTACAAAAAAATGCAAAAATTACACTAAGTTCGTGTAATTTTTGGTCATATGGTAAAACAGAACAGAGCTTTGGTCATACCCCTCGCATTGTGCTGGCGGGTTAAAGCGTCCGCTTATGCATTGTAGAAGTATTTGCATCTAAAAGTCTCTTCTTGTTGCACCTGAACAATTTAATTCTCATTAGAATACCATAAGAGGTGGTTAAATGGATTGTTTGGGTACTGGGTTACAATGGTTTGGTTTAATGGCGAATAACTTCTAACATGGGTCAAAGAAAATGGGTCGGGTGTCCTTGTAGGATCGGTTTTTGACTTCCGAACGATTACGTATGACACGTGTGACGTGCGGAATCCGTACACATGCGTGGATCGAACACGAGAACCGTACTATAATCTGTGATTCGATTGAATGATATAAAAACATACAAGAAACGTGAATCACCTTTTGCCTTTCTCTCTCTAGCTCCTATGCTCTCCAAAGTAGCAAATGGCAAAAGTTCTAAAAGTTGTAAACTAAACCCCTAAGAGTTATATTTATAGGCAAAGACTTTAATGAGAGTTCTCATTAATTACATAATTGCCACCTTGCCTTTTCCCTAAATATTACAATATAAACTATAGTTTTCTTCAGTTTCTTGCTACAGTTAAATTGACGGAGGCGATAGACATAAATGCACCAACAGACTCCCCCTTGGATATTACCGCAGTCAATCTCGTAGCGTCTTGTCTTTCTCTCTCTCTCTGAGTCTTCTTGAAGCTTTATCATATTCAGCATTCACAGACTCCCTCTTTCTCGAACAGAATCCCCGTGGATTTGTCTTCAGCTCCCCCTTTCGGTAGACTATTCAGGCTCCCCCTTTGGTCAAGTTTCCATTCTTTTGGGATCATCACCTGGCTTTTCGGATACAAGCTCCCCCTTTCGTCGAGCTCATCTTCAGACTCCCCCTTAGACTCGGCTATTGGGACCGTAATCTGAAACTTTCATCTTCAAAACTCAAACACTTATAAGTAAAAACGTTTTGAGCATCCAGGAATGATTACATGGCTCTTTATAAACTTTTTATATCAAGGACCTGGCTCTAAATATAATAATATGAATATATCCAGGATTAGCTTGACTATCTCCCTCTATCGAATTGCTCTAAAGATTTGGCAGTATTAAGGATCCAAAACCGTAACTTGGCTCTTTATAACAGATTTTCACAATTTAAGAATCCAAATCCCTCACAGTTAATCATCCAAGTCCAAATTAATGACCTTGGAGACTTCACAAACTGTTTCTGATTTTTTATTTAAAAAAAACTACAAGTTTCAAATTAATGAACTTGTTTATTTTCCAGAAACACGATCAGTATACTTAGATTTTGAAACTCAACATTCAGACATCGTTTATAAAAAATAAAGTAGAATTAAAATCTTTTTGTACTTTTCTGAAATGTAATGTAGTAAAGAAATATTTACAAATAATATTTTTGTTTGAGTTCGCGTTAGAGGATCATATCAGTGACAAATCACTAGCACCGTTGAGCTTTAAACACTTTAAGTTCTAAACGATTCACTTAGATTGTCAGTATACTAATCCACTTAAATTTTCACACAAAGTTCAATTGATTCGAGATACGAGATTAGTGTTTTAAGAACTTAACCTATTCGCGTGTCCCACCTCAGAATATACTCCCATTATCAAAATTCCTTTTCAGTCTTACAGGTGAGTATACCAATTTGATATCTGTTTTCTGGGTTAGTGCGAGACCTTTAGAGCTCAGGTATGAACTTCCGTTCAGTCAAAGAGATGAAGGCTCGACTTTAGGTGTGTTCCCCTTGGGAATCTTATTTACAACTACACTTGAATTATATCTTTCGATATTTTTCAATTTTTAAGCAGAGGGTAAGCTTTAAAAGCGCGTAAAGTATTATACGAGGTCTAGGCCACTGCTTCCGCAATAGCAGAAGACCAGGTATAATACCCCAGATATCAAATAGTATAAAGACCTAGGGGTTGTTTGGCTAAGCTTATTTTGGGCTACTTATAACTTATTTGCTTATTTGAAAAGCAAATAAGTCATAATGGAATGACTTATTTACTTATTCCTCTCACATAATAAGCTAACCCAAACACCTTTTAACTTTTCAAAAAGTCAATAAGTAAATAAGTCACTAAAATAAGCTTAGCCAAACAGCCCTCTAGTATCTCAGAATCAGGCAATCTCTCAATCAAGATTTCGGGGGTTTCCCATATATCCGAGAGATGTTCCCCACGAGATAAGTAAGTATTTGATAGTTAGGTTTAGATCTCGAAAACAATATACTAAGCGTGTAAAAACCTACTGGCATATCATTCGTGACACCGTTTATCATATTTTAGCTTTCCATTTCTTTAGCGTACTGTGATTGTCTACTGATTTACTATCATTTCCTCTTTTTACACAAAAACTCATTTTTGAATTTTGTCATGTTCTTGGCTTTATCAAATTTTCTAATGTTTTTTGATTTTCTGACATTTTCTTACTCCCCCTAAAATTCAAAACCATTTAAAGAAAATTTGACAACCTGATACTGATAGCTTTGTCTCGCCTTCCATTTTTTCTTCACGTGCTCTGTTTTCATAAAATATACCCCCATGAATTACAACACATTGATATTTTACAGTTTTGAAAAACCATTTTTCAATCTTGTGAAATTAATCATGTTTGTTCAGCCGTGAGGGTTTCAGCGTATTCAATCAACATGTTTTTTAAATTTTTGATTTTTGACAAACTTTAAAAAACAAACATATTTTTGGTTTTTAAATTTTTAAATTTTTAGGGTTTTGAAATATGGTTTATTTATGTACAGAAATGAACAAACTCTCTGTTTCAGTTGCAGGGTTCAACAGCCTTCTCCTCTCGTGCCAGGCTGCTCTCAGCTTCCCTTTTACATTCTTCAGATTTCTTGAGCACCTGCACATTCACATAACTCAACTACTTGAATAATTTAGCCCATGTATGTTTGACCTTAGGCATTTCAACACAATATGCTGCATTTAATTTCGGAAATTTTTTGTCGTTTGGAACAAACAACTTTTCTTCTTTTACTTCATCCTTTTTTATTGAATCAGTTTTCTGGTCAGAATTCGTTTGTGTCTTAACCACCCAGCTTTGTCCTTTTGAAGCACTTCTTTTATAAAAAGGAGATTCATTTTGAACATTTCGATTTTGAACAACAACTTTTGGTTTCCAAAACTGATTTGGTTTTGTAGCATCAACAGTTGTTTTCCAACTTTGTGTTGTTCTAAGTCTGGGTGTCACTGGTTTCCATGTTTGTTGTGAGTCAGTCTTTGACATTTTCAGCTTCCAAGTTTGCTTTGAATCAAACTTGGTTGACTTCTGATTCACAACATCAGACTTCCTTTTGTTTCAACACCAACAGGTTTCGGATTTGGACACTTGCGTGAAAGATGTCCTGTTTGATCACATTTGAAACATGTTCTCTTTGAAACATCTTTCACTTGTTGTTGTTGCTTTTTCTTTTAAGCATAGAACTCTTCATTAGACTGTCATCTAAATTGGAGTTCTTTCTCTACCTCAGAACTTGTTCCGTGAACAAAGTTCATTCTTTTCTTATAGTTTGACGTTTCATTTCTCTTCCAATTTTGTTTCTTTTTATAACCCAACCCAACCTTCATGTTTTTCTTCTTGTAACCAGGTTTGTTATAGAAAGTTTTATGACCTTTTCCAGCGAATTTTGAAATTTCAGATTTTTCAATTTCAATCATTTTGAAAACTTTGTCAATCTTTTCTGTAATCACATTCTGAATCGGGAATTCAATATCTGAGAATAATTTGTCCGATCCAATCATGGTATAAACCAATCCTTTTGAATCATCATTCGTATTTTTCTTATATTTTGAATTTTTCGGATAACCTTCATGAAAACTACCTTCATTTTCATCCTGTGATTCAGATTTACCTATTTCAACCGACTCTTCTTTCAAAACACTTTCAACGACCTTACCTACCACCTCTGAATCACTAGAATCACTAGAATCATCAGATTTGGAATAGATTACGTCAATGTTATCTGGCAATTGATCAACCATGTTGAAAGCTTTTTCCACCTTCCCGTCATCATAGAATGTGAATTTTTCCCCAAACGGGGGTGGAACTTGATGATACTCTGAGCCAATTCCTTTCATGTTTTGCTCAGAATCTTTACGATCCGATTTTAGATTGAAAGTACGTTCAAGAACATATGATGAGGCGTGATAACTGTGTAACTTGTTATTATCTTGTTCTAAATTAGCTATTTTACTCTTCAATGTAAGAATTTACAACTTGTTGCTTAATTTCATATTGTCCCTTAAGCGTATCAGATATTTCCGAACAATGTTTCAATCTCGATTGAACAAGTTTCATTTGACTCTTTACGTCTTCATATGATTCTTTTGTGATATGATATGCAAGTTTTATTGAATCATTCTCCTTTTTCATTTCTTGAAAAACATTTTCTTTTTGCAAACATTTTTCAGTTATTTTTGAAACCTTTTCTTTCAAAATTTCAATTTCTTTTTCTAAATTCATTCATTTTTGTGTTCTCTTTTCGTCATTATCTTTTAAAACATTTTCATTTTCTAACATTTCTTTACATTTATTTTTGAAAACTTCTTCGATTTTAGTGAATTCTAAATTTCTTGTTCTGAATTTTTCATCTTTTTTAGTACAACCACTACATGTTTCCATGCATTTCTTGCACTGTTCAGCAGTTTTAGTCAAGATTTCAGAATCAGTTGAAGTATTTACCTCAGTGATAGGCACTTCGGCTTTCTCTTCAGTCTGCTTCTGACCTGCTTCTTTCTCTTGTTGTTCCTCAGCAGCATCATCAGCATCAATCACTTCAACCAAACTTTCAAGCTTCTCATCAACTTCTCCTTTCTTCTTCAGATCATCTTCGTTCTGCTGTTCTTCAGTAACAGCTTCTTTTTCTTTCACAACTTCAGCTTCCTTCTTTAAATCATCAACGAATTCATCAACATTCTTCTTCATTCTTTCTTCATCCATCTTCTTCAAACTTGTTGTCATGACATCTCTGATGATTTTATCCAGTTTTTTCTCATAATGTTTATCTTTCGCAACATTTGAATAATACTCGCCGGATAGAGGGATTACTACAATAATGTCGTCAAACACTACTTCCTTTCGGTGGACAACTGGTTCACCTTTGCTATTAACATAACATTCTCGTTTCTTGTCATACCTTCCATAGCTCCTTGCTTCTTCATATTCCTTATCCATTTCTTCGATTCGATATCCAACAATACATCTTTCTCTGTATGTCTTCTCTTTCAGAATCTCTTCTTTAGTTTTCTCTTTCACAACAGCAACAAATGCACTTCGTTTATTCTTTGAAACAGTTTTGCCATGTGTTGTGAACGTGTAACCAACAGCATCCTCTTCAGGAAGTACTTTACTCCAGTCATACCCTTCATCATCTTGGATCACAACACAAGCTCATGACTTCTCTTTCTCAGAATTATCTTCAGTTTGTTTCAACCTTGGTGATTCCTCTTTGTTCTTGTGATAGATCTCCTTTTGATAGTAATCTTCTTTAAACGGATTAGCGGTTTCTTCAATAGCAGAGTTTCTGCATTCTCTTTTGAAATGACCCTTTTGCTTGCATTTGAAGCAGGTCACTTTTGATTTGTCGAAGCCTAGTTTTGTTGATGGTCCACAGATTGATTGTTTGCCAGTAATATCCATGAACCGCCGAGCTCGTCGAATGCAGCTTGCCAAACACCATCTCAGATCAATGAGTTCCATCTCTTCTGGATCTATCTGGTCGTAATGTTCCTTTGTCAGTTCAGAATTTCCAATTTTCCCAGCTACCAGATCTTCGTATGATTCCAGAATTGATCCCAGAAAACTCATTTGCTGTTTAGCAGCGTTGATGTTCATTGTTGAAGAATTCCTTAACTTTAAAGCGATGTTGCAGAGAATCTCATCAGGTTCTTCAGATTTTGATGTTGTTAACGATGAATGATATCCTGGATTGTAGCTTGATGAGCTTTTCTGTGAGTCTTTCATCTTTTCAACTCTATATGTAGTCTTTGGCGATTCATTAACTGTCACCGAAGGTACACTGCCCTTGTAGTAAAGGCCGACATTTTGTTGACGTGAAGAACTGCTCATGACCCATTAAGAGTTATGGCCATGATTTAGTTTGGTTAAAGGTCACTATCAAACAATGTCATTCAAAGTCAAACTTCAAATCATATAATGTATACCAAAGAATTTATGAGAGGAAAAAATATTTTCCTGTAAATAATATTATTTTAATTTAGTTAAAGAAAAAAAATATTTACTAAAACTTTTTATGTTTATAAATAAAATAACTAAAATCATTATTTTAAATTTATGTATTGTAATTATGTAATGGACAGTTTCTTTAAATGTGTTATTAATTTTTATAATTAAATTTACACAATTATTTTTATTTTAGTTTCCCTCCCCTAAATCCCAAATTCTTTAAAATTTTCCCTCTTATTTTGAGATTTCAAAATTGGACATCCATGTATTCACAACCATCGATCTTTTTCCCACGATATCCTCAAAACTGAACCTAAACAGTATGTAGAAATTGATGATTATTTGAGGAAATCGCAAATATCAATAATTATAAATCCAATATATTATCAACCCTTATCAAATATTTGGGTGATTATGGAAAAACCAGAATTGGTTTGTTGCAGATTTGTGGAGTTTTGCGGTTTTAGGGGTTTTTAGCCATCGCCTAGATCATCAAAAGTCACCAGGTACGATAACACGTTTCTCTGCTTTTTTTTTCAATCCGTGATGCTATACCCAAATCATTCATGAACTCTTATGATTATCCGAATGACGTTTTCTTGGTATAAATGTAGCTGCCCTAGAATTAACTCATTTTTAATGTGATTAAACTTTCTTGATGTAAGGTTCGAAATTGTTACTCTTCTATCTGGGTTATCTTACCTTTTCTAAGTATCATCTTATGTGTACGTAGGCATACTTCTCTGTGACAAAACTGCTACTTTGATGTGCTATGTACCCAACCTTAAGGCTACACCTACATAAACAACCCAATATAACACTATGGGGTGTGGAGGGACTTGGGTTGGGAGCATTGCTCGATACGAGGTGAGGGTGGGATTCAAAAGGTAATACTCAAAAACTAGGAGTGTGGTGTGGCGTGGCCAGCCATGTGGATTTATTTTTGGTTTGGCAACGACTACCCCCAACGGCTAGATCGAACCAACCAACCAAAGCCAACTATGTCACCCACACCCCCTCCCCGCCAGGCTCAATCCCCACGCCAAAGGGGCAACGCCATGCCCAATGCTTACCCGGGGTGGAGCAGCCGACGTTGAACCCAAACCACCGCCCCAACCTACTCCCCACACCCCACAGTCTAACCAGGCTATGAGTCATTGAAATTCGATATATTTTGAAGCCAATATTTGTAGCCTCTGTACCATACTAAATACAAAGTAACCACATATATTGTTGATTAGTGATTAGTGATTAGTGACTAGCGACTGGCGTGGCCGCGTGGTTATGCTATTTGATGTGATATTTATGTACATTAATACCAGTTAGTATGTTTCTATGCTACTGTTGGACAAAACCATAATCTCAAATGAATTGATGCCTCTCCAGAAATTCATAAATAAATGTTGATATTTGAAATTTAAATCTTATATTGATCTAGCTAATAAATGTAGATATATACATGTAATTATATCTATGAACTTTGAGGTATATACTAAAATATTACCACTAAAACGAACCCTAATAATCTGATTATGCTCATACTATCATGCATACAATTTGCGTATGTTTTTGTTTTCATTCGATTCATTCTTTTTCATCAAATTTAGTGTTCTTGTTGCACTGCCCGTTATATACTAAATTTTATGACAGAATTTGTTCAAGTATTTCCATGGACTTCTGGAGACTTACAGATAAGTCATTGGCTTATCTAATAATTCTTCAATAATATACCACTTACCTATGAGTCATTGTGCTAATGATGGCGTTTAAAGTCAAATTACAGGGCTGATGTCTGAAAGATTTGGGCTACTAGTTGTAATTGGAGCATATGTGAAGGAAAATAGCATTAAGGTTCAGTTGTAAACTGGTATATAACTCACCATTTAAATTCATTCTAGTGTTGGAAATATATATATTTTTATGTTCTTTTGCAATGGGTTAATTTGACAAATATATGTTTACTTTCTAGTGTTGGAAATATATATATTTTTATGTTTGAATTTTTCAAATATAGTAGTCTAATGATTTTCAAATATTGTTGATTACTGGACTACATGCTTTGAAAGCTAAAATTTTCGAGGTAAGCGTGTAGTTTGAATTCATTGATTTATATATATAAAGTAGCCTAACTCTTTTTTCTATTACTTTTTGGCGATTTAAGTTTGTTGCTCAAATGAAAAAGGTTATTACTGACGATGATTAATAGGTTGGAAGGAAGTTAATGATCTATTTTGTCATTTAAGAAAGGGTAATGACATTATCCTATTACCCTACAATCTCGGGTTTGATTTTCCATTTAAATAAGTGTTTGTAAAGAAAAAGGACTATTATCTTAATTTATTTTGACTTAATTTTGGTTTTTGTAGAAACCATTGGGTGTTGGCATTACTAAACATTTAAACAACTACTTGCTATTATCTTGATTTCTTAAGGCTTAGCAATGACAATGAGCACTTGAGGCAAATTATTGATATGCTGCACGAAGTTGTGCCACCATAATGGTTAAACTCAACTGGGTCAAGTCTAGGGTGAGCACTTAATTACTTATTTAAATTTTGGTTGGAATGATACAATCAATATAAGAACTCTTTACTTTAAACTTAAATCGCAAACGATTTCACACTTTTCTATATTTTTAATTGTATAGTGTCCATGTTAGTTGGAAAACACTGAATGCGGCTATTATGTGAGAAAGTTCATGAAGGAGATAGCTTATGAAGGAGTTGAAATACTTGACAATGACAATGTAAGTTTAGGAAAATTTTCGCCTGTATGTTAGAGAAATATCTACTTATATGTCCAAACAAATGTTTAAATTCACAGATTTATATTTAGTCTTGAAATTAAATATCCAAACAAATGGTTAAATTCATATATTAAGATTTATAATCTGATTTTTAATATTTATTTTATTTAGTTGTTGTCTCAGGTTGATGAAGGAGTAGAGGAATACTCAGATGCAGATATGGATGACATTCGCGAAGATCGGTCGACTTATGTGGTTACCACTATTTTTAAGTGACAAACCAGATTTTAGGTGTTGACGAATGTATCGACAAACATTTTTTTTTGTTAAGGTTAAAATATTTGTAGTATATTAGACAAATGATTATGTAATGAGTTGTTTTGGTATATATTTGAGTTTTTGATTTATGAAATAGATTTATCATTTTTGTTATCATATATCTATCCAGGGAAAATTATTAATTCTATATAAAAAAATTTAAGCAATTAAAAGCATGACACACGTAAATGAATGTCATGGATATGTGTCATAAATGCTTGTCATTAAAGAGTGTCATAAGATGTGTGTTATAAACATGTGTCATGAATGCGTGTCATTAAATGTGTGTCATAAAAACATGACACACAAATGCATGTCATGTTAATTTTATGACTCCTCAATCAACGACTCGCTTTTGCGTGTCATAATTACTGTTTTATGACGCACAATGTGTGTCAAGAAATGTGTATTTTCTAGTAGTGTTTGAAAAGAACAAAGACTAGGCCTCGTGCAATTCAAGACATGGTTGAACTATTATCAAAGTGCGTTGGGGATAACCATAGCATTCAGATTTCTTCACTAACCATGATGTATCCCCAGGCGGTTCGAGATAGTATTCCATATGTGGAGCTGTTACAACTAGTTTCTAATGACCGACTTGACATCACTATGATACATTGGTTTGCGATGTAAGTTGTTATTATTGTTCTATATGGTACAATAACATTTTATAGATACAATTTAGTTTACTTACTTTATCATATTTATATGTTCTTGATTTAAGGTATTTTTATGAGACACATAATTCTCGATGCGCATTCTTTAATCCGCACCACATCAAAGGTGACTCGTGCACGAAAAATTCTAAAGTTGTTCAAGAACACATCATAGATATGTTTACGTTCCATACTAACAAAACATTTTTTGTTGCATCATATTTAGCCAAGTAAGTTATGTTCTTTCACCATACATACACATACACACATACTTAATTATTGTATAATTTTTTTTAGTAACAATTGGACACTAATTATCATTTGTCCTTCAACTAAGAGAGGCTACATTATTGACTATATAAGTAGAGAAAAAGACCAGCATAGTTACCTTCTTGCATCTATCATTAACGAAGTTTTTGGGTTTCCATTTCTTTGGAATATGGTGAATGTATGTTTTCTATTTTATTGTTAATTTATTATCATGCATTTAAAATACTTAATTCAATACGGTGTAAGCATCAAAACAATGGCTGGGAATGTGGTTTTATGGTTATTAAAAACATGTATGAGTTTGTCAATACTATTCAACATGACTTTCCCTCGAAAGTAAGTGTTTTCTATACATTGTGTATTGCACTAAATTATAAACATGACTTTCCCTCTAAAGTAAGTGTTTTCTATACATTGGGTATTGCACTAAATTATATATTGTTCAAATTACATGTTTTCTATTGATTTGTTTTAGCTTTGGAACGAAAAAGGATGTCTTCCACAAAAAGAAATTGACAAACTGGTCCTAGACTTAACGCCATAGTTTATCAGTAGGGTGTTTTCAGCGGGTCAGAGGCATGCATGACAACAGGTAAAATGCATTTACACATGTCAAATATGATTTTCTCATATATATAGTCTTTATTGATTTTGATTTGAATTTTGTCAATCACTTACTGGTGTGGTAATGGAAATCAAAAAGAGAGCAATGCACAACAAAATGTCAAAGCTGGTGTTCCACAATTTTCGTTATGTGTTTGAACTGTTGGTGCAAATTTGTTTCTTTAGGTGTTGAAGTTTTTTCATTTAGGTGTTGAAGTTTTTTTCATTTTATATTTGAACTTTAACTGGGAGATACGTTTATGTAGGAGTTGAAGTTTTTTTTTTTTTTATTTTGTGTTGAGGTGAGAGTTCGACTATTGTGATTTGGTAGCAAAGTCTTGTGTTTTTCTATGTTTGTTTTGAATCTATCGACTCATTTTTGTTTTGTTATGGTAATATAAAAAGTTACCAGTATTATTATTATTATTATTATTATTATTATTATTATTATTATTATTATTATTATTATTATTAATAATATAAACTTGTCATGAATAGTGTTTTGTAGATTTTTTTAGTATTATTGCTTTTTAAGTTTTAGTTATTTTATTATCATCCTTTTAATTGATTTTTTTTTTCAAACATAAACAAACATTTTATTATTCTTTTGAACTAATTGATAATTCTTAGATATTTTTTTTAATCTTTTAATAGTAATATTGTATTTAGCATTCAATATGATTTTTTAGTGATAACTTATATCGTTAACTTTTCAAATAAAAAAAACCTAAATATGTATCTATGTTTATTTATTTTTTTAGCATGCCAAGTTATTTTCCCGCTCATTATGAAGATACGTTACCTCGGGTATTGGATTGGTATCGGTTCGTTACAGTATCGGTACGATTCATGCACTAGGTATAGAAATCAATATGTGTTTTATATCAACCAAAAACGATAAACCAAACACGGGTACCCACACCGATGTTGTTCGAACGTTATCGATCAGTCCAGATTGCCATGGTACTAATACCGATATTCATTTATCGTCACAAACAGAGTTGTATTAATGAACAATTTTTGAAACCAGAAACCTTAAAAATGAATATAGGTATCAGTACTGATGTCGTTTTGTACGGTACGTTAGTAATACGATGTCAGTTTATTGAAAAAAAAAACAACAAAAATAAATATCGGTACCGAATTGATGTTTTTTTGGTTTTAGTTCGGTTCACTATGTCTGCAACACAATATTTGTTATTAAACAAGAAAACATAAAAATCAATACATACCAGTACGGTTGTTCTGTTCGGTACGTAGCGATACAATCTTAGTTTATCAAAAGAAAACGCAATAAAATAAATACAAGTACCGATACAAATGTTGTTTAGTCGGTTTTTGTTCGGTTTGTTACAATAGTGGCAGAATAGCCATTTTCATTAAAGTTTATGGCAATGTTGAAAAAAATAAACATAGAACGCAAACCAACCAAACTGATATCAAGTAAACAACATCGGTAGCAATATCGATATTCGTTTCTATTGTTTTGGATCGATGTAAGGTTTTCTCTTTTGATTACTATAGCGAATATTGTCAATAACGTAACAAACCGAACGAATACCGACCGAATGCCCGCCGCGAAGCGCGGGGAAAAATCACTAGTTATTATTATTATAAATGGCTTAGAAAGTTTTCTTAACTCTATTTAATGATGCGGTTGTTTCTATTTAATGACGTGGTTTCTTAACCGCGCCAAAAGATAACCTGATCATTTTTTGACTCCCTATTTAAAGTGGCTTTGGATGTATCTGTTTCTACTTAATGACGCTGTTGTTTCTATTTAATTATGCGGTTTCTTAACTGTGCTAAAAGATAGCAATATTTTTTGACTCCCTATTTGTTGGGGCAGTCCATAAACCATGTCAAAAAACGATTTTAAACGCCCCAATAAACCATTTATGTACTAGTGCCACCTCAAACATTAAAATCTCCAAACATCACAAGCCATTTGGTGTCAGGCGGCAAAGACTACCCGGAGCAACAAACCGCCAACCCAATCCGCTAAGGTGGCGGCGGTGTTACCGCCCTACAATGAACCCGTGAGGCTAACCCGCACGGGTTCCCGCCTGCCCTGCCTAATCGAGACACAAGTGAGAGAACAATAAAAGTATTTGACAAAATAAATGGAGGTGGAAAATGAAATTATAGACTGAATGCGATAGAATAACTAATCGTCTAATCTGGTAGACACGAAAACACTAAAATCAAATAATATATTTTTTGGTTGGGTATAACGTATGACACGATGAATAATATTTATGCTGAACATACAAGTAATGTCCGTTCTTATAATTATAGAATGTAAACTCACTTGGATGAACAATCTGTGCAACAAAGCTTTTCGAAGAAGATAATCAACGTCATTTAGTTTCACAAATTGGCATAACAATTATTTTTTATTAAAACCTACATAAACAAAGTAACAACCTCTAAACTTGAAGTAGAAATTGATTAGAAGCTTCAAAGATAAGATGTACACATGGTAAACGACACTATATATTGATATAAGCTCACGGGATTCAGGAATGGCAGATTCATTCCAAATGGCTAACCATATCTCGTTATGTGTGTGGCTACTCTCACTTCCTTTGTTAGCAATGTCTCATGAAACTTACATAGTTCACATGGACTTATCCGCTAAGCCCACCGCATTTTCAAGCCACCATAGCTGGTTCTCCGCCACACTCGACTCCCTCACCACCACCACCACCTCAACCCACGTAACTTCTTCTTTATCCTCCAAACTTGTGTATAGTTACACAAATGCAATCAATGGTTTCACAGCCATTCTATCTCCATCTGAGCTTGAGCTCATTAAAAACACACCGGGTTATCTCTACATGGTTAAAGACACAACAGTTGACCTTGACACAACTCATTCCACTCAATTCCTTGGACTTAATTCAAATTCGGGTGCATGGCCGGTTGCAAGCTACGGGGAAGATGTTATTATTGGGATTGTGGACACAGGAGTTTGGCCAGAAAGCGAGAGTTTTATCGACCATGGAATGAGTTCTGTTCCAGAAAGATGGAAGGGGGAATGTGAAGATGGATTCCAGTTTAATTCGTCTTTGTGCAACAAGAAACTAATAGGTGCGCGTTATTTTAATAAAGGGCTTTTATCAAATCATCCCAACTTAACTCTGTCGATGAACTCGGCTCGTGATACGGATGGGCATGGGACCCATACGTCGTCCACGGCTGCTGGGGGCTACGTCTCACGGGCATCATATTTCGGGTATGGAACTGGGACTGCCATTGGTGTGGCTCCACATGCCCGTGTAGCTATTTATAAAGCTGTTTGGGAAGAAGGTGTATTTGTTTCTGACATTCTTGCTGCCATTGATCAAGCAATAGTGGATGGGGTGGATGTGCTATCACTATCACTTGGTCAAGACGGAATTCCGTTACACCAAGACCCGATTGCGATAGCCTCATTCGCAGCGCTCGAGAAGGGTATTTTTGTATCTGCATCCGCGGGAAATGATGGGCCTTATTTAAGATCACTCCACAATGGGACACCATGGGTTCTCACTGTCGCGGCCAGTACAATGGATCGCGAATTCACTGGAATGTTAACTCTTGGCAATGGAGTTTCGGTTACAGGTTTGGCTCTTTATCCAGCGAATTCGAGTTTGACCCAAGGCCCGATTTATTTTGTTGGTGCTTGCGAGAACGATTTGGATGCTGGTAAAATTGATGAAAAGATTATTGTGTGTCTAGACAAAAATGACACACTTGGTGAACAATATTATAATGTCCAAGGGTCGAATGTTTTGGGGGCCATTTTTATTACAAATAACACTGATGTTCAATTCTTCATGCAAAGCACATATCCAGTATTGTTATTAGATCTTGAATCGGGCAAAACCGTCATGGACTATACGCGAAAACTCAATAGTGGGGAAGCGAAAGCGAGTATAAGGTTCCATGGGACACGTCTGAGGACTAAGCCAGCACCAAGGGTGGCAAGCTATAGCGCACGAGGACCGTCTTATAGTTGTCCGGTCGTCTTAAAGCCCGACATCACAGCTCCTGGTTCACTAATACTCGCAGCCTGGCCCGATAGTGTCTCACTGGCCTCACTCAAGAATGATGTTGGTACCGCAACCGAACTATTATACAGTAAATTTAATCTTTTATCAGGCACTTCTATGTCATGCCCTCATGCCAGCGGGGTGGCAGCTTTACTTAAAGCTGCCCACCCCAACTGGGCCCCGTCCGCCATCCGGTCAGCCATGATGACTTCCTCGGACATTCTAGACAATACACTTAAACCAATTCAAGATATCGGTGACTACAACAATCCAGCAACCCCTTTAGCCATGGGTTCAGGCCATATTGCACCCAACAAGGCCATGAACCCTGGACTCATATACGATGTCAACCCGCAAGATTATGTCAATCTTCTTTGCGGGTTAAATTATACAAAGATTCAAATTCAAGCAATCACAAGATCATCTAATGTCAATTGCTCCAACGCATCTTTGGACCTAAACTACCCTTCATTTATCGCGGGTTTTGATGGGAACAAGACAAAGCCAGTTAAAGTTATTCATGAGTTTAAACGAACCGTGACATATGTTGGTGTCGGAAACTCCACATTTACCGCGAAACTGACTGCGGTCGGTAGGTTAAATGTCAGTGTCTCTCCGAAGAAACTGAGTTTTCAATCATTGAATGAGAAGAAAAGCTACAAGTTACGAATAGAAGGGCCCAATAACATGATGGAAAATGAAGTGGTTTATGGATTTTTAAGTTGGATCGACAGTAAGGGAAAGTTTGTAGTCAGAAGTCCAATTGTAGCCACAAGCCTAACAGGCACAGCCGACATGTCTTAATTATTTGAGATATGAAACTCATGAATTTGTCCTTATTGTTGCTACAAGCCTAACCGCCACACCAGACAAACTCTAATAAATTTATATAGTTTAAGCATGATTGGGTTCGGTTCAAAAGATTCTTTACTTTGTGATAATATTACAAATGATAACAAAAGTTTTGTTATCATTTACGAAGTTGATCGACGTGAGTGTCTGTGAGAGAGGATCTAATTAACGTACGTTGATTGAATATTCCTTTTTATTTTTCCTAACCAAAGATAGCATTTCAGAATTCTTCAGAATAGGCACCAATAATATTCTTTGAGAAACGAGAATATGATCATTATTTTATTCGGATTCTCAATCAACCTTAAATCTATTTTTAGAAACGCTAATCAAGGGATTAGGCTGAATTCGGATTCTCTTGATGTAAAGGGTTCGAGCTCCGTCAAAGGCGAATTTGATATAATTTAAGTCGTTTAAAAAAAGAAAGATAACCGAATCTAGTGAAAGTACAACATTGTATTTATCATGTTAGGCTATATGGCATAGACTTTTTCTAACCACTCGTATTTCACAACTCTTTCTCATCTGTATCAACGTCACATCCCTATGTTTCAATGCCACATTTTTCATCCCAAAAGAGATGTAGGTTGTTTCCTTCCCATCCATTCGACAACCAATTGAAAAAACTAAAAAAGGTAATGCTTATGTAGCGTGAGATATTGGCCATGTGAAAAACAGGAGTGTTGGTTTTGAATGGGATAAACAGTGAGCTATTTTCCCGTGCATCCTGGTTAGGCTTGCTACCAAAACACGAGTGGTGTACGTTGCGGTATCCAAGTGCCACATAAGTAGTTTGTCGGTACCATATCAGTTTTGGCTTAGATATTGTGGTGCTTTTTTGTCAATCATCAACGATGATTTCGCTAAAAGATCACCAACGATATTTCATTGATAGTTAACAGTTGTTTAATCGCTTGGTGATATGAATTTCTAGGAAAATAGTTGAAAAATTATATTGATGATCTTATACAAACAAAAAAAAAAAAAAAAAACACGCCAAATAATTAATAAAATCTAATAAATAAGAAATATGTACCAAACATATACTTGCTTCATTTCAATAAAAAATAAATAATATACAAGAAAATGTTTATGCAAATACAAACTATCTAGACATGAAGGAGGGGTTAGAGTGGCAGTACTAACTTGTGTTGGCGCTAAAATCCTCATTTAGTCCAGTTTGCTAAGCCAAATTCACACATTCTCTTGCCTCGCTAGGAAGTCTTTGACACATTCTACTCAGCCTCAAGTAGCAGGTGGAGTTGGAATCCCAAATGTGTCCGCCTAGCCTAACTCTACACATACAGCTTTATATCTTATTCATGTAATCTTTGCTAGTTTATTTCTAAGACCATCATCTAAAATCATTATACAAATGATAAGTACTTTGTTGATGAACAAAGTTCCTAACCTTGTATAAAAGCATATATTCACATAAGAGTAGGAACGTAAGATATCCAACTATTGCAATTACATGGATCAATAATAATTATTGGCATGATAGGGATCCTGAATAGTCACATAGGCGAGGAGGTGGCCCTTCTTCCGGTCTCCAACATTCTTCACACGTATTTGTTCGCCATCCAAATGTCTAGCTTTCGGCTTAGCGTCAACATAGATCTCTTCAAGTAGTTGGGAATTTGACAGCTTAACAAGTGTAACTATATTACACTATTTGTTTTAAATAATTATCTTATAACCTACTAATGATTGGGAACGCACAATAAAATTACATTCACAAGTAAATGACTCAACTAGGTGTAACACCTTGGATATTTTTATCGGATCATATACCTGTTGGAAATTTTGTGAAAATAGCATTTTTCACAAATATAGGAAAATGATTTTTTCCTATTTTTGACTACAAATAAATATAATAAAATGAGCGGGTTTTATATATTTATTTGTGAGTTTGTGTTCTATGTCGGAAGGGCTTCGCAACGAACTAAACCACGTCCAAAACGGAGCTAAGATGAATGAGATATCGATGCTCAAAGTTTGGTGTTTGAAACTTAAATGCTGAAAAAAGTGGGAAAGTGGCACCTTGTCCCACATCGGATAAGAGATGAAACTTAAAGGGGTATTTAAGTAGGAGCTCTCCATCCTTATTGTTTCATGTAAGCACTCAATAGTGTACTCGCGAAGGGTGCGGAGTACCCGAACCCGAACCCGACCCGCGCCCGCGCGCCGGCGTGGCGTGGGCGATGAGGCGCAATGTGGCGCTTTGATAGCGCACTTTGACGCTCGCATCGCCGCGAGCCGCTTGAGAGCCGCCTTTGTATTTTTGACCACATGCGTGTGGTGGAGCACAGGGGCTGCAAGGACCAAGTGGCTGGAGACGTGGCAAGCAGGCATGTGACCGAGATGGGTCCGCGCGGGGTGGTGCATGACGTGGCGGTCATGCGCATCCGTGCGCGAGTACGCGTGACTGTTGTATCCTGGAAACAAACGTGTTCTCCTGGGAGACACGAAATTTGTTGTAAGGGACCCGTGTCTAACACGATCCTCAGCCAAAAAGAGTTTTTCTGTTCGGGTTTTCTGTTCTTGTTTTTCTATTTTCAGTTGTAATCTGTACTGTAATTTTATTTCATTCTGTTTGTTTCTGTAATTCAAGTTAATAAAAAAATTAATTTATTTTGCACGAAGGGATTCCTACAATCTTAAAACAAATTTTAAAACACCGTTCGTGTAGAATCATAAACTTCTCTGCTGTGATTTCAATTTTTTTTTCTCACAGCAGGTTGTGTTTTAAAAGGTTTTTCTCTGTTTTGATTCAAAGTAGCGACTTTGTCTAAACAGAACTCTGTTCTTCTACTCCTTCTTTGTCTTTGGGTTCTAAGATCTTCTCTTGTAGTCTTCAAAGTTGGACTTAGAAGTTACGAGGCTGATTTTGTTACTCATCGATTTTGTTAGTTAAATAATAAATCAGCACATTTATTATTCTAACAGATTTATTAATTTGGTTTTGTGGAATTTTTCAGAATGTCGACTGGAAATACCAACGTCAACGTTGTTGTCGGTACCCCTGCCAACACTGTGGGAGCGTCCACAGTGGCGAATCATGCTGAACGACCCGAGAAGTTCTCGGGTCTCCACTTCAAGCGGTGGCAACAGAAGATGTTCTTCTACTTGACCACCATGAACCTTGCGAGGTTCTTAACAGAGACCGCTCCCCAACCGGCGGAAGGGGAGACCGATGCTCAGGCTCTGAGCGCGGTAGAGGCGTGGAAGCACTCGGACTTTATATGTCGAAGCTACGTACTCAACGGTCTCTCGGATGCGCTGTATAATGTGTACTATAATATCAAGACTTCCAAAGAATTATGGGAGTCTTTAGAAAAAAAGTACAAAACAGAGGATGCGGGAACAAAGAAATTTGTTGTCGCCCGTTTCTTGGACTTTAAAATGGTTGATAACAAGTCTGTTATGAACCAAGTCCAAGAGTTGCAAATTATACTAAATGGCATCCATGCTGAGGGAATGGTACTTAGCGAAACTTTTCAAGTGGCAGCCATGATCGAAAAATTACCTTCTGCTTGGTTGGATTTTAAGAATTATCTTAAACACAAGCGAAAGGAAATGTCGGTCGAGGACCTTGTTCTTCGTCTTCGTATAGAAGAGGAAAACAGGGAGGCCCAAAATGGCACCATTTTACAAGCTTCGGCTAAAGCAAACATGGTGGAAGTTGGGGAGTCCTCAAAGGGCAAGAAAGGCAAGGGTAAAAAGGACAACAAAGGGAAAAGCAAAGGTTAACAACCTTGGACCTAAAAATGGGGTTGTGAAAAAGAAGCATGTGCCTTTTCAAGGTACTTGTTACAATTGTAACGAGACGGGGCACCGTGCTAACCAATGCAAGAAACCTAAGCGTGAGCGTGCGCACATGGTTGATGAGGATGGTATGCCTCTGATTGCAATGATAACCGAGGAAGCGGCTATGATTGAAGAAGTCAACGCGATGGGTGAAAACCCAAAAGGATGGTTCGTTGACACGGGTGCAACCCGCCATGTTTGTGGAGACAAGGCTCTTTTCTCTACATTCAAGGAAGCATCGGGTGAAGAAAAGCTTTATATGGGGAATAAAGTTACTGCAAGCATCAAGGGGGAAGGCACGGTCATTTTGAAGATGACTTCGGGCAAGGATCTTACCTTGACCAATGTGCTTTATGTCCCAGAGATACGGAAGAATCTCGTGTCGGGATGGATGCTCAACAAGTTTGGATTTCGTCTAGTGTTTGAATCGGACAATTTTGTCTTGTCTAGACGTGGAATGTTTGTTGGAAAGGGCTATGCCCTTAATGGTATGTTTAAAATGAATGTAATGGTTGTAAACCAAAACAAGAAAATGAATGAAATTTCTTCTTCTGCTTACATGGTTGAGTCTTCTAATGTTTGGCATGGTAGACTAGGACATGTAAATTTTAATTCATTACGACGTTTAATTAAATTAAACTTGATACCAACATTCCATATCGAGTCCAATCACAAATGCGAGACATGTGTTGAATCCAAACTTACGAGATCATCGTTTAAATCGGTTGAACGAATAACCGATCCCCTTGATTTAATTCATACCGATGTGTATGATTTAAAAGCGGTTCCCACGCGTGGAGGAAATAAGTACTTCATCACGTTTATTGACGAAGTCAATGCTTTTGACTGCGAATTTAATGACGAATTAAAGTGCATTAAAGACGTTTAATGCCGTTTAATTCTCCCATTAATTTCGTTTTTCAGTTTCAACATGGACCTGCAGTATAAATAGGAGGAGCCTACTGCAGCAAAGTGACACCGAATATACAACAACTTCAATTCTCTTCTCTGAATTTCTTCATCATCTTCAAGCAATCTAGGTACACCTTCGGGTTGGAGTCAAGACCGGCAGTGCAACTGCTTGCGGCTGTTGTATCCTGGAAACAAACGTGTTCTCCTGGGTGACACGAAATTTGTTTTAAGGGACCCGTGTCTAACACGATCCTCAGCCAAGAAGAGTTTTTCTGTTCGTGTTTTCTGTTCTTGTTTTTCTATTTTCAGTTGTAATCTGTACTGTAATTTTATTTCATTCTGTTTGTTTCTGTAATTCAAGTTAAAAAAAAATTTATTTATTTTGCACGAACGGATTCCTACAATCTTAAAACAAATTTTAAAACACCGTTCGTGTAGAATCATAAACTTCTCTGCTGTGATTTCAATTTTTTTTTCTCACAGCAGGTTGTGTTTTAAAAGGTTTTTCTCTGTTTTGATTCAAAGTACCGACTTTGTCAAAACAGAACTCTGTCTTTGGACTTAGAAGCTAAGAGGCTGATTTTGTTACTCATCGATTTTGTTAGTTAAATAATAAATCACCACATTTATTATTCTAACAGATTTATTAACTTGGTTTTGTGGAATTTTTCAGAATGTCGACTGAAAATACCAACGTCAATGTTGTTGTCGGTACCCCTGCCAACACTGTGGGAGCGTCCACAGTGGCGAATCATGCTGAACGACCCGAGAAGTTCTCGGGTCTCCACTTCAAGCGGTGGCAACAGAAGATATTCTTCTACTTGACCACCATGAACCTTGCGAGGTTCTTAACGGAGACCGCTCCCCAACCGGCGGAAGGGGAGACCGATGCTCAGGCTCTGAGCGCGGTAGAGGCGTGGAAGCACTCGGACTTTATATGTCGAAGCTACGTACTCAACGGTCTCTCAGATGCGCTGTATAATGTGTACTATAATATCAAGACTTCCAAAGAATTATGGGAGTCTTTAGAGAAAAAGTACAAAACGGAGGATGCGGGAACAAAGAAATTTGTTGTCGCCCGTTTCTTGGACTTTAAAATGGTTGATAACAAGTCTGTTATGAACCAAGTCCAAGAGTTTCAAATTATACTAAATGACATCCATGCTGAGGGAATGGTACTTAGCGAAACTTTTCAAGTGGCAGCCATGATCGAAAAATTACCTTCCGCTTGGTTGGATTTTAAGAATTATCTTAAACACAAGCGAAAGGAAATGTCGGTCGAGGACCTTGTTCTTCATCTTCATATGGAAGAAGAAAACAGGGTGGCCCAAAATGGCACCATTTTGCAAGCTTCGGCTAAAGCAAACATGGTGGAAGTTAGGGAGTCCTCAAAGGGCAAGAAAGGCAAGGGTAAAAAGGACAACAAAGGGAAAGCAAAGGTAAACAACCTTGGACCTAAAAAGGGGGTTGTGAAAAAGAAACCTGCGCCTTTCCAAGGTACTTGTTACAATTGTAACGAGACGGGGCACCGTGCTAACCAATGCAAGAAACCTAAGCGTGAGCGTGCGCACATGGTTGATGAGGATGGTATGCCTCTGATTGCAATGATAACCGAGGAAGCGGCTATGATTGAAGAAGTCAACGCGATGGGTGAAAAGCCAAAAGGATGGTTCGTTGACACGGGTGCAACCCGCCATGTTTGTGGAGACAAGGCTCTTTTCTCTACATTCAAGGAAGCATCGGGTGAAGAAAAGCTTTATATGGGGAATAAAGCTACCGCAAGCATCAAGGGGGAAGGCACGGTCGTTTTGAAGATGACTTCGGGCAAGGAGCTTACCTTGACCAATGTGCTTTATGTCCCAGAGATACGGAAGAATCTCGTGTCGGGATGGATGCTCAACAAGTTTGGATTTCGTCTAGTGTTTGAATCGGACAATTTTGTCTTGTCTAGACGTGGAATGTTTGTTGGAAAGGGCTATGCCCTTAATTGTATGTTTAAAATGAATGGAACGGTTGTAAACCAAAACAAGAAAATGAATGAAATTTCTTCTTCTACTTACATGGTTGAGTCTTCTAATGTTTGGCATGGTAGACTAGGACATGTAAATTTTAATTCAGTACGACGTTTAATTAAATTAAACTTGATACCAACATTCCATATCGAGTCCAATCACAAATGCGAGACATGTGTTGAATCCAAACTTACGAGATCATCGTTTAAATCGGTTGAACGAATAACCGAACCCCTTGATTTAATTCATACCGATGTGTGTGATTTAAAAGCGGTTCCCACGCGTGGAGGAAATAAGTACTTCATCACGTTTATTGATGATTGTACGAAATATTGCTACGTGTATTTACTTAAAAGTAAAGACGAAGCAATAGAGAAGTTTATCTTGTACAAAAATGAAGTTGAGAATCAACTTAAAAAGAAGATAAAAGCTTTGAGAAGCGATCGAGGAGGTGAATATGTGGCACCTTTTGCGGATTTATGCGCAAAAAGTGGCATTGTACATGAGTGTACACCTCCTTATTCTCCACAATCAAATGGTGTTGCGGAACGAAAGAACCGCACATTGAAAGAAATGATGAACGCCATGTTGATAAGCTCGGGAGTGAACGGAGAAATGTGGGGGGATGCCATTCTCTCAGCAAACTATCTTTTGAACAAGATACCTTTGAAAAATAGGGACGAAACTCCATATGTGTTATGGAGAAAAAGGAAGCCTTCGTACAAATACTTGAAAGTGTGGGGGTGCCTAGCTAAGGTGATTGTACCAACTCCTAAGGCTCTTAGGATAGGACCCAAAACGGTTGATTGCATTTTCATTGGATATGCACATCAAAGTAGTGCACATCGTTTTCTTGTACATGAGTCCAAGAATCCCGATGTACACAAACACACTATCATAGAGGCAAATTCTAACACCGTCTCATATTTTGAGAATGTGTTTCCTATGTTAGGACAAACACATGCGCCTTCATCAAGAGCGGTTGATGAAGCAGGTCCAAGTTCGTCTACATGGTTAGATGAAGCAGGACCAAATTCATCTACGAGGATAGATGAAAGACATGAACGACCTGAGGGCGAGGAGGGTGAGCTTAGACGAAGTAAACGACAAAGGGTTGAAAAATCCTTTGGTCCAGACTTCATGAGCTATATGGTTGAGGGTGAGCCCAATACCTACCGCGAAGCGGTTACCTCCGCGGAAGGACCTCAATGGCAAGAAGCAATTAAGAATGAAATTGATTCTATATTGCAAAATCATACTTGGGAGTTAGTAGATCTTCCACCTGGTTGCAAACCACTTGGATATCGTTGGATATTCAAAAGGAAGATGAAAGCCGATGGAAGTATTGATAAATACAAGGCAAGGTTAGTAATCAAAGGATTTAGACAAAAGGAGGGTCTATACGATTGGTTCTTGCAATTGCGGCTCTAAGAAATTTGGAAGTTCACCAAATGGATGTAAAGACCGCATTTCTAAATGGCGATTTAGAAGAAGAAATTTACATGGAACAACCTGAGGGTTTTTCCGCCCCTGGAAACAAGGGTAAAGTATGTAAATTGGTCAAGTCTTTGTATGGCTTGAAGCAAGCTCCAAAACAATGGCATCAAAAGTTTGATCATGTCATGATTGACAATGGTTTCAAAATAAATGAGTGCGACAAGTGTGTTTATTTTAAAGACACACCAAGAGGTTATGTGATTCTATGTCTTTATGTAGATGATATGCTTATCATTGGGAGTGATGATAAGATGATCAACTCAACGAAAGACATGTTGAAAGCGAGGTTTGACATGAAAGACATGGGTCTCGCGGATGTGATTCTTGGAGTAAAAATCACTAGAACCCAAAATGGTCTTGTGTTGAGTCAATCTCACTACGTGGACAAGATCCTTGGGAAATTCAATTCGGATGACACGAGTATAGCTCGATCTCCAATTGATAATACCCAACGCCCAAGGAAGAATAGAGGCGAGAGTGTTTCTCAGTTAGAGTACTCAAGGATCATTGGTAGTCTCATGTATCTAATGACATGTACTAGACCCGACTTAGCATATGCTGTAAGCAGGCTAAGTAGATACACCAGTAATCCGAGCGAGGATCATTGGAAAGCTATCATGAGGGTGCTCAGATACATAAGATACACGAGAGACTATGGATTACATTATACCCGTGATCCAGCAGTGATCGAAGGATACACTGACGCAAACTGGATATCGGATATAAAGGATCACAGATCAACAAGTGGTTACGTGTTTACACTTGCTGGCGCAGCTATAGCTTGGAAGTCTTCCAAGCAAACGGTTATAGCGAGATCCACGATGGAATCCGAATTCGTCGCTTTAGATAAAAGCGGGGAAGAGGCGGAGTGGATACGCCAATTTGTGGAAGATATTCCAAGATGGCCTAAGCCGTTGACGGCGATCTGCATACATTGTGACAATCAGTCTGCTCTTGCTAGAGCACAAAACATGATGTACAATGGCAGATCAAGGCACATTCGACGTAGACACAACACGGTACGACAACTTATCTCAACGGGTGTGATCTCAGTTGACTATGTGAGGTCAAATGAGAACATTGCGGACCCGTTAACGAAAGGCTTAAGCACAGATAAGGTGTATAGGTTGTCAAGAGGAATGGGACTAAAGCCCATAGATGAAGGGAATATGAGGGAAACCTAACCTAGTTGACTGGAGATCCCAAGATCTAGGTTCAATAGGCAAACTTAATCATAAACCCAAAGGGAGTCACTGTGGGGGTGCCCCAAAATTCATAAAGGGAGTTGTATACTTCCTAGTCTATTCCAATCAGTGACATGAAGGAAAGGTTAAGCATGTTGAGGTTAAGGATTTTGAGGAAATCAAAATTAACCATGATGCTTTTAATGATTCAGAGGAATCACCTATGTTAGAGAGAAGTGGGGTCGCTTCGAATGGATTTGTGGGGAGGCGCAAATCCTAGAGCTCTCGCAGAACCAGGAACGTGTTCCATGACCATAAACGGACACAACCATGAGGTCTTAACTCGACTAGGGAGAGTATTGTGTGAATGTATATTGTCGCCTACATAAATGGGGGATTGTTCAAAGACCCCGCGTCTACAAGACCCTAGGAGGCTAAGTATGCTTCACAAAAGGAGGTTCAAAGGTTACACCTACCTATCTTGCAATGCTCAACTGTTGAACGTGTATCGTTGAAACTTGATAGATCGATTTCTATTCATGTGGGGGATTGTTGGAAATTTTGTGAAAATAGCATTTTTCACAAATATAGGAAAATGATATTTTCCTATTTTGGACTAGAAATAAATATAATAAAATGAGCGGGTTTTATATATTTATTTGTGGGTTTGTGTTCTATGTCGGAAGGGCTTCGCAACGAACTAAACCACGTCCAAAACGGAGCTAAGATGAATGAGATATCGATGCTCAAAGTTTGGTGTTTGAAACTTAAATGCTGAAAAAAGTGGGAAAGTGGCACCTTGTCCCACATCGGATGAGAGATGAAACTTAAAGGGGTATTTAAGTAGGAGCTCTCCATCCTTATTGTTTCATGGAAGCACTCACTAGTGTACTCGCGAAGGGTGCGGAGCACCCTAACTCGCATTCGCACACGCGCGCGCGCGTGGCGTGGGCGATGAGGCGCAATGTGGCGCTTTGATGGCGCACTTTGCAATTCGCATTCCCGCGTGCCGCCTTTGTATTTTTGACCACATGCGTGTGGTGGAGCACAGGGGCTGCAAGGACCAAGTGGCTGGAGACGTGGCAAGCAGGCATGTGACCCAGATGGGTCCGCGCGGGGTGGTGCATGACGTAGCGGTCATGCGCATCCCCGCGCGAGTACACGTGGCATGGTGGCGCATTCTCGCGCATGGTGAATGGGCACTGAGGTGTCGTGCGCGGCGCACCAAGTGAGCCACAACGGCGTGACTGTGTGGCGTGCTCGTAGAGGCTTGCAGGTGACGTGGCGCACGCGCATAGGTGCGCATGGAATTGAGCCAGTGGGGCGCACGCGCGCATGTAAGTGAGCCAAATGGACGCACCGCGCATGAGGGTGCAGATATGCGCACGCACCAGTGTGTCGTGCACGTGCGCGCGCACAGAAGCTTCCAGCTGTACTTATGTCAGTGCAGTTACATTCAGCATTCGAAACTGACGAAGTCAATGCTTTTGACTGCGAATTTAATGACGAATTAAAGTGCATTAAAGACGTTTAATGCAGTTTAATTCTCCCATTAATTTCGTTTTTCAGTTTCAACATGGACCTGCAGTATAAATAGGAGGAGCCTACTGCAGCAAAGTGACACCGAATATACAGCAACTTCAATTCTCTTCTCTGAATTTCTTCATCATCTTCAAGCAATCTAGGTACACCTTCGGGTTGGAGTCAAGACCGGCAGTGCAACTGCTTGCGGCTGTTGTATCCTGGATACAAACGTGTTCTCCTGGGAGACACGAAATTTGTTTTAAAGGACCCGTGTCTAACACAATCCTCAGCCAAGAAGAGTTTTTCTATTCGTGTTTTCTGTTCTTGTTTTTCTATTTTCAGTTGTAATCTGTACTGTAATTTTATTTCGTTCTGTTTGTTTCTGTAATTCAAGTTAATAAAAAAATTTTATTTATTTTGCACGAACAGATTCCTACAATACCAACACGTGTCTGAAATTACTCTCCAAATATTCCATATTTCTTAGAGGAGGGGGACGAAATATATTAAGTTGGGATATGGAATCGGGTTGAGGGACTAAAAGTGTAAAAATGCATTTTTTGAATATTCTAAAGGTCCTTACGGACCACAAGGGGAAATCCCTTACGGTCCGTAAGGGATTTGAGTCTCCTGTGCGCAAAAGGTCCTTACGGACCGCAGGGCAGAGGCCTTACGGTCTGTAAGGCCTTCGATGCAGCAAGCTGCAGCCTTGCTCTTGTGCCACTAATCTTCGTTTTGTGCCACCTTAAACTTCCATCAAGCATGTGTCCTACCACTAATCAACACTAGGGAGCTCCTGGGATATGTGGCATCAACTCCTTCTCCAAGATCAACTATAAATAGGCTTCAAGCGGAACTATTTCATTACACCTTCTCAATTTTTTTTCTTATTCCGCTAGGTATTAGCCGAAAGTCAAGAAAATTGACTTTTGGTTTGACTCTCGGTCTGACCGTTTTTGTCAAGTCAAAGTTCAAATTGAACTTTGTAATGTGATCGTAATAATGAAGGTGTTAATCTCTTGTGATTACATCCTCTGATCATCATGTTTAGTAAGTGAAATGACGAGTCAAACATGTATAAAATAAAAGTTAAAAACGCAAACTTTGCAAATTACGAAAAATGAATTTCTAAGTATCAAAACTCTAAATTTTGACATTATAATAGCTTATATAACATTATAGGACATGTTTTCTATTTGGTGCTCATTTCCAAGTCGAAAGTCAAACAGTTTGACTTCTGCTTTGACTTTCAATTCTGACCCGTTTCGTCAACTTTGAAACCCAATCAAACTTGATTATGTGACCATAATATTATAGGAAATAACTCTCTGATGTTATACCTTATGGTCATATCGTTTGATTGGTTAATTGACGAGTCAAGTAAGTATACTTTAAAAAAGCCAAAAATGCCCATTTGGCATAAAAATGAATAAAAAGGTTTTAAACCTATTTGACCTGCAATATGACTTCCAAACTAATCATACAACATTATGAAATATGTTTTGACTTATCGGACTCGTCATAGACCTATTCGGCCACCCGATATCGTATTTACGCGTACGACTAGTTTAAATAAAATAAAATATATAAACTAGTCGAATCGGGTTAAACCTCTTCAAATCAGAATGTTTGGCTAATAAACCAATATTACACGAGGCCTTGCACTCGGAATGGTGTAAACCACATTCTATTCGATCAACGCTTAATCTAGCGAAACAAAGCGTATTCTAAAGTTACCCGGTCAAAGACATATAAATGACCCGTTAACATTCTAACATATAATATTTCCATTAATGCAGACTAGAAAGCCTCCAGTAAATTGCACCTTGGCTGAAACATTTTTAATACGGTTGTGCTATACGGAAATAATCACATTGTTTAATAAAGATTAGCGCAGGTAAATACTTTTAGCCTATTTGATTATAAAGACTTGGGATATGGCATTAGCTACTTGGCCGGGTATTGAAAAAGGGATAATATTGTCATAAAAATGCAATAATCCATTTTAAATCGTAATACTTGATAACATTAAATACTTGGAGGTTAATAAGACCATGTCCGCACGTCCCGACTCATTTAATTGAAAATGTCCATGACATAAAGTGCGGGGCCTAGACATACATCTGACAAACGCAAATAATAAATATATATTTGTGGTGTGTCTGTTAATCATGTACCTTGATTTGATTTCCGGTCCCCGACTGTATTGACAAGCATGTAAAACTAGTAACAAGAGATATAGTTTATCCCAAAGTTATATAAAATGAATACCAAATGGTATTAAATGACTTTTGACAAAAAAAATTAAAAGAGTCGGTTAATTGTATTTAACAGTGAAAACTAACGTATTTTCAAAAGATTAAGCGCATGTTAAAGCAAGTATGAAATAGGTTGGAGTGAGCTGGGTCATAAACCTTGGAAGTTGCGACTCCTTGGCAAAAGACCCATTATAGTCTCAAGTTCGTTTATTTAAGATCCTGCCTTGTGGATATTTTTACACCGAACGGCTTGTAATTAATTTTATCTAATATATTCAAGCTTTTACGTCTATTATTTTAATTAGTCTATCTTCCACTACCAAATGTGATACTATTATCAATCGTCACGCATAAACCCCAAGTCCGGACCCACCAGGAAATCAAGATGTGTCACTAGGTTACAAACTTACCGCCACTCAAGTCGCTTTAGTAACGTACTCTAGAGGATTAGTGGGTGGTATAGATGACTCCTTCACCGATTTCTCCTATTTTTGTAGTAGATCGTCTCAAAGATCTAGGAAGCATCTCCATGCCTCGTTCTAGAACAACATCTTAACTTGTTTGTTATTAAGAAAACAAAAATCTAAGACCAAATTTAGAAGCTCATAATCCGATGTCGCTATTATGTGGCACTAATCAACAACCTAGTGAGCATAGATAAAACCCTCTCAAAGGTTCTTGCTAGACTGCCTTTACTAACCCTAGACTATGATCTACCACTACGTATGCTTTTCATATTTTACAAAAATTACACCCCAATTTGTATAAAACAAAACCTCAATATACCAGGTTTAACAACAATAACACAAATCCAACTAATCATCTCTTTCGTTGGAAACCAAATTTGTACCTTTCCCCGATGCCAAAAACCTGGTCTTGTGTCCTTTACCATGCTGTGTTTCCTTTTTTATGGTTGTTTTATGCTGGGTGTGGGGTTCCTACGGGTTGGGACAGGTTCTACTTGAAGTCTATTTGTAAAGGGTCCAAGCTACACTACATGATGCTCTATACTCTCTGCAAGCTGGGTTGGATGATGTCTCGGGTTCTTGGTTCTCTTGTGTCCATTTTTACTTGGACTAAGAACTGGTTGCATCATTTTATTCCGGTGAAAAGCTCAGGAATATCTCATGACTATGCTGCCTTGAAGTTGCATCAGTTTCTAAACATGAAGTTCATCAAGTGCAAATTTCAACACCCAGGTATGGTGTACGGTGCCTGGCCCAACAACTATTTTGGAGACAAAAGTATGGGGCAGGGAACAGAGTTGATTATGCTGCTGGAAATTATGCTCGGGTTAAGTCCGGATATGCTAAAACGGCATTCTGGGACTGGTTTCTTACTACTTTTGAACGTCACAAACTGGTATAAAGAGCGGGCAACAAAGGGTCGAGTTTGGGCTGTTTTCTGGCTTGAAAAATTGCTCAATTGAAGGCCCAATCTACCTCTTAGATGGTGGAAGCGTGCTGCTGTTGTGCTTGAAGATCGGGCCTGGGCCGCTGCTCCCGTTTGGGCTGAAAAGACTCACTTTTGGTGTAAAAATGATAAGGCTCAATGGTATATTTGGGCCAAAGTTAATAGAAGGCTGAACAAAATTTTGTGGCCCATGCACTATGTCCATTTGTTTGGGCTATGTTTTTTGGGTTGGGACTGCACGAGACCCATGTGCTGCTTGAATTCTCACGTCGTCAAAACAGTTGGGCCGCCATTTCTTTTTGGGCCGACTTGTACACATTATTGGCATGTATGTTATACTAGTATAATCTCGGTTAGATCTAGGTTTTTGTATATACCTAGTTGGTTTCATTGTTTCCTATTTTTGGTCTCCCAAAGCATGTTTTGGGAGACGTCACGGGGGTATGCCCCTTTGGATGATGTAAATTTTTGGTTGTTCTGTATACATTTGCCGGGCTATACCCTTTTATCCAAAAAAAAAAAAAAGAGGGTGGAACACCCTAATTGGTATGAAGTCCTCAACAATAAACACGCGACTATCAATACGCAATGCCCTTATCGAGCATTGGTGTACCCATTCCTTAATTGGTCCATGCGGTGATTTTGTATTGTACGAAAACATATAGCCTACACATGTTCCTCGAGGTTAGGATCTCATATGACACACAACTGAAAAATTCCAGATCGTTGTTAGATATGCAATGGACAAATAGTTTATAACATCATTTTAGTAGAACATTTCAAAGAAAAATTAGAAAGAACATAACTTACCCTTATAGATGTAGTGTAAGTTCTTCCCGATGGGCAGGATACTCAAGAGGCTCCTTCTAGGCATCACGGACATCCCTGACCCAAAGGGTTGTGTAGTGACTCAAGACCAATCTCAATGTTATCTAGAATAAAATTTGGCATTTTTAGCCTTGTCGAGATGCATAAGGGCTTGGAGTTCTATCGTTATTGCTACCCCTATTGTTTATAGCACAAACACATGTTGTCATATCCAAAATGAATTGAGATATCCATATTTTCAAAAACCTAATTCACACGTCTAATTCTCACAATAGTCTTAATCATTTAACCTCACAGCATAAATTAGAACATGGATCCGTGTCAAAATATAAGTTAACTTTATCACATACACCTTCGTACAACTCTAAAACACAATATCTAATTATCAGAATTCCATGAACCAAACACTAATTTCACCAAAGCTAAACCCTTGCTTAAAAATAACCAGATGAACTCTAAATGGTGGAAAATCCCACTAAAGCTTCACCAATTTCGAGCGGTCAAGAGGAACGTCCTGAAAGTGTCGAGAAAGTCATAACTCGTCAATGCTACAAGTGTCGTGAAGGGACACATGGTCGTAAGTTGTCCAAATAACAATGCTAAATCCCTTGTTGATCCTGATCAAAAGAAACCTTTTGTTGATAAACCACAAAACGAAACTAAAAATGTGGAAAAGAAAAAAGGTAAAAATCAAAAGGTTGAAAAGGCTAAAGTGCTAAACAAGAAACAAAACCCGCTCCTAAATCAAAAGTAAAATCACAAAAAAGCTAGGATCATAAGGAAGAACCATTTGATAAATGTGCTAGTCGTGGATCGAAAGTTATTTAGCAAGATATGATGTTCGCGAGAAAACACCTCATCGACGCCAAAATCATGTATCTTTCTAACCACAAGAGATTGTTCAACGTTCTGGAGGTACTAATAACGACTATGTTAGACCTCATGCTTAGAACCGTTTCATGGATAATCAGAATGCGTCACCACCCCCACTATTTCAAAATCAAAGACCACATTCGGATTATCAATCACGACCATTCTCAAGAAACAGTGAGGTTCCCAGGTTTAGGATACCAAAACTCAGGAAGCAGATGTTTAGGAAACTCTAGGTATAGCAACCGATCATTAACTCCGTATAATTCTCGATTTGCGGGAAACCCCTCCAACAATTTCTGAATTTCTGAGGTGGAAATGTAGGACACAATGGTGATGACGGCTATTTGAAAAAGTTTTAATTTGTGGATGAATCAGGACAACCCATGACCCTCATGGCTTGGGTCCCATGCACTAACTAATTTTCGTGTCTGTGTGTGTAGGAGCAGCTAAAGAGGCTATCTATATTTGGTATATCAATAGTGGTTGTTCCAGACACATGTCGGGGAATAAAGAGTTACTAAACAATATAAAAGAAATTCGAGGTGGATATGTAAATTTTGCGGGTGAGAAAGATAGTTACATCACCAGAGAAGGATCAATGAGAATGGAAAAATTACGCCGCACAAAGTGAACTACGTTGAAGAACAAAAGCATAACTTGATGTAAATTTCTTAGATCTGCGACAACAAGTACACAATGCTGTTCATTGACAAGGCTTGCTGTGTTTTGCGTCCGGGATTTGTCATTCCCGAGGATTGGATCGTTATGAGGGCTCCACGAGTGAACAACACTTATGTCATGGACATGCGTGCGTTGGTTAAATCATATGCTCCAGTGATATGTTTGCTCTCGATGGAGATGGAAGATCAATTGTACCTATGACATAAAAGAATGAGTCATGTGCATCTATGAAAAATGAACCACTTAGTCAAGAAGAACTTAGTGTTAGGGGTTCCTTTACGTAGTTTTAATATGTACAACAAATGTGAATCATGTGAAAAAAGAAAAATTAAAAGAAAACCTCACAAATCGAAACCTGTTAATTCGATCCAATAACCACTTGAAATGCTTCATATGGATCTTTTCGGCCTGATCCATGTTGCAAGCATCGGTGGGATGTCCTTTTGCTTGGTTGTTACTGATGATTTCTCGCAATATTCATGGGTATTTTTCTTAAAAACAAAGGACCAAACTTTTGGGAATTTAAAGGATTTATTCAAACAACTTGAGAAAAATTATTCACTACCTATTAACAAAATCCGAAGTGATAACAACACTAAATTTAAAAATTATAACATGGACAAGTTTTGTCGAGAACTAGGAATAGTTCATCAGTTCAACGCTCCTTACGTTCCTCAACGGAACGGAGTTGCAGAACAGAAGAACCGTACCCTAATTGAGGCAGCTCGAACTATGTTGTCAGAGTCTAAGTTACCAATTTTCTTTTGGCCTGAGGTTATGAACACGGCATGGTACGTGTGTAACCATGTGCTCACAGTAAAAAAGGAAGATAAAACTTGCTATGAACTACTTGAGAACAAGAAACCGAACTTATCCGATTCTTAATCTTTTGGGATTAAGTGTTTTATCAAACACACGAAGGATACTCCTAAGTTGGGTGAGATTGGAGAGATAGGTTTCTTTCTAGGATACGCTCATGGAGCTCCAAATAAACCCGTTTATAACATCAAAAAGAGAACAGTGGAGGCCGTGTTTGGTAGAACTCCTTTGGATTTACGATCCTCTGCCGTCCGAATTTGGTCCCAAAAGCGGTTACGATTATGAAAAATATTTGAGTCTTTTGAACTTTCTGATGTTCAAATAAAGACTCGGTGGTGGTTTACACGCATCTAGTGAACAGGAATGAAGTGGATGCTAGATGGAGAGCAAGTATTCCAACAAACGTGACTCCGAACGTCACATCAGGAGGTTCAGTCACCGAGTCTTCGATAGTAGACGATGTTGTTGCTGCTCAGATACCCAATGAAGTTGCTTCGAGTGATTCTGAGGCAAGGAATGATACTGTGAACAACGGTAATGCAAGTGCCGAGGGGGAGATTTGATGCGTGTTGAGTTCGATATCTTTTTATTAATATTTTAAGCCCATTTTACACATTAGTCAAGTTTTAAATTTATAAAATACGATATTATACTAACACTAAACACACACATGGGCAAGTGCACCCATAGTGAGCGTAGTATAGCGTTGGTAAGATACCGAGGTCGTCCAAGGACACAAGAGCTTTTAGTACTGGTTTATCCTCAACGTCTAATGAAACTAAATTTTTGAGAAAATATTTTTAAACATGAAAAATAAAAACTAAAAATGCTGAAATAAAAATAAAATAAAAACAGATAAACAAGATGAAACACTTGGATCCGACTCGCCTTTAATTTATCCTTTGATGATTTCCCCACTTTTGCAATGTTTAAGAGATTATCTTAGTTATAGTAGTAGGCCCCTCTTTTGAAGGTGACGTTACCCTCAATCAGTGGTTTGAGTCAGTAAGCATACAATCCCAAAGGGTCGGAATATTAAAAGATAATTAATTAAGTTATTAATGCGAAAAGTGGTAGGCCCCTCTTTTGAAGGTGATCAAGCCATTCGCACGGATACAATCCCAAGTAGCCGGTTTAATGTATTAATAGTAGCTTACATATGAGGGGATCAAGCCATTCGCACCCCCGCTATCCAATACCAGTGGGTATTGAAGGCGGTCCTAGTAAGCTTCACCCAGGTCCTTGCAGGACCTATATACTGAACAAGGCAAGAACCTTACTAAACCATTCCTTTAACCCCCGACCAGGTAACCAACATATCTCTATATAGACCGTAGAGATATGAATGGTGAAAATCTTTTACTTTATATAGAGAGTTAAAGTAATGCCAAGACACCAAGGACAAATGATAAAGAAGTTTCGCCTTCAACAAAGAAACTAGTTATTAAAGTCATTAATACAAAACCAAATAAAAAGTGCGAAAAGATTAAAAATCAAAAGTAATACATTAAAGACTTGTCTTCACCAAGTGATGTAAGAGACTTAGCCAAACATGGCCTTTGATTGACAAGAACTCTTACGATCAATCTTGGATCCCGAGACTACTACACACACTCTAAGGTGGATGATGGATGATGGTGGTGGATGTGGGTGTTATAGTGGTGGTGGAGTGGTGGCAAAGTGGGAGAGAGGTGGTTTACCAAGGGATGCCTTTGAAGTGAGCCAAGCACCCCTATTTATAGCCTGAATAGAATCCCGGCCACAGCCCCGTGTCCTCTGGACACGCCCCCGTGGCCAACCCTTTTCTCTTCCTTCATTAATTGCAATTTTCTGCATTAGGCTCCACACGGCCCCGTGTTCGCTGGGCACGGCCCCGTGTGTAGAAGCGTATATGTACTACCAAGATTTGCAAGATTCTACGAATCTTAGCATTGACCACGCCCCATGCTGAGCTGGGCACGCCCCTGTGGTGGGCATAGAAGCTTCCACAGCTTTGTCCATTTCTGCAGACACCTGACCACGCCCCCGTGTCCAGTGGGCACGGGCCGTGGTCAGCTTTCTGTTTCTTGTTTTTGCTTGTGGAGATGCTGTCGAGGGGTCGGGCATGCCACGTTTATTCCTTTTCTTTGTATTTATGTTAGTTTTTGGTGTATATTTGTTCCTTTTGTTCGTTTAAGCTCATTTGGTCTTGAAAATACAAAAGGAAGACAAAAGTACACTTTTCCAACATTAGTACTAAAAAAGGGTTAGTGTTATGCTTCATTTGATTTAATTTATATGTTGCATTTTACACACATCAACTACCCCCACACTTGAATCTTTGTTTGTCCTCAAGCAAAACTCTTTATTATGTGGCTTACATGGGAATAAGAGAAGTTTTGGGCTTGTCTTGAGTGTTGGGAATCCAAGATCTTTATTGGGTTTTATTTTTATACTATTTACAATCCTATTCGTTATGATTTATTTAGAACGTTTCGTAAGAGAAATTACTTATTTAGTCATAACATGCCTCTTTAAAATTCCATTTATATACAAGTTCACATATCTCACGGGAGATCACTCAACACTCGTCCGAAAATGTATTTTTGTGAAACACTCGAGACCGGCATGGAACTTACTTCTACCATAAGCTTTCCAAGCAATCAATCCTCATCATTTTTAAGTATAAACCTTTGTAAATATCAATAGGGCTTGGGGAAAGTGTTAGGCTTGGGCTAAGGGTAGCGGTTTTGGTTAGTAGTTAGTAAAAAGGGCTAAAAGCGTAAAAAGCGTCGGTCGTCGTAGAACTTTTTGTTTTTGTGACTTTTATTCAAACTAAGCATTTTCAAACAAAGTTTCTTTGAGGACTTTGTGTGTTTATTGCTAGTCTTTTTTTTAATAAAGAAACGTCACAAGAAAACCGAGCTTTTTACTAAAATAAAGGGTTGAAAAGAAAAAGGTTTTGGTGGGTAAAGGGTGTTTGTTTTATGGGTTTAGAAATGAAAAAGGTTTAGGCTCAAAGGGGTTAACTAGAGGGATTTTGGGTAGGTGATAAAGGAAATGAAAAATAATGGTATTGAAAAGAAAATGGGTTAGTCCTAATGCCTCCATCATTTACATACTTGGGTTTAACTTGGTAAGGACCGGGAATGTATCGTCGTGGCATGTTTTAGAGTCGTATGAACCAAGCGGCTATTCACACAAAAATGAAAGATGAGCATTTAGTTTAAAGATGTATGCTTGTATGCTCAATAAAGGCTCAAAACTCACTTATTGTGGGAATGGGTTTATAATATGATCAAGTATGTATAATCAAACATTAAATAGATTTGCCATGCCGTTTCATAATTTTCTTATGTTTGTTCTATTTATCAAGATGTTATCGGTTGTAAATTTGTACTTTCTAGAACTTGTTATTCCTAAATTAAACAAAGACAAGTAAAAAACATGAAAAGTTTTTGAAAAAAAATTTTGGGTTCCAATAGAGTTTTGTGCAAGGGTTGTTATTAGGACTTGCAAAATTCAAGGTTTTAGCATCCCCCCCTACACTTAAATTACACATTGTCCTCAATGTGTCCCAAAAATAAGTTTTTAGGTTGATTGAATGTGTAAAAAGGTGTTTAAAAACAAGGTTTTATGTTACTGGGCGTCAAGCCACGGGCCTGTGTTGGTCCGGGCACGGCCCCGTGGTCAGATTGCCAGTATCATATTTAAACAGAAGGCTGGGCACGGGGGTGTGTTCAGTGAGCACGGCCCCGTGTCCAGTTAACTAAACTGGGCGTTTTCTACAGAACCTTGTGCACGGGGGCGTGTTGGGATGAGCACGGCCCCGTGCTGAACTTGCTGTAATGAAGGAAAATTGTCGGGAGGCTCTGTTTTTGTGCATGGGGTGTGGTTTATTATTTCCCTTGGTAACCTCCACTTTTTCGAGTTTGTTTAACCATCACAACATCATCCAAACACCATTAATTAATTAAAAACCATCATTCATTAAAGAGCAAAATACATAGTTCCTAGAAAATAAAAAGCACATACTAAAAACTGGATAAGTAGGTCATAAAATGCAATAAATCTTGCACCACAAAGAAGTCCTAGCCTATATGTTTTTACTTTAATAGTAACAAAATTTTCGAAAGATGATTCTTTCGGTTGAATAAGGCCTTTAGAACTTCTTCCCAGAAAGGGCTCCTCACATATCGCTATTCCACTCCTCTATCTCCCGGGGGAGAAGGAAAGCGGGTGCATTGTCTTCCTCATGTGGTGGAGGTGCGACTTTGACCAGAACTTCTTGTAAAGGGTCTAGAGGAGGTTCCGGGGGAAGTTGTCCCATCCGGTGGGATTAATAACTTCTTGTGCCAAGTTCCAATCTTCTTCGGGGAAGATTGGTTCCATAGGTGGCATTGCAAGAATGTTCAACCTTTGGTGCAAAAAGGTTAATTTCTTGGAAGCTATTCTCTAGCCCCACCGTTAGATAGTTGATACGGTCGAATAGGACTACTTCTACGGATGTCATCTCATCGAGTGCCTCTCTTAGCGCCATTACGTAACGCACAAGGGTTGTTTCGATCGATGTCCTTCTTTCCCTGCGACTGTTCCTTAAGTGAGCTGAAGAGGTTCCGCTATTCTAGCTCGACATTCTAAGAAAACAAGTCGAAAAGTTCAAATTAATGGAATAGTAACTCCGGCCACGACCCCGTGCTCACTGACCACGGCCCCGTGGCCACCAATCTGTAGATTTTTGAAACAAGGAATCTTAGTGCTTTAATTTATTTTACTGACTTTTGAAACATTTCTGAGCAAAAATAACTTAAAACAGTGTTGTAAAACTTATTTTTGATAAGATTTCTATGTTAAAAACCTAACAAATATCACAATAAAGCTTGAAAACATGGAGATTTCAAGTTTTAATGGAGGTTTTGAGGAGTTTTTGAAGAAGAAGGCAAGAGACAAAAGTAGTAAAGACAAGATGGTTGTTGAGAACCTTCTTTGGAATATACCTTATGTGGTATATGTGAAGATTCCACCAGATCTTTGTCTTTGGAATGGGTCTAAATGTGCAGGAATCTTGTTGCATTTATATAAAATGATAGCATGCTAACCACGGCCCCGTGTCGGCTGGACACGGCCCCATGGTCAGACAAACTCTGACACATTTTGCCGTATTCTAAACACGGGGACGTGTTGGCTTGGACACGACCCCGTGGTCAATTTTTAGGTGGGCACGGGGCGTGTTGACCTGGACACGGCCCCGTGGCTAGAGAGTTTTTATGAAGTTTCGTCTTATTTTAAGGAATTTGTCCAGATCGGGTGGTTCCTTACTGGACGGAACAACACCGAAGTGCCTGAGGTACCTTAATTACCCTTGCTTTAGACAAGAAGGCAAGATATTATCAGAAAGGGTAAATCCTAAGTTAAATACCGTTGGGCGAAACCAACCTTTATTCTCCTTATCCGGGCTCTCGTTAAAGAACGTATATGTCGAATCGCTCAGGTCTATGAACGCATCGGCGGAGACCGATGGAGAGTCCTTCACGGCACAATCGACACAGGGACGACTATCGCCAAATCCTCACAAGAGTTAGAAGTGCTTTCGGGATCAACGATGTTGTTAGATTCCGAATGCAATCTCAGTGACTCTCCTTGATCGTCGTCTTGGGATGAAGAATTTATTTCCATCTCAAGCTCTTTTATCAATTGGAGAAATACTTCTTCGAGTTTAAATAATTCTTCGAGAATCATATCATCTAAAACAATTGATTGAGAGCATTCGAGGGAGAGATAGGGATTGCTTTATTTTCGCCCATCTTAAGGTTACAAGAAAACGATGGGGCTATATAGTGGAGAGTGTAATTTAGAAAATAACACTTTAAATCTTCTTGAGATCCACCACATATTTGACACCACGCACCAAAAGAGGAGCGAAAGTCAAAATAATCAATATCACTCATGTTTGTGTCAGAATTTACCAACCGTCGGGATCTTACGGTTCTGTTTTCAGTAACTGAAGCTTGGGCACGGGGGCGTGTTCAGTGGGCACGGCCCCGTGTTCAGCTACTGTCTGATTTAAAACAAGATTGCCAGTACCAAAAATTGGGCACGGGGCTTGTTCAGCGGGCATGGCCCCGTGCTGAAGTCTGTAGAACCTGAAAAATTAAGAAAAATCCTAAAAAAATAGAAAAACAAGAAAAATGTTAGGCCATTGATTCCTAACTTTCTTAAAATCCTTGTGTCCCTGACAACGGCGCCAAAAACTTGATGTGTGTTGAGTGCGATATGTTTTTATTAATATTTTAAGCCCATTGTACACAATAGTCAAGTTTTAGATTTATAAAGCACGATATTCTACTAACACTAAACACACACATGGGCAAGTGCACCCATCGTGAGCGTAGTATAGAGTTGGCAAGATACCGAGGTCGTCCAAGGATTCAAGAGCTTTTAGTACTGATTTATCCTCAACGTCTAATGAATCTAAAATTTTTGAGAAAAGATTTTTAAACATGAAAAATAAAAACAAAAAATGCTTAAATAAAAATAAAATAAAAACAAATAGACAAGATGAATCACTTGGATCCGACTCGCCTTTAATGTATGCTTTGATGATTTCCGCACTTTTGCACCTTTTAAGAGATTATCTAAGTTATAGTAGTAAGTTATAGTAGTAGGCTTCTCTTTTGAACGTGACGTTACCCTCAACCCAGTGGTTTGAGTAAGCAAGATTACAATCCGAAAGGGTAGGAATATTGAAAGATAATTAATTAAGTTATTAATGCGAAAAGTGGTAGGCCCCTCTTTTGAAGGTGACGTTACCCTCGGCTAAGTGGTTTGAGTCAGCAGGGATACAATCCCTAGTAGTGGGTTTAATGTATTAATAATAGTTTACATATGAGGGGATCAAGCCATTTGCACCCCCGCCATCCAATACCAGTGTGTATTGAAGGAGGTCCTAGTAAGCTTGACCCAAGTCCTTGCAGGATCTATACACTGAACAAGGCATGAACCTTACAAAACCATTCCCTGAACCCCCGACCAGGTAGCCAACATATCTCTATATAGACCGTAGAGATATGAATGGTGAAAATCTTTTACTTTATAAAGACAGTAAAGTAATGCCAAGACACCACGGACAAATGATAAAGAAGTTTCACCTTCAACATAAGGAACTAGTTATTAAAGTCATTAATACAAAACCGAATAAAAAGTGAGAAAATATTAAAAGCCAAAAGTAATACATTAAAGACTTGTCTTCACCAAGTGATGTAAGAGACTTAGCCAAACATGGCCTCTGATTGACAAGAACTCTTACGATCAATCTTGGATCCCGAGACTACTACACACACTCTAAGGTGGATGATGGATGATGGTGGTGGATGTGGGTGTCATAGTAGTGGTGGAGTGGTGGCAAAGTGGGAGAGAGGTGGTTTGCCAAGGGATGCCTTTGAAGTGAGCCAAGAACCCATATTTATAGCCTGAACAGAAGCCCGGCTACGGCCCCGTGTCTGGTGTACACGCCCCCGTGGTCAACCCTCTTCTCTCCCTTCATTAATTGCAATTTTCTGCATTAGGCTCCACACGGCCCCGTGTTCGTTGGGCACGACCCCGTGTGCAGAAGCGTATATGTACTACCAAGATTTGCAAGATTCTGCGAATCTTAGCATTGACCATGCCCCGTGCTGAGCTGGGCACGCCCCCGTGATGGGCATAGAAGCTTCCACAGCTTTGTGCATTTTTGCAGAAACCTAACGACGCCCCCATGTCCAGTGGGCACGGGCCGTGGTCAGCCTTCTGTTTCTTGTTTTTGCTTGTGGAGATGCTGTTGAGGGGCCGGGCATGCTACGTTTATTCCTTTTCTTTGAATTTATGTTAGTTTTTTCTGCATATTTATTCCTTTTGTTCGTTTAAACTCATTCGGTCCTGAAAATACAAAAGGAAGACAAAAGCACACTTTTTTCCAACATTAGTACTAAAAAAGGGTTAGTTTTATGCCTCATTTGATGTAATTTATATGTTTCATTTTACACACATCAAGATTCAATCTAATTTGGGAAACAATCTTCACGCTCTGACAATCACAATCACAAGAACTAATAATAATCATCCTGTTGAAAATATTATTGGGAACCCTAATGCCAGGGTGCAACGCGAAGTACAAGCATTTCAAAGATGCAGTGCTTGTTTTCAGAGATCAAGCAGGAAGATATATACCATCTTAGCTTGCACGAATGTTTTATCTCTTAGATAGAGCCGAAAAATTGTAGTATGGCTTTGAAAGATAATTCTTGGTGTGAGGCAATGCAAGAGGAGTTAGCTCAATTTGACAAGTTAAAAGTGTGGAATTTGGTCGATCTTCCGAAGGGCCAGCATGCAATCAACATGAACTGCATCTTCAAGTGCAAAAAGAACAATAAGGGTGTAGACGTAAGAAATAAAGCGCGGTTGGTTGTACAAGGCTTTAATCAAGACGAAGGGATAGACTATACCGAAGTTTATGCACATGTGGCGGGACTTGAAGCAATTCACTTGTTTCTAGCCTCCGTGGCACACATGTGTTTTAAGGTCTATCAGTTGGATATAAAAAGCATGTTCCTTTACGGGAAGCTGCATGAAACGGGGTATGTGTCCCAACCCCCGGGGTTCGCGGCTCTAAAGTCTGATAACAAGGTGTACTTACTAGACAAAGCTCTTTACGGTCTCCATCAGGCTCCATGTGCCTAGTAAGAGACCCTATCGAATCATCTTTTGGAGCATGGATTCTCGTGTGGTGCGATCGACTCCACATTGTTCATTTTGAAGAAAGGGGGAGACTTTCTAATTGTGCAGATCTATGTAGATGACATTATCTTTGGTTCTTCAAATGAAGATCTGAGTGCGAGTTCGAAGTTTTGATGAAGTCAAAGTTCGAGATGAGCATGATGGGGGAGTTGTCTTTCTTCCTTGGACTTCAGTTGAATCAGGAGAAAGAAAGGACGTATGTTCATCCAACAAAATACGTCTACGAGATTCTCAAGTGATTCGGTATGGGAGACAGCCTGTGATATGATACGCCATTTCTGATGCATCACAAGTTGATAACCGATAAAGAGAAAGATCCCGAAGTAGATCCAACTCTGTATCAAGCCATGATAGGTTCTCTTATGTACCTTACAGCTTCGCGTCCCGATATAATGTTTTCTATATGTATGTGTGCCAAGTACCAGTCCAATCCACAGGAGTCACATATGAAGGTTGTCAAATGCATCTTCAGATATCTGAAAGGGAAGCCAAAGCATGGATTGTGGTATCCTGATGAAGGCGGTCTGAATTTGATAGCGTATTCTGACACCGATTTCGGAGGGTGCCAAATTAATATAAACTCAACCTGCAGCGATGCACAACTTCTTGGAAACCGTCTTGTATCCTAGCAGTGCAAGAAGCAGATTATTGTATCTTTATCCATGTGCAAGGTATAGTACATTTCATCTTCGATCTGTTGTGCTCAGGTCCTGTGGATTCAACAACAAATGCGGTACTACGGTTGGAATTTTACGCAAACTCCAATTTTTGTTAATAATAACTCTGCCATTTCCATTACTAATAATGTCGAGCCTTTAATGTCAAGCCTTCATACCTTTGTCTGTGCGGTGGCACTAACCAGAGCTCTCAAGATACATAGATTTCTCAAATGTACTAACCTATAAGATGCAAAGTTTGGTTGTTTCGATACGAAAGTATATTCTGAGGTGGGGAACATTGTTACAACAGTTATTAATACACCTAATCGCCATATCTCGAAAACAGTGTTTGACAGGGTGCTAAAACTTAAGTGGATCGAAATACCGTTGAACATCTTGAACTGTCAATAACACTCTAAGTGCTTAACATAGAAACCTTTTCCCTTGAAACTGATATCGACAGAAAGACTGATATGATCCTCTTACTCCGATTTCAAAAAAATATAGTTTCTTGTAAATATTTATTTATAGCTTTACCTTATTTGAAAAACAACAAAAAGATTTTATGTTTGTTTTAATATAAAGTTGGAAAATTCAAAAAGATTTTATCTTCTTGTTTCTATGTGCGAGTTTATCCTTCTAATGATACTCTATGGGGTTGTGAACATTCTATTAATAACGGGTTAATGAATCTGGTGAGGTAATCCTTAAAATAAGTCTTTCCAATAAAAATCGGTGGTGCAAAATTTATCTAAGTATGTGGGTAATTTCGACATTATGAAAGTTTGGTAAATTTTATCCAAGTAAAAGTGATAAAATTCTCGAAGTATGAGTTACTAGGGATGGATATTTTGTTTCTTAGTGAAAATCCTTTGATGTGTTTATGTTCAAATTAAACTGACTTTTCCGGGTAATACCTTTTCTCCGGATTTTTATAAATACATTCAGATTACTTCATTTTACGAAGATAAGTTCTTTTCGGATTTCGTATAAAAAATTTGGCTCCAGGTTTTATGTAAAGATTATATGAGCTCCGAGTTTCCCATGGCATATGTTAAAATCCTTTCACTCTCAAAATCCTTTCTAAAACCTTGTATTTCTTTACCATTATAGTGTTCATTTTCTTTGAAAATCAAGTATTTGTTCATCGAAATTGTGATTTCAGGTATGTTTTTGTCTCATGCTCAGTATCATCATTGTAGGTCCCTTTAGTACTATGGATCTTGACAGAATTGTCTATCTAATCTAGAGTGCAGAATCCTCTAGATCAGATTGTTACAGAAATAAGTAGAAACAGAAATCACCAATAAACCAATCTTTATTGATTATCTATCAAACGATTAGAATCAATCAAGATCTCTAACCAATTTCGTCCAAGCTCTAGCTCTCACAAATTCTCTCTTCTAGTCTGTAGTGAATATGGTGGGTAACCAAAACCCTAATGCAAAGACATGTTTATATAACATAAGTTTGCAACATGGGCTAGGGTTTACACCACATGGGCTTCGAATTGGGCAAGGCCCAATTCACCCCATATCCCCAATATGGGTTTAGTTTGGCCCAATCACTATTAATTAACTAATACAAAACTAAACTCGCTAACCATTTATTGTTTCGCTAATTATAAGATATCCAAAGACCCAAATCTAAAACTTGTTGTCACAAATATGCACCAACAATCATCTTTATTTGTTTACTAGGGTTTTAGTTACTAATCAGTGTTTGAAAGTTTGGGGTTTTGAAAGGATTTAACCAACTGGGTGTTGGGTTTTTATCAAGTTTGTGGATATTGGAATCCTTGTGTTATGTTTATACAAAAATCGGTTTGGGTAAATTATATGTTTAGGTCTAGTTTGTTTGATGAATGTTTTTAGTTTGTCTAAAAATTATATAAAATTTTGAAGGTATGAAGTTCAGGTGTCTTAATGAAGCCTGAAAACACAAATTCAAGTGGTTCTCTGGATTTAATCAGTAAACCAGAATATAGTGTTCGAAATCTATCATTGACACCTGGATTAAGATCCTTCGAAACTTATGGAAGGGAAACCCAGACTCTCAGAATTCCAAACAAAAACAGAAAAAATATAACTTTCAACGGATCCAAAAGTGAAATTTTTCAAATTTTTACCTTTCTGATGTACTCCGGAGTAACGTTGTTCCGAGATACTATTTCTTCCGGGTTATTTTTTATCCAGAGTAATGAAAGAAAGAACTGTGTGTTTCGAGGTATTTATATTCCGGGTTATTGTTTATTGGTCAACAACGGCTTTCCGGATTTTTAACAAATCGCTTTCTCCGGGTTTAAGAGAATTTGTTATAATTTGTTTTCCGAGTTAATAATGTTCTGTTGATTTTTGTTCGAATTATTTTTATTGGGTAATACTTATTCCGGAGTACAAGTTGAATTATTAACAGTTTTCCCTACTGCTCCGACTTAGTTGTATATATTGGGATTTATTAGTATTTCGGAACACTTGTTTTAAATTAGGTTTAGGGATACTTGTGGGGTTTAGGTGTTCAATATTTCTCCAGAACTTTACCAACTTACAGATTAGTTGTAGCCTTTTGTGTGATTGTTGTATACTGTAGTCTGTTATATTCCATATACAACTCTAATGCACTTGCCTTTGTCATGCATTGTTAAAAACAGAGATGGCTGAACAACCTGCTGTTGCAGCTGCTCCATCTATACCCATTATAAATTTTTTCACGAAACACAATCAAACCGTTGCGCCTGATGAAAGAGTACGAGGAGCTGAAGATTATGCTCTGATCATGAAATTTTTGAGACGCTCCAGGATTGCCTATGCCATCTCAGCGAATGAGCGTCAACTTACCTCGTATATAGATGACTTTTGGAGAACAGCACGAATGGTGAACAATACAATTGAAGCCACAATAAACGGAAACCATATTGTGATCACAGAAGCAGTTATTCGTGCAGCATTACAGTTCGAAGGTTTAGATCTTGGAGAAACATGCTATTCAAACCCCATTTGAGAACAGGCTGCAAGAGCTTTTGGCTATGTTGCTCGTTTTCCATCCAAGCAATTGTATAAAGGAATGCTTATAGAAAAATGGAGGTACTTCTATCATGTGCTCGTGCCCGTACGTCAGGAATGGATGGAATGGGACACAACCTTTTATTAGCTATGATCGGTTTAACATTCAATCAGCGTTAAAACTTCTCTCTTATGATTCTACGAGCCTTCCAAACACATCTTGTGTATCGAGATAGTGATAAACGCTTGATGCTTTTCTATTCGCGGTTCCTTGCACTAATTTTTCGATACTTGATTTCAAATCTTCCATTTGGTATCCATACGCTCAAGATCCCATGCATAAGCGTATCTTCAAGGATTGTAAAGCTGCTAACCCTTCGATCCATGCCGACGCTCTCCATGAGCCTCATCCTTTGCTTGGTGCAATTGTCCAGGAGAATAACTATAATCCTGATACCGATCCAACTTGGATTGATATCAGAAATGGTGTTGATCAGTTGTTTGGGGTTGGGAATGAAGATAGAGCTCCTCCGCTAGTGCAACAGCCGGTGGTTGTTCAACCTCTTGTTGATCCTCAACAGCCACCACCACCACAAGAACCCATTGCTGAAGTTGCAGCGGTCGAAGAACCGGCTATGGAAGAACCTGTGATTGATATGCCTGTTGAAGAAGCTGTTGGTGTTAGCAAACCATTGTCTGAGGTTCCGATTGTGTGTGATCCAATTGATGTTGTATTGAGTGATATTGAAGAAGATATTGTTCGAGTGGAACACCCTGTTGTTAGTGTTGTTGTTTCTTCTTCAAGTGATACCTTGGAGTCTGATCCTCTTATTAGAGAGCTTGATGCAGCTCTCGAGTCAGGAGATTCTTCCTGTGTTGTGGATAAAGGAAAAAGATTATTGAAGATGTTGATATCGCTATGTTAACAGAGAAAGAGTATTATCGGTTAGTTTGTAAAGATATGCTTGGAAAGATTTCAGATGTTGATAAACATAGACTTGCAGCTCTCCGAAGCAAAGAAAACTCTCTCGGTCCCTCTGCCGATTGAGGTTTGCGTTTAGCTTCGTGGAATAATTAGTTGGACGATCTCACATCTATTACATGTGACTCGTCCTCCTCTGATGATAATAATAATGATCGTCGACCTCCTAACCATGCAGCTGTCAGTCAAACGCAACCGGTCAGGACTTATAAACATCGAAGAGTCGCGGAGGGTCCGATCTCTTCTCATTGAATTTCAAGTTCTGAAGCTACATCAGTTGAAACTTCACTTGCTTCTTTTATTGCCACTGTTTTCAGGTGGTCTATCCATCTTGGGAAGATCGGTTAGACTTCCTTCTGTGTCCGCACCATTACCAACTCATAACTCTGTGGAATCTGTCAGTGTTGCTACTTCTGTTGCTGCAACATCTCTAGTTTGGTCATCAGCTATTCCCATTGCTCCGCTTTTTATCTCGCTTTTAGCTTCTCCGAGTTCAAGTAATGTGTTTGCAACCTCGGTAAGTGTTAGCTTGCCATCTTTTCCTTTAGTCTTTATTGGAATGCCGCCGGTTTCTACTCAAAGTTTTGTACGGCCAAGTTCACCCATTGTACAGCGTCCATCAGGGCCTAGGATGATTAGGCAAGCAACACCAATGACTCGACCAAAGACGTCTCAAGGTGTTCGTCTGAAGGTTGCATTCGGTCCTCGTCCAACTTCAAGACCGGATGTCCCACGACCTTCTGCTCCGACATCTACTCTGTTTTCCAGAATTCTTCCGTACTTGGTTCATAGATGTACACAGAGTTCTGACAAGGCAAATCAATGACAACCAAGATCATATAAAGAAGCAGCATAAAACAATTGATGAGCTGTAGAAAAAGGATGCAGCTCAAGATCAACAGATCTTAAGTTTGATTGCTCAGTCTAAATGACAAGCTTAACAGTTGGGCATCTCATCAAAAGGGATGTTGCTTCGACCTCTAGACATCAGACTCTAGTTGCTACAAATGAGCAGATTCGTCATATTGTAACCTAACTTGTGGAGTTCATTGCTGCTCAGGGGAAGAATAGGCCTCTGTAAATTCAGGCTAAATGCAATTTTTTTTTTTTAATATAAACCTTGGTTCTATATTTCATTAAAACCCCAAGTAACAAATTACAAACAAGTGGTAGGTAAACGGGCAACAAGCTGCGCCGCAACCCCCTTTTGAATTGCAAATTGTAAATTGTATATTTCCTTGGCTAAATGCAAATTGTATGAGTTGAAAAAGATACAGGGTGATTTGGATAAGGATAAGATCCTAACGCCGCTCAACAAAGGGAGCAGCCAAGGAACTCACAAGCTTCTGAAGATGCAACCGGTTCTTAGGCTGAAGGGGAATCTAGAAACGGAGCCACAATAGATAAAGGAAAAAATTGGTTGAGCCTGAATCTAGCCTTCCCTCATATTCTTGTGATGAGGATACAACTGCAGAGCACTTTTTGAGCAATGATGATCTTGAAAAAGAGGATGAAGTTGAGTGGATTGTTGAAGACTAGAAGTCGGACGACGAGATCGTCGAAATGATTGATTATGTTGAGGTGGCTAAGGGTGACACTATTGTGTACACGCTGGAGACTATTCTAGGCATAGAATCTGTTGATGTGAATGTTGACGATCTTCGGGATTATGTGTACACGGATTGTTGGTCCATGCATTCAAACCCAGAAAGAACAGATGATAAGGAAAGCCAAAACTGGTTCAGAACAGTTGATCATCATAAGCAGAGCTTGTACAAGACTTTTCCCTTGACAGTGGTTTTCCAGCATCTGATAGACTCCAAGCACTGATCAGCACAACAATTGTTAACCAAAGATCTGATGAAGAATAAAAGACTGAAGCCTGACTACTGATGACTCACAAGTACTGATGAAGACCAAAAGCACTGCCCATTCAAGGACTGACCAACCTTTGAAGAAAGCACTGATCCTCAACATCAGTGCTTATGATACAACAGTGGATGCTGCATCAGTGTTTTATGTAATCAGTGTCTATTGTAATCAGTGTTTGTATAAAACAATGTTTAGAGTTTGTTAGGAGGTTAGATGTCACTTTCATGGTGACGTCAGCTAAAGATGCTCAGTGGTTTGTCTGTACTATAAATAAAAGAGTACTTTGTACTGTTCCATTAGCTCTTTCTTCACAAGTCATCTTGTACAAACAAATCATTGAGCTCAGGCTGAGGGGGAGTCTTGTGCATGCATGCAATTGTTTTGATTATTGTAATTTGATACAATCATTTTATTCAATGGAAAACATGTTTCCTTAAAACGTTTCTTCCGCGATTGTGTTTATAAAGTTTGCTTGTTATTTCCGCTGCAATTACTACATCTCTGTTCTACCATTTTACATCAATTAATTCAAACAAACACAATCTAAAGAAACTCAGATCTTTACAATTAGTATCAGAGCCTGGATAGTCAAAATTCAATTTAACAATCAATTTGACGTAGTTCAGCTCAAATTTATTGATACTCATAATTGTTCGTATCAGTTGATAAAAATAGAGTAAAAAGGTAATCACATACAAAGTTGATTATTCTGAAAACTTTTGTAAAAACCAACCAAGACGACATCACAATCACACGACCCTCACAACACATGAACTCTTTTCAAACCACCGATGCTTGTCAGATCCGAGTACAACATATGGCAGCGTCGGATGGGTCATATCCTTGCACAACAAAATACCGCTTGTTGGAAGTCAGTCATCTATGGACCACATGTTCCACAGGTGCCTAGTACTGAAGATCCCAACGGCTTTGTGCCTAAAAGCCCTGAAAACTACTCAGAACAAGATTTTCAAAAAATTGAACTAGATGCAAAGGGTTTTAGCATAGTAGCCTCAGCTCTTCCAAATGACATTTATGATGGACTATTACATTGTAACAGTGCCAAAGAGTTGTGGGATGCTTTAAAAGAACAGTTCGGTGGTACAAAAGAGGTGATAGAAAATAACAGGGAGGTTTTGAATCAACAGTATGAAACATTATGTCATGTGAAAGGAGAATCACTGACACAACAGTTTGAACGTTTTAGTTGTCTCATTAGTGAACTGAAACTTGTTAATGTTGAATTTGCTAAATCAACTCTAAATAGTAGGTTTCTAAGGTCACTTCCTGAAAAATGGGATACAATTGCTTTTGTAACCAGAAATTCAGTTGGATTCAAAGAGTTAACACTGACTCAACTTCGTGGTCGACTCCTCACCTATGAGAGGGAGTTGAACCAGAAAAAGAAGTTACAAGAGTCAGGGAAGGTTGCCGATAACTACACATTTGGTAGCACACCACTTCTTGGTCAAGAGGAATCTGGTAGCAGTAAGGATCAGAGTTATGATCATTACATTGACATAACTGCTGGTGGAGCTTTTAACAACTCTTATTCTTACTCAACTAACTATGCTTTCACAGCTAGTAGTGAAAACCAGAATTCTGACAACCTACCCTTTGAACTCAATGATCTCCAGCATTTTGATCCCACTGATCTGGAGGAAATGGACATATTGCATCAATTGGCACTGCTGAGTGTAAGAACCAGCAAGTTTTATAAAAGAACAGGAAGAAAATTTCCAGGGTTACATGGGAACTTGAAAGTTGGGTTGGATAAATCAAAGTTAAAGGGCTACAAGTGTAATAGGCTAGGACACTTTGCTAGAGAATGTAGAAGCCAAAACAGTGGACCAATCATAACACATCCTAGCCCTAGACCTCAAAATACACAAAACACTGTGCACTATTACAAAAATACCCATGCTGCTCATGTAAACACTACTCATTATGCACACCTGTAACACCTGTTCCAGTGCAATATGTTGATACCATTGTTCCTCAAATACAGTATGTCCAAGCCCCAGTCTCTCAGATCCAAGTGCAACAACCTGCACAACATGCTGCACAAACATCTACTCCAGCAGAGGCCAGTCAGCAAAGCTTCTTTACTCAAGGCTTTGTTGATTGGAGTAGCATGCCTGATGAATTAATTGATGAAAACTTTGCTCTATTTTCTAAAAATGATGCCCCTGTTGATGAATTCTGTTTTGTAGCATTAGAGTCAATTCCTAAAGGGCTGGAAACTGAAGAAGGAGAATCCAGTGCTGAAACAGTGGATGAGATTGCTGAAACAATGGTTACTGCTATTGTTGGTAAACATCAAATGGAGAGGAAAAGATTTGATGATTGTCCAGATTTATGTGGATGGCATCATTTTTGGAAGCACATGTACCAAAATGTGTGAAGAGTTCAGAAACCTCATGACAGCTTAGTTTGAAATGAGTTCAATGGGTGAACTACAATGCTTTCTTGGACTCCAAGTTAAGCAAATGCAAAATGGTACTTTCAGTCATCAAAGCAAATATTTTAAAGAACTTTTAAACAAATTTGATATGAATGATTGCAAACCATGTAGTACACCCATGGCAACCACCAAGATAGTTATGTCTGATGAAAAGGATGATTTGGTTGATCAAACTCTTTTTAGAAGCATGATTGGGTCTTTATTGTACCTAACTGCATCTAGGCCAGACATCATGTATGCAACATGTGTTTGTGCAAGATCCCAATCAGCCCCTAGAAAGTCAAATCTTATTGCTGTAAAAAGAATATTCAGATACATAAAAGGTGCTCCCACACTTGGTATTTGGTATCCAGCTGATGGAAATATCAAGCTTTCAAGTTTCTCAGATAGTGACTTTGCTGGATGTAACACAACAAGGAAGTCCACTTCAGGAGGGTGTCAATTCCTAGGCAATTGCTTAGTGTCTTGGCAAAGCAGAAAGCAAGCAGCTGTTTCAACATCCACTGCTGAGGCATAATTTATTGATGCTGCAAGCTGCACAGCCCAACTGTTATGGCTTCAAATCAACTACTGGATTTTGGTATAACTACTTTAAAGACACCCCTAATGTTGGATAGTCAAGCAGTTGAAAATATCATCAAAAATCCAGTCTCACATTCAACCACCAAGCACATTGACATCAGACATACTTTGTGAGGGATTGCTATGAAAAATGTTTGATTTCTCTGCATCATGTTCCAAATAAGGATCAGCTGGCAGATGTGCTAACAAAAGCATTAGAAACATCCACCTTTGAAAGCCTGATCTCTAGAATTGGCATGCTTAACATGGAATAACAGGCAAAATCCTATTTTTCTATGAATAAAGCATTAAAATGTTTTCATAAAATCAAAAATCCATCCTTAAAAATAGTTAAAAATGAAAATTTTCATTAATCTTTAAAAGTTTGTTGCAACCACTGTTTTGGTTCAAACATCTGATTGTTAAAAGTTATCCACTGTTGAAAGACAACATGTGTTCCTTCATTCTCATGTTGACCACTGATTGACCAAACATCAGTGTTACAATCACTGTTGGCTATCCACTGATAGTGAAAAACACCCACTACTCACATTTTATTGATAACATCCACTGATATTGTCCATCAATGGTTTCCTAAACAACTGTCATCCATTTCCATCAGAGTTTGTCACGTGGACAGATCTTAGCCATCCTATCTTTGTAACCGCTGCCACGTCAGCATTCACTTTTTCCCCTTACAAATCCCTGATTAAACCCCCAAACAACATTTTCACTGCCGTATCGAATTCAAAATTCCTATAAAAAGAGGTTTCCATCTTAATTTCATCTTATTTCACTCGCAAATTTTCCAACTCATCATGGCTTTCACTCTCAAAATCCTCATAATTATCTGTGTACATTTGAGAAAACGGATAAAAGCACAGATTTCCATTCAATCATTGATGTTCTTTCTTCTTCAAAGTACAAAACTTTGCTGGCTTGCAACGTACCCATCTATCAAGAAACCCTAAGGGATTTCTGGAAACATGCAAAATTAGAAGTTCAAGACAAAAAGCCTTAGGCTATTACTTCGAAAGTGGGTGATATTCAGGTTGCCATCACACCACAAACCATATATGAGGTTTTTGAGATGAATGATCTTCAAGGTAAAAATTCTTTTCCTAAAGATGAGTTTCAAACTGATTTACTTGAAAGAGGGTATGTGGGACAAATGCAGAAAGCTACCATGCAAAAGGGAAATTTTCCATCTCCCATGAAATTTTTATTCCATACCCTGCTTATGTGTGTCTCAAATAAAACGACAACTTTCAATAAAATACCATTGGAAATCCAATACTTGGGATATGCTATCATGGCAGAAGTTGATTTTAATTACTCCCAAGAGATTTTCAATGATATGGTTAAAAATGTTAATAATATAAAAGAAAAGAAGAAACCATTTTTGTTGTTTCCAAGGTTTTTGAGTTATTATTTACAAAAGAAAATCCCAAAGGATAGTGCACAAGTGCTTATCCAATGTGCTTCTTGTCAAATTAACAGTCTATCTTCTAAAACTTTTACAAGGGTGTCAGAGTCAAAAATCTGTTGAAACACAAACAGAGGAACCTGAGCAAACTTTGGATGAGTCCACATCTGCTCCTCAGGTTCCTGCTGTTGAGCCCACAGCTCTTGGTGAACACAGTAGTCAAACCACTGTTGTGCAACCCCCACCAACCCTACCCAAAAATCCCAAAAAGAAAATTACCAAAAAGCCCACCAAACCCTTCAAAAAGGATCTTCTGGAAGACGAGATCCCAGAAGTAACTCTTGTGACCACACAAAAGTCACCAACAACCACTATTGCTACTTCCTCACAACAGTTGGTCAGATCTCCACCTAAAGCCTCAACTCCTCCTGCTTCTTCACAAAAGGAACAGGTTGTAAGCACAGGGACACCACTCTATGATACATTACCCTCACTTGAGAGTTTGTTCAATAGCCCTGATCCTGAGGCAAATTCTCTTTCAACTCCTATCCCTACAATCACATTACCACCATCCATTTTACCTCTGTTGAAAGCATTGGATATGGATCAGACAAAAATCAGTTCTTCTCACCAACCCATCAATGAGAATATACCCCAACAAGTGACTGAGTCTGATGCCTCTACCATTGCTAACCCATCAACAGTTGAGGAAGTTACACCCCTTGAGTTACATGTAACTCTTGGCGGTAGTTCAAGTGGAACAGCTACTACAGGTGTTGAATCCACTAATTTACACCTGGACAGTAGTTTCATAAGTCAGACTCCCTTGAAGGCAATTTCTTCCTTGGGAACCAAGGTATCTACTGGTGTGTTCAAGCTAACCACTGGTGTGCTTACTAAGGTAACCACTGCTGAAGAAAGAAGTCCCCAGTACCAAGAAAAAGGGGCATCCCAACTGCTGATACAACCACTGCTAGTGGGAAATCAGATGATCCCATTAAATTGGGTGATGGTTTAAAATATCAGGAATTGACGGGGAGAGTTAACAATATTGAAACATCTGTAGCAGATATAAAAAATATGATGCACCAGCTGTTACAATCATCAAAGTCTCAATCCACTGCTTCATCATCTGCTACTACCACAAGTGAGCTTTGGCAAGTCATACAACCTCTACTTCATCAACAAAGAAAATATGCTGATCAACAACGTGAAATACAGCTACAAATGCTCAGAAATATGATGGATGCAAGGTATAAGGATACTCAAGCTCACATCAAAGCAATAAAAGCTCATCTACTCCAAACCACTGGTACTTCTCCTCCTACAATTATCTATGTTGAAAACCCTGATGATGCTAAAAAGGGGGAGAAAGGAAAGGGAGGTTTACACTTAGAACCTGATCCAATGGCTAAACCTGTTGTAGACATTCCTAGGCCAGATGGTACAAAGAAGGTTGATGTGACTCTTAACCTATTTGCTGAACAAAAGGAAAATAGAAAAGAGAGAATGGAATGAAAGGGATCTAAAAGATTTGAAAAGGAAAAGAAAGTTCTGATGGCAAATGAAGAGCAGGGTACTTCTAAAAGAAGAAGAACTACCAGAAAGGTCAGCAATCCCACTTCCACACCTTCCAAACCCACTGAACATCCTTCTGAAATCCCCAAAAGTTCCTCACCTCAAACCTCTAAGCCAACAGATGTTGAGATACCTGTTGTTGATACATCAGTGATTTCAACAGATGTTACCACAACTACTGCTCTCATCACTTTACCAATCATCACAGAACCCAAATCAACACCACCATCACAAAATTCCCCTGCCATAAAGCAGAAGACAATTGTTGACACTTCAACAGTTGTAATGAAAACAGTGGTTGAAACACCAGTTGTTTCAACAGATGTTAGTCAGTCATCCACCACTTCAAATATCCCTTCTCAAGCCATAATCATTCCTGTTTCCAAACCTTCAACTAAAACACCTTCTCCTAAAAAGGTTTATACCAGAAAAAGAAAATTTCAGGTGCATGATGGTGACATACCAGCACCTACTCCTATTTCATCTACACCTTTCAATCAAATCAAACCTCAACCTTTCATTCCACCAAAATTAGCCAAACCAATCACTGATCCAAAAACACTTGAAGGACATGATCCTGAAAGGGTTGTACCATTAGCAGCAGATTATCCACTGGAGCTACATGCAGTTAAGAATGAAATGAGACAATTTTATACAGTGGATGATCGTACAAAAAGAAAATTCCCTTCTCTCTGTGGTTTCAGACCACCAAAGAACTTGGATGAGTATTTAAAACTCAAAGTAAAGCAAGCTGAATTACAAGCTAAGTATGAATGTCAGGAGAGAATGATAGGAGCATCTCAAGTCGAATGCAGCTTCTACTTAGTAAAGTCAAAAAGTTATAAGACTATGCAAGAGACTTAAGTAAAGAGATGTCTAACTTGCCACCAGATGCTGACCTACAAAAGGAGATGAGAAAGGACCTCCTAGACCTGATCATGAGAGAAAAAATCTACCCTGCCTAGGTTGAGCAGTTTAAAGATTGGCCACTCATTTCTCTAAAAGGAGAAGCAAACAGAATTGAAAGGATAAATAATGATCCAAGTATGAAAATATCTGCACCAAATTGGAGTAAGTACAAAAAGGCAATTGCTGATCTTACCTTGGAGTACAAAAGAAAGATGCAAGAGTTGGTTGCAGCAAAATTTGGTACAGCCAAAGCCATAGCAAAATGGTCAAGGCAATACACTGACATGGCATATGAGAAGCTAGAGAGACAAAGAGAAAAGGATCCTAAACTTCCAAAGAAACCAGCATACAGAACCAAGAAAATTGATGAGTCTCAGCAGTAGGCCCTCTCTTTGAAAACATTGTTCACATCATCTTACACTTCCATCATTGCTTTGAACCAAAGGAAGAGAAAAAAACAGACTGATGCAGAAGATGTAGAAAGTGAAGTTGTGTACATGAAAGAGGCCATCAAAAGAATGATTCAAGAGGACCCTGACTCAGCAAAGCTACAGGAAGTTGCCAAAAGTGTCTTAAGCAGGCCTCCATCACCAAACTCATCAAAAGTAAAGTCTCTCCCAAGAAACCCACTGAACTCAAAAATACTAAAGTGGAAGTCTGATCAAAAGACCCACGTATTGACTTTGCTCAAGTCCAGTGGAGAAGTTAAGCAAATATCAAGGGAGGACGCACTAGGCCTGAGTGTAGGTGACCTCCAAGACCTATTAGAGCTTCAACTTTGTAGGGATGAGGATGATGAAGATTCCCTTAACTTTGAGCTGCAATTCAAGGGCTAAGTTAGGGAAATGTTGATGAGGCAAAAAAGATCAGAAATAATGAAGTGTTTTGGCATCATCTGTTCCAAGGGAAGATTGTTGGGATTGAACCCTACAAAGGTACAGATGATATGAAAAGCCAAAACTGGTTCAAGTATTGCAGATCATTATAAGCAGTGTTTGTACAAGATTCTCCCCTTGACAATGGTTATCTAACAACTGATAGACTCCAAGCACTGATCATCCCAACCGCTGTTAGACCAAGCACTGATAAAGATTAAAGAACTGTAGCTCTATCTACTGCTGACTTCCAAGTACTGCTGAAGATTAAAGCACTGCCCATTCAAGGACTGACCAACCTTTGAAGAAAGCATTGATGCTCAACATCAGTGCTTAGACTACATCAGTGGAAAGTGAAACAGTAGTTTGATAGTAATTAGTGTATATGTAATCAGTGGTTGTATGTAACAATCCTTAGAGTTTGTTAGGAGGTTAGATGTCATTTTCATGGTGACGTCAGCCAAAGATGCTCAGTGGTTTGCTAGTACTATAAATAGAACAGTACTCGGTACTGTTCTGTAAGCTCTCTTCACCTAAGTCTTTCTGTACGAACAATCACTAAGCTCAGGCTGAGGGGGAGTATTGTTCATGCATGCAATTGTCTTGAGTCTTGTAATTAAATACAATCATTCAATTCAATGATAAACATGTTTGCTTACTCTTTCTTCCATTGTGTTATCAAAGTTTATTTCCATTTTCCGCTGCAATAAATATCTCTTTTTCATCTTCATCTTAATTAAACAACACAATCTAAGAAAATCAGATCCAACAAAAGTAACTGGTAAATGGGTTCTATAGTTGGTTTACAAACCTGCTAGGTGCCTGCGAAAAATTCCTATGCGCAAGTTTGATCTCGACAGCATGCAAGGACTCAAGTACTGGTATGTTGATGGGAAAACGGGCGAGGCCGTCATTACAAAGAAGAAAGTGACTGAAGAGATTATACGGATTCTGGATCCGCTTTGGTTAGTTAATTTCAAGATGGAAGACCTAAAGAAACTCAGACGCCTGTCTCTGCAATACCCTGAGGAAGATCGGCTATTAGTACTTCAATACATCAAGGTAGTGTAGTTTGTGTGAAGAATCAGATTTGTGCGGGCAACGAGTACTCAAAGCTCGGTTGAAGACAAGTTACGAGTTATGCATTGAAGATCCACACTCATTAGGGGGAGGGGGTCTGTAAATGCACTTTTGTGATAAGTGCTAGATTTCCAATTGTTAAAATTTAGGGTAAAAATGTAAACTTGTAATTTAGTTTTATTGGTCCGAGTTTATGGATTTGTCTGAATTTATGTTCCTGTCCCAGTTTAGAGTTTGGTTTAGACAAGTTTGGATTAGGGTTTTGTATACCCTAGTCCGAGTTTCTTATGACCCTCGGAATACCTTAGTGGGTTTCCGAGTTTAAGTTATTTTGGGCCTTGGGCCAGGTCTGTAATGTTATCCAGAACTTGTTGATGTGTATTGTATTTATACTTTTATGGAATGAATGACAAGACAACGATTCTTTTGTGGAAAGTTTCTTTTGCAAGCAAACCCTAATCATTATGTGGCGGCTGCTACTATGTGTGTGACGTCATATCTAAGAATACTCTGTGTATTCTCAGATCTTCTTCTTCTACATCTTACTTGTCCAAAACCCTACGGTGGTTGTTGCGTGGTGGATTCCGCACACCACGTGTCCGTGTTTGAGCGAGATCCTTGATCGAGAGATTTAGGTGGCCCTACACCTGACCTACTTAAAATACCATGTTCACTAGCCAAATAAAGACGTTGGAAAAACACCCCAAAGTTTTAGTTCGCTTTGGGCCCCTAAAATGTTTGAGCCGCTCCTGCACGTGAAATTTCAAGTTCTATTTCCTTGAAAAGCCTGATAACAAAGGATCATTGCTTGAGCCAGAAAGAAACTCATGAGAATCACATACACATCTTCTAGACATATTGGCGATCATGCTCTCCACAGTTGGTGATAACTCATTCAAAGACATGGATTGATGAACCATCTATGGTAGATTTTAGTTCTAAGGCCACTAGTTTAAACATACTACTTACACCAAATTATCAAAAATATTTGTAACATATGTGAAAATAACTACTTTTGTCAGGGAGGAAGAAAACCGATTGTACTTGTAAGTATTGAACTAAAACAAGCGACTCATCTTTTGATTACGAGTTATGGGTTTGAAATGGCTGATGTGGGGTTGCCATCTATGGTTAGTTTTTGCTTCTATTTATCGAGAATCTTACCAACAGACTTAACGTGGGAAAATCGACAAACGACTGAAAAGTCCTAGAGGAAATCTTATATCCGAAAATCTTATCTGCCAAACTGATGACGTAGTACTAACATAATTCACAACCACGAATGCGCTCTAACAGATAAATAACAAAAAAAAGAGCCATGATCTTATCTGAAATCATATCCTAAGATTAGCAATGGATTACCAACTGATCTTCTATTGGTAAAGAGTATCAAAAAGAGTATAATTATATCTAGACATACCCGCATTGGGTATTCATCATTTGTAGGCAATGAGCGATGGAGTACTCGCGATTTTTAAAATTTTACCTTTCATTTAGCCTTTGGTTTTATTAGATTTGTCATTACCGTGTCGCGATGAAAATTGATCAACGATTAAAAAAGTTGAAGTAATTTTTTTATAACACAATATATTTGTAGAATAGGATGATAAGCTACATTCAATTGAGTGAAGTTGTAACAAAAAATAAAGTTTGTTCCCTTTCGTTATAACGTTTCATCTTGAGTCTCTAGGAAGTTGGTGGATAGAGATTAATTTCTATTTAGTTCACCATCGTCTTAAAATAATTTTATGTGTTGTTTGTTTATGCGATTATAAGTGATAAACTTATTACTTATGCAAACATGAATATGTTCTAGAGCTTTGTTTTCAAACATTGGTTCTTTATTTTTCGGTATTATATATGTTATAGGTAACATTGGTCTTTACTATACAATATCTACGAATCAATTCGTAACAAAAAAAATACTGTGGTTACGATAACTTCTAAAACATATACCATACCCAAAAACCTGTTTAACCTTTTACATTCGTCTATAATTGTTGTGTATCTACATTATTTGTTATCTCCAGTCACGGTTACGTTAAATTCAAAACTCCTTTCATTATCATAGAGTTATAGGAAGCAGGAGTCACATGGGCATGCCCCAAATTATGGGTAATCATTTGATCCTGATTGTCATATTAGATATCCATTATCTATTGCATTATTGTCACTTTACAATTATTTGAGTAAGCAATGTAGATAGATAAGCTTTTTTTACCCTTGCATCATAGCTAGTTATTAGAAAGAGTTAAATAACAGTTTAGTCCTTGTGGTTTGAGCAATTTTACCAGTTTAGTTTAAAGTTTTCATTTTTCGCATGTAAGTAGGGCTGTTCATTTTTATCCAAAACCCGAAACCCGACCCGAATTCAAAGCCACCCGAACCCGAATTAGCGAATATCCGAAAAACCCGAACCTGACCAACCCGAACTTTAAATGGTTTGGTTATCGGGTCACTTTGAACAACCCGACCCGAAAAACCCGAAACCCGAAAAAAACCCTAAACATTTATTGTTTTTTTTTTTTCTTATAGAAGTATTTTGGTTTGGAGTCTTTAATATATGAAACATTAAGTTTTGTGAATTTTAAATATTATAATAGCATATTGTCATATAATGTTTTAACTTTGATGATATTTTCAAAGTAGCAATATGAATTTTGATAATATCTTGTAAAAAAACATAAATTTTTCATTTTACATCTAAATCCGAAAACCAAACAACCCGATCCGAACTAACCCGAACCCGAATAACCCAAAACCGACTAACCCGAATTAAATGGGTCGGTTATTGGGTCAATTTTTGCTAGACAAAAACCCGAACAACCCTACCCGAAAAACCTGAAACCCGAAAAAAAACCCAATGAATACCCCCTACATGTGGGTCCTAAAAGGTTTCATCGTAGCCATTTTAGTCCACTGAGTTAACTTTATCCATTTTTTCTAGTAACGCAAAGGGCAATTCGATCATTTTATATGTAATACTATTAACTAGAAGGCTAATTCGGCCATATAAAATGACCGAATTGCCCTTCTCGTTGACAGAAAAAATGAATTAAGTTAACCTAGTGGATTAAAATGTAAATGGTGAAACCTTTTTAGACCTATAAAAGAAAATAAAATCTTTGGACTAAATTAACAAAATAACTCAAATCATATGACTAAAATTACAGACAGAAAAACTATCCAAGTGCGATGAGCTCCAAACTTTATGTTATCTCGGAGTGTTGGTGCACTGAATGTCTGCTGACTACGTCTTATCGAGTCTTATGTCTAGATAGGTTAAATGAACACACAATGGTGATTGGATTAGGGTTTAGTCATGTTTTAGGTATTCAGTCCGTTTGAAGCATGTCTAGTCCGTTTGAAGTTGTCTAGTTCGTTTGAAGAGTGTTCCGTTTGAACAAGGTATGTCAAGTTCAAACGGAATGGTAACTACTATATATAGGTTGTGGGTAGGCTCATTTGAAATGGACTAGTATGTGTGTGAGAGACAAGGTGCTGCCGGATTTTTGTCAGAATACATTGTAAAGTCTCGGAAAAGCGTTAATAGAAAAGAATTGAAAGGAACAAGCTGTTGTGACTTTGTTTACTTTGATTCCGCCTCTGTAAACGAAGATGAACTGCCTTTACTGACTGTTTAGGTTCACGGAACCGATCCAACACGGAGACAAAGTAACAATTTCTAGAAACCTACCGAATTTGCTTGTGTTTAGAAAAGTCCATTATTTGTTTTCCCTAACCAACACAAAAAGATAAATAAATAAAGAAATAAAATAGACGGGTACCTAGATAGTATTTTGAGTAAACTTCCGTTTTACTTCCTGTGGTTTGGTCACTTTTTTTGACTCAAACCTTTAAAAATAGTAATTATACTCCCAGATGTTACTACTTTTTCACCAATTTGCTCCCCGCCCCAAACGGCGTCCATTTTAGTTGTAAAGTGTTAGTCACGTGCCCCTCAAATGAGGGGCATTTCAGTCTTTTTTTCTTCCAAGATATTATATACCCTTCGTTTTAAACCCTAACTTATCATAATCTCCTACCATCTTGTTGAAGCATATTGTTGAAGCTTCAAAAGAAATTCATGGCCACCACTACAACCACCACTCGCGCCCGTCACCACCACAACCATCACCCGCCGCCACATTGCCATCGCCATATTGGATTTCCACTTATAATTTGGGGGCTATGTTTTGCTCAGATCCAGTGAAGAGGGGTTAAGATTTACTCAGATCTAGTGAAGAAGGGTTAAGATTTGTAAAATGGTATAGATCTAACAATGAACAATATGAATCACACCAGAAATAGTGACAAAATGGTGACAAAATCTTTATTACTTAACCAACCCAGAAAGATCCCTACCAAACCCTAGATCTCAAGAATATGAGATCTTAAACGATACAAAGTATATATTCAACAGATTATAGAAATCTGTTGAATCTCACAAGGTACAAACAAAATAAAGGATACAGAAACTGAGATCAACAAGATCTCTAATACAGACACGATCTCAACACTGAGATCTAACAACACTGGATGATGAAGATCTTCGACTCCAGATGAACAAGTACAATCACCAAAATACAGAGAAAGTAAAGTGAAACCCTAAGAAAAATCCAGAACAACTGAGAGCTTCATTCTCTCTCATCCAATATATATCTGGAACCAACATAACTGCCAACGAGCCCCTTGATCTTTATGAACAACACACTTTAGCCCCTGATGTTACACTTTGAACCCTGAGCCCATAACAACTTAGTAACAGCTCAACAGCCCAAGTTACAATCTAAACAGCCCAACTAACAAAGTATACAGATCAAATATACGGAGCCCAATAATAATAAATATGTTTGAAATATGAATTAGAAAATATAAACCCATTTATATTTTAACATCCCCCCATAATTCATACTCCAAACATATCAAACAATCCCAACTTTTCACACAACACATTGTGTTGGCCAACACTTAGGCCTTTAGTAAAAATGTCTGCTATCTGATCATCAGAAGCAATTTTTTGTGGGTCAATAATGCTACTTGCAATTTTTTCTCTTAAAAAATGCAAGTCTAACTCAAAGTGTTTTGTTCTTTCATGGAAGACATGATTTAGAGAAATAGAAATAGCAGATTTGCTATCACAAAATAGTGTTATAGGCAAAGTACAACTTATATTTAATTCAGTCAATATGTTCTTAATCCACATTACCTCACAAGTGGCTGAGCACATTGCCCTGTACTCAGCCTCAGCAGTAGATCTCGAAACAATACCTTGTTTCTTGCTTTTCCAAGACACAAGTGTACCTCCAAGAAACACTCCAAAACCAGTGACAGACTTTCTAGTCATTGTACACTTTGCCCAATCTGAATCAACAAATCCTGACAAATCAAGACTACCTGTTTTCCTGAACATAACACCCCTACCTGGACTTTGCTTTAAGTACCTTAACAGTCTTAAAGCAATATCTAGATGTGACTGACAAGGTTTGTGCATATATTGACTCAAGAACTGAACAGCATAACTTATATCTGGACGAGTTAATGACAAGTATATCAACTTACCAATTAACTTTTGAAAACCATTTACATTTTCTAAAAAACCTTTATCCTTGTCAGTTTTACTAGTAACAATATGAGACTGCTCGATTGGTATACCAACAGGTTTGCACCCTAGGTACCCAAACTCATTGAGAAGTTCAAGACAATACTTCCTTTGGGACAAACATATTGACCCATCGGAATACAAAACTTCTATACCAAGAAGGTACTTAAGTATACCTAAGTCTTTAATTTGAAAACTTTCACTTAAACATCTTTTAACTCTTATGATTTCAGAGGAACTATTCCCAGTAATTACAATATCATCAACATAGACCAACAAAACAACTAACACGTCACCTTTACACAAAACAAACAAAAAATGATCACACAAACTTTGAACAAAACCCATATCAAGCAACACAGAGGTTAATTTCTCATTCCATTTCCTAGGGGCTTGTTTAAGTCCATAAAGAGACTTAACAAGCTTACACACCTTATTTTTCTCATTATCAAAGTAACCCTGAGGTAGAGTCATATAAACATCTTCAGACAAAGAACCATAAAGAAAAGCGTTACTTATATCAAGCTGATATAATGGCCAACCTCTATTAACAGCAAGTCTTAATATAACTCTAACCGTAACCATTTTAACAACAGGTGAAAAAGTTTCACCAAAATCAATACCTTCTCTTTGATTAAATCCTTTAGCAACTAGCCTAGCTTTATACCTTTCTACTTCACCATTTGCCTTATATTTTATCTTATATACCCATTTACACCCAATGGGTTTTCTACCTTTTGGCAAATCTACAACAACCCAGGTGTTATTTCTATAAAGAGACTCCATTTCATTGTTCATGGCTTATATCCACCTATGGTCTTTAACAGCTTCATTATAACAACTAGGTTCAACAGACTTATTTAAAGATGAAACTAAACACAAATTTTCAACAGACAAATTAGCATAATTAACAACCTTTTCAATTCCATATTTCACTTTTCCTTCTACAACATATTCATTAAACCTTTGTGGAAAAGATACTTTTCTAGAAGATCTCCTAACAGATTGTCCCTCAGATGAGTTGGTCTCATCATATGATCCTACAGTGTCCTCTGCCTCGCCATTGTTACCCAAACTACTACCTAACTGTCCACTCTCATGTTGAACATTATCAACACTTGGGGCAGTGGCAGATGTAGAGGGTGACACTGGCTACTGATCATCACTGCAGTGATCTTGAGCACCAGTTGTACCCTCTTCATCATTGGGAACTGTATGAACTTCAGATGTTATTGTTTCAGTAAAATCAAAAAAATTTATCTGATTTAACTCAGTTTTATTAGACAATTCCTGATTTTTATCGAAGTTAGACTTAAAAGGATACACACTTTCATAAAATTTCACATCTCTAGAAAAAAAACACTTTCCTATTATCCAAACACAGCAATTTGTATCCTTTTTTCACATTTGAGTAACCAATGAGAATACACTTATCAGCATGATAAGCAAATTTATCAGATTCAGACAAGACTGTACTAAAACAAAGACATCCAAAGTTCCTTAGATGAACTAATGAGGGTTTAAAGCCATAAACAACTTCATAAGGACTCCTACCATTTAATACAGAAGAAGGTAACCTGTTGATTAAGTAAACAACAGTTAAAACATAATCAGACCAATACTTAAGAGGCAAGTTACTCTGAAACATTAAAGCTCTAGCTGTGTTTAAAAGATGTCTATGTTTTCTTTCCACAACACCATTTTGTTGTGGTGTATAAGAACATGATGTTTGATGTAAAATTCCTTTGTTTTTACAAAATAAGCTCATTTGATTATTCACAAATTCAGTTCCATTATCACTTCTTATAACTTTTATTTTTTTCTCAAATTGTGTTAACATCAGTTCATAGAAGTTACACAAGTTATCAAATACTTCAGTCTTACTTGTTAACAAGTAACACCAAACAGTTCTAGAAAAATCATCCACTATAGTTAGAAAATATTTGAACCCCTCATAACTAGTAACTTTATATGGCCCCCATAAATCAAGATGTATTAACTCACCAACAGACTTTGTTTTATGTTCACTAAGAGGAAAAGGAACTCTTACTTGTTTGGCCCTATGACAAACATCACAAGGCCCATGTTCAACACTTTTAACATCAAAGTTATCTTTTAACACAGCTAGTACTTGATCAGATGGATGACCTAACCTACTATGCCTTAAACTTGCCTTAACAAAACTATTAAAACAAACATTCACAGAATTACCATTTTTACCAACAAAATACAGACCACTATCCTGACTACCAGTCACCAGGATTTTCCTTGACTTGGAATCCTGTAACACACAACTATTCTCATTAAAAACAACTTCAATATTATTGTCTTTAGCTAACCTATGAACAGATAATATATTGACATGATACCCTGGGACATAAAACATATCTTTTAGGATAACATTATTCATTAATTTGATATTATCAATTTTTAATACTTTAACATTAGTACCATTTGGATGACCAACTTTAATATCAAATTCAGAAACATCAACTGTATTAAACATGTCTTTATCATCATTTACCATGTGTTCACTTGCCCCAGAGTCAACAATCCAACTAAAGACACCTCCAAAGAATAAAGAACTAGAACAACTAACACAATTATTAACAATACAAGACTCACCTCCTACACTTGTTGACTCCACAACTGATTTTTCACCAACTAAACTTAATAACTTTGCTATCTGCTCAGATGTAAAAGGTAACCCAGAAGTAGACATACTACCAGAAGATCCAACAACAGCATTTGACTTATTAGTTTTACCAGATATAGTGTTAGGCCTTTTCTTAAACCCTGGGGGATAACCAATTATCTCAAAGCATCTATCAACAGTATGACCAATCATATTACAGTGTGTACATTTTAAATTTGGATTAGGTCCTCTTTGATTAGATACCTTTTTCTTTGACTCAAAAGACTGGTTAGGCTTAGACACAAAAGATACATTCTGACCTTTTGACCCACTACTAGACAGCCTATGTGATTCCTCCCTAGAAACCACAGCAAAGGCAACCTTGACAGATGGAAATATTTCTCTGGTTAAGAGATTAGTTCTTACAGGTTGATAAACATCATCTAACCCCATAAGAAATTGCATTAATTTGATTAACATTGAAAATTCATTATAATCTTTAGCTGCTTTACAAGAACAAGTGGGCAGTTTAAGCATAGCATCAAATTGTTTCCATATAGTGGTCAGCCTATTATAATAGTCAGCCACAGAAGAACCATTTTGTGAAATACAGTTTATTTTTTTATACAAATCATAAACCACAGAACCATCCACCTTGTCATAGGTTTCCTTTAAGTCATCCCAAACCTCAGAAGCATATGTAGAAAACACATGACCCAAGAAAAGCTCCTCAGATACAGAATTCAAAAGCCATGTTAACACTACAGAGTTACATCTATCCCACTGACTAGCAAGTACATGATCCTCAGTGGATCTTTCACATTTACCATTAATAAAACCAAACTTATTTTTGGCTTTTAAAGCCAATTTCATAGAGCTAGACCAGACATAATAGTTTTCAGTACCCTTCAATTTAACACTAACAATAGTCAAACAACTAGAATCACTAGGATGAAGATACAATGGGTCCCCAACATCTAACTTACTTATCAAGGTCTGAGATGTACTAGCATTTGGATCAGGTTCACCCATGATTACAAGAAAGACAAACAAGTTTCACAAAGAGAATCACAATACAACCAACAGACAATACAGATTCACAAATAGAGAATCAACCAATCAAACAATAAAAAACTAATCAGATACAATATAGACAACAGCAAGAAAGGAAAAGAAAGAAGATAGGAACACTCTTACTGCGGGTGCAAATGTCTTCAACAAGTATCAGATCTGCAGTTTTCAAGAACCACAAATCTGATACAGAATACCAATAATACCACTTCAGGTTAGTTTGCCCTGAAACTTCAAGGTTCCAGAGACTAACGCAGAAGTCCTGATCTGAGAAGATAACCGAAGCAAATCACCCTTGACTTAGGGTTTTGTCGGCAATAACACGTACACCACCAGAAACTACAGATCTAAGAAGATCAGCCACCAAAACACAGTTTCTGAGAACAGAAACCCTAACACCAACAAAACAAACAATCAGATAATATGCAGTGGATAACCCAAGAAATCAAAAAACAAGAGCTATCAAGCTCTAAAACCATGTAAAATGGTATAGATCTAACAATGTACAATATGAATCACACCAGAAATAGTGACAAAACGGTGACAAAATCTTTATTACTTAACCAACCCAGAAAGATCCCTACCAAACCCTAGATCTCAAGAATATGAGATCTTAAACGATACAAAGTATATATTCAACAGATTATAGAAATCTGTTGAATCTCACAAGGTACAAACAAAATAAAGGATACAGAAACTGAGATCAACAAGATCTCTAATACAGACACGATCTCAACACTGAGATCTAACAACACTGGATGATGAAGATCTTCGACTCCAGATGAACAAGTACAATCACGAAATACAGAGAAAGTAAAGTGAAACCCTAAGAAAAATCCAGAACAACTGAGAGCTTCATTCTCTCTCATCCAATATATAGCTGGAACCAACAGAACTGCCAACGAGCCCCTTGATCTTTATGAACAACACACTTTAGTCCCTGATGTTACACTTTGAACCCTGAGCCCATAACAACTTAGTAACAGCTCAACAGCCCAAGTTACAATCTGAACAGCCCAACTAACAAAGTATACAGATCAAATATACGAAGCCCAATAATAATAAATATGTTTGAAATATGAATTAGAAAATATAAACCCATTTATATTTTAACAAGATTTACTCAGATCCAGTGAAGAAGGGGATAAAGAAGGGGATAGCGATTCTGGAAGTGATGTTTTAGATTTAGATTAAATTCTTAGCCCTTTGTATTTGTGCGCAAACACTTCAATTTTTAGTTTGAATATATTTGTTTGAAATCATTTACATACTGAGTTGTTTGAAACCATTTACATACTGTGTTGTTTGAAATTATGATGAATGTTTACAAATAAAAATAGTTTGGAATATGGTAGGTTTGTGATGAGAAATCAATGAAGAAGATGGTAGGTTTATTATAGAGGAGGATAGAGTGGTGGTGGTGGTGGTGGCAGGTAGTTACAGGTGGTGGCAGTGCCTGATGGTAGTTGAAGGTGATGTTGGTGGTAGGCGGTGGTAGATGTTGGTTGTGGCGGTGGTAGTCTACTTGTTTAGAACTGGTCCAACCACTAAGATTATCTAAAATAATTTAGATATATAGATAAGAAGAGAAAAAGGGTTTAATGAATTAATAATAAAATGAAAATGATAAAAAGTTTAAATTAGAAAAGACTAAAATGCCCCTCGTGTGAGGAGCATGTGACCAGGAATTAACGATGGAAATAGATGGCGTTTGAAGCGCGGAGCAAAATAATGATAAGTTAAATAGATAAGGGAGTAAAATGGCTATTCTTAAAGGTTTGGGACAAAACTGTTAAAGTGACCAAACCACAGGTAACAAAACGAAAGTTTACTCTAGTATTTTTCTCTAAAACAACTCATTTCAACCGTTATATTTATTTTTTACTTGAATTCGTGTTTATCAGAACCAAATTGATACTTATTAAAACCATACCGTTTAGATTCAAACTTATTTTACTCAAAACCCTTGTTGATCCATCACATGAACACCAAAATCGTCAGGTTTGCCAATCTTAGAGCATTCACATCTCATCCTCTATGTACTTTTGTTTTCTAGATTATACATCCAAAAATCATTACATCTCACTATCTAAAACAGATAACAATTTTGAGAAAACAAAAGCAACCTTCTATATCTAGTAAATTAAATCCTAGCCTTTATATTGTATTATGGCATTATAAGAAAAAGAAAATAATAATAAAATAAGTGTTTGCGAGTACGATAAAGGTAGAGATGAAGAATAAGATGCGTGAGGTTTTAAAAAAAGTAAACAATTTTTTTAAAGGGAAATTAGCTTGTAATAATCACACCTAGACCTTATTGGTCATTAATAATCCCACCTCAGAATATTCCCCCAACCAGTCCCACTTTTCACCTATTTTTCCTACAATGGTCCCCCGTTAAAAAAAATTAATGGTGTTAAGCTTTTTTTCCAAATTACAAACAAATTTTTTAGGGCTTTTGATCAGAACGATGATACGAGTCCATTGATGTAAAACTTACTTCGAAATGGTGCTCCAAGTGACTTGATTTTGGTTAATTGGAAATTTAAACACCCGAATTGAAGTGTCGTTTTCATCGTTTGGAGCACCGTTTCGAGACAAGTTTTACATCAACGGACTCGTATCGTCGTTCTAATCAAAGCCCTAAAAATCTGTTTGTAATTTGGAAAAAAACTTCGTTAAGTTTTTTAACGGGGGACCATTGTATGAAAAACAGGTGAAACGTGGGACTGGTGGAGGAATATTCTGAGGTGGGATTATTAATGGCCAATAAGGTCTAGGTGAGATTATTACAGGCCAATTTCCCTTTTTTAAATGTGTTTTTTTAGTAAAGTTATATAGGATAAAGAATGAGAATGAGAATGAGATGTGAATGCTCTTATATATTACTTTTTTTTTAAAGGTGTGAATTATTCAAGAATGTCGGGATGCCTAGCTGTCACACCTCAACCGATGGCGGAAACATCGGGTTGCGAGCACTAAGCGTTCAGATTGCTCACAAGATTCCATAACACTAATAATTTCGATATAGGTTAAATAAGTTTCATGCAAAATTTGTCTAAACATCAAAACAACCACAAATGTCGAATACAACCACAATAGTCTTTTTTTCAAACTCTAGAGTTAAACTAGGCGAGTTTCTAAGTATCAACCCTAGCTTGTTTTCCATAGTTCCAGCATCTATCAGCCTGCAACATGTATTAAAATAGAGTCAGTACAAAAATGCACCGGCGAGTATACAAGTTTGAATATTAGCATAATAGATTAAAGTCTTATATCCATATGTCAGTGTAACGAAATAGTTTCAGCCATGCTAGTGTTCGCAGTCAAACAAGTGATAGCCCAAGTATCCCAATGCTTTGTTGTTTTCCCAAGTCTCAAGGAAAACTAGAATCCTCCTAACAATACCCCCGAGAATAATGGGGAGGTGCATCTCCTATAGCGCTACTATTGTTAAGGCGGAACTACACACACTGGATTAAACGTCCACATAGCACAAATAGAATGCAACAATCACAAGTTTCAAATACACATAGGTTTGGAGTTTAGTTTGGAAAAGTCTCAAGTATCGTAGTTTAATAGAATACATGTTACATCCCAAAGTTTAAAATAAAAGGGATCGAGTATACTCACATTGATTGCTTAACAGATCAACTATTATTGGATCAAAGGGAGCTCTTTAGAATTAGCCTGATTAGATTATAACAGATAAGAGTCGGGCAGAATAACGAGATTCAACCAAGTTTCGGATTAGTCATCTTGGTCGGATGGAGGTTCGATCGGATGGCTATCCGATCGGATTGCCATCCGATTGGGATGACTATTGTGAGTGAGTGACGGATTGCCACTCGGTCGGATGGTTATTCGATCGAATGGCCATTCGATCCAAGTGTCCAGTTTCCAAATGTTCAAGTTGCTGGAAAATTTTCTAAGTATTAAGGTTTTCAAGATTCAAGGTCACCTTGATCGGATGGTAGTACGATCGGATGGCTATCTGATCGGATTGCCATTCGACGATCAGGACTTCAAGTTGCAAGATGTTTAAGGTTAGGAGACCATGTCACCTGATCGGATGGCAGTTCAATCGGATGGCTATCCGATCGGATTGCCACTCGATGATCAAAGATTCACGGTGTCCAAGTCTTAGGGTTAATGAGGCAAGTGTCACTCGATCGGATGGCTGTTCGATTGGATGGCTATCCGATCGGATTGCCACTCGATCGGGTTGTCATTTTCCCGTTCCTAAACTTGTAAAATTTGTAAGTTTCTGTTTAAGTAATGACGACGGGGTACGCATTGAGACAACGGTAAACCCATCAGTGTACAGCCGATCTGATCGGGTGGGAATCACCCCAGTCCGTTCAGTCACCCGTTCGTGACGGTGTTCGTGTCAGAATTCATACTCCGGTCATCTTTTCCGGCAACAATCCTTCTCCAAACCAACCTCAGACTAATCTTTAAGTCTACAGTCCATTTGAATCTAGATCTTACCATTTTTGATAAAAGATGAAGATAAACATGAGTTTTAGTTGCAAAGTATAGATTTAGTAAAGATTTAGTGTAAAAACTTATGAGATTCCTTAGATCTGAGCTAGATCTTGAACAGAATGACATCACTCAACAGTTTGTACAAACCGCCATGATGACGTTACCATCAAGAGCTCAAATCTTAGAGATTTCATGGTGAAAAGTGAGATTTCAAAGGAGAATCATGTAGAGAATAGTGTGTAGATCAAGGATGTACAAGAATCTAGTGTAAAACATACCGAAATCGCTAGGAACTGAAAGAAAAGAGGAGTGCGTGTGTCTGAGTCGAGTGAGGCTATCACATCAGTGAGAATGATGTGACATGCCTATTTATAGTGTGAGAGTGAGGGAGTGAGGTGGTGGGCACGAATCGGATGGCAACTCGGTCGAATGGACATCCGATCGGTTGGTCATCCGATCGGATGGTCACCCGATCGGATGGTCATCCGATCGGATTGCCATTTGGCCAATCCCATCCTTTCCGTGTTCCCGTCTTTGATTTGTTTCGCGAGTTAGATTATGCGTTGCGTTGCGTATTATTGGGTAGTAGTGTTACATAACTAGATTATATCATTAACACAAAAGTTTCCAAGTTTCATAGTTTCCATAGTTTCCGCCAGTGACAAGACTCCAGTCCCTCGTTCAACCAAGTCTCAAGTTTTACGAGTCTCAAGAGTCAAGCACCAAAGTATCAAGTCTCATAGAATCATAGAATCACAGTTTCATAGGATCACAGTCTCATAGAATCATAGTATCATAGAATCATAGGATATGTTTCACCAAGTATCAAAAGTATCACATATCTCATAGTATAAGGGCTAAAAGTGACATTTAGGTAAAAGTCTAGGGATGCAGGCGTTACAGTCTCCCCTCCTTTAGGAGATTTCTTCCCCGAAATCTAGGTAGAAGACTGCTCGAAGAGCTACGGATACTTGGCCTTCATCTCACTTTTCGGTCCCAAGTGAATTCGGCACCACGCTTTCCTTCCCATCGAACCTTGACTATGGGAATTTTGCTGCGCCTCAGTCGCTTGACGCCCTGATCCATGATTTCAACCGGTTTCTCCACGAAGTGTACAGCTTCGTTTATTTGCAAGTCTTCAAGGGGAACCTGTAGTTCCTCGTCGGCTAGGCATTTACGTAGGTTGGATACGTGGAACACTGGATGAACATTGTTTAGTTCCTGTTGCAGGTCGAGTCTGTACGCCACCTTGCCAATCCTTTTGAGTATCTTGAAAGGACCCACATAGCGAGGGGCAAGCTTTCCCTTCTTACCAAAATGAACTACTCCCTTCCAGGGAGATACCTTGAGAAGGACTCGGTCATCAACATCAAATTCCAGAGGCTTACGCCTATTATCAGCATTGCTCTTTTGTCTGCTCCTAGCCTTGATCAAGTTATCACGGATCTGAAGAATCTTATTCGTTGTCTCTTGAATGATTTCAGGGCCAGTAAACTGCTTGTCACCAATCTCATGCCAGCTGAGAGGAGATCGGCACTTGCGGCCATACAAAGCTTCGAAAGGAGGCATCTGAATACTGGAATGATACTTGTTGTTGTACGAGAACTCAATCAATGGTAAATGTACATTCCAGTTACCACCAAAGTCGATGACACAAGAACGGAGAATATTCTCTAGGGTCTGAATAGTACGCTCGATCTGTCCATCCGTTTGAGGATGAAAGGCCGTGCTAAGATTCAAATGAGAACCCATAGCGGATTGGAAGGTTTGCCAAAGACGTGAAGTAAAACGACCATCACGGTCCGAGATTATGTCAAGAGGTATGCCATGACGGTATATAATCTCATCAGTATTGATTCGAGCAAGTTTCTCCACTTTATAATCCTCACGAATAGGAAGAAAGTGGGCGGATTTGGTCAATCGATTAATTATCACCCAGATACTATCGTGACCAGAAGGTGTTCGAGGTAGCTTAGTAATAAAGTCCATAGCGATGCTATCCCATTTCCAAACTGGAAGCTTGGACTGTTCTAAGAGTCCTGAAGGACGTTGATGTTCAGCCTTAACTTTCGTACAAGTAAGGCATTTAGAAACATATATAGCAATGTCCCTCTTCATGCCAGGACACCAATAAGTTACACGCAAATCATGGTACATCTTGTCAGCGCCCGGGTGAATAGAGTAACGGGATTTGTGAGCCTCATTCATAATGAGCTCACGGAGGTTATCGCGATCCGGTATCCAGATGCGATTGAGGTAGTATTGGAGTCCATTAGGTTTAGTTTCAAGCTGTTCAATCTTAGCGCCTTGGATTTCCACTTCTAGACTTCCTTCATTTGCTGAAGAATACTGAGCGTCACGAATACACGCATGGGGATCATTAGAGATACGAATAGCATTCACATGAGTTTTATGACTAAGAGCATCGGCCACTACATTCTCCTTGCCAGGATGATAGAGAATTTCGCAGTTATAGTCGTTTAGCCTTTTCCACCCAACGTCTTTGTCGCATGTTCAGCTCTTTTTGGTCAAAGATATGTTGAAGGCTCCTATGGTCAGTGAAAACCACACACTTAGTACCATACAGGTAGTGTCGCCATATCTTTAACGCAAACACAACTGCACCAAGCTCCAAACCACGGTTCGAGGCATCACAATATACCACGAAATCATCATTCCCATCGGGGAGAGTTAGAACAGGAGCATTACAAAAAAGAGTCTTAAGAGTCTGAAAAGATTCCTCTTGCTCGGGACCCCAAGCAAAAGGTCTCTCTTTCTAGGTCAACGTAGTAAGAAGAACAATGACCTTAGAGAAGTCCGAAATGAATCGGTGGTAATAGCCCGCCAATCCTAAGAAGGAACGAATCTCAGACGCAGATTTAGGAGTACCCCAATTCTTCACAGCTTCGATTTTAGACGGGTCAACATAAATACCTTGCTTACTAACGACGTGACCAAGAAATTGCACTTCATTAATCCAAAACTCACACTTAAAAAATTTAGCATACAAACGTTCACCACGTAAGAGTTCAAGCATCAAGCGTAAGTGACGAGCATGATCAGCTCTAGTTTTAGAATAAATGAGAATATCATCAATAAAGACTATCACAAAACGATCCAAATAGGGTTTACAAACACGATTCGTGAGGTACATGAACACAGCGGGTGCGTTGGTCAATCCAAAAGGCATGACCACGAACTCGTAGTGCCCATAACGAGTACGAAATGAGGTTTTGGGTACATCATCCTTGAGTACACGAAGCTGATGATAGCCAGAACGAAGATCGATTTTCGAGAAACAGGACGCGCCTTGTAGTTGGTCAAATAGATCATCGATACGGGGGAGAGGATAACGATTCTTAATGGTAAGCTTATTAAGTTCACGGTAGTCGATACACATACGGAACGAACCATCCTTCTTTTTGACGAATAGCACAGGAGCACCCCACGGAGAGGTACTTGGACGAATAAATCCCTTGTCGAGTAGTTCTTGAAGCTGACTAGATAGCTCTTGCATCTCGGAAGGTGTAAGACGATACGTGGCCTTGGCGACAGGAGTCACACCAGGTATGAGATCAATACGAAAATAAACGGTTCTAGGAGGTGGAAGACCAGGTAGATCTTCAGGAAAGACATCGGGGAAATCACACACCACTGGAACATCGCTTATGTTCTTCCCCTTGCTCTTTTGTTCCACCACGTGGGCCAAGAAAGCAAGGTTCTGTTTACGTAAGCACCTGCTCGCTTGTGTGCATGACATCAGCCTTAGTCCTTTCGTAGGTCGGTCTCCATAGACGTGCAAAATATCACCAGACGGTAGAGGTAGACGAACAAACTTCTCGTGACAGGCAATCTCGACACGATTCTTACCCAACCAATCCATACCGATAATGACATCGAAACTACCCAATTGCATGGGTATAAGATCACTGGTAAACACGTGGTCGTTAAGAATCAAGGAACAACCACAGAGAATAGAATCAACTAGAATAGACTTCCCGTCGGCAATCTCCACCAAAAACGACTTAGGTAACATAGAGCGTGCACAGTTTAGCAAAGATTCAAATTCTACGGACACAAAGCTTCTGTCGGCACCAGTATCAAATAGTATCGAAGCATAAAGGTTATTCACAAGAAACGTACCATTGACGACATCATTGTCGTTACGAGCTTGGTTAGCATTAAAATTGAACGCTCGTCCACGAGCGGCTGGCTGCTGGTCCTGGTTCAGCTGAGGACACTGGTTATGAAGATGAGTAGTATCTCCACACTTGTAGCATGCAGGAACAACATTGACTGGCCTAGGATTCTGCTGTGGAGCTAGAAGAGCGGGTAGGGCTGCCTGTGCTGGGGCTTGCTGAGCTGTTTAAGCAGGATTAGCTTGGTGACAGTAAGGGGTCGTGTGACCATAGCGATTACTGTTGGTACACAAACGACATGCTGATGTAGTAGGGTGATGAAAATTGCAAGTCGTACACTTAGGGTAAGACCCAGAGTACTGCTTCTTGACTCCAGGAGCAGCAGGGTTCTGAACAGTAGCAGCAGGAGCAGGCTTAGCAGTAGGATTCGCAGCAGGAACAATGGCATTGCATCCGGAACCCTGAGACTTTCGCCTCTTGTTCTTGCTGCCACTTGGCTGCTGGGTAACTTGGTGCGCAGACTTAGAGGGAGCGAAGTTAGCAAACTGCTTATCACGAACACGGTTGTTGTTGTTGTTGAGACTAGCTGCAAGACGGTAGACTTCCTCAATAGTTTCGAGTTGAGCCTCTTCAATAGAATCACGCATAGCAGGAGGTAGACCATTGATGTACTTGGTTATCACCAATGCGCTTAGTAATAGAAACCAAGTGAGGAACGATCAAGCTGAGCTGCTTGAAATGGGTAGTATAAGCCAGATTATCATCACCAATCTGCTTCAAGTGCCAAAACTCTTCTTCAAGTTTCAATTGTTCATGAGGAGGGCAGAATTCGAGCATCATCAATTCTCGCACCTCAGCCCACGGAAGATCATAGGCTTCTTCATTCGAACGGATGTTTCTCTTATTTGACCACCACTCCAGAGCTCTGCCTTGAAACATTCCCGTCGCACTCCTAGTCTTTAGCTGTTCAGGACACTCGCTGTTAATGAAGGTAACTTCGATGTTGTCAAACCACTCGAGCATAGCAGTTACTCCATCACTGCCCGTGAAAGACTTAGGGTTGCAAGAGACGAAATGTTTGTAGCTAAACTTGGTGGAATTTTCTTTCTCCGTCTTAGAGTCAACAGAAGAGGGCAGAGTGTTCGATCCTTGGATCTCAGAGACGATCTTCGGCATGACTCGAGCGATCTGGTCGGCCATGAAGGACATCATCTTTTTCTGAGACTTTTCCCTGGATCTCTTGAGAGTGTCGGAGAGCTTTCGAGAAGACATCCTAAGGATCCAACAAGAGGAACGCATAAGTCTAGGTTCGCAAAGTCTCACAATATAGATTCGCACATGATAGAATAAAGACTCAAGATTCAACAAGATTTACATAGTTCATAAAAGTTTCAACACTGCAACCCATCGCGTGGCACGTTGTATGAAGTTTGGCAACATGTCAAAAACACTTATATATAGGAAGTACCAGCGGCGTATCCACCACGCTTCGGGCATATCGCATCCACCTCGTACTCAGTGTCATGTTACGTGTCGCAAAACACACTCATCATCATCATCATAGATTCACATAGATTACTCCAATAGATTCACGTAGACTTCAATAGATTTCCATATACCCAATAGATTTCCAAAGACTTCAAATAGATTTCTGTAGTTTCAAATAGATTCCATAGACTTCAAATAGTTTCACATAGATTAGTGTTAACAATCCACAAACACGAAACCCCGCATGGCACGTGCTACGAAAGTTCGGCAACATGACGGATGTGACAACAGTAAAAAAATACAGGTATCCGTACAATTAATTAATATTGATTAGTGCTTAATGACTGTGCTGAATTATAATTAATGACTTAAACTGCTTTCTGATTATTGCAACATACTTACATGTACATCACATATTACATAACGTCATCTCATTATCACATGCAAACTTTATTGACAAACATGATGCACACTTAGCACAGTTAGCGGATAACTCAGAAAAATGCTGACGATGTTCAGTACATAGACAAACAGTGTTTTGAGACCCTGTATGGGCCAGAGACTAAGTTTCACACTAGTAGGGTGTGTAGGGAAGTAAGGACCATAAAACTGCTTCACTGTGTGATAGTTTAAGTGTCGGAAAGTGCCTAAAACCCACATAAAGTGCAGAATTCTGCATATTTCAGCAAAATTCAGCAATTTAACAAGCTAGTAACATGCAAAAGTATGACTAAATGGTCCTGAATGATTTCCTAAGTGTCGGGAATCAAAAGTGTCACAAAAGAGTACTTAAAGATAACTAAATGGAATAGTTTGACACTTTAACGAACCGGTATCTAACCGAACAACCGGACACTACCCGAAACACCAAAATTATACTAGAAACATTGTTTTAATGTTTCTGAGCTAGTTATGATCCCTGAACACCCTAACATACTATATGACACATGTTACACATAAACACTAAACATTATACTTAACTTCTAACTATTTAATCTAACTATGGTTTAAACTTACACTAATACCCCCCCCCCCCCCCCCCTTGGGACGGTTACAAGGTGGTCCCACCACCTTGATATATTTTCAATACTACTAGATACTATATAATCTCATATGATTTGCTTAAGGATTGTGTCTTGTACTTAACCAACACAAAACCCATTGGATAAAAGAAATAGGGATTATAAGATGGACCAAGGACTATCATTCTCACACACACTTAACACCTTCATCTCTCTCCCTCTCATCCTCTCCCTCTCGGCCGAACATATCACCAAACACCACCACCATTTCCATCTCACTTCCAACCATTCCAAGATCATTCTAAGGTGTAAGGAGCCATACAAAGAAGCTTGGTGCTTGTGGAACCTGAAGGACCTCTCCCGATTGCTTTTATCCTCCACATTTGTCATCACCAACTCTTGTGTTCATCCCTAGCCTTTGTGCTAGTTGTAAGACTCTCATAACCCTTATTTACTTCATATGTAGTTGGTTAAAAGATGTAGTATGTTGTTAATCACAAGAACACCAAAGAACATAAACATGAATCATGAACATAAGCTTGACATATGATGAAACTATGTTGTTTAGTGTATCAATGATACTTGCTTGTTATTTACTTGAGATTATGAGGTTGATCATCATAAGGAGCTTGCTAGATTGTGATTAAACACATGATCTAGCAAGAGAGATGATGATTATGTGATAAAACAAGATGGTCATCCTCATGTGTTAAGCATGAACTTGAAGAATAAAGCGATTTCTTGAAAAATAATAAACAAGTGAGCTAGTAATCTTATGGAGCTAAGATTTATGAATGGTTTTCCAAAAGAACCAAGTTCAAAATGTGATTTTTAGAAGATCTTGGTTCTTACTTAAATATACACTATTTTTAGTGATAAAACAAGTATAAGAACACTTTGTTTACAAGAAAAATTCAAAAGAATGAATTTTGGAAAAATCATCTAACAAGTTGTAAACACTCAAATCTTTCAAGAATGAGATTTTTAAAGAAATAAACACACTTTAAAGGGTAACTAAGTCTACTAAACATACTACCAAGTTACTACAAGTTTTATGAATACTCGAGTTCATGATCATTATGTAGATAGCTTTGTTATAGCACTTGGTAAGTGTAGATTGATTGTTGATTGTTTATGATGATTTTTGAAATGAAAATGATATGCTTTAATAGCATGGAGACCTCCATTTTTAGGAGAAACTATTGCAAAATTTTCTAAAAATACAAACACTTAGAAAAATATTTTCTAATCAAGTATTTACAAGTGAGTTTTAACCATGGTTTTCAATATAAACTTTGCCATAGATTTTGTTACAAAAATACAAGTATCGGAGGTTGGTTTTTATAAATAAAAATGGATAAATATGTGTTTAGAATATATATTAACATTAATAACACATTGTGTGTGATTATTTTAGGGTAAAATAATATGACTTAACAAAATACCAAGAATTTACAATCCAAAATAATACCAAAAATCACAAGGAATAAATATATAAGTTACACACTTAATATTATTTTTGGATACGAAAGAAATGAAAATATTATTTTTGTAAATATTACAAAGTTAGATCATATTTTGACAAAGAAGAAAAATATTATTTTGAGAAGTAAAAATATATTTTCTTAAGAATATTTAGAAGATATATGATTTTTGAGAAAAATATATATTTTCTTGAAATACATTATTTTTGGACAAAATGAGTTTACATATATATTTTCTAAAGTGAGACTTGAAAATATATTATTTTGAGACTACCAATACGAGAATACAAAGATACATGTATGAGATACCCCCATCCTTGGGAAGGAAATACAAAAATAATTACTTGAGAAGTATTAATACAGAAATATTGCTTAAACAATTATTCCAAAACTAAATATAATTTAAAGTTAAAATGATTATTATTTTAATAAGTAATTATAACTTGGAATCATATTGGGAACATAAGAAACGTAACTCAAAAACGTTAAACTCTAAGCCAAGGCATGGCCCGTTCGTCTAATAGACAGTAGTACATTGTAGGTAGTCGTGTTTGCTGAAGAGATTTGGGTTACGATTCTGAAGACGCAATACTGTGAGTTCATGTCCCCCTTTTCTTTAAAATGTTTTGTTTATTTACTTCGGGGGTGAAATACATGTTACAAAAGGATTACATACAAATACAATTGGTATGGTTAGCATAGGAAAGAACCATAGATCATGTGAATGGGTAGGCGGATACTTGGGACCATTAATCCTCGTATAAGGACCGAGGGGCATGCGTGATAGATCTATTTGGGTGTAGTGAGCCCACACCCATGAGGACCAGGGTGGCCCATAGGGTGATCTTTTCCTTGTTTGCTATCATACCGGGACTTTCATACTTGCACTGTTTACAAAGGTTTATACATACATATACAAAACACATGAACTCGCTCAACTTTTGTTGATGTTTTTAAACTACATGTATTTCAGGGAACTAAGTGGATCTGGCAGGTATATGCATGTGTTTCAAGCTGCGTTATAAATAAAAGATGTCATCCGAGGTCGTAGGGTTTAGGAGATATATCTTACTCCTGGACGAGATACATGGTTCTAAGCTCGGGTTGGTTTAAGTTATGTTGTCGGGTCTTCGTGAACTCATTAAAACATGTTATGGTTTGTAACTTATATTTGGTGTCGATGTTTCAAACAAGTGTGTTGTGGTATTTTCAAACTTAATTTTTATGGATGAATATCTTTTGGTTTTTATCATATAGCATTGTTATGATTGAATGCTATGGTATTAAGAAGTCACACCAATAACCACGCTTCCGCAAAAATCAAGGTGTGATAGCTTGGTATCAGAGCTTCGATCATAGCGAACTAGGATTCTTTCTCGAGTCTAGACTACCATCATTAGGGCTCTCACGAAAATGTTTTCATAACATATTTTCATTGCATACACGAAATGACCAGATCCAGGAAACAATCATTTTTACAAATAAAAGACACAAAGTACATTTCAAAGAATTCGTTTATAATTCAGTCTGAGAGACTGGGGAGTTAGTCTGAGAGACTAGCTGGGTAGTTCAGTTTGAGAAACTGGGAGGTTTAGTCTGAGAGAATAAGTAGTTCTGTCTGAGAGGCTGGGTGGGATAGTATTGGGAAGACTAGGATACATACATGCTTACATTGTTACTACTTATATACTTATTTGATGATTGTTGATATATGTGCATATGTGTGATTATTTTGTCACAGACACCGTGTCCTCTTCTGATAGTGGAGTATCAGATACCGTAGACCCTATGACCATAGTTTCGGATGATGAGATGATCCCAGAAGATAAGGTTTTTACATCTGACACTACGAGTAGCGATGATGATGATTTCCAGCCGTTTGCTTTACCAGATTTTGGCGATGATATACTGCTAGCTGATGGTCTTCCTGGCGAGGATCTACTTCTTGTTCAGATCCCTGCTCCTTTTCCTCTTGCTGTATTTCCTCTCGAGGATCTGCCTTTTGATGCCATGTCTGATGACGACATCGATCTTTTTATTGAGGGTCCCCCTGAGGGTGCCCAGGATGATGGAGCTCCAGTCGATGATGTCGTTGTCGCTCCACTTGTCGAGATTCCAGTCGATGATGTCATTGCTGTTCCGCTTATTGAGATTCCTGTCGTTGAGATTTCGTCTGACCATTCTGGTCCTGATTCATTCGAGTCTATGTCATCTACTACTCTACACGCACTGGGATTACAGCATTATCCCACAGATTCTGATTCTGACACAGCTATGTCTGCCGCACCTGTTCCTCCGCAGGACTTCGAGTTTGATGATGAGTTTGATCCTGACATTGATCCTGAGCATGAGGTAAACTTCGTTCCTGACGATCAGCTTTTTGATATACCCGCTGATCTCGAGCCGATACCCGCTGATCTTGAGATAGCACCAGCTGACCCTGAGCCTTTGATTGCACCCGAGCCTATACCTGTTCATGATCCTCTACCGGAGCATGACCCTGTTGGCATTCCAGTTGTTGCACCACTGTTACCTGACCCTCTACCTACACCTGCACATGCACCAGTTGATATTGCCCCGTTTCACCCACATGTGTCTGACATTCACCGCACAGATCTACAGGTCACGTTCCTACAGGATATTCCTCCACCCCGTCCAGGGTAGGGTCCATCGAGTCAGCAGCTCGGTCATGTCCCACCTGTGTCAGCTGCTTTTCCCTTCATGCATCAGTTTACACATACTGCACCTTCTGCTTCTGCACCATCGGGCGAGCCGCTGATTTGGTTTCCGCCCAACACGATGCCTGTTTCTGATCCATACCATCCCTTCCATTACACTAGATATACGAGGGATGATCTGCTTTTGTCCTTACAGCTCCAGCAGGAGATGTTGTATCGCAGAGTCATGGATCTTGAGAGGATTCCGCGTCCTCCACCTTGCACTTGTCAGTCACCATTCGCGACTCCACCTGCTCCTCTCCTGCCGTACCCAGATTTTGATGTTCGTTTCCTTATTATGGAGCAGCAGATCAGCTATCTGTTGCGTCGTGTTCATGCCCTCGAGGAGGAGCTAGCGCATGTGCGCAGTTTTCTATTCGTTCCTCCACCTCCTCCTCCTCCTCCTCCTCCACCATCAGCATAGCAGTTTTTGGTTTTATGTAGGTAGCATACTTTTGGTGAGAGTGCAGCTATTGAGCCCAGATTGCACAGCCTTTTTGAGAGACCACTTTTGACTTTTGATTGTTGTAGTTTGATGGATATTTTGGACAAGGGTGATGTGACCCTTTGGTCCCTTTTGGTGTAATATGATACGTTGTAGAACATGTAAAACTGTAATTGTGGTCATTAATATATGAAAGCTCAATCGCAATATTCTCATTACATACATTGTTGAATTACTTGTTTACGTTATGGTTGGGATGTTATGTGCTTACTTGCGTTGATAAATTTTATTACATACGCATACTACATACTTATATGCTTAAGACCTAACCTATACAAACTTCTTATAGAAGATGCCTCATCGAAGAGACAACACACTGCCTACAACTGAGGCCGAGTTACAAGAACTGATTGCACGGGTGATAGCACAACACGAGTCCTTACGCTCTGAGCATAGCAGAGGTACCTCGGGAAGCAACCCACCTCTTGGCTGTACCTATAAACAGTTTCTAGACTGTAAGCCTCTAAATTTCGACGGCACCGGGGGTGCTGTAGCTTTTATCAGATGGACGGAGAAGACTGATTCTGTGATAAGAATGAGCAAGTGTGCTCCGCAACACCAAGTTACCTATATCTCCGGATTGTTCTTAGATGGAGCGTTATCTTGGTGGAATCTCCAAGTTCAAACCTTGGGAGAAGATGCTGCTTATGCCATGACATGGGATGAAATGAAGGAACTCATGCACAAGAAGTATTGCTCTAGGGCTGAAATTCAAAAATTGGAAACAGAGTTTTGGAACCTCAAGATGGACGGTCTGAAAATTGCTGAATATGTGCAGAGATTTCACGACTTGTCTCGCGTCGTGCCATATATGGTTGATCCGGAATTCAAACGCATCGAGCGATTTATTTGGGGGTTGGCACCTCAGATTATGAGTATCGTGACGACGTCAAAGCCTGCAACAATCACCGAGGCTATTGATCTGAGTGTAGCACAAACTGAAGAGGCAATCAGGTTAAACAAGTTTTCGATCTCTGACCAGAAGAAGAAGGAGACTCACGTTGAGTCATCCGGTGAGAACAAAAGGAAGTTCTCAAATTTCAAGAAAGGTACCAGCAGTGCTAACAAGAAGGAAGAGGCAAACGCACCAGCCAAGGCCAAAACTGGTGCTGAAAACAAAGGAAAAGGGTATATGGGCACCTTGCCCAAATGCGATGCGTGTCAGTTTTATCACAATGGACGGTGCCGAGCTGGAAGATGCGAGTCTTGTGGAAGAGTTGGTCATTCGAAGGAGACGTGCTGGGTTGGTGCTGGTCGTGGTAGTGGTGGTCAAAGAGGTTATGGCAATGGAAACGGTAACCGTAGTGGTAATGGGTATGGAAACCGCCCTCAAGGAGGAAATGGCGGTAAAGGAAATCGTGGTAATTTTGGGAATCAAGCTGGTAGTGGGAACCGTGGAGCAAACAACAATCAAGGTGGTAACGGAAATGGTAATGGTCGGGGACCAGGGTGTTTTAACTGTGGAGATGTGGGGCATTTCAAGAGAGAGTGCCCAAAGCTCAATCAAGCTCAAGGAAGGGCTTTCAACATCGGGGCGAGGGAAGCTCGCCAAGATCCAAATGTGGTAACTGGTATGATCCCTATCAACCAAGGCTTTGCATCTGTACTATTTTATACCAGTGCCGATTATACATTTGTATCGCTAGAATTTAAGAATATACTTGGGTTGGTAACTAGTAAGCTAGATATTCCGTATTCGATAAAACTAGCAAATGGAAAGCTAGTAGAAGCGAATGAAGTAATCAGAGGTTGCGTGATAGAACTAGGAGAGCACGAGTTTTCGCTTGATCTTCTGCCCGTCGAGTTGGGAAGCTTTGACGTGGTAGTCGGAATGGATTGGTTGTCAAGAAACCGAGCAGAGATCGTATGTCACAAGAAGGTCATTCGCATTCCGATGGCGAATGGAGACACAATTGTGGTACATGGAGAGAAGCGCGATACGCCTCTAAGGATCATTAGCTTCTTGAAAGCCCGCGGATGTTTGCAGAAAGGATGTGTCGCCTTCCTGGCACACATTGTGGACAAGGAAGCCGCTGAGCCAAAGCTAAAAGACATTCCAGTCGTGAAGGAATATCCTGAAGTCTTCCCCGAAGACTTTCCAGGATTGCCGCTGCAAAGGCAAGTCGAGTTTCACATTGACTTCGTTCCAAGTGCTGCTCCTGTAGCCAAGGCACCTTATCGACTTGCGCCTTCAGAAATGCAAGAGCTGTCAATGCAACTTCGGGAGCTATTGGACAAGGGATTTATCAGACCAAGCTTCTTGCCTTGGGGAGCTCCAGTTTTGTTCGTTAAGAAGAAAGATGGTAGTTTCCGCATGTGTATCGACTACCGGGAGCTAAACAAATTGACCATTAAGAATCGGTATCCTTTGCCAAGGATTTATGACATGTTCGATCAACTGCAAGGTTCAAGTTTTTACTCCAAGATCGATCTTCGATCAGGTTATCACCAGTTGAGAATTCAAGAGGAGAGTATTCCCAAGACGGCCTTTAGGACTCGCTATGGACACTACGAGTTCCTGGTTATGCCGTTTGGGTTGACGAACGCGCCAGCAGTATTTATGGATTTGATGAATAGAGTTTGTAAGCCGTACCTCGATAAGTTTGTGATCGTGTTTATCGACAATATTTTAATCTACTCGAAGACGAAGGAAGAACATGAGCAACATCTAAGGGCTATCTTAGAGCTGCTCAAGGAAGAGAAATTATACGCTAAGTTCTCAAAGTGTGAGTTCTGGTTACGTGAGGTTCAGTTCCTTGGTCACGTGGTTAACGGAGATGGAATCCATGTGGATCCTACAAAGATTGAAGCGATCAAGAATTGGGAAACTCCGAAGACGCCAACCGAGATTCGACAGTTCCTAGGTTTGGCTGGGTATTATCGCAGATTCATTGAGGATTTTTCGAAAATCGCTCAACCTTTGACCCTCCTTACTCAGAAAGACAAGAAGTATGAATGGGGAGACATGCAAGAAGAAGCATTTCAGTTGTTGAAAAACAAGCTTTGCGATGCACCCATCTTATCCCTACCCGAAGGCACTGATGACTTCGTGGTATATTGTGACGCTTCGCATCAAGGTTTAGGCTACGTGCTGATGCAGCGACAGAAGGTTATAGGTTATGCATCACGCCAGTTGAAGGTTTACGAGAAAAACTACACCACACATGATTTGGAACTAGGCGCTGTGGTGTTTGCTTTAAAGATCTGGCGGCATTATTTGTATGGTACGCGATGCACAATCTTTACTGATCACAAGAGCTTACAGCATATATTCGATCAGAAAGAGCTTAACATGAGACAGAGACGATGGGTAGAGTTGTTAAACGATTATGATTGTGAAATTAAGTATCACCCAGGGAAGGAGAATGTAGTCGCAGACGCCCTGAGTTGGAAAGAAAGAATCAAGCCCATAAGGGTTAGGGCTTTGGAAATGATTATTCAAAAGGACCTCTCGTTGCGCATTCGTGCCACGCAGAGAGAAGCTCTTAAGGAAAAGAATCTTGAGGATGAGTATCTCCGTGGGATGGAGAAACAGTTGGTACCAAACGAGGAAGGAACGTTGTGTTTCATGGGAAAAATTTGGGTTCCCCTCTTCGGTGGTCTACGAGACGTTATTTTTTATGAAGCTCACAAGTCACGGTACTCGATCCATCCAGGATCGGATAAAATATACCAAGATTTAAAGGATTTTTATTGGTGGCCGAGATTAAAGGGTGATGTTGCAACGTATGTTGGCAAATGTTTGACTTGTGCCAAGGTAAAGGCCGAATATCAGAAGCCTTCAGGACTTCTGCAATAACCCGAAATACCCGTGTGGAAATGGGAGCAGATTTCAATGGATTTTATAACAAAGTTACCAAGGACACCCAGAGGTCATGATATGATTTGGGTAATCGTAGACCATCTGACGAAATCTGCACACTTCTTGCCGATCAAGGAGAAAGACAACACTAGCAAGCTTCCTGAGCTATACCTGATAGAGATAGTTGCACGGCATGGAGTGCCTCTCTCGATCATTTCTGATAGAGATGGAAGATTCGTATCAAGGATTTGGCAATCCTTCCAAGAAGCCTTTGGTTCTCAGTTGAATCTGAGTATTGCATTCCATCCGCAGACGGATGGCCAGAGCGAACAAACGATTCAAACATTGGAAGATATGTTACGAGCTTGCGTGATGGATTTGGGTGGTAGTTGGGACACTCACTTACCCTTGGTAGAATTCTCGTACAACAACAGCTACCATGCGAGTATCCAAGTTGCACCATTTGAGGCACTCTATGGACGCAAGTGTCGATCACCGTTATGTTGGGCAGACGCGGGTGATAGACAGCTTGTTGGTCCTCAATTGGTTCAAGAGACGACTGATAAGATTACACAGATCCAAGAGCGCAAAAAGGCGGCTCGTGATCGACAAAAGAGTTATGCGGACCGAAGAAGGAAACCGTTGGAGTTTGCAGTAGGAGATATGGTTTTGTTAAAGGTCTCACCCTGGAAGGGTGTAGCAAGCTTTGGGAAGCGTGGGAAGTTGAACCCGCGATACATTGGACCATTCAAAATCCTAGAGAGGATTGGTCTTGTAGCTTACAAGTTGGATTTACCCGCAGAACTGAATGGCGTTCATGATACATTTCATGTATCTAATCTGAAAAATAGTCCAACTCAAGAAACAGTTGTCATTCCTGCCGACGAAGTTCACATTGACGACACACTCCACTTTACCGAAGAACCTGTTGTGGTTACTGATTGGAAGGTTAACAAGACACGCAGGAGTAGTGTTAAACTCGTTAAGGTTCATTGGAACGCGCGACACGGCCCAGAGTTCACTTGGGAATGTGAGGATCACATGAAAGCAAAATACCCACATTTGTTCCCCAAAACCCCTACAGCTAGTAACAGAACTAAAATTTCGGGACGAAATTTTCTTAACAGGGGGAGAATGCGACAATAGTCAAAAATAAAGGTATCCGTACAATTAATTAATATTGATTAGTGCTTAATGACTGTGCTGAATAACAATTAATGACTTAAACTGCTTTCTGATTACTGCAACATACTTACATGTGCATCACATATTACATAACGTCATCTCATTATCACATGCAAACTTTATTGACATACATGATGCACAAAGCACAGTTAGAACAGTTAGCGGATAACTCATAAAATGCTGACGATGTTCAGTACATAGACAGACAGTGTTTTGAGACCCTGTATGGGCCAGAGACTAAGTTTCACACTAGTAGGGTGTGGAGGGAAGTAAGGACCCTAAAACTGCTTCACTAGGTGATAGTTTAAGTGCCGGAAAGTGCCTAAAACCCACATAAAGTGCAGAATTCTACATATTTCAGCAAAATTCAGCAATTTAACGAGCTAGTAACATGCAAAAGTATGACAAAATGGTCCTGAATGCTTTCCTAAGTGTCGGGAATCAAAAGTGTCACAAAAGAGTACTTAAAGATCACTAAACGGAATAGTTTGACACTTTAACGTACCAGTATCTAACCGAACAACCGGACACTACCCGAAACATCAAAATTATATTAGAAACATTGTTTTAATGTTTCTGAGCTAGTTATGATCTCCGAACACCCGAACATACTATATGACACACGTTACACATAAACACTAAACATTATACTTAACTTCTAACTATTTAATCTAACTATGGTTTAAACTTACACTAATACCCCCCCCCCCCTTGGGACGGTTACAAGGTGGTCCCACCACCTTGATCTTCTCAATCCTACTAGATACTATATAATCTCATATGATTTGCTTAAGGATTGTGTCTTGTACTTAACCAACACAAAACCCATTGGATAAAAGAAATAGGGATTATAAGATGGACCAAGGACTATCATTCTCACACACACTTAACACCTTCAACTCTCTCCCTCTCCTCCTCTCCCTCTTGGCCGAACATAGCACCAAACACCACCACCATTTCCATCTCACTTCCAACCATTCCAAGATCATTCTAAGGTGTAAGGATCCATACAAAGAAGCTTGGTGCTTGTGGAACTTGAAGGACCTCTCCCGATTGCTTTTATCCTCCACATTTGTCATCACCATCTCTTGTGTTCATCCCTAGCCTTTGTGCTAGTTGTAAGACTCCCATAACCCTTATTTACTTCATATGTAGTTGGTTAAAAGATGTAGTATGTTGTTAATCCCAAGAACACCAAAGAACATAAACATGAATCATGAACATAAGCTTGATATATGATAAAACTATGTTGTTTAGTGTATGAATGATACTTGCTTGTTATTTACTTGAGATTATGAGGTTGATCATCATAAGGAGCTTGCTAGATTGTGATTAAACACATGATCTAGCAAGAGAGAGGATGATTATGTGATAAAACAAGATGATCATCCTCATGTGTTAAGCATGAACTTGAAGAATAAAGTGATTTATTGAAAAATAATAAACAAAGTGAGCTATTAATCTTATGGATCTAAGATTTATGAATGGTTTTCCAAAAGAACCAAGTTCAAAATGTGATTTTTAGAAGATCTTGGTTCTTACTTAAATATACACTATTTTTGGTGATAAAACAAGTATAAGAACACTTTGTTTACAAGAAAAATTCAAAAGAAAGATTTTTGGAAAAATCATCTAACAAGTTGTAAACACTCAAATCTTTAAAGAATGAGATTTTTAAAGAAATAAACACACTTTAAAGGGTAACTAAGTCTACTAAAGATACTACCAAGTTACTACAAGTTTTATGAATACTCAAGTTCATGATCATTATGTAGATAGCTTTGTTTTAGCACTTGGTAAGTGTAGATTGATTGTTGATTGTTTATGATGATTTTTGAAAAGAAAATGTATGCTTTAATAGCATGGACACCTCTATTTTTAGGGGAAACTATGACAAAATTTTCTAAAAATACAAACACTTAGAAAAATATTTTCTAAACAAGTATTTACAAGTGAGTTTTAACCATGGTTTTCAATATAAACTTTGCCATAGATTTTGTTACAAAAATACAAGTATCGGAGGTTGGTTTTTATAAATAAAAATGGATAAATATGTGTTTAGAATTTATATTTACACTAATAACACATTGTGTGTGATTATTTGTATACTTGGTGATATAGTTATATTATTTTAGGGTAAAATAATATGACTTAACAAAATACCAAGAATTTACAATCCAAAATAATACCAAAAATCACAAGGAATAAATATATAAGTTACACACTTAATATTGTGAAATCGAACGCAAGAAAGTAACTTACAAAATATTCCGGAAAATACCGTTATAAATATATTTTTGGTAAATATTATTTTTGGATACGAAAGAAATGAAAATATGATTTTTGTAAATATTACAAAGTTAGATCATATTTTGACAAAGAAGAAAAATATTATTTTGAGAAGTAAAAATATATTTTCGTAAGAATATTTAGAAGATATATGATTTTTGAAAAAAAAAATATATTTTCTTGAAATACATTATTTTTGGACAAAATGAGTTTACATATATATTTTCTAAAGTGAGACTTGAAAATATATTATTATGAGACTACCAATACGAGAATACAAAGATAAATGTATGGGATACCCCCATCCTTGGGAAGGAAATACGAAAATAAATACTTAAGAAGTATTAATACAGAAATATTGCTTAAACAATTATTCAAAAACTAAATATAATTTAAAGTTAAAATGATTATTATTTTAACAAGTAATTATAACTTGGAATCATATTGGGAACATAAGAAACATAACTCAAAAACGTTAAACTCTAAGCCAAGGCACGGCCCGTTAGTCTAATAGACAGTAGTACATTGTAGGTAGTCGTGTTTGCTGAAGAGATTTGGGTTACGATTCTGAAGACGCAATACTGTGAGTTCATGTCCCCCTTTTCTCTAAACTGTTTTGTTTATTTACTTCGGGGGTGAAATACATGTTACAAAAGGATTACATACAAATACAATTGGTATGGTTAGCCTAGGAAAGAACCATAGATCATGTGAATGGGTAGGCGGATACTTGGGACCATTAATCCTCGTATATGGAACGAGGGGCATGAGTGATAGATCTATTTGGGTGTAGTGAGCCCACACCCATGAGGACTAGTGTGGCCCAAAGGGTGACTATGTCTTCCAGCCGGAAGCCCGGTACAACTTTTCTAGGTTTGAGTCTTCCTACACCGTCACACATATCAGTGGCCTTGCAAACCATTGGTGATCTTTTCCTTGTTTGCTATCATACCGGGACTTTCATACTTACACTGTTTACAAAGGTTTATACATACATATACACATGAACTCGCTCAACTTTTGTTGATGTTTTTAAACTACATGTATTTCAGGGAACTAAGTGGATCTGGCAGGTGTATGCATGTGTTTCAAGCTGCGTTATAAATAAAAGATGTCATCCGAGGTCGTAGGGTTTAGGAGATGTATCTTACTCCTGGACGAGATACATGGTTCTAAGCTCGGGGTGGTTTAAGTTATGTTATCGAGTCTTCGTGAACTCATTAAAACATGTTATGGTTTGTAACTTATATTTGGTGTCGATGTTTCAAACAAGTGTGTTGTGGTATTTTCAAACTTAATTTTTATGGATGAATATCTTTTGGTTTTTATCATATAGCATTGTTATGATTGAATGCTATGGTATTAAGAAGTCACACCAATAACCACGCTTCCGCAAAAATCAAGGTGTGACAACGGAAGCACTTATATATAGGAAGTACCAGCGGCGTATCCACCATGCGTCAATCATGCCACGTCCGCCTCATTATCGTTGTCATGATTCGTTAACCGCAACATTAGAATTCACCACAAGCTCTCTTAGATTGACCAAATAGATTCCACAACATAGATTAACCCAAATAGATTTCACAACTCCAACCCGAGCCTACAAAACTACGAACTTCACTTAGCGCGTGGTAGGAAGGTTCGGTAACATGCCAGAAACACTTATATATAGGAAGTACCAGCGGCGTATCCACCATGTTTCGGACATGCCACGTCCGCCTCGTCTTCGGCGCTAGGCTACGTTTCGTATTTCGTTTCTCAAACAACACATACTTAGATTACAAGTAGATCATGCTTGAGTACACATAGTTTACACATATATTACGCTTAGATTGCACTTAGGTTTCACAAGTAGTTTCCCATAGTTTTAGAATTTGACAACCTCATCACCGGTCTGCAAAACGCTAAGTTTCGCATGGCACTTGGTACGAAGGTTGGCAACATGCCTGAAACACTTATATATAGGAAGTACCAGCGGCATATCCACCATGTTTCGGACACGTCACTTCCCCCTCGTGTTTCCATGCCATGTGTCGTTTAGTGTCTTACAACCACAACAATACATAGATTCATCATATAGTTTCACATAGTGTCATGGTCGATCAAGATTCCCCACATAGATTAACATGATAGAATAAAGCTTCATAAATTTAGTTTGATCCTGAGATTAGGATTAGTGTCTTAGATTGCGGACATACGTGCGAATTGAGTGAAAAGTCTCACAATAAACGAAGAATCAAGTTTAAAACCACACATAAAAAAAATCGAAATAACATAAAAGATAGGCTCATAAAAACATAGATTGTAACGGGTAGAAGAACGACGACTAACCAAAGTGATTCGAACCCCTTTTGAATTAAGGCAACGTGTCCTGACTTACTTAGACAAATACGTCATCAATGTAAGTCTTACGATATTCGTCCTTTTGGTCATTTCATGTTCCTAATCGAATGGAAGTTTCGAGACTTTGGCGAGACATAAAATATCAGAGAGTGGGACTAGTTATCAAGGTCTGAGTTTCACCTCTATCTTGACAACTTTGTACCCTAATAGCGTTGGTACTTATCAGTAGATAAGACCTACTTAGAATATAATTAGGAAATTTCCCATCAAGGTTTGGATATCACTCCTAACTTGAGGGCAATTTCATGCAAAATACAAACACTGATTAGCAGTGTTTTTCAAGTATCGAGTGTACATTGTGTCAGCTTTAGGAAAGGCATGTAAGTTTAGCAGGAAAATGTGCTGCTAGGAAGCAGATACGGTAGAATGCATAAGTCTTAAACAACAGATAAAAATCAAGATTCCTAGAACTATAGACTAGGGCAAGTATTCCTACTTATCCTAATTCCCTATAGTTATGGCTCTGATACCAATTTGTCACACCCCAACCGATGGCGGAAACATCAGGGTGCGAGCACTAAGCGTTCAGATTGCTCACGAGATTCCATAACACTAATAATTTTGATATAGGTTAAATAAGTTTCATGTGAAATTTGTCTAAACATCAAAACAACCACAAATGTCGAATACAACCACAATAGTCTTTGTTTCAAACTCTAGAGTTAAACTAGGCGAGTTTCTAAGTATCAACCCTAGCTTGTTTTCCATAGTTCCAGCATCTATCAGCCTGCAACATGTATTAAAATAGAGTCAGTACAAAAATGCACCGGCGAGTATACAAGTTTAAATATTAGCATAATAGATTAAAGTCTCATATCCATATGTCAGTGTAACGAAATAGTTTCAGCCATGCTAGTGTTCGCAGTCCAACAAGTGATAGCCTAAGTATCCCGATGCTTTGTTGTTTTCCCAAGTCTCAAGGAAAACTAGAATCCTCCTAACAATACCCCCGAGAATAATAGGGAGGTGCATCTCCTATAGCGCTACTATTGTTAAGGCGGAACTACACACCCTGGATTAAACGTCCACATAGCACAAATAGAATGCAAGAATCACAAGTTTCACATACACATAGGATGGAGTTTAGTTTGCAAAAGTCTCAAGTATCGTAGTTTAATAGAATACATGTTACATCCCAAAGTTTAAAACAAAAAGGGATCTAGTATACTCACAGTGATTGCTTAACAGATCAACTGTTATTGGATCAAAGGGAGCTCTTTAGAATTAGCCTGATTAGATTATAATAGATAAGAGTCGGGCAAAATAACGAGATTCAACCAAGTGTCGGATTAGTCATCTTGATCGGATGGCGGTTCGATCGGATGGCTATCCGATCGGATTGCCATCCGATTAGAATGACTATTGTGAGTGAGTGACGGATTGCCACTCGGTCGGATGGTCATTCGATCGAATGGCCATTCGATCCAAGTGTCCAGTTTCCAAATGTTCAAGTTGTTGGAAAAGTTTCTAAGTGTTAAGGATTTCAAGATTCAAGGTCACCTTGATCGGATGGCAGTATGATCAGATGGCTATCCGATCGGATTGCCATTCGACGATCAGGACATCAAGTTGCAAGATGTTTAAGGTTAGGAGACCATGTCACCTGATCGGATGGCAGTTCAATCGGATGGCTATCCGATCGGATTGCCACTCGACGATCAAAGATTCACGGTGTCCAAGTGTTAGGGTTAATGAGGCAAGTGTCACTCGATCTGATGGCGGTTCGATCGGATGGCAATCCGATCGGATTGCCACTCGATCGGGTTGTCCTTTTCCCGTTCCTAAACTTGTAAAATCTCTAAGTTTCTGTTTAAGTAATGACGACGGGGTACGCATTGAGACAACGGTAAACCCATTAGTGTACAGCCGATCTGATCGGGTGGGAATCACCCCAGTCCGTTCAGTCACCCGTTTGTGACGGTGTTCATGTCAGAATTCATACTCCGGTCATCTTCTCCGGCAACAATCCTTCTCCAAACCAACCTCAGACTAATCTTTAAGTCTACAGTCCTTTTGAATCCAGATCTCACCGTTTTTTTATAAAAGATGAAGATAAACATGAGTTTTAGTTGCAAAGTATAGATTTAGTAAAGATTTAGTGTAAAAACTTATGAAATTCCTTAGATCTGAGCTAGATCTTGAACAGAGTGACATCACTCAACAGTTTGTACAAACCGCCATGATGACGTCACCATCAAGAGCTCAAATCTTAGAGATTTCATGGTGAAAAGTGAGATTTCAAAGGAGAATCATGTAGAGAATAGTGTGTAGATCAAGGATGTACAAGAATCTAGTGTAAGACGTACCGAAATCGCCAGGAAATGAAAGAAAAGAGGAGTGCGTGTGTCTGGGTTGAGTGAGGCTGTCACATCAGTGAGAATGATGTGACAGGCCTATTTATAGTGTGAGAGTGAGGGAGTTAAGTGGTGGGCACGGATCGGATGGCAACTCGGTCGAATAGCCATCCGATCGGATGGTCACCCGATCGGATGGTCATCCGATCGGATTGCCACTTGGCCAATCCCATCCTTTCCGCGTTCCTGTCTTTGATTTATTTCGCGAGTTAGATTAAGCGTTGCATTGCGTATTATTGGGTATTAGTGTCACATAACTAGATTATATCATTAACACAAAAGTTTCCAAGTTTCATAGTTTCTGCCAGTGACAAGACTCCAGTACCTCGTTCAACCAAGTCTCAAGTTTTATGAGCCTCAAGAGTCAAGCACCAAAGTATCAAGTCTCATAGAATCACAGTTTCATAGGATCATAGTCTCATAGAATCATAGTATCATAGAATCATAGCGTATGTTTCACCAAGTATCAAAAGTATCACATATCTCATAGTATAAGGGCTAAAAGTGACATTTAGGTAAAAGTCTAGGGACGCAGGCGTTACACTAGCATACGTTGTCTTAACTCGGTCCGCGCTAGAGAGCTCATTCGCACAATAGATCCCCAATTTAAACCCCTCAATGAGAAACCCCTATCGCCCATACTCTAACTTAAGACCTGCAGGGGAAAACTCACTCGGGGCTACCATATGTGGAACTTAAATACACGTGGCCACCACTAAGTTTATATATTACTAGTACTATGTTAGATACTCTTATATTATACACCTAGAATACATGAAATATTAAATAGTTAATAATATTTAATAAAAATGAAATATTAATAGTTAATTTACATATTATAAATTTGTAAGATTTTGTTGCATAACAAGTTGTACATGGTGCTTTAGTTGTTTATTTTGTTTATTGTTCTTGTACATTGCCTTATGCTTGTTATATATTGGCTTGGTATTTAAAGAAACACGGAATCACCGTTGGAGTTATTAGAACCGCTTTATATAAGAGACCGAGAATCACACATTGTTCTCCCTCTTCATCCTGGATCTACAATGGAGAAGATAGAAAAGTGGGGATGTAGAGATGCCCGATAGAGGAAGAATCTCTTATTTCTAGCTACAAAAAATGTGGTGGCTCCATATCTTGTGCCCTTTTAATGAGGTAAACACCACCTTGTATAGGAAATATGGGCTTTCCCTAATCTCAAAGGACCAGACCCAGTTAAGGGTTATCTCTACAAGCCCCATGCTCAGTGTAGTGTAAACTAAATCGCGTCGGGCCTTGCAGTTGTGTTAGTAAGCAATAATAATAAATATTAACATAAAATGTCATAAGTAACGGACGTGCCCAATCATTTGAGTCGGATCCAATACCATACCCTGAGTCTAGTATTATTTAATTATGAATTATAAAACGATTTCTTTCTAAAAGTTACTACTTCTTAGTTAACTTTTTTTTAGATTAAGAAATACAATACTAATTGGTGAAATAAGAGAAGCGGATAAATAAACCACAGAATTGTGACACGTGCAGTGTGGATCTAGAAAATTCGTATAGGGGTAATGTTTCAATAAAAAGGGGTAACGAAATTAAAAAAAACGTTAAATTTTTTAAAAATTTACACTAGTGTCAGAACGTCAACGGAGCATAAAGGGGCAACGAAGGTTATCCCTTGTATCACTCTAGGTACGTCCCTAGACACGTGATGCAATCATGAACATGTAGAGGACGAGAAACCCTAGCCGCCCCTTGCTTGGTTTTTTGCACCCCTTCAATTTTCTAACCCAATCAAAAAAATATACCTCACCTCTTTTTGTCTTCATTTATTTTTCATGTATTTAATTCAAATATCATTTTAAGAAAATGGTTAGTTAAACCACTAAATACTTTTAAGAGTATAGTTAATTAAAATCTTATAAAAAGTTTTTAACTTTTTATAGTTAAACCACTATATATTATCTAAGAAGATGTCTCATTTATCACTATAGATTCTATCTTAAAGCGCCATGCACCATGTTACCGCATGAAGCAAGAAGAGACATGTTTTTTTTGTTATTTTGTTTTTTTTTTTAATATATGGATTCAATCAAAACATCCAAACAAAAAATAAAACAAATTGCTGAGTAAAGGCTTGGTGCCATTATGTCATGAAGACTGTCAGTTGATCCCACACCCATTCGGCTAGTAGTCCTTAATTATTACTGAAGCTTCTTTGTTGTTTTCTTGAGTAACTTTATTTATACGAACAAGAATCTGAAGATATGGTTGCTCGTGTTCTTTGAAATTTGTTTGTTTTCATTCATACGTTGGATGATTTTAACATTTCTTCTGTTTTTTTAACAATTCTTTGGATATAACTTAATACCATCAAGGAGGTTTGAGTTGAAATTTAACGAGCTATGTTTGGGTTGTTTTTGCTTACAGAATTGTCACTTGCTATATAACTTAACTAGGTTATAACCCGCGAATACTCGCGGATCGGAAATTTAATTTGCATTAATCGAATTGTCATTAAATAAAATAAAATAAAAACACATGCTTTCAAAGGTTTTTGATGAACACGTTTGAGAGATAGAGAGAGAATGAACGAATTCGTGAGTTCTTAATGTTATTGTTATTAAGTGTTTAAATAAATAAGTTAAAATTTGGTGTCGATACTATGCGGTACCAATGTTGAAATTAAAAGACATGTTTTCAAACGTTATTTGCCGTAAAATAACATTTTTTTTTCCACGGGTGCCTCCTTCCTTTTCTTTACATGTGCACCCCTATGCTACGCGATACGGTACCGGTTAAGCCAAAGCACTTATGAAGAAATGAGTTGAGCCAAACCACTTTTTTTACCATAATCCCAAAGAAATAAAGGCACTTATGTTTTTACCTTTTTTAACCGAAACCCGATTACCAAACCTGACCCAATGCTACCTAAACCGAGTATTTAACACAATTGTACATGAAGCCACACATGACCTAAGTAAAAACATAACAAAAACTTTCCACATCAAACGTACATGAAGACCCACATGACCTAAGTAAAAACACAACAAAAACTATCCACATCAAACAAAATATAAATACAAAAATAAAAACTAAACATAAACATCTCAAAAAAACATAAGACAATTTTCATTCTTCAATCTTTTCCCGGTCAGCATTCATCCAAACTCAACATCTTTCAAAACATCAAACCTCAGCCAAATTTATCTTCCTAAAAAGCCACCACAAACCTTGATTAATCTCAAAAAATTAAAACATTAATAATAGTAATTAATGCTTAATAACCTTATAAGAAAATAAGTAACTTCTAAATATTTTTAAGACTACAATAAAAAAAGTAATTAATAACCTTACAAGAAAATAAGTAACTTCTAAATATTTTTAAAAATTATAATAAAAAAAGTATGACAGACGTCTACAGCTTAAAATCCGTCACTTTTAAATTACAAAAAAAAAAAAGAAAAAAAAAAACTAAACTCTATAGCAAATTTACCAATTTCATAGGCTTGGCTTCTAAGTTAGTTACTTGTTTATACCTTCATTGGAATTAGTACTTCAATTTTAGCAGATTCATGAAATAACCTGTAGATAATTTAATTTGTATTAATCAAGTTAATTATATTGTTTTCACTTAATTCAATAAAACTCAGATGTGTGCGATTGTCTATCTTTAATAATTGAAGTAAGGGTGTCTCTTGGAAAAATCATATGCAAAAACGTGTCATCTATTCTTGTATGTTAGGATTCTAAGCAAAAAATAAATAAATAAAAATTTGCAAAGGCTTAGGGGTCAGGGGCGGACCTACTAAAAGGAGAGTAGGTAGGCGAGCGCACCCCCTGAAAAAAAAATTAGCGTATTTTATTGGGCAAAATCCCTTGAAAATATGGTTAACCCCTAAGAGTTGAAAAGTTGGTAAACAAATAGTACTCACAAAAAACACACACACACCTAATCTTTCAAGCTTTGCTTGATTATCTTTGGCGATGGATGCATGCATAAAAATACCAAGACAAACCACAATCAAGAAAAACGCGACACCAGAGAACAGTATCTCCTTGACTCTATTGATCTTGTCTAAAAAGTAGCTAAAAGTTGTACTTACCACACCACGAAAAAGATCAATATCACAATCCCTAAGAACTCTTGGAACATGTTTTTCTTACTTGTTTATGTAGAGAAGAAGATAACACCTATAAACTTGGTTACAACTGACACTTCCTTTTCCCATATATTGTCACCTAGTTATGCTCGTCATACCTGAAACAGAATTAACCTGGCTAAGGACCAGCATCCTCAGCCACACCTCCACGTTCCACCAAACACCCATGCCACCATACAATTCAAAAAGATATGGTCGCTCATTTCCATGGACAGGTCACACGCCACACCGAATATTTTGAATACAGATACCTTAGTCAATCAAAGCCTCCTTTGAAGCTAAGTTACCATTTTCCGCTATCCAGCTAAGTTGTTCACCTTCAAAGAAGCCCCAAACAAACTGCTCAATACCATTAGGATACTGGAGCATGTTGGATCATTATCGCAAGTAAAAAAAGATAATCTAACCCATTTTCATTAAAATTAGTAATATTAGTGTACCCATGATGATTGTTGAAGGTAAAAAGTGTACCGGAAAATATGAAAAACGTACCGGCTAGTTTACAATTGGCGAACGAGATACGAAGAAAACGCAAATGGTGAGTAGAGTATGAGAAAGTGTATAGGAAAAAGTGGTGTAGAAACACTATTACATTCAATCTACACATCAGTAGAGGCCAAAGTCAACATTCCATATCCAATTTGTGATAGCAGTTGTATACTAAAAAAATGAATAAAATCATCAAAGTAACAACAAATTTTTTTGTTTACAAAGCATCACACAATTCTAATCATACAATTGCTATTTTCAAAAAGAGGTAATCCAACAGAAGTAGTCTTTCTCCAATGGTCATTGTTGCATTCATTTTCACTTCAGTAATAATTCATCTTAATTTTTTTTTTCAAGATCTCGACCAACAATATGTTCAACCCGGGGATTCCGAAATGATTCCTACCAAACATCAGTCAACAAATATGTTACACATTATAATCAAGATATGCAGACACCATGACTTTGTATATGTGGAATAAATACATATCTTAGTTCTTGAAGATGAATTAAAACAGTTATTTGCACGATGTGCTGATAATATCAATAGCAGACAATATATTCATTAACCAACTAATTCATTTGTTAACTTAGTGGGATAAGTATTAACCACCAAAGGTGATCGGCATTAAATTTGAACACAAATCTACAGGAAACTTTAGCCTCAAATGAAAAAAAAAACTGCAGGAAACTTTGTTAACAGCAATAGGTACTCTTGTGAATCCAAACAACTTGTATGAATAAAAATAATTTCTATTTTTCTTTATTTATAAGAATATATGTTCATGTTACCTGATCAAGAGTATAGGCAGTATGCATTTGAAGAATTCTAAAATATGCAATCTTCATGCTCTCTACATGTGGTTCAGCATAAACCTTTAAAGGGAAAACATTAACCTAGAGTGTATTGCAAAGAAAATGTCAATGTACAAAAGTGGAGGTCACCTCAAAAGATATAAATTATATATAACTTTTATACAAAGCTTTGTGGTTCTTATATTCTTGGTAAGTGACCTATATTTTTGAAACATCATTGTATCCGACCTGCGGTTTTCAAATTATTATGTCAACCTCCACCCATCATAATCAAAACCGTTTTCTAACCATAAAAATAGTGATGTGGCTTTTTTAGTTAAAAGATTTAAGTTAAAAATGACTTTTTTATTTAACTTTAGAATAGGAATAGTAATTTGTTAATCGGAAACAAGACAATCGACTGGATCATATTACTTTTAGCATAGGTCGAAGCAAGTCAAAATGGATTGGCCTAAACACTATCCAAAATTTAGAAGTTTTAAAATAATTAGTGTCTAATATAATTAAACATTTCACGTTATTTCAATCATAATCTAATTTTTAAATAAAGTGATATAGGAGGTTTTATGCACAAAACAAACACTTTGATTGACCTTTTACCATTTGACATGTTCCTATTTAGCTAACTTTAAAAGGTAACCAAATCCCATCACACAAAATCAAAAGTCTTTAAAAGGTTAAATAATCTGATGCAAACCTAATAACACTTACAATACTGACGATCATATACAAACCAAATGTTTTTATGTGAATGAAATTAAAGAAATAGAAAGTATAGCAACTTAAATGAAACGTACCATGAGCTCTAATGATCAGCTACAATCATCAATCAACCCGCTTTCAATACCTACTTATAACAGCCCGAATATATCAGCGTAGTTACCATACTTCACATCAAATTTTCCCGACGGATTCAGGATCTAATTGACCTTGAATGTGGGGAATCTGCTGCTTTGAAAGCCTAAAAAGTAGGGTCAATCTTTTTGCCAAGCCATAGTTAAATCAAGAAATTCATACCTGAAGAAGCTGCCATGGCGAATTAGGCAAACGGGTTTGATCATCGGCATGAACAGACAAAACCATGTAGATAAACCAAGCTAATTATGAACGAATCTTCGGTCTCGAACGCCTTCTTGAATCGCATACTTGGATACCATTGGATTTTCAAACAGATGTATATCAATCACAAGTCTATAAATAAGCGAAATATAAAAGAAAGTACTACTAAATTAAATATCAAAGAATGATATATCTCCATCTCTAGCATTCTCAGAATCAGACAGTTATGTCGTTGACCAGTTGAACCGACGACCCAAATCCGTGCTTAAACCAGATATTCAAAAATTATCTAGTTTTTTTATATCCTTACAAATTCCCATTTACATTTACTATTTCAGATTCCGTATATTGTTTATTACATTTTTTGTAATCCAATATTTGAGTTGTTTAATACATTTTTGATAATCAAATATTTGAAACCGGTCTGACCGATAGACAGGTAAAGAATTCAGTTTAATCAACGATCCAGTTATTGAAACATTAATAAATATAAAAACAAAGGTGAGACCACTTGGCGCCGCACAGCCACATTTTGACTTTAGGGCTGGTACCAACATTTATGTTTTATAATGATTTTCTAGCAGGCCATCTCGTTGCATGTGGTCCGGTTCAAACAACTGACAAGAATGATCAAAATTAGGGCCACCACAGATGGATGGACTGTGAAAATCATCAGTACTCAGTAAGGGAAAAAACATGCCCGGATAGATAACGGGTCGGGTCTCAGCAATTACGTTGCAAAGCTGAATAAGCGTTATTGGTTAGTTATTAAATATAAAAATAACTGGCTGCAAAAACTCAAACAAATTTCTAGTAAAAAACTACTGTTGAAATTTCTAACTCGATCTGAAATGTGTACATAACTTGGAAATGTGACGTATATACAACTAAACATAAAAGCAACCGCCGCTAACAGACTGCAGAAGATCAGGAAAGACGGTAACGATACTTACTAACCAGGGATGGCTGCAAAACGGTACCCTTTTGCACCCCTCCATGAATAATATGCAATTCGTGTCTCGTAGAACCCTAGTTGAATAATCACCATCAACAATGCTAACAATAACATATATGTTAAAAATATCTGGTTGGTAAATAAGGCGCATAAAAGAAAATCAAAACCGCTGTAAATAGCATATCGAGCAGAGCCGGTAATGGGTCAAAATAGGTAAATTTTATGAAGTTTGTCAATCTCTTGATAAAACGATTTCGAAAGTCTTAAACACTCGAGTAAACTATGGATGAGTTTTAAACTGTTCAACCCGTTTGCTTTTTAAGCTAAAAGTTCATTAATAAATATAAAAACAACACGCCCGGATCGATTTGACATACATAGACGGTCAATTAGGATTGCATTTTATTTCTAACAGGTCAAACTTTGAAGCTTACCTTAAAAAGAAAACAGGTCAAACGGGTCGAAAGTTGCCCAAAATGTTTTAAAATGCTTATAACCTCATAAATTGCTATACTTTATTTAAAATACATATTTATCATTTTAAGAGTAAAATGCCAAAATCGTCCCTGAGGTTTGGGCCCTTTTGCCTGTTACATCCATAATAAGAATTATTTTGTAACTGGACCCCTGACGTTTCATTTTTGTTGTCATTTCAATTGAAATCACTAAGCTGAAATGTATCGTTAACTCAGTGACGATATTGGCAATTTCGTTAACACAGGGACGATATTGGCAATTTACCCATTTATTTTTTTGTTTTTAAATTTTTTTAATTCTATTTTTATCCTTATAGACAATACCTGGGAGGAAGGTGAGTGTCCCAAGTCCAAACAGGCCATATGCTAATCAGCCTAACACTATGTATATATGTCCAATTTAGAGCAGGAAGAGAAACGTCGTTAACTTTAACGTCAAAACAGTAACGCTGTTAAGTTACTATTCCCAGCCATCAGATATTAATAGATTTAGATTAGATTAGATTATTTTTAACCCATCACAACCGAGCGATACTGATGAAATGATACTCGAACTTCAAAAGTAAAATACTCAAAACAACATGCCTGGTTAATAGTCTCAACAGGCGGCAGAGCACGTCATAGAAGATGCCACCGGTCACCCATAAGGACCACGAATGCCACCGTAAGCAACACAACCGAAGGCCAAACCCACCAGAAACAATACTCAAATCTCTGAGGGACCAAATAAGACATCCAGAACCCAAACAAAAGTTAGGGTTACCAACGATTATAGTGATTACCTCATTTTAGCAAGGCAATGGTGGTCGTTAGACCGTTACCACCGTCAGCATCACTACCAAATAATCCACCGAGGAAGTGGAGGCGGTGGGTTCAAGAGTAACCAACATTAAGCTTCTCCATTTTGTACATAAAGTCATTTTGGTTGTGTTCATAGAATTTATGCAAATTAATAGGAACTCATTACCAGAGAGAACGGATAGTTGAAGATAAGGAAGCCTTAGAAAAGAAGAGAGAACTTTAGACTGCATTCATTATACCAGTTACCTTGGAAGCCTTAACAACTTGATTAAAATAGTTTTGTGCACAAGAGGTGTACTTTCGTGTCTCAACATACCTCAACAAAACATTTCCATCATAGGAGCTGCCAATATTGCTCTGCTAAAGCAAAATCACCTCAGACCTATTCAAAAGAACAAATAGATGTGAAAAATCATTAAATGAATCCATGAACAATTATGTGTGTATTGAAATAGAGATTAATCAAACAAATTAAAAAAAAAACTCTTTCAAATCGTGTTAATATTGTTAAGATCATTCTAGTACCCAACAAAATTATGATAATATAAAGGAATTTTAAGAATCATAAGTGACTCAAAAGTGGAAATAAAATCCGAATTACACTTTAATACTGTCAACATTGTGAGCAAAGTTCCAGATCAACCTAGCCATAATCACCTTTTAGGCCACCATGATGTGGAGCAGTATCCCGACTCGCTATCGTTATTTTCTTATTAGGGTCTACAACATAAAAAAGATCATCATCATCACCATTGTTGACATTATTACTTAATAGTATTGTTATATTATTGAATAAAGAGATATTTATACAATATTGCCAGCATTAATATTTTTTTTATAAGTGCATTTCAAAACTAAACACAACATAAACTAATACCAATTCCACTTCATTTCATGGTAATTAACAAAAAACATGGTCATAACTTCAATTTTCATTATGAATTCCTGTAATGTCCTTTGATCAATTTAATTCTTGTTATGATACCTAATTAAGAACGTAAAGATAACACCCATATGATGATTACCAGCCGGGCTATCATTTTCACATACATAATGTGTTTTGAATCAACTTCAGAGAAAAAAGAACAATTTAAGGTAGAATTTGAAAGTATACCATGCCGAGAAAGAAAACGTATACATACCTTTAGATTGAAAGTGAGTCCTCGCTTCGATAAGTTCTTCGACGACACTTGCAAATGTCTGTTCAACAACAAATCTTAACTGGACTACGATAGCGTAGAAAGTTTTGAGCGAAACTCATGTCATCATGTATGCCATGCAGCTGTTAAATGTCCTAGTGCAAGAAGAAGTTGGTCAACTCTAGTCTGGCCACAATCTCTCTCGCATCTTCGTTTGACGTTACCTTGCCCTATGTTTTGAAGACCTCCAGCTTCACCCTAACCCCATTTTGAAAAACCCATGGTGCATTCATATAGTAGGTTGGCCTCCAGATAACATTATAGCATTGGATCCAAATCAGATGGTAACTAATGGAGTTTATCTAATACTCGTGCCACAAATAGACCAAATCTGTGAGTGATTTACATCTTGCATGAGCTGGTCGATCTTCTCAGCAGCCGCTAATTGAAGGTGATGTTTCTCACTGCCAAACTTCCAAATCAAACCGTGTTAGTTTTTTTAACGGCAAACATCTATATAAAGATATAGAAACGGGTCAGCAAGAAAGTGAACTACATCCACACATTGTGAATATTGAAATCTCTCACCAATAAAAAATATAGAATGTTATCTAATGACGTTAGTGTCGACATTTGATAAAAAAACAAAAATAGTTAATCAATATGCATATAATACTCAATCGTCAGATGGCTTAGAAGACTCATCAACTCTTACTTTATCTTCGTGTTCCTCGGTTGTTTATAAGTAACTGAAATCAAAACTTATAAGTAACTGAAACAAAGTACAAACGATGCTCAAGCAGATCCAAAACTCAAAAAAAAAACACTATCATTCACACAAATTGACAAATAACCATAGAATAAAAGAATAAGAGCTATTTCTCTGCTCAACCCCAAAATACAATGATTCTAAATCAAGACTCCAGAGAGGTGCCAAATGCCCACTCACACCAAGTCAACAAACCCAAAGTCCCTCACCCATATCTGAAACAACATTTCATTCTAAACACTGCTAATCCATGAAAATATACCAACATAGTGTCAAGATGCAGCCCCAAAAAAGAAAATAACCACATACCGCGAAACGAAAAACATTAATACGGGTATCACAGTCCCCTCTATAATCTTATCCCTTGAAACACGACAAAAACTCAAAGCAAAACTGAAACGAAAAAACCGTACAACTAACTAATGTAATGCAGCAAAAAAAAAAACGACTTCTCGGGTTCAGGCCACTTCTGACATTTTAATAACTATTACCAGCAGAAATGAAGATAGAATCCACATAAAATACAATTGCGTTCACGCCTTCAAATTGCTGCAATACCATAAGTCCAACTCCAACCTATGAAACAATTATTAACATATGAATCATATCAACCGAACACCGTAAAAACTGAGATAGTGAATGATATAAGACTCACAATAAGATATTTAGCATATATCGGTTGGAATGAATCAAAGAGTCAAAGACTGTAGTTTCTGACAGCGGGTGAAGTGTTTTGGTATAATCCTGAACACCGTAAAAACCGAGATAGTGAATGATATAAGACTCACAATAAGATATTTAGGTTATAGATTGCATTCATATGCGTATAATTGAAAAATCATAAACCCAAGCTTACATCATCAAAATCCAAGCTTACATACATTCTGTCATAAGCAACCATTCGCTGGTTTAGGTGGGTTGTCCAAATAGTGGCAGCCTCCACTTGAACAACCATCATCAATAATCATCAATAGGTGTTGATGTATCATTTGCTACCTGTAATAAGTCAAGCATTTATCACAAAAAAAAAAAAAACAAATGGACTAATTAAATAGGTGTACACAATATTACAAATTCAGAACAAATATATTCTATTAAGTACCTGTTGTCCACAAATCTCGTGTGACCTTCTTGAAACACGATCTGTAACACCGTCCTCAGCAAAGGTCACAAAGCCGAACCCCAAATCAATGTTAAGGGTTTAAGAATAATTTAAAATCCCCAAATTATACTTAACGATTTAAACAAACAACCTCATATCGAAGATTTAAACAAAGTAAAGTAATAAAAGCATAAGCAAGCTACCTGCAACTCTGTAAGCGTCGCCACAACATTCCAACAACCATCTCCTCCACCACCATCTCCCACCACCGCATCCTCCTCCATTATCCCTATCGTCTCCTCCGTCATCAAATCCTTTTCAAAAGCAGAACTCAACTTCGCAATCGTACAGGAAACAAACTTACCACGAAACACCGGAAGATCAGTCCATTGGGACCAGATCTAATTATCATAAAAGAATGAATCACGAAACAAATCTAAAATAGATGATGAACAAATCAAAACAACATACCTTTAATAATCAAACTTTATTTAGAGAAGATAGCTTGAATCAGAAATCGCGAATGGGATTTTGGCAAGATCTATTGAATCGGAATTACTTTTTGATAGGTATGATGATCAGAAGATTGAAGACGACGATGAAGGGATTCTGTTAGGGTTTAGAGAGGAAAGAGAGGGTGGCCTCAATAATTGAGAGAAAGGATTTATAGGATCCATATTTGTTAGTCGGTTTCTTTGAGAACCCATAAATCCGACCCGACAATAGCCGGATCCCGCGTCCAATGTATGTTTGTTTATGTATTGAGCTTGAGAATGGATTTCCCTCCTAAACTAAATTGCCACATCAGCCAAGATGGCCAAATACAAATGCCACCTAGCCCAAATCCATCTCATTTATATATATATATATATATATATATATATATATATATATATATATATATATATAGATTAGGAACTTCAGATCAAAAGTAAAAGTTTTAGTTTCTTCCCTTTGGTCGTGTCGTTTCCAAAATAACTATGTAACCGATAGAATCTACTTTGTGTTCTTAGTGTCCTAATTATCACCAAATCAAAATCGTAAAATAATTCTGAAAATTACCTTCTTGTTATGAACAGATATATCACATGTTTATCATCTGTTTATTCTCGTATACTGTTATCTCTATGTGTATATATTGTAGATGGATGATTGAATAAGAAAACATTTCTCATATTTTTACTTATTTTACTTAACGTTATCAGCATCTACTCTATATTCTTTTGTTTGTTGAAGATCCCTCGAGTTCTTGTTTAGTTGATGCTATAGTGGAGGTCTACTGTGGTTTTTCTTTAACATATATTTTAGAATTCTACCTCAGCCACATATTCATCAATCCAGATAAAATGTCGAATTTGTCAAAGCTTGAATTCGTAGCATTTGAAATCTCGGGCAACAACTATCTCTCGTGGACTCTTAATGCTAAAACTCATATGGAAACAAAGAGTTTAGGGGAGACAATCATTTATGGGATTAAAACCTCCAAGAAAAAAAGCTAAAGCTATGGCCTTCCATCATCACCATCTCAGGGCCGGCTCAACCATTTTGGAGGCCCAAAGCGTAGTAAAAAATTGAGGACCTTTCAAATTGACGAGGATCACAATTTTTCAGTTCCCGATTTAGCCGTGTTGTCAAAATATTTTGTTTTTACCTTATTTTACAGTTTTTTGTTTCGTCTATATTATTGATGGGTGGTTTCATTTTTGTTCAGTTAAATTCATATGGGCTTTGAATTTGATTTCATTTTTGTTTTGTTGGTTTGACTATAAATTCAATTCCAGTTCTTTCCAGATTAACAATTTAACACTACAGAATCTTAATTATCACAACAATATAAGTTGCAGGAAAAAAATACCTGGGAAAGATGAGTTACAAGCTTGATATCTTCCAGAATCACATTTGTCAAAAACCAAGACTACATGTTTATCTAAATCTCAAGTTATCTGCCGATTACAAATAAATAGATAAGTTATCTAAATGAGCAATTGCCAAATACATGAACTATTAAAATTTTTAAAAGCAAGAACTACTATGAATTTGTGATTGGCAACAATTAGACTCATCAAGAACTGTAGATCGGAAAACTAAGTAGTAGTAATGAAAATCAAAAGAAAGATTACTTACAGTTATTGTTGAAGCTTATTTTATTGCAGGTAGAACTCAGAATCAAGAACAAATTTGGAAAATGGATTCACTGTAGAAGAACAAATCCATTGTCGATTGGCTTTGGCAGTCGCTTCAGCCTTCACGCTTGTTTCCTTTGCCAATAACTGCCATAGATAATCTTCTTTCGTTCCCCAGAATCACGTTCCCCAGAATCACGTTCCCCAGAATCACGTTCCCAAGAATCACGCGCCCAATCTTTTAATCTTCTGACTTCTGCGTTTCCTTCTGTCCTTCACGTTTCCATTTAATCACACAGCCCAATCTTTTAAGCCCACTCCTTTGTTTATAAGCCCAAAATGCAATACATGCTATGTAAAAAAATTTTTGGCTGGAGGCCCTATAAAATATGTGGCCTAAAGCCCTAGCTTGAGTTAGCTGGACCATGGGCCGGCCCTGCACCATCTTCATGAAAACCTAAAGAGGGAAATACCTTACTCTCGAGGACCCCCTCGAGTTATGGAAAAACATTCAATAATGATTTAACCACCTGAAGTTGGTCTTACTCTCTAAAACTTGTTGCGAATGGGTTCATTTAAGACTACGAGATCATAAAACTGTTAGTGATTACAACTCTGTCCTTTTTCGCATCACCTCTGAGCTTAAATTTTAAGGTGAACAAATCACTGATGAAGGCATGCTTGAGAAAACTTTTGCAACATTCCATTCATCAAACATGCTCTTGTCGCAGTACAGGAACGTAAATTTACAAAATATACTAATGTAATATTACATTTGTTGGTCGCGAAGCAAAACAACTGGTCTCCATAAGAGAACCAAATTTATCCCACCACAAAATATTTGGTTGTGCGGTATATGTACTGATATCGCCACCACAACGTCCAATAATGGGACCACAGAGAAGACTGGCCATTAACATTGGTTTTAACTCCCCATCTATTATTAAATATTTAGAACCATTAACAGTTGACATGCTTACAGTATGTTTTGCTGATTGTCAGTTTAATGAGACAATATTCCCAGTCTGAGGGGGAGATAAAGACTAAAGAAAGACTAGTAACATAAGAGTTAACATGGAATGCATCATCATTATCAAATCTCGACCCCTAAAGTGGTCAATGTGAATCTAAAGTCCAAAAGATTATGCATTTGCAAAGAATCACAAAGGAATTACCAGATATGTTCACATACACAAATAGGGTGACAAAGTCACATATACCAGCATCAAACACACCTGCTCAAATTGAAGTAATCCTAGAAGCGATTTAAATAACGAGACGCGTGTAATATGGTAAAAGCATGGTGGATACGCTACTGGTACTTCCTATATATAAGTGTTTTTAATATTATATTACATATCATGGCGTTATCTAAACCACTTCAACAAAGACAAGACATGGCATATTTTATACAAATTATTTTCATTTGGCTATTTATTTAACCATACATCATTCTTTTATATCATCTGATTTTCATATTGATTTTCTTATGATTTTATAAAAGAAAACATTTTATAAGGTTCATGACTACTTTTTGTTAAACATTTCTTTTAACATTCAAAGTCATGAATCTTCAGCATTAAACCTATGTTACTCACAGGCATTTTTATGCTGACGTATTTACTTTCACATATGTTTCAGGAGTGAATATTTGATGTGAGCGAGCTTCACTTAGGGCGACATAGCCTTAGCAACCTAAAATCAAGAGAGTTATTATCTTTTATGCTATGTTTCTGTTTGAACCAAGACAATGTAATAATTATAACTTGTAAAACTAAACTTTAATTATCATGTGTTGTGAAACAATAATTCTGCCACACTACTCCCCGACGTTTCCGCCGCGGTTTGTTGTTTTACGCGGTCGGGGTGTGACACTTGCCATCTTACAAGCACATCAAATGAGAATTATGGATGTTGTGACTGCATACTTGTACGAGACACTTGAAAATAACATCTACATGAAAACTCCTAAAGGATTAAAAATGCCCGAATCATTAAAATCAGTACACCGAGATATGTGTTCTATAAAACTTAAGAGGTCTTTATATGGTCTCAAACAATCTGGTCGTTTGTAATGTAATCGACTTAGTAAATGTCTTGAAAAAGAAGGATACAAGTCTGTTGTAATTAGCCCATGTGTCTTTGCAAAAGTTCACTCTCAAAATTCACTATAATAGCAGTCTATGTTGACGATATAAACATCATTGGAGCCACTGAAGAGATAGAAAAACTGCTAATATATTAAAGAGAGAATTCGAGATGAAAGACCTTTGAACAACAAAATTATATCTCGGCGTGAAGTTCGAGCATTTGTTTAACGTTACATTCGTCCATCAGTCAAACTACATCCAGAAGATGTTAGTATGTTTTAATATGGACAAAGCTCATCCGTTTAGCATACCCATGGTTGTCCGACCGCTAGATCCACACAAGGATCCTTACCATCCTCAAGAAGAAGGCGAAGAAGTACCTGGTCTAGAAGTACTGTACTTAAATGAGATTGGTGCCCTTTTGTATCTTGCAAATAACACAAGACCCGACGTTGCATTCTCAGTACATGTACTAGCGAGATACAGTTCGAATCCAACACATTGACACTAGAATGGAATAAAACACATATTCTGATATGTTTGCGGGGCGCAAGACTTATATATATATATATATATATATATATATATATATATATATATATATATATATATATATATATATATATAACAGAATCAGGAGAAACGGTTGGAAGTGTGAAAACAGTGAGAACGGATCTTGGTCGAACACGTGGGGTAGGATTGTCATTATCCATGTTCCCCTCCATAAATCGCGTTATAATTCTGTTTCAAATAAAACTCCAAAAAATTCGTATTAGTAGTTACCTCTTTTCCAAGCTTTCGAGATCTATGATGTCTAACGTGGATTCCGTTCCACAAAGTAATATTTGATGACGTTTTCATATGTGTTCTAGCAAATCATGCAACACATATGCAACATGTATGACGTTTTGTTCTTTATGCTTGTTTCAATGTCGTTTTTTTCAAAGTAATATTTGACAATGCGTTTATATTTCAATGGCATTCTTCATATATCCAATATTTGGCGTTTTCATTATTAATGTTAATGGTCGGATGGGATCTAATATACGCTTATTATTTACGATCAATGGCGTTTTACACTTGATTAGTTTTGAATGTTTTGGAGTACTATTTGTAAACATCAGTTCTTGCTATTTGTTTATTTGTAAACGTCAGTTTTGTTAATTAGGGTGTTTTCATTATCACGTTATATTTGTTAATTATTCATATTGTTAATTATTGTTAATTATTCAACTTATGGTGTTTTCATTAACACGTTTTATTTGATATTGTTAATTCACAATATTGTTAATTAATCAACTAATGGTGTTTTCATTATGGCATTTTCAATTAATGACGTTTTCATCAATAATGTTTTAAGGAGACAATTTATATTTTAATGGCGTTTTTTCTTAAATTGTTCTCACTGTGTTTTCTTAGACGAGGGTGTTTCATCGAATGAAAGGTTTTACCCCAAAACTGGTTTACCATTTATCATTCCTGACGTTAGTGAAGAGATAAAGCCCAAAATGGACATGATATTCCCAAGTCTCGATGATTGTTATTCAATGTATGTTAGGTATGCTACGACTTGTGGTTTTTTGTCAGGAAATTGACTGAAAAGATAAATGCCAAAGAAGAAAAACATATTAAGTATACATGTGTACGAGATATAGGGGTATATAAGGATAAGAAGGTTGATACGTTGGACCCGAATCAAAAGGAAAAGATTGTGCGATCCAACTTTTGAAAGAGGACTGGTTGTGGATCACATTTATGTGTAATATTTGAGGCTAGATCATCAAAGGTCTATAAGTTTGTTGAGTAGCACAACCATGATTTTGTTGAACAACCTGATAAGCATTTTCTTCCATCTGAACGACACCTTACTTAGCTCTAGAAGCATGTTAAACATAGCGTGTCTAACTTGAATTTGGAACCAATTAAGGCATTTAATGTTATGAAGACTTGTTTTGGCGGTTTTGAAGACGTGGGTGCAAGTAAAGTTGATTTTAAGAACTATAAGAGGCAAATTAACTTGTTTATAGGGGAATACGACGCTGAGATGGTTGTAAGACATTTGGATGAAAAAAAAACAGTCTCAGCCTAATTTCACGTACGATTACTTCACAGACAAAGATAATCGTTTGAAGGGACTTATTTTGGTGTGATGATCAATGCAAACGTAAATACCACGTGTTTGGTGATGTGATTTCATTTTACGCCACATATCGTTCCAACAAGTAATATTTATAATTCTATTTTTTCTGTTTTTTTTTTGCGTTTTCAATGTTTACATGCATTGGCGTTTTGTTTTCATTTCATTTTTTCAAGGAATTTTCATATGCAGATACTTTATGGTGTTTGTATCGTTCACTGGTATAGACAAGCACCACTATAATGTTACATTTGGTGTTACATTATTTGCGTCAGAAACTCCTAATACATATATATGGTTGTTGAGATTTTTTTCTAAAAGTTGTTGGTTCTCAACCAAAAGTTGTTGTCACTGACCAAGATCCAGCAATGAAGAAGGCTATTTCTATTGTATTTGCTGAAACGAGGCATCGGTAATGCATGTGGCACGTGATGCATAAACTTTCTCTAAAGGTTGATTTTACTTTTTTCATGTGTTTGGAGTTTTAAGATATATGGCGTTTTGTCATTCATAATTGTTTTTCATCTTAGTTTATTGTTCCTAATGTATACATTTGCATTCCGTTTTTGTGTTATATATATAGGTTGGTGTTAGGCTATGCAATTCCACCAATTTCAAAGTACGTATTTGTGATGTTGTGTGGACGAATATTCTTACACCCGAAGAGTTTGAATCAGGATGGGAAGAGGTTATTAGAGAGTTCAATTTAGATGATAATGACTGGCTTTCTAATATTTTAGCACTTAGGGAATATTGGATCACTGCATACTATAGAATGAGGAATTGTCGGGCCTTATGCATACGACATCGAGGTCGGGGAGTGGCAACCATTTTTTTGTTAAGTGTGCAATTCAAAATCTACTCTAGTTGAGTTCATGACTCATTACGGAACTTCAATAGAAGCACAGCGTCACACGCACTGGAAAAATGATCATGAATCTCGATACAAACGCCCCCAGTTGAAAAGTAACTATAAAGTATTGGAGGCCCAAGCTGCTGAGAGATACACAAAAAATATTTTTTGTGGTGTTCAAACTGGGCTAATCGGGATTGGGGATTGCTTAAATCAACGTTATGAAGAGCATCCCGATGGGTTTGTTAAGTTCTACATAAATGATTTTCAGCAGCCTTGTACATCCTTATTCGAGGTATACAATGGCGTTTTTTGGGTATTTTATTTTGGCGTTTTATGAATATGGCGTTTATTATATTTTTAAACATTAATTTTTTTGCATGGAGTTTTTGTGTTTGTTGTTTAATAGTGTTTTATACAAACGTTGTCTGCATGACGTTTTATACATACATTGTTTTTGGTGTTTTTCAGGTAATGTAGCGTAAGTCTAATTGTACCAGCACTTGCTCATGCATGCATTTTGAGCAGTTTGGTTTGCTATGTAGACATATATTTTATGTTTTGAGAAGTTTGGATATTAGGGAATTTCCAAAACAGTACATTTTGAATAGATGGCGTAAAGAGGCTTCACCAAATTGTCCTTTCGGTTACTCAATGAGTCATGAATATATGACCGAGCTTGATCCCGATATGCAAAGTATGATGCGAGAAATTATTTTTGCAACGGAGTATACTGTGAACCGTTTATCTGGTAATAAGGAGGAGCTATCCTTATACAAGGATCATTTTCAATCTTATATGAAGAAGGTTCAAGATATGCAAATTGTTGCTCCTCCTCCTAGTACTAGGGATAGATTTGCGGAGATAACAGGTCAATATCAAAACGACAAGAATCCGATAAGAGTCCCCGTTGGGTGGGTATAAGTCGAAAGGTTTTGGATCTCACGAGCGTTTGAAATCCAACCAGGAGGAAGCTATTGAAAAAACAAAAATAAAAGGGAAGCCCGGGGCGAAAGAAAGACAATGTAAGAATTGTAAAGCTTACGGACACTACTTATAGACATGCTAGAAGCCCGTAGTTAAAAGAAAATCGACACAGTTTTCGACAGCAAGTGAAGGGTAGTTTCGAGTTTTTTGTATTTTTTAATTTTTTTCAGAATACACAATATTGGAATTTGGCGTTTTTTTATGTACCATTTTTTATTTTTTTCACATTTTTCCACTTTTTGTGCATAACATGTGATTTGGAAGTTACACAACAAAAAATAGAAGATCGGACACACACATAAACGCAAAAAAAAAAAAAAAAAAAAAAAAAAAAAAAAAAAAAAACCTTTCAGTAGATAAAAACATCTTAAACCTCTAATTAGGTGAGGATTAACTTAATAATATTTTGCTGAATGAGATGGACAACATTGTTAATCCTCACTTAAAAATGTTGTCCAACCCATTCAATGAAACTTTATATAGAACAAAACTGAATCTCTAAGAAACGACATTTGCAATCTATGGTTTTTGAACTTTTTGGCGTTTATATATTGAATGGTATTTAGTAAAATTTGGCGTTTGTTTTTTGTGTGATCAATGGATTGTCCTGAAACGTTGTTTATCGAAGATGTTTTTGGCGTGTAGTTTAAGCAGGAATTTATTATATTAAATGTTAGTAATGAAGCTTCTGTCGTTTCAGTTACTGTTTTTTCAGCTTTCTCTGTTAAACACAAAGTTTGGCGTTTTCTATGAATGGCGTTTAGATAAAGATGATGCGTATGGCTTGTAGTTTAAGGCGAAAATTTTAATGGCGTTTTATTCATGAGTTTGGCGTTTTGTATAGAGCAGTATAAAGACCCTTTTACTCTTAATGAAGCGCGTCCACGTAATAAAATTGATGGTATTTAGGAAAACGCTACCGCGTCAATCTAATCTGTAGATATTTTGATCCAACGGATGAGGGGCGTTCTCACCGTTTTCACACTTTTAGACGGTTTCCCTAAATCCTGCCTATATGTGTGTGTGTGTGTGTGTGTTTATATATATATAGACACACACATCTGAGGGGGAGTGTTATGAACAGATATATCACATGTTTATCTCCTGATTATACTCATATACTTGTATTTACAACTACATATCTCTATGTGTATATATTGTAGATCGATGATCGATTATTTAATAAATTACACATAGATGTAGATGCTACTATACTCGCAATTTGTTCCCGTGTTACGATTATTAACATATATAAACACCCCTCATACCCTTTACTAAGGACATGACCATCTACTTACCCTTTAACTATGAATGCAACCCCCAAAGCAAAAAGACATACACCACCCAAAATAACTAACGTGAAATGATGTGCCGTACCGCAACGGCACACAATAATGAATTATGTTGCAAAACACAGTAAATAAATCCCAACACACAACAAAAGGAAATTGTAAATTGAATCGTTTCCGATTCGATACATGTATATTTATGTTTCAGTTATTTGTATATTACTACTCACAACACATTCATGGGGAAAAAATATATTGAAACGATCATCTTAAAACATTATACATATGATAAGTTCTTTGTTGGTGAACAAAGTTCCTAACCTTGTATAAAAGCATATCTGCGTATAAGAGTAGGAACGTAAGATATCCAACTATTACAATTACATGGGTCATTAGTAACTATTGGCATGGTAGGGATCCTGAATAGTCCCATAGGCGAGGAGGTGGCCCTTCATCCGGCCTCCAAAATTCTCCTCACCTATTTTTTCGCCATCCACATGTCTAGCATTTGGCTCAACGTCAACATAGATCTCTTAAAGTAGTTGGGAATTGGACAGCTTAACAAGTGTAACTATAACCATTTCATTATCCATTTTAAATAATTATCTTATAACCTACTAATGATTCGGAACACTCAGTAGTATTACATTCACAAGTAACTTACTTAACTAAGTTACAAACTTACCGCTACTCTAGTCGTCTTAGTAACAAACTTACCGCCACATATGACTCCTTTACCGATGTCTCCTATTTGTGTAGTAGATCATCTCAAAGACCTAGGAAGCATTTCCATGCCTCATTCTGGAACATAATTTTTAACGGTATATTTAGATCATTGACGGACCACTAGACTATCATCGTGCCATCAGCGGAACTACCCGATCATATCCATTTCCATTAGGCAATAATGCCTATACACCAATTCAGGAAGAGACACAATAAATATAGGAAAAATCCCATTATCAAACCTAGAACCTAAGGCTTATCCCACCCTTAAGATGGCATTAGGTTATAATGCCATGGACTTCTAGAACAACATCTTAACTTGTTTGTTATTAAGACAACAAAAATCTAAGACCAATTTTAGAAGCTTATCGTCTGATATCAGTATCATGTGGCACTAATCAACCTCCTAGTGTGCCTAGACAACACCCTCCCAAAGGTTCTTGGTAGACTGCCTTTAAGCAACCCTAGACTATGATCTACCACTAGGTGTGCTTTTTTGTTTCATTAAGGATTAGTCGCATGCCACATGGCAATTAGTGATATAAATGGATGTCAAGTGGCCAAACTTTGTTTTGCTTTAGTATAAAGTATAACTTTAAACTAATAAATTCGATTATTGTGAAGTTTACTAATCAAACAAATAAATTCGATTATAGAGGTGAGGAAATTAAGAGATTACAATAAAAATAATATATTTATATGGAAGGGTGAAATATTACAAACCCCCCCCCCCCCCCCCCCCCCCTGAATAAACTAGCTAAAATACAATTATAAATTATGTGATTTGTTAGATTTAGTTTTCTTCATTTTCTTATGATCCTTCTTATACAAAAAGATCAAACTTTGTTAGTGATCAAAATTTTGAAATTTAACAATATAAGAAAAACAAATTGAACGAAAACACTAAAAACTACAAACATCAAATAAAAAGAATGTTTAAATAACAAATATATTATCATTAACACAATAAAGAGTAAAGAGTAGTGTATACAAGAATGCGTACACTATAAAATATGATCATTAGTAATAGTTGTATATGCAACATTTCACACAATTCTAAGACTACATAGACAACACATAGAACGATGCTTATAGTATACATGGTAATTACACATGTAGAGCATGTGTCAACGCATGAGTAACACATCCACTTTAAAAACTATCATGAGTAACACAACAATTAATTCAACAATACATACACTATTCTAGCATTTTATATAATGTATGCACAATTACATACAATAAAGCATACTTAATAACACATATTGTATATTACTTAATGTATAGCTTATACTAATAATTGATAATTAGTACATACAGGAGTGCATATACTTGTGTATCTTGAGTCAATATATACGTTATACTAATAATTCATAATTATTAAATACAGGAGTGCATGTCCTTCCATCTGCAGCGTAGTGGTTGTGACATCCGGGTGAAGGCTCGGCTCGGGATTCAACCCGGGTTCGAGTCCAACGGGGGGCGAGGGTTTACCCATTCCACGGGGTTTCCGCGCATCAGGGGTGTGTTACGCTTTTTAGCGGTGGTCGAGTAGTCGGCCTTTGGACATAGCTCTGAAAGGATGGGTTTACACGTGGAAAGCAGTTAACCGTTCAAAAAAAAAATACAGGAGTGCATGTATTAAAGTATCATGAGTCTGAGTCGTATAGGATCAGTGGTAATATATTATTGTAATCATCAATGCATACGCAATATATAGTGTATGTAGGCACGATTACACTAAATCGTTAGTAACAAATGTTATGTAATATATCTTCAGTTTATATAGTAAGCAATTAAAATTTCACTTATTTATAATATCGCCACTGCTTGAAATTTGTGTCATGTAGTGTAATCATCAACATATACAATATAGTGGTAATATTTCTCTTATTTAAAATATTGTCACCACACCCTTTTTTCTATGTTTTCAAGAAATAAACTGGACTCATGTGTCACATAATTTCAATTGTTCCCACATCATATTAAACTCAAGATCAGGAAAAAAAAAAAAAGTAAGTTAGTGGATGTTATGTGGCATCCATCGGCTCGACTTGATTTAATTATGGATATATGAAGTTCACTTATGTATATGATGTTCATTAATGAAAATATGAAGTACTTTATTAGGTGATTTGATATGAATGTTCAACCATTGTAAATAGATTGTTGGTTTTCAGAGTATGAATTTTATTATTATTAAGTGACCCAAGTCAAAGGGAAAATTTTGTTAATCAAATTGATAGACATTCGAACATCAAATCACAATACCTTTAAGTGTTTACATAACACTTTCTCTAATTAATGGGTTTTGTAATTAACATCCAAATATATTATCACCTTCCATGACTTGCACCATGTCAATTGCATACCATGATTATATCATTTTTGGACCATAGGTAGGCATGGTCGGATGGGGGACGGTTCAAAATAAGCTGGGCTCTATAAAAAGCCAATATCCAATAAGCCATATCATGGGGATTAGAGAACTGAAAGTGTATATAAACTAACCCCCGTGAACACTTTGGCCCAACCCTTCTTGTAGCGGCCTAGAACAATGTTTCTATCAATAAGGTAAGCATTATCCCTCTTTAAGAATGAAAAAAACTTGTAATGGGCTTTATTGGAGAAATGGTCCATATTTTATGTTGGCATTGCTTTACAAATAGACTCTGCATCTTGTCATGGGCTGGAGTAGTGCATTTGGTGTTGTGGTCCTTGTGGAAACCTTAATGCTCTATTTTTTTTTTTGAAAATTGGATTTTAATAATTCTAACTAGTAGCCGTTGGCCGACAGTATTCTCAACTTTAAAAGTAAACAGTGGTGGTCCAACTTTTTAACATATTGTAAACTAATGTATCTTTACTAACAGAACCTTAATTTCTTTTTTTCCCTTATCCTTTTCAGTTTAGTAAAGGTCTATTGGTTTACAATATATGAAAATGTGAGACCGCCACTGATTATTTTTGAAGTTAGGACCATTGCCGGCCAACGGCTAATAGTTAAGATTATTAAAATCTATTATTCTTTATCTTTTTACATAATTAGTGGGTGTTTGGGATTTCTTCTCAAAAGTGACTTATTAACTTATATAAGTCAAAAGTGAGAAGTTAGAAATTCTAACTTCTCAAAAATGACTTCTCAACACACAAAACCCTTCAAAATAAGCTAATCCAAACACTCAAAAAATAACTTATCAACTTTTATAAGTCATAAGTTGCTCCAAAATAAGCTAACCCAAACACCCCTTAGTCTTTAGTCTTTGATGTTCCAAAGAAAATAAAATAAAGTACGGACATCTTTCTTAACGTCACCCATTCAAGTTAAACAAACAAACAACAGACATTGCGGCACAACACCCAAGTGACATTGAGACTAAAAGTATGTCTCTGGACATGAATTTGTTTGGGCTCGAGGAAACGCCTCCATTGAATGATATATCTACCCGATTTAATTGTTCCAGCCCTTCTATCTTTAAGTTTGGGCTTTCAAATTCTAAGAGATCAAGACCCAAATCTGTTAGCCCAGCAAACGGTAATAGCCCAAATAATCACCTCAACCTATCTTTCATTCCTTTTTCCAAAAAAAGACCTCGAATGGATCCTGACCCGTTTTGCTTAGGGGAGCTCTTGGGCCTTAATAATCTTAGTAACCCAATCAACCATGTCCCTTATACATCAAAGCCTGCTGATCCACCCCCTATTCCGTTTTTAAACCCATATCCGTCATCCTCTTCGGAGACCGTGGAGAACCACCAGAAGAATTCCATGATTTATTCTAGGAGAGCATCTTTTAAAAATGGTGATCCTGTCATAGCTGAAGGCATAGCTAGCAAAGGTGCTGGTAATCCAGGCCGTAAGCAAAAGAAGGGTGTAAAGCTCAAGCGTGTGAAGGTCTGCGGCATCATGGCTTCAACTCCTCTAAAGTCAGCCTTTACATTCCCTCTGTCACATCCGCCATGAGTCGTGTTGGTGTATGTAGGTTGGGTCCTTGGTTCGGTTGTTTTGTTGGTGATGCGTGGCTTTCTTAGTGTGGCGATGCCTTAGGGCTGTCGTTTAGGTTTTATTTTATGTCTTTCGTGGTGTTTCTCTTTAGTGCTCCGCTTCGTGGTGCTTGTATTGTCTTTTCTAGCTTCTTGCTAGTTTTGGTGGAATATATGTCTTTTGCCGTTAAAAAAAAAAAAAAACAATCTTTTGCAAAGTGCAAGAGAAAGGACAAACTCAAAACACTTCGGTAGCGGCGACGAATTAATGCACTGGGATCTGTGTTTTTCCTATGAAAAGTGTTGGATATAACAAGTCTAGCTTATTGTTAGGTAGTAGCACACCCCTAAAAATTAGGGTATCAAACATGAACACTATAGGTTTAGTTACTTTGATGATGTCATATATTAGTTTTTTGGAACGGCAAAGATTATATATTAGATAGGGTTTATGTTATAATACTTCTATCACAAATAGTGGCGGACATACCTTGTATTATGGGTAGCCTCTGCTACCCCTTGACGATCCGACAGTAGTGTAAATTTTGGAAAAAAATTGACCTTTTTTTACGTTTTTTCGATTTCGTTGCCCATTTTTTTTAAACGTTACCCTATTAGGATTTTCTAGATACGCCACTGATCACAAACTGTCTTTTGCTTATTCATCGCACTACAATGAAAGTGTCATAAATTATCACCTAGTATTGATGCCCATGCTTCCGCGTTTTATCAAGATCAATTCAAGTCGGCTACAATTTCATGTCACAGTTAACAATTTTAAGTTAGCTCTCCTATATGAATTACCAAAATTTGAACATTTTATCTACTATCATTGTGTTATCTCTCTTTTAAGCAATGGGTGTCAAGCTAGCGTTTATAGCGCCTACGTTAAAGGAGTGGAGCAAGATATTGATTTTGAGTTTGATTACAATATTGATCCACTTTGTTTCTCTTAATCATACTCTTAGAAAGTGATGACAAAGAGGAAAGTGTATATGCTTCCCTCATGATTGTCTGCTACTGCTACTCTATGTGCTAATTCATTCAATATTTGTTAATTATTCCTCCACTTCCACCTCCATCTATGTCCTTTCATTGCTTTAACCCTTAACTAAAAAGCACTCCACTACATATTTCAACTCAATTAATAATCTGAAATTAAATATTTGTTTGTATGTATGTATTTATGCTTCTTGATCATAAAGTGGCACATGAACATCCCATGTGCTGTGTTACAGTCTGAAAGTCATGGTCTGGGATAAAACAGAAGTACATCAGTGTATGCACATGTTTTCAAAAGGAATTTTGTTATTTCAGAATAACTTTTTAAAGATACAAGTTTGGTAATATATATCACTAGGACCCGACTATTTTAAACATGTTTGACCAAATTTCCAACGTTCTCAACAAAATCTAAACAACACAGATTCGTTACCTAATAAAATATAGAGTAAATTGCAAAAATTGTCTTAAGAATATTTGGATAAAACTGATAAATATAAAATCTTAGAGACAATTTTGGCAATTTACTCAAACTCTTTTTAATTTCTTTTATTTAATTAATTTTGTCACATATATATAAAACAAAATATACATGCAATTTTTATAATAAAAAAATAATTGTTTTGTCTCATAATTTGTATAAATTTTCATCCAAACCACTAACTCAGATTATTTTTTCTTTTAAGGTGAATTGTGTTTTAAATTTTATAAATTAAGACAGAAATTAATATCCAGTTTTTTTTTATATAGACCAGTTTTATAAAGAGAAAACGATATATAAAATAAATATAAATGGTGTGCAACACATAACAATCGATTACAACTTTTAGTATTTAATCAAGTGTAGAGATAGAAAAAAATTATAAAACATAACATATTTTTAAATGCATCGAGCACCTAAGAAATTTGTTGGCAGAAATAAAATATTTATCTAACTAAAATTATGAGGGTAACTAACTGATATTTATTCCGAGTGATTTGAGTAAAGAAACTTTTGTTTCATCGCATTATACTTACTATTTGGTGGGTAATTTTAAGGTTTGGTAACAATACGTTGTTTGATTTGGGGGGGGGGGGGGCAGTGGCTTTTGTTTTTTGTTAGAAGCGAATTTAAAAGAATAGAAGATGAATTACAAACTTGTTACATATGATAAGATTTGTTCATTTGACCTTTTTTCTATAAGGTCACTAGCATTTTAGTTTTATAAAATTTAGAGACTGAAACAGATTTAATTTTTATAAAACTGATGTATATATAAAAAATTTGAAATTAATTTTTGTCTTACTTTATAAAATTTAAAAGATCCTTGACCTTAGTAGAAAAAAATAACTGAGTTAGTGGTTGAATGAAAATTTATAAAAATTATGTGATAAAACTATTAATTTTTTTATAAGAATTGCATGTATATTCTGTTTTATATATATGTCACAAAATTAATTAAATAAAAGAAATTAAAAGAATTTAAGGAAATTATTAAAATCGTCCCTAAAGTTTTATATTTGACAGTTTCATCCAAATATTTCTCAACTTAATAGAAAAAATAAACTAAGTTAAGATAGATAAAAATGTCAAAAAATACCAAAGGTGAAACGTTATCTGGCAAAAAAAAAAGGTCATTTTAGATAAAACTGCATACTAACTAGAAACTTAAATAAATAAATTAAAATTTTAACGGTAACATTCAAAATAAGTTATAAAACCAACAAGTTTAAAGAGATATTATTATGGATATTTTATTAGACTTGTTGACTTACTTTTCTTTCGACATGTTCACCATTTTAGTTTTTGGTCTTTTACCCCCTGTCTCATTGGTTTCTCGCAGGCATCATAAGAGTAGAACTTAATATTCCTTAGTAAGCAATGAAGTTTAGTTAAGTTGAGAACCTTTTTAAGTATATGTTCGGATACTTTTTTTTGAACGTTCAACTTCATCTTTAAAGTTATCACACTCTTTAAATCGAAAAGCCTTGTATTGTCCCACCCTGGCCAAGCTATGTTGTCTTAACCGGGGGGGCTATGCTGGCTTCAAAGTTTGGCTTTCTTAGGACGATCCCCCAGGAAACCATACCGCCGGCTGACACTCGACAATCGTTGTGCCACCACAAGAGTAGAACTCTCTGACGTAACACGCAGTGAGACGAAAACCGGGTTAGACTCGGCAATCGAACTACAACTTCACACAAGGTTTAGTTCAAATCTTTCATTACCTTTATTCACCCCATATAACACAAGTGAAAATTGAACTTAAGTTTCCGTTGAAAAACTCAAAGCTCTTACCACTAAGCCCAAACAAGGGATGTTCGGATACTTATTTGCATCTCTATCACAAGCATAGGTATAAGCAAATGATTGCCATAATTACTTAATTTATTTTTTGTGGGTCCTTTCAAAAATATTAAAGTGGGAGGGCGCATTAGCTGAGTTTTGACATTTAAAATAATAATATACCACCTTCCTTATTCCTGTTAAAAGCTGTTTTTCTCCTTCTTTCAAGTGTGTTGTGGGGTCAAAATCCAATGAACTTTTTTAAGGCTAACTTCCACTTTGTAATGCTTTTTTCTCGCCAGGAGTATGTTGTACATCTGTGGATCTTTGTTCTAAATTCTAACATGCAAACAAAGGAGATATTAAAGTTGCTTCCTTTTCTGGTAGGTCCTGCTCTTGGATTGGAAGGTATATGCTGTCATGCAATTGGAGATTATTATTCACCCCCACCCCCTACCCCACCCCACCCAAACGTACCCTACCCTACCCTACCCTGAAAGCTGAAACTCAGTATATAGCATTTATAGAAAGTTATTAAGATTCATCATCAAGCTGTGACTACCCTTCATCCACTTTTTAAAGATCTGATGGATATAACCATCTTATAAAGTGAATATTGTGAGGAGATCGTGTTGATTTATGTTGTTGGATTCCTTATCTTTATCTTTAAGTTCAATTTATCGAAATGTTATGATGGTGTTTGGAGATTATCAATGGCGAATGATTAAGTGTTGCCACTTCTAAAGTCTTGACAAGACTGTTTAATTTCTGGCTGTATGGCATGCAGTGTTGGTGCAATTACAGGCTGTACCATGAGTCGGTTATGGTTGATGGCCATGGTTGCTACCGGTGATTGTGGTATGTTAGTGTTACTGTGGATATGATCATATGATTCAATGTTTCATTACCTTTTAGGGTTCTACACACGAGTGGGGCTATTAGGGTTAGAATATTTGATGGTCCACAAACATTTAGGGCCACGTGTAGTTAGGGAAACAAAATCTTAATCTATAATAACATATCTTCTTGAACCGAAAGTGTTGGTTAGGGTTGTGAAATTAATTAGTTTGAGTTTACTGTATCAAACATCGCGTTTTGATGTAAATTTTGGTGTATGAATTTTGTTTTCGGTAATGAAAATATGATTAAATACGTTTATTATAGAATTCATGTGGTCTCCTAAATCTAGGAATCATAAAAAGACACAATATATCGTAAAATATAAAAAATCGAGCAAAATATAACATAAATTGATCGAATCAATATAATAATACAATGTTGATTAAAAAAACACAACGTAGTGCAACAAAGACATCATGAAGAAAATAAAATAAAAACACAATACCAAATAAAAAGACACAATGATCTAAAATAAAGATTATAAAATCAACAAGCTAAAAATATAAAAGCAAAAACCTAAATCTAAGAACATGGGGTTCGACGAGACGGTTCCAGCACCATTAAAATGAGTTCAATAGAAATTCGTTTGATACCTTTCTACGACGTCCTAATTTTAGAAGACTATGTATTTAAACCCAACCATATGTATTTGATGAAAGAAAAAATTGGAAAAAAAAGTTGTTTATTGTAACGTCTCGCTTTTTCGTAACATTTCTTAATTAGAAAGCTTGCCTTATATACCTATTTCTGAAAACTTGTTTCTCTTGTAATCGTATTTCGTTGTATCGTTGTAAATCCAAGACTCTGATTGTAATAAAATTCCTATTTCATACAAATAATACTTTGCTTATTTGGTTATACTTATACATTTTTATTCATTCATGCATTGATACATTATACGTGACTCTCATAAACATATGTGCTACTTGCAAGCAAACGTCGTATACACACGATCCATACGTAGCACACATGCTTATACATCATCTTGACATTTACGAAATACTTAACCATGGTTAACATGCTGGTTTAGTGCTTAAACTATGTGATTATATACTTGCCATGCCTTATAATTTGCAAATAACAAACCACAATGACTAATCTTGCCAAAACAGCAAACAATTGCACGGCCATAGGCCGCCGCGCCCCGCGGCAGCCGAGCCCTCCTTCTGTCGCGGGCCGCCAAAGCCGGCAATCCGTAGAAAATTGATTTTCAACTCTTGATTGGTCATTTTTTTGTTTGTTTTGGTTGCAACTTCCACCTAATCTCATTAATACTCACCTAACTCAAACCCTAATCCCTCCAATATATAACCAACACTTCTCAAACTTTTTTACCACTTTACAAACCACTAAACACTCTCAAAAACACTCTCAAACTCATCTAATTTCCAGAAGTTAATCAGAAAGTTCAAGTGATTCTAAGTGAGTTCTAGCTCACTTCTACTACAATTTCTTGCTTATTTCTTCTTTCTTAGCAGTTGGATAACCTCTAGGAAGGTTTTCACAAGTTTACCTTGGTAATCTAAGGTGAAACCTCACCACATTTGAGGTCCAAAGGGCATTAAACTTTCTGTTTGTTTTTATCTTCTTGTATATTCATCTTCTTGCTAATAACTTGGTGGAGTCTTATACCCACCAAGCTCACAATCAAGTCTATGGTTGTGGGTTTTTGTTGAGGTGATTACCATCAAAGTTATGAGTTCAAACTCATTTTATTTCTGTTTATACATGGTAAAATCGAATGATGAAAGCAAACACAAGTCATCATCTTCCATATGATGAACTTGTGACTTTTGAAGTGTGAACAAATGGAAGCCTTGGCTTTCCAAACTAAGTTTCACTCCTTCATTTTAAACCTTGTGTATAAACACTCATGTGACTTACTAGAACCAAAGTACCTTTGCCTCATCTAGCCTCCCTCACTTAGTTAACTCTTTTCATGATGTGTTGGCACACCCGGGTTATAGAGTACTTGGTATGTACATACCACCCGAATCTCTCATCCCTTCTCTTATCTGATATTAATACTACCCACCCCAAATGTTTCCTGATAAACCTCATTTCGTTACCAATCTTGTGTGCTCACATATGCACCTCATCATCTTCATCTTTGCTACTTCCAGCTTACACGTATGATGGCCCAACAATCTGTACCTTACAACATAATCTGCTGCAAACATATACAATTTCTCCTTAATAGCCCAACTAATTTATATAATAACTAAACTACCTTTCACAATTCTCAATATATTGTTCTATCAACATTCCTGTATCTATGCGTATCTAGTGATTTTCCTAAAAAGTGTTAAATGGTTTTGCAACTCACACTTCCACATCACCGTTTCCATCGTCGTCATCGTTGTTGTTGTTGTGTTGTTGCTGCTACCTTTTGTCAAACATGTGTCTATATATTATTGAACATCTTACAACTATATCTTTTGGTTACAAGGATCACTTGTGTATTTATATCTAATGGTTCTATTATTAAATCGTTTCTATTACTATATAGTTTTATACTAAGAAACCTCCGAAGTATCAAAGTGGCATTAGCGTCTTTTTTTGAAAATGTTGCTAACTTGTAAGTTGTGACAGATTTTACAAAAGAATACTTTGCTTAGTTGTAGCAAAGGTTATGACGGTGTCGCTCCAGTTAATTATGTAATATAGATTCACGTCTTAATTAACACATTATAAGTTCTTAGATAAATAAAGTCTAAGACAATTTTTACTATGAGGTTGGTTACCGTATAAGAAAAGTTTCTTGTATGAACCATACGTGAGAACTTCCACCATTGATCTTCCAAGATCAATGGCTACAAAAAAGCGGTGGCATTTACGTAAATAACATGATAAATAATTTAAAAAACAAATACAAAAGAGTATGCTATTGCTATAATTTTCTTAATTTTTAAAAAAGTTACGTGATTGTGTAACACTACGTGATTATACCTAAATCACGTACTATATGTGCAAGCAATATTGTAACACTACCTCTATAATCACGTACCAAAATGTTCAATAAGTACTTAAATCACGTACCAGATACTCAAATGTATACCTAAATCTAGAATCGTATACCATGTGAGCAAAAGCAGCAATAGCTACTCAATATAATAATCACGTACCATATGTGCAAAGTAGTAATAAATAGTGAATGTTATAATCACGTACCATGTGTGCAAGCAGTAACAAATGCTCAATGTAACACTATTAGAATAAAAAAAAGCATTTTAAGTATCATTATATTGAATGTATAATCATGTAAAAAGCGTAACTTTAGTAAAAAACATTATACTATCAAACAAACTATAATAACGTAATTACGTACTGATACATAATTACGTGACATTATACTTGTTACCTATGGTATGCGATTATAGATATAGTGTCACATTAAGCATTTGTTATCGTTGGATCTGAGTGTGCGTTATGTGTGTATTTCTTTGTAAAACAGTTAATCAAACTGGGAAATTCAATCAACAATAATATCTAAACACATCAAACAATCATAGATGAATAATGAATGATTGTAAATGATTCATGTAAGGTCTCTTACCCAAGGATCTCATGTTAATACATATTATGTGGACGCGACTCGGTTCGGTTCGGCTCGGTTAGGTTCGGTTCAAGCCCGACGTCACGACATTCCTCCGTCGCGCTCCCTAAAGTTCGACACGCGAAGCACGAAGAGCCGCAAACCCTTTCCCGACGCCACATCACCATGACATCACCATGATGATGTCATGTGATGACATTTAAATGCATAATACGTGAATGCATGGATATTTCTTATTGAAATTCAAAGTGTTTTGTCTTCTCCAATGCCTACAAAAATTGTTCGACGAAACCCACCTGCAACAACTGTTCGACGAAACCCACATGCTGATAGGGTTTCACCAAGAGAGTTTCGTCGACCTTGAGACTTTCGTCGTCCTTCAAGTTTCGTCGATCCAGTTGATGTTTCGTCGTCCTGCTTCTAGTTTTGTCGGCTTCAACAGGGATTCGTCAAACAGGCCCTATATAAACAGCACAGAGACAGAACACAGACCAGAGACACAGCACATGAACACAAGAGATCAGTGAGAAAATATCAGAGAGTTTGTGAGATTTTCATGCTGTAATCTTGTATCTAAAGTTTCTGGTGTTAGTATAATTGAACTTTAAACAGTGAACATCTGTGTCTCGTGTCTATATTATCTCGGTTTGCTTTCTCGGTTGGATTCCGCACAACCGGGTCAGTTCGTATACAAGGATTAGGCGACTAGATCCTCCGCTAGCCGGACCTACAAGTGGTATCAGAGCACGGGGCTCTTCTCCTTCTTAAAACTGAGTTTTGTTTCCAGATTTGTTCTTGATTTTTGAAACAGAAAGTTTATATTTTCAAAAAATTCAGGTTTAAATCTTTGAAAATCTTGTGTTTTTGCTTATTGTTCTTAGAAAAATCATGTTACTTTCCATTTATACATGTAAAGAAAGGATTTTTATTGAACATTTGCGCAAAAATTGTGTTCGGAATATTTTCAGGTGGCCGAAAAACTCATCCAGTTCATCATATCTTCATAACTATTCTTGAATAATCTGTGTGTTTGATCTGAATTTGAATTTAAATTAAAATGCAAGTGTTTGAAAATAGTGTATATGTGATGATGGGTTGTTGAAAAGGACGCTTCGAAAATCAGAATAGCATGGTCTTTTGAAATTTGGTGTCACCAACTTGTCAGTGGAAGGATAAGATTTCTTTTTAAAATATCAAAATATCTCACCAACTTGTTTTCACATTTAGTCAATTTTAGTCAACGAAACTTTACATTCTTTTCTCAAAATTGGAGAGTTACGTAATTAAAGGTTTCGTCACACATATAGGTTTCGTCAAGTATAGTTTTCATCACAAGTTTCGTCGAATACATTGTTTTCATCATAAGAGGTTTCGTCGATAGTAAAGTTTCGTCGAGAAAGTTGTGAAATTTTAACAGAACCTTTGCAAAACTTATTTAACAGTTTGTTTTTAAGTGTTTGATCAGGTTTTCAATTTTATTCATCTAAAATGAGTTCTGATTGGTGGGGTATTATGTCTAATACGGAAAGCAAGTATAGAAGCACGGGCTTGTCGCCATCATGGGCTGAATCTCCCGCACCTGCATCTTCGTCTATTCCATCGCAAGCGAATCAAATTTCGTCAAGTCAATGGGCGTTCGTTTCAAATCAAAATCAAAGTATTCAGAGTATACTGTTAAGCGAAAGCGAGACCGGAAGTTTAAATCGCCCACCGAAACTGATGCACATAAATGAATATCCTGGATGGGTAGAAAGATTCCATACATATGTCCTTAGGCAAAACACGGAATTGTGGTTATGGTTTACTACAGATTTCGATCAAGCTCTTGAGGTTGCCGCTTCAACTGCCGCGACATTTGCCGATCTTACGGAATACGAGAAAAAGGCATATGATTTAGAAAAGAAAGCATATTCTATTCTAACTCAAGCGTTGAGCAAGGATATAGATCATCAGTTTGTCAGCTTCAAGACGACAAAGCGGCTTTGGGATGCATTGAAGACGAGAGGTCTAGGAAATGAAGCGACACGCAAATTGCAACATGATCTTCTCAAGAAGGAGTTTGATGGCTTTATATGTATGGAAAGGGAATCTTTGGGAGACTTGACAAGTCGATATTATCACTTATTGACTGAGTTAAGTAACTTTGGGGTAGTAGTGACTCCAGAAGAAGTTGTTATAAAGTTTGCCGACGCATTACCAGCTCATTGGAATGGTTTCTTGGAAATCTTGAAATACAACGGCACTTTGGCTGCGACAAACATTAATGATTTCATTCAACTCGTGGAGAACAAAGATCAAGAAGAAATCAGAAGGCCAAAAGAATTCCAGTGCCACAGAATCCTGATATGTACTATGGAAACTGTGGATGTTCTAGTACTGCTGCAAGACCTATTCAACATGCTCCGCTACAAACGGCGTTTGTCTCAAGCACTGTTTATCTCAATAAATCACGTGCCAAAATGTTCAATGCCTACAAAAATTGTTCGACGAAACCCACCTGCAACAACTGTTCGACGAAACCCACATGCTGATAGGGTTTCACCAAGAGAGTTTCGTCGACCTTGAGACTTTCGTCGTCCTTCAAGTTTCGTCGATCCAGTTGATGTTTCGTCGTCCTGCTTCTAGTTTTGTCGGCTTCAACAGGGATTCGTCAAACAGGCCCTATATAAACAGCACAGAGACAGAACACAGACCAGAGACACAGCACATGAACACAAGAGATCAGTGAGAAAATATCAGAGAGTTTGTGAGATTTTCATGCTGTAATCTTGTATCAAAAGTTTCTGGTGTTAGTATAATTGAACTTTAAACAGTGAACATCTGTGTCTCGTGTCTATATTATCTCGGTTTGCTTTCTCGGTTGGATTCCACACAACCGGGTCAGTTCGTATACAAGGATTAGGCGACTAGATCCTCCGCTAGCCGAACCTACAAGTGGTATCAGAGCACGGGGCTCTTCTCCTTCTTAAAACTGAGTTTTGTTTCCAGATTTGTTCTTGATTTTTGAAACAGAAAGTTTATATTTTCAAAAAATTCAGGTTTAAATCTTTGAAAATCTTGTGTTTTTGCTGATTGTTCTTATAAAAATCATGTTACTTTCCATTTATACATGTTAAGAAAGGATTTTTATTGAACATTTGCGCAAAAATTGTGTTCGGAATATTTTCAGGTGGCCGAAAAACTCATCCAGTTCATCATATCTTCATAACTATTCTTGAATAATCTGTGTGTTTGATCTGAATTTGAATTTAAATTAAAGTGTTACTAATACTAAAATGCAAGTGTTTGAAAATAGTGTATATGTGATGATGGGTTGTTGAAAAGGACGCTTCGAAAATCAGAATAGCATGGTCTTTTGAAATTTGGTGTCACCAACTTGTCAGTGGAAGGATAAGATTTCTTTTTAAAATATCAAAATATCTCACCAACTTGTTTTCACATTTAGTCAATTTTAGTCAACGAAACTTTACATTCTTTTCTCAAAATTGGAGAGTTACGTAATTAAAGGTTTCGTCACACATATAGGTTTCGTCAAGTATAGTTTTCATCACAAGTTTCGTCGAATACATTGTTTTCATCATAAGAGGTTTCGTCGATAGTAAAGTTTCGTCGAGAAAGTTGTGAAATTTTAACAGAACCTTTGCAAAACTTATTTAACAGTTTGTTTTTAAGTGTTTGATCAGGTTTTCAATTTTATTCATCTTAAATGAGTTCTGATTGGTGGGGTATTCTGTCTAATACGGAAAGCAAGTATAGAAGCACGGGCTTGTCGCCATCATGGGCTGAATCTCCCGCACCTGCATCTTCGTCTATTCCATCGCAAGCGAATCAAATTTCGTCAAGTCAATGGGCGTTCGTTTCAAATCAAAATCAAAGTATTCAGAGTATACTGTTAAGCGAAAGCGAGACCGGAAGTTTAAATCGCCCACCGAAACTGATGCACATAAATGAATATCCTGGATGGGTAGAAAGATTCCATACATATGTCCTTAGGCAAAACACGGAATTGTGGTTATGGTTTACTACAGATTTCGATCAAGCTCTTGAGGTTGCCGCTTCAACTGCCGCGACATTTGCCGATCTTACGGAATACGAGAAAAAGGCATATGATTTAGAAAAGAAAGCATATTCTATTCTAACTCAAGCGTTGAGCAAGGATATATATCATCAGTTTGTCAGCTTCAAGACGACAAAGCGGCTTTGGGATGCATTGAAGACGAGAGGTCTAGGAAATGAAGCGACACGCAAATTGCAACATGATCTTCTCAAGAAGGAGTTTGATGGCTTTATATGTATGGAAAGGGAATCTTTGGGAGACTTGACAAGTCGATATTATCACTTATTGACTGAGTTAAGTAACTTTGGGGTAGTAGTGACTCCAGAAGAAGTTGTTATAAAGTTTGCCGACGCATTACCAGCTCATTGGAATGGTTTCTTGGAAATCTTGAAATACAACGGCACTTTGGCTGCGACAAACATTAATGATTTCATTCAACTCGTGGAGAACAAAGATCAAGAAGAAATCAGAAGGCCAAAAGAATTCCAGTGCCACAGAATCCTGATATGTACTATGGAAACTGTGGATGTTCTAGTACTGCTGCAAGACCTATTCAACATGCTCCGCTACAAACGGCGTTTGTCTCAAGCACTGTTTATCTCAATAAATCACGTGCCAAAATGTTCAATGCCTACAAAAATTGTTCGACGAAACCCACCTGCAACAACTGTTCGACGAAACCCACATGCTGATAGGGTTTCACCAAGAGAGTTTCGTCGACCTTGAGACTTTCGTCGTCCTTCAAGTTTCGTCGATCCAGTTGATGTTTCGTCGTCCTGTTTCTAGTTTTGTCGGCTTCAACAGGGATTCGTCAAACAGGCCCTATATAAACAGCACAGAGACAGAACACAGACCAGAGACACAGCACATGAACACAAGAGATCAGTGAGAAAATATCAGAGAGTTTGTGAGATTTTCATGCTGTAATCTTGTATCTAAAGTTTCTGGTGTTAGTATAATTGAACTTTAAACAGTGAACATCTGTGTCTCGTGTCTATATTATCTCGGTTTGCTTTCTCGGTTGGATTCCGCACAACCGGGTCAGTTCGTATACAAGGATTAGGCGACTAGATCCTCCGCTAGCCGAACCTACAAGTGGTATCAGAGCACGGGGCTCTTCTCCTTCTTAAAACTGAGTTTTGTTTCCAGATTTGTTCTTGATTTTTGAAACAGAAAGTTTATATTTTCAAAAAATTCAGGTTTAAATCTTTGAAAATCTTGTGTTTTTGCTGATTGTTCTTATAAAAATCATGTTACTTTCCATTTATACATGTTAAGAAAGGATTTTTATTGAACATTTGCGCAAAAATTGTGTTCGGAATATTTTCAGGTGGCCGAAAAACTCATCCAGTTCATCATATCTTCGTAACTATTCTTGAATAATCTGTGTGTTTGATCTGAATTTTAGTTTAAATTAAAGTGTTACTAATATTAAAATGCAAGTGTTTGAAAATAGTGTATATGTGATGATGGGTTGTTGAAAAGGAAGCTTCGAAAATCAGAATGGCATGGTCTTTTGAAATTTGGTGTCACCAACTTGTCAGTGGAAGGATAAGATTTCTTTTTAAAATATCAAAATATCTCACCAACTTGTTTTCACATTTAGTCAATTTTAGTCAACGAAACTTTACATTCTTTTCTCAAAATTGGAGAGTTACGTAATTAAAGGTTTCGTCACACATATAGGTTTCGTCAAGTATAGTTTTCATCACAAGTTTCGTCGAATACATTGTTTTCATCATAAGAGGTTTCGTCGATAGTAAAGTTTCGTCGAGAAAGTTGTGAAATTTTAACAGAACCTTTGCAAAACTTATTTAACAGTTTGTTTTTAAGTGTTTGATCAGGTTTTCAATTTTATTCATCTAAAATGAGTTCTGATTGGTGGGGTATTCTGTCATATACGGAAAGCAAGTATAGAAGCACGGGCTTGTCGCCATCATGGGCTGAATCTCCCGCACCTGCATCTTCGTCTATTCCATCGCAAGCGAATCAAATTTCGTCAAGTCAATGGGCGTTCGTTTCAAATCAAAATCAAAGTATTCAGAGTATACTGTTAAGCGAAAGCGAGACCGGAAGTTTAAATCGCCCACCGAAACTGATGCACATAAATGAATATCCTGGATGGGTAGAAAGATTCCATACATATGTCCTTAGGCAAAACACGGAATTGTGGTTATGGTTTACTACAGATTTCGATCAAGCTCTTGAGGTTGCCGCTTCAACTGCCGCGACATTTGCCGATCTTACGGAATACGAGAAAAAGGCATATGATTTAGAAAAGAAAGCATATTCTATTCTAACTCAAGCGTTGAGCAAGGATATATATCATCAGTTTGTCAGCTTCAAGACGACAAAGCGGCTTTGGGATGCATTGAAGACGAGAGGTCTAGGAAATGAAAGGACACGCAAATTGCAACATGATCTTCTCAAGAAGGAGTTTGATGGCTTTATATGTATGGAAAGGGAATCTTTGGGAGACTTGACAAGTCGATATTATCACTTATTGACTGAGTTAAGTAACTTTGGGGTAGTAGTGACTCCAGAAGAAGTTGTTATAAAGTTTGCCGACGCATTACCAGCTTATTGGAATGGTTTCTTGGAAATCTTGAAATACAACGGCACTTTGGCTGCGACAAACATTAATGATTTCATTCAACTCGTGGAGAACAAAGATCAAGAAGAAATCAGAAGGCCAAAAGAATTCCAGTGGCACAGAATCCTGATATGTACTATGGAAACTGTGGATGTTCTAGTACTGCTGCAAGACCTATTCAACATGCTCCGCTACAAACGGCGTTTGTCTCAAGCACTGTTTATCTCAATAAATCACGTGCCAAAATGTTCAATGCCTACAAAAATTGTTCGACGAAACCCACCTGCAACAACTGTTCGACGAAACCCACATGCTGATAGGGTTTCACCAAGAGAGTTTCGTCGTCCTTCAAGTTTCGTCGATCCAGTTGATGTTTCGTCGTCCTGCTTCTAGTTTTGTTGGCTTCAACAGGGATTCGTCAAACAGGCCCTATATAAACAGCACAGAGACAGAACACAGACCAGAGACACAGCACATGAACACAAGAGATCAGTGAGAAAATATCAGAGAGTTTGTGAGATTTTCATGCTGTAATCTTGTATCTAAAGTTTCTGGTGTTAGTATAATTGAACTTTAAACAGTGAACATCTGTGTCTCGTGTCTATATTATCTCGGTTTGCTTTCTCGGTTGGATTCCGCACAACCGGGTCAGTTCGTATACAAGGATTAGGCGACTAGATCCTCCGCTAGCCGGACCTACAAGTGGTATCAGAGCACGGGGCTCTTCTCCTTCTTAAAACTGAGTTTTGTTTCCAGATTTGTTCTTGATTTTTGAAACAGAAAGTTTATATTTTCAAAAAATTCAGGTTTAAATCTTTGAAAATCTTGTGTTTTTGCTGATTGTTCTTATAAAAATCATGTTACTTTCCATTTATACATGTTAAGAAAGGATTTTTATTGAACATTTGCGCAAAAATTGTGTTCGGAATATTTTCAGGTGGCCGAAAAACTCATCCAGTTCATCATATCTTCATAACTATTCTTGAATAATATGTGTGTTTGATCTGAATTTTAGTTTAAATTAAAGTGTTACTAATATTAAAATGCAAGTGTTTGAAAATAGTGTATATGTGATGATGGGTTGTTGAAAAGGAAGCTTCGAAAATCAGAATAGCATGGTTTTTTGAAATTTGGTGTCACCAACTTGTCAGTGGAAGGATAAGATTTCTTTTTAAAATATCAAAATATCTCACCAACTTGTTTTCACATTTAGTCAATTTTAGTCAACGAAACTTTACATTCTTTTCTCAAAATTGGAGAGTTACGTAATTAAAGGTTTCGTCACACATATAGGTTTCGTCAAGTATAGTTTTCATCACAAGTTTCGTCGAATACATTGTTTTCATCATAAGAGGTTTCGTCGATAGTAAAGTTTAGTCGAGAAACTTGTGAAATTTTAACAGAACCTTTGCAAAACTTATTTAACAGTTTGTTTTTAAGTGTTTGATCAGGTTTTCAATTTTATTCATCTAAAATGAGTTCTGATTGGTGGGGTATTCCGTCTAATACGGAAAGCAAGTATAGAAGCACGGGCTTGTCGCCATCATGGGCTGAATCTTCCGCACCTGCATCTTCGTCTATTCCATCGCAAGCGAATCAAATTTCGTCAAGTCAATGGGCGTTCCTTTCAAATCAAAATCAAAGTATTCAGAGTATACTTTTAAGCGAAAGCGAGACCGGAAGTTTAAATCGCCCACCGAAACTGATGCACATAAATGAATATCCTTGATGGGTAGAAAGATTCCATACATATGTCCTTGGGCAAAACACGGAATTGTGGTTACGGTTTACTACAGATTTCGATCAAGCTCTTGAGGTTGCCGCTTCAACTGCCGCGACATTTGCCGATCTTACGGAATACGAGAAAAAGCAATATGATTTAGAAAAGAAAGCATATTCTATTCTAACTCAAGCGTTGAGCAAGGATATATATCATCAGTTTGTCAGCTTCAAGACGACAAAGCGGCTATGGGATGCATTGAAGACGAGAGGTCTAGGAAATGAAGCGACACGCAAATTGCGACATGATCTTCTCAAGAAGGAGTTTGATGGCTTTATATGTATGGAAAGGGAATCTTTGGGAGACTTGAAAAGTCGATATTATCACTTATTGACTGAGTTAAGTAACTTTGGGGTAGTAGTGACTCCAGAAGAAGTTGTTATAAAGTTTGCCGACGCATTACCAGCTCATTGGAATGGTTTCTTGGAAATCTTGAAATACAACGGCACTTTGGCTGCGACAAACATTAATGATTTCATTCAACTCGTGGAGAACAAAGATCAAGAAGAAATCAGGAAGGCCAAAAGGATTCCAGTGCCACAGAATCCTGATATGTACTATGGAAACTGTGGAGGTTCTAGTACTGCTGCAAGACCCGTTCAACATGCTCCGCTACAAACGGCGTTTGTCTCAAGCACTGACTTGTATGGAAATCAAATACAGCCAGTTCCTCAGCAGCCAATCCAAAGTTCCCCTGTAGCCAGAGATATGTACGGAAATCCTCTACCAGTTCCACAACAAGCCTGTTATGGAAGCACCTCATCTGCTGGTCCGTCATCTAATCCGAATACAGTCCGGCTCGACACTTCAAGCTTCTCGAAAGTAAGTGTTGAAGTAGCAAAAGTACATATGGAGCTACTGAACACTTTGGTGAGCGCGTATTGTGGGTTAGTAGAAGGCCAGATTGGAAAGATCTGATGAAGAAGAACAAACATCTGTCTGGCCAAACAGATGTTTGGAAAAAAGCAACAGAGGATAACTTAACAGTTGCTTCCCAATGTAACAATATTTGCTTTTTAACAGATGTTTAACATAGTTAGATCAGTTGTTTGATTTAAACAGATGTTTGCAACATCTGGGAATCTTTTCTGTTAAGGATGTTAGATGCCACTATTAGGGTGATGTCAGCCAATCACAAAAAAAGCTTTCGTACTTAATATAAATAGATCTCACCTGTTAGAGATCTATTTTATCACTTTACACATTCTCTTTTGTACGGATAGATTTGTGAGTGATCATGCTAAGAAGGAGATTGTAGAATCATTCTATAAAACTTTTGTAATCTTTTGGTTATATATGAAAAATAGTTGTCGATGATATCCTCTTACTTGTACATTTTATTGTTATTATTATTGCAAACCATTTTCCTATTTTACTCGATTTAGTTCACAGATCCTAACATAATGACTATAAAGTAAACATATCTAGTAAATTACATGTTTTTAACAAGTGTAGTTTTATATTTACAATGTTAACCCATCTATCTTAAACCACCTTATGCACATAATAAAGTCGTAGGTCACTTGAAGTAACATTACAATTAATGTAAATATATATCAACAAGATACATATGTATATATACACACACGCATATAATCTATAAAAGTTACCTGCAATCCACCTAACACCATATCATGAGCCGATCCGATCCGATCGAGGGTCTGCTCATGCTCGGATTGAATTACAACCGATCCGATCCGAGCGGATCAAATTTGTAAAACCGAGCGCAAAAGTGATGCTCATGCTCGGATTGAATTTGAATCGATCGGCTCGGTTTCGCTCGGTTTTTATCAAATCCTAAAAAAAATCGAGCGGATCGTTTTCGCTCGATTGAATGATAAGGCTTCGTTCAACAAAAACAAATTCTAACTTAATAAAAACATGTCCAACACTTTACTAACAAAAGCAATACATAATGTCCAACACTTGTTGCAGATTGAAGACCGTCCGACGAACTGTTGCAGAATGAACACAGGAGCGGCGATATGTTGCAGACGATGTGTCGGAGACTAGAGAGCGGCGATATGTGTGAGTGTGACTGTGGAGACCGGAGAGTGAGAGTCGGAGATTAGAGAGCGGCGTATGAATATGATACGACTCACTGAATAGTGAATACTCTTTTAGGAATTGGATTTAGGGTTAGATTTACAAATTAAATATTAAGTTGGGTTGAATGTTATTTGGGCTTTTAATTTTTTTTTGGGCTATTATATTTTTTTGGGTTTTTAATCTATAAAATCTATAATATAAATATATATATTAATTATTAATAAAAATAATTCGAGCGAAACCGAGCGATCGAAGAGTGAGCGGAGCTATGCTCATGCTCGGATTGAATTTGAATCGAACCGATCCGATCGGCTCATTTACAAACTGAGCGGGAATCGAACGAACATTTTTCGAGCGATCGTCGAGCAGTTTGGATAGCCCTACATGGTTCCCCCATACTTTCAAAATATTAATTATTAAGTTAGCATTGATTGGGAATAGCCTAATGGTGTTTTTTTAACGGCTAACTGCTTTTCACGTATAAACCCGCCCTTTAGAAGCTATGTCCAAAGGCCGACTACTCGACCACCGCTAGAAAGCGTAGCACACCCCAGATGCTCGGAAACCCGGTGGAAGAGGTAAAACCGCCCCCCCCCCCCCCCCTCGGACTCGAACCCAGGTAAAACCCCGAGCCAAGCCCTCACCGAGATGTCCAATACCCAACACCAGCCGGGGATCGAACCGGCGCCTCCAATGGAGACAACCGGCCAACCAACCAACTGAGCTGGGGTAATGGACGAAATAGCCTAATGGTGTTGATATAAGATATAAAATAAGTGGATGTTATAGGTTCAATCCTCATAGTATGTAATGCGAATTTAGTTATTCAAAAAAAAAATTATTAAGTTAGCAAATGATAAGAAAATATCCACTCCATTAATAAACTCTAATACGCTCATTTTCGTCATTCTTTCCACACATCCATTTTTTATTTGTTATATATACGACGACATAATTTCTCCAACAAATGTTGTATATACTACATAAACGTATTTATATACATGGATTAGGATCGTGTGAGAAGCATTAGGCTAATTGAGAAACTTAAGAAGCATCCTAGACTACACATTTTCCTAAGCTTTTTGTAATATACACATATGTATAGATTAAAATTCACTATATACATATAGGTATTTTGTCAAATCTTGAATTATACACATATGTATATAGTCAATTTTAAACTATACATAGTGTATATATTACGAAAGCTTCGAGAAAATATGTGGTTCGGAATGTTTCTCAAGTTTCTCAAATACGGTGGAATTCTCTTATGATCTCTACCCTTATATACATAAAGATAAATAAACACATAAAATCTAAAGTCTCAACCCTAATTTCAACAAACATATTAAATAAATTATGGATGTTTTACTTATCGGAAATGTAAAGAGAGATGACAATATTGTAAGCGGTGGTGGTTGTTCATGGTGGCAATGGAACTGTGGTGGTTATTAGGGATGTTTATTGTAACAGCCTAGCCAAATCTTATGTCAGCCATTGATTGAAGAGATTCTTGATTCATAAGGGATGTTATGCCTCTAAAATCATCAACACGTTTTTAGCTTAGTTGGCTCAGAAGCACATGAAAACTACACAGTTAACTGTGCTCAGATGAGAGTAGTAGTAGGATGGGTGAGCTCCTGAAAGTCAACAAATTATTTGTAATATATTGCATTAACGTGTAGCATACACTTCGTACATGTAGTACTATATATACACATATATTACTCATGTATACATAATATATTGCAAATCCTCATATTGGGTTTTCTAGTTTTTTTTAAGAAGAAAGGTATTTTCATAATTATGCCCCTATATATAATCTATATTTAATATTTTTTTTATTAGAAAAGTCAACTTTGAAAATAGGTCAAATATGCACTAGATTTCATTTATATGAAATCTAAAAAAAACTGTTGAAATCTAAAAAAACTGTTAAATGACGTAAATCTTAATTCTACTTTACATAACAGAATGTGTATTATATAAAGTGTGTTTTGCCGTTCAAAAAAAAAAAAAAAACAGAATGTGTATATATTTAAACGTATTTATAAATATTTGATATAAAGCAACTATAAATATTTGAATGACCTATTTTATACCCTAGAAACAGTAATATCTTATATGTGATAATGTGAGCTCTAAATGTTTCGTCTTTTGGATTTTGAATTAAGGTTTGTTTCTTTGTTTATTTTCATGCTAGTCATAATATCAAATTGAACTGAATCCCATAGATTAAGGAAAAGTGACCTACAAGGTAATATATCAGAAGCCCATGGCATTATAGCCTAGTGGCATCTTGGGAGTGAGATAAGGCTTTGGGACTATTAGGTCCTGGGTTCGATTCTCACAAAGGGGGGTTTTCCTAGATTTACTGGGTTTCCTCCTGAATTGGTGTATAGGCATTATAGCCTAGTGGAGATGGATATGATCAGGTGGCTCTACTGGTGGCACAATAATACTCCAGTGGTCCGTCAGTGATCATAATTTGCCGTTCAAAAAAAAAAAAAAAAAAAAAACAGGTAATATATCAGAAATTACACTGTTTGTAAAAACTTCAAAAGTTAATGATTGATAAGTATCATTATCTCATTTTAGTATACGATAGATTTACACAGTATATGGCAAAGTGAAATTATAATATGCATCAATGCGGAATCCAAGTTAGTAAATAGGGAACCACTTGGGGTGTCCCAGTGGCCAGACCACCCACCTCTTTCCCAGAGAACACCGGTTCGAAACCTGGCAGGTGCAAATACTCCAGGATCTTCGTTCCGGTCGGGTATTTAACCGCCAGGCAGCTTTGGCCGGAGCTAGCTTGTGGAGTGGGGTCACTCCAGCGGCCGGGAGGTCCGTGCAATACCCCCAAGTTAGTAAATAGGGAGTACATGCTTTTGAGAGACTATTATAATTTCATGCACCAAAGAACTTGGTGATTTATGGCGCCAATCTCGAGACAAGCTTGTTTGATGTCAAGATTTTCTGATGCCTTAGTAAATTATTTTAGAAGTGGTTTTGAATTTTCATGACTGATGAAAAATTGTTTATGTTTAACATTAGGCACAACTTTCACAACTGATGATTGGTAGTTAGTTAAGTGATCAAAAATTGCAATTAAGTGATCAAATTAGTTAAGTGAGGTAGTGTGCTAAGAATGTGTATTGAAAATATGCTGATTTAGTTGTTTGCAAAAACAGTTTTCAGGATATGGTTCAGGATATCGAGCTGTATTTACAATCAAACAATGAGCAAAAAAGGTAAAGGGTGACAAAGGATGTACGAGGAAAGCCCTTGATCAATATAGATCGCCGGCACAAAACCTCGGGAGCTGACAACCGCAGCTGCCTTGTTCTTCTTATTACTTCAAATGTCAGGATACAGTGCAGGATATGATGCGGATCAACTAAGTGTTACAATGCGATTTGAATACAAGTGTAAGTGTGTTGTGAGTGTTTGCAGCTAGAGAGCAAGAGAGTTTGAGAGATTGTGTGTGTCCTTATCTGATCCGATCAATCCTATTTATAGTAAAATAAAATTAACTAACTAGCCTACAAATCTGGGATATAACGAATATTCCCTTTGTGAACGTTGTAGTCCATGTCTTCCGGCTTCAACGTTCATAATCCAACAGATTTGCCCGAGTCTTTGGGGGAAGAAGTCCACTTAAACGTTATAGAGATGCACCATTAATCTGCACGTGAAGTAATTAGTCATTACCTGGATACTGTATCAGAATGTTACCAATATCCTGATCCGGTATCCTGATCATAACAAAAGAAACACAGTCAGAATATTATTCAGGATATATAAGCAGAAAACCACCCATAACAATTGTCCCCAAAATATATCTGTTAGTATACAAATTCTAACGGATATATTTTAAAGATTATCTCGTGAATCGAGGAAATTAAATTGAAGCGACGATTGAGGTGACATTGTGCAACTTCCAACGCGTTTTATACTCAATGGCTATCCATTTAGCCCCTATATCTTCTCTCTTTTTGTTTGATAACCCATCATCTTCACCAGAATTCCCAGGTAATTCCTCTCATCTTTTTCTTCTCCGCTTTTCTTTGCCAAAATCCTCCATGGCCAGTAGAACGAGATCACACACAGCTGATTCGATCCCGTCTTTCGAAGCCCAAAACCTTCTTAAAGAACCTGAAAAAGAGGTCTGCTCATTCGATAATGCTGACATTGCCGCCCTACGAGCCTCCAGTGCTTTCCCTGTTGACGCGATTATCCGTCCTTTTAACCAAGAGCTCCGATCAGATGTCTTTTCCAACGAGTGGGTGTGCTTTTTTGCTTACCCCTTTTCCATAGGGCTCCGATACCCCTTTCCAGCTTTCATCTCTCGTTTCTTTGAACTTACCGGTCTTAGTTATGCCCAAACCATGCCTACAGTTTGGCGCGTGCTAGTGACCCTAGACCAAATCAGATCCCGCTTTATTCCCGACCTCTGCATCGAGGATCTTCCGGTTGCCTATCGCCTTCGTTCTCACGGCAACAGCCATTTTCTCATTTTTTTCAACCTCCAAAAATCCCCTCATCCTCAAAGCCACAAAAAATGAGGATAAATGGCAACGAAAGTTCTTTTTTTTAAAAAGGGATTCTATTACTGGAGGTTTTGACCTTCCGGTGAAGTGGTTAACTTCTGCTAGGATTTTAGGGTTTTAGGAATATCCCCAAACGTATCCTGAAGTTATATCCTGAACTGATATCTTTATTTCTTGTGCAGCAAATTTCAAAGAACTAGCCCCTCCAAGCGCTGAATCAGAACAGAAGATCAAAAGCATTTACCAACTCCCGAAGAGTGAGAGAACTTTTTCTCTGTCCTTTGCAAGTTCAAGCCAAAGATCCAGCTCCGATATGTCTGGTAAGTACATCAGTATATATGAAACAAATATATTAGTTAATAAATAAATACTTAAGAGTTAAATGTTTATCCCTTTTATGCAGCACAAGTCAAAGTTCCAGAGGTCTTCGATCTCGACGAATTGGACAGCTATTCTGCTCCTATCTCGGTGAAGAAAGAACCAAGCCCTAAAGCCATCACGTCTTCCAAACCCTCCGGTTCAAAAGCTGCTGCCACCCCCAAGCCTCCTCCAGCCACCAAGACTCATGCCTCTAGTGCCCGGAAGAGGAAGGAAATGGATTCTCCAGCTACCTCTGAGACCTTTCCTTACGAGAACCATGGATTCAATGAAGCCAGCGGGTTCATGACTTCATTCCCCAATCAGGTAAAAACTCTCATCTGGTATCCTGCACATATATGTTGGATCACTATCCTGAACAGCCTATATGTTAATACCTGAACTTTTTGAGTGCAGGGCCTCGAGCGTCTCATTCACTTATACGAAGAAGCTTGTGGGCTCAACAAAATGCTAGAGGTCAAGCTCAAAAAAGTTGAAGTCACCATTGCTGATCAAGGGATGTTTGCTGCCGCCAAGTCTCAGCACTATGAAGACAAATTTAAGGCGATGACCCAGGAGCATCAAGCCACCATTCACAAGGCTAATGAGGATGCCCAAGCCAAGCTGGATGCTGCCCATCTTCAATACCAGCAGGATATGAATTCTTACCGGGATGGCCTCAAAGGATCTCTTGTAATTTCCCTTCTCCAAGCCAGGTTAAGGATGGCCTATGAGGCCAAAGCCTTGGGCTTTGAATGCCCCTCCTGGAATGTCAACTCTTGGGAGGCGAAATTAAAAGATCTCGGAGGCAGTCCCGTGGAACATCCTACGAAGCCTGCTGGTGAGGAGCCTTCCAAGGCGGCTTAAGAGACGACTGATGCTGGTGGTGATGCCGAGAAGAATCCCGAGGGTGATGCTGATGCGGGTGCTGGAGGAGACGCTGCTGGTGAAGAAGGTGCTGCTCCTTGAAAGCAGCAAAGTGGGCGATGATGGATGTTTGTGCCTAGGCCGGAGCCCACTTTTTTAAGTTTGTTGGTTGTGGTTGTTAAACAATTTCTATTTCCTGTCTTTCAAACAATTTACATTTCCTGCACTTAAAACAATATGATGGCCAAAGGTGGATGGGTCCTGAGTTTCAGGATGAAGCCCTTGGTCATCAATTAGTATGGTTTGTTTTGAACGATATAACATTTGGAGGTGGATGGGTCTCGGTTTGAGATGAAACCTTCAACTGTTAAGTAAATATGGTTAGGAACTAATCGTGCTTTTGGTGGATGGATCTCGGTTTGAGATGAAACCAAAAGCACAACTTTTGCTATGTTAATAATATAACATTCTTTTGACCTTATCTATCATTGTCCTTTTTCAATTCCTATTATGCATTGCTTAGTTTGAATATAATTTCAATGTTCCAAACTTAGTGCAATATTTCAAATGTCTTATCCAAATATCATGAAGATATCTTGATCAGGACACTTGCAAATATCCTATTAAGACTTTTGTCAAATCGGGTTTTTATAACTCAAACAATTTAGATAAAGTTTTCAAAGAAAAAGGATAGTTCACTTTTATTTTACAAAGCCTGTTTTGATAATAAATGTTTGACTCAAGTATAGTTTCAATATTTAATCCAAGTACCATGTCCCAGACATTCCAACCAAATATCCTGAAGCATATTCTGAAAATATATTTTCAGAATATATCCTAAGAACATATCCTAATCAGGATATTCATAAATGTTATAATCAAGCTTTTGTCAAACTTAGTTTCAAAAATTTAAACGATTTAGATAAGGTGTTTAAAGGAAAGATCATACCAGAGGTAGAGTGCAACCCTATTCTCAAACTTCAATCCTTTTTCAATCTTTCCAACGAAGATGTCCCCGATCTGGGACACTTAGTGTACCGGGTCCAAGCTTGATCCTTTGAGCTTTGCACAATTGCCTCAGTAGGAATGTCCCCTGTGTATTATGTCTTTGAACACTTAAATTTTCTGGACATCAATTGCAACCGTTTGTATAATTTTTGTATTACAGGGGATAAACCCTAAAATATCCTGGAGATATATCCTTAGTGTTCTGGGGATAAACCCATAGGTATTCTGGAGAAAATCCCAAGTTTTCATGCGCTACAGGCAGGAGTGTATAAACTCCAAGACTTAGAAAGGTGAAAACCTTTAAACCTTAGAGAGTATGAAAATACCCTTTTCGCGAGAGAGGGTGATCAATCCTCATATACCTTTAGGATCCAGGATATAGCCAACAATAACGAAATTGTCAGCCACTTTTACATGGACTGGTCCCGCTATTTTGAACTATTCCCGGATAGCTTGCGCTCTAGGTGGGGTGATTAAAGCCAATTCGAGAGAAAGGTGAATACCTTTAAACCTGTAAAGGGACCAGGATCCCTTAAACGTGAGAGAGGGGGCCAATCCTCTAATCTTTCGAATTATCCTGAGGGTATATCCTGGAGCTATATCTCGAAGCATATACTACAAAACATCTGTAAACTAAGGTGGGTGTTAGCCTGGCTAACACCCCTCCGATGCCTAAGTTAGTATTGGGTTCAAAAGAATAAATAATATCAAATATATTAAAAGAGATAGAATTCATACCATCCTGAGTTAGAAACTAAATTCTAAACTCACTTAAAATAGAGCTTTAGGTGTATAGCATTCCAGGATCTTGGTAACATATCCCCCTCCATATTCTTAAGCCGGTATTCTCCTTTTCCAGATTCCGATTCAATCTCATAGGGTCCTTCCCATTTTGGAGCTAATTTTCCATCAGCAGGATTGGTAGTGTTCTGAAAAGCCTTCCTTAATACCCAATCTCCAACTTGAAACCTCCTAGTCCTTATATTCTTGTTATATGCTCTGGATATCCTCTGTTGATATGCTGCCATCCTTAGCTTTGCCGCATTTCTTGTCTCATCAATAGTATCCAATTCTTGGCGTAGGGCTTCAGGATTCTGCTCAGGATCCCGGAAGTTGGATCTTGCTATGGGTATTACCATCTCCGTAGGGATTACTGTTTCTGCTCCAAATACTAAGGAAAATGGGGTTTGTCCAGTTGCATTTTTCACCGTCGTTCTATCAGCCCATAAAACAAAGGGTAATTCTTCTGCCCATCTTCCTTTCTTAGCTCCTAGTCTTTTCTTCAAGTTGTTGATAATTATCTTGTTTGAGGATTCTGATTGTCCGTTTGCTTGAGGATGTACTGGTGTAGATGTAATCATTTTAATTCCCCAACTCTTACAAAAATCAGTTGTCCTCTTACTGATAAACTGAGAGCCATTGTCACAAATTATCTCGGCCGGTACTCTAAACCTAGTCAGGATATTCCTTTTTATGAAGGATACTACTTCTTGGTCTCTAACTTGAGCAAATGCCTCAGCTTCAACCCATTTAGAGAAATAATCAGTCATCACCAGCATAAAGACTTTTCCTCCTGGAGCCTTGGGCAATTTTCCTACTATGTCCGTGCCCCACTTCATGAATGGCCAAGGGGAAACAATAGGATATAGTTGTTCAACAGGTTGATACAATATATTACTATGCCTTTGACATGCATCACACCTTCGGGCATATTCTGCAGCATCTTTCCTCATCGTTGGCCAATAGTATCCTGTTCTTAATTCCTTTGAGATGATCTGCCCCCAGTATGGTTACCACAATCCCCTTCGTGTATATCCTGAAGTACTACTTTGGTTTCGGGATCCTCCAAGCACCTCAGGTATGGTCCTGCAAGAGATTTCTTATACAAAACATCATTTATAATAGTGAATCGTGATACCTTCATCCTAAAAGCCTTAGGATTCTCATCCTTTGGGATGTGTCCTTCCTTAAGATATCTCATGATTGGAGCCGTCCATGACTTAGGATCCTCCTCAGGATATTCATCATCAGGATCCTGGATACTTACTACAATCAAAGCTTCATATTCTGCTTCATTATTAGTGGCAGGAAACTCACACCTAATAGCCTGGGGTAATATGTCCCCCTGTGGTGATTTTAGTAGTATACCCAATCCTACACCTCTCACGTTAGATGCACCATCAGTATATAATGTCCAGGATTCTAAGTTTTCTCCTAGCTGTTGTACTTCTAGGTCTACTTCATTTTGGATATCACTACTGAAATCAGCCACAAAGTCAGCTAGAGCCTGAGACTTCATGGCATTTCTAGGTTCATATACTAGATCGAAGGCACTTAATTTTACTGACCACTTAGCCATCATACCTGACATCTCGGGTTTCCTAAGCACATTTTTAATAGGATAATTAGTTTTAACATGAATCCTATGTGTCTTAAAATAGTGTCTAAGCTTTGTTGATGCCATAACTAAGGCCAATATCAATTTTTCTAAATGAGAATATCTAGTTTCAGCATCTAATAAACTTTTGCTAACATAATAGACAGGATATTGCTGACCTTCGTGATCCTTTACAAGAACAACACTTACGGCATTCCCTGATACTGCAAGATACAGGGATAATGGTTCACCATCCTCAGGCTTCATCAATAGAGGTGCAGTTGAGAGATACTAATTCAACTCCCGCAAGGCTGCTTCCTGTTTCTCTCCCCATTCGAATTTCTGATTCTTCTTCAGGATATCGTAGAATTCCTTGTATTTCTCCGAGTATCTTGATATAAACCTATTTAATGCTGCTACTCATCCTGTTAATCTTTGTACATCTTTCATGTTGGAAGGTGACTTGATATCCAAGATGGCTTTGATCTGTTCTTGGCTTGCTTCTATCCCTCTTTTATTTACCATATATCCTAGAAACTTTCCTGCCCCCACTCCAAAATGGCATTTAGCAGGGTTTAGCTTCATGTTGTACTCGTCCAGGATGTCGAATGCTTCTTCAATATCCCGGAGATGATCCTCAGCCTTCTTAGATTTTACCACCATATCATTGATGTATACCTCCATGGTGTCCCCCAGCTTGTCTTTGAACATCATGTTCACCAATCTTTGGTATGTTGCACCTGCATTTTTTAAACCAAAAGGCATAGCAGTATAACAATAAATACCTGTCGGTGTCATGAAAGAAGTATCCTCATGATCCGAGGGTTCCATTTGGATCTGCTGGAATCCTGAGGAGGCATCCATAAAGGTTAACATCTCGTGGCTGGCAGTAGCATCCACCATTGAATCAATATGAGGTAGGGGAAATGGGTCTTTGGGACAAGCTTTGTTCAAGTCTGTGTAATCTACACAAACTCTCCATTTCCCATTTTTCTTTTGCACCACCACTACATTTGCTAGCCATTTGGGAAATTTCACTTCCCTAATCATTTTGCTCTTTAATAATCTTTCAACTTCTTCCTGAATGATCGTGTTTCGTTCTGGAGCAAACTTCCTTCGTTTCTGTTGGACAGGCTTGAAAGACCTATCAATTCCGAGCTTGTGAGTTATAATATCCTTGGAAATACCTGTCATATACTCGTGTTTCCACGCGAATGTTGACATCCTGCATTTCAAAAATTTCGTCAATCGATTTTCAATATCCTGAGGGATATTGGATCCTACGAGCACTGAGATATCTGGATTATCCTGATCCAGGATAATCTTCTTTACATCCTGCTCTGAAGCCTCCATGATATCCTGGGCTCGCATCTTTAATTGCTATGCTGCATTGGGCTTTGTCGAGGATTTCATCGAAGAAGAATAACACTCCTTTGCTTCTTGCTGATCACTTTCCACCTTGACTACTCCCCAAGGGGTAGGGATCTTGATGCATTGATGATAGGTTGATGGCACAAGTTTCATATCGTGGATCCACGGCCTACCCAATATAATATTATAGGAGGATAAGGAGTCCATGACACAAAAGAGCTGCATTGAGTTGACCCGTTCAACATACACAGGCAACTTTATCTCTCCCACGGTATTCCTGGCTTCTCCACTGAACCCAACAAGCAAAGTGGATTTCGAAGTAATATCCATCGGGGATACATTAATCCTTTTCAGTGTTTCCAGCTGAATTATGTTGACGGAGCTGCCATTATCCACCAGTATCATGTGCACAAAATGATTAGCAACATATAAAGTTATTACCAAAGCATCATGATGAGAATCCTGGGCAGTATCCCTATCATCACTATCGAACGTGATCACTTTATCAGTCGTGAGGGTTGACATCCTGGTTGGCTTATCTCCCCTCTCTGCCTTAGCCTCCTTCGCGTGCCTTTTTGCCGCAAAATATGATGTTCCGCAAATGTCGGATCCTCCTGAAATGAAGTTAATTATTTTGGCATCCGCAGGAGGTGATGCTGCTCGTTCAGGATCCTTCTCAGTGTCCTGTCCCTTATTCTTCTTTCTTCCTAGGAGGTCCTTCAGATATCCCTTGCTCAGGAGATAACTTATTTCTTTCCTAAGAGCAATGCAATCCTCAGTAACATGTCCGAAATCCTCCTGGAAGGCACACCATTTGGACTTATCCTTCCAATCAGCTTTTTGTTGATTCTTCCAAGGCCACTTTGCTTTGTCTCCTAAACCCTGCATAGCATACATCAGTTCAGGTATATTTACAGAAATACAATATTCTGACAACTCAGGATACTCCTTAGGATCCTCGTCTTCAACAACATTCACTTTCTTGCTGTCATTCCTACCATATGGCTTAGAGCGATATGGTTTATACGAGGATTCTGATTTCCTGTTGGTTGACTCATAGGTTGTGGATGAATTCATCCTCTCTTGCATCTTTTTGTCATCCTCCAGTAGAATATATCTTAAAGCCCTGTTCCGAGCTTCATCTAGGTTCCTGCAGGGATTCATTACAAGATCCTGGTAAAATTGAGAATCTTTTTGCAATCCCATCTTGAAAGCCTGCACGGCTATTGCAACATCAAGATGTGGGATATCTAAGGATTCCCGGCTAAACTTGTTTACATAATCTCTTAAAGACTCCTGAGATCCTTGGGTTATCCTTTAGAGATCACTGGTTAGTTTTTCAAAACTTTGACTGCAAGAAAATTGACTATTAAATAAATTGACTAAATGAGCAAGTGATGTAATCAAATGAGGAGGAACGTTTAAGAGCCATTTTAAGGCTGATCCTTGTTATGGGTGATTTTCTGCTCATATATCCTGACTGCTATTCTGACTTTGTTTGTTTTGTTGTGACAAGGATGCTGGATCAGGATATTGGTAACATCCTGATGTGATATCCTGGTAGTTAATAATTGACTCACGTGCAGATTGTTGTAACCAGTCCCTAACGGTCATGTGGACTTCTTCTCCTCAAGACTCGGGCAAATTAGTTATATTATAGACGTTGAAGCCGGAAGACGTAGACTGCAACGTTCACCTGAGGAATATTCATTGAATCCCTGAATAATAGGCTAGTTAGTTAGTTTATTTTACTATAAATGGATTGATCGGATCAGAGAGAAACACACACAATCTCTCGCACACTCTTCTTCTCTACTTGCAAACACTCACAACGCACTAACACTTGTATTCAAATTACATTGTAACACCTAGTTGGTCCGCATCATATCCTGCACCGTATCCTGCTATTTGAAGCAATAAGAAGAACAAGGCAGCTGCGATTGTCAGCTCCCGAGGTGTTATGCCGGCAATCTAGATTGATCAAGGGCTTTCCTCGTATATCTCGTGTCACCCTTTACATTTTTGCTCACTGTTTGATCATAGATATAGCTCGATATCCTGAGCTATATCCTGAAACTGTTTTTGCAAACTAACAAGCCAGCATATTTTTCAACACATTTTCTCAGCACACTATCTCGCTTAACTAATTTGATCACTTAATTGCTTCGGTAATTTTTGACCAAAACAATTTGGCGCCCACCGTTGGGCGAGTGGTGCTACTTCTACTAAAAGTTTTTGCAAAATCGTTACTTGGTTTTCTATTTTCAAAACTTTTTGCTACACTATTTTCAATGGCCTCGAGATCAAACATGAGCTCTTCCACCGTGTCTGCTACAACCTCTGCAACAATTGGTTCGGTGCTTCCACCACCTCCTCCGAGAACACAAGCCTCTTCACAAGGAACTGAAATTCATGTGGCTCGGGATGTTATCCCCGCTCGTAATATCCAGGGATCTGGTCCTGTTTTGGCTTCTAATGAAGAAATTCTGAATTTGTTTGGTAGTGTACAGGAACAGATGAGGCAGCAGCAGGAAACCAATCAGATGCTGATGAGAGAGATACAACTCTTGAAATCCGGCTCAAGTAAGACTGCTGAAGATACCGTCACTCCCTTGCAACCCAGGGCATTGAACTTCAGTCCTGCAGTTTATACTGAGGATAACCGGGGGAATATTGTACCTAGCCATTCCCAGAATCATACTCCTGAGATACCCTCTTCAATCGGAGTGTCAACTATGAGAAGCTCAGGACATGCTTCGGGATATGGCCAGAATCCTCAGACTGGTAATGTATATAATAATAATAATGTTGCTACTAACGGTGTTGGATCTTTGCAGGATGCATGTGTTACATCAGCATTTTCTAAGGAGCTTCAGAAATTGAAAGACATGATATATAGTGTACCTGGGGTGGTCCAGCGAATTCCAGAAGTGTCCCGGGACAGCCACAGGATATCCCAATTTGCATATCCTATTTGTGATGCTGAAATCCCAAAAAGTTTTCAAACCCCCAACATGAAGCTCTATGACGGAACTACGGATCCTAAAGAGCATATTGCTCAGTATAGGGAAAGGATGGAAATTAAACCAATCCCTCCGGATCTCAAGGACGCATGCCTTTGCAAGGGTTTTGGTTCTACCTTAACAGGATTAGCCTTAAAATGGCTCTTAAACGTTCCTCCTCACTCAATTACTTCATTTGCTCATTTAGTTAATTTATTTAATAGTCAATTTTCTTGCAGCCGGAGTTTTGAGAAACTAACCAGTGATCTTTACAGGATAACTCAAGGACCTCAGGAATCCTTGAGGGATTATGTGAAAAAATTAAGCCGGGAATCCTTAGATATCCCGCATCTTGATGTTGCAACACCTTTGTAGGCTTTCTAGATGGGGTTGCAAAAGGATTCTCAATTTTACCAGGATCTTGTAATGAATCCCTGCAGGAATCTGGATGAAGCTCGTAACAGGGCTTTAAGATATATTCGGTTGGAAGTTGACAAAAAGATGCAAGAAAGGATGAATTCGTCAACAACCTATGAGTCGACCAACAGGAAATCAGAATCCTCGTATAAACCATATCGCTCTAAGCCGTATGGAAGAAATGACGGCAAAAAAGTGATTGCTGTTGAAGGCGAGGATCCTGAGTTTTCTGAATATTGTTTTTCTGTTAACATACCTGAACTGATATATGCTATGCAGGGTTTAGGAGATAAAGCAAGATGGCCCCGGAAAAATCAACAAAAAGCTGATTGGAAGGATAATTCCAAATGGTGTGCCTTCCACGAGGATTTCAGACATGTTACCGACGATTGTATCACTCTAAGGAAAGAAATAAGCTATCTTTTGAGCAAGGGATATCTGAAGGATCTCCTGGGAAGAAAGAAGAATAAAGCTCAGGATCCTGAGAAGGATCCTGAACGAGTGGCATCACCTTCTGCGGATGCCAAAATAATTAACTTTATTTCAGGAGGATCCGATATCTGCGGCACATCATATTCTGCGGCAAAAAGGCACGCGAAGGAAGCCAAAACAGAGAGGGGGGATAAGCTAACCACGATGTCAACTCTCACAACTGACAAAGTGATCACGTTCGATAACGATGACAGGGATACTGTCCAGGATGCTCATCATGATGCTTTAGTAATAACGTTATATGTTGCTAACCATTTTGTGCGCAGGATATTAGTGGATAATGGCAGCTCCGTCAACATAATTCAGCTAGAAACGTTGAAAAGGATGAATGTATCCCCAATGGATATTACTTCGAAGTCCACTGTGCTCGTTGGTTTTAGTGGAGAAGCTAGGAATACCGTAGGAGAGATAAAGTTGCCCGTGTATGTTGAAGGGGTCAACTCAATGCAGCGCTTTTATGTCATGGACTCCTTATCCTGCTATAATATTATATTAGGTAGGCCTTGGATCCATGATATGAAAGCTGTGCCGTCAACTTATCATCAATGTATCAAGATCCCTACCCCTTGGGGAGTAGTCAAGGTGGAAAGTGATCAACAGGAAGCAAAGGAGTGTTATTCTTCTTTGATGAATTCCTCAACAAAGCCTAGTGCAGCATAGCAATTAAAGATGTGAGGCCAGGATATCATGGAGGCTTCAGAACAGGATGTAAAGAAAATTATCCTAGATCAGGATAATCCGGATATCTCGGTGCTCGTAGGAACCAATATCCCTCAGGATATTGAAGACCAATTGACTAACTTTTTGAAATGCAGGATGTCAACATTCGCGTGGAAACACGAGGATATGACAGGAATTTCCAAGGATATTATAACTCACAAGCTCGGAATTGATAGGTTTTTCAATCCTGTACAACAGAAACGAAGAAAATTTGCTCCAGAGCGGAACACTATCATTCAGGAGGAAGTTGAAAGATTATTGAAGAGCAAGATGATTAGGGAAGTGAAGTTTCCTAAATGGCTGGCAAACGTGGTTGTGGTACAAAAGAAAAACGGGAAATAGAGAGTCTGTGTAGATTACACGGACTTGGACAAAGCTTGTCCCAAAGACCCGTTTCCTCTACCTCATATCGATTCAATGGTGGATGCTACTGTTGGTCATGAGATGCTAACCTTCATGGATGCCTCCTCAGGATTCCAACAGATCCAAATGGAACCCTCGGATCAGGAGGATACTGCTTTCATGACACCAACAGATATTTATTGTTATACTGCTATGCCTTTTAGTTTGAAGAATGCAGGTGCAACATACTAGAGATTGGTAAACATGATGTTTAAAGACAAACTGGGGGGCACCATGGAGGTGTACATCGATGATATGGTAGTAAAATCCAAGAGGGCTGAGGATCACCTCCAGGATATTAAAGGAGCATTTGATATCCTGGACCAGTACAACATGAAATTAAATCCTGCTAAATGCCATTTTGGAGTGGGGGCATGAAAGTTTCTAGGATACATGGGGACGAAAAGGGGGATAGAGGCAAGCCCGAAGCAGATTAAAGCTATCCTGGATATCAAGTCACCTTCAAATATGAAAGATGTTCAACGATCAACAGGGCGAGTAGCAGCATTAAACAGATTTATCTCAAGATCCTCGAAAAAATGCAAGGAATTTTATGATATCATGAAGAAGAATAAGAAATTCGAATGGGGAGAGAAGCATGAAGCGGCCCAGCAGGATTTGAAGCAGTATCTTTCAACCACACCTCTATTGATGAAGCCTGAGGATGGTGAACCATTATCCCTGTATCTTGAAGTATCAGGAAATGCAGTAAGTGCTGTCCTTGTAAAGGATCATGAAGGTCAGCAGTATCCTGTTTATTATGTTAGTAAAAGTTTATTGGATGCTGAAACTAGGTATTCACACTTAGAGAAATTGATATTAGCCCTAGTTATGGCGTCAACAAAACTTAGACATGATTTTTAAACACATAGGATTCATGTTAAAACCAACTATCCTGTTAAAAATGTGCTTAGGAAACCCGAGATGTCAGGTAGGATGGCTAAGTGGTCAGTGAAATTTATGATCTAGTATATGAACCTAGAAATGCCATAAAGTCTCAGGATTTAGCTGACTTTGTGGCTGATTTTAGTAGTGATATTCAAAGTGAAGTAGACCTAGAAGTACAACAGCTAGGAGAAAACTTAGAATCCTGGACATTATATACTGATGGCGCATCTAATGTAAGAGGTGTAGGTTTGGGTATACTACTAAAATCGCCACATGGGGACATATTACCCCAGGCTATTAGATGTGAGTTTCCTGCCACTAATAATGAAGCAGAATATGAAGCTTTAATTGCAGGATTAGAATTGGCTAAGAGCATGAATATCAAGAGTTTACAAGTATTTGTTGATTCCTTGTTAATCACTAATCATTTTAATGGGACCTATGCAGTTAAAGGTGAGAAGTTAATCGAGTATCTCGAAATTCTCAAAAAATTAGCAGGATATTTCGATATTTTTACACTTGAACATGTACCAAGAGAGGATAATGCTGAACCTGATGCCTTGGCAAATCTAGGATCATCAGTCAGGATACCGGAAGGGACCCGAATACCAATATTACATATACTGTATCATGCGATGGATCCTCAGGATAAGGAAGTAGTAAGTATTCAGGATCCTGATGATGAGTATCCTGAGGAGGATCCTAAGTCCTGGACGGCTCCAATCATAAGATATCTCAAGGAAGGACACATCCTAAAGGATGAAAATCCTAAGGCCTTTAGAATGAAGGTATCACGATTCACTATTATAAATAATGTTTTGTATAAGAAATCTCTTACAGGACCATATCTGAGGTGCTTGGAGGATACTGAAACTAAAAAAGTGCTTCAAGATATACACGAAGGGGATTGTGGTAACCATACTGGGGGCAGGTTATTATTCTCAAAGGTATTAAGAATAGGATACTATTGGCCGACAATGAGAAAAGATGCTGCAGAATATGCTCGAAGATGTGACGCGTGTCAAAGACACAGTAATATGTTACATCAGCCAGCTGAGCCACTTTATCCTATCGTTTCCCTTGGCCATTCATGAAGTGGGGAATGGATATAGTAGGAAAATTGCCAAAGGCTCCAAGAGGAAAGGTCTTCATGCTGGTAATTGTCACACCCCAACCGATGGCGGAAACATCGGGATGAGACGAAGTGTGTATAGATTGCAAGAGACTTCATAACACTATGTGACATTATTTAATTAATTTCAAATTTCATTGCAAGTGCTAAATTGTCACACAACATTTGAAATAGAAATAACAACATTGTTCAAATTTCAACATAACATCAAAAGATAAATAGATTAAAGGTGTGTATCTAGTCCACCCTAAACTTGTTTCATCATTCATCCATACTTCATAATTCAACCTGCAACATGTATTAAAATAGAGTTTCAATGCAAAGGAAAAGGCGAGTATACAAGTTTGTTTACATAGCATAATAGAATAAAAACTCAAATCCAACATGATTCATAATATGTGATTACTAGTATGCAATTTTGGCGTACAATATGATCAAACCCTAGAATACAACGCATAAAATAGCCTAAGCCCAATAGTTTAGCGGGGTGGTAATGTTTAACTTAACAATACCCAATAGAATAGTGGGCGGGGCGTTAATCCTATAGCGCTATAATTGTTAAGGTGGGCGAGCAAAGTTAATGAGCATATAACGTTCCAAATCGTTCATAGAGCATACAAGAATAACAAGTAATTCACAGTAGTTTCATGCTTGATCAAGGATTGAGTATGTTTAATTGAGTTTAAAAGTTGTTTGCATAGTTATACATGTTGCATCCCAAAGTGTAAAAGGGAAAAAGGGATCGAGTATACTCACGGTGGTTGCAAGCTTTCCTACTTGAAATCCCGCGAGTGAGTTGGTGGATGGATTAGTTTGGAGCACCTAGTCATTCTACACGAGGAAACATAGGTGTGTGAGTTTGGCGTTTAACGGAAGATTATGGATTCGGATTTATCATAGCATAAAGTACAATAAAAAAATAATCATCTTTAACTTACAACCCTTATATGACACTAGGTAACCACTAGGGTTATATTGTATTTCATGGGTAGTGCACCCATTAGAATCATATCAAGGTTTTAAGTCTTAGATGATATTATACTACTTTAACATATAAACACAAGTTCAACATCAAAGGTTCGAATGAGTATATGTATATATCTAGGTTACATATTATTTAGTCCAATAATTCATGTAGGAAGTAGAAGATTAGGATCTTCATTTAGGCACCTCGAGTTATCATGGATGTCATGTATGGGGTAGGAAGAACATGCTTCCATTTAGGGACCCCTTGAATGTTCACCACTTCACTTGATGTAAAAACAACCAAGGAGGGTCACGAACTAGGATTAGTACAATAATGTAAACAACCTAACTAAAGAGAAATCATCAAATCATGTGAGGATTTTATGTTGGAACAACCCAAGTTGCTCCACAATCACTCTACATCAAGATCTATGCTTGAACATGACTTGTGGGCGAAAAACCCTAAATAAAACAGAAAATATTTGAGGGTTTAACCTCTGATTTGGCATGTCTCAACCTTGTTTTTAAGCTTAACTAACCATGGGTGAGGTTATAAGCATTAGGACATAGGTTTGAGATGTGTTAGACAAAAGTATGATAAGTTTAGACAAGCTTTTGAATAACTTACAACAAAACAGAAAGTTTTGGTCCTTTTTAGGGCAATTCCAAACATGATTTTTCCAGGGAAAAACCAAGGAATCAAACCCAAGAACATAACAAAGCAATAGAAGAAAGAATCAAGTGATTTGGAGTGAAAACAAGCAAGTTACACTCACTTTTGTTAAGATGTATGAATCTGTCCAAGAACTCTGATTTGCAACAGATTGAGAGTGAATTTGTGAAGTGTAATGAGTTGTGAAAGTGTAAAATGGGTTGTAGGAGGTGTGTATTTATAGTGGAAGAGATTAGAGTTGATTGGAGGTGATTAGAGGTGGATTAAAGGTGATTGGGTGAGGTTTAATCTTGGGATTTCGTGCAATAGCTGGAAGAAAGCACACATTCTGCCGAAACAGGGCCTTGGCATGACGCCAAGGACCCTAGCGTCACGCGGCGCCCCAATTTGGGGAAGTTTGGCCTTTTTACAATTTAGTCCCTGTAGTTTAAGTTTGATACCTTTAGGTGCAATCTTGATAGTTTAGGGACTTGTTTTGATATAAAAGCCTAGTATAAGGCATAATCAAGCATGGCGATCATAATCAAAGTATAATTGAGCGTATAAATGTCATAATCAAGTATCATTTTCGTTCAAAACACGTTTCATGCACAAGTTTAGTTTAATTACAAGTTTAGCACATAGTTTCCAAGAATATCGTTTAAGCATCAATTGATTCACAAAATCGAACATACGAGCATATATAAGGTGTGTATAACACATTTGTAACAAAATACGAGTTTCATTAATGATCCAAGTCTCGGTTTTACAGTGATTACAAAGAAGGAACGATTACAAGAATACAAAGTTTCCAAAAATAGAAATACGAGCAAAACTTTCTATAAATGGAAAGTACAAAAGAGCTGGGCGTTACAGTCTCCCTTCCTTTAGGAAATTTCGTCCCGAAATTTAGGAAGACGTAGGGAAAAGGTGAGGGTACTTCTTTTTCATCTCGCTCTTGAGTTCCCAAGTAAATTCAGTGCCTCGTTTACCTTCCCATCGAACCTTGACGATAGGAATTTTACTGCGCCTCAATAACTTGACTCCTTGATCCATGATTTCGAAGGGTTTCTCCACAAAATGCAGAGTGTCGTTTATTTGGAGATCTTCGAGAGGAACTTGAAGTCCTTCATCAGCGAGACATTTCTTTAGATTGGAGTCATGAAACGTCGGATGAACGTTGTTGAGCTCTTAAGGTAAATCGAGTCGATAAGCCACCGCACCAATCCTTTCGAGTATCTTGAAAGGACCAGCATAGCGAGGGGCAAGCTTTCCCTTTTTACCAAAACGAACCACTCCTTTCCAAGGAGACACTTTGAGTAGAACCTGGTCCCAAACGTTGAATTCCATTGGTTTGCGTCCCTTATCAGCATAGACCTTTTAACGATTTCGAGCATTGAGTAGATTATCACGGATTTGGTGTATCTTATCCGTTGCTTCTTGTATGATTTCAGGACTAGTAAAATGTTTGTCACCAATCTCGTGCCAGTTTAAAGGAGATCGGCATTTGCGACCATACAATGCCTCGAATGGAGCCATTTTAATACTGGAGTGGTAGCTATTGTTGTACGAGAACTCGACCAAAGGTAAATGCACATCCCAACTACCACCAAAGTCGATGACACAAGAACGGAGCATGTCCTCTAGGGTTTGGATAGTACGTTCAGTCTGTCCATCCGTTTGAGGATGAAAAGCCGTACTGAGATTCAAATGAGTACCCATAGCGGACTGAAAGGTTTGCCAGAGACACGAAGTAAATCGACCATCACGATCAGAAATGATGTCGAGAGGAATACCATGATGGCGTATGACTTCATCGGTATAGATGCGAGCAAGTCGTTCAACCTTGAAATCTTCACGAATAGGAATGAATTGGGCGGACTTGGTCAAACGATCGATGATCACCCAAATGCTATCGTGACCAGAAGGCGTACGGGGGAGTTTAGTTATGAAGACCATCGCAATGCTATCCCATTTCCAAACGGGTATTTCAGGTTGTTCGAGTAGACCGGAAGGTCGTTGATGCTCGGCTTTGACTTTCGAACAGGTAAGACACTTAGAAACGTACACGGCAATGTCTTTCTTCATACCGGGCCACCAATAGGATGTACGTAGATCATGGTACATCTTGTCGGCACCAGGATGAATTGAGTACTTGGATTTGTGTGCCTCGTTCATAATGAGATCACGAAGATTGTCGCAATCTGGCACCCAGATGCGATCACGACAGTAGAGTAGGCCGTCAGATTTTGAAGTGAGTAGGTCTTCAGAAGCTCCACGTATTTCTACAGGCATGGAACCTTCGTTGATAGACAAATATTGCGCTTCACGAATGCAATTGTGAAGATTGCTCGAGATGTGGAAACAACGAATGTAATCTACATGAGTCTTACGACTAAGTGCATCGGCCACGACATTCGCTTTACCAGGGTGATAGCGAATCTCGCAGTCATAGTCGTTAAGCAATTCCACCCAACGTCGCTGGCGCATATTAAGCTCTTTTTGGTCAAAGATGTGTTGTAGGCTCTTATGGTCAGTGAAAACCACACACTTCGTACCATATAGGTAGTGTCGCCAAATCTTTAACGCAAAAACAACGGCGCCAAGTTCGAGGTCGTGGGTAGTATAATTTTTCTCATGTATATTGAGTTGGCGAGAGGCATAAGCGATGACTTTGTCTCGTTGCATGAGAACACAACCAAGACCACGATTTGAGGCATCACAATATACCACGAAATCATCATTCCCATCAGGGAGCGCGAGAATAGGAGCGTTGCAAAGCATGTCCTTGAGAGTCTGAAAAGATTTCTCTTGTTCAGGACCCCAAGCAAAAGGTTTCTCTTTTTGAGTTAGCGAAGTGAGGGGAACGGCGATTTTTGAAAAGTTTGAGATGAATCGGCGGTAATAACCCGCCAATCCTAAGAAGGAACGGATTTCAGAAGGAGATTTAGGCACGGTCCAATTCTTCACTGCTTCGATTTTGGAGGGATCAACGTGGATTCCTTTTTCACTAACAACGTGTCCAAGGAATTGGACTTCTTTAATCCAAAACTCGCATTTGGAGAACTTAGCGTATAAGCGTTCAGTACGTAAGAGCTCGAGTATAAGACGAAGATGACGTTCATGATCGGCTTGAGATTTAGAATAAATGAGAATGTCATCAATGAAGACGATTATAAAACGATCCAAATAAGGCTTACAAACACGATTCATAAGATCCATGAACACAGCGGGTGCGTTGGTCAAGCCAAAAGGCATAACCACGAACTCGTAGTGTCCATAGCAAGTGCGAAAAGCGGTTTTGGGGATGTCCTCATCGAGAACATGAAGTTGGTGATAACCAGAACGAAGATCGATCTTGGAGAAACAGGTAGCGCCTTGAAGTTGATCAAATAGATCGTCGATACGCGGAAGAGGGTAACGATTCTTGACGGTGAGTTTATTGAGCTCACGATAGTCGATGGACATGCGGAAAGAGCCATCCTTCTTTTTGACGAAGAGCACAGGAGCACCCCAAGGTGAGGTACTTGGACGAATGAAACCCTTATCGTGGAGTTCTTGAAGTTGCGTAGATAATTCTTGCATCTCAGAAGTTGCAAGACGATAAGGAGCTTTAGCAACAGGAGTCGCACCAGGTACGAGGTCAATACGAAAGTCAACAGATCGAGGTGGAGGAGGACCAGGTAAGTCTTCAGGAAAGACGTCAGGGAAGTCGCGCACCACTGGAACATCACTTAAACTCTTTCCCTTGCCCTTTTCTTCCACAACGTGGGCTAAAAAGGGAAGGTACTGTTTGCGTAAGTAATTGTTTGCTTGTGTGCAGGACATCAACTTCAGTCCCTTTGAAGGTCGGTCTCCATAGACGTGCAAAACATCACCAGATGGAAGGGGTAAACGAACGCATTTCTCGTGACAAGCGATTTCAGCATGGTTCTTTTGAAGCTAATCCATGCCTATGATGACGTCGAAACTACACAATTGCATGGGTATGAGGTCGATAGGAAAAACGTGTTCGTTAAGAGTAAGACGACAATCTCGAAGAACGGAATCGACTGAGATGGATTTGCCATTTGCGACTTCAACGGAAAACGACTTAGGTAGCTTAGAGCGTGTGCATTTTAACAACGATTCGAATTCTAAGGACACAAAGCTTTTGTCCGCCCCAGTATCAAACAGTATCGAAGCATAGAGATGGTTAACAAGGAACGTACCGTTAACGACATCATTGTCGTTGCGCGCTTGATTTGCGTTCAGATTGAAAGCGCGTCCACGATGAGGTTGTTGTTGCTCTTGATTCCATTGTGGGCATTGAGGACGAAGATGATTAGTATCCCCACATTTGAAGCAAGCCCTAGCTGGTCTTGCATTTTGAGGAGCAGGTGGAGCTTGTTGTGCTTGTTGAGCTTGTGGTGCTTGCTGTGGTTGATAGCGACAAAAGGCGGTGTCATGTCCATAACGGTTACAAGTGGTACAACGACGACACCTGGCATTGGCGGGATGGTGATAGTTGCAAGTGGCACACTTGGGGTGAATCCCAGTGTACGACTTTTAGGTGTTATCAGGAGCAACAGGATTTGGGTTAACGGGTGACACAATCGCATTGCAAACAGGGTTCGATTGCTTTCGCTTCTTCCCCTTATTGCTACTCGACTGTTGAGTAATTTGGTTGGCTGGCTTGAAAGAAGCGGGGTTTGCGGCTTGTTTATCGCGTACACGGTTGTTGTTCAGGGAAGCGGCCAAACGATAAACGGCTTCGATATTGTCAAGTTTGGAAGCCTCGATCGTATCGCGCATAGCAGAGGGTAACCCATGGATGTACTTCCTTATCTTACGGTCGGTGGTCATAACGAGGTGAGGAACAATGAAGCTAAGTTGTTTGAAACGGGTGGTGTAAGCTAGGTTCTCATCTCCCACTTGCTTTAGCGCCCAAAATTCTTCCTCTAGCTTTAGTTGCTCATGCGGAGGGCAAAACTCGTCCATCATTAGGGCCTTAACTTCTTCCCAAGTCAACGCATAGGCCAGTTCGTTCGAGCGGATGTTCCTTTCGTTCGTCCACCATTCAAGAGCTCGGGCTTGGAATACCCCAGTCGCACTACGCGTTCTGAGCTCATTGGGGCAATCACTGTTAATGAACGTGACCTCCATGCTATCAAACCACTCGAGCATGGCGGTCACCCCATCATTGCCGGTGAATGGCTTGGGATTGCACGATGAAAAGTTCTTGAAGTTGAACGAAGCGGGCTTGCGTACTTCGACCTTAGAGTCGACGGAAGAGTGAGGCGTTTCAGAAGCTCGAATCTTGGTAATGACCTTTGGAACGACGCGCACAAATTGATCGGCCATGAAAGCCATCATCTTCTTCGTAGCACGGGACTTTGACTTCTTAGACGAGTTGGAATGACGAGAAGACATCTAAGATTCAAAAGAACGAATAGGTGAGACTTGATCATAATGTTTGTTTACGAAAATTGTTTGCATAAAATGATTCACATAGCATAAAGTGTCACATTGCATAAAAGGTTCAAATTGATTCACATAGCGTAAAGAGTTTAAACATCGCATAAAGTATAGTCATGAGTTCAACATAGCATAACATGGATAAATGAAAGCATTGTAAATTTAGTTTGTTCACGAGGGATCATTATTGTTTGTGATTGCAATAACGTGCGAAACAATTGAAACAAAATTTGAAATGAACGAACGTTCAAGTATAAAATCACATATAAATTGAGATACATAAAAGAGAGGCTCAATAAAACATAGGATTGTTTCGGGTAGAGAAACGTCGACTATTCCAAAGTGGGTCGAAAGTCCTTTCGAATTAGAGAAAACGTGCTTTGGCCTATAGGTAAGATACTCTCGTCGAGAAGCGATTAACGGTATCTTACCCTTCCAGTTACTACACATCTCTAATCGATTGAAACAATCGGGACTTTGGCGAGATTGAAAATCGAGGAATGGGACTTAATCGACGAGTTGCGGGTTTCACCCCTATCTTGACGATTTCGTACCCTAAATGTGGTTGGTACTTGTCGGGTCAAAATAAATTTCGACACTATGACAAGGGTCCACTAGAGTTGAAATGGAAATTTCCATTAATTTGTGGATTTCACTCCTAGCTTAACGGTGAAATTTTGTGCAAAAATATAGTTTAAGGTAGAGTGAGAGTCGTTTACCAAATTGTGGGTTTCACGCCTATTTTGGCAAAGTTGTCTCGTTTGAGGTACAAGAGTATACAAATAAACAAAAGTGTGTTCATGTTAACCTTAGGAAAAGCATATAAATTTAATCAATCAAGAAGTATAGCTAGGAAGCATGCATGGTAGAGTACAAAAGTTTTAAACAACACATAAGAGGCAAAATTCCTAAAACTATAGATTAGGGCAAAAGCATGGCAATTTTCCTAAGTCCCTATAGTTATGGCTCTGATACCAATCTGTCACACCCCAACCGATGGCGGAAACATCGGGATGAGACGAAGTGTGTATAGATTGCAAGAGACTTCATAACACTATGTGACATTATTTAATTAAATTCAAATTTCATTGCAAGTGCTAAATTGTCATACAACATTTGAAATAGAAATAACAACATTGTTCAAATTTCAACATAACATCAAAAGATAAATAGATTAAAGGTGTGTATCTAGTCCACCCTAAACTTGTTTCATCATTCATCCATACTTCATAATTCAACCTGCAACATGTATTAAAATAGAGTTTCAATCCAAAGGCAAAGGCGAGTATACAAGTTTGTTTACATAGCATAATAGAATAAAAACTCAAATCCAACATGATTCATAATATGTGATTACTAGTATGCAATTTTGGCGTACAATATGATCAAACCCTAGAATACAACGCATAAAATAGCCTAAGCCCAATAGTTTAGCGGGGTGGTAATGTTTAACTTAACAATACCCAATAGAATAGCGGGCGGGGCGTTAATCCTATAGCGCTATAATTGTTAAGGTGGGCGAGCAAAGATAATGAGCATATAACGTTCCAAATCGTTCATAGAGCATACAGGAATAACAAGTAATTCACATTAGTTTCATGCTTGATCAAGGATTGAGTATGTTTAATTGAGTTTAAAAGTTGTTTGCATAGTTATACATGTTGCATCCCAAAGTGTAAAAGGGAAAAAGGGATCGAGTATACTCACGGTGGTTGCAAGCTTTCCTACTTGAAATCCCGCGAGTGAGTTGGTGGATGGATTAGTTTGGTGCACCTAGTCCTTCTACACGAGGAAACATAGGTGTGTGAGTTTGGCGTTTAACGGAAGATTATGGATTCGGATTTATCATAGCATAAAGTACAATAAAAAAATAATCATCTTTAACTTACAACCCTTATATGACACTAGGTAACCACTAGGGTTATATTGTATTTCATGGGTAGTGCACCCATTAGAATCATATCAAGGTTTTAAGTCTTAGATGATATTCTACTACTTTAACATATAAACACAAGTTCAACATCAAAGGTTCGAATGAGTATATGTATATATCTAGGTTACATATTATTTAGTCCAATAATTCATATAGGAGGTAGAAGATTAGGATCTTCATTTAGGCACCTCGAGTTATCATGGATGTCATGTATGGGGTAGGAAGAACATGCTTCCATTTAGGGACCACTTGAATGTTCACCACTTCACTTGATGTAAAAACAACCAAGGAGGGTCACGAACTAGGATTAGTACAATAATGTAAACAACCTAACTAAAGAGAAATCATCAAATCATGTGAGGATTTTATGTTGGAACAACCCAAGTTGCTCCACAATCACTCTACATCAAGATCTAAGCTTGAACATGACTTGTGGGCGAAAAACCCTAAATAAAACAGAAAATATTTGAGGGTTTAACCTCTAATTTGGTATGTCTCAACCTTGTTTTTAAGCTCAACTAACCATGGGTGAGATTATAAGCATTAGGACATAGGTTTGAGATGTGTTAGACACAAGTATGATAAGTTTAGACAAGCTTTTGAATAACTTACAACAAAACAGAAAGTTTTGGTCCTTTTTAGGGCAATTCCAAACATGATTTTTCCAGGGAAAAACCAAGGAATCAAACCCAAGAACATAACAAAGCAATAGAAGAAAGAATCAAGTGATTTGGAGTGAAAACAAGCAAGTTACACTCACTTTTGTTAAGATGTATGAATCTGTCCAAGAACTCTGATTTGCAACAGATTGAGAGTGAATTTGTGAAGTGTAATGATTTGTGAAAGTGTAAAATGGGTTGTAGGAGGTGTGTATTTATAGTGGAAGAGATTAGAGTTGATTGGAGGTGATTAGAGGTGGATTAAAGGTGATTGGGTGAGGTTTAATCTTGGGATTTCGTGCAATAGCTGGAAGAAAGCACACATTCTGCCAAAACTGGGCCTTGGCGTGACGCCAAGGACCCTAGAGTCACGCGGCGCCCCAATTTGGGGAAGTTTGTCCTTTTTACAATTTAGTCCCTGTAGTTTAAGTTTGATACCTTTAGGTGCAATCTTGATAGTTTAGGGACTTGTTTTGATATAAAAGCATAGTATAAGGCATAATCAAGCATGGCGATCATAATCAAAGTATAATTGAGCGTATAAATGTCATAATCAAGTATCGTTTTCGTTCAAAACACGTTTCATGCATAAGTTTAGTTTAATTACAAGTTTAGCACATAGTTTCCGAGAATATCGTTTAAGCATCAATTGATTCACAAAATCGAACATACGAGCATATATAAGGTGTGTATAACACATTTGTAACAAAATACGAGTTTCGTTAATTGTTTTGGTCAAAAATTACCGAAGTAATTAAGTGATCAAATTAGTTAAGTGAGGTAGTGTGCTAGAAGTAAGTGTCAAAAATGTGTTGATTAAATTACTTGCAAAAACAGTTTCAGGATACGGCTCGGGATATTGAGCTGTATCGATGATCAAAGAATGAGCAAATAAAGAGCAAAAAGTAAAGTAAATGACACGAGATGTACGAGGAAAGCCCTTGATCAATCTAGATCGCCGGCATAAAACCTCGGGAGCTAACAATCGCAGCTGCCTTGTTCTTCAATTGCTTCAAAAATCAGGATACAGTGCAGGATGTGGTACGGATCGACTAAGTGTTACAACGAAAATGAAATACAAGTGTGGTGTTTGCAATTAGCTAGAGTGTGATTGTGTTCGAGAGTGTAAGTGTGAAACGATGTGTTCTAAGCTGATCCGACCTCATCTATTTATAGTAAAGATAAAATAACTAACTACCCTAAACTTGCGGGATCCACCGAATATTCCTTCTCGGAACGTTGTAGAGCTGGTCTTTCGGGCTCAACGTCTCTTTCTCAACAAATTCGTCCGAGTCTTGAGGAGAAGAAGTCCTCTTGACCGTTAGCAAGCCTCTGCCCTTAACCTGCACGTGGTTAATTCAATAAGCCTCAGGATATCGCCCAAGATGTCAGCAATATCCTCTTCCAGCATCCTGATCACAAATAAACAAACAAAGGCATGATATTGGTCAGGATACATATGTTAAGAAAATGACCCCTAACAATTTTCCCCAAATATATCAGTTGGGATACCAATCCAACGGATATATTTCAAAAACCTTATCCCACAACTCTAGGCATTTAAAATGAAGCGACGGTCAAGATTACATCATAACTTCCAACGCGTTTTTTACTCCATGGAGATCCACAATGCCCATATATCTTCTCTTTTCTTGTTTGAAAAGCAGATATCTTCAACAGACCCTTCAGGTAATTCTCCATTTTTGACTTTCTTTCTGTCAATTTACTTCATCTTTCTAGCAATGGCCGCCGAAACCTTCACCCAGCAGAATCTTCTCAAAAATCCCGAGAAGGAGATCTGCGCCTTTGACAACGCAGATATTGCAGCTTTAAGAGCCTCCGGCGCTTTCCCAGACAGCACAGTCTTTAGGCCATTTGATCGGTCAATCCGATCGGATGTTTCTTCTACCGAATGGATCTGTTTTCCAGCATATCCTTTTTCACTAGGCCTTCGATACCCCTTCCCAGAATTTATGATGCAATTCTTTTGTATTACTGGCATCTCTTTTGCTCAAACCATGCCCATGGTTTGGAGAGTACTAATTGTACTCAACCAAATCAAAAACCTCCATTGTTCTGACCTCTGCATCGAGGATCTTCGTATTGCTCATCGCCTCCTGTCCCACGGCTCTAGCCGGTTCTTGCTTTTTTCAACCTCCAGCAAACCCCTGATTCTCAAAGCCACCAAAAACGAAGACGGATGGCAACGCAAATTCTTCTTTGTCAAACGAGATTCCATTGCTGAGGGTGCCAACCTTCCGGTGGAGTGGTTAACCACCGGTAGGATCATAGATATCCTTATAGACAATTTAATTGTTATCCCCTATTAATATTCTTCTTTTTGACCTTTATGCAGTGAACTTTAAGGAAGTCGCTCCTCCTACCGCTGAGTCAGAAGAGAGAATCAATACCGTTTACCGGTTACCTGCAATAGACAGGACTTTTACCACACACGTTCCGAGTTCAAGTCAGTACTCATCATCCGAGATGTCTGGTAAGAATTCCTTTCAGAATAATTAGTCAAAACAATATAATGATAAAGAGTAAAACTTTTCCCTTTACACAGCACCAGCTAAGATCCCTGAAGTCTTTGATCTTGACGAACTGGATAGCTATTCCGACCAGATCCAGGTCAAGAAAGAACCTGGCTCCAAGACCACTGCTACATCCAAACCCAGCAGCTCCAAAGCCATCATCATTCCTAAACCTTCACCGGCTACCAAACCTCGGAGTTCGAGTTCCCGCAAAAGGAAAGAACCCGATTCCCCTGTCGTTTCTGACACATTTCCTTATGAAAAGCATGGATTCATCGAAGCCTGCGGTTTTATGACTTCTTTTCTCAACCAGGTTAGTATCTTTATACCATATCCTGCAATTAAGACTATTTTCAAAGACTTAATAATAATATTGATCCCTGTCCTTTTACCTTTGCAGGGTCTTGAGCGTTTGGTTCACTTATATCAAGAATCCTGCAAGCTTAACAAAACACTTGAATCCAAGCTAAAAGAAGCAGAAATCACAATTTCAGACCAAGGCATGATCGCGGCCGCCAAGTCTCGTCACTACGAAGAGAAATACAAAGCTATGACCCAGGAACACCAAGTTGCTCTTAACAAGGCTACTCTTCAAGCCCAAGCCGATCTGGAAGCTGCCCATGTGCAGTACGAACGGGATATGGTCAGTTACCGAGAAAGCCTCAAAAGTTCCGTCGTCATTTCTCTTCTCCAGGCTAGGTTGAAGATGGCTCACGAAGCCAAAACATTAGGCTTCGAATGCCCTTCTTGGGATGTTGGAGCCTGGGAGACCAAGCTGAAGAATCTTGGCGGTACCTCTTCCAAATCAACTGTCGATGATCCTTCTAAAGCAGTTGAAAAGGCAATCGATGCTGACAAGGATGCTGAGGCGGATCCCAAAATGGATGCTGCTGAAACCGCTATGGAGCAAGAAGGCATTACCCCCTAGAGCTTATTTTCATTCGAACAATTTTATGTCTTTATGAACAATTTTCATTTCTATCTCTAAACAATTTGATAACCGAAGGCGGATGGGTCCTGGGTTTCAGGATGAAACCTTCGGTTATCAACCAGTATTGATCGCTTTAAGAATAATTTCATCTTTTGACCTTTCTTTCTGTTACTTTGCATTGTTTAGTGTAAGTCTTAGCTTTGTAAAAATTTCATACTGTTATTTTACAAAATATCCTGACCAGTATGCTTAGAAACATACTGCAGAAGCCTTTTAAATGGATGTTCTAGACGTTCTTTCAATTTTATAAAAATTTCTTTAGAAAGTAAGAAATAGTTTATCTCCTCAAAACCAAGTTTTGATGATGATCAAAGTTCCAAGCCAATACCAGTTTCAAACATCCTAATCAAATATCCTTAAAAGGACTTTGAGTATATATGTCAAGATACTTAACATGATGTTACTAGAAATTTAAATGAGGCTTACAAAGGAAAGATCATACCAGACATAGGATATAAACCTATTACCGAACTTCAATCCCTTTGCAACTCTTCCAATGAAGATGTCCCCAGTGCAAGGTACTTAATGCATTAGTCGCAAACTTCATTCTTTTAGCCTTACACCACCATCTTGGCAGGGATGTCCCCTGTGTACAATGTCTTCAAGTATCTTAGAAATCTATTTAATGTCAGTTTCCATGGCATAAGCAATTTTTCTCGTCCCGAGGGTATAACCCAAGGATGTACTGGAGATAAATCCTTTGTATCCTGGGGAAAATCCCAATTTTTCATGCGCTACAGGCGGGAGTGTATAAACTCCAAGACTTAGAAAGGTGAAAACCTTTAAACCTTAGAGAGTATGAAAATACCCTTTCGTGAGAGAGGGTGATCAATCCTCATATACCGTTAGGATTCAGGATATAGCCAATGGTAACGAAATTGTCAGCCACTTTTACATGGACTGGTCCCGCCACCTTGAACTATCCCTGAATAACTTGCGCTCCAGGCGGGGTGTTTAAACCCAATTCGAAAGAAAGGTGAATACCTTTAAACCTGTGAAGGGATCAGTATCCCTTAAACGTGAGAGAGGGGGCCAATCCTCTAATCTTCTGAGTTATCCCGAGTGCATATTCTGGAGCTATATCCTGAAACATATCTTGCAAAACAAATGTAAACTAAGGTGGGTGTTAGCTTGGCTAACACCCCTCCGATGCTTAAGTCAGTATCAGGTTATAAAGAACAAATTACACCAAACATATTTAAAAGAAGTAAGAATTCATACCATCTTGAGTTAGAAATTAAATTCTAGACTCACTTGAAATAGAGCTTAAGGTGTATAGCATTCCAAGATCTCGGTAGCATATCTCCCTCCATATTCTTGAGTCTATATGCTCCTTTCCCTGCTTCTGATTCAACTTCATATGGTCCTTCCCATTTTGGAGCTAATTTGCCATCGGCAGGATTAGTAGTATTTTGGAAAGCCTTTCTTAATACCCAATCTCCAACCTTGAATCTTCTGGTTCTAATATTCTTGTTATATGCCCTGGATATTCTCTGTTGATATGCTGCCATCCTTAGCCTTGCCGCATCTCTCTTTTCATCTATAGTGTCTAAATCCTGACTCAAGGCTTCAGGATTCTTCTCAGGATCACTTAAGATAGATCTTGCAGTAGGTATTGTCATCTCCGTTGGAATCACTGCTTCTGCTCCAAACACCAACGAAAATGGGGTTTGACCTGTTGCATTCTTTATCGTTGTCCTGTCAGCCCATAAAACAAAGGGTAATTCTTCTGCCCATCTTCCTTTTTTGGCTCCAAGCCTTTTCTTTAAGTTGTTGACAATTATCTTGTTAGAGGATTCTGCTTGTCCATTTGCTTGAGGATGTACCGGAGTAGATGTGATCATTTTGATTCCCCAACTCTTGCAAAAGTCTGTAGTCCTCTTACTTATGAACTGAGAACCATTGTCACAGATTATCTCAGCTGGTACTCCAAATCTGGTCAGGATATTCCTCTTTATGAAGGATACTACTTCTTGGTCTCTAACTTGAACAAATGCTTCAGCTTCAACCCACTTAGAGAAATAATCCGTCATTGCTAGCATAAAGACTTTTCCTCCCGGAGCTTTTGGTAGCTTTCCCACTATATCCATCCCCCACTTCATAAATGGCCAAGGGGAAACAATAGGATATAATGGTTCAGCCGGTTGATGCAGTATGTTACTATGTCTTTGACATGAGTCACATTTTCGAGCATATTCTGCGGCATCTTTTCTCATTGTTGGCCAATAATATCCTGTTCTTAATATTTTTGAGAATAACGATCTGCCCCCAGCATGGTTACCACAATCCCCTTCATGTATATCCTGAAGGACTTCTTTGGCTTCAAGATCCTCCAAGCATCTCAAATACGGTCCTGCAAGAGATTTCTTGTATAAAATATTATTTATAATAGTGAACCGTGATACCTTCATCCTAAATGCCTTAGGATTTTCATTTCCAGGGATGTGTCCTTCTTTGAGATATCTCATGATTGGAGCCGTCCAGGATTTAGGATCCTCCTCAGGATATTCTGCTCCAGGATTCTGTATACTAGTTACTTCTTTATCCTGAGGATTCGTTGCAGGATATAAGACATGTAATATTGGTATTTGCGTCCCTTCAGGTATCCTGATCGATGATCCCAAATTTGCTAGGGCATCCGCTTCAGCATTATCTTCCCTTGGTACCTGTTCAAGTATAAAAACATCGAAATATCCTGCTAATTTTTTGAGAATATCGAGATATTCGATTAATTTCTCACCCTTAACTGCATAGGATCCATTAAAATGGTAAGTAATTAACAAAAAGTCAACATACACTTGCAATTTTTTGATACTCATGCTCTTAGCCAACTCTAATCCTGCAATTAAAGCCTCATACTCTGCTTCATTATTAGCAGCAGGAAATTCACACCTAATAGCCTGGGGTAATATGTCCCCCTGTGGCGATTTTAGTAGTATTCCTAATCCTACTCCTCTTACATTAGATGCACCATCAGTATATAATGTCCAGGATCCTGAGGATTCTCCTAGCTGTTGAACTTCTAGATCTACCTCATCCTGAATGTCACTACTAAAGTCAGCCACAAAGTCAGCTAAAGCCTGAGACTTTATGGCATTCCTAGGTTCATATACTAAATCATAAGCACTTAACTTTACTGACCACTTGGCCATCCTGCCTGACATCTCTGGTTTCCTAAGCACATTTTTAATAGGATAGTTTGTTTTAACATGTATCCTATGTGTCTCGAAATAATGCCTAAGTTTCGTTGATGCCATAATTAATGCTAGTATCATTTTTTCTAAATGAGAATACCTAGTTTCAGCATCTAACAAACTTTTACTAACATAATAAACAGGATACTGCTGACCTTCATGGTCTTTTATAAGAACGGCACTTACAGCATTCCCTGATACAGCAAGGTACAGGGATAGTGGTTCACCATTTTCCGGCTTCATCAATAGAGGTGCGGTTGAGAGATACCGTTTCAAATCCTGTAGAGCTGCTTCATGCTTTTCCCCCATTCGAATCTTTTGTTCTTCTTTAGGATATCATAGAAGTCTTTGCATTTCTCTGAGGATCTTGAGATAAATCTGTTTAGAGCTGCTACTCGGCCTGTTAATCTTTGTACATCCTTCATATTCGAGGGTGATTTTATATCCAGGATAGCTTTGATCTGCTCCGGGCTTGCCTCTATCCCCCTTTTCGTCACCATATACCCAAGAAACTTTCCTGCCCCTACTCCGAAATGGCATTTAGCAGGATTCAGCTTCATGTTGTATTGATCCAGGATATCAAATGCTCCTTTAATATCCTGGAGGTGATCCTGAGCTTTCTTTGATTTTACCACCATATCGTCAATGTACACCTCCATGGTGTCCCCCAGTTTGTCTTTAAACATCATGTTTACCAATCTTTGGTATGTTGCACCTGCATTTTTCAAACCAAAAGGCATAGCTGTATAACAGTAAATACCTGTTGGCGTCATGAAGGCGGTATCCTCCTGGTCAGAAGGCTCCATTTGGATCTGTTGAAATCCTGAGGATGCGTCCATGAAGGTCAGCATTTCATGCCCGGCAGTGGCATATACCATTGCATCAATATGGGGAAGAGGAAATGGGTCTTTAGGACAAGCTTTGTTCAAGTCTGTGTAGTCTACACAAACTCTCCATTTCCCATTCTTCTTCTGTACTACAACCACGTTTGCTAGCCACCTTGGGAACTTAACCTCTCTGATCATTCTTGACTTTAATAATCTTTCAACTTCCTCCTGGATAATCGTGTTCCGCTCAGGAGCAAACTTCCTTCTTTTTTGTTGCACAGGCTTGAATGATTTATCAATTCCAAGCTTCTGAGTGATAATATCTTTGGATATGCCTGTCATATCCTCATGCTTCCATGCAAATGTAGACATCCCGCATTTCAAAAAGTTAATTAATTGTTCCTCAATATCCTGAGGGATATTGGTCCCTACGAGCACCGAAATATCGGGGTTATCCTGGTCCAGGATAACTTTCTTCACATCCTGCTCCGGATCCTCGACGATATCCTGGGCCCGCGTCTTTAATTGCTATGCTGCACTAGTTTTGGCTGAGGATTTCATCGAGGATGAGTAGCATTCTTTCGCCTCCTGCTGATCGCTATCAACTTTAACAACTCCCCAAGGGGTAGGTATCTTGATGCATTGGTGATATGTTGATGGCACGGCCTTCATATCGTGAATCCATGGTCTTCCGAGGATAATGTTATAGCAGGATAGAGAGTCCATCACACAGAAACGTTGTATCGAGTTGACTCCTTCAACGTATACCGGCAACTTTATCTCTCCCACTGTGTTTCTGGCCTCTCCGCTGAACCCAACAAGCACGGTGGACTTCGAAGTTATATCCATTGGAGATACATTCATTCTTTTAAGTGTCTCTAGCTGGATTATGTTGACGGAGCTGCCATTATCAACCAATATCCTGCGTACAAAATGGTTAGCCACATATAACGTTATTACCAGAGCATCATGGTGAGGAACCTGGACAGTATCCCTGTCATCAGCATCAAATGTGATCACTTTGTCAGTTGTGAGTGTAGTCATCCTGACAGGTTTGTCTCCCCTCTCGGCTTTGGCTTCCTTTGCATGTCTCTTTGCTGCCGAATACGAAGTTCCACAAATGTCGGATCCCCCCGAAATGAAGTTGATTATCTTGGCATCCGCGGGAGGTGATGCTGCTCGTTCAGGATCCTCCTCAGTATCCTGACCCTTATTCTTCTTTTTTCCTAAGAGATCTTTCAGATATCCCTTGCTCAGAAGGTAGCTTATTTCTTTCCTTAAAGCAATGCAATCCTCAGTCATATGTCCGAAATCTTCGTGGAAAGCACACCACTTCGACTTATCTTTCCAGTCAGCCTTTTGTTGATTCTTTCGAGGCCATCTAGCCTTGTCTCCTAGACCCTGCATAGCATACATCAATTCAGGAATATTAACAGAAAAGCAATATTCAGACAATTCAGGATACTCTTCAGGATCCTCATCTTCGACAGCATTCACTCTCTTGTTTTCATTTCTACCATATGGCTTAGGCCGATATGACTTAAATGAGGATTCCGACTTCCTATTAGTCGATTCATAAGTGTTGGATGAGTTCATCCTTTCTTGCATCTTCTTGTCATCTTCCAGACGGATATATCTCAAGGCCCTGTTACGAGCTTCATCGAGATTCCTGCAGGGATTCATTACAAGATCCTGATAAAACTGAGAATCCTTTTGTAATCCCATCTTAAAAGCTTGCACAGCTGTTGCAACATCAAGATGTGGGATATCCAAGGATTCTCGACTAAATTTGTTCACATAATCCCTCAAGGATTCCTGAGGCCCTTGGGTTATCCTGTAAAGATCACTGGTTAGTTTCTCAAAACTCCGACTACAAGAAAATTGACTGTTAAATAAATTAACCAAATGAGCAAATGAAGTAATTGAGTGAGTAGGAACGTTTAACAGCCATTTCAAGGCTGATCCTGTTAGAGTAGAACGAAATCCCTTGCACAAGCACGCTTCCTTGAGCTCCGGAGGGATAGGGTTAATCTCCATTCTTTCCCTATACTGGGCAATATGCTCCTCAGGATCCGTAGTCCTATCATAAAGCTTCATGTTGGGAGTTTGGAATCTCTTTGGGATCTCAGCATCACATATAGGGTATGCAAAACGAGATATCTTGTGACTATCTTGAGATACTTTCGGGATCGGCTGGACCACCCCAGGTACACTAGATATCATGTCTTTCAACTTCTGAAGTTCCCTGGTAAGTGCTGATGTTACACCCGTATCCTGCAAAGATCCACCACTGTTAGTAGCATGAGTATTATTATTATTAGACATGTTACCAGTTGGAGGATTCTGCCCATATCCTGAAGCATATCCTGAGCTCCTTATGGTTGACATCCGAACCAAGGAGGGTATTTCAGGAGTATGATTCTGAGGAAGACTAGGCACGATATTCCCCCTATTATCCTCGGTATACACAGCCGAGCTAAAGTTCAACGCTCTGGGGTGTAACGGAGTGACATTGTCCTCTGCAGATCTGCTCGAGCCAGTCTTCAGGAGTTGTATCTCCCTCAAAAGCATTTGGTTTGTTTCTTGTTGTTGCCTCATTTGTTCCTGCACACTTCCAAATAAGGTTAAAATTTCATCATTAGAAGCTAAAACGGGAGCAGATCCCTGGACACTCCGAGTCGGGATAACATCTTGAGATTGTGTAGAGGCTGGCATCCTTGGAGGAGGTGGTGGAAGCACCGAACCGGCAGTAGCAGAAGTCATAGCAGATACAGTAGAGGAACTCATGTTTGATCGTGAGGCCATTGTGGACAATATAGCAAAAAGTTTTGAAAATAAAAAACCGATTAGCGATTTAACAAAAATTTTTAGTAAAGAGAGCACCACTTGCCCCACGGTGGGCGCCAAATTGTTTTGGTCAAAAATTACCGAAGTAATTAAGTGATCAAATTAGTTAAGTGAGGTAGTGTGCTAGAAGTAAGTGTCAAAAATGTGTTGATTAAATTACTTGCAAAAACAGTTTCAGGATACGGCTCGGGATATTGAGCTGTATCGATGATCAAACAATGAGCAAATAAAGAGCAAAAAGTAAAGTAAATGACACGAGATGTACGAGGAAAGCCCTTGATCAATCTAGATCGCCGGCATAAAACCTCGGGAGCTAACAATCGCAGCTGCCTTGTTCTTCAATTGCTTCAAAAATCAGGATACAGTGCAGGATGTGGTACGGATCGACTAAGTGTTACAACGAAAATGAAATACAAGTGTGGTGTTTGCAATTAGCTAGAGTGTGATTGTGTTCGAGAGTGTAAGTGTGAAACGATGTGTTCTAAGCTGATCCGACCTCATCTATTTATAGTAAAGATAAAATAACTAACTACCCTAAACTTGCGGGATCCACCGAATATTCCTTCTCGGAACGTTGTAGAGCTGGTCTTTCGGGCTCAACGTCTCTTTCTCAACAAATTCGTCCGAGTCTTGAGGAGAAGAAGTCCTCTTGACCGTTAGCAAGCCTCTGCCCTTAACCTGCACGTGGTTAATTCAATAAGCCTCAGGATATCGCCCAAGATGTCAGCAATATCCTCTTCCAGCATCCTGATCACAAATAAACAAACAAAGGCAGGATATTGGTCAGGATACATATGTTAAGAAAATGACCCCTAACATTAATGATCCAAGTTTCGGTTTTACACTGATTACAAAGAAGGAACGATTACAAGAATTCAAAGTTTCAAAAAATAGAAATACGAACAAAACTTTCTATAAATGGAAAGTACAAAAGAGCCGGGCGTTACAGTAATGACTGATTATTTCTCTAAGTGGGTTGAAGTTGAAGCATTTGTTCATGTCAGAGATCAAGAAGTAGTATCCTTCATAAAAAGGAATATCCTGACTAGGTTTGGAGTACCAGCTGAGATAATTTGTGACAATGGATCTCAGTTCATAAGTAAGAGGACTACTGACTTTTGCAAGAGTTAGGGAATCAGAATGATCACATCCACACCGGTACATCCTCAAGCAAATGGACAAGCAGAATCCTCAAACAAGATAATTGTCAACAATTTGAAGAAAAGGCTTGGAGCTAAGAAGGGAAAATGGGCGGAAGAATTACCCTTTGTTTTATGGGCTGATAGAACGACGATGAAAAGTGCAACTGGCCAAACCCCATTTTCCTTGGTGTTTGGAGCAGAAGCGGTGATCCCGACAGAAATGGTGATACCTACAGCAAGATCCAACCTCCGGGATCCTGAGCAGAATCCTGAAGCCCTATGCCAGGAATTGGATACTGTTGATGAGACAAGAGATGCAGCAAAATTAAGGATGGCAGCATATCAACAGAGGATATCCAGGCATATAACAAGAATATAAGGACTAGAAGGTTCGAAGTTGGAGATTGGGTGTTAAGAAAAGCTTTTCAGAATACTATCAATCATGCTGAAGGAAAATTGGCTCCAAAGTGGGAAGGACCCTATGAAATTGAATCAGAATCAGGAAAATGAGCATACCGACTCAAGAATATGGAGGGGGATATGCTACCAAGATCCTGGAATGCTATACATCTAAAGCTCCATTTCAAGTGAGTTTGGAATTTAAATTCTAACTCAGGATGGTATGGATTCTATCTCTTTTAATATGTTTTGATATTGTTTATTCTTTTGAACCCATTACTGACTTAAGCATTGGAGGGGTGTTAGCCAGGCTAACACCTACCTTAGTTTACAGTTGTTTTGCAGTATATACCTCGGGATATAGATCCAGGATACACATTCAGGATACTTCGAAAGATTAGAGGATTGGCCCCCTCTCTCACGTTTAAGGGATCCTGATCCCTTCACAGGTTTAAAGGTATTCACCTTTCTCTCGAATTGGGTTTAAACACCCCGCCTGGAGCGCAATTTATCCAGGGATACTTCAAGATAGCGGGACCAGTCTATGTAAAAGTGGCTGACAATTTCGTTATTGTTGGCTATATCCTGGATCCTAAAGGTATATGAGGATTGAACACCCTCTCTCACGTAAGGGTATTTTCATACTCTCAAAGGTTTAAAGGTTATCACCTTTGTAAGACTTGGGGTTTATACACTCTCGCCTGCAGCGCTTGAAAATTTGGGATTTTCCCCAGGATACTTATGGGTTTATCCCCAGGATACTAAGGATTTATCTCCAGTACATTTTAGGGTTTACCCCCTGTAACACAAGAACTTTTCAAACAATTGGAATTGATGTTCAGAAAATTTCTAAGTGTTCAAAGACTTTATGCACAGGGGACATTACTTCTGAGGCGATTGTGTAGAGTTCAAAGGATCAAATTTGGACCTAGTGTACAAAGTATCTCGGACTAGGGACATCCTAGTGGAAAAATTGCAAAAGGATTGAAGCTCGAAAATAGGGTTACACTCTATTCCTGGTATGATCTTTCCCTTGTAAACCTTATATAAGTCATTTGAACTTTTGAAACTATGTTTGGAAAAGGCTTAAATATCCTGATTAGGATATATTCTTAGGATATGTTCTCAAAATGTGTTTTCGGAATATGTTTCTGGATATTTGGTTGGAATGTTTGGGATGTAATATTTGGGTTAAAAACTAAAACTCTAGTCAAACAAGTATTATCAAAACGAACTTTGTAAAGTAAATTGTCCTTTTTTCTTTAAAAACTTTATCTAAATTGTTTGAATTTTGAAAAACCCTATTAGACGAAAGTCTTTGAAGGATATCGCCGAATATAATGATCAGGATATTTTCAAAAAATAATGGCACTGATTTTAGAGAGCTGAAATTTAAACTAAGCAACGCATAACAAAAAAATTGAAAGGCAACAGCAAATAAGTCAAAAGGAGGTTATATCATTAACATGTAAAAAGCTGTGCTTTTGGTTTCACCTCGAACCGAGGCCCATTCACCAAAAGCACTATTTCTTACCATATTTGCACAACGGTTGAAGGTTTCATCTCAAACCGAGACCCATCTGCCTCCAACCGTCGTATTGTTTAAAACAGATTATACTAATTGATGACCAAGGGCTTCGTCCTGAAACCCAGGACCCATCCACCTTTGGTCATCATATTGTCTAAGTGTAGGAAAGTAAATTGTTTTAAAGACAAGAAAGGTAAATTGTTCAGACAACCACAACCATCAAATCTAAAAAAGTGGGCTCCGGTCTTGGCACATACATCCATCATCGCCCACTTCTCTGCTTCTAAGGTGCAGCTCCTTCTTCAGTCATGAACTCGTCAGCAGCGTCCTTCTCACCATTCCCTCCAGCATTCTTCCCGGCATCACCACCAGCATCCCTCGGAGCATCAGCATCATCCACCTTCTCAGCCACCTCAGCAGGCTCCTCCGCCGTGGGCTTCGCAGGGGGCTCCACAGGATTACCACCGAGATCTTTCAGCTTCATCTCCCAAGCCTTGATATTCCATGAAGGACATTCAAAGCCCATAGCCATAGCTTCATAAGCCATTTTCAGTCTGGCCTGCAGGAGGGAGATGACAATGGAATTCTTGAGGCTTTCCCGGTATGAAGCCATGTCCTGCTCATGTTGAACTTGGGCAGCATCGGATTTAGCTTGGGCTTCCTGGGTGATCTTCTGGATGGCAAACTGATGCTCTTGGACCATTGCCTTGTATTTAGATTCGTAATGCTCTGATTTAGCGGTGGCAACCGCTGCTTGGTCTGCAATGGTGGTTCAGCCTTTTTCAGCTTGCTCTCTAGCATGGTGTTCAAGCCGCATGCATCTTCCTAAAGGAATACCAGGCGTTCGAGACCCTGCAAAATAAGGAAACAGGTATTAACCTTTATTAACATTTATGACCAGCATATGGTGCAGGATATAGGTTTAGGATACGAAGCTGGTTGAGGAAGCCGGTCATGAACTTGCTAGATTCTGTGAACCCATAGTTCTCAAATGGGAATACATGAGGTGCAGTAGGGTAGTTTGCTTCTTTCCTCTTTCGGGAGCTGGAGGCTCGGGTTCTGGATGCTGGGGGAGCCTTGGGTGCGGTAGCGGTTTTCGAACTGGTAGGCTTGGGAGTAACGGCTGGCTTCGGATTGGTCTCTTGCTTAGCAGGTGCAAGGCTAGAATAACTGTCCAACTCGTCGAACTGGAAGCCTTCATAGTTGATGACCGGCACTGTACACAGGGAGACATGTTTAATTCCCAACACTTATACTCTATAATCAATATAATCACATACTTACCAGACATTTCTGAACTTGATTTTTGACTTGAGTTTGTGAGAGACAGGGAGAAGGTTCTTTCACTGGCAGGAAGTCGATAGATATCTTTGATCCTGGGCTCCGATTCCGCGCTTGGGGGTGCTAGGTCTCTGAAATTCGCTGCACAAAATATTAGGATATCAGTCAAGGATACAGTTTAAGGATATATTTGGGGATATTCCTAAAACCCTAAATCCTACCCTTGGTTAACCATCTAACTAGCAGGTCTAAACCCTTGTCAATAGACTCCCTATTAACGAAAAAGAATTTTCGTTGCCACTGATCTTCGTTCTTAGTGGCCTTGAGAATTAGGGGGTTCTTGGATGTGGAGAACAAAAGAAAGCGACTGTTGCCATGTGATCTCAGTCGATATGCTATGGGAAGGTCTTCGATGCATAGGTCAGGGCAATGACGAGATTTAATCTGGTTTAACACCATTAAAACTCGCCACACCATTGGCATAGTTTGAGCATAACTGAGGCCGGTAAGTTCGAAGAAATGGGAGATGAAGGGTGGAAATGGATACCGGAGTCCCGAGGAAAAGGGATAGGTGAAAAGCAGACCCACTCGTTTGATGCCGCGTCTGATCGGACTTCCCGATCGAAGGGGCGAATGACCAATCCGGCCGAAAGGCGCCGGAATCCTTCAAAGCGGCGATGTCCGCATTATTGAAAGATCAGATCTCTTTTTCTGGTTCTCGGATAAGGTTTTGACTCGTTAGGGTTGGGACCGGTTCGTTTGAATGTGATCTTGTTCGAGATGCCATGAGGGGTATCGATCAAGAAACAAGAAATTCAAGAAAAGAAAAACAGAGAAGAGAGAGAGAGAGGAAATACCTGGAAAATGGCTTGGAAAGTGATTATCATGATGCTGAATAAATCAGCTAAATAAGGGGCTGAGTATAGGGGGTAAAGAGTAAATATCGCATTGGAAGTTGGACCAAGTCACATCAAGCGTCGTTTCGGTTTAATAACCTCGATTTGAGGGATAAGATTAAAAATATATCCGTTGGAATTGGTATACCAACAGATATATTTTTTGGGGACAATTGTTATGGGTGATTTTCTGCTCATATATCCTGACTGATATTCTGACTTTGTTTGTTTTGTTGTGACCAGGATGCTGGATTAGGATATTGGTAACATCCTGATGCGATATCCTGGTAGTTACTAATTGACTCACGTGCAGATTGTTGTAACCAGTCCCTAACGGTCAGGTGGACTTCTTCTCCTCAAGACTCGGGCAAATCAGTTATATTATAGACGTTGAAGCTGGAAGACGTGGACTGCAACGTTCACCTAAGGAATATTTGTTGAATCCCTGAATAATAGGCTAGTTCGTTAGTTTATTTTACTATAAATGGATTGATCGGATCATATAGAAACACACACAATCTCTCGCACACTCTTCTTCTCTATTTGCAAACACTCACAACATACTAACACTTGTATTCAAATTACATTGTAACACCTAGTTGTTCCGCACCATATCCTACACTGTATCTTGATATTTGAAGCAATAAGAAGAACAAGGCAGTTGCGATTGTCAGCTCCCGAGGTTTTATGCCGGCGATCTATATTGATCAAGGGCTTTCCTCGTATATCTCGTGTCACCCTTTACATTTTTGCTCACTGTTTGATCATAGATATAGCTCGATATCCTAAGCTATATCCTGAAACTGTTTTTGCAAACTAACAAGCCAGCATATTTTTCAACACATATTCTCAGCACACTACCTCACTTAACTAATTTGATCACTTAATTGCTTCGGTAATTTTTGACCAAAACAATCCTGTTAAGGTAGAACCAAAACCCTTGCAGAGGCATGCTTCCTTGAGGTCTGGAGGGATAGGGTTAATTTCAATCCTTTCCCTATACTGGGCAATATGCTCTTCAGGATCCGTAGTTCCGTCATAGAGCTTTATGTTGGGGGTCTGAAATCTTTTTGGGATTTCAGCATCACAAATAGGATATGCAAACCGAGAGATCCTGTGGCTGTCTTGGGATACTTCTGGAATTGGTTGGACCACCCCAGGTACACTGGATATCATGTCCTTCAATTTCTAAAGCTCCCTAGAAAATGCTGACGTCATACCTGCATCCTGCAAAGATCCAATACCATTAGTAGCAAGAGTAGTATTATTATTAGATACGTTACCAGTCTGATGATTCTGGCCATATCCTGAAGCATATCCTGAACTTCTCACAGTTGACACCCTAACCGAAGAGGGTATCTCAGGAATATGACTCCGGGAATGGCTAGGCACAATATTCCCCCTGTTATCCTCAGTATATACTGCAGAACTAAAGTTCAAAGCTCTGGGCCGCAAGGGAGTGACAGTATCCTCAGCGGGCCTGCTTGAGCGGGATTTTAAGAGTTGTATCTCTCTCATAAGCATTTGGTTGGTCTCTTGCTGTTGCTTCATCTGTTCCTGTATACTACCAAACAAAGTTAGAATTTCTTCATTAGAGGCTAAAACAGGAGCAGATCCCTGAATATTGCGAGCGGGGATAACATCCTGAGGCAGTGAAGAGGCTTGCGTCCTTGGAGGAGGTGGTGGAAGCACCGAACCAATTGTTGCAGAGGTGATGACAGACACGGTAGAAGAGCTCATGTTTGATCTCGAGGCCATTGAAAATATTGTAGCAAAAATTTTTGAAAATAGAAAACCAAGTAATGATTTTGCAAAAGCTTTTAGTAGAGATAGCACCACTTGCCCCACGTTGGGCGCCAAATTGTTTTGGTCAAAAATTACCGAAGCAATTAAATGATCAAATTAGTTAAGTGAGGTAGTGTGCTAAGAATGTGTATCGAAAATATGCTGATTTAGTTGTTTGCAAAAACAGTTTTCAGGTTACGGCTCAGGATATCGAGCTGTATTTACAATCAAACAATGAGCAAAAAAGGTAAAGGGTGACACAGGATGTACGAGGAAAGCCCTTGATCAATCTAGATTGCCGGCATAAAACCTCGGGAGCTGACAACCGCAGCTGCCTTGTTCTTCTTATTACTTCAAATGTCAGCATACAGTGCAGGTTATGATGCGGATCAACTAAGTGTTATAATGCGATTTGAATACAAGTGTAAGTGTGTTGTGAGTGTTTGCAGCTAGAGAGCAAGAGAGTTTGAGAGATTGTGTGTGTCCTTATCTGATCCGATCAATCCTATTTATATTAAAATAAAACTAACTAACTAGCCTACAAATCCGGGATATAACGAATATTCCCTTTGTGAACGTTGTAGTCCACGTCTTCCGGCTTCAACGTTCATAATAAAACAGATTTGCCCGAGTCTTTGGGGGAAGAAGTCCACTTGAACGTTATAGAGTTGCACCATTAATCTGCACGTGAAGTAATTAGTCATTACCAGGATACTGTATCAGGATGTTACCAATATCCTAATCCGGTATCCTGATCATAACAAAAGAAACACGGTCAGAATATTATTCAGGATATATAAGCAAAAAACCACCCATAACAGTTAGTATTAAGTATGTTACTATTGATGAACATTAATTTGGTTAAGTAGTGGCAAATGATTATAAAAATAAGTTACCAATGATCAGAAATGACTTAACCGTTAGTGGTAACCAACGTCAATGGCAACAAACCCTTCTAACAATAACTAAACTATCATACCCACTCTCCGGTGGGCCCAGATGTAGGGTATATGCGTGACGAATAAAACTTAAAAAAAGGACTTGGTGACATCATCGGTTCTTGAAAATGGATTCAGAACTTCCAAGCGAAAAACCAAACCCTAGCCCAACCTACTTATAAGGATCGGCACCTGTAAGCCAATCATTAAAATACGTCAGCTTGGTAAATACAGTTAACTCACACGTCTTAAAATAATTAATAATCCTGGGACAAGTATCTTGGTTTGTCAGATTTGCATGCTTGTCACATTCAAGAACTAGTACAAGCTAATATTTGATCAATATACACATCATTTGTGACTATTAGGTGTATGCCTACACCTTGCAATTATGATAATTGCAATAATGGATATCACATGGCCTGGATATGTGTATGATTAGACCCAAATGCATTATGTTAATCGGGCATTACGTATTAACTCGAGTTATCACATGCTAAGCATTTAGCACTGTTATGTGATAGAAGTGCCAAGATGTTTTATACTGTATCCCAAGTTTTAATAAAATAAGTTAAAAGTATTTACATGTACTTGTTGTTGAACACAACATATTTGGTTTGCAGTAGAACCGAATCAAAGTTTATTAGCTTATGTTGCGAATACTGGGGGTTCTATAGTCATAGAGTAGATGGAATAATATCTATGAGATTCGTTTTCTGATCGTGATAAGTCGTTAAAACTCAATCGGTTAACGTGGATTTGAAAATGATTTTCATTAGATTAAACGGTGAACTGGACAGAATGTTGGTTATGACCGTATGTCACACCCCTTTCTAAGGCGTAAGCACGAGGTGTGATCCTGAAAGGTTCTCATTGCATACGAATGGTAAACATACTACATGCTTGTAAAATAACTACAAAATGCCATTGACATTACATATTCAAAACATAACATAAGTTAAGTGTTTACATCATAAGATAACATATTTTCTAAAAAGGTTTACAACTTATTTCAAAGACCAACATCAAAGTTTTGATCCTTATATCGCCACATGGGATGGGATATAACAACCAAATCCCACAAAATAGGCATAGGAGTCTTGACATAACATAGCTAAAACATAAACGGCATCCAGGAGCAAGAGTGAGACCACGCATACATCCACTTTAGTTACCTGAAATACATGTAAGTTTTGGAAAATCATCAACATAATGTTGGTGTGAATTCATGCAGTTTTGTGTAAACATTTAAGCATTTGTTGTAGATAACATGGTGTTTTGGTCAAAAATTACCGAAGCAATTAAGTGATCAAATTAGTTAAGTGAGGTAGTGTGCTAAGAAAATGTGTGGAAAATATGCTAATTAAGTTGTTTGCAAAACAGTTTTCAGGATACGACTCAGGATATTGAGCTGTATCTATGATCAAATAATGAGCAAGAATGTAAAAGGTGACGCAGGATGTACGAGGAAAGCCCTTGATCAATCTAGATCGCCGGCACAAAACCTCGGGAGCTGACAATCGCAGCGGCCTTGTTCTTCTTATTACTTCAAATGTCAGGATACAGTGTAGGATATGATGCGGATCGACTAAGTGTTACAATGTGATTTCGATACAAGTGTAAGTGTTTCGTGAGTGTTTGCAACTGGAGAGTAAGAGTGTGCGAAAGATTGTGTGCCCTAATCTGATCCGATCAATCCTTTTTATAGTAAAAATAAACCAACTAACTATCCTATTATTCCGGGATTAAGCGAATATTCCATATGTGAACGTTGTAGTCCACGTCTTCCGGCTTCATCGTTCATAATCCAACTGATTTGCCCGAGTCTTGAGGAGAAGAAGTCCAGCTGAACGTTAGAGACTTGCACCCCTTAATCTACAGGCAGATTTTTAATTACTACCAGGATATTGTATCAGGATGTTACCAATATCCTGATCCAACATCCTGGTCAATATCCTGATCCAACATCCTGGTCACAATAAAACAAACAAAGTCAGCATATCAGTCGGGATATATGAGCAGAAAATCACCCATAACAATTGTCCCCAAAATATATCTGTTGGTATACCAATTCCAACGGATATATTTTAAAACTTATCCCTTAAATTGAGCTTATTAAACTGAAACGACGGTCAAGATAGCATTATGCAACTTTCAACGCGGTTTTTACTCGATGGATATCTATTACGCCCCTATATCTTCTCTCTTTCTGTTTGAAAACCAAATATCATCAACAGAGTCTCCAGGTAACTACTCATTCTTTCTTCTTTCCCTGTTAATTTCTTTATTCTACTTCCAATGGCTACCAGAACCCGTTCTCACACCGGCAAATCGATGGAGACCTTCGCTCAGCAAAACCTTCTCAAGAACCCTGAGAAGGAGATTTTGTGCCTTCGATAACGCAGACATCGCGTCGTTGAGAGCCTCCGGCGCCTTTCCAGATAGTGCGATTATCAGACCATTCGACCGGTCAGTTCGATCGGATGTTTCTTCTGCCGATTGGGTCTGTTTTCCGGCATATCCTTTCTCGCTAGGCCTCTGGTATCCTTTTCCTGAGTTCATGATGCAGTTTTTCCGAACCACCGGTCTCAGCTTTGCCCAAACAATGCCTGTTATGGGTGATTTTCTGCTCATATATCCTGACTGATATTCTGACTTTGTTTGTTTTGTTGTGACCAGGATGCTAGATCAGGATATTGGTAACATCCTGATGCGATATCCTGGTAGTTACTAATTGACTCACGTGCAGATTGTTGTAACCAGTCCCTAACGCTCAGGTGGACTTCTTCCCCTCAAGACTCGGGCAAATCAGTTATATTACAAACGTTGAAGCCGGAAGACGTGGACTGCAACATTCACCTGAGGAATATTCGTTGAATCCCTTAATAATAGGCTAGTTAGTTAGTTTATTTTACTATAAATGGATTGATCGGATCAGATAGAAACACACACAATCTCTCGCACACTCTTCTTCTCTACTTGCAAACACTCACAACGCACTAACACTTGTATTCAAATTACATTGTAACACCTAGTTGATCCGCATCATATCCTGCACTGTATCCTGATATTCGAAGCAATAAGAAGAACAAGGCATATGCGATTGTCAACTCCCGAGGTTTTATGCCGGCGATCTAGATTGATCAAGGGCTTTTCTCGTATATCTCGTGTCACCCTTTACATTTTTGCTCACTGCTTGATCATAGATATAGCTTGATATCCTGAGCTATATCCTGAAACTGTTTTTGCAAACTAACAAGCCAGCATATTTTTCAACACATATTCTCAGCACACTACCTCACTAAACTAATTTGATCACTTAATTACTTCGGTAATTTTTTACCAAAACAATTTGGCGCCCACTGTGGGGCGAGTGGTGCTACTTCTACTAAAAGTTTTTGCAAAATCGTTACTTGGTTTTCTATTTTCAAAACTTTTTGCTACACTATTTTCAATGGCCTCGAGATCAAACATGAGCTCTTCCACCGTGTCCGCTACAACCTCTACAACAATTGGTTTGGTGCTTCCACTACCTCCTCCGAGAACACAAACTTCTTCACAAGGAACTAAAATTCATGTGGCTCGGGATGTTATCCCCGCTCGCAATACCCAGGGATCTGGTCCTGTTTTGGCCTCTAATGAAGAAATTCTAAATTAGTTTGGTAGTGTACAGGAACAGATGAGGCAGCAGCAGGAGACCAAGCAGATGCTGATAAGAGAGATACAACTCTTGAAATCCAGCTCAAGCAGGCCCGCTGAGGATACTGTCACTCCCTTGCAACCCAGGGCTTTAAACTTCAGTTCTGCAGTTTATACTGAGGATAACCGGGGGAATATTGTGCCTAGCCATTCCCAGAATCATACTCCTGAGATAGCCTCTTCAGTCAGAGTGTCGACTGTGAGGAGCTCAGGATATGCTTCAGGATATTGCCAGAATCCCCAGACTGGTAATGTATCCAATAATAATAATACTCTTGCTACTAATGGTGTTGGATCTTTGCAGGATGCCGGTATAACATCAGCATTTTCCAAGGAGCTTCAAAAAACTGAAAGACATGATATCCAGTGTACCTGGTGTGGTCCAACCAATTCTAGAAGTGTCCCAAGACAGCCACAGGATATAACGGTTCGCGTATCCCATCTGTGATGCTGAAATCCCAAAAAGATTTCAGACGCCCAACATGAAACTCTATGACGGAACAACGGATCCTGAGGAGCATATTGCCCAGTATAGGGAAAGTATGGAAATCAACCCTATCCCTCCGGATCTCAAAGAAGCATGCCTATGCAAGGGTTTTGGTTCTACCTTAACAGGATCAGCCTTAAAATGGCTCTTAAACGTTCCTCCTCACTCAATTACTTCATTTGCTCATTTAGTTAATTTATTTAACAGTCAATTTTCTTGCAGCCAGAGTTTTGAGAAACTAACCAGTGATCTTTACAGGATAACTCAAGGACCCCAGGAATCTTTGAGGGATTATGTGAACAAATTTAGCCGGGAATCCTTAGATATCCCGCATCTTGATGTTGCAACAGCTGTGCAGGCTTTCAAGATGGGGTTGCAAAAGGATTCTCAATTCTATCAGGATCTTGTATTGAATCCTTGCAGGAACCTGGACGAAGCTCGTAACAGGGCTTTAAGATACATTCGGCTGGAGGACGACAAAAAGATGCAAGAGAAAATGAATTCGTCCATAACCTATGCGTCAACCAACAGGAAAGCAGAATCCTCATATAAACCATATCGCTCTAAGCCGTATGGCAGAAATGACGACAAAAAAGTGAATGTTGTTGAAGACGAGGATCCTGAGGAGTATCCTGAGTTTTCTGAATATTGTTTTTCTGTTAACATACCTGAACTGATGTATGCTATGCAGGGTTTAGGAGATAAAGCAAGATGGACCCGGAAAAATCAACAAAAAGCTGATTGGAAGGATAAGTCCAAATGGTGTGCCTTCCACAAGGATTTCGGACATGTTACCGAGGATTGTATCACTCTAAGGAAAGAAATAAGCTATCTTTTGAGCAAGGGATATCTGAAGGATCTCCTGGGAAGAAAGAAGAATAAAGCTCAGGATCCTGAGAAGGATCCTGAATGAGCGGCATCACCTCCTACGGATGCCAAAATTATTAACTTTATTTCAGGTGGATCCGACATTTGCGGCACATCATATTCTGCGGCAAAAAGGCATGCAAAGGAAGCCAAAGTAGAGAGGGGGGATAAGCCAACCAGGATGTCAACTCTCACAACTGACAAAGTGATCACGTTCGATAACGATGACAGGGATACTGTCCAGGATCCTCATCATGATGCTTTAGTAATAACGTTATATGTTTCTAACCATTTTGTGCGCAGGATATTAGTGGATAATGGCAGCTCCATCAACATAATTCAGCTGGAAACGGTGAAGAGGATGAATGTATCCCCAATGGATATTAATTCGAAGTCCACTGTGCTCGTTGGTTTCAGTGGAGAAGCTAGGAATACTGTAGGAGAGATAAAGTTGCCCGTGTATGTTGAAGGGGTCAACTCAATGCAGCGTTTTTATGTCATGGACTCCTTATCCTGCTATAATATTATATTAGGTAGGCCTTGGATCCATGATATGAAAGCTGTGCCGTCAACTTATCATCAATGTATCAAGATTCCTACCCCTTAGGGAGTAGTCAAGGTGGAAAGTGATCAACAGGAAGCAAAGGAGTGTTATTCTTCTTCGATGAAATCCTCAACAAAGCCTAGTGCATCCTAGCAATTAAAGATGCAAGGCCATGATATCATGGAGGCTTCAGAACAGGATGTAAAGAAAGTTATCCAGGATCAGGATAATCCGGATATCTCGGTGCTCGTAGGAACCAATATCCCTCAGGATATTGAAGACCAATTGACTAACTTTTTGAAATGCATGATGTCAAAATTCGCGTGGAAACACGAGGATATGACAGGAATTTCCAAGGATATTATAACTCACAAGCTCGGAATTAATAGGTCTTTCAAGCCTGTCCAACAGAAACGAAGAAAATTTGCTCCAGAGCGGAACACTATCATTCAGGAGGAAGTTGAAAGATTATTGAAGAGCAAGATGATTAGGGAAGTGAAGTTTCCTAAATGGCTGGCAAACGTGGTTGTGGTGCAAAAGAAAAACGGGAAATGGAGAGTCTGTGTAGATTACACGGACTTGAACAAAGCTTGTCCCAAAGACCCGTTTCCTCTACCTCATATCGATTCAATGGTGGATGCTACTGCTGGTCATGAGATGCTAACCTTCATGGATGCCTCCTCAGGATTCCAACAGATCCAAATGGAACCCTCGGATCATGAGGATACTGCTTTCATAACACCAACAGGTATTTATTGTTATACTGCTATTCCTTTTGGTTTGAAGAATGCATGTGCAACATACCAAAGATTGATAAACATGATGTTTAAAGACAAAATGTGGGACACCATGGAGGTGTACATCGATGATATGGTAGTAAAATCCAAGAAGGCTGAGGATCACCTCCAGGATATTAAAGGAGCATTTGATATCCTGGACCAGTACAACATGAAATTAAATCCTGCTAAATGCCATTTTGGAGTTGGGGCAGGAAAGTTTCTGGGATACATGGTGACGAAAAGGGGGATAGAGGCAAGCCCGGAGCATATTAAAGCTATCCTAGACATCAAGTCACCTTCAAATATGAAAGATGTTCAACGATTAACAGGGCGAGTAGCAGTATTAAACAGATTTATCTCAAGATCCTCGAAAAAATGCAAGGAATTTTATGATATCCTGAAGAAGAATAAGAAATTCGAATGGGGAGAGAAGCATGAGGCAGCCCTGTAGGATTTGAAGCAGTATCTTTCAACCGCACCTCTATTGATGAAGCCCGAGGATGGTGAACCATTATCCCTGTATCTTGCAGTATCAGGAAATGCAGTATGTGTTATCCTTGTAAAGATCATGAAGGTCAGCAGTATCTTGTTTATTATGTTAGTAAAAGTTTATTGGATGCTGAAACTAGGTATTCACACTTAGAGAAATTAATATTAGCCCTAGTTATGGCGTCAACAAAACTTAGACATTATTTTGAAACACATAGGATTCATGTTAAAACCAACTATCCTGTTAAAAATGTGCTTAGGAAATCTGAGATGTCAGGTAGGATGGCTAAGTGGTCAGTGAAATTAAGTGCATATGATCTAGTATATGAACCTATAAATGCCATAAAGTCTCAGGCTTTAGCTGACTTTGTGGCTGATTTCAGTAGTGATATTCAAAGTGAAGTAGACCTAGAAGTACAACAGCTAAGAGAAAACTTAGAATCCTGGACATTATATACTGATGGCGCATCGAATGTAAGAGGTGTAGGTTTGGGTATACTACTAAAACCGCCACAGGGGGACATATTACCCCAGGCTATTAGATGTGAGTTTCCTGCCACTAATAATGAAGCAGAATATGAAGCTTTAATTGGAGGATTAGAATTGGCTAAGAGCATGAATATCAAGAGTTTACAAGTATTTGTTGATTCCTTGTTACTCACTAATCATTTTAATGGGACCTATGCAGTTAAAGGTGAGAAGCTAATCGAGTATCTCGAAATTCTCAAAAAATTAGCAGGATATTTCGATATTTTTACACTTGAACAGGTACTAAGAGAGGATAATGCTGAAGCTGATGCCTTGGCAAATCTAGGATCATCAGTCAGGATACCGAAGGGACCCGAATACCAATATTACATATCCTGTATCCTGCGACGGATCCTCAGGATAAGGAAGTAGTAAGTGTTCAGGATCCTGATGATGAGTATCCTGAGGAGGATCCTAAGTCCTGGACGGCTCCAATCATAAGATATCTCAAGGAAGGACACATCCCAATGGATGAAAATCCTAAGGCCTTTAGAATGAAGGTATCGCGATTCACTATTATAAATAATGTTTTGTATAAGAAATCTCTTGCAGGACCATATCTGAGGTGCTTGGAGGATCCCGAAACTAAAGAAATGCTTCAGGATATACACGAAGGGGATTGTGGTAACCATACTAGGGGCAGGTCATTATTCTCAAAGGTATTAAGAACAGGATACTATTGGCCGACAATGAGAAAAGATGCTGCAGAATATGCTCGAAGATGTGAGACGTGTTAAAGACACAGTAATATATTACATCAGCCTGCTGAGCCACTTTATCCTATCACTTCCCCTTGGCCATTCATAAAGTGGGGAATGGATATAGTAGGAAAATTGCCAAAGGCTCCAGGAGGAAAGGTCTTCATGCTGGCTAAGTGGGTTGAAGCTAAAGCATTTGTTCAAGTCAGAGATCAAGAAGTAGTATCCTTCATAAAAAGGAATATCCTGACTAGGTTTGGAGTACCAGCTGTACAAAGTGTAGAGTTTAAAGGATCAAATTTGGACCAAGTGTACAAAGTATCTCGGACTGGGGACATCTTAGTGGAAAAAATTGCAAAAGGATTGAAGCTCTAAAATAGGGTTACACTCTATTCCTGGTATGATCTTTCCCTTGTAAACCTTATATACGTCATTTGAACTTTTGAAACTATGTTTGGAAAAGGCTTAAATATCCTGATTAGGATATATTCTTAGGATATGTTCTTAAAATGTGTTTTCGGAATATGTTTCAGGATATTTGGTTGGAATGTTTGGGATGTAATACTTGGGTTAAAAACTAAAACTATAGTCAAATAAGTATCATCAAAACGAACTTTGTAAAGTAAAATGTCCTTTTTTCTTTAAAAACTTTATCTAAATCGTTTGAATTTTGAAAAATCCTATTAGACAAAAGTCTTTGAAGAATATCGCCGAATATACTGATCAGGATATTTTCAAAAAATAATGGCACTAATTTTGGAGAGCTGAAATTTAAACTAAGCAATTCATAACAAAAAATTGAAAGGCAACATCAAATAAGTCAAAAGGAGGTTATATCATTAACATGTCAAAAGCTGTGCTTTTGGTTTCACCTCGAACCGAGGCCCATTCACCAAAAGCACTATTTCTTACCATATTTACACAATAGTTGAAGGTTTCATCTCAAACCGAGACCCATCCGCCTCCAACCGTCGTATTGTTCAAAACAGATTATACTAATTGATGACCAAGGGCTTCGTCCTGAAACCCATGACCCATCCACCTTTGGTCATCATATTGTCTAAGTGCAGGAAAGTAAATTGTTTTAAAGACAAGAAAGGTAAATTGTTCAGACAACCACAACCATCAAATCTAAAAAAGTGGGCTCCGGCCATGGCACATACATCCATCATCGCCCACTTCGCTGCTTCTAAGGTGTAGCTCCTTCTTCCGTCATGACCTCGTCAGCAGCATCCTTCTCAGGATTCCCTCCAGCATTCTTCCCGGCATCACCACCAGCATCCCTCGGAGCATCAGCATCATCCACCTTCTTAGCCACCTCAGCAGGCTCCTCCGCCGTGGGCTTCGCAGGGGGCTCCACAGGATTACCACCGAGATCTTTCAGCTTCATCTCCCAAGCCTTGATATTCCATGAAGGACATTCAAAGCCCATAGCCATAGCTTCATAAGCCATTTTCAATCTGGCCTGCAGGGGGGAGATGACAACGGAATTCTTGAGGCTTTCCCGATATGAAGCCATGTTCTGCTCATGTTGAACTTGGGCAGCATCCGACTTAGCTTGGGCCTCCTGGGTGATCTTCGGGATGGCAGACTGATGCTCTTGGACCATTGCCTTGTACTTAGCTTCGTAATGCTTTGATTTAGCGGTGGCAACCGCTGCTTGGTCTGCAATGGTGGTTTTAGCCTTTTTCAGCTTGCTCTCTAGCATGGTGTTCAAGCCGCATGCATCCTCGTAAAGGAATACCAGGCGTTCGAACCCTGCAAAATAAGGAAACAGGTATTAACCTTTATTAACATTTATGACAAGCATATGGTGCAGGATATACGTCAAGGATACGAACCTGGTTGAGGAAGCCGGTCATGAACTTGCTGGATTCTGTGAACCCATAGTTCTCAAACGGGATTACATGAGGTGCAGCAGGGTAGTCTGCATCTTTCCTCTTCCAAGAGCTGGAGGCTCGGGTTCTGGATGCTGGGGGAGCCTTGGGTGCGGTAGCGGTTTTCGAACTGGTAGGCTTGGGAGTAACGGTTGGATTCGGATTGGTCTCTTGCTTAGCAGGTGCAAGGCTAGAATAACTATCCAATCCGTCGAGCTGGAAGCCTTCAAGGTTGATGACCGGCACTGTACACAGGGAGAAATGTTTAATTCGCAACATTTATACTCTATAATAATCTAATCACATACTTACCAGACATTTCTGAACTTGATTTTTGACTTGAGTTTGTGAGAGACAGGGAGAAGGTTCTTTCACTGGCAGGAAGTCGATAGATCTCTTTGATCCTGGGCTCCGATTCTACGCTTGGGGGTGCTAGGTCTCTGAAATTCGCTGCATAAAATATTAGGATATCAGTCAAGGATACAGTTTAAGGATATATTTGGGGATATTCCTAAAACCCTAAATCCTACCCTTGGTTAAACATCTAACTGGCATGTCAAAACCCTTGTCAATAGACTCCCTTTTAACGAAAAAGAACTTTCATTGCCACTGATCTTCGTTCTTAGTGGCCTTGAGAATTAGGGGGTTCTTGGATGTGGAGAACAAAAGAAAGCGGCTGTTGTCATGGGATCTCAGTCGATATGCTATGGGAAGGTCTTCGATGCATAGGTCAGGGCAATGACGAGATTTAATCTGGTTTAACACCATTAAAACTCGCCACACCATTGGCATAGTTTGAGCATAACTGAGGTCGGTAAGTTCGAAGAAACGGGAGATGAAGGGTGGAAATGGATACCGGAGTCCCAAGGAAAAGGGATAGGCGAAAAAGGAGACCCACTCGTTTGTTGCCGCGTCTGATCAGACTTCCCGATCGAAGGGGCGAATGACCACTCCGGCAGGAAAGGATCCGGAATCCTTCAAAGCGGCGATGTCAGCATTATTGAAAGAACAGATCTCTTTTTCTGGTTCTCGGAGAAGGTTTTGACTCTTGAGGGTTGGGACCGGTTCATTTGAACGTGATATCGTTCGAGATGCCATGAGGGGTATCGATCAAGAAACAAGAAATTCAAGAAAATAAAAATAGAGAAGAGAGGGAGGAAATACCCGGAAAATGGCTTGGAAAGTGATGATCATAACGCTGAATAAATCAGCTAACTAAGGGGCTGAGTATAGGGGTAAATAGTAAATATCTCATTCGAAGTTGATTGTTGTAACCAGTCCCTAACGGTCAGGTGGACTTCTTCTCCTCAAGACTCGGGCAAATCAGTTATATTATAGACGTTGAAGCCGGAAGACGTGGACTGCAACGTTCACCTGAGGAATATTCGTTGAATCCCTGAATAATAGGCTAGTTAGTTAGTTTATTTTACTATAAATGGATTGATCGGATCAGATAGAAACACACACAATCTCTCGCATACTCTTCTTCTCTACTTGCAAACACTCACAACGTACTAACACTTGTATTCAAATTACATTGTAACACCTAGTTGATCCGCATCATATCCTGCACTGTATCCTGATATTCGAAGTAATAAGAAGAATAAGGCAGCTGCTGTTTTGGTCAAAAATCAGTCTAGGATAATGCAACCAAATCTTTGTTGTGAGGAATGATGCCTGAAACAATGAACAAAAGTATGAATAACTTGCAAATGAAATGAACAAGTGACACAAGGATTTATACGAGGAAAAAGCCCTTGATAAAGAGTTGATCTCCAGCATAAAAAACCTCGGGTGATGGAAACTACCGATCACCAACTATAATTAAACAAATGGTTATTACAACTCGGGATGATAACAAGCTTGTTACAAGGATCACTAGAGTGAAATGTGTATGAAATCGCCAAATGAACTGTTGAGAGCTTGCGAGAGTGTGTGTGTTAGCTAACTTAGCCAATCCTCCTCATTCAAGCTTGCTATCCCCTTTTAAAATTAGAAATAACTTAAACAACTAACTATCCGCAATTCGTGCTAGCCTCCCACTACTTCCATAACGGTTACTCCAGCTGAACACGTGTGGAATATTGAGAGCATATTCTCCAAGAATATCGGCAAGACCAAGTCCAACATGTATACTCCTGCAAAACAAACTCAAACATAGCGAAGGAAACCGTTAGTGTAAGGATAACAATAAGGATCCGGAATACTGATCCTGCAACACCTTCTGAGGATCCTAAATTCAAACAAAATTGAGGATCCGTGATCCTGGCAGTACTTAAGGATCCGTGATCCTTAGGTATAGAAAATCTATCCCTAACAATTACCCCCAAAATATGAGGAGTAAAATGTAAATTAACGAGTTATATTTTTTAATCTTATCTGCAACTAACTAGCCAACGGAATTATAGCCGTTTGAGCCGAACTAGCCGTTACATCATACGTCATTAAAGTGACAATCCTGCAGAATCATCATTATATATAGGTTAGAGATAAGGATTAATGTGCATTTAAATTCGAGCGATACTCCCTTTAAATCCTCATTCAAAGATCAAACTGGTATCTCTCTCCTCCTTCTCTCTTCATCTTTTTACTCTGTTCTTCTTCAAAATATTTAGATCATAATGAAGTTACGATCATCCCCTGCCAAGGATCACCAGAAAGAGAGTCCTTTGAAAAGCCAAGGGATTATCAAAAATACTCCGAAGGAACTCTGCTGCTTCACTGATCCGGAGATCGACCGGATCCGCCACTGTTTTCCGGCAGACACCGTCATCCAACCCTTTGACCCTACTGCCAAAAGCGACTTTGTTTCTGAAACTTGGGTTGCTTTTCCGGCTACTCCATTCCTGATAGGATTCTCCTATCCTTTCCCTGCCTTCATTGAATCCTTCTTTTCTCTCACCGGCATGTGCTACATTCAGGCCATGCCAATGATGTGGAGGGTTTTATATACCCTAGAGAAAATCATTGAGCAGGAAGGCATAGAGTTGGGGATGTCGGAACTGGCTGAACTGTATAACCTTGTGAGCCATGGTTCACACCGCTTCTTATTCAAACATAAACCCGGTGATGCACACCCAATCCTCAAAACCACAAAGAATGACACCAACTGGAATACGCGTTTTTTCTTCGTTAGGAGGGATTCCATCCCGGATGGGAAGGATCTCCCAAGAAAGTGGGCCACCCATGGTAGGATAGAGGATCCTTATAGAAGGATCATAGGATAACCCTGTTCCTGTTGAGGATAACTAATCCTGACTTGAATCCTCTCTTTTTTGCAGAAATTTGCTGAAATCCAGATTCTCTTTGATGCATATGTTGAAGAAACTGAACAGAAGGAGCTGGACTTCCAGAAGATCTTCCTGGCTAAGGATCAAACCATCTCCAACCTCGAGAAAGATCTCAACTTGGCAAAGAAGCAGCTGGTAATGGCCCACATCACTGCTGACCAGGAGAAGAATGAGGTGATGGAAGATGCCAAACTTCCTGCTGCCATCGCTATGTACAAGACCAAACTGCAGATGGCTCAAGAGGCTAAGGATCCTGGCTTTGATAGGACCAACTGGGACCTGGAGGGGTGGAAGGCTAGGCTGGCTGAGCTTGATGATGACGAGGAGGCTGGAGAGGTCTTGATGCTTGATGCAAGTGGCAGCGGGGCTAAGGATCAGGCTGGTGATGCTGGGGCAGGAGACGATGGTGATGGTGATGCAGCGAAGGCTTGAGCTGCAGAAATGGGCGATGATGGATTTATCTAGACGCGGCCGGAGCCCATTTTTTATAGTTTTGTAGTGGTTTTTGTTTGTTGATGTTTTGAACAATGGTCTGTACTTTGAACAATAGCTTTAGGTTTAAGGATCATTGATCCTTTGGACAATAGGTAGGATAATGGGTGGTGGATGGATCCTCTGTTTGGGGGATGAAACCACTTGTTATCCTTCCGCCTTTTGTTTCCTGCACTTAGACCTTGTTAAATATGGACACCCTTTGCCAACCCAAGTGGACGGGCCGCGTTTTGCTGGTAGAAACTTGGGTTGGCAATTTTGACAACCTTTAAAGGGTTTAACTTTTGGTAAATAAAATCTTAATCTTTTGACTATCTTATGTGTTGTTACATTTGTGCATATTTTACCTTCCAGTTGCTATTATATACTTTGTTTGAATTCATAAGTTGAGAATAAAGGTTTAATAGATTGTGTCAAAAAATTTAGGATATGATCAAGGATCAAATATCCTATGATCGATAAATTTCAAAAGGTAGTGAACTTTAAGGATCATGTGTCCTGTTGTCAAAGAATAAGGGCCACTTAGATAAATAAAAAATCAAAATGATCAAGGATCATACCTGAGAATCCAAGTTAGGATCCTAAACCTTTAACATTTACAATCAGGATAACCAAAAGACAAACCTTAGTAAAAGGTAAGGATCAAGGATCCTTAGCTATTTGGCTTCAAAAACCTAAAATGGAACATAACTTGGGACTAAGCCAATATAAGAGAAGAGTTAGCAACTGGGGACAAGCCCAACAATTATGGGGACAATCCTAATATACTGGGGACAAGCCCAAAAACTGGGGACTAGCCCAAAAATCTGGGGACTAGCCCAAAAATCTGGGGACAAGCCCAAAGGATCTTGTGTGAACTGGAGTATGGCCCTCACTGGCGACTATCCAAACTTAGTGACATGAAAATGTCAAACCCTTAGCTAACGTGAAAACGTTAGAAACCTTAGGAACGGATGTATGGTACGTCTACCATTATACGTAGGATCCTGAATACAGCCAGTACAATGAAATTGTCAGCCCCTAAAGCGAGTACTGGTCCCATTGCTATGAACTGTACCAGGATCATCGTGCGCTACTGGCGATACTGGGGACAGGCCCAAAAAACTGGGGTCAAGCCCAAAAAACTGGGGACAAGCCCAAATAACTGGGGTCAAGCCCAAATAACTGGGGTCAAGCCCAAATAACTGGAGACTTCTGTGGATACTCAATCCTTCGTTAAGGATACATGAACCTTCTGCAAAACTCAGAATCAAGTGAAAGGAGGATAAAGGATCCAGGATCCTTCTCCTTGTATATAGGATAATTAAAAAATGAAATAGTTTGAGATTAGATCATTACCAAAATGAGGATCCTCTATCTTGTAAGGATCCTTCGAGGATATCGGTCATGAAAGTAGTTAAGGATCCTAGATCCTTAGTACATGAAATATTTCTTCAGGTGGACAACATTCCAAGCTCTTGGTAGCAAATCACCTTCCATTGTTAGCAATCGATATGCCCCCTTTCCTGCCTCAGCTTCAATCAGGTAGGGGCCTTCCCACTTTGGTGCCAACTTTCCATCAACAGGATTTGTGGTATTCTGAAATGCTTTCCTCAATACCATATCACCAACTTGGAATTTCCTGATCCTGACATTCTTATTGTAGGCTCCAGCCATCCTTTGTTGATAACTAGCCATCCTTATCCTTGCCAAATCCCTGAGTTCTTCTATAGTATCCAAGTCTTGAACCAAGTTTTCAGCATTTCCTTCAGGATCACGGATGCTTGTTCTTGCAGTAGGAATCACCATCTCTGTAGGGATCACTGATTCTGCTCCAAATACCAAAGAAAATGGAGTTTGGCCAGTAGCATTTTTGGGTGTTGTCCTATCAGCCCATAGTACATAAGGTAGTTCTTCTGCCCACTTTCCTTTCTTGGATCCAAGTTTCTTCTTCAAGTTGTTGATGATGATCTTGTTAGATGATTCTGCTTGACCATTAGCTTGTGGGTGGACTGGTGTTGATTTTATCATCTTAATCCCCCAGCTGTCACAAAAGTTAGTAGTTCTACCCCCAATAAATTGGGATCCATTATCACAAACAATTTTAGAAGGGATACCAAATCTAGTAATAATGTTTCTTTTAATAAAGGATATCACTTCTTTTTCTCTGACTTGAGCAAAGGCTTCAGCCTCTATCCACTTAGAGAAGTAATCAGTCATGGCAAGCGTGAACACCTTTCCTCCTGGTGCTTTGGGAAGTTTACCAACTATATCCATTCCCCATCTCATGAATGGCCAAGAAGAGGATATAGGATGCAAGAGCTCTGCTGGTTGATGAAGGATATTACTATGTCTCTGACAAGGATCACACTTCTTGGCATAATCCACAGCATCCTTTTTCATTGTAGGCCAATAGTATCCTGTCCTAAGGATCCTTGAGAACAATGCCCTGCCCCCAGTGTGGTTTCCACAATCTCCTTCATGAAAATCCTTTAGGACTTCTTGAATTTCAGGATCCTCTATGCACCTTAAATATGGACCTGCAAGAGATCGTTTATATAACATGTTATTCAATATTGATATTGAGATCCCTTGATTTTGAAAGCCCTGGGGTTTTCTCCTGTAGGAATCTCTCCATGTTGTATATATCTCATGATTGGAAGGATCCATGATCCTGAATGAGACTGTGCACCATCACTAGGAACCATTGCAGAATCCTGTCCTATCTCCATAGTTATGTGATCCTCAATAGCAGGAGCTAAAATATGGATGATAGGGATCTTGATATCCTCTGGAATTTTCAAGGATGATCCTAGGTTGGCCAATGCATCAGCTTCTGCATTTTCTTCCCTGGGTACCTATGTCAAACTAAAAGAAACAAAAGAGAGTGCCAATTCCTTGACTATCTCTAGGTAGTTGATTAGCTTTTCACCTTTAACAGCATAGGATCCATTAAAGTGATTAGTAATTAACAATGAATCTACCTGTACCTCAAGATACCTGATCCTCATATGCTTGGCAATTTGCAAACCAGCTATCAAGGCTTCATATTCAGCCTCATTATTAGTACTTTGAAACTCACAAGCTATGGAGTGGGGTATTATGTCCCCCTGTGGCGATTTTAGTAGTATTCCAAGTCCTGTTCCTTTGACATTAGAGGCTCCATCAGTGAAGAGTATCCAAGGATCCTGAGTCTCTTCCAACTGCTGAACTTCTAACTCAGCTTCCTTTTGCAAGTCACTACTAAAATCTGCCACAAAGTTAGCTAAGGCTTGGGATTTGATGGCAGTCCTTGGTTCATATCTTATATCATAAGCACTAAGCTTCACTGCCCATTTAGCCATCCTTCCTGACACTTTGAAGGATTCAATTTCATATTGAATTTGTCAAGGATATTGAATGCTTCCTCCAAGTCTTTAAGGTGATCCTCAGCTCTCTTGGACTTAACCACCATGTCGTCCATGTAGACCTCCATAGTGTGTCCTATTTGTTTCTTAAACATCACATTGACTAGCCTTTGATAAGTAGCACCTGCATTCCTTAGTCCAAATGGTATAGCAATATAACAATAGATACTAGTTGGGGTCATAGAGACTGTATCCTCTTGATCAGATGGTTCCATCTGAATTTGTTGAAATCCAGATGATGCATCCATAAAAGTCAACAACTCATGACCCGCGGTAGCATCCAGCATGGAGTCAATGTGGGGTAGTGGGAAAGGATCCTTGGGACATGCCTTGTTCAAATCAGTAAAATCGACACATACCCTCCACTTTTCGTTTTTCTTTTGGACAACAACCACATTGGCTAACCATCTTGGATACTTAACCTCTCTAATCATACCTGCTCGGAGCAATTTGTCTAGCTCCTCCTGGATAATGGCATTCCTCTCAGGTGCAAACTTCCTCCTCTTCTGATGTATGGGCTTGAATGACCTGTCAATACCAAGTTTATGAGTAATTATATCTTTAGAGATACCTGTCATGTCTTCATGCTTCCAGACAAAGGTAGTTTTTCTCCTTTTAAGGAAGGATACTAGATCCTGTTCAATGTTGCTGAGGATCCCTGATCCTATGAAGATTTTGGATTCAGGATCATGAGGATCCATAAGGATTTCTTTCACAGCCTGTTCTCTTGCCTCCAAGACATCTCTTGGAGGGAACTTTAGTTGCTATTGCTCCCTTGGTCTTGAGGCTGGCTTCATTGATGAGGTATAGCAATTTTTTGCTTCTTATTGGTCACTCTCAATCTTTATCACCCCCCATGGACTAGGAAGCTTTACACCCTGATAGTAGGTAGATGCAACTGCCTTCATGTCATGTATCCATGGTCTGCAAAGGATAACATTACAACAGGATAAGCAATCTATAACACAAAATTTTTGATAAGAATGAAGTCCTTCAATGTAGATGGGAAGTTTAATGTCCCCCAATGTATTATTGGTTTCTCCGCTGAATCCCACAAGAACTGAGGATCTTGGGACAATATCTGATTCAGGGATGTTCATCTTCTTGAGGACATCAAGCTGAATGATGTTCACCGAGCTTCCTCCATCGATTAGGATCCTGCGAACAAAATGGTTAGAAATTAATAAAGTAATAACAAGACCATCATGATGAGGATCCTGAACATCAATACGATCATCCTCATCAAAAGTCATGACTTTCTCCTGTGTGACAGTGGAGGACCGGATGGGTCTGTCCCCGTTATCCATCTTGGTCTCCTTGGCATGTCTTTTGGCTGCTGAAAAGGAAGTACCACAAGTGCCTGATCCTCCAGATATGAAGTTTATAACTTGTGCATCTGCCGGAGGGGCAGGAGCTCTTTCTGGAACCTTTTCAGGATCCTGGATCCTTGACTTTTTTCTTCCCAAAAGCTCCTTCAAGTACCCCTTGCTTAATAAATAACCAATCTCTTTTCTCAATGCAATACACTCTTCAATGAGATGCCCGAAATCCTCGTGATATGCACACCATTTGGATTTGTCTTTTGTTGTGGCTGGTTTATCACTTTTCCTTGGCCATCTTGCTTTCTCACCTAGATTCTACATTGCAAGAATTAGTTCATTGTTATCGACATAAAAACAATATTCAGAAATGGGAGGATAATCCTCATCATCCTCTTCATGTTCTACTGCATGCACGTTCTGGTTATCAGACTTGTTGTAGGGCTTAGACTTGTTGTTCCTGAAGTAGGATCCTTGTTTCTCCTGCTTCGAGGACCCTGCCAGTCTTCCCTGGATCCTTTTATCATCCTTTAGTCGGATGAATCTAAGGGCCCTGGTTCTTACTTCATCAAGATTCCTGCATGGGGTCATGACAAGATCATCATAGAATAACGAATCCCTAAGCAAACCCATTTTAAAGGCTTCCACAGTCGTAGCTATATCCAGATTAGGAATGTCCAAGGATTCTTTACTAAACTTAGTGATATAATCTCTAAATGATTCATTCTAACCTTGTGTTACCCTATATAGATCACTAGTTAAACGTTCAAATTTTCTACTACATGAGAATTGACTATTAAACAGATTAACTAGATTAGCAAGTGAAGTAATAGAGTAAGGGGGGAGACTTAGCAGCCATTTAAGAGCTGATCCTGTGAGTGTGGATCCAAAACCCTTACATAGACATGCTTCTTTTAACCTCTCAGGAATTGGATTGATCTCCATCCTTTCTCTGTACTGAGCTACATGCTCATATGGATCCGTTGAACCATGCATCATATAACTTCATGGTTGGTATTTGGAACCTCTTAGGTATCTCAGCATCACAAATAGGTGGTGCAAAACGAGATATCCTATGGCTCCCGTCTGCAATTTCAGGAATGGGCTTAACCACTCCTGGAACGCTGGATATCATATCCTTCAGTTTCTCTAATTCCCTAGCCATAGCTTGATTGATACCTGTATCCTGCATAAAGCCATGGTTAGTCTTATAAGAATTATTCAAAGTGTTACCTCCCGGAGGATTCAAGTTTGGAATCCCGGATGTGAATCCATATTGACGGGATTCTGGTATGACCGAAGGACCAGAAGAAGCAATGGTCTGCATTGGAATGATGTCTCCTTGATGAACATCTGAGCTTGAAGGCTGCACGCTTCTTAAGAATCCCTGATCCTGAAAGATGTTGGATCCTTGATGTGCTGTGACTAGGGGTCTTGGAGGATAATCCATGGATCCGTGAACCTGAGATGAGGATCCTTGAACCTGAGAGGATCCTTGAACCATGTGCGTCCCCATATATCCTCTTGAGCTAACGAAGGATTCTTGTTGCTGAAAAGAGGACCCCGAAGGCTGGAAACAGGATCCTGAAGGCTGGAACTGAGATCCTAAAGCCTGACTCATAGTTGTTGTACCATAACGCCTTCCCAATGGTTCACTCGGATACTGGATGTCCGAAGCTGCAGATTGCTGGGCAGTTATAGCTGGAGTGTCGAAATCCAGTGACCTTGGTATCAGAGGAGAGTGATCCTCCCCTGATTTCTTCTGTTTCTTGATGTCACCAATCTCCCGGAGGATCCTTTCATTGGTTTTGTCCTGCTCTTGTATGTGATCCCTCATCTGCAAAATCAAAGTAAAGAGATCACTGTTAGTAGGGTCAGAAGAAACAGCAGAAGTTGGTGGTTTTGGGAAAATGGGGCTTTGTCTCTTTGCAGCATTTTCAGCATTCTTCTGGAATCCAAAAGGTGGTGGAGGCAAAGGTGGAACACCCTGTGAAGAAGTGACTGCCGGCATAAAGCTTGAAGTATTCTTTGTTGAAGAAGCCATATGGTTGAAGGTGATGAACCGAAATGATCACAATGAGCAAAATTTTTCAGAAATGAAGCACCAATTGCCCCACGGTGGGCGCCAAACTGTTTTGGTCAAAATCAGGCTAGGATAATGCAACAAAATCTTTGTTGTGAGGAATAATGCTTGAAATAATGAACAAAATTATGAATAACTTGCAAATGAAATGAACAAGTGACACAAGGATTTATACGAGGAAAAAGCCCTTGATCAAGAGTTGAACTCCGGCATAAAAAACCTCGGGTGATGGAAACTACCGATCACCAACAATAATTAAACAAATGGTTATTACAACTCGGGATGATAACAAGCTTGTTAAAAGGATCACTAGAGTGCAATGTGTATGAAATCGCCAAATGAACTGTTGAGAGCTTGCGAGAGTGTGTGTGTTAGCTAACTTAGCCAATCCTCCTCATTCAAGCTTGCTATCCATTTTTAAAATTAGAAATAACTTAAACAACTAACTATCCGCAATTCATGCTAGCCTCCCACTACTTCCATAACGGTTACTCCAGCTGAACACGTGCGGAATATTGAGAGCATATTCTCCAAGAATATCGGCAAGACCAAGTCCAACATGTATACTTGTTGGGATTGAACCGTATCAAAGGAACAGATAATAAGAGCCAAAACCGGATCACAACAGTGGATTCATAATAAGCAGCTGTTTGCATTAAACTCTCCCCTTGAAAGTGGTTATAACATCTGATGTCCTCTATCCACTGTCCGTATACAACAGCTGCTATCCTTCAAACTGCTGATGAAGCCCTGAAGACTGATAAGAAGTAAACACTGCTGGTTCAATCTACTGATGCTAAAGGACTGCCCACTCAAGGACTGATCAACCTTGAGGAAAGCACTAATGAAAGGAGAAAGCAGTAGTTTAGTGTGTCACTTGTTTAGTCTAAAGTCAGTGGTTAAGATTAGCAGTGTTTGTATAGGAACAGTGGTTACAGGTTGTCAGGTTGTTAGATGTCGCTTTCATGGTGACGTCAGCTAAGATGCTTCAGTGGTTTGAATTGTCGATAAATGGAACAGTACCCTATACTGTTACATTTGATGGACTGAGTGAGTTCTTCTCCTCTGATCCAATCCTTTCATCTTGTGCAATCAACCCTGGAGTATCAGGCTGAGGGGGAGTTTAGTTTGTAAGCATGCTTAGTAATCTTTTGATTTGTATTGTAATCATTCGACTTAATGAAAAGCATGTATTTATCAAAACAATTTTCTTCTTTGATTGTGTTTACAAAGTTTGTTGTTCATTTTCGCTGCACTCAAACTCTGTTCATTTCTATTGATTTGTTCAAATTATACAAACAAACACAAACATGAGGAGCCTCCGATCCTAACAATTGGTATCAGAGCCTGGACAGTCAAATTCGATCTAACAGTCAATTTGACATAACAGTTCAGCTCAAAATTCATTGATACTAAGGTTGATTGTATTTAGTTGAAAAACAGAGTAAAGAGAAATCATGTTCAAAGTGACTACTCAAAAGCTCTGTAAAACAACCAAGATGTCATAAGACACACAAACTTCACACATCAAGTGACGTCATACATAAATCACCTATAGTTTTCAGATCTGAAAATATATCTGATAACTATGGTATCATTATTTACAAAATTGATTTCAATTATTGTTATGAAGCTTGTGATGTACCATCATGATTGCAACTAAGGTATTTACCTCATGTCAACAAAAATCAGTGTTTTTGTTTACATAAAAAGAGGGAAATTAAAACTTTAGTCATTTAGATCCTATGTATTGAAAAATAGGTTGAGGATCCTTCAAAAAGGACCAAAATCAATTGTGTTAAGAATACATTAAGAAAATCAGCAGTAACAAATGTCCAGATCATGGGTAATATGAAATTTGGCATAAGCATGTGCAGAAATGACCAAATTTCTCAAAACATTGCTGCAAAATGATTATGGAATAAGTATTCTTTCAATAAATACCTCCCAGTGAGTATCTCAGTACTTATGTATTGGAAGGGTAAAAAGGGAAGAAGAAAATTACAAAAACTCAAAAGTGTGTTTATCTCAAAACTTTTGAAGTAAAGAGTATAAATATAAAACACCTAAGAGTACAAAAATAGGGTGGACAATGGTCATCAAGCAACTGTGTGCATTCATTGGTACAGGGAAATTTTGCAGAATCATCACATGGTAACAAACGTATGTGAACATGTCTCCTCATTTTTGCAATCAACTGACAAGGAAATGGTTCCAAACTGTGGTCAAAATGCATTTACAACTGCTGACCATATTCCTAAATTTGAGATTGATGTGATCATGATCTTATAACAAGTCATTTTTGAAAATATACCAGATCCTATTGATGATGTTTTCAGAAAAACCTTTAATTATTTTTCTTGAAAAGGGTTTTCTCAAATGAAGCAGGATATATCATTCCCTATTTTTCCTAAGAATGATATATTTTGAACTTTTACTTGTTTTTGATAGCAAAAGTTTCAAACACCTGTCAGGATATAGAACCCTTATTTTTGGGGATATTATCCTTGAAAATGGATCAGAAAGGAATTGGTACAAGTGTCAAGGTCATGTCAAACTCAAGTTTGTTTTAACACTGATCAAAAGATTGATTGCTAACAGACCTTATAATATTTGGCTACTCATGTTCTAATTCAGATAATATGACACAAAATAAGTAGCCTTAGTAAAAGGAGTCTACATCATCTGAAGTACTAAACCACTGTCAGGAATCTATAAAAGCTTCAAAACCTGTAATTGACATGTGGCAAAACCTTGAATGAATTTTTTTGTAAAAACTGCTGACATATTTGAACTTGACAATTTGCATCTAAAATGTATTTTGTTGAGGATAGCAATCTTGCAGATATTTCAGAATCACCATCAACAGATGTTAGACATGATATTGTGATTTCACAAGACAAAATCATTCCTTTCATCAAAATAGCAGATGCTCAAATATTTGTCAAAAGCTTATCCACTGGTGCACTAACAGTTGTTGATATACTAGTCTTTCAAATCTTTACCATTACCTTACCCCTAACCACTGTTTTTGTTCAAACATCTGTTTCCTAAATACTGTCTACTGCTGAAAGTCAACCCCTGATCTTTCATTTTCTTGGCAAGCACTGATGCTCAAAATCAGTGTCTTATCCACTGATATGCTATCCACTGATAGTAAAAATCAACCGCTGCTCTCATATTGTTATCGTTGTAACCACTGATACTTGCTTCATCAGTGGTTCTCCAAAATAACTCTCCTCCATTATTCATCTTCTTATCAGAGGTTAACACGTGGTCAGTTCTTAGCCATCAGATCTTTGTAACCGCTGCCACATCACTATTCATTTTTTTTTCTTTCCCAAAACAAAACCCTGACCAAAACCCCAAACAGGTTTTTACACTGTCGAATTGAGTCCCAAAATTCTCTTCTCAAAGCAGTTTCCAACCTTCCATCCCAAATCATCTTTCATTCTTCTTCATCAAGATGACGAAATCAAAATCAAAATCAAAATCATCCTCATCTTCCAAAGAGGTCACTCAAATGGCCGCTGAACCCATTGAAATCCCATACAAATCTCCTCACAATTACTTCGGTCTACTCACAAAACCCACTACCACCAACACTTTCGATTCCATCATCGACATCATGTCTGCATCAAAGTACAAAACTTTGCTAACAGCAGATGCTCCAATCTATCAACAAACCCAGAGAGAGTTTTGGAAAAATGCTACCCTTGACAAACAAGGCGAGAAAGTCATAGCCATCAACTCTTCCATACAGGGTAAAACGATTCAAATTACTCCGCAATCCATCTCAGAAGTCTTTAAACTCGATGATCAGCAAGGTAAAACTTCTTTTCTTAAAAGCGAGTTGAAAACTAATTTTCTGAAAAGGGGGTATGCAGAACAAACAAAAAGAGATACCTTACAAAAAGGTCTCTTCCCTTCTGCACCTAGGTTTTTATTCCATACACTTTTGATGTGTGTTTCAAATAAAATAACTACTTTTAACGAAATACCATTGAAGATCCAATGTCTGGGTTATGCTATTTTACATAATGAAAATTATAACTATTCCCAGGAGATCTTTGATGACTTGGTAAAAAATGTTGATAGCAAATCATTTTTACTTTTTCCAAGGTTTCTAAGCTACTATTTTAATCAAAAATTTGGAAAGGAAAATGAAAATCTGCTCAAACAAGGTGCTTATTTTCAAATAAAAGGTTTAACACCTGAAACATTCACTAGAATGTTAACATCTTCAAAAACAAAAGCAGAGGTGCCTGAGCAGAATTTAGCAGCTACCACTGCTCCTCAGGTATCAGCTGCTGAGCCCACTGCTCCAGGTGATCATAGCAGCACAACCACTGCTTTGAAACCTACACCTGCCATTACCAAAAAGACCAAAAAGAAAACATCCAGAAAGCCCCCCAAACCCAAAACAAAGGCAACTCTGGAAGATGAGATCCCAGAGCCACTGCCAGTGACAACACAAATGTCACCTACAACCACTGCTGCTACTTCCTCACAGCAGATGGAAGAAAGATCTCCACCTTTGCCTCAAACTCCTCCTGCATCCTCACAAAAGGATCAGGTTGTAATCACAGGGACCCCACATTATGAAGCTTTGGATTCAATTGGATCCATCTTCCTCAGTCCTGATCCCAAGGACATGTCTCTTTCAACACCCATATCTTCACCCCTCTCATTACCACAATCCATAATACCCTTGTTGCATGCAGTTGATATAGCTCAGAGACAAACCAGTTCCTCTCAATCACCTATCACTGAGAGCACACTCCCACAAGTGACTGGGTCTGATGATTATACCTCTGCTATCCCAGCAATAACTGAGGAGGTTACACTGCAGGAGTTACAAGTAATTCCTGTTAGTAGTTCAAGTGAAGCAGCCACTACAAATGTTGAACCCACTGGTTTACATTTGGACAGTGGTTACATCTATAAGACTTCCTTGAAGGCAATTCCTTCTATAGCACCTCTGATAACAACCAGTGAGTATATAATGACCACTGGCACCATTAAAAGGCTATCAAGTGCTGAAGGAAGAAGTCCCCAGTACCAAGAACAAGGGGCATCAATGGATGATTTTTGGAATTCGTGTCCTAAGTCACACATTGATACAACCACCGCTGGTGGGGAATCAGATGATCCCATTAAATTGGGTGATGATTTACAATATCAGGAATTGACGGGGAGAATTGACAACCTTGAAACATCTGTTGCTGAAATAAAGGATATGGTGCAACAGCTGTTAAAAGCTCAAAATGCACAATCCACTGCTGTTCCAGCTCAAGCACCTGCACAAACTGCACCAGCAGCAAATGAGCTTTGGAATCTATTTCAACCCCTGCTCGAAAAACAAAGACAAATGGCAGATCAGCAACACGCAACATACGTGCAAGAACTGAGAAACATGATTGAGTCAAGGTTTAGAAACACACAAGCAGACATCAAGGCTATAAAAGCCCAAATGATGAATACCACTGGCACTGCTCCTTCCAATTTTTGGTGCATGCGTCTGTCGACTTCGTCTTGTATCGAGTCTAGTATTAAATTGTTAGATTAGATCTTGTTATACGAAAGTATAGGAGGTTTTAGAGTATGTTTAATGTAATTTAGCTTGAAAGTGGTGATTTCCCTTGAAAATGTCACTTGACAGTTTCAAGCTAAATCAATTCTTATTGATTTCCCTTGAAAGTGTCATGTGTCATTTCAAGCTAAATCAAGGTTTCCCTTGAAAGTGGCATGTCATTTCAAGCTAAACCCCCTCCACTATATATACCATTCAAGCTAAATCATTTGTAACTTTTCAGATATTTTCCGGTCAGAGCAACGAAGTGCTGCCGAAGTGTTGTCAGGTTGTAAACGTCATACATATCAATAGAAACAACAGTTTAAAGTGTATACTCGCTGAATTGACCTCGGTTTGTTTGTTTCCGCCGCTCAAACTGAGAAAAACTCTTCTGATCGACTCGTTTGGGTCCGAATTCGATCCTACAAGTGGTATCAGAGCTCAAGAGGAAGAGTTCTTACTGATTCAGCTTGTTTTTCATCTAAAAATCTCACTTCTACACCTTCTTTTCAAAATCGAACGGGTTTTTACGGTTAAAATCGGCTAATCTTTTCACAATATGTGCGAAAACATGTTTTAACAAATCCTTGAAAGTTTCAGAACGTAATTCGGTCATTTACTAGTTCAATCGGACCAAAATCAGATCGTTTTTGCTGACATCATCATGTTTTCGCTTGAAAATAGTTAATAATTTCGCTTGAAAGTTAACATTTGTTGGATTTCGCTTGAAAAATAGGACATGTGTCTAGTTGATATCGCTTGAGTGTAAAATTGAATGATTTCGCTTGTTATTGTTGTTTGATTCCGCTTGAAGTCATTATCACAGTAATTGGGATAAGATATCACATGTTTGTTTCTGTTTAAATGTGATTCTCGATGAGATTTAAGTGGTGTTCACATTTTGTCTGTTACATGAATTAATTCAATTGGTTCGTTCAAACGGTGCACGCCAAACGATTGTGTAATTGTTTTGATCCACATATGTACGGTCAAATTAGTTAATCTTGATACTTGAAATTGTCGGTTCATGCAATTGATATCATTAGTTCAGTGTTATTGCATGTGATATTGTTTTGTTTTCATTCAGATTTGAAATTAGATTGTATATGATATTGGTTGATAGGTCTAGCATCATCACATGAATTATATTGCTTGCATGTGCTTGTGTCAGCCTTTTAGTATTGAAATCTTAAAAATGCATGTGATGTTAAAAATAAAGGTCCAATAAAAGGTGTGCATATGATTGTTTGTTGTGAATATAAATGAAGTTCATACAGTTCATTAAAGTCCACAAGGTTCAGGTCACGTGGTTTGTATCCTGGTGTTTGTCAGTTTTGGAGTTTTGTTGGTTCGCAAGGATTGATCAGTACGTTTGAAAAGTCAGGTCGTTTTGTGTGGTCAGTTGCGTGAAATTATCCAGTTCGTACGGTTTGGAGTTCAAAGGTTTCAAAGGGTCAAGTCACTTGAATTCGATTCGGGTCCTAGAAGTCCGCACAGTTGGTCAATTTTCAGTCCGCACAGAAAATCATCAGTTCGAGTACTAGTTTGTTTCAGTTAATTGATAAGTTTTTAAACTGATTGTCGTTTGTTTTGTTTGGTTGTCAGGTAATTGTCAGGTGATTAAGGTGTTTTCACGAGGTGAACCAGTTCGTTTGAAAGCCAGTTTGAAAAATTCTTCGATATTGAATCATGAGTGAAGATTTCTACAACGCTTTTGCTACAACCCCGACTAGTCCATCCGAAATTACTAAGAACATGAACATGGAGAATGAAACCGGAACAATGCAAAAACCCCCGAAACTTATGGGAATTGAAGATTATCACGGATGGAAGAAACGGTTTGAGAATTGGGTTCAGGCGAATCATCTAAAAGCTTGGGAGAGCATTGAAACTGAATATGAGAGGCCAAAGAGTTCAACGGGAGTTGGTAAAATCATTTCAGAATTCACGGAGCAAGAAAGAGAGAGTTACAAAGGAGAAAAGATGATGATCAATTTGTTCCAACAAGCTGTTAAAGAAGATATATTTGTGTTGCTTCAACATGATGAAAACGCTTATTCTATTTGGGAAGCTCTTGGAAAGAAATTTGAGGGAAGTACTGAAATGCTACAGAGTAAAGCAGCTTTGTTGAAAAAGGAGTTTGAACTGTTTATGTGCATGCCTGGTGAAACAACAAAGAGTCTTATTGAAAGATACTGTCATCTTGTACGTACCATGTCACAGTTGAATATTACAAAAACTCCAGCAGAATGGGTTGAAAAGCTTGCTGATGCATTACCGCAACAGGAATGGGGTACATATCTGATGATATTGAAAAATTCCGGACAGTTTAAAAAGTTATCGATTGCACAGTTTATAGAGAAGTTGGAGGCACAGGATCTGGAGCAGCAGAAAATTGCTAGAATGAACAGTTCTACTCATCAACAAGATATTAAATTGTACTATAAAGGAAATGTTCAAACTGCTGAAGCAAGTCCAAAGATACAAACTGCATTTAGTGCTGGAAATCAATCTACACCAAGTAGTCAAGGATCAGTCAACACTAGTGGATTCTCAACGGTGAATCCTCCAAGTGTTCAAAGTTCATCTGCTGGAAATGGTCATTTGATTCAGTGCAATGTAGCTCTACATCTTCAAAACGGTCAAAATTATTCTGAAGAAGTTGTAAAGCATCATATGGGATTATTGGTCACTGCATTAGAGTCTTATGAAGGGTTGATTGCCGGAAAAATTGGCAATCCGATGCTCACAAAGGAAGATTATGACCAGATCGATGCAGAGGAGCTGGAACTGATGGATATTAAATGGGCTTTATCTAGTGTTTTGAGGAGAGCAGAAAAATTTAGATTGGTTACAGGAAGAACTGATTTCTTGGATGCAAATCTTTCTAATCTTGGATTTGATAAATCTAAAGTTGTTTGTTTTCGTTGCAGGGAGAAAGGCCACTTTAAAAGAGAGTGCAAGAATCAGGAGCCGATAGGAGCAAAGGAGTCATCTGGGAAAGATGATTATTATAGGAAAACCATTTATCAGCAAATGACTCATCAACCGCATCAACAAAAAGAAGCTCAAACGGCACATGGAAGAATGATCGAGGATGCAAACAGGAAAGCTTATCATGGAATTGTTGATCAAGAAGATGAGAAAATGGCTGAAGGCTTTAGCTGGGACAAGTTTATTCCAGCTGATTCAAATGTTAAAGCGTTTATTGCACATATTGTTCGAAAGCCAGAAATGTTGAAGGAATGGATGGAGGTGTTATCTGATGATGAAGATAAAGATGAAGAATTTGTTTCGTCAGAAACAAGTGATAGTGATGAAGAGATGGAACAGATAAATCTTGGAAAAACACATTTATCTTCTGACACTTTTGAATTTTATTTTGCAGAAAAATTGAAGAAACTGAAAGAAAGGAAAGCTGCAAAAGATTTAAAAGAAGTCAAAGTGATTGAGAAGATTGTGGAAGTTGAAAAGATAGTTGAAGTCGAGAAGATCGTTGAAATCACAAAACCCTGTCTTACTTGTTTAGAGTCTTGTAAACAATGTATAGAGAAAGATGAGAGGTTTAGTGAGTTAGAAAAGTTGAAAGAAAAGTTGTTGTTTGATGTAAAAAATTTGAAACAGTCATATGATGTATTGAACAGAACTGTGAATAGTCTGGAGAAGACTAACTCTGAAAGAGAGAAAGCTTTGAAGATGTTGAATGCTACCATGATGACAAAGCAGAAAGAGATCAACTTGTACATAGAAGAATGTGCAAAGTGGAAGAAAGAGTTGGATAGTGAAGCAACTGAGAACGAAAGAATCAGAAGATTGCTGCAAAGTTACAAAGGTTGTGACTACATAATTGATAGAATTTATCCAACAGTTGAAGGATTTGAAGCGTTTAAAGGTGAAGAAACAAAGCTAAAGAAGAAAAAGGATACTGGTAAGAAACAGGGTGTCTGTTATAATAAGTGTCCGCCTCCGATTTGGGAAGGGTACTCGTCTAGAAAACCTAACGAGGAAGAACTAAAACAGGCAGTCAATATTAAGTTAGAATCCGAGATAACCGATGTTTTACCGGACAATATTGATGTCACGTTCACAGCGTCCGACACGGATCATGAGTCCGAATTGATAAAAAGAGTGGTTGATCAGGTGTTGGATAAGGATGAGAAGTCAGAGTCAAAGTCAGAATCCGAAAGTTCGTGTCAGTCAGTCAGGAGTTCGAGTTCGTCCGAAAAGAGTTCAAAGTCGTCGGGAAAACGGGTTTACAGTAAAGAGTTTTTGTTGTCAAAATCTAATTTGAATGATGAAACATTTGAAGTTGTGTATACTTTGAATGATTCTGACAAATTATATTTTGATAAAGAGTTTCCAATAAGAGGTGTCAAAACTGATTTGATAAAAAAGGTTTTCAAACTAACAGAAATTAATATTTCTGAAATAAAAGATGTAAATCTTAATGGTAAACCTAAACCTTACACCTCAAGAGTACAACAACGTTTGAACAAGAAAAAGGGTTACAATTCTGGTTCTGGTTTTCAAAAGAGACTAAACCACAATCGTAGCTACAAAAAGAAAGGACTTGGTTTTATTCCACATGAAAACTATAAAAATAAAAAATATGTTCGAGATTATAAATCAAAAATGACATATGTTGCAGGAACTAGCCATGAAGAAGAAGCAAAGAGCTCATTCTGGAAACAGTCAAACCAGGAGTTTCTTGCTGAAAAGATGAAGAATGGAGCTTATCAAAGGAAAGAAACAAGAACCTGTTACAGATGTAATGAAGTTGGTCACATTGCATGGAACTGTCCTAAGGCAACCAACACAAAACAGGGAGTTTCAGAAAAACTCAAAGATATAGTTGTTGATAAAACGGAACCACCAACTGAACGATTTAAAGTGTTTAAAAACTCTACATATGAAGTTGGTGAGTGTTCGAAAAGATTTTACAAGAAAAGGGGAAATCTTGACAACCAAACTTGGGTTGTTAAGAAATCAGAGGTAAAATCTGGCAATGAATCTGATTCCACAAAATCAGAGGAGCCACAGTTTGATGAGAGTGTTGAAAAATCAGTTCTTTCAATGGATGATGAGAATTTTCCACCATTAAGGACTGAGAATTTTAAACGAAAAGTTGGAAAAGTTGAAATCTCAAATCATTTTTATTCTGAGAAGGATAATTTTGATGTTGAGAAAGCTTTTAATGGGAATGTAAAGAAAATTTTCGGAAAGATGGTCGATGGGAAGGTTAAAGGGGTAAAAGAGTTTTATGCTACAAAGAAATCAACTTACACCCCAACTGCTTCTGAATTGAAAACACCCAAGGCTGGTCAGGCTTGGGTGGATATTTTCTTTCATTAAAAAAACCTGACTTGCCGGAGATCCCAAGTTTGTAATTGCGGATCAGGAATCGGCATTTTTCTTAGTAATTGATTGTGTGATTGAATCTTAAAGTTTGTTAAAATTTACAGATTGAGGAATTGCCGGAGCTTCCAGGTTGGTAAGTGCGAAGCAGGAATCGGCATCTTGATTGGTAAAATGGTTTTGTGTAGATGTTTTATTCCTACATGTGGTTATATGATTTGGATATTTTTACAAGTGGTAAGAGGTTGGATCTTACAAGTGATTCGTCAAGGTCATTAGTTTGAACTTGATGTAATCCTCATATATGTGATTGAATGAACAAGATGATGAACCCGCCCTACAAGTGGTAAAATCAACAAAACTTATTTTCCGGAAAAATCATTTTGGTTAAAACAAACTTAAGTGTTTTGAAATCACTATGAGAAAATAGTTTTGTGTAAGGGGGAGTTCTGATTGTTTATGCCTAGTGGATGGCGAATTGAGGTGATTTGATATCAGTTGTCACTTTCTGTATAGTTTGTTTTCAAATTTCCTAAAATGTGTTTGCATTTTAGGGGGAGTAGAAATTTCAGAAAATCCAAAAACATTAGAAAATTTGAAAAAGCCAAAAACATGATAAAATGAAAAATGAGTTTTAGTGTCAAAGAAGAGGAAATGATAGTACATCAGTAGACAGTCACAATATGCTAAAGAAATGTAATGTTTAAATAGCGTTAAGCAGTCTCACTGATGATATGCCGATAGGTTTTCACACATTTAGTAAGCTTTTTCGGGATATAAACTAAATTTCAAACTTGCTTATTTCGTGGGGAACACTACTTGGATATATAGGTAACCCCTGAAATCTCGTTTGAAAGGTCCCTCTTTCTGAGATACTAGGTCTTTATGCTCAGTGATATCTGGGGTATTATCCCAGGACTTCTGCTGAATGGAAATTCTGACCTAGTCCCCGGAGAATACTTTCTGCTTGCTTGAAATATAGCGCCGCCCTCAGCAAATTGATGAAACAATAAAATTGATAGTCATTGCTGTTGTAATCAAAAGATCCTCTAAAGGGGACACACCAAAAGTCGAAGCCGTCATCTCTCTGCGTATACGGGAGTATCGACCTGAGCTCTCACGGCCCTCGTACTATAATTTATTCCCCTGACAGATATCATCTGTGGTATACTCACCTGTAAGACTGAATATTGGGATCTGGATACGGGAGTATATTCAAGAGGTGGGACACATGAACGAGTTTAAGTCCTTAAAACACCTAACTCATATCCTGAATCAGTTGAAATTTGTGTGAAAATTTAAGTGGATCAGTATATTGGCAATCTAAGTGAATTGTTTAATTCTTATTGTGTAACTAAGCTCAACGGTACTAGTGACTTGTTAAAACTAATATGATTCTCTTGCACGAACTCACAAAAATAGTGTCTGTAAATATTTCTTTACTGTATTTCATTTCATTCTAAAAAACCCAAAAAGATTTTTAGTGTGTTTTAGCTTAAATTTTGAAAAATTCAAAAAGATTTTCGACAACTGGTGTTGAAGAGCTAATTTTCAAAACTCCGAGTGCTAGACATGAGGAACAGGTTTGGGAAAGTATTTGTTTGAAGTTCTTTGAAATGAAAATGATATTTCTGCAAGTGGTTCATCAGAGACTATAAATGTTGAATCATTTTAAAATATGCTCTACAAGTTATCATCAGAAAATTTATTTTTGGGTTAAGGATGTGCAGGTGTAGCCAGGTGTTGATCTTGAACCTGAAGAAAGAGTGCCAGGTTTCGATACCTGAGGATTTTTCGCAAATTCCAGGCTGTGATCCCAACATATCGAAAGGGGGAGTCTGAAGACACCTAAAGGAAGAAGTATGTTGGTGATGAAAAGAAAAGAGAGAAGATTTGAGGATGCTTTACAACGTCAGATACTTTAAAGAGTTCGAAAGGACTGATAAAGACTGAAGATGCGAAGACTCGACACTGAAGACTCGTCAACATTCGAGGGGGAGTCTGTTGGTGCATGCGTCTGTCGACTTCGTCTTGTATCGAGTCTAGTATTAAATTATTAGATTAGATCTTGTTATACGAAAGTATAGGAGGTTTTAGAGTATGTTTAATGTAATTTAGCTTGAAAGTGGTGATTTCCCTTGAAAATGTCACTTGACAGTTTCAAGCTAAATCAATTCTTATTGATTTCCCTTGAAAGTGTCATGTGTCATTTCAAGCTAAATCAAGGTTACCCTTGAAAGTGGCATGTCATTTCAAGCTAAACCCCCTCCACTATATATACCATTCAAGCTAAATCATTTGTAACTTTTCAGAGATTTTCCGGTCAGAGCAACGAAGTGCTGCCGAAGTGTTGTCAGGTTGTAAACGTCATACATATCAATAGAAACAACAGTTTAAAGTGTATACTCGCTGAATTGACCTCGGTTTGTTCGTTTCCGCCGCTCAAACTGAGAAAAACTCTTCTGATTGACTCGTTTGGGTCCGAATTCGATCCTACACCAATGTTCTTTTCATTGATCAATTTCCCCCAGATAATGCCAAAAAGGGGGAGAAAATTAAGAAATGGAAGAAAAAGGGAATAGATAATGGCCTTCATGTTGAACCAGAAAAAGAAGAGCATGCTTCCAAACCATCTACCCAAACAACTGATGTAACTCCTGCTGTCTCAACAACTGTTGGTACATCAGTAGTTTCAGCAGTTGTTAAAACCATCACTCCAACACACACCACAACCACTGCCCTACCTTCACCTAAAATCACCTCTCCACCAAAAGCCATCACTTCAACTACATCACCACTCATCAAACCACCACCTGCTCAAAAGCAGAAGACATCTACTGACACATCAGTAGTTGTAATGACAACAGAGGTTGAAACACCAGTTGTTTCAACAGTTGTTTGGCAGTTATCTATCACTGCTCTCACCATACAACCCATTCTCACATCACAAACAAGACCCCCTTCACCCAAAAAGCTTTACACAAGGAAAAGGAAATATCATGAGGGTAATGATGATATACCAGCACCCATTCCTTTATCCTCCGCATCTTACAATATTGTCGAGCCACAACCATCCACTCCACCAACTCTAGTCAAAGAAATAAACCCTGCTAACCTTGTATCCACTGCTGTAAGTTATCCACTGGAATTGGAAGCTATAAAGAATGTGAAGGTCCCGGTTGCACAGGATCTGATCGTAAGGAACAAGATGAATCGACTTTGTCTAATGTGCGGAATCCATTAAGACAAATCACAGAAAAGCAACACAGAATTCAACGATTAAACACGGTCTGTTCTTTCTATTGATCGTTCTGAAAGTACAAAGTTTCGGTAGAAGACAGATACTGATCAGGTTCTCTCAAGAGTCAAAAATCTGAAAAGTGATACCCGGACGGGGTATTTATAGACGTCTCAGGAAGAAGATGATATCCGAGCGAGTGGTTATCCGTTCGAATTGCTATCCGGTCGAATGGCCATTCGACCGGATGACACTAAACAACCATCGAACATTATCTAGACAAATCCGTTTCCTGAGCTGTCGACCTGACTGACACACATACTTTACAAAACAAAGAACACAAATATAAAACATGACTACATGCTGACGGAAGCTACGGACGTTATGTACTAACAGACTCCCCCTCGGATGTAGCTGTAGTTCCTTCCAGCATAGTCTTTTATTTCCTCTTGTTGTGTCTTTGTTCACGAGCTTTCTGTCTCCTCTTTTCTGCCTTTTCTTCTAACATTATACGTCTTTTATGCCTTCCTTCAGTTAACCACCAGTTTCTGTAAATAGGATCACCATCACGCTTCCGGTCCCATTTAGGAATTTTGTTTTCCTCTGATTCAATTGGCGTTTGATCTGTTGGAGGTACAAAGCCCATCTTACGCCTTCCTAGCTTAGCAGCTCTTTCAGCAATCTTTTTCAACCTTTGTTCACGCTTAGACTTTTTCAGGAATTCATCAATCTCCAGATCTCTCCATTTTGTCTTCCAGTATCTACCAGAATTGATGTCTTGCGCAAAACAAACATCTACAACTGTTTGGTATTGCTGTGCTTGAGCTTTGTCTCTCTTTTCATAAATGATCTTGTTATAGAACAAGCAATCGATATCCTTCTTTGAACAGTTAACAACCCACATTGGATCCAGAATACTGATTCTTCGAGATTTTCCAATGGACTTGTCATATAGAGAGATAATTTCCTCAGCTGTCGTTTCGTTGTACAGCCATCCTTGAAATAAATCATGGAAGTCTTGCTCAATGGCTCTAAGTGGCATATTCTTCAGGCATCTAGGAGGCTTCACATCCAGAGTTATATCCTTTTTACCATTCTCTAAATATGTGACAATCTGCTTTGGATATTGTGGCTTCCAATCAGGATAACCACTCTTTGCTTGCAATTTGATGTAGTTCCACAAATCTTGATCATGTTGTCTAACTTCTGGACCATAGTAGAATTGCTTGATATTCTTTGTTTTTACTAGCTCATCCACATCCCACCATGGTAAAGAACTGATATCTGACAGAAATTTGAAGTACTGGACTCCATCTTCTCTTCTGATAGCGTAGACATTAAGATCTTCAAGATAACCCCATGATAGAATATCTCCCTAAGATAAATTTTTGTCGTGAGTGAAATACTGAAGAGCTCTAAGAGACTTTCTTTCTTTAGGCATAACTTTGAACCACTTCTTTCGTTCTTCAGCAAGAATTTCTCTGGGGATTGTTTCCGGAATACCTTCAGCAGAAACTTTTTCAACAATTTTCCTTCTGATTTCATCTTCATTTCTGTCTTTGAACATCTCAGCAAATGAAGGAAATGTTTCATCGATTCTAGAATAATGGAAATCTACTCCATCATCAGATTAATCTGAAGCATCTTCAATAATGACTTCATCATAATGATCTGCTTCATGAGCATATCTAGGCTCAAAATCTTTCTCTGGAGACTGAGGAATCTCATCCTCAATATCAAACTTGAAATTTCCATCTTCTAAACCCAATTCTTCTAACATTTCAGCTCTAGATCTCCGAACCTCAATCTCACCTTCATATTTTTCATGTAGATAGATAACAGTAGGGTTTGTTAGAAAAACCTGGTCTGCATGTTGTTTTCCAGATGATGAGGCTTCATGTTGAATATCATCTTCCTGTTCGTTAATTTCATCATTCATCAACTCTTCAATCCTTTCTTGAACATTAGGATTATTGATTAACAAGCCGGAAGACCCTTGATCATCATCATCGTCTTTCTTGTCATCATTATCTTTCTGAACATACTCGTCTTTATCATCGTCATCGTCTTCATTGTCTTCATCATTACCAATAATTTCAACATCAGAATCACTAACATCTTCTCCACGTGCTTTCTTTGCTTCTTTTCTCCTTTCATTAATTTTCATTCTTCGAACTATCTCTTTTATGTTGTAAGGCACTGTAGAGGCTTCACCAACGAGAACAAATTGTTGTGTTTTCCATTCTAGTAACAGCACTTCTTTGGCCTTTCTCTTCTTTTGAATAGAAGCAACTCTTCGAAGAACTTCATCAGTATCAATGAATAGAGAAGACTCACCAACCAACATATAGTTTTGATTCTGTTCATCAACAGCATTTTGTTCTTGAACATCTTCAGCAACTTGCTCTTCAACTTGTTCTTGAATATCACCAACATCAACCATCTCAATGTCAACTTGACTAGAGGATCCACCAGCTTCTTGAATATCTTCAACAACATTTTTGTTCTTTTGAATGGCCTCTTCAGCTAGTCGTCTTTCTCTTTCTATTCTTCTTTCCTCTACTCTTTTCACTTCAATCTCTTGGAAAGCAGCATGAACATCCATCTTCAGATGACTTTCTACAACTGCATATAACATACTGAGTTGGTTATCTTTCATTACTTTATCAGCTTTCATCGCTTCCATCTCTAGCTTCATAGCCTTTATTTCATTTGATGAGGCTTCACTCATTTCACTGAGAAGCTGATTAAGAGTCTGATTAACGTCTTGAAGATTCTTTATCTTCTCATTCAATGAAGAAATTTCTGTTGTTAGAACTTCAATCACTTTAGAATTATTATCACCATCATCCTTCACTTTCTTCATTTAATCATCATGATTGATCAGCACCATTCTAATTTGATCATGAGCTTTCATCAGCTTATTTACTTGCTTCAATAAAACATCACGTTCTTCTTCAGCTTTTTCTTTTGCCTTTTCAAGAGCAGCAACTTTCTTCTGTAATTCTTTTACAGCTTCATTATTGAACATGTCATAATCATCTTCTGGAATATCTTCATTAAAAATTCCAGTTGCAGGTGGAAGATTGCCAAAGAAATCATCAGTAACTTTTGGGCGTGAGGATTCTGGAATCTCAATATTTTCTGGAATTGGTGGAAATTTTGAAGAAAAGTCTCCACCCTCAGTTACTTCAACATAATCATCTTGATCAACTTTCTTTTTACCCTCTTGTTCTTGATCCTTTAATGATTCAGCATGCTTTTTGCCTTTGCCTCCTTGATCTTTTTGAGCTTTAGCTTCTCCTTTCTTTGCCCGCACACTTCTAGGAATAACTCCAGTTTGAACTGCTTTGCGCTTCTTTAATTGTTTCTTAGGTTGATCTGGTTCAAAAGAAGTGTCTTCCTCATCTGATGCTTTTTGTTTCTTTGTAGGCTTTTTCTTGAGTTGTACTTTGCCTCTGCCAAGTGTAGTTGGATCAAGTTCAGATTCTGATTCAGTATCTTCAGAATCTTCATCACTTGAAACATCTTGAACAACACCTTCAGGTTCTTTGCTTTTGACACCTTTAGCAACATCTTCATTCTTCTTCAAAAAGCTTTCAAGAGTTTGTGATAACAACTCAGCTCCTTCTTGAATAACTGCTGACGGTTCCAAAACTGTTTCATCTCTCAGCTTTTGTTGCGGTTCTCCAGAAGACCCTACAAAAACAAATTTTGACAGATTTATTAGAAACTTTTTAACAATTTACAATTCTAATTGCCTTAAGACTCCCCCTTTCACTATACCCTTTTCTACATTCTTCGGAATAGAAATTGTAGGGGACGTCTGTGGAGTTCTCTTTCTCTTTCCATCTTTTACTTTCTTAGCCCACCATCTAGTATTCTTTTCTTTGAACTCACTCATCTTCGCATCTTCATTATCTGAATCACTGTTCTGGTGTCTCCAAGCATCGTTCTCTGGTGTAACATAATCTGGTTTGTTGATTTTACATATCATTCTTTTCACTCCTGGATTAGAACCTTTAAGTATTCTACTTAAGGTATCTGCTGTCATGTGCCTTAGACCTAAAATATCATCATTACTTTTTTCAAGGTCCTTGAACTGATCATCAATTAACATCTGTACAAAGCGAGGATACATGATGAACTTCTTGTTTTCAGCTTTTGTATTCTCAGTCATGTAATCAAATATCACTTGAGAAATGTTATATGGCCTATTTAAAACTAGGCATGTGATGATGTTCATAAGATAATCCGTTGTTTCATCATAAGCTCCCTTCCTATGTGATAGAGCATGTGTCACACAATGAACCAGAAATTTGTAAGCATGACTTAAATTTGTCTTTAACATTTTTCCATTTACGTGCCCTGAGAGACCCATTCTGCACCATAATCCTTTTGCTAGACGTTCAGAGACAATGGTTGGATCATCATCAGAATCACGTAAGTCTAATACTCGTCTTACATCACCGACTGTTACTTTAATCTCCAAATCTACTTTCTTTCCCCTCTCGTCTCTCTTTGTTACTGCAGAGTAAATCCTTTTATCTTTCTCTTCGTATCGTGCAGAATTCCAAAAACGCCTGACATGCGATTCATAAACTATGGTCTTATCAGTTAAGGCCTTAGCAATCCTACTCTCTCTTAAGAATTTTGCAACCTCTTCTATTACCAATTTCTCTGTATATTCTTTTTCTAACAGGCAGTAAATGTTATGTGATTTCTCCCAGTCCTATAGAAAAATATTTGGAATTTTATTAAAATCTTTCTAACACTGAAGATTTCACTCTACTAAGTGCAAAGATTCGAAATACTATCCGACCGAATTGTCAGTCGACCGGATTGTCATTCGACGCATGACAATGGAAGAGCATATGAAAAAGTGAAATAGAAATGAATTGACACTCAGTCGAATTGCCATTCGGTCGAATTGCTACTCGACCAGTTTGAACAGATGATTTTGAAAACAGAATTGCCACTGGGTCGAATTGCCACTCGTTCGAATTGCCATTCGACCAGTTGTACAAATGATTTTGAATACAGAAATGTCACTGGGTCGAATTGCCACTCGTTCGAATTGTCACTCGTTCGAATTGCCACTCGACCAGTTGTACAAATGATATTGAAAAAAAATGTCACTGGGTCGAATTGCCACTCGTTCAAATTGTCACTCGTTCGAATTGCCACTCGACCAGTTGTACAAATGATTTTGAAAACAAAAAATGTCACTGAGTCGAATTGCCACTCGTTCGAATTGCCATTCGTTCGAATTGCCACTCGACCAGTTGTACAAATGATTTTGAAAACAAAAAATGTCACTGAGTCGAATTGCCACTCGTTCGAATTGCCATTCGTTCGAATTGCCACTCGACCAGTTGTCATCCTTATTCAGGAACAGTTAAAGAACATTGAAGAATCACCAAAATTTTTCTAAGACAAAACTTCTAATTGATCATAGATCTACATAGATAATCTGATTGCGAGCAAAACCCTATGTTCAATGTTGTCTAAATCATCTTAATTAGGGTTTAATTTGACAAAAACTGCACCGATAGCCGTAATGTCCTAACATCAGATCTACTTGATTTTAGCATGTTATGACACAAATTAAACCGGTAGACCTATAGATCTGAACATTCCGAGCACAACCTTATGATTATTTCTCATCAAAACTGATCAAAACTTCCTAGATCTGTCCTAAACCCACCGACAGTGACGTCATCATCATCAACATTTAACAAAAATCAAATTATATCAGATTTGAGTATGAGAAACATACCTTTGCCATTGTGAAAGTTGTGCAAACCAACAATCCAAAGATTCGTGCAAAGATTTGCGAAGAAAACAAGATCAGAAAGTCAAAGTGTGTGAGAGAGAATGAAGACTGTTCGAGCGAGTAACATTTGACTGTCCTTTGACACTCTATATATAGTGACACATGAGTCGAATTGCTATCCGACCGGATAGTCATCCGACCGGATTGCTATTCGAGTGAGGCAAACTTTTGATTTTTAACAAAACTTTGACATTTTGACTTTTTCTCAATTTTAACAGTTTTTAAGAAATCCACTTAAATATCTAGGTCCAAGTTAATGACCCTAGGTACTTAATTTGCCTACCAAGTCCAACTTAATGACCTTGGTTGACCCGATTCAAAGCATACTGGCATTTTCTTGTTTGTTGGAAAAAAATTACAAGTTTCAATTTAATGAACTTGTTTTTGACTTTGCAAACTCAAGATTAGAATAATTTGCTCCAAACTCAACATCCAACCCAGAAACTTCATGCATTTTTCTCAAACAAAGAATCTGAAGATCAGCTCTCCGCTTTGGTTTGTCGGAAAATAAATCAGAAATGTAAAATCTTTTTGGGATTATTAATAAAGTTTCTACACTAGAAAAGAAAACACAGAACAGAAAAGCAGTAAAATGTAAACTATTTACAAACATATTTTTGATGAGCGTGTTAGGGAATCATATCAGCTACCGACAAGTTACAAGTACCGTTAAGCTTGATTTCATACACAGCATTAAACAATTCACTTAGATTGTCGATATACTGATCCTCTTAAATTTTCACACACGTTTCAATCTGTCAAGGATACGAATTTAGTGTTTTAGCAACTTGAACTTATTCATGTGTCCCGCCTATTGAATATACTCCCGTATCCAGATCCCAATATTCAGTCTTACAGGTAAATATAACACGAATGATATCTGTAAGGGGTTAATAAATTATGAAGAATCATGAGAGCTCAGGTCAGAACTACCGTTCAGTAGAGAGATCATGACTTCAACTTTTGGGTGTGTCCCCTTTAGAGGATCTTTTTTACAACAGCATTGCTAAGCAATTTTATTGTCTTATCATATATGCTGAGGGTGATGCTATGTTTCAAGCATTGCGGAAAGTATTATTCGAGGACTAGGTCAGAACTTCCATTCAGCAGAAGTTCTGGAATAATACCCCAGACATCACTGAGTATAAAAACCTAGTATATCAGAAAAAGGAATCTTTCAAACGAAATTTCAGGGGTTACCTATATATCCAAGTAGTGTTCCCCACGAATTAAGCAAGTAAAATTTAGGTTTATATCCCGAACAAACCTACTAAATGTGTAAAAACCTATCGGCACATCATCAGTGAGACTGTTTAACGCATTTAAACTTTCCATTTCTTTAGCGTACCGTAACAGTCTAGCTGATGTACTATCATTTTCCCTTTTTTTACACAAGCTCTTTTTGAATTGTATCATGTTTTTGGGTTTTTAAATTTTTATTGTTTTTGTATTTTCTGAAATAATAACCTATCTCCCCCTAAAAACCAAAACAAGTAAAAATTCGACAAACCATTGCAGATTGCTTTTCAACATCATCTATAGTGGTACCTTCATCTACGCCAATGATTTCTTCGCATCCGATAGTAACTTCATACCATTAAGTTTCAAAAGATATTGAAAACGTGTTTTGTCAAATGCTTCGGTATGTAAATCAGCTTTTTGCTCATCGGTGTGGATTTTTTCTATTCGTATCAACTTCTTCTCGAAACAATCTCGGATGAAGTGATGACGAATTTCAATGTGTTTCGTTTTAGCGTGATGAACAGGATTTTTTGTTATGTTTATAGCTGCCTCATTATCAACAAAGATAGGGGAGTTTGGAAATTGCAAACCGTAGTCTCGCATCTGTTGCTGGATCCATAAGATCTGAGAGCAGCAGCTGCTAGCAGATACATATTCGACTTCACATGTGGATAAAGCGACAGAGGTCTGCTTCTTGCATTGCCAGGTGACCAATCGTGGTCCGAAAAACTGGCATCCCGCTGTTGTTGATTTAGCGTTCACCTTGCAGCATCCGAAATCAGAATCAGAATATCCTTCGAGTGTGAAATCGCCTACTTTTGGATACCACAACCCCAGAGATGGAGTTCCTTTCAGGTAGCGTAGAATCCTTTTCACAATAACCATATGCGAGGCTCTAGGATTTGACTGAAATCGAGCTGCGAGGCAGGTTGGATACATAATATCCGGTCTTGATGTCGTCAAGTACATTAATGAACCTATCATGGAGCGATACAACGTTTCGTCTACCTTTTCTCCGGTGAGATCAGGGTTTATTCCATGGTTCATCGCTAATGGGGTGGACATTGGTGACATTCCTGACATTCCGAATTTCTCCAGAACATCATGAACGTATTTCGTTTGATGTATGAACGTTCCCTCGGGAAGTTGATCAACTTGAAGCCCCAAGAAGAACTTCATCTCACCCATTGATGACATTTCAAACTTCTGCTTCATAACTTTTTCAAAATCTTTGCAGAGTTGTTCATTAGTAGACCCGAAAATTATGTCGTCCACGTAAATTTGAACTATCAGAAGATGTCCGTAGACTTCTTTTGTGAACAGAGTGGCGTCTATCTTTCCTCGGATGAAGTTGTTGGCTATCAGATGTTGAGATAGGGTCTCAAACCAGGCTCTCGGGGGCCTGATGTAAGCCGTATAACGTCTTATCCAGGAGATAAACTTTATCTTTTTGAATTGGATCGGTAAAGCCCGGTGGCTGTCCGACATATACCTCCTCTTTCACTTTGCCATAGAGAAATTCCGACTTTACATCTAACTGAAAAACTTTAAATACTTTCCATGAAGCAAAAGCTAGGAAGATTCTGATCGCTTCAAGTCTAGCAACTGGAGCATACACTTCAGTGAAATCTATACCCTCCTGCTGACTGAAACCTTGGACTACGAGTCGAGCTTTGTTACGAAAAACAACCCCTCTATCATCCCTCTTATATTTAAACACCCATTTGGTGTTGATCTTCCGATGACCATCTGGTAAATCCACTAACTTCCATACTCCTAACTTCTCGAATTGGCTCAGTTCCTCCTGCATTGCATTGACCGAAGAATCTTCAGTAAGCGCCTCTTTGTAAGTCCTTGGTTCAATCTGCGAGATAAAACAACTTAATGAGAAATCAGTTTGTAAAGGAGCAACTTTTGTATAAAAACATGTAAGCCCTTGATCAAGTTGTCTTCGAGTGCGAACGCCTGACTGCAGTTCTCCGATTATCAACTCCTCTGGATGATATGAGAGAGTTCTTGGCATCACCTCGCCTGAGAAATCTACCTCGCCTTCCAAATTTGTGACATTTTGATTTGCATCTTGTTCATTGACTTGAATTGTTTGATCTGAAAACTGAATTTGCTCCCCCTCGGAATCTGAATCACCACTATCGAAAACTGGCATGTTCTCAGATTCTTGATTATCATTCTGTGCCGTCTGATTATCTTGAGTAACTTCATTTTGTTGGACATCATCATGTTCTCCAGCATTGCTTGGACCTGCTTCATCATCGTTAGAAGCTTGTTGTTTACGATAAGTTTCTGCTGGGAACCTTTCTTCTGGATCTTCATACTCTCTCAGAATATCCAGTTCATCAAAGAAATCTGGTTCTTCTTCAATGTTAAATGAACTCCACAAAGTATCGTAATTAAATCGCCATGAGTCACCAGGTTTCTGCAGCGGCATTGTATAACCTTGACATTCAACATTGTACGCTTCAATGATCTGCTTCAAGCTAGGAATGAAAACACGCTTCAATGGGCTTGCATAACCCACGAATATTCCTTCAACACCTTTTTGACCAAATTTACCCTGAAAATCTAGAATTGTGCAGGGAGACCCAAACGGTTCAAGATATTCTAGATTTGGCTTGCGGTTGTTTATTAGCTCGAAACATGTCTTGTTGAATTTCTTCACTGTAAGAACCCGGTTGAGCGTATAGCATGCGGCTGCAACTGCTTCTGCCCAAAAGTTGATAGGAAGTTTAGAATCTGCAAGCATCGTCCTGGCTGTTTCGATTAGTGTCCTGTTCTTTCTTTCAGCTACTCCATTCTGCTGCAGAGTGTAAGGAGCACTAAATTCATGCAATATACCTTTCTCATCACAATATTCTTCCATCTTTTTATTCTTAAACTCAGTACCATTATCACTTCTGATTCTTCTGATACGCCTTTGGTACAGGTTTTGAATTTTTCTGAACAACGCCATTAAACTTTCAAACGTCTCATCTTTAGACTTCAAAAATGATACCCATTAAAATCTGGAATAATCATCAGTAACCACAAGACAGTAGAGATCCCCTGTAATACTTTTGATGTTTACTGGACCAAACAAATCCATATGAAGTCTCTCTAATGGTCTGGAAACTGAATTGACTTTCTTTTGAGGATGTGATTTATTCTTTTGCTTGCCTTTGATGCAACTAATGCACTCCCCTTCCAGATGAAAACCTTTGATGTTAACACCCAGAACTAAATTATTATGCACCAAGTGATTCATTTTTCGAAGGTGAATGTGACCCATCTTGCGATTCCACAACTGTGATTCTTTCTCTGTTGCTCTAGACACAAAACAATGAGCCTGACCCGTTGTTGTAGTTGCTACACTCATGTCTAATACGTACAGGTCATTGACTCTTGGTGCCCTCATGATAATCCATTCTTCAGGGATAACAAATCCTGGTTTTAAAATCAAACATTCTTTGTCTGTGAAGTGAGTGGTATACATCCTGTCACAAATCTGCGAAATACTTAGTAGATTATTTTCTAGCTCAGCAATGTAATTAACTCTTTCAAACGTGACAATCCCATTGGATAGAGTTCCTTCACCAACAATTCTACCACCTTGGTTACCTGCAAACCCGACATAACCTCCATTGAAGTTTCTAACATCGTACAGCAACGCTGTCTTCCCTGTCATGTGCCAAGAAGCTCCACTATCCATAATCCAACGTGAAACGGATCTTGGAAGCTCCTGCACATATCAAAAACATTTAGTGAGATTTTGATGCTACCCAAGCCTCTTTTGACTCGGGTAACTTGACATTAATGTGTGTTTTAGCAGTGTAAAGTGGCGGAAAATTTTTATCATTCACTTTTAAACTTTCAGCAGACCCAACCTCAACCTCTTTGAATAGGAAAAATTCGTCTTTTTGAGGTTGATTAGATGATTGGTCTTTCTTTACCACATACTTCTTTTTAGAAATCGATTTTTGTTTCTCATATAAATCCAAAGGTACATACATCTTCTTGGTTGAAGATGATGATTTTTCAGTCTCAGACACCTTTGGTTTTGGAGAATTTGCTTTCTTTTCAACAACTTTTGGCTTCCATGTTTGTTGAGGTGACGCAACCCGTTTGTAAAATTTGTCATTTTTAGTTACCAAATTCTTAACAGGTTCAGTTTTGGTCTTTGTGTTATCATTTTTCAAAACCTTTTTCTCAACAACCAATGGAGCTTTTTCCTTCACAATATCTTTCTTGCTTGAATTTATCACAACTTCAGTCTTAGGCTTCAAGTTGGTACATTTTCGTGCAATATGTCCAACTTGATTGCATTTGAAGCATGTTCGGGTGTCAGCTACCCGACTAGTGCCTTCAGACTAAGGCTGAGAAGCCTTCTTTTCAAAAAACTCTTTGTTTGTTTTTGAAAAAATCTCAGATTCCTCATCAGAAAGTGAGCTTGAACTGTTCACAAACACCTTTTTCTCAATAAACCTCTTGTTCTGAACATTCTTTTTCTGATAATTCTTACCACCCTGATATCCACCCGACCATTTATTTCGATTGTAGTTAGAAAACCATGGTGGAATAACAGGTTTCTCATAGTAAGCTTTATCTTTCTCAAAATTCATTTGCCTCTTTGTCTGATTCAAACCTTCTACTTCAGACAAATCAATTTCAACCAATTTGAAATCATTTTTCAATTTGTTCACATTAACATTTTCCAGAGGAAACTCAAAATCTGATTACAACTTATCAGAACCAGCCATCTTGTACATCACAAGACCCGGTTCATCATCTAAGTTGTTTTTAGATTTTGGTTTTGGAATGTACTTGTTCAGAAAACACTCTTCATCCTCAGCTGAATCACTATCTAAAACACTTTCAGCCATCCCTTTAACAATCTCAGTTTGAACACTATCATCAGATGATGATGAAGAAAACATCACATCAATCGACTCTGGAAGTTTTATCTCATTTATTTCAACTTCACCATTAACCAATCCTGATTGTTTCTTTGAAAAATTGTTTAGAACTGGTGGCGGTACTTGATGAAACCCGACCCCAGTTCCATAACAATATACATCCTCGCCAGCTTTGTTTTTCCCAATGGGTTTGGGAACAATGTGTTGCAAAACAAAGCTTGCAGAGTTGTAACTGTTCAGTTTCAAATTAATACGCTCATTCTCAATCTTAGCTTCTTCAAACTGAAGCTTCAATTTCGCAATCTCATCCAATTGTTTGTTTATTAACTCTTCTTTAACCCTTAAAACACCTTGCAAATGACAATTTTCTTTGTATGTTTTACCGTTTCTATCATCAGAATCTTTCACCGTGCGTTTTAGTTTTTCAAAACTTTCAGAAATTTGACGATTTTCAAGAATTAGTTTTTCATTTTCTTTTCTAACTCTTTCTATGTCAATTTTATCAGTTTCAATTTTGTCAGTTAATTCTTTTAATCTGTCATTTGAAGCTTTCAGCATTTTGTCACGGTTCAAGATCTGATCCTCAACCTCTCTGACTCTGTTTGTCAGATCCTCAACTTTCTTACCACTGAGATAAGTGATTGTACTACAAACCTTGCACTCTTTTATGCAATTTTTGCAGTCAATAACACCATTTTCTTTCTTACCTGACGCACTTGTTGACCCGTTTGAACTGACCTGGCTTTTAGACTCAGATACGGATTTAGACTCTACCTCAAGTTCCTTAGCCGCCAGAACTTTGTCAGCCATCTTTCTCAGGTTTTCGACATTCAACTCTTGTGATGTATCAATGATCTCATCATCAATCTTCTTGACCTTTTCCTCTTTTTCTATCTCTTCTGCACTTCCCCACCATTTTCTTTGCCAACCCTCTTCTTCTTCAGCAATTTGTTGAATTATTGTTTCAAGATCGAGGGTCTTATAGTCAATAGCAATGTTTCCCATGGAGTCAAGATAGCATTCTCTGTCTGGATCCCATCTCTTTGCCCTTTTTGCTTCAGTGTATATATCAGAAATTCTGATCATTTTGTTTTGAGCAATCATCTTTCTGTTGACATACTTTTCTTCTTCATTTCTGTTGTCTTTATAAGGAACGGGTTCAACAATCTTTGCCATAAAGGCATATCCAACCGCATCCTCTTCTGGTAACAACTCGCTCCAGTCAAAACCTTCATCGTCATGAATTACAGCGAGAGCTCTGGATTTTTCTTTATTATCTTCAAGTTGTTTCATTCTGGGCGGTTCTGATTTATTCTGATGATAAATTGCTCTCTTGTAGTAATCTTCTTTGAATGGATTTTCAGAATCATCAGCATAAGCATTCCAGCACTCTCTTTTAAAATAACCTTTCTGTTTACACTTGAAACAGGTCACTTTTGTCTTGTCAAAGCCTAACTTGGTAGATGGTCCACCAATAGACTTTCTTCCGGTTATCTCCATGAAATGTTGTGCCCTACGAACTGCACTGGCCATACACCACCTTATGTCGATCAGTTCCATCTCCTCAGGATCTATCTGATCGTAATCTTCTTTTGTCAGGTTGGTGTTGCCAATCTTCCCAGCCACTAGACTTTCATACGATTCTAGCACAAAAGCTAGGAAAACCATCTGTTGCTTTGCAGACTCCTCGCTGAAGTTTTGAGCATTCTTTAAATCCACAGCGATGTTGCATTGAAATAAATTCTTTGCAGCTGATTGGTTTGAATTTGATAAAGAGCTACTGTTAAAACCACTGTCTGCATTCTCTTTGCTTGCACTCTCTTTGCTAGATGTGTTGGAATTAGCAGAAAAAGCTGTTTTAGGAGACGTATTCTTGGGAATCATGCTTTTTGGATAATACAAATCCAAGTTCTGCTGATATGACCAGTGATTCACTTTGTGTGTTTTCTTTATCTCCAGTTCGTGACTCTCTAGTCTCTCGATAAGCAGATCCACTGTCATCTCTTCAGTCTTGATGGTATTCTATAGCATTAATGCAAAGTATTGCCAATCCATTTCATCTGGTAATGAGTCAAACCATTTGTTGACTAACTCTTCTTGAGAATAGATAATTCCATGCCTAGCCAGCTCCAACTTCAAGTGTCCAAACCTCTCAATCATCTTACAGACTGATTCATTTTTTTAAACAACCAAATAAATCAAATTCTTTTCTTAGCAGTTTCTTTTTGTTTTTCACTATTTCTGCACTACCCAAACATTTCACTTCTAACTTTTTCCACAGATCTTTAGCATTGGTATACTCGATTAAAGATATTATATCTTCTCGAACAGACTGAAACAACAACGTGATGCACTTTTGCTCGGCAACAAAAACATCTATTTCTTCAGTTGTTGTCAAATTTTCACATTTTTCCCTCCATCCTTGTATCCATTCTTTAGACTTTTCCAGCTAGTATACGCAAAAGCCTTTAACCATTCTTCAAATTTCTTGGCCCACCGACTGTACTCTTCGATTGCCATCAATCTTGGGGGTTTGTTATAAGTTCCGTATGCACTTTCCACCCCTAAAACATCCGTCAAGGTTTTCTTTGCATTTGAAGTGTTCTCATTTGTGTTGCTAGAAGTACCATCATCTCCAGAGTTTCCAGCAAAAGCATACATCTCACTGAAAGGATTCATGAATTCATCCATTTTTAAGTACCTGAAAAGTCAGACAAACACTTAGAAAGTTTTTGCAAATTTCAAAATAATTTCAAAATACAACTTCTGAAACGAATGGTGATCCGATCGAGTCACTATCCGAACTAATGATACAGGCTATTCGACCAGATTATGATTCGCTCGAATGGTCGTTCGTTCGAGTGACAAGTTTGACTTTGAAAGTTGACTTTTCAACCTCTCACCGCTCGGATGGTGATCCGACCAGATGACAGGTTAGAGATGTAAATGAGATAAAGAGTCTTCAAATCCTATCCGATCGGATTGCTATCCGATCAGGTGAAATGATGACGTAAGCAGATGTTCATGATCAAACTGAATCACACCACTCAGTTAGTAATCCGAGTGAGTAACACTGCTGATGTCAGCAAGATGTCAGCAAGCAACTAGCAGGTAATAACTAATCCAATCTGTTCGAACAGCTGTCCGAGCGAGTGGATGACGTCAGCACACATGAACATCTAAACATGATTTTTGATGAATTTGATCTAGTTTTAGATTGAATTTGATTATCAAACTTAGTAGGATTATACTTTGAATGATTGCGAATCAAATGATATCGATTTTATCAAATTTTAACCGTAGATTCACATTCAATTTTAAGTTTTTCTGATTTTTCAGAGTAATGATGCAAGAAATGAGTAGAAAGATAAGAAATATGTCAAATCTCAGGTGAGATTTGAAACTGATCGGCAAGAAATGTCAAATCTTCGGTGAAATTTGACTCTGATCGGCAAGTAAAACTCGAATTCCGGTGAATTCGGTGTTGTTGATCTCGATTCAGCTCCCTTGATGCTCTGATACCACTTGAAGGTCCCGGTTGCACAGGATCTAGTCGTAAGGAACAAGATGAATCGACTTTGTCTAATGTGCGGAATCCATTAAGACAAATCACAGAAAAGCAACACAGAATTCAACGATAAAACACGGTCTGTTCTTTCTATTGATCGTTCTGAAAGTACAAAGTTCCGGTAGAAGACAGACACTGATCAGGTTCTCTCAAGAGTCAAAAATCTAAAAAGTTATACCCGGACGGGGTATTTATAGACGACTCAGGAAGAAGATGATATCCGAGCAAGTGGTTATCCGTTCGAATTGCTATCCGGTCGAATGGCCATTCGACCGGATGACACTAAACAACCATCGGACATTATCTAGACAAATCCGTTTCCTGAGCTGTCGACCTGACTGACACACATACTTTACAAAACAAAGAATACAAATATAAAACATGACTACATGCTGACAGAAGCTACAGACGTTATGTACTAACAGGATGAGATGAGACAATTCTATACAGAAGATGTTCCTTCAAAAAGAAAATTTCCTTCTCTCATGGGCTTGAGGAAACCAGAAAATATGGATGTATATCTAAAGCTCAAAGCCAGGCAAGGAGGTATAATAGCCAGAATTGAATGCAAAGATCAAGGTGACAAAGCCATTTCAGAAAGAATGAAATTTTTACTCACTAAGGTCAAACAAATGGAAGATTATGCAAGAGACCTAAGCAAAGATATGTCAAATCTGCCACCTGATGCTGCCCTACAAAAGGTAATGAGAAAGGAATATCTTGAATTCATCATGAAAGAAAAATTTTATCCAGCCAAGGAAGAACAATTCAGTGAATGGCCACTCATTGCACTAAAGCATGAGGTAAATAGAATCAAGATGATCAAGAATAATCCAGGTCAGAAAAAGACAGCTCCTAACTGGAGTAAATACAAAAAGGCTATTGATAAACTTACCCTGGAATACAAACAGAAGAAACAAGAGTTGGTGAATGCAAAGGTTGGAACTGCAAAAAGCCATAGCAAAATGGACAAAGCAGTATACAGATGAGGCTTATGAAAGGCTTAAGAAAAGAAGGATGACAGATTCTGACACTCCAAAGAAGCCTGACTACAAAAAGCCAAAATAGCAGATCAAAACTTCTGAACCACTGATCACATCAGCAGATGTTTCAGTTACTGAGCTAGAACAAAGAAAAAGGCAAGAGCAGATTGAACAAGAAACTGCAGAAGACATAGCTACAGCAAATGAAATCATAGAAAAGGCCTTCAAACGAATGTCAGCTGAAAACTCTGAAGCAGCAAAAGTTCATAGTACTGATCATGCTGAAAACTCTGAACTACCAAAAGCTCAGAGTAATGATCAGGCTGAAAACTCTGAACCAACAAAAGCACAGAGTACTGATCAACAAATTCTCACAAGGCCACAATCACCCAACTCATCAGTAAATAAACCTCTCCCAAGAAACCCATTGGGTTCAAAAATACTAAAATGGATGTCTGATCAAAAGACCCATGTATTGACCCTGTTCAGATCCAATGGAGAAGTAAAGCACATATCAAGGGAACAAGCACTGGGCCTGAGTGTTGAAGATCTACAAGATCTCCTTGAGCTTATACCGTGTAGGGATGAGAAGGATACAAGTTCTTTGGATTTTGAAATGCAATTTAAAGGACAAGTTAGGGAACTTCTGATGAGACAATAAAGATCCAGAATAATGAAGGGTTTTGGCATTATCTGTTCCAGGGGGAGATTGTTGGGATTGAACCCTATCAGAGGAACAGATAATAAGAGCCAAAACCGGATCACAACAGTGGATTCATAATAAGCAGCTGTTTGCATTAAACTCTCCCCTTGAAAGTGGTTATAGCATCTGATGTCCTCTATCCACTGTCCGTATACAACAGCTGTTGTCCTTTAAACTGCTGATGAAGCCCTGAAGACTGTTAAGAAGTAAACACTGCTGGTTCAATCTACTGATGCTAAAGGACTGCCCACTCAAGGACTGATCAACCTTGAGGAAAGCACTGATGAAAGGAGAAAGCAGTAGTTTAGTGTGTCACTTGTTTTGTCTAAAGTCAGTGGTTAAGATTAGCAGTGTTTGTATAGGAACAGTGGTTACAGGTTGTCAGGTTTTTAGATGTCGCTTTCATGGTGACGTCAGCTAAGATGCTTCAGTGGTTAGAATTGTCTATAAATGGAACAGTACCCTGTACTGTTACATTTGATGGACTGAGTGAGTTCTTCTCCTCTGATACAATCCTTTCATCTTGTGCAATCAACCATGGAGTATCAGGCTGAGGGGGAGTTTAGTTTGTAAGTATGCTTAGTAATCTTTTGATTTGTATTGTAATCATTCGACTTAATGAAAAGCAAGTATTTATCAAAACAATTTTCTTCTTTGATTGTGTTTACAAAGTTTGTTGTTCATTTCCGCTGCACTCAAACTCTGTTCATTTCTATTGATTTGTTCAAATTATACAAACAAACACAAACATGAGGAGCCTCCGATCCTAACAATACTCCTGCAAAACAAACTCAAACATAGTGAAGGCAACCGTTAGTGTAAGGATAACAATAAGGATCCTGAATCCTGATCCCGCAACACCTTCTGAGGATCCTAAATTCAAACAGAGTTGAGGATCCGTGATCCTGGCAGTACTTAAGGATCCGTGATCCTTAGGTATAGAAAATCTATCCCTAACAGTTGTGATTGTCAGCTCCCGAGGTTTTATGTCGGCGATCTAGATTGATCAAGGGCTTTCCTCGTATATCTCGTGTCACCCTTTACATTTTTACTCACTGTTTGATCATAGATATAGCTCGATATCCTGAGCTATATCCTGAAACTGTTTTTGCAAACTAACAAGCCAACGTATTTTTCAACACATATTCTCAGCACACTACCTCACTAAACTAATTTGATCACTTAATTGCTTCGGTAATTTTTGACCAAAACAATGCCCATGGTTTGGAGGGTACTAATCATACTTAACCATATCAAACATCTTCATTTTCCCGACCTCTACATCGAGGATATTCCAATTGCTTACCGTCTCCGATCACACGGCTCTAGTCGGTTTTTACTTTTTTCCACTTCCAGTAAACCCCTCATTCTTAAAGCCACCAAAAACGAGGACAGATGGCAACATAAATTCTTCTTTGTTAAGCGAGATTCCATCTTCGAGGGTACCAGCCTCCCGGTGGAGTGGTTAACCACCGGTAGGGTTTAGGGTTTCAAGAATATCCCCAAACATCTCTAGGACTTTATCCTGTGCTAATACTTTTTTATTTGGCCCTTATGCAGTGAACTTCAAAGAAGTAGCCCCTCCTACTGAAGAATCTAAAAAGAGAATCGAAGCAATCTACCGGTTACCGGAAAGTGATAGGAGGTTTTCCACACACCTCCCAAGTTCTAGTCAATATTCATCATCTGACATGTCTGGTAAGAGTCATTTTGTAAATGATTGATTAGCGTAACATAATGAAAGAGAAATAAGGATCTAGAACTTCCCCTTTATGCAGCACCAGCCAAAATCCCAGAAGTTTTCGACCTTGAGGAGTTGGACAGTTACTCCGATCCCGTCCAGGTCAAGAAGGAGCCAAGTCCCAAGCCTATTGCCTCATCCAAACCCATCAGCTCCAAGGCCATCATCATTCCCAAGCCTTCGCTAGCTACTAAGCCCCGGAGCTCAAGTTCTCGCAAAAGGAAAGAGACTGATTCACCTGCGGCTCCCGAGACGTTTCCCTATGAGAATCACAGGTTTATCGAGGCAAGCGGGTTCGTGACTTCTTTTCTTAACCAGGTATATTTCCTTATTCCATATCATGCACATATATGTCAAATCAATATCTTGGTCATTATACAATAATACATGCGTTTTTCGGTGTAGGGCCTTGAACGTCTGGTTCATCTGTATGAAGAATCCTGTGGGCTCAGCAAAATGCTTGAGTCCAAATTGAAGAAAGCCAAGGTTACCATTACCGACCAAGGTATGATTGCTGCCGCTAAATCTCGACATTACGAGGACAATTTCAAGGAGATGACCCAGGAGCATCAGGTTTCCCTTAAGAAAGCCACTCACGAAGCTCAAGCCCATCTCGACGCCGCCCAGGCTCAACATGTGCAGGATATGGCCACTTACCGGGAAGGCCTCAAAAGCTCCGTTGTCATCTCCCTTCTTCAGGCTAGGCTAAAAATGGCTTACGAAGCCAAGGCCCTGGGCTTCGAATGCCCTTCTTGGAACGTCAACGCTTGGGAGTTGAAGCTAAGGGGTCTTGGCGGTAATCCTGTGGAGCATCCTGTTAAATCTGCAGCTAAGGGGCCTTCAAAAGCGATTGAAAAGCCAACTGGTGCTGGTAATGAGGCTGAGAAGAATGTTCAAGCTGATCCTGAAGCGGATGCTGGTGAAGACATGATGAATGAACAAGGTGCCGCCCCTTAAAAGCAGCGAAGTGAGCGATGATGGATGTACGTGCCTAGGCCGGAGCCCACTTTTTTAAATTTGATGGTTGTGTTTGTTTGAACAATTTTATTTCTTGTCCTTTAAAACAATTTTCATTTCCTGTATTAAAAGAAAATGACGGCCAGAGGTGGAGGGATCCTGAGTTTCAGGACGAAGCCCTTGGTCATCAGTTAATATGGTTTTATTTCTATAAAGTTTGTTTTGATAACAATTGTTTGACTAGAATACAATTTTAGTTTTTAAGCCAAGTGTTACATCCCAAATATCTCAAAACGTATTCTGAAAATACATTCCGAAAATATACCATGAAAGTATATCCTCACCAGGATATTTAAGTTTTTGCCAAACATAGTTTAAAAACTCAAATGTTTAAATAGGGTTCATAAAGGAAAGATCATACCAGAAATAGAGTGTAACCCTATTCATCAAACTTCAAACTTTTTGCAATTTCTCCAACGATGATGTCCCCAGTCTCGAACACTTAGTGTACTAGGTCCCAGCTTGATCCTTTGAGCTTTTCACAATTGCCTCAGTAGGAATGTCCCTTGTGCATAATGTCTTGGAACACTTAGAAATTTTCTGAACATCAGTCCCAACTGTTTGAACAGTTCTTATGTTACAAGGGGTAAACCCTAAAATGTACTGGAGATAAATCCTTAGTATCCTGGGGAAAAACCCATAAGTATTCTGGGGAAAATCCCAAATTTTCATGCGCTACAGGCGGGAGTGTATAAACTCCAAGACTTAGAAAGGTGATAACCTTTAAACCTTAGAGAGTATGAAAATACCCTTCCGTGAGAGAGGGTGATCAATCCTCATATACCTTTAGGATCCAGGATATAGCCAACAATAACGAAATTGTCAGCCACTTTTACATGGACTGGTCCCGCTATCTTGAACTATCCCTGGATAACTTGCGCTCCAGCGGGGTGTTTAAACCCAATTCGAGAGAAATGTGAATACCTTTAAACCTGTGAAGGGATCAGGATCCCTTAAACATGAGAGAGGGGGCCAATCCTCTAATATTTCGAAGTATCCGGAGTGTGTATCCTGGAGCTATATCCCGAAACATATACTACAAAACAACTGTCAATTAAGGTGGGTGTTAGCCTGGCTAACACCCCTCCGAAGCTTAAGTCAGTATTGGGTTCAAAATAAACAATATCAAATATATTAAAAGAGACAGAACTCATACCACCCTAAGTCAGAAATTAAATTCTAAACTCACTTGAAATAGAAATTTAGGTGTATAGCATTCCAGGATCTTGGTAGCATATCCCCCTCCATATTCTTGAGTCGGTATGCTCCTTTCCCTGATTCTGATTCAATCTCATAGGGTCCTTCCCACTTCGGAGCCAACTTTCCATCAGCAGGATTAGTAGTATTCTGAAAAGCCTTTCTTAATACCCAATCTACAACCTGAAACCTTCTAGTCCTTATATTCTTGTTGTATGCTCTGGATATCCTCTGTTGATATGCTGCCATTCTTAGCTTTGCCGCATCTCTTGTCTCATCAATAGTATCCAATTCTCGGTATAGGGCTTCAGGATTCTGCTCAGGATCCCGAAGATTGGATCTCGCCGTAGGTATCACCATTTCTGTCGGGATCACCGCTTCTACTCCAAATACCAAGGAAAATGGGGTTTGGCCAGTTGCACTTTTTACTGTTGTTCTATCAGCCCATAAAACAAAGGGTAATTCTTCTGCCCATCTTCCCTTCTTAGCTCCAAGTCTTTTCTTCAAATTGTTGACAATTATCTTATTTGAGGATTCCGCCTGTCCATTTGCTTGAGGATGTACCGGTGTGGATGTGATCATTTTGATTCCCCAACTCTTGCAAAAGTCAGTAGTCCTCTTACTTATAAACTGAGAACCATTGTCACAAATTATCTCAGCTGGTACTCCAAACCTAGTCAGGATATTCCTTTTTATGAAGGATACTACTTCTTAGTCTCTAACTTGAACAAATGCTTCAGCTTCAACCTACTTAGAGAAATAATCAGTCATTGCCAGCATGAAGATTTTTCCTCCTGGAGCCTTTGGCAATTTTCCTACTATATCCATTCCCCACTTCATGAATGGCCAAGGGGAAGCGATAGGATAAAGTGGCTCAGCAGGTTGATGTAATATATTACTGTGTCTTTGACATGCATCACATCTTCGAGAATATTCTGCAGCATCTTTTCTCATCGTCGGCCAATAGTATCCTGTTCTTAATACCTTTGAGAATAACGACCTGCCCCTAGTATGGTTACCACAATCCCCTTCGTGTATATCCTGAAGCACTTCTTTGGTTTCAGGATACTCCAAGCACCTCAGATATGGTCCTGCAAGAGATTTCTTATACAAAACATTATTTATAATAGTGAATCGTGATACCTTCATTCTAAAGGCCTTAGGATTTTCATCCTTCGGGATGTGTCCTTCCTCGAGATATCTCATGATTGGAGCCGTCCAGGACTTAGGATCCTGCTCGGGATACTCATCGTCAGGATCCCGAACACTTACTACTTCCTTATCCTGAGGATCCATCGCAGGATACATGATATGTAATATTGGTATTTGTATCCCCTCCGGTATCCTGACTGATGATCCTAGATTTGCCAAGGCATCAGCTTCAGCATTATCCTCTCTTGGTACATGTTCAAGTGTAAAAATATTTAAATATCCTGCTATTTTTTTGAGAATTTTGAGATACTCGATCAACTTCTCACCTATAACTGCATAGGTCCCGTTAAAATGATTAGTAATTAACAAGGAATCAACAAATACTTGTAAACCCTTGATATTCATGCTCTTAGCCAATTCTAATCCCGCAATTAAAGCTTCATATTCTGCTTCATTATTAGTGGCAGGAAACTCACATCTAATAGCCTGGGTAATATGTCCCCCTGTGGCGATTTTAGTAGTATACCCAAACCTACACCTCTTACATTAGATGCACCATCAGTATATAGCGTCCAAGATTCTATATTTTCTCCTAGTTGTTGCACTTCTAGGTCTACTTCATTTTGAATATCACTACTGAAATCAGCCACAAAGTCAGCTAGGGCCTGAGACTTTATGGCATTTCTAGATTCATATATTAAATCATAGGCACTTAATTTCACTGACCACTTAGCCATCCTACCTGACATCTCAGGTTTCCTAAGCACATTTTTAACAAGATGGTTGGTTTTAACATGAATCCTATGTGTTTCAAAATAATGCCTAAGTTTTGTTGATACCATAACTAGGGCTAATATCAATTTCTCCAAATGAGAATATCTAGTTTCAGCATCTAATAAACTTTTACTAACATAATAGACAGGATACTGCTGACCTTCATGATCCTTTACAAGGACAACACTTACCGCATTCCCTGAAACTGCAAGATACATGGATAATGGTTCACCATCCTCGGGCTTCATTAATAGAGGTGCGGTTGAAAGATACTGCTTCAAATCCTGCAAGGCTGCTTCATGCTTCTCACCCCATTCAAATTTCTTATTCTTCTTCAGGATATCATAAAATTCCTTGCATTTTTCCGAGGATCTTGAAATAAACTGTTTAATGCTGCTACTCGCCCTGTTAATCTTTGAACAACTTTCATATTTGAAGGGGACTTGATATCCAAGATACCTTTTATCTGCTCCGGGCTTGCCTCTATCCCCCTTTTCGTCACCATGTATCCTAGAAACTTTCCTGCTCCCACTCCAAAATGGCATTTAGGAGGATTTAATTTCATGTTGTATTGGTCCAGGATATCAAATGCTCCCTTAATATCCTGGAGGTGATCCTCAGCCTTCTTAGATTTTACTACCATGTCATCAATGTACACCTCCATGGTGTCCCCCAGCTTGTCTTTGAACATCATGTTTACCAATCTTTGGTATGTTGCACCTGCATTTTTTAAACCAAAAGGCATAGCAGTATAACAATAAATACCTGTCTGTGTCATGAAAGCAGTATCCTCCTGATCCGAGGGCTCCATTTGAATCTGTTGGAATCCTGAGGAGGCATCCATGAATGTTAACATCTCGTGGCCAGCGGTAGCATCCACCATTGAATCAATATGAGGTAGAGGAAACGGGTCTTTGGGACAAGCTTTGTTCAAGTCTATGTAATCTACACAGACTCTCCATTTCCTGTTTTTCTTTTGCACCACAACTACATTTGCCAGCCATTTGGGAAATTTCACTTCCCTAATCATCTTGCTCTTTAATAATCTTTCAACTTCCTCCTGAATGATTGTGTTCCGTTCTGGAGCGAATTTTCTTCGTTTCTGTTGGACAGGCTTGAAAGCCCTATCAATTCCGAGCTTGTAAGTTATAATATCCTTGGAAATACCTGTCATATCCTCGTGTTTCCACGCGAATGTTGACATCCTGCATTTCAAAAAGTTAGTCAATCGATTTTCAATATCCTGAGGGATATTGGTTCCTACGAGCACCAAGATATTCGGATTATCCTGATCCAGGATAACTTTCTTTACATCCTGTTCTGAAGCCTCCATGATATCCTGGCCTCGCATCTTTAATTGCTATGCTGCACTGGGCTTTGTTGAGGATTTCATCGAAGAAGAATAACACTCATTTGCCTCCTGTTGATCACTTTCCACCTTGACAACTCCCCAAGGGGTAGGGATCTTGATGCATTGATGATAGGTTGACGGCACAACTTTCATATCATGGATCCAAGGCCTACCTAATATAATATTATCGCAGGATAAGGAGTCCATGACACAAAAGCGTTGCACTGAGTTGACCCCTTCGACATACACGGGCAACTTTATCTCCCCTATGGTATTCCTGGCTTCTCCACTGAAACCAACAAGCAAAGTGGACTTCGAAGTAATATCCATCGGGGATACACCCATCCTCTTCAACGTTTCCAGCTGAATTATGTTGACGGAGCTGCCATTATCCACCAGTATCCTGCGCACAAAATGGTTAGCAACATATAACGTTATTACCAAAGCATCATGATGAGGATCCTGGACAGTATCCCTGTCATCGCTATCGAATGTGATCACTTTATCAATTGTGAGGGTTGACATCCTGGTTGGCTTATCTCCCCTTTCTACCTTGGCTTCCCTCGCGTGCCTTTTCGCTGCAGAATATGATGTCCCGCAAATGTCGGATCCTCCTGAAATGAAATTAATTATCTTGCCATCCGCAGGAGGTGATGCTACTCGTTCAGGATCCTTCTCAGTATCCTGACCCTTATTCTTCTTTCTTCCCAGGAGATCCTTCAGATATCCCTTGCTCAAGAGATAGCTTATTTCTTTCCTTAGAGCAATGCAATCCTCAGTAACATGTCCGAAATCCTCGTGGAAGGCACACCATTTGGACTTATCCTTCCAATCGGCTTTTTGTTGATTCTTCCTGGGCCATCTTGCTTTGTCTCCTAAACCCTTCATAGCATACATCAGTTCAGGTATATTAACGGAAAAACAATATTCAGACAACTCAGGATACTCCTCAGGATCCTCGTCTTCAACAGCATTCACTTTTTTGCTGTCATTTCTGCCGTATGGCTTAGAGCGATATGGTTTATACGAGGATTCTGATTTCCTGTTGGTTGACTCATAGGTTGTGGATGAATTCATCCTCTCTTGCATCTTTTTGTCATCCTCTAGCCGAATATATCTTAAAGCCCTGTTCCGAGCTTCATCCAGATTCCTGCAGGAATTCATTACAAGATCCTGGTAAAATTGAGAATCTTTTTGCAACCCTATCTTGAAAGCCTGCACAACTGTTGCAACATCAAGATGTGTGATATCTAAGGATTCCCGGCTAAACTTGTTCACATAATCCCTCAAGGATTCCTGAGGTCCTTGGGTTATCCTGTAAAGATCACTGGTTAGTTTCTCAAAACTTCGACTGCAAGAAAATTGACTATTAAACAAATTCACTAAATGAGCAAACGATGTAATTGAGTGAGAAGGAACGTTTAAGAGCCATTTTAAGGCTGATCCTGTTAAGGTAGAACCAAAACCCTTGCATAGGCATGCTTCTTTGAGATCCGAATGGATAGGGTTGATTCCATCCTTTCCCAATATTGGGCAATATGCTCTTCAGGATCCGTAGTTCCGTCATAGAGCTTCATGTTGGGAGTCTGAAATCTTTTTGGGATTTCAGTATCACAGATGGGATACACGAACCGTGATATCCTGTGGCTGTCTTGGGATACTTCTGGAATTGGTTGCACCACGCCAGGTACATTGGATATCATGTCCTTCAATTTTTGAAGCTCCCTGGAAAACGCTGATGTCATACGTGCATCCTGTGAAGATCTAACACCATTAGTAGCAGGAGTATTATTATTATTAGATATATTACTAGTTTAAGGATTCTAGCGATATCCTGAAGCATATCCTGAGCTTCTCACAGTTAACACCCTGACTGAAGAGGGTATCTCAGGAGTATGATTCTGGGAATGGCTAGGCACAATATTCCCCCGGTTATCCTCAGTATAAACTGCAGAACTGAAGTTCAAAGCCCTCGGTTGAAAGGGAGTGACAGTATCCTCAGCAGGTCTGCTTGAGCTGGATTTCAAGAGTTGTATCTCTCTCATCAGCATCTGGTTGGTCTCCTGCTGCTGCCTCATCTGTTCCTGTACACTACCAAACAAATTTAGAATTTCTTCATTAGAGGCCAAAACAGGAGCAGATCCCTGAATGTTGCGAGCGGGGATAACATTGTCACACCCCCAAAATCCACACGCGGAGTATCACCGCTTGGGAGCGGGACTGACCAGGATCAAGCCACCAATCATATAGAACAATGTAATAGTAACAGTAAATGTAACCAAACCAATCCATATGAAAGGTGTTCAAAACATAAGTATAAATTCAACGTTTAGCGGAAGCATATGAGTAAAAGCCCAACATAAATAAAGTGTGTAATGACATAATGTCTAATCAAGCATTCACGATCCTTTTCCACAACGAACGCGCCTCCCAGTGCAAGCTCCATGTATACCTAACGACCTGCAAGGCATGTAACAGAGAGTCAACAACTAGTTGAGCGAGTTCACAGTAAGTAAGTTCGTAGTAGTAAGTTTGTTTCGTAACATGTGGCGCTACTAGGCCGATAGTATGTTCTATTTGTGGGGGCTTCCCATGTTTGCATTTACACTAGACTATTTGTAACCATAAGTGTTCTTCTTACCGAGAACAGTAGTACGTACAAAGTTTACGTAGGTTTTACGTAAGTGTCCTTCACAACCGAGGACAGGGGTACGCGGGGGTTTACGTAGGTTTTACGTAGGTTTTACGTAAGTGTCCTTCCTGACTCCGGAAGACAGTAGCATGTTCTTGTTTACGTAGGTTTTACGTAAGTGCCTGACACAACCGAGGCAGTAGTGAGTATAAGTTCATGTAGGTTTTACGTGAGTGTCCTTCGCAACCTGAGGACAGTGATGAGTACAAGTATACGTAGGTTTTACGTATGTATCCTGCGCATCCGAGGACGATGGTAGATAGTCTAGTAACAGTGTAAGTACGAGTATCTATTCAAATCTCATTCCTTCAATCCCCATTCCCATACCCTGGGAATCCCATGCTTTAGTAAAAGTGTGAACTCACCTTGGTTTGCTCGGTATGCTTAACTAGATGCTCGCAAGTAATCAGTCAAATCCTATAGTTATGCACGTATTTTTAATCGGTACATGTCGGTAAAGTTTCACATGCTATTTATGTCACATAGTGTGTCCAAACACTTATCAGGTAACACATAAGAAATTAATCAGAGTCATGCAGTTCAGGCTTCATATGAATGTCCTTCATAGTTTGTACTAACCATAGTTATTTAATAACACACTTAACAGAGTTATCAAGCTTAATTGGATTATCATGTGTAATAGAGTCACATATTTAACTGAGTTAATCCACTTAACAGGAGTAATAAACTAACAAAGTTAACCAACTAGTTAAGTTACCTGAACTAACTGAATTAATAGCTTACAGACTTTACATGATTAATATGGTTGCCTCACTTAACAGAGTTAATTCAGTTAACAGAGTTAATCAACTAACAGCGTTATCAGCTAACAGAGTTATATATTAACTGAAACATATGTGCCGAAAACCCTTATGTGGGCCGAAATCCCTTTGTGGGCCGAAAACACCTTGTGTTTTCGTTGGTATCATCAACAACAACAACAGTAGGTTAGAAATAATCCAAGCATATAACAGTTATATGATTAATCCTCTACAAAATCATTTAATCAGTCATTGATATGTAACATACATATTGCCAAATCATGCGAGACCAAGATTACCATTAAATCAGTTGCTCATCATTAAAAATCAATAATGGCCGACAAGTGTATATTGTTGTCATTTTGCTATTTGACCAATTCATGTGATGGCTGCAAGTTTCATGTGACTGGACCGGTTGTTTTCATAATCTATATCCCTTGTTTACTGCCATGTATGAATAAAGAATCATATGCACAAACAGTCATGAAGTTGAACTTATCAATTCACATACCAACATCATCATTTAATCGGTAGTTCACAATTTCCAATCCTTGATCCACCGATTTGTCTCATTATCACAATATTGACATATGTTTTTCAATAACATTAATAGTTATCCAATCAATAATCAATAATCAAAGGCACAAGATAGTTCATGCATATCAATGTCACAGTTACACACCTACATGATTATCAAAACAAAACAAATAAGATAAATCACTAACCAGCCAAAGATCCTGCCAAGATAATGTTACGAGGGGGGTTCTTGTTACTGCCGTCACACAGGAGAGAAAGGGCTCTAGGGTTTCGGTTGTTTTGATAAAAGTGTGAAACTGAGGTTGTTTCACGTTTTAATACTCAAACTAACGTGTTGGGCCCGAACTGGGCTTCGGCGAATCGTGGGCCGGCGAAACGGCTGTTTCGTCGAGATGAGTTTGACGAAACAAACTTCTGTTTCGTCATGACCGACTATGGCGAATCACTTCATTTCGTCGAGCTGCTATTGGCGAAACACATCTTGTGTTTCGTCGAGTATTTTCATGTGTTAATCAGTTTAAGTTTCTCAACAGGTTCCATGTTATACAATCAAACACATAACCAAGCAAACACAATACGTTTTATCATATCACAACGTGTATAGTTACAAAGCAAACTAGTCGTATAAGCAAACAGTTAGACAGTTATCGTGCAAATAAATGCAAGAGTGGAATCTAGGAAACTCGAGTTGTCACAAACATCCTGAGGCAATGAAGAGGCTTGGGTTCTCGGAGGAGGTGGTGGAAGCACCGAACCAATTGTTGCAGAGGTGGTAGCAGATATGGAGGAAGAGCTCATGTTTGATGTCGAGGCCATTGAAAATAGTGTAGCAAAAAGTTTTGAAAATAGAAAACCAAGTAATGATTATGCAAAAGCTTTTAGTAGAAATAGCACCACTTGCCACACGGTGGGCGCCAAATTGTTTTGGTAAAAAATTACCGAAGCAATTAAGTGATCAAATTAGTTAAGTGAGGTAGTGTGCTAAGAAAATGTGTGGAAAATATGCTAATTAAGTTGTTTGCAAAAACAGTTTTCAGGATACGGCTCAGGATATTGAGCTGTATCTATGATCAAACAATGAGCAAGAATGTAAAAGGTGACGCGGGATGTACGAGGAAAGCCCTTGATCAATCTAGGATCACCGGCACAAAACCTCGGGAGCTGAAAATCGCAGCTGCCTTGTTCTTCTTATTACTTCAAATGTCAAGATACAGTGTAGGATATGATGCGGATCGACTAAGTGTTACAATGTGATTTCGATACAAGTGTAAGTGTTTTGTGAGTGTTTGCAGCTGGAGAGTAAGAGTGTGCGAAAGATTGTGTGCCCTAATCTGATCCGATCAATCCTTTTAATAGTAAAAAGAAACCAACTAACTATCCTATTATTCCGGGATTCAGCGAATATTCCATATGTGAACGTTGTAGTCCACGTCTTCCGGCTTCAACGTCCATAATCCAACTGATTTTCCCGAGTCTTGAGGAGAAGAAGTCCAGCTGAACGTTAGAGACTTGCACCCCTTAATATGCACGTGGTTAATTAATTACTACCAGGATATCGTATCAGGATGTTGCCAATATCCTAATCCAGCATCCTGGTCACAATAAAACAAACAAAGTCAGCATATCAGTCGGGATATATGAGCAGAAAATAACCCATAACACATGGTATGTAATTGTACTAAAATAAGTACTTCTATAAATGTAAGGAAATCGAGATCGCTAATGGTTTGCAAAGCCATTAACATGTGACACGGCATAGGAAGCATCCAAACCATAGGCATTTTTACTTGTTGATTCATGACTAGAGACACAAAAGCACTTCTTGGTAAAAGTGTGGCCAAGAGTGTGGTTGCCTGAAACCCATTAGATCTAACCTTTTGTTCCGCGGTCTAGTATATAGTTTGATTAATGGTTCTTATGGCACCCTATTCGTGACATGATCTAAAGTATCATTCCTTAGTTTTTGTATTCAACATACCATAGCACATGTATTTTCCCCAAGTTTAGAAAACAAGGAAAAGGTTAAAAGTGGGGACATGAACTCACAAATTTGCGTATCCTGCGTCGTAAACTTCACCGGTTGATTTTGTAGCGTTGTGACCTATACGTGTTTTATTAATGTTAGTCACTAGACTTGTATCACACAAGTACAAGTCACCATCTTTTGTTTATGTATATGTTCTTTGCACGTTCACCCTTTGTGAGGGTCGTGCCCTTGTTCGTCGGGTCTTGCCCGTTTGTCATGTCTTTACACTTTGAATATGTATTTCTTATTGTAAATATATATTTTATCTCTTAAATATATACATTTGTTTATGTAGACTTTTCGAGGTAATAAGTTGTTAAAAATAATTTATATTTTTAACTTTTCATGTGAGTTACTTATATTATTTTCCCAAAAATAAATATAAGTATTTTGTGAAATAATATTCTCAATATTATTTTTGTACAAAAATAAATATAAGTATCTTGTGTATTTTGTATTTTTCACCAAAAATCAATACTTTGATTTTTATTACTTTCCGGAATTATATTTTTTAAAAATAATGTATTTTTAATTCTTGTAGGAAATATATATATTTTTTTCATGTCATAAAATATATATAATCATTCTTGTTATTCACCCGATTTTTGTATAAATCCCATTACTTGGTAATGGTTATATATATTTGTCCAAAAATATATATTTAAGTCCATAAGTGTCCATAAATTGTCCAAGTTCAATAATGTGTTAAGGAATATATTTTAGTAAATATATTTTCTTGTGAGGAATTTTGTATACTTGTATACTTATGTATTCTCATGTATTTGTATGTGTATTTTTGTATTCATACTCCATGGGAGTATTTAGTGTATTCTCTAGTTCCTCATACACTACTACATACAATACACATAATATACACTTAGCACAAAATTTGGTGATCACTAAATATATATATTTTTCCTAAAAATATACATACTTAATATCAATTTTAACTTGAAGAAATCATCATTTCTTAACTTGCAATCTTACCCAAAAATTAGGGAAACCTTGGTAAATATTTTTAGGTGAATTTTTAGGTAATAAGTTTCACCAAAACTTATATTTTTCTAAGTGTCAAAATTTATAAATTTTTTGACATAATTTACCCTAAAACTGGAGGTTTCCCATGTTTTCAAAACATGTGTTTATTTTCTTTTCAACACCAAAAACAATTTTCAACAATAATGATCAACAATAAACACTAACTTCTTCATATGAAACATCATGGTGAACTTGATTCTTGTTAAAAATATGTACTCTTTTAGATCTACACTTTACATATTATGATTTTTCCAAAAATAAGTGTTCTTTAGTATTTTAAACAATCTTTTATGAAACTTTATTTTACTAACCAACTCATCCATGAGTTTAATGGTCTTCAAGTGTGTAAATCATGTTCTAAAACCACTTTTATGTCCATTAGAAAGATCATTGTTTTTATCATCATGTTTCACCATGGATCTTTCAGGATCCATGCTTAATAACTTTAGATCTTTCATAAACAAGCTTTATGTTAAATTTTTAACAAACTTTCCATGAGTTTTAGTTTCAAAAATTAGTTCTACACACACTTTATTACTTCAAGATCAAAAGTTTATGCATAAAAATTCATTTTTCATGTTCACATAATGCTTCATATGTTCATCTTCAAGTTTAACCATGGATCCTTCAAGATCCATGCTTAAACTTGTTAGATCTAAGATTTTAACAAGCTTAACACACTTGATCTAAACATAAACACAAGATATAACATCAACAACTTCATTACATATACTAAAAATCAATTTAATCACTTGTTTTCTTCATGAATATGTTAGATCTTCTCATTTTTAACTTTAAAATTTAAGTTGTTTAGATGGTGAGACTTGTACATAACATAAACATGAACTATATATGTGATCAAGAAGCTTACTACTAGCTCTAATGGCTAGGGAAGTGGCACAAGAATGAAGAAGATGATTATGGAAGAAAATGAGAGGTTAAAAGCTTCAAAGTGAGGTCCTTCCACTTCTAGCCCCTTACACCTTCTTACATGGCCTCCATACACCTCCTAGCAACCTTGGATTGTGAGGTTGAAAATTGAAATTGGTCGTGTGTGTGTGGTGAGCTTGACCCGTGACAAAAGAAGAAAGGGAGGAAGAAGATGATGAGTTTATGTGATAATGGACAATGTGAGATACTTAGGGTCCTTATAAAAGAAATTCCAACAACTAATCTTCTTTAGGATTCATGTGCACATAAATTGGGGGACAAGAGATAATAAAATATTCTAAAACCATGTGGGACCCATTGGGCCGGTTGCAACATGAGGGGGGGGGGGTAAAATGTAAATTGTTGGAAGTTAAAGGTTTAAAGTGCAAACGAGGATGTTCAAGTTAGTTTAAGTGTGTTTTGGTGTTTGTATGATTTTTAAGGTGTTCTAGTGTAACACCTGTGCCTCCAAGGCCATCAAACAAATACCAAACCAATGAAATATTATATTTCATACTTGGGATTTGTAAAAATATGTGTATCATTTGCACATATCAATTCTTGTTCAATTTCAAACTCTAAATCGCTTTCTGGAAGGTTATACGCGCACCGATGCGTAAATATAACCAGTTTAATGCAACAAGCACTCCGGAATAGTGACATAGGCTTAACATACCTTAAATAACCTTTACATAACTTAGAAATAAGTTTTGAAGGCTTTGGTATGGCAAAATCAAGTTAAATCGCTTACAGGGACTAAACTTGACAAACTGCGAAAGTATGCCAATTCGAACTGTAACAGACATTCCGGAGCATGACCATAAGTTAAACATACCATAAATACCCTTCACATAGCTTAGAAATAGGCTTTGAGGTGTTCGGTATGCTAAAATAAACTTTTGTGTCATTCAGGGACTAAAAGTGTCAAAAAGTGCACAAGTTTGCATTTTCGCGCATAACTTACGTTCTGAATACATCCGGACATCAAAAAATTTATGTAAGCATGACTACATTATATTTTAATGTTCGCCATAAGAAAAATCCATTCGTCGCGTCATTTGGATCGTTTTTCGCGCTTATGCGCATTCCGTCGTAATTAGCCGAACAACGCAACTGTACGGCTAAACGAACCGACATCCGAGATATTTTTGAGAACATTTTAAGTTCCCTTTACTTTAACTTCATTTTAGAGCTTTGAAATGGGGTTAACGGGCCTTAAACGCGTCGGAAAAGGCTTTATTACACTACAGGGACCAAATTTGCCATTTTTGAAACTTTCTGTGAAGAAACATTGAATCTGGTCTATACCACCTTTGCACATGGTTTTGGGAAATAATAGGGGTTGTTTTGATGTGCACATGGTTTTGGGAAATACCATGGGCTCACATGGTTTTGTAAAACCATTATCTTGAGGTGTAAGGCCAAGATCAAAGCACGGTTTCCAAGAAACGATCTTAACGGTGGACCTTTTACTATAAATACCCCACCCCCCCCCCCCATGCTTCATAATCACTAGAATTTTGATCTTAGAAACTCTAAGTTGAAACCATTGTTTCATACCTGAGATTTTCGGATCGAAATTAGCATTCGGGGACCCTTCGTAAGTATTCTTTCGTTCTTTTATTGCTTTTCGAGTCTTTCGAGTCTGAAAGTCAAACTTTGTTTGACTTTCTACATTGACCAGTTATGGTCAATGCGAAGTTCGTTTGAACTTCGCAACGTGAGTGTAATCACGTTGGTTATAGTCCCTTGGGACTATGCCTACTGATTTCCACGTTGTCTAGGGTCGTAGGGTAAGCGATCTAATAAATCGCTTATACCTCGAACCCGACCCATTTGGTCGATCATTAGGATCCGACCAAATACATTAGGTGACCATAGTAGGTAGGGAATAACCTTCCGAGGTTATACCCTATGGTCACATCGTTTGAGTAGTTGTATGATAGGTAGTTTATATGCCTTAGGTAAATTACCAGAATACCCTTTTCATGTATAATTGGTAATTAAGCATATGTAACCTAAACCTTTGTCACATAACTGATTATGTAACATGTTTAGGCATATTCTACTTGTCATAGGACTAGTTAGGCGGTCCGAACGCGTTTCACGCACACGACGCGTTAAAGTAGCATAAGCTACCTTAATGGGTCGCGATGGGTCGAAAGCACTTAGGTTTGGTTTCATTGTAGTATGTAGGCCTTGTTAAACCATATCATATGAGTTCCAATACTTATTTGGTTTACCAAGCCTCATCCTATCCGATCTCCCGATTTAAGTCCGGTTTATTTATATAGTTTTAGATTGTCGACTGATTTCGTGCTCTCTCTAGCTTTGTTTGGTTGTTGTTCAAGACCTCTAAGCATTCTCAGGCGAGTACATTATTCCCCTATTTTACTGCTTTCAATGGTTTTGGGGTGACTCATATGTGCTAAATGTTTTCAAGGCTTTAACGATGATAACAAAACGATTTTCGATGTTATAACGATGGTTTCAAAAACGATTAAGACGATTTATACAAAACTAATAACGATTTCAATAAAGTGAACAAACTTGTTGGTTGGGTTATATAACAAATGACATTCATTAGCAATGATCAAGCCGACCAGTATTAGGTTATGGTACCATAGGATCTGACAAATCCCGTTAGTTACTACACCCGTAGTTATGTGTGGGTGTTGTGGGTAGCGACTGAATCTGTAATTGTTAATTTACTCTTTGGTAAGGGTTTATTAATGCGAGTTGTTAATCTATCCTTTGGTAAGGGTTTATTAATGCGAGTTGTTAATCTATCCTTTGGTAAGGGTTTATTAATGCGAGTCAAGAAGGTTTGAATGTTATTAGCGAGACGACCATTTAAGTAGTTTCACGACCTAAAACGAATTTAACGATTGGGTAAACAATTGGTTTTCACACGATGTTTTAACGATTGGGTAAACGATTGGCTTCAAAGCGATATACGATTGGGTTTTGGTTATACATATTACATGATTTACATTAGGCATGAACATTACTTTGGTGGTTTGGTTTGACTAAGTGATTAAGTAACAATGCGTGTGGAATATGATACAAGCATGGTGGATACGCCGCTGGTACTTCCTATATATAAGTGTTTGTATGGTATTACATATTGTAGCGTTATTTGAATCATTTCAGTTTGAGACATAGAACATTTTATACAAGTAACATACTTTTCACAAGACAATTATTTACAAACAACTTATCTTATACAAACTCATTTTACATGGTTATTCATTTAATCATGTATTATTCTCTTATTTATACATATCACTTGAACTTATTATTTTTCAAATGATTTACAAAGACAAAGCAAATTACAAGGTTCATGACTAAACATTTTCTTAAAACAGAAGTCATGAATCTTATTTTCACAAAACCTATGTACTCGCCAGCATTTCTTTGCTGACCTCGTTTTCACATATGTTTCAGGTATTGTTGAAAGATATCGATTGATAGGATGCATGCTCACATAGGACTGGACAAGGCCTTAGTGACTCAATAACAATGATAGACTATGTTTAAATTGTGTATTTAGATTTCCAGACAATGTAATTATTCAATGTTTAATAAAACGAAACACTTTTTGGTATCCATGGTTATGAAACATTAATTCTGTTGCAACACGCCCCGATGTTTCCGCCGCGATTTGTTGTTTTACGCGGTCGGGGTGTGACAGAAAGATGGTATCAGAGCCAATGGTTATAGGGAATTAGGTTATTAGTAATGCTTTGACCTAGTCTATAACCTTCTTAGGACCCTAACGCGAGTTTACTTGCGTTTAGTCATAAAACAATACCGTCACGTATCCTTAGGCGACGACCACAACCAGAACAAAAATTTCAAAACCGCTTTGAAAACTAATCATCTGTTCTAGGATGATTGATTACAAGGTTTTGAACCCTCTATTGTAAGGTTTTGAACCCTCTGTTATATGGTTTTGAACCCCTTTGAATTTTCAAAATCTCTTCAAGGTTTTGGGTTTTAAATAATGTGAACACGTGCAAACTGGAAAGGTGAATGCCTGTATTCTGGGTTTTCTGTCTAGGCAAGCACTTCGTATATATCTCATCAGACGCGAGACCAGTTGTGCTTACCTGGGAATTCTTGGGATGAGTGTTCACTTATAGGCGAGCATGTCTTCGCGATACATTATTTTTGACCTATTTACTTTGATTAATCACCGAGGTCGTTTGTTGCTTTGTAGTAACAAACAAATGACCACTATCCTTGCTTTCATCAGATTTGTTCCATCTCATTCTTTTCGTCTAATTCTCTCTCTCGTTTCCTTTCATGTTTCCTCTTTTAGACAATGCCTCCTCGACGCGATGCTCAAACCGATGCTCGGACTTTCACTATTGAAGAACTCGCAGCCCTGATCTCTCAGCAGGTGGCTGCTGTGCTTCCCGGGGTTGTAACCCAAGTCCACGAGATATACAACAACGGCAATAATAACAACAACAATAACGCACAGTGTAAATACAAGGATTTTAACCAGGCTAAACCACTCAAGTTTAGTGGTTCTGAAGGAGCGACTGGGCTTCTTCAATGGTTCGAGAGCATTGAGAATACTTTCCGCCACGTGTAGTGTCCTGACAATCGCAGGGTCGAGTTTTCTTCGAGTGTGTTTCAGAAGAGGGCTCTCACATGGTGGAACGGGGTTATGAGGGATCGTGGTGCAGAAGTTGCTCTAGCACAGACGTGGGCTGAACTTAGGGCCCTTATGATGAGGGAATTCTGTCCTCGTCATGAGCAGCGAGCTTTGGAGAAGGAATTTGATGAGTTGAAGCAAGATAGTGGTGAGCACAGGGCGTATACTGATAGGTTTGAGGAGTTGAGTCTGCTTTGCCCGACAATGGTTACCCCACTCGACAAGGCTATCGAAAGGTACATTGACGGCCTACCTGACACGGTACAAGACATCCTTACTGGTAGTAGCCCTACTACACTCCGTCAGGCGATCGAGTTAGCTGCGACATTGACTGAGTCGCAGATTCGGAAGAATAAGTTACACAGAAAGAGTGACAAGGGTAAGAAGCAGGAGTCTGACAAGGAGGATAGCAAGAAAGGTCAAAACAAGAAGGAGAAGGAAGTTGAGACTTCGAAGAAATCAAAGAAGCGGAAGGGTGCCCAAAATTTTGCTGTTACAGCACAGACTGCTCAGAACTTGCAAAACCCACCGGCACAGCCAGCTGCAAAGAAGGCATATGCTGGTACCGCACCACATTGTGCCCGTTGCAATGGTCATCACGTTGCACAACAAGATTGCAAGAAATGCACAACGTGTGGTAGACTTGGGCATTTGGCCAATATTTGTCGTCTGGGACAAAATCAGGCTGGTCAGGTTCAAGCTCAGGTTCAAGGGAATGCTGCGAGATTCCCACTGGGTTCATGTTTCAATTGCGGAGAGATTGGTCATTTCCGCCACAACTGCCCAAGACTGGTGAATGCAAATGCTAACGCAAACCCGAATGCGAACGTCAACGTCAATGTAAATCCAGCACGTGGACGAGTGTATAACATCAATGAGGCAATCAATGATGAAGAACAAGTAGAATTTTGAAATTTCTCTGGTTGTTATCTTGTAACATTTAAAGACAATGCGGTTGTTATATAAATAAAAATTTGTGGTTTTTATTTTCACCTAATGCAATTGTATGAATGTTTGATCCAACCTTATGATGTCATCACAAAGACGAAACTACTCGTGTGGTTCTGTCATTTTTATGATCACTTGTGATCTCCCTAAGAACCTCAAACACTAGTTTCTCTTAAATCTAAAGTATCTTATCATCTTGCACCGTTCGAGATGCAAGAATTATCGAAACAGCTTCACGAGTTGTCTGATAAAGGATTCATCCGTCCGAACTTTTCACCTTGGAGAAACTCCTGTCCTCCTTGTGAAAAGAAAAATGGATCTTTTCGAATGTATATCGATTAACGTAAGCCTAGTAAGCTTATCATCAAGAATCGATATCCCCTACCTTAAATCAACGATTTCTCCGATCAACTGAATAGCGTTTCATATTTTCCGAGATCGATTTGCGTTTTGGGTATCATCAACTTTGTATTCTCGAAGAAGATATTCCCAAAACGGTTTTCTGCACGAAGTATGGCCATTAAGAGTTTACAGTCATGCCTTTTGGGTTGACAAATGCTCCAGCCATCTTCAAAGACTTAATAAATAGAGTCTGCAAGCCTTATTTGGATCAGTTCGTCATTGTTATTAATGACATCTTGATCTATTCATATCACGAGCCGATCCCGATCAACACCTTCGTTGACATTGGAACCCTTAAAGAAGGAACAAACTTTTCACTAAATCCTCCAAGAGGAAATTTTGGCTTAAAGGAGTTCAGTTTTTGGGTCATGTAGTCAACAAGCAGGGTATTCATATGGATCCATCCAAATTGATGCAATTAAGAATTGATTCCTTGTATGCATTAAATACCCGTGTCCAAAGATAACAAATTTAAAGGTCAATTTAAACAATTATGCGAGTATACGATTATGCGATTATGTGATATGTGTTTATGTGTTCTCCTCTATGTTTTTGTGTGGTAAACGATTTTCAAATCCTCATAGAATCTTTTATATCTTCATATGAGGGATTCATAGTAGGATATTAAAAAGGTACTACCTTAAATCCTTATGGGCTTCTACGTGGTAGTTAAGACCCTTAGGTTATATAGTACCATTCCAGAATTCAATGATAGACCCTTGAGTGGTCTAGTCTAAAAGATTGATTCACAATTTGGTTAAAGAATGACATCTAGTGATGTAGCTGAACAGACTCCTTGATAGTCTATTTAGATCATTTATTGATTTAATTAAAAGGACTCTATGGCGGTCTAGTTACACACATCACAGGATTGTTCATTTGGTTTTACCCTACACATTATAAAATAGACTGTGTAAACTGTGCAAGGAATTGTCTAATTATGGACGCGTACATAATTATGAAATTTAGTGCACAGAAACCCAGTAAGGTTTACTATGTGTAAGAACCGATAGTGACAACAATAATAAAATGATAACAATGTAATGGAGGCACGGTGGACGCACCAATGATGCTTCATATACTTGTATATAAGTATCCCTCTTACATTGCAAGCATAATGTTATTAAAGTTACTAGAAGTTCAGAACCCTAACCAATGTTGTTCGGTCTTTTCAACTTCATGTTTTAAACTCTCACAAGTTTCCTCTAAATAAATTTCGGGACGAAATATCCTAAAGTAGGGGAGACTGTAACACCTGTGCCTCCAAGGCCATCAAACAAATACCAAACCAATGAAATATTATATTTCATACTTGGGATTTGTAAAAATATGTGTATCATTTGCACATATCAATTTTTGTTCAATTTCAAACTCTAAATCGCTTTCTGGAAGGTTATACGCGCACCGATGCGTAAATATAACCAGTTTAATGCAACAAACACTCCGGAATAGTGACATAGGCTTAACATACCTTAAATAACCTTTACATAACTTAGAAATAAGTTTTGAAGGCTTTGGTATGGCAAAATCAAGTTAAATCGCTTACAGGGACTAAACTTGACAACTGCGAAAGTATGCCAATTCGAACTGTAACAGACATTCCGGAGCATGACCATAAGTTAAACATACCATAAATACCCTTCACATAGCTTAGAAATAGGCTTTGAGGTGTTCGGTATGCTAAAATAAACTTTTGTGTCATTCAGGGACTAAAAGTGTCAAAAAGTGCACAAGTTTGCATTTTCGCGCATAACTTACGTTCTGAATACATCCGGACATCCAAAAATTTATGTAAGCATGACTACATTATATTTTAATGTTCGCCATAAGAAAAATCCATTCGTCGCGTCATTTGGATCGTTTTTCGCGCTTATGCACATTCCGTCGTAATTAGCCGAACAACGCAACTGTACGGCTAAACGAACCGACATCCGAGATATTTTTGAGAACATTTTAAGTTCCCTTTACTTTAACTTCATTTTAGAGCTTTGAAATGGGGTTAACGGGCCTTAAACGCGTCGGAAAATGCTTTATTACACTACAGGGACCAAATCTGCCATTTTTGAAACTTTCTGTGAAGAAACATTGAATCTGGTCTATACCACCTTTGCACATGGTTTTGGGAAATACTAGGGGTTTTTTTGATGTGCACATGGTTTTGGGAAATACCATGGGCTCACATGGTTTTTTAAACCATTATCTTGAGGTGTAAGGCCAAGATCAAAGCACGGTTTCCAAGAAACGATCTTAACGGTGGACCTTTTACTATAAATACCCCACCCCCCATGCTTCATAATCACTAGAATTTTGATCTTAGAAACTCTAAGTTGAAACCATTGTTTCATACCTGAGATTCTCGGATCGAAATTAGCATTCGGGGACCCTTCGTAAGTATTCTTTCGTTCTTTTATTGCTTTTCGAGTCGGAAAGTCGGAAAGTCAAACTTTGTTTGACTTTCTACATTGACCAGTTATGGTCAATGCGAAGTTCGTTTGAACTTCGCAACGTGAGTGTAATCACGTTGGTTATAGTCCCTTGGGACTATGCCTACTGATTTCCACGTTGTCTAGGGTCGTAGGGTAAGCGATCTAATAAATCGCTTATACCTCGAACCCTACCCATTTGGTCGATCATTAGGATCCGACCAAATACATTAGGTGACCATAGTAGGTAGGGAATAACCTTCCGAGGTTATACCCTATGGTCACATCGTTTGAGTAGTTGTATGATAGGTAGTTTATATGCCTTAGGTAAATTACCAGAATACCCTTTTCATGTATAATTGGTAATTAAGCATATGTAACCTAAACCTTTGTCACATAACTGATTATGTAACATGTTTAGGCATATTCTACTTGTCATAGGACTAGTTAGGCGGTCCGAACGCGTTTCACGCACACGACGCGTTAAAGTAGCATAAGCTACCTTAATGGGTCGCGATGGGTCGAAAGCACTTAGGTTTGGTTTCATTGTAGTATGTAGGCCTTGTTAAACCATATCATATGAGTTCCAATACTCATTTGGTTTACCAAGACTCATCCTATCCGATCTCCCGATTTAAGTCCAGTTTATTTATATAGTTTTAGATTGTCGACTGATTTCGTGCTCTCTCTAGCTTTGTTTGGTTGTTGTTCAAGACCTCTAAGCATTCTCAGGCGAGTACATTATTCCCCTATTTTACTGCTTTCAATGGTTTTGGGGTGACTCATATGTGCTAAATGTTTTCAAGGCTTTAACGATGATAACAAAACGATTTTCGATGTTATAACGATGGTTTCAAAAACGATTAAGACGATTTATACAAAACTAATAACGATTTCAATAAAGTGAACAAACTTGTTGGTTGGGTTACATAACAAATGACATTCATTAGCAATGATCAAGCCGACCAGTATTAGGTTATGGTACCATAGGATCTGACAAATCCCGTTAGTTACTACACCCGTAGTTATGTGTGGGTGTTGTGGGTAGCGACTGAATCTGTAATTGTTAATTTACTCTTTGGTAAGGGTTTATTAATGCGAGTTGTTAATCTATCCTTTGGTAAGGGTTTATTAATGCGAATTGTTAATCTATCCTTTGGTAAGGGTTTATTAATGCGAGTCAAGAAGGTTTGAATGTTATTAGCGAGACGACCATTTAAGTAGTTTCACGACCTAAAACGAATTTAACGATTGGGTAAACAATTGGTTTTCACACGATGTGTTAACGATTGGGTAAACGATTGGCTTCAAAGCGATATACGATTGGGTTTTGGTTATACATATTACATGATTTACATTGGGCATGAACATTACTTTGGTGGTTTGGTTTGACTAAGTGATTAAGTAACAATGCGTGTGGAATATGATACAAGCATGGTGGATACGCCGCTGGTACTTCCTATATATAAGTGTTTGTATGGTATTACATATTGTAGCATTATTTGAATCATTTCAGTTTGAGACATAGAACATTTTATACAAGTAACATACTTTTCACAAGACAATTATTTACAAACAACTTATCTTATACAAACTCATTTTACATGGTTATTCATTTAATCATGTATTATTCTCTTATTTATACATATCACTTGAACTTATTATTTTTCAAATGATTTACAAAGACAAAGCAAATTACAAGGTTCATGACTAAACATTTTCTTAAAACAAAAGTCATGAATCTTATTTTCACAAAACCTATGTACTCGCCAGCATTTCTTTGCTGACCTCGTTTTCACATATGTTTCAGGTATTGTTGAAAGATATCGATTGATAGGATGCATGCTCACATAGGACTGGACAAGGCCTTAGTGACTCAATAACAATGATAGACTATGTTTAAATTGTGTATTTAGATTTCCAGACAATGTAATTATTCAATGTTTAATAAAACGAAACACTTTTTGGTATCCATGGTTATGAAACATTAATTCTGTTGCAACACGCCCCGATGTTTCCGCCGCGATTTGTTGTTTTACGCGGTCGGGGTGTGACATCTAGCACCAATACTAGTTTAATATCATAAAAACATTACTTCTAGTCAAATTTTGATGTCCCGAGTATTGTCCGGTTGTTCGTTTCGTTATGGTTCGTTAAAGTGCTATATTGCGCAGTTTCACTAAGTATGAAGCACCTTTTGTGGCAGTTTCAATTCCCGACACTTTGTAAGTTATTCTGGACAATAAAACATAAATTATGCATGATATTATAGTGTTAAAAGCTAATTATAGCTGAATTATGGCTGTTTTATGCAAAATTTTGTATTTAAAGTGAGTTTCTGGTGCTTTTAGTGCATAGTTTAGCTTCCGGAAAGTTTATATGTTAACCCTTGTATCTATACTTGGGTTTTAATGTATTTTAGATGTTGGACCTATTCCTAGGCCCTAATTCTATTGTCTGACTGCTTTCTGCAGAAGTGCTGACATAGTGTGTCTTACCGGTGAGTTTACTAGTCTTTCTGACGCAACGCTTAAAGTAATGCATAAAGCAATTTTTGAAGTATAAAACATGCATGAATTCACATGTATATCATATAATCAGACAATGTTGACATTTAAGCACATAATTGCAATTAATAAATAATACTAAAATAGTACAGAAATTACCGGTTTGTGCCAGTTGTCACAGTCTCCCCCCGTTAAAAGAAATTCAGGCTGAGTTATCTCCCACAGGAGCTTTCTCGAACAGGTGGGGGTACTTGGCTTTGAACCGGTCTTCGCATTCCCATGTGTACTCAGGTCTATGCTTAGAGTTCCAACGTACTTTGACAAGCTTAATTCGACTCCTCCTTGTTTTATGGATCTTCCAATCCGTTACCTCAACAGGTTGTTTTGTAAATTAGAGTGTGTCGTTGATATGCACCTCATCTGCAGGGATGATAACTGTTTCTTGGGTTGGACTCTTTTTAAGGTTTGACACATGGAAGGTATCATGTACTCCGTTAAGTTGTTCTTGTAACTCTAATTTGTATGCCACGGTACCAATCTTTTCCAAGATCTTGAGTGGTCCAATGTATCATGGATTCAACTTTCCACTTTTTCCGAATCTTGCTACACCTTTCCAAGGTGAGACCTTCAACAAAACTTTGTCTCCCACCTCGAATTCTAAGGGTTTTTGTCTTCGATCAATGTAGCTCTTTTGTCGATCACGAGCCGCCTTAATGCGCTCTCGGATCTGCATGATCTTGTCGGTTGTCTCTTGGACAAGTTCAGGACCAATCAACTGTTTGTCTCCAGCGTTTGCCGAACACAACGGCGAGCGACACTTGCAGCCATATAGATCTTCGAACGTTGCGACTTTTATGCTCGTATGGTAGCTTTTATTATAGGAAAACTCAATCAAAGGTAGATGAGTATCCCAGCTGTCGCCTAGATCCATAACACATGCACGAAGCATATCTTCCAGTGTTTGTATGGTCCGTTCGCTCTGACCGTCTGTTTGCGGATGGAAGGTCGTGCTTAGATCTAGTTGAGATCCAAAGGCCTCCTGGAAGGATTGCAAGATCCTTGATACGAAAAGCCCATCTCTGTCTGAAATAATCGAAATAGGCACTCCATGACGTGCCACGATTGCTTTAAGATACAGCTCAGCAAGCTTTCTGGTGCTATCCTTCTTTCGGATTGGTAGGAAATGCGCAGACTTCGTTAACCGATCAACTATCACCCATATCATATCATGCCCTCTAGGGGTCCTGGGTAATTTCATTATGAAGTCCATTAATATTTGCTCCCACTTCCACATGGGTATCTCTGGTTGTTGCAGTAGACCGGACGGTTTCTGATATTCGGCCTTAACCTTAGCACAGGTTAGGCACTTTCCAACGTAAACAGAAATGTCGCTTTTAAGCTTCGGCCACCAATAATACTCTTTCAAGTCTTGATACATCTTGTCCGATCCTAGGTGGATCGAGTATCTCGACTTGTGAGCTTCGTCAAAGATGACTTCCCGATTACCGCCATAGAGCGGAACCCAGATGCGTCCCATAAAGTATAAGGTTCCCTCTTTGTTTGGCACCAATTTCTTCTCCATACCTTGGAGATATTCGGCTCTATGATTCTCCTTCTTAAGAGCTTCTTGTTGGGTGTCATGAATACGTGCAGTAAGATTCGTTCGAATAGTCATTTCCAATGCTCGAACCCTTAGGGTCTTAACCCTTTCCATTCGACTTAGAGCGTCTGCTACTACATTTTCCTTTCCAGGATGGTACTTAATCTCACAGTCATAATCGTTTAGCAACTCAACCCATTGTCGCTGACGCTTGTTCAATTCCTTCTGATCAAATATGTGCTGTAGGCTTTTGTGATTTGTGAAGATAGTACATCGAGTACCGTATAAATAATGTCGCCAGATCTTCAAGGCGAATACCACCACGCCTAGCTCCAGGTCCTGTGTGGTGTAATTATTCTCATGAACTTTCAATTGTTACGATGCGTAGGCAATGACCTTTTGGCGTTGCATAAGCACGCAACCGAAACCTTGACACGAAGCGTCGCAATATACCACGAAGTCCTCAGTGCCTTCGGGTAAAGATAGTATTGGTGCATCACATAGTTTGCTTTTGAGAAGTTGTAAGGCTTCTTCCCGTTTATCACCCCAGTCATACTTCTTGTCCTTCTGCGTAAGGGAAGTCAGCGGTTGAGCTATCTTGGAGAAATTCTCGATAAATCTACGGTAATAGCCCGCTAATCCCAAAAATTGTCGAACTTTGGTTGGTGTTTTGGGAGCTTCCCAATTCTTTATTGCCTCAATCTTTGCTGGGTCTACATGAATACCCTTCTCGTTCACAACGTGACCAAGGAACTGTACTTCGCGAATCCAAAATTCGCACTTTGAGAACTTTGCATAAAGCTTCTCTTTCTTTAGTAGTTCCAGAATGGTCCTGAGGTGTTGCTCGTGCTCTTCTTTCGATCAAGAATAAATCAGAATATCATCGATAAATACAATCACGAATTTATCGAGATATGGTTTGCAAACACGATTCATCAGATCCATAAATACTGCTGGCGCGTTTGTCAATCCAAATTGTATCACAAGGAATTCGTAATGCCCATAACGTGTCCTGAATGCAGTCTTCGGTATACTTCTTCTTGGATCCTTAACTGATGGTAGCCAGACCGAAGGTCAATCTTGGAGTAATAGCTCGATCCTTGCAATTGGTCGAATAAGTCGTCAATCCTCGGTAATGGATACCGATTCTTAACAGCGAGCTTATTCAGTTCTCTATAATCCATACACATCCGCAGTGTTCCATCTTTCTTCTTTACGAACAAAACTGGAGCTCCCCAAGGCGAGAAGCTTGGACTTATGAATCCTTTATCCAACAACTCCTGGAGTTGTGTAGATAATTCTTGCATCTTGGATCGCGTAAGTCGATAGGGTGCCTTGGCTACAGGAGCGGCGCCTGGAACCAAGTCAATATGAAATTCGACTTGTCTTTGCGGAGGTAGTCCTGGCAGATCTTCGGGAAAAACATCTGGAAATTCCTTCATCACAGGGATGTCTTGGAGTTTCGGCTCCTCGGCCTTCTTATCTACAACGTGCGCCAAGCATGCAACGCATCCCTTGCGTAGGCATTTCTACGCCTTCATACAATTGATGATTCGCAGTGGCGTGTCTCTTTTCTCTCCATGCACGATGAGTGTTTCATCATTTGCAAGAGGGATGCGAATGATTTTCTCCTGGCAAACAACTTCAGCTTTATTCTTGGACAGCCTGTCCATCCCGACCACCACATCGAAGCTACCCAATTGAACAGGTAAGAGGTCGATACTAAATCTTCGCTCACCAAGTTCTAATGTACAACCCCTAACAACTTCGCCCGATTCAACAAGTTTACCATTGGCTTGTTCTATGGAATAAGGAATGTCTAATCTACTAGATTCTATTCCAAGCATACGTTTAAATTCCACAAACAGGAAACTATAATCGGCACCAGTGTCAAATAGTATGGATGCAAAGTGATTGATAACGAGAAACGTACCAGTGACCACATTAGGGTCCTCGCGTGCGTTCCTTGCTCCAATCACAAATGCTCGAGCTTGAGCGTTGTTTTCCCTTGGGCTATCTTTCTTGAAATGCTCTTTGCTACCACATCCAAAGCATCCTTGGTTCTGCCCAGTTCCATTACCATTTCTGTTACCATTACCATTGCCATTTCCATTACCATTCCCATTACCAGCACCATTTCGATTTCCATTTCCGTTCCTATTACCACTTCCATTTCCTTTTCCCCAAAAGTTCTCGGTGCGGTGACCCAGTTTTCCACACTTGTCACATTTTGGAATGCGACAAACTCCTTCATGGTGACGCTTGCACTGATTGCATTTGGGCAGGGTGCCCTGGTATCCTTTGGTAGTAGTGTCATTCACAGCTGCAAGTGTTTTCGTTTCCTTGGGTGGATTGGGGTCACTTTTCTTGTTGCTGGAACCCTTGTTGTTGTTACGCGTTGCTTGACTCGGATTCGAATGCTTCCTCTTCTGATTCAATTAGGAACAACATCATGAGACCAAGGCTCGTCTCAATATACTGGACTTGTACATGAAGATCCTAATGATCACATCAATATCTTTCTTGAACTTTGTGATACCTTTAAAATTTAAGATCTTTCTTATGACACTGTGAAACTCCCTTTATTTCCCTTCTAACTCGTATGAAAAGCTCGTTTTCTTAGTTCATTAACACCTAGTTCCGTCACTACTTGGGCAGACAAGGCTGAAAAGTTCTTACACAATTCTTTAGCACCTCGTTTGTTGTAACCTGCATTCACTATATCGGTGTTCACGTGACCCATCCCCTTGCACCATCTTCCAAACTCAGCATGCAACTTTGTGTGTGTGCGTCTCATCATCTTTAAATCGGTACTAATCATCGATTTTCTTACCCGCTTGAAGTAACCAAAAGCCCGGCGGTGGTGCAGCCACAATACCCGAATGGGGTACCTTAGGGCACCCTGTCCACTCTAGCAATGGAGAAAAAGATAAAGATTACCAAGAACCTTCAATTAGAAGACAAATTAACCTTCTTTATTCTATCAAATCTATGTTTTTTCACTCTTAAATGAAGATGACTACTTGGGGAGAAAGAGTTGGGGGGCAAAGAGATCGTCAATGGGAAGAAATAGGCTGTAAGACTAAGGAAAAAAAATAAGTGTCTTCTATGATTTAGGGCTCGTTGCACCCTATGGCGATGATGTGGGATAAAAAACAACTTATCTTATTAGTTAACTTAACCAAAAGAAAAAAATGTAAAACAAATCAATTTAGTGTATGCAATAGGATGAAACCAAAAAATATCGTTTTGTTAATAAACTAGAATAAAATAAATTAATTTACTCTATGGCGATGTCGGCATAGGGTTTTCATATATTAGTGGGACATGACGGGACAATTTTCATGAAACGTGCCTAGGTCATAAAAAAACCTAAACGCATGAAAAGCCTACAGCCATGACATGTGTCGCCTTATATGGAGTTATGTTGGTGCACTACATCTGTCGACTTCGTCTTGTATCGAGTCTTAGACTAGTTAGAATAGATCAGGGCACGTAGAACGAGAGAATTAGAGAGTGTTAGCAAGATTTCGCTTGAAGGTATTTGTATGTAAAGGATTTCGCTTGAAGCAGCTCAAGCGAAATCAACATATTAAGATTTCGCTTGAGTTATGCTGAAGCGAAATCTCATTCCCTATATATAGGAGGTTAGTGTCAAGCGAAATGATGAGAAGTTGATAAGTTTTTTTTGTGAGATTTCCATACCGAGGTGCTGCCGGTGTGAGAACTGATTGTATTTGTGTTCATATCAATACAAATCAGTGTTAAAGTGAAGATTCAGCTGTTTACAAGTCAAATACTTGTTTTCCGCACCTGTATTTGATGGAATTCCTCTGAACCGACTCGTTTAGGTCGCGAACCCGATCCTTACAATTGGTATCAGAGCTTAGGAGGAGGAGTTCTGCAAAATTCAGCCTAAATCGATCAAAATTTCTTATTTCTACACCTTCTTTTCTTAGTTCAGAAATATTTCACGGTCAAAATTGATTCAATTTCTCACGGATTGTTTAAAAGTACTAGATAACAAACCCTTGAAAGTTTCACAGCAAAATTCGACCTAAAAGTGATCAAAATCGACATTTGAATGGAGTTCGCTTGAACAGTTCAGTATTATTGGACGATTTCGCTTGAAACTTCAAGCGACACTTAACATTTCGCTTCAAACAGAGTTCGTTTTCGCTTCAAGATTTTCGCTTCAAGGTGTTCGCTTCAGGGTTCTTTATTCAGGATCGCTTCAAAGTATTTCGCTTCAAGAACTTCGCTTGAGAGTTGTTCAGTTTAATTGTTTCGCTTGAAGGGTACCGCTTGAAAGATACTATTTCGCTTGAAAGAATCTGTTATTGAAACATGGATAACGATTTCCACAACGCTTTTGCAACATCGCCTAGTTCATCTTCCATTGCTCAGAACATGAATTCAGAAAACGAAACGGGGATGACTCAAAAACCCCCGAAGCTAATGGGAATTGAAGAATACTATGGATGGAAAGATAGATTTGAGAACTGGGTGCAGGCAAATCATTTGAGATCATGGGAATGTATTTTAACAAAGTATGTTCTACCACTAACCGAAATGCAGACTGAAAAACAGCTTTCAGATTTTAGTAAAGAAGAACGGGAAATATACCGAGCTGAAAAGATGATGATCAGTTTACTTCAACAGGCCATCAAAGAAGACATCTTCATACTACTTCAACATGACAAAACATCACAATCAATATGGGATGCTCTAAAAATTAAAGTTGAAGGCAGTACGAGTATGATTAAAAGCAAGAAGGCATTGCTTAAAAAGGAATTTGATTTGTTCACAAGTTTTCCCGGAGAAGATACAAAGAAACTCATTGAACGATATTGTCACTTAGTGAGAACAATGTCAATGATGAGCATTAAAAAGGAAAATGAAGAATGGGTGGATAAACTTGCTGATGCGTTACCTCAGAAAGAGTGGGGAACTTATTTGATGATACTGAAGAATACCGGAGTTTATGATAGGTTGTCAATTTCTCAGTTCATTGAAAAGATTGAAAGTCAGGATTTGGAACAGCAGAAGATAGCTAGGATGAATAATCCAAGTGGTCAACAAGATGTAAAGATGTACTACAAGGGTAGTGTTCCGAATTCAGAAGCTGAAAGAAGTCCGAAAATTCAGACTGCATACAGTGTTGGGGATACTACAGAAAAAATTGATCAAAGTTCAAACAAAAGCAGTGGATTCTCATCTTATCCAAGTGTCAATCCAAAAACTTCATCAGAAAGTTTTCAGTCTCAAAGCACAAAGATGGGAAATGGTTGTGTGATTCAATGCAATATAGCTCTAAATCTTCCAGAAGGTCAAAGTTTTTCTGAAGACATTGCGAAAGATCATATGGCATTACTTGGTTCCGTGCTTATCTCATATGAAGGTTTAGTGGCTGGTCGAATTGGAAATCCTATGCTTACCAAAGAGGATTACGACCAAATAGATGCAGAAGAGATGGAACTAATGGATATCAAATGGTGTCTTGCAAGTGTTCTTAGACGTGCTAAAAAGTTCAAGACAATTACTGGGAGAAATGATTTTCTTGATGCTTGTGTTTCTACTTTAGGTTTTGATAAATCTAAAGTTACTTGTTTCAGGTGCAGGGAAAAAGGTCATTTTAAGCGGGAGTGCAAGAACAGAGAAGTTAGTGGTGCTCAAAATCCATTTGGAAAAGATGACTACTACCGGAAAGCCATTTATCAGCAAGTTGGTCAGACACAAGAATTACAGACGGCTCATGGTAGAAAGATTGAAGATTCAAAGAAAGGATGTTTGGTAGATTTCAACTGGAGCAACTACATTTCTTCTAATAGCACAGCATGTATAGTGGACCAAAATGATGAACAACTACCTGAAGGATTCAGCTGGGATATGTTTGTTGATGAAAAAGGGGATTTCAAAGCTTTCATTGCAAAGATTGTTAGAGAACCAGATTTGTTTGCTACTTGGATGAGTTCAATTGGTGAAAAAGTGAATGATCAATCGATTACATCTGAAGAAAGTTTAGAAAGTGCTGATTCTGAGTCATTAACTACAGATGAGAGTGTACAAAATGATGATACTTCAGAAAAGGAAGTTACATTTGATCAAACACCATCTGATTCTGGTGTATCAGAAGATGATTCTGACAAATCTGTAGAGTTTGATAAAACACCGATTGAGATTAGCAGTGATGATGAGGAAGAGAAACATATTAATGTGGCTAAACATCATCTTTCTCCTGAAAGTTTTCATTTCTATTTTGCAGATTGCATGGAGAAACTGAAGAAGAAACAAGCTGCTAAAGAACAACAACAGAATGAGGAAGTTAAAGTAGTTGTTGAAGAAAAGGTGACTGAAGCTGAGAAGGTAACAGATGAAGAAAAAGTGATTGAATTGGTAAAAACAATCGAGATTGAGAAGATTGTTGAAGTTGAAAAGCCTTGCAAGAAATGTTTGGAAATTTGTAAGAGTTGTGAAGAAAAAGATGTGATTCTGTTTGATAGAGAAAAACTGATAGAAAAGTTACTATCTGACATCAGCTATGTGAAAGAATCGTATAGCGTGTTGAACAGAACTGTGACAGGTCTTCAAACAACAAACTCTGAAAGAGAAAAAGCTTTAACAATGACGAATTCTACATTGATGGCAAAGCAAAAGGCAATTAATCATTACATTGAAGAAAATGCTAATCTAAAGCAAGAGTTGGAGAAAGAAAAGATTGAGAATGAAAGGATCAGAAGGTTATTACTGAGTTATTCTTGTTCTGATTATGTTATTGATCGAGTTTATCCTACTGTTGCAGGTTTTGAAGCATTTCAGGATGAGAAGCAAAAGAATGAGACTGGTAAGAAATCGACTGTTAAATACAACAAGTGTCCGCCTCCTATCTGGGAAGGGTATTCTCCTAGAAAACCAAATGAGGAGCAAGTCGAAAAAGCAGTCAATATAAAGTTAAAATCCGAGACAACTGACGTTTTACCAGATAACATTGATATCACGTTTACCTCGTCTGATACTGATCATGAGTCTGAGTTAATCAAAAAGGTGGTCGATCAGGTGTTGGATACTGAGGAGGTGTCTGAGTCAAAGTTTGAGTCTGGGGGTTCAAGTTCGTCAGTCAACAGTTCAAAGTTGTCGGAAAAACGGTCTTACAGTAAAGAATTTTTATTATCAAAAGCAAATTTGGATGATGAAACATTTGAAGTTGCATATACTTTAAATGATTCGGACAAATTATACTCTGACAAAGAGTTTCCGATTAGAAGTGTTCGTTTTGACATGATTAAAAAGGTTTTCAAAATGACAGAAATTAATTTTTCTGAAATTAAGGATCTAAAATCTATTGAAAAACCTAAAAAATACACTTCTAGAATTCAACAAAGGTTAAACAAGAAAAAAGGAAAAAAGAATTACAATTCTGATTCTAGTTTTCAAAAGAAAACAAATCAAAATTGTAGTTACAAAAAGAAAGGTCTTGGTTTTACTCCACCTGAAAATCGTAAAAATGAAAAATATGTTAGAGATTTTAAATCAAAAATGACATATGTTGCAGGAAAAAGCTATGAAGAGGAGTCAAATAGCTTATCTTTGAAAAAATCAAATCAAGAGTTCCTTGCTGAAAGGAAAAAGACAGGAACTGGAGTTTTTCATCCAACTGGAGTTTTTCAAACCAGAGACACAAGAACTTGTTTTCAATGTCAAGTTGTTGGACACATCGCTCATAATTGTCCAAACAAAGTCAACAAAAAACAGGGAGTTTCCGAAAAACTTAAAGAAAAAGTGATTGAAAAGAATGATTCACCAACTACAAACTTCAAAAATTTTGAAAATTCAAAGAATGAAGTTGGTGAAAATTCTAAAAGATTGTACAAAAAGAATGCAAAAGACAATCAAAAATGGATTGTTAAAAAATCAGGTGAAAAATCTGACGATGATTCTAATTCCACAAAATCAGAGGAGTCACAAGATGAGATCAAAGATTTGTTGAATGATGTTGACATTAAATCACTGAGTGTGGAAGAGATTAAACAAATGGTTGATAAAGTAGAAAGCTCAGATTTTGATATTGAAAAAACATTCAATGAAAATGTTAAGAAAATTTTCAAGAAAATGCTTGATGGGAAAGTAAAGGGGGTTAAAGATTTTTATGCAACTAAAAAGGCAACTTACAACCCTACTGCACAAGAATTGGAAGCCACCAAGTCTAAGAAGACTTGGGTGGAAGTTTGCTTTCCTTAAAGTCTTAGGACTTGCCGGAGATCCCAAATTTATATCGTGGATCAGGAATCGGCATCTTTCAAATGTTTGAAGATTTTGGTTGAAAGATTTTGATAGTGTTTGAATGTTTACAGGTTGAAGGACTACGCCGGAGCTTCCAGGTTGGTAAGTGCGAAGCAGGAATCGGCATTTTGATTGGTAAAATGGTGATGTAGACGTAACATTCCTACATGTGGTAATTTTTACAATTGGTATAGAAAATGCTTACATGAAAAAGGTTAATCAAGGTCATTAAGTTGAACTTGATTGGACTATACTTACAATTAGTAGTTTGATAGACAATGTGATGAACCACACTCCGAATCTACAAATGATTATATCATAAAAACTTATTTTCCGGAAAAATCATTTTGATTAAAACAAACTTAAGTGTTTTGAAATCTAAATGAGAAAATAGTTTTTGTGATAGGGGGAGTTCTGATTGTTTATGCCAAGTGAATGGAGATTTGATGCAATTCGATATCAGTTGTCACTTTATTGTACAGTTTATTTTCAAATTTCCTAAAATGTGTTTGCATTTTAGGGGGAGTAAAAATTTTAAAAAAATCCAAAAACATTTGAAAATTTGAAAAAGACAAAAACATGATAAAATTCAAATATGAGTTTTTGTTGCATATAGAGGAAATGATAGTACATCAGTGGACTATCACAACATGCTAAAGAAATGAAAAGTAAAATGTGATAAACAATCTTACTGTGGATATGTCAGTAGGTTTTTGCACATTTAGTAGATTGTGACGAGATATAAACCTAAATTTCAAACTTGCTTGTTCTGTGGGTTAACACAAACTTGGATATATAGGTAACCCCTGAAATCTTGTTTGAAAGGTCCCTTATTCTGAGATACTAGGTCTTTATGCTCAGTGATATCTGGGGTATTATCCCGGGACTTCTGCTGAAAGAAACTTCTGACCTAGTCCCCGGATAATGCTTTCTGCAAATGCTTGAAACATAGCATCGCCCTCAGCAAGCTGATGAAACAATAAAATTGATAGTCGCTGCTGTTGTAATGCAAAAGATCCTCTAAAGGGGACACACCAAAAGTCGAAGCCGTCATCTCTCTGCGTATACGGGAGTATCGACCTGAGCTCTCACGGCCCTCGTACTATAATTTATTCCCCTGACAGATATCATCTGTGGTATACTCACCTGTAAGACTGAATATTGGGATCTGGATACGGGAGTATATTCAAGTAGTGGGAAACACGAATAAGTTTAAGTTGCTTAAAACATTAACAACGTATCTCGGATCAGTTGAACTTTGTGTGAAGATTTAAGTGGACAAACATACTGACAATCTAGGTAAATTGTTTAGAACTTAATATGAAATGAAGCTTAACGGTGTTAGTGATCTGTCTCAGAAACTGATATGATCCTCTTGCACAAACTCACAAAAAATATTGTTTGTAAATATTTCTTTATTGCATTCCTTTACAATCAAAAATTACAAAAAGATTTTAGTGTGTTTTAGCATAATTTTTTAAAAAAAAATTCAAAAAGATTTTCGACAACTGGTATTGGAAATCTGATTGTCAAAATTTCAAGTGCTAAACATGATGACTTGGTTGTGAGGGGGAGTGAATCTTAAAATGTAAAAAAGGTTTGTTAAAATCCTACAATTGGTATTTTAAAACCTACATTTGGTTCATCATTGGTTTGTGATATGAGAAAGAATTATCTGATTATATTAGATTGTTGGTGCATTTAAATTGTTAAATTTAGAAAATTTATTTCTGGGTTAAGATTGTTACAGGTGAGCCAGGTTAATTCATTCAAAGCTTACAAAAGTCAGACTCTGATCATGAATCTAAAGTTTGCTAGCTGCTGATGCTGATGAACTTAAGGAATCAAGAGATCTGATCAAGAAAATTAGATAAAAGCCAGGCAATGATCTTGTAAACAACATTTGAGTCAGACATCAATCCTAAAGCAGATGTTGCTGAAGAACAAATGAATACCAGCAAATCGTGAGGGGGAGTCTGATAGAGCCAGGAGATTCTAGAGAAGAAGATAGAAAGAGAAAAGCCCAGAGACTGATCAAGAATGAAGATGTGAAGACACAGCATTGGTGTGGCTCGATAGTCGACTCGTCAACATCTGAGGGGGAGTCTGTTGGTGCACTACATCTGTCGACTTCGTCTTGTATCGAGTCTTAGACTAGTTAGAATAGATCAGGGCACGTAGAACGAGAGAATTAGAGAGTGTTAGCAAGATTTCGCTTGAAGGTATTTGTATGTAAAGGATTTCGCTTGAAGCAGCTCAAGCGAAATCAACATATTAAGATTTCGCTTGAGTTATGCTGAAGCGAAATCTCATTCCCTATATATAGGAGGTTAGTGTCAAGCGAAATGATGAGAAGTTGATAAGTTGTTTTTGTGAGATTTCCATACCGAGGTGCTGTCGGTGTGAGAACTGATTGTATTTGTGTTCATATCAATACAAATCAGTGTTAAAGTGAAGATTCAGCTGTTTACAAGTCAAATACTTGTTTTCCGCACCTGTATTTGATGGAATTCCTCTGAACCGACTCGTTTAGGTCGCGAACCCGATCCTTACAAGTTATCCCAATGACACGTGTCATTGCTATAGGCCTCGTCACAGTAGACCCAAATTCTTGTAGTAGGGGCGGGGGATAGGTGGGTTGGGTTTTCAATTTTTTTTAATCTTTATTTTAGTTTGTATTTTTTACTTTTATTTATTGAACGCCAAATGTTACTCTGCTTTACACCAATAATCCTAATACACTTACCCTTGCAAGGTTTGAATCTGGAACCTCTCTTATAAGAGTCAAGTGCCTTTACTGTAACCCCCTGACCACGTATACAACTTGCGGCGGAATCGTTTGGGAGTCAAATTACAAATTGTTTACAACACATGGTATTAAAGTTTAATTGTATTGAATTATTAAATTACATTGTCTTTATAACATAGAAGCAAATACAAACAACTTGTTTTTAATTTAAGCAAACTAAGCCCCGAGTCTGAATCCTACATGTAGCATACTTGTACAATTATCAAACATTTGTACCTGAAACATATGTGAAAATAAACGGTCAATAATAAAGTTGAAGAGTAACAAAGATTTTGTAGTCGAATTCATGGCTATGAAATACTATAGCAATACGTCATCCGACTATGAGAGTCGATGAGTGAAAATCTTGTAACCAAACGTGTATCAGTTATGTTGATATTGCAATATGCTAAATGGACTATGAAAAATGGTATAAGAAAGAAAACCTTGTAGCCATGAATCTTGACAAAAGTGTTTCTATGTAAAACTGTGTAAGTAATCAATTGTTTACTTGTAAATTGTATAGTTTATATATATATATATATATATATATACACACATATATATATATACATATATATAGGTGAAAGTTTATTTGGGAAGAAAATTTAATTGAGAAGAAAAAGAACAAAGGGTAATTTTGTAAAACATTAAATAGTATTTTCACTTATCTCATTTATTATCATTTTTTACTAATTAATTAGTCATAAAGACTTCCACACTAACTTTTTTTTGCCTACACACATCAAAATTTATCCTACATAATTCGAAATTCATCCTACACGTTGAAATTTATCATACACAACTCGTAATTTATCCTACAACTTGTAATTTATCCTACACAAAAATTATTTTATTTTATATTTTTTGAAAAAATATATATTTTGAAGATAAGTTACAAAAATTTTTAATGTGGTTAGCTATTAAAGAGGAAGACTATAAATTAATGACCTATGTAGATTTACCAATGTACCCTTATAGTAACATTAAATACTTATATTAAATGAGTAAAATAAAGCATTTTTATTGGTTGAAATTTCTTCTCTTTCTTCTTACAAAAAATTTCTTCTCATTTGAACTCTCTACTCTATATATATATATATATATATATATATATATATATATATATATATATATATATATATAGGGTAGGGCTATATAGAAAACCCTATCTATATAAAAAAACCCTAGAAAACCCAACATCCCGACATTTTTTTTTTGAAAAAAATAACACATGTAATATACATGTTTTTAAGAGTTTTGGGCCAAAAAAATCAAAAAAGCGCCGAAGGGATAATTTAAAAAAAAAATTCAGCAATTTCTGTCTTTTGTGCCTAACACATGTTAGGCAACCGGACATTGCTGAAAATTGTTTATTTTTTAAAAAAAAAATGTCGGGAGGTTGGGTAAAAATGGGCGGAGATTTGGGTTTCCAGAGTTTTCTAAGAAAATGAGGGTTTTCTGTCTAGCATTGCCCTATATATATATATATATATATATATATATATATATGCTCGGAAACCATTTGTAACCTTGTGTAAACCGATTGTTTCATTTTATATAAACAAGCATGGTCGTGTGGTGAATGCATTCAAGCTAGTGTTGACTCGTCGGACAAACCCAAGAAGGGTTTGTCAAAATTATATGGTTTCTATCCTTTCCCAAACTTCCCCACAAACCTGGGAAGCGGAAATGGGGTTCTCAATCCTATGGTACCATAACATACTACCAGTCAGCTTGGCCAAAGTTAATGAATGTACTCGTGTTATGGATAACGCACCACCAAGTTTCACACAATTTTTTAAACATATTGCATATATAAACCATATAGATAGTATTTGTAAACTTGGAAAAATAGTTGGCACATATGAATCACCCTAAAACATTTTTAAAATGTAAAAATGGGGATTATGTACTCACTTGATTGATGATGACTTGCTTAATCGTGTTTGCAAAGCTCAAGTGTTTCCTAATAATTCGGATGATTGTATAGTGTATATCGTGGCTTAAACGGGAGATCAGATAGAATGCGATTTATAATCAAACAAGCGAAGGATCTCTTGTAATAATATTTATAAAACTTTACATTTTGATTGGAAATTGTCTTGAAATGTTTTGACTCGTTACGACTTGTAAAAAGTGTTTACGCCATTTTAACGAGCCATGTGCGTAAATATGGGTTCGGATGGTTGAATGGGTCTTATGACGAGTTCGGCATGTCCAAACAAGATTTATGATGTTATATGATCAGTTCTATAGTTAGAACATAGATCATATATGTTTAAAATCATTTTATGCCAAAAGGGTATTTTTGACATTTTTAAAATATATATAGTTGACTCGTTATTTGACCCACCAAACGAAATGACCATAAGGTATAATCTCAGAGGATTATTCCCGATAATATTATGGTCATATAGTTGGGCTTGATTGGGTTATATGGTTAAGCAAACAAGTCAGATTCAAAACTCAAAGTAGAAGTCAAAGTGTTTGACTTTCGACTAAGAATTTAGCAATAAACTAGAAAGGATGAGTTAGACATGATAAAACAAGTCTTCTATTGCTATACAAACTAATTTGGTGTCAAAACTTATACTTTTGGTACTTAATAGTTCATTCGTCGTAAAATGAAATTTCTGCGTGTTTTTAATTTTATTTCATAAAAGTTTGACTCATCACTTCGCCTACTAAACGTGATGATCAATGGGTGTAATTGCATGGGATTAACACCTTCATTATTACGGTCACGTAGCAAAGTTCATTTTGAACTTTCACTTGACCAAAATAGTCAGATTAGAAAATCAAAGAAAAAGTCAGTTTGCTTGATTTTGGCTCCTAACTAACTAAATAAAATGAAACAGACTAGGAGAAACACTTACTAGTGTTTGAAGGAAAGATTTGAACTCAGGAATGGAGCCTTCAAGTTCAGATCAAGCTCCAAGAGAGATTGAAGAAGAAAGAAAAGACTAGTTTGATTGAAACTCAAAAACAATGGACTTGTTTATACTAATAGAGGACCAAGGAGGTGTTGCCAAGTGTTAGGTGAGGTGTCTTGATGTTGCTTAGTGTTCTAACAAGTGTCATGACCAGATTGAAGGTGGCAAAATTCGTTCTAGGTGTCAAAATTTGAAGAAAGATGGCAGAACTTGGTGAACAAGCAAATATTCTGCATTTGGGCACCCCTTACGGACTATAATAGGTATGCCTTACGTTTCATAAGGCACTTTGATGCAGAATATTTTGTTTTTTGACAATTTGGGCACCTAGACTTGTTTTTTCAGCTTTTTGATTTTTTGGCCGTTCTAATAATATTTAAGTCATGTGAAAGGTTTCAAAGCATGTGTAACTTGGATTTTGTTCTGGAATGTTGTGAATACCATCTTGCTTGATCGTACAATTACAAAACTTCTAAAAAAATATAGAACTTTACAAAATACGGAAACGATCGAAAGCTTACAATATTTGAAATTTTGCCAATGTTATAGTCTCCCCTACTTTTGGAATTTCTTCTCGAAATTGTATTTCGCTTTCATTTGGTCCTCTCATTCCTAGGTAAACTCTGGCCACGTTCGGATTCCCAGTGAACTCAAACTATAGTAAACTATGTGTCACGGTCCATAATTTCCACAGGTTTCTAGACAAGATGCATAGTTTCATCGATGCAAATTTCGTCAGGAGAAATTTGGAGGTTTTCATCAGCTAAACAATTTTTCAAATTCGACACGTGGAAGGTTGGGTGAATGTTTCCAAGTTTAGTAGGTAGTTCGAGTTTGTAGGCTACCTTTCCGATCTTTTCAATGATCTTAAAAGGTCTCACATAACGAGGAACTAGTTTACCTTTATTCCCAAGTCTAATCACACCCTTCCAAGAGAATACTTTGAGAAGAACATGTCACCAATTTAGAATTCTAAATGTTTGTGTCGTTTTTCAGCATAACTCTTTTGACAACTTCTAGATGCCAAAAGGTTATTGCAGATTTTATGATTTTATCGTTTCTTGAATACGTTCAGGTCCGGTGATTTGGGGTAACCAACTTCATCCAACAGGCATGAGAATGACATTTTCGACCATCAAGGGTGTTAGTCCCGAAAAACCCGTGATATCACTCGACGGCTCAATCGAACACGGAATATAAGAACAAACCGAATGAACAAAAAGAAATATTTCATTAAAGAACTCAGTGCCACTACTTAGATCGCACACAGTCTTAGGGACTATCTGGTACGATCTTCGAGAACCTTGCACACAATCCCTAGGATTGTCGGGTACAAGGTTCTCTATTGGGGCTACATTTTTGCAAAATGGAGAGCTCTACCCTAATAATCTAATCAAGACTATTTATAGCAGCCTCTACCCTATTGGTCCACATGGCCTAGCCCAAGCCCAAACCTAATCTAAACCCAATTAATACATAAATTAATACAATAAAGATAAGTGTAAAACTTCTGGACCTAACAATCTCCCCCTAGTTTTATGCTATCTTTATTGCGGTTTAGACGATTTCCATCCTTAGGTCTTCTCCTTTAGTGGCCCAGCAATGAACATCAATGTATCTCGGATGAGGCTTTATATCGGATGGATTGCGGATGATGTTGGATAAAATAAAAGGTGCATCTCGGACGATTACGGATAAGCTGAAGTGTGTCACGGATGATGTCTGATCATCTCGGATGAAGGTGATAATCCGAAATGAAGTGTTATCTCGGATGAAAAATGTATTGATTCACTAACAAGAACATACGGATTCAAAGTGATCCGTCGGGTATTCAAGTCGCGCAAAAACACTGCCCAAATATGAGAAAAAATTTCATTTGTCTCCTTCTTCGAAATATTAACAAACGTTACCTTCCTTTGGGCCTTGGCTTGAACAGCCGGCTTCATAACATGCCCAAAATTATCATTTCGGACTTTGATGTAGAGAAAATCCAGATGTTGGGCTTCAATACTATAACATGTACCTGGGCTCTTCTCTTATTGGGTTCAAAAATAAATCATTACCATAGAAGAAGGTTCTCGGGTGCAATGCAGTGTTGGTCCCCACATAATGTTGCACAAAAATAATAATTCCTTTATCACCTGACCGTGGATCACTCTCCTCATCTAACGGTTCACACTCCTTAGGGTTCTTTTGACAATTTTGATGTGACCCATGTGCAGTCGCCTAGAATGTTCCCTGACCTTTATGACCTGATGTTGTCATCACGTCATCCGTAATCATTTGATAATTCATCGGAAAACATCAATGTTATCCGAGATTATCATCAACAGCAAACCATCTGACATCACAATTTTTATCATCAGCATATATTCTTCATTATAATAATCCGAAAATCATCATCGCATCAGTTTACTCAACGAACAACCATCTCTCAACGATCATCTCTGTCAACTTCTTCATCTCCGGCGACTGCACCGTTAATCACCGTCATTGTCTCCGGATAACGTTTCTTCTCCGGTCACCATTATATCTCCGACACTCTCCGTCACCGGCGACTGCACCATCTTCCTTCTCCGGGGACTGCACCGCTCATCTCCGTCACCTTCATCAACATAACCGCCGTCCTCTTCCTTCTCCGTTCAGTCATTGTCGGACCACCACTGTAACTTCCAACAACAGAAACCTGCAACTCCATTCATTCATCGTCTTCTCCGTTCTGTCATCGTCTTCTCCGTTCCGTCATCATCTTCTACAGCACCATTGTCGTCGGTCATCATCGGAGCTCCGAGACTGTCAACAACTGACCGAGATGAGACCATCAACGACCACCGTACACCGCTCGTATCCGAAAAGCCACCACCATCACCGTAACACTTCTGTTGTTCTTCTTCACTCCATCGTCTTCTCCGTTTGAACCGTCACCACCATAACCAGATTCACCATCTCCGAATCTCTTCGTCATCTTCTATCAGAACACCGCCACCGACTTCAGCCGCCATCATAACAATAACCTCACTAGATCTTATATTTTCAGATCTATTGATAACTACTAGATTTCAATGAAAACAAGATCTCTTCCCATTTACGAACATAAAATCCCCCGACACTGTGTAAACCTTCTTCTTGTTCTTCGAGTGACATAAAAAACCGAGCCTTTGAAAGACTTCAATGGCTATGATACCACTTGTTAGTCCCGAAAAACCCGTGATATCACTCGACGGTTCAACCGAACGCGGAATATAAGATCGAACCGAATGAACAAAAAGAAATATTTCATTAAAGAACTCAGTGCCGCTGCTTAGATCGCACACAGTCTCAGGGACTGTCTGGTACGATCTTCGAGAACCTTGCACACAATCCCTAGGATTGTTGGGTACAAGGTTCTCTATTGGGGCTACATTTTTTCTAAATGGAGAGCTCTACCCTAACGATCTAATCAAGCCTATTTATAGGAGCCTCTACCCTATTGGCCCACATGGCCTACCCCAAGCCCAAAACCTAATCTAAACCCAATTAATACATAAATTAATACAATAAAGATAAGCGTAAAACTTCTTGACCTAACAAAGGGCCTCAAAAGGAGCCATGTTGATGCTGGAGTGATAACTATTGTTGTAGGAGAATTCGATCAAAGGTAGATATGAATCCCAACTACCACCAAAGTCAATCATACAAGCTCTAATTATATCCTCAGGTATTTGTATTGTCCTTTCGGTTTGTCCATCAGTTTGAGGATGGTAAGCGGTCCTTAGATTTAATTTAGCTCCCATGGTAGATTGCATTGTTTTCCAGAAACGAGAAGAGAAACGAGCATCACGATCCGATATGATGTTCAAAGGAACACCATGACAAGATTCAATCTCATCAATGTAGATCTTAGCAAGTTTGTCAGCAGAGAAATCCTCGCGAATTGCCAAAAAGTGTGCTGAGTTAGTTAGACGGTCGATGATTACCCAAATAACATCGTGACCTCTAGAGGTGCGTGGTATTTTAGTGATGAGATCCATGGCGATGTTCTCCCATTACCATACCGGAACTTCTGGTTGCTTAAGCAAACCTGAGGGAAGTTGACGTTTTGCCTTGACTTTAAGGCAAGTAAGGCATTTGGACACGTACAAAGCTATATCATTCTTCATACCCGGTCACCAGTACTGGGTACGAAGAACCATGTACATTTTTTCTGCACAAAGATGGATATAATAAAGAGATTTGTGGGCTTCGTTCATTAACAAAGTATGAATATCATCTTGGTTTGGAACCCATAAATGATCCAAGAAATATACTAAACCATCATCTTTGGTTTCAAGTTGAAGTTTAAGATTATATAGCATTTCATCATACATAATACCTTAGGTTACACAAGTACGTCGGGTGGGAAAGATACGTGTTTGGATATCTGATTAGACTCTAACACAATGAAGTTTGGCACGTTTTTTATGACTAAGTGTGTCGGCTATGACATTCTCCTTACCAGGATGGTAACAAATTGCGCAGTCATAGTTGTTCAAAAGTTCAACCCGATGTCGTTGTCTCATGTTCAATTCCACCTGATTGAAGATATGTTGGAGAAATTTGTGGTCTGTGAAAACCACACATTTGGTACCATGAAGGTAGTGTCTCCAAATCTTAAGAGCGAAAACAACAACACCTAACTCAAGACCATGAGTTGTGTAGTTCTTTTCATGGGTTTTAGTTGTCTTGAAGCATAGGCTATGACTTTATCTCTTTGCGTGAGAACACAGTCAAGGCCTAGATTTGAGGCATCACAATACACAACAAAGTCATTGCCATCAGGTAGAGATAGAATATGAGCATCACATAGCTTTTGTTTTGAAGTTTGAAAGGCTTCTTCTTGTTTGGGTCCCCACTCAAAAAGTTTGTTCTTTACGTTAACGAAGTGAGGGGAACCGTAATCTTGGAGAAGTTTGCAATGAATCGACGGTAGTAACCAGCTAGACCAAGAAAAGAGCGAACTTTTGTAGGAGTAGTGGGTGTACTCTAATCCTTAATCTCTATGATTTTGGTGGGATCCACATGTATACCTTGTTCTTTGACAATATGAACCAAAAATTGTACCTCTTTAAGCAATATTTATGTAGGATCGGGGATTCGATCAAACGAGTCGTTCAGAAGAGTTCTCGATCAATACGAAAGGCGGAATCAGACATATTGATGTTATATTAGCTAGATTCACACTTAGAATCACTTTAACTATCGATTGTATTGATTTGATAGTGTTTACAGATCGTTCGACACTTCGGCACTTCGTCTCCGAAATCACAATGTTACAAATGAAGATCCAAGACCACCTTTTTATAGGAATGCCAGACCCCACGAACCATTTCGTGCTTTCTGGCCAGACCCCATGAACTTGCCAGGTCACATGAACTGGCCAGGTCGCATGAACCTGCCAGGTCGCATGAACTTGCCAAACCACTTTGTGAGGGGTGGCTGGTTCAGGTATGTTTCCCGTTTCTTTCGTACAATGTGTCCTGGTCTATCTATTCTAATTACATGACTCGATACAAGACGAAGTCAACAGACATATGCACCAACAAACTCCCCCTTGGATGTTGACGAGTCTTCAGTGAATTGAGTCTTCAGTCTTGATCGGTCTTCTCGCTCTTTCCAAAGTATCTTTCTCTGTAAGCATACTCATCAATCTCTCTCTTCTTCTATCATTTCAACCTGGCTCTATTCTCTCTCTAATTCTCTTTATCAGGTCTCTTGATTCCTTAAGCTTATCAGCATTAGCAGCTTCTATCTCGAATGTTGTTCCAATAACTGAATCTGGCTCTTATGTCTTCAGACTCCCCCTTTCTCTGAGATCTTCAATTTTCAGACTCCCCTTTGCTGACAGACTCCCCCGTAAGTTGTTTTGGGATCGCAATCTGACATAGCACTCGTTCTAAGATCATGTCCTGGCTCAAACTCTGCTCAGGCTTAGACACTGGGATCTTACTCTACAACTTTCACAGGTTCAGGAACATTTCCTGGCTCTCCGTAGCAACAGGATCAAGAACCTGGTAACCTGCACAATTCTCTACCCAAAAGTAAATTTCACAATTGTTAAGATTTAACAAATTTAGAAACCACTTGTAGATATCATTCAATATTATTCAATAGTTATATCAAGTTCAAATTAATGACATTGATTAGCTAACAGTAAAATCAGCCTCAAAACATCACTTATAACATTTCTCAAATTAACTCAAACTTTAACTTCATTTTTCATTTCAAACACACTCTCCCAATCCACTGTTGTTCATCATGTTTAGCACTTGGAATTTTGAAAAACAGCTTTTCAACATCAGTTGTCGAAAATAAGATGAAATAAAATCTTTTTTAATTTTCAAAATTTTATGCTAAAACACACTGAAAATCTTTTTGGATTTTGGGAAATAAACTATATACAGACATATTTTTGTGAGTTTGTGTAAGAGGATCATATCAGTTTTTGACAAATCACTAACACCATTGAGCTTTAAACACTTTAAGTTCTAAACGATTCACTTAGATTGTCAGTATATTAATCCACTTAAATTTTCACACAAAGTTCAATTGTTTCGAGATACGAGAATTAGTGTTTTAAGGACTTAAACTTATTCGCGTGTACCACCTCAGAATATACTCCCGTATCCAGACTCCTATATTCAGTCTTACAGGTGAATGTATACTAATGATATCTGTAAACAGGTAATGCGAGACCATGAGAGCTCAGGTTAGAACTTTCGTTCAGACAAAGAGATGATGGCTCGACTTTAGGTATGTCCCGTTTGGGGATCTTTTCTTCAACAGCACATGATTAGCATTTTTCAATGTTTCATCATTTTTATGCTGAGGGTGGGCTTTATGATTAAAGCAGTGCAGAGTATTATACGAGGACTAGGCTATTGCTCCCGTAAAATCAGAAGTCCTGGTATAATACCCCAGATATCATCACGCACAAAGACCTAGTATGTCAGAAATAGAAAGCCCTTCAAACAAGATTTCAGGGGTTACCTATATATCTGAGAGATATTCCCCACGAGATAAGTAAGTATTTATATTTAGATTTATATCTCGAAAACAATCTACTAAGCGTGTAAAAACCTACTGGCATATCATCAGTGAGACCGTTTATCACATATTTAACTTTCCAATTCTTTAGCATGCAGTGATTGTCCACTGATATACTATCATTTCCTCTTTTTCACAGCAAAACTCATTTTTGATTTTTCGATGTTTTTGGATTTTTAGATTTTATCATTTTTTTGATTTTTCAAATTTTCAAAATTTCTAAATTTTTTACTCCCCGTAAAATCAAAAATATGTTTCAATTTTTTTATTTTTCGGGAAAATTTGAAAGTAAAAGCAATAATCTGTACAAATAAAATGACAAACTGATGTGAATTGCTTCAATTCTCCATTCTCTTGGCTTAAACAATCAGAACTCCCCCTGACAACAAACTATTTTCCCATTATGATTTCAAAACACTTAAGTTTTTTTTAATCAAAATGGTTTTTCCGGAAAATTAATTTTGTTGATTTCACACATCATGGGGATTCATTCATCACTTTGTTCTTTCAACCACTTGTAAAAACTATCACTTGTAGGTTTTTCACAAAAAACATTTTTCATGAATGATGCTGATTCATGCTCCACGATTACCAACTTGGGATCTCCGGCAAGTCAGGATTTTCAAGCAAAGAATGCTGACACCCAAGCCTGACCAACTTTGGGTGTAACCGGTTCAATTTCACTCAGTCTTTGAACATTCCTTTTTGATTCATAGAATTCTTTTACCCCTTTTGCCCTACCATCGACCATTTTTCCAAAAATATGTTTTACTTTCCCATTGAAAGCCTTTTTGACATCGAATTCTTTCTTTTCTGAATAGAATTGATTCGAAATTTCCACTTTTCTAACTTTTTGTTTTAAATTTTCAGTCGGCAATGGTGGAAATTTTGCGTCATCCATTGGCGAAACTGAATTTTCTCTTTTTAGCTCAACTTGTAGCTCCTCTGACTTTGACGAGTCAGATTCATCGCCAGAAAGTGCCTCTGATTTCTTAACAACCCACTTGTGATTGTTCAGATTGACTCTTCTTTTGTAAAACCTTTTAGAACACTCACCAACTTCATATGTTGAATTTTTAAACATTTTAACTTTTTCAGTTGGTGGTTCAGTTTTATCAACAACTTTTTCTTTGAGTTTAGAAGACACTCCATGTTGTGTGTTGGTTGCCTTTGGACAGTTCCAGGCGATGTGACCAACTTTTTTGCATTGGTAACAGGTTCTTGTCTCCTTCTTTTGATTAGCTTCATTCTTCTCATGTTTCTGTTTTTCTGCAAGAAACGCTTTGTTCGATTGCTTCCAGAATGAGCTCTTTTTCTCTTCTTCAGAACTTGCTCCTGAAACAAATTTAGTTTTTGGTTTATAAATTTTCTCATTTTTATGATTTTCGGGTGGATAAAACCCAATCCCTTCTTTTTGAAATTACTGTTATGGTTTGGTTTCTTTCGATAACCAGAACCAGAACTGTAACATTTTTTCTTGTTCAATCTTTGTTGAACTTTTGAAGTGTATTTTTTAGGTTTTTTAGTAAGATTTACATCTTTTATTTCAGAAATATTAATTTATGTTAATTTGAAAACCTTGTTAATCATTTCAGTTTTAACACCTCTTATTGGAAATTCTTCATCAGAATATAATTTGTCGGAGTCATTCAAAGTATATGCTACTTTGAATGTTTCGTCATTCAAATTATTTTTTGATATCAGAAAATCATTATTGTAAACCCTTTTGTCCTTTTTAACTGTTGGACTTGAAGTGTCAGACTTTGACTTTGACTCCTCGGTTTCATCTTTATCACACATGATCCACCACTTTCTTAATCAACTCAGATTGTTGATCAGTATCAGATGCAGTGAATGTGATGTCAATATTATCTGGCAATCCATCTGAAGGTTCAGATTCCCACTTTAAATTGGTTGCCTTTTTGACTCTTTCTAAATTAGGATTTCGTGGAGAATATCCTTCTTCAAGCGGAGATGGACACTTTGTATAATTGGTACTATGTTTCTTACCAGTATTCTTTACTTCAGAATTCTTTTCTTCAAACGCTTCCATGCCTTCTACTGTAGGGTAAATCCTGTCAATCACGTAAGAAGCACATGAATAACTTTTTAATAACCTGTTTACCCTCTCAGTTTCTATCCTCTGAGATTCCATTTTTTGTTCAAGTTCAGCACATTTCTCAATGTACTGATTGATGATTTTCTACTTCGTCATGAACGCTCCATTGAGTGTCTTCATAGCTACCTCTTGTTCATTGCTTGACTTGCTATATTGATTCATAGCTTTGTTTAACACATCATAAGATTCTTTCAGACTGTTCATGTTATGAATCAATTTGTTGTTGTGCCTTTTCACAGTATCACAATTTTCACTCTTCTCAGGTATCTTTTCAGTATCTGCTTCCTTCTCAACCTTGATAGCTGGAATTTCTTTAACCTGCTTCTTTACTACTCGAACATTTTCCTTAGGTTTGACCTTTTCTTCAACAGTTGCTGCCTTATGATTCTTCTTTTTCGCAGCTTGTCTTTCTTTGATCTCTTCCATTTTACCTGCAAAATACAAATTATACCTAACAGGTGAAAGTTCTTTTTTATAATATTCAAGTTTTCGAATTTCTTCACTGTCATCATCACTCTCTTCATCTGATGAGTGATCAAAGATTGGTGCTTTTTCTGAAGCCTCTTCTGTTGAAACTGGTTCTTCTTCTTTCTTTTTAGGACTGAATTACTGTGATTCGTAATAAGCATACACTATTTCATCTTCAGCAGTTGAATCTTCAAAAATTTGAGCAACAAATGCTTTAGAATCTGAAGTTCTGTTAGGATCATAATGATCCCAATTAAAACCTTCTGGAATTCTTTCATCTTCTTGATGAACTAGATAAGCTTTCTTTGATGGCTCTTCGATCGGATCCTTCCTAGCATGTGAAGTTTGTGGCGATTGTTGTTGATGCGGCTGTAGAGCAATTTGATGATAAATCGCTTTTCGATGATAATCATTGTTGCCGAATGGATTTTGAGCTCCACTTGCTTCGCGATTTGTGCATTCTCTCTTAAAGTGCCCCTTCTCCCTGCAACGGAAACAAGTAACTTTAGATTTATCAAAACCTAAAGGTAAAGTTCCAGCATCACGGAAATCATCTCTTCCAGTGATCTGTTTAAACTTCTCAGCTCTTCTCAACATACTAGCCATACACCACTTTATATCTTTTAGTTCCATCTCTTCAACATGAATCTAATCATAATCCTCTTTGGTCAACATTGGATTACCAATCCTTCCGGCTACCAAACTTTCATAAGACTCTAATACGGTCACCAATAAAGACATATGACCTTTGGTAACCTCTTCCGAGAAATTCTGACCATTCTGAAGATGTAATGCAATGTCGCATTGTAGTACTTGGCCATTATTGTTGTATGAGCTTTGCGGTTTAGAATTGGTTGCTGAAAATTTGGATCAAATGATGGATAAGAAGATAATCCATTATTGTTGATTGATCCTTGAGATGACCCTCCAGAAGAACTGTTTGCGTTAAATGCAGTTTCGATCTTTGGTGTAATGTTGGTCTTATCAATCGTACTTCCTTTGTAGTACAGACCAATGTCCTGTTCACCATTAGAATTCTTCATTTTCGCCATCTTCCGTTGTTCCATCTCTTGAACTTCGAGTTTTTCAATAAACTTGCTCAGCGATAGATTCGCAAATTCACCATTATTCTTCAAAATCATAAGATACGTGCCCCAAACATCTTGTGGCAACGCATCGGCCAACTTTTCCACCCATTCTTCTCTATCTTTCTTGATATCCAATCGCTTCATGTTAACCACCAAATTGAAATATCTTTCTATAATCATTTTGGTGTTTTCAGTTTTCAATCCATGAAATAGATCAAATTCTTTCTTCAAAAGCGATTTTTTGTTCTTGATCATGTCTAAACTTCCAACAAACTTCGTTTTTAGTGCTTTCCACATTGAGTGTGCACTTCCGTTGTGTTGCAATAAGATCAAGATGTCTTCCTTAATGGCTTGTTGCAATATACTGATCATCATCTTTTCACCTTTGTATTTCTTTTTCTCTTTTTCATCTAAATCTTTAATAGCAACAATCTCTCCGTATTCATCAATCGGTCTAACATATCGTTCTTCAACACATTCCCACACCTCTAAGTGATTTGCTTGAACCCAATTTACAAAACGTTCCTCCCATCCACTATACTCCTCGATATTCATGAGTTTAGGCGGTTTTTCTGTCACACCCCGACCACGTAAAACAACGAAACGTAGCGGAAACGTCGGGGAGTGTTGTAACAGAATTAATTGTTTCACAACCATGGAAATTAAAGTTACGTTTTATTTATCAAACAAGAGAGTTACATTGTCTTAAAACAAGAAACAAAGAGTACATAACATAAATTAACTATTTCTTGCTTCGTTTTAAGTCACTAAGGCACATGTCCGCCTAAATGTGTCTCGATCATCCTATGCAACAGCTCCTGAAAACACATGCGAAAATAGGTATGTCAGCATAAAAATGCCTGTGAGATACATAGGTTTTGTGAAAAATAGGATTCATGACTTGAGTTTAAAGAAACTATTTAATAAAAAGTAGCCATGAATCTCGTTGAGTGTTCCTTTCATAAATCATTTGAAAAGCAATGGATAAATCAAATGATATATATGTATATAAAAGAATAATGTATGGTTAAATGAATAACCAAGTAAAATGAGTTTGTATAAGTTAAGTCATTTGTAAAACGATGTTTATGTGAAGATTGTATTGTGGATGTAATATGTCTAAACTGAAATGGTTTAAATAATGCTACAGTATGTAATACCATAAAAGCACTTATATATAGGAAGTACCAGCGGCGTATCCACCATGTTTTTATCGTATTACATGTCGCCTCGTTACTTAAATCACTTACCCAAACAACCACCAAAATGTAATGTTTAACAATTGTAGAAATGTTTATGTATGGTCAAATACGGTTTACACAGTTCAATAGTTACAAACGGTTCACATAATCAAATGGTTATAACGGTTCACATGGTCAAATGGTTATAACGGTTCACATGGTCAAATGGTTATAACGGTTCACATGGTCAAATGGTTACAACGGTTCACATAGTCAAGTGGTTACAACGGTTCACATGGTCAAATAGTTACAAACGGTTCAAAATGTAATATAATGTGTTCATATGCTGGATGAGCATATGCAACAAATTGTAATGTAAAACAATGTACTAAGTATGCTAAGTTAACATACCAAGCAGAAAAGTCATGTAAATCAATGTGCTAGCATGCTCAGTCAACATACATAGCAGAAATGTAAAGTAAAACAATGTACTAAGTATGCTAAGTAAACATACATAGCAAAACAATGTAATGTAAATCACGTACTATAAATGTACTAATGAACATAGCAAGTATATGATGTGAAAACAGGAAAGCATGAAAGTAACAAGTAGGCACATGTGTTTCACCCCAAAACAGTTTGAAAACAGTAAAAGAGGGGTCTATGTACTCACTTGAGATTGCTCAATAGACTTTAGATATCCACCAAGCAAGGCTAGAAGATCATGGATTTAAACGACACCTAATATAGGTATCTACATTAATAAACGGACCTAAATAGGGAGATCGGATAGAATGAGGTTTCGTAAACTAGATGAGTGTTGGAACTCATATGATATGGTTTAACAAAGCCTACATACTAAAATGAAACCTAACCTAAGTGCTTACGACCCATTACGACCCGTTTAGGTAGCTTATGCTACTTTAACGCGTCGTTCGCGTAAAACGCGTTTGGAACGCCTAACTAGTCCTATGACAAGTAATATATGCCTTAACATGTCTAATATTGTTGCTAAATCAGTTTAGATGTCAAAAGTTATGTTACATATGCTTAAAATGAATTTTGGCGTAAAAAGGGCATTTTGGTCATTTACCTAAGGCATATAAACTACCTATCATACAACTAACTAAACGTCGCGACCATAAGGTATAACCTCGGAAGGTTATTCCCTATACACTATGGTCACCTAATGTATTTGGTCGGATCCTAAAGATCGACCAAATGGGTTGGGTTCGAAAGTATAAACGATTGTTTACATCGCTTACCTTACGACCCTAGACAAGCACAAAACTAAAAGTGACGAGCTAAACACGTTAAAACGTGTTTAACAAGTTTAGAAAGCAGGTTTGGTATCAAAACAAACTGTTTTGATACCCAAAAGTAGTTTGGTTACAAAATACGCAAGAATACGTATTTTGGCAGAAACTACGACTCGTCACAGAGCCTAGATAACGTGGTAATCAGTAGGTATAGTCACTAGGGACTATAACCATCGTGATTACGCTCACGTTATGAAGTTCAAATGAACTTCACATTGACCATAAACTGGTCAATGCAAGAACCGTTAAGATCGTTCATCAAAAAGTGAGCTTTGATCTGGACCTTACATGTGTGCCCATGGTTTTCTAAAACAATGGGAGCCCCTAATATGGACTATGTTCATTGAATACCAGCCCATGGTTTTGCAAAACCATGGGTTAAAACCACCAACACTTCAAAATGGACTAGGTTCATTGAATGTGCCAGAAATTTAAAAATGGTCCATGCACTTGTAAAACTTGATTTTTGGCACATTTAAGCCCTGATAACCCCATTTCGAGGCTCTAAAACATCTCGGATGTCGTTTCGTTTGGTCGTGCGATTGCGTTATTCGCTTAATTACGACGGAAGTCGTAACGAACGCAAAAACGATCCAAATTAAGCGACGAATGGAATTTTATCATGCTAAACACTAAAATAAAATATTTTAATGCTTACATAAATTTTTGGATGTCCGGATGTATTCAGAACGTAAGTTATGCGCGAAAATGCAAACTTATGCACTTTTTGACGCCTTTAGTCCCTGAATGACCCAAAAGTTTATTCTAGCACACCAAACTCCTCAAAGCCTATTTCTAAGCTATGTAAAGGATATTTATGCTATGTTTAACTTATGGTCATGTTCTGGAATGTCTGTTCCAGTACGAATCGTCATACTTTCGCAGTTTGTTAAATTTAGTCCCTGTAAGCGAATTAACTTGATTTTGCCATACCAAAGCCTTCAAAACTTATTCCTAAGTTATGTAAAGGTTATTTAAGGTATGTTAAGCATATGTTGATGTTCCGGAGTATTTTTCGCGTTAAACTGATTGCGTTTACGCACCAGTTTGCGTATAACTCTCTAGAAAGCGATTTAAAGCTTGAAATCGAACAAGAATTGATATGTGCAAAAGACACACATGTTTATACAGATCCCAAGTATGAAATACAATATTTCATTGGCTTGGTATTTGTTTGATGGTCGCAGTGACACAGGTGTCACAGTCTCCCCTACTTTAGGAAATTTCGTCCCGAAATTTATTTGTAGGAATCTGTCTGTGACTTTGTGTCAAATAATCCACCAGAGATATGCAAGGCATAATCCTGTCATTTCCTTAACGGACATTCTTCAGAAATGAAAATGAACGGACGGAGTCATTTTCCTCAACGAGTATTCTTTAGAAGCGGAAATGAAGGATTAAACAACGGATATTCATTTCCTCAACGGACAATCTTTAGAAACGAAAATGAACAGACGGAGTCATCTTCAATGGTTGCTTTCTCAGAAACGGAAATGAAAAGGATAAACAAACGGATATTCATTTCCTCAATGGGTAATCTTCAGAAACAAAAATGAACTGAAGGAGTCATTTTCAACGGTTGCTTCATCAGAAATGGAAATGAAGGATTAGACAAACGGATATTCATTTCCTCAACGGATAATCTTTAGAAACGAAAATGAACAGACGGAGTCATCTTCAACGGTTGCTTCCTCAGAAACGGAAATGAGAAGGATAAACAAACGGGTATTCATTTCCTCAACGGGTAATCTTCAGAAATGAAAATGAACTGAAGGAGTCATTTTCAACGGTTGCTTCATCAGAAATGGAAATGAAGGATTAGACAAACGGATATTCATTTCCTCAACGAATAATCTTTAGAAACGAAAATGAACGGACGGAGTCATTTTCAACGGTTGCTTCATCAGAGTTGGAAATGAATTGGGTTAACTCTAGATACATGACAGAACTTGCTGTGATTCTTGTGCACTAAATTCCATAATTATGTATGCATCCATAATTACGTAATTCCTTGCACAGTCCGCACAGTTTGTTTTGTAATTGTTTAGGGGAAGAAAATCAAACCTGTGATGAGGGTGACTAGACTACCATAGGGTCCTTTTAATTAGATCGACAGATGATCTTTTAATTAGGCCAACCAGGAGTCCTTTCAGCTATTTCATCACATGATATTCCTAACCAGATTTTTGGATTAATCTGTCTAACTAGACCACTCAAGGGGTCTAATTATGGAGTAGTACTTTATAATCCAAGGGACTTAACTACAACGTAGAAGTCCATTAAGGATTTTAGGTAGTACCTTTGGGTATCCTACTATGAATCCCTTATTCGAAGATATGGAAGATTCTACGAGGATTTGGATAACCTAATTTGGATCACACAAAAACATAAAAGGGAACACATAAGCACATAATCACATAATTGTTTTCTTGGTTATTAATTGTTATTATCTTGTTATTGATTGTTATTAACTTGGCGTTGATTTGAACATGGGTATTCAAGGCATACCAGGAACCCAGTTGATGGACTTCAACGTCCTCAAGCATCTATCTGAAAAGATAGGATGATCTTCTAAAAATTCGATTTTTACAAGGAATCACCACATTCGGATTAAGGTATACAACAATTAAGGACTTATGGAAATATCCTTAGGTACCCCATTAAGGAGTGGGTATTCGTCCAGAGTTGTAACTTGCTCCTTGTACTTCGTTTTCCTTGGAGGAAACGGTTACTTAGGATTTTCGTGGAAAACGCAAGAGATCATACAATGGAAGAAATTTGGGGGTAGTCTGTTCTTCAAGGAATACGGTTCCTTGATTGTCGTTATCGTAGGGGATATGTGATTTTATTCATGCAACCACAATAAACATATTGCAATGTAAGTAAAAGATTTATTTATAAACAACGATAACAACTATTTCATGGACCTTGACAACAAAAGAAAATAATACATAAGATGTGATTATTTCTAAACAGCGTTGTCTTCCGCTCGGTCAGATGCTCATCCCTGCACTGGATTCGCATTAGCAAGCTTTGGGCAGTTTCTTCGGAAATGGCCCATCTCGCCACAGTTGAAGCAAGAACCTGGTGGAAAACGACCTTGAGCAGGATTGTTGTTAACTTGATTTGGTGCAGCTGCTGTTGGGCAAACCCTCGCCGTATAACCTATAAGTCCACAAACTTGGCATATGCGGCACTTCGCACCAGCATGATGATGTAGGCTACATTGGTTGCACAAGGATGCAGTTCCGTTGTAGGGCTTCCTAGCAGGGGGTTGAGCTGGTTGATTGGGGACAGCTTGACCAATGTGAGCGATCATGGCGAAGTTCTGAGAAGCCTTTCACTTCTTTGACTTCTTAGGGGATCCAGTCTGTTCATCCATGGTCTTTGATTCCTCGACTGGTTTCTTGTCACCCTTTCGAAAAAGTTTACCTTTCCTGATCTGAGATTCAGTCAAGGTTGCAACTAGCTCAATGGCCTGTCTAACTGTAGTAGGGTTGCTACCAGTCACAATGTCTTGTATTGAGTCAGGGAGGCCATCAATGTACTTTTCGATTGCCTTATCCAAAGGCGTGACCATGTTTGGGCATAACAGACTTAACTCCTCATAACGGTCCGTGTAGGCTCGATGCTCACCGCTATCTTGCTTAAGATCATCAAATTCCCTTTCTAGAGCCCTTAGCTCATGACGAGGGCAGAATTCCTTCATCATAAGTGCCCTAAGCTCGGCCCAAGTCTGTGCTAAAGCAACCTCGGCACGATGGTCTCTCATCACCCCGTTCCACCATGTAAGAGCCCTCTTCAAAAACACACTGGAAGCAAACTCGACCTTGCGATTATCAGGACACTGAACGTGACGAAATGTACTCTCAGTGCTCTCGAACCATTGTAGGAGCCCAGTTGCTCCTTCAGAACCACTAAACTTGAGTGGCTTAGCCGAATTGAAACTCTTGAAATTGCATGGAGCATTATTGTTGTTGTTGGCTTGGTTCAGTTGAGCAATAAGATTCGGGAAAGCAGCAGCCATTTGCTGCGCGATGATTTCTGCCATTTCGGCATTCGCTATCTGATTGTCGCGTCGAGGAGGCATTCTAAAAGGAGGAAAACATGAAAGGAAACGAGCGAGATGATTAGATGAAAAGGATGAGGTGATACAAAATTTGACAAAAGCAAAGATGGTGGTCATTTGTTTGTTACCACAAGGCAAACAAACGACACATTGTGATTAATCAAGGTAAATGGGTTAAAAATAGTGTATCGCGAAGACATGCTCGCCTATAAGTGAACACTCACCCCAAGAGTTCCCAGGTAAGAGTGACTGGTCCGATTATGTGGATTTGTACGAACACTCTAGCCTTAGACAGAAAACCCAGGGTACAACCATTCACTCTTCCAGTTTGCACGTGTTCACACTATTTAGGACCCAAAACTTTGACGAGATTTTGAAAACTCAAAGGGGTTCAAAACCTTATAACAGCGGGTTCAAAACCTTACAATAGAGGGTTCAAAACCTAGTAATCAATCATCCATGAACAGATGATTAATTTTCAAAGCGGATTCGGAATTGATGTTCTCATTGCGGTTATCACCTAAGGATAGGTGACGGTTTTTTGTTTTAAAAATCTAAACGCAAATATTCTTGCGTTAGGGTCCTAGGAAGGTTATAGTCTAGGTCAAAGCATTACTAATAACCTAATTCCCTATAACCATTGGATCTGATACCAACTTTTCCGTCACACCCCGACCACGTAAAACAACGAAACGTGGCGGAAACGTCGGGGAGTGTTGTAACAGAATTAATTGTTTCACAACCATGGAAATTAAAGTTACGTTTTATTTATCAAACAAGAGAGTTACATTGTCTTAAAACAAGAAACAAAGAGTGCATAACATAAATTAACTATTTCTTGCTTCGTTTTAAGTCACTAAGGCACATGTCCGCCTAAATGTGTCTCGATCATCCTATGCAACAGCTCCGGAAAACACATGTGAAAATAGGTACGTCAGCATAAAAATGCCTATGAGATACATAGGTTTTGTGAAAAATAGGATTCATGACTTGAGTTTAAAGAAACTGTTTAATAAAAAGTAGCCATGAATCTCGTTGAGTGTTCCTTTCATAAATCATTTGAAAAGCAATGGATAAATCAAATGATATATATGTATATAAAAGAATAATGTATGGTTAAATGAATAACCAAGTAAAATGAGTTTGTATAAGTTAAGTCATTTGTAAAACGATGTTTATGTGAAGATTGTATTGTGGATGTAATATGTCTAAACTGAAATTGTTTAAATAATGCTACGGTATGTAATACCATAAAAGCACTTATATATAGGAAGTACCAGCGGCGTATCCACCATGTTTTTATTGTATTACATGTCGCCTCGTTACTTAAATCACTTACCCAAACAACCACCAAAATGTAATGTTTAAGAATTGTAGAAATGTTTATGTATGGTCAAATACGGTTTACACAGTTCAATAGTTACAAACAGTTCACATAATCAAATGGTTATAACGGTTCACATGGTCAAATGGTTATAACGGTTCACATGGTCAAATGGTTACAACGGTTCACATAGTCAAGTGGTTACAACGGTTCACATGGTCAAATAGTTACAAACGGTTCAAAATGTAATATAATGTGTTCATATGCTGGATGAGCATATGCAACAAATTGTAATGTAAAACAATGTACTAAGTATGCTAAGTTAACATACCAAGCAGAAGAGTCATGTAAATCAATGTGCTAGCATGCTCAGTCAACATACATAGCAGAAATGTAAAGTAAAACAATGTACTAAGTATGCTAAGTAAACATACATAGCAAAACAATGTAATGTAAATCATGTACTATAAATGTACTAATGAACATAGCAAGTATATGATGTGAAAACAGGAAAGCATGAAAGTAACAAGTAGGCACATGTGTTTCACCCCAAAACAGTTTGAAAACAATAAAATAGGGGTCTATGTACTCACTTGAGATTGCTCAATAGACTTTAGATATCCACCAAGCAAGGCTAGAAGATCATGGATTTAAACGGCACCTAATATAGGTATCTACATTAATAAACGGACCTAAATAGGGAGATCGGATAGAATAATGTTTCGTAAACCAGATGAGTGTTGGAACTCATATGATATGCTTTAACAAAGCCTACATACTAAAATGAAACCTAACCTAAGTGCTTACGACCCATTACGACCCGTTAAGGTAGCTTATGCTACTTTAACGCGTCGTTCACGTAAAACGCGTTTGGAACGCCTAACTAGTCCTATGACAAGTAATATATGCCTTAACATGTCTAAGAATGTTGCTAAATCAATTTAGATGTCAAAAGTTATGTTACATATGCTTAAAATGAATTTGGGCGTAAAATGGGCATTTTGGTCATTTACCTAAGGCATATAAACTACCTATCATACAACTAACTAAACGTCGCGACCATAAGGTATAACCTCGGAAGGTTATTCCCTATACACTATGGTCACCTAATGTATTTGGTCGGATCCTAAAGATCAACCCAATGGGTCGGGTTCAAAAGTATAAGCGATTGTTTACATCGCTTACCTTACGACCCTAGACAAGCACAAAACTAAAAGTGACGAGCTAAACACGTTAAAACGTGTTTAACAAGTTTAGAAAGCAGGTTTGATATCAAAACAAACGGTTTTGATACCCAAAAGTAGTTTGGTTACAAAATACGCAAGAATACGTATTTTGGCCGAAACTACGACTCGTCACGGAGCCTAGATATCGTGGTAATCAGTAGGTATAGTCACTAGGGACTATAACCATCGTGATTACGCTCACGTTATGAAGTTCAAACGAACTTCACATTGACCATAAACTGGTCAATGTAGAAAGTTAAACGCAGTTTGACTTTAACGCTAAAACGAATGAAAAGAACGAAAGAACACTTACAGAAGGTCCCCGCAAGCTCTTGATCCGATTTACTCTCAGGTATGAAGCATAAACTTCAACTTAGAGAGCCAAAATCAGATTCAAGTGTGCTTTGGGAGGAAGTGAGGGTGGGTATTTATAGGAATTCAAGAACCGTTAAAATCGTTCATCGAAAACTGAGCTTTGATCTGGACCTTACATGTGTGCCCATGGTTTTCTAAAACCATGGGAGCCCCTAATATGGACTATGTTCATTGAATACCAGCCCATGGTTTTGCAAAACCATGGGTTAAAACCACCAACACTTCAAAATGGACTAGGTTCATTGAATCTGTCAGAAATTTCAAAAATGATCCCTGCACTTGTAAAACTTGATTTTTGGCACTTTTAAGCCCTGTTAACCCCATTTCAAGGCTCTAAAATAAAGTTAAAGTATATGGAACTTAAAATATGCTCAAAAACATCTCGGATGTTGGTTCGTTTAGTCGTACGGTTGCGTTATTCGTTTAATTACGACGGAAGTCGTAACGAACGCAAAAACGATCCAAATTAAGCGACGAATGGAATTTTATCATTCCAAACACTAAAATAAAATATTTTAATGCTTACATAAATTTTTGGATGTCCGGATGTATTTAGAACGTAAGTTATGCGCGAAAATGCAAACTTATGCACTTTTTGACGCCTTTAGTCCCTGAATGACCCAAAAGTTTATTCTAGCACACCGAACTCCTCAAAGCCTATTTCTAAGCTATGTAAAGGATATTTATGCTATGTTTAACTTATGGTCATGTTCCGGAATGTCTGTTCCACTACGAATCGTCATACTTTCGCAGTTTGTCAAATTTAGTCCCTGTAAGCGAATTAACTTGATTTTGCCATACCAAAGCCTTCAAAACTTATTCCTAAGTTATGTAAAGGTTATTTAAGGTATGTTAAGCATATGTTGATGTTCCGGAGTATTTGTCGCGTTAAACTGACTGCGTTTACGCACCAGTTTGCGTATAACTCTCTAGAAAGCGATTTAAAGCTTGAAATCGAACAAGAATTCATATGTGCAAAAGACACACATATTTATACAGATCCCAAGAATGAAATACAATATTTCATTGGCTTGGTATTTGTTTGATGGTCGCAGTGACACAGGTGTCACATTTTGCATGGTGCCCATTTCATTCTTTAAGTTCACATTCTGAGCCATAGTGATCGGGGTAGCAAATGCATTGTAAAATTCAGAATCCATGTTTCGGTGTAAAAGGTATACAAAAACTCAATGTTCAAGCGAGCTGAGTTTTCAAGCAATCTGTAATTCACACGAACTGAGATCAGTTCGTGCGGTCTGAAGTTTAAACGGTCTGGATGCACTTTAGAATGATTTGGGCCAAGAATTTTCAACAAACAAATGACTTTGTATTGGGCCGCTAAAAAAATTGTTCAAATTTAATTGAACCGATGATCACCACTAAACTGGTTTCTTTTGAATATGATTATGATATTAGAAGTTGGCCGACAACCACTTTAATGATCACATAACCCATCAACTTGTAGCAATCACATGCAAACTGACTATATCTTGATTGTTGGCCCAAGAATCACATGTTCACATGTACTCTTTAATGAGCCGACCAAACTGTTGTTCACGTGATGTATTGACCCGAAGCAAAACTTAAAGGTTTGTTGTTCACATGCACACTTTAATGTGCGGTATTCAAGTTCAAACGACCTGGGTTTGAACCAAATGACCTGGATACCTTTTAACCACACCGTACGATATGGTTCATAATTACAAGCGACTTGACAAACTTTTCAAACGATCTGATACAGTCTCAAACGTCCTGATACAGCTCGTGCAATCTGATTTGTTCAAACTGTGCGACCAGATGAAATTTCCAAGCGACCTGACCTCAACTTCAAACGACCTGGTTATATCTCACACGATCTGGAGTTGTTTTCATGCGACGTGATAGGTTTTTCATACGATCTGAATGTTTTCACACGACCTGGACATAGTTTTCAAGCGATCTGAAGTAAAACTCAAACGATCTGATGTGATTTCACGCGATTTGAATGTTTTTCGTCCAATAGTTCATCTTTTGTCAATTTTTATCAAGTTTTAGGTTGAATTTGGTTCTGATTTGTTCACGGATTGATTAACACAGTGTTTTACGTGTTATTTCTCAAAATCAACTCATTTTAACCGTGAAAACTTTCTGATTTTGAAGAAAAAGTGTAGAAAATGAGTAGAAATGAGAAGTTTTTGAAGAAATCAAGCTGAAATGGTAAGAACTCTTCCTCCTGAGCTCTGATACCACTTGTAGGATCGGGGATTCGATCAAACGAGTCGTTCAGAAGAGTTCTCGATCAATACGAAAGGCGGAATCAGACGTATTGATGTTATATCAGCTAGATTCACACTTAGAATCAATTTAACTGTCGATTGTATTGAGTTGATAGTGTTTACAGATCGTTCGACACTTCGGCAGCACTTTGTCTCCGGAATCACAATGTTACAAATGAAGATCCAAGACCACCTATTTATAGGAATGCCAGACCCCACGAACCATTTCGTGCTTTCTGGCCAGACCCCATGAACTTGCCAAGTCGCACGAACTGGCCAGGTCGCATGAACCTGCCAGGTCTCATGAACTTGGCAAACCACTTCGTGAAGGGTGGCTGGTTCAGGTCTATTTCCCGTTTCTTTCGTACAACGTGTCTTGGTCTATCTATTCTAATTACATGACTCAATACAAGACGAAGTCAACATACATAAGCACTAACAATTTACAGTTGGAGAATTTGGCATAAAGTCCTTCCTTCTTTAGGAGTTCCATTGTAAAACAAAGGTGATGTTCGTGGTCCGTTTGAGTTTTTGAATAACTAAAGGTGTCGTCGATGAAAACAATGATGAACTTATCCAAATAGGGTTTATAAACCCTGTTCATTAAGTCCATGAAAATAGAAGGAGCATTTGTCAAAACCAAAAGGCATGACAGTGAACTCATAATGGTCCTATTGAGTACGAAAAGCAGTTTTGGGAATATCTTCTTCGAGTACACGAAGTTAATGATATCCAGAACGAAGGTCGATCTTAGAAAAACACGTAGCACCTTGTAGTTGATTGAATAGCTAATCAATACGAGGTAGGGGATATCAATTTTTAATCATGGAGTTGTCAAGCTCACGATAGTCGACGCACATGCGAAAAGATCCATCCTTTTTCTTCAAAAATAATACAGGAGCACCCTAAGGTGAGAAACACAGACGAATGAAACCTTTGTCTAAGAGTTCTTGGAATTGTTTAGCTAAATCTTGCATCTCAGACGGTACAAGATGGTATGGGATTTGGCAATTGGGTTAGCACCAGGCAAAAATCGATGCAGAATTCTACTTGGTGTACCGGGGTTAAGCCAGGTAGTTCTTCGGGAAACACCTCGGGAAAACCCCAAACAATGGGAATGTCTTGAATGCTTTTGCCCTTGCCTTTCTCATCTATAATATGTGCCAAGAAGGCCACATACTTATTTCATATGTATCATTGGGCTTGGGTACATGACATGAGTTTGAGTTCTTTAGAAGGTTTCTCTCCATGAACTTCTAAGACTTCGCCAGATAGAAGAGGCACGCGAATGATTGTATCAAAATAGATAACTTCGACATGATGTTTGTTTAACCAGTCCATGCCTACTATGATGTCGAAACTCCCATGTAGGTCCCCTAGTCAGTATGGATCGTCATAGAATCCTCGATCTAACCTAGAGTGTGGAATCCTCTAGATTAGATTTTAACAGAAAATGAGTAGAAACAGAAATCTCTATAAACCCGATCTTTATTTATTATCTTCAAACGATTACAATCAATCAAGATCTCTAATTCATCAAAGCCTTTGTCTTTCACAAATTCTCTCTAAAAGTGATTAAGGTGATTAACCTAAACCCTAATGCTAAGCTTTGTTTATATAGGACAAGCTTTGCATATGGGCTAGGTCATTGGCTAGGCCCATTTCGCCTACCATCCCCCTTATGTGGGTTTGGTTTGGCCCAAACTCTATTATTTGACTAATACAAAGCTAAACCCGCTAACCGTTTATCGTTTTACTAATTACAAGATATCCAAAGACCAAATCTAAAAGTTGTTGTCACAAATATGCACCAGCAAACTCCCCCTTGACAATAGCTTTAGTCTTCAGAATCTCACAGTCTTTGGTCTTTGGATAGCGTCAGCTTTAACACGAATTCTGACAGCAACAAACTCCCCCTAAGCTGATGTATCTAATACCCAAATCTTCAAAAACGTTAGCACTTTAGTAAACTCCAGTTCAACATTTGCGTAGTAATCTTCATACTCTTCAACTTTGTTTGCAATGTAGAAATGAGGTTCTACCATGCATCCAATCAAACTCTTCAACCGTAAGAATTTTTCAACAAAGTTAAATACATTATTATTATTCAGGAGATAGTTAAACTATATCACAGATTAAGCAATTCCAATTTATCACCAACACACAAGAACCTGCATGATTTAGAATTGTGAACTCACTTTCTAACACTGTCTCCCCTTATCGATAACAATTCCTCTAAGAATAACAGTTTTCCGTACATTAAGAATTTTAACAGAAAAATACACTATTTTGGATTTTTATATTTTCTGAAAGCAATTAAATAACAAAATCAATAAACACTCTGTTTTTGTGAGAACCACCGGTAAGAAGATCATATCAGCAAAATCAAACTGTTTTCACACTATTAGATAATTCTTTATTTAATTTTTCGTGAAAAGCAGTCCAAACGATTATCAGTATGTTTGTCCACTTAAACAAAATGCATGAACATTTCAAGTACCATTACCGTATGATACGTTAAGGTAATTTTATTACTGATATACTAGCATGTGCCACTTCAGGATGTACACCCGCGATCAAGGTATGCACAAAGATTCATCGTAGTAGGTGAGTATACCGAATTCATCCGTTTTGTTTTTCAACGATAGATAATTGGTGATCAGGTCAGTACTTCCGTACAACAAAGAGACCAACATATCTAACGAGGGCTTAAGACAAATACCATTCTTGGTATGAATTATGCATTTTGCACATTTGAATGACTCTCTAGGAGAGCTTCTTCATTTTCAGGGTTTTGGCATTTTCAGCACTTTTAAGATATCCTGGTTATGCCTAGGTCAGCATGTATCTGGATGCAGCAGAAGGACAACCCTGATACCCCCGGATTAAATAACAGTATAAAGACCTAAAACCTCAGATTTTGGCAATCTATCAACGCAAGATTTAAGGTCATTAAACCATACACCACTGATGTGTTCCCCACTCATACACAGTTTGTTAGGTTTATATACTTTGGTAAGTTGATTATTTCATGTTTTTCTCCTACTGGTACATCATATGATGAAGCTACTATCACACTTAAGCAATTTAATTTCAGTTTCAGTGTGACAGTCTAACTTGCTGATGTACTATCATTTCTTCTTTTCACACAATGATAACTCATTTTTTATTTTCTATTTTTTCATGTTTTTGATTTTTCTATGTTTTTGTATTTTTGATTTTTAAGAAAGCAGTAGACTATTTACAAAATTCTTATGAAAAAACAGTTATTCAGGATTCCTCATCCCGTTGAGTTCGACTAAATGTTCAAAGCAAGCTCTATCAAAAGCTTTAGTGTAAAGATCAGCAAGGTTATCTAGTGTGTCGACTCTATGAAGTTCAATTAGTTTCTTTTCAGCACAATCCCATATAAAATGATGATGAATGTCAATATGTTTAGTTCTATTGTGCTTAACGGGATTGTTTGTGATTGAAATAGTGGCATTATTGTCTATCATAATAGGAGTATGAGTGAAATCCAAACCGTAATCGTGCATCTGCTATTGAATCCAGAGAACCTGAGAGCAGCAGCTACCCGCAACAATATATTCAGCTTCACACGTAGAGGTAGACACACAAGATTGCTTCTTGTATTGCCAAGACACAATCCTGCCGACTAAGAAGTGGCAACCACCTATTGTAGACTTCCTGTTAGACTTGCATCCTCCAAAGTCTGAGTCAGTGTAAGCAACGAACTTCAAATCACTATCAGTTGGATACCACAACCCAAGTTTAGGTCCCCTTCAAGTAACGAAGAATATGCTTCACAGCTTTCATGTGTGATTCCTTTGGATTGTCCTGATATCTGGCACACAAACATACGGCAAACATGATGTCGGGTCTTGAAGCAGTCAAGTACATTAGAGAACCAATCATTTCCCTGTTTTGAGTTGGATCAACATCTTTAGTACTTTCATGATCTGGGCCAAGATTGTGATTCTCGCAAATGGATGTGTTGGAAGTAGAGCAATCCTCCATTTTGAATTGAGACAAAATGTCATACACATACTTTGTCTGATGTATAAACATCCCATTCTCCTTCTACTCAACTTGTAATCCCAGAAAGTAGGACAGCTCACCCATAGCGCTCATTTCGAACTTGCTCTTCATCACCTGCTCAAACTCTTTACACATGTTCTCATCTGATGACCCAAAGATGATGTCATCCACGAATACTTGTACCAGCAGAAAATCTTCCTTCTTTCTCTTAATGAACAGTGTACTGTCAATCTGACCTCTTTCAAAACCATTCTTAATCAGATGTGTAGACAGTGTCTCGTACCACGCCCTGGGAGCTTGATGTAATCCATACAAAGCCTTATCAAGTTTGTACACTCGATCTGGATAGTCTGGATCAACGAACCCATCTGGTTGTGAGACATACACCACCTCTTGGACTTTCCCGTAAAGAAATGCACTATTCACGTCTAGTTGATAAACTTTGAAGCCCTTGAATGAAGCGAAAGCTAGGAACAAACGGATTGCTTCCAACCTTTCCACTGGTGTAATCAATCCCTTCTTGCTGATTGAAACCTTTGACAACCAATCGAGCCTTGTTACACGTCACAATACCTCTTTCATCCTTCTTGCACCTAAACACCCATTTAGTGCCAATCTCTTTTTTAGTGGTGTGCATGGATCGGTTTGGGTCGCTTTTGACCAAAAACCATAACCATAACCGCGATGTCAGTTATTGGATAACCATAACCATAACCGATCGGTTATGGTGGTTATGGTTATTCGGTTTTGATGGTTATAGTCGGTCGGTTATGGGTGGTTAACCGTGTATTCAGCATACTAAAATAGCTTAATTTTTATATCATGGAATAAATTATTGTTGCATATTTGTATATATTAGTATATTACATAGTATTAAAAAATACGTATAATCTATAATATTAATACCAATTATTATCGAACATTCAAATAAAGTGATATGATACATTCTATAAATTCAAATAAACATTCAACCAAAACAATATAATGATATGAAAAATCCATAAGTACTAAAAATCTTCAGTCAAAAACCTCAAATATTAAAAATATGGTAAAAAGTCCTAAATCCTACAAAGATTTATTACATGTCGGTTCGGTTCGGTTATGGTGGGTATGGAAAAAATGATAACCATAACCGACCCGCTACTTTTGGTTTTCAAAAAAACCATTAACCCACTCACCAGTATTTTATTTGGTTCGGTTTTTTCGGTTATGGTTCGGTTAATTCAGTTTTTTGCACACCCCTATTCTTTTTCACCTTTAGGAAGGACAACTAACTCCCAAACCTTCAAATTCGCAAACTGGGCCAATTCCTCTTGCATAGCTTCAACCCATGAATTGTCTTTTAGAGTCATATGAATGTTCTTCGGCTCCTCTTGGAAACAAAGCAACTATACAAGCACAAGTTCACAATCCCAGTCTACTCAATAGACACAAATAAACCAGAATTCGCTGCTATGCTTCTTCTCGTCTGAACACCTGTAGTAGGATCTCCAAGTATCATGTCAACTGGATGATCTCTATTTGCTCGTGTAGTAGCAATGGCATCCACTTAGATTGTCACCCAGGTTTGATCCAACCTCCCCTTGAATATTCTGATTTGCAAACGGATTAGTGAAATCCTCCCCTGAACAGGTTCAGACTCACTATCGCTTGAATCATAAACAGCAGCACCTGACGAAGTTTTCGAAGCATCTGTCATATCAACACTCGATCTAGGCATAAATTCGCCTTCATCATCTTCACTTATCACTATTTGAATCAACTGAGAATCATCTGCATTTGAAAATTCAGGAATATTAAATGATTTAAAAACACTTTCATAATCATATAATAAAGCTGGACCACTCTTTGATTGTTGAGGTTTATAGGTAGTAATTTCTACATTAAAAACAACCTCAATTTTACCAGTTTTTAGATTGAAAACCTTTTTATTCTGTGTGCCAGGCACATAACCTAGAAAGTAGCCTTCGTCAGCCACCTCATCGAATTTTTGTTTATCTTTGTTTTGCACGATGGTGAAGGGTAATCCAAATGGTTCAAAGCCTTTCAAGTTTGGTTTTTCGTTAAACATTAATTCATGACATGTTTTATTAAAACGTTTAACGGTTAAAACTTTGTTTAGGACATAGCAAGCTGTATTCACAGCTTCTCCCCAGAAAAGAACTGGTAGCTTTGAATCTGAAAGCATAGTCCTAACGGGGTCAATCAACGTCCTGTTTTTCCTCTCAGCGACTCCATTCTGTTGAAGAGTATAAGGAGCATAATATTGATGTTCTATTCCCTTTCGAAGACAGTAGAGATCCAGAATCCGATTCTTGAACTCCATGCCATTATCACTCCTTATCCTCTTGATCCTTGCTTCATGGACATTTTCCAATTTTGTAAAATTATCTATCAGCATCTCTGTTGTTTCATCTTTGTACCTAAAAAGAAAACCCATGCATAACATGAATAGTCATCAGTGATAACAAGACAGTAGTACTTTCCACCTATGCTCCTCACGTTCACTGGACCAAATAAATCCATGTGAAGTAATTCATAAGGGGCATCTATAGAATTTACTATTTTAGACTTATGAGGTTTCTTGTGTTGTTTTCCCTTTTGACATGGAAGACATTTATCTTCCACATGAAACCTCTGCATCGGCACCCCTTTCACTAACTCATTTTTAATAATATAGTTCATTTTTCGATAGTGAATATGGGCCATGCGTCTGTGCCACAACATAGATTCAGCTTTAGATGCCTTTGACAGTAAACACGCCACCACAGCGGACAGATCGTTGGCACCCATGTCCATGACATAAGTATCATTTCTTCTCGGTGCACGCATCACTATCTAATCGTCCGGAATCACCAAACCCGGTTTAAACACCAATGCTTCAGACTTGGTAAAATGGACCGAGTGACCCTTGTTGCAGACTTGTGACACGCTCATCAGATTGTGTTTAAGCTGCTCAGCATGTCACACCCCTAAAATCCCACATGCGGAATCCCCCGCGAGGCGTGTGATGTACCATGATCTAGCCACCAATCACATTGAACTCATAACAAGATTTCAAATAAGACTTTCATTTATTAAAATAAAGTCTTACAAAACATTAAATGTCATTCATCGTATTCAGTGGAAGCATAAATCATTACTTTTGTTTTTCATAATCCAAGTGTGTGTAAGCCATTAGATTTGTCTCGTGATTCCATGTATCTCGACCCATGACCACTCCAGCATCCAAGAGAGCAAGTTCCAGCGACACGTACCTATAGGCCTGCAAGCATGCAGAAAGGTGTATCAGACAACGCTGGTGAATTCACAGTTTGTTTAACCGTTTGTTACCAAGTATTGATTTATGTTATGTTGATAATAACTCAATACCGCAGACGGCACCTTTTTGCCCTTCTCCAATGCTCTATCAAACATTGGTCATGATTTGAAAGTTATTAGTTCACGCTCGTCCTATCCAGGTACGTCGTGAGGGTGCCAAACCTAATAGCGCTATCAACTAATAACCCCGTTGCCCTACAAGCAACTAACCCGGTAGTATGATGGGACTTAAGTGATAGAAAGTGAGTGTATTATCCAACATCAACATTTACTGAAAACTGCTTCATATCCCCTGCAAGGATATGGGTTTGTGAAAACTGCCTCACATCCCCTACAAGGATGTGGGTTTATAAAAATCCGTATATTTGTTTGCCTGTTTGATTGTCCCCACCGGACGCATGCTTGTTTTGAGAGAAGTGAACTCACCTTTGATTGATCGGTATGTTACGTTACATTACCCGTTCCAAGTTGGGCAACCATACCCTACTGTGGTTACCAAGAGTAGTCAGTATAATGTTCACATATATAATGTTTCCATCGTACACGTTACACAAGTAGCAAAAAAGTAAAACACACGTCTTTATACGAGTCGTAACCGTTATTCATGCAACCCATTGATTCGTAACGTTTATCGTAAAGTCACATAACAAGTGTATGGGTTTCATATGTAAATCAATCACATAATAGTACACTCATTTTCACAGATTGCAATTGCCGCTAAGATCACCGTATAACACACAGCAAGTACTCAAATTTCATATAAGTCCACATCTCACGTGCATGTCACATAACAACGCTTAACATGTAAGTTTGCTACTCACACAAGTCAAATCAGGTTTCTCACTCTACTTTAATGTTATACAACAAACATTCATCAACAACATCATCATATGTTACTGTCCGTGGGATGCTTCTCGGCGAAGGTTACTGTCGATGAAGAACTATACTTCGTCTAGTAGTGTTGCAGCGAAGAATCATCTTGACGAAGGACTATTCTTCGTTAAGATTGAGTGTGGGGAAGAACTATAGAGATTCGTCAAAAATCAGTCGATGAAGAATCAATCCTTCGTCGACCTAGGTTCTTCGTCGGGGGGGTGTCCTTCGTCGTCCCTCATCAGTTACAAGATTTGAAGATTATGGATCCTAATCATTCAACATAATAATTTCTATCATCATCAACATTTACATTAGCCTAATCCAAACGAGTACTCCAGATCCTTACATTGTACCAACACATCTGTGAACATATTATGATACATAGTTATCGATCATCAGTATTACTCAAACCCTAATTATTGACTAAAATCAGTTTGACACCAAGGACACTAACAATTATATCTAATATGTTTGTATTGTAACAAGTGCATTCCTTGTTTCCTTGTCATACTTTCATGCTAAATCAATCCATATAAATATCCACATAATCATCTATCATCAAGCTAATATTTAAATCCATTACGTAACAGTTAGTGAGCATATTCCTAAATCATGAACAACCGTTTCCAGATTCTCAACCTTACACGATTAATATTTATCTTGATCAAGATGTTAATAACACATGTTTTCAAGATTAAGTCGCACGTAGATGAAAACAATAATAAAAAAGTAAACAAACAGTTTATACTAACTGATTTCTAGGAGATGAGGGGATCCGTAAGGGAGAGTTTTGATCAACAGAAGCTGCCGTCGCACATGAAAGAGAGGGAGAGAAAACCTTAGGGTTTTGTGATTTTCATTTACATTTTCAAGAAGTTATATGTGTAGATATTGGGCCTCAAATAACCTGGGCTGAAGGCCCTTTTTGGCGAAGTATCTCCCTCGACGAAGAACATTCTTCGTCGTGGGGTGTTTTGGGGAGAAGAACGGCGAACAACTCCCTCGACGAAGATCATTCTTCGTCGTGAAGTGTTTGGTCCAAAGAACCCTATTCTTCTTCGACCTCGTAAGTTTCATGCAACAATCAAACATATCAATATAATATTCATTCACATACATGGCACATGATACAACGTAAAACGAATTATGAACACAGGATTGAAAAACAAGTGATGTGTAGAGGAAAGTCCTTGAAATCTCGGGTTGTCACATCATCCCCAACTTGAAAGAAATTTCGTCCGGAAATTTGATAAGCGGTCAGAGAGGGAAATGAAGTGATGAGAAATCAGGATGGCTGTGGGTTTTCCCCGGGTACCACATCATCCCCAACTTGAAAGGGAATTTCATCCCGAAATTCGCCAATGACATCAGAAGTTGATTCAATCATTTGAACAATTGAGGATACTAGAGCTCCATCTGATCTTTGCGTTCCCACATGAACCCTGGTCCATGTCTTGAGTTCCAACGAACTCTCGCGATTTGAAATCGACTATGTTAACGAAACTGGCTTCCTGGTCCATTTTTTCGATAGATTCCTTGACAACTGCAACTTGTCGTTAACCTTAGGCTCTACTAAGGGTATCACAAGTGTTTCATCGGACAAACACTTCTTTAGATTCGAGATGCAAATGACATCCTGAACGTTACCCAATTCATCGGGTAACTCGAGTTTGTAGGCCACGGCACCGATTCCTTCCAGAATTTTGATTTCCCAACGTAAATTAAGTTGTCACGCCTCCCAAAGCGTACCACACCCTCCCAGGTTGAGTCTTTCAACATGAATCGCTCACCTGCAATGAACTCCCAGTGTTTCCTAAGCTTGTCAGCTTTTCTGGCTATCTCACGTTGCCGCCATATGATTTGCGGTTTAATCAATCCTCTCATGAGTTTCGAGTACAAGTCCTGGGCCAGTGATTAGGCTGTCACCCACCTCAATCCAACAAGGAGGGGATCGGCATTGTCACCCAAACAATGCCTTGAACGGGGCTGCTTGAATACTAGCATGGTAGCCGTTACAGTGAAATTCTACCAAGGGTAAATGTCTCAACTTTTACCCAAGTGATTCACACATGCTCGCAGCATGTCTTCGAGTGCCTGGTTGGTTCGTTCACTCTGACCATTTGTCTGAGGGTGATAAGCAGTGCTCAGGTCTAGATGCGAACCACGAGATTTGTGTGCCACCTGCCAAAAATCGGGTGTAAATGCGGATCACAATCAGAGGTAATAGAAGCTGACACCTCGTGCCTAGTAACCGCCTCTCTTAGAGGAATATTCAGAAGTTGTGATAACGCGTCAGTTTCCTTGATTGCAAGAAAGTGTGCTGGTTACGCGAGACAATCAGCGATCACCCAGGTGATATCGTTTCCGTTTCGAGTCTTAAATAGACCAATGATAAAATCCATGTCAGTGTGTTCTCGTTTCCATATGGGTGTTTTTGGTTGCTGACACAAACCAGAAGGTTTCTGATATTCCACCTTGTCTTTCGCACAAGTCAAACATCGTCCACATACATTGCTATGTGGGCCTTCATGCCCGGTCACCAATACAAGATTTATAGATCCTAATATCTCCTATCAAAACCCAGATGACTAGACTAACGAGGCCAGTGTGCTTCGCTCAATACAAGTTTCCGACGGTTGCTGCATAGTGGGATCCATATTCGTTCCATGAAGTAGCGAATATCGTCCGACTTGTCAAAAGTTGCTTCTCCATGGCACGCATGGATTCAACTTGAAACTTCTCGTCCTTCAGCGCTTCAGTTTGGGCAGGGAGAATCTGAATAGGTAGGCTAGAGTCGATGGTGAGCTGTAAAGCTCGTACACGTTTAGGTTCCATAGTGGTAATCATTCGTGAGTTCCATCCAGCGACGCTGTCGTATGTTTAACTCTTGCTGTTCAAAGATATGCTGCAGGCCCTTGTGATCGGTCTAAATAGCGCTTTGGTACCGTACAAGTAATGCCTCCAGCTATCAAATGCAAAGACCATGGCTCCCACCACTACTGAGAGATGTAAGCTATCACTTTCTTGCGTTGCATCAGCACGCAACCAAGACCCTGAATCGAAACAATTAGGTACACTACCAAATTACCTGTACCATCGGGTAAGGACAGTACTCAGTGTACTGTAGAGTTTGGTTTCAAAGTTGAAAAGACGTTCCCCTGTTTTGTCCTCCACGAAGACACAACACCCTATTGTGTCAACGCGTTGCAAGCTGTGAGATCTTCGAAAATCCCCCGATGAGCCTATAATATTACCGAGCGAGACCAAGAAGTTTGCCGCATATCCGGAGGATCCTTTGACGTCGTCTAGCTTTGGGTAGAATCGACTATAGCGAGTTCCACTTATATTCCCAACTTGTTGACTAGGCGACCAAGAAAGTGTACTTCTCGAATCCTGAAGTCGCACTTAGGTAGAGTTCTCATGGAGTTGCTCCTCCCTCAAGAGTTCTAAGGTAAGACACAAGTGCCGCTCATGGTGTTCCCTTCTCCTGGAAATGGTTCAAAACATCATCAGTAAACACAGTTGACGAATTCGGCGAGATGAAGTTTGCACATATGATTCATGCGGTTCATAAGGCGGCTGGTGTGTTGGCTAACTTGAATGTCATGGACAGAAAATCATAATGGTTATACTGCACTCGAAATGCCATCTTAGGAACATCCTTTCTTCGGACTCCCATCCGAAGATAACCCGACCCTAAGTCGGTTTTTTAATTGAAAGCTTGACCCTTGTAGTTGGTCAGACAATCATCGATGCGTGGTAGAGGACAACAGTCCTTGACTAATACTTTGTTACGTTCTCTATAATCGATACACACGTGAAGTGACCCATCTTTCTTCTTCTCAACTAGGCCTAACGCTCCCCCAAGGCGAAAAAGTAGATCAGACAAAACCCCTGTCCAACTGTTCCTGAAGTTGGTTAGGTAGTTCTTGTGACCCTCCTGGTGTAAGACGATAAGGAATACGAGAAATCAGGGTTATTCCTGATGTGAGATAAATCTGTGATTCCACCTGACGATGTGGAAGTAATTACCTGGAAGTTATTAGGGAAATTCATCGGGAAACCACGGACAACTCGTAGATCTTCAATTTTACTTTTCTTTAGGTTGTGTATTAGTAACCAGTGATCGAGTAGTAGGGTAGCGGAAGCACCTCTGGGCTTCCGTCACTAGGATTTCTGCTCGAGGCTAGGTTATCTAGTCCGTAGCGACGACTGCACCGAAGCTTCTAAAAGTAGTTAGGAGGAGGTAAATGTCGAACATGTGACCCGTAAGGTCGAGCTTGCACCCTAACTGAACATATGAGGCTTCTCTTGCCTTATCACCAGCCAGCTCTACAACGTGTCTGGTCTCGGGAGATTGTTGGAGTGGAGTCTGAACAGAGAGGAAGAGATTTGCTACCAACAACGTACAAATCACCATGTTGCTATCATACCTGGCGTCACCCACGCGAATCTTAAACGTTCTTCCACAAGCACCACATCCAGTGTCGTTGTTATCGTTACGAGGATTCCTAACACTACCATCATTCCCTTGGTTGTTTGACGTCTTGATTTAACAACAGTCAATTCTTGCCGAAGTCACCTTCATTCCCATACTGGAGGTCATGATTTCGAGTTCCTTACTGTCATCGTGGCCATTGCCCCTAACGTTGTTGCTTGTAGACAGATCCCTATGGTCTTTTGTCAGTTGGGTCCACCTTCCCGCTGTTCTTGTAACGTCCTAGAGTATTCTCTATTGCGCTAGCAGTTACACGTTAAACACTCTAGTCAATTGTCATCGTTTATCCCCATATGATTTCGTAAGAGTTGGCTCCTAGTGGTTACTGACTAGAGTTAGTGATTTGATTGAAGTCAATCTGCTGGTGTTCGTCGTCGGAAAGCAGGTTCATCCCACTCTAGGGTCAGTAATGTATCACGTTCATCTTCTTATCCACCGACCTTACGAGTTGATTGAACAATGCGCGGTAAGTTGCAAGAGAGTACAAAAGTGATCATACTTCGGGATCTAAGGCGTCAATTCATTGAGTTCAATTAAACAAGAAAAGCGAGGAAGTATAGACCAAACATTCGACGCTTCAATCAACTAGCTCAGAGACGTTCGCACTAACACCTAACATTCTAATAAGGTTCTCCAGTCGCTCAAATACTTGTCCAAGCAATACTCAATATCATTGAGATTCATAGAGATTCAGTAGGAAGTGAAAGGATTACGTTCGAATTGAGGGCAATCATCGCTATGACCCCTATGGATTGTTGAATTTTCACAATAGGTCGAATAATGAAACAGAACCCCTCTCACACTCGCTAGGTCTCACTGGGACTCACATGCACCCCACATTATTATTATTATGTGTACACCCACAATAATAATACGATTTGCATGATTGTCTCAGTTCCTCCTAACTCGTGTTAAATGGTTCCTCAGACTCGAGTAGCAAAACAAGTATCATCTTAAAACATGGGTCACGAGTGTTTAGGGGAAATGCCACACTGCCAGTCACATAACACAGGTAAGTAACACATGAATTCATATTGTAGTGCTAATTGTGCAATCTCATGCAATATCATACGTAAGTGTTCACTAGTTATAGAGCACAATGAGTAAACGAGTGACGAACCTTGCAATCTGGAACTGAGTGTCATGGTCATTTTCGATACTGTTTGGTTATAGTCTGGTTTTATGAAAATGTTTTAATACCTAGTTCACTATAACCACTGGGTCTGATACCAAACTGTCACACCCCCAAAATCCCACATGTGGAATCCCCCGCGAGGCGTGTGACGTACCAGGATCTAGCCACCAATCACATTGAACTCATAACAAGATTTCAAATAAAACTTTCATTTATTAAAATAAAGTGTTACAAAACATTAAATGTAATTCATCGTGTTCAGCGGAAGCATAAATCATTAGTTTTGTTTTTCATAATCCAAGTATGTCTAAGCCATTAGATTTGTCTCGTGATTCCATGTATCTCGACCCATTACCACTCCAGCATCCCAGACAGCAAGTTCCAGCGACACGTACCTATAGACCTGCAAGCATGCAGAAAAGTGTATCAGATAACGCTGGTGAGTTCACAGTTTGTTTAACCGTTTGTTACCAAGTATAGATTTATGTTATGTCGATAATAACTTGATACCGCAGACGGCTCCTTTTTTCCCTTCTCCAATGCTCTATCAAACATTGGTCATGATTTTAAAGTTATTAGTTCACGCCCGTCCTATCCAGGTACGTCGTGAGGGTTCCAACCTAATAGCGCTATCAACTAATAAACCCATTGCCCTACAAGCAACTAACCCGGTAGTTTGATGGGACTTAAGTGATAGAAAGTGAGTGTATTATCCAACATCAACATTTACTGAACACTGCTTCATATCCCCTGCAAGGATATGGGTTTGTGAAAACTGCCTCACATCCCCTACAAGGATGTGGGTTTATGAAAATCTGTTTATTTGTTTGCCTGTTTGATTGTCCCCACCGGGCGCATGCTTTTTTTTAGAGAAGTGAACTCACCTATGATTGCTCGGTATGTTATGTTACATTACCCGTTCCAAGTTGGTCAACCATACCCTACCACGGTTACCAAGAGTAGTCAGTATAATGTTCACATATATCATGTTTCCATCGTACACGTACACCAGTAGCAAACAAGTAAAACACACGTCTTTATACGAGTCGTAACCGTTATTCATGCAACCCATTGATTCTTAACGTTTATCGTAAAGTCACATAACAAGTGTATGGGTTTCAAATGTAAATCAATCACATAACAGTACACTTATTTTCACAGATTGCAATTGCCGCTAAGATCACCGTATAACACACAGCAAGTACTCATATTTCATATAACTCCACATCTCACGTGCATGTCACATAACAACGCTTAACAGGTAAGTTTGCTACTCACATGAGTCAAATCAGGTTTCTCAGTCTACTTAAATGTTATACAACAAACATTCATCAACAACATCATCATATGTTACTGTTCGTGGGATGCTTCTCGACGAAGGTTACTCTCGACGAAGAACTATACTTCGTCTAGTAGTGTTGCGGCGAAGAATCATCTTGATGAAGGACTATTCTTCGTCAAGATTGAGTGTGGCGAAGAACTATAGAGGTTCGTCAAAAATCAGTCGACGAAGCATCAATCCTTCGTCAGCCTACGTTCTTCGTCGGGGGGTGTCCTTCGTCGTCCCTCATCAGTTACAAGATTTGAAGATTATGGATCCTAATCATTCAACATAATAATTTCTATCATCATCAACATTCACATTAGCCTAATCCAAATGAGTGCTCCAGATCCTTACATTGTACCAACACATCTGGGAACATATTATGATACATAGTCATCGGTCATCAATCTTGCTCAAACCCTAATTATTGACTAACATCAGTTTGACACCAAGGACACTAACAATTATATCTAATCTGTTTGTATTGTAACAAGTGCATTCCTTGTTTCCTTGTCATACTTTCATGCTAAATCAAGCCATATAAATATGCACATAATCATCTATCATCAAGCTAATATTCAAATGCATTACGTAACAGTTAGTGAGCATATTCCTAAATCATGAACAACCGTTTCCAGATTCTCAACCTTACACGATTAACATTCATCTTGATCAAGATGTCAATAACACATGTTTTCATGATTAAGTTGCACGTAGATGAAAACAATAATCAAAAAGTAAACAAGCAGTTTATACTAACTGATTTCTAGGAGATGAGGGGATCCGTAAGGGAGAGTTTCAATCATCGAAAGCTTCCGTCGCACAGGAAAGAGAGGGAGATAAAACCTTAGGGTTTTGTGATTTGCGGTTACGTTTTCAAGAAGTTATATTCGTACATACTGGGCCTCAAATAACCTGGGTCGAAGGCCCTTTTGGCGAAGTATCTCCCTCGACGAAGAACATTCTTCGTCGTGGGGTGTTTTGGGGTGAAGAACGGCGAATAACCCCCTCGACGAAGATCATACTTCGTCGTGAAGTGTTTGGGCCGAAGAACCCCATTCTTCGTCGACCTCCTAAGTTTCATGCAACAATCAAACATATCAATATAATATTCATTCACATACAAGGCACATGATACAACGTAAAACGAATTATGAACACAGGACTGAAAAACAAGTGATGCGTAGAGGAAAGACCTTGAAATCTTGGGTTGTCACACACCATAGTTCACTTTGTCCAAAGTGATCTTCCCATTTGTCACTTTTCCTCGTCCGGTAATCCTACCACCTTTAGCACCAGCTAAATTTACATGTCCACCATAATATTCTTCAAATTCAGAAAACAATCTCGAATCCCTCGTCATGTGCCTAGAGCAGCCACTATCAACATACCGTAAGTTGATAATCCTCCTTAGAAGCTCCTGCTTACACCAACCAAAAGATTAGTTAGATTGGGGGACCCAAGTCTTGGGTCGTCCAAATTCACCATGAGGTCTCTTGTCTTGAGGGTTCCTATGCAAGTTTGGAATTTGTGACCTTTGGAAATTTTGATTTTGATATCTTGAGTTTTGATTCCAAGAAGCTTGATTGTGGTAATTTCTAAAGCCATTATTATAAAAAGTTCGACTACCGTTATGTTACTATCGATTTTGATATTGACCTTGACTTCTGAAATTATTTGAATTAAAATTGTTCATTCTTGGTGAACTACTTCTAGGTCTCTCATATCTGCCTGATGTAGATTCAGGCTGAAATCTTGGTTGCTTTCTTTGAAAACGAGGAACTTGTGGAGTTCCTTTTTCAGCCTTATCTACACCAACAGCAACACCCTTTGGTTGCTTAGGAGCAGATTTCTTTGGAGAGTTAGACTTTCTCTCCTTTTTATCACCGCTCTTCTCTGGTGACTTCCCTCTCTGTTTCTCATTAACTTGTGCTTCAGTCTTTTTGTTAGGACAGCAGCTAGCTACATGTCCCTTGGTGTGACACTTGAAGCACGATCTCTTTTTCGAAGACTTCTTAACTAAAGCCTTTGAACTAGATCCTTGATTTGATGATGATACCTTAGAAGGATTTGGTTCAGTTTGCTTAGTTTCAGATTTTTCTATGTTTTTTATTTTTAGCAAACTCTACATTTGATTCGTTTTCAATAACAGATGTTTCGTTTTTCATGTCACTTCCTTGTACAAAAGCAACCTTTTTAACAAAAGTTTTATTATTGTTTTTAGGATGTAAATTTTTCTTTTTCAAAACAGGTCCTCTGTTATTTTCCTTCTTAGCATCATCACTCTCAGATACATCACCTTGACTTGATGTGGAACTACATGGTGATGTTGACAAAAAGTCTGTTAACTCATCTTCATCAGGTAGGAATAAATAGTCATGACTAAGAGGAGGTGGGACTTCATTAAAGCCCTTGAAGCCCACACTGGTCTTGTCATTACTCTTCTTTAACCCACCCATCATGTGCTTCATAACAAAACTGGAATCTCTAAACCGACTCAGTTTCTTTTCAAGTTCAATAATTTTTAATTGTGCTTCAGACAACTCTTTGCACTTTTCAGAAACATCTTTTGTTTTCTCACTCATAGTGTCATGAGCTAAGTCTATAATTTGAAGTTTTTCATTTAATTTGCTGGTTAAAAATTCAATTTCAGCTTCATATCCTTTAATTTTCTTCAAATACATAGACTCGTTTCTTTTAACAAAAAAGTTTGATTCTTTAATGTTAGACATTTCGTTAACTAGACTTCGATTTTCAGTTGATAATCTATCAACTTCACCCTGTAATTCACGAAATCTTAAGCAAACGGAACTAGCATAATTGCTTACCTCTCCTGTTGGCTTGTCTAGGTTGGCCATGAGAGCAGCAATTTGAGCTTCCAATCTTTTATATTTGGCATCTTTCTCTTCAGCTTCCTTCTCATAATTAGACTTTAGCTTTTCATCTTCAGCGTCAGTTGTCTGATCATCTTCTTTAGCTTCACTTTCTCTCTCCACTCCAGCATCCACCTTTACGTCAGCATCTTCCACGTTAGCTTCAGCATCATCAACGGGCACTATCTCTGCCATGAATGCCTGAGTCACATTCTCATCATCTTCCAAATGAACACTCCAGTCATACGAACCCTCTCTTGCTGTAGAGATCAAAGCCCTTGAGTTAGAGTTGTTTAATACATTCCTATTGTTTGAACTCTGACCCGAAGCCTCTTGTTTTTGTTTTTGACATTCCCTAGCAAAATGTCCATAACTTTAACAGTTAAAGCACCTCACTTTGGTCTTGTCAAAGCCAACGCTCTTCCCTACAAACTTCCTTCCAGATCTGTTCATGAACCTCTTGACTCTTCTGGAAATCATGGCCATTTGCCATTGTAGATCCATTTCTTCTAGGTCATCAGGGTCAATCTGATCATAATCTTCATCTAAAGTGGCAGGATCAGATACATTCTCCTGAATGTAGTTCTCATACGAAGCAATGAATGAAGCAAGTAGAGCAAGATGTTCTTCTGCAGACTTCACACTCATAGACATCGATTTAATATTACTGCTCTAAAATGTAGCTGATGTTCTCTTAGCTCTTGTTGATCTTCCTGAAGCAGCTACGAAACACACATCACCATCTTCATTCATAGTATCCTGCTCATTTTCACATGACAGAAAAGCAGTAGCAGAGTCGCTAGAAGCGTTGTTAGACAAAGAAGATGTAAGTCCATTGTAAATCCCTGTATCTTGAACATGATCATATCCAGTTTCCTTCTTCTTCATATTGAGCTCATAAGCTCTCAGCTTTCCAACCACTTCTTCTAGTTCCTTTGTCTCATAATCTGCTTCCCCTTTGATCATGAGAGTGTAGATATCCCATTTAGCAGGTAATGCATCAAGCAGCTTGTCATTTTTCTCTATGTCAGAATAGCTATCTATATCATAATTGTCCATTTCTGACATCAGATGGTAGTATCGAGTGATGATGTCCTCAAGTGACTCATTTCTCATCTACTTGAATACAGCAAACTGCTTCTTTAGTAAATCAACTTTGTTCTTTTTAACATCTGCATTTCCCTCATATCTTTTCTCTAATGTATCCCACATTTCCTTTGAAGTAGAGTAGTTCTTAAAGGTATGCTTGATGCCATCTGGTAAGGACATCTTGATAGCAGCTAAGGCTCTCTTATCAGCCTCATACATCTTCTTATCAGCATCTTGCATGTTCACGTAGGCTGTGACATGTTGTCTGCCCTCAAAATCGCGTGTTGGGTTTGTGTACCCATCTACAATACAGATCCACATGCGTGTGTCCTGATATTCAATGAAGGATTGGAACCTGTCCTTCCATGTCAGATAATTTTCCACCTTCATCATCTTAGGCGGTTTGTTGGTAGAGCCAACCTCGTGCTCCATTCTCAAAAGTTCATTCAAATTAGACATGTTCGACATTTTAACGTAGCAGACTGGTAAAACCATACAAAGGTTTTCTGAAAACTGTTTTTACCAAATTATACCGTTAGATTCGTCTCGAAATTACGAGTTCAATGATATATAATGTCGAAAACCTTTTTTTGTCCTAAAAATCCAAGGAATTCAACTGTGCAAACGGTTTGCTGAGATTGTCTACGGATGATTTTCTATTCACGAAAACGTGAATTTGAATCAATGTCAGCCAAATAAAATTCCACGCCTTAAATATATCTCGGAACAGTTTTTCGAGATGGTCCGAAATGGTCTTAAGTTCGAGATCTTTATCCGGGATTGTCAGAAATGATCCGAGATCAACACCTTCTGATCCGAGATGAGATCTTTTGGTCCGGAATGAATTAATCTGATCCGAGATGAACACCTTCTGATTCAAGATGCAACCTTATGATCCGAGATGATCCGAGATCCTTTAGTATGATCCGAGATGCAAGTTTTTCTGGTCCGAAATGCAAGTTTCTTGATCCGAGATGATCTGAAATGCAAGTTTCTTGATCCGAAATGCAAGTTTCTTGATCCGAGACGATCCGAAATGCAAGTTTCTTGATCCGATATGCAAGTTTCTTAATCCGATATGATCCGAGAAGCAATATTTCTATCTGAGATGGATCAAAAAGCTTGCTGTTTATCCGAGATCAGTAGCATAACCCTAAAACAGCCAACAAAACTTCGAAAACAACCTCCAAAAAAGTCCAAAAATCCAAAATTTTCTATAGAAAACGATTCTGAACCAAGCCAATCAAGAGCCTAATGCTCTGATACCAATTGTAGGTCCCCTAATCCGTATGGATCGTCACAGAATCGTTGACCTAACCTAGAGTGCGGAATCCTCTAGATTAGATTTTAACAGAAAATGAGTAGAAGCAGAAATCTCTATAAACCCGATCTTTATTGATTATCTTCAAACGATTACAATCAATCAAGATCTCTAATTTTTCCAAGCCTTTGTCTTTTATGAATTCTCTCTAAAAGTGATTAAGATGATTAACCTAAACCCTAATGTTAAGCTTTGTTTATATAGGACAAGCTTTACATATGGGCTAGGTCATGGGCTAGGCCCATTTTGCCTATAATTTGACTAATACAAAGCTAAACCCGCTAACCGTTTATCGTTTTACTAATTACAAGATATCCAAAGACCAAATCTAAAAGTTGTTGTCACAAATATGCCCCAACATCCCAAGTTTCTTAGGCGTGACGTCGATGGGAAAAGATGATTATTGAGGTTTAGTTGGCAATCGCAAATAACAGAATCGAGTATAAGAGGTTCACCACTAGCTATTTTTGTCGTTAAAGATTTTCCTAGCTTAGTTCAAGGTATAGAAAGAAAAGGTTCAAAAGCTAAGGATACAAAACTTTTATCGGCACCCGAATCAAAAAGAACATAAGCGGGTTGATTATTAACAAGGAATGTACCATTAACCACGTCGTTATTGGCACGGACCTCATTAGCATTGATGTTAAATGCACGTCCATGGGTTGGATTGGAGTTAACAAGCTTTGGTCAATTGTTTTTATAGTGGCCCATCTCGCCACAATTGTAACAAGACTCGGGTGGGAAATGGGGACGATCAGGATCTGCTTGAGGTTGAACGGGATTCAGGATAACGTGATTCGGAACAGAACAACAAACATTGGTCAAATGAACGAGTCGCCCACAGAGAGTACATTAACGATGGGGTAAATAGTTTTGATGGTGACAATTGCATCGGTTACACAAGGATGCAGAACCAGCATATGGTTTCCTAGTCGGGGGTTGAGCTGGTTGGTTGGAAGCAACAACAACAAAATTCCTTGAAGCCTTGCGCTTCTTGGAATTTCTACACAGTTCGGCTTTCACTTTGGTTGGTTTATCTTTGGTAACCTTATCATGTTGCTTCTTCCCACCCTTGTGAAGAGTTTTTCTTTCTTCACTTGAGAGTCAGTTAGGGTTACGGCCAGTTTGATAGCCTCCCTAACGGTAGATAGCTTGATACTAGTGACTATATCTTGGATTTGGTTAGGTAAACCCTCGATATACTTCTTAATTGCCCGATCCATAGGCGTGACCATGGTGGGACAAAGTAGGCTCAACTCTTCATACCAATCAGTGTAGGCACGATATTCTCCACTACCTTTTTTGAGATCGTGGAATTCATTTTCGAGAGCCCTCATCTCATTTTGTGGGCAAAATTCTTTCATCATGAGAGTTCTGAGTTCCTCCCTAGATAGTGCCATAGCCTTATTCGCACTTTGATCTCTCATAATTTCGTTCCTCCACGTGAGTGCTCTCTTTTAAAACACTCGAAGCAAACTCTACCTTTCGGTAATTGGAACATTGACAATGGCGAAAAGTGCTCTCAATACTTTCGAACCATTGTAGAAGCCTAGTAGCTCCCTCAGTCCCATAGAACTTGTTGGGTTTAGCAGAGTTGAACTACTTGTAATTACAAGGTGTAGGTACATTGTTCTTGTTGTTATTGTTGGCTTGATAAATTTGGGTCACAAGGTTTGGAAGTATCGCAACCATTTGCTGGTCGATCAAAGTCACCATCTTAGTGTTTTGGGTAGCGTTGCACGAAGGAGGCATTCTAAAGGAGTGAATAAACACAAGGGAAAACGAGTGAGATTTATGAGTTAGAGAATTGTCAGAAAGAAACTTTAAAATATCCACGAGCATAAGGAATATAATCATTTATTCATTATTTAAAAAGAATAAACAACACGGTGACTAATCAAAGAAGATGGGTCTTTATAACGTTTCGCGAAGACATGCTTTAGCCTATAAGTGAACACTCATCCCAAGAGTTCCCAGGTAAGAGTGACTGGTCTGATTATGTGTATTTGTACAAACACTCTAGCCTTAGATAGAAAACTTAGGGTACAGGCGTCCAACCTTCCCGACTGCACATGGTCACATTACTAAAACCCAAAACTTTTGACGAGATTTCGAAAAAAATTTTAAAGCTTAAAAGCCTAAATATGAATCATCTAATGATAGATGATGATTTTATTTTGAGAATATTACTTTTAATAAATAATTGATGATTTTGTATGTTTTGTAATCACCTAAGGATATGTGATGGTTTTGTTTATTTGTAGTACTAAGAATCGAGACGCGAGTTACCTCACGTTTGGGTCCTGAAACATATGTGAAACATATGTGAAAATAAACGGTCAACAATAAAGTTAGGGAGTAACATAGATTTTGTTGTCAAATTCATGGCTATGAACTTGTATTATAATACGTCGTCCGACTACGAGAGTCGATGACTGAAAACCTTGCAACCAAATGTGTATAAATTGTGTTTGGTATTGCAATATGTTTAACCAACTACGAAAATTGGTATAATAAAGAAAACCTTTTAGCCATGAATCTTGACAAAAGTGTTTCTTTGTAAAACCGTGTAAGCAATCAATTGTTTATTCGTAAATTGTATGGTTTATATATATATGTTTTTGAAAACCATTTGTAACCTTGTGTAAACCAATTGTTTCGTCTTATATAAACCAATTGTTTCCTTTTGTATAAAAAGTGTGGTCGTGGGGTGAATACATTCAATCCTGTGTTGACTCGTCAGACAAACCTAAGAAAGGTTTGTTGGACCCAGTATGGCCTGAACAACTTCTTTTCATGTAATATGGCAAGTGATTTCAGTAGATGTGAAGATGTGCGGAAATAGAAATCAGACTTTCAGAAACAAGACCTACAGAATTATAAAGTTTATATCACTTTGAAACAAAATGGTTTGCAAGGTGATTGTAAGATTATTATCTAATACAAATGAATCTTGAATTCTATGGGTGAGAGGGTAATGGAGTTTTGATGTATGTGTGAATGCTAAGCTTGAAACTAATTGTCTTCTGCTGGTTGAGCCTTCTATTTATAGAAGGCTGGGTGCATGAATAAACATTAGTTTATTCATGCAATAAGTCCTGAAAAAAGTAGCCATTTGACATATTCATTGAATCCAACGTTCAAGTTGCCTTTTTCATCATGATATCCAATAATGTCAACTTGCTTCGGTAAGTGTGGCAGGATAGAGCTGATTTCAGACAAGTGGGGTATTCATCAGAATTTCTGATAAACCACTTCATCAGAAATTCTGGTGAACAAATCATCAGAAAATCTTGATGATCAGAATCGTCAGAAACTGATGATATTTCATCAGAAATATCATCTGATCCATCAGAAATGACCTTCTCTGATAATCCAATTCAGCTCTTGATCAACTTGTGATTCTTTGAAGTAGATGCTGTGCATTTCAGTTGTCCTATCTGATCTTCTTCTTCTTGTTGTGATCTTCAGGACTGTTATCTCTTCATAGATCCAGTTGATTGTGATTTTCTTCAATACTTACAAATAAAGTTTCCTAACAGTTTCCCCCTAAGTATTGTAAGAAAATGAGCTACCTTATGAACAGAAAATTTCCAAACAGTGGAAATATAACACTTGCAAATTTAAACCAGTTGCTGATGTTTTTGAAAAACACAATACATAAGAGATTAAATAAACAAGTTCTTCAATTCAGCTTCACTCTCTTGTGCACGTCTCCTTTCTTTAACTGCTTTTTGTAGGAGATATACTTGTTGCAGCTGACATACATGTCTTTGTACCATTCTCTTGCTTGGATCCATTCTTCAATCATTTGCTCAATTTCTTTCTTGTGTCCCTCCAAGTTCTTTTCTGACTTCTGAAGATGTTCTTCTCTTTTGTTCATGGTTTTCATGATATACTTCAGAGTTTGATTTGAGTACTTGCAGATATCAACACTTCTGAACAGAGCTTTGTTATTATCAATATCTCTGAAGATGACACCATAGATGTGAGTGTTAGTTTTGCTTGTAATGATGTCTCCAGATCTTGCATCTTCCAATATTTCTGAGGGAACTTTTGTCTTTGGTGATCTAACATACACCTTTTTGTTGTGTATATGCTCATAGTTGATGCATAGATCAAAGTCTGAAAAAGCTATTCTTTCAAATAGCAATATTCCAGCCTTTGATATGCCATTTAATGCCCTTCTGACTTCTTTGTTATTTTTCTTTTCCTTTTCATAGTGATCCTTCATAAACAGAATGTCTAAAGGATGCAGTTTGTTAGCTATTTCTTAGTTAGCCACCTTTTGTTCTTCCCCAATTTCTCTCAGCAGTGTGTACCTATTTTGCACACGAGTTCCTCCAACATCATCGGTTGCAACTTTCACTTCATCCACCTTTAAAACTTTCTTTACTGGATTCTCATTCTTGGAGTGAATGCTACCTGAACCTCTTTTTATCCTTTCATCTCTTAAAGCCAGTCTAATAGGAGACAGTGCTCTTGGTGGTTCATCTTCTTTTGTTAAATAATAACTCACCAGATTGTACGCAGGGAATATCATTACATCCCTGGCAATCTCTTTAACCATGACAGACTTAGTTTCAAAGATTTTTCTTTTAACAATCTTTGATTTTCTTGATGAATCACCTTCTTGTTCCCATTCATTCATTGTTTGCATGTTCATAAATTTACTTATGGCTGAGTCATCAGACAATGTTGGCTTTGGGACAGATGCTAGCAATTTCAAATTTTTAATAACTTGAGGTTTTGCAGTTGCTAACCTTTTCATCATTTCATCTCTTAGGACACTTGGAGGTGGACCCATCATTGTGGTTCCAGCTTTGGTGATTGGTGTGGTTGATGATTGTTGTGGAGTTGACTTTGGAGCTTCTTGATGTGAACTTTCAGTAGGAATTTCTTTCATGAGTTCTTGGGGATCCACTTTGGCCAATCTTGCAATGTTGAATTGTATCTTCTCCATCAGTTGTTGCACCTCTCTTACCTATTTAGAGTTGCTGGTTATGTTTTTCTAAACTTTGGTGAATTCAGTTTGAGCTTTTGTCTGAATTACAGCCCATTCTTTTGACAGCTTCTCAAGGGCATCTGTGATACTGTTATTGCTTGACCTTAGTATGGTAACTTCCTCCAAAACTCTGTTTGAACTGCTTGACTGCCTTGATTCCACCGCATTTGCAACTTGTGCCTTGATCTTTTCTATTTCTGTGAGAATCATCTGGATTTCTGATGCAGAGATGTTGGATTCTGGTGCCTTTTCTTTCATCTTTTGAAGAGACTTTAGTGCTTCAGTGTTTTCTTCAGTTTGTTTCTTTATTGCCTCCACTGATTCTGACAAAGTCTTCATATCATCCCTTTGACCTTGTATTTCTGATAGCAACATATCAAGTTTTTCTTCCACTGGATTTATTTTGTAGACTTTATAAACATTTTCCAGCACTGTTTCTAAATTTTCTTGGTTCATGGGTGTCTTAGGGATATTTTGAACAACAGATGTTCCTTGTAACATTCCAGCTGCAAACACATTTGCTGCTGTTTTGGAGATGATAGGGTCACTTTTGGCTTTACCAGATTTTGGTGCAGCTTTAAGTTTACTAGAATCATCTCCACCAGTGATGAAAAACTCATTTTCATCCTGGATTTCCTTATGTCCTTGAACCATATCAACATATGATTCTCCATAAGTTTTTGAGGTAAACAGATTACCTTTAGCCAGATTTCCTTGATCAGTTTCCTGATCTCTATCTGTTGGGATCTCATCCTCTTCCTCATTTTCTGATTCAGAGTTGAGATTAATGGAACTAGTAACCTCCTCATCAACATTAGTTGTTCTGTATTCTAACTTGTAAGAAACATTAACTGAACTTTCTGATTTTGTTTCTTTTGTGTGAGAGTCAACTAAAACAGTGTTTAAAAGAGATGTACCAGCAATCTGAGATTCATCATAATGTATGACTTCAGTGGCTTCAATTGCAGCATCATCAAAGTGAGTTTCTTCATGATGTTGTTTTTCAGCATTTTCATGAGTTCCTCCAGCAATATGTGATTCTGCATAATGTTCATGTACTTCTTTTTGATGAATTTCAAATTCATGAGGAATTCCTGCTCCATGAATCGGTTGTCTTTCAGCATGTTTTGTCTTGTTTTCTGGTGAGTTAGCTATCTCAAGAATTATTTCTCCTCCTGCACCCTCTGTTTCTGATGGCGAGGACTTCTCATCATCTCCTTCTTCTATTGATGAAGAACATTTCACAACTTCTCTGCTGGGCTCTTCTGTTGGAGAATCTGATTTGGTCATAAGTTGTAACACCCGTGTCACTGAGACCATCAAACAAATGCCCAACCAATGAAATATTGTATTTCATACTTGGGATTTGTAAAAATATGTGTATCGTTTACACATATCAATTCTTGTTCGATTTCAAACTCTATATCGCTTTCTGGAAGGTTATAGGCGCACTGATGCGTAAATATAACCAGTTTAATGCAACAAACACTCCGGAATAGTGAAATAGGTTTAACATACCATAAATATCCTTTACATAGCTTAGAAATATGCTTTGAGGGGTTCGGTATGCTAAAATAAACTTTTGGGTCATTCAGGGACTAAAAGTGTCAAAAAGTGCACAAGTTTGCATTTTCGCGCATAACTTACGTTCTAAATACATCCGGACATCCAAAAATTTATGTAAGCACTAAAATATTTTATTTTAGTGTTCGCCATAAGAAAAATCCATTCGTCACGTCATTTGGATCGTTTTTCGCGCTTGTGCGCATTCCGTCGTAATTAAGCGAACATCGCATTCGTACGACCAAACGAACCAACATCCGAGATATTTTTGAGCATGTTTTGAGTCCCCTATACTTTAACTTCATTTTAGAGCCTTGAAATGAGGTTAACGGGGTTCAAACGCATCGAAAAAGGCCTTAAACACGTGCAGGGACCATTTCTGCCAATTCTGAAACTTTTCTGATTCAGGGGGGGTGCTAGCGTAGCGCGAGCCCTATGGGCTTACCCGTCGCGCTACGCGACTGCCTATTCTGGACAGAAAACATGCAGAAATATCAGTTTTGCACTTTCGGGACCAGATTCGATGTATAAACAGCTGTTTAATTCACAACCACACATTCTAACATGCTTAGTCAGCGGATAAGGATGGAATTTAGGCACCATAACTTTGCAACACATGTATGGATGGAATTTAAGCACCTAAGCACCATAACTTTGCAACACATGTATGGATGGAATTTAAGCACCATAACTTTGCAACACATGTACGGATGGGATTAAGGCACGTTTTCCATGAAACGATCTTAACGGTTCGGGTATTCCTATAAATACCCCATACCCCCCATTGCTAAAATCACTAGAATTCTGATTTGAGAACCTCTAAGTTGAAACCATTGTTTCATACCTGAGATTCTTGAATCGGGATTAGCATTCGGGGACCCTTCGTAAGTATTCTTTCGTTCTTTTCCTTATTTTACTGCTTTTCGAGTCAGAAAGTCAAACTTTGTTTGACTTTCAGCGTTGACCAGTAATGGTCAATGCGAAGTTCTTTTGAACTTCGCAACGTGAGTGTAATCACGTTGGTCATAGTCCCTTGGGACTATGCCCACTGATTACCACGTTGTCTAGGGTCGTAGGGTAAGCGATCTGATGAATCGCTTATACCTCGAACCCGACCCATTTGGTCGATCATTAGGATCCGACCAAACACATTAGGTGACCATAGTAGGTAGGGAATAACCTTCCGAGGTTATACCCTATGGTCGCATCGTTTAAGTAGTTGTATGATAGGTAGTTTATATGCCTTAGGTAAATTACCAGAATACCCTTTTCATGTATAATTGGTAATTAAGCATATGTAACCTAAACCTTTGTCACATAACTGATTATGTAATATGTTTAGGCATATAACACTTGTCATAGGGCTAGTTAGGCGGTCCGAACGCGTTTCACGCGAACGACGCGTTAAAGTAGCATAAGCTACCTAAACGGGTCGTAATGGGTAGAAATCACTCAGGTTAAGTTTCATTTAGTATGTAGGCTTTGTTAAACCAAATGACACGAGTCTCTACACTCGTTTGGTTTACAAACCCTAATGCTACCCAATCTTCCGATCTAGGTCCGGTTTATTAACATAGTTACCTATACTAGGTGCCGTTTGATATCCGCGATCTCTAGCATTGTTTAGTTGTCACTCCAGAACTACTGAGCAATCTCAGGTGAGTACATAGACCCCTCTTTTACTGTTTTCCAAACTGTTTTGGGGTGGAACACATGTGCCTACTTGTTACTTTCATGCTTTCCTGTTTTCACATCATAGACATGCTATGTTCGTTAGTACATTATAGTACACGATTTCATTACATCTTATGCTAGGTGTGCCCATTGTGTGCATTACTTAGTACATTGTTTTACATTGCTTTTCTGTTGCATATGCTTATCCAGCATATGAACATATTATACTACATATTGAACCGTTGTAATCATTTGACTATGTGATCCGTTGATATCTGTGAACCGTTTGTATCTGTGATCCGTTGATATCTGTGAACCGTTAGTATCTGTGAACCGTTTGTATCTGTGAACCGTTTATATCTGTGAACCGTTTATATCTGTGAACCGTTTGTATATGTGAACCGTTTATATCTGTGAACCGTTTGTATCTGTGAACCGTTTGTATCTGTGAACCGTTTGTATCTGCGAACCGTGTGAACCGTATTTGACCATACATGAACATTTCTACTATTGTTAAACATTACTTTGGTGGTTTGGTTTGATTAAATGATTAAGTAACGATGCGTGTGTAATATGATACAAGCATGGTGGATACGCCGCTGGTACTTCCTATATATAAGTGTTTGTATGGTATTACATACTGTAGCGTTATTTGAATCATTTCAGTTTGAGACATAGAACATTTTATACAAATAACATACTTTTCACAAGACATTGTTTTACAAACAACTTATCTTATACAAACTCATCTTACATGGTTATTCATTTAACCATACATTATTCACTTATTTATACATATCATCCGAACTCATTGTTTTCAAATGATTTACAAAACAAAGCAAATTACAAGGTTCATGACTAAACATTTTCTCAAACATAAGTCATGGAACCTATTTTCACAAAACCTATGTATCTCACAGGCATTTTTATGCTGACGTACCTATTTTCACATGTGTTTTTCAGGAGCTGTTGCATAAGATGATCAAGATACCCATAGGCAGATTTGGGCTTTAGTGACAATAAAAGATGCAAGACTAGTTAATTATGTTGTATTTTCCTTGTTTGATTAGACATTGTAACACTTTTAATCAATAAAACGAAACTTCAATTGCCATGGATTTGAAACAATTAATTCTGTTACAACACTCCCCGACGTTTCCGCCACGTTTTGTATGTTCTACGTGGTCGGGGTGTGACATAAGTTCTTCATGTTGTATTCTGTATTGTGAGTCTGGTGCAATGAGGCATAACATGCTTTCTGGCAACACAGGGATATCTTTGTCTGATTCCCATCCATGATTGGAACTCCGGGCCTTCATGGTATTTGAACTCCAAACATCTTCCAAAATTGGAATTTCTATGTTCCTTGCAGCAAATGTTTCAGAGATGAAAATAGAGATTAACCTTGGATATGGCAGATGTGAGGTTATTCTTCCATTTCTGGTGATGATTGACCTTTTGAGTAGGTTGAAAATTTCTGACCCATAATCAATTTTGAACCAAGTTATGAGTCCATACATGATTGTCAGAATAGCTTGACTGATTTGATCAGTTCCTCCTATCTTTGAGGTGAGACATTTGTTTAGCACTTCCATCATCACTTGCCAGATGGCTGGCAATTCACTTCTTCTAATTGCTCCAATTTTGTTGATATCCTTTTTCTTGTAACCAAGTCCAATGATGAAGCTTATTAATTCTTCTCTGCTTGGAGCTTCAATGTAACTATCAAGAATAGGCAGTTCAAGCCATTCTCTTACTCTTGCAGGGGTTAATGTTACAAAAACACTTCCCCATACATGAGCAGAGACCTGATTTTCTTCAACTTCATTAAAAGTGTGAACAAATTGCTGTAGTAGCCTTTCTGGTACCTCTCTTCCTTTTGTTAGTGCTCCTGAGATTGGACATTTTGTGAGATATTCCACCAGAGGTTGACATCTTACATCATACTCCGAATGCTCTGTATTCATCAGCAGATTGTTTTCCTTCATTGGTAGAAATTCTGCTTCTTCAACAAAGGTACTTCATGTTGAACAATTGGGATGTTGAGGTTTACTTCTGCCATTGTTGATCTTTGTGAATTAGGGTTTGAAATTTAGGGATTTTTGGATTATGAGTGAGAAACAGGGGATTTTCAGGGTTGAAGTTTTTGTGAGGAAGGTGAGTGATTTTTGAATTTCTACTAAGTGTGTGTTATATAGGAGTGTTTCAGCAGAGGATTGTGGGTGTATAGAGTTGAAGGGGTATAGAATCGTGGCATGTAATGGTGGTTAAGAGATCATTAATTGTCTTTATAACCGTTAGATCGTGTAACGTGAGGTTTTTGGTTCAGAATGTAACCGTTGGATCATGGGTATCAAGACATTAATGAAATGGTTTATCATGTAATTGTGGTTATGCCCTTTCAACTTGTCTCTTCAATTTGTAGTTTCTTCAATCATTCCTTTACGAAAGTGTTGCACTGATTTTTTATTGGAGAAAGCTATCGGTTCTATGACACCTTTTCATCTTTGTGGACCCCATTAGATAAGAGGTCCAATCACCTTCCTTCATATGTATCCTCTTTTCTTTGTAAGTCAAAGTCTCATTCTGATGATGTCATCAGAAATTCAACATAAACTCTGTTGAAAATATGTATTGCCTTTTGTTCTGTCTTCTGTTGACCTTTTAGATGTGATCCTCTTGGTTGAGTTTTCCCCCTAAACTTGTGATCCTCTTCAACAGATTTTGAAGTTTTCTTTTTGACAGATTTTTTTTTTGAGATGAGAGGGAATGAGATAAGATCAGAAGACTCACATTTGTTTTTCTGGTGTCATCCATGTCTCTTGGCTTTTTCTGATATTTTCTAAAATATTTTATTATTGAAGTTTTACCAGAAAAAAATTTAGATCCATTTTTGAATTACCAGATTTTGTCTCCTGTCATCAGAAACTTAGAGTTTTGTGTCAATTTTTTTATTTCTGATGATCATGTTTCACATTTACTTTACCCATTTCCCAAACCATAAACCATAAGCCAGATAACAAAGTTATATAAGAAGCACACAATATAAACATATAAACATGCAAATATTTTTACACAAACAAAACAAAGAAAAACCAAATCAATATCTATGCCTTCCTCGTGTTCCATCTCAAGGAGTAACAACAGGTCAGTTATCAACCCATAGTTCTGGTTGGTGGGCACAAGCATGCTGAGACCCATGTTTTCTTGAAGTCTCATATCTGCTCTTGGATAACTTGCAGGAATACCTGCAAAGTCTAGCTGGCTCGTGATTATCTTCGTCAGAAAACGAGGATAAATCAAGAACGGCTTGCCAACCCACATGTTACTTGCAAAATCTCTCATTAGATAATAAGAGAAGTTGTAGGTACTTTGAGTACAAGTGCACGTATAGGCTCCATCAATCTAAGAGATACTTCATGATGATTGATGACCTTCTTTGAAAAGCATGCACCCATCTGAGTGACCAGATATTGCCATGGCTTGATAAAGCCATGTTTGTTGATTGCTCGTTGTTGGGTTTCCGTATGCTAACCCATTTGCCTCAAGACATCATCCTTTTGAGGCCTTGAGAACATCAGGACATCATTATCATCATCGAATTGAAGAGCCGTCCTGATGGTGGCTTCATTTAACAGAATTTTTTGATTTAGCACCACACTCTCGATGGCCATCTGTTCTCTGTTCTCATACTCAGATAATGTTGCATTTTTCCAGAAGATTTAAAGAATCTCTGGATGAACAGTTATATGAGCAGTGAGGGCATAGTTCAAGTTACTTCCCATGAGCATTTTAAGCACGACTTGACATCCTTCCCATTGAGGACCTTCCAGATTGGTCCTCAATCTGAGATTGTGATATGGATGCAAAGTAAGTGGGAAGCATTCATCTTTGATGGTATTCATTTTGTGTGTGTGGGAGAGTATGAGGTGAAGGAGAAGATGAAGTTTTAGACTGCCCCTTTTTTTGTGTGTGAGGTGACAGTTTTCAACTCAAAGTGGTGAACATTTATAGTAAACTTAATATTTGCCATAAATGGAATCTACCTACTTATAGATTTTCTTCACCGCAATCTCTGTTATTTAATTGATTATCAGAGGACAGAAAGTATAACAGAGATAAGCTTCTTCTCCACTTCACTTGCATTAAATGGTTTAGGCGGCCAATTTCTGGTAATGTATCATGATTGCCTACCAATATGTCACTTCAATCTCCTTAATACTTGATGGGGTGTAATTAATGAAGGAGAGAGAAAGTTTCATATTAACGAGTTCCCAGAAATTTTCTGTTAAATGACATTACCAGCACTAAGAAGAAATTTTTTTTTATTAAATATTTTTTTTTTTAAATGAAAGAAGAAAAAAAATTGCCAATGTACAATTTATGAATATGCTGTCAAGAGACATGAATAAAGATGATGACATGCAGGAATTTGTTTTAATGTTCTATGATAATTTTTGATTATCCAACATATTTTTCTGATGATTCACCAGAATTTCTGATGACTTATCAGGTGTTCTGATGTTGTATCAGATTTTCTGATGATTACATCAGATTTTCTGATAACTTATCAGATTTTCTGGTGATTTATCAGATATATGATTTTTTTTTATTATCACTAAACAATTTATCAAGCATTTTTCTGGTGATGAGAACAGATATTTTTATCATAAAACTGACCTTAACATAGCAGATTATTCGTTAAGCCTTCAACATAGGCTACTTTTTCTATGGTCAAACATCCATACCTTATGCACCCATATCCCATGATCCTCCTTTTTACTCCATTTCCAAAATTTACCATTCTACCCAGCTTTGGAATAAAGTTGCTGAGTAAGCTCCTGTCCCCAGTCACGTGCTTGGAGCTTCCTGGAGTCACAGTACCAGATCTGCTGCACAGGATGGTCCTGAAATGGAATGATTAGATGGTTTTTGGTACCCAGGCATGCTTGGGTACTTTTTCTGATGGGATTCTAATCAGGTTATTTTTTCTTCTTGGTTTTTCATCAGAAATTCTGTTATATGCTGAGCCATAAACAGATTTAACATTTTTCTTTTGAAGATGGTGTTGAACAAGCTTCAGTATGTCAACACACATACAAGATTTATCAGAATTTTCTGATATTTTTTCTTGTGATGGAATGAGTGGATAATTTTGAAAAGATGAGTGAACTGCTTCTGGAGTCTTTATAGATTCTTGACTGCGTTCACTTATGTTTGCTTTGAAGTTTGGTTTTTCAAAAGAGTATTCAGAACAGGTTGACTTGCAAGATTCAGAATCAGATTCTGATGATAATTTATCAGAAATTTGATGAGTTGCTTTTACAAAGACAGTGGGTTTATTTCCTTTTGATTTTATATATCCTAAACCCTCTCCTTTGTTTTTTGGTGTGGACTCAATGAAATTTATGAATTCTTTGGCTTGTTGAAAACCTGTTACATTAATTTATTTATCATTGATTTTCTTGTAAAGATCTTTTCTTTCATTTTCATAGAACTCAATTTTAGCTATGTGATCTAAACTTTCTTATGTGAGTAATTGGTTTTCAAGAATGATTTTATTCATAGTCCTTTGCAACTCATCAGATTTTCTAATATCTGATTGATGTTTTCCTTACAGATTTAGAAAATCTGACATGAGCTTGTTTAGCTTGTGTTCAAGATCAAGATTGTCTAAATTTACCTTTTGTTCTGAAGTTTCTGGTAGACCTTCAGAAAGTGCCATGAGGCAGAAATTTGCCAATTCTTCTTCTTCATCATCAGAAGAATCATCAGATAACCATGTATCTGTTCCTACAATTAAGCTAACTTGTTGCTGCTTCTTTACTTCTTCAAGCTTTTTCTCATAATAAGCAACATCCTTGAGCTTTTTGGTCTTGCATTCTGATGCATAGTGACCTCTCTGCTTGCACTTGTAACACACAACTTCAGCCTTCCCTTTATCCTTAGATCTAATTTCCTCTTTAGATCTCCCGTCCATCCTTCCTCTGTCACTTCTCTGGTATCTCTGGCTTCCTCCCCTCAACCTCTGCTCAAATGTTTTGGTGAGCAGTGCTATTGCTTCAGCAAAAGCTGAAAATCTGATGAAGTATCAGAAATTTCACAACTTTGGTTGTTTGATGGTTGTGGATCATTGGTAGGTGTTGATCTTTGTGAGTTTGAGATAAGAGCTAAAGATCCCCCTCTTTGAATGGTTTCTTCAAATATTTCTTCCTCTCTGGGGATCAAGATGCTGTATAAGTCATGGAGACTCATGTTTCCTAGTTCTAAGGTTGAGCACAAAGTCATGGTTAGACTTCTCCATCCTCTAGGAAGGGCATCAAGAAATTTTATGTTTCTTTCATCATTTGACTTTGGTATTCCAAATTTCTTTAGCTCGTTTAAAAGTTTTGTGAATCTTAGATATGTATCATTTAATCTTTCATTTGGCAAACTTTTAAACCTCTCATAAGATGAGACATTGTTTGTTCTTTTGTTTCTTCTCATCCTTTCTCCTCCTTCACAAAGATTTTCCAACTGATCCCATATTTCCTTGGCTTATGCACATGCATCAACTTGTGAAAATATGTCATTGGGGATGGCCATTATTAAAAGTGACTTTGCCTTTCAATCCCCAGCCACCTTTTCCTTGTCTTCCTCACTCCAAAGTATTTCACTTTTGGGAGCTCGGGAGGCAGGGATAGCAGGTGATTGGTCAGTTGCTGGAATAGCTGGTATTTCAGTCATTGGTATATGTGGACCCCTTTCAATGGATTGAAACAGAGCTCGGTCATGACCATTAAGGAAATTGACCATCCTGATTTTCCATTGGGGGTATTCCTCTCTGACCAGAGTCGGAGGTTTGGACAAAGAACCAATGTTAAAAGCATTATTCCAGGATTGAAAGTTGGCCATATTTAGAGAAAAGAAGATGAGCAATTGATCGTTTGAAAATAATTTATTCAATCTGCCCTGATACCAATTGTTGGACCCAGTATGGCCTGAACAACTTCTTTTCACGTAATATGGCAAGTGATTTCAGTAGATGTGAAACTGATGTGCGGAAATGGAAATTAGACTTTTCAGAAACAAGACCTACAGAATTATCAAGTTTATATCACTTTGAAACAAAATTGTTTACAAGGTGATTGTAAGATTATTATCTAATACAAATGAATCTTGAATTATGTGGGTGAGAGGGCAATGGAGTTTTGATGTATGTGTGAATGCTAAGCTTCAAACTCAATTGTCTTCTGCTGGTTGAGCCTTCTATTTATAGAAGGCTGGGTGCATGAATAAACAATAGTTTATTCATGCAATAAGTCCTGCAAAAAGTAGCCATTTGACATATTCATTGAATCCAACGTTCAAGTGGCCTTTTTCATCATGATATCCAATAATGTCAACTTGCTTCGGTAAGTGTGGCAGGATAGAGCTGATTTCAGACAAGTGGGGTATTCATCAGAATTTCTGATAAACCGCTTCATCAGAAATTATGGTGAACAAATCATCAGAAAATATTGATGATCAGAATCGTCAGAAACTGATGATATTTCAACAGAAATATCATCAGATCCATCAGAAATGATCTTCTATGATAATCCAATTCAGCACTTGATCAACTTGTGATTCTTTGAAGTAGATGCTGTGCATTTCAGTTGTCCTATCTGATCTTCTTCTTCTTGTGATCTTCAGGACTGTTATCTCTTCATAGATCCAGTTGATTGTGATTTTCTTCAATACTTACAAATAAAGTTTCCTAACAAGGTTTGTCAAATCGCACAGTTTCTGTCCTTTCCTATACTTCCACACAAACCCGGGAAGCAGAAATGGGCTTGTCAATCCTATGGTACCATAACGTACTACCGGTTGGCTTGGCCAAAGTTAATGAACGTACTCGTGTTATGGATAAAGCACCACCAAGTTTCACACCAAATTGAAAACAAATTGCATATATAAACCATATATATATAGTGTTTTGTAAACTTAGAAGGGTTTACACATATGAATCACCCCAAAACATTTTGGAAACCTAAAAGTGGGTACTATGTACTCACTTGATTGATGATGACTTACTTTATCGTGGTTGTGTGAGTACATAATGTCTATCACTTCTATCAATCACGTATCATAGCTTAATCAGATGATACAAGACTGATGTTGAATAGAGCAAAAGTCAAAGTTGATGTATACTGAAGTCCATTCAGACGAATGGACATACAGTCCATTCGGACGAATGTGCAATCTGTTCATCCGAAAATTTAAAGACTTAGTCCATCCGTCCGGATGGAGGCCATCCGCTAGTGTGTAGGTTCAGATGAGCATTGTCTATATATATGTGTGTGTATGGTCTTGTCATTTAAAAACTTTGCAGACTTAGAGGCGAAGCTCTGCTCGTTTGTTTTCGTGGTTGTAAACTGTCAAATCAGTAAAAGAAAACAACTTATAATTACATCTTTGTGTACAATCCACACACGTACTTGGATTCCACACAAGGTTACGTGTTTATACGCATTCACCGGTCAAGGAATCAATCCTCGAATTAAATCCACAAGTGGTATCAGAGCGGGTGATTGTCTGCACGGATTGAAGACACGAAGATTGAAGCTGATTCATCATCATTAGAGCTGAATTCATCATCTTCTACTCATTTCTTTTTCTACACATTCTTTTTTATCTTAAATCTCAGATCTAGAAAGATTTCATGGTTAAAATTGACTAAATTTTGAATATGTTGTGTGAAAAACATTTTTGAACAATCCTACAAAGTTTCAGATCAAAATTCTAACAAAAACGATCTCAAATCATTGAAAAACATGGTTGTTCGTGTTTAGGTGTGTTTGAACGGATCCACATAGTCCATCTGTCCAGATAGCCATTAAGCCCATTAGTCCGGATAGCCATTAAGCCCATCCGCCCGGATAGACTTATTTCCCATACGTCCGGATAGCCATTACTCCCATCCACCCGGATAGACATATACCCATCCGGACGAATAGACCCATTTGGACATATTGATCACATATGTCTGAAATGAGTACATCCGTCCGAATCGGTTTTTGTATTTTTTGTTTTTCAAGTTTGATCAAGTGTTTAATTGTTTGCAGGAACTATGGCTGAAGAATTCTATAACACATTTTACAATGCGTTTACATCCGAAACAACAACTGAAGCAACACCCGTGACAAAGACTGTTTCAAATGTGATTTCTGAGTGTTTGAAGTATGATAGTGTGTACGAAATCATCAACGACCACCGAAACTAATGAATATAGAAGATTATCATTGGTGGAGTACTAGATTTGAAAACTGGGTGAAAGCTTATGCTTATGAGAGTTCGATTGTGCTAACATTTGGACATGAAAAACCAGTGAACGATAAAAATGAATTACTTACAATTAAATAATTTTAAGAAATCGATAAAAATAATCACTCTAATGAACTAAAAATGGTAACATTATTGCAACAATCTTTTAGAGAGGATATCTTGTTTTTACTTCAACATGGTGAAACATCCAAGTCGATGTGGGAATCATTGAAGCTGAAAGCTGAAGGCGGTAAAGACATCAAGAAAAACAAAATCTCTCTGCTGAAAAAGGAATTTGATTTGTTCGGATGCATGAAAGGAGAAACTGTCCGACAAATGATAGAAAGACTCTGTAATTTGAAAATCGAGTTAGAAAGGTTTGGAATCAATAAGGACAGAGAAGAGATTATTGATAAATTGGTCGAGGCATTGCCACATGTTGAAGATTGGAAAACATTTGTGATAGTGTTGAAAAATGATGCTAAGTTTGATGAGATTACTTTGGATGGTTTGATTGAGAAACTTGAGAGTCATGATCTAGAGTTACAGAAACAAAACAAAATGACTAATTCAAGTTATCAGCAGAATGTTGATTTGTATTACCGGAGAAGTATGTTGCTAAACAATCAGTCACCAAAGATAGGTACAATGTTTAGTACTGACAACGCTGGTTAATCTTCAAAGAGCAAATCTTCGAGTTATGATTCTGGATATCATTCATCTTCTGCATCATCTAAATCCAATTTGAGTCAGAACTGGAAAGATTCTCCAAATCTGCATATTGATTTTGCTAGACAGCACATGAGATTCTTAGCTTCCGTTCTGGAATCTTATAAAGGTCTAATAGCAGGCAGGATAGGCAATCCAAACATGACAAAGGAAGATTACGATCAGGTAGATCCATAAGAGATGGAGCTCATGGATATCAGGTGGTATATGGCTAGCTTAATCAGGAGAGCTCAACGTTTTATGGAGATCATTGGTAGGAAATGTCTTGAAGGCCCAGACATGAAGATAGGTTTTGATAAAGCTAAAGTCACTTGTTTCAAGTTCAAACAAAATGGGCACTTCAAAAGAGAATGTTCCAATAACAAAGCAGATGATAGTGTGAATCTTTTTCACAAACAATATTACAATAAAGCCATCTATCATCGAAACAATGAGCAACCGTCAAGAACAAATCAAAAGCAGATTGAGGAAGGGTCATCAAAAGAGAGGAAGCAGGCTTGTGTGACGATTCAGGATGACGAGGGGTTTAATTAGAGTAAATATATTCTAAAAGAGAAAAATGCTTTAGTTACTGAGTTCAAACAAAGCCGAGAGGAACAACATGCACGAGCGTATTTGAGTAAAGTATATAAGGCATTCATAGAAGCAAAGCGTGAAAACAGATGGGATAAAGAGAAAGAATGTTTTGTTGATCCTCAAGGAAACCCAGCAGTTGATCCTAAAAAGGTAGATTTTGAAGCACTTGTTGCTGCTATTCCAACTGTGGGAGTTTGGATTAAAGGGCTTGATGAAATTCCTAACTACAGACAAAAGGTAGAGGAGGGCATAAAGAAGGTGATATATGCCAGTGTTGAAAAGAAGAAAAAGACGGTAGACGAAATTGTTGGTGGAAGACATAAGATGGTGGATGAGGTGAAGAAAACTGATGTGAAAGCAGAGGAAGCTGTTGCTGAGAAACAGCAAGTGATTGAAGAAGATCAGAATCAAACGGCAAAAGAAGCCACGGTGCCAGAAACTGAGGTAATAATTCAAACTGATTCTTCTGTATCATCAAATAAAATTGAAACTAAAACTAATGATCAGTGCAAGAAATGCGTGGAAACATGCAGTGCTTGTACTGAAAAGGATAAAAATTTGAGATCCAGAGACATTGAGTTTACTAAAATAGAAAAGATTTTCAAAGAAAAATGTAATGAAATGCTTGAAAATGAAAAGTTTTTGAAAGAAAAAGAAAAAGAGTTAACATAAAAATATGAAAATTTTGAAAAAGAAAACAAAATTTTGAAATGTTTAGTTGATTGCAACAAATGTGTTCAAAAAGATAAAACTATTCAAGAGTTGCAAAAAGAATATGATGGAATGAAATTGTCATATCATACCGTAAAAGAAGCTTATGAAACTTTGAAGAGTAGAGTTAAAAGTCTGGATGATAGATTGTCAGCATGTCAGAAAACAACTAAATTTCTTGAAACCAGATATGAAGGAAAACAACTGGTTCTAAATCAATATATTGATGATGTTGCTAAACTTAAACAAGAACTGGCTGAAAAAGAAAAGTTGGTTTATAAACTTCAAAGTTATCATGCTTCTTCATACATTCTGGAACGCATTTTGAACATCACACCAGATGGTAAAAAGTCTAAAAAGAACAAAAAGGGAATTGGGTCAGAATACCATCAGGTTCCACCACCGTTGGAGAATAGTTATATATTCTATGATGGCGAAAAGGTGGAAAAAGCGATAAATATGGTTGACCAATTACCTGACAACATTGATATAACTTACACCAAATCTGATCATCTTGGTGATTTAGAGGTGGTAGGTAAGGTTGTTGAAAGTGTTTTGACAGAGGAGTCTACCAAAACAGATAAGTCTGAATCACATTGAGGAAAGTTTTTATAAAAATTATCTTAAAAGTTCAAAATCTGAGAAAAATGCGAATGATGATTCAAAAGGATTGGCATATACCATGACTGGATCAGGCCAATTATTCTCAGATATTGAAGTTCCGATTCAGAATGTGATTTCGGAAAAGACTGACAAGGTTTTTAAATTGGTAGAAATTGAAAAGTCTGAAATTGCAAAATTTGCTGGTAAGAGCAAGAAAACTTTTTATAACAAACCTAGTTACAAAAAGAAAAACATGAAGACTGTGTTGGGTTATAAAAAGAAACAAAATCAAAAGAAACGATTTGGAAAGACAAATCTTTATAGACAAAAGAATTTTGTTCACGGAACAAGTTCAGAGAAAGAGAAGGAACTCCAATTTAGACAACAGTCTAATGAAGAGTTCTATGCTCAGAAAAAGCAACAACTGCAGGCCAAAGATTTTCAAAAAGAACATGTTTTAAGTGCAGTCAAACTGGACATGTTGGTCGTAAATGTCCAAATCTAAAGCCTGTTATTGTTGAACAAAAGAAACAGCAAACTACAGCAGTTAAATAGAAGTCAACCAAGTTTGAGTCACAACAAACTTGGAAACCAAAATCCAAGACACCCAAAGTTGTGCCCTAACAGATTTGGAAACAAAAGGTTGATTTACCAAAATCAAAACAAATTTGGAAGCCAAAAACATCCAAATTTGAACCAAAATAAATCTGGAAACCTAAGAATGATTTGTTATCACGAAATGTTCAAAATGATCCAAGATTTTATCAAAGGAATGTTTCAAAAGGACATGTTTGGGTGGCAAAGAAACAAACGACTTCTGTGAGTGATAATCGGAATGAAAATGTATTTGTGAAAAATGATAAAGATTTTCTGAAGTTGAATGATTCTTATTGTGTTACAATACCCAAGGTCAAACAGGTCTGGGTTGCATTATTCAAGTGATTGAGTCGTTTGAATGTGCAGGTGCTCCAGAAGACAGATGAAAGTCAACTTGAGGAGAGGAGCAGCCTGGCACAGGAGGAGGACGATCCCTGCAACTGAAAACAGAGAGTTTGTTTGTTTCTGTACATAAATAAACCATAAATCAAAAACCCTAAAAATAGAAAAATTTAAAAACCAAAAATATGTTTTTATTTTGTCAAAAATTGAAAAATTAAAATATATATATATATATGTGTGTTTGTTTTTTAAATTTGTTAAAAATCAAAAATTTGAAAAAATATGTTGATTGAATATGCCGAAACCCTCACGACTGAACAAACATGATTATTTCACCAGTGATTAATTGGTTTTAACATTGTTAAAAATCAATGTGTTGTAAATCATGGGGGTATTTTCTACAAAACATAGCATGTAAAGCAGAAAATGGATGGTGAGACAAAGCTATCTACAACGGGTTGTCAAATTTTTCTAAATGTTTTGAATTTTAGGGGGAGTAAGAATTTTGAAAATACAAAAAACATTTGAAATTTTGAAAAAGCCAAAAACATGATAAAATTCAAAAAGGGTTTTGTGTAAAAAGATGAAATGATAGCACATCAGTAAGACAATCACAGTACGCTAAAGAAATGGAATGTCAAATGTGAAAAACGGTCTCACTGATGATGTGCCAGTAGGTTTTTACACATTTAGTGGATTGATTTCGAGATATAAACCTAAATATCAATAGATTACTTATCTCGTGGGGAACATCTCTCTGATATATGGATAACCTTCAAAATCTCGTTTGAGAGATTGCCTGATTATGAGATACTAGGTCTTTATATTGTTTGATATCTGGGGTATTATACCTGGTCTTTTGATTTTGCGTCAGCAATGGCCTAGACATCGTATAATACTTTGCGTGCTTAATGTTTACCCTCTGCATAAAAATTGACAAATATCAAAAGATATATATCAAGTGCAGTTGTAAAGAAGATGCCTAAGTGGGACACACCTAAAGTTGAGCCTTCATCTCTTTGAGTGAACGGTTGTTCGTACCTCAGCTCTCAAGGTCTCGCAATAACCTAGAGTACAGATATCAATGTAGTATATTAACCTGTAAGACTTAATCTAGGAATCTTGATACGGGAGTATATTCTGAGGTGGGACACTCGAGTAAGTTTAAGTTTTTTAAACACTAAATCTCGGGTCTTGAATCAGTTGAAATTTGTGTAAAAATTTAAGTAGACTAGTATACAGAAAAATTACAAAAAAAAAATCGAAGTGTTTTAGCATAAACTTTGAAAAATTCAAAAAGATTTTATTTCTGCTTTATTTTCAACAACCGATGTTCGAAAGCTGAGTTTCAAGATCTAAGTATGCTGAACATGTTTCTGAAAATAAACAAGTTCATTAATTTGAAACTTGATGTTTTACATCAAAAAGCAAAAATAGTTTATGAAAATATCCAAGGTCATTAAGTTGGACTTGGATGATTATTTGAGAAAGGTTTTGGATGCTTAAACTGCCAAATTTATAGAGTTATTTGATAAGGGGAGTAGAGTCGGGTAATTCTGGGAGATTTTAAATTGTTAAATTTGAGCCAGGTTCTCGATCTTAGGATATTTTGAGCCAGGTCACCGATTCTGGAAGACCAAAAACTTTCACTGTTAAATTTTTGTGATTTTCATATGTTGAACCAGACTACGATGCCAATAGCTGAGACTGAGGGGGATTCTGAAGACAAGCTCAAAGCAAGGGGGAGCTTGTGATCGAAAAGCCATGTGTCGATCCTAAAAAGCACGAAAGCTTAATGATATGGGGAGCCTGAAGAATGAGTTAGCCAAAAGGGAGAATAGCTGAAGATTTAAGCAGATCCACGGGGAGTCTGTGGTGCTGAAGATGTCAACATTTCATAAAGACTCAGAGAGACACAGAAAGCTACAAGATTGACTGCAGTAATATCCAAGGGGGAGTCTGTGAGTGCATAATGTCTATCACTTTTGTCAATCACGTATTGTAGCTTGATCAGATGATACAAGACTGATGTTGAACAGAGCAAAAGTCAAAGTTTATGTATACTGAAGTCCATTCGGATGAATGTGCAATCTGTTCATCCGGAAATTTAAAGACTTAGTCCATCCGTCCTGATGGAGGCCATCCGCTAGTCTGTAGGTTTGGATGAGCACTATCTATATATATGTGTGTAGGGTATTTTCATTTAAAAACTTTGCAGACTTAGAGGCGAAGCTCTTCTGGTTTGTTTCGTGGTTGTAAACTGTAAAATCAGTAATAGAAAACAAATTATAATTACATCTTTGTGTACAATCCACACACGTACTTGGATTCCGCACAAGATACGTGTTCATACGCATTCATAGGTCAAGGAATCGATCCTCAAATCGAATCCATAGGTTGCAAAGCTCAAGTGTTTCCTAATAATTTGGATGATTATATAGTTAGTGTATATTGTGGCTTAAATGGAAGATCAAATAGAATACGGTTTATAATCAAAAGAGTGAAGGATCACTTGTAATATGATTTATAAAACTTACATTCTGATTCGAAAGTATCTTGAAGTATTTTTACCTATATGTGTAAATACGAGTCCAGATGGTTGAATGGGTCTTATGACGAGTTCGGCATGTCAAAACACGCTTTATGATGTTATATGACCAGTTCTTTAGTTAGAACATAGAACATATAGGTTTAAAAACATTTTATGCCAAAAGGGTATTTTTATATTTTTAAAATATATATACTTGACTCGTTATTTAACCCACCAAACGAAATGATCATAAGGTATACTCTCAGAGAATTATTCCCTGTATAATTATAGTCACATAGTTGGGCTTGATTGGGCCCTAAGGTTGAGAAAATAAGTCAGATTCAAAAGTCAAAGTAGAAGTCAAACGGTTTACTTTCGACTAGGAATTGAGGATTAAACTAGAAATGACGAGTTAGACATGATAAAAACAAGCCTTATATTGTTATACAAAATAATTTGGTGTCAAAACTTATAGTTTTGATACTTCAAAGCTCATTTGTCACACAACGAAATTTTTGCGTTTTTTTACTTTTATTTCGTAAAAGTTTGACTCGTCATTTTCTCCTACTAAACATGATGATTAGAGGATGTAATCGCAAGGGATTAACACCTTCATTATTATGATCACGTAACAAAGTTCATTTTGAACTTTGACATGACTGAAATGGTCAAAACCGAAAGTCAAAGCAAAAGTCAATTTGCTTGACTTTTAGCTCATAACTAATTAAAAAAATGAAATAAACTAGGAGAGCACTTACTAGTGTTTCAAGGAAAGATTTGAACTTAGGAATGGAGGTTTCAAGTCAAGAAGCAAGCTCCAGTAACTGAGGAAGAAAGAAAAGAATGGTGTGATTGAAACTCAAGAACAATGCACCTATTTATACTAATGAATGATCAAGGAGGTGTTGCCAAGTGTTAGATGAGGTGTCTTGATATTGCTTAGTGTCCTAACAAGTGTCATGAGCAGATTGAATGTGGCAAAATTCATTGAAGGTGTCAAAATTTGAACAAAGATGACAGAACTTGGTGAACAAACAAATATTTTGCATTTGGGCACCCCTTACGGACCGTAAGAGATATGCCTTATGGTCCGTAAGGCACTCTAATGTAAAATATTTGTTTTTTGACAATTTTGGCCCCTAAACTTGCTTTATCAGCTTTTTTAACATTTTTAACCATTCTAACTTATTATTTAAGTCAGCTGAAAGGTATCAAAGCATATGTAACTTGGATTTTATTCTAGAATGTTGTGAATATCGTCTTGCTTGATCGTACGATCACAAAACTTGTAAATAAAATATAAAACATTATAAAATACGAAAACGATCGAAAGCTTACAATCTTTTGAAATCTTGCTAATCTTACATCTACAAGGTGGACTAACCTCATATTGGCTACATTTTTTTTATTGTTTTGTGAAATTACACAAATTATACTTGTGGTTTGTGAAAAAGGTAATATGGTTATTTTAGATAGAGTAAATTGCCAAAATCGTTTCTAAGGTTTGGGCATGTTGTGCCATATTGCCCTTCACGTTCAGCATTTTGTGCCATATTGCCCTTCGCGTTCAGCATTTTTTGTCATTTTTATCCAAACATCTAACTTGGTTAAAAGATGCCATTTAATGAGTTTCTATTTAAAAAAATCACATTCTTTATAAATTAAAAAACATTATTCAAAAACCCTTTTGAAAAGAATGTGAAATTTAAAAAAAAAAAGAAAAAAAAAACCCGACACTTTTAACAAAGTTGAATGTTTGGATGAAAATGACAAAAGTTGACAAAAGTGAAGGGTAGTATGGCACAAAAAAAATTCATTTTGGATGAAACTGACAAATATGTCCAAACTCTAGAGACGATTTTCACAATATTCTTTTAGAAAAAGTTAATAGTTTTTCAAGGAAAATTAGTGTTATAATGAAAACATGTTACAAAATACAAGTTTTTACAGTTAAAGTTGTTAGTTTTCCCAAAAAAAAAAACTGATAAATCATCGCTAAACAATCACTAGCTAAGGCCTTGAGGTATACTTTAATCCTCCTTAGCTTCACCTAAGTGCCACATCACCTATTTTCCCCATTTCACTCTCCTTCACTCCAAGGAATGGTTAAATCTAGATAACTTCATCTAACCTTATTTTTTGGTGGTTTTTTGTTCAAAAAAGAAAAGTGTAACATGCCATGTTAGCATATAACCCCTTTAATACCACTTAACACAAGGAGGGTGTGGTTTGCAATACCGATTAACATGCCATGTAATCGTTGATAACTAATATGTAGTACTCCCAAGTCCTAAGCCTTATTCTTTTGTTTTAATATTTTACCAACGGATATTCTTCAACCAGTAAATTTGTAGGTGGATATGTCTTTTCTAGTAGTGAATCGTGCACATCGAACTTAATAATTTCAGACCATTACCCATGAATATTTGGTCATGGCTTAGTCACTCACTACAAGAATGGAAGGCCTTTAGCGGCGACACCATTAGCGGCGACAGGCCACGTGTCGCCGCTATTGGTCGATCCGTGTCACGGAGTATGAAACCAAACCCCAGCCGTTGATCATTATCCTGATCTAACGGTTGGGGATTTCAAAGGCAATAGCGGCGACAGTTCAAGGTCATTAGTGGCGACAGGTTGTCTTCGCTAAAAGTATGTGTCACACTTTAATCCCCAGCCACACATATCTTATCCTGGTTAACCTTGGTTAGCATAATAGCGGCGACAGAGAGACCAATAACGGCGACAACCCGTCGCTGGTATTGCTTGATCCGTAAAACTCCTATACAGCGCCTTTTCTTCCTTCCTCCTTCATTTTTCCCCCCCAAATCTCTTCATTCTACCGCCGGAGAAACGCGTTTTTTGCCCAAATCGGTTAGTTTAACTTTCTTTTTGTTAAATCTCTTCTCTATTTTGTTATATACATGTTATTGGCTTTAATTTTTGCTCGTTTTTTTGTATATTTGTGTTTATGGAAGAAAATTCGGATCACCACCATCTCTTCTCCGATCACCACCTTCACTTCTCCGGCACCACCTCGTCTCCGCGGTCTTTGTCTCCTTGAAACTTGAAAAAAAACTGTTAGTTTTATATGTAGTTTTTTTTAAGTTTAGAAATTGTATAATTTTTTGTTTAGGTATGTAATGTGTATGTAAGGATGAATGTTTTGTATGTCAAATGTATAATGTAGGTGTATTTGGTGAAAATGAGTATATGAAAGTCTATGTATTTGTGTATGTAGGTGTATGTAAGCATGTATGTGGGTATGTAAGTGTATGAATGAAAGTATGCATGTTGGTGAAAAATGTGTATGTTAGTATGTATGTTTGTATAAAGTATGCAAATGTGTATGTAAGTATGTATAAATTTTGTGGTTTTGGTCAAATTGTATAAGAAAGTCTATGTATTTGTGTATGTAGGTGTATGTAAGCATGTATGTGGGTATGTAAGTGTATGAATGAATGTATGTATGTACGTGTATGTTAGTATGTTGGTGAAAAATGTGTATGTTAGTATGTATGTTTGTATAAAGTATGCAAATGTGTATGTAAGTATGCATAAATTTTGTGGTTTTGGTCAAAATGTGTGTTTGTGTATGTAGGTGTATGTAAGCATGTATGTGGGTTTGTAAGTCTATGAATAAAGTATGTGTTAATGTGCATACATTATGTTTAAGTTTCATGATTTCTATGTTTATGGTCATGTTTGAAAAAAAAATATGTTTAAGTTGATAATTTCTATGTTTATGTTTAGGTTTGAGAAAAAAAATATATTTTAGATGATAATTTGAATGTTGTTTATGTGTAGGTTTGAAAAAAAGTTTAAGTTTGATAATTTGTATGTTTGTGTTTAGGTTTGAAAACATTTATATTTAACTTTGACAAATATATATTAGTTAGGAAATACCCTCCTTGAATTAAAATTATCATTTAAAACATAACGAACATAGAAAATACCCGCCAAAATTGAAATCACCATTTAAAACAAAAGAAGCTAAGAAAATACCCGCCCGAAATTTAAACATAACGAGCTTAGAAATACCCGCCCGTGTTTGAATTCATAATTTTAAACATAACGAGCTTAAAACAATCATTAAGAACATAACAAGCTTAAAAAACTGTGCCCGTGTTTGAATTCATCATTTTAAACATAACGAGCTTAGAAATACACGCCCGAAATTGATTTAGAAATTAATTCCGGGTTGTCCCCATTTAACTTGGGACTGCTTTTTGAATACTTAATCTCATTTAGGATGTGAATGTGTATTACATGATTGTTTGTTTAAGAAGGATTCGGTTATCATTTTCTCTTTGCTCCTCGGGTATATATATCATTACATATATACTTGGGAGCTAAGAGGTAATGTTGCCGAATTTTTCTTAAACAAACAATCATGTAATACACATTCACATATGAGATAAAGTGTTCAAAAAGTGGGTTTAGCAGCCTACCCTTGTCTTGTTAATCCTAAATTAGATTCTCTTTCAGTTGCATAATGCCTATTGATAAAAGCTGGATTGATTCCCCACGTCATTCATCTCACTACAAGCAAGGACTCAAGTCTTTTATCGAGATTTGTGAAAGAGTGATAAAAAAACCACAATGAAGTTAGATGTCCGTGTACCCTATGTAAAAATTCCGGCTTAATAAACATGGCAGAAATGAAATACCATTTGCGTATTAACAGTTTTTGGAAGGAATACACGAAGTGGACCTATCACGGGGAAACGACTCCATTTGCCGTAGTAAACGATGTTGCGCCACAAGACGGTATGGGAAACGTTATTGAAGACGTTAGGGGGAGCGTATGGAAGAAGATACATACCTTAACCAAGAGAACTCGAATGGAGATAGTAGCGGTGTTGTTGATGATTTTGAAGACCCGGTAAAGGAAGTTGAAACAGAATTATATCCTGGTTGTACCAAGTATTCTTCTATCGACTTTTTAGCAAAACTTATGAATATAAACGATATGTACCATTTGACTAATGAAGCACTAGATCGAATCCTCTCGTTGTTGCAAGATTCAATGCCAGAAGGCAACAAGATTCCCCTTTCGTATTATGTAGCTAAGAAGATTGGTTTGCCATATGAGATGATAGATGTGTGCACAAATGATTGTGCTCTCTTTTGGAACGAAAACGAGTCCTTACAAAATTGTCCCATTTGTAATGAGAGTCGATGGGTCGATAAAGACACAAAAGGCACGAAGGTGGCTCGTAAGGTGTTACGATACTTTCCTTTGACGCCTAGACTACGACGTTTGTATTATTCAAGGCACACAGCAAAAGATATGATATGGCATAGTACCAGACGATCGGAAGATGGGACTATGCGTCATCCAGTTGATGGATATTCATGGCAAGACTTTGATAAAAAGTACCCAAACTTCGCGATGGAGCCACGAAATGTTTGCTTAGGGCTTGCAGCTGACGGTTTTAATCCCTTTAACAACGGTAGTGGATCCTCAACTCATAGCACGTGGCCGGTTATACTCACCACATACAATTTGCCTCCCTGGCTATGCATGCGAGAGTCCACATTCATGTTGACCTTGTTGATTCCTGGCCCTAAATCACCTGGGAAAGACATGGACGTTTTCCTTAGACCGTTAGTGGATAAGCTTAAGCAATTGTGGCAGTCAGGTGTACGTACAAAAGATGCAGCAACAAACACATACTTCACAATGAAGGCGGCGTTGTTATGGACCATAAATGACATTCCAGCCCGTAGTAGTCTATCAAGTTGGAGCAGACAAGGCTACATGGCATGCCCAACTTGTAACCAAGACACTCCTTCAATACGTGTAACTGGTAAATGTGCGTATGTTGGTCATCGCCGGTTCTTAGATGCCAACCATCCTTGGAGAACAAGTCTCGACTTTAACGGGAGACCCGAGACACGAGACCCTCCGAGACAATTTAGCCCAGCTGACATAGAAGCTCAACTCGGTCGTTTAATTAATCGTATACCAGGAAAGCATCCAGCTTTTGGAGGTGGGAGGATAACCCGGTCAGATTTCGAGTTAAACTGGTCCAAACGAAGCATATTTTTTGACTTGAGTATTGGTCTTCTCTGCAGCTGAAACATAACTTAGATGTAATGCATATAGAGAAAAATGTGTGCGACAGCTTGCTCGGTACTCTTCTAATGAACGATAAGGGTAAAGACACGCCAAATGCGCGGTCCGACTTGGAAAAACTAAACATTCGGCCGACACAATGGCTGAAACTATTAGGTGGCAAGTTCTTAAGTCCCCACCCAAAGTACTCATTCAAGTCCGATGATCAAAAACTTTTTTGTCAGTTTATAAAAAATGTTAAACTACCAGGTGGGTTTGGATCTAATATCAGTAAGAGGGTGACAGATAACAATGCTAACATTACCGAGTTGAAATCTCATGACTGTCATATCCTCATGCAACGTTTGATACCGATTGGGGTTAGAGAGCTTTTGACTAAAAATACATCTACACCAATAATAGACCTTTGTATGTTCTTTAAGAAACTTTTCTCTAGAACACTATTGGTGGATGATATGAAGAAAGCAAAGGATGACATTGTTACCATCTTATGCAAGTTAGAGATGATCTATCCACCTGCGTTTTTTGACATTATGGCTCATTTACTTGTGCATTTACCGATGAAGCGATTGCGGGAGGTCCAGTAGCTTTTAGATGGATGTATCCATTAGAAAGCTACATGAAAAAATTAAAGAACTATGTCAAAAACCCGGCAAGGCCTGAAGGTTGTATAGCTGAAGTTTATGTGTTTGAAGAAGCTCTAACATTTTGTTCAATGTACCTTAAAGATGTTCAGACTAAGTTTAATCGCCCAGATAGAAACGATGATTTCGTTGTTGAAAAAAGAAAGTTATGGGTGTTTGAGTCCAAATGTCGTCCTGTTGGCGCAACAAAGAACAAATATCTATCATTCATCGAAAAAAGCAAGATGGAATGGTTTGTCCTCGAAAACTGCGCAGAAGTTAGGGAGTACATGAAGTGAGTGTTTCTATCTTTAACTTTTCATAATCTGTTAATTGGTATTTTTCATTCCTTTCTTATATTTGTGATCAATGTAGTGAATTCAAATATACACATCCCCAAGATGATCTTAAAACCAAATTTCCGGGATGGTTTCTCCATAAGGTATAATACATATATAACACTCATTACTCTACACTTGCTAGGTAATACATATATAACAAACATTATTACTCTATATTTGTTAGGTCCATTCGATGAAAACACAAAATTCTCAAGAATTCCACCCGGAGTTGTATGCTCTTTCAATTTGTGCGAAAATGACTGCTTACACTTACACTGCTTGCATAGTCAACGGTGTTAGGTTTAAGACACTTGAACGTGATGCAAAATGCACAACGCAAAACTCTGGGGTGGAAGTGGTTGGAGAGAACGATGTGAAATTTTATGGCCAATTAGAAGAAATTATTGAGTTGCGTTATACAAATGATTATTCAACTGTCCTATTTCGGTGCAAGTGCTTTGATACTCGAAGGGGTGTAAACCATGACAATAATATCACCAGTATAAGCACTGAACATGAATGGGACAAAGACGATCAACTCATATTTGCTTCGCATGCCAAACAAGTGTTCTTCATCCAAGAAACGTCTCGAAACCAAAAAAAATAAACATAGGTGGGTAGTCGAAAATGTTAATTATCGAAAAATTTGGGATCGGCCATTAAGTGATGACCGCGTCAATAAGGTTCAAAATGTTGACAAAGGCTTAGAAGATATTGACGTTGTCGACAACAACTCTTCATCTGACTGTCCACTTGTCATTGACTTGGCCCAATACTTTCAAATTGGATCTTCTCATGTTACTGCAGGTGAGCCTTCAATTGAAGTTGATCCCCCAACGGCTACCGTCGATGAAGTGTTTGAGGTCGAGACTGATTGTGATGAGGTCGAGGATGATTGTGATGAGGACGATCCCGATTATGTGGAGTCTAACTAAAAGAAAAGTTATTGCAATTTATATTAATTTGTATTTGATAAACACTTGTTTGAAATATTTATTTGAATTTGAGTTACACTTGTTGTACTTTCCCTTAATTTCTATTAGATACACATGCTGTAACATTTGTAACTTTTTAGGGATTATGTTTTCGATATTGCTTATATTCGCATATCTGATGGCGGATGTGGCCCCATGGAGACATGGGGGTGACGGCGCTGGTGATCCACTGCCTCCTGGTGGTCATTTTAGTGGCACGCATGAGACTGAAAATTATTTTGTAGTCCTTATATTTTATATATTATAAGTGTTGTTACTAATTATTTTTGTTTTAATTGCAGCGGTTCCCATGAAGAGGGTTAGGGGAAAAGCCAAAAATGAGAAACTACGGCGTCTGGTAAAAGCGGGGGGGGGGGGGGGGGGGCGTATCGCTTACGTTTGACAGACAGGTCACGTATACCCCCGTTGGTAAAACAAGAGATATGTTTTCAAAGGAGGCCGGCCTTTATATGTGGCGGACCATCCCCTTTGATAAAATTGGATGGGATAACGTTTCACCACCGCACAAAGATGCCATCATGAACCACTTACGGGTAGATAAGTTATATACATAAAATTTTATCAAATATTTAAGCACATGCAAATGCGCCATTACCATAAATGTGCGAAATCGTTAAATCTAATTTATATATAATATTTTAACTTTTTTATTTAATTCGTAGGAAAATTTCAATTTTGATGAAGTGGAACGTGATTTAGAGGCAAAAACTTGACGGGTGGTATTAGGAGTGTGCTTATGAAGCGGTACTCTGACCGCAAGTACGAAGCTAAAAAAATATTTAAGAACAAGGGAGGTTACAATGATATTGAGAGGGCAAGGGCATACCATCTTGTAACATTCCTATTTTTATATAAAGAATTATAGGTTTGGTTAAATTTATTAACCACTAGTAACTAGTAACTAGTTTATTTTTTTATATAAATATTCAACCTAAATAGTTCTAAACACTATTTTATATAGTTGGTTGAAATATTATATTAATTAATTGGCTTGTATATGAGTGACCTTTCTAAATAAAATAAAAGTATATAAAAACTTATATTATTAGACGGGTAGATTACGGGTAAGTTGATTGTTAAAATATGAAGTACCTAGACGGGCCCAGGAACCGTTTAAATAATTAAATTATAAAAATACATTATATTTGAACCTACTCTATTTTTAATGAAACTTGGTTCAAAATGTAGACAAAAATATTCTCGTTCTAATAACATACTTATTATTTTCTAAAACGTCATATTCTAAAAGTTATACGCGCCAAAGAAGTAAACCAATTGAATTAACTATAATAAAATAATAATAAAATAAAATAAAACTTTGAATCTTAAAATTTACGTATGACATGTGAATAAAAATAAAATAATAATAAAAAGAAAAAAATTCTTAACCTTCCAAACACATGTAAGTGTGAATTATAAAAAATTAAATAAAATCATCTAACCTACAACACACACGTAGGTGTGGGACTTCAATTCAAAAGCATTCCATGCAAAACTTACACTAGAAGAAATTTGAAAGTAATATAAATAGAGATGGCCATTTCATAATTCTCTTTGTTAAATTCCTTTTCTTCTATCGCCATCTTTCTGCCCCTTATATATATATATTTTCTTAAGTATTATATATATAATACTCCAAAGCACTGCTCTGTTTTAAGTGTTTTAACTCCCGATCACCGCTACCCTGTTGATCTGAGCCCCATAACATATGTCAAGGGTCTGCCTGACTAAGTTCATTGGGGTTCTGTCTCATGACATAGGGACAAGGTTGAATTAGGGGTACTATACTTAATACGAATGCATTATATATTTTTAAATAGCTCAGAAATTATACCCAGAATTTATATCAGTAGGCTTTCTAGTTGAACCCTAAAGTTACAAAGTGGGTCCATTCTCTTTTCTCACTATTTTATTTCTTTTTCTTTATGAACATAAATATATTCAAAAATGTCCCAAATTAATCCGTAAGTAAAAACCCGGACACCTAAAACCTCAATCCATATCAAGAATCAAGAAAATCAGATATTTAGTCTTCTCGCGGGCCGCGTAAAGAATAGGTAGAAGGTCACGCGGGCCGCGACAGCTCGTGGGTCTACGGATATGCATGAAGGCCACGTGTCGTCACACGTGTCGCGATCACCGGTGACTCAGCAACATCCGATCTGATCCACACTCCCACGCGGGCCGCGTAAGGATCAGCCGAAGGTTCACGCGGGCCGCTACAAACCCCAATTTCACCTATAAATAGCTTGTCGCATGGCTTGTTCTCTGGTGTCGAAATAATTTCATAAAAACGAAGATATACTGCCATAATTCGAATATTACTCTCAAAATTAGTAGGGTGTTGCTACAATACCGGGTATTAACTCGATCGCTGCTACGATTCAATGTCCGATCGATTGGAAACTATCCGACAGGATGTTTAAGTGCTATCCTTGGTCATTAGTCGTGATTCCGATAGGATGTTTGAGTACCACCCGAACTCGGGGAATACTCTGTCATTCGTTGTGAATCCGATGGATGTTTAAGTGATTTCACTTTGTCATTTGTTGTGATGGTTTTAATCTCGTGAGTTATCGTAAATGTTGTATTTGTTACTTACCTAGTTCGTGTGCACTAGGTTACAAGACTAATCAATAGGCTAAGCTCTGCCGTATAAATCTGCATGCTTATAATGTGAGTCATTCTCTTTTTATCAAATTACTTTCAAAATCATGTTTATTTTCAAGGTTATAATTACAGGGATTAAGTCTTTGTAATCCCCAAATTACAGCCGGTATGTGGGGTTTTGTATACATTACTTGATAACCGTCACCATTGGATAACGAGTTAGCCAAGGGGTGATATGACCATAGTCACAGACACCATCGGGCTAAGAGGCTACCGATGGATGTTCGAGTGACAAATACTGTGGGTAGTTGGTTGATATCAGGAAACATTGTAATCGCTCTTAATACTGTAAATTATAACAAACGCGTCGTTTTATTAAAATGAATGAACTCACCAGTATTTCTTGCTGACAAAACCTTTTTAAAACGCGTTTCAGGTATTTACAGTAGATTGGAGTAAGAGATGGATACGGCACTAAAAGGCTTCAAGAAGTGGCTTATTTTATTTAAATCAAATTAAGAAATATTGTTTTATGAAATTGGGTTTATCCCTTATTAAAGCTACCTTTGTAAAACATGGGTTCATCCCATCTATTTAATAAATAAAATCCGGTGTTTTCTAAACTCTGATATTTTTCCTAACTCACGATCCTGATGAAATTTCCGCTGCAATATTTTTCAAAATAATCACCGGTACCACTGGGCTGTTCGCGGCTCCCGATTCCGTCCAGGGTGGATCGGGGGTCGTGACACATCCCGCGGATATGCCCTATGATAACTGGTTGAGAACCATCGAAGGTTTCCAGGACCAAAAATATATTAAAAGAAGAAAGGCCAATAAACAAGTACGCGAGACACAACAATTCCCATACCGCGGGGGGACATCGTCGTATGGTAGCACCGCCTATATAAATGTAATGTTTTATGTATGTGTGCGTGTGTGTAAGGTTTTGTTTATTTAATGTCTAATCTAAGTTTAATATTAAACAGTATATGGATTGGGTACCTACGCATGCTAAACAAAATTACGTAAGTATTTCTTTTAAGTATAATTTTCTATAACAAATATATATATATATATATATATATATATATATATATATATATATATATACTACTTCAATAAGCATATAGGAAGGGCAAGAATGGTCATTTGCCATTGTACAACCATTTGAAGCCCATTGTACAAGCATTTAAGCACAAAGTGTTGAAAATGCCTTTTAACACGCGGCCAATAAAAGAACGGGTCATCAAAATTAGGGTTTGCTTCACAAAACAATCGCCGCTCTCATCTCTCTCTGGCGATCTCACTCTCAGCCGCTCTCATCTCTCTCTCTAGCGATCTCATTCTTAGCCGCTCTCCCAGTAGATCTGCTTCATTTTCCAGAAATCAGAAAGATGAAGCTTGGTGTAGTTGCAATCGGTGGAAAAAAGATCCAGGTACTTTTTTTTGGCCAAATGTTTTCTTAGATCTATCGTACCACCATCGACTTAGAGGTTGTTTTGTTTGTTCTGTTATAGATGAAGATGGAGCGGTGGAGATACCGTCGACTTAGATCTACCTTACCACCGTCGAGCCAGGTAATTTTTTCTGCTGAAATTTTTCTCAGATCTACCGTCATTTTTTGATTATTTTTTATGAATATTGACAGATCTGAGGTTACACGATTAAGGAATATGAGAACCATAACTTTGCAGATCTGAGTTTTTAGAGGAATATTGACAGCCCGGATCTGGTATGTTTGTAGCTAATTATGTTTGTTACAGATCTGGTATGTTTGTAGCTGATTTACATGCATATGTTACTGATTATGTTTGTTACAGATCTGGTATGTTTGTAGCTGATTATGTTTGTTATAGATCTAATCTTACTGATTAAATATGTGTACAAATAGTTAAATTCAAACATTTTATGATATGGGTCTCGCAGTATGTTTATGTTATAGATCTAATGTTACTGATTAAATATGTGTACTGTTTTGAGTTTTGATTATGTTAAAAAAAGTTTGGTTTTTTATTCATGATTGTTGTAAGAATATGATATGCAATGTGTTTTATAGGTTTGTTCAACTGATCAAGTAATTTGTAATTTATATAAACAAATGATATGTGTTGTTGGATGTTTGAATCAATTATGAAATTGAAAAGTTCTGTTAGGGTACTGCCTCAAGTCCCTTTTTTTTAAAACCAAGATAAGAAGAGGTTGCTTTGTGAATTTGCTTATTGATTTTAAAAGTAACTGGTGTGGTTATTTCTAATTATGTTTGCAGGTTAGTGGCCCTTCAGGGCAAATGACTTCTAACAAGCCAAAAATTTGACACATGTTAAATATGTAAAATTCAAATTTGACACATGCGACATAAATGTTAAAACATATAAAGTTAAAACCTTATAAATTTACAGTGGCTTGCATTTAACTTATTTTGTAACTCATAATTATGCATATTTGTTGCTTTCAGTTGTGAAGGGTCTAAAGTATGCTGACTCACATGAATGGGCAAAAATCGAAGGTATCCTTGCAACCATCGGGATTACAGACCATGCCCAGGATCACTTGGGTGATGTGGTGTATGTTGAGTTACCAGAAGTTGGAACAGAACACCAAGGTTACCTATCAACAACCAATGGACGAGTGGTATGCACAACATCATACGTATTATGTTTTTACTATGTCTGTTACATAAAACGTTCCAAAGGGTTTTTGACCCAACCCCTTACATCATGCTTAAAAATATATCATGAGGCTTTTTTAATTCAACCTTGTAGGGCCATTTAATTTGGCGATGCTCGGTCCGGGATATGGCAGAGTCTTTTATATCAGTGGGAACTCGAAGGATGGCAAGCAAGTTATTCATTTGGTGGCACTAGCGACTTTATGGTCAGTGTGGTTGGCAAGGAACGAGCTGGTGTTCAATAGAAGAGGGTTGAATGATGTAGATGTTACTTGAGTATTTAGTGATACAACTTATTTTTCATCTTTTTAATATGTAGTTAAATGGTTAGGGTGTGATTCCTCCTTGCAGAGAATAAAGGGAAGATATTTCATCATATTACCAGCCACTTGCATCTTGTGTGGGAGAGATTACGAGCAAACGTTGGGTTCCCATTCAAAACAGGTTTTCCAGTCCCCAAATTACCCCTGGTCATTTTGAAAAGAATTTTAAAAGGATATCTAAATAAATATTGGGTATATCATAAGTCATAACCCAAATCAACGCATGTGCAATATGCATGTATTGTTTATTCCGAATACCTTATTGCAGACATTTTACTAAACTTCTGCTGTGTTTTTCAGAGCAAGCTTATCATGATGTGGCCAGGTGTTGCACTTCTATTATGTTCTTATAAAGAAAGCTGCTTTAATAGGCTTCAAGTCATGCAGGAGATTGCATTAAGGCTGTAAGTAAATGGGTTTTTTCATGGTTATATATATATATATATTTCAAATTTCAATTTCTCTACTCAAGTCAAATCTCAGATTCTTAATTTTTGATTTTCTGGAATCTCGGAACCCTAATGGATTCAGTTTTGTTTTCAGTGAGATTTGAGTTGCTGAAAGATCAAGAGTCAAGACCACAGCCAGTTACGCCCTGAGGTATATTTTTTATTTCTTTTCGAATTCATGTTGTCAGACCAAATGGTGGAGGTGTTCGAATTCATGCTTTCGAGATCATTCTGTTGTTGTTAGAAATGTATCAGAATTCATGTTGTTGTCAGACCAAACGGTGGAGGTGTTCGAATTCATGTACCTTGCACCTCGACTACTGAAAATCAGAAACATTGCAAACTCTCCTTTGCTCTATTGATCCGGTTTTATCAGCTCTATAATCCACTAAAACATTTTCCTTTGAACATGTTCAGGTCCTACCAAGCGGAGACTACACTGGATAATAAAGCTAGTTAAGCGATATGTTGAGACTACACTGTATCCGTTGGTGGACCAGCTAAGGTGCTTTTGGAGATGGACCAAACGGAGGTGTTGCATTTGCTAGAATCACCAGATACATTGAAGGCGAAAGTTACTGGCATGACTTTGGTAAGTACTCGGTCACCCATGTGACTTATTTCTCATGTTAAAAGTATCATGTTTTTTATTGTGTGGAAGTTTTATATTTGATTTCGAAGATTTTATCGGTGTATAAAACTTGAATTGATTACTATGCTTGCAATTTGCTGTTTATTTTAATTAAAATTTTTAAATGTTTCAGATGCTGGGTAAGAATCTATGGGATGTTTGGAGGATTTGTTGCTGATGTCGTTGCTGCCATCGGTCAGGTTTGCAGTTTGCTTGGCAACTATACTATTCTCAAGTTGGAACAAAGGTATTAATAATGTCCAACTTGCTAAAAAAAATCTATTTGTTATTTGCGATGACAGCTAAATGACAATTATATAATTCTCTTTAACATATATATTATATTATTTATGGTTTCTAAATGCAGTGGGAAAACTACCAGCAACTCAAGCAAACCCTGATGTTTTCTTTGCATTTTAGGGGGAACATGGGTGCTTCTCTCCCAGGGCATACAAAACTCAGGTTATTGGCGGCAGCCCGCCATATTTAACATATAAAAAAAACTTTATATGTTAAATGTGGCGGGCTTCCGCCAATAACCTGTGTTTTGTATGCCCTGTGGAGAGATGCGCCCATCTTCCCCCTAAAAAGCATAGAAAACCTTAGGCGATTGAACCCGCCGCAAGTCGAAACCGACAATGAATCAGGTTAAAACTCTAAACAGCTTTGCACTTGCATCAAATGATAACTCTTTTTAATAAACTTTTTGAATAACTCCGTTACAGTTGAAGTGGCAAGGCTTGGGACAGTATGATCGGAAAAAGGGTAAGCCCGTTTGTTAAATGGTAATCATATTCATTTACACTAATCAACATTAATACATTATACTACTTATTACTACAATCACAACTTTTGTTTTAATCCAGACCGCTTTCACCTCAAAGAAGGACTATGGACGCGGAGAGAGGAAGCCCAATGGGCCACGCACACCGCACCTTGCATGTTCTCCAAGCACCAAATGCAAACAATATCTTGAACGACAAGAGCGACTATAGGGAGTTGTCGGAACTTGCAGAACAAGCAAAGAGGCGGGCCGAGGTATAGCATTATTTCTTAATCCACAGTATAGCATTATTTCTTAAATCATATAACCCTTCAAAAGTTCAAAATTTATATTCATTTTTTAGTTATCTTTTCTTATGAACCCTTTAGACAAGTTTGGACATGTTTTTTAGTTTTTTTTTCCTAAATTGTAATTATTTAACATGTTATGAATAAACAAAACCCAAATCAACCCCTTCATAGTTAGGTTGAAATGGCCACACACTTTTATGAGCCCTAATGGTTTGTTTTTTAACTCAAAATTTTTATTACTAAAACAATAATTTAAAATTGTTTTAGTTTTTTTATGACAAAAAATTGAACAGTTGACAACCTTTCAGAAAGACTTTTCAGAAACTTTTTTAGAAACCAACTCTTGATTTACAATTGAACAGTTGACAACCTTTCAAAGACTTTTCACAAAAAAATTGAACAGTTGACAATCTTTCAGAATCCAAAAGATTTACTGCTATCCTTTTAGATTTGGATTTTTTACTGACCAGAGTGACTGTTCACATACAGCTGTAAAAGCAAAGACTGTTCGGATTTGTCAGAAAGGAAGCATGCAAGTCTATAAATTCAACTACATTCATCACAACTCTACAAGCACTATCTACAAGCACTCAACTGAGATAATAAAACCTTCAAATTGTAAGTCTTGCATTGAACTTCATCCTACTTTTGAATCTTACATCAAACCTTCGAAACGTCAACCTAACATCTTCTATTTTACTTCGATTTCAGAATATCAATCAATACTCTAAACGTATGGGTCTTGCGTTGTTTCTCGGCTCTTCACATCAAGGTCTTACATTTTTATTCGGCTTTTTACATCAGGCTCTTGCATTGTTGTAAGTTTTCTCACATTTCTTGGTTACTTTTTTCACTTTTAACTGTCGCGTTTTGCATCTGTATTGTTTAACCGTGGCCTAATACATATGTTTGTTTTGTAACATGTATTATTTTAGTTTTTTGTGTTGTAAAATAAATGTTAAGTATAGACTTTATTTCTATGTTGAATGAGAAAAAAACTTATTTGTTTCTGGGTTTTGTTTTTTTTTTTTTTTAACTTTGGCCCAAAGCTTAAAGGTTTTTTATGATGCCTTTGAAACTGTGTATTTATACGTTTAAATAATCACGTATAAAAAATGTTATAAACATTTAAAAATGATGTGAGAAATGACATGTGCAGCCTTTTTGCTTGAATCTTGAGTTTTTTCCTAAAAGAGTGTTGGTAGAAATAATATTTACTAAAATGGTGTTGTTTCAAAAATATTTACTAAAATGGTGTTTTAGTTGTAAAATGCAATGAAAATCCCAGCTCATATCCATATCTTCTATTGTACACTTAATGTTGAATATTGAATTTATTTTTCTGTTAAAAAAAAGAATATATATTTAACTAAAGAGTTAATTAAACAGTTAGTCCATGTGGTTTATATAAAGTAACAAGGTAAGGTACTAATAGTTTAAAATCACAGGCTAAGGTTCTAACTTTTCATTTTGTAACAACTTAGGGTATTAACACTTTTCATTACTAAAATACCCTTTTTCAGCTATAACGGCCATTTATGTAGTTAACTTTATTTTTCAATACTTTTGAAAAATAAATCTGATTATGAAATACTCAATAAGATTATTTATAAACAAACATTGATTTTTTTCTAAAATAACCCAATTTATATAAAATCTGATTAAAAAGTTGAGAAAGAAAAGGTTTTCAAAGTTTTCCTTTTATTTTGTTTTGACACAACGGTGTCGAACTCAAGATTTTGTTTACCAAATAAGAGTTACAATAATTTTATTCCAACCAAACTTTTGATTTCGAAGGACCAGCTCTTCAAATTTTCTTTTGATGCGTTTCGATTAACCAAAAAATTTCGATTTTGGTTTCAATTTTTCCAGCAACAAAATCCTGGTGATACTCTGTTCTTCTGCTTTTTTGATTGGAAATTTTCGGAATTGATTAATCCAGTTCACTCGTTGATCGAATATTACGTTTGGTTTCAGTGTAATAAAGTTTATGTAGGTTCGTGTCGGTGCCATCCTTATTGCCACGTTAATTCCAAAAAAATCAATGAGAAGCAAATCGCTGATAATCCCACCGTGTTCATAAAATCCAAAAGTTCAGTTTGAAAATGTCAATCCAAAGAATCATCACATATCCAAAAATTCGATCCAAAAAATCGATCAAGAAATCCATTCAAAATCTTTGATACATAAGTCCAAATTGTTGAACATCAAAATGGGAATGGAAATTGAAACAAAAAGAAAAACCCAAACCCCTATTTTGTTCGCAAACCTGTAACAAATTTAAATTTAGAAATTTACAACTATAACTAACCAAGAATCTATTTATCCATTTCTAATACTCTCGCTGAAACCAAGAACATCAGACGTTGTTAACTATTAAATCTGAATAATTAATTCAAATAGTTCTAAAAAAAACACAAAGAACAGTGGCTACAAATGAAGACCACTGGTTAATATATGTTGCTTGATTATTTGTTGTATAATCCCTTAAGTTTGTATTTTTCAGTTTACACAATCCTTATGTTTCAGTTTACTTTGATGTTAATTTTTAACATGGTAAGAAAATTGATCTTTATATCCAATAAAAATTGTATGTTTCAGTTTACACAATCCTTTTTTTTATATTTAACCAAACTATTTTTATTTCCTTTAAAATTGATCTTTATATCCAATCAAAATTGTATTTTTCAGTTTACAAATCACTCCAAACACATATCAATTGAGAGGTATGGGTGGTGGTTATCCAATTCCCGTTGAGCCACTAGGATCAACAAACCATGGACGATCATCTCGTCGCCATTTAAACCTTCCTGATTCAAACCCTCTAACTTCAAACCCTGAAGTTAGAAACCCTTTTCGTCCGGTGGCAAACCCACCTCCGGTGTCAAACCCACCTCCGGTGGCAAACCCTCATCCGGTGACAAACCCTGAACATGATGATCCATTTGGTTGGACGGATGAAGAGTTGAATTGGGCGTATGACTATACCTTCGCTCAACTACAATTTGGTGGACTACAAATTGAGGAGGGGCATCATCGTCCGGAGGCAAACACTCCTATACTGCCTATGCATCCTCCACCTTCAAACCCCCCTTATGTGGAAAACCCCAGTCAAACACAAGAACCACCGAGCTGGGCTGAAGGGTACGAAACTGACCCTGGGGCGGTTTACGAACCACCATTGGAAGAAGAAATGGTTTGGGAACCTTAGAACAACTTTGATGATGACTATAGTTTTTTTTTCTCGAATTAGTTTGAATCTTAATTATGTAACTTTTAATTATGTATTAGTTTAAATTTAAATTTGTTGTTGTTTAATTTTACTCATGTTTTAGTTTAAATTTAGGTTTCTGGAGTTTTTATTTTTTTAGTTAACTAACATTAAACACTTAATAGGATATGTCTGATCATTTTTCCGTTGAAGAATTTTCATCATTGAGAAATGATAGAGCATGGTATAATATAATCTTTGTTAAGGTGGAGTTTATTTGGCATGACGTCGATGAAAAGAGATTAGTGGTTATTTTTCTTAATCAACACGTAAGAACATTATTTTAATTTACTTTGTGTTATACGAGTAAGCGTTTTTCCACCACTAAATTTCTTTTCTTTTTAGAGACAAAAAAATGTTGCGTTCGTCCCACAACATTTGATACACATATATAATGACTCGGCATTGATGGGTGGTTTTTTTTCCTTGAATCATTTCCAAATTGAGAATCTCAACTATCATGAGTACCCAAAGTACCAGAATTACGTGTTAGTTTGGTCCGAGAAAAAAATTGTCATCAACGAATATACAAAGCTTTCTTCACTTATGCTTACGATTCCAAGGGGTGCTTCTTTATATCCATTGGTCCCTTCCATTATAGAATTGAAGCATGACAGGAGACCTCAAAAAATTATTGTTGGTACATATAAATTCTCTATCTATATTTTTTATTAAATATATAAAAGTTTATATATGTATGTATAATATGGTGTATACGATTTGACTGATTTTGTTATAGATGTGGTTGGGAGAATAATAGAAGGCAAACGTGATCGATGTTGTTTTGAACTTTCTCTTCATGATAAGACGTAAGTTATTATTTATTATTAACATATTACAAACATAATATTTACATTATATGTAAGAAAATATTATTATTGGAAGAACTTTAACCCAAAATCGTAATATACAGTAGTCACACAATACAAATGTTTTTGTCTGCCCTGAAGCCTTCCGATGTTATACGTTCCATTCGAGCCGTGCAACAAAAGTCTATCATATATGTATCACGTGTCAAGTTGATTCATCTACCAGATAGTATGTTATGCTTTACACATGAACATTCTAAAAATTAGTTAGATTTAATGGCTCATGTAATTTAATAAAAGTTATATTTTATTTGTTATTTCAGTTAATATTTTGAAGTCTATGGAGTTGAGTACGATTACGTACGAACCAGATATGGTCGAGGCACGGGATATTTAAATTATGGATCGTTATCCAAATTTGTGTTTAAGTTAGAAACATTTGGGGTTGTTATATGTTTAGTTGTTGAATATTAAAGTCTCTCTTGGTGTTTCGTGTTTTGATTTTTGTTTCCCTCATATTGAAGTAATTGTAGAAGTATACTTTACTTTGTCTAATCTTATAATATGTTATTACAAGTATGTTATATTACTTGATTTACAAGTAATGGTTACACCTATTTTTCACCAAACTATAATCTTCTTAGATTGGGCAACTAAATAATCATTATCTGTGTTAAACGAAGGTATAACCATGGCTGACCTTCCTGTTCATACAATCGTGTTTGAGTTATTAACGAGGGTGCCAGCGAAGGATGTAGGCCGTTCTAAGAGTGTATGTAAGCAATGGTATGCGTTACTGTCAACACAACATTTCGTAAGGATACATTGTTCTCGCTCATTAGTTTCATCTAACCAGAGAGTTCTACTAATTGACGACCTAACATGCTCTGTTCATCCGATCATCTTTAAAAATCCAATGATTATGGGCCAAGCTCCATAGTTACATTTCCATTCCATCACCAAAATAATGATGTCTCAATACTTTCACATTTGAATGGATTGTTGTGTGTTTGCTTGAATCATACATACGAGCTGCTTCTTTGGAATCCAACAACTACTGCTTTCAAGCGTTTGTCAACCCCTGATTCTCATGGATTCTATATAAATAACCTTGATGTCGTTGGTTTGTACGTTGACGCTGACGATGATTACAAGGTCTTGCATATAAAGCGTAGGAGTGGTGTACTTGGTGTCTATGTTTATTCTAGGGAAGTAGACTCTTGGAGAAATATTCCTTTCATAACAAGACAAGAGTACCTAAGCCCTCATTTCAATTGGTCAGCTGGCACATTTGGTGGTGGTACTCTATATTTCACTGTTTGCGAATGTTGGCTTGGAGGTACGAATGTGGTGATTTGTTTTGATGTTAATTCGGAGCAGTTCAAGGAGATAAGCTTTCCACCCGTCCTTCTATATGAATGGTTCAAGGTGTTTTAGTGAATGTAAAAAATGAGCTTCACATGTTTGCTAGCACTGGCATGTTTGAGATGACAATTGACCTATGGACGCTACAAGGGGATTACAGGATTAAGGTCTTATCATGTCCTCCGATCCCCCCGATATCATTGTCATTGTGGTGCGATATAACACATTATGTGACAAATGGTAATTGGTTTGTGATGACTAAATTTGGGAAGTTGTTTACAATTGAAATGGATATGAAGCCCTTGGAATGTTTTTATCCCGTTACTTGGTTTCGAGGTTTTAAGGGTGCGGTGTTTGTGGAGACCATTGTTTCACCAAGTATTTAGTTTGGCTTTCACTTAATGTTATCATTATGTATGTCAATGTTTTAAGGATTTGTGTTTTTTTTCTCTAAGTCACGATATTCGGTTTAAGTCATGTATTTTAATGTTATCATTATGTATTTCAATGTTATCATTTGGTTTGTTTTTCTCTAAGTCATGTGTTTGAATGTTGTAATGATTTGAGAATTTCATCATCTATGATAACTCTCTTTTATTTAATTTGCAAGGTATTTGTCACTTTATCAATTTACAATGACTAATGGACAACCAAACCATCGTAATCATGCTTCTAGCTTGAGTGCATCTACTAAAGCTGAAAAACGAAAAGAGTATCACAAAAGATACTATGCTGCACGCAAAGAAAATAACAAAGTATCTAAATTTGGGAGTGGTGATGCCTCCCAAAGTGCTTCATCAATATCTTTAATGAGTAATATGTCAACAGAAAGGACACCGTTAAGAAGTTTACAAACTAATATTACTCAAATTACACAAACAACAAATGAGAACGCCTCAAGCGTTTCTACTATAAAACGCAAGGAGTACAATAAAGGATGTTCTAATACACGAAACGATAATGGAATGCGTATTTCAAATGGCAGTCAAGTCAACCAAACCCCGATAGATGATGTTACGCCGACAACCACATTCCCCTCTGTAATTGACGTAGTCAGGCATAGAACATCACGAGGTTTCTATTTATTTAACAATGATTTCTTTTTCGAACTTGACATCTTTTACAACCTTCATTACTTAATACAACAATTTTTTTAGGTATTCGAATTCATCCGCGTACTTTATTACCCCAATTTGCTGAAGTAGTTGATCAACCTTCCTTCCAAGATGGGAGCGTAGAAGATGATCCTTATAATTTTGTTTACAATGGTGTACCTGGAGAGCATCGTGTTTTAAAGGAACGAGGTGCATGTCCTAATTGTGGAGCAAAACGATTTCAATTTGAATTTGTTACCTTTTGTTGCATGAGTGGGAAAACTGTGTTAGCAAACTTAGAAATTCCAGAGGAATTGTACCGACTTTTCACGTCTCAAGATGAAATTGGAGATATGTTTAGGCAAAACATTTGTGCTTATAACACCAATTTTTCTTTTGCCTCAATGGGTGTGACATTGGATGATACATTGAATAATATGAGAGACGATGTATATACTTTTCGTGCACATAAAGGAATATATCACAGAATCGACCAATTAGTTCCGAGGGATGGGACCCCTAGGTACTTGCAATTGTATTTTTACGATCCTGATACTGAGTTAGATCACAGACTCCGATGGCCAAATCTTGATCGGTGTATTACTCAGATTTTAACACGCGTTCTTTCTACAAACCCATATGTCGATACATTTAGAAGACTTGCGGAACTAGGACCTCTGGACAACTATAGTGTCACTTTGAATACTTCGGTTGAACTTGACCAAAGGGTGTACAACCGACCAACGACATCGGAGGTATATATAATATTATATTAATTATAATTATTTAATAGTATTGCTTATTTTAGTTACTTATAGTTCACAATTATATAGGTTGCTGGTATTTGGGTTGAAGGTAATGACAATATGACTTCACATAAACGAAGTATTGTTGTGTACGGTAGGTCTGAATATAGACAAACTATTCAGCTGTACTTCAGTTGTTACGATCCATTAATGTATCCTCTATTTTTTCCTAATGGTGAGTCAGGTTGGCATGCTAACATACCACGTCACGGAGTATCAATCAATGAGGTTCGCAACAATGAAAACATCGAAGGAGAAATGGAAGGTACCAACAATTTGTTATCCTTTTTAAGTGAAGATCATAAAAATAGCGTAATGCGTTTTATTTTTATTAACTGTTTGTTTCTAATACATCTTCATCGTTCAGAGGCTAACACACGAAGTGGTAGAACAACCGTGGCTATGCGAGAGTACTAATGTTACAAGTTCCAGATTCGATCTACCGAAAATGTGCTTCTGTTCGGTGGTAGGCTGCTACAGCAGTTTGTGGTTGATGTTTATATAAAAATTGAGACGTCACGCTTAGAATTTTGTGAGAGAAACCAGGCTAAGATTTGGGCCGAATTGTACCAAGGTATTGTGGATTGCGTCAATACTGGTGAGGTTCATGCAAACAGAGTCGGGAAAAGAATTGTGTTGCCTGCATCTTTCATCGGGGGGCCTCGCGACATGGACGTCGGTTTCTTGATACGATGACTTTAGTTCAAGATGATGGAAAGCCTGATGTATTCCTTACAATGACATGTAATCCTAAGTGGCCTGAGATATGTGATAATTTACATCTTGGTCAAACTGCACAAGATCGTCCAGACCTTGTTTCAAGAGTGTTCCGGGCTAAATTAGAAGATCTTAAGGAACAACTCTTCAAGAAACATGTCCTCGGGGAAGTTAAGGCATACGTCTATGTCATCGCATTTCAAAAGCGGGGTTTGCCGCACACACATTTTCTCCTAATCATGTACCCGCAACACAAGATCAATAACGCGGACCATTATGATAAGGTTGTGTGTGCTGAAATTCCTAACAAACTAAGACATCCCAGATTGCATGAGATGGTTGTCAAGCACATGATTCACGGTCCTTGCGGCAATTTATGATCAAACAGTCCTTGTATGCAGGGTGATCCTAAAATTTGTCGTTTTCGCTATCCTAGACAATTTAACGAACAGACGACACAAGGAGAAGATTCGTATCCGTTGTATCGAAGGAGATACACCGGGATAGAAGTGGACCTACGAGGACAAACACTTGATAATAGATGGGTGGTCCCATATAACCCAAGGCTTTTGATGATGTTTAACTGCCACATGAATGTTGAAGTTTGCTCAAGTATAAAATCTGTGAAATATCTTTTTAAATATGTTTATAAAGGACATGACAAACAGGTTATTCAAGTCGATCAAAGTGAGCCAGGGGTTGTTGTTAATGAGATAAAAAGATTTCAAGATGCACGCTACATATCGCCCCCAGAGGCTATGTGACGCATTTTTTCCTTCTCTCTTTCTCAAATCTTTCCTTCTGTTCTAGCCTTACAACTTCATCTCCCAAATAATCAGATGGTTAGATTTAGAGATGATGACATAATGCCTAATATTGTTGATAGGGAAAGGGATAAGAGAACCATGCTAACATCATTTTTTGAGATAAATAGAAACGATGAAACAGCAAGGGTACATTTGTATAAAGATTTTTCAAAACACTTTACGTGGAATGGAAGCACACGTCGTTGGAGTCGTCGTTTCGGTAAAAAACAAAGAGGTCGTATCGTTTCCGCTAATCCAGGTGAAGGAGAAAGGTACTACTTACGCCTACTTTTGTCAAATGTCAGAGGGCCTACTTCTTTTAAACATCTTTGCACAGTTAATGGTCAACGGTGTGAGACATTTCGGAAAGCAGCTCTTGAGTTAGGCTTAATAGAAGACGATGAATATCTATCATAATGTCTCGAAGAAGCCTCTACGTTTCAGTTTCCCAATGCTCTTAGAAGGTTATTTGCGACCATAATGATTTTTTGCCAACCTGGAGATATTCGAAAGTTATGGAATGACCACTTTGATTCACTGTCTGAAGATCATCGGTTACACTGTTAAAGTATAGAACGAGTTCAAAATATGGTTCTTACCGAAATTAGTGTCTTGGTACAATCCATGGGTAAAAATATCATTGAATTCGACCTTCCTAAGATAACAGACGATGTTAACTTACAAGATGCAGGTTATCGTGAGTTACAAGAAGAGTATGGGATTGTTTTGGAACCTGAACACTTGAGTGCCAAAGATTCACTTAATCCGGACCAAAAAAAGCGTGTTTGATGAGATCATGATGCATGTTGATAATGATCTTCCAGGCGTGTTCTTTATTGATGGTCCAGGTGGAACTGGAAAAACATTTTTGTACATTGCCTTGCTTGCTGAAATTCGGTCACGTGGTCTTATTGCTCTCGCAACAGCTTCATCAGGTGCAGCGGCTAATAATATACCAGGAGGTAGAACGGCTCACTCGAGATTCAAGATTCCTCTTAATCTTGAAAATAATTCAATGTGCAATATCAAAAAACAGAGTGGGGCCGCTAAACTGATTCGGTCTGCCAAAATAATCATATGGGATGAAGCGTCGATGGCTAAACGACAGGCGATAGAGGCAGTCGATCGTACATTCCAAGACATTATAGGTGTTAGTCTCCCATTTGGTGGGAAGATAATGGTTATGGGAGGTGACTTCAGACAGGTGTTGCCGGTTATTAAACGTGGCACTCGAGCACAGATTGTAGAATCCAGCGTACGAATGTCACCTCTTTGGTCTTTGACTAAGAAGATGTGGTTGACCATAAATATGAGAGCGCTGAAAGATCCATGGTTTTCTAAATTTCTTTTAAGAGTCGGCGATGGAACTGAAGAACCAATCGAAGGAAACTATATCCGCATACCCGATGACATGACAATTCAGTGCAACAACAGAGAAAACGCTATAAAAGAATTGATCCATGCCATCTTTCCATCAATTGAAGATAATGTATATTCTTCAGATTATATAATCTCTAGAGCAATATTGTCCACTAAAAATGAGAGTGTTGACGAGATTAATAATCAAATGATTGAAATTTTTCAAGGGGAGGAAAAAGTTTATTACAGTTTTGATGAAGCTGAAGACGATCAGCGCAACTTCTATCTGGTCGAGTTCTTAAACTCGCTAAATGTTAGTGGTTTGCCGCCTCATAAGCTTCGTTTAAAAATTGGATGCCCAATAATATTGTTACGTAATATCGATCCATCACATGGCCTGTGTAATGGCACGCGGTTGATATGTAAGGGTTTCATGCGAAATGTTATTGATGCGGAAATTGCAGTCGGTCAACATGCCGGAAAAAGAGTTTTTTTGCCAAGAATCCCTCTAACCCTTTCTGAAGATGACATGTTCCCATTCAAGCTGAAAAGAAAACAATTTCCAATTCGACTTAGCTTTTCCATGACGATTAATAAAGCTCAAGGTCAAACAATTCTGAACGTTGGTATTTATCTACCGGATTCTGTATTTTCACATGGACAACTTTATCTCGCGTTATCAAGAGGGATTTCAAGACAAAGTACGAAGGTGTTGGTACATCTCGCCAAAGAATTCAAACAACGCGGAGTTTACACATCAAATGTTGTCTACCAGGAAGTGTTGCGTGATTAATTAATCGCATCCGTATCAAAACGAAGGTAAGTTAGTAGATTTTGTGCCTTATTTGCTTCCAGAAATTACCTTTTAATTACTATTTTAAAGCACCTGTAATCGTCTAACATTTTTTTATGTGTCGAAATCTGGTACAGTAGAGGAGAAGATACAAGAAAGTCATAAGCGAACGGATGTATTGGTAAAACAGGAAGAGATACAAGAGACTCCCCACATTTTGTTTTTATTGTTTTGTCCAGCTACTTGACTGTTTTGAACTCTTCTTGTTTTTAATTACATCTACTTCCTTGTTTTGTACTCTTCTTGTAGAAGATCACGCCGAATCTACAGCTAAAAAAATTTATCCGAGTATATCACCAAAGAATCGATAAACTAACAGAAAAACCAGTGCCATCATATCACGAATAAGAAAACTAACTTAAGTACTATACAATATATCACGAGACGACGGATAAACTAACGGTAAACGAGTATCCTATTGTAAATCGCCACTCTCGCCGCATCACGCGGGTACGTGACTAGTATATATGTATGTATATATACATATATATATTTAATCATCTTCGTAAAATACAGAGGAACTTACAACATGCCACAAATGAATGGAGCGGTGATGGTCCTCCAATTGCCCCGTATCAGGAAGCTTTGGGAGAGCGGCGAGGATGGTACCGCGGGATGGGGCCTAAACCTTCTTCCAACACGTCCTCGAACACGTCCTCGAACATGTCGTCTTCGCAAGCTCGGACGCAAGAACCCTTTTTCGAGGTAAACTATGCAATTTATAAAATAACAAACAAACGCATGTTTCCTTGTTAAATATATGTTGGTAGCGTTAATTAATATGCTAATATACGTTTTGATATAAATTATTGTAAGATTTTGTTCACAGCTTGTTCCAAACACCGTCCTTTTTGAACCAACTTAACAACTATCTTGCTTCACAAGGAAAAGGAAAGTCAAACGACTACGATTCTGACGACTTATTCGATAGAGAAGATGAGGATGATTCCGACGAGTGACTTGTTGTTTTTAATGTAGGATTTTATTAAACATCGTAGGACTTAAACGTAGTTTGTAATTATATTACCTTTAGTATATGTTCATGGCGTGTATGTTTGCGTTGTTTGAATTAGGCAGGTTCTGTTTTTCGGCCGTAAATCTGGCTGGGTGCAGCTATATATAGCTGCTGTTTAAAAAAAAATTGACTTTTAGCGGCGACACATGTCGCCGCTATTGCCCATTGCCTTTACCGACTAACATTAATTCCGACGACCCTTTAGCGACGTTATGTCGTCGCTAAAAGCCTAAGACCAATTGCGATGACAATGACTTTTAGCGACGACAAACAGACCAATAGCGACCTATCAATACCGGCGATGCTTTAGCGGCGACATGAAAGTCAATAGCGGCGACATATGTTATCAATAGCGGCGACAGCTGTCGCCGCTAAAGGCCTTCCATTCTTGTAGTGAGTATTGTATTAGCAAAGTAAACAGATTAAGTATATAATTATTATACTCCGACATGTTTGGAAGAAAATACGTTGTAGTATGTGTCTATTCTTAAGTTAATTTAGCACATCTTTGCAAGTATGAATTATCATCACAGGAATTACAAAGATCGTCAATGTGTTTGATTTATTTATGCAATTCCACAAAATCTTTAACTTAAGTTGGTGTGATGTTAGTAAATGGAGTACAGCTTTTAATGAAGAGACTACAGGATGACGAGCTAGCAAAAGCGTTGATGATGGTTGGTTTAGTAGGACCCTTAATTAACAAGTATATTTACACACTTTTTTAAAAGGCTCAATAGCCAACCCAAAAAAATGTTTTTTCGCCTATGTGTATACCCTGCAGTGTCGAGCTGTGGCCAAAGCGTGGCGTTTTGGTCCGATCAACCAGACAAAGATTGACGGGTGTCTGACGAGTCTGTTGACCGGACCAAAACGCCGAGCTTTGGCCGCGTTTTGGTCCTGTCAACCTTTTGTCTGGTTGACATGACCAAAACGCGGCCAAAGCTCGGCGTTTTGGTCCGGTCAACAGACCCGTCAGTCTTTGTCTGGTTGACCGGACCAAAACGCCGCGCTTTGGCCACAGCTCGACACTGCAGGGTGTGCATATAAGACAAAAAACACCTTTTTGGTGTGCCAATAGGCAAATAGGTATACACTTTTTAAAGGTCCATTCTATACACAAACCCCCCCCCCCCCCCCCCCCCCCCTTCCTGATTACACCCCCTTGTGAGAGGAAAACTGTCGGCCCCACCTGTAAGTATGTGAGAGGAGGGGGATGAAAAAAGTAAATAGGGGGTGTAGAAAGTAGTACCCTTTTTAAAATCTTTTGTTACTAAGATTTGTAATAACATCCATTAACTGTATAAAAAGAAGAGAAGAGAAGAAGAAAAGGAAGAAGGTGATGTGCATGTGATCTAACAGCCTTTATGTTCCCCTCCTTTTTTAACTCCTTAATTAACCCATGCAAAATACCATCACTTCATTTTTCAAACTATTCTTTTTGGACGAATGTCAAATACTTATTTTTAAACAGCTTTAAGTTTTTAACTTAATATTAAATCCAATCAGGTAAGATATTAAGATTTTAATAAATATTAACACATTTATTAGTAAAGTTAAAGACAATATGAATTCGTATTCATCTCGTTCAGATTCATATAAGTAGGACAAAATATGTACATGTTTTTGACATGGATACAATTGGATTAAATAACTATTTCATTACAGATTTTATTTCTTAACATAAAGACATACCATGTTTGTCTTTACCTACGGATGAAGAAAATGTCATATTGTATCTCGCACTCCTCACTTAATAACAATTCTATATTCTATATTTATATAAAATGTAATGCCGTTCAAAAAAAAATTTATATAAAATGTAAGGATTTTATAGAAAATATTAATCCTTTAAATATGTTTAGCATGTTAACATTAAAGATCTTTAGACCATGTGTAGTGGTTAACACCTCATCCTTGGGCGTTTTGCGTCATGTGGCAGCCCAGTTAGCAATGGGGCATTATGGGACGTTTTCTAAAAAGGGTGTAGTGGAGATGTGGGCATTATGTTTGTAATAAAATTAAATAAAAAAAATATCAAAAAAATCTGATTGGTTTTACAAAAAGGAAAATGAATGTGATTGAACACAAGAAAAGGGGCTGGGCGTGGAATATAGCACGTCGGAACTGATTTGTAGCAAAAACACGTCCACGGAGGCGGAGGTGGTGGCAAGGTCGGGCGTGTTTGGGGGAAAACGCCCCAATACCATGGTGTTATACTGAGTAATTATACATTGTTATACTGATATTAAATTTCTCTAAAACAAGAGAAAAAAAAAGGTAAGAAAGAGAAAAGACAAGTGTTGTTGTTCTCTCCTTTTCATGCAAATTATTCTATATCTAAAGTTTGTTAAAATAGAGTTTCTTTTTGTGGTAGATGAGAAAAAAAGTGGCCATGCAAATGCAAAGTCTAAACCTACATCCATCCCTATCTTGGATTTATAGAAAACTACTTTTGGATCGATTTGCTAATAGAATTTTACTCTTTCTTTGTCCCTTAAAGGAGCTTTTTTCATTCATTAATCCATTTTCCATTATTAATTCATAAAGCTACCCTTTTCATTGGCCCCTTAATTTTGTTTCTTGTTGTTTGGATCTTCTTCATGCGAATTTATTTTTCTCCTTCAATCATGTTTATATTATATGATTCTAAGAAAACAGGTTAAATTATGGCTTCTTGGGGCCCTTATAAACAAATCATATCTACACAATATATAATTATGATTACGTTATGTGTTTTTTTTTACCAGCAAACCCCTCTATATATATATAAAGAGCCAGCAAGAAGCTGAGAGAACAAAAAGGAAAAAACGAAACAAAACAACAAATGAAAAACAAAAGGCAACAAAATTACAACATAACCGAAATGTCAAAAAACCTCCAGTTCTCCCAGCTGGGCATCTTGCACTTGGACCGATTACTTAACCACAAAAAGGCATCCTCTTTGATGAGGTCGACCGAAACGGTAACCGGGATGAAACGGGCTTCAAAAGTCATCTCGTTCCTAGCCTTCCATATTCTCCAAGCCGTCGCCAACACAACGGTATAAACCACCCTTTTCCATTTATCTCCGCCAGGCTGGTTTAAAATAAAATCCAACATGTCACCAATTTTATCTATCTCCACAGGGAAAGAAATTCGCAGCCATCTCAATATGTTCCACCAAATGCTACGGGCCCAAAGACAGCCTATGAAAATATGGTCCTGATCTTCCAGGCCCAACCCACACCGAGAGCATGTTCCATCAATAAAAGAAAGGCCCCTACGGATCAACCCAACTTTGGATGCAATCCTGCCGATTAAGGATCTCCATAAAAGAAAGTTAGCTTTTGGAGGAGCCCAACAATTCCACCTGTAAATGGGACTTCTAAAGCTCGGGTCTTCTTTGGCTTTATCCAAATCGAAACGAACCTGCTTAACCGAAAATTCCCCAATATCATCCGACTTCCAGTTCCAAAGATTACCTCTCCTAACCAACTTATCTTTGAGAAAGATACCTTCTTTATGCATCGCAGAATTGACCGAAGCAATATCCTTCCATAAACCAGGAATGGATTTCTTCACCGGGATGTCGGGCGGAAAAGAGATGGCCTTGCCTTTATGAATTGCTCCAACAACCGAAGCCCACAACTCTTTAGGATTTGAAAGGAACCTCCACCACCATTTGGATAACATAGCCAAGTTGAAATTGCGAATCCCCCCAAGACCCATACCACCCAGTTTCTTCGCTTTCATCATATATTCCCAACGTATCCATCTCATATCCCTTCTAATCTTTTCCATCTTTTGAATAATACCCTTGGGGGCAGCAAATAAAGAAAGAAAATACGAAGGGAGGCTACTAAGGACAGATTTAGCGAGGGTCATCCGACCAGCAAACGAGAGATGTTTCGCTTTCCATTTAGAAAGCTTAGCTGAAAATTTATCAAGCACTGGCTTCCAGAACTTCTCCCGTTTCATATTCACGCCGATAGGAATACCAAGATGAATGAAAGGAAAAGAACCAAACCCGCAATTTGCCAATCTCGCAAAAGAAGAAACCTCGGCGTCAGAAACCCCAACACCATAAATATTACTCTTACTACAGTTGATTTTTAGCCCCGTAATTAAACTCAGCCACCTAAATAAACGGATGAGGGCCATAAGATTATGTTCCGACCATTCTCTCAAAAAGAGGACATCGTCCGCATAACAAAGATGCGAGATACATGGGCCATTGTTCGGAAGATTAATCCCGTGAAAAAGGCCCATATTACACGCTCTCCTCATAAACACATCCGTCCTCCTCCCCAGTATCAATACCAGCACCATGGTGATCCGGGTCAATCCTCCTCTCAAGGAGGTGGTTTTTCTAACTTTCAGAGCTTACATGATTTATTGCAGGAAAATCTTATGTGCACCAGGAACACCTACAACATGGCCAGCAACACATACGCCTGGGTCGGAGCAATAGAAAGAAATATCTCCGACATGCAGGATGATATTGGGAACATCCGGGAGTATATGGCGGGCCACGGAGGGGATGATGATGATGAAGACGAGGACATGGATTGAGCGGGAGGAGTTGGAGGTAGCAGCACATGGTTGGAGGTCTCACATGTTAACTCCCTTATCTCAAAAATAATTTCGTGGCCTGCGTGCCATTTGTTGAACAATTTACTTCTCTTAACACTTTTTAATTTTCTACATTTCTTTTATTTTATTTTGTGACATGGATGATGAAACTTTGGTAAATTAGGATGTTGGTTATTGTTTGGTGTGGTATTTATTAGTAAAACAGGTACCTACGAGGCTTAAAGCACTAAACATTAGTGCTACTAAAGCCGGGACAGCAAAACCGAAAGCAGAAACCTGTTTTACATGTTTGCAGATTGTCCACACGGGGTCGTGGCAAGCCAACACGTCCCCGTGCCCACCGCCCAGACCTGCTGATTGTCCAAAATATGTAGATTTTTGCCCAACACGGGGTCGTGTTCACCAGACACGCCCCCGTGTCCACCTTCTGTAAGTTCTGGTTATTGGCAATCTGACCACGGGGCCGTGCTCATCCCACACGGGGCCGTGTCCAGATGCCCAGTAACATAAAATTTTTGTTTAACACACCTTTTTATACATTCAATCAACCTAAAAAACTTATTTTTGGGACACATTGAGGACAATGTGTAATTTAAGTGTGGGGGGATGCTAAAACCTTAAATTTTGCAAGTCCTAATTACAAGCCTTACACAAAACTCTATTGGAACAACTAAACACCCCAAATTTTTTTCAAAAACTTTTCATTTTTTTTACTTGTCTTGGTTTAAATTGGGAATAACAAGTTCTAAAAAGGTTATATTTTTACAAATTTACAACCGATAGCGTCGTGATAAAAAAGAACCAACATAAGAAAATTATGAAACGGCATGACAAAGCTAGTTAAAATTTGATTATATATACTTGATCACATTAAAAACCCATTCCCACAAAAAGTGAGTTTTGAGCCTTTAATTGAGCATACAAATACACATCTTTAAACTAAATGCTCATCTTTCGTTTCTTGTGTGAATAGCCGCTTGGTTTCTTACGACTCTAGAACTTGCCATGACAATACATTCCCGGTCCTTACCAACTCAAACCCAAGTAAGTAAATGATGGAGGTATTAGGACTAACCCTTTTTATTTCAACACCATTATTTTTCTTTTTTTTTTACCACCTACCCAAAATCCCCCTAGTTAACCCCTTTGAGCCTAAACCTTTTCATTTCTAAACCCAAAACAAACACCCTTTACCCACCAAAACCCTTTTTCATTTTAAACCATTTATTTTAGTAAAAAGCTCGGTTTCCATGTAACATTCCTTATCATATATATATATATATATATATATATATGAAGTATAGCAATAAGCAAACAAGTTCCTCAAAAGAAACTTTGTTTGAAAAATACTTCGTTTGAATAAAAAGTCACAAAAACAAAATGTTTTACGAAAACCGACGCTTTTTACGCCTTTCGCCCTACCTTTAACCCAAGCCTAACCCTTCCCCAAAGTCCACTTGATATTTACAAAGGTTTCTAGTTAAAAAGGAGGAGGATTGATTGCTTGGCAAGCATATGGTAGAAGTAAGTTCCATGCCGGTCTCGAGTGTTTCACAAAAATACATCTTCGGCCGAGTGTTGAGTGATCTCCCGTGAGGTATGTGAACTTGTATATAAATGGAATTTTAAAGAGGCATGTTATGCCCAAATAAGTAATTTCTCTTATGTAATGTTCTAAATAAATCATAACGAATAGGTTTGTAAATAACATAAAAATAAAACCAAATAAAGATCTTGAAATCCCGACACTCTAGACAAGCCCAAAACTTCTCTTCTACCCATTCCATTTGGGTGTGTAACCCACATTATAAAGAGTTTTGCTTGAGGACAAGCAAAGATTCAAGTGTGGGGGTATTAGATGTGTGTAAAATGCAACATATAAATTACATCAAATGAGGCATAAAACTAACCCTTTTTAGTACTAATGTTGGAAAAAGTGTGCTTTTGTCTTCTTTTTGTATTTTCAGGATCAAATGAGCGTAAATGAACAAAAGAAGCAAAAATACAGGCAAATCTAACACAAATACAAGAAAAGGAATAAATGTGGCATTCCCGACCCCTCGACAGCATCTTCCCAAGCAAAAACAAGATATCAAAAGGCTGAACACGCCCCGTGCCCAGCGGACACGGGGGCGTGCCCAAGTGTCTGCAAAAAAAGACAAAAGCATAGAAGCTTCTATTTCCCAACAAGGGGGCGTGCCCAGCTCCACACGGCCGTGGTCAACGCTAAGATTCACAGAATCCAAGCAAATCTTGATAGTACAGATACGCTTCTACACACGGGGCCGTGCCCAGCGGACATGGGGGCGTGGTCAACTAATACAGACAAACTGCATTAAATGAAGAAAGAGAAAGTGGATGGACACAGGGCCGTGTCCAATGGACACGGGGCCGTTCCCAGGCTTCTGTACAGGCTATAAATAGGGGTGCTTGGTTCATTTCAAAGGCATCCATTGACAAACCACCTTTCTCCCACTTCACCCACACTCCACCACCATCACAATACCCACATCCACCACCATCATCCATCATCCATCATAGAGTGTGTGTAGTAGTCTCGGGATCCAAGATTGATAGTAAGAGTTCTTGACAATCAAAGGCCATGTTTGCCTAAGTCTCTTACATCACATGGTGAAGACAACCATTTAGTGTAATACTTTTGTTTTTTTAATCTTTTCGCACTTTTTATTTGGTTTTGTATTAATGACTTTAATAACTAGTTTCTTATGTTGAAGGTGAAACTTCCTTATCATTTGTCTGTGGTGTCTTGGCGTTATTTTACTGTCTATATAAAATAAAAGATTTACACCATTCATATCTCCACGGTCTATATGGAGATATGTTGGCTACCTGGTCAGGGGTTAAGGGAATGGTTTGGTAAGGTTCTTGCCTTGCTAAGTGTATAGATCCTGCAAGGACCTGGGTCAAGCTTACTAGGACCTCCTTCAATACCCACTAGTATTGGATGGCGGGGGTGCGAATGGCTTGATCCCCTTATATGTAAACTACTATTAATACATTAACCCGGCTACTTGGGATTGTATCCCTGCTGAATCAAACCACTTAGCCGAGGGTAACGTCACCTTCAAAAGAGGGGCCTTCCACATTATGCATTAATAACTTAATTAATTATATTCCAATAATCCAACCCTTTAGGATTGTATCCTTGCTGACTCAAACTACTGGATTGAGGGTAACGTCACCTTCAAAAGAGGGGCCTACTACTATAACTAAGATAATCTCTTAAAAAGTGCAAAAGTGCGGAAAACATCAAAGGTTACACTAAAGGCGAGTCGGATCCAAGTGATTCATCTTGTCTATATGTTTTTATTTTATTTTTATTTTCAGCATTTTTTGTTTTTATTTTCATGTTTAAAAACCTTTTTCTAACTTTTTGATTTGATTAGACGTTGAGGATAAACCGGTACTAAAAGCTCTTGTGTCCTTGGACGACCTCGGTATCTTACCAATGCTATACTACGCTCACGATGGGTGCACTTGCCCATATGTGTGTTTAGTGTTAGTAAAATATCGTGTTTTATAAATTTAAAACTTGACTAAAGTGTTAAAAAGGGCTTAAAATATACAAAAAAAAAACTTATAACACACTACACGCATCAATGGACTTTGTTACCAAATTACCCAAGACACAAAAAGGTAATGATACAATCTGGGTGATTGTTGACAGATTAACCAAATCTGCTCATTTCTTACCAATGAAGGAAACTTTCAGCATGGAACAATTAGCCAAGCTATATGTAAATGAAATAGTTTCATTACATGGAATTCCTTTATCTATTGTATCCGATAGAGAAAGCCGTTTTACTTCTCATTTTTGGACAAGTTTCCAAAAAGCAATGGGAACCAGGTTGAATCTAAGCACAGCTTATCATCCACAAACGGATGGATAAAGCGAAAGGACAATACTAACAATGGAAGATATGCTTTGAGCCTGTGTAATTGATTTCGGGGAGGAAATTGGGACGACCATTTACCATTAATAGAATTTTCCTACAATAACAACTATCATACTAGCATTAATGCTGCACCATTTAAAGCACTTTATGGACGAAAGTGCCGAACTCCAGTCTGTTGGGCATAAATTGGAGAAAAACAATTATCTGGACCAGAAATAGTGCAAGAAACAACAGATATGATAATTCAAGTCAAAGAAAGACTAAAAGCAGCACGAGATCGTCAAAAGAGTTGTGCAGATAATAGACGAAAACCTTTGGAATTTCAAGTTGGAGATAAGGTATTATTAAAAGTTTCTCCATGGAAAGGAGTAGTCAGATTCATTAAAAGAGGAAAGCTAAGCCCTAGGTACGTTGGACCTTTTGAGATTATTAAAAGGATAGGACCTGTAGCGTATCAGCTACAACTGCTAGAGGAAATGGCAGGGATACATGATGTGTTTCATGTATGTAATCTCAAAAAATGCTTAGCAGACGAATCATTAGTGATACCTCTTAAAGACATAGAGGTAAATGAGAAACTTAAGTTTATAGAGAAACCTATTCAGATTGAAGATAGAAAGATCAAGAATCTCAAGCAAAAGAGAATAGTTCTAGTCAAAGTGAAATAGGATTCCAAGAGAGGACCAGAATATACTTGGGAGCTCGAGTCAGAGATGCAAAAGAACTACCCACACCTGTTCTAGTAGACCTCGAGGAAGAGATCTAAAACAAGGTGGGGAGGATATAACAACCCTCCTAAGACCCTCTAACATGACCCTAAACGTTCCTTATATACCCCGTATACGAGAAACGGACCCTAAATACCTTTATATTTATAAAAATCAAATAAAAGCCCAAACCAGGTGCCCTCGCGGGCCGTGACCCGTTGCTCGGGATCTGTTTCGGGGAGTGATCCAATTGACTTGTTGGCCACACAAGTCCACCACGTGTGGGACACCCAGCAAGGCTATACTTGCTGACCAATCAACCCTAGGACCTAGTCTACATCCTCGCGGGCCACGAGAGAATTTGAAGAGGGTTACGCGGGCCGCGAGCCGCCTTCGGATCAGCCTATAAATAGGAGTCGAGAGCTCATTTGATTATCGTTCAGAATTCTGATATTCTCTCTCAATTTCTAATAGTCTAAACTCTCGGGAAATAATACCCCTATAAAGCAAAGCTCTGCGTCGTTGTAAGTATTATAACCCTATTAGTTACCCTACACGATAGATCTAGGGTTCCGTAACGCATGTCAAGGCTCTGCCTGACTCAGTCGTTGGAGTTCTGTCTCGTGTTACACCCGATTAATCTAAGACTCTATAATGCATGTCAAGGCTCTGCCTGACTCAGTCATTTGATTCTGTCTCGAGTTGTACGGTTAAGATGATTTGGGTTATTTTACTAACACGTGTGCATTGTTTAATTTTAATAGATAATAACCAGGAGATACACCAGGAAGCCTTAGTTTTACCTAAGTAAACAATGTGAGTACATTCTCTTTTTGTCAGCTTTTTGTAAATATATTTTTGTGAGTCAAAATGTTTTACCAAAACCTTAAATGTTTTAAATTACGCTTAACAGTAGTTGAGTATTTGTGATTCTACAATTACTGCCGGTATGTTGGGGTTTTGTATACATTACTTGAAACTCGTTACTATTGGAATAGTAGCATGACCACAAGTCAGGATTGACAGTACCAAAGGGGTAATTGGATAGATATAAACAAATGTAATTGCGGACGCCCTCAATGCTGTAAAGTGATAAAACTTTTTTGATTAAACTGGGATGCACTTGCCAGTATTTCTTGCTGATAAACCCTTTTTAAAACGCGTTTACTATTGGAGACCACAAGTCAGGATTGACAGTACCAAAGGGGTAATTGGATAGATATAAATAAATGTAATTGCGGACGCCCTCAATGCTGTAAAGTGATAAAAAAAATTTATTAAACTGGGATGCACTCACCAGTATTTCTTGCTGATAAAACCTTTTTAAAACGCGTTTCAGGTAACTTAATGTGAAGGTAATAGAAGCCAGCTGGAAAGCACTGAATGCTTGGAAAAGTGGTTATAAAAGTTACCTAAATAAAAATGAATTTTGTCTTCAATAAATTAGGGTTTATCCCTATAACATATTTTAATGGAAACTTGGGTTTTATCCCATTTATTATAAAAGGTTGGTGTTTTAACTCTGATAAAACATTTCCTAACTATGGTCCTGATGAAAGTTTTCCACTGCCAAATTAATAAACTCCAATACCACCGGCTCTGAGCGCTCGCGGCCGCCCGCCTCCCGGGGCAGGGGTCGGGGGTTGCGATATAAGTTCAGGGTTAAAAATGACAGTAACCATTAGAATAATTAAAATATGTGAATGTGTTCATGGTTCCTCATCTGCAACTTCAATTAACAGATCTGCGACTCTGGCGATTCAGTCAAAACTGTAGGGATCGTGTTCGCGACCTAGACGAGTCGGTTCAGAGGAATTCCATCAAATACAGGTGCGGAAAACAAGTATTTGACGTGTAAACAGCTGAATCTTCACTTTAACACTGATTATATTGATAATCAATCACGAATACAATCAGTTCTCACACAGGCAGCACCTCGGTATGGAATCACTCAAATGTTACTCCTGATTTCGCTTGACCTAGACCTCCTATATATAGAGATTGGGATTTCGCTTCAGCATAACTCAAGCGAAATCTTAACATGTTGATTTCGCTTGAGCTGCTTCAAGCGAAATCCTTTACATACACAATCCTTCAAGCGAAATCTCACTAAATCTATCACATTTTCTCGTTCTACGTGCCCTGATCTCATCTATCTAGAGTAAGACTCGATACAAGACGAAGTCGACAGATGTAGTGCACCAACAGACTCCCCCTCAGATGTTGACGAGTCGACTATCGAGTCACACCAATGCTGTGTCTTCACATCTTCATTCTTGATCAGTCTTCGGGCTTTTCTCTCTTAATCTTCTTTTCCAGAATCACCTAGCTTTATCAGACTCCCCCTCACAATTTGCTGGTATTCATTTGTTCTTCAGCAACATCTGCTTTAGGATCAATGTCTGACTCCAATGTTGTTTACAAGATCATTGCCTGGCTTTTATCTAATTCTCTTGATCAGATCTCTTGATTCCTTAAGTTCATCAGCATCAGCAGCTAGCAAACTTTAGATTCATGATCAGAGTCTGACTTTTGTAAACTTTGAATGAATTAACCTGGCTCACCTGTAACAATCTTAACCCAGAAATAAATTTTCTAAATTTAACAATTTAAATGCACTAACAATCTGATATAATCAGATAACTCTCTCTCATATCACAAACCAATGATGAACCAAATGTAGGTTTTAAAATACCAAATTGTAAGAATTTTAACAAACCTTTTTATACTTTAAGATTCACTCCCCCTCACAACCAAGTCATCATGTTTAGCACTTGAAATTTTGACAATCAGCTTTCCAATATCAGTTGTCGAAAATCTTTTTGAATTTTTCAAAATTTTATGCTAAAACACACTAAAAATCTTTTTGTAATTTTTGATTGTAAAGGAATGCACTAAAGAAATATTTACAAACAATATTTTTGTGAGTTTGTGCAAGAGGATCATATCAGTTTATGAAACATATCACTAACACCGTTAAGCTTCATTTCATTTTAAGTTCTAAACAATTTACCTAGATTGTCAGTATATTGATCCACTTAAATTTTCACACAAAGTTCAACTGATCAGAGATATGATGTTAATGTTTTAAGCAACTTAAACTTATCCGTGTGTCCCACTACTTGAATATACTCCCGTATCCAGATCCCAATATTCAGTCTTACAGGTGAGTATACCACAGATGATATCTGTCAGGGGAATAAATTATAGTACGAGGGCCGTGAGAGCTCAGGTCGATACTCCCGTATACGCAGAGAGATGACGGCTTCGACTTTCGGTGTGTCCCCTTTAGAGGATCTTTTGCATTACAACAGCAGCGACTATCAATTTTATTGTTTCATCAGCTTGCTGAGGGCGATGCTATGTTTCAAGCATTTGCAGAAAGCATTATCCGGAGACTAGGTCAGAAATTTCTTTCAGCAGAAGTCCCGGGATAATACCCCAGATATCACTAAGCATAAAGACCTAGTATCTCAGAATAAGGGACCTTTCAAACAAGATTTCAGGGGTTACCTATATATCCAAGTTTGTGTTAACCCACAGAACAAGCAAGTTTGAAATTTAGGTTTATATCTCGTCACAATCTACTAAATGTGCAAAAACCTACTGACATATCCACAGTAAGATTGTTTATTACATTTTACTTTACAATTCTTTAGCGTGCCGTGATAGTCCACTGATGTACTATCATTTCCTCTTATTCGCAACACAACTCATTTTGAATTTTATCATGTTTTTGGCTTTTTCAAATTTTCAAATGTTTTTGGATTTTCTGAAAAAAAAAAATTACTCCCCCTAAAATGCAAACACATTTTAGGAAATTTGAAAATAAACTGTACAATAAAGTGACAACTGATATCGAATTGCATCAAATCGCCATTCACTTGGCATAAACAATCAGAACTTCCCCTATCACAAAACTATTTTCTCATTTAGATTTCAAAACACTTAAGTTTGTTTTAATCAAAATGATTTTTCCGGAAAATAAGTTTTGATGATATAATCGTTTATAAATTCGGGGTGTGGTTCATCACATTGTCTTTCAAAATACCAATTGTAAGTATGGTCCAATCAAGTTCAACTTAATGACCTTGATTAACCTTTTTCATGTAAGCATTTTCTATACCAATTGTAAAAATTACCACATGTAGGAATGTTACGTCTACATCACCATTTTACCAATCATAATGCCGATTCCTGCTTCGCACTTACCAACCTGGAAGCTCCGGCGTAGTCCTTCAACCTGTAAACATTCAAACACTATCAAAATCTTTCAACCAAAATCTTCAAACATTAGAAAAATGCCGATTCCTGATCCACGATATAAACTTGGGATCTCCGGCAAGTCCTAAGACTTTAAGGAAAGCAAACTTCCACCCAAGTCTTCTTAGACTTGGTGGCTTCCAATTCTTGTGCAGTAGGGTTGTAAGTTGCCTTTTTAGTTGCATAAAAATCTTTAACCCCCTTTACTTTCCCATCAAGCATTTTTTTGAAAATTTTCTTAACATTTTCATTGAATGTTTTTTCAATATCAAAATCTGAGCTTTCAACTTTATCAACCATTTGTTTAATCTCTTCCACACTCAATGATTTAATATCAACATCATTCATCAAATATTTGATCTCATCTTGTGACTCCTCTGATTTTGTGGAATCAGAATCATCGCCAGATTGTACATCTGATTTTTTAACAATCCATTTTTGATTGTCTTTTGCACTCTTTTTGTACAGTCTTTTAGAATTTTCACCAACTTCATTCTTTGAATTTTCAAAAATTTTGAAGTTTGTAGTTGGTGAATCATTCTTTTCAACCACTTTTTCTTTAATTTTTTCAGAGACTCCCTGTTTTTTGTTGACTTTGTTTGGACAATTGTGAGCAATGTGTCCAACAACTTGACATTGAAAACAAGTTCTTGTGTCTCTGGTTTGAAAAACTCCAGTTGGATGAAAAACTCCAGTTCCTATCCTTTTACTTTCAGCAAGGAACTCTTGATTTGATTTTTCCAAAGATAAGCTATTTGACTCCTCTTCATAGCTTTTTCCTGCAACATATGTCATTTTTGATTTAAAATCTCTAACATATTTTTCATTTTTACGATTTTCAGGTGGAGTAAAACCAAGACCTTTCTTTTTGTAACTACAATTTTGATTTATTTTCTTTTGAAAACTAGAATCAGAATTGTAATTCTTTTTTCCTTTTTTCTTGTTTAATCTTTGTTGAACTCTAGAAGTGTATTTTTTAGGTTTTTCAATAGATTTTAGATCCTTAATTTCAGAAAAATTAATTTCTGTCATTTTGAAAACCTTTTTAATCATGTCAAAACGAACACTTCTAATCGGAAACTCTTTGTCAGAGTATAATTTGTCCGAATCATTTAAAGTATATGCAACTTCAAATGTTTCATCATCCAAATTTGCCTTTGATAGCAAAAATTCTTTACTGTAAGACCGTTTTTCCGATAACTTTGAACTGTTGACTGACGAACTTGAACCCCCAGACTCAAACTTTGACTCAGACACCTCCTCAGTATCCAACACCTGATCGACCACCTTTTTGATTAACTCAGACTCATGATCAGTATCAGACGAGGTAAACGTGATATCAATGTTATCTGGTAAAACGTCAGTTGTCTCGGATTTTAACTTTATATTGACTGCTTTTTCGACTTGCTCCTCATTTGGTTTTCTAGGAGAATACCCTTCCCAGATAGGAGGCGGACACTTGTTATATTTAATAGTCGATTTCTTACCAGTCTCATTCTTTTGCTTCTCATCTTGAAATGCTTCAAAACCTGCAACAGTAGGATAAACTCGATCAATAACATAATCAGAACAAGAATAACTCAGTAATAACCTTCTGATTCTTTCATTCTCGATCTTTTCTTTCTCCAACTCTTGCTTTAGACTAGCATTTTCTTCGATGTAATGATTAATTGCCTTTTGCTTTGTCATCAATGTAGCATTCGTCATCGTTAAAGCCTTTTCTCTTTCAGAATTCGTTGTTTGAAGACCTGTCACTGTTCTGTTCAACACGCTATACGATTCTTTCACATAGCTGATGTCAGATAGTAACTTTTCTATCAGTCTTTCTCTATCAAACAGAATCACATCTTTTTCTTCACAACTTTTGCAAATTTCCAAACATTTCTTGCAAGGCTTTTCAACTTCAACAATTTTCTCAATCTCAATTGTTTTTACCACTTCAATTACTTTTTCTTCACCAGTTACCTTCTCAGTTTCAGTCACTTTTTCTTCATCTACAATTTTAACTTCTTCAGTTTGAACAACAGTTTCAATCTTTTCATCTTGTTGTTGTTCTTTTGCAGCTTGTTTCTCCTTCAGTTTCTCCATGTGATCTGCAAAATAGAAATGAAAACTTTCAGGAGAAAGATGATTTTTAGCAATATTAATATGTTTCTCTTCTTCATCATCACTGCTACTCTCAATCAGTGTTTGATCAAACTCTATAGATTTTTCAGAATCATCATCTGAAATACCAGAATCAGATGGTGTTTGATCAAATACAATTTCCTTTTCTGAAGTATCCTCATTTTGCACACTCTTATCTGTACTTAATGAGTCAGAATCAGCACTTTCTGAACTTTCTTCAGATGTACTCGATTGATCTTTCACTTTTTCACCAATTGATCTCATCCAAGTAGCAAACAAATCTGGTTCTCTAACAATCTTTGCAATGAAAGCTTTGAAATCCCCCTTTTCATCAACAAACATATCCCAGCTAAATCCTTCAGGTAGTTGTTCATCAATTTGGTTCACTATACATGCTGTGCTGTTAGAAGAAATGTAGTTGCTCCAGTTGAAATCTACCAAACATCCTTTCTTTGAATCTTCAATCTTTCTACCATGAGCCGTCTGTAATTCTTGTGTCTGACCAACTTGCTGATAAATGGCTTTCCGGTAGTAGTCATCTTTCCCAAATGGATTCTGAGCACCACTAACTTCTCTATTCTTGCACTCCCGCTTAAAATGACCTTTTTCCCTGCACCTGAAACAAGTAACTTTAGATTTATCAAAACCTAAAGTAGAAACACAAGCATCAAGAAAGTCATTTCTCCCAGTAATTGTTTTGAACTTTTCAGCACGTCTAAGAACACTTGCAAGACACCATTTGATATCCATTAGTTCCATCTCTTCAGCATCTATTTGGTCGTAATCCTCTTTAGTAAGCATAGGATTTCCAATTCGACCAGCCACTAAACCTTCATATGAGATAAGCACAGAACCAAGTAATGCCATATGATCTTTCGCAATGTCTTCAGAAAAACTTTGACCTTCTGGAAGATTTAGAGCTATGTTGCATTGAATCACACAACCATTTCCCATCTTTGTGCTTTGAGACTGAAAACTTTCTGGTGGGCTTTTCGGATTAACACTCGGATACAATGAAAAACCACTGTTGCTTTTGTTTGAGTTTTGATCAGTCTTTTCTGTAGAATCTCCAACACTATAAGCAGTCTGAATTTTCGGACTTCTCTCAGCTTCTGAAGTCGGAACACTACCCTTGTAATACATCTTTACATCTTGTTGACCACTTGGATTATTCATCCTTGCGATCTTCTGCTGTTCTAAATCCTGACTTTCAATCTTTTCAATGAACTGAGAGATTGACAACCCTTCATAAACTCCGGTATTTTTCAGTATCATCAAATATGTTCCCCACTCTTTCTGAGGTAAAGCATCAGCTAGCTTATCCACCCATTCCTCATCTTCTTTGTTGATGTTCATCATTGACATTGTTTGAACTAAGTGACAATAACGTTCAATAAGTTTCTTTGTATCTTCTCTGGGCAAACTTGTGAACAAGTCAAACTCCTTTTTTAGCAATGCCTTTTTGCTTTTAATCATGTTTGCACTACCTTCAACTTTGACTTTCAAAGCATCCCAGATTGACTTTGATGTTTTGTCATGTTGAAGTAGTATAAAGATGTCTTCTTTGATAGCTTGTTGAAGCAAACTGATCATCATTTTTTCAGCTCGATACATTTCCCGTTCTTCATTACCAAACTCTGAAATCTGTTTTACTGTCTCCATTTCAGTACGTGGTAGCATATACTTTTTCAGAATACATTCCCATGATCTCAAATGATTTGCTTGCACCCAGTTTTCGAAACGATATTTCCATCCATAGTATTCCTCAATGCATATTAGCTTCGGGGGTTTCTGAGTAGTCCCCGTTTCATTTTCTGAATTCATGTTCTGAGCAATGGAAGATGAACTAGGCGATGCTGCAAATGCGTTGTGGAAATCGTTATCCATGTTTCAATTACTTTCAAGCGAACTGGTCAATTCGTAGCTTTCAAGCGAACTGATCAACTGAACTTTCTTCAAGCAAAATAATCTGTCAAACTGGTTGAAGCGAGACCTTTGAAGCGAAATTGTTCAAGCGAAACTTTCAAGTAAACATTTTCTGAAGCGAAATCCTGAAGCGAAACACTTGAAGCGAATAAGAACCCTGAAGCGAGATCCTTGAAGCGAAAACAGATAAACTTTGAAGCGAACTGAAAAGTGTCGCTTGAAAGTTCAAGCGAAATCGTCCAACACAACTTTGTTCTTCAAGCGAAATCCATTCGGATGTCAATTTTGATCACTTTTAGGTTGAATTTAGCTGTAAAACTTTCAAGGGTTTGTTATCTTGTACTATTAAACAATCAGTGAGAAATTGAATAGTTTTTGACCGTGAAAAAATTCTGAACTGATGAAAAGAAGGTGTAGAAATACGAGAATGATGTCAATTTCAGCTGAAATCCTGCAGAACTCCTCAACTGGCTCTGATACCAATTGTAGGGATCGTGTTCGCGACCTAGACGAGTCGGTTCAGAGGAATTCCATCAAATACAGGTGCGGAAAACAAGTATTTGACGTGTAAACAGCTGAATCTTCACTTTAACACTGATTATATTGATAATCAATCACGAATACAATCAGTTCTCACACCGGCAGCACCTCGGTATGGAATCACTCAAATGTTACTCCTGATTTCGCTTGACCTAGACCTCCTATATATAGAGATTGGGATTTCGCTTCAGCATAACTCAAGCGAAATCTTAACATGTTGATTTCGCTTGAGCTGCTTCAAGCGAAATCCTTTACATACACAATCCTTCAAGCGAAATCTCACTAAATCTATCACATTTTCTCGTTCTACGTGCCCTGATCTCATCTATCTAGAGTAAGACTCGATACAAGACGAAGTCGACAGATGTAGTGCACCAACAAAAACAGATCCGTGTCTCCGGTGATCATCGTTCATCATCCTCTTCCGCTCATTGTTCATCAAAACAAATCTGCGACTCACGGTAGATCTGGTATGTTTCTCTCTTCATCTCCTTTCATAATCCTACCCATCATTAACAACCCGACCAAAATCCCCTACCGAAGTTCGATTTGATTGTGATTAGTGAGCTTGAGATCTTGTTGTTGAGTAGTTTACACATAACGCTCTTCAATTTGTTGTATTTTTTATTATATATACTTTTGGAGCCCTAATTATTAAGAAACTTGAATTCAGTTTTATCTGAGTTCAATTTTGAATCCCATTAGGTTTAGCGATTTCTAATTATGGCTAGGAAATTATTAGTTGAATAAATGAATACACAATTTCATATAAATCAAAAGTTCTTGACTAACAGGCTCACAATAATATTGATTGTTGTTAAGAGTGCATAGATTATGGATGATATTAGAGAATATTATAGTTCTTTAGTAACATGTTCTAGTATGTTATTTGTAGTTTTTAGAAGAGAGAGTTCATAGAATTGAGATTATATTGTTGATTCTTGATAAATAATGAATAGTTTTTCATCAAATTAACTCATATTATGATATAACGGTGTTAAGTGAGTATTCAGATCTTTATATTCATATTTTGATGATAGAGTTAAATGATTAATTTGTAAAGTAACTAGATAAAGTATAAGAAGGATCAGTAGTTTACCATTTACCACACGCCAATGTCATTAACATAATGATGTATAGTTGTATACGACCTGAGATGGTTCTTGACCTCAAGAGCTACAAAAAGTTACATGGCAATTGGAGGGAACCGAGCTAAGAGCTACCATCAGTAGGAGTAGGAAGGTATTATTATCTTGTTGTTTGTGATTCTAGCTGACATTATATAAGATTCTAGCTGCTGATTCTTTAACCAACCTGACATTACATAAGATTCTAGCTGTTGATTCTACTGTTTAATTTTGGTTCTAATCCATCACCATCCAACCATATTCACATTCATTTATATAATTTTCTTCTCCATATCAGAACCATCCATCCATAATCACATTCATTTATATAATTTTTTATTATCCACTTCCAAACACCAAATAACGTCAACTAATGGTGTTTGTTTACAACAATGCATAGTCACATATCAATATGGAGGCGGTTTTGATAAGAGATATTGATAGAAGCAATACTAAGCCTGCCACTAAAGAGAAAAAACAATTTGAAGGAGTTAGTTCTGTTCCTAAGACTGCCACCAAAGAGAATAGATCAGCAATAAGAGAATAGGCCAGGAACAAGAGAATAGGGTAGCAACAAGGTACGTATAGTTTTTCTTTAGTTGATCTTTAAGATATACCCTTAGATTTCTTGCTTTTGTTAAAAATAAAAATATTGTTTGAAAGTGGTAAAAATGGAAAGTGTAGTATTTATATGAAAGTGTAAACTAGAATGTGGAGTTTGACAATGAGATCTTTTTCCACTCATATAACTTGAACGTGTTATCACATATCTCGCAATTAGATATATCATGTACCACTTGACTTCCTAAACCGTACATTTATGTTAAGAAAATCTAATCACAACATTCCTACAATTGTTGACTTTCCAGAAAGTCAACTATCAAGCATTCCAAATTCCAACTTAGATATATCCATTCAAATATTGGCATATTAGAACATAGTCACCATGCCATATACACTTCACACTCATATTGTAGGACATATTCAACCACATGATCAATTATTTACATATACACATATGTATATGCAAGTTCCATACTAATTAGCATCCTTATGACTCTACCATTGTCAATATGACCCATAGTTAATTAATACAACATAGTTTCCTACATTCTCCCTTGTTTGAACCTTCACATTCCCCACAATTAATACAACTTCTCGATGTAAACCGACTATCCATCAAGCACCAAGCATGTATTGTATCATTTAAGCACAGAGTACGAGATTCTAATGCCTACTTCTTACCAAATCACAACATCAACTAAATTCACATATAGACATCCCGTAAAGACACATCCCTCATGCTAATTTATCATCAAAACTCTCATTATCATTTTCACCCATTAACATTTGATATTTGCATACAATTTCACTTATCATTTTCACCTAAGCATTTCATCAAATACTTGGTGTGCATACCACTTTTTAAGCATAATATACAAGTGGTTTAAGCATATTCTTCCCAAATTTATCTCATGAACCTTTACATTCAAACAAAATCACATTGCCATTAATTCTACATCATGTTTAACTATTATAACTATCATATAACATCTTATGCATGTACACAATCACAATTTAACATCTACATATTCATCATAATCATCTTCATACTCATGCATATGGGTTTCATCCTAAATCATCAAGATAACTCAAAATTCGACCATAAATCAACTTAAACACAATAGCATTAACAAGTATTCATTCCAATTTCAATCCAATTCATGGATTCATTCTAACCCCCTTTCATCAACAATCACTAGAACACAAAATTTTACTTACCACATGATTATGAGTACTAGATTATCAAGAAATCGGGTTCATGCATCAATCTCGACTTACTTAGCCTTTCCATTTGAAGATCATGAAGAATTAGGGCAAGATGAGCTCTTCCCGCTTTTTTCTTGTTCCTAGTCGACACACACACAAACATACAAGTGTGTGTTGTGTTTCATTTTTGTTTATTTAAAAAAATAGTTTTTAATTGTTCCCATTTAGTCGCCCAACTATGTTTTATTATAAAAGCCACTCATTCATGTTTTCATCCATTACTTAAGATTAATAAACTAGGTTAGTTAATCCTAGTTATCACCTTTTATTCCATAATACTTGGAAACCGTATTAGTGGGTTAAAAATTCCGGTTTCGGGGCGTTACATTTTAAGGCGTTACAAGTCTACCCCCTTAAAGAATGTTTCATCCCCGAAACCTTGTTCATTTCCACTTAACAATAACTATCTTTTGTTCCCGCCCCTTCAACTTGATCACGAGCCCGTCTTGGTGGTGACCTTCTAACTCCAAAAACCCGACCCAGAGTTCTTATTATTGTCGTCCTCATTGTATAATGCTAGTTTCTCGCAAAATAAACATAATTATACGCATTGCCCCTACCTTCTTAAATTTAGCAAATTACATTCATCATCACATAAAAGTCAGAATCTATCTAGAGTTTTATTAGTGTCGCTTTCACTTAATAGCGCTAGTTTCTACACACTTTATCACTAGCGGTTCATTCATCTCTCTATTGCTCGTACAGAGCTAAGTTTACGGCTTGTTTATATCTCTCTAATTAAACATTATACATTCATGTTTTTACTTATTCAAAATAAATAGATTTATTTCATTCTATTCATACATCTATGATATTTCATTTTGATCACCATAAATAAATCGGAACATTCCATTACTAACATTCCTTCTAATTATTTTCGTATTCATATGAGGGGTCATTATATTATCATACCCATACTATAAACATTCAATGACCAGTCCTTACTCGTATTCGCGAGCTAAACATTTTACTAACCTTGATTTCATTGCATAACCCAGCGGCCTGCTACCTGAATCGGCCCGATTCATTGTGAGTCATGCAATAGGTGGATTGATCGTATCCATTCATTTGTTAAGCTTCCACCTAAGTGTATCCTTTCAACAACGTCTTGTTCAAATGAACATGGCCAACAAGCCCAACATCAAAATTAGTATTTCTGATGGTACTTGCCATTTTGTATATTCTATCAGAATTTCCACAGTTACAATCATTCAGGTGCAGTACCATCGATGATCATTGTGAACATTTCTGGAAATTTATTTCACTTAAATATTCATACCTTTCGATGGTTATTCACCGATAACCCTTTCACAATTTCCCTACATGGATACTATACCATATTACACATTCCATTCCATTCTTACATATAAATCTTTCATTTAGTTAATTATGCTACGAACTTTTGCAGTTTAACCTTTTAAAGTCAAGTGCCACTTCTTACTTATCGTATGTGCATTGAAGTACACATTGGTACTCCCTTCCAAATCAAGCATACTTACAAGACATAAGGAAGTAAACACTCTGCGGCTTTGGCCGGAAAACAGGCATAGGTAACACAAAACCACTAAAACAAATTGTTCAAACAATAACACCCAATAATCAAGTCGATCAAAAAACATGTGTAAACCAACGAACAAAGAACTTGCCAAAAGTAGGCGGAAATTAGTCGGAGAAAGTAGGTCTAAACTACCCAAAGGTGTTGAGAGATAGAGGGAGAGAGAGAGAAGCGTGTAGAGAGAGTGAAAGAAGTAAAGGACAATACACGGTGATGGGCAACCTTTTAAACCCCCCACTGAACCAAAATGTACAAGCAAAAAAGCAACAAAAACAAACACTCAGAGCAAGTAAATCAACAAAGCATAAGGTACAACCCACAATACATCGAAATCTTGTAAATTAACATTATACAAATTATCTTTTTTGTCCTCTATCTATCTATCTATCTATCTATCTATCTATCTATCTATCTATCTATCTATCTATCTATCTATCTATCTATCTATCTATATGGGTGGGACCTAATAAAGATTTTTACCAAACGTTTTAAAAGTTGTAATTAATTAAACTCTAAAAATTATGTAAAATTAGTGGATTAGCACTTGCCTCCGCGGTGGGTTCGAAACGTACCTAGAAATAAGAAAATAGCAATGGGACATTCTACGTGCGATAAAAAAAAACCATGTCGGGACGGTATATTCGAAAGTCACAGAAAAAGTTACGTTGTTTTATACGAAATCCAAGTTATTCGAACAAATTTACATCAAAACGACTATAAATATAAGCTTGATCGTCGTGCATTATAGTCGAGTGGTTTAAAAAACTGAACATTAAAAAAATGTTTAAAAAAAATGTTTAAAACCACCAGACGGTTTAGAAAAAAACATTATGAAAATTTATGTCGAAACATAGATAAAAGTAACTCACGTAGTGCGTTAACATAAAAAAGAAACAGTTCAAAATCACGTAAAAGAAAGTCAAACTCAAAATGATAATTTTATTGAAGTTCAGCAGTTGTAGTCTAAATCTGTTAACTAAAAGGAAAAAAAACCTCTACTAAAGTTAGGGTCTTTAGTGTAAATTGGTTTTCTTTTAAAAAATAAATAGAGTTTTGTTAAAGTTGAGGAGCCAAATGTTAAACTTATTAAAGGCACAGGGAAAAAATAAAAACTTTTACTAAAAGGCAATAAACCCATTGTAGTTAATATTTCATTAATTGTTATGGACTAGAAAGGTGTGTGCGCGATGCGACGAGAAACACAAACAGTGTCTGGGTGTGCATTATTCGGTTGGTTCGGTTATTATCCTCAACTGAAATCATCAATTAGTCTATCTTATAAATCAATAGGCTTTCGGTTAATCAGTTTGGTTTATTCAGTTAGATTGACAGTTTTTTATTTGTTTCGGTTAATTTCAGTTGATAGCCAAGACCAAACTTTGGAAAAACGGTTGCTTAGAAATACATGAAATTAAGGTATAAATACATGAAATAGATGTATAAATACATGATATGGAAGTATAAATATATTAAATGGATGTAAAAATATGAAATATATATGAAATATATGAACTGAAGGTATAAAAGCTAGAAATATATGAAATTTTGGATAGTTCAATTTTGTTAAGTTAATATTGGTTAAACGATGTACAAAAATATCGATGACTGGTTTTGGTTAATTCGGTTTCAGTTAATAGAGTTTCAGTTGACTCTCGCTGATTTCGGTTTGATTTCGCCTGTTTCAGTTCAGTTTTGGTTAACAGTTCAGTTATTATTCACCTTTAAACATTGTTAATCATGTAACAAATCAATATTTTAATTAAAAAACTATAGCAATATTATACTCGAATTGAAGAGAAAAAAATATTCGTTTTATAGTGTAATTTAATATATATATATATATATATACATATATATATATATATATATAGGGTAGGGTTTATACGAGAACCACCCTTATTACCAGAACCGCGAGAACCAATGTGAACAGGGGTCGATTTTGTAAATAGCAAACAACTTTTAAAATATCTGCCTCCACTATCAGACTTCAAACATAAATTAAATTACACTTAATAAACACTTTCACGTCCACACTCAGAACTCGATTACATCCAAATCTTTCCATATTTCTCAACCTAATTATCTCAACAATTCGTCGATTACAATCGATTACATAATCGTCTCGAATACATCTTCAGTCCGCCATCATCATCGTCGATTACAATTGATTACATAATCGTCTCGAATACATCATCAGTTCACCATATCGAAGCATCTGGATTGAGATTTTATCTCAGATTTGAGATTTTACCAGCAGATATTTCATATTTCGTCATATAATCGAGGTTAGTTCCCCAAATTCGTACAAAATTAGCCGTATAATCTATATTAGGAACATAATAATTAGGGCAACATTGTGGATTTTTAATCCGTTCGTAATTAGGGCAATGTGCCAACGTGATTATAAAAATAAATGGTTCAATGAGTGTGTCACTACGACGGTATCGCCGGGAATCAATTGTCGTCGGTATTAGGTGTACATATGTATAGTTATGCACATGTGCATATCTTACCATAATAGATTTGTTAATGATTAATGTTATATATGGTTAGTGATAATAAGAATTTTGATTTGGTACAGGTTAAGGTTTATTATTGAAGCAAGCTTATGAAATTTGATTTGGTACATGTTAAGGTTTATTATTGAAGCAAGCTTGCTGATAAGGTGAGTCATGTTAATGCACATGTGCATAGTTATGCACATATGTATGGTTTGCTAGATTAAGTTAATAAGGGTAGGCATATGGATGCAAATGTGCATAGTTATGTACATCTGCATACTTTGACAGAATGGGTTATTAAGGTCATTCATGCTGATGTACATGTGCATAATTTTCCAGAATATATTTATAAGGTCGTTTATGTTGATGCACATGTGCATATTGTATATGGTGATGATAAAGTTAATGTTAATGCACATATTCATTGATAAGTTATATTTATTTATTTTTTTTGAAACCAAGGGATGAAAGGTCAATTAAAATGCCGGATGGAATGGAATATGATTACGCGATGGTTAAACAAAAAGGCAAAAAAGGTTGATTAATGTTTGATGATCCAGATGAGAGTTTATGAACATGTGCATCCCTTTATTAAATTCATCTTAAATAATATCATTTATGTAAACACATTAAATATATCGTGCAGGTGCGCAAGAAGAAATAAACACAAAAAAAGGCAGGCAATTACGTGAACTCGTGATGAAACCTCAAAAAAAGGAGGTTACGTGATGAAACACAAAAACAGGAGGTGACGGAGTGCGTGCGGTAAAGAACAAGAAGTTGGCAAGATCAACGGTAACGACGACGGTTGATACTGATGACCATATGGTTGTATTCAGATTCAACATAAGGTATCCAATATAACGTGCCATTAGGTGTAGAATGTACAATAGTTGTAATTGTTCCTGTAGTGTAGAATATACAACACTTGTCATTGTTCATGTATACATAAAAAGTAAAACATATAACATTCTAATTAATAAGGTATATGGCGTGTTTACGCACGTGTTCAACAATTATTTGGGGATGATTACGGGGTGTTGGTAATCTGATGCACATGTGCGTAACATTATGTCCTGATGGTTAACAGTTTATTTGTGATGATCATGGATTGGTATCAACATAATGCACATGTGCATGATTATGTAATATATATGAAAATAAAAGTAATTAATGTAAAAAATAATAGTTATTTGTTAAATGTTTATTATTGATGATTATTGGGTGTTAATAATGTGATGCACATGTGCATAATTATGTACTGTTGGTTAACAGTTTATTTTTTTGATGATTACAGATGGTTGGCAACATAATGCACGCAGGTGCGCAAGAAGAAATTGATGCGTGTGTAGCGTTATATGATTTTATTGATATTTTAAGCCCTTTTTAACAGTACTTTTGTCAAGTTTTAAATTTATAAAAGACGATATTCTACTAACACTAAACATACATATGGGCAAGTGAACACATCGTGAGCGTAGTATAGCGTTGGTAAGATACCGAGGTCGTCCAAGGACACAAGAGCTTTTAGTACCGGTTTATCCTCAATGTCTAATCAAATCAAAAGTTTAGAAAATGTTTTAAACATGAAAATAAAAAAATGCTGAAAAATAAAATAAAAATAAAAACAGATAGACAAGATGAATCACTTGGATCCGACTCGCTTTTAATGTAACCTTTGATGATTTCCGCACTTTTGCACTTTTTTAAGAGATTATCTTAGTTATAGTAGTAGGCCCCTCTTTTGAATGTGATGTTACCCTCAACCCAGTAGTTTGAGTCAGCAAGTATACAATCCTAATGGGTCGGAATATTGAAAGATAATTAATTTAGTTATTAATACGTAATGTGGTAGGCCCCTCTTTTGAAGGTGACCTTACCCTCGGCTAAGTGGTTTAAGTCAGCAGGGATACAATCACAAGTAGCCAGGTTAATGTATTAATAGTAGTTTACATATGAGGGGATCAAGCTATTCGCACCCCCGCCATCCAATACCAATGGGTGTTGAAGGAGATCCTAGTAAGCTTGACCCAGGTCCTTGCAGGATCTATACACTGAACAAGGCAAGAACCTTACCAAACCATTCCCTTAACCCCCGACCAGGTAGCCAACATATCTCTATATAGACCGTAGAGATATGAATGGTGAAAATCTTTTATTTTATATAGACAGTAAAATAACGCCAAGACACCACGAACAAATGATAAGGAAGTTTCACCTTCAACATAAAAAACTAGTTATTAAAGTCATTAATACAAAACCAAATAAAAAGTGCGAAAAGATTAAAAATCAAAAGTATTATATTAAATGCTTGTCTTCACCAAGTGATGTAAGAGACTTAGGCAAACATGGCCTTTGATTGTCAAGAACTCTTACTATCAATCTTGGATCCCGAGACTTCTACACATACTCTAAGGTGGATGATGGATGATGGTGGTGGATGTGGGTGTTGTAGTGGTGGTGGAGTGTGGGTGAAGTGGAAGAGAGGTGGTTTGCCAAGGAATGCCATTGAAGTTAACCAAGCACCCCTATTTATAGCCTGTACAGAAGCCCGGACACGGCCCCGTGTCCATCCTCTTTCTCTTTCTTCACTAAATGCAATTTGTCTGCATTAGCTCCACACGCCCCCGTGTTGGCTGGGCATGGACCCGTGTGCATAAGCGTATATGTACTATCAAGAGTTGCAAGATTCTGCGAATCTTACCGTTGACCACGGCCCGTGTTGAGCTGGGCACGCCCCCGTGCTGGGAACAGAAGCTTCTATAGCTTTGTCTTTTCTGTAGGCTTCTAGCCACGCCCCCGTGTCCACTGGGCACGAGGCCATGGTTAGCCTTCTGTTTCTTTGTTTTTGTTTGGGAAGATGCTGCCGAGGGGTCAGGCATGCCACGTTTATTCCTTTTCTTGTATTTATGTTAGTTTTTACTGCATATTTGTTCCTTTTGTTCATTTAAGCTCATTTGGTCCTGAAAATACAAAAGGAAGACAAAAGCACACTTTTTCCAACATTAGTACTAAAAAAAGGTTAGTTTTATGCCTCATTTGATGTAATCTATATGTTGCGTTTTACACACATCAAACACCCCCACACTTGAATCTTTGCTTGTCCTCAAGCAAAACTCTTTATTATGTGGCTTACACACCCAAATGGAATGGGTAGAAGAGAAGTTTTGGCCTTGTCTTGAGTGTCGGGAATTCAAGATCTTAATTGGGTTTTATTTTTTATGCTATTTACAATCCTATTCGTTATGATTTATTTAGAACGTTTCATAAGAGAAATTACTTATTTGGGCATAACATGCCTCTTAAAAATTCCATTTATATACAAGTCCACATACCTCACGGGAGATCACTCAACACTCAGCCGAAGATGTATTTTTGTGAAACACTCGAGACCGGCATGGAATTTATTTCTACCATATGCTTACCAAGCAATCAATCCTCCTTTTTAACTATAAACCTTTGTAAATATCAAGAGGACTTGGGGAAGGGTTAGGCTTGGATTAAAGGTAGGTGGTTTTGGGTTAGTGGTTAGTAAAAAGGGCTAAAAGCGTAAAAAACGTCGGTCGTCGTAAAACTTTTTGTTTTTTGTGACTTTTATTCAAACTAAGCATTTTCAAACAAAGTTTCTTTGAGGAACTTGTTTGTTTATTGCTATACTTCTTTTTTTTTTTGACAAGAAAACCGAGCCTTTAACTAAAATAAAGGGTTTAAAAGAAAAAAAGGGTTTTTAAGGGGTGTTTGTTTTGTAGGTTTAGAAACGAAAAGGTTTAGGCTCAAAGGGGTTTACTAGGGAGATTTTGGGTAGGTTAAAAGAAAAAGAAAAATAATGGTGTTGAAAAGAAAATGGGTTAGTCCTAATGCCTCCATTATTTACTTACTTGGGTTTAAGTTGGTAAGGACCGGGAATGTATTGTCGTGGCAAGTTCTAGAGTCGTAAGAAACCAAGCGGCTATTCACACAAGAAACGAAAAATGAGCATTTAGTTTAAAGGTGTATGCTTATATGCTCCATAAAGGCTCAAAACTCACTTTTTGTGGGAATGGGTTTATAATGTGATCAAGTATATACAATCAAATTTTAACCAGATTTGTCATGCCGTTTCATAATTTTCTTATGTTTGTTTTTTTATCACGACGCTATCAGTTGTAAATTTGTAAAAATATAACCTTTTTAGAACTTGTTATTCCCAAATTAAACCAAGACAAGTAAAAAAAAATGAAAAGTTCTTGAAAAAATTTTGGGTGATTAGCGGTTCCAATAGAGTTTTGTGTAAGGCTTGTTATTAGGACTTGCAAAATTCAAGGTTTTAGCATCCCCCCCCCCCACACTTAAATTACACATTGTCCTCAATGTGTCCCAAAAATAAGTTTTTAGGTTGATTGAATGTGTAAAAAGGTGTTAAAACAAGGTTTTGGTGTTGCTGGTCATTTGGACACGGCCTGGTGCTGGGTGAGCACGGCCCCGTGTTCAGAGTGCCAGTAACGAAAACTTACAGAAGGTTGGCACGGGGGCGTGTTTGGTGGACACGGCCCCGTGTCGGGCAGGTTTTAAACAAACAGCAGCTACAGGGTGGTGGACACGGGGGCGTGTTGGCTGGGCACGGCCCCGTGTTGACAATCTGCAATCTTTGCAACAGGTTTTGGCTTTCGGTTCTGGTTTCCAGGCTTATGTAGCACTAATATTTAGTGCTTCCAAGCCTCCTAGGTACCTGTTTTACTTAAAAATTCCACACTACACAAAATAACAAACATCCTACCTTACCATAAGTTTAACATCCACAACACAAACTAAAAAAAAAAGAAAAATGCAGGAAATTAAAAGTGTTAACGAAAAGTAAATTGTTCAACAATGGCACGCAGGCTAGATAATTGTTTTTAAGAGAAAAGGGGTTAACCTGTTAGGACCTTCAACCGTGTTACATCACCTCCAACGCCTCCATCTCAATCCATATCTTCGTCATCCTCATCTCCTCCTTGGGCTGCCATGTACTCTCGGATGTTGCTGATGTCATCCTGCATGTCGGAGATGTTCCTCTCTATAACTCCGACCCGGGTGTACGTGTTGCTTGCTATATTGTAGGTGTTGCGGGTGTACATGAGGTTTTCCTATAAGAGATCATGTAAACTTTGCAAAAATTAGGAAAACCACCTCCTTGAGAGGAGGATTGGCTCGGATCACCATGATGCTGATACTAGAACTGAGGAGGAGGATGGATTTGTGGGGTGTGAAGGACGAGAGCTTCCTGAGGGTTCCACACATGCCCTTGAACCGTTTGGAAACGAATAGTTCCGTCACCCGCTTCATTTATGATCCCCATTGAGCGGCATATGACGAGATCCACCTTCCCTGACCACGGGCCCTTACGGAAGGACCTTGGCATCCCCTGCACGAAGTTCTTGAAAAGGCGGTAAACCCACCCTCCAAACAAGATAGGGGTCGGGGGATTAGCTAGCTGGTTCAGGTGCATGTTGCGTAGGAGCAGGTATGGAACATCGAGGGCCACACGGTTGTGAATGCAGTGTAGAGGGTCCCGCAACTGTGTGCTCTTGGTCTGGCTTGGGTTGTAGTATATTTCCCTAATTTGAGCCCATGCTGCTTGACGTTGGTCTTATGGGAGTTCACAGAGACCACCCGTGTCTTCCTCATCTCCAGCATCCACTTCAGCATACAACCCAATGATTGACCCAAATTGTGCAATCGAAATCGAAAGCACATTCCCCGCACAACGAAATTCCACTCCCTCATTATCTAACGGCTCCGTTTTTCCCTTGAAGGCAAACGTGTTATAGAACTCCATATTGTACTCGTGAACCGAGTGGAGCCTAGCGCAAAGAGCTGCCCTTAGTGGACCAGTGACTAGAGTGTTGAAGCGGTCAATCTGCCCTACCCCTTCTAAGGTGTCAAGGCAGACTTGTCGTGGGTTTTCTTCGGGCCTTGTCTTGAGAAGTTCATACCGGGCTTGAGCAGCCCACTCATTCTGGTTGAATCTTGTGAACTTCTTGGCCATCTAAAAGAAAACACCAAACAATTAGCACGAAACAGTAAATTTTCAAAGAAAACTGAACAGCAAATTGAACAGGGCCCCATGTCCACTAGACACGCCCCATGTTCGCTGAAAATCTGCTAGACATGCCCCCGTGTTCACTGAGCACGACCCCGTGCTCAGGCGTCTGTTTCCCAAAAACTTAATTTTTCGACATGATTCCGAAAACTTGAAAATTTTTGGTCCAGTAGGGGCGGTTTTCCCCTAAAATGAAAACCCCAAGTGCCGTTTTTCCCAAAACAAACCGGTTACCCCTTCAATTTCTTATTTTTCGGTTCAAAAATAAGGGTTTGAGGTTTTTATGAGACATCGGGCAAATCTTCAAACAATTCAAGTTGATTTACTTCCTATAACATGCAACTATACTACTACTAACAGATCTAAGAAAAAATTTGGGGTTTGATTTGGTTCAAGTTGAAGAACCCTAGATTTTTCCCGAAATTTTTGATGTTAAACTACATGCAAGTGATTAATCTAACTAACTATGATGATAGAATCATACCTTGACGTTGTTGGAAGTCGGAAACATGTGAAAACCTGCAGACATTTCCGGTGGAACCAGAGAATTTGCGGGGAAACGGGTCGTGTTGAAGTTAACAAATGAAAAGAAAAGGGGTTTTATCCCCGTCAGTTACGCGAACACGGCCCCGTGTCCAGCTGGGCACAGCCCCGTGGGTGGGTAAATTTTTTTTTCTAGTGCACGTGTGAGTGACCTGTTTCCCAAAACCTGGTTTTAGAAATCTTACCGATTTAGAAGTTTTTCCGTCGTTCGTTACTTACAAGATATGATGTTGATGCTCAAACCTTTGTCTATTCTTCGGCCGCTTGTAGCGAGATCTCCTCCTCTTCATCTTCAATAAATCCTTGATAAAGCTTTAGACGTTGGCCATTGACTTTAAATGGGATTCCATTTCGAGATTTAATTTCAATTGCACCGTGTGGAAAAATGTGGGTGATGGAAAAAGGACCCGTCCACCTTGACTTTAATTTACCGGGAAATAATCGAAGCCGTGAATTAAACAATAGAACCTGATCTCCTACTCGAAATTCATTAGGTTTAATGTGTTTATCATGCAAATCTTTCATTCTTTCCTTATAAATTTCGGAGTTAGAGTATGCGTGATTTCTTAATTCGTCTAATTCATTTAATTGACAAAATTGATTTTTACCGGCAATTTCTATGTCTAAGCTTACGTTTTTAATTGCCCAGTAGGCTTTGTGTGCTATTTCTACCGGCAAATGACAACTTTTTCCATATACAAGCCTATATGGGGTGGTACCTATTGTTGTTTTATATACAGTTCGAAAAGCCCATAAAACATCGTCTAGTTTATCAGCCCATTTCTTTTATTTAACCCTACGTTTTTTTCAAGTATACTTTTTAAACCTTGATTAGTCACTTCGGCTTGTCCGTTTGTTTGAGGGTGATATGCAGTTGAGACCCGGTGATAGACCCCATATCTTGTTAAAAAAAATTCAAGTTGATGGTTACAAAAATGGGTACCCCTATCACTTATTAATGCTTTTAGAGTTCCGAAACGAGAAAATAATCGTTTCAGGAATCTTACCACTACTCTTCCATCATTTGTTGGAAAGGCTTCGAACTCGGCCCATTTAGACAAGTAATCCACTGCCACAAGTATATATTTGTTTCCTTTTGACGGTGGGAAAGGTCCCATAAAGTCGAGTCCCCACACATCAAAAATTTCACAAACAAGAATGCCATTTTGTGGCATTTCGTTTTTGGAAGAAATATTACCAGATCGTTGGCAAGCGTAACATGTCTTGATAAGACTTTGGGCGTCTTTGTAAATGGTTGGCCAATAAAATCCTGAATCAAATACCTTTCGTGCGGTACTAGCGGCACCATGATGTCCTCCGTATGGACCTTCATGACAATGGCAGAGAATTCTTCTTGCTTCACTACCATGTACGCATCGACGGATAAGTTGGTCGGCACACATTTTGAAAAGATAAGGATCTTCCCAAAAATAATGCTTTACATCGGCAAAGAATTTTTTTCTTTGATGATGTGGCCATCCTTTTGCGACTATTCCGCTAGCTAAGTAGTTAGCATAGTCGGCGTACCATGGCTCTTCTCGGTATTCCACCATTTCTAGGGACACCATTGGGAATTTTTCATTGATTAGCTCATCCCTAGTTGCCTCCAAAGCTGGATCTTCCAAGCGGGAAAGATGATCTACAGCGGTGTTTTCTGCTCCTCTTTTGTCTTTTATTTCAATGTCGAATTCTTGGAGGAGTAGAATCCATCTTATTAAACGCGGTTTAGCATCCTGTTTCTTAAAGAGATAACGAATGGCTGCATGGTCTGTATACACTATCGTTTTAGAAAGAACAAGATAAGAACGAAATTTATCAAAAGCAAATACTACAGCTAGTAATTCTTTTTCCGTTGTTGTGTAATTTTCTTATGCATCGTTAAGTGTTATACTAGCATAATATATTGGGTAAAAATGCTTATCTTTCCTTTGCCCCAAGACGGATCCAACTGCATCATGTTTGTAGCCTAGACTTCAAACTCCGAACAGAAAAGTCTCCCGACGTGCTCAAACACCAAACTCATAAATCTTTTCAAGTCTCTCCCAGTAGTCATTTCCATTAATTATAAGCAGGCCTAATTGATCTGGTCCATCACCAGGAGAGCAATAGCATCACAAATTTATTGGGACAATGTAATATCATGAAACTTTGGAGGAGACCTGTCAAAATTAAAGGTAAATCAAGCAAGAATTTTGAAATATTAATTTGTCAGGAAACAATTGGTCAGCCTGGATATGGAGCTGTAGTTACCAAGGTGATGAACTCACCTATTAACAAAAGAAGACAAATTGGATCACAAGAACAATATGGCCAGAGTAAGTATTAGAAAGTGGCACAAAAAATGGAAGAAGATGGTATCCTATCCTCTCAAACAAAAGACATATGACAGTTGCAGAAACAAAAAATGGAAGAAGTTGCAATAGATGTATCAACTGAGTATATCGCTTATGGAAACACTAATCCTCTCTAAAGGTTTTAACATTGAAACTCGACTTATTTTTCAGAGTGCCAACCCCACCCATATTGACCCGTCTTCATTCTGGTGTCTCTCAGCAGCGCCAAAAGCTACATAAACTCCACCCATGCCTCCCCGGTTGTCGGATTGTTATTCCATTTCCAATCCCACAAAGTCACCTCCCCTATTTTTTTTTGTAGTTGTCCGCCACCCAAGCCCATTTGTTTGTTGCCATCCTGTACATAATTGGATAGTCATCCATAAGCACTTGTTTAGAAACTATATGTAACAACTCTCATCAAAATTACTAATTCTTATTTTTTTTTTCCCAATAGGAAACCCTAATTGAGACCCCCAAATAATATTGCATGACCCCTAAAATTTTCAGAACAATCGGAACTAGGATTAGGGCCCCTAAAACTCAAGGGGGGGGGGGGTATTCCCTAATCGTTATTATCCTCACAGTTTGTTGTAGGATTTGAATTTCATCGAATTGTGACTCACCAAGGCTATGGGAGACACGAGGCAACCCTATGCTAGAGGGGGTTCCCTCGCGCCACGCGAGGGAGCCGGTTTTTTAGTATAAATAGTAGGGTTTGGCACTTAAAGTTTGGCGTTGGTTCGACGTAAAAACTCGTTTCGTACATTGAGATATCGTCTGTTTACTTCAAAAACACACACAATCACGAAATTCTGCCGCGAAAACAGGGTAATAACTCGATCACTGCTACGATTTAACGTTCGATCGATAAAAACCAATCCGAAGGATGTTTAAGTGCTGCCCGTACTTGGGCTATACTTTGTCATTCGTCGTGAAGGTTTTGATCTCGTGAGTTGTCGTAAAAGTTGTATTAAGTTACTGACCTAGTTTTCGTGTGCGTTGTTATTTGATTTAGGTTAACCAGGCTAAAATCAGTAGGCTAAACGCTGCCCGTCTAAATCTGCAATGTGAGTCATTCACTTTTTTTCAAAGTGCTTTATAAAACCCTAAATGTTTTCCAGTTATAATTACAGGGATTAAGTCTTTGTAATCTTCAATTACTGCCGGTATGTGGGGTTTTGTATACATTACTTGATACCCGTCACCATTGGACAACGGGTTAGCCAATGGGTGATCTGACCATAGTCACAGATACAGTCTAGTGACAAATACCGATTTGGGGTAATTGGTTGATAGAAACAATGTAAACACCATTAATACTGTATATTATAACAATGTGTCGTTTTGTGCAACTTGAATGACTCGCCAGTATTTCCCTGCTGATAAAACCTTTTTAAAACATGTTTCAGGTGATCTGCTGTGATCCAGGAAAAAGTGCCGTGTAGCACTACAAGCTTGAGGAAGTGGCTCAATAAAATAAAAAAAACATGTTTTTGTAAAAACAGGGATTTCCCAGTGAAATCACCTTTATTGTAAATTATGGGTGTTATCCCAATTTGTGAAATAAAATAAATTGGGTATTTTCAAGTTTTAAAAGATCCTGTTCAAATTCCGCTGCCAACATAATGATTACCACGGGTTTCTGTCCCGCGGCTTCCGGACCTGGTAAAACCGGGCCGGGGGCCGTGACAGAAAAAGCTGGTATCAGAGCCACTGATTTAAGCCAATTAAGTATTTAGAAATACTTAATTTTTCTGATTTCTATTATGTGATTATGTGAAAATTCAATTTACAAAATTTTAACTTAGAATTTTGTGTATTTCTTCATATATGCTAACAACATGAATGAGTTATCTGAAGCTCTTCGGAATATCACTATCCATTCCGATGACATGGAAATTTTCTAGGGTTTTTCCTGTTATTGGGCTGACACTGAGGAACCAATGGTATTCCAAGCCCAACCCCAGGAGAAACCAAAACCGAAAAAGAGAAGAAGACTCGTAGGCTGGAGGCGTGTGCGTAGGAAGAAACCAGCGATACAAAAAGTGACAAAGACTAAGGATCCTAAGCATAAAGGCAAAGGAATACAGATCGGTGAAAGTTCAGGACAAGCCCAGGAAATGCCATCATGGGAGGAGCTGGATCATAAACTGGCACTTAGTGACCTCATCGGACCTGCCGATGGAAACCTCTTTAATTACCCAGCGGAAGCACAACTTCCAGTTAATCTGGAACCTTCTATCCCAGATCCTATTATCCCCCCCGACCTCTACCAGAAGAGCTAGAAGAATGATGGACAACTGACTGGCAATTTCAGAACCTTTTGAATAACCCTAATACCTTTTTCCCTCAATTTGACCCTGAGCCTCCACTACATCCACCTATGAGCACATAAAATTTGGCTAAACTCCGCCACTATGGCGAGGAGCTAGTGGATGCCAGAAACAGAATCCGAGATGTGGGGGAGAGGATATCATGGAAATACGACGAGAGAGAACGTCGTTTCTGAAGTGCCAGCAGATGAGGATCGTATGGGGTTGTGGGAATGTGTGTTTAATAATAATATAATCATAAAAATATAATCATGTAAAATAACTAAAATAAAACTTTTGTAAGATAACCGGTATGTACGGACGCATAGTAATATATAAAATATGGAAGTCGAAAAATCGACAATTTTGGCTATACGTGTTGACCTGATTATGTGCAATTGTTTTGTTGTGTTTGGTGGTTATTTATTTTGTGCTAATCACTTATATATCTATATATATATATATATATATATATATATATATATATATATATATATATATTAATTACCAGATGGAACACGCTAGTAATAAACCAGTTAACGAGGTTAATCAATCTGAACAAAACCATGAAGATCAATTTCTGAATAGACAAGATATAGAAAACATCGTCTCTCAAGGAATAGCCAATGCTATTCCGGCAATCGTCGCTGTGGTTAAAAGTCCTGTTGAGCCTTCACAAGCTCACCCTAGTAAACGCACGCGCGACGATGAATTCAGTAATAGTGTTAACGGAGGCGGCGATAACGACAACTTGATTCAAGCCCCGATACTTAAAAGAATGAAAGCTGCAACGCCTGGTTGCACTTATAAAGAATTTCTTGCTTGTAAACCAATCGAATTTGCAGGCAATGAAGGGGCGACTGCTGCACTGCGTTGGTTGGAGAAAACCGAGGCAGTAATTAAAATAAGTAAATGTGCCGAGGAGGATAAAGTCATGTATGCTTCTCATCTTTTCAAGGAAGAAGCATTAGAATGGTGGAATACGGTGTTGCAAGCCAAGGGAAGCGACTTGGCTTATGCCATGGGTTGGGAAGAATTTAAGCGTCTGGTGGAAAGAAAATTCTGCCCAGAATATGAAAAATAACAAATGGCGAACAAATTCCTGAGCCATCGAATGGTGGACATTGATTGTCGAGGGTATACTTCGAAGTTTTTCGAATATGCTTGAATTGTGCCTACTCTGGCTTCGCCAGAACCGGTACTTATTTCTCGCTACATTTGGGGTTTAATTAGCAAGATTCGTGATATTGTCAAAGTTGCGAGACCCCGCACGATCGATGATGCGGTGGAATTAGCCAACACTTTGACTGACGGACTGGTGCGTACGCGAGAAGAAAATAGGAAGAAGGAATTGGCTCAGAAGATTACCCAAGGACTTCGTTTGGGTGATAATAGCAACTTCAAGAGAAAGGGAACTGGATCATCTTCCACTCCGCCGTTCTGCAGAAACTGTAAGAAGAAACATTTTGGAAAATGTAATGAAACCTGCAACTTCTGCAAAGCTACAAGACATCGTGAAGAAGATTGCAGAAAGAAAATAAAGATCTGCTACAACTGCGGCGAAGCTGGCCATTTTAGACCAGAATGCCCTAAACTGGTCAAACCAGCAGATAACAAGGCTAAAACTGCTGAAAGATCTAATAAGAAGAACGTAAGAGCCTTCCAACTGACCACGCAGGAAGCCGAACTGATTTCTGACGTAATAGCTGGTACGTTCTTAGTTCACAATGTTTATGCGAAAGTATTATTCGACTCTGGTGCAAACCAAAGTTTTATAAATACTTCATTTTGTCAAGCTCTTAAGCAACCTTTAACGAAACTTAGGCAAGTTTTTACAGTAGAAACGGCAGACGGGAACTCTGTTAACATAGATACGGTTTTGCAAAAAGAAACTATAGAACTTTCAGGTCATAAATTTTATGCAAACCTATTACCCATGAATTTAGCTGGATTCGATGTCGTGTTAGGAATGGATTGGTTAGTAGCCAACCATGCTCGAATCCTCTGTGATAAGAATTCCATAGAAATTCATGCACCCACAGGAGAAGTAATTATGATTATAGGGGATAAGCCGCATAAACCAATGAAGTTCATTTCAGTAATGAAAATTGCTAGTTATGAACAAAAGCAAGGAATAGTGTATATGATTTCGGTAATCATTAGCACTAAGGGTAAGGAACTTAAGGAAATTCGTGTAGTATCAGAATACTCGGATGTATTCCCAGAGGAGTTACCAGGATTACCACCAGATAGAGAGGTAGAATTTAGAATTCATCTAATTCCAGGAACTACACCAATAGCCAAGGCACCTTATCGGTTAGCACCCACTGAAATGTTAGAACTGAAAAAGCAATTAGATGAATTGCTCGGTAAAGGATTCATACAACCTAGTTCATCCCCGTGGGGAGCTCCAGTGTTGTTTGTAAAGAAGAAAGATGGTTCGATGCGGATGTGTATCGATTATAGGGAATTGAATAAGGTTACAATTAAGAATCGATACCCATTGCCTAGGATTGATGATCTTTTCGATCAACTTCAGGGGGCTAGATATTTTTCTAAGATAGATTTACGCTTCGGATATCATCAACTGAAAGTACAAGAAGAAGACATACCTAAAACTGCTTTCAGAACTAGGTATGGTCATTACGAGTTTACAGTCATGCCCTTTGGACTAACAAATGCTCCTGCAGCATTTATGGACATGATGAATAGGATTTGTAAACCGTACTTGGATAAATTTGTAATTGTCTTCATCGACGATATACTTATTTATTCCAAAAACCAGGAAGAGCATTGTGAGCACCTGCATGTACTCTTAACTTTGTTAAGAAGGGAAAAGCTTTACGCCAAATTCTCGAAGTGTGAATTTTGGCTACAGGAGGTGCAATTTTTAGGTCACATGGTGAATCACGAAGGTATTCACGTAGATCCTGCTAAGATAGAAGCAATCACCAAATGGAAAGTCCCGCAATCAGCTACGGAAGTTAGAAGTTTTCTAGGATTAGCTGGATACTATAGGCGCTTTATTAAGGATTTTTCTAAAATAGCGGTGCCATTAACTAAGATAACCTGTAAAACAGTTAAGTTTGAATGGGGACCTAAGCAAGAAGAGGCTTTTAGAATTTTAAAGCAAAAGTTAACAAATACCCCAATCCTTGCCTTACCCGAAGGGACATAAGATTTTGAAGTTTACTGTGACGCTTCTAAGTTAGGATTAGGATGTGTATTAATGCAACGCAAAAAGGTAATTGTGTATGCCTCAAGGAAATTGAAAAAGCAAGAGGAAAATTATACAACTCATGACTTAGAATTAGGAGCCATAATTTTTGCCCTTAAGATTTGGAGACATTATCTGTATGGAAGTAAGTTTACAGTTTATACAGATCATAAAAGCTTAAAGTACATATTTGGGCAAAAAGAATTGAACATGAGGCAAAGAAGATGGATGGAAATTTTGAGTGATTACGACTATGATATTCAATATCACGAAGGAAAAGCAAATGTAGTTGCAGATGCCTTAAGTCGTAAGTATCATGAAAACCAAAAGCGAGTTCGTGCTCTTAGATTAAATCTACAGTTAGATTTAACGGAACAACTGAATAACATTCAAGAAACAACAATTAAGGATGATGCTGAAGGAATGAAAGGAAGAATAAAAGACTTGGAGCAAGGAAGTGATGGAATTTGGAGATTCCATAAGAAAAGAATTTGGGTACCTAAGCAAGGAGAATTAAGAAATAAGATTCTAGAGGAAGCCCATAAATCTAGGTATACCATGCATCCTGGAAATATTAAAATGTACCAAGATTTAAGAAATAACTTCTGGTGGATAGGAATGAAAAAGGATATAGCTAGATATGTATCTAAATGTTTAACTTGCTCATAAGTTAAGGCAGAACACCAGAAACCTTCAGGGTTACTCCAACAATTAGAAATGCCTATTTGGAAATGGGAACTAATAACCATGGACTTTGTTACTAAGTTACCAAAGACCAAAAAAGGTAACGATGCAATCTGGGTGATTGTGGATCGATTAACCAAATCGGCTCATTTCCTACCCATGAAAGAAACCTTTAGCATGGAAAGGTTGGCAAAGTTATACGTAGACGAGGTAGTGTCCTTACATGGAGTCCCACTCTCCATTGTATCGGATAGGGATAGTCGTTTCACTTCACATTTTTGGACAAGTTTCCAAGAAGCCATGGGGACACGATTAAATTTAAGTATAGCTTATCATCCTCAAACAGATGGACAAAGTGAAAGGACGATCTAAACCCTGGAAGACATGCTCAGGGCATGTGTAATAGATTTTGGTGGAAGTTGGGATGACCACCTACCCTTAATTGAATTCTCTTATAACAATAGTTATCATGCAAGCATTGAAGCTGCCCCATTCGAAGCACTGTATGGGCGAAAGTGTAGAACTCCAGTTTGTTGGGCAGAAATAGGAGAAAGTCAGTTATCAGGTCCTGAAATCGTGCAAAAAACCACCGACAAGATCACTCAAATCAAGGAAAGACTAAAGACGGCTCGAGATCGCCAGAAAATTTATGCAGACAATAGACGCAAGCCGCTAGAATTTCAAGTTGGAGACAAGGTACTCTTAAAAGTTTCTCCTTGGAAAGGAGTAGTGCGGTTCGGGAAGAAGGGAAAGTTAAGTCCAAGGTACGTAGGACCATTCCCAGTAATCCAGCGAATAGGACCAGTTGCTTATCGCTTACAACTACCAGAAGAATTGGCTGGAGTACATGACGTATTCCATGTATCCAACCTCAAGAAATGTCTATCTGACGAATCCCTGGTAGTACCTCTTCAAGACGTAGAGGTAAACGAAAAGTTAAAGTTTATGGAGAAGCCACTGCAGATAGAAGACAGAAAGGTCAAGTTTCTCAAACACAAGCCCATTTGTTTGTTGCCATCTTGTACATAATTGGATAGTCATCCATAAGCACTTGTTTAGAAACTATATGTAACAACTCTCATCAAAATTACTAATTCTTATTTTATTTTGCCCAATAGGAAACCCTAATTGAGACCCCCAAATAATATTGCATGACCCCTAAAATTTTCAGAACAATCGGAAATAGGATTAGGGCCCCTAAAACTCAAGGGGGGGGGGGGGTATTCCCTAATCGTTATTATCCTCACAGTTTGCTGTAGGATTTGAATTTCGTTGAATTGTGACTCACCAAGGCTATGGGAGACACGAGGCAACCCTATGCTAGAGGGGGTTCCCTCGCGCCACGCGCCAGGCCCTCGCGCCACGCGAGGGAGCCGGTTTTTCAGTATAAATAGTAGGGTTTGGCACTTGAAGTTTGGCGTTGGTTCGGCGTAAAAACTCATTTCGTACATTGAGATATCATCTGTTTACTTCAAAAGCACACACAAATACGAAATTCTGCCACGATAACAGCGTAATAACTCGATCACTGCTACGATTTAATGTCCGATCGATAAAAACCAATCCGATGGATGTTTAAGTGATGCCCGTACTTGGGCTATACTTTGTCATTCGTTGTGAAGGTTTTGATCTCGTGAGTTGTCGTAAAAGTTGTATTAAGTTACTGACCTAGTTTTCGTGTGCGTTATTATTTGATTTAGGTTAACCAGGCTAAAATCTGTAGGCTAAACGCTGCCCGTCTAAATCAGCAATGTGAGTCATTCTCTTTTTATCAAAGTGCTTTATAAAACCCTAAATGTTTTTTAGTTATAATTACAGGGATTAAGTCTTTGTAATCTTCAATTACTGCCGGTATGTGGGGTTTTGTATACATTACTTGATACCCGTCACCATTGGACAACGGGTTAGCCAATGGGTGATCTGACCATAGTCACAGATACAGTCTAGTGACAAATACTGATTTGGGGTAATTGGTTGATAGAAACAATGTAATCACCCTTAATACTGTATATTATAACAATGTGTCGTTTTGTGCAACTTGAATGACTCGCCAGTATTTCCCTGCTGATAAAACCTTTTTAAAACATGTTTCAGGTGATCTGCTGTGATCCAGGAAAAAGTGCCGTGTAGCACTACAAGCTTGAGGAAGTGGCTCAATAAAATAAAGAAACATGTTTTTGTAAAAACAAGGATTTCCCAGTGAAATCACCTTTATTGTAAATTATGGGTGTTATCCCCAATTTATGAAATAAAATAAATTGGGTATTTTCAAGTTTTAAAAGATCCTGTTCAAATTCCGCTGCCAACATAATGATTACCACGGGTTTCTGTCCCGCGGCTTTCGGACCGGGTAAAACCGGGCAGGGGGCCGTGACACTATACATCAACGAGTCTAATTTTCAACATAATGCACATGTGCATATAATTTAATACAATATCATTTACAATCAATATAATGCACATGTGCATATAATTTAATACAACATCATTTACAGTAAATATAATGCACATGTGCATATCGTTTAATATAATATCATTTACAAAGTATATACATCATTTACAGTCAACATAATACCTTTAGTCACAAATCGAATGAATTGCAACTCTTGATGTTCTGTATTTGTAGGTTTTGTACCAGTCGAATTAGTGTCAAAAGATAATGAACGATCAGATACATTGATTATAAGACAGCATTGTCTGATGTAAACATAGATTCAAGAGTCTGAATTTCAAAGCCATGAAGGGTATGTTGACTTACAACAGTTTTAGACATAAATTTGTGACTATCAACGGGATTGACAGCAAATGGACCACTAAAGTCGGCATCAGATGTTGTATGAGGATGATATTCAGACAATGTATGAGGAGGGTCATCAGATATACGAGGATCTACAGGTGATGAATCAGGAGACGCCGTATGTCGCCATAAACATCGTGCCAACTGCAATCATCGTGAAATACGTGAACGCCGACTATCTATATGCCGTGAAAACCACCGTGCACGGCTCTTCGCCGTCGTGAAACCGCCGTGAATGCCTCTCAGACGAGTGTGACGGCCATGAACTGGTGAACTACTGAAACCCTAAAATGGAGATAACAGTGACATAAGGAAAAAAGAACGCGTGTTTTTTTTTATAAACATAATATAATTACAAAAATGACATGTGTTCACACTGGTTCTCGCGTTTCGCAATAAAGGGTGGTTCCTAACGGATCCTTATCCTATATATATATATATATATATGTATAAAAAGTTATGAACGTTTAAAAATTGTGAAGATAACTAGTTCTTTTTTATAAGCGGATAAAGTGTAACTGATAGCTAATTATCTATAATTTTGTTAAAAATAAATAACTATATTTTAAAAAAGATGAATGTATTAAAGTATAATTAGTGTTTAAAGACTAATTTACCCTTATTTTAAATTGTATCTTATGTATTGATGAAAAACAAATAAAAAATCTTAACTTTTAGGTATATTAAAATACTATTTTCTTATGCACTGTATATAGTATAAATAATAATTATTTTTTTTATATTCAATATATGTATTACGACTAGGTTGATCCACCCGCGCCTTGCGCGGGTCTCGTTTATGTAAAGATTTTAAAAAATTGGGTTCCGATTTTACAATTCTTCTAAACTGCATAGGTATATCGGCTTACCATATATGTGCCGGTAGGTCTTGCTGGTGGGTCACGGTAAAGGTATCATAGCTATTTTAATTTTAAACATTGCCTTCTCAGCGTCTTGCTAGTGGGTCATAGTATAGTCTCTCTAACAACACATATCTACAGAGCTTCTAAATACAGTTCAAATGTTGTGCCAATGTGTCAACAATGGAACTGTGTACAACACTTAACTTATACAAATAAAAAGTGTATGATAAATTGATAACCATAGAGCGATAGTTGACCCGAAACATAGTTGAGCAATGCATGACAATTAGGTGTAAACCATGTAAAATGAGCAAAGAAGCAAAGATTATCAAGGGAGTTAGCCAATAAAGCAGAGATAATCAATACAACTTTAAATACAAGCTAGAAAGTATTAAAACATTATGCCAAAACAATTATGGACAATCTGTTTAAAGGTATACAAATTGGGGTAGTCAAATAAAACTAAGAAAACAGATTCTAAACAGGTTAATGTCCCTCATTTATAAAAACCTCAAAGGCAACCGGAAGGGAGGCGAGCGAAGTGTGAAGCCACTTTATGGTCCAGAATTTCATAGAGACAAACGGCTCAGCCTCTTTCTGTGCCTTTAGAGGATTAAATTTGCTAAGTTCCTCAGCTCTATTTCGATGTGTCTAGGCACAATTCTAGTTTTCTTGAAATCCTTTGTAGTGTTCCTATCCAATTCAAGAACCTGTCAAAAATTGACCTCATGATTACAATTTCAGGAAAAAAAATGAAACCACAAACTTACAATACGAATGAATCAAAGATACATACGCGTAGATAACGAATCGAGGAAATAAGAAATTGCCTCAGGGGAAGATGATACTATCTATGCCTCACAAATCCAAATAAGAATTTTGTTCCCTAGCATTCAAACCCCTTCCTCGTAATCAAAGCCACAGATCTAATCACCACGTCAATGGATTCCATTTATCGTGTTTTTGCCCAAATATCCATCAATCAGCCTATCAATTTTCGGTGTTTCCTCATCGCCATACCTCCGCCACTACCGAAAACCCCCAGCTGCGATGATATTGTTGGAAATTTAGAGGAAAATATTTTATTACTTTATAGATAGATACCCCTTTATTAATCTTCCATGCTTCTAATTTTATTCACAGTCATGTTGCATTCAAATTGAATGAAAATTTAACACATTTTCAACTTAAACCCACATCTAAATACTCATCTAAACACAATTTGTTTACTTATAAAGAAAATACTGTTGCAAACGAATCACCAATCATACAAAAACACATGACCAAAACACCAAATCAAATTTCATCAAACAACAAACATAATTTGTTACTCTCAAAAAGAAACCTTAGAAAAAAATTATGACCAATTCAGATCAAGTTAAAAAAAAAACCAATAAAGTAATTGTAAAACTCATCGGCGCAACTACTGAAACGATTCGTAGAGAGCAGGAAGAATGCAATGATCATTTTTCCACACAAACGGTTCTTAAGCCTCTGGTGGTTCAAGTCGTCTAGTCATCGAGAACCACCGTCACAGTCCCTTATCAAGATCAAATATACGAAAAATGAGTATCACTAATTTGATCTAAACATCTAATCAGAATTATAGTGTAAGTGTAGACGAACTTAACCTTAACAATCTAGGATTGCCTCAAATAGGCTCACCCTTCTTTGGAGCAACCATCACTTGGACCTCAGACGTCAACCTATGAACCCTAGCCGACGGTGTGTGGTGTCAATCGAACCATAATCGGTTGAACAAACACCACCGATACCAGCATTATTATCCCCCTCCGAGTTATGAACCCTAGCCAACGGTGTGATGTCGATTGAACCAACACGCTTTACAATCAGGGAAACGGACATCACCACGAGGATCGCCATCCTCTGTACCGTCTATTGATGCATTTCATGACCCGGATACGTTACCGGAGCCTCGATGGAGGCTCTCTTCCTATCTCTATCTCGTAACTGATCATTATTCTGCTGCCTTTCTCTAGCATCAACAACTGTCTACAGAAGTAAATACCTAAAGTGCCCCCTGGCACTGTACATAAGAGCCTACCGCAAATGTTATATAGAACTAGGTTGATCCACCCGCGCCTTGCGCGGGTCTCGTTTATGTAAAGATTTTAAAAAATTGGGTTCCGATTTTACAATTCTTCTAAACTGCATAGGTATACCGGCTTACCATATATATGCCGGTGGGTCTTGCTGGTGGGTCGCGGTAAAGGTATCATAGCTATTTTTATTTTAAACATTGCCTTCTCAGCGTCTTGCTAGTGGGTCACAGTATAGTCTCTCTAACAACACATATCTACAGAGCTTCTAAATACAGTTCAAATGTTGTGCCAATGTGTCAGCAATGGAACTGTGTACAACACTTAACTTACACAAATAAAAAGTGTATGATAAATTGATAACCATAGAGCGATAGTTGACCCGAAACATAGTTGAGCAATGCATGACAATTAGGTGTAAACCATGTAAAATGAGCAAAGAAGCAAAGATTATCAATGGAGTTAGCCAATAAAGCAGAGATAATCAATACAACTTTAAATACATGCTAGAAAGTATTAAAACATTATGCCAAAACACTTATGGACAATCTGTTTAAAGGTATACAAATTGGGGTAGTCAAATAAAACTAAGAAAACAGATTCAAGACAGGTTAATGTCTACACAAAATAACCCTACCCCTCATTTATACAAACCTCAAAGGCAACCGGAAGGGAGGCGAACGAAGTGTGAAGCCACTCTATAGTCCAGAATTTCATAGAGACAAACGGCTCAGCCTCTTTCTGTGCCTTTAGAGGATTAAATTTGCTAAGTTCCTCAGCTCTATTTCGATGCGTCTAGGCACAATTCTAGTTTTCTTGAAATCCTTTGTAGTGTTCCTATCCAATTCAAGAACCTGTCAAAAATTGACCTCATGATTACAATTTCAGGAAAAAAAATGAAACCACAAACTTACAATACGAATGAATCAAAGATACATACGCGTAGATAACGAATCGAGGAAATAAGAAATTGCCTCAGGGGAAGATGATAACTATCTATGCCTCACAAATCCAAATAAGAATTTTTTTCCCTAGCATTCAAACCCCTTCCTCGTAATCAAAGCCACATATCTAATCACCACGTCAATGGATTCCCTTTATCGTGTTTTTGCCCAAATCTCCATCAATCAGCCTATCAATTTTCGGTGTTTCCTCATCGCCATACCTCCGCCACTACCGAAAACCCCCAGTTGCGATGGTATTGTTGGAAATTTAGAGGAAAATATTTTATTACTTTATAGATAGATACCCCTTTATTAATCTTCCATGCTTCTAATTTTATTCACAATCATGTTGCATTCAAATTGAATGAAAATTTAACACATTTTCAACTTAAACCCACATCTAAATACTCATCTAAACACAATTTGTTTACTTATAAAGAAAATCCTGTTGCATACGAATCACCAATCATACAAAAACACATGACCAAAATACCAAATCAAATTTCATCAAAAAATAAACAGAATTTGTTACTCTCAAACAGAAACCTTAGAAAAAAATTATGACCAATTCAGATCAAGTTAAAAAAAAAACCAATAAAGTAATTGTAAAACTCACCGGCGCAGCTACCGAAACGATTCGTAGAGAGCATGAAGAATGCAATGATCAATTTTCCACACAAACGGTTCTTAAGCCTCTGGTGGTTCAAGTCGTCTAGTCAAAGAGAACCACCGTCACAGTCCCTTATCAAGATCAAATATACGAAAACTGAGTATCACTTATTTAATCTAAACATCTAATCAGAATTCTAGTGCAAGTGTAGACGAACTTAACCTTAACAATCCAGGATTGCCTCAAATAGGCTCACCCTTCGTCGGAGAAACCATCACTTGGACCTCAGACGTCAACCTATGAACCCTAGCCAACGGTGTGTGGTGTCAATCGAACCATAATCGGTTGAACAAACACCACCGATATCAGCATTATTATCCCCCTCGAGTTATGAACCCTAGCCAACGGTGTGATGTCGATTGAACCAACACGCTTTACAATCAGGGAAACAGACATCAGCACGAGGATCGCCATCCTCTGTACCGTCTATTGATGTGTTTCATGACCCGGATACGTTACCGGAGCCTCGATGGAGGCTCTCTTCCTCTCTCTATCTCGTAACTGATCATTCTTCTGCTGCCTTTCTCTAGCATCAACAGCTGTCTACATAAGTAAATACCTAAAGTGCCCCCTGGCACTGTACATAAGAACCAACCGCAAATGTTATATAGAATAATAATATCGTATATGAGAGAGTTTTATTGGGAAACCATTAAATAAAAAAAGTGTTGAACCAAAAGACCACTAGTTTTACAAGTAAGGGGCTATTTGTTTACCTCTTAATGAGGCTCTTAGTGGTTCAGATATCTTACTGATTCAGCACTTAATGATTCGGACTTTTTATTTCGTGAGCAGATGTCTGAATGGTTCAGACATTTGTCTCTAAATGGTTATGTTTTATACTGAGTCTGAATGGTTAAGACCTATAATCTGAATTGGTCAGACATTTGCCTCTGAACGGTTACGCCTTAGTCTGGCTATTAATGGTTCAGATCTCTTACTGGTTCAGCACTTAATGATTCAGATCTTTTACTGATTCAGTACTTAACCATTCAGAAGTTGGCAAACAGCCCCTAAAACCATTAAAAAAAGTGAAGAACCAAGACACCACTAGTTTTAAAAAAAAAGCATATTCAAAAATCATCTTCACGTGTTTTTATTTTCATCTTTTCCCATTCAAATAAAAAAATAATTATGTTTGTAATTTGTTTTTCTACTTTTTCGTAAACTGTTTTTTGAACTATTCTTCAAACTTTTTTTTTCTTATTAAAACAACTTTTAAATGTTTATATGTACAAACTCTGAATAAAATTGATAAAATTGATAAAATTTAACTTTTTACATGTAAAAAAGATGTGTTTTTTTAACTTTTAACGTGTGATTCTCTGGTTTCTTATTACTTATATTTTTTAGTTCATTGAATGAAACCATTCTTATAATATATGTGTTTGTGTGTGTTTTTATGACTTTATATAATGGTACGGTGTATAGACTGACTTGTCCTGAAGTGAAGGACTATTCTAGCAGTTTACAGGACAAAACCCCAGCTGTCTAGCTTCCTGCCAAATTTACAAGAACCTTCTGATACAATCTGATTTTCTTCAGTGAAGATACTTGGTGGGAAAATAAACTGAATTTAATGGAAAATCACTGAATATGTGATCTTAAGATACTTTCAAATTAATAGACTAATGGGTATGGGGGTCGGCTAGCCCCGGCTAGGTCCGGCGCCGAGCCCCCACACCGCCCCCCTTAGCCCCGGCCCGGCTGAAACGACTCACACGGGATGACTTGGACGAGGCCCCACATCAAAAAACTAGCCGTTATGAACGGCACTTTTTAAAAAAAAAAAATCATTTTTCAATTTAAATACCCAATATCTCAACCATTTTTATACATTTCTATCCTTTCTACTCCCATTCTTCTCCAATTCTCTTCCTTTTTTATAAAAACACTCCATATTTTTTATACCTTATTCTCTAAATCATGTATCCTTTCAACCCGAACAACCCCAACCCGAACAACCCCAACCCGAACGACCCCAACCCATATAGAAGTCATTCCATCGTTGAACGAAATATAACGCTGATTATTTTTAAAAAAAAGGTTGAATAATATCAAATATTAAAATAACTGCTTTTTTGTACAACACTAAGATGGTTAAATTTTAATGTTATTACTATTAATAACAGATAAATAGTTTTAAATTTTATAGTTATCGTAGTTTAATGATAAATTGTAATGATTAAGGATATAACTGAAAAAATTACTTATTATTAATAGTAATTAAGGTTATTTTCTACTTTTTTTCATTAATTTATTTGAGTATGGGAGTCACCTCTATAAACAAAATATTTATAAAATATATAAATAAACCAATACACAATATGTAAATGTTAAGACGATACACAACAATACACAATATGTTAAGGGAAAATCTCCATTTTAGCCATTAATCAATCAAAATATCAAAAATAGCCAATTGTAGCGGCTCAATAAGTCTTTTCAATCTCGTGTAACAGCTTAAAAAATCATTTCAACTCAACCAACCCATGATTATCACGTGTCCGACAACCGTCATTCGGTTGAAAGTTCTTAGCCGGCTGAAGGTTCTTTGCAGAGTACTTTCAACACGGCTCAAATCTTTTCAGATTAGTCTTTCTTTAGCTTGGCTTGAGAACTTCCGTTGGCTTAAGATCTTTCAAAGTAGCGGCTTGATTTGGCTTAGGATCTTTCCTTGGCTTGTCTTAAGATTTTTCCTTGGCTAGTATAATAATAATAATTCACTTATAATTAGCACAAGGTACAATAACATTATTTATGTATAAATTTAATATTTTATTTATATTATAATAAGTATAATAATAATAATAATTCGAGTAAATTACAAGTTTTGTCATTTATGTTTACACCAAATTGTAGGCGGTGTCCTTTGCCTTTAAAATTGACGGGTTTTGTACTTAATGTTACAAAATCTTGCACGGTATGTCATTTAAGCCTAACCTGGTTTATTTTTTTGGTTAAATCTGGTCACCCAGGGGTATTTTAGTCTTTTTACCCTGTTTATTTAGTATTATTAAAAAAATAAAACAAAATAATTTTAAAATATTATTATTCAACCACTCTCCACCACCACCACCACCATTCCACCACAACCACCATCTCCAAAATCAACAACCACCCTCTTCACCACCGCCACCACCCTTCATCATCTACAACCACCATCACCACCTGCAACCAAACCCACCACAGCCACCCACCCGCCTGCAATACCTTCGTCGTTACCCCACCCACCTGCAACCAAACCCACCACAACCACCCAACAGGAACATAAAATATATAGCTGCAACCAAGATATTCAAAATAAGAATTCTGTACCATATATCCCATAATCTTAATGTCTTCTCTGCTCTAATATAGCTGCAAGATAAAATATCTTAATTTCATAAACTAAAAAATTTGGAAAATAAATACATTAGTGCAGCAAATCATAGAAAATGATGAGGAAACAAGAGCTCTTAAATCTAAAAACCCAAATCAACAGTTTCTCATTCGTCCATCCTCATATCTTCCCCAAAATTCTCTAAATCAACTGCAAATTTCTCACAATATCAATCACAAACTCCAAAACCAAAATCAATCATGGAAGATTGTACCCATAAACACCACTGAACCCACATCAACTCCGACGTCATCTTCGAACCCTCATCAACTCCAACCGTCGATCAATCCATCTCCTTAGTCTGCAAATGACGGTGGAGGTGGTGGTTAGAGGCGGTAGTTGTAGGCGGTGGAGGGTGGAGGCGGTAGTCGTAGGCATTGGAGTGTGGAGGCGGTGGTTGTAGGTGGTGGCTGTAGGCGGTGCAGGGTGGAGGCGATGGTTTGTAGCCAATGGAGTAATGATTAGGTGGTTGGAAGCGGCAATTATGGTGTTGTATATTGTGGTTGCAGGCAACCAACTAGAAAGAGGGAAAATGAGGTGAGAGAGAGAGAGAGTGTGTGAGTTTAGAGAGAGAGAGAAGAGAGAAATAGTGAGTTTCAGTTGTTTATATTTTTTTATTTATATGTTTTTTTGTTTTATACAAAATAGTCCTTGAATATTAATTATTTACACACTAGTCTGTTGGTGCACAATGTGTCTATAGCCTCTGTCTTAAGTCTAGGTCATGTTTGTATAGGGTCTAGAGGGGTCAAAAGTGTAATTTTATGGTAATTTCGCTTGAAAGTGACACTTGGTCATTTCAAGCGAAATCTCATGCCTATATAAAGGCTAGTGTTGTTTCTCATTTGTAACAAGGTCATCAGTTGTGTACCGAACTGCTGCCGGATTTTCAAGTGATATATAAATGAGAAACGTGTGTTAAAGTGATATTCTCTGTTTTCTACTCCATTCTTTACCGATTCAACTCTGTTTGATTGATTCCGCCCTTCAAACAGTGTGTATTGACTTTAATTGACTCACTCGGTCGGTCAAATCGATCCTACAATTGGTATCAGAGCCAGTTATGAGCCAATACACCTGAATCAGTAGCTTTTTCTACTCAAAATTTGATTTCTGGACATTTGAACAGACAAAATGGACTGAGTTTTTGACAGTGTGTGTAAAAGTGTGTTTTAACAAACCCTTGAGAGAATCAGATCAAAATTCGACCTAAAACTGATAAAAATGGACTGAAAACCTAATTTCGCTTGAACGAAGTATTTGATTCCGCTTGAAAATTGTGGTAATTTGAAGCCAAATTAGTGATTTCGCTTGAAAAGATGTGATTCCACTTTAAAAGTTGAAGTAGTTTCAAGCGAAATAGGTGATTCCGCTTGAAAACACCTGATTCCGCTTGATAAGGTGATTTCGCTTGAAAGTATTTTGATTTCACTTGAAAGTGATCTCGCTTGAAAGTGTGATCTCGCTTGAAAGTCCATTGGGTTCGTGATTTCGTTTGAAAGTCTGATTTCGTGTAAAACCTGTTTTCACAACTTGAAAATTTGTTCGTAAACTGTTTTCACAAAAATGGAAAATCAAGATTTTTATAACTTCTTTGCTGGTGGTGGGATGACAGCAGCACAAACATCGGGTAGTATTGTGCAAAACGTGAATATGGAAAATGAGTTAGGAACGATGCAGAAACCACCTAAACTGATGAATATTGATGAGTATTCGGGTTGGTCTGGAAGATTTAAGACATGGGTTCAAGCAAACCACTTCGAGTGCTTGATGAAGATTGAAGCGAAATATGTTCCTCCAGTAGATGGTTTGGGTCATGAGAAAGTGATTGGCAGTTTGACACAAACTGAACAAGCAGATTTCAAAGCTGAGAAAAAGATGATGAGTATTCTTCAACAGGCGATTAAAGAGGATATTTTGGTGTTGTTACAGCATGAAGATAATTCAAAATCTATTTGGGAGTCGTTGGAAGCAAAGTTTAAAGGGAGTGTAGAGATGATCAAAAGCAAAAAGGCTTTGATAAAGAAACAATTTGACATCTTCACTGGTATGAAAGGTGAAACTACAAAACAATTGATTGAAAGATACTGTCATCTAGTTGTGGAGATGGGGAGATTGGAAATAAAAAAGACCAATGAGGAATGGAGCTTCGTCTAGTACTTCAAACAACAACAAGCCTTCACCATTTGCAAGTTATGAGCCAAATTCCAAATCTCCCGAACAAATTACTTCACAAAGCTCATCAAGCTCGTACAATCAGAGTCAAGGTCCGGGGATATTATGCAACATTGGAGTAAACATTAAGAACGCTCAAGATTTTACAGAATCTTCTGCTAAACAGCACATAGCACTACTCGCATCAGTGCTGGAATCTTACGAGAGTTTGGTTGCTGGGAGAATAGGAAACCCCGATATGACGAAAGAGGATTATGATCAAATAGATCCGGAGGAGATCGAATTGATAGACATCAAGTGGGGAATGGCTAGTTTGGTTAGAAGAGCCCAAAGATTTATGGAAATTACGGGTCGAAACAGTTTGTTAGGTCCAGATCAGAAGCTTGGCTTTGATAAGTCCAAAGTGACTTGTTTCAAATGTAAAGAGAAAGGGCATTTTAAACGAGAGGGTCCGAATAGAGAGGTCAACAACCACCAAAATCCATTTACCAATGATTACTACAGACAGGCGATCTATCACAAGACAAATCAACAACCTGTCGTTCAAAGACCTCAGATCGAGAACAAGCCAGAAAAAGCTCTCATAGTCAACCAAGATGATGAAAAGGTAGCTGAAGGATTCAGTTGGGATAAATATATCCCTGGCAGTGAGAGTAGAGGATTGATGGCTGAGATTGTGGAAGAACCAGAAAGTGTTGTTGAAACAGAGGTTGTTAGTGAAGATGTGTCTGAAGAAAGTTCAGTTGATCTCGAGGAAATTGCTGCAGAAGTTTACTATTATCAATCTGAACAAGAGGTTTTAGCTAGTTCTTTAAAATCAATTATGCCTCCTAATATGGTTGATTCTTTTGCAGGTTTTTTCAGTGAGCCAACAACTGGATTTTGCCCATAGTATGAGGTTGAGAAAGTTCTGATTGAAGAGATAATTGATGTTTCAAAAGAAATGACTGAAGAAACACTGAAAGAGATTGCTGATAAAGCCTTGATGGCAAAACTGAAAGAGGTAGACACAGAATCTGTAAAACCGGAGTCTGTCGATACTGAGTCAGTTGAAAACGGGTCGGTCAAAGCAGAGTTAGGTCAAAAGGAGTCTGATGGGAAATCGGAAAGTCAGGAGATCAAATCAAAAGGAGTGTCTGAGTCAGAATCTGATAATGTCGGTAAACAGGATGTTAAAGTTGATCAGGAGGAAAAGATTGTTGAAAATATTGAGTCAATGTCTGAAACTTCATGCGAAAACTATTCAAAACCCTGCATGGAGTGTCTTGAAAAGGACACAAAGTTTCAGGAATTGAAACAATATACTGATGAACTTAAATTTGATCTGATTGAAGTAAAAGAAGCGTATGACAAGTTGGCTAAATCTATCAAAATGATTCAAAATGAGAGTCTTGAAAACGATAAAGCCACAAAATTGTTGAAATCAACAGTTTTGGATAAACAAAAGGAAATCAACTTTCATTTGGATACAATTGCCTCATTGAAAAAGGAATTGGAGTTAACAAAAATTGAGAATGAAAGAATTGATAAAAAGTTGATGAGTTATGTTGCATCTTCATATGTGATTGAACAAATTGTCCCGCAACAACCAGATGCAACACCTGTCTTTAACAGTGTTCCACCCCCAATGTGGAGTCATTACACTCAAAAGTATCCAGATGGGGTGGAAGCTGCTTTGAACCTCAAACTGAGAACTATTGAAAATGAGTTACCTGAGAGTATTGATGTTACATTCTCTCCGTCCGACACTAACAATGAGTCACAGGTTATTAAGACCGTTGTTGATCAAGTGTTAGACGAAGAGAGTGATAACTCAGATTTTGAAACCGTGAAAACTCATTTGGAAAGTTCCAATTCTGATGTTGAAGATGATGGTAACTTTTTGGACAAGTTTATACCAAAATCAGAAAAGGTTGTGAATGATGATCCGATCATGGTGGTCTACACAATGATTGGAACTGACAAACTTTATTCTGATTTTGAGTATCCAATCCAGAACGCGAACATGAAAAATGTTGAAAAGGTGTTTAAATTGGTTGAAATTGACATTTCTGAGGTGAACAACAAAGAGTTCTTTTCAAAACCCAAAAAATCTTTTGTTAAGCCACAACCTAACAACTCGGGAAAGAAAGAGTGGGAGGGAAATGGTGGTAACTACAAAAGAAATGGAAACAATTTTAAAAACAAAGGGATTGGATTTGAAAAGAAAATGGCAAAGAAGAATGTTAAGCCAAAGGAAACAATGAGTGATGTTTTTGTTGTTGGTCCAAGTGTTGATGATGAAAAGGAGTATATTTTCAGTCAAAAAGCCATTGATGATTTCAATGCAGCGAAAAAGTTGAGAGAAGAGACCTACAAATCAACTTTTGTCGAATATGACAAAAGAGTTTGTTACCGCTGCAATGAGATTGGTCATATGGCGAAACAATGCACCAAAAAGATTGAAAAACCCATTTTCAAGAAACCTGCTTTGCAAAAACCAAAACCTAAAACTTCAACTGATAATAAGGGTAAAAAACCAATGGTTTCTTCTGTTCGAATTCTGAAAAGAGGTGAATCGTTGAAGTCCGAAGAAAAACCGAAATCAACTTTTGAGATTGGTGAATCTTCAAAAACACAAAATACTTCAAAGATTTATCCAAAGACGAAAGTTTTTGAAACTCAATCATGGGTGACTAAATCAAAACAATCAGTTGAGGTGAAGAAAATGGAGAATGAGTTAAAATCTGAATCAAAAGTGGTTTCTAGTGATTTTCAGAAATTTGAATTTGAATTAGACAAGTTTCTTGCAGAGTTTCCACCAATTAAGAAGGAAGGTTTAAAATCAAAATCTAAACTTGTTGTTCCGAATGTGATCTTTAGTATTCCAAAAGTTGATGTGAAATGTGATTTAGTGTTTGGTAGTGTTCCACAGGAAAAGAAGTCATGGGCTTCATTGTTTGAATGATTTGCTATGATGTATGCAGGGGCTTCCGAAGCCGTTCATCTCGAAGTGGATAATGGATAGCGGGGCTTCAAGACACATGACAGGAATGCTAGCATTTCTTTATGACGTTAAATCTTTAAACGGAGGATATGTGGGTTTTGCTGGGAATCAGGGAGGAAGGATTGTTGGTCAAGGGACTTTAACGAATGGAGTTATTTCGTTTGATAAAGTGAACTATATAATTGAACTGGAAAACAATCTGCTGAGTATTTTGCAGATTTGTGACAAATCATTTACTGTCCACTTTACTAAAAACGAATGTTTAGTCTTAAAACCTGGTTTCAAAATTCTGGAAGAAATGGTGTTGTTGCGAGCTCCACGCGAAAATGATTTGTATATTCTTGATATGAGTGTCGCAACAACATCAGATTATCAAAAACAGTGTTTTATGTAAAAAACCAAAGCAACAAAAAAAGAGTCGATAATGTGGCATCGAAAGATGGGCCACATTCATGTTAGAAAAATGAACTTTCTTGTACATAATGATTTAGTTGAAGGTGTAAATTTGAAAAACTTTCATTTGAATGATGATTGTGTAGCATGCAAGAAAGGAAAACAGACAAAGAAGTCACACCCACAGAAGTTGCTGAATTCAATCAAAATGCCTCTCGAGAGACTCCATATGGATCTCTTTGGACCAGTCAATGTGCAAAGTATCAGCGGAGACTTATACTGTCTAGTAGTCACTGATGACTTCACTAGATTTTCTTGGGTGGTGTGCATGGAACGGAGTTTAAGAACAATCGTATGCTCGAGTTCTGTAACGAGAAGGGAATTCTTCATGAATTCAGTGCACCATATACTCCACAGCAAAATGGTGTAGCTGAACGAAAGAATCGTACCATCATTGAAACAGCTCGAACGATGCTCGCCGATTCCAAGTTACCAATATTTTTCTGGAGTAAAGCAGTGGCAGCGGCGTGCTATACATTGAATCGGGTTCTAACTGTGAAGAAATACAAGAAAACGTGTTTTGAACTTCTTCATCGTTACAAGCCAAATTTGAAGTTTTTAGAGCCATTTGGATCACCGTGTACATTCATTGATCAAGATGGAAAGTTTGGCGCAAAGAGTAATGAGGGTTTTTTTGTTGGATATTCGAGTCCGCTAAAAAGAGTGTTTGTACCATGCCTGAAGAAGGTAACTGAAGTTCAACATGTGGACTGTAACGCCCGACTCTTTTGTACTTTCTATTTATAGAAGGTTTTGTTCGTATTTCTATTTTTGGAAACCGTGTAGTCTTGTAATCGTTCTTTCGTAGTAATCATTGTAAAACCGAGACTTGGATCATTAATGAAACTCGTATTTTATTACAAATATGTTATACACACTTTATATATGCTCGTATGTTCGATTTTGTGAATCAATTGATGTTTAATCGTTATTCTTGGAAACTATGTGCTAAACTTGTAATTAATCTAAAATTATGCCTAAAACATGTTTTGAACGTGAACGACACTTGACTATGATACTTATACGCTCAATTATACTTGGGTTATGATTGCCATGCTTGATTATGCCTTATACTATGCTTTTATATCAAAACAAGTCCCTAAACTCTCAAGCTTGCACCTAAAGGCATCAAACATAAACTACTGGGACCAAAGTGTAACAAATCCAAACTTGTCGAAACTAGGGCGCCGCGTGACGCCAAGCCCCCTCGTGTCACGCCTAGCCCCTGTTTCAACAGCATGTGTGTTTTCTCAGCTGTTATGCACGAAATCCCAACTTCCAACCTCACCCAATCACCTTTAATCCACCTCTAATCACCTCTAATCACCTCCAATCAACTCTAATCTCTCCCATTATAAATACACACCCTCTCCAACCCTTTTTACACTTTCACAACTCATTACACTTCACAAATTCACTCTAAATCTGCAACAAATCTGAGTTTTTGGACAGATTCATACACTCCTACAAAAGTGAGTGTAACTTGCTCATTTCTCAACCAAATCACTTGGTTCTTCTTCCTATTGCTTTGTTATGTCCTTGGGTTTGATTCCTTGGTTTCTCTCTGGAGAAATCAGACTTGGAATTGCCCTAAAAAGGACCTAAACTTTTTGTTTTGTTTATACTCTTTTAAAACTTGTTTAAACTTATCAAAATTCATCTCCAACTTATGTACTAATGCTTACAACCTATCCCATGGTTGATTAAGTGTTAGAAGCATGATTGAGACATACAAATCAGAGGTTAAACTTCAAATATTCCCTATTTTGTTTAGGGTATTTTACCCACAAGTCATGTTCGAGCTTAGATCTTGATGAAGAGTGATTGTGGAACAACTTGGGTTGTTCCAACATAGAATCCTCACATGATTTGATGATTTCACTTTAGTTAGGTTGTTTATATTATTTTACTAATCATAGTTCTTGACCCTCCTTGGTTGTCTTTACATCAAGTGAAGTGGTGAACGTTCAAGGGGTTCCTAAATGGAAGCTTGTTCTTCCTACCCCATACATGACATCCATGATACTAGAGGTGCCTAAATGAAGATTTAATCTTCTACCTCCTACATGGATTATTGGACTAAATAATATGTAACCTAGATATATATATATATATATATACTCATTCGAACCTTTAATGTTGAACTTGTGTTTATATGTTAAAGTAGTAGAATATCATCTAAGACTTTAAAACCTTGATATGATTCTAATGGGTGTACTACCCATGAAATACAATATAACCCTAGTGGTTACATAGTGTCATATAAGAGTTATAAGTTAAAGATGATTATTTTAATATTATACTTTATGTTATACTAAAATTCGAAATTTATAATCTTCCGTTAAATGCCAAACTCACACACCTATGTTTCCTCGTGTAGAAGGACTAGGTGCTCCAAACTAATCCATCCGCCAACTCACTCGCGGGATTTCAAGCAGGAAAGCTTGCAACCACCGTGAGTATACTCGATCCCTTTTTCCCCTTTACACTTTGGGATGCAACATGTATATCTATGCAAACAACTTTTAAACTCAATTAAACTTACGCTATCCATGATTAAACATGAAACTATTGTGATTTACTTGTTATTCTCGTATGCTATATGAACGATTTGGAACGTTATATGCTCATTAACTTTGCTCGCCCACCTTAACAATTATAGCGCTATAGGATTAACGCCCCGCCCGTTATACTTTTGGGTATTGTTTAGTTAAACATTACCACCCCGCTAAACTTTTGGGATTAGGCTCTTTAATGCGTTGTATTCTCGGGTTTGATCATATTGTACGCCAAAATTTCATACTAGTAATCACATATTATGAATCATGTTGGACTTGAGTTTTATTCTATTATGCTATATAGTTAAACTTGTATACTCGCCTTTGCTTTTGCATTGAAACTCTATTTTAATACATGTTGCAGGTTGATTAATGAAGTATGGATGAATGATGAAACAAGTGTAGGGTGGACTAGATACACACCTTTAATTCATTTACCTTTTGATGTCATGTTGAAATTTGAACAATGTTGTTATTTCTATTTTAAATGTTGTATGACAATTTAGCACTTGCAATGAAATTTGAATTTAATTAAATATTGTCACATAGTGTTATGAAGTCTCTAGCAATCTATACACACTTCATCTCATCCCGATGTTTCCGACATCGGTTGGGGTGTGACATGGACTGTCAGAAGCATACGGCTCCACCGCAACTTCCCGGACAAAGATTGTTTTTCGATTACGACAAACTCTGGGAGTCTTTCCAACTGCCGACAGAGCCTAGTGAAGAGGAACTTGCTTACTTATACCAACAGCAGCAATCCATGGTACAAGATCAGATACCTAGACCGTTGGTGGTTTCTCAACCTGATGTGGGTACAAATATTCCTACAACTGGTATAAACGATCACGAGGCCGGTCCCAGTGGAATAACTCACGAACCACCAGAGGAACCAGCTCCATCATTTGATCCATCCGATGACTCAGATTCAGAAAACGGTCCGATATTTGATGAGGAACCAAATGTTGCTACGACTGAAGCTGAGGATCACACCGGTGATCTAGACATCACGAATCTGCAATCGGAAGTGAATGTGCCTGACAGTGTCATGCCACGAACTCTATCTTATCATCCTTCAGAGCAGATTATTGGTGATCTTCAGAGCGGAGTAAAGACGAGAGATCAGATCAATAGAGCACTTACTTGTTTTTATACTTCTGTTGCTCCTTTACAGGAAGAATTCTCACTTAAATGTTTTATCTCGCAGATCGAACCCAGAACGTATAAAGAAGCTTTGACTGAAGACAGCTGGGTGAACGCTATGCAGGAAGAGTTGCAGCAGTTTGAGAAGCTGGGTGTTTGGAGATTAGTAGACTTTCCTGAGAATCAGAAGCTGATAAAGACAAAGTGGGTTTTTAAATGCAAAAGAGATGATAGAGGCGTGATTGTAAGGAATAAAGCACGACTGGTAGTATAGGGTTTCAGCCAGCAGGAGGGGATCGATTTTACTGAGGTGTATGCCCCTGTAGCTAGGCTCGAGGCGATTAGAATCTTCCTAGCATTTGCATCGTGGAAAGGATTCAAAGTATACCAGCTAGATGTGAAGTCTGCATTCCTATACGGCACAATCAAAGAAGAAGTGTACGTTGGTCAACCGCCGGGGTTTACTGATCCAGTACACAAGAACAAAGTCCATCTTCTGGATAAAGCGCTCTACGGACTACACCAGGCCCCGAGAGCTTGGTATGAGACGCTTTCCCAACATTTGCTGACCAACGGGTTTAGCAGAGGGACAGTTGATAGTACGTTGCTTATCAAGGAAGTTGCATGTCATCTATTAATCGTGCAGATCTACGTCGATGATATCATCTTTGGTTCAACAAATGACGAGTTGTGTAAAGATTTTGAAAAAGTGATGAAAAAGAAATTTGAGATGAGTTCTATGGGGGAGATGAAGTTCTTCCTAGGGTTACAGGTCGAGCAAATGCCCGAAGGAATCTTCATTCACCAAACAAAGTACGTGAACGATGTTCTGGAGAAGTTTAACATGGCTCAATCCAGTCCGGCATCAACCCCCTAGCTCAGAATCGTGGGATTTGTCCAGACGAGAGTGGAGAGAAAGTGGATGAGACGCTGTATCGGTCAATGATTGGATCTTTGATGTATCTTACTGCTTCCCGGCCAGACATTATGTATCCGACGTGTTTGTGCGCACGATATCAGTCAAGCCCACGCCAGTCTCACCTGACAATTGTGAAACGCATCTTACGGTATTTGAAAGGCTGCCCAAGCACCGGCTTGTGGTATCCTAAGTCTGGCGATTTCTCTCTCACAGGTTTTGCTGATTCAGATTATGGTAGTTGTAAGCAAAATGCTAAGTCCACCACTGCTGGGTGTCAGTTCTTTGGAACTCGACTGGTCACCTGGCAGTGCAAGAAACAAACTGTCACACCCCGACCATGTATAACATACAAAACGTGGCGGAAAACGTCGGGGAGTGTTGTAACAGAATTATTGTTTCACCACCATGGCATAAAAAGTTATAGTTTATTTATTAAACAAGAGTGTTACATTGTCTTAAACAGAAATCAAAGAGTTCATAACATAATTAAACAAGTCTATCTTCATTTTTAGTCTCTAAGGCACAAGTCCGCCCTAGTGTCACGATCATCATCCTACGGAAAAGCTCCTGAAAACACGTGTGAAAATAGGTACGTCAGCATAAAAATGCCTGTGAGATACATAGGTTTGTGAAAATAAGGTTCATGACTTATGTTTAAGAAAATGTTTAGTCATGAACCCCGTACTTTGCTTTGTCTTGTAAATCATTTGAAAAACGATAAGATCAGATGATATGTATAAATAATTGTAAGGTTAAATGAATAACCAAGAAAAATAAGTTTGTATAAGATAAGTTGTTTATGTAAAACGTAATATGTCAAATATTGAAATGATTTAAGTAACGCTACGCCATGTAATATCATACAAACATTTGTTTATAGGAAGTACCAGCGGCGTATCCACCATGCTTGTATCATATTACACACGCCTCGTTATTCAAATCACTTACTCAAACCAACCACCAATGTAAATTGTTTATGTATAAATGAATTGTCATGTGTTAATGTGTAAACCATATCGAAATGTCTATGTTCAATGTAAACCACTAAATGTGTATATCACTGTCAAAATGTTTATGTTTAATGTAGATCATGTAATGTGTAACCAGAAATGTCATGTATGGTAAGTGAAATGTATCAACTAAACCATATGTAAAATGCACAACAACAAGGTATTGAAGTAAAACACAGTTTAAATCAAAGTTATGTTTTGTGTAACAAATGCATGCTATACTGATACAAACATTTATGCGGTATTGTTATAATACATACATCCAAGCCTTGAGACTGTGGCGATAAACCCTTAAACAAATTAAAGGTTTATCTAAGTTATGTATATCGAATTCGGTCATTCCTTCCAATCCAAACAAACCCAGGATTTCAGGAACGGGAGTTGTCAATTCCTATGGTACCACTACCTACTAACGAACGGCGTAGCTAATGTTAATGAATGTATTGTTCCATTGTAAACAACCCAAATGTCATAACAAAATGTAAGCATGTGCTGAAAACAACTGTACTAAGTATGTAACAAATGGACATACATAGCATAAAATGTAAATGCAAAACAATGTACTAAGTATGCACACACAATGGACATACATAGCATGAAATGTAAATGTAAAACAATGTACTAAGTATGCACACAATGGACATACATAGCATGAAATGTAAATGTAAAACAATGTACTAAGTATGCACACACAATGGACATACATAGCATGAAATGTAAATGTAAAACAATGTACTAAGTATGCACACAATGGACATACATAGCATGAAATGTAATGTAAAACTATGAAATCATGTACTATAAATGTACTAATGAACATAGCAAGTATATGATGTGAAAACATGGAAAGCATGAAAGTAACAAGTAGGCACATGTGTTCCACCCCAAAATGTTTGGAAAACAGTAAAAGAGGGGTCTATGTACTCACTTAAGATTGTTCAGTAGTCCTAAGATAACCACCAAGCAATGCTAGAGATCACGGAATCAAACAGCACCTAATATAGGTAACTATGTTAATAAACCGGACCTATATCGAAAGATCGGATAGAATGAGGGTTCGTAAACCAAACGAGTATGGAGACTCGTGTAATATGGTTTAACGAAGCCTACATACTAAATGAAACCTAACATAAGTGCTTACGACCCATTACGACCCGTTTAGGTAGCTTATGCTACTTTAACGCGTCGTTCGCGTGAAACGCGTTCGGACCTCCTAACTAGTCCTATGACAAGTGTTATATGCTTAAACATGTTACATAATCAGTTATGTGACAAAAGTTTAGGTTACATATGCTTAATTACCAATTATACATGAAAAGGGTATTCTGGTAATTTACCTAAGGCATATAAACTACCTATCATACAACTACTCAAACGATGTGACCATAGGGTATAACCTCGGAAGGTTATTCCCTACCTACTATGGTCACCTAATGTATTTGGTCGGATCCTAATGATCGACCAAATGGGTCGGGTTCGAAGGTATAAGCGATTTATTAGATCGCTTACCCTACGACCCTAGACAACGTGGTAATCAGTAGGCATAGTCCCAAGGGACTATAACCAACGTGATTACACTCACGTTGCGAAGTTCAAACGAACTTCGCATTGACCATAAACTGGTCAACGCAGAAAGTCAAACAAAGTTTGACTTTCAGACTCGAAAAGACTCGAAAAGCAATAAAAGAACGAAAGAATACTTACGAAGGGTCCCCGAATGCTAATCTCGATCCAAGAATCTCAGGTATGAAACAATGGTTTCAACTTAGAGTTTCTCAAATCAAAATTCTAGTGAGTTTAGCAATGGATGGCATGGGGTATTTATAGTGTTCGGTTAGCCGTTAGGATCGTTTCTAGGAAACCGTGCTTTGATCTCAACCATACACCTCAAGAACATGGTATTACAAAACCATTTGAGCCCACGGTATTGCCAAAACCATGTGCGAAAGTGAAAATGGACCAAATACAATGTTTCTGTCCAGGTTAGGCAGTCGCGTAGCGCCACTGCCAAGGCATGAGGTGCTCGCGCTACGCCACTGCCCACCAGTATCAGCAAAGTTTCAAAAATGGCAGAAATGGTCCCTGCAGCCCGTTTAAGCTATTTTCGATGCATTTGAACCCCGTTAACCTCATTTCAAGGATCTAAAATGAAGTTAAAGTATAGGGAACTCAAAACATGCTCAAAAATATCCCGGATGTCGGTTCGTTTGGCCGTACGATCGCGATGTTCGGTTAATTACGACGGAATGCGCATAAGCGCGAAAAACGATCCAAATGACGCGACGAATGGATTTTTCTCAAGCCAAACACTAAAATAAAATATTATAGTGCTTACATAAATTTTTGGATGTCCGGATGTATTCAGAACGTAAGTTATGCGCGAAAATGCAAACTTGTGCACTTTTTGACACTTTTAGTCCCTGAATGACCCAAAAGTTTATTTTAGCACACCGAACCCCTCAAAGCCTATTTCTAAGCTATATAAAGGATATTTAAGGTGTGTTTAACTTATGGTCATGTTCCGGAATGTTCGTTACAGTTCAAATTGGCATACTTTCGCAGTTTGTCAAGTTTTGTCCCTGTAAGCGAATTAACTTGTTTTTGCCATAACAAAGCCTTCAAAACTTATTTCTAAGTTATGTAAAGGTTATTTAAGGTATGTTAAGAATATGTTGATGTTCCGGAGTATTTTTCGCATTAAACTGATTATGTTTACGCATCAGTTTGCGTATAACTCTCCAGAAAGCGATGTAGAGTTTGAAATTGAATAAAAGTCAAAACATGAAAAATGTAAAACACAACCAAACAAACATTGGGATCAAATAACATTGTTTTATTGATAACTGAACTGTTCACAATGATTACAAGCACAGATGTTACAGTCTCCCCTACTTGTGGAAATTTCGTCCCGAAATTTATTTAGAGGAAACTCGTGGAAAAAGATGCGGATATTTCGCCTTCATTTGATCTTCGCGTTCCCAAGTAAACTCGAGTCCACGTTTAGCTTCCCAGCGAACTTTGACCAAAGGAATGCGCTTGCGTTTGAGCCACTTGACTTCACGTTCCATGATTTCCACTGGCTTCTCAACAAATTTCAGTGTTTTGCCAACATGAATTTCGTCAAGCGGTATGTGGAGGTTCTCATCAGCTAAACACCTCTTGAGATTGGACACGTGAAAAGTTGGATGAACATTTCCAAGTTCAGGAGGTAACTCAAGTCTGTAGGCTACCTTTCCGATTCTTTCGACGATCTTGAATGGTCCAACGTATCTAGGTGCAAGTTTTCCTTTCTTTCCAAATCTGATCACACCTTTCCAAGGTGAGACCTTAAGTAATACTCGATCACCGACTTGAAATACCAAGGGTTTGCGTTTTGGGTCCGCGTAACTCTTCTGACGGTTTCTAGCTGTCTGAAGGTTATCACGAACTTTCTTGACCTTGTCAGTTGTCTCTAAAATGAGGGCAGGTCCAGTAAGTTAAGCCTCGCCGATCTCATTCCAGCAGACTGGTGAACGACATTTTCGACCATAGAGAGCCTCGAAAGGAGCCATTTTGATGCTGGTGTGATAACTGTTATTGTAGGAGAATTCAATCAACTGAAGATGTGAATCCCAACTACCACCAAAATCGATCACACAAGCTCTAAGCATATCCTCCAGAGTCTGGATTGTTCTCTCAGATTGACCATCCGTTTGTGGATGATAAGCTGTGCTCAGATTAAGTTGGGTCCCCATAGCAGATTGCATGGTTCTCCAAAAATGAGAAGTGAAACGAGCATCTCTGTCAGAAATGATGTTCAAAGGAACACCATGTCGAGTTACTATTTCATCCACATAGATTTTTGCAAGTCTGTCAGCAGGAAAATCCTCACGGATTGGCAAGAAATGTGCTGACTTAGTAAGACGATCAACGACTACCCAGATGGCATCATGACCTTTCTTTGTGCGCGGAAGTTTAGTAATGAGATCCATAGTAATGTTTTCCCATTTCCAAACTGGGATCTCTGGTTGCACCAATAAACCCGAAGGACGTTGATGTTCAGCCTTAACCTTAAGACAAGTAAGGCATTTTGATACGTATAAGGCAATGTCTTTCTTCATACCAGGCCACCAATACTGAATACGAAGATCCTTATACATTTTATCTGAGCCCGGATGAATAGAATAACGAGACTTATGGGCTTCATCCATAAGCAAGGTACGAAGATCATCCTGGCTTGGGACCCACAAATGGTCCATGAAGTAATATGATCCATTGTCCTTCAGTTCCAGATCAGGTGTTATGTGATAGGGAAATTCCTTATCCATCAAACCCTGTGAAACACAAGATTGTTAAGCCTGAGAAAAGCGTGCTTGGATATCGGATCGAGCTTGAATAACAGATTGAACACGTACACAATGAAGCTTAGTACGTTCCTTACGACTCAATGCATCGGCTACGACATTCGCCTTAACAGGATGGTAGCGAATCTCGCAGTCATAGTCGTTTAAAAGCTCAACCCAACGTCGTTGCCTCATGTTGAGTTCTTTCTGATTGAAGATATGTTGAAGACTTTTGTGGTCTGTGAAAACCACACATTTTGTACCGTACAAATAGTGTCTCCAGATCTTAAGAGCGAAGACAACTACACCCAACTCAAGATCATGAGTGGTGTAGTTCTTCTCATGTATCTTCAACTGCCTCGATGCATATGCTATGACTTTGTTCCTTTGCATCAGAACACAGCCAAGACCCAATTTAGATGCATCGCAATAAACGACGAAATCGTCATTGCCCTCAGGCAAAGTCAGAACAGGCGCAACACAAAGTTTCTGCTTCAAGTGTTGAAAAGCTTCCTCTTGTTTGTATCCCCAATCAAAGGGCTTGTTCTTCTGAGTTAGAGCAGTTAGAGGAACTGCAATCTTTGAGAAGTTTTCTATGAAGCGGCGATAATAACCCGCTAGACCAAGAAAAGAACGAACTTCAGTAGGAGTAGTAGGCGTATCCCAATCCTTAATCGCACTGATCTTGGAGGGATCTACATGAATACCTTGTTCGTTGATAATATGTCCTAAGAATTGAACTTCTTTAAGCCAGAATTCACACTTGGAGAATTTGGCGAAAAGTTGCTCTTTCTTCAGGAGTTCCAGAGTAAGACGAAGATGTTGCTCGTGATCAGCTTGCGTCTTAGAATAAATCAAGATGTCGTCAATAAAAACAATGACGAACTGATCCAAATAAGGTTTGCAGACCCTATTCATTAAGTCCATGAAAACAGCAGGAGCATTAGTCAAACCGAATGGCATGACTGTGAATTCATAATGCCCATAACGAGTGCGGAAAGCTGTCTTGGGAATATCTTCTTCATGCACCCGAAGTTGATGATACCCGGAACGTAGAACAATCTTCGAAAAATAAGAAGCGCCCTGTAACTGATCAAAGAGATCGTCTATGCGCGGTAGGGGATATCGATTCTTGATGGTAAGCTTGTTAAGCTCACGATAATCGATACACATCTTAAAAGATCCATCCTTCTTCTTGACAAAAAGAACGGGAGCACCCCAAGATGAAAAGCTAGGACGTATAAAACCTTTGTCAGAGAGTTCCTGAAGCTGATTAGACAACTCTTGCATCTCAGATGGTGCAAGACGATATGGAGCTCTGGCGATGGGATTTGCTCCAGGTACGAGATCAATACGGAACTCGACTTGGCGTGCTGGGGGTAGACCAGGTAAATCTTCAGGGAATACTTCAGAATAATCCTGAACGACAGGAATATCTGAAATAGACTTACCCTTGCCTTTATCTGCTGTAACATGTGCTAAGAAAGCCACATAGTTCTTCCGCAGATACTTCCGAGCTTTAAAACAAGACATGAGCTTGAGACCACCGGCAGGCTTCTAACCACGAACCTGTAGGATCTCACCTGTCGACAGCGGCACACGAACAATCTTCTCAGAACAAACTATCTCTGCGCGATGCTTAGATAACCAATCCATACCCACTATAACGTCGAAGCTTCCAAGTTGCATAGGCGTGAGGTCGATAGGAAAAAGATGGTCGTCAAGGTTTAACTGGTAGTTGTGAAGAACAGAATCAAGAACAATGGGTTCACCGCTAGCAACTTCTACTGTCAAAGGTTTACCTAGTTTCGTTCTAGACACGCGAAGCATTTGCTAAAAAGACAATGACACAAAACTCTTATCGGCACCCGAATCAAAGAGAACAGATGCAGGCTGATTATTAATAAAGAACGTACCGTTCACCACATTATCGTCTGCCTGCGCCTCTTGGGCATTCATGTTAAAAGCTCGTCCACGAGCCTGAGCCTGATTCTGATTTTGATTCTGGTTCTGGTTGGCTAGCCTTGGGCACCGGTTCCTGTAGTGGGTCAGATCCCCACAGTTATAACAAGCACCCGGTGGGTATTGTGGTCTTGCAGCTTGACCCTGTTGCTGAGCAGGAGGCTGAGCAACTTGTTGAGCTTGGTTATGAACGACCTGATTCTGGTTAGCAGGAAAGCGGCAAGTAGCGGCAAGATGACCCGATTTCCCACAGTTATTACAAAAACGACACTGATGTTGCGGCTGATGGTGACTGTTGCATCTATTGCACAAAGGTGCATTCCCTGAATAGGGTTTATTCGCTGGAGGCTGTGCGGGTTGGTTGGGAGCTGCCTGGTTAGCTTGGGCAGTGACAACATAGTTTTGGGAAGCCTTACGCTTCCTTGACCCTCTCGAAGAACCAGAATTCTTTCCATTCTTGTTTTGACCTTTCTTGCTATCTTCCTTGTCAGCCGACTGTTTCTTGCCCTTGTCACCCTTCCTGTGCAGCTTATTCTTCCGAATCTTCGACTCAGTCAATGTCGCTGCTAACTCGATCGCCTGACGGAGTGTGGCAGGGTTACTACCAGTAATGATGTCTTGTACTGAGTCAGGTAGGCCGTCGATGTATCTTTCGATAGCCTTGTCGAGTGGGGTAACCATTGTTGGGCAAAGCAGACTCAACTCCTCAAATCTATCAGTATATGCCCTGTGCTCGCCACTGTCTTGTTTCAAGTCATCAAACTCCTTCTCCAACGCTCGCTGTTCATGACGAGGACAAAACTCCCTCATCATAAGAGCTCTAAGTTCAGCCCATGTCTGTGCTAGAGCAACCTCTGCACCACGGTCTCTCATTACCCCATTCCACCATGTAAGTGCCCTCTTCTGAAACACGCTCGAAGAAAACTCAACCTTGCGATTATCCAGACACTGCACGTGGCGGAAAGTATTCTCAATGCTCTCGAACCACTGAAGAAGCCCAGTCGCTCCCTCAGAACCGCTAAACTTGAGTGGTTTAGCCGAGTTAAAATCCTTGAATTTGCATGGACCATTGTTGTTGTTGTTGGCTTGGTTCCATTGAGCAAAGAGATTTGGGAATTGAGCAGCCATCTGCTGCGCAATGATTTCTGCCAGTTCGGCAGTCGCTATCTGGTTCTCGCGTCGAGGAGGCATTCTAAAAGAGGAAAACATGAAAGGAAATGAGTGAGATGATTGGATGAAGAGAATGAGATGAAACAAAATCAACAAAAGAAAAGATGGTGGTCATTCATCCGCATTACCAAGCTAACAAATGACACACAGTGACTAATCAAAGTAAATGGATCAAAAATAATGTATCGCGAAGACATGCTCGCCTACAAGTGAACACTCATCCCAAGAATTCCCAGGTAAGCACAACTGGTCTCGCGTCTGATGAGATATATACGAAGTGCTTGCCTAGACAGAAAACCCAGAATACAGGCATTCACCCTTCCAGTTTGCACGTGTTCACATTATTTAAAACCGAAAACCTTGACGAGATTTTGAAAATTTGAAGGCACAAGGCCAAAAAATTTAGTTAAACTGGAAGGGTTCAAAACCTTACAAAAGAGGGTTCACAACCATGTAATAAATTATCCAAAAACAGATGATTGTTTTTCAAAAAAATCGTTTCGGAAAATTTTGGTTCTTGTTTTGATAATCACCTAAGGATAGGTGATGTGCATGTTTTAAGATCTAAACACAAGATAACTTGTGTTAGGGTCCTAGAAAAGTTATAGCCTAGGTCAAAGAATTACTAATAACCTAATTCCCTATAACCATTGGCTCTGATACCAACTCTTCTGTCACACCCCGACCACGTATAACATACAAAACGTGGCGGAAAACGTCGGGGAGTGTTGTAACAGAATTATTGTTTCACCACCATGGCATAAAAAGTTATAGTTTATTTATTAAACAAGAGTGTTACATTGTCTTAAACAGAAATCAAAGAGTTCATAACATAATTAAACAAGTCTATCTTCATTTTTAGTCTCTAAGGCATAGGTCCGCCCTAGTGTCACGATCATCATCCTACGGAAAAGCTCCTGAAAACACGTGTGAAAATAGGTACGTCAGCATAAAAATGCCTGTGAGATACATAGGTTTGTGAAAATAAGGTTCATGACTTATGTTTAAGAAAATGTTTAGTCATGAACCCCGTACTTTGCTTTGTCTTGTAAATCATTTGAAAAACGATAAGATCAGATGATATGTATAAATAATTGTAAGGTTAAATGAATAACCAAGAAAAATGAGTTTGTATAAGATAAGTTGTTTATGTAAAACGTAATATGTCAAATATTGAAATGATTTAAGTAACGCTACGCCATGTAATATCATACAAACATTTGTTTATAGGAAGTACCAGCGGTGTATCCACCATGCTTGTATCATATTACACACGCCTCGTTATTCAAATCACTTACTCAAACCAACCACCAATGTAAATTGTTTATGTATAAATGAATTGTCATGTGTTAATGTGTAAACCATATCGAAATGTCTACGTTCAATGTAAACCACTAAATGTGTATATCACTGTCAAAATGTTTATGTTTAATGTAGATCATGTAATGTGTAACCAGAAATGTCATGTATGGTAAGTGAAATGTATCAACTAAACCATATGTAAAATGCACAACAACAAGGTATTGAAGTAAAACACAGTTTAAATCAAAGTTATGTTTTGTGTAACAAATGCATCCTATACTGATACAAACATTTATGCGGTTTTGTTATAATGCATACATCCAAGCCTTGAGACTGTGGCGATAAACCCTTAAACAAATTAAAGGTTTATCTAAGTTATGTATATCGAATTCGGTCATTCCTTCCAATCCAAACAAACCCAGGATTTCAGGAACGGGAGTTGTCAATTCCTATGGTACCACTACCTACTAACGAACGGCGTAGATAATGTTAATGAATGTATTGTTCCATTGTAAACAACCCAAATGTCATAACAAAATGTAAGCATGTGCTGAAAACAACTGTACTAAGTATGTAACAAATGGACATACATAGCATAAAATGTAAATGCAAAACAATGTACTAAGTATGCACACACAATGGACATACATAGCATGAGATGTAAATGTAAAACAATGTACTAAGTATGCACACAATGGACATACATAGCATGAAATGTAAATGTAAAACAATGTACTAAGTATGCACACACAATGGACATACATAGCATGAAATGTAAATGTAAAACAATGTACTAAGTATGCACACAATGGACATACATAGCATGAAATGTAATGTAAAACTATGAAATCATGTACTATAAATGTACTAATGAACATAGCAAGTATATGATGTGAAAACATGGAAAGCATGAAAGTAACAAGTAGGCACATGTGTTCCACCCCAAAATGTTTGGAAAACAGTAAAAGAGGGGTCTATGTACTCACTTGAGATTGTTCAGTAGTCCTAAGATAACCACCAAGCAATGCTAGAGATCACGGAATCAAACGGCACCTAATATAGGTAACTATGTTAATAAACCGGACCTATATCGAAAGATCGGATAGAATGAGGGTTCGTAAACCAAACGAGTGCTTACGACCCATTACGACCCGTTTAGGTAGCTTATGCTACTTTAACGTGTCGTTCGCGTGAAACGCGTTCGGACCGCCTAACTAGTCCTATGACAAGTGTTATATGCCTAAACATTTTACATAATCAGTTATGTGACAAAATTTTAGGTTACATATGCTTAATTACCAATTATACATGAAAAGGGTATTCTGGTAATTTACCTAAGGCATATAAACTACCTATCATACAACTACTCAAACGATGTGACCATTGGGTATAACCTCGGAAGGTTATTCCCTACCTACTATGGTCACCTAATGTATTTGGTCAGATCCTAATGATCGACCAAATGGGTCGGGTTCGAAGGTATAAGCGATTTATTAGATCTCTTACCCTACGACCCTAGACAACGTGGTAATCAGTAGGCATAGTCCCAAGGGACTATAACCAACGTGATTACACTCACGTTGCGAAGTTCAAACGAACTTCGCATTGACCATAAACTGGTCAACGCAGAAAGTCAAACAAAGTTTGACTTTCAGACTCGAAAAGACTCGAAAAGCAATAAAAGAACGAAAGAATACTTACGAAGGGTCCCCGAATGCTAATCTCGATCCAAGAATCTCAGGTATGAAACAATGGTTTCAACTTAGAGTTTCTCAAATCAAAATTCTAGTGAGTTTAGCAATGGATGGCATGGGGTATTTATAGTGTTCGGTTAGCCGTTAGGATCGTTTCTAGGAAACCGTGCTTTGATCTCAACCATACACCTCAAGAACATGGTATTACAAAACCATTTGAGCCCACGGTATTGCCAAAACCATGTGCGAAAGTGAAAATGGACCAAATACAATGTTTCTGTCCAGGTTAGGCAGTCGCGTAGTGCCACTGCCAAGGCATGAGGTGCTCGCGCTATGCCACTGCCCACCAGTATCAGCAAAGTTTCAAAAATGGCAGAAATGGTCCCTGCAGCCCATTTAAGCTATTTTCGATGCATTTGAACCCCGTTAACCTCATTTCAAGGATCTAAAATGAAGTTAAAGTATAGGGAACTCAAAACATGCTCAAAAAACCCATTTAAGCTATTTTCGATGTATTTGTCGCATTAAACTGATTATGTTTACGCATCAGTTTGCGTATAACTCTCCAGAAAGTGATGTAGAGTTTGAAATTGAATAAAAGTCAAAACATGAAAAATGTAAAACACAACCAAGCAAACATTGGAATCAAATAACATTGTTTTATTGATAACTGAACTGTTCATAATGATTACAAGCACAGATGTTACACAAACCTCAGTAGCACTCTCTACGTGCGAGGAAGAATACGTTTCGGCCTCAAGCTGTTGCTCACAGATCCTTTGGATCCAACAGCAGATGCGAGACTTTGGTTTGCAATTCTGGAATACACCGATTTTTGTGGACTATGAAGCAGCTATTAACATAACGAAAAACCCGGTTCACCACTCGAAAACTAAACATATTGAAATTCGGCATCACTTTATCTGTGATTGCTACAAAAAGAAGTTAATCCGAATTGAACATATACACACCGATGAACAGAAAGCTTATTTCTATACTAAACCTTTTGATAGAAAAAGATTTAATTATCTTTTGAAATTGAACGGGATGAAAAATCTGTTTTCTGGGAGGGTAATCGAGTGTGAAGCCGAGGGTAATCAAAGTTGTCAAGTTTTTGTACAATTTATTTTCTGCTCTTGATAAAAACCAAAAACACAAAAATATGTTTTTGTTTTTAGGGTGAGAAAGTTTGCAGAAAAATACAAAAACATGATAAAATTTCAAAGACCAAAAACATTTGAAAAATTAAAAATAAGTTTGTGTAAAAAGGGGAAATGATAGTACATCAGCTAGACAATGCAGTACGCTAAAGAAATGGAAAGTATAAATGTGTTAAGCAGTCTTGTAGATGATATGCCGATAGGTTTTTACACATTTAGTAGATTTGTTCGGGATATAAACATAAAATTTCTTGCTTTTATGTGGGGAACATCTCTCGGATATATGGGTAACCCCCGAAATCTTGTTTGAAAGGTCCCTCTTTCTGAGATACTAGGTCTTTATACTCAGTGATATATTGGGTATTATCCCGGGACTTCTGATAATGCGGAAGCAATGGCCTAGTCCCCGGAGAATAGTTTACTGCTTGCTTGAAATAGAGTGCCGCCCTCAGCATAAATGATTAGACAATAAAATTGCTAATCAATGCTGCTGTAAAAAAGATCCTCTAAAGGGGACCCACCTAAAGTCGAACCGTCATCTCTCTGCTGAACGGAAGTTCTGACCTGAGCTCTCACGGTCTCGCAATTTAACCCCTTACAGATATCATCTGTGGTATACTCACCTGTAAGACTAAATATTGGGATCTGGATACGGGAGTATATTCAAGAGGTAGGACACATATAAAAGTTAAGCCTTAAAACATTAATCCGTATCCTGAACAGATTGAACTTTGTGTGAAAATTTAAAGTGGACCAGTATATCGACAATCATTGCAAATTGTTTAATACTTAAAATGTAATCTAATCTTAACGGTACTTGTATCTTGTTGGCAGCTGATATGATCCCCTAAGACGCTCCCAAAAATATTGTGTGTACAGTTTATTGCTTATCATATTCAATATCCAAAAAGATTTTATTTTTCATCATATTTTCGACAACAGACGTTGGGGATCAGATGATCAAAGTCTTGTGTGCTGAACATGTCTGGATCTTGAGGGTTGGGTAAGCAGAAGATTGTTAAAAAGTGATCGGTAATTGCTTGAAAGTTCAAAAGTTCATTAATTTGAACTTAAATCATTTCAGAAAGTCAGCATCTTCATAATTTGGTCAGCTAGGGTCATTAACTTGGACTTGGCAGGCTAGACAGTTGACCAGGGTCATTAACTTGGACTTGGTTAACTGGGTGTGTCGGTAAAATCTGGAAAAATCAAAAAGTCAAAGTTTAAAAATGATAATTTCGCTTGAAACACACAGATTCCGCTTCAACAAGTGATCTTGCTTGAGTGGTATTCCGCTTGAACTTACACTTTCCACTTTCAAGCGGGATTACTTTGTCTATAAATAGTGGAGGGGTTCCGCTTGAAATGCTCATTAGTTCCTATCCTGCTTCAAAGAGAGTTTGAGGCGATTTCAAGCGAGATCTTCAAATCCTCGTTTTACAACCGTTATACTGCCCGATTGTACTTAGATCTAGTGTTTTTAGTTGGCCAGTTCAACTATTAACATGGTGAATGTGAGTGATTGTACCGATTTTACCCATATCTTATCTGTTTTCTTGTGTCGGCGTCAAACAGGGTAGAATACATAGATTTAGGGTTGATAATGATGTAAAATGAAATTAAATTACATGGGTGTTGTCGGAATTTGTTGTAGATCAGTCGTATGATGTTTGATTGTTGCAGATCTGTGTATGTGTATATGTGACAAAATTTTAGGTTACATATGCTTAATTACATATGCAGATCTGTGTATGTGTATCTGTGTTATATGCCTAAACATTTTACATAATCAGTTATGTGACAAAATTTTAGGTTACATATGCTTAATTACCAATTATACATGAAAAGGGTATTCTGGTAATTTACCTAAGGCATATAAACTATCTATCATACAACTACTCAAACGATGTGACCATTGGGTATAACCTCGGAAGGTTATTCCCTACCTACTATGGTCACCTAATGTATTTGGTCGGATCCTAATGATCGACCAAATGGGTCGGGTTCGAAGGTATAAGCGATTTATTAGATCGCTTACCCTACGACCCTAGACAACGTGGTAATCAGTAGGCATAGTCCCAAGGGACTATAACCAACGTGATTACACTCACGTTGCGAAGTTCAAACGAACTTCGCATTGACCATAAACTGGTCAACGCAGAAAGTCAAACAAAGTTTGACTTTCAGACTCGAAAAGACTCGAAAAGCAATAAAAGAACGAAAGAATACTTATGAAGGGTCCCCGAATGCTAATCTCGATCCAAGAATCTCAGGTATGAAACAATGGTTTCAACTTAGAGTTTCTCAAATCAAAATTCTAGTGAATTTAGCAATGGATGGCATGGGGTATTTATAGTGTTCGGTTAGCCGTTAGGATCGTTTCTATGAAACCGTGCTTTGATCTCAACCATACACCTCAAGAACATGGTATTACAAAACCATTTGAGCCCACGGTATTGCCAAAACCATGTGCGAAAGTGAAAATGGACCAAATACAATGTTTCTGTCCAGGTTAGGCAGTCGCGTAGCGCCACTGCCAAGGCATGAGGTGCTTGCGCTACGCCACTGCCCACCAGTATCAGCAAAGTTTCAAAAATGGCAGAAATGGTCCCTGCAGCCCGTTTAAGCTATTTTCGATGCATTTGAACCCCGTTAACCTCATTTCAAGGATCTAAAATGAAGTTAAAGTATAGGGAACTCAAAACATGCTCAAAAATATCCCGGATGTCGGTTCGTTTGGCCGTACGATCGCGATGTTTGGTTAATTACGACGGAATGCGCATAAGCGCGAAAAACGATCCAAATGACGCGACGAATGGATTTTTCTCAAGCCAAACACTAAAATAAAATATTATAGTGCTTACATAAATTTTTGGATGTCCGGATGTATTCAGAACGTAAGTTATGCGCGAAAATGCAAACTTGTGCACTTTTTGACACTTTTAGTCCCTAAATGACCCAAAAGTTTATTTTAGCACACCGAACCCCTCAAAGCCTATTTCTAAGCTATATAAAGGATATTTAAGGTGTGTTTAACTTATGGTCATGTTCCAGAATGTTCGTTACAGTTCAAATTGGCATACTTTCGCAGTTTGTCAAGTTTAGTCCCTGTAAGCGAATTAACTTGTTTTTGCCATACCAAAGCCTTCAAAACTTATTTCTAAGTTATGTAAAGGTTATTTAAGGTATGTTAAGCATATGTTGATGTTCCGGAGTATTTGTCGCATTAAACTGATTATGTTTACGCATCAGTTTGCGTATAACTCTCCAGAAAGTGATGTAGAGTTTGAAATTGAATAAAAGTCAAAACATGAAAAATGTAAAACACAACCAAGCAAACATTGGAATCAAATAACATTGTTTTATTGATAACTGAACTGTTCATAATGATTACAAGCACAGATGTTACACAAACCTCAGTAGCACTCTCTACGTGCGAGGAAGAATACGTTTCGGCCTCAAGCTGTTGCTCACAGATCCTTTGGATCCAACAGCAGATGCGAGACTTTGGTTTGCAATTCTGGAATACACCGATTTTTGTGGACTATGAAGCAGCTATTAACATAACGAAAAACCCGGTTCACCACTCGAAAACTAAACATATTGAAATTCGGCATCACTTTATCTGTGATTGCTACAAAAAGAAGTTAATCCGAATTGAACATATACACACCGATGAACAGAAAGCTTATTTCTATACTAAACCTTTTGATAGAAAAAGATTTAATTATCTTTTGAAATTGAACGGGATGAAAAATCTGTTTTCTGGGAGGGTAATCGAGTGTGAAGCCGAGGGTAATCAAAGTTGTCAAGTTTTTGTGCAGTTTATTTTCTGCTCTTGATAAAAACCAAAAACACAAAAATATGTTTTTGTTTTTAGGGTGAGAAAGTTTGCAGAAAAATACAAAAACATGATAAAATTTCAAAAACCAAAAACATTTGAAAAATTAAAAATAAGTTTGTGTAAAAAGGGGAAATGATAGTACATCAGCTAGACAGTGCAGTACGCTAAAGAAATGGAAAGTATAAATGTGTTAAGCAGTCTTGTAGATGATATGCCGATAGGTTTTTACACATTTAGTAGATTTGTTCGGGATATAAACATAAAATTTCTTGCTTTTATGTGGGGAACATCTCTCGGATATATGGGTAACCCCCGAAATCTTGTTTGAAAGGTCCCTCTTTCTGAGATACTAGGTCTTTATACTCAGTGATATCTTGGGTATTATCCCGGGACTTCTGATAATGCGGAAGCAATGGCCTAGTCCCCGGAGAATACTTTACTGCTTGCTTGAAATAGAGTGCCGCCCTCAGCATAAATGATTAGACAATAAAATTGCTAATCAATGCTGTTGTAAAAAAGATCCTCTAAAGGGGACCCCCCTAAAGTCGAACCGTTATCTCTCTGCTGAACGGAAGTTCTGACCTGAGCTCTCACGGTCTCGCAATTTAACCCCTTACAGATATCATCTGTGGTATACTCACCTGTAAGACTCAATATTGGGATCTGGATACGGGAGTATATTCAAGAGGTAGGACACATATAAAAGTTAAGCCTTAAAACATTAATCCGTATCCTGAACAGATTGAACTTTATGTGAAAATTTAAAGTGGACCAGTATATCGACAATCATTGCAAATTGTTTAATACTTAAAATGTAATCTAATCTTAACGGTACTTGTATCTTGTTGGCAGCTGATATGATCCCCTAACACGCTCCTAAAAATATTGTGTGTACAGTTTATTGCTTATCATATTCAATATCCAAAAAGATTTTATTTTTCATCATATTTTCGACAACAGACGTTGGGGATCAGATGATCAAAGTCTTGTGTGCTGAACATGTCTGGATCTTGAGGGTTGGGTAAGCAGAAGATTGTTAAAAAGTGATCGGTAATTGCTTGAAAGTTGAAAAGTTCATTAATTTGAACTTAAATCATTTCAGAAAGTCAGCATCTTCATAATTTGGTCAGCTAGGGTCATTAACTTGGACTTGGCAGGCTAGACAGTTGACCAGGGTCATTAACTTGGACTTGGTTAACTGGGTGTGTCGGTAAAATCTGGAAAAATCAAAAAGTCAAAGTTTAAAAATGATAATTTCGCTTGAAACACACAGATTCCGCTTCAACAAGTGATCTTGCTTGAGTGGTATTCCGCTTGAACTTACACTTTCCACTTTCAAGCGGGATTACTTTGTCTATAAATAGTGGAGGGGTTCCGCTTGAAATGCTCATTAGTTCCTATCCTGCTTCAAAGAGAGTTTGAGGCGATTTCAAGCGAGATCTTCAAATCCTCGTTTTACAGCCGTTATACTGCCTGATTGTACTTAGATCTTGTGTTTTTAGTTGGCCGGTTCAACTATTAACATGGTGAATGTGAGTGATTGTACCGATTTTACCCATATCTTATCTGTTTTCTTGTGTCGGCGTCAAACAGGGTAGAATACATAGATTTAGGGTTGATAATGATGTAAAATGAAATTAAATTACATGGGTGTTGTCGGAATTTGTTGTAGATCAGTCGTATGATGTTTGATTGTTGCAGATCTGTGTATGTGTATATTTGAAGATGAACAGACCTTTAGGACTTAGATCTAGGAAGTTTTTGTTGGTCAAAGTTGATAAAAATCATACCATGATGCTCGGAATCATATACTAAACAAACCCAGTTCATCAATTTTATCATCAGAACTTGAAAATTTTTTGAGTTGATTGTGACAAGTTCAAACGGAATAACATGCTTTGATTCCGCTTGAAAGAGTTTGTGTTGATCAAGTATCATTCAAACAGAATAGCTGATTCCGCTTGAAATGATTTGTCTTGAAACATGTGATTTAGTTTGAAGTAATTCCATTTGAACTCATTCTATGATTCCGCCTGAAATTCTATTTCATGTAGTTGAATGATTTCGTTTGAATGATGTAAGTTGAAAAATTTTCAAAGTATCTTATTTGTTTGTTTGATGTTGTATTTCAGCCATCACAAGTATTGTTTAACGTACTACACAACAGTTGCTGTGATCTTGATGAGAATAGTAGTCCAAAGCTGTCGGAATTCAGGAGCATTTTGGAATTCATGATGAGATTGCCAATTCAAAAAGCATTGACGAACAAACGCTTGGTTTTCAGATCTCACATTAAACGTTTTTGGAAGCATGCAACATATGATGAAGAGACTAAAGTGATCAATTCGCTTGTTAAGTTAAATGATGAAAAGAAAGCAATTATCATTTCTGAAGCTCTTGTACGTGAAGTGTTGGATTTTCCGGACGATGAGAATTCACCAACAAAATTTCCTGAGAGAATGGTTAAAGGATGTTTGCTGAGGATGGGTTACAGTGGTGCACTGAACAATGCGAATTACTTGAAGTCAAAGTTTTCAAAGCCTTACAAGTTTCTGATTCACTCAGTGTTACAGGCGTTGAGTCACCAAAAGGGAGGATATGATGCTATGCGTGATTATCACATGAATATGGTGGTTGCTCTTGTGTTGAACAAAAAGTACAATTTTTCGCATATTGTGTTTCATTACTTAGTGGATGAAGTTACTTCAAAGAGGAAGACTTGGTTGTATCCAAGATTTATTCAGATGATGATTGATCATGCCTATCCAGAAATTGTACGAGATGAGAATAATGATCTGTTGATTCTTTCTCATATGGATAATGATTATGTGAAGCAGTTGGCAAGGTATCATCCGAATCATCCAGAGCCAACTACAACAGCGGAGTTTTTCGGTTTCATTAAAGATAATAATTATCAAGATCCAGATCCAGTAAATCATCAGAATTGGAGGAATGAAGAAGAGATGAAAGAAGCTGGATGTGCTGATGAATTGAAAGTTCTTAAATATTTCAAGACGACTCGAAATGATTGGTTCTTGAAAGAGAAGAAGAAGAGGAGTAGGAAAGTAACTCCTAAAGTGCAAGCAGGAGAGGGCTCGTCTTCACAACCCAAGAAACGTAAAAAGAAAACTCCTAAGACTTTACTTGTTGATGAGTCTGATGAACAAGCAGAAGCTGAAGCTGAAGATAAAGCTGAAGCAGAAACTGAAATGAATGTTGAAGGAGATGTTCGTTTGTCTCCAGCATCTGCAAAGTTGTTGAAAGATCTTACTGAATTCAATGCTGAACCTGAAAAAGTAGCTGGTGTTGTAGAAAGTGATGATGTTGATAAAAGCACAACAAATTCTTCTGAAGATGAAGTAGATGAAACTGAACGTTATAAGATAGTTATGTCTGCTGTAGAGAAAGAGAAACAGAAAAAGAGAAGAAGGAGTAGGAAAGATGATGATGATGTGTACGAGCCATCTCTAGAGCAAGATATTGAATTTCAAACGTCACCTACTTCTGGAGGTAAAAAGAAAACAGTTGCAAGGAAACTTATAGTTACTCCAAAGAAGGCAAAGCCATTGAAGATCTTTTTAAAGAAGAAACCAATCCAGGAATCCAGTAAACCTCCTTCACCACCACCTGAACCATCACTACCACATTCTCCACATAAATCACCACCAAAACAATCTACACCACCACCATCACCTCCACCACATGTTTCACCATTACATTTCTCACCACCACATCATACATCACAACATGAACAACCTGTGCTTACTTCACAACAAATCTTCCAAACACCACCATCTTCACAACCACGTATTCAAACCACACCTGGATCTTCTGGCTACAAGGATTTTCCTAATATTCCTCACAATATTCCTCTTGAAGACACTGGTGATTTCAATTTTGCTACTGATGAGCAAGTTAAGAGTTTGGAAAATAAAGTTGATACAGTTGTGGTTGAAAACAAAAAATTGAAAGATCGTGAAAAGATTCTTGAGATGCGTGTTAAGAAAGTTGAGTCTGAGAACAAGTCTTTGTTGAAGATAATTGAAGCAGATCAGACTGAAATTGATATTTTGAAAGTCAAAGTTGCAGAATTGGAGGAAGAGAAAACACACAGAGACGAACAGAATAAATACTTTGAATTGAAGAACAAAGAACTTGAAGCTGCTAAGGCACAGAAAGAACATGAGATTTATATGATAAACAAAATATTGGAAAAGATGCTTGGTAAATCTGTTGAGCAACAATTTGATGAGATAAAGATTGAAGAAATTCGAGCTCAAAAACAAGCAGAGATTGATGCTCAAATGAAGGGTAAGGGAAAAGGCATTGAAGGTGTTTCTGAAGAAAGAGCAATTGTGCTATTAGCTGAGAACCCTGTTCCTATTTCTGCTGTATCTGCTATTTTGGATGAAGACGTATTACTTGATGTGGTTAATGATGAAAAAGATATTGATGAAGATGAGGATGATGATACAGAAAAAGATGATGAAGATGATAAAGTTTTTTCTGCAAGTAGCCACAGTGATGATGGAAATGATGATGACGATCAGAGTGGTACGGGTGTTACTGTTACTGAAGCTTCAAATGAAAAGAATGTTGATGACTACATGAATGATGATGCAAATGAAGTATCAGAGGGAGCTGATGGAGAGGGGGAGCAAGTAGGTGATCAAAATGTGGATGAAGTTGAAAAGCTAATTCTTCGTATTGAGCCTGATGTAGAAGAGGGAGAAATCAGGCATACATATACTTTGGATGAAGTTTTGAAGATGTTTAATGTGAATGAAGATGAGTTCAAGTTCGATTTTGAAGAAGAAATGAATGCTTTTGATATCAATCATCAACCTGAGTATGAATATAAGTATGTTGAAGATGCAGATGTTTATGATAGGGTTGAAGTTGAGGATTGTACTGATGAAGATAGTATGAATGAAGACACTTCTGAATTTCCAACTTTGATGGAGTTTTTCAGTCAAGAGAATAGAGATGAGCTGAGGAGGAAAGTTGCTAAGACTCTGAAAGATAAAAAATTTGATGGAATGACAAAAGATCCAGAAAAGGAAGAACGCAAGAAGTGGTTCAAGAAAAGTAATGAAAGAAAGTTTAAACGTCCTCTGAAGTTTTATCAAAGAGATAGAGATGTTTCGCTGGGAGATATCATTAGCTGGGGATTTCTTCCTCAAGTTAATGCATACGCTATTAGAAGAGAATGTGGTGTACAGTACTTTGAATGTTTGTATGATATTATGTCCCTACCTTGGTGGGATGTAGAGGAGTTGTCAAAGGTGAGAACCTTGGGGTATCCGGTGAGAAAGAATGATGCTGCTATGTGGGGTTTAATAAAATTTGAAGCTCTTAAAAACTTCAAGCACTGGAAGCCTCATTACCCAAAGAAGGTAAGAAAAGTTAATCCTGAAACTAGTAATGAAGAGACGGTCTTGAATGTGAAAAAGCCGAGATGATGAAAAACATACCGGTGCCAAAGATGGAACAGGAGTTCTACAAAGGTTTTATGGGTTGGGTGTACAACTGTATATCGACTGAGGCTGTGATAACCTACAGAGCTGGGAATGAAATCAGAGAAATCTTTGTTTATGACCCAATGTGGTTGGTAAACTGTTCGGCAAAAGATATTGAATGTTTATTTCTCAACAAGATCCGCTTCCAAGCTGAAGATAGAGAACAAGCTATGCAATTTCAAAAAGTTGTATCTGTTTGTTTCCAGAAGGGAATTTATTCTGAGAACAAATGGTCATCAAAATGGTGGTCGCTTGAAGAAAAAGAAAAGTTGAAAGCTGAAAAAGAAAGAAAGAAACTGGAAGAGAACAAAGGGAAGTGGATGAGGATGCAAGCTGAAGAAGAAATGAGAGCAAAGAAAGATAATGAGAAGCTGAAAAATGTGCTAAGGAAAAAGCCTATGCCAAGAGAAGAAAAGTTCAAATCGCTGTGAAGACCTGAAGATCTGAAGACCAAGACTGAAGACTCCGGCTATATCCAAGGGGGAGTTTGTTGGTGCACAATGTCTATAGCCTCTGTGTTAAGTCTAGGTCATGTTTGTATAGGGTCTAGAGGGGTCAAAAGTGTAATTTTATGGTAATTTCGCTTGAAAGTGATACTTGGTCATTTCAAGCGAAATAAGTAGAAGTGATTCCGCTTGAAATGACTTGTGTCATTTTCAAGCGAAATCTCATGCCTATATAAAGGCTAGTGTTGTTTCTCATTTGTACCAAGGTCATCAGTTGTGTACCGAACTGCTGCCGGATTTTCAAGTGATATATAAATGAGAAACGTGTGTTAAAGTGATATTCTCTGTTTTCTACTCCATTCTTTACTGATTCAACTCTGTTTGATTGATTCCGCCCTTCAAATAGTGTGTATTGACTTTAATTGACTCACTCGGTCGGTCAAATCGATCCTACATAGTCCCTGGAAAGATGAAATGACAAGTATGCTCTCATGTGCAAGGCACATGACCGGATTTAACCAATAAAAATAAACTGGGTTAAGCTTAAAGGACATATCGTGCAAGATTTTGAAACATTAAGTACAAAACCTGTCAATTTTAAAGGCAAAGGACACCGCCTACAATTTGGTTTAAACGTAAAGGACAAAACATGTAATTTACTCTAATAATTCACTTATCATTTCCTTCTGAAAAGAATTAACAATGTTGTTATATAAATTACTAAGTTAAAACCCCGTGTATTACACGAGTTGAATAAATGTAATTTTATATATTAAGTAATAAAAAGGTTATATATTTAAGAATCCCGTGTATTGTACGAGTTGAATAAATGTAATTGTATATATCAAATAATTAAAAAAAGTTATACCTTTAAAAACTTTGTGTATTACACGGGCTAAATAAATGTAATTTTGTATACTAAATAATAAAAAAATTTCTTTAAAAAACTCATGTATTGTATGGGTTGAATAAATCTTATTTTATATACCAAATAATAAAAAAAAAAAAAAACTCATGACTTTAGGCTTGAAAAGACCATGTTTCTTCATAAACAATACTTCCAAGGCTTTGAACAAATGTTTGTTTGTCTTCAACAGATGCTCTGATTTAAGTGTTCAAAATTCACTATCATTGGGAGCATTCTGGTTTAAATTTATGTTTATTTCTTGATCACTTAATCATGTTTTGGCTTTTGAAAATCATATGTTCTTTTATAGGTCGAACAATGTCACACCCCAACCGATGGCGGAAACATCGGGTGCGAGACTAAGCGTTCAAATTGCTCATGAGATTCCATAACACTATTGTTTCCAATATAGATTAATCAATTTCATGCAATTGTCTAAACAACATCGACCACAAAACATAGTATCAAACCAAAACAAACATAACCACTATTTCAAAAGTTTCTAGATTTAGCTAAGTGGAGTATCTAAGCTTCATCCTAGCTTGTTTCATGATTCCTAGCATCCTGTTAGCCTGCAACATGTATTAAAATAAAGTCAGTACAAAAATGCACTGGAAAGTATACAAGTTTGAGTAATAGCATACTAGATTAAAACAACTCATATCCATCGTGTAAATGATACAAAAATAGTTTCAGCCATGCTAGTGTTCGTAGTCCAACAAGTGATAGCCCAAGTATCCCAATGCTTTAGTGTTTTCCCAAGTCTCAAGGAAAACTAAAATCCTCCTAACAATACCCCCAAGAATAACGGGGAGGTGCATCTCCTATAGCACTACTATTGTTAAGGCGGAACTACACACTCTGGATTAAACGTTCACATAGCACAAAGAATCAAGAATCAAAAGTTTCACATACACATAGGATAGAGTTTAGATTCCAGAAGTTTCAAGTATCATAGTTTAATAGAATACATGTTACATCCCAAAGTTTAAAACAAAAAGGGATCAAGTATACTCACAGTGATTGCTTAACAGATTAACTGTTATTGGATCAAAGGGAGCTCTTTAGGTTTAGCCTAATTAGATTACAACAGATAAGCGTCGGACAAAACAACGAGATTGCGCAAAGTGTCGGATCAGTCACTGGATCGGATGGCAGTTCGATCGGATGGCTATCCGATCGGATTGCCATTCGATTGGTGTGACTGTCGTGAGTGAGGGATGGATTGCTATCCGATCGTATGGTCATCCAATCGGATGGCCATTCGATCCCAGTGTCAAGATTCCAAGTGTTCAAGTTTTTGAAAGAATTTCTAAGTGTTGAAGGATTCCAAGACACAATGTCACCTTGATCGGATGGCAGTTCGATCGGATGGCTATCCGATCGGATTGCAATTCGACGATCACGGATTCAAGGTTTCAAAGGTTAAGAGACAAGTGTCACCTGATCGGATGGCAGTTTGATCGGATGGCTATCCGATCGGATTGCCATTCGATTGAATTATCCTTGTCCCGTTCACAACTTTGTAAACTATCTAAGTTTCTGGTTTAACGGTGACGACATGGTACGTATTGAGACAAAGGTAAACACACCAATGTACAGCCGTTCTGATTGGATGGGAATCACCCCAGTCCGTCCAGCCGTTTGTTCTTGGCGGTGCTTATGTCGGAATCCGTACTCTGGTCATCTTCTCCAGCAACAATCCATTTCCAAGCTGACTCAAGACTAATCATCAAGTCTTCAGTCCGTTTAGATCCGGATTCCACCATTTTAAGTGAAAAGTTAAGAAATGAGGAAGATAAACATAAGTTTTAGATGAAAAGTCTAGATTTTGTTAAGATTCAATTCAGTGTATAACACATGAAATTCCTTATATCGGAGCTAGATCTTGGCAAGAATGACATCACACCATAGTTTGTACAAACCACCATGATGACGTCACCCTCAAGAGCTCTAATTCTAGAGATTTCACGGTGAAAAGTGAGATTTCAAAGGAGAATCTCGTAGAGAATAGTGTATAGATCAAAGAGGTATAAGAATCTAGTGTAAAACATACCGAAATCATCGAGAAATGGAAGAAAAGAGGGGAGTTCATGCGTTTGGATCGAGTGAGGCTGTCACATCAGTGAGAATGATGTGACAGGCCTATTAATAGTGTCAGAGAGAGAGAGAGTGAGGCGGTGTGCACGGATCGGATGGCAGCTCGGTCGAATGGCCATACGAACGGTTGGTCATCCGATCGGATTGCCATTCGGTCACACCCTTTCCGCGTTCCCGTCTGTGATTTGATTTTGCGAGTTGGATTAAGCGTTGCGTTGCATATTATTGGGTAATAGTATCACATAACTAGATTAAATCATTAACACAAAAGTCTCCATAGTTTCCATAGTTTCCGCCAGTGACAAGACTCGAGTCCCTCGTTCAACCAAATCTCAAGTTTCACGAGCCTCAAGAGTCAAGCACCAAAGTATCGAGAGTCAAGAATCATAGAATCAAGTCTCATAGAATCATAGTTTCATAGAATCATAGTTTCCCAAGTATCGAGTATCAAGATTCAAGTATCTAGATTCAAGTCTCATAAGATTCATAGCATTAGATTCACAAAGTATCAAAAGTATCAAATATCACATAGTATAGGAACTAAAAGTGACAATTAGCTAAAAGTCTAGGGACGCAGGCGTTACAGTCTCCCCTCCTTTAGGAGATTTCGTCCCCGAAATCTAGGAAGAAGACTACTCGAAGAGCTGAGGATACTTGGTCTTCATCTCACTTTTCAGTTCCCAAGTGAATTCGGCGCCCCGCTTTCCTTCCCATCGAACCTTGACTATGGGAATTTTGCTGCGCCTCAGTCGCTTGATGCCCTGATCCATGATTTCGACCGGTTTCTCCATAAAGTGTACAGCTTCGTTTATTTGCATGTCTTCAAGGGGAACCTGTAGTTCCTCATCGGCTAGGCATTTACGTAGATTAGATACGTGGAACACTGGATGCACATTGTTTAGTTCTTGTGGCAGGTTGAGTCTGTACACCACCTTACCAATCCTTTCGATTATCTTGAAAGGACCCACATAGCGAGGAGCGAGCTTTCCCTTCTTACCAAAACGAACTACTCCCTTCCAGGGAGATACCTTGAGAAGAACTCGGTCACCAACATCAAATTCCAAAGGCTTACGCCTATTATCAGCGTAGCTCTTTTGTCTGCTCCTGGCCTTGATCAATTTATCACGAATCTGAAGAATCTTATCCGTTGTTTCTTGAATGATTTCAGGGCCAGTAAACTGCTTGTCACCAATCTCATGCCAGCTGAGAGGAGATCGGCACTTGCGGCCATACAAAGCTTCGAAAGAAGCCATCTGAATACTGGAATGATAGTTGTTGTTGTAAGAGAACTCAATCAATGGTAAATGTACATCCCAGTTACCACCAAAGTCGATGACACAAGAACGGAACATATCCTCTAGGGTTTGAATAGTACGCTCGGTCTGTCCATCCGTTTGAGGATGAAAGGTCGTGCTAAGATTCAAATGAGATCCCATAGCGGATTGAAAAGTTTGCCAAAGACGTGAAGTAAAATGACCATCACGGTCCGAGATTATGTCAAGAGGTATGCCATGACGGCATATAATCTCATCAGTATAGATTCGAGCAAGTTTCTCCACTTTATAATCTTCACGAATAGGAAGAAAGTGGGCTGATCTGGTCAAACAATCCATGATCACCAAGATACTATCGTGACCATTAGGTGTACGGGGTAGTTTAGTAATAAAGTCCATAGCAATGCTATCCCATTTACAAACTGGGATTTCGGGTTGTTCTAAGAGTCCAGAAGGACGCTGATGTTCAGCCTTGACCTTCGAGTAGGTAACGCATTTAGAAACATATACAGCAATATCCCTCTTTATACCAGGCCACCAATAAGTCATACATAAATCATGGTACATTTTATCAGCACCTGGATGAATAGAGTAACGAGATTTGTGAGCCTCAGTCATAATGAACTCACGGAGGTTATCGCGATCTTGCACCCAGATGCGATTGAGATAGTATTGAAGACCATCAGATTTAGTTTCGAGTTGATTTATATTAGGACCATGAACTTCAAAAGTTAGACTTCCTTCATTAGCTGACGAATACTGAGCTTCACGAATACACACATGAAGACCGCTAGCGACACGAATAGCCTTAACATGATTTTTACGACTAAGATCGTCGACCACTACATTCGCCTTTCCATGATGATAGCGAATTTCGCAGTCGTAGTCGTTAAGTAATTCCACCCAACGTCTCTGTCGCATGTTCAGTTCCTTTTGATCAAAGATATGTTGAAGGCTCTTATGGTCGATGAAGACCACACACTTAGTACCATACAGTAGTGTCTCCAGATCTTTAACGCAAACACAACTGTACCAAGCTCCAAATCGTGAGTAGTATAGTTTTTCTCATGCACTTTTAGTTGACGAGAGGCATAAGCAATAACCTTGTCCCGCTGCATGAGCACACAGCCCAAACCGCGGTTCGAGGCATCACAATATACCACGAAATCGTCATTCCCATCAGGGAGAGTCAGAACATGAGCGTTACACAACAGGGTCTTAAGAGCCAGAAAAGATTCTACTTGCTCTGGACCCCAAGCAAAAGGTTTCTCTTTCTGAGTCAATGAAGTGAGAGGAACGACGATCTTAGAGAAGTCCGAAATGAATCGGAGGTAATAACCCGCTAATCCTAAGAAGGAACGTATCTCAGATGCGGACTTTGGTGTACTCCAATTCTTCACAACTTCGATCTTAGACGGGTCAACATGAATACCTTGCTTACTAATGACATGACCAAGAAATTGCACTTCATCAATCCAAAACTCACACTTAGAAAATTTAGCATACAAACGTTCACCATGTAAGAGTTCAAGCATCAAGCGTAAATGACGAGCATGATCATCCTTAGACTTAGAATATATGATAATATCATCAATAAAGACTATCACAAAACAATCAAGATAGGGTTTACACACATGATTCATAAGATCCATGAACACAGCGGGGCGTTGGTCAATCCAAAAGGCATGGCCACGAACTCGTAGTGTCCATAACGGGTGCGAAAAGCGGTTTTGGGTACATCATCCTCGAGTACACGGAGCTGATGATAACTAGAACGAAGATTGATTTTCGAGAAACAGGACGCGCCTTGTAGTTTGTCAAATAGATCATCAATACAAGGAAGAGGATAACGGTTCTTCACGGTAAGCTTATTAAGTTCACGGTAGTCGATACACATACGAAACAAACCATCTTTCTTCTTGACGAATAGCACAGGAGCACCCCACGGAGAGGTACTAGGACGAATGAATCCCTTGTCGAGCAATTCTTGTAGTTGGTTGGATAACTCTTGCATCTCGGAAGGTGCAAGTCGATAAGGAGCCTTGGCGACAGGAGTCGCACCAGGTATGAGATCAATACGAAAATCAACGGATCTAGGAGGGGGAAGACCAGGAAGATATTCAGGAAAGACATCAGGGAAATCACACACTACTGGAACATCACTTATGTTCTTCCCTATGCCCTTTTATTCCACCACGTGGGCCAAGAAGGCAAAGTTCTGCTTACGTAAGCATCTGTTTGCCTGAGTGCATGACATCAGGTTCAGTCCTTTCGAAGGTCGGTCTCCATAGACATGCAAAATATCACCGGACGGCAAAGGTAGACGAACAAACTGATCATGACAGGCAATCTCGGCATGATTCTTACGTAACCAATCCATACCGATAATGACATCAAAACTACCCAATTGCATGGGTATTAGATCTATGGTAAACACGTGGTCGTTAAGAGTCAAGGAACAACCACAGAGAATAGAATAAACTAGAATCGACTTCCCATCGGCAATCTCCACTTAAAACGACATAGATAACATAGAGCGTGCACAGTTTAACAAAATTCAAATTCCACAGACACAAAACTTCTATCGGCACCAGTATCAGATAGAATCGAAGCGTAAAAGTTATTCACGAGAAACGTACCATTAACGACGTCATTGTCGTTACGAGCCTGATTAGCATTGAGGTTGAAGGCTCGTCCACGAGTGGCTGGCTGTTGGTCCTGGTTCAGCTGAGGACACTGGTTACGGAGGTGAGTAGTATCTCCACACTTGTAGCATGCACGAACAGCGTTGACTGGCCTAGGATTCTGCTGAGGAGCTGGAAGAGCTGGTAGGGCTACCTGAGCTGGGGCTTACTGAGCTGGTTGGGCAGGGTTAGTTTGGCGACAATAGGGAGTCGTGTGACCATAGCGATTGCTGTTGGTGCACAAACGACATGCAGAAGCAACAGGATGATGTAAGTTACAAGTGATACACTTGGGGTAAGACCCATAGTACTACTTCTTGACTTCAGGTGTAGCAGGGTTCTGAACAGTAGCAGCAGGAGCAGGCTTAGCATCAGGATTTGCAGGAGGAACAATAGCATTGCATCCTGAACCCTGAGACTTTCGCCTCTTGTTCTTGCTGCCACTAGACTGCTGGGTAACTTGATGTGCAGATTTGGTGGGAGCAGAGTTAGCAAACTGCTTATCACGAACACGGTTGTTGTTGAGACTAGCTGCAAGACGGTAGACTTCCTCAATAGTGTCGAGTTGAGCTGCTTCAATAGAATCACGCATAGCAGGAGGTAGACCATTGATGTACTTGGTTATCATGCACTTAGGGGTAGAAACCAAGTGAGGAACAATCAAGCTGAGCTGCTTGAAACGGGTAGTATAAGCCAGATTATCATCACCAATCTGCTTCAAGTGCCAGAACTCCTCTTCAAGCTTCAATTGTTCATGGGGAGGGCAGAACTCAAGCATCATTAGTTCTCACACCTCAGCCCATGGAAGAGCATAGGCTTCTTCATTCGAACGAATGTTTCTCTCATTAGACCACCACTCCAACGCTCTGCCTTGAAACATTCCAGTCGCACTCCTAGTCTTTAAGTGATCTGGGCACTCGTTGTTGATAAAGGTAACCTCAATGCTGTCAAACCACTCGAGCTAGTGGTCACCCCATCACTGCCCGTGAAAGGCTTAGGGTTGCGGGAGATGAAATGTTTGTAGCTGAACTTTTTAGGCTTTAGCTTCTCGGCTTTCGAGTCCACAGAGGATGGAGGAGTGTTTGATCCTTCGATCTCAGAGACGATCTTTGGCACAACTCGAGCAATCTGGTCGGCCATAAATGACATCATCTTTTTCTGAGACTTCTCCCTGGATCTCTTGAGAGTGTCTAATAGCTTACGAGAAGACATCTAAAGATCCAATAAGAGGATCATATAAGTCTAGATTCACAAAGCCTCACGATAAAGATTCACACACGATAGATTAAGACTCAAGACTCAAGAAGATTCACATAGATTAAAGATTCAAGTTTCACATAAATTTCAATAGGCTCAACACCGTAAAAACCCATGACCTTCACATGGCACGTTGTACGAAGTTTGGCAACATGTCAGAAACGCTTATAGATAGGAACTACCAGCGGCGTATCCACCACGCTTCGGGCACATCGCTTCCGCCTCGTACTCGGTGTCATGTTACGTGTCATAAAACACACTCATCATCATCATCATCATCATAGATTCACATAGATTCCAATAGATTCACATAGATTATAATAGATTCCAATAGATTCACATAGATTACAATAGATTCCAATAGATTCACATAGATTACAATAGATTCCAATAAATTAGCGTTACCAATCCACAAACAATGAAATCCCGTATGGCACGTGCTACGAAAGTTCGGCAACATGACGGAAGCACTTATATATAGGAAGTACCAGCGACGTATCCACCATGCTTCAATCATGCCACGTCCCTCTCGTCATCGGTGTTCGTTAACCACATCATTAGATTCCACCATTTCTCACTACATAGAATAGCCAAATAGATTCAACAACATAGATTAGCCAAGTAAATTCCATGACTTCAACCCGAGCCTACAAAACTACGAACTTCACTTAGCGTGTGGTACGAAGATTCGGTAACATGCCAGAAACACTTATAAATAGGAAGTACCAGCGGCGTATCCACCATGTTTCGGACATGCCAGGTCTGCCTCGTCTTCGGCGCTAGGCTACGTTACGTATTTTGTTTCTCAAAACTACGCATACGTAGATTACACATAGATTACGCTAAAGTACTCATAGATTACACATAGATCTCACATAGATTCCACGTAGATTACACAAGTAGTTTCCCATAGCTTAGATTTCAACAATCTAATCACCGGTCTGCAAAACACAAAGTTTCGCATGGCACTTAGTACGAAAGTTGGTAACATGTCAGAAACACTTATATATAGGAAGTACCAGCAGCGTATCCGCCATGTTTCAGACACGTCACTTTTCCCTCGTATTTCTATGCCATGTTACGTTTAGTGTTTCACAACCACAATAACACATAGATTCATCAGATAGCTTCACATGGTATCATAGTCGATCAAGATTCCCAAATAGAATAAAGCCTCATAAATTTAGTTTGATCCTGAGATTAGAGTTAATGTTTTAGATTGCGGACATACGTGCGAATCGTGTAAAAAGCCTAAAAATAACGAAGACTCAAATAAACGAAGAATCAAGTTTAAAACCACACGTAAAATCGAGATTCATAAAAGATAGGCTCATAAAACATAGGATTGTTCCGGGTAAAGGAACGGTTGTTTTGGTCAAAAATTACCTAAGCAATTTAGTGATCAAATTAGTTAAGTGAGGTAGTGTGCTAAGAATATGTGTTGTAAATATGCTAAATTGATTGCTTGTTAAAACAGTTTCAGGATATAGCTCAGGATATTGAGCTATATCTACGATCAAAAAATGAGTAAAAAGTAAAGGGGGTGACACGAGATATACGAGGAAAGCCCTTGATCAATCTAGATCGCCGGCACAAAACCTCGGGAGCTGACAATCACAGCTGCCTTGTTCTTCTTATTACTTCAAACGTCAGGATACAGTGCAGGATATTGATCAGATCGATAAGTGTTACAATGCTTTTTGTGAAAGTGAGAGTTGCGAGAGAGTTGAAGTGTTAGAGAGCAGCGAGTGTTGTTGTGTCCTATTCGATCTGATTTATCCATCTATTTATAGCTAAGAAACGAAAACAAAATCTCCTATAAATGGGGGATGCCTTCGAATATTCCTTAGTAAACGTTGGAGACCAGGTAAAGCGGGTTCAACGTCCTTCTTCGAACAACTTAGACCGAGTCTTCCGGGGAAAAGGTCCTCATGAACGTTGCAAGCTTGGACTCACGCTCTTGCACATAATCCGTTAGTGATCCTCAGGATACCATGTCAGGATGTTACCAATATCCTGAATCAGTATCCCGGGCATGAACAAACTTCACATAATCAAGATATAACTTAGGATATTATCCAGGATATGAGCTCAGAATTTCACCCATAACAATTGTCCCCAAAAATGTTACCGTTAAGTATCCTGATACTAACGGTTACATTTTTTCACGAATAACGAGGTAATTAAGAGATAAAACCTTGAAGTGACTAGTTGTAACCACGCAGCCTATAATTACTCATTATCATCCTATAACTTCTCATCCTCATCCTCATTTAACCCTTACCGAGGAGAAAAAAAGTAAAAAACTTCTCTCTCATCTCCATCTTCCTCCTCCATTCTGTCCTATATTCCGGCAACTATATGGCTAGACAGACAAGATCGAGTTCCGGTGACTCTGCTCCCATGTTTATCCACCAGAATATTCTCCAAGATCCGGAGAAGGAAATATGCACCTTTGATAGTGCCCATTTGTCAGCCCTGAAAACCTCCAGCATCTTCCCGGAAGGGACGATGTTCCGGCCATTCGATCGGGAAATCCGGTCGGATATGGTTTCTGAAGAGTGGTTGTGCTTCAATGTTTTTCCCTTTACCTTAGGGTTGCAATTTCCTTTTCCATATTTCATCACCGAGTTTTTTAATACTACGAAAATCTGTTTCAGTCAAACAATGCCAATGCTCTGGCGAGTCTTGTCTGTCCTTGATCAAATCAAGAAGAATCATATCCCTGACCTTTCCATTCATGACCTCCCTTTAGCATATCGTCTTAGATGCCATGGTTCTTGCCAGTTCTTATTCTATTCCACTTCCAGCGATCCACTGATACTCCGAGCCACCAGGAACGAAGAAGAGTGGAAATCCAAGTTTTTCTTTGTAAAAAGAGATTCAATCCCTGGTGGAGCGGATTATCCGGTGAAGTGGTTAAGAAAGGGTAGGATTTAGGGTTTTAGGATGATCCTGTCTTGTATCCTGTTTCATATCTTGTACTAACTTTTTTATTTTCTTGTACACAGCCGATTTCAGGAAGCTTGCACCTCCCTTAGCCGATTCTAAGAAGAGAATCGACGCCATCAGACTCCTCCCAGAAGCTGAAAGAAGTTTTAATCCATTTCCATCATCTCCAAGTCCACTCTCCAGTGTAAACATATCTGGTAAGGATCCTGCACGATATCTTGCATACATGTTCTTATTTGATATATTTAGGAGAGAGTTTTACTCCCTGTATGCAGACTCCAGCAAAGTTCCAATCCTCCTGGATCTTGATGAGCTTGATAGTTACCCTACTCCGGTCAACGTCAAGAAAGAGACTCCTGTTACTACCAGCTCCAAACTGCTCCCGACTCCTAAGCCCAACCCGAGAACTCGTGCTTCCACAGCCAAGAAGAGGAAAGGCTCTGAAGTTAGCACCCCAGGCTCTGAAGGGTTCTCCTATGAAGAACTCAGCTTCACTGACTCCTTGGAGCCGATGACATCCTTCCTCAATAAGGTAATATCCTGAAACTATATCCTGCACACATATCCTAATAGAATATCCTGGCAGAATATCCTGACAGGATATCCTGGTTAATATATTTGACTTATACCTGAATTTTGACTTGCAGGGCCTCCAGCATTTGCTCCACCTTTACACCGATGCTTGCAGCACGAACAAGTTCCAAGAGGCCAGGATCAAACAGCTCGAGACCACCGTTGCTGACCAAGGCGCCATCGCTGAAGTCAAGACCCGGCATTATGAGGACAAGCTGAAGAAGGTCACTCAAGATGCTGAGATAAAGCTGGTTGCCATTCAAGTGGAACACGAACAGGCCATGGTCTCCTTCCGGGAAGGGATAAAAAATTCAGCTATTGTCTCCCTACTGCAAGCCCACATCAAGATGGCTTACGAGGCAAAGGAGACAGGTCTTGAGTGTCCAGCCTGGCCGGTTGATTCCTGGATAGCAAAGCTGAAGGAGCTTGGAGGCAAAGCTGTGCCATGTCCTGCTGAGGCTGGTGAGTCCTCTAAGTCAGCAGAGGTGGTGGACAAGGCTGGAGAGAAGGATGCTGGGACGGATGCTGGGGAGGATGCTGCTCAGGATGCTGAGGCTGAGAAGACGGAGAAGGCTGGTGAAGATGCCGCTGTGTGAGGGCATTCAAGTGGGCGATGATGGATGTTGATGCCTAGGCCGGAGCCCACGATTTTAGATTTGATGGTTGTGGCTATCCGAACAATTTACTTTCCTTGTCTTTAAAACAATTTACTTTCCTGCACTTAGACAATATGATGACCAAAGGTGGATGGGTCCTGGGTTTCAGGATGAAGCCCTTGGTCATCAATTAATATAATCTGTTTTGAACAATATAACAGTTGGAGGTGGATGGGTCTCGGTTTGAGATGAAGCCTTCAACTGTTATGTAAATATAACTATGAACTTGTTGTGCTTTTGGTGGACGGATCTCAGTTTGAGATAAAACCAAAAGCACAAACTTTTTCCATGTTAATAATATAACTTTCTTTTGGTTTTATCTTTGTTGTTACACTTTTTATGCATAGCTGTTGTTATGGGTCATTTTCTGAGCGTACATATCTTGATCAATATCCTGCTTCTAATTGTTTATTTGTGACCAGGATACTGGATGGGGATATTGCTAACATCCTGGGCGATATCCTGAGGTTGATTGAATTAACCACGTGCAGGTTAAAGGCTGGGGTTTGCTAACGGTCAGATGGATTTCATCTCCTCAAGACTCGGGCGTGTTTGTTATGGGAGAGACGTTGAACCCGAAAGACTAGGTCTACAACGTTCGAGTGAGGAATATTCGCTGGATCCCGGTTATTTAGGATAGTTTGTTAAATTCGTTTTACTATAAATAGATGGGGGCGGATCAGATTAAGGCACGCAACTTTCACACTTTCGAACACTTTCTCTCTAGCTATCTGCAAACACTACACACAAACACTTGTATTCAAATCACATTGTAACACTTAGTTGATTCGCTCTACATCCTGCACTGTATCCTGAAGTTTAAAGCAATAAGAAGAACAAGGCAGCTGCGATTGTCAGCTCCCGAGGTTTTGTGCCGGTGATCTAGATTGATCAAGGGCTTTCCTCGTACATCACGTGTCAACCTTTACTTTTCCGCTCATTGTTTGATCACAGATACAGCTCTATATCTTGAGCCGTATCCTGAAACTGTTTTATAACTAATTTGGTTAACACCTTTTTCACACATAATTTTAGCACACTACCTCACTTAACTAATTTGATCACTAAATTGCTTCGGTAATTTTTGACCAAAACAATTTGGCGCCCACCGTGGGGCAAGTGGTGCTCTCTTTACTAAAAATATTTGTGAAATCATTAATCGTTTTTCTGTTTTCGAAACTTTTTGCCACATTGTTTACAATGGCCTCAAGATCAAACATGAGCTCCTCCACCATGTCTGCTGCAACCTCTGCTACTACCGGTTCGGTGCTTCCACCACCTCCTCCAAGGATGCCAGTTTCTTCACAACCTCAAGATGTTATCCCTACTCGGAGTGTTCAGGGATCTGCTCTCGTTTTAGCCTCTAATGATGAAATTCTAACTTTATTTGGAAGTGTGCAGGAACAAATGAGGCAGCAACAGGAAACTAACCAAATGCTGTTAAGAGAAATACAACTCCTAAAAGCTAGCTCGAGTAGACCTGCTGAAGAAACTGTCACTCCTTTACAGCCCAGGGCTTTGAACTTCAGTTCCGCAGTTTACACTAAGGATAACAGGGGGAATATCGTCCCAAGCCATTCTCAGAATCATACCCCTGAGATACCCTCCTCGGTCAGGATGTCAACTGTGAGGAGTTCAGGATATGCTTCAGGATATGGCCAAAATCCTGAGACTGGTAATGTGTCAAATAATAATATTCTTGCTACTAACAACAATGGGTCTTTGCAGGATGCAGGTATGACGTCAACATTTACCAGGGAGCTCCAGAAATTGAAGGACATGATATCCAGTGTACCTGGAGTGGTCCAGCCAATTCCGGAAGTATCCCAAGACAGCCATAGGATATCCCGCTTTGCGTATCCTATCTGTGATGCTGAAATCCCAAAAAGATTCCAGACTCCCAACATGAAACTGTATGACGGGACTACGGATCCTGAGGAGCATATTCCCCAGTATAGGGAACGAATGGAAATCAATCCTATCCCTCCAGATCTCAAGGAAGCATGCTTATGCAAGGGATTCGGTTCTACCTTGACAGGATCAGCCTTAAAATGGCTGTTAAACGTCCCTCCTCACTCAATTACTTCATTTGCTCATTTGGTTAATTTATTTAACAGTCAATTTTCTTGTAGTCGGAGTTTTGAGAAACTAACCAATGACCTTTACAGGATAACTCAAGGATCTCAGGAATCCTTGAGGGATTATGTGAACAAGTTCAGTCGAGAATCCTTGGACATCCCACATCTTGATGTTGCAACAGCTGTGCAAGCTTTTAAGATGGGGTTACAAAAGGATTCTCAGTTTTATCAGGATCTTGTAATGAATCCCTGCAGGAATCTCGACGAAGCTCGTAACAGGGCTTTGAGATACATCCGTTTAGAAGATGACAAGAAGATGCAAGAGAGGATGAATTCTACCTCAACCTACGAATCAACCAACAGGAAATCAGAATCCTCATATAAGCCATATCGCTCCAAGCCATATGGCAGAAATGATAATAAGAAAGTGAATGCTGTTGAAGACGAGGATCCTGAAGAATATCCTGACTTGTCTGAATACTGCTTTTCTATTAATATACCTGAGTTAATGTATGCTATGCAGGGTTTAGGGGACAAAGCTAGGTGGCCTCGAAAGAACCAGCAGAAAGCTGATTGGAAGGATAAATCCAAATGGTGTGCCTTCCATGAAGACTTCGGACATATGACCGAGGAATGCATTGCTTTAAGGAAAGAAATAAATTACCTGTTAAGCAAAGGGTATCTGAAGGATTTGCTGGGAAGAAAGAAGAATAAAGGGCAGGATCCCGAGAAGGATCCTGAACGAGCAGCATCACCCCCAGCAGATGCCAAGATAATTAACTTTATTTCAGGAGGATCCGACATTTGTGGGACTTCGTATTCGGCGGCCAAGAGACATGCAAAGGAAGCTAAGAGTGAAAGGGGAGAGAAACCAGTCAGAATGACTACCCTTACAACTGATAAAGATAGCACTTTCGATAGTGATGACAGGGATACTGTTCAGGATCCTCACCATGATGCTTTGGTAATAACATTATATGTGGCTAACCATTTTGTACGCATGATATTGGTGGACAACGGTAGTTCTGTCAATATAATTCAGCTGGAAACATTGAAAAGGATGAATGTATCTCCCATGGATATTACTTCGAAGTCCACTGTGCTCGTTGGTTTCAGTGGTGAAGCTAGAAATACTGTAGGAGAGATAAAGTTACCAGTATATGTTGAAGGGGTCAACTCGATACAACGCTTTTGTGTAATGGACTCCTTATCCTGCTATAACATCATGTTGGGCAGGCCGTGGATCCATGACATGAAGGCTGTGCCTTCGACTTATCACCAATGCATCAGGATTCCAACCCCTTGGGGGGTCGTCAAAGTTGATAGTGATCAGCAGGAGGCGAAGGAATGCTACTCATCCTCAATGAAATCCTCAACCAAACCTAATCCAGCATAGCAATTAAAGATGCGGGCCCGGGATATTGTGGAGGCTTCGGAGCAGGATATGAAGAAAGTTATCCTGGATCAGGATAATCCTGATATCTCGGTGCTCGTAGGAACCAATATCCCTCAGGATATTAAAGAATAATTAACTAACTTTTTGAAATGCAGGATGTCAACGTTTGCATGGAAGCATGAGGATATGACAGGTATATCCAAAGACATTATTACTCACAAGCTTGGAATTGACAAGTCATTCAAGCCTGTTCAGCAAAAAAGAAGGAAGTTTGCTCCTGAGCGAAATATAATCATCCAAGAGGAAGTTGAAAGATTGTTAAAGTCCAAAATGATCAGAGAAGTCAAGTTTCCAAGATGATTGGCAAATGTGGTCGTAGTACAGAAGAAAAATGGAAAATGGAGAGTCTGTGTAGATTACACAGACTTGAATAAGGCTTGTCCTAAAGATCCGTTCCCCCTTCCTCATATTGATGCAATGGTGGATGCTACTGCTGGGCATGAGATGTTAACGTTCATGGACGCATCCTCAGGATTTCAGCAGATTCAAATGGAGCCTTCAGACCAGGAGGATACTGCTTTCAAGACACCAACAGGTATTTATTGCTATACTGCTATACCTTTTGGTTTGAAAAATGCAGGTGCAACATATCAGAGATTGGTGAATATGATGTTCAAAGATAAGCTGGGGGACACCATGGAGGTATATATTGACGATATGGTAGTAAAATCTAGAAAGGCTGAGGATCACCTCCAGGATATCAAGGGAGCATTTGATATCCTGGATCAATACAACATGAAGATAAATCCTGCTAAGTGCTATTTCGGAGTGGGGGCAGGAAAGTTTTTAGGATATATGGTGACCAAAAGAGGAATAGAGGCAAGTCCGGAGCAGATTAAAGCCATCCTGGATATCAAATCACCTTCAAATATGAAGGATGTTCAACGACTAACAGGCCGAGTAGCAGCGTTGAACAGATTTATTTCAAGATCCTCGGAAAAGTGCAAGGAATTTTATGATATCCTCAAAAAGAACAAGAAGTTCGAATGGGGAGCAAAGCATGAAGCAGCCTTGCAGGATTTGAAGCGATATCTCTCAACTGCACCTCTATTGATGAAGCCTGAGAATGGTGAACCACTATCCCTATTGTTTTGGTCAAAAAATATGTTGAGAATATTGCAACCAAACTCTAGATTACGGGGTATGATGCTCAAAAAGTGTAACAACGATGAGGATCACTTCAATGTGGAATGCACAAACAACACAAGGATTTATACGGGGAAAAAGCCCTTGATCAAGAAATGATCTCCGGCACAAAAAACCCCGGGTGATGGAAACTACCGATCACCAAGCTCAAATAAATGGAATAACGTTTACAACTTCGGATAGTAACGAGCTAGGTACAAGGATCACTACGGTGAAATGTGTAAAAAGTGTAAGTAATTGCTAAGTGTTTGAACGAGAGCTTGTATGAGCGTGTTTGCGAGTGTGTGTAACTGCCAAAAAAAATGACTAAGTGTCACTAACTAGCTCGTTACCCCTTTAAAATAAGAAAAATATCTAGTTAACAAACTCTCCGACTTTCGGGCCAAGCCTCCACGTTCTCCATAACGTCTAGTTTTGATCTAGCACGTGCAGAATACTTCGGGAATATTCTCCAAGAATGTCGCTAAGACTTGGTCAAGCTTGTTATACCTGCGAGATGTTATAAAACATAAGTAAACAATCGTCAGTATGAGGATCCTTGAAGTGATCCATGATCCTGATCCTAAAGCCCTTCTGAGGATCACCACCTGTCACAGAAGTAAGGATCACCAGTTAGGATAACGAATAAGGATCACTAATTGTTAGAAAATCCTCCCCTAACAATTGCCCCCAAAATATAAGGAGTGAAATTGTAAAATTAGCGAGTTATGTTTTCTTGATCTTATCCGTAACAAATTAACGGATATATAGCCGTTAGTATAGGACTAGCCGTTGCGATGATGATGTCACGGAAGTGACTACCTGCAAGATCATGATTATAAATAGAGATATAGATAGGATCAAATGCATTTAAATTTTCAGAGAAACTCCCTTTATAATCCTCATTCCGAAGACGCTCAGGTATTCTCTCTCTCTATCCTCTTCCCTCTCTTGCTCTGTTTTTATCTTTTCTTCAAGATGTTGCTCCGAAGTTCTCCGGGCAAAGATCACAAGAAGGATAGCCCTTTGCAAAGTCAGAAAATCATCAAGGACTCATCGAACGAAAAGTGTTGTTTTAACGACGCACAGATAGACAAAATCCGTTGCTGTTTTCCGGCGAATGCCTTTTTCAGACCCTTTGATCCTTCTACCCTTAGCGACTGTGTTTCGGAAACATGGGTTGCATTTCCAGCCACTCCATTCACCATAGGATACACCTATCCCTTCCCAGAGTTCACACAATCCTTCTTTTCCCTTACCGGCATCTCTTATATTCAAGCGATGCCGATGATTTGGAGGGTCTTGTATACCCTGGAGAGGATCATCGAACAAGAAGGCATTGCTTTGGGCATGTCAGAATTGGCGGAGCTGTACGATATCACTACCTTTGGTTCCCATCGCTATTTGTTCAAGCGAAAATCTGGTGCAGATCATCCTCTTCTGAAAGTCACCAAGAATGACAAAGACTGGAAACGTCGCTTTTTCTTTGTCAAGAGAGATTCTATCCAGGATGGAAAGGATCTTCCAAAAGATTGGGTTACCCATGGTAGGATGGAGGGTCCTGATAAGGATCACCAGGAACTTTCTTTGATTACAAGGATAACTTATATTTTTGCTTTCTTGTTTTGCAGCTATCACCGTTTCACGTATCCGCACATCACCTGAAACCAAGGATAGGCTCGCTGCTTTTTGGAAGCTTGATCCTGAAACAAGGACATTCAAGATAGACACCCAAGATTCACAAGAAGTATCCTCAGGTTCCATTACCATGTCGAGTAAGTATCCTGTCTTTTGCATAGTTTAAATATTAAAATAAATAGATAAATTAAAATAGGATAAGGATACTCATCTTGGTTTGAATGTGTAGGCGCTGGAAAACCTGTCAAGCCTGTTTCTCAATTCAACGCAGCCGATCTTGATCTCGTACGACCTAGGAAGAAGAGGTCCACTACCAGTCCCAGCATCTCCATTCCAAGGGCACCCACCAAAGGAAAGGCCGTTAAGAAGAGGAAAACTTCTGATGCTGAGGATCTTCAAGGGCTGGCACTGATCCGCCACCAGTTTCTCGAATACTTCAATGATGTAAGGATCCTTAACTCTGCCTTTGTATCCTACTCGTATGAGGATCACTTGACCTTAAACTGCCTTATCTTCTTTCTGCAGAAATTTGCTGAGATCGAGGATTATGTGGGCCATGTAGAGGATCAAGACAGGAAAATAGCTGATCTCCAACAAGTTGCCGTGCTCAAAGATCTTGCACTTGCTGATGCTCGGAAGGAGCTCCAGGATACCAAGCAGGAAATGGCCAAGGCGCTGGTCAACTTTGATTATGAAAAGCATGACCTCATCGAAAATACCAAGCTTTCTGCTGCCATCACAATGTATCAGACTAAGTTGAAGATGGCCCAGGAAGCTCAAGATCCTAGCTTTGACAAAAGCAGCTGGGACGTTGAAGGTTGGAAGGCAAGGTTGGCAGATCTTGAGGATGATGAGGAGGAGGCAGCTGATGTCCTGGCAATTGAGGCAAGTGGCAGCGGGAAGGATCAGGCTGGTGGTGATGATGCTGGTGGTGATGATGTTTAAGACAATTTCATGGGTTGTACTTTGAACAATAGGTTTTTAGGATTAAGGATCATGTATGATCCTTTGGACAATAGGCAGGATTGCAATTGGTGGAGGGATCCTCTGTTTGGGGGATGAAGCCATTGTGATCCTACTGCCTTTATATTCCTGCACTACTTTTGAACTCATTATCATGGACACCCTTTACCTACCCCAGCGGACGGGCCACGTTTTGCTGGTAGATGCTCGGGTAGGTAATTTTGACAACCTTTAAAGGGTTAGCCTTTTGTTGATAAATAAAAACTTAACCTCTTGTCGCTTATCATGTGTTGTTATCCTTTTTTATATCTTACTTTCCAACTGTTGTAATGTTCATTTTGTTTATACTTATCAAGCTTTGAAAAATTAAAAAAGATATCCAAAAAGTTTAGGATATGATCAAGGATCACATATCCCATAATCGATAAGTTCTAAAAAGTGATACAGTTTAAGAATCACAATTTCAGTTGTCAAGTATAAGGGTTATTCAAATAAATAATTGAATAGAATCAAAAATAGTTAAGGATCATACCTGAAGATCCAAGTTAGGATCCTAACCATAATAAGGATAACTATAAGATAAACCTTAGAGTGAAATAAGGATCACGGATCCCTAGCTGTCTATCCTCAAAGACCTGAAATAGAGCATTACTTGGGACTAAGCCAATATAAGAGAAGAGTTAGCAACTGGGGACAAGCCCAAGGATAACTGGGGACAAGCCCAAGGATAACTGGGGACAAGCCCAAGGATAACTGGGGACAAGCCCAAGGATCGTATGTAAACTGGAGTATGGCCCTAACTGGCGACTATCCAAACTTAGTGACATGAAGATGCCAAAACCTTAGCTAACGTGAAAACGTTAGAAACCTTAGCTAACGTGAAAACGTTAGAAACCTTATGAACGGATGGATGGTACGTCTACCATTATACGTAGGATCCTAAGCATAGCCAGAACAATGGAATTATCAGCCCCTATAATGAGTACTGGTCCCAAAGCCTTGAACTATACCAGGATCATCGTGCGCTACAGGCGGAATCTGGGGACAAGCCCAAATAACTGGGGTTAGACCCATATGACGGATTGCTTCTGTGGATAACCATCGTTATGCTAAGGATACCTGAACTTTCAACACTTAAACTTACGTGAGAGATGGATAAAGGATACATGATCCTTATCCTTAGATGAGAAAATTAAGAAATGAAATAGTTCAAGATTAGGATATTACCTGAATAAGGGTCACCGATACTTTGAGGATCCTTTAAGGATATCCCTTCCACTAGGATCACCTCTATCACGAGGATCCTTGTCACATGAAATATTTCTTCAAGTGAACAGCATTCCAAGCTCTTGGTAGCAAATCACCTTCCATGGTTAGCAATCTATATGCCCCCTTTCCTGCTTCAGCTTCAATCAAATAAGGGCCTTCCCATTTTGGAGCCAATTTTCCATCAGCAGGATTGGTGGTGTTTTGAAATGCTTTCCTTAACACCATATCTCCAACTTGAAACCTCCTGATCCTGACATTTTTATTGTAAGCACCAGCCATTCTTTGTTGATAACTGGCCATCCTGATCCTAGCCATATCCCTGATTTCTTCAATAGCATCCAGGTCTTGAGCCAAGTTTTCATCATTTTCCTCAGGATCACGGGTATTTGTTCTAGCAGTAGGAACCACCATTTCTGTTGGGATCACTGATTCTGCCCCAAACACCAAAGAGAATGGTGTTTGACCAGTAGCATTCTTAGGGGTTGTCCTGTCAGCCCAGAGCACATAGGGTAGCTCTTCTGCCCATTTTCCTTTCTTGGATCCAAGCTTCTTCTTCAAGTTGTTGATGATGATCTTGTTGGATGATTCTGCTTGACCATTAGCTTGTGGGTGGACTGGTGTTGATGTTATCATCCTAATCCCCCAGCTGTCACAAAAGTTAGTGGTTCTGCCCCCAATAAATTGGGAACCATTATCACATATAATCTCAGAGGGAATTCCAAATCTAGTTATAATATTTCGTTTAATGAAGGATATAACTTCCTTTTCTCTAACTTGGGCAAAAGCTTCAGCCTCTATCCACTTGGAGAAGTAATCAGTCATAGCTAGCATGAATACTTTTCCACCAGGTGCCTTAGGGAGCTTGCCAACTATGTCCATACCCCATCTCATAAATGGCCAAGAGGAGGATATAGGATGCAATAATTCGGCTGGCTGATGAAGGATATTGCTGTGTCTCTGGCAAGGATCGCATCTTCTGGCATACTCCACAGCATCTTTCTTCATGGTTGGCCAATAATATCCTGTCCTCAGGATCCTTGAAAATAGAGCCCTGCCCCCAGTATGGTTTCCACAATCTCCTTCATGGAAGTCTTTTAAAACTTCCTGAACTTCAGGATCCTCAATGCATCTCAAGTATGGTCCTGCAAGAGATCGTCTATACAACATATTATTCATAATTGTGAATTGAGATACCTTAGATTTGAAAGCCCTAGGGTTTTCTCCTGTAGGAATCTCTCCATGTTGTAAGTATCTCATAATTGGTGAGATCCATGATCTGGATCCTGAATAGGATCGAATATCCTCACTAGGGATAACTGCAGAATCGTCTCCTATCTCCATAGTCTGGTGATCCTCGATAGCCGGGGTCAGGATATGGATAATAGGAATCCTGATATCCTCTGGGATCTTCAAGGATGATCCTAAGTTAGCCAATGCATCAGCTTCTGTATTTTCTTCCCTTGGTACCTGTGACAAACTAAAGGAAACAAAAGAGAGTGCCAAACTTTTGACTATCTCCAAATATTTGGTTAGTTTTTCACCTTTAACAGCATATGATCCATTAAAGTGATTTGTAATTAACAAAGAATCTACGTGTACCTCAAGATACCTGATCCCCATATGCTTTGCAATTTGCAAACCAGCAATTAAGGCTTCATATTCAGCCTCATTATTAGTGGTTTGGAACTCACAAGCTATAGAATGGGGTATTATGTCCCCCTGTGGCGATTTTAGTAGTATTCCAAGCCCTGTGCCTTTGACATTTGAGGATCCATCAGTGTGAAGTATCCAAGGATCCTTGGTCTCCTCTAGCTGCTGGACTTCTAACTCAGCTTCTTCTTGTAAATCACTACTGAAATCAGCCACAAAGTCAGCTAATGCTTGGGATTTGATAGCTGTCCTAGGCTCATATCTTATATCATATGCACTCAATTTCACTGCCCACTTAGCCATCCTTCCTGACATCTCTGGTTTCCTGAGGACATTCTTAATTGGAAAATTAGTTTTAACAATAATAACATGAGTTTCAAAATAATGTCTTAACTTAGTAGATGCCATTATTAATGCAAGGATAAGCTTTTCAAGGTGTGAGTACCTGGATTCGGCATTAAGTAAACTTTTACTTACATAATAGACGGGATGTTGTGTACCTTGATGATCCTTAACAAGGACCGCACTTACTGCTTTTGAGGATACCGCGAGATACAAGGATAACACTTCACCTTTTTCTGGTTTCATTAAAGCCGGGGCCGAAGATAGGTAATCTTTGAGGGCTTTTAGAGCATTTTCATGCTTCTCCGTCCACTCAAATTTCTTGTTCTTCCTTAGGATATCATAGAATTCTTTACATTTTTCGGAGGACTTGGATATGAATCTGTTCAAGGCTGCTATCCTTCCTGTTAACCTTTGAACATCCTTAGCATTGGCCGGAGACTTGATGTTCACTATTGCTTTGATTTGTTCCGGGCTAGCTTCAATGCCTCTCTTAGTCACCATGTATCCTAAGAATTTACCTGCTTTAACACCAAAATGACATTTTGAAGGATTAAGCTTCATATTATATTTGTCAAGGATATCAAATGCTTCCTCCAAGTCTCGTAGGTGATCCTCAGCCTTTAAGGATTTCACCACCATATCATCTATGTAAACCTCCATAGTTTGTCCAATCTGATCCTTGAACATCATATTCACCAGCCTTTGGTACGTTGCACCTGCATTCCTCAATCCAAACGGCATAGCAATATAGCAATATATACCAGTTGGAGTCATGAAGGCTGTATCCTCTTGGTCGGATGGTTCCATTTGGATTTGTTGAAATCCAGATGAAGCATCCATAAAAGTTAACAGTTCATGACCCGCAGTTGCATCCACCATGGAGTCAATGTGGGGTAAAGGGAAAGGATCCTTGGGACATGCCTTATTTAAATCGGTAAAATCGACACATACCCTCCACTTTCCATTTTTCTTTTGAACAACTACCACATTGGCCAACCATCTTGGATACTTGACCTCTCTAATCATACCTGCCCGTAGCAATTTTTCTACCTCTTCCTGGATAATGGCATTTCTTTCTGGTGCAAACTTCCTTCTTCTTTGATGTATTGGTTTGAAGGATCTGTCGATGCCGAGTTTGTGAGTGATAACGTCTTTGGATATACCAGTCATGTCTTCATGTTTCCATGCAAAGGTAGTCTTTCTCCTTTTGAGGAAGGATATAAGGTCTTCCTTCATTTCGCCAAGGATCCCTGATCCGATATAGATTTTGGATTCAGGATCATCAGGATCCATGAGGATTTCTACCACATCCTGCTCCCTGGCCTCCAAGACATTTCTTGGAGGATACCTTGATTGCTATTGCTCCCTTGACTTCGAAGCTGGTTTCATCGATGAAGTGTAGCAATTCTTAGCTTCCTGCTGATCACTATCGATCTTTACTATCCCCCAAGGACTAGGGAGCTTCACACATTGATGGTAAGTAGATGGGACTGCTTTCATATCGTGTATCCAGGGCCTGCCAAGGATAACATTACAACAAGATAAACAGTCAATAACACAAAATTTTTGATAAGAGTGTAAGCCTTCGATATATATTGGGAGTTTAATGTCCCCCAGGGTGTTCTTAGTTTCGCCACTAAATCCCACGAGCACGGAGGATCTTGGTATGATCTCTGATTCAGGGATACCCATCTTCTTTAGAACATCAAGTTGGATAATGTTCACTGAACTTCCTCCGTCTATTAAGATCCTGCGGACAAAACAGTTAGATATAAAAAGAGTAATAACTAAACCATCATGATGAGGATCCTGGATATCAGTACGATCCTCTTCATCAAAGGTTATAACTTTTCCTTCGGAGACACTCGATGTTCGAACTGGTCTTTCTCCATTATCCATTTTAGTTTCCTTTGCATGCCTCTTAGCTGCTGAGAAGGATGTGCCACAAATGTCGGATCCCCCAGAAATAAAGTTTATCACTTGTGCATCTGCTGGAGGGGCTGGAGCCTTCTCAGGGATCCTTTCAGGATCCTGAGTCCTTGACTTTTTCCTACCCAACAACTCTTTTAGATGCCCTTTGCTCAACAAATATCCAATCTCCTTTCTTAATGCAATGCATTCTTCTGTGAGGTGCCCAAAATCTTCATGATATGCACACCACTTTGATTTATCCTTAGTTGCAGCTGGCCTGTCATTCTTTCTTGGCCATCTAGCTTTATCACCTAGGTTCTGCATGGCAAGGATTAGTTCATTGTTATCAACACTAAAGCAATATTCAGAGATTGGAGGATAATCCTCATCATCCTCTTCTTGGTCAATAGAATGAACGTTCTGATTATCAGATTTGTTGTAGGATCTGAACTTGTTGTTCCTGAATGAGGATCCTTGCTTATCCTGCTTTGAGGATCCTGTTATCCTCTCCTGAATCCTCTTGTCATCCTCTAGCCGAATGAACCTGAAGGCCCGGGTTCTTACCTCATCTAGGTTCCTGCATGGTGTCATAACAAGATCATCATAAAATAACGAATCCCTAAGTAGTCCCATTTTGAAGGCTTCAACAGCCGTGGCTATATCTAAGTTGGGAATGTCTAAGGATTCTTTACTAAATTTGGTAATGTAATCCCTTAATGATTCATTATGACCCTGGGTTATCCTATATAAATCACTAGTTAGTCGTTCAAATTTTCTACTACAAGAAAACTGAGTATTAAACAAGTTAACTAGGTTTGCAAATGAGGTAATAGAATAGGGAGGAAGACTTAGCAGCCACTTGAGAGCTGATCCAGTGAGAGTGGATCCGAAATCCTTTGCATAGGCATGCTTCCTTTAACTTTTCTGGGATTGGATTGATCTCCATCCTCTCCCTGTATTGTGCTATGTGTTCTTCAGGATCCGTCGAACCGTCATACAGTTTCATTGTAGGCACATGGAACCTCTTGGGTATCTCAGCATCACAGATTGGTGGTGCAAAGCGAGATATCCTGTGGCTCCCATCTGCAATCTCTGGAATAGGTTTGACTACTCCCGGAACACTCGAGATCATATCCTTTAGCTTTTGCAATTCTCTGGCCATGGCATGATTGATACCTGGATCCTGCGTAAAACCATGGTTAATAGTATGAGAATTATTAAAAGTGTTACCTCCTATTGGATTTAAGTTAGGAAATATGGAGGTTAATCCATATTGTTGAGATTCTGGAATGATCGAGGGGCCAGCAGAGGCATTGGTCTGCATTGGAATAAAATCTCCTTGATGGACATCTGAACTCCCTGTTTGCAAACTCCTCAAGGATCCTGGCATCTGGAAGGATCCCTGAAACTGGGATGATCCTGGAACAAAGGAGGATCCTTGAACCTGGGATGATCCTGGAACAAAGGAGGATCCTTGAACCTGGGATGATCCTGGAACAAAGGAGGATCCTTGAATCTGGGATGATCCTGGAAAGAAGGAGGATCCTTGAACCTGGGATGATCCTGGAACGAAGGAGGATCCTTGAACCTGGGATGATCCTGGAACGAAGGAGGATCCTTGAACCTGGGATGATCCTGGAACGAAGGAGGGTCCTTGAACCTGGGATGATCCTGGAACGAAGGAGGATCCTTGAACCTGGTGCATTCCTGAATATCCTCCTGTACTCGTGAGGGATCCCATATGCTGGGGATAGGATCCTGCTGGCTGGAAATATGAACCTAGTGCCTGGGTCATAGCTGTTGTTCCATAGTGCACTCCTTTTGGTCCACCCGCATATTGAATGTTTGGAACCACTGACGGCTGAGAAGTAACCACCGGAGTGTCAAAATTCAAAGATCTGGGCATCAGTGGAGAATGATCCTCTGCCGTTTTCTTCTGTTTCTTAATTTCATCAATCTCCCGGAGGATCCTTTCGTTGGTCTTATCCTGCTCTTGTGCATGATTCCTCATCTGCAAAATCAAGGTATAGAGATCATTAGTAGTAGGATTAGTTGAAACAGAAGAAGCAGGTGGTTTTGAGAAAATGGGAGTCGGTTTCTTCGCAGCATTTTCTGTATTCTTCTGAGATCCAGAAGGTGGTGGAGGCAAAGGAGGAACGCCTTGTGAAGAAGTGAACGAAGGCATCAAGTTTGAAGCATTCTTCGCTGAGGAAGCCATGTGGTTGAAGGTAATGAACCGAAATGAATGAAATGAACAAAATTTCTCAGAATTGAAGCACCAATTGCCCCACGGTGGGCGCCAAACTGTTTTGGTCAAAAAATATGTTGAGAATATTGCAACCAAACTCTAGATTACGGGGTATGATGCTCAAAAAGTGTAACAACGATGAGGATCACTTCAATGTGGAATGCACAAACAACACAAGGATTTATACGGGGAAAAAGCCCTTGATCAAGAAATGATCTCCGGCACAAAAAACCCCGGGTGATGGAAACTACCGATCACCAAGCTCAAATAAATGGAATAACGTTTACAACTTCGGATAGTAACGAGCTAGGTACAAGGATCACTACGGTGAAATGTGTAAAAAGTGTAAGTAATTGCTAAGTGTTTGAACGAGAGCTTGTATGAGCGTGTTTGCGAGTGTGTGTAACTGCCAAAAAAAATGACTAAGTGTCACTAACTAGCTCGTTACCCCTTTAAAATAAGAAAAATATCTAGTTAACAAACTCTCCGACTTTCGGGCCAAGCCTCCACGTTCTCCATAACGTCTAGTTTTGATCTAGCACGTGCAGAATACTTCGGGAATATTCTCCAAGAATGTCGCTAAGACTTGGTCAAGCTTGTTATACCTGCGAGATGTTATAAAACATAAGTAAACAATCGTCAGTATGAGGATCCTTGAAGTGATCCATGATCCTGATCCTAAAGCCCTTCTGAGGATCACCACCTGTCACAGAAGTAAGGATCACCAGTTAGGATAACGAATAAGGATCACTAATTGTTAGAAAATCCTCCCCTAACACCTATACCTCGCTGTATCAGGGAATGCTGTAAGTGCTGTTCTTATAAAGGATCATGAAGGTCAGCAATATCCTGTCTATTATGTTAGTAAAAGTTTGTTAGATGCGGAAACCAGATATTCTCATTTAGAAAAATTGATACTAGCATTAGTTATGGCATCAACGAAGCTTAGACATTACTTTGAGACACATAGAATTCATGTAAAAACAAATTATCCTGTCAAAAATGTGCTTAGGAAACCAGAAATGTCAGGAAGGATGGCTAAGTGGTCAGTAAAGTTAAGTGCTTATGATTTAGTATATGAACCTAGAAATGCCATAAAGTCTCAAGCTTTAGCTGACTTTGTGGCTGATTTCAGTAGTGACATTCAGGATGAGGTAGACCTAGAAGTCCAACAGTTAGGAGAATTCTCAGGATCCTGGACGTTATATACAGATGGTGCATCTAATGTAAGAGGAGTAGGACTAGGTATACTACTAAAATCGCCACAGGGGGACATATTACCCCAGGCTATTAGATGTGAATTTCCTGCTACCAATAATGAAGCAGAGTATGAGGCTTTAATTGCAGGATTAGAGTTGGCTAGGAATATGAGTATCAAGAATTTGCAAGTGTATGTTGACTCCTTGTTAATCACTAACCATTTTAATGGATCCTATGTAGTTAAGGGTGAGAAATTAATCGAATACCTCAATATTCTCAAAAAATTAGCAGGATATTTCGATGTTTTTACACTTGAACAGGTACCAAGGGAATATAAAGCTGAAGCAGATGCATTAGCAAATATGGGATCATCGATCAGGATACCAGAAGGGACCCAAATACCAATATTACATGTATTATATCCTGCGACGAATCCTCAGGATAAAGAAGTAGCGGGTATTCAGGATCCTGGAGCAGAGTATCCTGAAAAAGATCCTAAATCCTGGACGGCTCCAATCGTGAGATATCTCAAGGAAGGACACATCCCCGGAAATGAAAATCCTAAGGCATTTAGGATGAAGGTATCACGATTCACTATTATAAATAATGTTTTATACAATAAATCTCTTGCAGGACCGTATTTGAGGTGCTTGGAGGATCCTGAAGCAAAAGAAGTACTTCAAGATATACATGAAGGGGATTGTGGTAACCATACTGGGGGCAGATCATTATTCTCAAAAGTATTAAGGACAGGATATTATTGGCCGACAATGAGGAAAGATGCCACAGAATATGTTCGAAGATGTGATGCATGTCAAAGACATAGTAACATACTGCATCAGCCTGTTGAACCATTATATCCTATTGTTTCCCCTTGGCCATTTATGAAGTGGGGGATAGATATAGTGGGAAAGCTTCCAAAGGCTCCAGGAGGGAAGGTTTTTATGTTGGCAATGACAGATTATTTCTCCAAATGGGTTGAAGCCGAGGCATTTGTCCAAGTCAAGGATCAAGAAGTGGTATCCTTCATAAAGAGAAATATCCTGACCAGATTCGGAGTACCAGCCGAGATAATCTGTGACAATGGTTCTCAGTTTATAAGTAAGAGGACTACTGACTTTTGCAAGAGTTGGGGAATCAAAATGATTACGTCTACTCCTGTACATCCTCAAGCAAATGGACAAGTTGAATCTTCAAACAAGATAATTGTCAACAACTTGAAGAAAAGATTAGGAGCCAAGAAAGGGAGATGGGCAGAAGAATTACCCTTTGTTTTGTGGGCTGATAGAACGACGGTAAAAAATGCAACTGGTCAAACCCCGTTTTCCTTAGTATTTGGAGCAGAAGCAGTGATCCCGACAGAAATGGTGATACCCACAGCAAGATCCAACCTCCGGAATCCTGAGCAGAATCCTGAAGTCCTATGCCAGGAGTTGGATACCATTAATGAGACAAGAGATGCAGCACGGCTGAGAATGGCGGCATATTAACAAAGGATATCCAGAACATACAACAAGAATATAAGGATTAGAAGGTTCAGAGTTGGAGATTGGGTGTTAAGAAAAGCTTTTCAGAATACTACCAATCCTGCTGATGGAAAGCTGGCTCCGAAATAGGAAGGACCATATGAGATTGAATCAGAATCAGGAAAAGGTGCATACCGACTCAAGGATATGGAGGGGGATATGCTACCAAGATCCTGGAATGCAATACACTTAAAGCTCTATTTCAAGTAAGAATATAATTTAATTTCTATCTCAGAATGGTATGTATTCTATCTCTTTTAAATATATTTGTTTATTATCTTGAACCCAGTACTGACTTAAGCATTGGAGGGGTGTTAGCCAAGCTGACACCCACCTTAGTTTAAGGATGTTTTGCAGTATATGCTCCAGGATATAGCTCCAGGATGCTCACTCAGGATACTTCGGAAGATTAGAGGATTGGCCCCCTCTCTCACGTATAAGGGATCCTGATCCCTTCATAGGTTTAAAGGTATTCACCTTTCTACCGAATTGGGTTTAAACACCCCGCCTGGAGCGCAAGTTATTCGGGAATAGTTCAAGGTGGCGGGACCAGTCCATGTAAAAGTGGCTGACAATTTCGTTACTATTGGCTATATCCTGAATCCTAAAGGTATATGAGGATTGATCACCCTCTCTCACGAAAGGGTATTTTCATACTCTCTAAGGGTTAAAGGTTTTCACCTTTCTAAGCCTTGGAGTTTGTACACTCCCGCCTGTAGCGCACGAAAATTTGGGATTTCCCCCAGGATACGAGGGATTTATCTCCAGTACATTTTTGGGTTTTACCCCTGTAACACGAAAAATTGTCTATACAATTGGAATTGATGACCAAAAGATTTCTAAGTATTCGAAGAGATTGTGCACAGGGGACATTCCTACTGAGGCAATTGTGTAAAGCTCAAAGGATAAAGCTCGGACCTAATACATTGAGTGTCTCAGACAGGGGACATCTTTATTGGAAGAGTTACAAGGGGATTGAAGTTTAAAAATAGGGTTATACCCTATTCCTGGTATGATCTTTCCTTTGTAAACATTGTTTAAGTTTTTGGTAAAAGGTTAAACATCCTGATTATGATAAATTGTCGGAATATATTTTCGAAATACTTTTCAGAATATTTGATTAAGTTATTTGACGCTGGTACTGGTTTGAAACTTTGATCAAGCAAGAATTGTCAAAACAGGTTTTGGAAATTGGACTTTCTTTTATTCTTTGAAAAATTTTCTCTAAAGTTGATTGAATTTTTAGAAATCCTACTTAATAAAAATCTTTTCATAATGTATCACTGAATATATTTTTTAAACCTAAGGTCTGTAATAAGAAAGACAAAAAGTAATAGCAAGAAAAATGAAAGATGAAATTATTGGAAATAAACGGTACTAGCTGATAACCAAAGGCTTCATCCTGAAACCCAGGATCCATCCGCCTTCGGCTATCAAATTGTTTTGATACGGAAATAAAAATTGTTCATAAGACATAAAATTGTTCAAACAAAAGGAAATAAGTTTTAGGGGGTAGTGCCATCTTTGTTTGCGGTAGTTTCTGCAGCATCCGTCTCAGGATCCCCCTCAGTATCCCTTTCAGCATCGTTAGCTTTTTCTGCTACTTTAGAAGATCCTTCGGCAGCTGGTGTGGTGGAAATGCTTCCAAGATTCTTTAGCTTCGTTTCCCAGGCACCAACGTCCCAAGAAGGGCATTCAAAACCTAGTGTTTTGGCTTCATGGGCCATCTTCAGCCTGGCTTGGAGAAGAGAAGTGACGACGGAAATCTTAAGGCTGTCCCGGTAGCTGATCATATCCCGTTCATGTTGCGCATGGGCAGCTTCAAGATCGGCTTGGGCTTGAAGAGTAGCTTTGTTGAGAGCGGTCTGGTGTTCTTGAATCATAGCCTTGAACTTCTCCTCGTAATGATGAGATTTGGCGGCTGCAATCATGCCTTGATCGGAGATCGTGACTTCAGCTTTCTTTAATTTAGATTCAAGTGTCTTGTTGAGCCCGCAAGATTCCTGATACAGATGAACCAGACGTTCAAGACCCTGCAAAAATAAGAAGAAAGGTATTGATAAATCCGTGTGAATGGTATAAGCCGCAAAATATAGTTTGGAATATTCACCTGGTTAAGAAAGGAGGTCATAAACTTGCTAGCTTCGGTGAACCCATAGTTCTCATAGGGAAATGTGTCAGAAATAACGGGGGAATTGGGTTCTTTCCTTTTACGGGAGCTTGAACTCCGAGGCTTGGTAGCTGGCGAGGGTTTGATAATGGCAATAGCCTTGGAACCACTGGGTTTGGATGAGGCTGTGGCCTTTGGACTAGGTTCCTTCTTGATCTGAACCTGATAAGAATAGCTGTCCAACTCGTCGAGATCAAAGACTTCAGGGATCTTAGCCGGTGCAGCGTAAAGGAAAATTTTTTAACATTATTATTATTATTATTATTCTACTATGCTATACTAACTAACTATTTTAAAAGTAATCCTTACCAGAGATTTCAGATGATGAGTATTGACTGGAACTCGGGATGTGTGTGGTGAAACTCCTGTCTATTGCAGGTAATTGGTAAACAGTGTTGATTATTTCTTCTGATTCAGCGGTAGGAGGAGCTACTTCCTTGAAATTTACTGCAAAAGAATCAAAAAGAAGGATATTAGCAAAAGATAAAAATCTAAAGGTACATGGGAGTATTAATAACTCTACCGGTGGTTAACCACTCCACCGGAAGGCTAGCACCCTCAGCAATGGAGTGTCGTTTGACAAAAAAGAACTTGCGTTGCCATCCATCTTCGTTTTTGGTGGCTTTAAGAATAAGGGGTTTGTTGGAAGTCGAAAAAAGCAAAAAAACGGCTAGAACCATGAGATCGAAGGCGGTAAGCGATGGGCAGATCTTCAATACAAAGGTCAGGACAGTGAAGGTTTTTAATTTGGTTTAGAACAATTAATACCCTCCAGACCATGGGCATGGTCTGAGCAAAAGAAATGCCTGTGGTACGGAAAAATTGCATCATAAATTCGGGAAAAGGGTATCGGAGACCTAGCGAGAAAGGGTATGCTGGAAAGCAAACCCAATCTGTGGAAGATACATCCGATCGAATTGACCGATCGAACGGTCTAAAGACTGTGTTTTCAGGAAAATCACCGGAAGCTCTCAAAGCCGCAATGTCTGCATTATCAAAAGCACAGACTTCTTTCTCAGGATTTTAGAGAAGATTCTGCTGGGTAAAAGTCTCGGATGATTCACCGGTTTGGGAATGAGTCCTGGTGGCCATGGCAGGTGAAGAAAGAAAGATTGATAAAAGATGAACAAGAAGTGGGGAATTACCTGGAGACTCTGTTGAAGATATCTACTTTTCAAACAAGAAGAGAGAAGATATAGGGGCATTGTGGATCTCCATCGAGTTAAAAGCGCGTTGGAGGTTATGATGTGATTTTGACCGTCGTCTAGATTTAATTGCTTTAATTTATGAGATAAAACTTTTAAAATATATCCGTTGGATTGGTATACCAACAGATATATTTGGGGACAATTGTTATGGGTCATTTTCTGAGCGTACATATCTTGATCAATATCCTGCTTCTAATTGTTTATTTGTGACCAGGATACTGGACGGGGATATTGCTAACATCCTGGGCGATATCCTGAGGTTGATTGAATTAACCACGTGCAGGTTAAAGGCTGGGGTTTGCTAACGGTCAGATGGACTTCATCTCCTCAAGACTCGGGCGTGTTTGTTATGGGAGAGACGTTGAACCCGAAAGACTAGGTCTACAACGTTCGAGTGAGGAATATTCGCTGGATCCCGGTTATTTAGGATAGTTTGTTAAATTCGTTTTACTATAAATAGATGGGGGCGGATCAGATTAAGGCACGCAACTTTCACACTTTCGAACACTTTCTCTCTAGCTATCTGCAAACACTACACACAAACACTTGTATTCAAATCACATTGTAACACCTAGTTGATTCGCTCTACATCCTGCACTGTATCCTGAAGTTTAAAGCAATAAGAAGAACAAGGCAGCTGCGATTGTCAGCTCCCGAGGTTTTGTGCCGGCGATCTAGATTGATCAAGGGCTTTCCTCGTACATCACGTGTCAACCTTTACTTTTCCGCTCATTGTTTGATCACAGATACAACTCTATATCTTGAGCCGTAACCTGAAACTGTTTTTATAACTAATTTGGTTAACACCTTTTTCACACATAATTTTAGCACACTACCTCACTTAACTAATTTGATCACTAAATTGCTTCGGTAATTTTTGACCAAAACAACTGTTATTTATGAAAATAATTTTGTTTGAACATTCGTGGGAACATATCCTGAGAGTATCCAGGGAGATATCCTGGTCAGGATACTGCCACATAATTCATAAAACTTAAGTTATAAAAATAAAAAGGAGAGATCATACCAAAGATTCCTGGAGAGTCAATTCCAATCTTCCATCATAGGAATGTCCCCAGTACACACTTATAAGTTTGAATCCATCCTTTAAATTGTATAATGTATGTCTCCTGTTGTAACAACTGTGCTTGTAATCACTATGAACAGTTCTATTATCAATAAAACAATGTTATTTGATCCCAATGTTTGTTTTGTTATGTTCTATATTTTTCATGTTTTGACTTTTATCCAATTTCAAACTCTATATCGCTTTCTGGAGAGTTATACGCAAACTAGTGCGTAAACGTACTCAGTTTAATGCGAGAAATACTCCGGAACATCAACATATACTCAACATACCTTAAATAACCTTTACATAACTTAGAAATAAGTTTTGAAGGCTTTGGTATGGCAAAAACAAGTTAATTCGCTTTCAGGGACTAAATATGACAAACTGCGAAAGTATGTCAATTTGAACTGTAACGAACATTCCGGAACATGACCATAAGTTAAACACACCTTAAATATCCTTTACATCGCTTAGAAATAGGCTTTGAGGGGTTTGGTGTGCTAAAATAAACTTTTGGGACATTCAGGGACTAAAAGTGTCAAAAAGTGCACAAGTTTGCATTTTCGCGCATAACTTACGTTCTGAATACATCCGGACATCCAAAAATTTCTGAAAGCATGACTACATTATATTTTAGTGTTCGCCTTAAGAAAAATTCATTCGTTGCGTCATTTGGTTCGTTTTTCGCGCTTATGCGCATTCCGTCGTAATTAAGCGAACATCGCGATCGTACGGCCAAACGAACCGACATCCGAGATATTTTTGAGCATGTTTTGAGTTCCCTATACTTTAACTTCATTTTAGAGCCTTGAAATGAGGTTAACGGGGTTCAAACGCATCGAAAATCGCTTAAACGGGCTGCAGGGACTAAACCTGTCACTTTTGAAACAATTCTGGAACTGGGAGGCAGTGGCGTAGCGCGAGCCCTAAGGGCCTACCCGTCGCGCTACGCGAGTGCCTTAACTGGACAGAAACATCAGTTTCGCATTCGGGACCAGATTCGATGTATTAGCCGTTGTTTAATTCACAACCACACATTCTAAACTTGCTTAGTCAGCGGATAAGGATGGAATTTAGGCACCATAACTTTCCGACACTTGTACGGATACGATTAAGGCACGATATTCGACAAGCGATCTTAACGGTTCGGGTATTCCTATAAATACCCAACCACCCCCATTGCAAAAATCACTAGAAACTTGATTTGAGAAACTCTAAGTTGAAACATTTGTTTCATACCTGAGATTTTTGAATCGAGTTTAGCATTCGGGGACCCTTCGTAAGTATTCTTTCGTTCTTTTCCTTATTTTAATGCTTTTAGAGTCAGAAAGTCAAACTTTGTTTGACTTTCAGCGTTGACCAGTAATGGTCAATGCGAAGTTCGGTTGAACTTCGCAACGTGATTGTAATCACGATGGTCATAGTCCCTTGGGACTATGCCTACTGATTACCACGTTGTCTAGGGTCGTAGGGTAAGCGATCTAATAAATCGCTTATGCCTCGAACCCGACCCAGTTTGGTCGATCATTAGGATCCGACCAAACACATTAGGTGACCATAGTAGGTAGGGAATAACCTTCCGAGGTTATACCCTATGGTCACATCGTTTAAGTAGTTGTATGATAGGTAGTTTATATGCCTTAGGTAAATTACCAGAATACCCTTTTCATGTATAATTGGTAATTAAGCATATGTAACCTAAACCTTTATCACATAACTGATTATGTAACATGTTTAGGCATATAATACTTGTCATAGGACTAGTTAGGCGGTCCAAACGCGTTTCACGCGCACGATGCGTTAAAGTAGCATAAGCTACCTAAACGGATCATAATGGGTCAATAAGACTAAGGTTAAGTTTCATTTAGTATGTAGGCTTTGTTAAACTATATCACGTGAGTTCCTACACTCATTTGGTTTACAAACCCTAATGCTACCCAGTCTTCCGAGATAGGTCCGGTTTATTAACATAGTTACCTATATTAGGTGCCGTTTGATTCCGAGATCTCTAGCATTACTTGGTGATTATCTTTAGACATCTGAGCAATCTCAAGTGAGTACATAGACCCCTCTTTTACTGTTTCCAAACTGTTTTGGGGTGGAACACATGTGCCTACTTGTTACATTCATGCTTTCCTGTTTTCACATCATATACCTGCTATGTTCGTTAGTACATTATAGTACATGATTTCATGACATTTCATGCTAGGTGTGCCCATTATGTGCATTACTTAGTACATTGTTTTACATCACATTTCCTGCTAGGTGTGCCCATTATGTGCATTACTTAGTACATCGTTTTACATGACATTTCACGCTATGTATGTTCATTTGATTACATACTTAGTGCATTGTTTTCCCATGTTTACATTTTGGTATGACATTTGGTTTGTTTACATGGGACAATACATTCATTAACATTAGCTACGCCGTTCGTTAATTGGTAGTGGTACCATAGGAATTGACAACTCCCGTTCCGGACGTCCTAGGGAAAGGGGATGAAAGGAATGACCGAATTCGATGATATAAGACAGATAGACCTTTAATTTGTTTAAAGGGTTTATCACCACAGTCACAAGGCTTGGATGTATGCATTTTCACAATACCGCATAGATGTTCATATTAAATAGTTGCATGCATTTACACAAAACATAACTTTGATTTAAACCAAGTTTTACTTCAATACTTTGTTTTTGTGCATATGGTTTAGTTGAGACATTTCACTTGCCATACATGACATTTTGACATAGACATTTGACATGGATATTTGACATAGACATTTGACATGGATATTTGACATAGACATTTGACATGGATATTTGACATAGACATTTTGACATGATTTACATTTGACACAAACACTTTTGACATTGGTTTTACATACTACATGATTTACATCTTGACATGAACACTTTGACATATTATTAATACATTTGACAATTGGGTTAAACATAGACTTCTTACATTGGTTGGTTTGGTTTGATTAAGTGATTAAGTAACGATGCGTGTGTAATATGATACAAGCATGGTGGATACGCCGCTGGTACTTCCTATATATAAGTGTTTGTATGGTATTACATGTCGTAACGTTATTTGAATCATTTCAATATTGAGACATAGAACATTTTATACAAATGACATACTTTTCACAAGACATTGATTTACAAACAACTTATCTTATACAAACACATTTTTACATGGTTATTTATTTAACCTGACATTTACTTATACATATCGTCTGATCTTATTGTTTTCAAATGATTTACAAGACAAAGCAAATTACAAGGTTCATGATTAAACTTTTTCTTAAACTCAAGTCATGAATCCTATTTTCACAAAACCTATGTATCTCACAGGCATTTTTATGCTGACGTACCTATTTTCACATGTGTTTTCAGGTGCTTTTCCATAGGATGTTGATCATGATACTAGGGCGGACCTGTGCCTTAGAGACTTTAAAAGAAGATAGACTATGTTTAATTATGTTCTGAACTCTTTAATTTCCTGTCTGAAACAATGTAACACCTTTATTTATAAATAAAATACAACTTTGTATGCCATGGTTATGAAACAATTAATTCTGTTGCAACACGCCCCGATGTTTCCGCCGCGATTTGTTGTTTTACGCGGTCGGGGTGTGACAGAAGAGTTGGTATCAGAGCCAATGGTTATAGGGAATTAGGGTATTAGTAATGCTTTGACCTAGACAATAACTTTTCTAGGAACCTAACACAAGCTATCTTGTGTTTAGATCTTAAAACATGTACATCACCTATCCTTAGGTGATTAACAAAACAGGGAACCAAAATTTTTCCGAAACGATTTTTGAAAAACAATCATCTGTTTTTGAATAAATTTTTACAAGGTTTTGAACCCTCAATTGTAAGGTTTTGAACCCTCTGTTATATGGTTTTGAACCCTTTTCAAGTTTGGTTTTGGCCTTGTGCCTTCTAATTTTCAAAATCCCGTCAAACGTTTTGGGGTTTTAAATAATGTGAACATGTGCAAACTGGAAGGGTGAATGCCTGTATTCTGAGTTTTCTGTCTAGGCAAGCACTTCGTATACATCTCAACCAGACGCGAGACCAGTTGTGCTTACCTGGGAATTCTTGGGATAAGTGTTCACTTATAGGCGAGCATGTCTTCATTATACATTATTTTTGATCCATTTACTTTGATTAGTCACTGTGAGTCGTTTGTTTGCTTTGTGATACGGACGAATGACCACCATCTATGCTGTTGGCAATTCTTGTTTTTATCATCTCATTCTTTTCATCCAATCTTCTCACTCGTTTCTTTTCATGTTTTCCTCTTTTAGAATGCCTCCTCGACGCGAGAACCAGATAGCTACTGCCGAGCTGGCAGAAATTATTGCGCAGCAGATGGCTGCTCAATTCCCAAATCTCTTTGCTCAATGGAACCAGGCCAACAACAACAACAATGTTCCATGCAAATACAAGGATTTTAACCAGGCTAAACCACTCAAGTTTAGTGGTTCTGAAGGAGCGACTGGGCTTCTTCAGTGGTTCGAGAGTATAGAGAATACTTTTCGCTATGTGCAGTGTCAGGATAATCGCAAGGTCGAGTTCTCCTCGAGCGTATTTCAGAAGAGGGCTTTGACATGGTGGAACGGGGTTATGAGAGACCGGGGTGCAGAAGTTGCTCTCGCACAGACATGGGCTGAACTTAGAGCCCTTATGATGAGGGAATTCTGTCCTCATCATGAGCAACGAGCGTTGGAGAAGGAGTTTGATGAGTTGAAGCAAGATAGTGGTGAGCACAGGGCTTATACTGATCGGTTTGAAGAATTGAGTCTGCTTTGCCCAACAATGGTCACCCCACTCGACAAGGCTATCGAGAGATACATCGATGGCCTACCTGACTCGGTACAAGACATTCTTACTGGTAGTAACCCTGCCACACTTCGTCAGGCGATCGAGTTATCTGCGACATTGACTGAGTCGCAGATCCGGAAGAACAAGTTACACCGGAAGGGTGACAAGGGCAAGAAACAGTCGGCAGATAAGGTGGATAGCAAGAAAGGTCAAAACGGGAGTGGAAAGAACTCTGGTTCTTCAAAGAGGGCAAAGAAGCGTAAGGCTTCCCAAAATTTTGCTATCACTGCTCAAGCTAACCAGGTAGCTCCCAACCAACCTGCACAGCCTCCAGCGAAGAAACCCTATTCAGGGAATGCACCTTTGTGCAATAGATGCAACAGTCACCACCAGCCACAACTTCCATGCCGTTTCTGTACTAACTGTGGGAAATCAGGCCATCTCGCCAATGTTTGTCGATCTGCTCAGAATCCCGCGGTTCAGAACCCGGCTCAACAAGTTGCTCAGCCTCCTGCTCAGCAACAGGGTCAAGCTGCAAGACCACAATACCCACCTGGTGCTTGTTACAATTGTGGGGATCTGACCCACTACAGAAACCGGTGCCCAAGGCTAGCAAACCAGAACCAGAATCAGGCTCCGGCTCGAGGCCGAGTCTTTAACATGAATGCCCAAGAGGCACAGGCTGACGATAATGTGGTGAATGGTACGTTCTTTATTAATAATCAGCCCGCATCTGTTCTTTTCGATTCTGGTGCCGATAAGAGTTTCGTGTCTTTGTCTTTTGAGCAAATGCTTCGCGTGTCTAGAACGAAACTAGGCAAATCTTTGACAGTAGAGGTTGCTAGTGGCGAACCCATTATTCTTGATTCTGTTCTTCACAACTGCCAGTTGAATCTTAACGACCATCTTTTTCCTATTGACCTCGCGCCTATGCCACTTGGAAGCTTCGACGTTATTGTGGGAATGGATTGGTTATCCAAGCATCACGCAGAGATAGTTTGTTCTAAGAAGATTGTTCGTGTGCCACTTTCGACAGGCGAGATCCTGCAGGTTCAAGGTGAGAAGCCTACCGGTGGTCTCAAACTCATGTCTTGTTTTAAAGCTCGGAAGTATCTGCAGAAGAACTATGTGGCTTTCTTAGCACATGTTACAGAAGATAAAGGCAAGGGAAAGGCTATTTCAGATATTCCTGTCGTTCGGGATTATTCTGAAGTATTCCCTGAAGATTTACCTGGTCTACCTCCAGCACGCCAAGTCGAGTTCCGCATTGATCTCGTACCTGGTGCAAATCCCATTGCCAGAGCTCCATATCGTCTTGCACCGTCTGAGATGCAAGAGTTGTCTAAACAGCTTCAGGATCTCTCTGACAAAGGTTTTATCCGTCCCAGCTTTTCACCTTGGGGTGCTCCCGTTCTTTTTGTCAAGAAGAAGGATGGATCCTTTAGAATGTGTATCGATTATCGGGAGCTTAACAAGCTTACCATCAAGAATCGATATCCCCTACCTCGCATCGATGATCTCTTTGATCAGTTACAAGGCGCTTCTTATTTTTCGAAGATCGATCTGCGTTCCGGATATCATCAACTTCGGGTGCAAGAAGAAGACATTCCGAAGACAGCATTCCGTACTCGTTATGGACATTACGAGTTCACAGTCATGCCATTCGGTTTGACTAATGCTCCTGCTGTTTTCATGGACTTAATGAATAGGGTCTGCAAACCTTATTTGGATCAGTTCGTCATTGTTTTTATCGATGACATCTTGATTTACTCTAAGATGCGAGCTGATCACGAGCAACATCTTCGTCTTACTCTGGAACTCCTAAAGAAAGAGCAACTTTTCGCCAAATTCTCCAAGTGCAAATTTTGGCTTAAAGAAGTTCAATTTTTGGGGCATATTATCAACGAACGAGGTATTCATGTAGATCCCTCCAAGATCAGCGCGATTAAGGATTGGGATACACCTTCTACTCCTACTGAAGTTCGTTCTTTTCTTGGTCTAGCGGGTTATTATCGCCGCTTCATTGAAAACTTCTCTAAGATTGCAGTTCCACTAACTGCTCTAACTCAGAAGAAAATGCCCTTTTACTGGGGATTCAAACAAGAGGAAGCTTTTCAACACCTGAAGCAGAAGCTTTGCGATGCGCCTATCCTATCATTGCCTGAGGGTGATGATGATTTTGTCGTGTATTGTGATGCATCTAAATTGGGTCTTGGCTGTGTTCTGATGCAAAGGAACAAAGTCATAGCCTATGCATCTAGACAATTGAAGATACATGAGAAGAACTACACCACTCATGATCTTGAGTTAGGTGCAGTTGTCTTTGCTCTCAAGATCTGGACACACTATTTGTACGGTACAAAATGTGTGGTTTTCACGGACCACAAAAGTCTTCAGCATATCTTCAACCAGAAAGAACTCAACATGAGACAGCGACGTTGGGTTGAGCTTTTAAACGACTATGACTGCGAAATTCGCTACCATCCTGGTAAGGCGAATGTCGTAGCTGATGCATTGAGTCGCAAGGAACGTACTAAGCTTCATTGTGTACGTGTTCAATCTGTTATTCAAGCTCGATCTGATATTCAAGCCCGCATTTCTCAGGCTCAACAATCTTGTGTTTCACAAGGTTTAATGGATAAGGAATTTCCCTATCACATAACGCCTGCTTTGGAACTGAAGGACAATGGATCATATTACTTCATGGACCGTTTGTGGGTCCCAAGCCAGGATGATATTCGTACCTTGCTTATGGATGAAGCCCATAAGTCTCGTTATTCCATTCATCCGGGCTCAGATAAAATGTATAAGGACCTTCGTACTCACTATTGGTGGCCTGGTATGAAGAAAGACGTTGCCTTATACGTATCCAAATGCCTTACTTGTCTTAAAGTTAAGGCTGAACATCAGCGTCCTTCGGGTTTATTGGTGCAACCGGAGATCCCAGTTTGGAAATGGGAAAACATTACTATGGATCTCATTACTAAACTTCCACGCACCAAGAAAGGTCATGATGCCATCAGGGTAGTCGTTGATCGTCTTACAAAGTCAGCACATTTCTTGCCAATCCGCGAGGATTTTCCTACTGACAGACTTGCTCAAATCTATGTAGATGAAATTGTAGCTCGACATGGTGTTCCTTTGAACATCATTTCTGACAGAGATGCTCGTTTCACTTCTCATTTTTGGAGAACCATGCAATCTGCCATGGGGACCCAACTTAATCTGAGCACAGCTTATCATCCGCAAACGGATGGTCAATCTGAGAGAACAATCCAGACTCTGGAGGATATGCTAAGAGCTTGTGTGATCGATTTTGGTGGTAGCTGGGATTCACATCTTAAATTGATTGAATTCTCCTACAACAACCGTTATCACACTAGCATCAAAATGGCTCCTTTCGAGGCTCTCTATGGTCGAAAATGTCGTTCACCAGTCTGCTGGAATGAGATTGGCGAGGCTCAACTTACTGGACCTGCCCTCATTTTAGAGACAACTGACAAGGTCAAGAAAGTTCGTGATAACCTTCAGGCAGCTAGAAGTCGTCAGAAGATTTACGCGGACCCAAAACGCAAAGCCTTGGAATTTCAAGTCGGTGATCGAGTATTACTTAAGGTCTCACCTTGGAAAGGTGTGATCAGATTTGGAAAGAAAGGAAAACTTGCACCTAGATATGTTGGACCATTCAAGATTGTCGAAAGAATCGGAAAGGTAGCCTACAGACTTGAGTTACCTCCTGAACTGGGAAATGTTCATCCAACTTTTCACGTGTCCAATCTCAAGAAGTGTACAGCTGATGAGAACTTCTCCATACCGCTTGACGAAATTCGTGTTGGCAAAACACTGAAATTTGTTGAGAAACCAGTGGAAATCAGGGAACGTGAAGTCAAGTGGCTTAAACGCAAGCGCATTCCTTTGGTCAAAGTTCGCTGGGAAGCTAAACGTGGACCTGAGTTTACTTGGGAACGCGAAGATCAAATGAAGGCGAAATATCCACATCTTTTTCCACGAGTTTCCTCTAAATAAATTTCGGGACGAAATTTCCACAAGTAGGGGAGACTGTAACAACTGTGCTTGTAATCACTATGAACAGTTCTATTATCAATAAAACAATGTTATTTGATCCCAATGTTTGTTTTGTTATGTTCTACATTTTTCATGTTTTGACTTTTATCCAATTTCAAACTCTATATCGCTTTCTGGAGAGTTATACGCAAACTAGTGCGTAAACGTACTCAATTTAATGCGAGAAATACTCCGGAACATCAACATATACTCAACATACCTTAAATAACCTTTACATAACTTAGAAATAAGTTTTGAAGGCTTTGGTATGGCAAAAACAAGTTAATTCGCTTACAGGGACTAAATATGACAAACTGCGAAAGTATGTCAATTTGAACTGTAACGAACATTCCGGAACATGACCATAAGTTAAACACACCTTAAATATCCTTTACATAGCTTAGAAATAGGCTTTGAGGGGTTTGGTGTGCTAAAATAAACTTTTGGGACATTCAGGGACTAAAAGTGTCAAAAAGTGCACAAGTTTGCATTTTCGCGCATAACTTACGTTCTGAATACATCCGGACATCCAAAAATTTATGAAAGCATGACTACATTATATTTTAGTGTTCGCCTTAAGAAAAATCCATTCGTTGCGTCATTTGGTTCGTTTTTCGCGCTTATGCGCATTCCGTCGTAATTAAGCGAACATCGCGATCGTACGGCCAAACGAACCGACATCCGAGATATTTTTGAGCATGTTTTGAGTTCCCTATACTTTAACTTCATTTTAGAGCCTTGAAATGAGGTTAACGGGGTTCAAACGCATCGAAAATCGCTTAAACGGGCTGCAGGGACTAAACCTGTCACTTTTGAAACAATTCTGGAACTGGGAGGCAGTGGCGTAGCGCGAGCCCTAAGGGCCTACCCGTCGTGCTACGCGAGTGCCTTAACTAGACAGAAACATCAGTTTCGCATTCGGGACCAGATTCGATGTATTAGCCGTTGTTTAATTCACAACCACACATTCTAAACTTGCTTAGTCAGCGGATAAGGATGGAATTTAGGCACCATAACTTTCCGACACTTGTACGGATACGATTAAGGCACGATATTCGACAAGCGATCTTAACGGTTCGGGTATTCCTATAAATACCCAACCACCCCCATTGCAAAAATCACTAGAAACTTGATTTGAGAAACTCTAAGTTGAAACATTTGTTTCATACCTGAGATTTTTGAATCGAGTTTAGCATTCGGGGACCCTTCGTAAGTATTCTTTCGTTCTTTTCCTTATTTTAATGCTTTTAGAGTCAGAAAGTCAAACTTTGTTTGACTTTCAGCGTTGACCAGTAATGGTCAATGCGAAGTTCGGTTGAACTTCGCAACGTGATTGTAATCACGATGGTCATAGTCCCTTGGGACTATGCCTACTGATTACCACGTTGTCTAGGGTCGTAGGGTAAGCGATCTAATAAATCGCTTATGCCTCGAACCCGACCCAGTTTGGTCGATCATTAGGATTCGACCAAACACATTAGGTGACCATAGTAGGTAGGGAATAACCTTCCGAGGTTATACCCTATGGTCACATCGTTTAAGTAGTTGTATGATAGGTAGTTTATATGCCTTAGGTAAATTACCAGAATACCCTTTTCATGTATAATTGGTAATTAAGCATATGTAACCTAAACCTTTATCACATAACTGATTATGTAACATGTTTAGGCATATAATACTTGTCATAGGACTAGTTAGGCGGTCCAAACGCGTTTCACGCGCACGATGCGTTAAAGTAGCATAAGCTACCTAAACGGATCATAATGGGTCAATAAGACTAAGGTTAAGTTTCATTTAGTATGTAGGCTTTGTTAAACTATATCACGTGAGTTCCTACACTCATTTGGTTTACAAACCCTAATGCTACCCAGTCTTCCGAGATAGGTCCGGTTTATTAACATAGTTACCTATATTAGGTGCCGTTTGATTCCGAGATCTCTAGCATTACTTGGTGATTATCTTTAGACATCTGAGCAATCTCAAGTGAGTACATAGACCCCTCTTTTACTGTTTCCAAACTGTTTTGGGGTGGAACACATGTGCCTACTTGTTACATTCATGCTTTCCTGTTTTCACATCATATACCTGCTATGTTCGTTAGTACATTATAGTACATGATTTCATGACATTTCATGCTAGGTGTGCCCATTATGTGCATTACTTAGTACATTGTTTTACATCACATTTCCTGCTAGGTGTGCCCATTATGTGCATTACTTAGTACATCGTTTTACATGACATTTCACGCTATGTATGTTCATTTGATTACATACTTAGTGCATTGTTTTCCCATGTTTACATTTTGGTATGACATTTGGTTTGTTTACATGGGACAATACATTCATTAACATTAGCTACGCCGTTCGTTAGTAGGTAGTGGTACCATAGGAATTGACAACTCCCGTTCCGGACGTCCCAGGGAAAGGGGATGAAAGGAATGACCGAATTCGATGATATAAGACAGATAGACCTTTAATTTGTTTAAAGGGTTTATCACCACAGTCACAAGGCTTGGATGTATGTATTTTCACAATACCGCATAGATGTTCATATTAAATAGTTGCATGCATTTACACAAAACATAGCTTTGATTTAAACCAAGTTTTACTTCAATACTTTGTTTTTGTGCATATGGTTTAGTTGAGACATTTCACTTGCCATACATGACATTTTGACATAGACATTTGACATGGATATTTGACATAGACATTTGACATGGATATTTGACATAGACATTTGACATGGATATTTGACATAGACATTTGACATGGATATTTGACATAGACATTTTGACATGATTTACATTTGACACAAACACTTTTGACATTGGTTTTACATACTACATGATTTACATCTTGACATGAACACTTTGACATATTATTAATACATTTGACAATTGGGTTAAACATAGACTTCTTACATTGGTTGGTTTGGTTTGATTAAGTGATTAAGTAACGATGCTTGTGTAATATGATACAAGCATGGTGGATACGCCGCTGGTACTTCCTATATATAAGTGTTTGTATGGTATTACATGTCGTAACGTTATTTGAATCATTTCAATATTGAGACATAGAACATTTTATACAAATGACATACTTTTCACAAGACATTGATTTACAAACAACTTATCTTATACAAACACATTTTTACATGGTTATTTATTTAACCTGACATTTACTTATACATATCGTCTGATCTTATTGTTTTCAAATGATTTACAAGACAAAGCAAATTACAAGGTTCATGATTAAACTTTTTCTTAAACTCAAGTCATGAATCCTATTTTCACAAAACCTATGTATCTCACAGGCATTTTTATGCTGACGTACCTATTTTCACATGTGTTTTCAGGTGCTTTTCCATAGGATGTTGATCATGATACTAGGGCGGACCTGTGCCTTAGAGACTTTAAAAGAAGATAGACTATGTTTAATTATGTTCTGAACTCTTTAATTTCCTGTCTGAAACAATGTAACACCTTTGTTTATAAATAAAATACAACTTTGTATGCCATGGTTATGAAACAATTAATTCTGTTGCAACACGCCCCGATGTTTCCGCCGCGATTTGTTGTTTTACGCGGTCGGGGTGTGACACCTGTGTTCAACATATTTGAAGACTTAGGAATGCAAACATAGTCGTACTTTAGCTTTCCTGTGAATAAATCCTGAATATCCTGGGGATAAACCCTTAATATCCTGGGAATAAACCCTTAATATCCTGGGGATAAACCCTTAATATCCTGGGGATAAACCCTTAATATCATGGGAATAAACCCTTAATATCCTGGGGATAAACCCTTAATTTCATGCGCTACAGGCGGGAGTGTATAAAATCCAAGACTTAGAAAGATGAAAACCTTTAAACCTTAGAGAGTATGAAAATACCCTTTCGTGAGAGAGGGTGATCAATCCTTATATACCTTTAGAATCCAGGATATAGCCAATAGTAACGAAATTGTCAGCCACTTTTACATGAACTGGTCCCGCTACCTTGAACTATCCCTAGATAACTTGCGCTCCAGGCGGGGTGTTTAAACCCAACTCGTAAGAAAGGTGAATACCTTTAAACCTTTGAAGGGATTAGAATCCCTTATACGTGAGAGAGGGGGCCAATCCTCAAATCTTTCGAAATATCCCGAGCATGTATCCTGGAGCATATCCTGAGGCATATTCTGCAAAATAACCTCAAACTAAGGTGGGTGTTAGCTTGGCTAACACCCCTCCGATGCTTAAGTCAGTACTGAGTTCAAAATAATAAACAAATTCAAATATATTTAAAAGAGATAGAATCCATACCGTCCTGAGATAGAAATTAAATTCTAATCTTACTTGAAATATAGCTTTAAGTGTATAGCATTCCAGGATCTTGGCAGCATATCTCCCTCCATATTCTTGAGTCGGTATGCTCCTTTACCAGATTCTGATTCAACCTCATATGGTCCTTCCCACTTTGGAGCTAATTTTCCATCGGCAGGATTAGTAGTATTTTGAAAAGCCTTTCTTAATACCCAATCCCTAACTTGAAATCTTCTAGTCCTTATATTTTTGTTATATGCTCTGGATATCGTCTGTTGGTATGCTGCCATCCTTAGCTTTGCTGCATCTCTTGTTTCATCCACAGTATCCAATTCTTGGCACAAAGCTTTAGGATTCTGCTCAGGATCCCGGAGGTTAGATCTTGCTGTTGGTACTACCATTTCTGTTGGGATCACCGCCTCTGCCCCGAATACTAAGGAGAATGGAGTCTGGCAAGTTGCACTCTTTATTGTTGTTCTATCAGCCCACAAAACAAAGGGTAGTTCTTCTGCCCATCTTCCTTTCTTAGCTCCTAGTCTCTTTTTCCGGTTGTTGACAATTATCTAGTTCGAGAATTCTGCTTGTCCATTTGCTTGAGGGTGTACCGGAGTAGATGTGATCATTTTGATTCCCCAACTCTTGCAAAAGTTAGTAGTCCTCTTACTTATAAACTGAGATCCATTGTCACAAATAATCTCGGCTGGTACTCCAAACCTAGTCAGGATATTCCATTTTAAGAAGGATACTACTTCTTGGTCTCTAACTTGAACGAATGCTTCAGCTTCAACCCATTTAGAAAAATAGTCAGTCATTACCAGCATAAAGACTTTTCCTTCCGGAGCTTTTGGCAATTTTCCCACTATGTCCATTCCCCACTTCATAAATGGCCAAGGGGAAGCTATAGGATATAATGGCTCAGCAGGTTGATGTAATATATTACTGTGTCTCTGACACGCATCACATCTTCGAGCATATTCTGCAGCATCTTTTCTCATTGTAGGCCAATAGTATCCTGTTCTTAATACCTTTGAGAATAATGACGTGCCCCCAGTATGGTTACCACAATCCCCTTCGTGTATATCCTGAAGCACTTTTTTACTTCGGGGATCCTCCAAGCACCTTAGATATGGTCCTGCAAGAAATTTCTTATATAAAACATTATTTATAATAGTGAATCGTGATACCTTCATTCTAAAGGCCTTAGGATTTTCATCCTTTGGGATGTGTCCTTCCATGAGATATCTTATGATTGGAGCCGTCCAGGACTTAGGATCCTCCTCAGGATGCTCATTATCAGGATCCTGAACACTTACTACTTCCTTATCCTGAGGATCCGTTGCAGGATACATGATATGTAATATTGGTATTCGGGTCCCTTCCGGTATCCTAACTGATGATCCTAGATTTACCAAGGCATCAGCTTCAGCATTATCCTCTCTTGGTACCTGTTCAAGTGCAAAAATATCGAAATATCCTGCTAATTTTTTGAGAATTTCGAGATACTCGATCAACTTCTCACCCTTAACTGCATAGGTCCCATTAAAATGATTAGTAATTAATAAGGAATCAACAAATACTTGTAAACTTTTGATATTCATGCTTTGAGCCAATTATAATCCTGCAATTAAAGCTTCATATTCTGCTTCATTATTAGTGGCATGAAACTCACATCTAATAGCCTGGGGTAATATGTCCCCCTGTGGCGATTTTAGTAGTATACCTAAGCCTACACCTCTCACATTAGATGCACCATCAGTATACAATGTCCAGGATTCTAAGGTCTCTCCTAGTTGTTGAACTTCTAGGTCCACTTCATTTTGAATATCACTACTAAAATCAGCCACAAAGTCAGCTAGAGCCTGTGACTTTATGGCATTTCTAGGTTCATATAATAGGTCATAAGCACTCAACTTTACTGACCACTTAGCCATTCTGTCTGACATCTCAGGTTTCCTAAGCACATTTTTAACAGGATAATTGGTTTTAACATGAATCCTATGTGTTTCGAAGTAATGTCTAAGCTTTGTTGATGCCATAACTAGGGCTAATATTAGTTTTTCTAAATGAGAGTATCTAGTTTCAGCATCTAATAAACTTTTGCTAACATAATAGACATGATATTGCTGACCTTCATGATCCTTTACAAGGACAACACTTACAGCGTTCCCTGATACTGCGAGGTATAGGGATAATGGTTCACCATTTTCAGGCTTCATCAATAGAGGTGCAGTTGAAAGATACTGTTTCAAATCCTGCAAGGCTGCTTCATGCTTCACTCCCCATTCGAACTTCTTGTTCTTCTTCAGGATATCATAAAATTCCTTGCATTTTTCTGAGGACCTTGAGATAAATCTGTTCAATGCTACTACTCGTCCCGTCAGTCTTTCAACATCTTTCATGTTAGAAGGTGATTTGATATCCAAGATGGCTTTGATCTGTTCTGGGCTTGCTTCTATCCCTCTTTTAATCACCATATATCCTAGAAACTTTCCTGCCCCCACTCCGAAATGGAACTTGGCAGGATTTAGCTTCATGTTATACTGATCCAGGATATCAAATGCTCCCTTAATATCCTGGAGATGATCCTCAGCCTTTTTGGATTTTACTACCATGTCATCGATGTATACCTCCATATTGTCCCCCAGCTTGTCTTTGAACATCATGTTCACCAATCTTTGATATGTTGCACCTGCATTCTTCAAACCAAAGGGCATAGCAGTGTAACAATAAATACCTGTTGGTGTCATGAAGGCAGTATCCTCCTGGTCTGAAGGTTCCATATGGATCTGCTGGAATCCTGAGGATGCATCCATGAAGGTTAACATCTCATGGCCGGCAGTAGCATCCACCATTGAATCAATATGAGGAAGAGGAAATGGGTCTTTGGGACAGGCTTTGTTCAAGTCTGTGTAATCCACACAAACTCTCCATTTCCCATTTTTCTTCTGCACCACAACTACATTTGCTAGCCATCTTGGAAACTTGACCTCTCTGATCATTTTGGATTTCAATAACCTCTCTACTTCTTCTTGAATAATCATATTTCGCTCCGGAGCAAATTTCCTTCTCTTTTGTTGGACAGGCTTGAATGACCTGTCAATACCGAGCTTATGTGTTATAATACCCTTGGAAATACATGTCATATCCTCGTGCTTCCACGCGAATGTTGACATCCTACATTTCAAAAAATTAGTCAATTGATCTTCAATATCCTGAGGGATATTGGTTCCCACGAGCACCGAGATATCCAGATTATCCTAATCCAGGATAATTTTCTTTACATCCTGCTCTGAAGCCTCCACGATATCCTGGGCCCGCATCTTTAATTGCTATGTTGTATTAGGCTTGGTTGAGGATTTCATCGAGGATGTGTAACACTCCTTTGCCTCCTGCTAATCACTATCTACCTTGACAACCCCCCAAGGCGTAGGGATCTTGATGTATTAATGATAGGTTGAGGGCACATCTTTCATGTCATGGATCCATGGCCTTCCCAATATGATATTATAGCAGGATAGGGAGTCCATCACACAGAAGCGTTGCATTGAGTTGACCCCTTCAACGTATACTGGTAACTTTATCTCCCCCACTGTGTTCCTAGTTGGATTATGTTGACGGAGCTGCCATTGGATTTCGAAGTGATATCCATTGGAGATACATTCATTATCTTCAACGTTTCTAGTTGGATTATGTTGACGGAGCTGCCATTATCCACTAGTATCCTGCGTACAAAATGGTTAGCCACATATAATGTTATTACCAGAGCATCATGGTGATGATCCTGGACAGTATCCCTGTCATCTTTGTCAAAAGTGATCACTTTATCAGTCGTGAGGGTCGTCCAGCTGGTTGGCTTTTCTCCTCTTTCGGCCTTAGCCTCCTTAGCATGTCTCTTAGCTGCGGAATATGAAGTCCCACAAATTTCGGATCCTCCTGAAATAAAGTTAATTATCTTGGCATCCGCAGGAGGTGATGCTGCCCGTTCAGGATCCTTCCCAGTATCCTGAGCCTTGTTCTTCTTTCTCCCCAGAAGATCCTTCAGATATCCCTTGCTCAAGAGATAACTTATTTCTTTCCTTAGAGCAATGCAATCCTCAGTAACATGTCCAAAATCCTCATGGAAGGCACACCATTTGGACTTATCCTTCCAATCAGTTTTTTGTTGATTCTTCCGAGGCCACCTGGCTTTGTCTCCAAAACCCTGCATAGCATACATCAGTTCAGGTATATTAACAGAAAAGCGATATTCAAATAATTCAGGATACTCCTCAGGATCCTCGTCTTCAACAGCATTCACTTTCTTGTTGTCATTTCTACCATACAGCTTGGAGCGATATGGTTTATAAGAAGATTCTGATTTCCTGTTGGTTGAGTCATAGGTTGTGGATGAATTCATCCTCTCTTGCATCTTTTTGTCATCCTCCAGTCGAATATATCTTAAAGCCCTGTTCCGAGCTTCATCGAGGTTCCTGCATGGGTTCATCACAAGATCTTGGTATAATTGTGAATCTTTTTGTAACCCCATCTTGAATGCTTGCATAGCTGTTGCAACATCAAGATGTGGAATATCCAAGGATTCACGGCTAAACTTGTTCACATAATCTCTTAACGATTCCTAAGGTCCTTGAGTTATCCTGTAGAGATCACTTGTTAGTTTTTCAAAACTTCGACTGCATGAAAATTGACTATTAAATAAATTCACAAGATGAGAAAATGATGTAATTGAGTGAGGAGGAACATTTAAGAGCCATTTTAAGGCCGATCCTGTTAAGGTAAAACCAAAACCCTTGCATAGGCATGCTTCCTTGAGGTCTGGAGGGAAAGGGTTGATCTCCATCCTTTCCCTATACTGGGCAATATGCTCTTCAGGATCCGTAGTTCCATCATATAATTTCATATTGGGGGTTTGAAATCTTTTTGGGATTTCAGCATCACAAATAGGATACGTAAACCGGGATATCCTGTGACTATCTTGGGACACTTCCGGAATTGGCTGGACCACCCCAGGTACACTGGATATCATGTCCTTCAATTTTTGAAGCTCCCTAGAGAACGCTGATGTCATTCCTGCATCCTGCAAAGATCTAATACCATTAGTAGCAAGAGTATTATTGTTATTTGACACGTTATCATTCTGAGGATTCTGGCCATATCCTGAAGCATATCCTGAGCTTCTCACAGTTGACACCCTGACCGAAGAGGGTATCTCAAGAGTATGATTCTGAGAATGGCTAGGCACAATATTTCCCCTGTTATCCTCAGTATATATTGCAGAACTGGAGTTCAAGGTTCTGGGTTGCAAGGGGGTGATAGTATCCTCAGCGGGCCTGCTCGAGCTAGATTTCAAGAGTTGTATCTCTCTTATCAGCATTTGGTTGGTCTCCTGCTGCTGCCTCATCTGTTCCTGTATACTACCAAACAAGGTTAGAATTTCGTCATTAGAAGCTAAAACAGGACCGGATCCCTGAACGTTCCGAGTAGGGATAATATCCTGAGGCTGTGTGGAGGCTTGCGTCCTTGGAGGAGGTGGAGGAAGCACCAAACCAATTGTTGCAGAGGTTGTAGCAGACACGGTGGAGGAGCTCATGTTTGATCTTGAGGCCATTGAAAATAGTGTAGCAAAAAGTTTTGAAAATAGAAAACCAAGTAATGATTTTTCAAAAGCTTCTAGTAGAAATAGCACCACTTGCCCCACGGTGGGCGCCAAATTGTTTTGTTCAAAAATTACCTAAGCAATTTAGTGATCAAATTAGTTAAGTGATGTAGTGTGCTAAGAATGTGTGTTGTAAATATGCTGAATTGATTGCTTGTTAAAACAGTTTCAGGATATAGCTCAGGATATTGAGCTATATCTACGATCAAACAATGAGTAAAAAGTAAAGGGGGTGACACGAGATATACGAGGAAAGCCCTTGATCAATCTAGATCGCCGGCACAAAACCTCGGGAGCTGACAATCGCAGCTGCCTTGTTCTTCTTATTACTTCAAACGTCAGGATACAGTGCAGGATATTGATCAGATCGCTAAGTGTTACAATGTTTTTTAGTGAAAGTGAGAGTTGCGAGAGAGTTGAAGTGTTAGAGAGCAGTAAGTGTTGTTGTGTCCTGTTTGATCTGATTTATCCATATATTTATAGCTAAGAAACGAAAACAAAATATGCTATAAATAGGGGATGCCTTCGAATATTCCTTAGTAAACGTTGGAGACCAGGTAAAGCGGGTTCAACGTCCTTCTTCGAACAACTTAGACCGAGTCTTACAGGGAAAAGGTCCTCATGAACGTTGCAAGCTTGGACTCGCGCTCCTGCACATAATCCGTTAGTGATCCTCAGGATACCGTGTCAGGATGTTACCAATATCCTGAATCAGTATCCCGGGCATGAACAAACTTCACATAATCAAGATATAACTTGGGATATTATCCAGGATTTGAGCTCAGAATTTCACCCATAACAACGGTGACTAACCAAAGTGAATCGAACCCCTTTCGAATTAAGGAAACATGTCTTGACTTACTTAGACAAATATGTCATCGATGTTAGGCCTACGATATTCGTCCTTTTGGTCATTTCACGTCCCTAATTGAATGGAAGTTTCAAGACTTTGGCGAGACATAAAATATCAAGGAGTGGGACTAGTTATCAAGGTCTGAGTTTCACCTCTATCTTGACAACATCGTACCCTAATAAAGTCAGTACTTACCCGCAGATAAGGAAATTTCCCATCAAGGTTCGGATGTCACTCCTGACTTGAGGACAAATCTCGTGCAAAATACAAACAATGGTTAACAGTGTTTTCAAAGTATCAAGTGTATATTATGTTAGCCTTAGGTAATGCATGTAAGCTTAATAGGAAAATGTGCTGCTAGGAAGCAGATACGGTAGAATGCATAAGTCTTAAACAACAGATAAGAATCAGGATTCCTAGAACCATAGACTAGGGCAAGTATTCCTACTTATCCTAATTCCCTATAGTTATGGCTCTGATACCAATCTATCACACCCCAACTGATGGCGGAAACATCGGGGTGCGAGCACTAAGCGTTCAGATTGCTCATAAGATTCCATAACACTATTGTTTCCAATATAGATTAATCAATTTCATGTAATTGTCTAAACAAAATAGACCACAAAACATAGTATCAAACCAAAACAAACATAACCATTGTTTCAAAAGTTTCTAGATTTAGCTAAGTGGAGTATCTAAGCTTCATCCTAGCTTGTTTCATGATTCCTAGCATCTTGTCAGCCTGCAACATGTATTAAAATAAAGTCAGTACAAAAATGCACTGGCGAGTATACAAGTTTGAGTAATAGCATACTAGATTAAAACAACTCATATCCATCGTGTAAATGACACAAAAATAATTTCAGCCATGCTATTGTTCGCAGTCCAACAAGTGATAGCCCAAGTATCCCGATGCTTTAGTGTTTTCCCAAGTCTCAAGGAAAACTAGAATCCTCCAAACAATACCCCCAAGAATAAAGGGGAGGTGCATGTCCTATAGCGCTACTATTGTAAAGGCGGAACTACACACTCTAGATTAAACGTTCACATAGCACAAAGAATCAAGAATCAAGAATCACAAGTTTCACATACACATAGGATAGAGTTTAGATTCCAAAAGTTTCAAGTATCATAGTTTAATAGAATACATGTTACATCCCAAAGTTTAAAACAAAAAGGGATCGAGTATACTCACAGTGATTGCTTAACAGATTAACTGTTATTGGATCAAAGGGAGCTCTTTAGGTTTAGCCTGATTAGATTACAACAGATAAGCGTCGGACAAAACAACGAGATTGCGCAAAGTGTCAGATCAGTCACTGGATCGGATGGAAGTTCAATCGGATGGCTATCCGATCGGATTGCCGTTTGATTGGTGTGACTGTTGTGAGTGAGGGACGGATTGCTATCCGATCGGATGGTCATCCATCGGATGGCCATTCGATCCAAGTGTCAAGATTCCAAGTGTTCAAGTTTCTGAAAAAGTTTCTAAGTGTTTAAGGATTCCAAGACACAATGTCACCTTGATCGTATGGCAGTTCGATCGGATATCTATCCGATCAGATTGCCATTCGACGATCACGGATTCAAGGTTTCAAAGGTTAAGAGACAAGTGTCACCTGATCGGATGGCAGTTCGATCCGATGGCTACCCGATCAGATTGCCATTCGATTGAGTTCCTTGTCCCGTTCACAACTTTGTAAAGTTTCTAAGTTTCTGGTTTAACGGTGACGACACGGTACGTATTGAGACAATGGTAAACACACCAATGTACAGCTGTTCTGATCGGATGGGAATCACCCCAGTCCATCCAGCCGTTTGTTCTTGGCGGTGCTTATGTCGGAATCCGTACTCTGGTCATCTTCTCCGGCAACAATCCATTTCCAAGCTGACTCAAGACTAATCATCAAGTCTTCAGTCCGTTTAGATCCGGATTCCACCATTTTAAGTGAAAAGTTAAGAAATGAAGAAGATAAACATAAGTTTTAGCTGAAAAGTCTAGATTTTGTTAAGATTCGGTGTAAAACACATGAAATTCCTTAGATCAGAGCTAGATCTTGGCAAGAATGACATCACACCATAGTTTGTACAAACCACCATGATGACGTCACCCTCAAGAGCTCTAATCCTAGAGATTTCACGGTGAAAAGTGAGATTTCAAAGGAGAATCTCGTAGAGAATAGTGTGTAGATCAAAGATGTACAAGAATCTAGTGTAAAACGTGCCGAAATCTTCGAGAAATGGAAGAAAAGAGGGGAGTTCGTGCGTCTGGATCGAGTGAGGCTGTCACATCAGTGAGAATGATGTGACAGACCTATTTATAGTGTCAGAGAGAGTGAGTGAGGCGGTGTGCATGGGTTGGATGACAGCTCGGTCGAATGGCCATCTGATCGGTTGGTCATCCGATCGGATGGTCATCCGATCGAATGGTCATCCGATCGGATTGCCATTCGGTCAATCCACCCTTTCCGCGTTCCCGTCTGTGATTCGATTTTGAGAGTTGGATTAAGCGTTGCGTTGCGTATTATTGGGTAATATCACATAACTAGATTAAATCATTAACATAAAAGTCTCCATAGTTTCCTCCAGTGACAAGACTCCAGTCCCTCATTCAACCAAGTCTCAAGTTTCACGAGCCTCAAGAGTCAAGCACCAAAGTATCGAGAGTCAAGAATCATAGAATCAAGTCTCATAGAATCATAGTTTCATAGAATCATAGTTTCCCAAGTATAGAGTATCGAGTATCAAGATTCAAGTATCTAGATTCAAGTCTCATAAGATTCATAGCATTAGATTCACAAAGTATCAAAACTATCAAATATCACATAGTATAGGGGCTAAAAGTGACAATTAGCTAAAAGTCGAGGGACACAGGCGTTACAAACAAGCTCCCCCTAGAACAGATGATGTCACAACAGATGTTTATTTCATCAATTTTTGTTCCTCTTCAACTTATCTCTAGTTTTGGTTTTAAATTGCTTCTCAAATCTTTCAGAGAGTAAGTCATCAGCATCCCTTTCGAGTGGAAGATCCAGTAGATCTTCAATATTTAGGCTTATCACATTATTCGTTGAAGTCTTTTTCACTTCTCCATTTTCCCTGACTATTTTCAATTCATAGCTTGCTCTTTCTGAGGAGCATTTTAGAATTTTAGAGGCTGATGAATTTACTAGGACTGATTTTATTGGAAGAGGTGAAGGAAAATGTTTTCCAAAATTTGCCCAACAGCTCCTCTGGTTTAGCATCTGGATGCCCATACATGAGTTCATTTCTAATCCCTTCCTTTCTTATATCATCTTCATACTTCTTTAGATCTTCTGAAGACATCTCCTTTTGTCTTTTAAGATAGCTTCTAATGGCTGAAAAGACATTCTTTGCAAATGGAAGTTCTGAGGGATTGACTAGAGAGTTGATGGGTATATTGATGTCTTCATAGTTTGGCTTTTTGGTGACTGAGTGATCTTTAGCTTTTAGTTCTTCTAGTTTCTTGTAGCTCTCTTTGATTATTGGCTCATCCCATCTTGAGATTGACTGCATAGACCCAAACTTTGTTGCCACCATATCCTCCATTCTTCTAAATTCAACTATTTTTTAACGAACATGTTTTTTACCTGCTTTTCAGTTGGGAGGAGTGGACTTGATATGAGGATTGAGCTTTAATTTCTCAATCCTTATAAGGTCTTCTAGAAGGGCTTCTGTAGTCCAACCAAAGAATTGAACCCTTTTAGTGTTGGTGCATATGTCTGTTGACTTCGTCTTGTATCGAGTCTTGTAATAGAATAGATAGACCAGGACACGGTGTACGATAAAATCGGGAAACAGGTCTGAACCAGCCACCTCGCACGAAGTGACAATTTGGTGCGACCTGGCCAGGTCGTGCGACCTGGACCAGGTCGTGTGAGATGTTTGGTGAGACCTGGTGTTCCCTATATATAGAGAGTCTTGGGTCTTCATTTGTAACATTCTGATTCCGGAGACGAAGTGCTGCCGAAGTGTCGAACGATCTGTAATCAGTTTCAAATCAATCTAAATGACAGTTAAAGTGATTCTTTGTGTTAAACAAGCTGCAAACATGTCCAAATCATTGAATTCCGCCTCTGGTTTGGATTAGAACTCTTCTAATCGACTCATTAGGTCAAACCTTCGATCCTACAAGTGGTATCAGAGCTCAGGAGGAAGAGTTCTTACCATTTCAGCTTGTTTTCACGGATTAAACTGCTTTCTACTCATTTCTACTCATTCTTCTATATTTATTCTTAAAAATCAGAACGTTTTCACGGTTAAAATGGCTTGAATCTCACATATTGTACGTAAAACTGAGTTTTAATCAATCCGTGAACAAATCAGAACTAAAATCGACCTAAAAGCTGATCAAATTTGACAAAATGATGAACTTTCGGACTTAGAACCCTTCAGATCGTTCGAAACATCTTCAGATCGTGTGAAAATAGTTCCAGTTCGCACGAGTTGATCATCAGGTCATACGGATTGACCAAGTCATTTGAGTTTGTTGCTTTTAGTTCACACGAAGTTTTCAGGTCATGTGGGATTGTTCTAGATCGTTTGAGATTTGAGCCAGTTCGCACGGGGTGAGGTCCAAATCGTTTGAAAAACCTTCCAGTTCGCACAAGGTGGTTCAGGTCGTGTGAAACATCATCACAATGTGTGAAAGTTGATCCCAAATCGTTTGAAAACTCAGCTCGCTTGAACATTGTGTTTTTGTGAACTTCTGACATCAAAACATGGAAAACTAATTTTACAATGCCTTTGCTACTGCACCAGCTGCTACAGTTACAGTCGCCGAAACTGTCAGTATCGAGAATGAAACAGGAACTTTGCAAAAGCCTCCAAAACTTATGTACATCGAGGACTTTAAAGGATGGCAAGATCGTTTTGAAAACTGGGTGCAAGCAAACAAGTTTGATGCATGGTGTTCTTTAGAGAAAGATTATACTTTACCAAAAGATGAACATGGAATTGAAAAACAATTAAGTCAATTTTTACCGGATGAAAAATTAAAATACACAAGTGAGAAAATGATGATTAGCATTCTCCAACAAGCGGTAAAAGAAGATATTTTTGTTTTGCTTCAACATGAGGGAACTGCTAGATCAATTTGGAGAGCGTTGATTAAAAAGTTTAAGGGCAGTGCTGATATGATAAAAAATAAACGTGCATTACTAAAGAAATCTTTTGATATGTTTACAGCTCTTGAAGGTGAAACAACAAGAACGATTATTGAGAGATATTGTCATCTTGTCATGGAAATGAAAAGATTGGACATCAAGAAAGAAGATGATGAATGGGTTGATAAGCTATCCGATGCGTTACCACAGAATGAATGGGGAACATATCTGTTGATTTTAAAGCATAACCGACAATTTGAAGATATGAATTTGAGTAAGTTTATCCAGAAGTTGGAAGAACATGAGCTAGCAATTCGAAAAACTGCTACGATGAGAAGTCCAAGTGCTCAACAAGATGTTAGTCTATACTATAGAGGAAGCAAAGTTGAAACCACTCCGACTCCAAAGATTCAGACCGCGTTCAGTGCTGATGGTACTTCCGGAACAAATGCAAATAATACAAATCAGAACAGTGGATATTCTTCGTCTTATACAAGTTTTGAACCAAATTTCTCAACACCGAGTTCTCGACAACAAAGTTCAACAAATGTTACTAGTCAAGTATTGCAATGCAATGTTACATTAAATATTCAAAATGGTCAAAAATTTTCTCCAGATATTGCGAAGCAACACATGGCATCTCTTGTCACTGTGTTAGAATCGTATGAAAGCTTAGTTGCTGGACGAATCGGAAATCCGATGCTTACTAAAGAGGATTATGATCAGATTGATTCAGAAGAACTTGAGTTGATGGACATCAAGTGGTGTTTAGCAAGTGTTTTGAGAAGAGCAGAAAAGTTCAAACAGATCACAGGAAGAGATGATCTTCGTGATGGTACTACATCTCAGCTAGGTTTTGACAAATCGAAGGTTACTTGTTTTCGTTGCCGAGAAAAATGACATTTTAAACGAGAGTGTACAAACAGAGAAGCAACCGGAAGACAAGATCCTTTCGGAAACAACGATTATCATAGAAAAGCAATTTATCATCAGGTTGCTCAACAACCATATCAACAACAATCTTCACATTCACGTACTATTGAAGAATCAAAGGGTAGAGCTTGTTTTGGTCTGTTAGATCAAGAAGATGAAAAGATTCCGAAAGATTTCAATTGGGATGATTATGATCCTTCTAGACCTTCAGTTTCTAAAGCATTTGTTGCTCGGATGTTTGAAGAAGAATCAGTCAAATCTAAGAACAGTCCGAGAAGACAATCAATTTTTAAGTCATTAGGAAGTGATGCAGACACTGATGATGAGGAAGAGTATATTAATAAAGCTAGAAAACAATTGGATACTTATAGTTTTAATTTGTTTTTTGCAGATAAATCGAGATTTTGAAAGAGAAAAGGGCTGCTAGACTGAAGAGAGAAATGGAAGCAAGAAGGGTTGCTGAAGAAATGACTGAAGTTAAGAAAGAAGCTGATAAGGCAAAAGTTGAAGAAAAACCGACAGAGAAGGTCGAGATTGAAGAGAATGAAGTGAAGATAGAATTTGATAAAGAACCGATTGTGATTGAAAAGGTGGTGGAGAAAATAGTTGAAGTTGAAAAATTTGTTGAAGTGGAAAAGATTGTAGAGGTTGAAAAACCTTGTACTAAGTGTTTAAAACCTTGCAACAATTGTGCTGAAAAAGATACAAAGCTTGTTAAATTGGAGAAGCTCAAAGAGAATTTATTGAATAATGTGAGAAGCATAAAGGAATCATATGATCTCCTAAGCAGCAAAGTAAATTTGTACAAAGGAGCTTGTGATGAGGATATTCAGATGAAGAATCTTCTGAAAGCAACAGTTCTTCAAAAGCAAACTGCAATCAACAAATACATTGAGATTAATGCAGGGCTGAAACAAGAATTGGCAGCAATGACGATCGAAACAGAAGTAGTGAACAATTTACTTTGAAGTTATCAAAGTTCAGATTATGTTATTGATCGCATCTATCCTACCGTGGCAGCTCATAAGTTTGCAGATGATGAAGAAAATTCTGGTAAGAAAACTGGTTTGAAGTATAACAGAGTTCCAAATCCAATGTGGGATGGCTATACCCCCTAAGACTTTGAAAAGGTGGCTAAAGCACTCAATCTGAATCTGAAATCCGAGTCTATCGATGGATTACCAGATGATATTGATGTCACCTTCACAGCGTCTGACACTGATCATGAGTCCGAGTTAATTAAGAAAGTGGTCGATCAGGTGTTGGAGAAAGATGAAGAGTCAAAGTCAGAGTCTAAATCTGAAAATTCGAGTTCATCAGACAGAAGTTCGAGTTCACCGGTCAAAAGGGTTTACAATAAAGATTTTCTGATGTCACAAAATAATTTGAATGACGAAACATTCAAAGTAGCATACACTTTGAATGATTCCTACAAATTATATTCTGATGAAAATTTTCCAATAAGAAGTGTTAAAACTGAAATGATTAACAAGGTTTTTAAATTAACAGAAATTAATATTTCTGAAATAAAACATGTAAATCTTACTGAAAAACCTAAAAAAGACACTTCAAGAGTTCAACAAAGAATGAACAAGAAAAAGGGTTACAGTTCTGGTTCAGGTTATCGAAAGAAACCAAACCATAACAGTAATTTCAAAAAGAAGGGATTGGGTTTTATTCCACTAGAAAATCATAAAAATGAGAAAATTTATAAACCAAAAAATACATTTGTTTCAGGAGCAAGTTCTGAAGAGGAGAAGGAGAAACCTTTCTGGAAACAGTCAAACAAGGAGTTTCTCGCCGAAAAGCAAAAGAATACGTTGAAGGAATCTAAAATGAGAGTTGAAAGAAGAACCTGTTTCAAATGTCAAGAAGTTGGACATATTGCTTGGAATTGCTCAAAGCCCACCAACACAAAACAAGGAGTTTCTTCTAACTCTAAATTGAAAGAAAAATGTGTTGATAAAAAGGAACAACCGACAGAGAAATCTAAGGAGTTCAAAAATTCGACTTTCGAAGTTGGTGAAAGTTCGAAACATTTTTACAAAAGAAGAGCCAATTTAAACAAACAAAAATGGGTTATTAAGAAATCAGAAGTTGTTTCTAGCAATGAATCTGACTCGTCAAAGTCAGAGGAGCCATCTGTTGTGCTAAATGATGAGAATTACGTTCCAACAATGGATGATGAAAATTTTCCACCATTGTCAAACGAAAACTTGAAATCAAAAGTTGGTAAGATTGAGATTTCAAATCAATTCTTCTCTGAAAAGAAAGAATTTGATGCTGAAAAAGCATTTAATGGTAAAGTGCTACATATTTTTGGTAAGATGGTTGATAGGAAGGTGAAGGGAGTGAAACAATTTTATGAATCAAAAGTTGTTAAACCAAATGAGGATGGTTCACCCATGATTGATCAGGCATGGGTGAGATTCTTTAAGAAGTAAAATCTTGACTTGCCGGAGCTCCCAAGTTGGTAATCGTGGAGCATGAATCGGCATCATTCTTGAAAAAATGTTTTTGTGAAAAACTTACAAGTGTTAGATTTTTACAAGTGGATTGAAAGAACAAAATGATGAATTAAACCCCATGATGTGTGAAATCAACAAAACTAATTTTCCGGAAAAACCATTTTGATTAAAACAAACTTAAGTGTTTTGAAATCATAATGGGAAAATAGTTTGTTGTCAGGGGGAGTTCTGATTGTTTACGCCAAGTGGATGGAGAATTGAAGCAATTCACATCTGTTTGTCATTTTATTTGTACAGTTTATTGTGTTTATTTTCAAATTTTCCCTGAAAATCAAAAATTGAAACATGTTTTTGATTTTAGGGGGAGTAAAAAACTTTAGAAATTTTGAAAATTTGAAAAATCCAAAAATATGATAAAATCTAAAAACCAAAAACATCGAAAAATCAAAATGAGTTTTGTTGTGAAAAAGAGGAAATGATAGTACATCAGTAGACAATCACAGTATGCTAAAGAATTGGAAAGTTAAAATGTGATAAACGGTCTCACTGATGATATGCCAGTAGGTTTTTGCACGCTTAGTAGATTGTTTTCGAGATATAAACCTAAATATCAAATACTTACTTATCTCATGGGGAACATCTCTCGGATATATAGGTAACCCCTGAAATCTTGTTTGAAGGGCTTTCTATTTCTGACATACTAGGTCTTTGTGAGTGATGATATCTGGGGTATTATACCAGGACTTCTGATTTTGCGGGAGCAATAGCCTAGTCCTTGTATAATGCTCTGCACTGCTTTATTCATAAAGCTCACCCTCAGCATAAAAATGATGAAACATTGAAAAATGCTAATCATGTGCTGTTGAAGAAAAGATTCTCTAAAGGGAACACACCTAAAGTCGAGCCATCATCTCTCTGATTTTGCGGAAGCAATAGCCTGAGCTCTCATGGCCTTGCATTTACCCCTTACAGATATCATTAGTGTACATTCACCTGTAAGACTGAATATAGGAGTCTGGATACGGGAGTATATTCTGAGGTGGGACACGCGAATAAGTTAAGTCCATTAAAACACTAATCTCATATCTCGAATCAGTTGAACTTTGTGTGAAAATTTAAGTGGATCAGTATACTGACAATCTAAGTGAATCGTTTAGAACGTAAAGTGTTTAAAGCTCAACGGTAGTAGTGATTTGTCATAAACTGATATGATCCTCTTACACAAACTCACAAAAAGATGTCTGTATATAGTTTATTTCCCAAAAACCAAAAAGAGTGTGTTTTAGCATAAAATTTTGAAAAAATCGAAAAGATTTTATTTCATCTTATTTTCGACAACTGATGTTGAAAAGCTGATTTTCAAAATTCCGAGTGCTAAACATGATGAACAACAATGGGTTGGGAGAGTGTGTTTGAAATGATAATTTGAGGAGCTAACTGTAAAATCAGTGTTAGTTAATCAAGGTCATTAAATTGAACTTGATATAACTATTGTTGATGATTGAACGATATCTTAAAGTGGTTTCTAAATTTGTTAAATTTTAAAAATTGTGAAATTTACTTTTGGGTAGAGATTTGTGCAGATCCCAGTGTCTAAGCCTGAGCAGAGTTTGAGCCAGGATACGATCTTAGAACGAGTGCTATGTCAGATTGCGATCCCGGAACAACTTAAGGGGGAGTCTGTTAGCAAAGGGGAGTCTGTTGTTTGAAAGATTTCAGATTGCTGATTAGTTTAAGGAATCAAGAGACCTGATAAAGAGAATTAGAGAGAGTATAGAGCCAGGTTGAGATTCTGATAGAAGAAGAGAGAGATTGAAAGATGCTTACAGAGACAGATACTTTGGAAAGAGCGAGAATACCGATCAAGACTGAAGACTCAATACACTAAAGACTTGTCAACATCCAAGGGGGAGTTTGTTGGTGCATATGTCTGTTGACTTCATCTTGTATCGAGTCTTGTAATAGAATAGATAGACCAGGACACGTTGTACGATAAAATCGGGAAACAGGTCTGAACCAGCCACCTCGCACGAAGTCACAAGTTGGTGCGACCTGGCCAGGTCGTGTGAGATGTTTGGTGAGACCTGGTGTTCCCTATATATAGAGGGCCTTGGGTCTTCATTTGTAACATTCTGATTCCGGAGACGAAGTGCTGCCGAAGTGTCGAACGATCTGTAATCAGTTTCAAATCAATCTAAACGACAGTTAAAGTGATTCTTAGTGTTAAACAAGCTGCAATCATGTCCAAATAATTGAATTCCGCCTTTGGTTTGGTCTAGAACTCTTCTGATCGACTCATTAGGTCGAAACTTCGATCCTACATTTAGCTAAGTAAGGCTTGTTCTTCATTATGAATTCCAAGTAATCTTTACTTAAAGCCTTTCTGAGCTCAGGGTTGTTTACTGGTACTTGTGAAACCTTTTTGATGACATCTTTAGCAAAATCTTCTAGTCTATTCACTTTTGTGAATTCTGCAGACATAATTTGCTTAGCCTCCTTATCACTTTTGCCCTTGCTTTTGTAAGCAGCTATCCTTTCAGCCTGTTTGATCTTTATTTTAAGGTACTCTTATACATTTTTAGGCATTGAATATCTTCTGAGGGATGGAAAGGTTAGTTGGCTGATGTTAGTTGTAGAGTAGAAAGATTTGCATCTCTTTTGATACATTTTCTAACTCTAGTGGATCAAGTATGGTGGTGGGTGGCTTTGTAGGTCGAGATGTAATGGTGAGGGTTGTGGTTGTTGCGATAAATGGTTGAGATGTGATGGAGAAAGTTGTGGTGGTTGTGGTTTTAATAGGTTATGCATCAGGAGTTTCTTCATCATCATCTTGGACAATGAATTTTGTTCTCCTGGTTCTGGTTTGAAGTATTGGTGTTTTGTTGGTGGTTGTGAAAGTTCCATAGTGGTTTTCTTTTGTTAAATAGAACACCTTTACGAGACTTGTGTATGGGTGTGGTGGTAGTGTGGTTGTAACATCTGTTGTCACTTTTGTAGTGGCAACGGATGTTTGGGATATAGGAGTCGTGCTTTAAATAAAAGGAGTTTGAATAGATGTGATAGTGGTTTGGATAATGGTTGTTGCAGTGCTTTCTGGAACCTTTGTCTAAGAACCTTGATTATCTTGGATTTTGTTCCTTTCAATAATCTCTTGCACTGTTATCAGCATGTTGGCTTCCCTTGTGTTTCCCCTCTTTTCTTTTTCTACTTCCTTAGCAATATTTTCTTGCCTTGACTTTTTAAGTGCACCAATGTCGGGCCTTTTTCCAGCCTTTTTGACCAGAGGTGGGAGCTTTCTCATTCATTCTTCCTCTCCCTTTTTGGCATCATCTTGATATTTGGGAAGGATTAGAGTTGTACCAGTGTTTTCAAGGATGAAGTCTTTGATGGCTTTAACCTCTTCTTGAGTCTCTTTGTACTTAGTATCCACCATTATTCGTACTAACTCCATATGCATAAGTTGTTTTTCTTCTGCAACTTGCTTTTGAATTTGTAGATACATTTGTGCATATACCCAAATTTCTACATATGTTGATGGAGACCTTGAGTTTTCTACCAAATTTTTAAACATTTCTTTGATTTTTTCAAGTGATGACTCCAACTTGGTGACTCTCTCCATCAATTTTGGAAAGTCTAACCCATCACCTAAGTTAATAGGATCATCTGAATTCCCACCAGAGGTGGTTATACCTGGTTTTGAACCAGGTGCCCCTTTTTTCTTGGTATTGGGGATTTCCAACAGATACATGGATTACATTTGTAGTCTCATCAGTTGTTGACTTCAAGGATGTCTTAGCTATGTAACTACTGTCCAATTGTGACTATTGTCTCTACAATTGTAGTAGCTGCCTCAGTTGAAAAGCATGCAAGTGTCTCTTAAGACATAAGAGTTATTCCCTCCTCTTCTAGTGGGATAGCAATGATTTCTAAACTTGCCCTAGTCACTTGTTAATGTATACTCTATGTGACTTATTTTTTTAGAGGAACTAGGTATATGCAAGTCAATGTTATCAATTGCATCAAGCAATTTTTGGAATGATGATGGGATTGTTTTTGTGGGTAGTGGAGTGAAAAGAGAAGAAGCCCTCAACTTGAGCTTTCTCAACTACCTTTGTAACCCTTTCGTTTAACATCACCTAACTTAACACGATTTTCTATGAGTTGACCAGCTAAACAGATAGCTGCTTCAAGGGTGACAGGGCTACTACTTAGTACTGGCTCCCAGATCATTACAGGTAAACCCCCAATATACTTCTCTATAAGTCAAGAAAATGGAGTGAACAAACATGGAACTAGCTTCCTTAGCTCATGAAACCGCTTATTGTACGCCATACTCTCACCATTGTCTTACTTCCAGCTCCATAATTCGTCCTCCAAGTTCCTGATTTCAAGTCGAGGATAAAATTCTAGGATCATGATTTCCTTAAGTTGCTCCCATGTAAGAGCCACGGCTGCTTCAGCACTGTGAGTGTTTTTCTCGCCATTCGACCAGGTTAATTTGTTTCCAAACAAACGCCCAGTTGCATAATGAACCTTGTGGTTGTTAGCACAATCACAATTCGGAAAGGTACTCTCCATTTCTTCAAACTAACGAGGGAGAGCAGTAGCATCCTCAATGTCTTCATAAGTAGGAGGGTCGCACGACTTGAAGTGCTTGTAGGAACACTTTGAAGGATGAGCACCATCATGGTTATCCTGATTGTTTAGGACTTGTTAGACTTGAACAACAACATTTGGGATGACAACAATCATTTCTTTCGCGATATGGGCCACCATGCGACGACTAGAGTTTCCAATGCACTTTCCGGTACAGAGACGTCGAGCAGACATTTAGAATGACCAGTTGCAAAACATTTTTTTAATTTTTAATAAAAATTTATTGACAAATTGAATAAATAATCTTTACAATAATAGAAAACTTATGATAAAATGTAAATTCAAAACGTGGCATCACATGAAATATTGAAAATCCAAACTTAAACCACATAAATTATGGGAATATGATAAAACTTATGATAAAATGATATTTCAAAAATAAAATATTGAAAGTTCCTAGGTATGGCACATCATAGGGTTTGATATGCTTTCCATGCATCACTTTCGTAATCACTTGGGCCCCCACAATTACCGAGCTTTCGCATGGTCCGCATAGTTTTACCCGTTGACATGCACTTAACCCAAAACGAAATCGTGAAAATAATAAATGAACCAAGTTTTGGGGTGATATGAAACGATGTTGGAGGGTATCCATGACTTAACACTAACACGCTGACTTATCAAAGTGTCGTTAGTTCACATGACGTTTGGTATGATATGCTTTGGCCTAATAGGTTATTATACTCTCATCATTAGTCCCCACTAAGGCAAATTGGTTCGTCAGTTGATTAGATTTATATGAATGTCTGTCTAGACAAGCCATCCCGACTACCGGTACTTAACCCTTATAGTTACTACATGTCCGTCACATGAACTCAATTTGACGAGATTGGAAACTCAAGTGAAAATCAAATCTCAAAATGAAATAAATAAAGGAAAAAATCCAAAAGTAAATGAAATCATTTGAAAATTGAAATGATTGAAATTTATGGAAATAAAAATTGAGGTGGAAATATATGAGATTTATTATTTATATAGTATAGTGTGTGCAATTGTGACATTCAAAATAAATTACATAAAACATATAATAACCTGTTAAGCACATAAAATTTAGCATGTATACATCTAAAGGTGCTCATCATGAATATGTGTGTGTGACATTAGAAATTTAAAACATGTGAAATGAAATATTGTGACAACTTTCAAAATTCCAGGTATCCGTACAATTATTAAACAGTAATTATGACTTAATGACTGTGCTGATTTACAATTAATGACTTGAATTGTTTTCTAATTATTGTTATTATACAAACATGTGCATCATATATTGCAAATGACATATCCTTATTGCATGCAACATCTATTGATTCAAATGATGCACAAAACAAAGTTTGCACAGTTATTAGACAAAACAGAAAAATGCTGACGGAGTTCAGTAGATAGACAGATATGGTATTGAGACACAGAATGAGCCAGAAACCAAGAGTTACACTAGAATAGTGTGTAGGAAAGTAAGGATCATAAAACTGCCTTCCTAGAGATAGTTTAAGTGCTGGAAAGTGCCTGAAACTCACTTAAATTGCGGAATTCAGCAAAAATCAGCTTTTAAACACTTAAATATCATGCAGAAATATGGTTAAATGGTCCAAAATGCTTTCCTAAGTGTCGGGAATCAAAACTGTCACAAAAGGTAACATAAAGCACACTAAACTGCATAGTTTAGCACCTTAACGAACCGGTAACCAACCAAACAACCGGACACTACCCGAAACACCAAATTTTCACTAAAATCATTGTTTTGACATTTCTAAGCTAGTTATTATCCCCGAACATCATAACACACTATATAATATCTTACTAACTAAAAACCTAACTATAACACTTAGATTTCAACTAAGTGATCTAACTAGACATTAAGCCCTAATCTATACCCCCCCCCCCCAACCTATTCACGGCCATGATGTGGCCCCCACTTGTGGATTTTATTTTGTTATTTTAATAGATTGTATCTCCACTTTTATAACATATTAAACTATAGATAAATTTGTGTTGGAGTTTATAAAGTTTAACCTCAAGATCATAAGCTTTCATTCTCATTTCAAACAAACCAACACAACTCTCTCTTCCCCTTTCCCTCACTTACGGCCGAGAACCACACACCACACAACCACCTTCATCTTTCAATGTTCATCCAATCTCTAAGCATACAAAGGTGTAAAAAGCTATACGAAGAAGCTAGGAGCTCTTGGAAGTTGAAGGACCTCTCATACAAGCTTTTAACCACCTCATCTTCATCTTGAGATCATCCCTAGCCTTGAACTAGTAGTAAGATCATCTACACTCCATTTTACATATTATTAAGTTGGTTAAAAGATGGTATAAGTTGATAATCATGAAGAACACTATGAATCAAGAACTTAAATCATGAACATAAGTTTAAAAATCATAAGAATACATGTTGTTAAGTGTTGTTATATGTCTTGATTGATGATTATTTGTGTTTATGATGTTAGTAAGATGAGAGGATGATTATGTTATGATCATCCTTATGTAAAGCATGAACTTGAAAGATTTAATGTTTTCCTTGAAGTATGATGATCAAAGTATGATGTGAGTCTTGTAAACATATGATTTCAAGAATGATTTTTCAAGAAACCAAGTTAAAAATACAATATTTATATAAAATTGGTTCTTAAAGAAATTAACCACATTTTTAGTGGTTAATCAAGTGTAGAAATATATACTTAACAAGAAAAACTCAAGAAATAAATATTTTTAGAAAATTTATTTACAAGTTGTAAACATCTAACTTCTTCAATAATGATGTTTTTAAATGAACAATCACACTTTAAAGGGTAACTAAGCCTACTAAACACACTAGTAAGTTACTACAAATTTTTATAAATTTTCAAGTTCATGAAGTAGTGATTATGGCTTGATTTTGGCAAATTGGTAAATATTGATTGATTTGTTGTTGATTGTGATGATTTATAAAAGAAAATGATATGCTTTGAAAGCATTGAAACCTCCATTTTTAATAGGAAACTATGGCAAAAAATTTCTAAAAATTAAACACTTAGAAAAATATTTTTAAACAAATATTTACAAGTACATTTTAACCATGATTTTTATATAAAGTTTGCCATAATTTTTGTTACAAAAATTATAAATATTGGAGGTTGGTTTTTGGTAATAAAAGTGACTAAATACGTATTTAGGAAAATATATATTTAGATGTCACCTTGTGTGTGATTATTTGTATATTATGTGTATTAGTTATATTATTTTAGGACTTTAAATAATATAACTCACCAAAATACCAAGAAATTACAATCCAAAATATTACCAATATTCCAAGAGATGAATATATAATTTACACCCAAAATATTGGTGAAACCAAACAAGGAATATAACTTACAAAAATATTCCGGAATTTAAATTCATAAGTATATTTTGATAAATGGTATTTTGGACACCAAGAGAACAAAAATATGATTTTTACAATTATTACAAAATTACATCATATTTGTGACAAGAAGAAATCATATTATTTTTGGTAAAGAATACATATATATTTTTCTTGAAGTTATTAGAAAATATATTATTTTTGGGAGAAATATATATTTTCTTAAATAAACTTGGAAGATATTATTTTTGGGTGAAAAATGGACTTATAAATATTTTCTAAAGTTAAACTTGAAAATATATTATTTTTGAGGTTTAAATAAAAAAACAATTATTTTTGCAAAGGAAAAATTATAAATAATTTTTCTCTGTAAGTTTTCTTAAAATATATTTTGAGAATATATATTTTTTTATAAGAAAATCATTCCGGAAAAATAAACACAAAAATTAAGTATATGAATACTTAATAAACACAATAAAAATACGTATTCTTGTACGTATAAATATACACCGGAATACGCCACCGATACTTGGAAAAAATATACAAGTTTAAGATATGAGTATGAATACACCCATCCTTGGGAAGTTATACGTGTACAAGCTCATAAATGTGTCAAAGTTAAAAAAAATATTATTTTAACTAATATTCCAAAATTTAATAAATTTAATTTAAGTTAAAATATTTATTATTTTAACAAATAATTATATACTTGGAAGAATATTGATGACACAAAGAAACGTAACTCAAACACACTAATTAAGACTAAGTCAAGGCACGACCCACCCGTCTAATAAACCGTAGTACGTTGTAGGTAGTCGTGCGCACGAGTAGCAGCTTTGGGTTACATTGGATACGAAGAACACAAGATTGTGAGTTCATGTCCCCCTTTTCTTTTAACTGTTTTCGGTTTTATAACTTCGGGGGTGAAGTACATGTTACAAATTGATTATAAACGTTTACATGTGGTATGGTTAGCTAAGGAATGTACTGCTAGATCATGTGAGTGGTGGGTACAACGCTTAAGACCATTAATCCTCGTAGTAGGACCGAGGGAAATGAGTGATAGATCTATTTGGGTGTAGCGAGCTCATACCCATGAGGACCGGGATTTGGCCCATGAGGTGACTATGTCTTCCAGCCGGAAGCCCGGTACAAAATCCGCTAGGGTTGAGCCTTCCTGCATCACGTCACACATATTGATGGCCTTGCAAACCATTAATGGATCTGTTTTCCTTGTTTGCTTTCATACTAGGTTTACAAAACATACATACTTACAATGATTACAGGGTTTATTCATGCACACATACAAAACACATGAACTCGCTCAACTTTTGTTGATGTTTTCAAACTACATGTATTTCAGGAAACTAAATATAGATTTGGCGGGCGTTGGAAGTTTTCAAGTGTTGTCTGAAATAAAAGATGTCATCCTGTGTCAAGGGTTTGGGTTGTGTATCTTATCCTGGATAAGATACATAGTTCAAAGCCCAGATTTTAGTAGTGTCTTTTGTCGAGTCCTTAAGGAACTCTAAACAATTTGAATGGTTTGTAATATGGATTTGAAGTCTGTATTGGGATTTGAACAAAGTTGTTTGTAATGTTTGAAACTAATTAATGGATGAACATCTTGGGTTTTATCATATAGTTGTTTGTTATGGTTGAATGCAATGATATTAAGCAAGTCACACATAATCACGCTTCCGCAAAAGTCATGGTTTGACAGTTTGGTATCAGAGCTTCGATTGTAGAAAACTAGGATTCTTTCTCGAGTCTAGACTACAATCATTAGGGCTCTCACGAAAATATTTTTACATGTTTTCATTGCATACACAAAACGCCCAGATCCATGGAACAAACGTTTTACAAAGGAAAGACAAGAAACACAATGCATTGTCACATTTGTGGTTTAGTCTGGGATAGACTAGGAAGGATAGAAAGTTTCATGAAGGATAATGTGAATACATGATTGAGTGATAACTGTCTTGATTGCATACTAAGTGTTAGTGGTTAATATATTTGCACATGTTATGATTGTTATGTTACAGGCATCATCTCTTCTTCAGAGAGCAGATTATCAAACGTTGATGATCCTATGGCTATCGTCTCAGATGATGAGATTGTACTTGAGCCAGAGATACTTACGTCAGACACGGAGAGTGATCCTGACATGCTATCGGATGACGAGGACGACTTCTAGCCTTTCGCATTGCCCAACTTTGGCGATGATTTACCCCTTGCTGATGGTATTCCAGACGAGGATCCTTTTCTCATTCCTGTTCTAGTCCATGATCACCTCATCAATGGGCATCCTGATGGTGAGTACATCGTGGCTCCGATCCTCGATCATGTTCCTCTCGTGGTCATTCCTCCTGAGGATTGGCCTTTCGACGATCTGTTTGATGATGACGTTGATCTGTTTGTTGATGGTCCTCATGTTGATGCCCAAGGTGATGGAGAGATAGATGAGGATGTTGTTGTTGTCCCACCTCATGAGATTCTTGTCATTGAGTTATCCTCTGATTCTAGTTTGCACTCCGTTTCAGACTCCTTTGAGTCTGTGACGTCTTCAGTTTTACAGGCGGTCGGATTACAGCGTTACGCTACTGATTCTGACGATAACATGGCCATGTCAGCTGCACCATCTCCTCCACATGACCCCGAGCCTGGTCCTGAGCCAGATTTTGTTCCTGCTGATCAGCCTGATGTTGCACCTACTGATCCTGAGCCGATACCCGACTCTGACCATGTTCCTTTTGGTTTTCCAGATATTTCACCTCTTATCCCTGACCCAGTTCCTGCACCTGTTGATCCTCCAGTTGTTGAGCCATTTATTCCTCCACCCGCACCCGATGATGTTGCTCCTCTCCCTCCTATAGAGTCTGATGTCCATCGCACTGACTTACCTGTCATTTTCTTACAGGACATCCCTGTACCCCGTCCAGGGGAAGGTACTTCAGGCCAGCACCCGCGTGACGATCCTTTTGCTTCAGCAGCTTTTCCTCAGGTCCCTCAGGCTGCACCGTTTACTCCCTTCACTTTTTCGCCACTTGATGAGCCATTTCGATGGTTCCCACCATACTCTATCCCGATTTCAGATCCCTATCATCCCTATCATTTTTTGGTTACACACGAGATGAGCTGCTTTTATCGCTTCAGCTTCAGTTTAAGATTATGAGCCGCAGAGTTTTGGAGCTTGAACTGACTCTGCGTCCCCTACCGTGTCCTTGTCAGCCTGCTTTTGTTCCCCCACGTTCATCACCATCTCCTTTTGCTCATCCACCTGCTCCTCTTACTCCTTTTCCAGAGTTTGATGCTCGATTCGTTACTGTCAAGCAGCAGATCAGTTATTTGCTTCGTCGTGTATACGAGCTCGAGGAGGAGCTTGCGCATGTTCGCAACTTGCTTTTCTTCCCTCCTCCTCCTCCACCATCAGCATAGTTGGTTTTAGGTCTTATGCAGATTGCATTACTTTTGGTGAGAGCACCACTATTGAGCCGAGATTGTGAAGCCTTTTGAAGGCCACCTTTTTACTATATGACTTTTGTATATTGACATACTTATTGGACAAGAGTAGTGTGACCCTATGTCCCTATTGATGTGATACACTTTGTAAACAATGTAACTGTGGTTGATGATTAATGAAAGCTCAATCGTTATGTTCTCACTAAACACATTGTTGGATTACTTGCTTACATTGTGATTGTGTTGTTGTATGATTGCTTGCTATGATAAATGCTATTATATACGTGCTATATGTTTATTTAACAAATAAGATCTGACTTATCCGATCTTCTTTGTTGGTGCATGTTTGTGACAACAGCTTAATAGTTTAATTATTTAGTCTTTGGATATTTTGTAATGGGCTTAGCATATTGGTTAGTGAGTTTATTGTTGTAATGGGCTTGGAAAATGGCCTAGCCCAGTAGGAAGCACAGTTCACAGACATGTGGTATATAAACATGTTTTGTGATTAGGGTTTCAGTTGTTAGAGAGTTTTAGAGAGAGAAAGTCTAGAGAGAGAGAGAATTCAAAATTAGGGTTCTTGAGCAAGATCACAGAGAGAGGCTGTGAGGTTGTGAGGTCTTGAGTTGATTGTAAAACATTTCGTTTGGATAATCAATAGAAGACCCGTTTAATTGGAATTTCTGTTTCTACTCATTTCTGTAACAAATCTGATCTAGAGGATTCCGCACTCTAGGAAACTGTTAGAAGAATCTGGAAAATCTTCAGAAATTTCAAACAGATTGAGTTTCCAAAATTTTCTAGCAAATTTGCTGAAATCGGATAAATACTCTGACAGACCAGCGAATTTAACTCGGTGACCGGCGAAACTAAAATCCAAACACGACTTTGGTGACTGTTTTAATTGTCCTCAGCGACATTATTACGGTGATCGGCGAAGTTACTAGACGTCGTTCAGCGAAATTAACCAGCGAATTTGATCAGCTAGCATAATTAGCCAGCAAATTTAATCAACCAGCATAATTAATTTGATTTGCCAGCGGATTTAACTTGACTCGCCAGCATAATTATAAATACTCTACCAGCAAAATTATAACTACTCTATCAGCATATTTAACTTGGTTTTCTAGCATAATTAGCGTGACCCAGCATAATTAACTCGGTTTGCTAGCAAAATTATCTAGAGGAATTAAAAGGTGGAAAAGGTGGAGTATTTATTTTTGTGGAGTAATTAGTTGCGTACAGAGGAATTAACGTTTTTGTGAATAGAAAGTGATCCGTAGCTCATCTCGACAAACCGTTTGCGCCGTTAGACTCGGTTGATTTTTAGGACAAAAAAAGACTCTGGAAAATCCCGAATTCGGTTTTCGACATTAGATATCATTGGATTCCTCTTTTCGAGACGATTCTAACGGTGTAATTTGGTAACCACTGTTTTCGGATATATTTTGTACGGTTTTATCAGTCTGTTTACGATAAAATGTCAAACATGTCTACTTTGAATGAGCTGTTGAAAATGGAGAATGAGGTTAGCACTACCAACAAACCACCTAAGATGATGAAGGGGGAGAACTATTTGACATGGAAGGATCGTTTTCAATCCTTCATTGAATATCAGGACACTCGCATGTGGATATGCATTGAAGATGGGTACACAAACCCAACACACGACTTTGAGGGTAGACCATGTAGAACTGCCTATGTGAACATACTAGAGGCTGATAAAAAGATGTATGAGGCTGAAAAGAGAGCCTTGGCTGCTATAAAAATGTCCTTACCTGATAGCATCAAGCATACCTTCAAGAAGTACACAAATTCAAAGGATATGTGGGATGCATTAGAGAAGAGATACGCGAGAAATGCAGATGTCAAGAAGAACAAGATTGATCTATTGAAGAAGCAGTTTGTTGTTTTCAAGTTCATGAAACATGAGTCACTTGAGGACATCATCACTCGTTACTACCATCTGATGTCAGAAATGGAAAATTATGAGATCGATTGCTATACTGACGTAGAGAAAAATGACAAGCTGCTCGATGCCTTGCCTACCAAGTGGGATATCTACACTCTCATGATCAAGGGAGAAGCGGATTATGAGACAAAAGAGCTTGAAGAAGTAGTTGGCAAGCTGAGAGCTTACGAGCTCAGTATGAAGAAGAAAGATACTGGATATGATCAGGTTCAAGATCCGGCGATTTACAATGGGCTTACATCCTCTTCATCTCACAACGCTTCTAGCGACTCTGCTACTGCGTTCCTATCATGTGAGAATGAGCAGGTCACAGTGAATGAGGATGGTGATGTTTGTTTTGTAGCTGCTTCAGGAGGATCAACGGGAGTCAAGAAAACATCAGCTTCTAAGCAAAGTAGTAGTGTTAAGTCGATGCCTATGAGTGTTAAGTCTGCAGAAGAGCATCTTGCTCTACTTGCTTCATTTGTTGCTTCATATGAGAACTACATTCAGGGGAAGATATCTGATCCTGCTACTTTATATGAAGATTACGATCAGATTGACCCTGATGATCTTGAAGATATGGATTTGCAATGGCAAATGGCGATGATTACTAGACGAGTAAAGAGATTTATGAACCGAACAGGAAGGAAGTTTATAGGAAAGACTGTTGGTTTCGATAAGACCAAAGTGAGATGCTTCAACTGTCAAAGTTATGGGCATTTCGCTAGGGAATGTCAAAAACAAAAGCAGGAGACTTCGAGTCAGAGTTCAAACAATAGGAATGCATCAAACAACTCTAACTCGAGAGCGCTGATCTCTACAGCTAGAGAAGGTTCATATGACTGAATTGTTCACTTGGAAAATGATGACAATGTCACTCAGGCATTCATGGCAGAGATAATGCCAGTTGATGATGGTGAATCTACAGTAGATGATGCTGAAGTTGAGAAGAAAAGTGAAGCTGAGGTAGATAAGGCTGATCAGACAACAAATACTGAAGAAGAAAAGCAAAAGTCTGACCATGAAAAGGAAGCTGAAGAAAAGGAAGCTAAATACAAAAGAATGGAAGCTCAACTTGCAGCCCTAATGGCAAATCTTGACAAACAAACATGAGAGGTACAGTCTAATTCTGTGTGTTTAAAATGTCGTGAACTACAGGGTGAGGTTGACAGGTTGTCAACACAAGACCAAAGTCTGGAAAGCGAGATGTCTAACATAAAAGAAGCAAACTTTTTTTCTAAAAGAAATGAATCCTCATACTTGAAGAAGATAAAAGGTTATGAAAGTAAAATTGACTCTTTAACCTGCAAACTAAATGAAAAACTTCAAGTCATAGACTTAGCTCATGAAATGATGGCTGAGAAAACAAAAGAGATTTCTGAAAAATGCAAAGAGTTGTCAGATGCACAACTCAAAATTGTTGAACTTGAAAAGAAATTAGGTCAATTCAGGGACTCTACTTTTGTTATGAAACATATGATGGGTGGCTTGAAGAAAAGTAATGACAAAACCAGTGTGGGATTTCATGGTTTCAATGAAGTTCCACCTCCTGTTAGTCATGACTATTCTTTCTTGCCAGATGAAGATGAGCTCATGGACTTTGGGTCAACATCACCAAGTAGTTCCACGTCAAGTCAAGGAAATGTGTTTGGGAGTGCTGATGCTGAGAAGGATAATAACAGCAAACCTGTTTTGAAAAAGAAAACATCACATCCTAAGAATAACAATCCAACTTTTGTTAAAAGGGTTAATTTTGTTCAAGGAAGTGACATGAAAGATGAAACAGCTGTTATTGAAAACGAATCTAATGTAGAGTTTGCTAAAAATAAGAACAAAGAAAATTCTGAAACTAAGCAAACTGAACCAAATCCTTCAAAGGCATCATCGTCAAAACCTGAATCTAGTTCAAAGGCTTCAGAGAAGAAGTCTTCGAAAAAGAGATTGTGCTTCAAATGTCACACCAAGGGACATGTAGCTAGTTGCTGTCCTAACAAAAAGAGTGAAGCACAAGTTAGTGAGAGGAAGAGAGAGAAGTCACCAGAGAATAGTGGTGATAAACAGGAGAAGGAGTCTGACTCTCCAAAGAAATCTGCTCCTAAGCAACCAGAGAATGTTGCTATTGGTGTAGATAAGGCTGAAAAAGGAACTCCACAAGTTCCACGTTTTCAAAGAAATCAACCAAGATTTCAGCCTAAATCTCCACCAGGCAGATATGAGAGACCTAGAAGCAGTTCACCAAGAATGAACAATTATAATTCTAATAATTTCAGAAGTCAAGGTCAACATCAAAATCGATACCAAAATAATGGTGGTCGAACTTTTTATAAAAATGGCTTTAGAAATTATAACAATCATGCTTCTTGGAATCAAAATTCAACGTATCCAAATCAAAATTTTCAAAGGTCAAATAGTCCAAACACATATAGGAACCCTCAGGACCAAAGACCTAGTGGAAATCAAAATCAAATTCCATCAACATGTCTGAGATCCAAGACTCTAGTTAGGAGTAATGGATATTGGATGGATGTTCCAGTGGTTGGTGAATTTGGACGACCCAAGACCATTAAGGCTTGGGTCCCCCAATCTAACTAATTTCTTAGTTGGTGTGTGCAGGAGCTGCTAAGGAGGATTATCAACTTATGTTGATAGTGGCTGCTCTAGGCACATGACGGGGGATGTGAGATTGTTGATATATATATATATATATATATATATTGATTGATTTAAATTGAAGTTCAAAGTGCTGAGTCGACACACTAGATAACCTGGCAGATCTTTATATTAAAGCTTTTGACAGGGCTCGCTTTGAACATTTAGTCGAACTCAACGGGATGAGGAATCCTGAATAACTGGTTTTTCATAAGAATTTTTGTAAATAGTTTACTGTGTTTCTTTAAAAAAAATCAAAAACACAAAAACATTGAAAAATCAAAAACATAAAAAAATAGAAAATAAAAAATGAGTTATCACTGTGTGAAAAAAGAAGAAATGATAGTACATCAGCAAGTTAGACTGTTATACTGAAAATAAATTAAATTGCTTAAGTGTGATAGCAGCTTCATCATATGATGTACCAGTAGGCAAAAAGCATGAAATAATCAACTTACTAATGTGATATAAACCTAAACGAACTGAATATGAGTGGGGAACACATCAGTGGTGTATGGTTTAATGACCTTAAATCTTGCGTTGATAGATTGCCAAAATCTGAGGCTTTGGGTCTTTATACTGTTATTTCATCTGGGGATATCAGGGTTGTCCTTCTGCTGCATCCAGATACATGCTAACCTAGACACAACCAGGATATCTTAAAAGAGCAAAAAATGCCAAAACCCTGAAAATGAAGAAGCTCTCATAGAGAGTCATTCAAAAATGAAAAATGCAAAATCCATAAATCGTACAAAAAAATGGTATTTGTCATAGCCCTCGTTAGATATTTTGGTCTCTCTGCTGTACGGAAGTACTGACCTGTTCACCAATTATCTAAACGTTGAAATACAAAACGGATGAATTCAGTATACTCACCTACTACCATGAATCTTTGTGCAGACCTTGATATCGGGGGTATATCCTGAAGTGGGACACACTAGTATATCAGTAATAAAATTACCTTAACGTATCATACGGTAATGGTACTTGAAATGTTCATGCATTTTGTTTAGGTGGACGAACATACTGGTAATCGTCTTGGACTGCTTTTCACGAAAAATTAAATAAAGAATTATCTAATAGTGTGAAAACAGTTTGATTGTGCTGATATGATCTTCTTACCAGTGATTCTCACAAAAATAGAGTGTTTATTTCTTTTGTATTTACTTGCTTTCAAAAAATATAAAAAATCCAAAAATAGTGTTTTTTTCTGTTTGAAATTCTTAACGTACGGAAAACTGTTATTCTTGGAGGAATTGTTACTGATAGGGGGAGACGGTGTTGGAAAGTGAGTTCAAAATTTTAAATCATGCGGGTTATAGGGTGTGTGATTAAAAAAATTTTGCGTGTTGGTGATAAATTGAAAATGCTTAATATGTGATACAGTTTAACTATCTCTTGAAAAAATAATAATTTATTTAACTGTGTTGAAAAATTCTTATGGTTTCTCGAGATGTTTGTTTTATAGTATACAGATTGAAGCAGTATGTTGCTGAGAAGTTGCTGTCAAGATGAGAGTTTGATTGGATGCATGGTAGAACCTCCTTTCTATATTGCAGACAAAGTTGAAGAATTTGAAGATTGCTATACAAATGCTGAACTGGAGTTTACTCAAACGCTAGAGTTTTTGAAGATTTGGTGATTGGATGCATCAGCTTAGGGGGAGTCTGTTGCTGACAGAGCTATTGAGCTGAAGCTATCCAAAGACCAAAGACAGTGCAAGATTACATGAAGATTGAAAGAAGACTGAAGACAAAGTTATTTTATGAAGCTATTGTCAAGGGGGAGTTTGTTGGTGCATGTTTGTGACAACAGCTTAGATTTGGTCTTTGGATATCTTGTAATTAGTTAAACGATAAACGGTTAGCGGGTTTAGCTTTGTATTAATGAGATAATAGAGTTTGGGCTAAACAAAACCCACATTGGGTGATGGGGGACGAATTGGGCTAGTCCATGTAGCAAACCCCAGCCCAAGTAGCAAACCTTGTGTTATATAAACAATGTTAGGCTTTAGGGTTTAGGTTAATCAGCCAAAACAGTTTTCAGAGAGAATTCGTGAGAGTGCAAAGGCCTTGGACGAATTTGTGGGTTGTGTTAGGGTTTTGATTGATTGTAATACTTCAGTTTGATAATCAATAAAAACCCGGTTTGAAAGTGATTTCTGTTTCTACTCATTCTGTGATATTCTGATCAAGTGGATTCCGCACTCTTGATTGGATTGACAATTCTGTGAAAGATCCATACGAACAAGGGGACCTACATTCTTCTTAGAAGATGCCTCCTCGAAGGAATACTCAGTTGCCCACGACCGAGGCGGAATTACAGGAACGCATCTTACAGGTAATCACACAACATGAGGCCCTTCGCTCCGAACACAGTGGAGGCACCTCAGGGAATAACCCACCTAACAGTAATGTTTAAGTCACTTAAGACACATTACAATACGTTTGGACATTTCCAAGTGCGTTTTGCTAATGCTTTCTGTGAATGATGTTGCTTGTGTATAGGCTGTACTTACAAGCAGTTTTTGGACTGCAAGCCTCTGAAATTTGACGGCACTGGAGGTGCCGTAGCTTTTGTGAGATGGGTTGAGAAGACAGATTCTGTGTTGCGGATGAGTAAGTGTGCGAGAGCATCAAGTCACGTACATTTCTGGACTATTTCTAGATGGGGCTCTGTCATGGTGGAACCTTCAGGTTCAAACTTTGGGTGAGGCTGCGGCGTATGCTCTGACGTGGGATGAGTTGAAAGAGCTGATGTGTAAGAAGTACTGTTCCCAAGCCGAAATTCAGAAGTTGGAAACTGAATTTTAGAATCCGAAAATGGAAGGTCCCAAAGTAGCTGAGTATGTGCAAAGGTTTCATGACCTGTCAAGAGTGGTTGCTTACTTGGTGGAGCCAGAATTTAAGAGGATCAAACGTTTCATTTGGGGATTGGCGCCCCAAATACTGAGCATGGTAACTGCTTCTAAGCCTCCAACAATTACTGAAGCCATCGACTTGAGTGTGGCACTGACTGAAGAAGCAATTCATCTGGGAAAGTTCTCAGTCTCTGAGACCAAGAAGAAAGAGACTCATGTAGAGTCGTCTGGAGAAAACAAAAGGAAGTTTTCGAATTTTAAGAAGGGTACCCAAGGGAACAACAACAGTGCTAGCAAGCGAAGAGATGCTAACCCACCAGCCGAGGTCAGGACTGGTGCTGCAAATACTGAGAACAAAAGGAAAGGGTACCTGGGCACTCTGCCCAAGTGCGATGTGTGTCAGTTTTATCATGCCGGTCAGTGCAGGTTTAGGAAGTGTGGTAACTGCGGAAAGATTGGTCATTCGAAGGAAACGTGCTGGGTTGGAACCGGTCGTGGAAATGGTGCTCAAGGCGGAAATGGAAATGGAAATGGAAATGGTAATGGTAACCGTGGTGGAAATGGTTATAGGAATAGAAATTAGGGAGGTAATGGAAACCAGAATTGAAATGGAAACCAGGAGGGAAATGGAAACCGCGGGGGAAATAATAACAACCAAGAAGGATGCAACCATAACAACAATTAGGGTGGTACTGGAAATGGTCAAGGTTGCTTTGTTTGCAGTGATGTAGGGCACTTCAAGCGGGATTGCCCAAAGAATAACCAAGCTCGTGGAAGAGTGTTCAACATTGGAGCTAGGGAAGCTCGCTAGGATCCGAACGTAGTCACTGGTATGTTCCTTATCATCCTCAAACGGACGGACAAAGCGAAAGGACCATTCAGACAATGGAAGACATGCTTAGAGCTTGTGTAATTGATTTTGGAGGTAATTGGGATGATCACTTACCATTGATAGAATTTTCATACAATAACAGCTACCATACCAAGATCAATGATGCACCATTCGAAGCACTTTATGGACGAAAGTGCCGAACGCCAGTATGTTGGGCAGAAATTGGAGAAAAACAAATATCCGGACCTGAGATAGTGCAAGAAACGACCGACAAGATTATTCATGTCAAGGAACGACTGAAAGCAGCACGATATCGACAGAAGAGTTATGCTGATAACAGAAGAAAGCCATTGGAATTCCAAGTAGGAGACAAGGTGTTATTGAGAGTCTCTCCTTTGAAAGGAGTGGTAAGATTCATCAAAAGGGGAAAGCTAAGCCCCATGTATGTTGGACCTTTTGAGATTATTAGAAGAATAGGACCTGTAGCCTATCAACTACAACTGCCAGAGTAAATGGCAGGAATACATGATGTATTTCACATATCTAATCTCAAGAAATGCTTAGCTGATGAATCACTGGTAATACCTCTTAAGGATATAGAGGTAAATGAAAAGCTTAAATTTGTAGAAAGGCCTCTACATATTGAAGACAGAAAGGTCAAAAATCTCAAACACAAGAGATTAGTTCTGGTCAAAGTAAAATGGGATTCCAAGAGAGGACCAGAGTACACTTGGGAGCTTGAATTAGAAATGCAAAGGAAATATCCACACATGTTCCAGTAAACCTCGAGGACGAGTTCTAAAACAAGGTGGGGAGGATATAACAACCCTCAAAATATTTCCGACACCCATAATATCATTAGAGTGCCCCTATACGTCCTAAAATACACCCCGTATACAAAAACTTGTCCCGAATACCTTTATTTTTATAAAAATTAATAAAAAACAAAAATTTATGGTCTCTGGCGGGGCGCGACAGACCCCTTAGGATCTGTCGCGGGGCGCGAGTGAATGGTCAAGTGGCGCAGCCCTGAGCTGCCACGTGTCCTGCCATTCGTCGAAGCTATACCGATGACTACTCAACCCTAGGCCCTATACCCTAGCTCGCGGGCCGCGAGAGCCCACCTTGACTCCGTTGTAGTGCGCGACCAACTCGCTGAACAACCCTATAAATGGGTTCGATCGGCTCTCAATTGAATTCGCTCAAAATTTTCGAAACTCTCTCAATTCTGAATAGCAATTATAATTCCCGGGCATAATACCCCCTAACTAACGAAGTTCTGCCTTGTTGTAAGTATTATAACCCCCGGTTACATATTAGATACGTAGTCCGATTGATCTAGGGTTCCGTAACGGCTGTCGTGGTTCTGCCCGACGTAGTCGTTGGAATGCCGTCTCGGGGAGGATATTACTAATGTAAATATTGGGTTATTATACTAACGCGTGTGCATTTGTGTAATTAATAGATAATCACCAGGAAATCCCAAAGGAAAACCCTAAGATAGCAATGTGAGTTAATCCTCTTTTTGTAAACCCTTTTTGTGAGTAATCCTCCTTTTTGTAAATTGTTTTTACAAAACCTCAAATGTTTTACATTATATTAAACAGTTATTGAGTATTTGTATTCTACAATTATCGTCGGTATGTTGGGGTTTTGTATACAAAATTTGTTACTACACTGTGAGTAGTAACATGACCACAAGTCGGGTTGACAGTACCGTGTGTGGTAATTAAAGTAGATGGAAACAAATACAATTGTGCGACCGCCCTCAATACTGTAAAACGGTTTTACTTATCTTGATTAAACCGGGATTCACTCACCAGTATTTCCCACTGACAAAATGCTTTTAAACGCGTTTCAGGTAACCAACTGTGAAAGCCAAATAGAAGCCAGCTGGACAGCACTGAAGGCTTGGAAAAGTGGCTATAAAGTTACCTAAAATAAAGAGATGTTTTTCATATAAATAAAATAGGGTTTATCCCTATAAAATGCGTGTACTTGAAACTTGGGATTTTCCCATGTGTTTAATATTATAAAAGTGTAGTATTTTACTCTGATAAAATATTTCCTAACTACGGTCCTGATGTAAATGCCGCTGCCAAAATTGATAAACACCGATACCACTGAAACTGGCCGCGGCCGCCCGTTCCCGGGTAATTAGGGGACGGGGGTTGCGACAGTAGGGTGAAAATTAATTTATGTGTAATCATATATAGCAAATAATGAGACAATGAATTATGAATAAAAATAAACCAAACCAATGCTTGAGTCTCAAACCCAAAAGGGTGTGACTAAATGAGTTCGCAATATCAACATCCCATAGTCATGAGGAAAGGTCAGCCTAAGAATTATAAGGTGATACCACATCCCATGATCATGAGGAAAGGTCAGTCGGGGATCCACAATATGCTTGATTACTTGTTTGAATTCAATAACCAATAAACAATAACCAAATAAACACATAACAAAATAATACATGAACTATACACTGATATTGCATGCTTATTAATGATTAAAAATGAATAAGAAAATTTGTGACACAATGATACACCCGAAAAAGTTAATTTAAAAAAAATGGGAAAAAAAGATTTACTAACACTTTTGCGTAGAGTGATCCGTCAATAAACCACACAAATTTGAGGAAAAACTCCCAAAAGACAAAAGTTACCCTAAAAAATTATCAGATAACAAAATTACTAAACAAATCCAACAATAAATAAAACTTATAAAATCAACCCTTCGATTTGGGGCTTTTGTATACTTATAATATTTAATAATTTCCAACATGATAAATAAATTAATATTTGTAATTTTAAATAAGTAAATGTTGCAACTTATAATAATAACATAAAATTAATTATGTCATTATTTATATATTTGTGTGTAAGCTAGCATAGTAAATTTATTAACAAATCAACTAGTAAATCTATATTTGCAGGAATAAATAATAAACACGAATTTAGCTAATAGCACAAAATTAATTATGTTGTATATAAACATATTTTTTAATTGCTTAGATTTTGGTCTAATTAACAAAATTCATCTAATAAATAGAATTTATATTTATCTTGATTTTTTATGCAAAATAATTAAATTTGTAAACGGCTTAATTTTTTTTATATTTTAACTAGTCCTTTTATTATAAAACTAGTGGTAAGTCCCGTGTGCAAACACGGGTAGTTTTTAGAAAACCATGAATAACACATTTTAATAGAAAGTATAGATACGTGAATAGATATTGTACCAAACTTGTTATCTATTATAGATAATAGACACCTATAAACATAGATTATCAGTTAATATATCAGTTACATTTGAGTATTTCCATTGTCCTGTCAAAAAAAAAAAAGGAGTCCCCACCCATTGACAATGAAACATGTTTATAGACATAACTACATATAGAACATGTCTAACAAGAAAAAATAGTACCACCGACGAACCAAATGTACAACCACAAACAATCATCACATGAAACATTGTTTATAAATCTTGAATCAACGTAACACTCGTGAAGAGGACTTTCTCTTTGTCACGAAATGCACAACTTTTGTTAACTTCAGCAACTTTGTAGACTTGTGAAATTCAAACGAAAGTTCATCACCAAAAACAATATTCCAAGATCTTAGATAACTAGACCATCCAACAATACTGTAGCTGAATCCAGTATTGGTTTTATGAGATCTTGTAAGCAGTTCCTGGACTTCACATTTCAAATTTTGGGTCTTGACAGGCTTAGGATTATCAGTATGCAGATCTAACGCAGATGATACATCTAATGGCAGATGCTAAAAAAACAGAAAATTGAATAATGAATTTTATAAAATATTGATATATATCTGAAATTGTTGAAATAACGAAACAAAGTAAGGACTGCAAAAAACTTATAAGCCTGTCTTCAGCTTGTGTGGTGAAGTGTAAGACTGGCTCTGAAGTGGATGATACTAAATAAACCTTTTGAACTTTACATGGTCTATCAAAAACTTGGTTATCCTCTACAATGGTCTTGCCACGAAGATTGCGCATCTTTTCAACCTAAGTAAATTAATTTAGATTATAACAACTCTGAAGTCTTGAAATTTTGTAACCTTCTTTATCAACACAAACTATCTTCTCAACTCAACTTTGAAGTTTAAGACTCAATCATACAGAAGAATATCAACATACTGAGACAATAATAAAATGGGCAGTGTAAAACTAATAAACGCTTACATTAGATACAACACTTGAAGAGTCAGCAATGTCATGAACAGAAAAATCTTTAGACTGAAGTTGAGGATCGTTAACATCATTAGCTATTTTTATAGAATGATCTTGAGGCTACAAAAAAAAATTTAAAAACCTTGTTATTCTTATTATACAATAAAATATATCTGCATATGTTTATATACAATAGATAAGAAAAGTAGGAAAATATAAACTTACAGCATTTTTAACATCTGACTCATCAACCAGAGGCGCAACCTTTGAATCAAATAGCCCATCATCATCAGACTATATTTATAAGAATGATCATATATAAGAAATCATATTTTAAATCATAATAGTAAGTAAATATTACATGTGTATATAAATATTAAAAATATCCCCAATACTCGTAAACTGCGTAGGATTACCAACCGTGGCACCAGTCCCATCATCATCTAAAGCAACTTCCCCGGAATCCAGAACTTGTTTGTGTTTAGTCTACAATATGGCATTTCAATAGTTATTAACATAATATTATAAAACTTACTTATCACCGTCATGTTATCAAACAATGTATTTTAACATCAAATTTCTATACCACATCCAATAAGTCAAACCCATCATCTCCGTAAACTGAATCATCCAAAACAACAACATCAGCTTTCTTGAAAGAAACCTCAGTTCCAGTTTCGGGATGGAAAACAGAAAGCTCAAACGTTTTAGATGCAATCATGGTGAAAACCAACCAAGATTCAACTGCTATCGGAACTTCTTCAATCACTTTTAACCATCAATCAGTAAAACCGCATCCATCAGTCCATCCTTTCGTCATCACATTCCAAAACCTTTTGCTAACATAGATAGTTGTCATCCCATACTCGTAATTTTTACCATAGAATTCTTTCCAGAATTTGTCAGCAATTAGCTATAGAAGAAGTAAAAAAATAATTAGTGCAGACTTACAAATTTGATATGAACTAATGATTAACCGAAGTTACAACGGGTTAGTCAACAAAAGTTAAAATAAGGATTAGTCAACAGTGTTAGTCAACAGGAGTTCCAGTATTTACACACAACCAAACCACTGTTGTCTATCAACTGTTACATACCCCTGTTGCTTTCCAACAGAGGTTTCATAACAACTGTCATCCATTATGCCCAACAGAGGTTGCAACGTGGACAAATGTTAACTATCAGATGTTAATCAACCAACGTTAAAAGAATTAGTCAACACATTTTAAAAAGGTTAATCAACAGATGTTAAGATTATAAGGAAACAGACGTTAAAAGGTCAACAGAAGTTAAAAAGGTTAGTCAACAGACGTTAAGATGATAAAGAAACAGACGTTGAAAGGGCAAACAAATATTAGCAAGTTGTTGAGCTAGCAAAAAATATTTACAGTAAGTAACAAAATAATATATAGTTACTTACAGTCATGCCAAGTTCAGGTCTAATATTTGCTGAAATGTAAGAGTTCTCATAGACATTCTCTTTAAAACATGAGACAATGAATGACAAACTTCCAATAGCTTTTACCAATACAGCATCTTTGGTTTTCAAACAACAATCTCTAACCAACTTTGTCCATCCATCCGTAAATAGACAATGATCATCTCTCTTCCTTACTCGTACTAACCATGTTTTGTCACCATCAAGTAGTTCTACTGTTTGACCGTAGGGAACCTCCACTCCCCACAACAAATTCTCAAAATCAAATGGTATATTCTACGACAGTAGTTAGCAAACATCTTACATCAAAAATAATGTACAATCCTATAGTAGCAAGTAAGTTAAAAAAATACCAAAAATATAAAATCATCCTCATTAAAAAAATTAAAAAGGATGGTGTTTGGTTGGATGGATTCATATCTGCAATAAAGAATTTAAACTTATAAGTTATAAAGACGAACAACATCCAAGAAAACTTATATACAAAGAACATCATAAAAAAACATTACTAACTTCCGTTAAACTAAATCAACACTTAAACAACAAAAGTACCAAATATTAACAGGACTATTTGTATAATCACACACTAAGGGTTTTACAAAAAAAAAGCACAAAACAAAAATCATCATCTCTTACAATAGTTAAGCAAATCAACAACCACCAAAAATTATATGGTTGATTTATCAATCGTAATGTAGAAGACACCATCAAGAAGATGCATGCACAAATTGTCACAGAGAATGCTATCAATAACTTTATTTAAGTTAATGCAGTACTTAATCAATAAAAGTACACCAGATTACAGCAAGTATTATGAGCGAAACAAAGAATATGAAACGCCATTTATGAGAAATACATGCTCATAATATCAAACAATGATAATCTAACATTTATAATACAAACAATAACTTCAAAGAAACAATACTTGGTTTTATAGTGTCTAATCTATAATATGCAATAGACCCTTTCCGATTTTAATAAGAAACTTATGTGAGAAAACTTCCGAATGTGTTTTTGATGCTTATTATCAATAATGGAGATGAAAAGAATATTAAATGGAGTTAATACATATGTTCCATTTACACCCCTTGGGTGCATTTAAGTTTTGTAAAATTTATATTTTACCCCCTTTTTCTTTGCAATAATGTAATTTTAGCACATTTTATCAGTGCTTTAATATAAATTTAATGTTAAATAACAAAAGCTTATGTATTAATTCATGTATTTACATAATTAAAAATAGTTTTTAAAATCCCGATATTAATGATTGTTATAAGTCAAATAAATAAACAATTACATAATAGATAAGTATCTTACTTTCAACAATCCCAATACAATCTTTTCTCTTCTTCTCCGGCGAAAAAACTCTCCAGTTTCTTCTTTTTCAGACTTAACGATCAGAAGTTTAAAGTTTTATATCATGTATTTTTTTTGTTCTCTTGTGTATTTTACAATTATGTTTTGACATGTTCATTTCAGTTTCTTCATTTCAAATTATATAGACATCAAAATCATAATTTGCTGATGTTAAAATAGATAAACTTATATGAACTTGTTTTCTTTGTTTTATAATAAGATTTACATGAACTTATTTAGTTACATTTTGATACATTCCATCTAAATAAGAATCTGAGATAATGTTGTTGCATAAATATTTGGTTGTATATTTTCCGAATGGTTTTAGAATTATTGTATTAACTGCGATGTAGTATTGATATATTTCTTCTATCAATCTTAATTTTGGTAAAATATTCTGCAATCAGTTTATAGTACTCATATGTCTAATTTGTAAGTGAATATAATGTTGGTTGCTGAAAAAAATTAAAGTTTGAAGTTGACACCAACATGGATATTTGGAAAGTTTAATGTCATATAATATTTTTTATTATAGAACAATATAAATTTGGTCTTACACGGTGTTAGACTCATTATGTTGGTTGTAGGGACCAAATTGAAGTACACAACATATAATTTTGGTCCTACATGGTGTTGGATATTTTTTATACCTTAAATAGCATTCTTTTTAGATACAATTGATTTTATATTTATGTATTTAATTGTTATTGTATTTTTTACTTTCAGATGGAGTTTATGATAATTATCAATGTCTCTGAATTGATAGAGCTAAGTGAGGGATTGGTAAGCTATAGTCTTAGAACAACTTAACTCAAATCATAATTGTATGGTAAAAACAGTATTTATAATGAAAATATAAAATTAAATGTCAATATTTTATATACATAGGTACTTACAAGGATAATGAGTAGCCAATTACCAAGAAAGTGTGAAGTAATAAAGCTTATTGATTATATGGGACTTAAGTATAAGGTTGCGGTACAGAGCATCGGTCGTAAAAGTAAGAGGATAAACGGGCCATAATGGATTCGGTTTGTTGAGACTTACAAAAATAAGAATATAGAGAAGCTGTGTTTAAAAAAATTAAAAGAAGTAAAATTTGAGATAAGTGTTTTGAACACTAAGGGTTTGAAGGTTAGAAAGGATGCCTCGGACAGAGATTATGTTCATGGTTGCTTGATACAGGCTGAAGAAGAAACATACTATAAGCAGGTTAAAAATTGCTACCTTGTTTTTATATATTGCCAGTATTCCTTTTGGGCTGTTAGAAAAACTTCTAATTTATATTTTGTATAAAGTCTAATATGACATTTCTGAAATGTATGAACATTATAGGATTTATCACACGTTTTGTTGAGGATGTTGTCATAGAGGAGGTTAAAAATTGATAACTTGGTTGCAAAAGTACATGGACCAAAGCAGAGTAATAAAGTTGATGTGTATTATGTTCTCTCCTGAAAATGACAAGGGATTGGCTGCTGGTTTTATAGGATCAGGATGGACAACTTTTTGCTTTGAAAATGACTTTGAGGAAAGCTTCCAACTGTTGTTTCAATGGATGGGAAGTACTCCTGAATACCACTTTAACTTCACTGTCAAAACTTTTAACAAAGACGGGATTGGACTTCACATGGGGACTAAACATCACTGCAGCCGTAGCAACCACCGACACCGCAAATGGCGTCCACATTATAAGAAACAGTTTAAATACCATGTCATAAGGACACACAACCTGGTATTTACATATCTACTTTTAATATGGTTTATTTTACTTATAATGTTGGATTTAATTGTTACTTAAAGTATATGTTATGGAGAATGAATAACCAAAGAAAGAATTTACTTTTACAAACGATACCGAAGAAGTTTGTTTGAGAACACCAACTAAATCAGTACTCTAGTGTTGTGTTGTCATTTGGTTTTGTGAAGTTTCTGGTACAGCTGCTTGTAAGGAGAGATCCTAGAAAAGCTTATGATAACACCCATCTAGTAATGTATTCGAACTGGCAGCGTATCATGGATGAAGCGGGAATGTCTATGGGCAAAAAGCTGAGGTTTGAGATGGTCGAAGAAAAAAGTGTGCCAGGAGATAAAGTACACTTTGAAGTTTGTTGATATGGTCTCTGAACATCTTTTTAGGGTTTAATAATTATGTTTTTGTTGGTATGTTTGATGGACAAATTTCCTCTTCCAAAACTAACTGCACGTAGGATGAAGTTATGTAGTGTTAGTGTATAAAGTTATATATTTTAAAAACTTTGTGGATTTATCTTTTTATACTTTGCATCTAAAAATTACTATATGGGTATCTTGTAGTTGGTTTGTGTTGTATCACATTTTCTGGTAGCTGAAGGAAAAGAGATATAAGATTAAAAATTAACAAAATACTATACAACCTCTAGTTACAAATAACAGTCTTTTAAACATCTACTCCTACCAAAGGATAGACTCAACATCTGTTTCACTAAACTTTGCAAACCAAAAGGTCTGTTGAAGAAAAAGTCTGTTTAAGCAAAGTCTGTTGAACCAAACAACCTCGGCTGATGAACCAAAAGGTCTGTTAAAGACAAAGACTGTTGAAGCAAAGGTCTGTCAAAGAGAACCTCTGCTGATGAAGCCAAATGTATGATGAATCTAAGTTCTGTTGTGGATCAACAGATATTGCAATTCAACAGAATATCTTTAACATAAGAGCTTTAATAGACGATGATCAACAGCTGATGTAACTCGGATCCTAACAGTTCTTAGGCGTTAGCAGATGTTAGGAGTTTGTAATAGTGCTTAGCCTCTATCAGATGTTAATGTATCTCAGACCCTAACAGTTTTCCCACTAACCAATTGGTTAAATTTACATTCATAAACTAACAATAATATAGAACCCTACTACTTGTGCAATACATGAATATCAACAATAATGTATAATAACAATAATATATAACAAAGAAAGGTCAAATTTACTTGATATTCAAATTGTAGACATTACATACCAAATGCATCAGTTTAGATGTTTCAAATTGTAGCCATTACATACCAAACTTTTAACCACAGCATGTTAAAACAACAGTTAACACACATAAATAAAAACCACAAGGTCTGTTGAAGACAGTCTGTTGAAGCAAAGTCTGTTGAAGACAAAGACTGTTGAAGCAAAGGTCTGCAAAAGAGAACCTCTGCTGATGAAACCAAATGTATGATTAATCTAAGTTCTGCTGTGGATCAACAGATGATGCAATTTAATAGAAGATCTTTAACATAAGATCTTTAACAGATGATGATCAACAGCTGATAAGGTCTGTTGAAGCAAAGTCCGTTCAACAGATGCTAATGTAACTCAGATCCTAACAGTTCTTAGGCGTTAACAGATGTTATGAGTATAACAATAATATATAACAAAGAAAGGTCAAATTTACTTGATATTCAAATTGTAGACATTACATACCAAATCCATCAGTTTAGATGTTTCAAATTGTAGCCAGTACATCCCAGACTTTTAACCATAGTATGTTAAAACAACAGTCAACAAACATAAATAAAAACCACAAGGAGTCTTCAAAATAAGTGGTTTCTACTTATCTCTCATAAGAAATGTTTTTTCATAAGCATCTAATTGTTAACCTTAGACAACTTCTTCTTGGTTATTCTCACATTAGTGGATAGCTCACCAACATTCACAACATCAACATCTTGAACTGTCCGCTTTCTATTGGGACTTGATCCAGAATCCTTTTCAACTTCAACGGCTGAAGAGTCGGCCGTAACAGAGACAACATCCTTGCAACAGATCAAAAACAACTATTGATCTCATTTAACAAAATAATGAACTCTAGAAACATAATAAACATACTGTCAAAAATAAATACTCACCCTTGAAGTTCGTTCAGCAGACACCTGGGAAGATTCTGAAAGGTTAACATCTTTAACTTCAGGTACTTCTTGAGTAACCTAAAGGATCATAATATATTATATTATATAAAAAAGTGCAGAATCCAGTTTTTAAACCTCAAAAGAAAAATAAATAGATTGAAAAAGTAATTTTATATACTACCTCATTAGCATTTTCATCACCATTACGATCTCCACCAACCAACTCAGCAATTATTACTGAATCATCACATGTTTTTGTACGGTATAAACACGATAGTCATTTTTAAGATTGAATTCTGAAACATCAATCTTAAAAGTGACCTTCTTATCAACCAATCGAATTATCTCATGAGGGAAACTTTCATTATCATTCGCCTTCACCTGCCTTTCTCTTATGTCACTGGCCGCTAGTTCAAGAAGCTTCTGAACATCTCTATCAAACATAACAAAAGAAACACCACCACTCTCAACCTGCACCCGGACTTGCACCTTGAACCTAAAATATATACAAATGCCTAAGTAAGCTCCAAAATTATATTGAAATATCAGTCTTAAACTATTATTTATATAAATAAAATGTTAAATAATCATCATTTCTTACTTTGTGGTGATGGATGTACATTCACTACGACATTTGGGACAAACCAAAGAAGTCGCGGGCAATTGAACAATATCATCCGAAACATTTTCAACATTCTGTAAGTATTCACTTTTAGCCATGACCTTCTTGAAACACTTACGACAAGTAGGATAAAACCAACCATACTCTTCTTGCACAATCTTAATTGTCGCAACCACAACACAAGACATTTCCTGTAAAAACAATATATCCACTTGTAATCTATAGTTTGTCAAACATGCAGGTGATTAACTCCTCCTTAGCTGATTAACTTAATCAATTTCTTCATTCAAAAACATTCGTGTTGCAAACCTATGACTTTGAACTGTATACTCACCTACATGCAAAGTATATAGATATTTAGTCAACTTGTAATTATATTGCCAGAAATAAAGAGTATAGTTATGATTTGCAGAAAGTAACAAAAATTACCTTTCCATTCCGTACACTTTCCATGTTGTATAACAACTATCACATGCTCATGAGCTGGGGTTTTAGAGATGAACTCCTAAAACTGCAGAACATAATCATTCCACAGAGTACATCGCAAAACCTTATCCCCTACATGAAAACAATATTCGTATGACGATAAAGTAAACACTAATTTATGACCATTTTTTTACAATCTATAATATCAAAACTAATTGAATGAATAACAACACAAAATCAAAGGAAATTTATGACATTTATTAAAGTAGTAAATGAGACACAAATTAACTAACATATTTACTTGAAGAATAAATTGTTGATCTCATTTATTACCATGATTCAACATTAGATACAAATACTACTGATCTTATTTATTACCATTACCATGATTCCACATTAAATACCAACATTCTTTATCTTATTTATTGACATCATTAAATACAAACAATGATTTGTACATGACTGAACATGTAAACGACAACACCCCAAGTCTTGAATATCAAAATTCATCTTCTTAGTTTCTTTTGGAGGTCGACTAAAGAATTTAAGATTTTCACACCAAACCACAGATCCAGCAACATCTGTATGATCACATTATACAACAGTATAAGTAAAAATTTCTAATTTTATACAGAGAAGAGAAGACATGATTACAAAAATATACACTACACTACCAACACTCAAAGAGTTTAGCGCCCCTCCTTGAAGTATATCTTGATAAGCTCTGAAGTTGAAACCATACTCAACACCTTGCCAATCTCTCACAGGTGTAACAGTTGTGCATCGATAAAAGTTGATTTTATAATCATGTACTACAACTTTATATAAATCTTTATATTCACCAACACCAAATTTCAACAAAATAACAACAACATCTTCTTGAAGTTGTCTATCAAAAACAGGTATCAAATGACTTTTATTACCTGCTTAAATCTTAGCACCCTGAAGAACATTTAAACAAAGCATTTTTAGCATACAAAACTACAGTCTCAGATAGAACGGAAAAACACAAATACAAATTACCTTTTCATCAATGAAGATGAGATCCATTTTATAACCTTGATTCCATTTTCGAATAATGCTCGCTTTTATGTGCCACATATCTTTCTCAGGATTCAAATCGTTAACAAAACTAAGATTGTTACTCTCAACTGATGTTGACATGCTTCTAATTCGGAATTAAGATGGAATTCAAATTTGAAATTTCAAAATCCGAAATCAGAGAAGATGGGAGTGTGATCAAATTTAAAGAGGAAATTGAGAAGAAAAAGCCTTATATAAGAAGATGATTGACCGGAGTTTGTGAGTGACATGCATTAATATCAAATTACTTAATCCCATGCATTTTTGAATTTGAAATTGCCGGCAATTAACCTTTAACCTCTGCTGATATAAAAGCATTATATAAAACTTCAACCTCTGCTGCATGTTAAAGTATAGACGGATATACATGGGCAAATGTTTTCTTGGAAGTGGTTTAATTGAATTTTAAAGTGATTTTATATATTAAGACTTATGATGCAATAATGAAATAAGAAAATCATTGTTGGGACAGCCTCTATGACTGCCACATCAGCTTTTCTTATGTCACTGGGATTTCTTCTTTTATAGAAAGTATAGATAATGTTACTAAAAGTCATGAAATTTATTAAAAAAATTTGTTTATGTGTTTTATAGAAAAATCAGAAAGCAATAGTTATGATATATTATTTTGAAAATATAGTATTTTTATACAATGTTCTATATAATATAACACGTCCAAAATTCATAATAAATCCATAAGATGTCTAAAAATCACAAAAAAATTACACAGCCATATATTACATGATAATGATCAGAAACATAAATTCATTTTCACCAAAAGACAACCTAAGATCAAAAGCCCCAAATTCAATAGTTTAAGAACCCTAGTTTAGCAAGAAATTAAATTCGTATACATAATGCACTCTATCACATAAATGGATCGCGGGGTTTCGTAGAAATGGATTTGGTTAAGAAATGAGGAGACACCGTGAGATAAAGTTTCGAGCCCTAGAATCGTTCTTGCTTGAATTAGCGGATTTGGATGCTCGTTTGCAGGTTTAGAGAGTAGGGTAATGTGTGAAAATGGTGTTAATGTTCGAATGAGACCGATTTCATAGCCTATGGTAGTCTAATTAGTCGAAAACCGATTCTTGTTCTTGAAACTTTATTAGAGCTTTAATGGTGAGTAATTTGAGTTTAATACAAGTAAATACTAGGTGGTTTGGAATGATTCGAAAGTGGGAATCTTCTATCACCACAAAGCCGAGTTTAATGCAACAAAAAAGAGTCCAAACGACTCGAAAACATTCAAGAACGAGCCAGGTCATATCTTGGGTAGGTTGGGTCGCGGCTGGGCAGCTGACTGGAGAAGAAAGAGCAGGGTGGGTTTGGTTTCGGGTTGGGTGTTATGTGTTTCAGCTCGAATTCCATCACAAAGGAGCGTATAGCTCAGTTGGTACGCATCTGGTTTGTATCTCCGAAGGGGCCGGGTTTGAATCATGCCCTATCCATTTCTTTTTATTTCATTTAATGAGTTTTAGGACTTGTCAAAATAGACCCTAATGTTTATAACTTACCTAACTCGCTTTATCTAACCTAATTAGTGATTCTCTTCTATACTTTTAACCAAACTACCGGAGGTTGTTTATACAATTATTCTTTTTAAACCTAAATATAATTAATTCAACGCATATCAATATTAACCAAATATACATTAAACAAGGGTCAGGATATACTAGGAAGTTTTTTTGGCTAGAAAGTAATCTTGACCATCAATTGATTAATCAAGGGCTTGGATTAAATGGGTATAATTGATAAAAAAGAGGCGTGTGAATTTGTGTAGGGGTATTCTAGTCAATCCAAAGCAATAGTTTCTTTCTCCTCCAATTCCCCCCGTTTTTTAAACGTATTTGTTTCAAAGTAAAAAGAAAAACTGAAACCAGTTTTCCTTGATAGTTAAAAGTCGCCTTTCGTCGGTCGGCGCAAGGGAAAATTTGTGGAACCCAGGTGTTGCGGTCCACCATCTTGATTGTTGGTCAAATGAGATTTGGTGTTGAACATAGACTATTTGGATCTTGTTGGTGAAAGATGAGAATGGTTAGTGCTCTCTAATAGGCTTCTTTCCATAGCCACCATTTCCATAGGAAAATCGAAATTTGTGAATATTAAAAAGTAGGAAATCGAAACCCTAATGTGTGAATGTTAACTCCAAAAAAATAATAATAAAGGAAATCCTATGTATACGGGCCGTATAAACCTTATACGGCCAGTATAAAACTTTCGTATACGTTGTATACGACCAAATGTTTATTTTTACATGGTGTATACGGACCGTATAAGGTTATACGACCCGTATAGAATAAGTTAAAACTGACAAAGGCCGTCCATAGCCTTTGTCAGTTTATCTTATTCTATACGGGCCATATAACCTTATACGGTCCCTATACACATTTGAAAATAAGATATTAACATGTATTTTATTAACTTATTTCATTATTTAATAACCCTAGATACCCAAAACTAAAGAATTAGATGGGCAAAAAAATCGATTTTTTTGCTATTTTTCATCGTTTAAAGATGATTTAGTAACATGCCCTATTTAGAATAATAACCAGGATACCGAAAAGTAACGAATTAGATGGGCAAAAAATCGTTCTTGTTTTCATCGTTTAAAGATAATTGAGAAACATATCCTTTTAGAAATATGTAAATGAGGGGCTAGTCCACTTAACAAAGGCATGTACCTTTTATAGTAGAGATCTCATGATCAAATATAACAAAAAATAATAATTTAAGATTATTAGTATAAAAAAAGTAGCATTCTTAGTATAAAAAGTAGCATTAGCGTTAAAAAAACATGTCCTCTATATTAACATATTTAAATCTTAAATGTCAGAAAGAGTAGCGCACAAATAAAAAACACAAGGGGCCATGAGAAATATTATTCCAAATATACGAGTGATAGTCTAAATTGAATAGCTAGACAAGTGAAATAAAGAAATGAAAATGGAAAACTTCAATAAATGAATATAGTCTAAATTGAATAGCTAGACAAGTGAAATAAAGAAATGAAAATGGAAAACTTCAATAAATGAATCACGAGGAATATATATTTTAATACAGAAAACTTAAATAAGAACCTTTGTCAGTCGCATCTCACTCTTCTCCATTGTGTTTATGTATGTGGAATCGTGGACCCTTGGAAGCTTATTAATCTGAGCACCAACGACATGAGAGGGAACACAAACACACATGCATGTACATCCAACCATATTTTATTTATTTACTATACATACAATCATCAAAAGGGTTATAGTGTGAGGTAGCTGCCTGGCACGCCCCCATTAGACCAACACGTTTATTATTTTATATCTATTTTAAAATTACGTTTTGCCCCCAGCTCAAAATAAAATTACGCTTTTTGTCCGCATCTCAAAATTAAGATCTTGCCCTTAATTCAAAATTACGACTTTGCCTGGCACTCTCACATTGGACCAACCAGTTTATTATTTTATATCCATTCTAAAATCACGTTTTTGTCCCTCTTTAAAATTACGGTTTTTCCCTCCATTCAAAATAAAATTGTGGTTTTGCCCTCAGCTCAGAATTATCTTTTCGCCCCCAGTTTAAAATAAAATTTTGTTTTTGCCCCCACTTAAAAATTACGATTTTGTCATCTGTTAAAAAATGTGATTTTTCCCCGTTTAAAATTGTGATTTCGGCCTCAATTCAAAATTACGTTTTCTCCCCAGTTCAAAATAAAATTATGTTTTTGCCCCTAACTCAAAATTACGATTTTGTTCTCGGTTCAAAATAAAAATGTGCTTTTGCCTCAAGCTTAAAATTATGATTGTGCCCTTAGTTCAAATTTATATTACGTTGTTACCCCAAGTTAAAAATTACGAATTTGCCCCTGTGAAAATTTACAATTTTGCCGTAGGTTCAAATTTACAGTACTGCCATTACTTTAGCTTTTGCTAAATTACGATTTTACCCTAGTCAAAATATACAACTTTCTCTCGATTAAAAATTACAATATTGCCTTTGTTTTAGTTTTTTTTTTTATCAAAACTATAAAAGTGTTTTGTTTTAATTGATTGACTCGATTTAATTGTTTTTCGTGTCAATGAGCTGACTAACACTCGCTAATTATTCGGTCATCTCCCCGCAACGCGGGCAGGGCATCAACTAGTATATATATATATATATATATGATAAGAATCAGTTAGGAACTACGCTTTTATTGCGAAAACCGTGAAAAACAATGTGAACACAATAAAAAAATAACTAAAAATACATAAAAAAACACACAACAAATTTTATTATTATTTTTTAAAGAAAAATTGCTATATTTAGTTTCTAAAAAAAATCGAGTAACAATTATGGATGCACATGTGCATATGTATCATTTTTTTGACAAATTTCGTAATACAATGCAAGTATTAGACATTTGCACTTTTATTTACACTACTATCCGTAATACAATACTTTTTACATTACCAATATTAGAAATACACATGTGCATCTATATGTATAGCATGATATAACGTGTTTTTGTTACATTACTTTAAATACAGTTTCCTTTCATCTATCATACCATCCATAATACACTATCATTACCTCCTACTATCCATAATATACTACCATCACCTCCAACTATCCATAATACACTACCATTTCCAATATTTATAATATTTTTCACTTTATTCACATGTACATCAACACCCTTCATACCATACCAAACAACATATTATATCATAAAGTGACAAATATAACCAAATTATCAACCACTAGATATTACTAACCAAAAACATGTATATTGACCTACTTTATCATTCAAAATCACATACTTTTGTATCAAAACACGTTATATCATGTTCATACATATAGATGCACATGTGCATTTTATATATTGCTAATGTAAAACAGTAGTGTATTACGGATATGTTAGTGTAAATGAAAGTGCAATTGTCTAATACTGGTAATGTATTATGAAATTTGTCAAAGAAATAATACATATGTACATGTGCATCGAAAATTGTTACTCGCAATTTTTTAGGAACGACATATAGCGAATTTTTTTAAATATTAAAAAAATTGTGTGTTTTTTAGGTATTTTTAAGTTTTTTTGTGTTTACATTGGTTCTCATAGTTCTCGCAATAAGAGTGATTCCCAAATGAACGCTACCCTATATATATATATATATATATATATATATAGGAACAGGATCTGGAGAGAACACCTCAAAGTGTGAGAACGGGTGGAACGATTCTCAGCCACAAGATCTTAGTGGTTTGTGACTGAGATTGATGCGTTGGCATTTTTGTACATAATAGAGGCCTTGGAACTACCAGGAGGGGTAAAATAGGAAGATTCAAACAAAGGTGCACATGCTAATCACATGCCATTTCCCCCCATCTTATTTAAACGACAATAACTTTTTTATACGTGAATATTTTTCGAAAAAATTACACCATAAAACTCAGCGTTTGTTTATCTTTCCAATGAGTATACTATTGATATACTTTTCGAAAAAAAATTAACTGGGTTTTATGGAGTTTTTCTGAACTGGGTGTTTTATGGCGTTTTAGACTATGTATTTTCATGGCGTTTTTCTGAACTAGGTGTTTTTATGGCGTTTTAACTAGGTATTTTCATGGTGTTTTTCTGAACTGAGTTTTTTCATGGCATTTTTTCTGAACTAGGTGTTTTATGGCATTTTTAACTGGGTATTTTCATAGCGTTTTTCTGAATTGGGTGTTTTTATGACGTTTTATTTGAATACCCAGTTCATGTGAGTGGGTTTTTTGACAATATTACCCCTTAGTGTAATTTAGCATTTATTCCACATGTCACCACCAAAATCGTTCTCACCGTTCTCTCTAAATCCTGACCCTATATATATATATATATATATATATATATATATATAGGGAGGGGCTCATGCGAGAACCACTCTTATTGTGAGAACCATGAGAACCAATGTGAACACAACCTAAAATAGCTAAAAAACCTAAAAAAAACCCTAAAAAAACCTAACCCCCACCCCCCCCCCCACCCAAAAACCTAAACCCCCCACCCCCCCCCCCCCCCCCCCCCCCAAAAAAACCTAAACCCCCCCCCCCCCCCCCCCAAGCTAAAAAAAACCTAAACCCCCCTCCCCCACCCCCCAAAAACCTAAACCCCCCCCCCCACCCCCCCCCCCCACCCCAAGCTAAAATGCTAAAAACTAAACCCCCAAAAAACCTAAAAAAATCTAAAAAAAAATCCAAAAAAAAATCCAAAAAATTTTTTTTGATTTTTTTAATATTTTTTAGGTTAAAATCGCTACTTTTCGAATCCAAAAAAAAAAAAAAAAATTTTTTTTTTTTTTTTGGATTCGAAAAGTAGCGATTTTAACCTAAAAAATATTAAAAAAATCAAAAAAAAAAATTTTTGTGTGATTTTTAGCTATTTTTAGGCATTTTTGGTGTGTTCACATTGGTTCTCGCGGTTCTCGCAATAAGAGGTGGTTCTCGCAAATTTTTGTGTGATTTTTCTGAACTAGGTGTTTTATGGCATTTTTAACTGGGTATTTTCATAGCGTTTTTCTGAATTGGGTGTTTTTATGACGTTTTATTTGAATACCCAGTTCATGTGAGTGGGTTTTTTGACAATATTACCCCTTAGTGTAATTTAGCATTTATTCCACATGTCACCACCAAAATCGTTCTCACCGTTCTCTCTAAATCCTGACCCTATATATATATATATATATATATACACAGATGCACATGTGCATTTCAAATATTGGTAATGTAAATAGTACTGTATTACGGATGGTAGTGTAAATAAAAGTGCAATTGTCTAATACTGGTAATATATTGCGAAATGTGTCAAAGAAATGATGCATATGCACATGTGCATCGTTAATTGTTACTCGAAATTTTTTAGGGACGAAATATAGCGATTTAAAAAAAATTTGTGTGTTTTTAGACTATTTTAGGTATTTTTGTTTGTGTTCACATTGGTTATCGTGGTTCTCGTAATAAAGGGTGGTACCTAACGGATCCTTATCCTATATATATATATATATATATATGAGGGTTATCTTGAAAACGCTAAATATTGCGAGAACCGTTGTGAGAACGAATGAAAAAACCAATCAAAATCAATTTTCTAATACAAACCACACTGTAATTAAGATACAACATCAAAAAAGAATTTACAACATCAAATAATTTATCTGTTCTCTCAAAATCATTCTTATTAGATTTTTTTACACATGTGTAAATTTTCTTTATTTACGAATTAATGTTAATTCAAACGTGTAAATTAAATTTATAACTTTGTATTTGAATAATAACGAAAAGTGAAAGAAAAAAATTTGAATTTGAATTATTTTTGACCAAGTTCTCATGGTTTTTCTTTCGTTCTCACTATTCACTCAGTTCGCAAATGCACTAGTGTTCACTCTAGAACCCCACCCATATATAGGGGAAGGATGTATAGAAAACCCACTTTAATTTAGAAAACCCGAGAAACTCAAAGCTCCCGATGTTTTTTTTTTGAAAAAATTTATACATGTTATATAAATGTTTTCAAGGGTTTTGGGCAAAAAAAAATAAAAAAAAAAGCGCCGAGTAGATATTTCTGATTCGTTGCCACTAGTTCTTTCAAATCGAACTCAACTAATTCAAAAAGGGAGAAATAAAATTCAAGAAATTGTAGAACTTTAATTGAATGAGGATCACGAAGAAGAATGCAGATTCTGGGAAGTGGGGAAATAGGTTTAGATGAAAAAACTGGTGATCTATGGGTAATTTTGTCTTTTTAGTGTTTTCACAATTCAATTCCTAATATAAATTAACCAACCAAACATGCTTATAATTCTGGATGGAATTAATTCTAGTTCCATCAATTCCAATTCTTTTAAAACGTTTCAATTCATTTCAAAACATTCCACAAACAAAACATCGGCTTAGTTTAGGTTTTTTTAGAGGGGGTGTGGGTTCGGTTTTTTGAGGGGTGGAGGTTTAGGTTTTTGGGGGTGGCGATGTGGGGTGGGTTAGGGGGTTTAGGTTTTTGGATGAAAATGACAAAATGCCCAAACCGTAGGGACGATTTTGGCAATTTACTCTTTAATAAAAAAAATTGTAAAAAATGGTATGTTTTTAGGCATTTTTGGAAATTTTTTAGTTTTCTCATTTAAACTAGTTTTCACATGATCAATCCCTTGTGTGTATATATATATATATATAGGGAGAGGATCATGAGAAAACTAGAAATAAATGAGAAAATCAAAAAACTAACCAAAAAAGCACTAAAAAGGAGGGGGAGACTTTTAATGAAGGAGGGGGGACTTTTAATGAAGGAGGGGTAAAATTGGAAAAAAAATATATAACTTTTCAAACATTTCCCATTTCTCCATACGTTATCATTTTAAAACAAAAATGGCACCATAAGATTACAAATTTTTGTATCTTTCATTCAAGTATATTCGAGCATATTTTTTATGGCATAAAAAAAGATTTATGGTGTCGTCTTGTTTTCAATACTATTATTTTAGCAGTGCACATGTGCAATATAACATGTACTACAATTGCATTACATGCTTAAAATTAGCTTTTTGAGTCTAGTTTAGCTTTTAGGGTTAGTTTTTTTGGAGGTTTAGGATTAGGATTAGGTTTTTGGGTGTGGGGGGAGGGGGGTTTAGGTTTTTGGGGGGTGGGGGGGTTTAGGTTTTTTTATTGCATTACATGTTTAAAATTAGCTTTTTGAGTCTAATTTAACTTTTAGGGTTAGTTTTTTTGGAGGTTTAGGATTAGGATTAGGTTTTTGGTGTGGGGGGGGGGGGGGGGGTTTAGGTTTTTGGGGGGGTGGGGGTGGGGGGGTTTAGGTTTTTTTCGGGTTTATGTTTAGGGTTTAGTTTTAGGTTTTCGGGAGGGTGGGGGGTGGGGGGGTTTAGGTTTTTGGGGGGGTGTCCGGGTGGGGGGTGGGTTAAGTGGTTTAAGCTTTATGTATTAGTGCACATGTGCAGTACAACAAAAAAAAAAGTTTTTTTTTTTTTTTAAAATTTTTTTTCCATATATAAAAAGTAGCGATTTTTTTAAAAAAATTTGTAAAAAAAAAAAATTTGGTATGTTTTTAGGTTTTTTTGGTTTTCTCATTTAAACTAGTTTTCTCATGATACATCCCATATATATATATATTCAATTGTGATAAAACTATTTCTTCGTGAGAAAACTCTATAAAATGATTGATATTTGATGTGTAGAAGCCATTCTAATAAAAAAAATCATTTTTGTAAAAAAATTACCTTTTTAACTATTTTTAAGCATTTTTTATTTTTGTATTAAAAAGGTTTTCACGTGTATTTATATGCAAAAGCTCCAAAATTTAAAAAAAAATAATTTATAAATATTAATTGGTTTTTATGATATGTTTAACATGTTAACTAAATGGTTCATTAGTTCCCTATTTTTTTAAAAGTTTCTCATTTGAGCCATTGCTATATATATAAAGAGAGGTTCACTGGGAAACCATAAAAAAGTGTGGAAACATGTAATAAACTCATAAAGAAATTATTTTTTACCTAGTCTTTTTCAGAGTTTTGTATACAAACACATGTAGAAGCCGTTTTAACAAAAAAAAATTTACAAAAAATTTTACTTTTATTTGAACGACTTCTACATGTGATTATATGAAAAAGATTCGTAAAAAATACGAAAACATGTTTTTTTAGCATGTAACATTAGTGGTTTTCCAATGAACCATACGCACTATTTGTAAAAATGATTTGTTTTACATGCAGAATTAGTGGTTTTCCAATTTTCGTATGATTTACCAGTAATAGGTTGGAAATGTTCGTCGACAATGGATGTCCAATATTTTATGTCATTGGGAGTCTCATAAACATAGTAGCGGGGCGAGGATTGTTGATCCTCTGTTAAAATAACACATGCAAAGATGAAAAAAAGGTAAAACATTAACCTTATGAAAATGTCTAACATGCACATAGTTGTAAAAGTCCCGCCTAGGCTCCGAGTACCCGCTATAAGGTAGGCTGTCGAGACCCGAGTACTGTTCGACTAGGCCAATTACTCCCCGAGTAATCTCCGCCTAGGCCGAGTACTCTCAAATCCAACTAGGGAGTGCCTAGTGACTTTTGCAACCATGAACATGCATACTCATATGTAGGGCTGTAAACGAACCGAACGTTCAGCAAACAGTTCGTGAATCGTTCGGCGGGAAGTTCGTTTATGTTCGTTCGTTTATTAACGAACGAACACGAACAAGGAATTTTGTTCGATTAGTTAAATGAACGAACATGAACAAAGTTCCCGTTCGTTCAATTGTGTTCGTGAACGTTCGGTAAGGTGTTCGTGAACATTTGTTCATTTGCGTTCGTTTATGTTCGCATGTTTGTCTTTTAATGAAAGATTTTTGTACTTTCATATATTTTATCTATACTTTTTTATATAACTAACTTATATTTATTTTATTACCCTAAAAATTAAACTAAAAAAAAACCCTATTTAACCTTGTTTATGCACCATTTCCCTTTCATTTCTTATTATTTACATCGACGAATACGATCGACATCCGTTCCACAATAAGGAATTCAAGTTCTAGTGCTACTCTCTAGGCCATCCACCTTTATCCTTCGTCACATTCGCCAAATTTATTTGTGTTCGTGAACCGTTCGCGAACACACTCATTTCCTTAATGAACGAACACGGACATAAAATGTTGTTCGGTAAGTGTTCATGAACCGTTCATGAACACATTTATTTCCTTAACGAACGAACACAACAAGGCCTTGTTTGTGTTCGTTCGGTTCGTTTAAAGCCCTACTCATATGTAACCCTGATGTTGTAACACATGTAACAATTATATGTAACACGTGCATCGTGTATACTCATGTGTAACCCTAACGTTGTAACACATGTAACAACTATATGTAAAATGTGTAACGTGGCATATATGTGTTGCATATGTGCAACCCCTTTGTGTCAATTTACACGTAGTAAAATTACATATATAACATTACATCATCGAAAACGTCACATAAATTGATAAAAAAAACTAATATATGTAACTAGTAATATATGAGAGTAGGGTAATAAATTAAAGGGACAAACTAAAACACGTCATGTTACATTATATTGTATTTGCATATGAACAATTTTCTTTAACATGAAACTTAATAACAAAGTACATATGTGCTAACAAACATGTTTCTTGTATAGGTTAGATAGGGAATTGTTAAACAAAAAATCACAAAACCTAATTACATATTCAGCCCGTAAAAGCTAATAATGTTCATTTCTTGATAATCATCTCCATCTTTAACACTACATTAACGTATATTTTTACATTGAACCCCAAATTGGTCGCCATAAGTCTTATACATGGAAAGAACATCTTCTAGTGTGTCTTATGATTTACCAATAACAGGATGAAACTGCTCATTGACAATGGGTGTCCAATATTTGGTGTCATTAGGAGTCTGATAAACACAATAGTGAGGCGGGTGTCGTTGATCATCTATAGAAACTAGACATTCGAGGATTTAAAAACCACATTAACAAGGGCATATTCATGTGTTAGACAAGAGGCTGTAAACGCAGGTAACATCAAGATGTAACATGTGTAACATGAGTATACATGTCAAACACACTAGGTGTAACATGTGTAACACCATGTATGCAACATATGTTATCCGTAGTGTAACTCGTGTTACTATATATAAATGTAGCCGGCAGAAATGTAACATATGCAGATAGTTATGTCAGCATAACAAAACACGACTTTTTATTTGAAATAAACGAGATATTCCGTCCAGATTATGGACTTTTTAAAGGTAATGAAAATGTAATATCCAAGTGAAGTTTATACATAAACAACTTAACAAAAAAAAATTGAAATATATACCGTAACGATTTTCGATTTTCAAACTAATTATCTACCATCAATGGTGATGCCAAATTGACTCTTGTTTTGGTTAACATATTTAGTTGGGATTTAAGCAGATCGAAGTCCCCACATTTTACACTCATCATATCCCTAGTGGCTTTGTGATCATTCACACCCCCTATTAAGAGAAAAAAAAAAAACAAAAACAAACAGTAGAGGCATTATAAGCTTCATTGAAAAATTGAAAAGGAACAGTGGAATAAAAAAAATCAAAAGCAACATGCAAAATTTAAAACTACACCTTCATATTAAAATCAAGCATCAACCCACTACATCATAATCAAAACGGTAATCGCATATACACACACTCATTCTAACCCATTATGCAACAATTTTTAGTACTTTTATTAATAATAAACATATAAAATAAAAATATTACTTGTTACGCATAAAAACAAACTTTGGTCTTAATCACCAGTTTTCCTTCGTTACCATACAACTCTGGTCTACATTTGAAACAAGGGTGAATAAATCACATCTAGATTCGAAAACAAATCTACACTCGCCATGGACACCTAGTTATAGATCTATATTCAGAAAAGAAGAGGAGTTACCATACGACTCCCATCTTTGATTGATTCCGATGGAGTTGTGTAGGCTGTTCTTCTTTATATCGCACCATGGACAACCAAATTTATATGGATTTGTGTTGGGGTTTCAGATTTAAAGATGAAGAATAATGATAAAAAGAGAATGGAAGAAATATGGAAATAAATTTGAAAAAGAGATGAAAAAGGATGTGATGGAAGAACCAGTATGAACATAACAAAAAATGCCTAAAAAATTAAAAACACACAAAAATATTTTTTTATTAAAAATTGCTAATTTTGTCACTAAGAAAAATAAATAAAAAATTGAACAAGAGTACCGATACACATGTGCATACGCAGGCACATATGCAGCAGTACTTTTGTTCATTTTTTTGGTGACGAAATTTAGCGACTTTTAATAAAAAATAATAAAAAATTGAACAAAAGTACCGTTTGCACAATGCATCGGTACTTTTGTTCAATTATTTTAGTGACAAAATTTAGCGATTTTTAATAAAAAAAACTTTTTAGCATTTAGTTGTGGGGTTTAGTTTTATGGTTTAGTTTTTAGACTTTAGCTTGGGTGGAGTGGGTAGGGGGTTTAGGTTTTTTTTTGATAGGGGGTTAGGTTTTTTTATAGGGGGTGGTTTGGTGAGGTATAGTTTCCTTTTTTAAGGGGGTGGTGGGGGTGTTTAGGTTTTTGGGTTGTGGTGGGGTGGGGTGGGGGTGGGTGTCTAAGTTTTGGGAGGTGGTGGGTGGGTTTATTTTGTTGTGTTCAGATTGGTTCTCGTAATAAGAGTAGTTCTCAAATGAACCCTGCCCTATATATATAGAGTTAGGATCATGTGAGGGTACTAGGCCAATTGAGAAACTTGAGAAGCATTCTGGACCATACATTTTCCCTAAGCAAAAATGAAAAAAATGAAAAAAAGCACAACTTTTTTGGGATATCGGAGCTTTTTCTATTAGAATTTTTTAGGAATTTATACAAATGTGTATATTGTCAATCTTTTAACTATACATATAAGTATTTAGGTGAATGATTTAGTTTTAGCTTTTGGGTTAAGGTTTTAGCATTAGTATTTAGGGTTTAGTATTATGTAACGCCCCAAAACTTGAAATGTTTAATTCACTAGTATGTTTCCATGTTATATGGTATAAGGTGGTTTAAATAACTTTTATTAAGTAACTTAGTTAAAAATATAACTTATATAGTAGGGATTTAATCCGTGACAAATGGGAAAGTATGGCAAACATGAGGGACTAATATTGGTTGATGGAGCTTAAGTTTATTAAAACATGGCAAACATGAGGGACTAAAATTGGTGAATGGAGCTTAAGTTTATTAAAACAAAACACTAGAATGTGCAAGTGTGTGTGTTGTGAATGGAGAAAGGTATCTCAAGAACAAGAATGCAAATTCAACCCAATCAAAGCAAAAATTGAATGAAAAACATTACATGGATGAAGATCTCTCACTATCTAGCCATAACAAACATATGGTAAGTTGTAAATTTTGATTTGATAATTTTTGTATGAAGTGGGTTATAATCAATCCACGAATTTGTATGAAATTTAGCACGAATATATGTTAGAATCACTATATGGAACAAGAAGTATACAACATTTTTATGTCGTTTGATGTTTTGGGTTTAAAGACACTTGTAGCAGTGAGGATGATGATATGGGTGAATCATCCATGTTCAATATTTGTGTAATTTCGGTGCATTATGTTATGTGTGATGAATTATTATTAGATAAGTTGATTATAATATGAAATTAGTGAATGTTTAGTTGTATTTGAAGAATGGAAGCAAGAAAAAGGAATATTAGCATACAATACTTATACATCATGCTTAAAAAGTAGTACGCCCACCAAGTGTTTGATGAAATGTCTAAATGACATTAATATGTGAAAGTGTACACAAGTAGTGGATAGATGTGCATAGAAAGTAATAATGGTGTATTCGGTAGTAAACTAACCTCAGGAATGTATTATTAGATGAAGTTCATGTGGAAATTGAGATTTATTAATATGACAAATTAGGAACTTGTACCTTGTGTTTGAGTGTTATGATGCTCACCATATGTTTGAGTAATTGCCTATTTTTTATTAAGAAGTAAAATGCGAAGCACATAAGATTCTAGAAAGAAATGATTTTGGGATAGCTAAGTATGGGTCATGTGATGATTGAAGAATCATGGAAATTGCTAGTGTGAATGAAAATGATTAGTCATGTGTGTGTATGCAACTAAGCGACCATGTAGTTTTGTGTATTGTTATATGAGTATGAAATGTGTATGATGTCCGTAGTATAATCTATTAATGTTGAGAATGTATGAGCTTAAGGTGATAATTCATTTAATGGACAGTTGACTTTCTAAAAAGTCAATTGTGCATAAATAGCATAGTAAGGCATTTGGCCACAAATGTAATGTTAGGGAAATCGCAAGGCACATGCTATATCAATAAATGATATATGTGACGATATAAAGAATTATGTGGAATGAAAAGATGTGATTGTTATTTTATGCATTGTGTTGTTGGTATTTGACTAGTAAAGGTCAATATAGAATATGAATGTGAAATGAATGTAATTTAGAACGTGCGTGTATGCTAATAATATGATAACCATAATGACATGAAAGTATAGGATCATGTCAAGGTGGGTGGAAGCATGGAAGGCTAACAGGAAGGATGGGAGGAAGCAAGTACGAAACGGACGCTTAAGGTAAGTGATTCCAAACTCACTCAATAGTAATCAATGTGTAATTGTTGGGAGTAACGTAAGAATGAATGATTATTAGAAGTACTATGGTAAGCCTCGTTGTAGCGGGACAAAAGTAGTTAACTAAGGCGGTAGGTGATTTTCAAACGAAAATATTATTATTACTAATTAGTTTTGAATTGTGAAAAGAATGGGAATCACCAACAAATGGTTAAATCATGATGGAATGAACACAAGTAGGGTCGTTTTGGGTGAATGGTAGATTAATTATGGTTGGAAATGCTTGGTACGATCAAACGGGTCAAAACAAGAATTTTAGTGTCAGCATCGTAGGAGCCGCGTCGCCGACGCTACGTCCTATTCCGATGCCTAATCTTGTGCCAACGGCCTTTGTGACCTGACACAGAAGACCAGGCCGCATCACCGACGCAGGTTTAGCCTGTCAACGGCGCAATGTCGGATCTTGGTTTCCGGTTTCTTTGTTTCGCATGTCCGGTTTGTTTTGGTCAAAAAATTTGATGAGGATATTGCAACCAAACTCTTTGTTATGGGGTATGATGCTAATAATGTAGAACAATATCGAAGATCACTTCAATGTAAATTGCACAAATGACACAAGGATTTATACGGGGAAAAAGCCCTTGATCAAGAGATGATCTCCGGCACAAAAAACCCCGGGTGATGGAAACTACCGATCACCAAGCTCAAATAAATGAATAAATGTTTACAACTTCGGATAGTAACGAGCTAGGTACAAGGATCACTATCGTGAAATGTGTAAAAGTGAGTGAAAATAAATGTATGTTCGTCGAGAGCTTCACGTGTGCGAGTATATGAGAGTGTGTAGCTGAAAAGTGACTAAGTGTTTTTCTACTAGCTCGTTACCCCTTTTAAAATAGAAATTAACTACTACAACTAACTATCCGACTTTTGTGCCAAGCTCCCACGTTCTCCACAACGTCCATTTTTGGCCAAGCACGTGCGGGATAGTCAAGGAATATTCTCCAGGAATGTCGCCAAGACTAAGTCCAAGTTGAACTTCCTGCAAAATAATAGAAAACACAAGTAAACAATCGTCAGTACGAGGATCCTTAAAGTGATCCATGATCCTGATCCTGAAGCTCTTCTGAGGATCACTATCTGTCACAGAAGTAAGGATCATTAATTAGGATAACGAATAAGGATCACTAATTGTTAGAAAATCCTCCCCTAACAATTGCCCCCAAAATATAAGGAGTGATATGTAAAATGAGCGAGTTATGTTTTCTTGATCTTATCCGCAACTAACTAACGGATATATAGCCGTTGATATCGAACTAGCCGTTGCAACCATGACGTCACAGAAGTGACAACCCTGCACGATCATGATTATAAATAGGAGATAGAGATAGGATCAAATGCATTTAAATCCGAAAGAAACTCCCTTTATATTCTCAGTCGAAGATCAATCAGGTATCTCTTTCTCCTCTTTCTCCCTCTCTTACTCTGTTTTTCTTTCTTTATCACCATCACTTTGAGAATGATGCTCCGAAGCTCACCGGGAAAGGATCACAAGAAGGATAGCCCTTTGAAGAGTCAAAAGATCATCAAAGACTCAGCGAATGAGAGGTGTTGCTTTAACGACGCACAAGTAGATAAAATCCGTCACTATTTTCCGGCGAATGCCTTTTTCAAACCCTTCGATCCCACTATCCTGAGCGACTTTGTTTCAGAAACATGGGTTGCCTTTCCAGTTACTCCATTTGCCATAGGATACACCTATCCTTTCCCAGAATTTACACAATCCTTCTTTTCCCTTACCGGCATCTCTTACATCCAAGCCATGCCGATGATTTGGAGGGTTTTGTATACCCTGGAGAGGATCACCGAGCAGGAGGGCATTGATCTAGGCATGTCAGAGCTGATACAATTGTATGATCTTACCACCTTTGGATCCCATCGATATTTGTTCAAACGAAAACCCGGTGGAGAACACCCTCTTCTCAAAGTCACTAAGAATGACAAAAATTGGAAACGTCGCTTCTTCTTTGTCAGGAGGGATACCATTCCAAACGGAAGGGATCTACCAAGAACATGGTCCACCCATGGTAGGCCGGAGGATCCTGAGAAGGATCACCAGGTAGTCTTGTTTTTGTATAAGGATTACTGACCCCCTTTTTGTCTTGTGTTATGCAGCTATTTCTGTCTCACACATCATCACATCACCTGAAACCAAGGATAGGCTTGCTGCTTTTTGGAAGCTTGATCCTGAAACAAGGACATTCAAGATAGACACCCAAGACTCACAAGAAGTATCCTTAGGTTCCATTACCATGTCAAGTAAGTATCCTGCCTTTTACATAGTTTGAATATAAAAATAAATAAATAAATTGAAATAGGATAAGGATACTCATCTTGCTTTGAATGTGTAGGTGCTGGAAAATCTGCCAAGCCTGTATCCCAGTTCAACACAGCTGATCTTGATCTTGTTCGATCCAGGAAGAAGAGGTCCACTACCAGTCCTAGCATCTCCATTCCCAAAGCACCCAGTAAAGGAAAGGGTGGCAAGAAGAGGAAAACTTCTGACACTGAGGACCTTCAAGGCCTACCACTGATCCGCCACCAGTTCCTTGAATACTTCAATGATGTAAGGATCCTTAATTCTGCCTAGGTATCCTACTCGTATAAGGATCACCTGATCTTGAACTGCTTTATCCTTTTCTTTGCAGAAATTTGCTGAGATTGAAGATTACGTGGGGAATGTTGAGGAGCAGGACAAGAAGATTGCTGACCTCCAACAGGTTGCCGTGCTCAAGGACCTTGCACTTGCTGATCTTCGGAAGGAACTCCAAGATGAGAAGACTAAGACGGCTAAACTTCTGATCGACCTTGACTATGAAAAGCATGACCTCATAGAAGGTGCAAAGGTCTCTGCTGCCATCACAATGTATCAGACAAAACTGAAGATGGCCCAAGAAGCTCAAGATCCTAACTTTGATAAAAGCAGTTGGGATGTTGAGGGCTGGAAGGCAAGGTTGGCTGATCTTGAGGATGATGAGGAGGAGGCTACTGAGGTCTTGGCGATTGAGGCAAGTGGCAGTGGGAAGGATCTGATAAAGGATACCGCAGCTGGAGGGGAAGAGGATGCAGCGAAGGCATAGGCTGCATGAATGGGCGATGAAGGACATTTCTAGACGTAGCCGGAGCCCATTTTTTAAGTTTGATAGTTTGTTTTGGTTATGGTGTTTTTTGTTGAACAATGATGGGTTGTACTTAAACAATAGGTTTTAGGATTAAGGATCATGTATGATCCTTTGGACAATAGGTTGGATTGCAATTGGTGGAGGGATCCTCTGTTTTGGGGATGAAGCCATTGTGATCCTGCCGCCTTTATATTCCTGCACTACTTTCGAACTTATTATCATGGACACCCTTTACCTACCCCAGCGAACGGGCCACGTTTTGCTGGTAGATGCTCGGGGTAGGTAATTTTGACAACCTCTTAAGGGTTACTACTTTGTTAATAAATAAAATCTTAACCTTTTGTCGCTTATCTTGTGTTGTTATCCTTGTGTTTCTTTGATTTTCCTTTGTTTTGATGCATATTCATTGAATAAATAATTTTGAATAAGTCAGATTGAAAATATTTAGGATATGATCCATGATCAGATATCCTTTAGTTAAAGAATCTTAAAAAGCAATATGTTTTAAGGATCACAAGTCTAGTTGTCAAACTTTAAGGGTTATTCAAATAAATAATGAATAGAATTAAAAATAGTTAAGGATTATACCTGAGGGTCCAAGTTAGGATCCTAACCATAATAAGGATAACTGTAAGATAAACCTTAGAAAGAAGTAAGGATCAAGGATCCCTAGTTGCTTATCTTCAAGGACCTGAAATAGATCATAACTTGGGACTAAGCCAACATAAGAAAAGAGTTAGCAACTGGGGACAAGCCCAAGGATAACTGGGGACAAGCCCAAGGATAACTGGGGACAAGCCCAAGGATCGTATGTAAACTGGAGTATGGCCCTAACTGGCGACTATCCAAACTTAGTGACATGAAAATGTCAAAACCTTAGCTAACGTGAAAACGTTAGAAACCTTAGGAACGGATGTATGGTACGTCTACCATTATACGTAGGATCCTAGGCATAGCCAGTACAATGGAATTATCAGCCCCTAAAACGAGTACTGGTCCCACTGACTTGAACTATACCAGGATCATCATGCGCTACAGGCGGAGCTGGGGTCAAGCCCAAATAACTGGGGTTAAACCCAAGGAACGGATTGCTTCAGCGGATAACCAATGTTATGCTAAGGATACCTGAACTTTCAAAACTTAAACTCACGTGAGAGATGGATAAAGGATACATGATCCTTATCCTTATATGAGAAAATAAAGAAATGAAATAGTTCAAGTTTAGGATATTACCTAAGTAAGGATCACCGATACTTTGAGGATCCTTTAAGGATATCCCTATCGTGAGGATCATCTATGCCATGAGGATCCTGCTCACATGAAATATTTCTTCAAGTGGACAGCATTCCAAGCTCTTGGTAGCAAATCACCTTCCATGGTTAGCAATTTATATGCCCCCTTTCCTGCTTCAGCTTCAATCAAATAAGGGCCTTCCCATTTTGGAGCCAATATTCCGTCAGCAGGATTGGTGGTATTCTGAAATGCTTTCCTTAATACCATATCTCCAACTTGAAACCTCCTGATCCTGACATTTTTGTTGTAAGCACCAGCCATTCTTTGCTGATAACTGGCCATCCTTATCCTAGCCATATCCCTGATTTCTTCAATAGTATCCAGGTCTTGAGCCAAGTTCTCATCATTCTCCTCAGGATCACGGGTACTTGTTCTTGCAGTTGGAACCACCATTTCTGTTGGGATCACTGATTCTGCCCCAAATACCAAAGAGAATGGCGTTTGACCAGTAGCATTCTTAGGGGTTGTCCTATCAGCCCAAAGCACATAGGGTAGTTCTTCTGCCCATTTCCCTTTCTTGGATCCAAGCTTCTTCTTCAAATTGTTGATAATGATCTTGTTGGATGATTCTGCCTGACCATTAGCTTGTGGGTGGACTGGTGTTGATGTTATCATCTTAATCCCCCAGCTGTCACAAAAGTTAGTGGTTCTGCCCCCAATAAATTGGGAACCGTTATCACATATAATCTCAGAAGGAATTCCAAATCTAGTTATAATATTTCTTTTAATGAAGGATATAACTTCCTTTTCTCTGACTTGGGCAAAAGCTTCAGCCTCTATCCACTTGGAGAAGTAATCAGTCATAGCAAGCATGAATACTTTTCCACCAGGTGCCTTAGGGAGCTTACCAACTATATCCATCCCCCATCTCATAAATGGCCAAGAGGAGGATATAGGATGCAATAATTCAGCTGGTTGATGAAGGATATTGCTGTGTCTCTAACAAGGATCACATCTTTTAGCATACTCCACAGCATCTCTCTTCATGGTTGGCCAGTAGTATCCTGTCCTCAGGATCCTTGAGAATAATGCCCTGCCCCCAGTGTGGTTTCCACAATCTCCTTCATGGAAGTCTTTTAAAACTTCTTGGATTTCAGGATCCTCAATGCATCTCAAGTATAGTCCTGCAAGATATCGTCTATACAACATATTATTTAAAATTGTGAATTGAGATACCTTAGATTTGAAATCCCTAGGGTTTTCTCCTATAGGAATCTCTCCATGTTGTAAGTATCTCATAATTGGTGAGATCCATGATCCTGATCCTGAATGGGATTGAGTATCCTCACTAGGGATCATTGCAGAATCATTTCCTATCTCCATAGCCACATGATCCTCAATAGCCGGGGTCAGGATATGGATAATAGGGATCTTGATATCCTCCGGGATCTTCAAGGATGATCCTAAGTTAGCCAATGCATCAGCCTCTGTATTTTCTTCCCTTGGTACCTGCGTCAAACTAAAGGAAACAAAAGAGAGTGCCAAACTTTTGACTATCTCTAAATATTTGGTTAGCTTTCCACCTTTAACAGCGTAGGATCCATTAAAGTGGTTTGTGATTAACAATGAATCTACATGTACCTCAAGATACCTGATCCCCATATGTTTTGCAATTTGCAAACCAGCAATTAAGGCTTCATATTCAGCCTCATTGTTAGTGGTTTGGAACTCACAAGCTATAGAGTGGGGTATTATGTCCCCCTGTGGCGATTTTAGTAGTATTCCAAGCCCTGTGCCTTTGACATTCGAGGATCCATCAGTATAGAGTATCCAAGGATCCTTGGTCTCCTCTAGCTGATGGACTTCTAACTCAGCTTCTTCCTGTAAATCACTACTGAAATCAGCCACAAAGTCAGCTAATGCTTGGGATTTGATGGCTGTCCTAGGCTCATATCTTATATCATATGCACTTAGCTTCACTGCCCACTTAGCCATCCTTCCTGACATCTCTGGTTTCCTGAGGACATTCTTAATTGGAAAATTAGTTTTAACAATGATAACAAGAGTTTCAAAATAATGTCTTAACTTAGTAGATGCCATAATTAATGCAAGAATAAGCTTTTCAAGGTGTGAATACCTGGATTCGGCATCAAGTAAACTTTTACTTACATAATAGACAGGATGTTGTGTACCTTCATGATCCTTAACAAGGACCGCACTTACTGCTTTTGAGGATACTGCAAGATACAAGGATAGCACATCGCCTTTTTCTGGCTTCATCAAGGCTGGGGCTGAGGATAGGTAATCTTTGAGGGCTCTTAAAGCATTTTCATGCTTCTCAGTCCACTCAAATTTCTTGTTCTTCCTTAGGATATCATAGAATTCTTTGCACTTCTCTGAGGATTTAGATATAAATCTGTTCAAAGCTGCTATCCTGCCTGTTAGCCTTTGAACATCCTTAGCATTGGCCGGAGATTTGATGTTCACTATTGCTTTGATTTGTTCTGGGCTAGCTTCAATGCCTCTCTTTGTCACCATATATCCTAAGAATTTACCTGCTTTAACACCAAAGTGACATTTTGAAGGATTAAGTTTCATGTTATATTTGTCAAGGATATCGAATGCTTCCTCCAAGTCTCTTAGGTGATCCTCAGCTTTTAAGGATTTCACCACCATATCATCTATGTAAACCTCCATAGTTTGTCCAATCTGATCCTTGAACATCATATTCACCAGCCTTTGATATGTTGCACCTGCATTTCTTAATCCGAACGGCATAGCAATATAGCAGTATATACCAGTTGGAGTCATGAAGGCTGTATCCTCTTGGTCGGATGGTTCCATTTGGATTTGTTGGAATCCAGATGAAGCATCCATAAAAGTTAATAGTTCATGACCCGCAGTTGCATCCACCATGGAGTCAATGTGGGGTAATGGGAAAGGATCCTTGGGACATGCCTTATTTAAATCGGTAAAATCAACACATACCCTCCACTTTCCGTTTTTCTTTTGAACAACAACCACATTGGCCAACCATCTTGGATACTTGACCTCTCTAATCATACCTGCCCGGAGCAATTTCTCTACCTCTTCCTGGATATTGGCATTCCTTTCCGGTGCAAACTTCCTTCTCCTTTGATGGATTGGTTTGAAGGATCTGTCAATCCCGAGTTTGTGAGTGATTACATCTTTGGATATACCAGTCATGTCTTCGTGTTTCCATGCAAAGGTAGTCTTTCTCCTTTTGAGGAAGGATACGAGGTCTTCTTTCATTTTGCCAAGGATCCCTGATCCGATATAGATTTTGGATTCAGGATCATCGGGGTCCATGAGGATATCTACCACATCCTGCTCTCTTGCCTCCAAGACATCCCTTGGAGGATACCTTGATTGCTATTGCTCCCTTGACTTCGAGGCTGGTTTCATCGATGAAGTGTAGCAATTCTTAGCCTCCTGCTGATCACTATTAATCTTTACTATTCCCCAAGGACTAGGGAGCTTCACACATTGATGGTAGGTAGATGGGACTGCTTTCATATCGTGTATCCAAGGCCTGCCAAGGATAACATTACAACAGGACAAACAGTCAATAACACAAAATTTTTGATAAGAGTGTAGGCCTTCAATGTATATTGGGAGTTTAATGTCCCCCAGGGTATTCTTGGTTTCGCCACTAAATCCCACGAGCACGGAGGATCTTGGTATGATATCTGATTCAGGGATACCCATCTTCTTTAGAACATCAAGCTGGATAATGTTCACTGAACTCCCTCCGTCTATAAGGATCCTGCGAACAAAATGGTTAGAAATGAAAAGAGTAATAACTAAACCATCGTGATGAGGATCCTGGATATCAACACGATCATCCTCATCAAAGGTTATGACTTTTCCTTCGGAGACACTTGATGTTCGAACTGGTCTTTCTCCATTATCCATTTTAGTTTCCTTTGCATGCCTTTTAGCAGCTGAGAAGGATGTGCCACAAATGTCTGATCCTCCAGAAATGAAGTTTATCACTTGTGCATCTGCTGGAGGGGCTGGAGCCTTCTCAGGGATCCTTTCAGGATCCTGAGTCTTTGACTTTTTTCTTCCCAGCAATTCCTTTAGATGCCCTTTGCTCAACAAGTATCCAATTTCCTTTCTTAGTGCAATGCATTCTTCTGTGAGATGCCCAAAATCTTCATGGTATGCACACCACTTAGATTTATCCTTAGTTGCAGCTGGCCTATCATTTTTTCTCGGCCATCTAGCTTTATCACCTAGGTTCTGCATCGCAAGGATTAGTTCTTTGTTATCAACACAAAAACAATATTCAGAAATTGGAGGATAATCCTCATCATCCTCTTCTTGATCAACAGAATGCACGTTCTGGTTATCAGATCTGTTATAGGATCTGAACTTGTTGTTCCTGAATAAGGATCCTTGCTTATCCTGCTTTGAGGATCCTGCTAACCTCTCCTGGATCCTCTTATCGTCCTCTAGCCGAATGAACCTAAGTGCTCGTGTTCTTACCTCATCTAAGTTCCTGCATGGTGTCATAACAAGATCATCATAAAACGACGAATCCCTAAGCAATCCCATTTTGAAGGCCTCAACAGCCGTAGCTATATCTAAGTTGGGAATGTCTAAGGATTCTTTACTGAATTTGGTAATGTAATCCCTTAATGATTCATTATGACCCTGGGTTATCCTATATAGATCACTAGTTAATCGTTCAAATTTTCTACTACAAGAAAATTGATTATTAAACAAGTTAACTAGGTTAGCAAATGAGGTAATAGAATAGGGAGGAAGACTTAGCAGCCATTTGAGAGCTGATCCAGTAAGAGTGGATCCGAATCCCTTGCACAGGCATGTGTTCCTCAGGATCTGTCGAACCATCATACAGCTTCATTGTTGGCACATGGAACCTCTTGGGTATCTCAACATCACAGATTGGTGGTGCAAAACGAGATATCTTGTGGCTCCCATCTGCAATCTCTGGGATAGGTTTGACCACTCCTGGAACACTTGATATCATATCCTTTAGCTTTTGCAATTCTCTAGCCATGGCATGATTGATACCTGGATCCTGCATAAGACCATGGTTAGTAGTATAAGAATTATTAAAAGTGTTACCTCCCATCGGATTCAGATTAGGAAGATTGGATGTTAATCCATATTGTTGAGGCTCTGGAATGATCGAGGGACCAGTAGAAGCATTGGTCTGCATTGGAATAAAATCTCCCTGATGGACATCTGAACTTCCTGTTTGCAAACTCCTCAAGGATCCTGGCATCTGGAAGGATCCCTGAAATTGAGACGATCCTGGAACGAAGGAGGATCCTTGAACCTGGGATGATCCTGGAACAAAGGAGGATCCTTGAACCTGGGATGATCCTGGAACAAAGGAGGATCCTTGAACCTGGGATGATCCTGGAACAAAGGAGGATCCTTGAACCTGGGATGATCCTGGAATAAAGGAGGATCCTTGAACCGGGGATGATCCTGGAACAAAGGAGGATCCTTGAATCTGCTGCATTCCTGAATATCCTCCTGAATTCGTGAGGGATCCCATATGCTGAGGATAGGATCCCGCTGGCTGGAAATATGAACCTGATGCCTGGGTCATTGTTGTTGTTCCGTAGTGCACTCCTTTCGGTCCACCCACATATTGAACGTCTGGAACCACTGATGGCTGAGAAGTAATCACCGGAGTATCAAAATTCAAGGATTTCGGCACTAGTGGGGAATGATCCTCTGCCGTTGTCTTTTGTTTCTTGAGATCTCCGATTTCTTTGAGAATCCTCTCATTGGTCTTATCCTGTTGCCGTATCTGATCCTTCATCTGCAAAATCAAAGTAAACATGTCACTAGTAGTGGGAGTGTAAGAAGCAGAAGAAGTTGGAGGTTTTGAGAAAATGGGAGTTGGTTTCTTCGGAGCATTCTCAGTATTCTTCTGGGATCCAGAAGGTGGTGGAGGCAAAGGAGGGACGCCTTGTGAAGAAGTGAATGAGGGCATCAAATTTGAAGCATTCTTCGCTGAGGAAGCCATTTGCTTGGTTGTAGTGAACCGAAATGAGCACAGAAATGCGTATTTTTCTAAGGACAAAGCACCAATTGCCCCACGGTGGGCGCCAAACTGTTTTGGTCAAAAAATTTGATGAGGATATTGCAACCAAACTCTTTGTTATGGGGTATGATGCTAATAATGTAGAACAATATCGAAGATCACTTCAATGTAAATTGCACAAATGACACAAGGATTTATACGGGGAAAAAGCCCTTGATCAAGAGATGATCTCCGGCACAAAAAACCCCGGGTGATGGAAACTACCGATCACCAAGCTCAAATAAATGAATAAATGTTTACAACTTCGGATAGTAACGAGCTAGGTACAAGGATCACTATCGTGAAATGTGTAAAAGTGAGTGAAAATAAATGTATGTTCGTCGAGAGCTTCAAGTGTGCGAGTATATGAGAGTGTGTAGCTGAAAAGTGACTAAGTGTTTTTCTACTAGCTCGTTACCCCTTTTAAAATAGAAATTAACTACTACAACTAACTATCCGACTTTTGTGCCAAGCTCCCACGTTCTCCACAACGTCCATTTTTGGCCAAGCACGTGCGGGATAGTCAAGGAATATTCTCCAGGAATGTCGCCAAGACTAAGTCCAAGTTGAACTTTCTGCAAAATAATAGAAAACACAAGTAAACAATCGTCAGTACGAGGATCCTTAAAGTGATCCATGATCCTGATCCTGAAGCTCTTCTGAGGATCACTATCTGTCACAGAAGTAAGGATCATTAATTAGGATAACGAATAAGGATCACTAATTGTTAGAAAATCCTCCCCTAACACGGTTAATCCTAGTTTCGTTTCGGTACTCTGTAAGGTGTCCGTAAGGCTCCTTGTACTCCATTAGACTTGTATAACGCATGTCCATGTAAGTATATAAACTTAATGGAATAAATCCCAAACAAAAACACACATCAAGGTGTAGAAGAGGATGGAAATGGTAGGCGGGTACATTTTGGGAAACGAATAATGATTGTGGATTCGTATGTGTTGGTTGTATATAGTTATGTGATTATAACTTGATTGAACAAGCGAGATAGAATGTGATTATATGCGTGTAAGGACGGAAATTTTTTTTTGAAAGTATGTCTTTTGTCAGATAGTTCTATGCATGAATTGGTATGGCATTTTATATGTGCTTGAGTGAATTAGATTATGTGCAACGATGAGTATTTGGATTCATGGTAGATATATGTAGTATGAATTCGTATGGGTGTATATGAACATATAAAAAGGGTATACTCGCGTTGTAGTCCAATAAATGTATACCAACTATAGGTGTTTCTTTGAAGATGTTGTGTTAAATATGTTGAGATTTCAGGATTGCTAACCGTGTTATTATTATTATGAATGAAATGAAAAGTACAGGTATGATAATGTTGGGTCCAAGTGAGTTGATGCCAGTAGTAGTGGATGAGTTTTGAAGGATGATCAAACAAGATATCTTGCGTCATTAGAATGCAGTATGGTCTTTTAGCCAAATATTGATAATATGTGTATAATGTCACCATTTACTAATGTGTCGGTTTTTTATGGTGGCCGCAGTTTACACGGATCATTATCATGTATCTCGAAGGACAAATGGGCGAAGTTCGAGTTATAGAACGTGGATTGTATGGGAGGGTTGTCACTTGTTGTATTCACATGATATATTTGGTACATTAATTAAAGATGAATGGTGTAATTCTTTTAAAGGATTCGTTTTAAATGGCTTTAAAGTATGTTAGAACATTTACAAAGGAAGAAATTTTATAGTTCGTATTCCCGTTACGTACTTTTTATTGGAAACGGTTTAGGGTCTTACACATTAAGGGTTAGTTTTCGTGTTTAGCATTAGTATTTAGGGTTTAGTTTTAATGTTTAGCATTAGTATTTAGGGTTTAGCTTTAGGGTTTAGTTTTAGTGTTTAGAATTAGTATTTAGGATTTAGCTTTAGGGCTTATCATTAGAGTTTAGCTTTAGGGGTTTAACATTAGGGTTTAGCTTTAGGGTTTAGCATTAGGGTTTAGTTTTTAGGTTTTTGCATAGGGTTTAGCATTAGGGTTTAGGGTTTATCTTTAGGGTTTAGCATTTGTTGGACCTACTAAAGAAGAGATGATGATTTCTGAAAGCCAAAACATGCCAACCAGATCAAGAAATAAACAGAAGATTGAACTTACCCCCCCCCCCCAAGATAGTGAATCTTGAAAAGTAATCAGAACATCTGTTGAAGACATTCAAGATCTGTTCTAAAGCCTTGGAACCACTGTTGAAGAAGAAAAATACAATATTCAATGGCCAAAGCCATGTTGAAGCCAAGCACTAATCATGAAGACCAAACATCTGTTTTGGCCACACAGATGTTTGAAACAAAGAAACAGAGGTTTGAATAACAGAGATTTATTCAATGTAACAGTAGTTAGCTTAGAACAAAGTTTTGATGTAATAGATCGGATGTTAGAATCCCGCAGATGTTTGCTAATATCTGAGGAATCTTTTCTGTTAGGAATGTTAGATGTCACTATCATGGTGAGGTTAGCTGATTACAATTAGAGCTTTAATACTTGTATAAATGGATCTCACCTGTTAGAGATCTATTTTATCACATCACTTACATTCCTTTTTTACGAACGTCAAAGTTGTGTGATCAGGCTGAGGGGGAGTTATTATAACCTTTCTGTATTTGTAATCTTTTGATTATCAATGAAAAACAATTTGATATAACATTCAACTCTTGTATGCTCATTTGATTCTGCAAATTTCCATTGTTTATAAAATTTCATTCATCCTTATTCATCAAAGCATACTAAGTGGATCTTAAATGCCAACAACACTAGGGTTTAGCTTTAGGGTTTAGTTTTTAGGTTTTAGCATAAGGATTAACCTTAGTGTTTAGGGTTTAGATATAGGGTTTAGGGTTTAGATTTTTTGGTTATTGTTCGACAAGCCGGTCCCAAAGAAAAATCTCTTAAAAATGTGCGATTAGAAGTAAAAAAAATAACTTGTAGATTATTTGTCATCAAGAATTCTTCTCAAGTTTCTAAAATAGGATGCTCTTCTCTTAGGATCCTTAACCTATATATATATCGGGAAGGTTCTATGCAGAACATTAAATTTTGCGAGAACACACAGAACAAAATGAACACTATATATAGGGTATGGAACCTAAGAGAAACACATGCTAATTGAGAACCCTGAGAAGGATTCTTGACAACACATTTTCTCTAAACAAATTTTTTTAGTACTTCTAAACGCACGTTTTTAAGAGGTTTTATTATATTTGAATTTTTTGCATATTTTTGCAAATATGCTGTCTAGGCTAGTTCTCAATTACCCTAATGATTCTCACATGATCCTAACCATATATTAAGAATTATAAAGTGCAAATCCACGAAAGTTACCGTTACACCCCCAAAAACTTTTTTTTATGAAAAAATTAACGTATGTAATATACATGTTTTTAAAAGTTTTGGCCAAAAACAAAAAACATTGAGTTCTTTTTAAAAATAAAAAAAATAAACAAATTGTCGTTTTTACGTAGTATTGTAAGAATCGCTAGGTGCTAGTCGGTTGGCGGGGAAACGACTAGCGATTAATCGGATTAGGATTATATATGTAAATTTCAATTTTTGTATGTATACACACACATTTTTATATGTAATAATTTTAAGTAGACATGTTTTAACACCTTCTTCAGCCCGTATTTTGAAGTAGATAGGATCAGTTGCCGAAATTTACAGGTTTTGGTCGAAATATGGTCGGAATTTGAAGGTTTTGGTTGGAATCACTAGACTGTCGCTGATTAGGTCTAGATTTGATAACTGTTAACCATCTAGCGATTAATGGGCAGACTGGATGAAAAAATTACCCAGTGAACCTTCGACTAACGATTATACGGCGACTAATCGGAGGCTAGGCGTGATTTTTACAACCAGGTTGTTACATATGTAAAATACCAGTTGTACACATATATATGTTCTTACATGTGTAAAATATGGATTTTGTTTTTTTAAGTGCTCTGCGCTTTCTTTCTTTTTTTGGCTCAAACGCTTACAAACATGTATATTACATTCGTTAATTTTTTCATAAAAAACATTTTTTCAATGAGTTTCCATGGTTTTCTAAACTCGAGTGGGTTTTCATTTTACCCCCTATATATTTAATCTGAATCCTCTGAGAACCATTCCAAGTTGAGAGATATAGGAAGTCCTATATACAAACTTTTTTTTTTTACAAATTGTAGATTTAATACTTAATTTACACCTAGATAATTTTTACCAATGAAACAAATGTTTACATCTATGTAAAAGTTATTGATCATGTGTTTTTACATACATATAATTGATCTTAACATGTTTGATTTTTCATGAATAATTTTTTTATTTTTGTCTTTTTACGGGTTGTAGGTCCCCTAATCCGTATGGATTTTCACAGAATCGTCGATCCAACCTAGAGTGCAGAATCATATAGATCAGATTTACACAGAAACGAGTAGAAGAAGAAATCGATGCACAATACTTTCAATCCGGTCTTCAATTGATTATCCAACACGAAGTTTAGAATCAATTCAAGACCCACAAAATCCCTCAGCCACTCTCTGTAGATCTCTCTCTAAAACTCTCTATTCATCCTCTCCAAAACCCTAAAACTCTCGTTCAAATCGCGAAAATTTTAATATGTATATGTATACGGAAGTACATATATATAGATGCCAATATAATTAAAAACAAAGACTTTTCGTAAAAACCTCAAATGTGATAACTGTGCTCTGTAAACGATGTAAGATTTAAAACAATATCAATTATCAATAAAACGATATGTTTTGGTGTTAATATATGTATATTTGTGTTTGACGATTTTACGATTTGATTCTAGTTCGATTTCAAGCTTTAAATGGCTTTCTAGAAAGTTATACGCAAACTGATGCGTAAACGTAATAAGTTTAACGTGACAAACACTCCGTAATAGTGACATAGGCTTAACATACCTTAAATAACCTTTACATAACTTAGAAATAAGTTTTGGAGGGTTTGGTGTGTCGAAAACAAGTTTATTCGATCGCAGGGACTATTTGTGTCAAACTGCAAATGTATGCCGATTCGTATAGTAACGAACATTCTGAAACTTGAACATAAGCTAAACATACCCTAAATATCCTTTACATAGCTTAGAAATAGGCTTTGAGGGGTTCGTTATGCGAAAATACGCTTATTTGATCAATAGGGACTAAAAGCGTCAAAAAGTGCATAAGTTTGCATTTACGCGCATATCTTACGTTCTGAACATATCCGGACATCCAAAAATTTTTGTAATCATTAAAATATTTTATTTTAGTGATTGGAATGCAAAAATACCATTCGTCGTGTAATTTGGATCGTTTTCGCGTCCGTTCGAGTTTTCGTCGTAATTAACCAAATAACGTGACCGTACGACCAAACGAACCGACATCCGAGATGTTTTCAAGCATATTTCATGTTCCCTATGCTTTAACTTCATTTTAGAGCCTTGAAATGGGGTTAACGAGGATTAAAAACATCAAAATCTAAGTTTTAAGCATGCAGGGGCCAAATCTGCTAATTCTGGAAAGTTAGTCGCGGGGCGCGAAAGATCATGTGTATTCCTACGCGGGGCACGACAGACTACTAGATCAGAAACATTGAATTTGGTCACAGCAGCTGATTTCAGTGATTTCTTACATGGTTTGGGGATACCATTTGCTTGTTTTTGAGTTCCCATTGTATTCTAATCTATGGGCACAAGTGTATGGCTTAGATTAAGCTTTGAATTACTCAAAAACACTTGTAAAGATTTTAAGAACTCAAGACTTTCTATAAATACCCGCCATGTTCAACCTTCATTCCTTGCACATTGATCTATATCTGCTCTAAGTTGAAGCTAAGGCTTCATACCTAAGTGTTTTGGATCAATTCATCCTAGCTTGGACCTTTTGTAAGCTTCTTTCATGCTTGTTTATGCTTTTCAAGCATGAAAGTCAAACAGTGTTTGACTTTCTGCTTTGACCATGATTTGGTCAAGTCAAAGTTCAATCGAACTTTGCAATGTGAGCGTAATCACGATGGTTATAGTCCCTTGTGACTATACCTACTGATTACCACGTCGATTAGTCGAAGTGATGAGTCAAAGTTTCGGTCAAAATATGTGTTTACGCGTATTTTGAAACGAAGCTATTTTCGGGTATCAAAACACTTTGTTTTGATATCAAACCTGTTTTCTAACTTAGTTAAACATGTTTTAACATGTTTAACTCGTCACTTTTAGTCTAGTGCTTGTTTAGGGTCGTAAGTCAAGCGGTCTTGAAAACCGCTTAGACTTTTGAACCCAGCCTGTTTGGTCGATCGTTAGGATCCGACCAAGCATGTAACACCTCGTAAAATCACGTCCAATGATGTATTGACACGTGTAATAAACCCTAATGAAGTCAAACATTGAATTTAAGGGGCTAATTTTTCGAAAAATCAAAAACTTTGATTATGAAAGGACTGGAAGTGTTAACATACCTAAAATAAGTCTCTGAATAACCTTTTACGGTTTTTATATTCACAAATGAGCCACTTGTTGATCGAGTGTAGCCGTTTGCGTAATTAATTGAAAGTTTGCGCAATAAAGGGTTAAAAGCGTCAACATGTTAATTCTTACCTATGAGTGACCTTTTAACAAACCGAGAGCTTCATGATATTTGATTATACTCTCGGGAATGCCAATTATTGGCCGTCTAAGGTTTTTTATGCCTTTAAGTGACGTTACGCGCAACTTTGCAAGTTTAAGGGGTTAAAAGCGTCAATATGTTTAATTATACATCTGAATGACCTTTTAGCGAACCCAAAGCATCGTGATGTTTAATAATACTCCTAAGAATGCCTAATATGGATTAGATAAGGCTTTGATGCTATTAGAGGGACTAATTGCGTCAAACTGCAAAAGTCTATCGATTCGTATGGTATCGAACCTTCCAAAATATGATCATAAGTTAAACATGTCCTAAATATCCTTTACATAGCTTAGAATTAGGCTTAGAGGTGTTTGGTGCGCAAAAATAAACTTATTTGATCAACAGGGACTAAAAGCGTTAAAAAGTGCACAAGTTTACATTTTTGCGCATATCTTACGTTCTGAATATATCCGAGCATCCAAAAATTTATGTAATCACTAAAATATTTTATTTTAGTGTTTGGCATGATAAAATTCCATTCGTCGCGTAATTTGGATCGTTTTTCGCGTCCGTTCGTGTTTCGTCATAATTAGCCGAACAACGCGACCGTACGACCAAACGAACCGACATCCGACATGTTTTTGAGCATGTTTTATGTTCCCTATGCTTAGGCATCATTGTAGAGCCTTGAAAATGGCTTAACGGGCTTTAAACATGTCAAATATGGGCTTAAACACATGCAGGGATCAAAACTGCAGCTTCTGAAAGTTGATTGATCTGTATAGGCCGTAGCCTACGCCCCCTGCAGCGTAGCCTACGCCCAGGTCTGGGCAGATTCTTATTTTCAGCATTCTGGTTGTTTTTCAAGGGCTTTTATGTAAATTTCTCAATACCATGAGCTGGTTTTCAACCCCCATTGTATTTAGAAACCATGGGCACACATGGAGGGCCAAGATTGAAGCACGGGTTACGAGAAACGATCCTAACGGTTCTTGAAATTCTATATAAACCCACTTGTTCTTGCTCTCATTTCACACTTGATCTAAATTGTTCTAAGTTGGAGCCTTTGTGCTTCACACCTGAGCATTCTAGATCAATTCCATCCTTGCTTGGACCCTTTGTAAGTGTCCTTTCGTGCTTAGTTAAATTGTTTGGCTCTTAAAGCCGAAAAGTCAAGCGTTTGCGATAAACGCTTTGACTTTTAAACGGCCAAGCCATCGTTCGCAATGAACATGGCTACGTGATCGTAATTAGGTAGGTATTAAACCCTCAAAAGAGCACCTCCTAATTACCACGTTTGCTTAGTTAATTGTCGGGTCAAAGTAATTAAAATAAAAGTCAAACGAGTCGGTTTTAAAACAAAATTCATAACTAATGATGTAAAGGAAATAAAATCAGTTTTGTCACTTTAATAACTTGGTAAATATTAATTGAACATGTCTAGGCATGTTCAACCCGACAATTCTGAGTTTAGGCTCGGTTCGGAACCGAAAGTCGCAAAAGTTGACTTTTGCTTTGACTTTCAGTTCTGACCCGATTTAGCTTAGTTTAGATATGCCTTAGGATTCCTTTAGGACCATGTTATAGGTTAGTATAACCCTCTGAGGTTATACAACTTGGTTCCATAGAAATCCTAGTTCATTGCATGTTTCCGTTAAATGCCTAAATGTTGACCATAATGCCCTTTTGATATTAAAACAAGATTTTTGAAAATGTGAGAGGACAAAAACCTTTATTACTGATTTATAAACATGTCCTAAAAATTTGACATCAGTTTGAGGTCTAAATTAAGAGTTATGCGCAATAGCGCAAATTGAAAGCTTTTTATTAATTAAACGACATTTTCGGCATAAAGCCTATTTAAACCCAAATTTTGACACCAAAGCTTTTACCTACTGATGTAATATAATATTTTGGGAATTTTTATTAAATTTTAAGATAATCATAACATGGAGTTCTCGCATAGGCTCGATAATTGACGATAACGCCCTTTTTGCTAATAAAAAGAGTTTTATACATCATTTACATGCCAAACCTTTTTCTACTGATTTTATATAATAAATAAGTTATTTTAAACTGTAAAGGCTGGTCAAAATCTCATATTTCCCTATTTAAACCGAATATCGTCAAATACCGACTTTTATGCGATTTAGGCGCATAGTATGGTTTAAAACCATATTAGGCACCTAAAGCTTGATACCTACTGATGTTATGAACAAATTTTTATACTTTAACAATAAATAAAAGTTTTGAACTCAGATTTCCAAAATTTACCCTTAAAGCATATGTGAAATGACCAAAATGCCCCCACGGTGCATAGTTTGGCCATAAATGATAAATTTCACATATGTAAGATATCTTACTAATATAACATGATAAAATAATATTTTTACAGATTATTTTAGACCTGAACCTCAGATTGTCATTTAACCTCTTTTATAATCTTTGAAATGACCAAAATACCCCTACGGGGCATAAATTGGTTTTAAATTCGTTTTGGGCATAATGGAAGGTATCCTACAGATATCCCAACATATTTAAGGCATATTAACTTGTGAAACATGTTTATGACTCTTTTGGTTACCCGTAATGCATTATTCGCGTTCGGTACAGTTTATGTAACTAGTTTGCATAAATTAACCGAAACGGGTCAAACCTTATCATTTTTACCTCAAAATCCAGAATGTGTTTAGTTTACCCATATTATACAAGTCTTCAAACTTGTCGGGTCTAAATCACATTCTAATCCGGTCTTCGCTTAATCTTGCATTTTGAACCGTAAACCTTTCCTTAAAACTAACCGGTCTAAGTTACAACTTAAATAAGACCCGTTAGGAATCTAATAGGTTAATAAAACCTTCATTCCAGATTGAGAGCCCCAGTAGAGGTACTTGTGCTTGCTGAATTGATTATACGGCTGAGTATAAATTGTATTTTAAGCTCAGGTAAATACTTTTTACTTATTTTCCCTTATACGGGCTTGGGGTACGGTATATAAAATACCGCTTGGTCGGGCATTGAATTGTTAATCATATGAAGGTTAATTTATTGAGATGGCCCGTTAAAATTGTTTTGTTTGCTTAAAGCCTTTGGGGGGTTAATGACCATGTCCCGGATATCCTTGGCACCATTCATTGAAATGGCCACGACCTTAGCACGGGGTGTAGGCATACACCTGCCAATGCATATATATATATATATATATATATATATAAAGGTATAACCGACGGAATTGAGAATAACTCGCCGCGAGATTATATCATGTGGTGTGTCTATTAATCTTTAACCCGGTATTCAACCCGGGCTACTGAACGTATAACGAACATGTATTTCTTTTACAAGTTTATATATAAATAATTATCCCAAGTTATAAAAAGATATTTGTGCCTCGTGCATTTAAATCAGTTTTCTTAAACATTTTCAAAAGAGTCAGTTAATTGTATTCACCAGTGTAAACTGACGTATTTTCCAAAAAGATTAAGTGAAAGGTACTGTACGTAATTGGTTGGGAGCTCAGGGCGTTAATAGGGAATCTTGCAAGTTCTAGACGTCTAAAATCTGTTGAACAGTGTTCATCTTTCTGTTTTAAGATCCTCCTGTGGATCCATCTTACAATCCGATTGTAATAATTGATGTTACTTTTGTATCGGTTTGTAATATATTTACTTTAGACTTCCGTTGTGCATTGAACTGTGATTATTTGACTATGATGATATCAACTACGTCACGATACTCCCCACCGGGCCCACCGGTAATACGTGGAAATATCGGGGTGTGACAAAGTATGTATTGTGACCATAGTTGTATAGGGAATAACCTTCCGAGGTTATACCTTATGGTCACTTAGTTTAATTAGTTGTATGATAGGTAGTTTATATGCCTTAGGAAAATGACCAAAATGCCCTTTTCATGCATAATTGGATTTTAAGCATATGTAACCAAACTTTTGTCACTTAGGGGCTGTTTGGTTGCCTCTTAATGGCTCCATTAAGAGGCTTGGCCTCTGAATCGGTCAGATATGGGGTGTTTGGTTCACCAAATAACAACCTCTGAATGAAACCATTCAGATCTGAATGGTTCAGCACTTTTCAACATCTGAAAGGAACATTGGACTTGTATACCCTGCCCAAGAAAACAATCTGCCACTCCCCCATTTCTTCTCCACAGCCGCCCCTCCACAACCGCCTCCTCCATAGCCGTCGCCCTCCACAGCTGGCCCCCTCCCCAACTGCCTCCTCCACAACTTCCTCCTTTCTTCTCCAGCGGCGATGTTTGGTGTTTTCCGGCGAAAAGTCGTTAGCGGAAGCTCTTCTGCTTCGGTAAGCCTCGATCTCACATCTAGTGTTTTGCTCAAACAAGAATCAAGAACATCAATCATCAACGAGGTATGAAATCGACATCTTTTCCTCTCTTTTTCTACTAGCCATTCAGGTTATTGATGATAATGACGATGAAGATGAAGATGAAAGTGGAGAAATATAATGGAGTCTGGAGTTGCAGAGCTATACGAATTTTGTTTTGATTGTTGATTCCATTACATATTGGGGAAAATTGAAATGTTTACTGAATTTATTTTTTTACCTAAATTTTATCTTTACAAGTCAAAATGAATGATTAATTGATAATCATTAACTGCTACAATTTTGTATAATCATATACTTGTTTAGACTCGATTTAATGTAGTTAAATGATGTTTAATGAACGTCTTAATATATGGTTTAGAAGATATATTTCATTTAGACAAAACTAGTACATAGGGGTAAAAACGTCATTCTCCACACTCATTCAGAGGTGCAACCAAACAGCACTTTACTGGTTCAGCACTTACTGGTTCAGAGCATCTTACTCATTCAGTCCTCTTATTCATTCAGCACTTATTGGTTCAGATGTTGTCAAACAGCCCATTAAACTGATTATGCAACATATTTAAACATGTTAGGGCATATAATACTTGTCATAGGACTAGTTAGGCGTCTCGAATGCGCATTTTGCGCAAACGACGCGTTAATGTAGCATAAGCTACCTTAATGGGTCGTAAGCACTTAGGATAGGTTCCGATTTAGGACGTAGGCTTTGTTAAACCATATCACATGAGTTCCAAACCTCAATTGGTTTACGAAACCTCATTCTACCCGATCTCCCGATTTAGGTGTCGATTTATTAACTAGCGATCCGATTACTAGGTACCACTTGCAATTCAATGTGAGTACATATTTCCCCTATTTTACTGTTTTCAATTGTTTTGGGGTGATTCATATGTGTTAAACGATTTCGATGCTTTCAACGATGATTTCAAAAACGAATACTATGGTTTATATTAAACATAACGATTTCGATAGTGTGAACGAACTTGTTGGGACGTATTTACATAACGAATAACATTCATTAACAATGATCAAGCCGACCAGTATTAGGTTATGGTACCATAGGATCTGACAAATCCCGTTATCGGACTGCCACCATGGTTATGTATGGGGGTTATGAGGGTAACGACTAAACCTGATGATTGTTAACTTACCCTTTGGTGGTATGTTAATACGAGTTGAAGGATGGACGAGTTACGAAGGTTTGAATGTATTCCACGAGACGACCAAAAGTAGTTTTCACAATTAAAACGAGAACGATTTGAACGATTGAACGATTTTGAACGATTGAGCGATTTTGAACGATTGAGCGATTTTGAACGATTGAACGATTTAAACAAGATAAACGAATTGAACGAACGATTGTTTTTTTGGTATGTGATTAGATAACAGGACAGGTTTAATGTGATAAAAGGATGGTAGATACGCCGCTGGTACTTCTTATATATAAGTGCTTTCATCATATTACATTCCGTAGCGTTATTTAGTTCACTTGGACGAACGATTTTAACAATGTCACGCAACGATGTTTACTATACGATATAAACCATACGAGTTATTTTACGAGAACGATTTACGATTTGGGTTACTTAAACAAATGTTTTGGGTTAAGATTCATGGCAACGAGATTTCATAAACTATAACCAACTTATTTTGAGCTGGTTATTTATATTGCAATACTAAACTCTTTTCAAAACAAGGTTTTCAATTATCGACTCTTGTAGTCAAACGAGGTATTGCAACAAGTAAACGAGCCATGAATCTGACACTCTCACAAAACCTATGTGCTCGCCGGCATTTCTTTGCTGACTTCATTTTTATATATGTTTCAGGTGGTGTTGAATGATGTTGACTGTGACTAGGATGCATGCACACTTAGGACCGGACGAGGCCTTAGTGACTTAAATAACGATGATAGTCGATATGTGAACTTGTTTGTTTTGACTTTAAGACAATGTAAATATTTAATAATTCAATAAAACAAAACTTTTGAATCCATGGTTGTGAAACAAAAATTCTGTCGCTCCACTCCCCGACGTTTCCGCCGCGGTTTCGTTGTTTTACGCGGTCGGGGTGTGACAGAAGATTTGGTATCAGAGCTCATGGTTATAGGGAATTAGGTTATTAGTAATGCTTTGACCTAGACTATAACTTTTCTAGGACCCTAACGCAAGTTTATTGCGTTTAGATTCTAAAACAATACCGTCACCTATCTTTAGGTGATAACCACAACGAGAACACAATAACAAATCCGCTTTGAAAACCAATCATCTCTTCTTAGATGATTTATTATAAGGTTTTTAACCTTCAAAGTTTTTCAAATCTCGTCAAAGTTTGAGTCTTATAGTGTGAACACGTGCAATCTGGAAGGGTGGGTGCCTGTATCCTGAGTTTTCTGTCTAAGGCTAGAGTGTTCGTACAAATCCACATAATCGGACCAGTCACTCTTACATGGGAACTCTTGGGGTGAGTGTCCACTTATAGGCTAAATCATGTCTTCGCGATACATTATATTGACCCATTTACTTTGATTAGTCGATGTGTATTGTTTGTTTGTTTGAGGTAACGAACGAATGATTGCATTCCTTGTGTTTTGTCGATGTTTTCAATACCTCTTTTGTTTATCCAATTGTCAATCTCACTCGTTTCTCATGTTTCCTTATTCTTTTTAGAATAGGCCTCCTCGACGAGATGCACAACCGCAAACTAACGCTGAACTCGCAGCTATTATCACTCAGCAGATCGCTGCTGTGATTCCGAACCTAATAACTCAGATTAATCAAGCAAACAACAACAATAATAACAATGCTCAGTGCAGTTTTAAGACTTTCAATTCGACTAAACCACTAAAGTTTTCTGGGTCTCAAGGAGCAACTACGCTCCTACAATGGTTCGAGAGTCTGGAGAGTACATTTAGACATGTTCAGTGTCTGAATGAACGAAAGGTTGAGTTTGCATCAAGTGTTTTTGAGAAGCGTGCTCTAACATGGTGGAACGGTGTGATGCGTGATAGGGGTGCCGATGTGGCAATGGCACAAACTTGGAAAGAGCTACGGGCTCTCATGATGAAAGAGTTCTGTCCCCGTCACGAAATAAGGGCTTTGGAACGAGAATTTGACGATCTAAAACAAGATGGGGGAGAACACTGTTCTTACACGGATCGTTATGAGGAGCTAAGTTTGTTGTGTCCTACTATGGTTACCCCGTTGGAGAAAGCGATTGAGAGGTATATCGATGGTCTGCCTGATTCTGTGTAAGATATAGTTAATGGTAGTAACCCTACCACTGTTCGTCAGGCAATCGAACTGGCTGCGACCCTGACTGAGTCTCAAGTCAGGAAGGGTAAACTGACCCGCAAGGGTGATAAGAAGTAGTCGACCGACACCGTTCAAGACAAGGGTAAGGGTAAGAAGAAGGGCGAGTCATCTAGGAGGTCGAGGAAGCACAAGGCTTCTCAAAACTTTGCTGTCACCAATCAGAATGCTCAGAACCCACCAGCACAACCTCCTGCCAAGAAACAGTATGCTGGTACCGCACCTCACTGCAATAGGTGCAATGGTCATCATGCGACCCAACAAGCTTGTAAGCAGTGCACCACTTGTGGTAAACTTGAGCATACGGCCAACATTTTTCGTTTGGGTAAAAATCAAGCTGCTAAGAATCCAGCACAGGTTCATGGAAACGTTGCTAGATTACCACCTGGTTCATGCTATAATTGCGGAGAAATGGGTCACTTCCGCAACAACTGCCCGAAACTAGCAAACCCGAATGCCAATGCGAATGAAAATCCCTCTCGTGGACGAGCATAAAATTTGAACGCCAATGAGTCGCGTTCTGATAACGAGGTTATTAACGGTACATTCCTTGTTAACCATCAACATGCATCTGTTCTTTTCGATTCTGGTGCCGATAGAAGTTTTGTTTCGTTATCATTTGAGCCTTTGCTTGCGATACCTAGAACTAAACTGAGGAAACCCTTATCTGTCAAAGTTGCTACTGGTGAACCTCTTGTACTCGATTATGTTATTTGCGATTGTCAATTGAACCTCGATAACCATCTTTTTCCTATTGACCTCATACCGATGCAACTTGGGAGTTTCGACATTATCGTAGGGATGGATTGGTTAACTAAGTTTCATGCTGAGGTGGTTTGTTTCGATAAGATTGTTCGTATTCCTCTTTCATCTGGTGATGTCCTAGAAGTTCGTGGCGAGAAACCTTCGAATGGTTTGAAACTCATGTCGTGTACGAAAGCCCAAAGTTATTTATGAAAACGATATGTGTCCTTTCTGGCACATGTCACAGAGGAGAAAGGCAAGAACAAGTGTATTCAAGATATTCCGATTGTTCGAGATTATCCAGAGGTGTTTCCTGATGAACTGCCTGGTTTGCCTCCAGTTCGTCAAGTCAAATTTCATATTGATCTTGTACCCAATGCCAACCCGTTTGCTAAAGCACCTTATCGTCTTGCACCGTCTGAGATGCAAGAATTGTCAAAACAGCTTCAAGAGTTGTCTGATAAAGGAATCATCCGTCCGAGTTATTCACCTTGGGGTGCTCCTGTCTTGTTTGTGAAAACGAAAGATGGATCTTTCCGTATATGTATCGATTATCGTGAGCTTAACAAGCTTACCATCAAGAATTGATATCCCCTACCACGAATCGATGATCTCTTTGATCAGCTACAAGGTGCTACATGTTTTTCCAAGATCGATTTGCGTTTTGGGTATCATCAACTTCGTGTACTCGAAGAAGATATTCCCAAAACTGATTTCCGTACGAGATATGGTCACTACGAATTCACTGTCATGCCTTTTGGTTTGGCGAATGCCCCAGCCATTTTCATGGACTTAATGAATAGGGTTCGTAAGCCTTATTTAGACAGGTTCATCATTGTGTTTATTGACGACAATCTTATTTATTCGAAGTCTCGAGCCGATCACGAACAACACCTTCGTCTGACAATGGAACTTCTGAAGAAGGAACAACTTTTTGCCAAATTCTACAAATGTGAATTCTGGCTTAAGGAAGTTCAATTTTTGGGTCATATTGTTAACAAGCAGGGTATTCATGTGGATCCTTCCAAAATAGCTGCTATTAAGGATTCGAACACACCTACAACGCCTACAGCAGTTTGTTCTTTTCTTGGGATTGCTGGTTATTATCGTCGATTCATTTCGAACTTCTCGAAGATCACGGTTCCTCTCACTGCTTTGACTCAGAAGAATAAGCCTTTTGAGTGGGGACCTAAACAAGAGGAAGCTTTCCATACGTTGAAACAAAAACTCTTTGATACTCCTGTTTTATCTTTGCCCGATGGAAACAATGATTTTGTTGTCTATAGTGACGCGTCGAATCTAGGCCTTGGTTGTGTTCTTATGCAACGAGGTAAAGTTATAGCTTATGCGTCAAGACAATTGAAAGTTCATGAGAAGAACTACACCACTCATGATCTTGAGTTGGGTGATGTGGTTTTTGCACTCAAAATATGGAGACACTATCTTTATGGCACGAAATGTGTGGTTTTCACAGACCACAAAAGTCTCCAACATATTTTCAATCAGAAGGAGCTAAACATGAGACAACAAAGCTGGGTTGAACTCTTGAACGATTACGACTGCGAAATTCGCTACCATCCTGGTAAGGCGAATGTTGTAGCCGATACGCTAAGTCGAAAGGAACGAGTCAAGCTTCATTGTGTTCAAACTCTATCTGATATTCAAACTTGCATCTCTCAAGCTCAACGTACTTGTGTTACACAAGATCTGATGGGTAAGGAATTACCACGTCAACTAGAGCTTAAACTCGAAACGAACGATGATGGGTTACTCTATTTCAAGGATCGTTTGTGGATTCCGAAACAAGACGATCTTCGCACTTTAGTGATGGATGAATCTCATAAGTCTCGATATTCTATTCATCCTGGTGTTGACAAAATGTATAAGGATTTTTTTACTCAGTACTAGTGGCCTGGTATGAAAAAGGATGTTGCCTTGTATGTATCGAAATGCCTAACTTGTCTCAAAGTCATGGCTGAACATCAACGACCATCTGGTTTGCTTGTATAACCAGAGATACCAGTTTGGAAGTGGGAGAACATTGCGATGGATCTCATCACTAAGTTACCGCGCACATCTAGAGGTCACGATGCTATTTGGGTTGTCATTGATCGATTAACGAAGTCAGCTCACTTTATACCGATTCGCGAGGATCTATCTGCTGATAAACTTGCTAAGATTTAAGTTAATGAGATTGTATCTCGACATGGTATTCCTTTGGATATCATATCTGATCGTGATGCTCGATTTTCATCTCACTTTTGGAAGACCATGCAATCTGCTATGGGAACTCAACTAAATCTAAGCACTGCTTATCATCCCCAAACAGATGGACAATCCAATAGAACGATACAATCACTGGAGGATATGCTTAGAGCATGTGTGATAGACTTTGGTGGTAATTGGGATTCTCATCTACCGTTGATTGAATTTTCTTACAACAATAGTTATCATGCTAGCATTAATATGGCACCGTTTGAAGCTTTATATGGTCGAAAATGTCGTTCACCTGTCTGTTGGAATGAGATAGGTGAAGCTCAGCTTACTGGACCTGAGCTCATTCTAGAAACAACAAATAAAATCAAGAAAATTCGTGATAATCTTCTGACAGCTAGAGGCCGTCAAAAGAGTTATGCAGATATGCGACGTAAGCCCTTGGAATTTCAAGTCGGAGACCGTGTCCTACTCAAGATATCCCCTTGGAAGGGAGTGGTGAGATCTGGAAAGAAAGGAAAACTTGCACCACGATATGTTGGACCATTTAAGATTGTTGAAAGAATTGGAAAGGTTGCCTATCGAGTTGAGCTACATCCTGAACTTGGGAATATTCACCCAACATTCCACGTGTCCAATTTACGAAAGTGTTTAGCCGATACTGATCTTCATATTCCACTCGACGGAATTCAAGTTGATGAGACGATGCACTTTGTCGAGAAACCAGTGGAGATAACGGACCGTGAAATCAAACGAGTGAAGAACAAGCGAATAAGATTGGTCAAAGTTTGCTGGGAGTCCAAATGTGTCCTAGAGTTTGGGAACATGAGGACCAAATGAAAGCGAAATATCCACATTTGTTTTCACAAGTTTCCTATAGTTAAAATTTCGGGACGAAATTTCCTAAAGTAGGGGAGACTGTGACAACTGTGCTATGTAAATGAGGTACGATGTAAAAAAATATCAATTATCAATAAAATGATGTGTTTTGGTGTTAATATATGTATATTTGTGTTTAACGATTTTACGATTTGATTCTAGTTCGATTTCAAGCTTTAAATCGCTTTCTGGAAAGTTATACGCGAACTGATGCGTAAACGTAATCATTTTAACACGACAAACACTCCAAAACAGTGACATAGGCTTAACATACCTTAAATAACCTTTACATAACTTAGAAATAAGTTTTGGAGGGTTTGGTGTGTCGAAAACAAGTTTATTCGATCGCAGGGACTATTTGTGTCAAACTGTGAAAGTATGCCGATTCGTATAGTAACGAACATTCCGGAACTTGATCATAAGCTAAACATACCCTAAATATCCTTTACATAGCTTAGAAATAGGCTTTGAGGGGTTCATGATGCGAAAATACGCTTATTTGATCAATAGGGACTAAAAGCGTCAAAAAGTTCACAAGTTTGCATTTACGCGCATATCTTACGTTCTGAACATTTCCAGACATCCAAAAACTTTTGTAATCATTAAAATATTTTATTTTAGTGATTGGAATGCAAAAATACCATTCGTCGTGTAATTTGGATCGTTTTCGCGTCCGTTCGAGTTTTCGTCGTAATTAACCGAATAACGTGACCGTACGACCAAACGAACCGACATCCGAGATTTTTTCAAGCATATTTCATGTTCTACATGCTTTAACTTCATTGTAGAGCCTTGAAATGGGGTTAACGGGGCTTAAAAACATCAAAATCTAAGTTTTAAGCATGCAGGGGCCAAATCTGCCAATTCTGGAAAGTTAGTCGCGGGGCGCGAAAGATCATGTGTACTCCTATACGGGGCGCGACAGACTACCAGATCAGAAACATTGAATTTGGTCACAGCATCTGATTTCAGTGATTTCTAACATGGTTTTGAGATACCATTTGCTTGTTTTGAGTTCCCATTGTATTCTAATCTATGGGCACAAGTTTATAGCTTAGATTAAGCTTTGAATTGCTCAAAAACACTTGTAAAGATCCTAAGAACTTAAGACTTTCTATAAATACCCACCATGTTCAACCTTCATTCCTTGCACATTGATCTAAATCTGCTCTAAGTTGAAGCTAAGGCTTCATACCTGAGTGTTTTGGATCAATTATTCCTAGCTTGGACCTTTTGTAAGCTTCTTTCATGCTTGTTTATGCTTTTCAAGCATGAAAGTCAACCAGTGTTTGACTTTATGCTTTGACCATGATTTGGTCAAGTCAAATTTCAATCGAACTTTGCAACGTGAGCGTAATCACGATGGTTATAGTTCCTTGTGACTATACCTACTGATTACCACGTCGATTAGTCGAAGTGACGAGTCAAAGTTTCGGTCAAAAAACGTGTTTACGCGTATTTTGCGACGAAGCTATTTTCGGGTATCAAAACACTTTGTTTTGATATCAAACCTGTTTTCTAACTTAGATAAACATGTTTTAACATGTTTAACTCGTCACTTTTAGTCTAGTGCTTGTTTAGGGTCGTAAGTCAAGCGGTCTTGACAACCGCTTAGAATTTCAAACCTGACCCGTTTGGTGGATCGTTAGGATCCGACCAAGCATGTATTGTGACCATAGTTGTATAGGGAATAACCTTCCGAGGTTATACCTTATGGTCACTTAGTTTAATTAGTTGTATGATAGGTAGTTTATATGCCTTAGGAAAATGACCAAAATGCCTTTTTCATGCATAATTGGATTTTAAGCATATGTAACCTAACTTTTGTCACTAAAACTGATTATGCAACATATTTAAACATGTTAGGGCATATAATACTTGTCATAGGACTAGTTAGGCGTCTCGAACGCACATTTTGCGCAAACGACGCGTTAAAGTAGCATAAGCTACCTTAATGGGTTGTAACGGGTCGTAAGCACTTAGGATAGGTTCTGATTTAGGATGTAGGCTTTGTTAAACCATATCACATGAGTTCCAAAACTCAATTGGTTTACGAAACCTCATTCTACCCGATCTCCCGATTTAGGTGTCGATTTATTAACTAGCGATCTGATTACTAGGTACCACTTGATTTCCTTGGTTCGCCCGAGCTTTGTTAAGTTCATTATATCAAGGATACTTTGCAATTCAATGTGAGTACATAGTTCCCCAATTTCACCGTTTTCAATTGTTTTGGGGTGATTCATATGTGTTAAACGATTTCGATGCTTTCAACGATGATTTCAAAAACGAATACTATGGTTTATATTAAACATAACGATTTCGATAATGTGAACGAACTTGTTGGGACGTATTTACATAACGAATAACATTCATTAACAATGATCAAGCCGACCAGTATTAGGTTATGGTACCATAGGATCTGACAAATCCCATTATCGGACTGCCACCATGGTTATGTATAGGGGTTATGAGGGTAATGACTGAACCTGATGATTGTTACCTTACCCTTTGGAGGTATGTTAATACGAGTTGAACGATGGAAAAGTTATGAAGGTTTGAATGTATTCCGCGAGACGACCAAAAGTAGTTTTCACAATTAAAACGAGAAGGATTTGAACGATTGAACAATTTTGAACGATTGAACGATTTTGAACGATTGAATGATTGAAACGAATGAACGATTTAAACAAGATAAACGAATTGAACGGACGATTGGTTTTTTTGGTATATGATTAGATAACGGGACGGGTGTAATGTGATAAAAGCACGGTAGATACGCCGCTGGTACTTCTTATATATAAGTGCTTTCATCATATTACATTCCGTAGCGTTATTTAATTCACTTGGACGAACGATTTTAAACGATGTCACACAACGATGTTTACTATACCATATAAAACATACGAGTTATTTTACGAGAATGATTTACGATTTGGGTTACTTAAACAAATGTTTTGGGTTAAGATTCATGGCAACGAGATTTCATAAACTATAAGCAACTTATTTTGAGCTGGTTATTTATATTGCAATACTAAACTCTTTTCAAAACAAGGTTTTCAATTATCGACTCTTGTAGCCAAACGAGGTATTGCAACATGTAAACGAGCCATGAATCTGACACTCTCACAAAACCTATGTGCACGCCGGCATTTCTTTGCTGACTTTATTTTTACATATGTTTCAGGTGGTGTTGAATGATGTTGACTGTGACTAGGATGTATGCTCACTTAGGACCGGACGAGGCCTTAGAGACTTAACTAACGATGATAGTTGATATGTGAACTTGTTTGTTTTGACTTTAAGACAATGTAAATTTTTAATAATTCAATAAAACGAAACTTTTGAATCCATGGTTGTGAAACAATAATTCTGTCGCTCCACTCCCCGACGTTTCCGCCGCGGTTTCGTTGTTTTACGCGGTCGGGGTGTGACATCAAAGATATGTGAAAATCCTAAGTAATGGAGAAACTTGATTGTTTATAGAAAAATTAGTTATTAAATTGTTCCTATCTAAATTAGGATATGCGGATTTGATCTGAGGGATTGTGATATTAACAAAGCATCCAAAGGTGAGTGTCATAGAAACCCCTATTTTTACTGTTTTAAATACTGTTTTCGGGGGAAGAACACGTCTTTAAAAAGAATGAATTGATGTTTTCATATAAACACGATTTCGAATAAATGTATTTTAGTGAGCATTCACTAAACACCATTTTTACTATCTTACATAATTTTTTCAGAGAAAAACATGTCAATAGAAGAAAAGTATATGTTTTCGTATACAATATGCTTTTAAATTACATAAAAATGTATTTTCTTGGAAAATATGGTTTTTAAAGTGTTATAATGTGTTTCTTAGAGAAACACGAAGATGTATGACTTAAACTGTTTTCAAGAAAAACAAGTTTTAATGAAATAAATGAGTTTCAGGGAGAAACGGGGTAAACGACAATGTTATGGGTATAACGATCGTAAAGATTTAAAACCCTTTTCTTTAGATCTAAGATGGGACAAAGTTTCCAAATCTCAAGAGTGTAAGTAGCAGCATTGGCTTACATTATGTGGGGGGTGTCGGGAATTTGTAGAACGCCAAATATTAAATTGTTATTCAGTAGTTTATATGTAATAATGAATTGAGGAAAGGGCACAAGATACATCATAGCCAATTTAATCACTTAAGGAATGTACGCGTGGAATCATTAATAGATCTATTGGGTTGACTACCCCGACGTGATTGGTCGCTCCGATCTAAATAGCTCTGAATTTGAATTCTTTAATATGCTAGTATAGATTAAAACCTCAATCGTTTTACATAGCTCGTAATGTCTTGCAAACTTACGAAACCAAAGTCATATCGAAAAAAATAATATTAAAACTGAATCATGGAATATAATTTCCATGCGGAATGCGGTACAGTGCCGATTCCAAAAATATTACCATGACATTTATATTTTAAAAGAAAATAAATGTCTTTCTTAAACATATGTAAATGTTTTCACAACCGTTAAAGGTTTAAAATAAGAAAGTGTTCCTTAAACAAATCGTTACGAAAATTATATGTGAACTCACCTTCCTTTGTGTTAACACTTTATTTTTACGTGTTCTTCAGGTACGTGAGTTCGGCTTTGGAGAATTTTGGCTTGTGTTTTCATGTGGTTGTGTGCTGCTTATGTATTAAAATAATGTTTGGACACTTTTAAACTTTTGGGACCGTGTGTAATAAGACCCCTAAGGGTCAAACTATGACTTGTTCATGGTAGATGTGCAAAATAACTATAGCATCGACCACAAAGACTTATATAGGTACCAACCTCTGTCATCGCCACGTTTGTATTTCTGCTGTGATGTTTTTGGGGTGTGACAGAAGTTGGTATTAGAGCCAATGGTTGTTAGTGAACTAGGTGTTTTCTTAGAAAAGACTAGACTTCAACCAAAGAGTTTTGAGAATATAGAATCCCAAAATTCGTGAAGCCAAAGATTCAAAATGAGAATGAATCTTAACTATGTAAAAGAGTTATTAAGAACTTATGTGTATATGTGTTAATTTGCTTATCTGTTTCCAAAGCCACACACATTTACTCAGCCTACAGATATGACTAGTCTTACTTCGTCATATTACACCGATTCCACAGCCTTTGCTAGTCAGATAGACACACGTTACGCATACACTAGTAACGGGTGGATTGATGATGATGATTCCATTGTTCCTTCATTAGTCGAGTTAGGACAATCATCAGGCACGACACCTGTAATCGATGAGTTGGGCATGGGTACATCGATGATTGGAGGATCATACAGAGTAGCACTAGTAGTGAATGCCACTGTTATTACGACTTGACCTCTAGAGCCGCTAGCAGCTCCACACACTGATACTGTTGAGCACATGACCGAGATTCCTCTACCTCTCATACCAGAGCCGGTTATACCTCAGTCTGGATCATTAGCTTCCACCATACCATTGCCAGTTCTAGCACGTTATGGGAAGGGACTTTGTATTCCAAAGGACATAACATCTACCTCTAGGACTGATACTGAGATTGCATCAAAGAAGTTAAAGGGAGTATGGGTAGACAGATGCTCTCACTACGATCGTCGGATTGCCAATCTGTGAGGGGAGTTGGAGACGACGAAGGGAAAGATGTAGGATCTTGGGGGTCAGATGGATGCTTATGAGGAAATCTGGGGATTGGATGAGATTGTGAGAGACCAGATGAGTTAGAGGATAGCAGACCTGGAGCAGATGGTTGGATTGTTGTTGGAGTACTTAGGATTTAAGTGATTTTGTATTTTTGTTTGAACAATCTTTGCATTCTTTTAGTGATCCTTTGTTAAGCATGGTTGCTACTTAGGTATTTTAGGAGGAAATTCTGATAGACTTGTTTATGGTGTTGATTTCATCCTCACCAAATTTTGTTAGTTCCTAAAACTACAAACAAGCAATGTAATTTCCACCGTGAAATATCAAACAAGGATTTTTGGATTAAATTTTTCAAATTGTTTTGTGATCGTGATTATATGTGCATTGTTAAATCCATTCACATTGAATGATTGAATTATTTAAATATTGACTTACATTATTATTATTGCTTCAATAATAGAAACGTTAATATGCCACCAACAGCGAGACAGAGTTCCTCTACCGATGGCATAGGATTTCCTATCACACCCGAGGAGTTAGCACGATTGGTTGCTCAGTATGTTATCGCTACTTTGGAGCAGCGTGAAGTTAATCGAGTTGCAGACCATGGACAGGGTTGCAAAGGGAATGAGCACGTTCAGGGTGAAGTGCCATCTGAAAACATACCAGGTAGACTAATGTTTGGAAGATTTTGTGAGTTTCCTATGTTATGATATAATCTAAGAGTAATCTTGATTTTCATTAACTTGGTAAACAGTACACTGATGTACGAATGAAACATTCCAGGGTCCTAACCCGAGATCATTTGCTAGTATCACACGTGATGAAGAGATGGCGCCACATGAGCAGTCAGGTAGTCACAACAGTTTGACTATTAAGATCATCCAGAGTATTGAGTATAAGGATGAAGATGTTAGAAATAGTGAAACGAAGAATTCAAGGAAGAATTCTGAGGAGAAGCGTGAGAAGAAACACAAGCGAGATAAGTTAGTTGTGGATAAAGTAAGTGATTCTGGAAAGGGAGTAGTTAAAAAGGACAAGAACAGTGCGGTGAAGAAAACCCCTGTTGTTGAGCTAAAGGAATGTAGCCGATGTGGCCGAACCGGACATGAAACTCATTAGTGCTTTGCTACAAGCACGTTAGATGGAGTTAAACTCATAGGATATTATAGACGTGGGAAGGAAGGACATTTCAAGCGGGAATTCCCTAAGCTAAAGGATCAGTATGCCAAGAGTAAAGCATGGATAGACGCTAGGAAGGCTTGGCTTGATCCTGCACCTATCATAGGTACGTTCATGAACCATCAGTTTATCTATGTTAACTTTGTGCTAAGATAAATTGTAAATAGGATTGAAAGTGCATGTTAGGACCGATTCCGATGTTCCGTTGATTGCATAGATCTCGTATCTTGTGCGGAATCCAAGTACGAGAGTGGGTTGAACAAGAACAATTAAATTTAAGATGATTTCTATTGATTGATGAACAATACAAAACCGTGAATCACTTGGACAGAGCTTCACTACTCAAGTCCACCAAGAAGTACAAACGACAAAGACAAGCACCCTATTTATACACTAATTCCATCCGCGCAACAAGCTTATCACAGATCTGCGTTGATCCGTGCGAACCAACATGTGCGCTGGTGCGGATCACCAAAACCCTAATGTAGCATAGGTTCGTACGGATATTCTCCATCCGTGCAGACCTATGGTGAACATATGAAAGTTATACTTTAACATTTCTTAACCTTGCCTTGTCTCATCTGATAGCTACGATACGTGATTGACGGAAGCGTTAGACATATGCACTCACAGACTCCCGCTTGGATATTGCTATAGTCAATCTCATAGCTAGTTTTCATCAACTCTGAGTCTTTAAGAAGCTTTAACAGTTCAGAACCATAGACTCCCCTTTATATCTCTGATTCATCAGCTCCCCCTTTCAACAGACTTTTTCTCCAGGCTCCCGCTTGCTTTGAGCTTTCAGGATCTCAAACTGACTCTCTGAAAAATTGACAATTCAAAACACTTGTAATAATTACTTTCATTTTCAGAATCAGAAATCTAGTTCTCTCTTTTATTTGACAACTAAAAGTATTTGATATCTTTCCAGGATTGATAACTTGGCTCTAAACACAGACATTTTGACATTTAAACACCAAATTTGGGAATTCAGGATTAAACCCTGACTTTGCTCCCCCTATCAAATAACTTTATATTTGACATTAAAGCATCCAATCATCATAAACCTTCATAGATAATCAAGTTCAATTTAATGACCTTGACTTATCTGATTATCTACCAAGTTCAAATTAATGACCTTGGAGACAATTTACAAACTGTTTTTGATTTTTCATTAAAAACTAAAGTTTCAAATTAATAAACTTGTTATTTTCTGAGACATGTTAAGCATACTTTGTCGAAACATAAAGTGAAACAAAATCGTTTGTCGAAACATAAAGTGAAACAAAATCTTTTTGTATTTTACAAATTTTATGCTAAAATACACCTAAAATCTTTTTGTGATTTTTTTCTGTAATGAAATGCAATAAATAAATATTTACAGACATGTTTTTGTTGAGTTTGCGTCAGAGGATTATATCAGATTATGACAAATCACTAGCACCGTTGATCTTTATAAACATTAAGTTTTAAACGATTCACCTAGATTGTCAGTATACTGATCCACTTAAATTTTCACACAAACTTCAACTGATTCAAGATACGAGATTAGTGTTTTAATTAAGCACTTATCTTAATCGCGTGTCCCACCTCAGAATATACTCCCGTAGCAAGATTCCCTAGATTCAGTCTTACAGGTGAATATACCTAAATGATATATGTCTCTGGGTTAATGCGAAGCCTTGAGAGCTCAGGTTAGAACTTCCGTTCAGTCAAAGAGATGAAGGCTCGACTTAAGGTGTATTCCACTTTGGAATCTTCTTTACAACTACACTTGATATATATCTTTCGACATTTTCTCAACTTTTATGCAGAGGGAAAGTTTTTAAGCGCAAAAGCATTATACGAGGTCTAGGCCATTGCTAACGCAAAATTAGAAGACCAAGTATAATACCCCAGATATCAATAAGTATAAAGACCTTATATCTCAGAATCAGGCAACCTCTCAAACAAAATTTCGGAGTACTAAGTCCATATATCCAAGAGATGTTCCCAAGAGATAAGAAAGTTATTGATTTTATGTTTATATCTCCAAATCAATCTACTAAGTGTGTAAAAACCTACTGGCATATCATCAGTGAGACCATTAATCACATTTTGACTTTCTATTTCTTTAGCATGTTGTGATAGTCTTACTGATGTACTATCATTTCCTCTTTTACACAAAACTCTTTTCGATTTTTTTTATGTCTTTGTGCTTTTTCAAATTTTCAAATATTTTTGTATTTTCAAAATTTTTACTCCCGCTAAAATGCAAAAAAAATTAAAGAAAATTTGACAAACCGATGTAGATAGCTTCACCTCGCCATCCTTTTTTAGCTTCACATTCTCTTTCAGAATAAAGCACCCCCATGATTAACAAGACATTGATTTTAACATTTTGAAACCCTTTTTGTTTGTTCAGCCGTGAGGGTTTCGGTGTATTCCTTCAACATTTTTCAAAAATTTTGATATTATCAATTTAAAAACAAACATTTTTTTATTTTTATGTTTTTCTAATTTTTATTTTTGTTTTTGATTTATTTATTATTATTAACCAAAAACTTCATGTTTTCATCCAAAGGAATCCTCCTCCTGTACCAGGCTGCTCCGCTGCCCATGTTAACTTTCATTAGACTTCTGGAACACTTGCACATTCAAACAATACAATTACTTGAATAATGCAACTCAGGCCTGTTTGACCTTGGGTATTTTGACATAATACGAATCATTCAATTTCGGAAAATCTTTGTCGTTTTTCACAAAAACTTTTTCACTCTTATTTTCAACCTTTTTGGTCGAATCCATTTTCTTTTTCTCATTAAAAGAAGTATTTTGTTTTTCACCACCCAAATTTGTCCTTTTAAAACATTCATTTTATAAAATCTTGAATCATTTTGACTGTTTTGTTTAAACACATCAACTTTCAGTTTCTATATTTGTTTTGGCTTTGATATATCAACCTTTTGTTTCCAAATCTGTTTTGGTTCAAATTTAGGTGACTTCTGTTTCACAGCTTTAGATTTCTTTTTGTCTTTTTCAACATCAACAGGCTTCATATTCGGTGTAACACCCCGAAAAATATAAAACTTTATATTAGAATTATAAAGTATAAATAAACAAGATTTTACTAACTAGAAATTTTAACCTAGTTAGTTAATAGACTAGAAATAGCTTATGAAGAGGTTAAAGGTTACTAAACAATAAGTAAGACAAAGTTGAGGGGTTAAGTTGACATAATTGAAACTTATATTTGTTAAAACAAATTAAAATAAAACAAACACCCCAACAAACCATGTTGGTCGATCTGGGGAAGACCAGGTCGACACCCCCATAGTTCCAAACCCTAAAATCATAAAAACTTTCAAATTGGAGGTGTTAATCTGGTCCAAATCGAGAATTGAGCATAGAATCGTAATCCTCACTGCAATAGGATTCTAAGGTATGTGAAATTCGGTGAAATCCATCAACTTGAAATTCTCATGATTTTGAAAATCTGAAATTAGATGCTTGCATGTGTGTTATTTGGTTAGATTAAAGTTGATTAGGTGTTTAGAAGTAAAACCTAACTAACTATTGGAGAAATCATGCCCAAATTCAGAAAATTCTATGAATCCATGGAAGCTAGGTTATGGGTTTTGTAAGAAAATGATGAACACTAGGATTTGAATGATAATTCTAGTATAAACTTCATCTTAGGAGGTAATTTCTGTATATTGATGTTAAAATGTGTGCAAGGTTACTAATTAAAGTGAAATTGAGGTTGAAATTGAAAATCATGAACTTGGAAATGATGGTAGGAAAATCTGACCCGTTAGGTGTTTGTAGAAATGCCTAAGTGAGGATTTTCGATGTTAAATTTGATGAGAACGCAGATTTGATCATGTTTCACCATGATATGAATATGGTCATGGAAAGAGTTCTAAACAAGTTGTAAAACTGAATTTTCTAGGCAAAGAGTCCGGATCATCAAGCGGACAAGCCGAAGGGAATTCACGGGGGAAAGGCGTGCTCTAAAGGTACGAAATTATCGTTTCGTTACATTACGTATTATTTGATAGATTTATGTTGTAATTTGAAAACATGGTAATCAAGATGAATCAATGTACTACGGAAGTGACTTTTCATCTTAATCGAGTGAGATGGGTCAAACAATTGTTAGAAATTGAGGTTTTGAATTACATTGTTGGATGATTAACTCTTGGTGTCTAAACGGGTCGAACAACCAAGCATGACATGGTTAAAGGTCCGGATTATATTAAATTGATTCTTTGATATAGGTTAATGCATATATAGCAAGTAAGATATATGAGAAATTCGGTGTATAAATTATTCGAGAAGTGAAATCCGCAGGTGGTTTGAGTAAAATGAACTAGCCAAACAAAATCATGAATTTCCAGCGAATACCGTAAATTACGGTATTACCGTAATTTACGGTAGAAGTCCTGATGCTTTACGGTCACTTTCTACTGATTTACGGTGACCCATTTAGTTCCAGGTCTCACCGTAAATTACGGTGATACCGTAATTTACGGTGGACTTTATGTTTTTATTTTATTTACTCCTCAAGGTTTAATTGTTAATTCTTGTGTTTACAATGTAATATAATGAGGTTAAAACTAATGTTTAACGGTTTTGACCCTAGGTATCTAGATGGGCTTTACGGATGGTGATCAAGTAACGTCGAAGAACCGAACACGTATTATGAAGCTTCCGCTAATATATGAATCTTTTGTAACTCTTGTATATGGGTTGTAAACTCTTGTTAAACAAATTTTGAAACGTTTTAACTTAGTCATTAGTTGATTAAGGTCTTACTTTTGTGAACTCCGTTAATGAAAGTCTTGTACTTAAACTATTTTGTCTAAATTTAAGGTTTAAAATTTAGGGTGTTACAAGTTGGTAATCAGAGCTCATGGTTGTCAATAAGTGTTCGGTTCAAGCTTGATCGATCGTCCGGTAAGAATTAACTTGTTTTGTTAATAAATTATGTACTACGAATAAAATGAGAAATGGACAATATGTATGAAAATAGTGTGTAAGCTCACTCAAAAAGCAAGAAATGCACGAAACATGAATGATCAAATCAAGTTACGGACTTGATTAAATAGAAACATGAATGATCAAATCAAGTTACGGACTTGATTAAATAGAAACATGAATGATCAAATCAAGTTACGGACTTGATTAAATTGAAACATGAATGATCAAATCAAGTTACGGACTTGATTAAATAGAAACATGAATGATCAAATCAAGTTACGGACTTGATTGAATAGAAACATGAATGATCAAATCAAGTTATGGACTTGATTGGATGGAAACAAGAATTATTAAATCAAGTTATGAACTTGATTGAGTTAAAACAAGAATGATTAAATCAAGTTACGAACTTGATTAAATCAAAACAAATAAAGCATGTGTTATAAATAGAATGCTTAACAATCTATGTAAACATTTCAGAAATCGAGATGGCTGATGGAGACAATGATAATGCGGTGCCAAGAGTCACCGAACAAGTGAGGGAAGTGATCGCCGAAGAGGTTGGAAAGGCGATCGAAAACAGTTTGTCGGACTTTATTGATAAAATCCAAGACACGGTTTTATCAATAGTAGAAGATAGAATCAAGAAACTGGAAGATGATTCAAATGCAGTAAAGGAAAAGCGTGGAGGACGAAAGCCTTGTTCATACAAGGAATTCATGGCTTGTAAGCCACCAACATATAATGGGGAGGTTGACCCAATAGTGTGCCAACGATGGCTAAGTGACATAGAAGGAGTATTCGAGAGAACCCATTGTGACGAAGAAGACTACGTAGCCTTTGGTACGGGTCAACTAAGGAATCAAGCGAAAGATTGTGGGACAACAAAAAGAAGGAGATTGGAAGTGAAGCGGCTAAGGCCATGTCTTGGGAGGAGTTTAAGACGCCGTTTCTTAAACACCATAGCCCCAAAGCGGTCATAAACAAGATCAAGGAAGAGTTCATGCAACTCAGACACAAAGGTGAATCCATAGACAAGATCACGGGAATGTTTATGGACAAAATGAAGTTCTGTGATGATTTGATAACGAACGAAGAGCAAAAGGTCTATTATTATCATAATATGCTAAGTGCGGAATATAGAGAGTTCATAACCCCTTCAAAGTACGAGACCCTTACCGAGATTGTTAACGCTGCTCGGGAAAGGGAGATTGAGTTGAAGAAGAGTATAGAACGGGGCGAACGAAGGGCACAAGATGTGAATCCAAGCCCTACCAAGAAAGCAAGAACGAGTGAATCCGCAAAGAAATCCGACGCTAGAGGTAATACATCAGGTTGCAAAATTTGTGGGAAGAATCATAAGGGCGAATGTCGTTACAAAGATAAGCCATGTCCCATATGCAAGAAAAAGGGACATATGGCTATGTCATGCCCGGAGAAAGTGACGGTTTGTTACAACTGTTATCGAACGGGTCACAAGAAGTCGGAGTGCCCGGAACTGGTTGGAAAGAAGGATGGGCAAGAACCGAAAGGTGAAGCCCCGAAAGCAAAGGCAAGATCTTTCCAACTGACTGCAGCAGAAGCGAAAATTGAACCTGACGTGGTCTCAGGTATATTTACTGTAAATTCAATTCCCGCACATGTGTTATTTGATACGGGTGCGAATAAATCCTTTGTTTCATATGGGTTTATTCGACATCCTTCATTTATGCTAACGAAATTACCTATGCCTTTAGAAGTAGAGATAGGTAATAACAAAAGCTTTATTGTTTGTGATGTATGTGAAAATTGTAAACTGAGCATCGATGATGAAGAATATTTGATAAATCTAATCCCGATGTCGATGGGAGAATTTCAAATAGTCGTGGGGATGGATTGGCTATCTCAATACCATGCAAAGGTCGTGTGTTTTCGCAAGGAGATAAAACTAACATCTCCGAGCGGAAAACACGTCACCATTTATGGCGAAAAACGAGGCAACCCCATAATATGTTCGATGTTGAAAGCTCACAAGCTCATGAAGCGAGGATGCAAGGCATTCATAATTTATGCGAATGAGACCGAGAAAGAATCACGGAAAATAGGAGATGTACCAGTAGTACGAGATTATGAAGATGTTTTTCCGGAAGATTTACCGGGGATACCGCCTGAACGGGAAGTAGAGTTCGGGATCGAGTTGATTCCGGGCGCGAAACCGGTGGCAAAAGCCCCGTACCAACTTGCACCGTCGGAATTACAAGAGCTAATGTCCCAAATTCAAGATTTGCTTGACAAGGGATTTATAAGGCCGAGTGTGTCTCCTTGGGGCGCGCCGGTGTTGTTTGTAAGAAAGAAGGACGGGAGCATGCGCATGTGTATCGATTATCGGGAGTTAAACAAACTCACGGTAAAGAACCGATACCCGCTCCCGAGGATAGATGACTTATTTGACCAACTACAAGGCGCAAGTTGGTTTTCAAAAATTGACCTTAGGTCGGGGTATCACCAACTAAAGGTCAAAGAAGAAGATGTGCCGAAGACGGCTTTTCGCACAAGATATGGACATTACGAATTTCTCGTAATGTCATTTGGGCTAACAAATGCGCCCCCGGCTTTCATGGACCTTATGAACCGGGTTTGCAAGCCAATGTTGGATAAGTCGGTCATCGTGTTTATTAATGATATCTTGGTGTACTCGAAAAATGAAGCTGAACACGCACATCACTTACAAGAAGTGTTAGAAACACTTAGACGAGAGAAGTTATATGCAAAATTCTCTAAATGTGCCTTTTGGTTACGAGAGGTGCAATTTCTCGGCCATGTCATAAATACCAACGGAGTTTTGGTGGATCCGTCAAAGATAGAGGCGGTGTCAAAATGGAATCCTCCGAAGAATCCTTCGGAAATTAGGAGCTTTTTGGGGCTTGCTGGATATTATAGGAGGTTCATTCAAGATTTCTCCAAAATTGCATCGCCGCTAACAAAGCTAACCCAAAAGAAAGCAAAGTTTGTTTGGGGAGTCGATCAAGAAAAAGCGTTTCGGACGCTAAAAGAAAGGCTAACTCAAGCTCCAGTACTGACATTGCCGGACGGAGTCGAAGACATGGTGGTCTATTCGGATGCTTCGTTATCGGGGCTCGGTTGCGTGTTGATGCAACGGGGCAAGGTAATAGCCTATGCCTCGAGGCAATTGAAGATGCACGAAAAGAAATACCCAACGCACGATCTCGAATTGGCAGCGGTAGTGTTTGCATTAAAAATATGGAGACATTACTTGTATGGGGTAAAGTGCACCATATTCACTGATCACAAGAGCTTAAAATACTTCTTCGATCAGAAGGAGTTAAATATGCGACAAAGGCGATGGTTGGAAACGGTGAAAGACTATGATTGTGAGATACATTATCACCCCGGAAAGGCAAATGTGGTAGCGGACGCCCTAAGCCGAAAGGCTGACTATGTCCCAATACGAGTGAGATCGATGCAACTCGTGGTAACCTCGGGTATACTTGAATGTATTCGAGAGGCGCAATTAGAAGCAGTAAAAGAAGAGAATTGGAAGAAGGAAAGAATAATTGGTCAGTTGAAAGATTTGTCGGATGGGAATCAGGGGTTAAAGACTCGATCCGGAAGGATATGGGTCCCACACACCTATGGAGTAAAGACGCTTCTACTTGATGAAGCTCATAAATCCCGTTATTCAGTTCATCCGGGTGCAACCAAGATGTACAATGATTTGAAACAAAACTATTGGTGGCCCGGAATGAAGAGAGACGTGGCGAAATATGTGGAAAAATGCTTAACATGTTTACAAGTCAAGGCGGAGCACCAGAAACCATACGGCAAACTTCAACCGTTAGAAATTCCGGTTTGGAAATGGGAACATATTACAATGGACCTATTAACCAAGCTGCCTAAGACGAATCGTGGTTTTGATGCCATATGGGTAGTGGTGGATAGATTGACGAAAAGTGCTCACTTCATTCCGATTCGCGAAACTTATACGTCAGAAAAGATGTCAGAAGTCTATACCAATGAAATCATAGCACGTCATGGAGTGCCGGTGTCCATCGTGTCCGATAGGGATACCCGGTTCACTTCGAATTTCTGGCGTGATTTCCAAGAACAAATGGGGACCAAGTTGTACATTAGCACTGCGTACCATCCCCAAACGGATGGACAAAGTGAAAGAACGATACAAATATTGGGAGATATGCTACGGGCGTGTATAATCGACTTTGGAGGCAGTTGGGATGTTCACCTACCGTTAGTCGAGTTTTCGTACAACAACAGTTACCAATCTAGTATTAAAATGGCACCATACGAACTGCTTTACGGTAGGAAGTGTCGAACCCCGGTTTGTTGGGGTGAAGTGGGTCCACGTGAACTTGCCCACCAAGACATAGTACGAGCCACGAACGAAAAGATCGATAAAGTTCGGGCACACTTGAAAGCGGCTCAAGACAGGCAAAAGGCGTATGTTGACAAAAGGAAAAGGCCAATTGAATTTCAAGTCGGTGACATGGTCATGTTAAAAGTGTCCCCATGGAAAGGTGTTATTAGATTTAGAAAGAAGGGGAAGTTAAGCCCAAGGTTTATTGGGCCATTTAAAATTATCGGAAGAGCTGGCAAGGTAGCTTACCGTCTTGAACTACCGGAGGAGCTGAGTGGGATCCATGGCACGTTTCACGTATCTCAACTAAGAAAGTGCTTAGCAGACGAAACGACCTATATCCATTACGATGATATCGAAGTGGATAATAGTCTAAATTATGTGGTAAGACCGGTTGAAATTTTAGACAGAAAGGTCAAACGTTTACGAAATAAACAAATTGAACAAGTCAAGGTTAAATGGGAGCATAGAAAGGGTTCGGACATTACGTGGGAGTCCGAAGAGGAGATGCGACGTCTTCACCCTACATTGTTTGGTACGTACTACGGTTTCGGGGACGAAACCCTTTTTAAGGGGGGTGGACTTGTAACACCCCGAAAAATATAAAACTTTATATTAGAATTATAAAGTATAAATAAACAAGATTTTACTAACTAGAAATTTTAACCTAGTTAGTTAATAGACTAGAAATAGCTTATGAAGAGGTTAAAGGTTACTAAACAATAAGTAAGACAAAGTTGAGGGGTTAAGTTGACATAATTGAAACTTATATTTGTTAAAACAAATTAAAATAAAACAAACACCCCAACAAACCATGTTGGTCGATCTGGGGAAGACCAGGTCGACACCCCCATAGTTCCAAACCCTAAAATCATAAAAACTTTCAAATTGGAGGTGTTAATCTGGTCCAAATCGAGAATTGAGCATAGAATCGTAATCCTCACTGCAATAGGATTCTAAGGTATGTGAAATTCGGTGAAATCCATCAACTTGAAATTCTCATGATTTTGAAAATCTGAAATTAGATGCTTGCATGTGTGTTATTTGGTTAGATTAAAGTTGATTAGGTGTTTAGAAGTAAAACCTAACTAACTATTGGAGAAATCATGCCCAAATTCAGAAAATTCTATGAATCCATGGAAGCTAGGTTATGGGTTTTGTAAGAAAATGATGAACACTAGGATTTGAATGATAATTCTAGTATAAACTTCATCTTAGGAGGTAATTTCTGTATATTGATGTTAAAATGTGTGCAAGGTTACTAATTAAAGTGAAATTGAGGTTGAAATTGAAAATCATGAACTTGGAAATGATGGTAGGAAAATCTGACCCGTTAGGTGTTTGTAGAAATGCCTAAGTGAGGATTTTCGATGTTAAATTTGATGAGAACGCAGATTTGATCATGTTTCACAATGATATGAATATGGTCATGGAAAGAGTTCTAAACAAGTTGTAAAACTGAATTTTCTAGGCAAAGAGTCCGGATCATCAAGCGGACGAGCCGAAGGGAATTCACGGGGGAAAGGCGTGCTCTAAAGGTACGAAATTATCGTTTCGTTACATTACGTATTATTTGATAGATTTATGTTGTAATTTGAAAACATGGTAATCAAGATGAATCAATGTACTACGGAAGTGACTTTTCATCTTAATCGAGTGAGATGGGTCAAACAATTGTTAGAAATTGAGGTTTTGAATTACATTGTTGGATGATTAACTCTTGGTGTCTAAACGGGTCGAACAACCAAGCATGACATGGTTAAAGGTCCGGATTATATTAAATTGATTCTTTGATATAGGTTAATGCATATATAGCAAGTAAGATATATGAGAAATTCGGTGTATAAATTATTCGAGAAGTGAAATCCGCAGGTGGTTTGAGTAAAATGAACTAGCCAAACAAAATCATGAATTTCCAGCGAATACCGTAAATTACGGTATTACCGTAATTTACGGTAGAAGTCCTGATGCTTTACGGTCACTTTCTACTGATTTACGGTGACCCATTTAGTTCCAGGTCTCACCGTAAATTACGGTGATACCGTAATTTACGGTGGACTTTATGTTTTTATTTTATTTACTCCTCAAGGTTTAATTGTTAATTCTTGTGTTTACAATGTAATATAATGAGGTTAAAACTAATGTTTAACGGTTTTGACCCTAGGTATCTAGATGGGCTTTACGGATGGTGATCAAGTAACGTCGAAGAACCGAACACGTATTATGAAGCTTCCGCTAATATATGAATCTTTTGTAACTCTTGTATATGGGTTGTAAACTCTTGTTAAACAAATTTTGAAACGTTTTAACTTAGTCATTAGTTGATTAAGGTCTTACTTTTGTGAACTCCGTTAATGAAAGTCTTGTACTTAAACTATTTTGTCTAAATTTAAGGTTTAAAATTTAGGGTGTTACATTCGGACATTTAAGACCAATGTGTCCAACTTTTGACATTTAAAACATATTTTCTTCGAAACATCTTTGGCCTGTTGTTGTTTCTTTTTCTGAGCATAGAATTCGTCATTAGTCTGTCGACTAAATCGGATTTCTTTCTCTTCTTTAGAACTTGTTCCATGAACAAAGTTCGTCTTTTTCTGAAATTTTGTCTTTTCAGGCCTTTTCTTTTGATTTTGTTTCTTTTTATAACCCAACCCGACCTTTGCGTTTTTCTTTTTGTAACTAGGTTTGTTATATAAAGTTTTCTTGCTCGCTTTACCGGCAAATTTATCAATTTCAGATTTCTCAATTTCTACCAGTTTAAAAACTTTATCGATCTTTTCAGCAATCACATTTTGAATTGGAACTTCAATATCTGAGAATAACTTGTCCGATCCAACCATATAATATGCCAAAACTATTGGATCATCATTAGCATTTGTCTAAGATTTTGAATTCTTCAAATAATTTTTATGAAAGCTTTCTTCATCTTCAACCTGTGATTCGGACTTATCATTTTTGGTAGAATCTTCTTTCAGAACGCTTTCAACAGCCTTACTTACCACCTCTGAATCACCAACATCATCAGATTTGCAGTAAGTCACATCAATGTTTTCAGGAAATTTATCAACCATGTTTATTCCCTTTGCCACCTTTTCGTCATCATAGAATGTATAATTATTCTCCAACGGTGGTGGCACCTGATGATATTCTAATCCAATGCCCTTTTTGTTATTTTCAGAATCATTATCATCTGGTGTGATGTTGAAAATACGTTCGAGAATGTATGAAGAAGCATGATAACTTTGAAGCTTATTATTATTTTTTTTGCTTTTTCAGCCAATTCACGTTTTACTTCAGCAAGTTCATCAATATATTGATTTAAAACCAAATGTTTTCCCTTATATTTGGCTTCAAGAAATCTTGTCGTTTAAGTATATTTTGAATGTCTTCCTTCAAGACTTTGAACTTGACTTTTCAAAGTTTCATAAGCTTCTTTTACTTTATGATAAGAAAATTTCATCCCATCATATTCTTCTTGCAACTCTTGAATGATATTATCTTTTCCAATACATTCGTTGCAATTTGCTGAAAACTTTTCTTGTAAAACTTTATTTTCTTTATCAAGACCATCACATTTCTGTGTTAGCTCTTCTTCTTTTTTTGTTTCAAAAATTTTTCAAATTCAAACATTTCTTTACATTTTTCTTTAAAAACATTTTCAATTTTAGTAAACTCAAAGTTTCTAGATCTTAAGTTTTCATCCTTCTCAGTACAAGCACTGCATGTTTTCATACATTTCCTGCACTGCACTTCATTTTTGTGTTCAGTTTTATTATCAATTTCATTTTTATTATGCATTGACTTAACCTTATTAGACGACTCAGTAGATTATTATCTTTTCCAATACATTCGTTGCAATTTGCTGAAAACTTTTCTTGTAAAACTTTATTTTCTTTATCAAGACCATCACATTTCTGTGTTAGCTCTTCTTCTTTTTTTTCAAATTTTTTTCAAATTCAAACATTTCTTTACATTTTTCTTTAAAAACATTTTCAATTTTAGTAAACTCAAAGTTTCTAGATCTTAAGTTTTCATCCTTCTCAGTACAAGCACTGCATGTTTCCATACATTTCCTGCATTGCACTTCATTTTTGTGTTCAGTTTTATTATCAATTTCATTTTTATTATGCATTGACTTAACCTTATTAGACGACTCAGTAGATTTAGTTTGAGTTATTACCTCAGTTTGATCTACCAACGTTGTGTTATCGGTCGTCTTCTTCAAAATCTCATTCATTATCTTTTGGCTCTCATCAACGATTTCCTCCACACTCTTCTTCTTTTCTACATTCGCATTGATCACCCTTTTTATCCGCTCCTCCACTTCTTTCTCATAATTCTTATCTTCTTTGATCTTTGAATAAAATTATCCTGCTGTTGGAATAGCTGCAACCAGTGCTTCAAAGTCCACCATATTTAGATCCACTGTCGGATTCCCTTGAGGATCTAAATAGCACTTCCTCTCATCATCCCATCTCTTGGAATTTTTTGCTTCTATGAAAGCATCATACACTTCACTCAACCTCATACGTGCATGACATTCTTCTCGACTCCATCCTACCTCAGCAACCAACGCATGTCCCTCTTTCGGAATATATTTATTCCAATTGAAGCCTTCGTCATCTTGAGTCACCACCAAAGCTTGTTTTCTCTCTTTTGAAGAACCTTCACTGATCTGTGATTGAATAATCTTTGGCGGTTGTTCATTTGTGCTATGATAGATTGCTTTTCGGTAGTAATCTTCATGAAATAGATTCACATTTTCATTCACCTCCCGGTTTGAACACTCTCTCTTGAAATATCCTTTCTGCTTGCACTTGAAGCAAGCGCCCTTGGATTTATCAAATCGCAATTATGTTGAAGCATATCTAAGACATGATCTGCCAGTAATCTCCATGAATCTTTGTGCTCTTCTGATTACGCTTGCCATGCACCATTTGATATCTATAAGTTCCATCTCTGCTGGATCGATCTGGTCATAGTCTTCCTTGGCCATATTTGGATTTCCAATTTTACCTGCCACCAGACTTTCGTAGGATTCCAGAATCGATGCTAAGAAGATCATCTGTTGCTTGGCAGAATCAGCATTCATACTCTGAGAATTTTTCAGATTCAGGGCGATGTTGCATTGTACCACATCTGGATTGGATTTTGAATTGTTTGATGCTGAAGATGAATGATAACCAGAATCATAATTCAGAGACCTGCTTTTTGTTTGATGCGCTAAAAGAAGTACCAGTGTTCGACGATTGATTGTTCATCAGCATGCTCCCATGATAGTATAGATTTAAATTTTGCGGATAACTTGAACTGGTCATTTTGTTTTGCTTTTTAAGTTCTAGCTCATGGCCTTCAAGTTTTTCAATCAATGTGTCTAAAGTTATCTCGTCAAACTTTGCATCGTTTTTCAAAATTATGACAAAGGTTTGCCAATCATCTACATGAGGTAATGCCTCAAGAAGTTTGTCGATGATTTCTTCTCTGTCCTTTTTTATACCGAATCTTTCTAGCTCAATTTTCAAATGACAGAAATGTTCTATCATTTGTCGGACATTGTCTCCTTTCATGCAGCTGAACAGGTCAAATTCTTTCTTTAGCAAAGATATTTTGTTTTTCTTTATTTTCTTTCCACCTCCAGCCTTCACTACCAACGCCTCCCACATGGATTTTGACATTTAATCATGTTGAAGCAGACAAAGAATATCTACTCTAACCAATTGTTGTAACAGTGTAATCATTCTTTTTTCGTTAGAAAACTCTGTTTTATCAGACTCTTTATACTCTTTAATTAGTATTATTTCCTTTTTATCATTTGTTGGTTTTTCATATCCAAATTTTAACAAAGCCAAACAATCATAAGCACACGATTTAACCCAATTCTCAAATATGTCTTTCCATCGGTTATAATCTTCTATATTCATTAGTTTCGTGGTCTTTGATGATTTTCTATACACATTATCAAAGTTCAAACTTTCGGAAATAGCATTTGAGATATTCTTTGGTGTGGATGTCGTTTCGGATGTGAAAGCGTTGTAGAATTCGTTATAAAACTCCTCTTCGATGATTTTGAAATGCTCAAGAATCACCTGCAAAAATCAACAAACACTTTAAACCAACTTTGAAAATCAAACAACAAGACCACTTGATCCGCGCGGATGAGTATAGGTAAATCCGTGCGGATTGAGAATGTTGGCTCGCACGAACTGACTAGGTCCGTCCGTATGGCTAAAACAAGTCTGTTCAAACTGATTTCCTTGATCCGTGCGATTGTATAACACACTAGATCCGTGCGAACCAGGAACCTAGGTCCGTGCGAGCTTCACAACGTAATAACTAGCCATTTTTTCAAGGTTTTTCAGAAAATTTTTGATGATTTTGTTTGAATTTAGATCTGAAATTTTAGAGGATTGTTTAAAACTTGATTTCGCACAACATGTTTGAAAATTAGTTGATTTTAATCGTAAATTCGTTGTGAATCTGAGTTTAAAACTTGAAAAACATGAGTAGAAGAAGTGTAGAAGAAGAATATGTAGAAGATGATGAAATTCTGCTCTGATTTAGATGAATCTGCTTATAATCTTCTTGTTTCTTGTATCTTCAGTCCTTGCAATCAATCTCCAGCTCTGATACCACTTGAGAGTGCGTGTTAGGACCGATTCCGATGTTCCGTTGATTACGTAGATCTCGTATCTTGTGCGGAATCCAAGTACGAGAGTGGATTGAACAAGTAAATTTAAGATGATTTCATATTGATTGATGAACAATACAAAACCGTGAAATCACTTGGACAGAGCTTCGCTACTCAAGTCCACCAAGAAGCACAAATGACAAAGACAAGCACCCTATTTATACACCAAGTCCATCCGCACAACAAGCTTATCACGGATATGCGTTGATCCGTGCGAACCAACATGTGCGCTGGTGCGAATCACCAAAACCCTAATGTAGCGCAGGTTCGTGCAGACCTGTATTCTCCATCCATGCGGACCTATGGTGAACATATGAAAGTTATACTTTAACACTTCTTAACCTTGTCTTGTCTCAACTGATAGCTACGATACGTGATTGACGGAAGCGATTGACATATGCACTCACAGGGATGTTATACTGAAAAACCCTGATGACGCTAATATGATCATAAGTTAGTAGGTTAACTACGATCAGTATATGATGAGTAGACGAAAACCCGTGAAGACACACATGGTCGTAATATTAAATAGGTATGGTTATAGTGGTATCTAAAAGCTGCTAAGGAAGATAAGCAGATTTGATACAGTAATAGTATAGAGTTAGCTACCCTAAACATATAGAGCTAAGTTGAAAGTATGAGGAAATTGATGTAAACCCTCTACCTTAGTGGTAAGGAGAATAGTAGATTATGAAGCGTAAGAGTCATCGAGATATGAAGACCGAAGAGGAGGACGGATACCTCAAGGATTGTGTGGATCTATAGAAGAATGAACAGTTTAACTATCAAAGTCAGTACCTACTACTGAGGTTTGATGATTGACCAGACCGCTTGAAGAAGTTTAGCTGTTGCTTAGAGTTTAGCGCGCGAGTGAATTACTGTTTGATTAAGATTTCAGGCTGGATACCCTAGAATTTGTCTAAGAGTATCGTTGGTGAATGCTATCATTAGACTTATACGAGTAGATTTGACACATCTTAATTTGGAAAAAGGATACATACTCCCAAAGGGATTGCCATATTAAAAATACACCCAAAGGGGAGTGTCATAGAAACCCCTCTTTTTACAGTTTTAAATACTGTTTTCCGGGGAAGAACATGTCTTTAAAAAGAATGAATAGATGTTTTCATATAAAACATGATTTTGAATAAATGTATTTTAATGAGTAATCACTAAACACCATGTTTACTATCTTACATAATGTTTTCAGAGAAAAACATGTCGATAAAAGAAAAGTATATGTTTTCGTATACAATATACTTTTAAATTACATAAAAATGTATTTTCACGAAAAATATGATTTTTAAAGTGTTATAATGTGTTTCGTAGAGAAACACGAAGATGTATGACTTAAACTGTTTTCAAGAAAACAAGTTTTAATGAAATAAATGAGTTTCGGGGAGAAACGGGGTAAACGAATGCTATAGGTATAATGATCGTAAAGATTTAAAAACCTTTTCTTTAAATCTAAGTTGGGATAAATTTGCCAAATCTCAAGAGTGTAAATAGCAGCATTGGCTTACATTGCGTGGGGGATGTCAGGAATTTGTACAACGCCAAATATTAAATTGTTATTCAATAGGTTATATATAATAGTGAATGGAGGAAAGGGCACAAGATCCATCATAGCCAATTTAATCACTTAAGTAATGCACGCATGGAATCGTTAATAGATCTATTGGGTTGACTACCCCGTCGTGATCGGTCACTCCAATCTAAATAGCGGCGAATTTGAATTCTTTAATAGTCTAGTATGGATTGAAACCACAATCGTTTTATATAGCTCGTAATGTCTTGCAAACTTACGAAACCGAAGTCATAACAAAAAAATTAATATTAAAACTGAATCATGGAATATAATTTCCATGCGCAATGCAATACAGTGTCGATTCCAAAAATATTACTATGACATTTTTATTTTAAAAGAAAATAAATGTCTTTCTTAAACATATGTAAATGTTTTCAAAATCGTTAAAGGGTTGAAATAAGGAAGTTTTCCTTGCACACCTTGTAGTATGGTTGTAATTAAGTGTGATTAATAAACAAACTCTATTGTTGGATTAAATGTACGTTATGTAATTTATATGTATATGGATTATTATTATTATTATTTTCATTATCATTACAATCATTATATTAATTACATACTCCCTAGGCCGCACACTAGTTTCTGGCCGCACACCCCACCTGACATCGAACACTCTCCCGACCATTTTCTTTAATTGGCCCTCACACCATTGTTGGCCTTGGCCTAGTGTCCTTGAGAGGCCTACCTGAAAACCCTAAAATGTCGCACAAGTGAGGAGAGCACACTCAAAGTGTGCGGCATTCCCCCATGTATAAATACACACTTTTTCAGCCGACAATCAAGATTTGTTGGCAGCAATCATTTAGGACATCAATCCCAAAAACATTCCCCCCTCTCTCTAGCTCTCTCTCTGTCTCTCTAAAAATCCTAAAAATACACCAGCTTCTCCTCTTCTCTTTGGATTCCGGCGGCAAAATCATCCCCATTCAACGGCAGCAGCATCACCCTTCGAACGGTGGCTAGTCTCAACACTTAAGAGTTCCATCTTTTCCTTTCTACGCACCTTTCACTCGTGATTTAAACGGTTAGTGTTCTACCCTACATTTAGATGATAAAAATGTGATAAGGTGCTCACTTGAATCATGATATGAATAAATGATGTTGTACACGATAGTGAGACGGCTTGTTTATATCCTGATGTGATAAATGTTAGGATGCTGTTTAATAATGATAGTGCATAATAAAGGTGCTAACTTTATTTATGATGTGCATGATTAATGGTTATACATGGATGATGCATATCCTTGTGATTAATGAGTGGTGAACTTGAATTGGTTGATGTTAGAATAATGTTAGGCTGATTAGGGAAATGAGTTTAAGTGTTAGATTGATTCGATGTCATTCAAATGGTAGTTGAATCTGATTTCACGATGATATTGATGGATGAAACCCTAGATCTGTTTAGAGGATTCGTGTATTATGATTGTGATATTAATAAAGTGTGTTCTGTGCTAATGGAAAGATCATCTAATGAAAATGTATGACTGAGGAAAGTGATAATTGTATTAGGGTTCATAAGGAAATTTCGTAAATTGGTGTTTTGTTTGGTCATGAAATCTGGAATACATGATGAGACCGCACACTCATATGGTACGACCACGAGTGCATCATGTGCACACCGGAGCTGTATGGTCGCACATCGGAAAGGCGCACACCCAAAGTCGTACAAACTTGCACTGCACAACGTACCATCGACTTATGCGGAGTCGTACACTGGCCTGGCCGCACACTTCAGCTGTACAACTGACCGATGCACACTGTACAACATGATACCGCATGACCGCACACCATGAACAAGCCGCACACTAGAGTGTGGACCGCACACTCTGTGTGGGTTGTTCCCTGGTGGGCTGCACATTTGTTTAAATAGACTAATATGATAACTAGGGCCGACACTCGCACACACTTGTACGACCGGGTCATATAGTGGGCCGCACACTTGGTAAACAGGTCGCACACTACCTTCACTGGGCCTTAAAACTTGATGGGTTGCACACGGTTGTGATGCATGTTATTGTTCATCAAGTTGGATATAATTTACGAATCTGTATGAGTAAAGATGTGTTTGTGTGTGTTGTATTTGACACTCTGAATGCTACTTGTTAAGTTATGTGTTACTCGTTACCTGTATAAGTACGTGTTATACTTACATACAAACCTGACTATTATAGGTAACCATAATAGGACGTGGTTGACCGACTATTAAAACAAGTAAATTACCTGCCAAGTAAACCGAGGTGAGTTCACACACTTTTCTAAAAGCATGCGTTCCCGGTGGTTGGGAAACGAAACGAAAAACACTTTTCCCTTGTGTGGGATACATACTACAATATCCCCTTGTGTGGGATGCGGGTAACATTTTTTCCCTTGTGTGGGACGCTCAGTTAATTTCTATTTATATTAGATGCAACAAGCGTACTAAATGAAATTCTATCACAGAAGTCCCCATTTACTATATCGATTAGTCGCCTAGCCTGGCGAACGGGTAGCGTTATTAGGTCTCACCAACCTCACACCGTGTCTGGATAGGATCGGGCGTGAACTAATAGACTCTGGCAAACCGTCAATGATGATAGACATTGACAAACGGGGTAACAACGAAACATGTGATCGCTAAGTATTCGATATTACGCAATTTAGTAGCTTACATATGGGGTAGCTCCCCATGACATGATATAAATGAGTAAATTAACACCCTAAACAAGTTTTATGGAATTTAAAACTGGACAACTCATGAACTCGCTAACCTTATGTTGACACCCTACTGCATGCTTTGCAGGTACACAGTAACTCAGGAGCTTGCAGCTTGGGAGTGTAGTGAACATGCTAACCCGTGTTGGGTCTTTTTATAGTAACCATGAACCTTATACTTTTATTTCGAACTGTCTGTCTTATGCTTCCGCTGCTATTTTAAATGTTGTTTTAAAATTTAAAACTAGGGACTTAGACTTTATTAGTCACCAATCGTATTTGTTTTAGTAGAACTATTTAACTATTATGATTGTTCAGTATAATTGGTGGTTTGATCCTGGTCAGTCGCATACCTCACGGTAGTATTCCGCATGTGGAAAGTTGAGGGTGTGACATAGGGTTTGGAGGAAGATGATAATCTATGCTGCTTTTATAAGGTCAAAGAGATTATTTAGTTTTATTATTTTAATTAATAATGTGTTATAATAAAAATTATAATGACCATTTTGCTCATGAAGAAAAGGACAAAAAAACAGGATTTTATTAGAAAAATATGAGCTAATTTTACTTTTGGACCAAAATGGCAATAAAACTAAAACCACAGGGACCCATATTAAAAGGGTTTAAGTTTTGAAATAAAATGAAAAAAGTAACCAAACCTTAGAGAAAATGACATTTTACTCGCTTGATAATGATAATTGTATTATAGATAATGAGGTGGATGTTGCTTATTTGATTAGAGCCATTAGGGTACTTAGGGTTGTACCACTAATACCCTTAGGATTAATAATTTATTTTCGGAACAATTATCTTGTTATGGATCAATATTAATTTGTATAAACGGTTGTAATCCATCAAAAGGGATAATTTACAAACACAACTAATGTTAACTTCGTTAGTCCATCGCTAAATTCTTGGTTTACAGTCCTGCCTTCATAGCCCAGTTGGTTGAGGGCCGGTTTGGTCTCCTAGAGGTCACCGGTTCGATCCCAGCTTGTGGCGAAAGGGGGTAGGACACCCGTGCGCAATGATGGTGAAAAACCTACCGAGGAGGGTTTGATCCTGAGCGTCACTCCGGTTTTCATCCGGCTGTTACTCTAGCTAGGCAACTCGTGTAGAGGCAGTACGGTTTCCGGGGGAAAGCCTTCGACCCAAGACTGGTAAACCCAGCGCTGGCCTTGCTATCTGGGCCCTTAATCTTGGCGAGGGTCCGCGATTTGCGGATGTGACAATGGTCACCATTAAGAAGTTCACCTTTAAAAAAAAAAAAATTCTTGGTTTACAAACATTTTAAATTGATATATATTCAGAAGGTAGATAGTGATTATTTTTTTCCCGTTGGCAATGGTCCTTCTAGGACTAGTAGTGTTAGACCATTTACTTTCGTCATGTTTCGTAATATAGCGATATATATGATTTTATCATAAAGTTAATTTAGGTGTCTATTTTTATAACAAAAATAAATATTAGTTAAATTGAAAATTACCCTGGAGCTGTGTATGATTTTACCAAGATATATATGTACGATAATTGTGGGCAACTTGAAAGAGCAAGAAACATGGCTTACCCAATAATTAGATATGGTGACCGTGTCATAACCATTATCAAAGTATAATCACTTGAAATTATTGCTCATCATTTTCATATTGTTTCACTTTTAGGCTTTATACAAATATAGTGTCCCTACAGAAGTCCACTTGTACAATAATGAATCAATGTCTTCAAACTTTTATCACCAATTCCTAAGTGAGCAACACAACATATCAACATCCATTGCCATGCATTTCTATGAATCATCTTTGTTTGTCATCATGTACATATATTTTGGTTGCTTGAGTTCATCAAAGATTTAGGTAGGACTTAGTACATGCGAAAAACATGCTATTTGTTAATCTGATTTATTTATGTGCATGATAAAACTTAAAAGTAAGTTAATAGATGAAATTGTAAAATGGAGTCACTATTATCATTTTTCACATAACTTATTTGATACAAAAATTTGTTATCAATGTAAAAATAGTTACTAATTTGTATTCATTTGTTTTCGTTTAACATTTATTTTTATCGTAGTTTGATCTTGATCATGTTTAGACGGGTGAGTAAGAAAATAAATGTGCGCTAGATTATGAACAGGCCAGTAGTATACCTATAGAATATGAGATCAAATACAAATCACATTTCGTATATAAACTATAAGAACCATTTAAAAAGTGTCACGTGACATCCAACCAATTATAGACAAATGGTAAAATGATAACCTAAACAATATCAGTTATCTTGAATTCCTTATAATTATGCTAACAAACAATTAATTCTTTATTTGAATTTTCTTTTCAATGTGCTGATAAAGAAAAGTGTTGATATCATTTCACATATGTGCTAAAATCAATTATTTTCGTTAATTTTCATGTGCTAATATAATTCAAAAGTGCTACTTTTATGTATATATGTATTGTTTTAGTATGTTCTAATTTAACGTTTTTTAAGTGTTAGGATTTGTTCTTATGGTTTGTAGGATATTTATGGTTTATACCGGAACCAAATCAATAGCACATCGGAGTTTTCTTCCTCACCCGCCTTAACTTATACAACATAACTTAATACAGTTAAAATCATAATACAACTGAAATAAAAATTTAACGAGCATAATTAAATCTAAACAAGTACATGTGTGAACTATACAACAAATTCAAAGAGTACAAAAAAAGGGTCGAATTCAAAACAGACGAGGACATTTTGCTCTAAATTGGATCAATAAATCAACACTCTTCATCATGCTTCTGAACTTAATCATGAAAAATAGATCGGAATCGAACAAGAACATATATAGAGCTAACAAACTGAAGAAAAAATGTAACACATGTAGTGTATGTATGAGCGCATGCTAAAGCATCATTACACATGCAATATACGCAACACTACATGCACTAAAGTATGATCAATAACATGTATAATATAATCACCGGTGCACAAACTATGCTAAAAATCATAATAAGTTTAATAAAGGATACAAACAAAAGATTGTTGGTGACTGTTATATACTTGACTTTGTTTTTAACAAAACTACACATAAAATCAAGGATTTCATTATATATTGTTGATGTTCTTCCAAAACAACTTAAGTTCTAAATGGGTTGATACACTGTGCGTACAACTTGTCCATCCTTTTAACAACAGCGCTTCTAACTCCATCACACCCCCATGATATGCTAAGACATACAATTGTCTATGATACATGTATCGCGTCTTCTTGTTATCGATAATTTTCTATAATTTTGGGTCCTTTTAGAATACGTTGTTAAGAATAGCTAAGAAATTGGTTGCAATATGCTCGTGTGGTAATTCTTAAGTTACAAGAGTAAGAACTATAGGAAGTAAATAAATAAACAACCAAAGAAAAAAAAGTGAATAAATATCTTGATCACTACACAAATACTTTTTTTTAACGACTAATTTGGATCACCGATGGACCACTGGAGTATCATCGTGTCACGAGTGGGCCACCCGATCATATCCACTAGGCATAATGCCTATACACCAATTTAAAAGGAAACCCAATAAATATGGGAAAAACCCTCTTGTGAGAATCGAACCCAGGACCTATTGGTCCCAAAGTTTTATCCCACCCCTAAAATGCCACTAGGCTATAAAGCCATGGGCTCTACACAAATACTAAAGGCGTTAATAATGCCGTTGCCATCTAAGGATGGTAATGTGCCGAATTTAGGTTATTATTATCTCCTATTCGATTGTGAAATTGTGTTAATATTGTTGGGTACTCAATTACTTATTAACCATCTCGTTTGTTTATGAAAAATTAACCGCTGATGGATTAGTAATATAAAAACTAATAAAGGCGATGGATTAAGATAAGCGGGTACAGTTAAGATAAACGGGTGTGTGTTATGGGTAATTGAGTGAAGTATCTCTTCATACCATATACATGTCTTACACTCCCAAAATCTTTCAAGACTAATCATATATGCGGTCAATACCCGTCCCAAATGATATTTTGAATTTGTGAATATATTTTTAGATTCGTTTGGCATCCTTGCAACCATCATCAATTATATATCCACTATTTTAATAATTTGATTTTGAAAAGAAAAGGCACATACAGTACACATGATTCCATTTTACACGGATGCTGAGCTCCACAAAACAACAAAGGGGGAAACCTACAAAATGAAAAGAAAGAGAACACTTCGTTTGACATTTGAGATGAGCTCATGCTCCACCCTTCTGACTAGCTTGGCTTATTTTTTTCACATTCTTTAACTTTCATATGAATTTTACTGTTGTTACTCCGATTATTAAACATATAACATGTTAATAGCAATCCAAACAAACAAATACATAAGTGAAAGCTAGTTATTGATCGACCTAAATTATTTCATATACATCCATGGCATATCTTGTGCCTAAGAAGTAAATAAATTTGAATGTAAATTTCTAAGTCATATGCTTTGTTATAATAACTAAACTTCTCTTGATATGGTAGCTTAGCTTTGGTAATTTATATGACGGTAAACCAGTAAAATCGATAATGTGTTATTGATGGTGATGTTTATGGAATTTCTAATGCATACCTCCAATGAAGAAGTTAAAGGAATTATATACACAAACAAAATACACTTAGGTACACAATATAAAGATAATACAATGAGGTACGCGAAGAATCTAGTTTTGTCTAACATCCCTTTTCAAGTGGAATGGTGACGGGCGAAAGCCATAACGATCACAAAAGAATTCAAAATGTGATTCGAGGAAGAATTTTTGTGAAAATATCCAAAACCTGAAGCTCGGTCGGAACAAAACGTGTATGATGTTTTCCAGATGAGACAAGTTCCTGAACAAAGTGGTAATCCGGATCAATATGCTTAGCAAGTTTGTGAGAGACCGGGTTTTGAGTTAAGAATAGAGCACTTTTACTGTCACGTAATAAAGTTGGTCAATTCGACTGAAGGGCATGCAACTCTCGAAGAAGAAGATGAGTGGTCTGTTGGTGCATTGAATGTCTGTTAACTTTGTCTTAATCGAGTCTTATGTCTAGATAGGTTGAATGTACACACAACAGGGTCAAAATTAGGGTTTGTACATATGTTAATGTGGCATTTCCCTTGAAAGTGACAAGATGCAGTTCAAGCGAAATCAAATGATACGAGTTCGCTTGAAATCAAGCTGTGACATCTCAAGCGAAACCAACAACATGTGAGTTCGCTTGAACAGACATGGTGCACATTCAAGCGAAATACCTATCACTATAAATAGGGTTGTGTGTTGTTCATTTGAAGCGGACATGGTCATTGTATGTGAGACAAGGTGCTGCCAAAATTTCATCAGAAATCATTGTAAAGTCTCAGAAAAGCAGAAATAGAAAAGAATTGAAAGGAACAAGCTGTTGTGACATTGTTTACTTTGATTCCGCCTTAGTAAATGATGATGAACTGCCTTAACTGATTGTTTACGGTCACGTACACGGTCCAACAAGTGGTATCAGAGCTCAGGACAAGGAGTTCATACCATTGCAGCTTGAAATCATCGGATTTTTCTTACTTCTACTCATTCTTTTCTGATTTGGACATTGTTTTACGGTTGAAATGGCCTGAAACTCACATATATTGAGCGAAACATAGAGTTAACAAATCCCTGAGTGAATTGGACTTAAAATCGATCAAATTCATATAAAAACTTGACTTTTCGCTTGAAAACTGGTTCGAAAAAGCTGACATCATCAGATCTCGCTTGAAAATTTTCAAGCGAAACCCTTTAAAATCACTATTTCGCTTGAATATACTGTTGGATTCGCTTGAAAAGTATATTTCAACTGTGTTCGCTTGAAAGTAATGAGTGAGTTCGCTTGAAGTATACATATTTGTCTGAGTTCGCTTGAGTGTGTTTCGCTTGAGCCTGTATTACCATTTCGCTTGAAAAGCTATATTGCTTTAAAGCTGTTTTCGCTTGAACAGATTCCGCTTGAATCTGTATTTTTCAAAATCAAGAAATTTCTAAGTGTTTGCTGATTTTTCAGGTACATACAAGATGGATGATCTATTCATGAATCCGTTTAGCGATATGTATGCCTTTGCTGGAAACTCTGGAGATGATTCTTCACCTAGCAATACCAATGAGAACACGCCGAATACGAAGAAAAGTTTATCGGATGCTCTAAGTGTGGAAAGTGCTTTCGGAACTAATAACAAACCCCCGAAATTGATGGCTATCGAAGAGTACAGTCGATGGGCAAAGAAGTTTGAAGAATGGTTGAAAGTGTAACAACCCGCACTTTCGTGCGTTGTTACTACTCGATATACTCGTTACGCCTAGCACCATAGATTCGGATCATAATGTAACTATATCGCATACATCGCTATTCGAAGGATAATCGCATATTTTCGCAATATATTACACTATTATCACAAACACTAACACTCACGGAGGCATTGAGTGAGGACCTATTCTACCCTCCTCAGCGGCCGTGATGTGTCGAGCGTAAATAATTAACGCCAACAAAGACTCTCGGGTGAGTGCTATAACTCCAGTCGTCGTGACGATGATGACAATACGAGTGAGTGGTACCCCGTCAGTCTTTGTGGCACAAAACACAATAACGTTCACGATGACATCAAGAAAGGACCTATACTACCCTCCTTGATGGCCGTGAAACGTCGCTAATTATCGCATACTCAAAACGAAAACCGGCTGTAATTATCGAAATTGTGGATTATGGATACGTAAATACGACCCCTAGTGATACCTATAGATATATATAATAATAATATAAAAAGCACGCATTTTAAAGTCGATCGCAACGTTCAAAAACGGAGAAATCCATCGCGTCGGAGTGGCCATCCGGACGGATGGGCCATCCGGACGGATGGGCCATCCGGACCAAAACCCACTTCAGCCCTCTGTTGCCTATAAATAGCAAGTCACATCACTCTAATAGTGATGTGACAGCTCCCACTCGACCAGACACGCTTCAAGACCCTTTTCTCTCGATTCCTCGCGATTCCGGTAAGATTTCAACCTAGAAACTTGTACTTCTATGATCTACACTCCATTCTACATCATTCTATCATTTAAAACTCAATTTCTAACCGTGAAATCTGCTGATTTAAGGCATTTTGAGGTGATGTCACCAAGAGTTCTTATGAACTTCAAGTTGTGACCTCATCCCACCATAAACGACTCAGATCTGGGTGGTTTCCACATGTTTTGAAAACAAATCTCACCTAAATTTGTGTATCTAGCCAAGGAACTGTGCGATTTCGAGTTAACCACGAGAAACCGTCAAGAACGGCCAGTTCTGATGGAGCGGGGTGATTCCCGGCCGTTAGAGCGGGTCGGAACTGATGGAATTTCAAGTGTTAGTGCGAAATTACACTGTCCCGGTAACTCCGCACGTATTCCTTCCGATAAACACTCAAAAACAGTGTTCAGAATGCGAAACAGGCGTGTCATCCGCACGGACCACATGTCATCCGCACGGATCACATGCCATCCGCACGGATCACATGCCATCCGGACGGATCACATGTCATCCGGACGGATAACACTTCATCCGGACGGATAACACGTCATCCGGACGGATAACACGTCATCCGGACGGATAACATGTCATCCGGACGGATGAGCACCATCCGACCAAACAAATGAGTTTTCGATGCTATTCTCGCTTAACCGTGCATCGTTTACTCTATCCTTCAATGATTAACGCAGACGTACTCGCAACCGACTCAATCAAGTTGTAATCTCGCTAAATACGCACTGTGAGTATACTTGAACCCCTTTTTAATCGCATTTTGGGTGTAACAAACGTTTCTAACAAATCGAACTTATCAAACGAATTATTCAATCAATCGAATTATCACTTGCGAATGACTGATATGCATAGATATACGTGATGCTAGTTGCATATGTGCTAGGGCTTATACTCGCGACGTCCCACCATGACTAGTATAGTACTATTGCGCCCGACGGGGTCTAGTTTGCCATCGCATATTCGAGCATCGAGGACTTAGTTGGTAGTATCAACTTTGTGAGTATATATGCCGTGTGTTACGTTCTTGCATATGGAAATTCGCTACACTTTTTATCTATTACGCTATACATATCAAACCTGTATACTCGCCAATACTTTCGTATTGACAAATATTTTAACGTATGTTGCAGGTTAGATCGCAAACTATATCAAATCAAGCTAGGAAGTCTAGAAACTCAACTAAAATCTAGGTTGTCGGATTTGTATTGTTCGAGAGGACAAGAAATCTGTGATAACTTATGTGATTGTATTATTTGTTAGTATGGGATAACGAATGTATTAAATATTATCGCAATATAGTTGTTATGGATTCTCTTGAGCAATCTGATTCGCCTAGTGCCGCGCCCCGATGATTCCGCCATCGGTTGGGGTGTGACAGATTGGTATCAGAGCCATAACTATAGGGAATTAGGCCAGACTCGACCTAGTCCGGGTCGACGTCTTAGAAATCGACCTAGTCTATAGTCTAAGTACCAACAAGCCGACTCGTACGAACCCAGTGGGGTTTGTATCGGGCTTACTTGATACACTCGATCGAAGTCGCTAAAAGCTACAACTTTGTGTGAACACCGCGTACTACAACTTCACACGAAGAAGCCTTTCCTAAGGCCGAAATACTACTTAGCGTTTCCTAAGGCCGACACAATACACATGTTTTTGAAAATACTCGCATAACGGAATCGAGCGATCCAGTCGAGATCAGGCGTGAAAACCAAGAACTCTCGATAGGATTGCTCACTCGGCGCGTTTTTCTAGCACGAGAACCTCTCATCGAGTTAGGAGTGACATCCACATCTCGACGAAAGTCTCCATTTCGAAATCTAGTGGAGCTCGCGAATTTATTCGAAGAGTATAACCACAATTAGGAGCGGAGCTGTTAAGTCAGGGGTGAAACCCGTACCTTAATAAGCCGTTCCACTCTCTAAATTGGTTTTCAAAAGCTCTCACCAAGGACTCGACTATCATGATAACTCGAGCCACGTGATGACTAGGAAGACGAATGCCATGAGCTGCATCCCAGTGGAAGCATGGAGTCTTCTAGGTCAACGCGCGCGCACGAACTTGTTAAATATAGTTGGGTCACCTTGGGTAGTTGACGCCTAAACACCCAAGGCACTCTATCATACGACCCGCCAATCTTACAACTGGTTGGAAACTTATTTACGTTTTTGAAACTTTACGCTTTATCGATTTCTCGATTTAACGATTTTCACTCCCTACTTTATAAATGCACAATTCGCACAGCCATCGCAATCTAAAATGAAACCCGAATGTTCGCAACAAAACTAATGCATAATCTACCGTCTTCGCTCTCGCTTTCTCACTTCAACGCGTCCTCGCTTATTCCAAGTCGATCTGTATGTGTATGATTACAAATTACAACTATATAAATACATATAAATACGTATAAACAAACAAGTCGTTGTGTGAGAACTTAGGAAATTCGTGTCTCCTATGTGGCTCCTATGTGACTCGTATTACTACTATACTATCGCACCAAGTTTTGGAATGCGCTTAATCGCATTACGAAACTCAAAAATCATTATGATCGAATCTCATTCCTAGTCTCTTCCTGTCTAGATGCCTTCCAACGATTCTACCTCGAGACGAACATCTAGGAGGAGAGCCAAACGAAGCGCCAATAAGAGGATTGCATCACTTGTGACCAAAGAAGTGGTAAAGCTTATTCCTCAAATTTCCGCTCGCGTGCACTCTCTCAGCAACTCTCGAACCTCGGAAGACTCCAAGACGGAAGCGCCGCAATCTGCTTTTCTTTACAAACACTTCAAAGCCTGTGACCCGATGGAATTCACGGGCGAAGGAAGTGTGACTCAACTACTCCAGTGGTTCGATTCTATCGAAGTTACCCTTCATCAAAGCGGGTGTCCCGATAGTTTCCGTACTACTTGCGCTACCGGAGTATTTCAAGCACGAGCACTCGACTGGTGGGCCGCCGAACGCAACAAACGTGGGATCTCTGCGGCATATGCTCTCTCCTGGGATGAGCTGAAAGAGCTCATGAAGAAGGAATATTGCCCTCCCCACGAGATCCAGAAACTAGAAAACGAATTTTGGGTAATCAAGCAAACCAAAGGTGACAATGCTGGCTACACCGCAAGGTTCAAACAGCTTAGCATAATCTGCCCAGGTCAGGTCAACACCTCAGAAAAGGCCATCGCGAAGTACGTTCGTGGCTTGCCTGAGTGTGTGGGTGATTTTGTCGAAGCTGCAAGACCAACTACCATCGAAGAAACCTACCGCTTAGCCGCATAAATCAACACCAAACGACTCATGGAAGGGTTATTCTCAAGGAATCCTGTCAAGCAAGCTCATCAAGCAATCGCGATTAATCCTTCAGGCGAACATGTTGACGAATCTTCTGATGAATCTACTGACAAATCTTCTAACAAATCTGCTGGCAATTCTTCTAACGAATCTGCTAACGATTCTTCTAACGAATCTGCTAACGATTCTTCGGATGAATCTGCTGCCGATTCTTCTGACAAATCTGCCGACGGATCCTCCGACCAATTAGCCAAAGACTCTGCAAGTGAGTCCTCAGACGAATCCTCCAACGACGACACCTCTTTGCAAGACATCGACAAACCCTACCGCAAACGAAAGACTTCAAGCCCGAGGTCATCAACAACCGAAACCTCTTCGAACAGTTTCGATGTTTCCAAAACAAGCCTACACTGGAGCTCATCCCCAGTGTTACTCGTGTACCTATCATCATCCAGTTGGGGCTGACTGTCGCTATTTCTATAACTGCAATCGTTACGGTCACTTCACCCACAACTGCCGCATCGAACCGTGAAGTTGAGTACAACGACAACAGCTCCAGCAAAAGTCTTCAGCATCAGATATCTAGCAAGCGTAGGATAAAGTTGTAATGATACGATTTTCGACGTAAATTTCTAAGTGTTGAACCTACTCTATTACTCGACGTTGCCACTATGTATAACGTTAACTCTCGTCCTCGTTCTCTCTTTCACTCTTTAATCGTCGCACTTAGACTAGATCCATGCACATACTATATACTATATCATGAAATAATGTGTTTTACCCTCACTACGCTCTTAGAACGAGATACGATAAACGTGCATGGAACGACTAATCGCGGGTGCACACTGGACTATTTGGGTCAGTGCACGGAGATCGTAGAGAATTCTAAGGTGCCACAAGCGTTTTGACAAAAGGTGACACCGAATCACGGGATGAAAGTAGTAGGGATCAAGCAAGGTGTGCTTTATCATACTACCGAAGTTCCGTGAAGAAAGTGCCACGTGGAGTTGAACGTTATTAGACCTATTATACTATTGTGATTATTTTCAACACACTACACTCAATCGCAAGGCGTAACAACTAAATCGCATCATCGCGGGACTTGTCGCAAGTCTGCAAACGCAGTGCAATCGCCTCATCGATGGACTCTGGGAGTCTACCTCGCAGGGCAATTGCATCGACGCAAGACTGGTCGTGAGTCTGTTGCAACAAATCTCATCAAGTACATAAACGCTCACGATATTGTTGAGTGAGGACCTATTCTACCCTCCTCGATAACCGTGATGCGTCGCAACGAAATGTAAAGCTTATATGAAACAAAACTCGACTAATCGCAATCGCTTACTATGTGAATCTATATCGCTTGTTGTGTATCAATCTATCGCTATCGCCTACCGTTATCAAAGATATTTGTGTGAAGTTGGCACACATGACCTCGCTTCACGAGATGAAGCTCATATGGTTAAAGCAAGGCGTTTTAGTCGTATCAGCGGCCTTTCGTGGAAAAAGCCCACGTGGGGTCTGATGTTAGTTAAATTCTGTGGTGTTAATCAATCAAATCGAACCGAATAAATCGCGTATACCTCCATCGATTGCAATGCAACAACTGCCGATTATCGTCATTCGCTATCGCCTCCGTCATTACTGGTGTTGTGTTGTGTTATTCGCTTAATCGCTTATCACTTAACGTGTGTAGTCTACCACTTTTTCGTGTATCACGTACCGCTTATCGCTCGTTTGGTATTCATCGCAGTCTGCGTGGTATTAGTACACATGACACCACTTCACGAGGCAAACCTAACCTGGTTAAACATAGTGTTTCGTCATGTTAGCAAACTCTCGTGGAAACGTGCCATGTGGGTGTAATGTGGAATCAAATCGAAAACACGCTAATCGCTTATCGCTCGACGCCTACCCAGACACGACACATAAATGTTTTGTGTCATCAGGCTACTCACGCACGCTGTTGTAGCTACGTTCGTAATTCAACTCGCCGGCTTAACTTATTCGATTCTATCTTATACTCGGTCTGACTTTCTATCGATTGGGCCGAGTAAGCGCACACATGACACCGCCTCACGAAACGGAAGTAATATGGGCAAAACATGGTGGATACGCCGCTGGTACTTCCTATATATAAGTGTTTTAATCATATTAACGAACTTCCGTGGGAAGGTGCCAAGTGGGGCTTGATGCTAAATTATCTTTTTCAAACGGTTAAAACTGATTTTTATAAAACTTTTATTAAAACCATGGAACAAGTGAAATTCCTCACAATGTGGAGGTAACATCGAATCAGCTTAACTCCATGTTCAAGGGGAGATTTCATGAGTCCAATTTTTCCTTAAAACCTTTTGCAATATCAAGAATAAGACTTTCTTGAGACGTTGGTTCAATATCGAGTTCAGCTGAACCCATGTCGTAGGAGAGCTTCGTAACCCCAGTTTTCACCATCGACTTTCTTAAAATGTGTAAAACTTAAACTTTCTTGTAACGTTGGTTAACGATCGACTCAGTTAGCCCTACGTCATGAGAAACCTTGCAAGTACTTTAAAATTTCAATCGCATCAAACTAACAAATCCCCGTGACACGAGGTACTTTGGAACGCCAACTTGTGGAATATTACTTTTGTCTTTACGTCGCCTTCTCGCTATCGCAGTCGATCTCTCTTATTCGAAACGCTCTCGTTTGTCAACTCTCGGTCAAATCACTCGATGTATCGCTACTCATACACGATCAACTCCCAAAGGTCTACCTAATGGATTAATTTCGGGACGAAATCTCCTAAAGTAGGGGAGACTGTAACAACCCGCACTTTCGTGCGTTGTTACTACTCGATATACTCGTTACGCCTAGCACCAGAGATTCGGATCATAATGTAACTATATCGCATACATCGCTATTCGAAGGATAATCGCATATTTTCGCAATATATTACACTATTATCACAAACACTAACACTCACAGAGGCATTGAGTGAGAACCTATTCTACCCTCCTCAGCGGCCGTGATGTGTCGAGCGTAAATAATTAACGCCAACAAAGACTCTCGGGTAAGTGCTATAACTCCAGTCGTCGTGACGATGATGACAATACGAGTGAGTGGTACCCCTTCAGTCTTTGTGGCACAAAACACAATAACGTTCATGATGACATCAAGAAAGGACCTATACTACCCTCCTTGATGGCCGTGAAACGTCGCTAATAATCGCATACTCGAAACGAAAACCGGCTGTATTTATCGAAACTGTGGATTATGGATACGTAAATACGACCCCTAGTGATACCTATAGATATATATAATAATAATATAAAAAGCAAGCATTTCAAAGTCGATCGCAACGTTCAAAAACGGAGAAATCCATCGCGTCGGAGTGGCCATCCGGACGGATAGCCATCTGGACGGATAGCCATCCGGACGGATGGGCCATCCGGACGGATAGCCATCCGGACAGATGGGCTATCCGGACCAAAACCCACTTCAGCCCTCTGTTGCCTATAAATAGCAAGTCACATCACTCTAACAGTGATGTGACAGCTCCCACTCGACCAGACACGCTTCAAGACCCTTTTCTCTCGATTCCTCGCGATTCCGGTAAGATTTCAACCCAGAAACTTGTACTTCTATGATCTACACTCCATTCTACATCGTTCTATCTTTTAAAACTCAATTTCTAACCGTGAAATCTGCTGATTTGAGGCGTTTTGAGGTGATGTCACCAAGAGTTCTTATGAACTTCAATTTGTGACCTCATCCCACCATAAACGACTCAGATCTGGGTGGTTTCCACATGTTTTGATAACAAATCTCACCTAAATCTGTGTATCTAGCCAAGGAACTGTGCGATTTCGAGTTAACCACGAGAAACCGTCAAGAACGGCCAGTTCTGATGGTGCGGGGTGATTCCCGGCCGTTAGAGCGGGTCGGAACTGATGGAATTTCAAGAGGTAGTGCGAAATTACACTATCCCGGTAACTCCGCACGTATTCCTTCCGATAAACACTCAAAAACAGTGTTCAGAATGTCAAACAGGCGTGTCATCCGCACGGACCACATGTCATCCGCACGGATCACATGTCATCCGGACGGATCACATGCCATCCGCACGGATCACACGTCATCCGGACGGATCACACGTCATCCGGAAGGATAACTTGTCATCCGGACGGATAACTTGTCATCCGGACGGATAACATGTCATCCGGACGGATGAGCACCATCCGACCAAACAAATGACTTTTCGATGCTATTCTCGGTTAACCGTGCATCGTTTACTCTATCCTTCAATGATTAACGTAGACGTACTCGCAACCGACTCAATCAAGTTGTAATCTCGCTAAATACGCACTGTGAGTATACTTGAACCCCTTTTTAATCGCATTTTGGGTGTAACATACGTTTCTAACAAATCAAACTTATCAATCGAATTATTCAATCAATCGAATTATGCAGAGATATACGTGATGCTAGTTGCATATGTGCTAGGGCTTATACTCGCGACGTCCCACCATGACTAGTATAGTACTATTGCGCCCGACGGGGTCTAGTTTGCCATCGCATATTCGAGCATTGAGGACTTAGTTGGTAGTATCAGCTTTGTGAGTATATATGTCGTGTGTTACATTCTTGCATATGGAAATTCGCTACACTTTTTATCTATTGCGCTATACATATCAAACCTGTATAATCGCCAATACTTTCGTATTGACAAATATTTTAACGTATGTTGCAGGTTAGATCGCAGACTATATCAAATCAAGCTAGGAAGTCTAGAAACTCAACAAAAATCTAGGTTGTCGGATTTGTATTGTTCGAGAGGACAAGAAATCTGTGATAACTTATGTGATTGTATTATTTGTTAGTATGGGATAACGAATGTATTAATTATTATCGCAATATAGTTGTTATGGATTCTCTTGAGCAATCTGATTCGCCTAGTGCCGCGCCCCGATGATTCCGCCATCGGTTGGGGTGTGACAGAAAGCTTTCGCTTATCCCAGCTGGAAGAGTCTAAAGAATGGATACAGTGATGGAGGCAAAGATGGTGAAAATTTGACAACAACTGAAGAAAAAGAGTCGTTTGTTGCTGAGCAAAAATGCATCGCACTACTGTTTCAGTCTGTTCGAGAAGATATAATATCTTTGATCGAGTACAAAAGTTCTAAAGATCTTTGGGAAAAATTGAAAGCTAAATGTTTGGGAAGTGCAGAAATAGTGAAAAACAAAAAGAAACTGCTTAGAAAAGAATTTGATTTATTTGGTTGTTTAAAGAATGAATCAGTTTGTAAAATGATTGAGAGGTTTGGGCATCTGAAGCTGGAACTGGCAAGACATGAAATTTTCTATTCTCAAGAAGAGCTAGTCGACAAATTGTTTGACTCGTTGCCAGATGAGATGGATTGGCAATACTATGCCTTGATGTTGAAGAACACTATCAAGCCGCCAGAAGTGTTGACTGTAGATTTGCTGATTGAAAGACTAGAGAGTCACGAGTTGGAGTTACGGAAAACACACAAAGTCAATCATTCGTCTTATCAACAGAACTTGGATTTGTATTATCCAAAGAGCATGATGCCAAAGACTACATCTCCCAAGACTGCATTTTCTGCTGAAAATTCCTACACATCAAGCAAAGAGAGTCAAAGCAGTGGATTTCACAGTGGTTCTTCGTCACATTCAAGTCAATCTGATACAAAGAATCTATTTCAGTGCAACATTGCTGTAGACTTAAAGAACGCTCAAAACTTTAGCGAGGAGTCGGCAAAGCAACAGATGGTTTTCTTAGTGTCTGTACTAGAATCGTATGAAAGTCTTGTAGCAGGGAAGATATGCAACACCAAACTAACAAAAGAAGATTACGATCAGATAGATCCTGAGGAGATGGAATTGATCGACATAAGGTGGTGCATGGCCAGTGCAGTTCGTCGGGCACATCGTTTTATGGAGATAACTGGAAGAAAGTCTATTGGTGGACCATCTACCAAGTTGGGCTTTGACAAGTCTAAAGTGACATGCTTTAAGTGTAAACAGAAAGGTCACTTTAAGCGTGAATGCGGGAATGCTTATGCTGATGAGTCTGAGAACCCGTTCAGAGAAGACTACTACAAGAAAGCGATTTATCATCAGAATAGATCGGAGCCGCCAAGAATGAAGCAGCTTGAGGATAACAAAGAGAAATCTAGTGCTCTTGCTGTAATTCACGACGATGAAGGTTTCGACTGGAGCGAGTTGTTACCTGAGGAGGATGCGGTTGGATATGCATTCATGGCAAAATCTGAACCTGTTCCTTGGAAAGACACCAGACCTGAAGAACAGAGGTATGCTTACATAAAGATGATAGCTCAACAAAGAATGATCAGAATATCTGGTATCTATCTTGAAGCAAAAAAAGCGAGGACATGGGATCCAGACAGAGAATGTTATCTTGACCCCGATGGAAACATTGCCATTGACCATAACACTCTTGATATGGAAACCATAATTAAAGAAATGAAAGAAGAAGATGATTATTGGCAAAGGAAATGGTGGGGAAGCGGAGAAGAGAAAGAGAAACAAGAGAAAGAGAAACAAGAGAAGTCAAAGAAGGTTGATACTGGAATCATTGACACGACTCAAGAGTTGAATGCTAAAAACATGGGAAAGATGGCTGACAAGGTGCTGGCTGCTAAGCCACTTGAGGTAGACTCTAAATCCGTCTCTGAGTCTAAAAGCTAGGTCAGTTCAAACGCGTCAACAATTGAGTCAGGTAAGAAAGTCAGTGGTGATGTTGACTGCAAAAATTGCATCAAAGAATGCAAAGTTTTGTAGTACAAACACTTATGTCAAAGGTAAGAAGATTGATGATCTGATTGCTAGAGTCCGAAGTGTTGAGGATCAGATCCTTAACCGTGATAAAATGTTGAAAGCTTCGAACGACAGAGTAAAAGAATTAACTAACAAAATTGAAAATGATAAAATTGATCAAGAAAAGGTTAGGAAAGAAAATGAGAGGTTAGTTCTTGAAAATCGTCAGATTACTGAAAAATTTGAGAAGCTTAAAAGCACGGTTAAAGATAATGATGATAGAAACGGTAAAACATACAAAGAAAATTGTCACTTGCAAAGTGTTTTGAGGGTTAAAGAAGAATTAATTAACAAACAATTGGATGAGATTGCTAAATTGAAGCTTCAGTTTGAAGAAGCTAAGGTTGAGAATGAACGTATAAATTTGAAATTGAACAGTTACAGCTCTGCAAGCTTTGTTTTGCAACACATTGTTCCCAAACCCATCGGGAAAAACAAAGCAGGCGAAGATGTATACTGTGATGGAACTGGGGTCGGGTTTCATCAAGTTCCACCACCTGTTCTAGACAATTATTCGAAAAAGCAATCTGGGTTGGTTAATCTTGAAGATGAAAATGAAGTGAAACTTCCTGATTCAATTGATGTGACATTTTCTTCATCATCATCTGATGATAGTGTTCAAACTGAGATTGTTAAAGGCATAGCTGAAAGTGTTTTGATGTCTGAAAGTGATTCAGCTGAAGATGATGGATGTTTCTTGGACAAATACATTCTGAAACAAAAGTCCAAAAACAACTTAAATGATGAACCTACTCTTGTCATGTACAAGATGTCGGGATCTGATAAGTTGTATTCGGATTTTGAGTTTCCTCTGGAGAATGTAAATGTTTCAAAATTGACAAATGTGTTCAAAATGGTTGAAATCGATTTGTCTGAAGTAAAAAGTTTAAAACAAACAAAAAGGCAAATGAATTTTGAGAAAGATAAAGCTTACTACAAGAAACCTGTTGTTCCACCACATTTTTATAATAACAATCGAAACAAATGGCCGGGTGGATATCAGGGTGGTAAGAACTATCAAAGGAAAAATTTTCAAAACAAAAGGTTTGCTGAAAAGAAGGTGTTTGTGAACGGTTCAAGTTCACTTTCTGATGAGGAAAATGAATTTTTTTCAAAATCAAATGAAGAATTCTTTGAGAAGAAGGCCTCACAGCCTCAGTCTGAAGGCATAAGTCGGGGAGTTGATACTCGTACATGTTTTAGATGCAACAAAGTTGGTCACATTGCAAGAAATTGCACCAACTTCAAGCCTAAGACTGAAGTTGTTGAGAGTCAAAAGAAGAAGGTTGATGCAAAAGGAAAAGCTCCAATGGTTGTTGAGAAAATTTTGAAAAATGAGAAAACAAAAGTCAAAATTGAACCTGTCAAGAAATTGGTAACTAAAAATGACAAATTTTATAAACGGGTTGCTTCATCTCAACAAACATGGAAGCCAAAAGTTGTTGAAAAACCAAAGGTTTCAGAGTTGGAAAAACAATAAGATGGATGTTCCTTTGGTTTATTATGAAATGTTGGAGAAACAATCTTCTACTCAACCTGAGAAGAAGAATGTTCAAAAGAAAAAACAACCAACCGGTCAACTTAAGATAGATAAGTTTTTCTTATACAAAAAGGTTGAGGTTGGATCTGAGGAAAGTTTAAAGATGAATGATAAAAATTTTCCGCCACTTTACACTACAAAATCTCACATTAAAGTCCAGTTACCTGAGTCGAAAGAGGCTTGGGTGGCATCAAAATCTCACTAAAAATTTTGGACGTGCCGGAGCTTCCTAGTTGGTAATCGTGAAGCATGAATCGGCATCTTTATTGAAATGTGTTTTTAAATCAATTTGTAATATGTGCAGGAACTTCCGAGAGCTGTTTCTCGATGGATTATGGATAGTGGAGCGTCTCGGCATATGACGGGGAAGACTGCATTGTTGTACGATGTTAGAAATTTCAATGGTGGTTATGTGGGATTTGCAGGAAACCAAGGTGGTAGAATTATTGGTGAAGGAACGTTATCCAATGGGATTGTTACGTTTGAAAGAGTTAACTAACTACATTGCTGAGCTGGAGAATAATCTGCTGAGCATCTCGCAGATTTATGACAGGATGTATACTACTCACTTTACTAATAAAGAATGTTAGATCTTGAAGCCAGGATTTGTTATCCCTGAAGAATGGATTATCATGAGGGCACCAAGAGTCAATGATCTGTATGTGTTGGACATGAGTGTAGCTACTACAACCACGGGTCAGACTCATTGTTTTGTGTCTAGAGCAACCGAGAAAGAATCGAGATTGTAGCACCGAAAGATGGGTCATATACACCTGAGAAAAATGAATCACCTGGTGCATAATGATTTAGTTCTGGGTGTTAACATTAAAGGTTTTCATCTGGAAGGGGAGTGCATTAGTTGCATCAAAGGCAAGCAGAAGAAAAAGTCACACCCTAAAAAGCAAGTCAATTCAGTTTCCAGACCTTTAGAGAGACTACATATGGATCTGTTTGGTCCAATAAACGTCAAAAGTATTACAGGGGATCTCTACTGTCTTGTGGTTACTGATGATTATTCCAGATTTTCATGGGTATCATTCTTGAAATCGAAAGATGAAACGTTTGATAGTTTGATGGCGTTGTTCAGAAAGATTGAAAATTTGTACCAAAGGCGTATCAAAAGAATTAGAAGTGATAATGGTACTGAATTCAAGAACAACAAGATGGAAGAGTATTGTGATGAAAGAGGTATATTGCATGAATTTAGTGCTCCGTACACTCCGCAGCAGAATGGAGTAGCTGAAAGAAAGAATAGGACACTAATCAAAACGGCCAGAACAATGCTTGCTGATTCAAAGCTACCGATAAATTTTTGGGCAGAAGCAGTTTCCGCCGCATGCTATACTCTCAACCGGGTTCTCACTGTCAAGAAATTCAACAAAACATGCTTTGAGTTGATCAATAACCGTAAACCAAATCTGAAGTATCTTGAACCGTTTGGGTAAGTATCTTGAACCGTTTGGGTCACCCTGTACTGTTCTAGAGCCTTTTGGAAAGTTTGGTCCGAAAAGTGTTGAAGGGATATTCATAGGTTATGCAAGTCCATTACGACGAGTCTTCGTTCCAAGCTTGAAGCGGATTATTAAAGCTCCAAATGTTGAATGTCAAGGTTATACAATGCCGCCGCAGAATCCTGGAGATTCATGGCGTTATCATTATGAAAAGTTGTGGGATTCGTTTGACAAGATAGAAGAACAAGAAGAAGAAGAGGATTTCTTTGATGAGTTGGATATTTTAAGAGAGTATGAAGAATTGCACGAAAGTTTCCCAGCTGAGTATTCAAGAAGACCACGACAAACTTCAAATGATGATGAAGCAGGTCCAAGCAATGCTGGTGAACATGATGATGTCCAACAAAATGAAGTTGCTCAAGATAATCAGTCGGCGCAGAATGATAATCAAGAATCTGAGAACATGCCAGTATTTGATCGTGGTGATTCAGATTCTGAGGGGGAGCAAATTCAGATTTCAAGTCAAACAAACCCAGTCAGTGAACAAGGTGCAAATCAGAATGTTACTAATCTGGAAGGTGATGTAGATGTTCCAGGCGAAGTGATGCCACGAACTCTTTCATACCATCCAGAGGAATTGATCATTGGAGAATTGCAAACAAGCGTCTGCACTCAAAGACAGCTTGATAAAGGGCTTACATGTTTTTATACAAAAGTTGCTCCTTTACAAACTGAATTCTCATTGAGTTGTTTTATTTCGCAGATTGAGCCAAGGACTTATAAAGAGGCGCTTACTGAAGATTCTTGGGTCAATGCAATGCAGGAGGAACTGAGCCAATTCGAGAAGTTAGGTGTGTGGAAGTTAGTAGACTTGCCTGATGGTCAGAGGAAGATAAACACCAAGTGGGTATTCAAGTGTAAGAGAGACGATAGAGGAGTTATGGTTCGTAAAAAAGCTCGACTCGTAGTCCAAGGTTTCAGTCAGCAGGAGGGTATAGATTTTACCGAAGTGTATGCTCCTGTAGCTCGACTAGAAGCGATCAGAATCTTCCTAGCATTTGCGTCTTGGAAAAATTTCAAAGTATATCAGCTAGATGTGAAATCGGCGTTTCTCTATGGGAGGGTAAAAGAGGAGGTATATGTCGGACAGCCACCGGGCTTCACCGATCCACTCCACAAAGACAAGGTCTACTTGTTAGACAAAGCACTGTATGGTTTACAGCAGGCCCCGAGAGCTTGCTACGAGACATTGTCTCAACACCTGCTAGCCAACAGCTTCATTCGTGGAAAAGTGGATGCCACTCTCTTCACCAAAGAGGTCGACTGACATCTTCTGATAGTTCAAATATACGTGGACGACATTATATTTGGGTCAACAAATGAAAATTTGTGCAAAGATTTCGAAAGAGTAATGAAGCAGAAATTTGAAATGTCATCAATGGGTGAGATGAAATTCTTTTTGGGACTACAGGTTGATCAACTGCCTAAGGGAATTTTCATACATCAAACGAAGTACGTTCATGATATCTTGGAGAAATTCGAATGTCAGGTTCTACTCCAGCTTCCACCCCATTAGCAACGAATCATGGGATAAATCCTGATCTCACTGGAGAGAAGGTAGATGAAACGATGTATCGTTCCCTGATCGGATCGCTGATGTATTTGACAGCTTCCAGACCCGATATTATGTACCCAACCTGCCTCGCAGCAAGATTTCAATCTAACCCGAGAGCTTCGCATATGGTGATTGTGAAAAGGATATTACGCTACCTGAAAGGAACTCCATCATTGGGGTTGTGGTATCCAAGAGAAGGTGATTTCACGCTCGAAGGGTATTCCGATTCCGATTTCGGATACTGCAAAGTTAACGCTAAATCAACAACAGCAGGGTGCCAGTTCTTTGGATCACGATTGGTTACCTGGCAGTGCAAGAAGCAAACCTCTGTGGCTTTATCCACATGTGAAGCGGAGTATGTATCTGCTAGCAGTTGCTGCTCACAGATCTTGTGGATCCAGCAACAGATGCGCGACTACGGTTTGCAATTTCTAAACACCCCTATATTTGTTGATAATGAGGCAGGGATTAACATTACTAAAAATCCAGTTCATCACGCTAAAACCAAACACATTGAGATTCGTCATCACTTCATTCGCGATTGTTTCGAGAAGAAGTTGATACGAATTGAGAAAATCCACACTGACGAACAAAAAGCTGATTTACATACTAAAGCATTTGATAAAACTCGTTTTCAATATTTGCTAAAACTGAATGGTATGAAGCTTTTATCGGTGTTGGAAGAGATTCTTGGAGTTAATGAAGGAGACATTGTAGATGTTGTTGAGAAGCAATCTGCAATGGTTTGTCGATTTTTTACCTGTTTTGGTATTTAGGGGGAGGTATAGGGTAATATTTTCAGAAAATACAAAAACATTAAAAAATGACAAAAATACAAAAACATGAGATATTTTCAAAATCCAAAAACAATATAAAACTAGAAAAGAGCTTGTGTAAAAAGGGAAAATGATAGTACATCGGCTTGACAGTTACGGTATGCTAAAGAAATGGAATGTTTAAATGCGTTAAATAGTCTCGCTGATGATGTGTTGATAGGTTTTTACACATTTAGTAGGTTTGTTCGGGATATAAACCTAAATATTTACTTACTTATTTCGTGGGGAACACTACTTGGATATATATGTAACCCCTGAAATCTTGTTTGAAAGATTCCTTTTTCTGATATACTAGGTCTTTATACTCAGTGATATCTGGGGTATTATTCCAGGACTTCTGCTGAATGGAACTTCTGACCTAGTCCTCGAATAATACTTTTCGCAATGCTTGAAACATAGCATCACCCTCAGCATAAATGATAAGACAATAAAATTGCTTAGCAATGCTGTTGTAAAAAAGATCCTCTAAAGGGGACATACCCAAGTCGATTCGTGATCTCTCTGCTGAACGGTAGTTCTGACCTGAGCTCTCACGGTTTCGTACGTTTCATAAATTATTCCCTTACAGATATCATTTGTGGTATACTCACCTGTAAGACTGAATATTGGGATCTGGATATGGGAGTATATTCAAGAGGTGGGACACACGTATAAGTTTAAGTCTCTAAAACACTAAATCCGTATCCTGGACAGATTGAAATGTGTGTGAAAATTTAAGTGGATCAGTATATCGACAATCTAAGCGAATTGTTTAATTCTGAGTATGTAATTAAATCTTAACGGTACTTGTGATTTGTCGAATAGCTGATATGATTCCCTAACACGCTCACCAAAAATATGTTTGTAAATAGTTTAATTTTACTGCATTTTAGTTCTGTATTTCATTTCTAGTTTAGAAGCTTTATTAAAAATCCAAAAATATTTTACACTTCTGCTTTATTTTTGACAAATCAAAGTGGAAAGCTGATCTTCAGATTCAAATTGAAGCAGATGCAGGAAGTTTCTGGGCTGGATGATGAGTTGTGAGCTAAAACATGATAAGTTTGTGATAGATGAAAAGTTAAAGCAAGTTCATTAATTTGAAACTTGTAAATTTTCAAAAATGGTTGAACAAAAAATCAGTGTGATTTATCTCTGATCAACCAAGGTCATTAAGTTGGACTTGGTAGATTAATTGAGTAATCAGGGTCATTGATTTGGACCTGAATACTTAAGTGGATTTCTAATTCTGACAAGATTATTAAATTGAGGTTAAATGGTAAATTTTGAATTGAAATTATTATTATCATATATCTTATATTTGGGTAGAGATTATACAGGAATCAAGTTCCCCATGGCAACAAAATGTTGAAGTTTGAACCAGAATTTGAGCTCTAGCTGATCGAGAGGGGGAGTCTGTGAAAGAGAGAGTCAGAATTCTGGATCAACATTCAAAGGGGAGATTGATGACTAAAGATTGAAGGAGTTTTTACAATGTGAAGAAAATTTTGAGAGAGACTAAGACTAAAGACTCGACGCCGAAGACTTCGTCAACATCCAAGGGGGAGTTTGTTGGTGCATTGAATATCTGTTAACTTTATCTTAATCGAGTCTTATGTCTAGATATGTTGAATGTACACACAACAGGGTCAAAATTAGGGTTTGTACATATGTTAATGTGGCATTTCGCTTGAAAGTGACAAGATGCAGTTCAAGCGAAATCAAATGATACGAGTTCGCTTGAAATCAAGCTGTGACATCTCAAGCGAAACCAACAACATGTGAGTTCGCTTGAACAGACATGGTGCACATTCAAGCGAAATACCTATCACTATAAATAGGGTTGTGTGTTGTTCATTTGAAGCGGACATGGTCATTGTATGTGAGACAAGGTGCTGCCAAAATTTCATCAGAAATCATTGTAAAGTCTCAGAAAAGCAGAAATAGAAAAGAATTGAAAGGAACAAGCTGTTGTGACATTGTTTACTTTGATTCCGCCTTAGTAAATGATGATGAACTGCCTTAACTGACTGTTTACGGTCACGCACACGGTCCAACATGGTCTAAATGATTTCAGTAGCAGTATTGGCTATGGAACAATACTCAGATTCACAACTAGAGTGAGCAACGATGAGTTGTTTCTTGGCACTCTAAGATACGAGATTTCCACCCAAAAATATCGAATAACCATACATTGAGCTACGGGTGTCAATACAACATGCCCAGTTAGCATTTGAAAAACCAAGGATGGCAGTTTTAATAAATTTAGTAAAGGTGAGACCAACTGCCATGTACTTGGCTACAAAAAATTATTTTATACACCAACTCTTGAAGTTGGTCAACGTATTGCAATACCCAAGTTTTTGTCATACACTTGGCCACAAAACCTATGTTACTCACCAGCTTTTGTAGTTGACCCGTATGATGCTATTCAAGTATGATTCACATAGGAAACAGACTTGGGCCTCAGTTGCTTTAAATTAAAAAGGACTACTTGTATTATTATGTTTATTGTTTGAAAACACTTTAATCCAGTAAATTAATATAATGAAACTTTAGTGCCAAGTGTTATGAACAATCTTGTAACGTGGCTCCGTAATGTTTTCGTCGTGTGTTCAACGCGGTAAGGGTGTTCCAATTTAGGTTTAGAAATGCCTGCCTTGGCACGGGTTACCATCGGGTGGGCATTGCGGGTAGGGTGAACGGTGCTGGTTGGTTCGGACAGAGGGGAGTAGGATGGGTATCATAGTGGGCTGGAGGGGATTGGGCTTCGGGAGGATGGTTGGTATGGGCCGATTATGCTGCAATAGTAGAGGTGGCGGGTTGGGCAGAATCGGGTTTGGCATAATTGGTGGATGGGAATGGTGGGTTGGGATGAGGCGGAGATTAGGTTTAGGAGACATGATAAGTTTGGGCTTGGATAGTAGATGTGTGTGTAGTTGTTTCGGCCGATGGAGTTGATACAGTAGGTGGTGTGAGGTGGTAGGCTTGGTAAAAATGGTCCAAGACATTAAAAACAGGGTGATGACGAGTTGGAAGATTTGCTAACAGGTTGATGATTTGTTGGTGGTGAATAGGGTGGTTTAGGATAGGTGAGGTCAGAGTAAGTATGCCAAGGTAGGGTGGATAAATCAGATGTGGAGATGTGCCCCTTGAAGAGTAAGGTACTTTCATCAAAATAAGCACGCCAGGTTGAAGTCTTTGTATTAAGTGCAATAACCAATAAAGATGCATGGTAAACTCTGTGGAACTTATTTATGTGTTGAGTAATCACGAAGATAAGGATAAACCCGAAAACCAAATACCTGAAAATTGGAGTATGTCGGTTGCTTGAAAAACAGGAGTTCGAAAGGTGATTTGCCATCCAATACCTTTGCATCTAAACGATTAATAATAAAGACCGTGGCACAAAAAGTTGGGCTACCACGAGTGGAAGTGACGGTGGTGTTGCAGTCTGGCGATCTTCGGTGTGTTAGTTAAGTCAAGCTTCAACCAATTTAACTTTTCGTCTAAAAACCGACTTACCAGCGAGCTTCTTTCTAAGCTTATGTGTTTCGTTTTGTGTAGATCGACACTCATGAGGACGTTTCAACTATTTTGGTGACTTTGAATTTTCCGACTTACTCCTATGAACAAAAATCTTGTTTACATATTCATGTTCTAAGCCGACCATAGTTAAGGTTGGTACAAGTGTTTCCTAATTTCTGGCAATGTAACATTGTCTAGCAACGGTCTACGAACGATCGATACGTGTCAAAGGTGGTCAATAATGGTCAAATTTAGCAATGGAAAGATGGTAACAACGCACAACATAAACTATATTTACAAGTATATTATATTATTATTTAGTAAATAATAATCTATCACGCGTGTGGAACGAACCAAGCTCTAATGACGTGACCTAACTCGACCACACGTGGAACAACCTTACCATGATATCAGATGCTTATGATATGCTATTTATTAGGATTATCTTGATGATTACACGCACACTATAGCAAGCTCATAACACTGACGTACACGTAGATACCTTACGAGAACCGAGGTGAGTTTCATGACTTCAACTCCCATTTTTCTTAAACCTTTTGGTGTTAAATACATGATGTTAGTACTTTTTGAGTTCAACTAATTTTATGGTGTATGCTTATAACATGTAAATTTGTTCAATCATTAACTCGTTTGAGCCACATGCATATGGGTGTAGTTAGGGCTACAAACGAACCAAACGTTCGGCGAATAGTTCCTGAACCGTTCGGCGGGAAGTTCGTTTGTGTTCGTTCGTTTATTAAACAAACGAAAACGAACAAGAAATTTCGTTCGTTTAGTTAAATGAACAAACATGAACAGAGTTCGTATTCGTTCGTTTATGTTCGTGAACGTTCGGTAACGTGTTTGTTTGTGTTCGATAGTTTATTAGTATTTTTAGTGTTTATATTTATTTAAATACATTCAAAATTCTGACAAATTAAATATCTAATAATTGTCAGTGTAATATATATTCTGTTCATGAACGATTGTTTGTGTTTGTTTGTTTCCATTTGTGTTTATGAACATTAGTTTGTGCTCATTTGTGTTCATCAACGTCCGTTTTTATTCGTTGCCTAAAATTAACAAAAAAACACAAACGAACACGAACAAGTTCATTTCCTTAACAAACGAACACGAACATAAAATTCCGTTCGATAAGTGTTCGTGAACGGTTCGCGAACACATATATTTCTTAACAAACGAACACGAACAAGGTCTTGTTCGTGTTCGTTCGGTTCATTTGCAGCCCTATGTGTAGTACTACTTGAAATGTTACTTCATGCACAATGCATCCCCAAACAGGATAGGGGAAAACTAGACCTATAACTAGTTTATTGAAGGGCTATAGCCTATATTATTGACCTAGTTGACACCCGACCCTACGCAAAATTAAATTTTGCATCATATATGGGTGATCTAGTATTGTAATGTTCATAGGGGTTAACATTTAGACATTACTAACGCTCATGGTTACGGCCTTGGGTGCAAATTGATTTCATAGATGCAATGTTATACGTATACAAACACCTACTGAAAACTTTGCCATGGCTTTCTTATGTAACATGTTGTGAACTCACTAGCTATATAGCTAACATATTTTTTGAGCATGTATTTCAAGACACTTGATGAGGAACACTTGGGCTTAATAACCATTCTTATGATTGCTTAAGGATAAATGCTCCTTTATTACAAGAAAAATACGAGAAACCTTCATAGACATAGAATTCATGATCACCCGATGAATTGTGTTAGACCTGAATATTTGATGTGCTAACTGAAACTACTGTATTTTTCGTTGCTTTGTATTTGATATTAATTGGTCATGCCTAGCCCCCTTAGTAGGGTATGGCAATAATTGTAACTCTATGTTAATATTATCTGTTAAGTTATATAAGATCTGCTGATGATGAAAGCCAAAACCTAAGGGAACCATCTTCCATGCCTGATAGAATAAGTTGAAGTATAATCCTTGATCCAGAAGTTTCCCCTCTGAAGGCTTCATAAAACAACGGCCCAAACTACTAGTACAAAATTGTTGCTTTCAAGATTGAGAGAACAAAAGAACAAGTGCTGGAATATTAAAGTGTTGGTCAACAAGTCAACAATTAAATCAATAGAATTCAAGACTGAAGACTAGAAGATGAAGTCAACAACTCAATGACCAGAAGTTCTGGAGTCCTAGAAGTGTTGGTTTACACCAACAGTTTTTGAGAATCCAATTGTTTTCTCTTATTTACACTAGACACAATAGTTCAATGTAACAGTGTAACTATCCAGTAGTTTTACTAACTGCTGGCAATTACATCATTTAATGAGTTGTTAGGGGTCGCTTTCATGGTGACGTCTCCAGCAGTTCTCTTCTTCTATAAATAGAGTTCTTTGTACTCATTGTAACTCAACACTAAGAGCCAATTGGCACAAGAACTTCATGAGAAAGAATTCACCTATTGATAGGGGGGGGGGGGGTACTTGTATCTTGTGATTGTATTAAAGCATTTGAATATACTGAAATCATTCTGCAATAATTCCCAAATCATGTAGTGCTGATGTTGATGTGTTTGTATTAACTGTTTTCATTGAGTTTCTATATTTGTTTAACTGTTTAATAAAACATACACACACTACACACTCTCTCAGATCCAACAATTAGTACCAGAGCCTGTTTCACTTAATTGACTTCACCGTCGATTCAAAAGATAAAGTAGCTCAAATTGATAACTATTTGAGTGATCAAAGGACATTGAGAATAATTAGACCAATCAGATCAAGAATTTGTTTCTAATACTCTGTTTTTTGAGTTAGAACTCAATAGAATTCGCAGAAATGTTAATCACTCGTTGTCACACCCCGACCACGTAAAACAACAAACTGCATCGGAAACGTTGGGGAGTGTAGCAACAGAATTATTGTTTCACAACCATGGTATTTAAAGTTATGTTTTATTTATCAATAAAGGGGGATACATTGTCTTAAAACAAAAGAAAACAATAGTACATAACGAAAATTAAACTAGTCTAGCTTCATTTTATGTCACTAAGGCACATGTCCGTCTAAGTGTATCTTGATCATTCCTATGCATCAGCTCCTGAAAACACATGTGAAAATAGGTACTTCATCATAAAAATGCCTGTGAGATACATAGGTTTATTAATTTAGGATTCATGACTTGTATTTGAAAGAAAAGTTTAACAAAAAGTTAGTCATGAACCTTGTAAAATGTTTTCCTTTGTAAATCATATGAAAAATCAATAAGAAATTAGATGATATAAAAGGAAGATGTGTGTTTAAATAAATAACCAAGTAAAATGAATTGGTATAAGTTATGTTATTTGTAAAACAATGTTTATGTGAAAATATGTTCTTTGTATAAAATGTAATATGACTAAATTGAAATGGTTTACATAACGCTACGATATGTAATATCATAAAAGCACTTATATATGGGAAGTACCAGCGGCGTATCCACCATGCTTTTATCATATTACACACGCCTCGTTATATAAATCACTTACCCAAACAAACCACCAACATGTCTTGTTTAAACAAATGTCAAAATGTTTATGTATACAATGTCTATTGTCAAATGTAAATCATGTATTGTGTATCAAATGTCATGTATGGAAAGTAAAAAGTGACTACTTAAACCACATGTAAAATGAACAAAACAAAGTATTGAAATAAATCATAGTTTAAATCAAGGTTATGTTTTGTAAAATAAATGCATGCTTTATGTAACACCTGTGCCTTCACGGCCATCAAACAAATACCAAACCAATGAAATATTATATTTCATACTTGGGATTTGTAAAAATATGTGTATCGTTAGCACATATCAACTCTTGTTCGATTTCAAGCTCTAAATCGCTTTCTGGAGGGTTATACGCGCTCTGATGTGTAGATATAACCAGTTTAATCCAACGAACACTCTGGAAAAGTGAAATAGGCTTAACATACCTTAAATAACCTTTACATAACTTAGTTATAAGTTTTGGAAGGTTTGGTGTGGTGAAATCAAAGTTTAATCGCTTACAGGGACTAAAGTTGACAAACTGCGAAAGTATGCCAATTTGAACTGTAACAGACCTTCCGGAGCATGACCATAAGTTAAACATACCCTAAATATCCTTCACATAGCTTAGAAATAGGCTTTGAGGGGTTCGGTGTGCTAAAATAAACTTTAGGGTCATTCAGGGACTAAAAGTGTCAAAAAGTGCACAAGTTTGCATCTTTACGCGTAACTCACGTTCTGCATACATTCGGACATCCAAAAATTTATGTAAGCATGACTACATTATATTTTAGTGTTCGCCTTAAGAAAAATCCGTTCGTTTCGTCATTTGGATCGTTTTTCGCGCTTATGCGCATTCCGTCGTAATTAAGCGAACATCGCGTTCGTACGGCTAAACGAACCGACATCCGAGATATTTTTGAGCATGTTTTAAGTTCCCTATACTTTAACTTCATTTTAGAGCTTTGAAATGGGGTTAACGGGCCTTAAACGTGTCAAAAATGGCCAAAATACAGTTCAGGGACCAAAACTGTAATTCTGCCAAACTTGCACCATACGATGCGTATGGTATGTATACCATACGATGCGTATGGGGTCTGCAGACCAGGTGCAATGTTTAACAGCCTGTTTTCAGCAGGTTTAACCACAACCACATGTTTGCAACTTGCTTAATCACTAAGTTATGGAGCATTTGTGGCACCATAACATTCCGACAAGTGTACGGCCTTGATCATTGCCTCCTTTTCCAAGAAACGATCCTAGCGGTGGACCATTTCCTATAAATACTAACCAACATCACAACCAAAAACTCACACCTTTGAATCTGAACTTGCTCTCTAAGTTGTCGTGTTTAACACTTCATACCTGAGAGTGTTCGGATCCAAACCTTCCATTCTTGGACCCTTCGTAAGTATTCTTTCGTTCTTTTCCTTATTTTATTGTTTTATCGAGTCTGAAAGTCAAACTTTGTTTGACTTTCTGCGTTGACCAGTAATGGTCAATGCGAAGTTCGTTTGAACTTCGCAACGTGATTGTAATCACGTTGGTCATAGTCCCTTGGGACTATGCCCACTGATTACCACGTTGTCTAGGGTCGTAGGGTAGGCGATCTAATAAATCGCCTATACCTTCGAACCCGACCCAGTTTGGTCGATCATTAGGATCCGACCAAACCCATTAGGTGACCATAGTGTAGGGAATAACCTTCCGAGGTTATACCTTATGGTCACGACGTTTAAGTAGTTGTATGATAGGTAGTTTATATGCCTTAGGTAAATTACCAGAATACCCTTTTCATGTATAATTGGTAATTAAGCATATGTAACCTAAACTTTTGTCACGTAACTGATTATTTAACATGTTTAGGCATATAATACTTGTCATAGGACTAGTTAGGCGGTCCGAACGCGTTTCACGCGCACGACACGTTAAAGTAGCATAAGCTACCCAAACGGGTCGTAATGGGTCGTAGACAGTTATGTTAGGTTTCATTTAGTATGTAGGCTTTGTTAAACCATATCACACGAGTCTCCACACTCGTTTGGTTTACAAACCCTAATGCTACCCAGTCTTCCGATTTAGGTCCGGTTTATTAATGTAGTTACCTATATTAGGTGCCGTTTGATATTCCGCGATCTCTAGCATTGTTTGGTTGTTACTCAAGGACTACTGAGCAATCTCAAGTGAGTACATAGACCCCTCTTTTACTGTTTTCTAAACTGTTTTGGGGTGGAACACATGTGCCTACTTGTTACTTTCATGCTTTCCTGTTTTCACATCATATACTTGCTATGTTTGTTAGTACATTATAGTACATGATTTCATTACTTTTCTGCTATGTATGTTGACTGATAACATGCTTAGTACATTGTTTTACATGACTTTTCTACTTTGTATGATGACTTTGCATACTTAGTACATTGTTTTATACTGCATCTCTGTTGCATATGTTCCAGTAACATATGGACACATGGTTTTATAGCTCTACCCTGTATGTTTACTCTAGCATACTAGGTACATTATCTTCATAAATCATGCTTACATTTTGGTATGACATTTGGTTTGTTTAAACTATACTATACATTCATTAACACCGATCATGCCGCTCGGTAGTAGGTAGTGGTACCATAGGACTTGACAAATCCCGTTCCGGACATCCCAGGGAAAGGGGATGAAAGGAATGACCGAATCCGAATACATATTCTCTTGATAACTCACTTTTACATAGTTATCCGTCTGTCTCAAGGCTTGGATGTATGAATTTTCACAATACCGCATAAATGTTCATATTCAGTATAGCATGCATATATCTTACAAAACATAACTTTGATTTAAACCAAGTTTTACTTCAATACTTTGTTTTGTACATTTCTACTTATGGTTTAAGTAGTCTACATTTTACTTACCATACATATCATTTTGGTTATACATTACTTGACTACTTTTGGACTATAGACATTTGACATGGATATTTGACATAGACATTTTGACATGATTTACATCTTGACATGAACATTTTACATTGGTTGGTTTGGTTTGATTAAGTGATTAAGTAACGATGCGTGTGTAATATGATACAAACATGGTGGATACGCCACTGGTACTTCCTATATATAAGTGTTTGTGTGGTATTACATATTGTAGCGTTATTTGAATCATTTCAGTTTGAGACATATAACATTTTATACAAATAACATACTTTTCACAAGACATTGTTTTACAAACAACTTATCTTATACAAATCCATTTTACTATGGTTATTCATTTAACCATACATTATTCACTTATTTATACATATCATCTGAACTCATTGTTTTTCAAATGATTTACAAAACAAAGCAAATAACAAGGTTCATGACTAAACATTTTCTCAATCATAAGTCATGAATCTTATTTTCACAAAACCTATGTATCTCACAGGCATTTTTATGCTGACGTACCATATTTTCACATGTGTTTTTCAGGAACTGTTGCATAAGATGGACAAGATACACATAGACAGACTTGGGCTTTAGTGACAATAAAAGATGCAAGACTAGTTAATTATGTTGTATTTCCTTGTTTGTTAAGACATTGTAACACTTTTAATCAATAAAACGAAACTTCAATTGCCATGGATTTGAAACAATTAATTCTGTTACAACACTCCCCGATGTTTCCGCCACGTTTTGTATGTTCCACGTGGTCGGGGTGTGACACTTTACTGATACAAACATCTATGCGGTATTATTACAATGCATACATTCAAGCCTTGTGACTGTGGCGACAAACCCTCAAACAAATTAAAGGTTTATCTGGATTATGTATATTGGATTCAGTAATCCCTTACGTCCAAACAAACCTAGGATTCCATGGATGGGAGTTGTCAATTCCTATGGTACCATTACTTACTACCAAGCGGCATGGCCAATGTTAATGAGCATATTTTTGTCCCATTTAAACAAACCAAATGTCATACCAAATGTAAGCGTGTTATGTGAAAACAATGTACTAAGTATGCAATAAATGAACATACATAGCATGAATGTGATGTAAATCAATGTACTAAGTATGCAATAAAAGAACATACATAGCATGAATGTGATGTAAAACAATGTGTACATGTGCTGAAACGAGCATATGAAACAAGTGTGTTTAATAAATTAATGTACTAGCATGTTAATAAAACATACATAGCAAAAACATGGATAAAATCATGTACTATATGTGTACTATATGAACATAGCAAGCATATGATATAAAAACATGAAAAGCACGAAAGTAACAAGTAGGCACATGTGTTTCACCCCAAAATGTTTGAAACAGTAAAAGAGGGGTCTATGTACTCACTTGAGAATGCTTAGAAGTCCTTGAATAACAACCAAGCAATGCTAGAAAGATCACGGAATCAATCGGCACCTAATATAGGTAACTACGTTAATAACCGGACCTAAATCGGAAGATCGGATAGGATGAGGTTTCGTAAAACAAATGAGTATTGGAACTCATGTGATATGGTTTAACAAAGCCTACCTACTAAAACGGAACCTAACCTAAGTGCTTACAACCCATCACGACCCATTTAGGTAGCTTACGCTACTTTAACGCGTCGTTCGCGTAAAACGCGTTCGGACCGCCTAACTAGTCCTATGACAAGTATTATATGCCTTAACATGTATAATAATGTTACCTAATCATTTTAGATGTTAAAATTTAGGTTACATATGCTTAAAATGAATTTATGCGTAAAAAGGGCATTTTGGTCATTTTCCTAAGACATATAAACTACCTATCATACAACTAACTAAACGATGTGACCATAAGGTATAACCTCGGAAGGTTATTCCCTATACAACTATGGTCACAAAATATGTTTGGTCGGATCCTAATGATCGACCAAACGGGTCGGGTTCGAAAGTCTAAGCGGTTGTTTAGACCGCTTATCTTTACGACCCTATATAAGCACTAAACCTAAAAGTGACGAGTTAAACATGTTAGAACATGTTTAACAAAGTTTGAACACAAGTTTGATATCAAAACAAAGGGTTTTGATACCCAAGAATAGTTTGGTTGCAAAATACGCATAAACGCATATTTTGACCGAAACTATGAGTCGTCACTATACCTAAAAAATGTGGTAATCAGTAGGTATAGTCACCAAGGACTATGACCATCGTGATTACACTCACGTTGCGAAGTTCAAACGAACTTCGTGTTGACCATAAACTGGTCAAAGCAGAAAGAGTTTGACTTTCGTGCTCAAAAACACGTAAAAGAACGAAAGAAACTTACAAGAGGTCCAAGAAATGGAGATTTGATCTGAAAATTCTCAGGTATGAAGTGTATAAACTCAAACTTAGAGAAGTATTTAGATCAAGGTGTGAGGATCAAGTGAAATGGAAGTGGGTATTTATAGATTTCGGGCCACCGTTTGGATCGTTCCTCGATAAACGAGCTTCAATCTTGGCCTTACATTTGTACCCACTGATTTGAAATACCATGGGAGCCTTAAAACAAGTCCATAGACTCATCAAACACATGTGCTAAACATGGGAACAGCTGGATCAAGCTGGAAAAAGATTTTTGCAGATCTGGGGGTCGCTCGCGCCCCGCGTAAGAGCCAAGGCTGGCTTACGCGCCCCGCCAGAGCTGGGGATATCAGCAAAAGTTTCATTAATTGCAGTTTCAGTCCCCGCATGTTATTTAGGCCCATTTTGACATGTTTAAGGCCCGTTAAGCTATTTTCAAGGTTCTACAATGATGCCTAAGCATAGGGACATGAAACATGCTTGAAAATATGTCGGATGTCGGTTCGTTTGGTCGTATGATCACGTTATTCGGTTAATTACGACTAAATACGAACGGACGCAAAAAACGATCCAAATTACGCGAAGAATTGAATTTTATCATGCCAATCACTAAAATAAAATATTTTAATAATTACATAAATTTTTGGATGTTCGGATGTATTCAGAACGTAAGATATGCGCGAAAATGCAAACTTATGCACTTTTTGACGCTTTTAGTCGTTGAATGACCAAAAAGTTTATTTTAGCACACCGAACCCTTCAAAGCCTATTTCTAAGCTATGTAAAGGATATTTAGGGTATGTTTAACTTATGATCAAGTTCCAGAATGTTCGTTACAGTACGAATCGGCATACTTTCGCAGTTTGTCGAAATTAGTCCCTGTAAGATAATAAACTTGATTTTGCCACACCAAAGCCTTCAAAACTTGTTTTCTAAGTTATGTAAAGGTTATTTAACGTATGTTAAGCATAAATTGATGATCTTGAGTGTTTGTCATGTTAAACTAATTACGTTTACGCATCGGTTTGCGTATAGCTCTCTAGAAAACGATATAGAGTTTGAAATTGAACAAAAATCAAAACATGCAAAATGTCAAACATAAACAAACAAATATTGGGATCAAATAAAATTGTTTTATTGATAACTGAACTGGTTAAGGTTTATACAATGATTACAAGCACAGATGTCACAGTCTCCCCTACTAGTGGAAATTTCGTCCCGAAATTTATTTAGAGGAAACTTGTGAGAAAAGATGTGGATATTTCGCCTTCATTTGATCTTCACGCTCCCAAGTAAATTCTGGTCCACAGTTAGATTCCCAGCGAACTTTGACAAGTGGAATGCGCTTGCGCTTGAGCCATTTGACTTCACGTTCCATGATTTCCACAGGTTTCTCAACAAAATGCATGTTGGGATTGAACCCTACCAAAGGAACAGATAATGTAAAGCCAAAACCAGGTCACAACAGAGGATTCACAATAAGCAGTAGTTTACACTTTCTTTCCCCTTGACAGTGGATATCTATCAGCTGATGAACCTTAAGTACTGCTCAAAAGAACAACTGATGATCCAAACGCTGATGTAATCCTAAAGACTGCTGAAGACAAACTCTGTCGCTCTATCTACTTCTGTCTCTTAAGTGCTGCTGAAGATACAAACACTGCTCATTCAAGGACTGATCACCTTTGAAGAAAGCACTGATGTTGGTATTAAGCATCAGTGCTTAGGCTACAACAGTGGAACGTGAAGCAGTTGTTTCCTCATGTTTAGTATTTTATATACAATCAGTTGTTAGACATCAGTAGTTTGTATAAGGACAGTGTCTACAGGTTGTTAGGCTGTTAGATGTCGCTTTCATGGTGACGTCAGCTGAGATACCTCAGTGGTTTGGTTTGCCTATAAATGTAACAGTACCCTGTACTGTTACATTTGATTGACTGAGTGGGTTCTTCTCCTCATGTCTAATCCTTTCATCTTGTGTGCAACCAACCTTGGGGCATCAGGCTGAGGGGGAGTATAGTTTGTAAGCATATCTGTAATCTTTTGCTTTGATTTGTAAATCATTTGACTCTATGAGAAGCAATTGTTTATCAAACTATTTTCTCCTTTGATTGTGTTTACAGAGTTTGTTTTCACTTCCGCTGCACCTAACATGTTTTCATATTCATTGATCATTCATTTTAAACAAACAAACACTATCATGAGAGCCTCAGATCCTAACAATGCATCGTGTTATCCACACGAATTTCATCAAGTGATATGTGGAGGTTCTCATCAACTAAACACTTTTTGAGATTGGAAACGTGGAAGGTCGGATGAACATTTCCAAGTTCAGGAGGTAACTCAAGTCTGTAGGCTACCTTACCGATTCTTTCGACGATCTTGAATCGTCCAACATATCTAGGTGCAAGTTTTCCTATTTTTCCAAATCTGATCACACCTTTCCAAGGTGAAACCTTGAGTAGAACATGATCACCGACTTGAAATTCCAAGGGCTTGCGTCGTCGATCCGCGTAACTCTTTTGACGGGTTCGAGTTGTCTGAAGGTTATCGCGAACTTTCTTAACCTTATCTGTTGTCTCTAGAATGAGCTCAGGTCCAATAAGCTGAGCCTCACCAATCTCATTCCAGCAGACTGGTGAACGACATTTTCGACCATAGAGAGCTTCGAAAGGAGCCATGTTCATGCTGGAGTGATAACTATTGTTGTAGGAGAATTCAATCAACGAAAGTGAAGTGGTAAGGTCCCAAAAACCTCATGATAAGTACTTGGGACCATACCACAACCTCGTCTTTTAGCCCCTTTTTACCTTACGCGTCCGCGCACTGGTTTTACAAAAGAAAGGCTTAAGAGACAGATAGCAGACAACACTTGCGTGCCAAAAGGAAATCATAAATCCTGGCACTTTCATAAAGGATGAAAATCCTAAATCAAAGCACTTCCTCTTATTAATATCCAGACTTGGATATTATTTACTTAACTGATACCACACGATAAGAAGTCTCACCGGATTACAGTAGTAATCTTCTAGAAGAATTCAATCGTGCACCACTAGGACGGTTATAACCGTCTGGACACGTGTCATCACCTCAGGCATCCCTAAAATCACAACGATGGCATGTAATTGGGGAGAAACCTCCACTTCATCACTTTCCACGTGGCAAACCCCCAGCCATAGATCTAAACAGCGATCCGTGTGCACTCACGTCGGATCAAGAAGCTTAACGGAAGGAAATGTAACCGCTTACGGGGTTAGCATCTTCTGTCAACATTTCACCAACAAGTTTTCCCGCCCAAACTCTCGGTTATAAATATGAGGATAATTCAGGTATGAACTTCAAGTCACACACACTTCATCAATACTTCTTCTTCTTCATAAACACATACTTATTCTCACGCCGGAGTCGGGTCAAGGAGAGAACCCCTCTTCTCCCCTTGACGAGGCTAACGGTGCTTTGTTTTGCAGAATTTACCGGAGAAGAAGAACTGTTCCATCAGATCAAACGAGAGAAAACCAACCTTTTTATGCGGATTCAGACCCCCTAGATAATTCGATTCCGGTCAATTATCTAGTGTTTCTTCAGGAAGATACGAATCCCAACTACCACCAAAATCGATCACACAAGCTCTAAGCATATCCTCCAAAGTATGGATTGTTCTTTCAGATTGCGGATGATAAGTTGTGCTCAAATTAAGTTGGGTCCCCATAGAAGATTGCATGGTTCTACAAAAGCGAGATGAGAATCAAGCATCTCTGTCAGAAATAATGTTCAAAGGAACGCCATGACGGGATACAATCTCATCCACATAGATTTTAGCCAGCTTGTCGGTAGATAGATCTTCACGGATTGGCAAGAAATGCGCTGACTTGGTTAGACGGTCAACAACTACCCAGATAGCTTCATGACCTCTCTTTGGGTTTGGTAATAAGATCCATTGCAATGTTTTCCCATTTCCAAACTGGAATCTCTGGTTGCTCCAATAAACCAGAGGGATGTTGATGTTTAGCCTTAACCTTAAGACAAGTAAGGCATTTGGATACGTACAAGGCAATGTCTTTCTTCATACCAGGCCACCAATACTGAGTACGAAGATCCTTATACATTTTGTCTGCACCAGGATGAATTGAATAACGAGACTTATGAGCTTCATCCATAAGCAAGGTGTGGAGATTGTCGTGACTTGGGACCCACAAACGGTCCATGAAATAATACAATCCATTGTCTTTAGCTCGAGATCAGGATTAATATGAAATGGTAATTCCATACCCATCAAATCTTGTGAAACACAAGTATGTTGAGCCTAAGAAATGCGGGTTTGAATATCAGATTGAACATGAACACAATGAAGCTTGACATGCTCTTTACGACTCAATGAATCGGCTATGACATTCGCCTTACTAGGATGGTAGCGAATTTCGCAGTCATAGCCGTTTAGAAGTTCAACCCAACGTCATTGCCTCTTGTTGAGTTCTTTCTGATTGAAGATATGCTGAAGACTTTTGTGGTCATTGAAAACCACACATTTTGTACCATACAAATAGTGTCTCCAGATTTTGAAAGCAAAAACAACTGCACCTAACTCAAGATCATGAGTCATGTAGTTCTTCTCGTGAACCTTCAACTGTCTTGATGCGTATGCTATGACTTTGTTCCTTTGCATGAGAACACAGCCAAGACCTAATTTGGATGCATCACAGTATACGACAAAATCATCATTGCCCTCAGGCAGGGATAGAATAGGTGCATCGCAGAGTTTCTGTTTCAAGGTCTGAAAAGCTTCATCATGTTTGGTTCCCCATTCAAAGGGTTTGTTCTTCTGAGTTAGAGCAGTTAGAGGAACTGCAATCTTCGAGAAGTTTTCAATGAAGCGCCGGTCGTAACCCGCAAGACCAAGAAAAGAACGAACCTCGGTTGGAGTAGTAGGCGTATCCCAATCCTTTATTGCACTAATCTTGGAGGGATCTACATGAATACCTTGTTCATTGATGATATGTCCCAAAAATTGAACTTCCTTAAGCCAAAATTCACACTTGGAGAACTTGGCAAAAAGTTGCTCTTTCTTCAGGAGTTCCAGAGTAAGACGAAGATGCTGCTCATGATCGGCTCGAGTCTTAGAATAAATCAAGATGTCATCAATAAAAACAATGGTGAGCTTGTCCAAATAAGGCTTACAAACCCTATTCATCAAGTCCATGAAAACAGCAGGAGCATTAGTCAAACCGAATGGCATAACTGTAAACTCATAATGCCCATATCGAGTGCGGAAAGCAGTCTTGGGAATATCTTTTTCAAGCACACGAAGCTGATGATACCTAGAACGTAGAACAATCTTTGAAAAACAAGAAGCACCCTGTAACTGATCAAAGAGATCATCAATGCGAGGTAGGGGATATCGATTCTTGATGGTAAGCTTGTTAAGCTCACGATAATCGATGCACATTCTGAAAGAGCCATCTTTCTTCTTGATAAAAAGAACGGGAGCACCCCAAGGTGAAAAGCTAGGTCGGATAAAACCTTTGTCAGAAAGCTCTTGAAGCTGCTTAGATAACTCTTGCATCTCAGACAGTGCAAGACGATACGGAGACCTAGGAATAGGATTAGCACCAGGTACAAGATCAATACGAAACTCAACTTGGCGTGCTGGGGGTAAACCAGGTAATTCTTCAGGAAACACTTCAGGATAATCCCGAACAACAGGGATATCTTGAATCGACTTACCTTTTCCTTTATCCGCCACCACATGTGCCAAAAAGGCCACATAGTTCTTTCGAAGATACTTCCGAGCTTGAGTACAAGACATGTGTTTGAGGCTACTAGCAGGTTTCTCACCACGAACCTCTAAGATCTTACCAGACGAAAGCGGCATACGAACAATCTTCTCAAAACAAACTACCTATGTGTGGTACTTGGCTAACCAATCCATTCCTACTATAATGTCGAAGCTTCCAAGTTGCATAGGCATGAGGTCAATAGGAAATAGATGGTTATTAAGGTTCAACTGGCAATTCCGGAGAACGGAATCGAGAACAACAGGTTCACCACTAGCTACCTCTACTGTCAAGGGCTTTCCTAGTTTCGTTCTAGACATGCGAAGCAAAGGCTCGAAAGATAATGACACAAAACTCTTATCGGCACCCGAATCAAAAGAATAGATGCAGGCTGATTGTTAACAAAGAACGTACCTTTGACCACTTCATTGTCTGCTTGTGCCTCATTAGCATTCATGTTGAAGACTCGACCATGAGCCTGAGCCTGATTTGCATTCACCAACCTTGGACACTGATTACGGTAGTGGGTCAGATCCCCACAGTTGTAGCATGAACCAGGAGGATAGTGAGGTCGTGCAGCCAGAGCCTTTTGTTGAGTAGGTGGTTGTGCAGCTTGCTGAGCGGGGTTCTGTGCAGCCTGATTAGGAGCAAAACGACAAACATTGGCAAGATGACATGATTTTCCACAGTTAGCACAGAAATGACACGGAACTTGAGGTTGATGGTGACTATTGCATCTGTTGCACAACGGTGCATTCCCCGCATACTGTTTCTTTGCTGGTGGTTGTGCGGGTTGGTTAGGAGTTGCCGGGTTTGGTTGAGCAGTAACAGCGAAATTATGAGAAGCCTTGCGCTTCATAGACCTCCTTGAAGACCCAGCTTTCTTACCCTTCTTACCCTCATTCTTGTCAGATGACTGTTTCTTATCCTTGTCACCTTTCCTGTGAAGCTTACCCTTTCTGATTTGCGACTCAGTCAATGTCGCAGCTAACTCGATTACCTGACGAACTGTGGTAGGGTTGCTACCAGTGACGATGTCTTGCACGGAGTCAGGTAAACCATCAACATACCTCTCGATAGCTTTCTCGAGTGGGGTAACCATTGTGGGACAAAGTAAGCTCAGCTCCTCATACCTGTCGGTATAAGCCCGATGTTCACCCCTATCCTGCTTCAAGTCATCAAACTCCCTTTCTAACGCCCTCTATTCATGATGAGGACAAAATTCCCTCATCATTAATGCCCTAAGCTCTGCCCAGGTCTGTGCTAAAGCAAACTCAGCACCACGGTCTCTCATTACCCCGTTCCACCAAGTAAGAGTCCTCTTTTGAAATACGCTAGAAGCGAACTCGACCTTGCGATTATTAGGACACTGAACATGACGAAAAGTACTCTCAATGCTCTCAAACCACTGTAGGAGCCCAGTTGCTCCCTCAGAACCACTGAACTTGAGCGGTTTAGCCGAATTGAAACTTTTGAAGTTGCATGGAGCATTATTGTTGTTGTTGGCTTGGTTAACTTGAGCAATAATGTCTGGGAGTACAGCAGCCATTTGCTGCGAAATGATTGCTGCCAGTTCGGCATTAGGTATCGGATTTTCGTGTCGAGGAGGCATTCTAAAAGAGGAAACATAAGAGGAAACGAGTGAGATGATAAGATGAAAAGCAAGATGATACAAAAATTGACAAAAGCAAAGATGGTGGTCATTCGTCTGTTCCACAAAGCAAACAAACGACACACAGTGACTAATCAAAGTAAATGGGTCAAAAATAATGCATCGCGAAGACATGCTTTAGCCTATAAGTGGACACTCACCCCAAGAGTTCCCAGGTAAGAGTGACTGGTCTGATTATGTGGATTTGTACGAACACTCTAGCCTAGACAGAAAACCCGAGGTACAGGCATCCACTCTTCCAGATTGCACGTGTTCACATTTTTTAGGCCCAAAACTTTGGCAAGATTTTGAAAACTTAGAAGGCTTTAAGCCAAAAGAATCGTTCAAAAACGGATGATTAAATTTTCAAAATTAATTTGGAAAATTGGAGGGTTCAAAACCTTATAACAAATTATTTAAAAACAGATGATTGATTTTCAAAAATCATTTTGGAAAATTGAGTTCTTGTTTTGGTAATCACCTAAGGATAGGTGAAGTGCATGTTTTAAGATCTAAATACAAGATAACTTGTGTTAGGGTCCTAGAAAATTTATAGTCTAGGTCAAAGCATTACTAATAACCTAATTCCCTATAACCATTGGCTCTGATACCAACTTCTTCTGTCACACCCCAACCGCGTAAAACAACAAACCGCGGCGGAAACGTCGGGGAGTGTAGCAACAGAATTATTGTTTCACAACCATGGTATTTAAAGTTATGTTTTATTTATCAATAAAGGGGGATACATTGTCTTAAAACAAAAGAAAACAAGAGTACATAACGAAAACTAAACTAGTCTAGCTTCATTTTATGTCACTAAGACACAGGTCCGCCTAAGTGTATCTTGATCGTTCCTATGCATCAGCTCCTGAAACACATGTGAAAATAGGAACGTCAGCATAAAAATGCCTGTGAGATACATAGGTTTATTAATTTAGCATTCATGACTTGTATTTGAAAGAAAAGTTTAACAAAAAGTTAGTCATGAACCTTGTAAAATGTTTTTCTTTGAAAATCATATGAAAAATCAATAAGAAATTAGATGATATAAAAGGAAGATGTGTGTTTAAATAAATAACCAAGTAAAATGAATTGGTATAAGTTATGTTATTTGTAAAACAATGTTTATGTGAAAATATGTTCTTTGTATAAAATGTAATATCTCTAAATTGAAATGGTTTACATAACACTACGATATGTAATATCATAAAAGCACTTATATATAGGAAGTACCAGCGGCGTATCCACCATGCTTTTATCATATTACACACGCCTCGTTATATAAATCACTTACCCAAACAAACCACCAACATGTCTTGTTTAAACAAATGTCAAAATGTTTATGTATACAATGTCTATTGTCAAATGTATATCATGTATTGTGTATCAAATGTCATGTATGGCAAGTAAAAAGTGACTACTTAAACCATATGTAAAATGCACAAAACAAAGTATTGAAATAAATCATACTTTAAATCAAAGTTATGTTTTGTAAAATAAATGCATGCTTTTCTGATACAAACATCTATGCGGTATTATTACAATGCATACATTCAAGCCTTGTGACTGTGGCGACAAACCCTCAAACAAATTAAAGGTTTATCTGGATTATGTATATTGGATTCAGTCATCCCTTACGTCCAAACAAACCTAGGATTCCAGGGATGGGAGTTGTCAATTCCTATGGTACCATTACTTACTACCAAGCGGCATGGCCAATGTTAATGAACATATTTTTGTCCCATTTAAACAAACCAAATGTCATACCAAATGTAAGCGTGTTATGTGAAAACAATGTACTAAGTATGCAATAAATGAACATACATAGCATGAATGTGATGTAAAACAATGTACTAAGTATGCAATAAAAGAACATACATAGCATGAATGTGATGTAAAAAATGTGTACATGTGCTGAAACGAGCATATGAAACAAGTGTGTTTAATAAATTAATGTACTAGCATGTTAATAAAACATACATAGCAAAAACATGGATAAAATCATGTACTATATGTGTACTATATGAACATAGCAAGCATATGATATAAAAACATGAAAAGCATGAAAGTAACAAGTAGGCACATGTGTTTCACCACAAAATGTTTGAAAACAATAAAAGAGAGGTCTATGTACTCACTTGAGAATGCTTAGAAGTCCTTGAATAACAACCAAGCATTGCTAGAAAGATCACGGAATCAAACGGCACTTAATATAGGTAACTACGTTAATAACCGGACCTAAATCGGAAGATCGGATAGGATAAGGTTTCGTAAACCAAATGAGTATTAGAACTCATGTGATATGGTTTAACAAATCCTACATACTAAAACGGAACCTAACCTAAGTGCTTACGACCCATCACGACCCGTTTAGGTAGCATACGCTACTTTAACGCGTCGTTCGCGTAAAACGCGTTCGGACCGCCTAACTAGTCCTATGACAAGTATTATATGCCTGAGCATGTCTAATAATGTTACCTAATCAGTTTAGATGTCAAAATTTAGGTTAGATATGCTTAAAATGAATTTATGCGTAAAAAGGGGATTTTGGTCATTTTCCTAAGGCATATAAACTACCTATCATACAACTAACTAAACGATGTGACCATAAGGTATAACCTCAGAAGGTTATTCCCTATACAACTATGGTCACAAAATATGTTTGGTCGGATCCTAATGATCAACCAAACGGTTCGGGTTCAAAAGTCTAAGCGGTTGTTTAGACCGCTTATCTTTACGACCCTATATAAGCACTAAACCAAAAAGTGACGAGTTAAACATGTTAGAACATGTCTAACAAAGTTTGAAAACAAGTTTGATATCAAAACAAAGGGTTTTGATACCCAAGAATAGTTTGGTTGCAAAATACGCGTAAACGCGTATTTTGACCGAAACTATGACTCGTCACTATACCTAAAAAAAGTTGTAATCAGTAGGTATAGTCACCAAGGACTATGACCATCGTGATTACGCTCACGTTGCGAAGTTCAAACGAACTTCATGTTGACCATAAACTGGTCAAAGCAGAAAGTCAAACATAGTTTGACTTTCATGCTTAAAAACGCGTAAAAGAATGAAAGAAACTTACAAGAGGTCCAAGAAATGGAGATTTGATCTGAAAATTCTCAGGTATGAAGTGTATAAACTCCAACTTAGAGAAGTATTCAGATCAAGGTGTGAGGATCAAGTGAAATGGAAGTGGGTATTTATTGATTTCGGGCCACCATTAGGATAATTTCTCGATACACGAGCTTCAATCTTTGCCTTACATTTGTACCCACTGATTTGAAATACCATGGGAGCCTCAAAACAAGTCCATAGACTCATCAAAACCATTTGCTAAACATGGGAACAGCTGGATCAAGCTGGAAAAAGATTTTTGCAGATCTGGGGGTCGCTCGCGCCCCGCTTAAGAGCCAAGGATGGCATACGCGCCCCGCCAGAGCTGGGGATATCAGCAACAGTTTCATTAATTGCAGTTTCAGTCCCTGCATAATATTTAGGCCCATTTTGACACGTTTAAGGCTCGTTAAGCCATTTTCAAGGCTCTACAATGATGCCTAAGCATAGGGACATGAAACATGCTTGAAAATATATCAGATGTCGGTTCGTTTGGTCATATGATCACGTTATTCGGTTAATTCGACGAAACACGAACGGACGCGAAAAACGATCCAAATTACGCGACGAATTGAATTTTATCATGCCAATCACTAAAATAAAATATTTTAATGATTACATAAATTTTTGGATCTCCGGATGTATTCAGAACGTAAGATATGCGTGAAAATGCAAAGTTATGCACTTTTTGACGCTTTTAGTCTCTGAATGACCAAAAAGTTTATTTTAGCACACCGAACCCTTCAAAGCCTATTTCTAAGCTATGTAAAGGATATTTAGGGTATGTTTAACTTATGATCAAGTTTCAGAATGTTCGTTACAGTACGAATCGGCATACTTTCGTAGTTTGTCGAAATTAGTCCCTGTAAGCGAATAAACTTGATTTTGCCACACTAAAGCCTTTAAAACTTGTTTTCTAAGTGAAGTAAAGGTTATTTAAGGTATGTTAAGCATAAATTGATGATCCGGAGTGTTTGTCGCGTTAAACTGATTACATTTACGCATTGGTTTGCGTATAACTTTCAAGAAAACGATATAGAGTTTGAAATTGAACAAAAATCAAAACATGCAAAATGTCAAACATAAACAAACAAATATTGGGATCAAATAACATTTTTTTATTGATAACTGAACTGGTTAAGGTTTATACAATGATTACAAGCACAGATGTCACACTCGTGATCCTCAAATTACCAGATCGGCAAATAAGCCTCTAATGCTTGTTCGTCATGAATTTAAGATATTGCAATGAAGAACGGGTCACCGCTTGTCTCAGAAGAACACATATTGTTGGAGATCAGTGGTATACGACCCTCATGTTCCCTCTATTCTGAGTACCAAATTGCCAGATGTTTAAATTCCTAAGAAACCTGCTGATTACTCCGAGTAAGATTTCCAAAAGTTTGAACTCGATGCTAAGGCATTCGGGATACAGGCCATGGCCTTGCCCAATGAAATATTTGTTGGATACCTCCATTATGAGAATGCCAAGGAGTTGTAGGATGCTTTGAATGAACAATTTGATGGTACAGATGAGGTTCAAGAAAAAATAAACAGAGATACTTTGAATCAATAATATGAAACATTCTCTCATATCAAGGGAGAATCTCAGACTCAACAATTTGAGCGGTGTAACTGGCTAATTAGTGAGCTAAGGCTTGCAGATCAAACCTATACAAATTACGCTCTAAGTCACATATTTTTGAGATATCTTCCTGGTAAATGGGATACAGCTACTTATGTGTTAAGAAACTTGGTTAGTTTTAAGGAGATGACTTTGACACATCTTCAGGGTAAACTTCTCACTTATTAGAGAGAGCTCGACCAAAAACAAAAGTTGATGTCATCAGGAAAAACTGCTGACGATTACACATATGGTAACATAGCCCGAATGAGTCATGATAAGTCATCATCATCCAACAGAGTAAATGAACAAAGTTATGATCACTTTGTTGATGTAATTGTTGGTTTTAGCTTGCAGTTTGACACATCACATGTTGGAAATCAGAATTATGCTCTGATGATGTATGATCAGAAAACTATAGACCCAACTGACAAGGAATAATTTGATCTCTTAGACCAACTTGAACTTTTGAGTATTAAATCAAACAAGTTTTATAATAAAACTGGTCAGATATTTCCTAGATCTGAGAGAAGGGGTAAATTTAAGAAAGATAAATTAAACAAGTTAAATGTTATAAGTGTTATGGCATAGGTTTTGCTAATTGTGGATCATGTATCCTGAGATGTTGCCTGGATCACTTATCCTTAGCGGATGGTGCATGGAGCCTTAGGATCAAGGATCCTTGTTATTACTTGTCTTACCTAACAATTGTTCTCTATGTTTTCTAACGTTCGTATGCAGGTTATGGACGACGTGGACTAAGTCTTAGCTGGAGTCTCGGTCAATATTCGTGTAAGATGCTGCACGTGATGAATGCCACTAACGTTCATGGAGCTTAGACGTGGTCTTCCAAGAAAATCGGACCTAGTTGTTAGCTTAATTCAAAAGGGGTTGATCAAGTGTTTTCTAGGCACATTCTCAATATTCAAACACACACACACAATCGCATACATTGCAAACCAGAGCTATCATACATTTTAGCAAACAATCATTGTACCACACTTAATCAACATCCGAAGTTGTAATTTTCATTGTGTAATATAGTTGATAGTGATAGTTGTTTTGGTCAAAAATCACACGAGGATAATGTTACCAAATCTGATTTTTGTGAGGTTGGATGCTTGGTTAAATGAAAAAATGTATGAAAAATAATTGAATGAAAATGGCAATGAACACAAGGATTTATACGAGGAAAAAACCCTTGATCAATGTTTGATCTCTGGCACGAAAAACCTCAGATAGTGAAAACTATCACTATCAACTATATTGAACAATAAAGGTTACAACTTTGGAAGTATTGAGCTTGTTACAATGAATTCTAGTGTATGTGTGTATTCGAGAGAGAGAGAGAGTAGCAGAAATGTTGTTCGATAACCAGAGTGCAAGTGCCTTCTAAAATTAGCTCAATACCCCTATTAAACTTAGCTAAAAATATCCTTAACTAACTATCCGAAAATTCAGCCATTCACCCACGATCACCACCAGCGGTCTTCAGCTCGTGCATGTGCCAAAATAAAGAGCATATTCCCCTTGAATCCCGATTGGAATAAGTCCTCTTCGAAGTGCACCTGCAAAACAAAGCCAAAAGGGTAACGAAAACAATTGTTAGTTCAAGAATACCAGTGAGGATCCTTGATCCTTAGTCTTCCTGCACCATTTCCTGAGGATCCTTGATCCAGGCTAAACTGAGGATATGTGATCCATAAGCACCAAAATTCTATCCCTAACAATTACCCCCAAACATGACTGGTTGGATTCTAATCGGATAAGTCATGTTTCAATGAATTTCGGACTAGTCGTTACTTGCAGACATAGCCATTACAGGCTTGACGTCAGCGTGGATCATCCCTACAACAAGTAATGATTATAAATAGGATAGAGATAGGGATGATATTTTCCATTTAAATTCAAGATCGCTCCCTTTAAATCCTCATTCGAAGATTCATCAGGTACATCTCTTCCCTACTCTCTAAGATTCTTAGTCTCGATCCTCTGTTCCTCAAAAAATCCATGACCAAGATGATAACCCGGTCCACCCCAGCCAAGAATCCTGAAAACAACAGCCCCCTGAAGCGTTAGGACCTCACCAAAAATCCTTCCTTGGAGCTCTGTCGTTTCACTGATCCAGAAATTGATCAGTTGCGTCATTGCTTCCCTAATGGAACGATCTTCCGGCCTTTTGACTCTTCGACGAAGTGTGATTGTCAGTCTGATGCTTGGGTCACCTTCCCTGTTGCTCCGTTTCAGATAGGCTTTAACTATCCTTTCCTGGCATTCATACAGAGTTTCTTTACTTTGACTGGCTTGTGCTACATACAAGCCATGCCGATGTTGTGGAGAGTCCTCTTCACACTCAAGCAAATCATAGAGCATGAGGGCATAGACATAGGTTTTCTGAACTTAGCCAGTTTTACAACCTAGTTAGCCATGGGTCTCATCGTTTCCACTTCAAACATAAGCCACAAAACCCCATCCACTCCTGAAAGTCACTAAGAACGATACTCATTGGAGAAATCAGTTCTTCTTTGTGAGGAGAGATTCCATTCCAGATGGAAACTTTCTTCCCAAAAAATCGAACACCCAGGGTAGGATATAGGATCCTTAGGCTAGGATCACAGAAAGATCTTTTCTTTTTCATAAAGGATAACCGATGCTTATTTTTCTTGTCTGTGCAGCTATCACCTTGTCAAGCATACAAGATTCACCTGCCACTCCCGAAAGAATCAGTGCTTTCTTGAATCTCGAGCCAGCTGTTAGAACATTCCAGCCAAGGATAAAGGATTCACAAGAAGTTTCTTCCACTTCCTACACCATGTCAAGTAAGTATTCGTTTCTGTAAAAATATGTAATTGAAAAATGAGTAATGAATACTTATCTGTTTTTTGTGTGTGTAGGCGCTGCAAAATCATCTAAATCTGCCTCCAAGTTTAGTGTAAGCGACATCCAGGATATTGTCTCCCCCGATCCATTAAGAAAGAGCTGGCTACAAGCCAAAGCATCCCCGAGAGCAAAGGCATGAGCACCCTGGCCAAAGGTAGGAACAAAAGGAAGAAGCCCTCTAAGTCCTCCGATGGTCTTCCTCTGATCGAACAACAACTCCATGAAGCAGTCTCTGAGGTAAGGATCACATATCCTGAAATTTGTATCCTATCCAAGGATAAATGATCATGAATGATGATTCCTTGTTTGCAGAAATTTGCTGAGATCCAATCCTCCAAGGCCAACACTTAGCTGATGCTGAAGAGCGTGTCCTCAACCTCCAAACCATTGCAGCTGCCAAAGATAAGAAGATTTCCCACTTGGAGAATGAGAACAAGGCGTTGCAGAAGCGGATCCTTTTCGCTGAGATAACTGCCAACAAGGAGCGGTTGGAGATCATCGACCAGGCTAAGAATTCTGCTGCTATCGTGACGTTGAAGATCTAGATTCAGATGGCCAAGGAAGCTGTTGATCCTTCCTTTGACAGGGCTGAGTGGGATGTGGCTGCTTGGAAGCAGAGGCTACAGGAACTTGGGGATAATGAGGATGTTGAGGAGGTGCTGACTGTTGAAGCTGGTGGGAGCGGTGGTAAGGATCCTGTGGATGCGGCGGAGGCTGGAGGCAGTGGTGAAGCGAAGGTGAATGATGCGGCCAAGGCATAGGCTGCGAAAAATGGGCGATGATGGATAATATAGACGAGGCCAGGGCCTATATTTTAGGATTTGTGGTTTTTTTTTGTTGATGGTGTTTTGCTTCTGAACAATTATGGTCTGTATTTCGAATAATGGTTGCTAGGGTTAAGGATTAGTGATCCTTTGGACAATAGGGGGTAGCAAAGGTGGATGGATCATTCTGTTTGTGGAGGATGAAGCCTTTGATGCCCCTCGCCTTTATTTTCTGTACTTTTATGAACTGTTAATATGGACACCTTTTCCATCCCAAGTGGACGGGCCACGTTTTGCTGGTAGAAACTTGGGTAGGCAATTTTGACAAACTTTAAAAGGGTTCTATAAATAAAACTTAACCTTTTGACTATCTTTGGTGTTATTTTTTGAGTGTTATCATGTTTACATTTATTTGTCAAATTTATAGCATTTAATCTTTGAAGTTTACAACTTATCAGAATGAATAACAAACATGTGTCAAAACCAATTCATGTCAAAAGATTATAAAAACTGTATGATCAAGGATCACATATCCAGTTGTCAAAGGATAAGGGTAACATTAATAAATCAAAATCATAAACAAAATAAAGGCAAATGAAGGATCATACCAGTGAATCCAAGTTAGGATTCTATATCCTTAACACTTACAATTATGTTAACAAGACACAAGAACCAGTAGAAAGTTAGGATCCTAGATCCTTAGATGTTTGGCTTTGGGAACCTGTAACAATACATAACTTGGGACTAAGCCATATGTCACACAAAAGAATCATTAGTAACTGGGGACAAGCCCAACAAGCTGGGGACAAGCCCAATAAACTGGGGACAAGCCCAAATATACTTGTGTAAACTGGAGTATGGCCCAAACTGGCGACTATCCCAACGTGAGTGACATGAAAATGCCAAAACCTTAGCTAACGTGAAAACGTTAGAAACCTTAGGAACGGATGTATGGTACGTCTACCATTATACTTAGGATCCTAAATATAGCCAACAACAATGAAATTGTCAGCCCCTAAAGTGGGTACTGGTCCCATTGCCTCGAACTATACTTGGATAATCATGCACAACTGGCGAGGGTGTTGAAACCTGATTCGTAGAAGGCAATAGATACCTTAGACTGGGAACAAGCCCAAAAACTTTGGAGAGGTGGCCAACCCCTTGATCCTTTGTCAAAAATGCATCTAACTCTACAAAACTTAAAACTTGATGAAAATGGATGTTATAAATCTAACACCCTCTCCTCGTAATCAAATGAATTAAAGAACTTATAAAATAATAAGTAAATCATTACCAGAATGAGGATCACATATCCTCTGAGGATCCTCAACAGGAACTAAGTATCATGATATTTAAGGATCCTCGATCCTTCTTACATGAAGTATTTCTTTAGATGAACAGCATTCCAAGCCCTTGGTAAAAGGTCACCATCCATTGTTAACAAACGATATGCCCCTTTTCCTGCCTCAGCTTCAATTAGATAGTGGCATTCCCACTTTGGTGCTAGCTTTGTATCGGCTGGATTTGTGGTATTTTTGAATGCCTTCCTCAATACCATGTTACCAACTTGACACTTCCCGATCCTGACATTCTTGTTGTAGGCTCCAGCCATTCTTTGTTGATAGCTAGCCAACCTTATACTTGCCAAATCCCTAAGTTCTTCTATAGTATCCAGGTCTTGAGTCAAGTTTTCAGCGTTTCGTTCAGGATCACGGATGCTTATTCTTGTAGTAGGGACTACCATCCCTGTAGGGATCACAGATTCAGCTCCAAAGACTAAAGAGAATGGAGTTTGACCAGTAGCATTCTTAGGAGTTGTTCTATCAGTCCATAATACATATGGTAGCTCTTTTGTCCATTTCCCTTTCTTGGATCCAAGCTTCTTCTTCTTCAAGTTGTTGATGATGATCTTGTTGGATGATTTTGCCTGACCATTAGCTTGTGGGTGGACTGGTGTTGAAGTTATCATCCTAATTTCCCAGCTGTCACAAAAGTTAGTAGTTTGACTCCGAATTAATTGGTATCCATTGTCACAAACAATTTCAGAAGGTATGCCAAATCTAGTAATGATATTTCTTTTGATAAAGGATATAACTTCTTTCTCTCTAACTTGTACAAAGGCTTTAGCTTCTATCCACTTAGAGAAATAATCAGCCATGGCCAACATAAACACTTTCCCTCCTGGTGTCTTAGGAAGTTTGCCAACTATGTCTATTCCCCATCTCATGAATGGCCAAGAAGAGGATATAGGATGCAGAGGCTCTGCTGGTTGGTGAAGGATATTACTATGTCTCTGAAAAGCATCGCACTTCTTTGCATATTCCATAGCATCCTTCTTCATTGTCGAACAATAATATCATGTTCTAAGGATCCTTGAGAATAGTGCTCTGCCCCCAGTGTGGTTCCCACAATCTCCTTCATGAAAATCCTTTAAAACTTCTTGAATCTTTGGATCCTCAATGCATCTTAAATATGGACCTTCAAGAGACCTTTTATATAAGATGTTGTTTAATAATGAAAATTGAGATACCTTAATCTTGAAGGCTCTAGGATTTTCTCCAGCAGGAATTTCTCCATTCTGTATATATCTCAGAATTCGAAGGATCCAGGATCCTGAATTTGACTGTGCACCATCATTGGGTACAATTGTAGAATCCTCCACTATCTCCATGGCTATGTTATCCTCAATAGCAGGGGTTAAAACATGGATGATGGGTATCTTTACATCCTCTAGGATCTTCCATGATGATCCAAGATTAGCTAGGGCATCAGCTTCTGCATTCTCTTCTCTGGGTACTTGTGTTAAACTAAAAGAAGCAAAAGAATCTGCCAATTTCTTGACTATTTCTAAATACTTGATTAGCCTTTCACCTTTGACAACATAAGAACCATTATAATGGTTAGTAATTAACAAAGAATCTACATGTACCTCAAGATACCTGATCCTCATATGCTTGGCTAATTGCAAACCTGCTATCAAGGCCTCATATTCAGCCTCATTATTGGTGGTTTGAAATTCACAAACAATTGATTGGGGTATAATGTCCCCCTATGGCTAGTTTAGTAGTATTCCTAGTCCGGTTCCCTTGACATTTGAAGCTCCATCTGTGAAGAGTGTCCAAGGATCCTTGGTTTCTTCAAGTTGTTGAACTTCCAATTCAGCTTCCCATTGTAGATCACTACTGAAATCAGCCACAAAGTCAGCTAAGGCTTGGGACTTGATGGCAGTCCTAGGTTCATACTTAATGTCTTATTCACTAAGCTTGACTGCCCATTTTTTCATCCTTCCTGACATTTCAGGTTTCCTGAGAACATTCTTGATAGGAAAGTTAGTTTTAACAACAATAGGATGAGTTTCAAAATAATGTCGGAGTTCAGTAGATGCCATGATTAAAGCAAGAATAAGTTTCTCTAAATGAGAATACCTGGACTCAGCATCAAGTAGACTTTTACTTACATAGTATACCGGATGTTGAGAGCCTTCATGGTCCTTAACTAGGACCGTACTTAATGCCTTTGTGGAAACATCGTACTTACTGCCTTTGTGGAAACAACCAGATATAAGGATAATGTTTCCCCATTTTCTGGTTTTATTAGAGCTGGAGCTGAGGATATGTAATCCTTGAGGGCATTCTCATGCTTTTCAGTCCATTCGAATTTTTTGTTCTTCCTCAGGATGTCGTAGAACTCTTTACACTTTTCTGAGGATTTTGAGATGAATATGTTCAAGGCTGTGATTCTTCCTGTCAATCTTTACACATCCTTAGCATTGGCAGGAGACTTGATGTTCACGATGGCTTTGATTTGTTCTGGACTTTCCTCTATTCCCCTCTTTGTCACCATGTATCCTAAAAATTTACCAGCTTTAACTCCAAAATGGCATTTGGAAGGATTCAGCTTCATTTTGTATCGGTCAAGGATATCATATGCTTCTTCCAAATCCTTTAGGTGATCCTCAGCTCTTTTGGACTTGACCACCATATCATCTAAATAGACTTCCATTGTGTGTCCAATATGCTCTTTGAACATCATATTCGCTAGCCTTTGGTATGTGGCACCTGCATTTCTTAATCCAAAAGGCATAGCAATACAGTAATATATACTAGTGGGAGTCATGAAAGCTGTATCCTCTTGGTCAGATGGTTCCATCTGAATTTGTTGAAATCAAGATGAAGCATCCATAAAAGTTAACAATTCATGACCCGCTGTAGCATCCACCATGGAGTCAATGTGGGGTAAAGGGTAAAGATGCTTGGGACATGCTTTGTTTAAGTCAGTAAAATCAACACATAAACTCCACTTTCCATTCTTTTTCTGAACAACAACCACATTGGCTAGCCATCTTTGATACTTTACCTCTCTGATCATACCTGCCTTGAGCATTTCTTTTGGGTGCAAATTTCTTCATTTTCTGGTGTATTGGCTTGAAAGACATGTCAATACCAAGTTTGTGAGTAATAACATCGTTAGATATACCTGTCATGTCTTCATGTTTCCACGTAAAGCTAGGTTTTCTTCTTTTCAAGAAGGATATTAAATCCTGCTCAATACTGTCAAGGATCCCGGATCCTATAAAAATTTTGGATTCAGGATCCTCAGGGTTCAACAGAATATCCTTGATGTCTTGCTCTCTTGCCTCCATTACGTCCCTTGGAGGATACTTTAATTGCTATGCCTCCCTAGGATTTGAGTAGCAATTTTGGCTTCTTGCTAATCACTTTCAATCTTCACCACACCCCATGGAGTAGGGAGCTTCACACATTGATGAAATGTTTGTGACAACAGGTGATTTACGGTTCCTAATTACACGATTAGCAAACATTAGGACGATAATAAGTAGTGTTTAAGATGCAAATTAGCTTAATTAGGCCTTTGGAGTGCCTAGGAGCGGCTAACCAGCTTTACAGGGCATGAACGGTGGTTTATGGAAAGATCTGGTGAATATCAAGCGACAACGAACTGATATCGTACAAAATACTGACAACGCGGACAAGTATGAATGTTACACGAATATTTTATGTTTTTGAAATTAATTTTGTGAATTTATTGGGCTTCCGTGCGACACAAATGCAAACGTGAACTGAAAACGCGACGGTAGGAAACGCACCGGCAACAAAACGGAAGCGACAGAGACGCCTGTCACCTTCAGAACTTACATTTTACGCTATATTTAGCTCCGTAATGAAATTTTCGTAACTACAGTCGAAACCGGATTAGAAAACGAAATAAAGCGACAACAACACGGTTTTACGTGATTTTCACCGTAATTGACGAACGAACACGACAACCGGCTACTGGCATACATTTTATGGGATTTCGGCTATATAAATATACGTCATTAAATTTTACAAAGCACGAGTGTGTTAACAAGTCTCGTAGGAATTACGGGCCGCTTATACACGGGGATTGAGCTTGTGGGCCCTGGGCACAAGCCTAAACCTGCACCTAATACATTAGATCTTATAAAATCTCTTCAAAATCTTATCAAATCTATATAAAATCTTTACAAGATTTATAAAATCCCTTCAAGATTCACAAAATCCTTATAAGATCTCTACAAGATCTCACATGATCTCTATAAAACCCTCAAGCAAAACACACAAACCTGCACATTTCTCTCTTGATTACATTCAATATACACACACATATAAACATCAGCTTCACTCTTTCTCTCTCATAATATGCAAACAATATGCAAACGCAGAGAAGAACTATTTTCCTCTAAATCACCTTCACTTCCTCATTCCCCTCTCAAGTCAGCCGACCACCCCCTACCCCTCTTGGTTCCCCTGTAATCCGACCACACGGAACGGAGCCGGTGGCTCCGGCCACACCCCCTTCAAATCAGACACCTCATACCCCTCCCCTTTGCTCTTTGACCTCCGACAGCCCCCCCCCCCTTCGGCGAGGTGTTCCGGCGGCGGCGTAGTTACACAGGAGACGGAGGGCAGAAACCGAGGAGAGAGAGAGAGAGAATGGAGGCCAACGACGGGCCGGCGAAGGTTACCGGCGTCGCTGCCGATGAGGTTGGCGAAGATGATGTTGATAACGACGTGATTTTCCGGTAAGTATCTAATATTCTTCGATTTCTGATTGGAAAGCATGATTCCCTCACATTTCTACTTGTTTTACCGAGTGATGGTGGTCAACAGCGGCATACAGCCGCCGAAATTAAGGGTGGTGGCAGTGTGGTGGTTAACTTGGCTCAGGTTCGGTTCAAGGATGATGTTCGGGTCAGCTTATTATTCGGGTCAACAAGTCAGCCGGTTCGGGTCCCGGGTCAAAAGTAGTTAACGGATTCACATGATTCAGCGGGTGCGGGTTTTTGGATCATCGCGGTTCGTGGTTCGGGTCGACTCGGTTAAACCGAGTTGACTCGGTCAAATCTGGTCAACTCAGCGGGTCAACCCGAGTCAACTCAGTTGACTCGGTCATATCAGGCAACGATCCGACGCGAAGAGCGGTAAAGACTTAATGGCGTGAATTATTTCGTTATTTTTATGAAACTATTTTCGTCAAACGAGCTCGAACCGATTTAACTATAGTTTACGTCTTGATCTAGTTGACAAAGTTATATACATAATGCTTGAATTGATTGGATTTTTGATAAAAATAACGACACTCTAGTTGTCGGGGCCGTCCAAAAACAGAGGAAACTCTGCCCCATTTTCTGAGAAAAACCGTAAAATATACCACGTTTTTTATTATAAAACGAACACTCGATTTCAAACAATCTCTTAAGAAAAACAATATACAAGTACGTTACTGCTTTCGACGACACTTTACAACTTACGAAAGCAACGGTACGGAAATTATTTCAACAACAAATAAATATAGTTATTATATTTATTTTAAACTCCAAAAATTCGACAAATCTTTTATAAAATCAATATAATTATTTATATTGTTTCAAACGCCAAACACGCATTCTTTTATAAAATAAATATAGTTTTATATATTTATTTCAAATGTCGAACAACACGAATTCGCTTTTATAAAAATAAATATAGTTTGTATATTTATTTCAAGTATCGAACAATACGAATTTTCTTATAAGAATAAATATAGATTTTATATTTATTTCATACTCCAAACAACTCGACGATCTTTTTATAAAATAAATATAACTTTTTATATTTATTTCTAAACACCTAAACGGCATATACCTATATTTTGTTAAGATGCGAAACATGATACGAGTTGGTTATATATTGTTTTCTTTTCATATAACTATTCTTTACTTACGCCTACGAATTCTCGAGACGATTAACGTGATTATATCGATACAGTTATATATTTTCACATGAATATTCATATATTATAAACCTCTCGAGAGCTAAGTCTTTCTAAGACTTATCTTTTACCGACATTAGACGAGACTTAACGAGTATAACTTAATCGTTACTAACAAGCTATCAACTTACCGTTGAATCGTTCGGTTAACGATTCGGTAGAGCTCGGTGACACGTAGTTTATTCACCGCGTTTATTTAGAAACTTATAAGATATTTCGTGTTAGGAATATTGTAGAATGCACGCTAGCAAGTCAAGTCTTGGAAACGACATCACGAAGTCGTATATAGCTAGCTTCGCACATGAATATTCAGGTGAGTTCATAACCCCACATTTTTACGGTTTTACATTTTTATAAATGTTTTCGGGGTGGAAAGACATGCACGTCTTGCAGAAAACACACAAAGTTCTTAATGAACAAAGACTGCATATTTTAGACAAAGCACGTTTTGCAAGAACATACAAAGCTTTTGAACGAACGAAAACTCATATTTCTAAATCATATTACGAATGGATTTCAAGGAACTCAAATGGTTTACGAATGGATTATACTAAATATACCGGTTTTTACAAAACAAGTGGGAATTAACGAAATGTGAATGATTTTCATGACTAGGGATGGATCGTCTGGTGATAATATAGAGAGACTGGGGAGTTGGCCTTGGAGGCTGGGGAGGTTCAGCCTTAGAGGCTGGGGAGGTTCAGTCCGAGAGACTGGGGTAAAATACATGTTACAAAAGGATTACTTACAGACATTTTTATACATGGTATGGTTAGCTTAAGGGGGTTTACTACTTAGATCATGTGAGTGGTGGGCACAACACTTAAGGCCATTAATCCTCATCGTAGGACCCAGGGACATGAGTGATAGATCTATTTGGGTGTAGCGAGCCCACACCCATGAGGCCGGGGCGGCCCATAGTGGTGACTGTGTCTTACAGCCGGAAGCCCGGTGCAACTCCGCTAGGTTTGAGTTTTCCTGCATCACTTCACACATACCAGTGGCTTTGCAACCCATTGGTGATCTCTTTTTCCTTATTGCTACATACCAGGGACATACATACTTACAGAAATACTTGATTTATACAAATTAAATACCATGTTTTATACAAATTCAAAGCATAGGATTTATGCGGGCGTGGAGTCAAAGTCAGGGTGGGCATTGACGGTTATACGAACATTACGAATACGAGAGTTTATAAATACATGGTTTTACGAACATAATGCGTTACAAATACAAAGTTTCCATATAACTTGGCAAGAAAATGATTTCTAAATTCGTTTTCTCAATATTACTTCACAAACCGGTTATTCAAAAGATTTATTTCAAATCTTTTACAAACAAACTATGAACTCGCTCAACTTTATGTTGACTTTTTCGCATGTTTCTTTCTCACGTTACTTTTCAAATTATGGCACGGTTGGAATAGGAGAACCATTGGGGATTCGAGTACTTAGCGGGCGTTCAATTTCTAGAAAGTCTTTGCTTATTTGCTTCCGTTGTGCAATGAAGATACCAGTCCAATCACGCCAGCTCTGATAATTTCAGGGTGTGACAATGTTGAGGGGACTGCCTTCATATCGTGTATCCATGGCCTGCCAAGGATAACATTACAACAAGATAGGCAATCAATAACACAAAATTTTTTTAACAGAATTCACTCCCTCTATATAAATAGGAAGTTTAATGTCCCCTAATGTATTCTTTGTCTCTCCACTGAATCCCACAAGGACAGATGATCTTGGGACAATATCAGATTCAGGGATGTTCATTCTTTTAAGGACATCTAACTGGATTATGTTCACTGAGCTTCCCCCATCAATGAGAATCCTACAAACAAAATAGTTAGAAATAAATAATGTAATAACTAGACCGTCGTGATGATGATCCTGTATATCTACACGGTCATCCTCATCAAAGGATATGACTTTTTCCTGGGTAGGAATGGAAGTTCGAACAGATCTATCCCCATTCTCCATATTTGTCTCCTTTGCATGTCTCTTAGCTGCTGAGAATGAATTGCCACAGATATCAGAGCCTCCAAAGATGAAATGGATGATTTAAGCATCAGCTGGTGGAGGAGGAGCCTTTTTAGGAGCTTTCTCAGAATCCTGGATCCTTGACTTTTTCCTTCCAAATAACTCCTTCAAGTATCCTTTGCTCAAAAGGTAACCAATCTCCTTCCTTAATGCTATGCATTCATCTGTGAGATGACCAAAGTCCTCATGATAAGCACACTACTTTGATTTATCTTTGGTAGCAGCTGGCTTGTCACTTTATCTCGGCCATCTAGCTTTGTCACCTAAGTTCTGCATAGCAAGGATTAGTTCACTATTATCAGCAGAAAAACAATATTCAGAGATAGGAGGATAATCCTCATCATCTTCCTCTTGTTCCACAGCATGCACATTCTGGTTGTCAGGTTTAGTGTATGACTTGGATCTGTTATTCTTGAAATAGGATCCTTGTTTGTCTTTCCTTGAGGATCCTGACAGCCTCTCTTATATCCTTTTGTCATCCTCTAAACGGATGAACCTAAGGTCCCTATTCCTTACCTCATCTAGGTTCCTGCAAGGTGTCATAACAAGATCAACATAGAATTAAGAATCTTTTAATAAACCCATTTTAAAAGTGTCGACAGCGGTATAAATATCTAAGTTAGGGATTTCCAAGGATTCTCTACTAAATTTAGTTATGTAATCCCTTAATGATTCATTATGACCTTGGCTGACCCTATATAAATCACTAGTCAACCGTTCAAATCTCCTACTACATGAAAATTGACTATTGAACAAGTTAACTAAATTAGAAAATGAAGTAATTGAATAAGGAGGAAGACTTAGCAGCCATTTTAAAGCTGGTCCAGTCAATGTGGATCCGAAACCCTTGCAAAGGCAGGCTTCTTTTAACCTTTCTGGAATGGGGTTGATCTCCATTCTCTCCCTGTATTGTGCCACATGTTCTTCTGTATCGGTGGTACCGTCATAGAGCTTCATATGGGCGTTTAAAATCGTTTTAGTATCTCAGCATTACATATGGGTGGTGCAAAGCGAGACACCTTGTGACTTCCATCCGGGATCTCAGGAATGGGTTTAACCACTCCTGGGACACTGGATATCATATCCTTGAGTTTTTGCAACTCCTTAGCCATGGCTTGGTTGATCCCTGGTTCCTGCATAAGACCATGGTTAGTGTTATAAGATGTATTGAAAGTGTTACCTCCTGACTGGTTTGGAATTGGAAACCCATAGGTGTATCCAAAGTGAGGAAGCTCTGGTGCAATTGTGGGACCAGATGAAGCAATAGTCTGCATGGGAATCAAGTCTCCCACATGAATCTCAGAACTTCTGGGTTGTTGACTCCCCGAGGATCCTTGATACTAAAAGATGTTGGATCCAGGATACATTGGAGCTGAAGGTCTTGGAGGATATTCCATGGATCCTTGAACCTGTGATGAGGATCCTTGATGCTGATAAGAGGATCCTTGAGGCTGGAAGTAGGATCCTTGAGCCTGTGTCATAGCCGACGATCCATACAGCATACTTGATGATCCTCCTTGATACTAGACACCTGATGCCTTAGAATGCTGAATGGTTGTTGGTGGAGTAGTGAAATCCAATGACCTAGGCATCAATGGAGAGTGATCCTCCGTTGACTTCTTCAATTTCTTGATTTCATCAATCTCAGGAAGGATCCTGCCATTAGTTTCATCCTGTTGTTGCATGTATCCTCTCATTTTTTTTTTAAAAACGGGGGTTGTCTTCTTCGCTGAATTCTCAGCATTCTTCTGGGATCCAGAAGAAACAGGAGGCAACGGTGGAATGCCCTATGATGAGGTGATCGCCGACATGGAGCTTGAAGTGGTTTTCCCATGAGAAGCCATGTGGTTGAAGGTAACGAACAAGAATGAATGAAATGAACATAATTTTCAAGGATGAAGAACCAATTGCCCCAAGGTGGGCGTCAAACTATTTTGGTCAAAAATCACACAAGGATAATGTAACCAAATCTGATTTTTATGAGGTTGGATGCTTGGTTAAATAAACAAATGTATGAACAATAATTGAATGAAAATGGCAATGAACACAAGGATTTATACGAGGAAAAAGCCCTTGATCAATGTATGATCTCCGACACAAAAAACCTCGGATAGTGAAAACTATCACTCTCAACTATATTAAACAACAAGGTTACAACTTTGGAAGTATTGAGCTTGTTACAATGAATTCTAGTGTGTGTGTATTCGAGGGAGAGAGAGAGAATAGCAGAAATGTTGTTCGATAACCAGAGTGCAAGTACCTTCTAAAATTATCTAGTCGTTGTACTTCTTATATTAGATGCACCATCAGTATTCAATGTCCAAGATCCTGAATTCTCACCTAGTTGTTGTACTTCTAGATCAGCTTCATCTTGAATATCACTATAAAATCAGCCACAAAGTCTGCTAAAGCCTGAGACTTTATAACATTTCTAGGCTCATATACCAAATCGTATGCACTTAGTTTTACGGACCACTTAGCCATTCTACTAGACATTTCAGGTTCCCTAAGCACATTTTTAACAGGATAATCAGTTTTAATATGAATCCTATGTGTTTCAAAATAATGTCTAAGTTTAGTTGATGCCATAACTAAAGCCAGTATCAATTTTTCTAAGTGTGAGTATCTAGTTTCGGCATCTAACATACTTTTACTGACATAATAAACAGGACACTGCTGACCTTCATGATCCTTTACCAGAACAACACTTACTGCATTCCCTGATACTGTAAGGTACAGGGATAGAGGTTCACCATCCTCGGGCTTCATCAGCAAAGGTGCACTTGAAAGATATTGCTTTAATGCTTGTAGGGCAGCTTCGTGTCTTTATCCCCATTCAAACTTTTTATTCTTCTTTAGGATATCGTAGAATTCCTTGCATTTTTCTGAGGATCTTGATATAAACCTGTTCAACGCCGCTACTCGTCCTGTCAACCTTTGCACATCTTTCATATTGGATGATGATTTAAGATCCAGGATAGCTTTAATATGTTCTGGACTTGCTTCTATTCCCCTCTTGGTCACCATATATCCTAAAAATTTTCCTGCTCCCACTCCGAAATGGCACTTGGCAAGATTCAGCTTCATATTGTATTGGTCCAGGATATTGAAGGCACATTCAAGATCCTGGAGGTGATCCTCCGCCTTCTTGGATTTTACCACCATATCATCAATATACACCTCCATTGTGTCCCCCAGTTTGTCTTTAAACATCATATTCACCAGTCTTAGATACGTTGCACTTGCATTTTTCAAATCGAAAGGCATGGCAGTATAACAGTAAATACCTGTAGGTGTCATGAAAGTTGTATCTTCCTTATCGGATGGCTCCATCTAGATTTGCTAGAATCCTGAGGATGCATCCATAAAGGTCAGCAGTTCATGACCGGAGGTTGCATCTACCATCGAATCTATATGAGGCAACGGGAATGGGTCTTTAGGACAAGCTTTATTGAGGCCTGTGTAGTCTACACAAACTCTCCATTTCCCATTTTTCTTTTGAACCACCACCACGTTTGCTAGCCACTTGGGGAATTCGACTTCCCTAATCATCTTGGATTTCAATAATCTTTCAACCTCTTCTTGTATGATTGCGTTTCTTTCAGGAGCAAATTTCCTTCTCTTTTGCTGAACGGGCTTGAAAGACCTATCAATTCCAAGCTTGTGAGTTATAATATCTTTTGAAATACCTGTCATGTCTTCATGCTTCCATGCGAACATGGACATCCGGCATTTTAGAAAATTAGTAAGCTAATTCTTAATATCCTGAGAGATATTAGCTCCTACAAGCACCGAGATATCTGGATTATCCTGATCCAGGATAGCTTTCTTAACATCCCGCTCTGAAGCATCCACGACATCTTGGGCTTGTATCTTTAATTGCTATCCTGCTTTGGACTTTGTTGAAGCTTTCATCAAAGAGGAATAACATTCCTTTGCCTCCTATTGATCGCTATCCACTTTGACTACCCCCCAAGGAGTAGGGATCTTGATGCACTGATGATAGGTTGATGGCACAGCTTTCATATCGTGAATCCACGGTCTACCTAATATAATATTATAACAGGATAGTGAATACATGACACAGAATCGTTGCATTGAGTTCACTCCTTCAACATATACTAGCAATTTTATTTCTCCAACAGTGTTTTTCCCTCTCCACTGAACCCTACAAGCACATTGTACTTTGAAGTGATCTCCATTTGGGGGATGTTCATTCTCTTCAGAGTTTCCAACTGGATGATGTTAACCAAGCTGTCGTTGTCCACCAGTATCCTGCGTACAAAATGATTAGCAATATATAAAGTGATTACCAAACCATCGTGATGAGGATCCTCAATGTAGTCCCGGTCATCACTGTCAAACGTTATCACTTTGTCAGTTGTAAGTGTTTTCATCCTCGTCGACTTGTCCCCTCTTTCTGCCTTAGACTCCTTGGAATGTCTCTTTGCTGCAGAATAAGAGGTTCCGCATATGTCGGATCCTCCGGATATGAAGTTGATTATCTTTGCGTCTGGAGGATGTGATGTTGCTCGTTCAGGATCCTTCTCAGTATCCTGACCCTTATTCTTCTTTCTGCCCAGAAGATCATCGTGTATTTCAAGAACAATAATCATCATCTCTTTTTCCCAAGGAACACAAGTGTCCAACATGCAAAGAGGAGAAGGGGAGGTGGCTTCCATATATCTCCTTTATACACACACAACCGATTATATATGCATATACGTATGTAATATTGAGTAAAACTGGTATTTTACTGGATACCGGGTATTTTATCTAGCGTTTTAATCCCGTTTTAGTGCGTTTTAATTTATTTTTAACACTTTATAAAAATAAACTCACCAAAATATTATTGAACCAAATTTTGTTTGCCTGGACTGGCGACGTTGCTGGTGTTTGGCAGTATGCGCGTTGTGCTGCGCGGTATGCGCTTAAAATCGCAAAAATAGGGATTTATGCGTTTTTCATTTATTTTTATTTTTATTATTATAAAGTAATAAACTCATTAATTTATTACTAAATTGATTATTAGTTGCCTTGACAGGCTGTGTTGACATTATTTTGTCGGTATACGCGATGCATCGCGCGGTACGCGCTTAAACTCGAAAAATAGAGTTTCCTAGCGTTTTAGATTCTTTTTCCACACGGATATGATTAAAATAATTATTCTAATCATAACATATTATTTTTAGGATTTTAACACTGATCGGGTGGTCACCGACGTTCGTTTCGCATTTTAATCGTTACACGATAAGCGTTTATCTTACCGTTGCCAACATAATTTTTATCAAAGTTTAATTTTACCAATACATTAAATTTCACATATAAACATCATAACCAGTAAAATATATCCATGTTACCTATTCACAACACGTGTTACAATTGTACGGTACGGCCTGAAAAGCCGGGTGTCATAGTCTCCCCCTGTTTAGGAAATTTCGTCCCCGAAATTTTTACTCTACAGGTTTTGTTTTCGCACAAGGTGGAAATAGCAAAAACAAACTTGATGAATATGGTCTTGTAGTTTCTGCGAGAAACTTTGATTCTTACTAAGAATCTTCGTAGACCTATATAACACACACCCTCAATTCCTAATCTCACGTCTCAACGCTCTCCACCCTTTCCAAGGTTCAACATTTACAAGCACTTAATCAAGAAGATTAAGTCAAAATTCCACCAATTCGGGTTCTACCTTTGTATATTTACATATACATTTCCCCGTATCAAAGATAGTCTGAGTTTACACCCGATTGATCCAACTCGAGATGGGCTCCCGAAAGAATCAAATCTTATAAACTCGCCTTCCTTCCTTCTTGCATTCATTTCGGATATCCACAAATCACCAAATCAATAAATTGCATACATGACTAGAACAATGTAAACGCCTGTCCAGTTATTAACATAACTCTTCTAGCTATACGTACTGCTTCTACGGTGCTTCGATAAACTTCCGTTTATCTTCCAGTTAAATCACTATAAAGAATAAAATCAGTGTATTATCCATTATACACTTTCTCAACTGAACCCAAACAATACATCATGTTCACTACTCCATCCTTATGGTAGCTTGAGCCTATATGCGACTGATCCAACTCAAGATGGGCTCTTGAAAGGACCAAGTCAATGTGGCTCAGCTTTTCTTCTCTTTGCTAGACCTAATAGTATCTCTGTAAGATAACTCCTTTAACAGAACCAAATCTTCAATCTGGAATCGCAATAGTTCCTTCAATTGTCCATGTAATCCTTCTGTTGATCAATTGGCAACTTTTAACCTTCCCTCGATCGAGACAAATCCTGTCACTGGTTTCCTAGATAACTCGGGTCTGGTCAATTGTCCTTTATCACGTCAGCTTTGACAAAATGGTGATCAACACTTCCGTCCCTACAAGGCTTCAAACGGAGCAACCTAAATACTAGCGTGTTAATTATTATTGTAAGATAACTCTACCAAGGGCATGTGAGTATCTTAACTTCCTTTGGAGTCCATCATACACGCTCCCAACTTTTCCTTCAAGGGTCCGAAAAACTTCCTATTATCTTGCTCTCCAATCAATTTCCCTTTTTCCTTTTAGGGTTATTAGTATCGAAGGCTGCACTAATTTAGGCAAATTCTTAATAAATCTCCGGTAGTACCCAGCTAGTCTCACGAATTGTCATACTCCCGACGGGGTTTCTCATCCATTGATCGCTCCAATCTTAGACGGATCTATACGCATACCATCCTTATTCCTTAAAAACTCCATAGTCAACCTCAATGTTTCTCATGAGTTTCCTTGGTTCGCGTGTAAGCAAGTATGTCGTCGACGAATATTATCACGAACTTATCTGGTTAGGGTTTCCATACCCTGTTCATGAGATCCATGAATATATAAATGGCGCATTAATTTAGTCAAAAGGCATGACTAATAACTTGTAATGGCCATATCGTGTTCGAAAAGCAGTCCTCGGCATATCTTTGTCAGCAACCTTCAACTGATGATATCCTAATCATAGGTCGGTCCTCGTGTAGCAGTTGGATCCCTGTAGCTTGATCGAGCAAATCATCAATCCTCGGTAAAGGGTACCAATTTTTGATAGTCAACTTGTTCAGCTCTCTGAAATCCTCTCACATCCTGAAGGATCCATCCTTCTTCCTCTTTAACAAAACAGATACACCTCAAAGCGAAAAACTTGATCTAATGAAACCCTTGTCTAATAGCTCTTGAAGCTGATTCGACAGTTCCTTCATTCCAAACGGTGCTTAATCTACAAGGAGATTGTGCAAATGGATGCAGCACCGGGTACCAGATCGATTCGGAAGTCGATCTGTCTCGCAGGGGGCAACCCAGGTAAGTCTTTTTAGGAAAACTTCTGGATAATTGCGAACAATAGGAATCTCTCTGATATTCCTACATTTGGCCTTCATATTCACCACGTTAACAAAGAACGCAGGATAGCCTTTCCACAACAACTTGTGCATCCTCACAACACTGACGACTCTCAACCATCAACACTCGTCACTCGACTCGGTCGGTCTTCGGGAACAACTATCGCCTCTCTTCCGTCATCAGGACGAGATATTCTAGCTAGCTTCTTCAAGTGATAGTCCCCACTTCTGCAAAACTAATGAAAAACAAAGCCTAACAGACACTAATGTCGATTCTGTGGCGAGTAGTAATCGTTTATCATCATCCAATAAAGAATCCGATATTTTACCCCATTAACTGCATAGCCTACAAGACACGCCAGCATTGCCCTGATTCGTTTTCCTTAAGCGCATCACGCAATAGGCGCGCCCTTTAAAACCAAGATAACACAATTGCATAAAGATCTATCTATCTAAGTTAAGAATATACAAACTACAAACATATTGTTATAACTCTAATCTCAATCAAGAAAGTGAAAACAACATTACCGGAATTGCCGGACAATTTACGCACTCTATCAAACACCTGAGCTGCACTCAACTGTTTATCAGGACCTGATCCAACCTGTAAGCACCCACATTAATCCTATCAATAAACATGAAAGTGCACATAACGATTAATAAACATGAAATGGTGAACCGAATACTTCTTAATAATCAAAGTGGATATGAGTATTATGACTCACCTCAAGTTTAAGAAGAACATCTCGGTTCTGCAAGATTCTCCTGTCTTCACATTCCACTCCTTGATGATCTTTACAGAAAAAAACAAAAAAATGAGAAATTAAGTAATAGCAGAACGCTCAAATAGAAATAGCGCGAATTATGGCCTGTTTGGCCCACTCAGCAGCTTCCTTAATCAAATGATCCTCCGAGGATAAACATTCATTCAAAACGTATTTGCTTGAAAGAGATTGCTGACTTAACGACCCGACATTACTTCCAAGAGTATCAGCTAGATCTCCAAGCATGCCAATAGCTGTTTTCATCACCAATTCATCCTTAAAAACAGAACATAAAACTTCAAGTAAGAAACAAAATACAAAAAGTATCATGTTTTGCGTTCGTGGGTTAGCCGGTTCAACCCGACCCAAACCGAAAATCTTGTCATACATATGAACCCGAAACTACTTCAAAATCACATCAAGATAACATGCTAAAAACCGAAACTTTCATAAAAAAATTCACACATCATGATCAATCAAGAAACACCCACACATAAACTCAATACCCATTGATCTAGAAACAATTTGAATCAAAATTCTTTGAGTGGTAAACAGATTCGATTCAAGATTCTTATGATTCAAAATAAGCTAACCCAAACACCCCCATTGTCTTATAATGCATCATAACTTCACTAAAAATGCTACAAGTTAGGAACATAAGTAATTAAGTATAAAATATGCGAAAGAGAACTCTATAAGTGATATAGGAGATCCCAAATGGTAAGGGTATTAATAAAGCAATCAGCCACTTTAGAAACATGTTTTTTACTTTTTTAAGAAGAAATGAGAAAAAAAAAAGTAAAAGAACTACCCTAAATATATAAAGTTGATGTTCAAAATTCTGACCTCAAACCGGGTAGCTGTTACTGCTGGTATATTTAACCTCATGCCATATGATTTTCTTCGATCAAAAATCAAAGTTGGATTGACCTCAATGAAATGATAATGGCTGCCAACCTGAAAGTTTTGTGATCCTCATTATTATGTGATGAAATACAATAATAGATGAATTTATACTGACAACTTAAGAAAAAAATAAAAAAGCTAAAAAATTTATATATTTTTATTACTTTTTTGCCATATTAACTTTAAAGATAGCCTTAATAGTTAATCACACTCATCTTGAAGTAGTAAAATTTATAATAAAAAAAACACTAATATGTACACAGAAAAGCACCACAAAGGCAGGACATGATATTTACATCATTATTAAGATGCTGGTTGAAGTTTCAAATAAACAAAATACAATATTGAAACTTTTGGTCAAGTTCCGCCACTGATTACAGATATATGGTTGTGCATATGCATGGAGTCTCATGCGATTTGGCTTATTCAAAGTAGCAATCTAATGCACTGTCATATGAATACAGTTGATAAAAAAAGTTAAAGAACAGACACAATTGTTGCAAGTATAGGTCGCAAAATAGGGGGTGGGTGTGTCAAAAGTCAAAACGACAGCTTATGTCATGACATTACAAAAGTTAAAGACTGAAAAAGCGTTTCTATAGATGTAACTCACAATTTAAGTGTCGTAACATACACAGGAATTATAATTTAAATATTAGTATAGGATGAAAGCAATATACAACCTTAGGATTGCTCCTTCACATTCGCAGCCACCTTGGCCAGGGTTCCCCCTTTTCATTAAAAGCCCGGTTGTTTCTCATTATCCAAAGACACCATAGGTCCATAGCGCTGCAATTTAATTATGGCTGCTGATACTGTAACATCACTGCAACATAATTAATAGAGTTGAAGTGTGCTTCGTCTTAATTTTTTTACAGCTCATTGTGCTTTGCCTGTTACAAAAAGCAACAAAAGCAATACGACCCATTTAGAGATATATCACAACTTAAAAGCACCAAAAAGAACACATCATTGCTTGCTAGTACATGATGATCATTGTGCAAATAATCAAACAGATATCAAAGAATAGTCAAATTCCCGTTTTCATCACTCGTACAAGTGTCTTTATCCAGAGATTGTATTATTTTCTCCCTTTAAACCAAAACTATACCATCAGTTTCACACAACACAGCACACTCAATGAAATCATATAACTTTTTATACCAATATTTAGTAGCTACCTCCATTGTTCTCATCAAGATTAAGACTCGTCATTGTATCAATCATCTCAGATTTGTGCTTGTAACCGCATTATTATTGTATCAATCATCTCAGAGCTGTGCTTGTAACCGCATTATTTAACCTGGTGCTAACTTTGGATAACATATGCACATCATTATAGTTACTAACAGGCTGCATAATTTCCCTAACACTCTTGTACGGATCAGCATAACTAAACGAAGGAATTCTCCCTCAACGCCAACTTAAATACATGGTAAGTTTAGTACAAAGTACAAACGCTTAATTACAATTTTCTTCTAATTTTACATATATAACATATTAACATGTAGGAAAGCATGTGTATACACATATACATACCTCATACCCCAATCCAACAATTCCAAATTTCAACCAACCAATTCGTTAACAAAAACCTTAATTATCTATCTTCAAAATTCAACCCACATTGAAACAACAACAATTACACACACTGAGACCGAAGCTTACCTTATTAGACGAATTGCTCGGATCTACGTCAGCAGCCATTTCCATGACGTCATCAGAATCATCAATCTTATCGGTTGCCGGAAAATCATCAACCTCACCTGAAACTACCACCTGCAACAACAAAATACGAACACACAATTCTCAAAAACCAAAATTCACAAGTAACCTAAAAAGTTAAAATTAAAAATAATAATAATAAATAAAAACCCACATCGGAATTATCAGTAGGACCATCGATTTGGGGTTGCTGGAAAGAGAATGAGCCACAGGGATGCAGCAGTTTCCGAGCAACTTGCCGGAGTTTATTATTCTTGTTGTTTTAAGTACGGCTCACGATGATTCATATGTAAGTGCAGCTCTCTTTCAAATTAAGAACCCTAGAGAATGAAATTAAAGAGAAATAATACCTTTCTTGTTGTGGGTTTCTCAAAGAAGAAGAGAGAGAGAGACCAAGGGCTTTTCAATTCCAGATCAAGATCGTTGTCCAACCACCATCTCTGTCATCTGAGCACCCCACAAGTTGTCGATCTTCAGAACCCTAACTGGAACAAACGTCGTTGACATCTCCCTTGAAAACCCTAGCCGTCGTTGCTAACACCGAGGACCAGAGACGACAAACCACCATCACTACCACCAACAATAATGGACACTGGAAATAGAAACAGATGAGATCAGAACAAATTTTTAGAGAGAGAAAGGATTTGGTGATGGATCGAAAAAAAATCACAGAGAAAAATAAAAGATTCTGGTGATGGGGCGTGGTGAGAGCGATGTCTTCATCTTCCTGAAATTGGCAATCATCATCCTGATCTTCGACACTTTCATGGTGTGTGAATTGGGAAGAGAGCAGATGAGAATGAAGAAAGAGAGATGAATTTGAAATTTGAAATTTGAAATAAGATTTGGTTTCTTTCCAAACTCACGTGATGAGTTATAGATGGTCAAAATTCAGACTTTTTGTCCACAAGCCTGCCTATTCTCGTTTGGTTTTTTTTTTTTTTTAAAGAAAAAAACCAGAAAATGACACCTAGGATCAGAATGTGTGAAAGATTGACACATAGGAAAGAGAGGAGGGAGGATGCTTGTGGTGTTGACACATGGGATTTTTGAACCTTGATTTATTATAATAGGTAGATGTTGACGCTTTTAACCCCTATAACTCGCAAACTTGCGTGTAACATTATTTTTGGCATAAAAGCCTTGAATGGCCAATATTAGGCATTCCCGAGAATATGATCAAACATCATGAAGCTCTCAGTTTGTTAAAAGGTCATGCAGAGGTAAGAACTAACATGTTGACACTTTTAACCCTTCGTCGAGCAAACTTTCAAATAATTACGCAAACGGCTCCTTTCGTCCAACAAGTGGCTCGTTTGAGAATACGAACACCGTATAAAGTCACTCAGGGGCCTAGTTTAGGCATGTTGACACTTTCAGTCCTTCCTCATTCAAGGTTTTTGATTTTGACGAAATTAGTTGTAAGGACCTGCAAAAATGTCCCAAAATGACCCGTAAGTGAAAACTCGGACCCCTGAAACCCTAATGTGCATGAAAAACCAAGGAAACAAGATTTCTGGGTTTCACGCGGGCCGCGTAAAAGATAAGCTAAGGGTTACGCGGGCCGCGTCAAATTAAAAAGTCTCCGGATAAGCATTCAGGCCACGTGGCAGTCACGTGGCAGACCTACTGATGACACGCTAGCCCTAGTTGTAGACTAGGTGTCCCTCGCGGGCCGCGTAAAACCCAAAAGTTTGCTATAAATTGCTGGTGCATGAGCAGTTCATCTGTGTTCGAAAATTTCATTCAAAAACGAAATCTACTGCTCAAAATCGAAATTCTAAGTAGGGAAACGCTGCTACGAGTACAGGGTAATAACTCGATCACTACTACGATATAATGTCCGATCGATTGAAACCGATCCGATGGATGTTTAAGTCCTGCCCGTAATTGGGCTATACTTTGTCATTCGTCGTAAGGGTTTTGATTTTGTGAGTTATCGTAAATGTTGTATTAAGTTACTGACCTAGTTTCGTATGCATTGCTATTTAAATTAGGTTATCAGGCTTATCAGTAGGCTAAACTCTGCCCGTCTAAACTTGCAATATGAGTCATTCTCTTTTTATCAACAATGTTTTATAATACTCCAATTATTTTCAAAAGTTATAATTACAGGGATTAAGTCGTGGTTATCTTGAATCACTGGCAAGTGGGGTATTGTGCACATTACTAATCTCTCACGGTTAGGTTAGCAAACCTAACAGTGATAATCATCACTACTTGGGTGAAAGGACCCAATAGTGGTATGACCATCGTCACCAAGGTGTGACACGGCGCTAGATAAAAATAAGATAGTAGCTATTGTAATCGCTCTTATGTTGTAATTTATAACTAATGTGTCGTTTTATATAACTTGAGTGACTCGCCAGTATTTCCCCACTGATAAAATATTTTTAAAACATATTTCAGGTGACCTACGGTGAATCAAGGAAAAGTGCTACGGAGCACTAATAAAGCTTGAAGTGGTGGCTCAGTTAAATAAATAAACATGTTTTGTAAAACAGGGAAATTCTTCATGAAATTCCTCTATTGTAAATTACGGGGGTTGTCCCAAATTATGAAATAAGATAATCAGGCATTTTCAAGTTTTAAAAGATCCTGGTAAACTTCCGTTGTCAACTCAATAATAATAAATACCACGGTTTCTGTCCCGCGGCTCCTGGACCGGGTAACACCGGGACGGGGGTCGTGACAGAAAAAGGTGGTATCAGAGCCACTGATTTAAGCCAATTAAGTATTTAGAAATACTTAATTTCTCAAATTGCCACTCTGTGATGCTGTGAAAAATTAATTTGCAATATATAACTTTCTAATTAGGATTTTGTGTTTCCTCTATATCTGCTAAACAGCATGAATGAGTTGTCTGAAGCTCTTCAGAATCTCACTATCTATCCTGCTGACGTAGAAGTTTCCAGAGACTTTTCCGATTATCTGGCCGACACTGAAGAACCCATGGAATTCCAGGCTCAAGCCCAGGAGAAACCCAAGACGAAAAAGAGAAGGAGAATCGTAGGCTGGAGACGCGTACGAGGAAGAAGCCAGCTGCACAAAGGATTAAAAGGACTGGGGATCCCAGGGATAAAGGCAAAGGAAAGGAAATCGGGGAAATTTTAGGGCAAGCCCAGGAAATGCCACCCTGGGAAGAGCTTGATCGTAAACTGGAAAATTGTGACCTCATTGGACCTGCCAATGAAGACCTTTTCAATTACCCAATTGAATCACAACTTCCAGTTAATTTGGAACCTGCTATTCCAGATCCCATTGTCAACCACCAACTTCTACCAGGAGAGCTGGAGGAATGGTGGACAAGTGATTGGCAATTTCAGAATCTTTTGAATAACCCTAATACCTTTTTTCCCTCAGTTTGACCCAGAGCCTGCACCAAACCCACCTATGAGCACTGAGAATTTGGCTGAACTCCGCCACTATGGCGAGGAGCTGGTGGACGCAGGAAACAGAATTCGGGAAGTGGGGGAGAGGATATCATGGAAATACGACGAGAGGGAACGTCGTTTCTGAAATGCCAGCTGACTGGGATCGTATGTGGTTGTGTGCTTATGTGTTTAATAATAATAAAATATTAATAAATATTAATTAAAATATAATCATGTAAAATAACTTACAATAAAACTTTTGTAATATAACCAGTGTGTATGGATGCATACTAATATATAAAAATGTCAACGTCGCAAAGTCGACAATTTTGGCTATATGTGTTGACATGATTATGTGTGATTGTTTTATTGTGACTAATTATTATTTATTTTATTTTGTGCCAATACTTTATACATTTAAATATTGAAAATTATCAGATGGAACCCGCCGTCAATGAGCCAGTTAATGAAGTTAACCAATCTGAGCAAAACAATGAGGATCACTTTCTTAATAGGCAAGATATAGAAAATATCGTTGCCCAGGGAATAGCAAATGCTATTCCAGCAATCCTTGCTGCTGCCCGAAATCCAGTTGAACCTCAACCAATTATTCCCAGCAAACATACTCGCGACGACAATTTCAGTAATAGTGTAAATGGAGGCGGCAACAATAATAATAATGATAATGATGGGATGCAAGCCCCATTCCTTAAGAAAATGAAAGCTACAATGCCTGGTTGCACTTACAAGGAATTTCTTCCCTGTAAACCAGTTGAATTTGCAGGCAATGAAGGGGCAACTGCTGCACTGCGTTGGTTAGAGAAAACCGAAGCAGTAATTAAAATAAGTAAATGTGCCGAGGAAGACAAGGCTATGTACTCGTCGCATCTTTTTAAAGAAGGGGCACTCGAATGGTGGAACACCGTATTACAAGCTAAAGGAAGTGATGTGGCGTATGCCATGAATTGGGCAGAATTTAAGAGTCTAGTAGAAAGAAAATTTTGTCCCGAATATGAAAAGGAACAAATGACAAATAAGTTCCTGAACCACCGGATGGTGGATGTAGACTGTCGAGGATATACTTCGACATTCTTCAAGTGTGCTAGAGTTGTACCAACCCTGGCTTCGCCAGAACCGGTACTTATTTCTCGCTATATTTGGGGTTTGATTGGCGAAATCCGTGATATCGTTAAAGCTGCGAGACCTCGCACAATTGACGATGCAGTGGAATTAGCCAACACTTTGACAGACGGACTGGTGCGTACGCGAGAAGAAAATAGAAAGAAGGAAGTGGCCCAAAAGATTACCCAAGGATTCCGTGTGGGTAATAGTAGTAATTTCAAGAAAAGGGGAACCGGGCAATCTTCCACTGCTCCATTTTGCAGTACCTGTAAAAGAAAGCATTTTGGAAGATGCAAGGGGTATTGCAATTTCTGCAAAATTCCAGGGCATCAAGAAGAAGACTGCAGAAGGAAGAAATCCACAATTTGCTTCAACTGTGGAGAAGCTGGACATTTTAGACCAGACTGCCCTAAACTGGTCAAACCAGCTGACAACAAAGCCAAACCTGCAGAAGGAACTACCAAGAAAAACGCAAGAGCCTTCCAGTTGACTACCCAGGAAGCAGAGCTAATCCCAGATGTAATTGCTGGTACGTTCCTAGTTCACGACGTTTATGAAAAAGTATTATTTGACTCTGGTGCAAACCAAAGTTTTATAAATACTTCATTCTGCCAAGCTCTTAACCTACCCTTTACCAATCTTAGACTAATTTTTACGGTAGAAACCGCATATGGTAATTCTTTTCACATAGATAAGATTTTGCAAAAAGGAAAGATAGAACTCGTAGGCCATAAATTTTCTGCAAACCTGTTACCTATGAATTTAGCCGGATTCGATGTTGTATTAGGAATGGATTGGTTAGTAGCCAACCATGCTCAAATTCTCTGTGATAAAAATTCCATAGAAATTCATACACACACAGGAGAAATAGTAGTGATTACAAGAGATAAGCCACATAAGCCACTGAAATTCATTTCAGTAATGAAAATGGCCCTTTATTCAAGAAAACAAGGAATAGTATATATGATTTCGGTAATCATTAACACTAAGGGTAAGGAACTTAAGGAAATTCCAATAATATCAGAATACTCGGAGGTATTCCCAGAAGAACTACCTGGATTACCACCCGATAGGGAAGTAGAATTTAGAATTCATCTAATTCCTGGAACTACACCGATAGCTAAGGCACCTTATCGGTTAGCACCCACCGAAATGTTAGAATTGAAAAAGCAGTTAGATGAATTGTTAAGCAAAGGATTTATACAACCTAGTTCATCCCCTTGGGGAGCTCCAGTGTTGTTTGTAAAAAAGAAAGATGGGTCGATGCGAATGTGTATCGATTATAGGGAATTGAATAAGATTACGATTAAGAATCGATACCCATTACCTAGGATTGATGATCTTTTTTATCAACTTCAGGGAGCTAGATATTTTTCTAAGATAGATTTACGCTCCGGATACCATCAGTTGAAAGTACAAGAAGAAGACATACCTAAAACTTCTTTCAGAACTAGGTAAGGTCATTACGAGTTTACAGTCATGCCCTTTGGATTAACAAATGCTCCTGCAGCATTTATGGACATGATGAATAGGATCTGTAAACCGTATTTGGATAAATTTGTAATTGTCTTTATCGACGATATACTTATTTATTCCAAAAGTCAGGACGAGCATTGTGAGCACCTACGAGCACGCTTAACCTTGTTAAGAAAAGAGAAGCTTTATGCCAATTTCTTGAAGTGTGAATTTTGGCTACAAGAGGTACAATTTTTAGGACACATGGTGAATCACGAAGGTATTCACGTAGATCCCTCCAAAATAGAAGCAATCACCAAGTGGAAGGTCCCGCAATCAGCTATGGAAGTTAGAAGTTTTCTAGGGTTAGCCGGATACTATAGACGATTCATTAAGGATTTTTCTAAAATAGCCGTGCCATTAACTAAGCTAACCTGTAAAGCGGTAAAGTTTGAATGGGGATCTAGACAAGAAGAGGCTTTTAAGATTCTAAAGCAAAGGTTAACAAACGCCCCAATTCTTGCCTTACCAGAAGGGACAGAAGATTTTGAAGTTTATTGTGATGCTTCTAAACTAGGATTAGGATGTGTGTTGATGCAACGCAAGAAGGTAATTGCGTATGCCTCAAGGCAATTGAAAAAGCACGAGGAAAATTATACGACTCATGACTTGGAATTAGGAGCCATAATTTTTGCCCTTAAAATTTGGAGACATTATCTGTACGGAAGTATGTTTACTGTCTATACAGATCATAAGAGTTTAAGATACATATTTGGGCAAAAGGAATTAAAGATGAGACAAAGAAGATGGATGGAAATTCTAAGTGACTACAACTGTGATATTCAATATCACGAAGGAAAAGCAAACGTAGTTGCAGATGCCTTAAGTCGTAAGTATCATGAGAAACAACGACGAGTTCGTGCTCTTAGATTAAGTTTACAATTGGACTTAATGGAACAACTGAAGAATTTTTAAGAAACAGCAATCAAGGATGATGCTGAAGGAATGAAGGGAAGAATAAAAGAATTAGAGCAAGGGATTGATGGAATTTGGAGATTCCACAAGAAAAGAATTTGGGTACCTAAGCAAGGAGACTTAAGAAATAAAATTTTAGAGGAGGCCCATAAATCTAGATACACCATGCATCCTGGTAATAATAAGATGTACCAAGATTTAAGGAATAACTTCTGGTGGATAGGAATGAAGAAGGACATAGCTAGATACGTTTCTAAGTGCCTAACTTATTCGCAAGTTAAGGCAGAACACCAGAAACCCTTAGGTCTACTACAACAATTAGAAATGCCCGTATGGAAATGGGAACTAATAACCATGGATTTTGTTACTAAGTTACCCAATACCAGAAAAGGTAATGATGCGATTTGGGTAATTGTGGATCAATTAACCAAATCAGCTCATTTTCTACCCATGAAAGAAACCTTTAGTATGGAAAGGTTAGCAAAGTTGTACATAGACGAAGTAGTGTCATTACATGGAGTCCCACTCTCACTGCTACGATATAATGTCCGATCGATTGAAACCGATCCGATGGATGTTTAAGTGATGCCCGTAATTGGGCTATACTTTGTCATTCGTCGTGAGGGTTTTGATTTCGTGAGTTATCGTAAATGTTGTATTAAGTTACTGACCTAGTTTCGTATGCAATGCTGTTTAAATTAGGTTATCAGGCTTATCAGTAGGCTAAACTCTGCCCGTCTAAACTTGCAATGTGAGTCATTCTCTTTTTATCAACAATGTTTTACAATACTCCAATTATTTTCAAAAGTTATAATTGCAGGTATTAAGTCGTGGTTATCTTGAATCACTGGCAAGTGGGGTATTGTGCACATTACTAATCTCTCACGGTTAGGTTAACAAACCTAACAGTGATAATCATCACTACTTGGGTGAAAGGACCCAATAGTGGTATGACCATCATCACCAGGGTGTGACACGGCGCCAGATAAAAATAAGATAGTAGCCATTGTAATCGCTCTTATGCTGTAATTTATAACTAATGTGTTGTTTTATATAACTTGAGTGACTCGCCAGTATTTCCCCGCTGATAAAATATTTTTAAAACATGTTTCAGGTGACCTACTGTGAATCAAGGAAAAATGCTACGGAGCACTAATAAAGCTTGAAGTGGTGGCTCAGTTAAATAAATAAACATGTTTTGTAAAACAGGGAAATTACTCGTGAAATTCCTCTATTGTAAATTACGGGGTTTTGTCCCAAATTATGAAATAAGATAATCGGGCATTTTCAAGTTTTAAAAGATCCTGTTAAACTTCCCCTGTCAACTCAATAATAATAAATAACACGGGTTTCTGTCCCGCGGCTCTTGGAACGGGTAACACCGGGACGGGGGCCGTGACATTAGTCCCTCATAGTCAACGTTTGACTTTATCAGGGTTTATTACACGTGTCAACACATCATTGGACACGATTTTACGAGCTGTTACATGAATTCCCAATATGTGTTATCCCTATCTGTATCTTACAGTTATTGATATGTTTAAAATTATATATATATATAAGTGATATATTAATAATGTTATGCCTTATCAAGTTTTGTGAAATATTATATGTATCATATTTATATATTTATGTGAATATAATTCAATATAAATTTTATAACATTATGATAATATTATGATACTAATATTTAATATCTTAGTCATATATATTAATATAAGATAACACAATTCAGGTATGATACTTCGAAAATAGCATAATATAAATATTAAGATAGTATAATTCATATATTATACTTAAATGATTTTATGTCATTTAAATTCTCAGTATATGTAATCTCTATTTGTATTTTACAATATGTTATGCTATAAATATATAAAGGGATATAATCATAATATATTAATATTAAAATTTTTTGATAAATATCATACCTATATATTCATGTGAATACAATTCAATATAAATTATAATCATATTGTGATATTGACATTAATATCTTAATCAAAGATATAAGATAACACCCTTTAGGTATGATGTCACTGAAATATTATAATATAAAATATTATTTGATGCAAGTAGTATGTTTTATGATTTATGTTATAGCCCAAAATTTTACTCGACTTAAAATATCTATATTGTCAAAGTTTTGATAAAAACATGTAATTATATTATTTATTTTGTTAAAATATAATATCACAGCATACTTAAAACATATTTATTGTTTAAATACAATATTACAACAAAATTTTAATAATGATACTATAAAAATATTATATATTATTACATATGCTTTCATTATATTATATAAGCACATGTACATTTACATACACATGAAAAGTGTGCGAAAATTATATAAGTATTCTATATTTTATAAATTATATTAATGAAACAAATGATATTTCATATATAAAATAGAAATGTGTACAAAAATATCTGGTACTGTATAACTATATAATTTAAAATATATATACGTAATACGTGTATATCACAAGGGAATAACTTAAGAATTTTATCATTTAATAGTTTAACTCACTTCTTAAATTATATTTGATTTATATGTATGTATATTCTGATATAAGATTAATACTGTAACACCTGTGTCATTTCAACCATCAAACAAATGCCAAACCAATGAAATATTGTATTTCATACTTTGGACTTGTATAAATATGTGTATCTTTTGCACATATCAACTCTTGTTCGATTTCAAACTCTAAATCGCTTTCTGGAAGGTTATACGCGCACTAATGCGTAAATATAACCAGTTTAATGCAACAAACACTCCGGAATAGTGAAATAGGTTTAACATACCTTAAATAACCTTTACATAACTTAGATATAAGTTTTGGAAGGTTTGATGTGGTGAAATCAAAGTTAAATCGCTTACAGGGACTAAAGTTGACAAACTGCGAAAGTATGCCAATTTGAACTGTAACAGACATTCCGGAGCATGACCATAAGTTAAACATACCATAAATACCCTTCACATAGCTTAGAAATAGGCTTTGAGGTGTTCGGTATGCTAAAATAAACTTTTGTGTCATTCAGGGACTAAAAGTGTCAAAAAGTGCACAAGTTTGCATTTTCGCGCATAACTTACGTTCTGAATACATCCGGACATCCAAAAAAATTTATGTAAGCATGACTATATTATATTTTAGTGTTCGCCTTAAGAAAAATCCATTCGTCGCGTCATTTGGATCGTTTTTCGCGCTTATGCGCATTCCGTCGTAATTAAGCGAACATCGCGTTCGTACGACCAAACGAACCATCATCCGGCATATTTTTTAGTATGTTTTGAGTTCCCTATACTTTAACTTCATTTTAGAGCCTTGAAATGAGGTCAACGGGGCTCAAACGCATCGAAAAAGGGCTTAAACACGTGCAGGGACTAAACCTGTCATTTATGAAACATTTCTGGAACAGGGAGGGGTGTCGCGTAGCGCGAGCCCTAAAGACTTACCAGTCGCGCTACGCGACTGCCTATTCTGGACCAGATTCCATGTTCTAAACCCAAGTTGCAACTAATTGATTCTTAACCACATGTTTTAAGTTGTTGTGTCACTAAGTTAAGGAGCATATGTGGTTCCATAACTTTCCGACAAGTGTTCGGACGAGATCATTTCCCCTTTTCCAAGAAACGATCTCAACGGTGGACCGAAAACTATATATACCCCATGCCTTTCATTGTTTTAAGGCACTAGAATCTGATTAGTTGTGTTCTAAGTTGAAACTTTGTTTCATACCTGAACTATATTGATCTAGATTAGCATTCGGGGACCCTTCGTAAGTATTCTTTGGTTCTTTTCCTTATTTTTACTGCTTTTAGAGTCAGAAAGTCAAACCTTGTTTGACTTTCAGCGTTGGCCAGTAATGGTCAATGCGAAGTTCGTTTGAACTTCGCAACGTGATTGTAATCACGATGGTCATAGTCCCTTGGGACTATGCCCACTGATTACCACGTTGTCTAGGGTCGTAGGGTAGGCGATCTGATAAATCGCCTATACCTTCGAACCCGACCCAGTTTGGTCGATCATTAGGATCCGACCAAATACATTAGGTGACCCTAGTATAGGGCATAACCTTCCGAGGTTATACCCTATGGTCACATCGTTTAAGTAGTTGTATGATAGGAAGTTTATATGCCTTAGGTAAATTACCAGAATACCCTTTTCATGTATAATTGGTAATTAAGCATATGTAACCTAAACTTTTGTCACATAACTGATTATGTAACATGTTTAGGCATATAACACTTGTCATAGGACTAGTTAGGCGGTCCGAACGCGTTTCACGCGAACGACGCGTTAAAGTAGCATAAGCTACCTAAACGGGTCGTAATGGGTCGTAAACACTCAGGTTAAGTTTCATTTAGTATGTAGGCTTTGTTAAACCAAATGACACGAGTCTCTACACTCGTTTGGTTTACAAACCCTAATGCTACCCAATCTTCCGATCTAGGTCCGGTTTATTAACATAGTTACCTATACTAGGTGCCGTTTGATATCCGCGATCTCTAGCATTGTTTAGTTGTTACTCAAGGACTACTGAGCAATCTCAGGTGAGTACATAGACCCCTCTTTTACTGTTTTCCAAACTGTTTTGGGGTGGAACACATGTGCCTACTTGTTACTTTCATGCTTTCCTGTTTTAACATCATATACTGCTATGTTCGTTAGTACATTATAGTACATGATTTTATGACATTTCATGCTAGGTGTGCCCAATTGTGTGCATTACTTAGTACCTCGTTTTACATGACATTTTGACATAGACATTTGACATAGACATTTCGGCATAGACATTTTAACATGATTGACATTGATCATGCATTTCCCACAAAACATAACTTTGATTTAAACCAAGTTTTACTTCAATACTTTGTTTTTGTGCATATGGTTTAGTTGAGACATTTCACTTGCCATACATGACATCTTGACATAGACGTTTGACATGGATATTTGACATAGACATTTGACATGGATATTTGACATAGACATTTTGATATGATTTACATCTTGACATGAACACTTTGACATATTACCCAATACATATGACAATTGATTTAAACATAGACTTCTTACATTGGTTGGTTTGGTTTGATTAAGTGATTAAGTAACGATGCGTGTGTAATATGATACAAGCATGGTGGATACGCCGCTGGTACTTCCTATATATAAGTGTTTGTATGGTATTACATATCATAGCGTTATTTGAATCATTTCAGTTTGAGACATAGAACATTTTATACAAATAACATACTTTTCACAAGACATTGATTTATAAACATCTTATCTTATGCAAACATATTTTACTTGGTTATTCATTTAACCTTACATTTATTTATACTTATCATCTGATCTTATCGATTTTCAAATGATTTACAAAGCAAAGCAAATAACAAGGTTCATGACTAAACATTTTCTCAAACATAAGTCATGAAACCTATTTTCACAAAACCTATGTATCTCACAGGCATTTTTATGCTGACGTACCTATTTTCACATGTGTTTTTCAGGAACTGTTGCATAAGATGATCAAGATACACATAGGCAGACTTGGGCTTTAGTGACAATAAAAGACGCAAGACTAGTTAATTATGTTGTATTTTCTTGTTTGTTAAGACATTGTAACACTTTTAATCAATAAAACGAAACTTCAATTGCCATGGATTTGACACAATTAATTCTGTTACAACACTCCCCGATGTTTCCGCCACGTTTTGTATGTCTTACGTGGTCGGGGTGTGACAGAAAAGATGGTATCAGAGCCAATGGTTATAGGGAATTAGGTTATTAGTAATGCTTTGACCTAGTCTATAACCTTCTTAGGACCCTAACGCGAGTTTACTTGCGTTTAGTCATAAAACAATACCATCACCTATCCTTAGGCGACGACCACAACTAGAACATAAATTTCAAAACCGCTTTGAAAACTAATCATCTGTTCTAGGATGATTGATTACAAGGTTTTGAACCCTCTATTGTAAGGTTTTGAACCCTCTGTTATATGGTTTTGAATCCCTTTGAATTTTTAAAATCTCGTCAAGGTTTTGGGTTTTAAATAATGTGAACACGTGCAAACTGGAAGGATGAATGCCTGTATTCTGGGTTTTCTGTCTAGGCAAGCACTTCGTATACATCTCATCAGACGCGAGACCAGTTGTGCTTACCTGGGAATTCTTGGGATGAGTGTTCACTTATAGGCGAGCATGTCTTCGCGATACATTATTTTTGACCTATTCACTTTGACTAATCACCGAGGTCGTTTGTTTCCTTGTAGTAACAAACAAATGACCACTACCCTTGCTTTCATCAGATTTGTTTCATCTCATTATTTTCGTCTAAATCTCTCACTCGTTTCCTTTCATGTTTCCTCTTTTAGAATGCCTCCTCGACGCGACAATCAGATGGCAAATGCCGAACTGGCGGAAATCATCGCGCAGCAAATGGCTGTTGCCTTCCCAAATCTTTATGCTCAAATGATGCAGGTCATCAACAACAACAATGCTCCCTGCAACTTCAAGAGTTTCAACTCGGCTAAACCGCTCAAGTTTAGTGGTTCAGAGGGAGCAACTGGGCTTCTTCAATGGTTCGAGAGCATTGAGAATACGTTCCGTCACGTTCAGTGTCCTGAAAATCGCAAGGTCGAGTTTTCTTCGAGCGTGTTTCAGAAGAGGGCTCTTACATGGTGGAACGGGATTATGAGAGACCGGGGTGCTGAAATTGCACTAGCACAGACTTGGGCTGAGCTTAGAGCTCTTATGATGAGGGAGTTCTGTCCTCGTCATGAACTGCGAGCTTTGGAGAGGGAGTTTGATGATTTGAAGCAAGACAGTGGTGAACATCGAGCCTATACTGACCGTTTTGAAGAATTGAGCCTGTTGTGTCCTGCTATGGTTACTCCTGTGGATAAGGCGATCGAGAAATATACTGATGGTCTTCCTGATCTAGTTCAGGATATTGTTACTGGCAGCAACCCTACTACTGTCAGACAAGCCATTGAATTGTCAGCTACTCTAACTGAATCCCACATCAGAAAGAAAAAGCTTTTTCGAAAAGGCGACCCAAGACCATCCGACAAGACTGCTCAAGAAGAACCAAAGGAAGAACATGCTGAGGTGTCCAAGAATAAGAAGCGTAAGGCTTCGCAGAATTTTGCGATTGCTGCTCAACCTAACCAAAACACCCGCAACTAACCAGCGCAGCCTCCTGCAAGGAAACCTTATGCCGGTACTGCACCGATATGCGACAAATGTAATGCACACCACTTAGCTCACCTACAGTGTCGTTTGTGTGCATCATGTGGGCGACTCGGTCACCTGGCAAATGCTTGTCGTTTTGCCCCGAACCAAGCTGGTCCAAACCAACCTCAAGTAAATCCTGCTCAAGCTCGTCTTCCACGAGGTCCTTGTTTCAACTGTAACGAGATGGGCCATTTCCGAAGAAATTGCCCAAAGATTTCTAACGCGAATCCAGCGCAAGGATGAGCATCGGACCAACTAAAAGACAATGTTGTTTAGAAATAATCAAGCCTTATGTATTATTTTCTTTTGTTGTCAGGGTCCATGAAACAGTTGTTGTTGTGGTTGTTTATAAATAAATCTTTTTATTTTGCATTGCAATGTACAAATAAGATGGCATGTATAAACAACGTATCCCCTACAATACCGACAATCAAGGAATCGTATTCCTTAAAGAACAGACTACTCCGTAATTTCTTCCATTTTATTATCTCTTGCGTTTTCCACGGAAATCCTTAGTAACCGTCTCTTGCAAAGAAACGAAGTACAAGGTGCAAGTTACAACTCTGTATGAATACCCAACGTACCACTATAAATTCTTAATAGGATACCTAAGGGTATTCCAGTATCTTCAAAATTATTGTACCTTAATTCGAGTATTGCGTTTTCTTGAAAACGAAATCGAATTTTTGGAAGATCTTTCTATCTTCATAGTTAGATTCTTGTTAATGTTTAAAGTGCCGAATGAAATCCATGAAATGGATTCCTAGTGTGCTTTAAATGCATGTACGAAATTAACAAAACAAAACTTACAAATCAAAGATCTAGATAAACAATTTAATGATTACGTGACTATGTGTTTATGCATTTTGTGTTTTTGTATACTCTGGATATTCGTTATCCAAATCCTCATAGGATCTTTCTTATCTCCATATGAAGGATTCGTAGTAGGATATTCAAAAAGGTACTATCTTAAATCCTTAATGGACTTCCACGTTGTAGTTAAGTCCCTTGGATTATAAAGTGCTATTCCAAAGTTTAAGGGAAACATGTGTTGAAAAGTTAAAGAGATCCTACGTCGATCTAAAGTTAAATAGATCCTCCGTCGATCTAAAGTTAAATACATCCTACGTCGGTGTAGTTAAATTTTCCCCGTAGATAGTTAGTTAAAGAGATCCTACGTCGATCTAAGTTAAATAGATTGGTTCGACAATCTAGTTAAATACATCCTACGTCGGTGTAGTAGTTAAAGAGATCCTACGTCGATCTAAGTTAAATAGATTGGTTCGACAATCTAGTTAAATACATCCTACGTCGGTGTAGTAGTTAAAGAGATCCTACGTCGATCTAAGTTAAATAGATTGGTTCGACAATCTAGTTAAATACATCCTACGTCGGTGTAGTAGTTAAATACATCCTACGTCGGTGTAGTAGTTAAATACATCCTACGTCGATGTAGTAGTTAAATAATTCTCTTGAGTAGTTAAGTTAAATAGATTGGTTCGACAATCTAGTTAAATGTATCATGTGTTTATGTAGTTAGATAGACCCTCGTGAGGTCTAGTTCAAGAGATTATTCGTTTAATTTTTCCCCATACGCATTATGAAATAAACTGTGCGGACTGTGCAAGGAACTACGTAATTATGGAGGCCTACATAATTATGGAGTTCAGTGCATAGGAACCACAGGAAGTTTTGTCATGTGTTAAGACCAACAGTGACAAGAGTAATGATACGGGAGAAGTCTTGGACTTTGACCAATGTCATTTATTCTCACACTACCCAATTCTGATTTCAAGCACACACAAGTTTCCTATGATAATTCTTCACAGGAACTGTTCTCCTGTCTATAGTTCAAAACTCCATGTTTTGTTACTACAATGACTTCAATTTGAGGGTTGACATCTTTGCTAAGAATCCTAACATGGCCCAGAGTTTTACTTAAGGGCTCAATGGATTTGTCTGAAGGCAAAACCGTCACAGCTGTCTCCACAAGTTTCCTCTAAAACTAAATTTCGGGACAAAATTTCCTAAAGTAGGGGAGACTGTAACACCTGTGTCATTTCAACCATCAAACAAATGCCAAACCAATGAAATATTGTATTTCATACTTTGGACTTGTATAAATATGTGTATCTTTTGCACATATCAACTCTTGTTCGATTTCAAACTCTAAATCGCTTTCTGGAAGGTTATACGCGCACTAATGCGTAAATATAACCAGTTTAATGCAACAAACACTCCGGAATAGTGAAATAGGTTTAACATACCTTAAATAACCTTTACATAACTTAGATATAAGTTTTGGAAGGTTTGATGTGGTGAAATCAAAGTTAAATCGCTTACAGGGACTAAAGTTGACAAACTGCGAAAGTATGCCAATTTGAACTGTAACAGACATTCCGGAGCATGACCATAAGTTAAACATACCATAAATACCCTTCACATAGCTTAGAAATAGGCTTTGAGGTGTTCGGTATGCTAAAATAAACTTTTGTGTCATTCAGGGACTAAAAGTGTCAAAATGTGCACAAGTTTGCATTTTCGCGCATAACTTACGTTCTGAATACATCCGGACATCCAAAAAAATTTATGTAAGCATGACTATATTATATTTTAGTGTTCGCCTTAAGAAAAATCCATTCGTCGCGTCATTTGGATCGTTTTTCGCGCTTATGCGCATTCCGTCGTAATTAAGCGAACATCGCGTTCGTACGACCAAACGAACCATCATCCGGCATATTTTTTAGTATGTTTTGAGTTCCCTATACTTTAACTTCATTTTAGAGCCTTGAAATGAGGTCAACGGGGCTCAAACGCATCGAAAAAGGGCTTAAACACGTGCAGGGACTAAACCTGTCATTTATGAAACATTTCTGGAACAGGGAGGGGTGTCGCGTAGCGCGAGCCCTAAAGACTTACCAGTCGCGCTACGCGACTGCCTATTCTGGACCAGATTCCATGTTCTAAACCCAAGTTGCAACTAATTGATTCTTAACCACATGTTTTAAGTTGTTGTGTCACTAAGTTAAGGAGCATATGTGGTTCCATAACTTTCCGACAAGTGTTCGGACGAGATCATTTCCCCTTTTCCAAGAAACGATCTCAACGGTGGACCGAAAACTATATATACCCCATGCCTTTCATTGTTTTAAGGCACTAGAATCTGATTAGTTGTGTTCTAAGTTGAAACTTTGTTTCATACCTGAACTATATTGATCTAGATTAGCATTCGGGGACCCTTCGTAAGTATTCTTTCGTTCTTTTCCTTATTTTTACTGCTTTTAGAGTCAGAAAGTCAAACCTTGTTTGACTTTCAGCGTTGGCCAGTAATGGTCAATGCGAAGTTCGTTTGAACTTCGCAACGTGATTGTAATCACGATGGTCATAGTCCCTTGGGACTATGCCCACTGATTACCACGTTGTCTAGGGTCGTAGGGTAGGCGATCTGATAAATCGCCTATACCTTCGAACCCGACCCAGTTTGCTCGATCATTAGGATCCGACCAAATACATTAGGTGACCCTAGTATAGGGCATAACCTTCCGAGGTTATACCCTATGGTCACATCGTTTAAGTAGTTGTATGATAGGAAGTTTATATGCCTTAGGTAAATTACCAGAATACCCTTTTCATGTATAATTGGTAATTAAGCATATGTAACCTAAACTTTTGTCACATAACTGATTATGTAACATGTTTAGGCATATAACACTTGTCATAGGACTAGTTAGGCGGTCCGAACGCGTTTCACGCGAACGACGCGTTAAAGTAGCATAAGCTACCTAAACGGGTCGTAATGGGTCGTAAACACTCAGGTTAAGTTTCATTTAGTATGTAGGCTTTGTTAAACCAAATGACACGAGTCTCTACACTCGTTTGGTTTACAAACCCTAATGCTACCCAATCTTCCGATCTAGGTCCGGTTTATTAACATAGTTACCTATACTAGGTGCCGTTTGATATCCGCGATCTCTAGCATTGTTTAGTTGTTACTCAAGGACTACTGAGCAATCTCAGGTGAGTACATAGACCCCTCTTTTACTGTTTTCCAAACTGTTTTGGGGTGGAACACATGTGCCTACTTGTTACTTTCATGCTTTCCTGTTTTAACATCATATACTGCTATGTTCGTTAGTACATTATAGTACATGATTTTATGACATTTCATGCTAGGTGTGCCCAATTGTGTGCATTACTTAGTACCTCGTTTTACATGACATTTTGACATAGACATTTGACATAGACATTTCGGCATAGACATTTTAACATGATTGACATTAATCATGCATTTCCCACAAAACATAACTTTGATTTAAACCAAGTTTTACTTCAATACTTTGTTTTTGTGCATATGGTTTAGTTGAGACATTTCACTTGCCATACATGACATCTTGACATAGACGTTTGACATGGATATTTGACATAGACATTTGACATGGATATTTGACATAGACATTTTGATATGATTTACATCTTGACATGAACACTTTGACATATTACCCAATACATATGACAATTGATTTAAACATAGACTTCTTACATTGGTTGGTTTGGTTTGATTAAGTGATTAAGTAACGATGCGTGTGTAATATGATACAAGCATGGTGGATACGCCGCTGGTACTTCCTATATATAAGTGTTTGTATGGTATTACATATCATAGCGTTATTTGAATCATTTCAGTTTGAGACATAGAACATTTTATACAAATAACATACTTTTCACAAGACATTGATTTATAAACATCTTATCTTATGCAAACATATTTTACTTGGTTATTCATTTAACCTTACATTTATTTATACTTATCATCTGATCTTATCGATTTTCAAATGATTTACAAAGCAAAGCAAATAACAAGGTTCATGACTAAACATTTTCTCAAACATAAGTCATGAAACCTATTTTCACAAAACCTATGTATCTCACAGGCATTTTTATGCTGACGTACCTATTTTCACATGTGTTTTTCAGGAACTGTTGCATAAGATGATCAAGATACACATAGGCAGACTTGGGCTTTAGTGACAATAAAAGACGCAAGACTAGTTAATTATGTTGTATTTTCTTGTTTGTTAAGACATTGTAACACTTTTAATCAATAAAACGAAACTTCAATTGCCATGGATTTGACACAATTAATTCTGTTACAACACTCCCCGATGTTTCCGCCACGTTTTGTATGTCTTACGTGGTCGGGGTGTGACAAATACTTCCTAAAATAAGGATCAAATTTAGAAACGCCAAACTTTGTATTATCTATTATGATTCTTTAAATAAATAAAATTGATAAATCAAGAATCAAGTCCTAATATTTTCAACCAATATGGTTCAACCCTCTGGTTAAAGCTATTCTAAGAAATCCGTAAGGATTATATATTTTGATTTAATTTAGTTATTCACCCTTTTATTTCAAAAATGTTCAACAGAAATTCATTTCAATTACTATTATTATTATATGAAAATAAAGTTATGAGAATAAGCAGAATAATTAATACCATTAGTTATATGATTGAACTCTTATAAATAATTTGGTATTATATTACAGAAAATTTGAAAAATTATACGTATACATGTACAGGATAAAAAATTCTTGATAATATATACAATATAATAAGACAAATATCTTCTGTAGAAAAGCAAATTTTTGTATGTAACAGAAGAAACAGGTCTACATGTTTACCTAGAAATTATCCAAATGATTTTTCAACCCATTAACCACAATTAACCCAAAAGAAACCCTAAGGACACCCAGGTTAGCACCAAGGGAAAAATAGTAGAATCAATGACTGGGGAATCTCTGGATCTTATATAAACCTTTAATTCTAGCCACAGTCACAACCACAGTTCCCGCCAAACATCCCGAATATTTATCCAATCATGAGCCCTGAAAATATAAGCTAAGTTGAGAAAATATGAAATCATTATTAGTAAAACACCTAGCCCATAATCTTGAATAAGAGCTCGTCTGTAACTATGATAACAGGAAATAGCACATAATATATTATATATACTTCCCTTATATTTTGATAAAATATATAGTGAAAAGAAAATGTTAAAATATAAAATATATATGTATATACATATATATATATATATATTTATCAATGCATCATACTGATAGGTATGATTATACTTGTGCTAAATGTAAAATGAGCGACAAAATGTGCATGTATAATTGCTTAGTTCTGTGGTAATTATATCGGAATATGTTTGCAATTCAGATGTCAAAGGAAATAACATGTAATCAAGAAATTCAGGCTAGTAATGAAAACTCTTTGGACAGAAGCACTATAGCAAACATAATAACTCAAGGAATATTGAATGCTATACCTTCGATCATTGACGCTATTAAAATTTCTATGCCTACAAAAGAAAGTCCTACTTTACGTTGTAAGCATACTCATCACTTCAAACTTAGCCCTAGTATCAATGGAGACCATGATATTCGTATCAAAACTCCATCCTCCAAGCGAAAGAAAACCACAATTTATAGTTACTCTTATAAGAAATTCCGCTCTGACAAAACCGATGAGAACCAAGAAGCTGGACCGTCAATCGCGCAACCTCCCTGCAACAACTATAATCAGAAGAGTTTAAAAAGACGCCATTCTAGGAAGACACACCGCTGTAGTTTTTGCAAGAAGGCTGGACATGCAGAGGAAGTATGTAGAAGGAAAACTAACGTCTGTTTCAACTGCGGAGATCCAGGTCATATCCGTCCCTACTGCCCGAAACTATCCAAGGCTCCTGACAACAAAGCAATAAACCCAGATGAAGCTAAGGAGAACGCATAAATACTTACGACACCGGAGGCAACAACAACTTCTAAAATAAGCACCTTACGTTTGACCGTACTAAAGTATTAGTTGACTCCTGATTCCGAACAAAGTTTTATAATAAAATGTCTTTATTTTTCTTTAATAAAGCCAACGCTCATTTGTCTCATCTCTTGACAAATTCATATGTTGCACAAGCATTGCTTGTTACGCATGTGATTCCACTTCAAAAGATTTTCTATTCACGAGTTCAAATATTATGTCGTGATACTCATTTTAACTCTTGATAACTTGCATTATTGCAAAAACGATGACTTTTGGTATCAAGTCAACAGATTTCTTGGAAAACTCCTTTCCTTTTCAAAGATACTTACCGGATTTTATTATAACCATTTCTTGCCAATACATATATCCATTGTTGGAATATGTCTAAACCAAGCTCAAATTGTTTGAACTTGCTCCTATACATTCGATTCAAAATCCCATATAATGAATTGAGATCATCATATTCGAGGTAATTTCATTTGTTTGAATCATAGTAGACCTATTCAAAGTCTACGACTCCAATAAATCGTTTTTTAACCCACGACACCTTGCGGTGGCGATTTCTTTGAAACTTGGACTCATTTCGTTTTCACAGCTGAGGTACGAATTTATCTATTTATCGATTCATCATCCTAAACCAGCTTTGTGTTAAGATAAAGGTACCTAAATTCTTATTCCAATGTACCTCCAACATTTCTTTGATCAATCCTACGATATTCAATTGTTCCTTCATTTGAACATCCTATCTTTTGAATATCTAGACTCATTTCATTGAAACTTTCAGTTAATTTCGAAAAACGGTGAATTTGTTCGGTCACCATAATCATTGAATTCTTTCAATCATTACAACACCTTGTGGTGTCTGTGTAAATTTGTAGCCTGAGCTATTTTATATCCCTAATCATATCAATTCATACGTCATTCGTTTGCCTCATCATTCAAGTAGTCTTCATACAGTTATGTATTAAGACAATGATACACTAAATTCTATTGTATTTTCTGTGTATCTCAGCCATTTCAATTAACGTCACTGATTTCTGATTTGATTATTGACAAATCATTTTTCATACTTCTATTTTCAAATTGAGATTATTGAATAAGAGTTTCCCCCAATTGACAATCAAAGAAAGTTCTCTTTTGGCATTGAATCCTATTGTTCTACAAATCGGTTACCTTCAATTCTCATGTCTCGATTAATTTATGAAACTCAACCACCCTGATAATGGCAATATTTCGCCTCGTTTAGTTAACATCAATTCCTGAAACTAATTGAAACAATTAAGTTTCTCAGAGAGATATCACTATTGATTCGTCTGCTAAGCATTTTTTAGATTTCATACATACGTCATTCCTATCATTTCCTCTGGCAGTTGTAGCTACTAAGCTACGGGTCCTATTCTTCTAATAAAGGATCCAACATACCTGGAACTTGGTTTCCCTCCTTTAACGAATCTGACTACCCATTTCCATAGAGAAACTTTTAACAATACCTTATCTCCCACTTGAAAAGTTTTCATCTGTCATCTACATAACTCTTTTGATAATCTCGTATTACTTTAACTTGAATTATCTTGTCTATTGTTTCTTGCACTATCTCGAGTCCCGATAAGTTGCTTTTCTCCAAATTTCTACCCAATACACAGAGGTTCAGAACTTCCGTTCACTGAATGCATTCAACGACGCTTTGACACTGTTTTTACTAACTACAAGACTGGATATAACTCCAAGGGAATATAGTAGCTCGAATCCCGAGGACGAGATTTAAAACAAGGTGGGGAGGATATAACAACCCTCCTTAAAATAATTTGGACACCCCTAAACGCTCCCAAATGCACCCCGTATGTGAAAAACGGACCCGAATAACACATATATTAATAAATAACAAATAAAAACAAAAATAACAGTCTGTCGCGGGGCGTGACAGACTCGACTTCATCTGTCGCGGGGCGCGACCGAGTAACAAGTGGTGGAGCCACATCGTACCACGTGTCCAGACACGCGTCAACACCACCGATGACTCAGCAACGATGCAGCCGCCTTTTAGGCTCTGGCGGGGCGCGTCGAACCCCCTTGTCTCCGTCGCGGGATGCGAGAAAGCAGCCAAACAGCCCTATAAATAGAGGCCATCGGCATTCATTTGCAAATCGTTCACAATTCGAATTTCTCTCTCAATTTCTCTATAGTAGAAATAATCTTCGGGTGTTATACCCCCTAATTAGTGAAGCTCTGCCTCGTTGTTAGTATTATAACCCCCGGTTACGTATTAGATATGCTGCCCGATCGATCTAGTGCTCCGTAACGCATGTCGAGGCTCTGCCTGACTTAGTCGTTGGAGTTCTGTCTCGGGAAGGGTATAACTAATGTAAATTTGGGTTATTATACTAACACGTGTGCATTGTTTATTTAACTAGATTATAACCAGGAAGTCACAAGGAAATATCTAAATTAGCAATGTGAGTTTATCCTCTTTTTGTAAATTCTTTTATAAACTGTTTTACAAAACCTCAATTGTTTTAACTTATATTTAACAGTGATTGAGTATTTGTAATTCTACAATTATCGTCGGTATGTTGGGGGTTTGTATACAAAATTTGTTACTACACTATGAGTAGTAGCATGACCACCAGTCATGGATTGGCAGTGCCGTGGGTGGTAACTAAAGTAGAAATATAAACAAATGTAATTGCGAGATCACCCTCAATGCTGTAAAATGATAAAACTGTTTTGATTAAACTGGGATTCACTCACCAGTATTTCTTGCTGATAAAATGTTTTAAACACGTGTTTCAGGTAAATTAGTGTGAAGCCCATAAAAGCCAGCTGGAGAGCACTGAAGGCTTAGAAAAGTGGCTATAAAAGTTACCTAAATAAAAAGGAGAATTGTTTTCAATAATTAGGGATTATCCCTATAAAAATATTATGAATGGAATCTTGGGTTTTACCCATGTGTTTATTATTATAAAAATATGGTGTTTCACTCTGATAAACTATTTCCTAAATACGGTCCTGATGAAACTTTCCGCTGCCAAATTAATAAACACCGATACCATCTGACTGGCTCGCGGCTCCCGCTCCCGGGGTGGGGTATGGGGCTGTGACATGCATTTTCTTGTCGTCTTCAAGTCTGATGTATCTCAAAGCCCTGTTCCGAGCTTCATCCAGGTTCCTACAAGGATTCATCACAAGATCCTGATAAAATTGGGAATCCTTTTGCAATCCCATCTTGAATTTCTGCACAGCTGTAGCAACGTCAAGGTGTGGGATATCTAAGGATTCCCTGTTTAACTTGTTCACGTAATCCTTTAGGGATTCTTGAGGACCCCGAGTTATCCTGTAGAGGTCACTTGTTAGTTTTCAAAGCTTCTACTGCAAGAAAACTGACTATTAAACAAATTAACCAAATGATGTAATTGAATGAGGTGGAACGTTTAAGAGCCATTTCAAGGCTGGTCCTGTTAGAGTAGAGCCGAAGCCCTTGCAGATGCATGCTTCCTTAAGTTCCGGTGGAATAGGGTTAATCTCCATTCTCTCCCTATACTGAGCAATATGTTCCTCAGGATCCGTGGTCCTGTCATAAAGCTTCATATTGGGAGTTTGAAATCTTTTTGGAATTTCAGCATCACATATAGGATATGCAAACCGGGATATTATGTGACTATCCTGGGATACTTCTGGTATAGGCTGCACTACCCCAGGTACATTGGATATCATATCCTGCAGCTTCTGAAGCTCTCTGGAGAGTGTCGACGTCACACCTGAATCCTGCGAAGATCCAAAATTGTCAGTAGCAAGAGTATTAACATTATTAGGTAAGTTACCAGTTTGAGGATTCTGGCCATATCCTGGAGCATATCCTTGTCCCCTGACAGTCGATATCCTAGATGTTGAGGGTATTTCAGGAGTATTGCCCTAAGAATGACTTGGCACAACATTGCCGTGACTATCCTCAGTATACACTGCTGAACTAAAGTTCAGCGCTCTAGGCTGCAAGGGAGTGACAGTATCCTCAACAGGTCTCTTGGAGTTAGACTTCAAGAGTTATATTTCTCTCATTATCATCTGGTTAGTTTCCTGCTGTTGCTTCATCTGATCCTGTATACTACCAAACAAAGTTAAAATTTCATAATTAGAAGCCAAAATAGGAGTTCTCCCTGGGACACCAGATCTGTGGACATTTTGAGCAGGAACGGTGTCTCGGGATATATGAGTTTCAACCCTCCTTGGAAGAGCTTGAGCCTGTGAATAAGCTTGCATCTGTGGAGGTGGTGTAAGCACTAAACCGGTTGTGGGAGATGTTGTAGCAGGCATAGAAGAAGAGCTTATGTTTGATTTCGAAGCCATTGAAAACAATTGTGTAAAGAGTTTTGAAAACAAAAAGCCAAGTAGTGATTTTAACAAAGCTTTTAATAGAAATAGCACCACTTGCCCCACAGTGGGTGCCAAATTGTTTTGGTCAAAAATTACCAAAGCAATTAAGTGATCAAATTAGTTTGTGAGGTAGTGTGCTAATGGTGTTTGCAAAAATGTATGTTAAGTTGGTCGTTTGTGAAAACAGTTTCACGATATAGCCTCAGGATACTGAGCTATACCAATAACTAAACCATGAGCTGTAAAAGTAAAAATTAACACAGGATATCGAGGAAAGCCCTTGATCAATCTAGATCTCCAGCATAAAACCTCAGGATCTGACAATCGTCGGCTGCCTTGTTCTTCTTATTACTTGAATGTTCATGATACATTGCAGGATAATGCTCAAATCGCTACTAAGTGGTACAATGATTGTAAGTGATGAGTGTTAGTGCGTGATTGCTAGAGAAATGTGTAAGAGTTTGAGAGTAGCGAGTGAAGTGAAGTGTTCCTACGATCTGACATTTCTATTTATAGTTACAAATATCAAACAACTTCTCCTATAAACTAGGGATGCTCCGGAATATTCCCTTGTGAACGTTGGTGACCTATTCTTCCGGCTTCAACGTTTATTTTCCAACCAAATGGAGAGAGTCTTCAGGAGAAAGAGTCCACGTGAACGTTATGATCCTGCAGCCTCGACCTGTAAATAAATAATTAGCAACTTCCAGGATACCTCATCAGGATGTTACCAATATCCCGACCCGGTATCCTGATCGTAATCAGATATCATAAAATCAAGATATAATTTCAGGATATGGACATAGAATTCCACCCATAACAGTCACCAAATTGTATGACCATCAGTCACACAAATAGTCCTTCTTACTTGCACCCATCGAGTCACAACCTTATAGCTACATAAAACATATACTTTGGACTACTGATGTGTTGTTAATTCTATACATGATTTCTATATGCAATTAACTTGTTTATATTATAAATTCTATAAGATCATGGTACTTATTAACTTATATGGTGCATTTGTAGGGTTAGATAGTGTTCGTGAAGAGTTTGGATGAAAACCTAAAGAAACGAGGCAAGACTAAGCAAAACAGTGCAACAAGGAAGAATCTTGACTTCAAACGGTCATATATTGGGATAGAAAATGAGTTACGGGGATCACAACATATGAATCTTGATTGTTTCGACAAGACGAATCCAAGTATGAGGTTTTGAGGCTTGATATGGATATGGGACGTACTCATTTAAGTGAGGTTTGGGTTATATTCCATAAAACCCTTCCAGCACGCCCTAATCCACCATTAAATTTTTTCGAAAGAAAAAAGATAAGAGATGGCTCGTAATGATCTTTGAGAAGATCACAATGTATTGACCAGGATCCCAAAGTTATTATTGGGCATGGGCTCTAAAATGGGTACGAGTCGTACTCATTAAAGAAGGGTACAGATTGTACCGTCGATGCTGAAATCCTAATGTGTGCCTATTTAAGCCCATGACGGCTGGAAACCCAGGAGGACATGATTTGGATTTTGAGAAGGCTATTTAGGAGCAAATTTGAAGATTTGGGGGTCTAGAAGCTTGAGGATTTAAGATTCTACCATTCAGTTCGTGTTTGTCACGCATATCGACTCGGTTTGCTTTCGTTTTTAGTTTCTATCACATCCATGACTTATTTTAGATCTGGTTTTGGTTTGTTTTACATTACTATATTAAGCTAAACTTCTGTAGCCATTAAGGCTAAGATGATTCTTATTTCGGTTTGATTTAAACAATTGGTTTTTATGTATGATTGTGTGATTTTAGTATAATTGGTTATTTTGATCTTATGATGTGTGTGATTGCTTGTTATTGTTGGTTTTAGATCTGATTTTTGTGGTCTTGTTATTCTTTCTATGAAGTTATGCATACTAGATTCAATACACATTATCTTTATGTTATAAAAGTGCACTTATAATTTGAGGCTTGAAACCCTAACCGATAATAGAAAAATCGGTGATATAACTGGTAATACTTGTGATTACCTAAGGAAAGGATCTGAATAAAAGGATTTGAGAACTAGTTAGAGTTTTGTATATGGTTAATCTTTTCGTAAGTCGCAATGTTCATTAATCAGTCTCAAACTCGACCTGGAAACCCTAAATCTTGAATGATGGTAACTATAACTTGCTTCATGAGATTAGGTTTTAGTGTGTCTATAACATTGATTCTCTGATTTTATAGGATTAACCTGGCGAGCTCTAATCCATTTTAGCACTTCACATGCTGTTTTAAGTAACCAATAAAACAGTCGATCTTCATGACTAATCCAGACCAATAGTCATTCTAGTCAAGATGAATAAAGGTTTAAATGGTTAATTCTCTAATCTGATTTCTCTAAAATCAACAATTCGCGCTAACTTGCTATCATTAGTATCTTCACAAATCACTTTTACATCAATTAGATATTGACAAACAATTTAGTATTAGAAGCCACTATGTCTTTAGGATCGATACTTAGATTGTCCCACTACTATATTGCGTATACGATAGGAACACTTGCATGTTAATTGTGTAGTTTGGTTTTAAGTAGTTTCCATTTCTATAAATTTAAAACTTGTGTAATTGATATATTTAATATATATATAAATATATATATATATATATATATATATATATATATATACCATTCGCATGCATCAACTACCAGCAATATAATATTAACATTAACTAATGAATCTAATTGTCATCTAATTATACTACTAATAGTGTTAGATGTTTCCAAACATGAATTTACATGAAGATGTGCTATTTCTAACCCATCTTAATTAGTAAACTTTTCCGGATTGTTACATTTTAAGATGTTACATTTATTGAATTAAAAACCATAAAAGTTTATTTTTTTTATTTTGTTATATTCCATTATAATTATTTTTAATGACCAACAAATACCCGTATCATATTGATGGAGATAAACGGTTAGTGTCACAAGGCCACAAGGTCATTGGCATTTATATAGACTATACGATGTGGGGGCTTGAAAAGGGGGGGGGGGGGGTTTGGAAGCAACGTCAGCACGCGTCAGAAAAGTGGCGCGGTGTAAAAATGGGAAGAGTGGGACGGAGCGTGAAAGAGTGGCATTATTCAAGATTAAAACATTTAAACAAATAACGTTAATAATAAAACATTACATAATTTAAAATTTAAAATTTAAAAATTAAAAACATTTAAAAAACACATTACATAACTTTAAAAAAAATGCTACTAACATAACGAACATTAAACGTTAACCTAAACATACTTAACCAAAGAATCTTATTATTTGCCATGTCACGAAGTGTTTGAAGTCACGATCGTGCATGGTACTGTACTCGACGAGGGCAACTTGGATGACGTCGTCTTCGTTGAACTCATCACCGTCGTTGTCCACAACTTTGACAACCATTTCAAATCTTGAACTATCAGTACGAATCATCCGAAAACGTGAACAAAGTGCGTCCAGGGTTCAGATGGTGAGGCCCCTTCGCATACAAAATTGTTAGAAAACTCGTTCCCAAAACGAATACATGGATAACGGAGCCCCGTGGTCAGTCACCACTATGATCCACGATTCACATAACGCAATGTCCTCTTCTTTGGTCCATCGAGTAACTGGCATTTTGAAGAGTTGTGAGAGAGTGTTGTGAGAAATAAGATGAAAGTTGAGAGGTTTTGAAGGTAAAAAATGAAAGAAAATGATGTAAATTATATATAAAGAGGAGTAAATTTTTTTGAAAATTATTTTTTTTACTAGAGGTGGGGGGCAACGGATATAATCACAAGCCAATCAATATTAAAGCCACGTCGCCACCACATTTCTTTCCACGCCGGTGGAAAACCTCCCGCCTCCAACACCACGCCGCCCTCCACACCGTTGATGAGACAGTGTACACGGCGTGGAGAGACAACAACGACGGTTTTCCACGCCCACACCGTATGGTTTATATGTATCTTTTTCTAATTGAAGTATTCTTCTGAATCAATTGCTTAAAACTGAACCAGTTAGTTCAAACCAATAGATTTATCTTTTATGATATAATTGAAATGTCCAAGCTACCTCACAATGAACCAAACCAAAATTTTATTTTAATATATGGTGTAACTTTACAATCCCAGTTTTTATATAGTGATCAAACAAATGTATAAAACACAAATACTTTTAGTTTGAGCCGCAAAACTCCACGTGATACAAACCATCAAAAACAAGTTTCTGAATAGTATTGGGCCATTAGGATATGAATGATTTAAGAGGAAAGCAGTCTAAAAGTTTATTTAGAAAATAAAGCCAAATATTTATATCTATTTTGGTCCAAAATAGATTATGTCCAAATTGATCCAAAAAAAACAAGAAAAAAACAAAACCATGTGGTTCAATATTAAATGTCTAACTGAATGATTCGGTTATGCCTCCCTGGTCGCTCTATAAACATTTGTTGTTTTAAATGTGATTTCTGGCAACAAACTTAGTCAATATATAAGGAATAAATCTATATTGTACAATTATGTGAATCAAATATTAGTTTTTCTTTTTATCTTAATTCACTAATTGGTATTTTATTTAATATATCATTTTATAATTCTTAAATCTCCATTACTAATTAGTATTTTATTTTATATCATTTTATAATTCTTAAATCTTCATTACTAATTATATAATTCTTTATTCGACTTGTGTAATATACAAATTTCTAATCTTGTCATATTTAATATAAGTTTAAATAATGCTCTCACTATTCTAACATCCCTAAAATCTTATTCCCACACTTTTTTTCCTATATCTCTCTCTATATATGTATGTATATATAGAGTGGAGAGGTGTGTGAATATTGACACCCTTAAATAAATAGGTAAAAGATCAAATACAAATACCCTTATCATACAAAACGTACGAATAGGGTAAAAATGTAAGAAAACTTGGTGGCATTTTTGTAATCATTAACTTGTAGAGTAATTATCAAAATTACCCTACAAATAATCTTGTAGGCTAATTTTGTAAAATGTTCTTCTAGAGTAATTTTGATCTTGAAGAGTAATTTTGTAAAGTATCATAATTACTCTACAAATGATATTATATGGTTATTTTGATCTTGTAGGGTAATTTTGTAGAGTATCATAATTACTCTACAAATGATCTTATAGAGTAATTTTGAATTGTATGGTGTTTGATAAACTTGAAAAGTAATTTTGATACACTTGTAGAGTAATTTTGATATAATTACCTTACAAGATCATTTTACAAAATTATCCTACAGTATCAAAATTACCCTACAATATCATTTGTAGAGTAATTTTGATAATTACCATACGAGCAAATAGTTACAAAAATATCACCGTGTTTTTTCTTTTGTCTTTTCATATATTTCGTACGTTTTGTACGCTAAGACTTGACTTAACTCAAAATAAATAATGAGTATGTTATGTTTAGTTAACTTTACTATGTAATAGTCTCATCACTTGTCGTATAGATGTTTGTAGGGTACCCAACTATCATCTTCAAAACAATTGATAGTCCAAGAGAATCAAATCAAACCCTTAAAAATACATAAGAGAAAAATGCCCGGATAGTCCCTGTGGTTTCGCCTTTTTTCACCTATAGTCCCCAACTTTCTAAAACTATCTGAATAGTCCCCAAGTTTTCATTTTTTGTTCCCGGATAGTCTCTGGGTCTAACTTCAGTTACTTTTCTCTGTTAAAATGATGTGAAATGACAAAAATACCATTTCCTTAAAAGGCCAAACCACAGGGACTATCTGGGCATCTTCTTCATTTTTATTTATAAAACCCCACCACCACACTTCATCTTCAACCTCCACCCACCATCACCCTCCTCCACCATGTGAATCATAAACCACCATGTGAATCATAATCCGGACGGTATTTTTGAAGCTTATCAGTTCGATTCCATTGCTCATCCTGCGGAGAGTCTCCATTCTGAAGTTCTGTTCATCCAGGGTTTGTCGTTGTTCATTCGTTAAAAGTGGTTCAGTCTTACGGATCAGCATAAAACAAATCTGCGTGCAAGGGTCGATATCAGTATTGTTTAAAAACAGTTTCACAGGTGATGTTGATAGCGAACAGGAATATTTTTTTAACAGATCTGTTAGAACAAATCAGTTCATTTTGAATCAACTTCTGAACGTTGCTGGTTATACAGATCTGCATAATAATTGTGAATACATCCACAGAATTTAGATGTTTGAAACATGGTTCATTCGTCCTATCTGCTGATAATCTGAAATTCCGAGTCTTGTGTGTTAATCACTGATCTGGATATTCACGGATAAACACTCTATTGATTTGTATGAATCAGTTGTCTGTTTATATTCAAGTAAATCTAAAACAAGAATAATATTCACGAATCAAGATTGATTCGCCCGGATCTGGAACAGATCAGATTGTTGATCAGTTAGCGTGAATCTGTGAATTTGCAGAGTCAAGAGTTCAGTCTATTTGCAGATTGATATACAGTCTATTCGCTCGAACAGAAACAGTAAATCTGCTGTTCATTGTCTGAAATCAGTAAATCAAATCCGAAACAGTTCGATAACGCCGCAGAATTAAATACAGTCGCTGAAAGTTTGCACATTCATTGAGTTAGTTTTGTTTGGTTCAGTTTGGTGATAATTCAAACGAATCCGGTGGAAGGAGAGGGCACAGGGGTTTTGTCTGGTGTGCGGGTTATGATTCACAGGGTGGTGGTGGAGGGTGGAGGAGGGTGATGGTGATGGTTGGTGGAGGTTGAAGGTGAAGTGTGGTGGTGGGGTTTTATAAATAAAAATGAAAAAGATGCCCGGATAGTCCCTGTGGTTTGGCCTTTTAAGGAAAGAGTATTTTTGTCATTTCACATCATTTTAACCGAGAAAAGTAACTGAAGTTAGACCCAGAGACTATCCGGGAACAAAAAATGAAAACTTGGGGACTATTCAGGTAGTTTTAGAAAGTTGTGGACTATAGGTGAAAAAAGACGAAACCATAGGGACTATCCGAGCATTTTTCTCAATACATAATTTATGACACACCCCATTTCCCTACCTTCTCTTGTGCGTGCGGGAGCGCGGCTTCAGGAATAAATTCAAGATTCATACCACTTTCACTTATAATAAATACATAGAGGTCTCAAGTTCGATCCCCACTTCTAACAAAGAGGAGGTGGGAAGGTTTTACCACCTTGTGGGTTCCTGCCCTGGAGTGCTTAGGTTCGAAGCCCCCTCGGACCGAGCTTTGGTCATGTATAGCCCTGACCGAGATGCTGTTCAAAAAAAATAAATACATACATTCAGAACCTAGTGAGTGTGTGTAAATGTGTGTGAGAGAGAGAGATACACTGTGTGTGTCACGGGTTTATCTTGAAAGGCTCTTATTTCACAGTCCTAGACCAGACACACAGACACATATTCTCTCCTTCCTCTCTACATAATCGAGGCTACCCTGCCCTTCTTTCATCTCTCTCCTCTCTCTCTCTCTCTCTCTCTCTCTCTAGAAGTTTTTAAAGTTTGTACACACACCGAACCCATCTTCAACAACAACCCTGAACCCATCTCTCTTTCTCTCTCTAGAATCATTGTCTTAAACAAACAAGAAGTGGAGAGCTAGCACCAATAAGAGTAAACTCGAAGAAACAAAGTTTTGATTTTAATGGCGATGATGTTGGACAACACATGTGATGGTGGGATATTATTGTCATTAGACTCACACAAAGCGGTTCCGGCACCATTCTTAACAAAAACATACCAGCTTGTTGATGATCCGGCAACCGATCACATCGTCTCGTGGGGCGAAGATGATACTACTTTTGTTGTCTGGCGGCCGCCGGAGTTTGCTCGTGATCTGCTTCCGAACTACTTCAAACATAACAACTTTTCCTCGTTTGTTCGTCAACTTAACACCTACGTAAGTTTTCAAAGATGTCTACTAACATGTGAAAGATGTTTTAAAGTGTCCAAAAAATGGAAAAAATATATACATATATATAAGTAGAAGTTTGTTAGTCAAGTTGTGACATTTGATTTTTTTTTCATTTTAGAGTATGAACTTCACTCTTTTATGTGTAGATATGGGAGTAAAAATGTGAATAATAAGCTATGATAATATGTTTAGACTCTTAAAAGCTTTTGTTTTGTCTTTTTTTTTTTTTTTGGTTAACATTGGACTAATGAAGACTAATGAACTCTACTGTTTTATGTGTAGATATTGTGAGGAAAAATGTGGATAATAATATGCTTAGACTCTTAAAAGTTTGAAAAAAAAATTAAAAAAAATACATATAAAATTAGTAAATCATTTTTTTTACATTAGACTAATGAACTCTAAATTTTATGTGTTATATATGAAAAATGTGCATATTTAGCTATAATAATATGTTGCAGTGGATGATTGATTGTTACTAATTTTGGTTTTTTTTTATGTTTTGTTTGGATTAGGGTTTTAGAAAAATAGTACCGGATAGATGGGAGTTTGCAAATGAATTTTTCAAGAAAGGAGAGAAGCATTTACTATGTGAGATCCACCGCCGGAAAACATCACAACCACAAGTGGCAGTCAACCACCACCACCCCCACCCCTTCACCGGCATTGGCGGTGGCAATGGTTTCCATAGTGGCACCGGTTTCTTTGCTTACCAAACAACACGAAGTAATTCTCCACCAGAATCCGACGACCACTTATGCTCACCCCTATCCTCCCCCACCACCACCACCCCCACCCCGCCCACCACCACCACCGCCGCCGGAATGCTTGGAATCTTCAACAACGGACGTGGCAACTCCGTGACCGCGTTATCCGAAGATAACGAACGGCTACGGAGGAGCAATAATATGTTAATGTCCGAGCTTGCACACATGAGGAAGCTTTACAATGATATTATATACTTTGTACAAAACCATGTGAAGCCAGTAACGCCAAGTAATTCATATCCTTCATCTCTATTATATTCCAACAATTCAAATGTGACCGGTTTGATGCAAAAACAACAGCTTGATCAACAACAACCGTCTAAAGCACAACATATTCATTCGATAACAATGAACAATGTGGTTGATGATGTTCATGTTAGTAGATCAACAAAGCTGTTTGGAGTGCCGTTGTTGTCGAAGAAGCGGTTGCATCCGGAGTATGGGAATAATAATAATAATGCAATGGTGGAGACTCATAAAGCAAGGTTGGTTCTTGAAAATGATGATTTAGGGTTGAATCTTATGCCCCCTTCTCCTTGTTAACTTTTGTTCATGTTTTTAGAAAGAACCCATTGATCAAGACATCTTGTTTAGCTTAGTTAAACAATATTATTTACTACTATTTAGTTTGTGAGATGTGTTTTGAGTGTGTGTGTGTGTGTGTGATATGGAAGATGAAGCAGATGTATATATAAAGTTTTTAGATTCTCCAAGAACATGATGTAGTATTTTGTCACTTTAGTCAAATCTCACATCGGTCTATTACGTCCACGTTAGAGGTAGAATGTTCCGCCTTAAGCATGGGAAGTCTTCACTCTGAAAGAAAAAGAAAACAAATCTAAGAGCTAGTTATCGAAAAAGCGGACAATATTGGTGGTACGAGATTCAAATGAGTTAAAATACCACATAAATCGTATGATTCTCTTTTCTTTTCTTTTTCTTGAAAGGCAAAAATATGATTCTCTTGCAATCTATATCTATGTGCATTTTATGTGATGATGATCATATTATCCAGTGGGAGTGTGGAGGCAATAATTATCTGGGCTCGAATACCAATCTTTAATGTTCTTCTTTAGCATTTCTTTCTGGGGTTTTTGTTTGGTACCTGTAAGTTTCAGTTCAGACTCATTAATGGCAAAGAAAAATGAGATGAGAGAGGCCTTTCAGAGATGTCTTCTGTGCACATAAGACTTCTCATAAGACAAAGGTTGATGTTCAGTGCATTTATGGTGAGTACACGTACTGTACAACCTATGCATTTATCAAGTCAAATTACACCTTGACCACTGAATCACAATTTGATTTGTTTTTGTTACATGATTTTGTATAAAAAGTTGAGAACTTTAAAATTATTTGAAAGGATCATGGAATCTATTTTCAAGATTAAAATCATTTGACTTAGAGAAGTAGCACGGAGCATGATCCAGAAAAGAAGAAAAGAAAAGGGGGGTCATCATCATCATCATATCTTTGTGATTAATATTGAATAAACTATTTGTTAGTACTAATAATGATTAATCATTTGAAAAAAAAATCATATTAATATGTGTGTGTGTGAGAGAGATATTAGTCATGGCATGTGTAAAAAGAAGACAAATAGATGAAAACAAAAATGATTTTAGAAAGGTGTAAAAGAGAAGAGAAGTTTGAGTTATTCGATGAAAGTGAAGTATGGGAGAAAATATAGTCTAAAAATGTTGGTTTGAAACGTTCCAATCAATCCAGATTAAACACTTCCCTTCCTTTCTTCTTCTGATGATGACCACCAAATTAATATGAAGAAATTTAACAAAGATTATTATTTATCAACTAAAGCTTGTTTTTTTTTTTCTTTTTGTGATGTCTAGCTCTTGTCTGGCGGGTAATTTTATGCAAAGCAAAAGCTACTTTATTTTCCTAAAAAAACACATTTTTTATTAATAAATAATATTATCATCCACACAATAAAGCTTCAAAGGAAATTTTGACTAATTTTTACATAATACTAATTTTCTTTTTGTTTCAATATAAATATATATTACAGGGATAAAAGAAACAAATCTATAATATTTTTTATCAATGGTTAATAAATATTTAAGCATTGTGTTTATTACTAGTATGTATATATAAATGATCAAAACAATTTATCATATATGTCTTAATTTGTAACGTTTAGTTGTATATATGTGTTTACATATTAAAAGTTATATATATATATATATGATGTGATGTTCAATTTGGAACAACAAAGAAAGTGGGAAACTACCAAACTATTTAACATGTATATCATAAAAATTCAATTTTAAAATTCTTTTTTAGAGCTTTTGCATATAAAGATCTGTAGAAGTAATTCTAATAAAAAAATTATTTTGTAAAAGAAAATTTCCTTTTTAAGTGCTTTTAAGCATTTTTAATTTTTTTTTATAAAAAAAGTTTTTTACATGTATTTATATGCAAAACCTCTGAAAAAATACATGTAATTTTATGATATATTAAAATGTTAAATGAATGGTTTTCGGTTTCTCACTTTTTTATTTCCTATTTTAAACATTTTTTTATTTTTTAGTTTTGACATTTTTTTAAACTGTAAGTTGAATTTGTAAGTTGAATTTTTAAGAGTATTCCTTATTCCTATTTTTTTAGTGTCCCAATGAACCCTTCATATATATAGTAGAAGTGAGAAACCTAGCTACTGATTATTTTTCACTCTTTAAAATTAATAAAAACGAGTGGTTATTTTTGTTTTGTTAATGATTTATGTTATGCATATTAGTTTTTTCATGTGTATATGGGTATGTATATATTTTTTTCTGTATGTATATGAGAGAGAAAAGGAAATCTTGGGCGTCAAGTGTAATGATTTCCTCCTTCAGAATAAGAAAACCCTAATCCTAGGTTGGCATATACCTAACTTGGTAAGCTAAGCTTCGTCGATTTCTTTACTTGTTTCGATGAGCCACGTGGATGTGGCATGTGAGTAGAAGGTTACGTCTCTTCCAAACTGGTGAGACTGGGAGCAGGAGTAGTATATTGGACTAGATCCCATTATTATTCATATTCTAGCCCCTCACCTTTTCACCACATAACATATTTCTTCTAACTTTTTAAGATATTTCAAATGGAACCATACTTTTAAGATAGTACATAACATATGTACTAATACTAGTTTTATGCCTTGTCCGTGTCACTGTGCGGTAGGCGAATATATATTTCTCAACAATTAAAACAAAATAAAAATTATATCAAGTTTTACTAAAACACTAAAACGATAGCAAGACTGTGATTTTGAACTCAAGAAAAAATCATAATTTTAACTGGGATGAAATCGTAATTTGTCAAAAGATAATACGATGGAAAGATTGTAATTTGGAATTGGAGGGTAAAAAGGTAATTTTGAACAGGGGCAAACTCTTGAAAATATGGGTAAAATGGTAATTCATATATAAAGTATAATGTGTGTAGATAATTGGATAGTTATGTAACATTATTGTTCCAAAATCATCATCATTGTTGTGTTAGATCTTTTAACATGGCTAATAATAAGCATTTTTTTGCATAAAGGGTATTCAAATCTTTTTACGTGTCTTTGTTTTCTGTTTGTTTTCACCTACAAACCACATAAATAGTTTTATTTCTTTACCCTGTTTTTCTCGTGCAAACAAGAGCAACATTTAGTTGCTTATATACCGCCCTACTAAAATGAAGCCTTCTAGTATGCTATTCTTCTCATGAAGTATTACGGATTAACACCCAATGGGTTAGCGACCTTAGGTCATGATTTGTTGTGTATACTTTGAAAAGGACCATCGCCTTCTAAAGCGAGAAAGGTGAAATGAAGTGACTTAGATCTTGTTTTATTGTATAGTTGGATTGGATTCGTTATCTAGTTTTAGTAACATTTTTAACACACAGAAATTGGTTCACATCCAAGGAATAAATATTTATTGATTACCCTCTACAAGACAAAAATAATGTAGATGAGAATAATGTCATAAAGGTATGTTATTTTGGAAGTAACGAAAATACTATTGCCTTATTTTCACAATAGTACCATTATAGAATCAAGACAAGTATGTGGTACCTTCGTGTTACCTCTCCATCCATGTAGCTTTTTCATTGGGATCACATAGAACAGTCAAAAAAAAAGTTAGATGAGATAATACACAGAGAGTAACTTACAACCAAATTTTAGACGGTGTTTTTTATCTTTAAAATTGATGACTTTTGTACTTAATGTTTAAGAATGTTGTACGTTATATCCTTTAGTCCTAACTAAGTTAATTTTTTCTGTTAACTATGATCATGTGCCTTGCACATGAGGGCATTTTAGTCATTTCATGTTTTCAATGACTATTATGTAAATAACTTATATCAGTTTATATTATTACATTTATACCCATTCTCTCTCTCCAAACTTCAATAGGCCATCTACACCCACCTCTGGCCACCCACCCACCCCAACCTGCAATACCTCACTGAGCTATCATCCACCACCGTAATATCATCCTTTCAAAATTTTCAATTCACACCGATACATCACGAATCAAAACTCCTAAATATTATCCAATTGTTTATAAATTAAATCTCCATCACAATTTTCAAAACCCCACCGAGCGATAATCCACCACCGTCATATCATCCACCATCATTTTATGAACATGATGGTTGTTCCTACTTCCTAAATCAAATATCCATCACAAATCTTCACCAGAACCCCACGTCATAACCACACACATCAAATCTCCATCACAACGACGATTGAGAGCGGTGACTTCATGTCACGGCCCCCGTCCCGGTGTTACCCGGTCTAGGAGCCGCGGGACAGAAACCCGTGGTATTTATTAGTTGTTGCGACAACGTAATTTTAACAGGATCTTTTGAAACTTGAAAATGCCCAATTATTTTATTTCACAATTTGGGACAAACTCCATAATTTACAGTAAAGGGAATTTCACGAGGAAATCCCTTGTTTTACAAAACATGTTTATTTATTTTATTGAGCCACCCCTTCAAGCTTGTTAGTGCTCCGTAGCACTTTTCCTTGATTCACAGTAAGTCACCTGAAACATGTTTAAAAATATTTTATCAGCGGGGAAATACTGGCGAGTCATTCAGGTTAAAGAAAACGACACATTAGTTATAGATTACAGCATAAGAGCGATTACAATGGCTACTATCTTATTTTTATATGGCGCCGTGTCACACCATGGTGACGATGGTCATACCACTATTGAGTCCTTTCACCCAAATAGTGATGATTATCACTGTTAGGTTTGTTAACCTAACCGTGAGAAATTAGTAATCTGCACAATACCCCACTTGCCAGTGATTCAAGATAACCAAGACTTAATCCCTGTAATTATAACTTTTGAAAACAATTTGAGTATTGTAAAACATTGTTAATAAAAAGATAATGACTCACATTGCAAGTTTAGACGGGCAGAGTTTAGCCTACTGATTTAGCCTTGTAACCTAGTTTAAATGACAATGCATACGAAACTAGGTCAGAAACTTAATACAACATTTACGATAAACTTCACGAAATCAAAACCCTCACGACGAATGACAAAGTATAGCCCTGATTTGGGCAGCACTTAAACATCCATCGGATCGGTTTCAATCGATCGAACATTGTATCGTAGCAGTGATCGAGTTAATACCCTGTATTTGGAGTAGCGTTTCCTTAAGCGAAATTGTGATTTTGAGCAGTATCCTTCGTTTTTTTAGTAAAGTTTTCGAGCACAGAAGCAAGTCCCATGCACAGGCTATTTATAGCATGAAATTGGGTTTTACGCGGCCTTAGATGAACCCTTAGATGAATCTTACGTGGCCCGCGAGGGCCCCTAGTCTACGTGTAGGGCTAGCGTGTCATCAGTAGGTTTGCCACGTGGCTGTCATGTGGCCTGTAACATTTATCCGGTGATCTTTCGGTTGTCGCGGCCCGCGTAGATGTAACCTTATGGTTTACGCGGCCCGCCTGAAATTCAAATTTCATGTTTTCTTGGTTTTTCATGAGGATTAGGGTTTCAGGGGTCCGGGTTTTTACTTACGGGTGATTTTTTGTATATTTTTGCAGGTCCTTACATCCTCCCCACCTTATTTAAAATCTCGTCCTCGAGATTTACTGAAATAAGTGAGGATACTTTCGCTTCATTTCCGATTCCAGCTCCAAGGTGTATTCGGGTCCTCTTTTTGAATCCCACTTGACTTTGACCAGTACCAATCTTTTGTGTTTAAGGAATTTAATCTTTCTGTCTTCTATCTGAAGTGGTTTCTCTACGCACTTTAACTTTTCATTTACCTCTATGTCTTGAAGAGGTACTACCAGGGATTCGTCAGATAAACATTTCTTGAGGTTGGATACATGAAATACGTCATGTACCCCGGCTAACTCTTCTGGTAGTTGTAAGCGATAGGTGACCGGTCCTATTCTCTGGATTACTGGGAATGGTCCTACGTACCTTGGACTTAGCTTTCCTTTCTTACCGAACCGAACTACTCCTTTCCAAGGAGAAACTTTCAAAAGTACCCTGTCTCCAACTTGAAATTCTAGTGGCTTGCTTCGATTGTCTGCATAACTCTTCTGGCGATCTCGAGCCGTTTTCATTCTTTCTTTGATTTGAGTGATCTTGTCGGTGGTTTCTTGTACGATTTTAGGACCTGATAACTGGCTTTCTCCTATTTCTGCCCAGCAAACTGGAGTTCTACACTTTCGTCCATACAGTGCTTCGAATGGGGCAGCTTCAATGCTTGAATGATAACTATTGTTATAGGAGAATTTAATTAAAGGTAAATGGTTGTCCCAAATTCCTCCAAAATATATCACACATGCCCTGAGCATGTCTTCCAAGGTTTAGATCGTCCTATCACTTTGTCCGTCTGTTTAGGGATGGTATGCAGTGCTTAAATTTAGTCTAGTCCCCATGGCTTCTTGGAAACTTGTCCAAAAATGTGAAGTGAAACGACTATCCCTATCCGATACAATAGAGAGTGGGACTCCATGTAAGGATACTACCTCGTCTACGTATAACTTGGCTAATCTTTCCATGCTAAAGGTTTCCTTCATGTGTAGGAAATGAGCTGATTTGGTTAATCGATCCACAATTACCCAAATTGCGTCGTTACCTTTTCTGGTTTTGGGTAACTTAGTAACGAAATCCATGGTTATTAGTTCCCATTTCCAAACAGGCATTTCTAATTGTTGGAGTAACCCTGAGGGTTTCTGGTGTTCTGCTTTAACTTGTGAACAAGTTAGACACTTAGATACATATCTAGCTATGTCCTTTTTCATTCCTATCCACCAGAAATTGTTTCTTAAATCTTGGTACATCTTATTATTACCAGGATGCATGGTATACCTAGATTTATGGGCTTCCTCTAAAATCTTATTTCTTAACTCTCCCTGCTTAGGTACCCAAATCCTTTTCTTATGGAATTTCCAAATTCCATCATTTCCTTGCTCTAATTCTTTTATTCTTCCCTTCATTCCTTCAGCGTCATCCTTGATTGTTGTTCTTTGAACATTCTTTAGTTGTTCCATTAAATCTACTTGAAGATTTAATCTAAGAGCACGAATTCTTCTTTGTTTCTCATGATACTTACGACTTAAGGCGTCTGCTACTACATTTGCTTTTCCTTCGTGATATTGAATATCACAGTCGTAGTCACTTAAAATCTCCATCCATCTTCTTTGCCTCGTGTTTAATTCTATTTGCCCAAATATATACCTTAAGCTTTTATGATCTGTATAAATGGTAAACTTACTTCCATACAGATAGTGTCTCCAAATCTTAAGGGCAAAAATTATCGATCCTAATTCTAAGTCATGTGTCGTATAGTTTTCCTCGTGCTTTTTCAATTGTCTTGAGGCATACGCAATTACCTTTTTGCGTTGCATTAGCACACATCCTAATCCTAGCTTAGAAGCATCACAGTAAACTTCAAAATCTTCTGTCCCTTCTGGTAAGGCAAGAATTGGGGCGTTTGTTAACATTTGCTTTAAAATCTTAAAAGCCTCTTCTTGTCTAGATCCCCATTCAAACTTCACTGCTTTACAGGTTAGCTTAGTTAATGGTACAGCTATCTTAGAAAAATCTTTAATAAACCGTCTATAGTATCCGGCTAATCCTAGAAAACTTCTAACTTCCATAGCTGATTGCGGGACCTTCCATTTGGTAATCGCTTCTATTTTGGAGGGATCTACGTGAATACCTTCGTGATTCACCATGTGTCCTAAAAATTGTACCTCTTGTAGCCAAAATTCACACTTCGAGAATTTAGCGTAAAGCTTTTCTTTTCTTAACAAAGTTAAGAGTGCACGTAGGTGCTCGCAATGCTCGTCCTGACTTTTGGAATAAATGAGTATATCGTCGATAAAGACAATTACAAATTTATCCAAGTACGGTTTATAGATCATATTCATCATGTCCATGAATGCTGCAGGAGCATTTGTTAATCCAAAGGGCATGACTGTAAACTCGTAATGACCATACCTAGTTCTGAAAGCAGTTTTAGGTATGTCTTCTTCTTGTACTTTCAACTGATGGTATCCGGAGCGTAAATCTATCTTAGAAAAAATATCTAGCTCCCTGAAGTTGATGGCCCTGAAGTTGATCGAAAAGATCATCAATCCTAGGTAATGGGTATCGATTCTTAATTGTAACCTTGTTCAATTCCCTGTAGTCGATACACATTCGCATCGAACCATCTTTCTTTTTCACAAACAACACGGGTGCTCCCCAAGGGGATGAACTAGGTTGTATAAATCCTTTATTGAGCAATTCATCTAACTGTTTTTTCAATTCTAACATTTCGGTGGGTGCTAACCGATAAGGTGTCTTAGCTATCGGTGTAGTTCCAGGAATTAGATGAATTCTAAATTCTACTTCCCTATCGGGTGGTAATCCAGGTAGTTCTTCTGGAAATACATCCGGGTATTCTGATACTACTGGAATTTCCTTAAGTTCCTTACTTTTAGTGTTGATAATTGCCAAAATCATATACACTATTCCTTGTTTTCTTGAATAACTGGCCATTTTCATTACTGAAATGAACTTCATTGGCTTACGTGGCTTATCTCCTGTAATCACAACTATTTCGCCTGTGGGTGCATGAATTTCTATGGAATTCTTATCACAGAGGATTCGAGCATGGTTGGCTACCAACCAATCCATTCCTAACACCACATCGAATCCAGCTAAATTCATAGGTAACAGGTTTGCAGAAAATTTATGGCCTAAGAGTTCTATCTTTCCTTCTTGCAAAACCTCATTTATGTTAACAGAATTTCCATCTGCCGTTTCTACAGTAAAAATTTGCCTAAGGTGGGCTAAGGGTAGGTTAAGAGCTTGGCAGAATGAAGAATTTATAAAACTTTGGTTTGCCCCAGAGTCAAATAACACTTTTGCATAAACGTCGTGAACTAGGAACGTACCAGCTATCACGTCAGGGATTAGTTCTGCTTCTTGGGTAGTCAGCTGAAAGGCTCTTGCGTTCTTCTTATTAGTTCCTTCAGCTGGTTTGGCCTTATTGTCAGCTGGTTTGACTAGTTTAGGGCAGTCTGGTCTAAAATGTCCAGCTTCCCCACAGTTGAAGCAGATTGTTGATTTCTTCCTCCTACAATCTTCTTCTTGATGCCCTGGAATTTTGCAGAAATTGCAATACCCTTTGCATCTTCCAAAATGCTTTCGTTTACAGGTACTGCAAAATGGAGCAGTGGAAGATTGCACGGTTCCCTTTTTCTTAAGATTATTACTATTACCCACACGGAATCCTTGGCTAATCTTTTGGGCCACTTCCTTCTTCCGGTTTTCTTCTCTTGTGCGTACCAGCCCGTCGGTCAAGGTGTTGGCTAATTCCACTGCATCGTCAATTGTGCGGGGTCTCGCAGCTTTGAGGATATCACGAATCTCGCTAATTAAACCCCAAATATAGCGAGAAATAAGTACTGGTTCTGGCGAGGCCAGAGTTGGCACAATTCGGGCATATTCGAAGAATGTCGAAGTATACCCTCGATAATCAACATCCACCATTCGGTGGTTTAGGAACTTATTTGTCTTTTGTTCCTTTTCATATTCGGGACATAATTTTCTTTCTACTAGTCTCTTAAATTCTTCCCAATTCATGGCATAAGCCACATCACTCCCCTTGGCTTGTAGTACTGTGTTCCACCATTCTAGTGCCCCTTCTTTAAAAAGATGCGACGCGTACATGACCTTGTCTTCCTCGGCACATTTACTTATTTTAATTACTGCTTTGGTTTTCTCTAACCAATGCAGTGCTGCAGTTGCCCCTTCATTGCCTGCAAATTCGATTGGTTTACAGGCAAGAAATTCCTTGTAAGTGCAACCAGGTGTTGCAGCTTTCATTTTCTTAAGAAATGGGGCTTGCATCACATCATTATCATTGTTATTATTGTTACCGCCTCCATTTACACTATTACTGAAGTTGTCGTCGTGAGTACATTTGCTGGGAATAGATGGTGGAGGTTCAACTGGATTTCGGGCAGCAGCAAAGATTGCTGGAATAGCATTGGCTATTCCTTGAGCAACAATATTTTCTATATCTTGCCTATTAAGAAAGTGATCCTCATTGTTTTGCTCAGATTGGTTTACTTCGTTAACTGGCTCATTGACAGCGGGTTCCATCTGATAATTAACAATATATATATATATATATATATATATATATATATATATATATATATATATATGTTATTGGCACAAAATAAATAACAACCAAACATAATAAAGCAATCACACATAAGCACGTATAGCCAAAATTGTTGATTTTGCGACGATGATATTTTTATATATTAATAGGCATCCGTACACACCAGTTATATTACAAAAGTTTTATTTTAAGTTATTTTACATGATTATATTTTTATTAATATTTATTATTATTAAACACGTAACCACACAACCACATACAATCCTGTCAGCTGGCACTTCAGAAACGACGTTCCCTCTCGTCGTATTTCCATGATATCATCTCCCCCACTTCCCGAATTCTATTTCCTACGTCCACCAGCTCCTCGCCATAGTGGCGGAGTTCAGCCAAGTTTTTTGTGCTCATATGTGGGTTTGGTGCAGGCTCAGGGTCAAACTGGAGGAAAAAGGTGTTAGGGTTATTCAAGAGATTCTGAAATTGCCAGTCAGTTGTCCACCATTCTTCCAGCTCTCCTTGTAGGGGTTGGGGGTTGATAATAGGATCTGGGATAGCAGGTTCCAAATTAACTGGAAGTTATGCTTCAGCTGGGTAATTGAAGAGGTTTTCATCGGTAGGTCCGATGAGGTCGCTATTTGCCAGTTTGCGATCCAGCTCCTCCCACGGTGGCATTTCCTGGGCTTGCCCTGAACTTTCCCCGATCTCCTTTCCTTTGCCTTTATCCTTGGGATCCTCAGGCTTTTTAACCTTCTATGCAGCTGGCTTCTTCCTCCGCCCGCGTCTCCAGCCTATGATTCTTCTTCTCTTTTTCGACTTGGGTTTCTCCTGAGGTTGGGCTTGGAATTCCATAGGTTTCTCAGTGTCGACCCAATAACCAGAAAAGCCCCCGGAAACTTCCATGTCAGCAGAATAGATAGTGAGATTCTGAAGAGCTTCAGATAACTCATTCATGCTACCAGAATATAAGGAAACACAAAATCCTAGTTAGAATGTTATTTATTGCAATTTCCACAGAATCACAGAATGGCAATCAATTAAATTAAGTATTTCTAAATACTTAATTGGCTTAAATCAGTGGCTCTGATACCACTTTTTTTTGTCACGGCCCCCGTCCCGGTGTTACCCGGTCTAGGAGCCGCGGGACAGAAACCCGTGGTATTTATTAGTTGTTGCGACAGCGGAATTTTAACAGGATCTTTTGAAACTTGAAAATGCCCAATTATTTTATTTCACAATTTGGGACAAACTCCATAATTTACAGTAAAGGGAATTTCACGAGGAAATCCCTTGTTTTACAAAACATGTTTATTTATTTTATTGAGCCACCCCTTCAAGCTTGTAGTGCTCCGTAGCACTTTTCCTTGATTCACAGTAAGTCACCTGAAACATGTTTAAAAATATTTTATCAGCGGGGAAATACTGGCGAGTCATTCAGGTTAAAGAAAACGACACATTAGTTATAGATTACAGCATAAGAGCGATTACAATGGCTACAATCTTATTTTTATCTGGCGCCGTGTCACACCCTGGTGACGATGGTCATACCACTATTGAGTCCTTTCACCCAAATAGTGATGATTATCACTGTTAGGTTTGTTAACCTAACTGTGACAAATTAGTAATGTGCACAATACCCCACTTGCCAGTGATTCAAGATAACCAAGACTTAATCCATGTAATTATAGCTTTTGAAAACAATTTGAGTATTGTAAAACATTGTTAATAAAAAGAGAATGACTCACATTGCAAGTTTAGACGGGCAGAGTTTCGCCTACTGATTTAGCCTTGTAACCTAGTTTAAATGACAATGCATACGAAACTAGGTCAGAAACTTAATACAACATTTACGATAAATTTCACGAAATCAAAACCCTCACGATGAATGACAAAGTATAGCCCTGATTTGGCCAGCACTTAAACATCCATCGGATCGGTTTCAATCGATCGGACATTGTATCGTAACAGTGATCGAGTTAATACCCTGTATTCGTAGCAGCGGTTCCCTAAGCGAAATTGTGATTTTGAGCAGTATCCTTCATTTTTTAGTAAAGTTTTCGAGCACAGAAGCAAGTCCCATGCACAGGTTATTTATAGCATGAAATTGGGTTTTACGCGACCCGCGTAAACCCTTAGATGAATCTTACGCGGCCCGCGAGGGCCCCTAGTCTACGTGTAGGGCTAGCGTGTCATCAGTAGGTTTGCCACGTGGCCTGTAACGTTTATCCGGTGATCTTTAGGTTGTCGCGGCCCGCGTAGATGTAGCCTTATGGTTTACGCGGCCCGCCTGAAATTCAAATTTCATGTTTTTTTTGGTGTTTCATGAGGATTAGGGTTTCAGGGGTCCGGGTTTTTACTTACGGGTCATTTTTGTATATTTTTGCAGGTCCTTACACTTCAATCAGATTCACATCGCTGAAGAGAAGATCTAAAACAAGTCGTCGGAGAGTAGATCTAAAACCTGCGACTTTTCGTTTTTGTCTGCTACGAACCTGCGATTTCAATCTGATTCGCTGGAAAGTAGATCTGAAACACACGGTCTGCAACATAACCCCTACACAGTGTTTTGGTGACTGTGGTGACATGGTGGTGATGTTGAGAATGGTGGCGTGGTGGTGATGTTGAGAGTGTGGTGGTTGTTGGTGGTGGCGGTGAAGGATTGGTGACAGTGATAGTGATGTTGAGAGCGGTCAAGGGTGATGATGGTGGTGGTGGTGGTGGTGGTGGAGGTTTGGTGAGAGTGGTGGTGTGGTTGTGATGTTGAGAGTGGTGGCTGATGGTGGTTGGTGGCAGTGGAGAGAGGTAGAGAGAGAGAGAGGTAGAGAGAGGAATAGGTTCTGTTTTATATATAGATATAATATAATACACATATATAAATATTATTTAAATAAATAGCTATATTTACATAAATTAACTTTTTTAAAATTTATTTTTTGTTTTAGTTCGTTCAATAAAAAGTAAAAAGACTAAACTACCTTTATGTGATCTAATTTAACTAAAGAAATGAACTTAGTTAGGTCTAAAGGACATAACGTGCAGCATTCTCAAACATCAAGTACAAAAGTCATCAATTTTAAAGGCAAAGTACACTGTCTGAAATTTGATACATAGATTAAAGACAAAACTTGTAATTTACTCGTATATATAAGCTAGGATTATCTAGATGTTAGTGTTACTAATTTGACTTGTTTATATACCCTCTTCACGTGTTGCCTTCTTTTTAAAGTAGTTATACATTTGACTCTAAACGTTTTGTTCCCGTTTAATGTTAACATCCTGTCGTAACCCCGGCCCCCCATCTGTCCCGTGAACGGGCGGCCGCGAGACTCGGTGTTGGTGGTATCGGTGTTTATAAATTTGGCAGCGGAATTTACATCGGGAAAGTAGTTAAGAAATATTTTATCAGAATAAAACACCATATTTTATATAAGTAAACATATTGGGATAAAACCCAAGTTTTTATTACAAACTGATTTATAGGAATAATCCCCATTTTATTGAAATAAAACATCTTATTTATTTAGGTAATTTTTATATCCACTTTTCCAAGCCTTCAGTGCTGTCCAGCTGGCTTCTAGTTGGCTTTCACATTGTGTTACCTGAAACGCGTTTAAAAACATTTTGTCAGTGAGAAATACTGGTGAGTGAATCCCGGTTTAATCAAGAAGAGTTTTATCAATTAACACAGTATTGAGAGCGATTACAATGTTTATATCTACACAATTACTCATTCAGTACTTGCCACTCGACCGTATCTGTGGCTATGGTCATATCACACATTGGCTAACCCGTTGTCCAATTGTGAAGATTATCAAGTAATGTATACAAAACCCCATAATACCGGCAGTAATTGAAGAATTACAAAGACTCAATCACTGCTTAATTGCATTGTAAAACATTTAAGGTTTTGTAAAAATAGTTTACAAAAAGGAGATTACTCACATTGCTGTCTTAGGTTTTCTTTAAGGGTTTCCTGGTGATTATCTATAAATTACACAAATGCATACGTGTTAGTATAATAACCCAATATTTACATTAGCAATACCCTCCTCGAGACGGCATTCCAACGACTACGTCGGGAAGAACCATGACAGCCATTACGGAACCCTGGATCAATTGGGCAGCGTATCTAATACGTAACAGGGGTTATGATACTTACAACGGAGCAGAACTTCGTTATTTAGGGGGTATTATGCCCGGAGATTATGCCTACTATATGAAATTTCGAGAGAGAAAAGAAAGTGTGAGCGAATTCGACTGAAGGCCCGAGCTCCCAATTTATAGGAGTTGATTTTGGTTTTGTCGCGCCCCGCGTAAGAAATGGAAAGGGCTTACGCGGCCCACGAGGGCAGCTAGGGTAGGCCCTAGCTTGTCCGACTAAGCCCTAGCTTCGACACGGATGATGACACGTGGCAGCTCAGGGTGTCGTCCTGACTCCTTGCTGTCGCGGCCCGCGTAGGTGGTAGCCAAGGGCTACGCGCCCCGCGAGAGACCATTAAAACTTGTTTTTAATTAATTTTTATAAAAATAAAGGTATTCGGGTGCTGTTTTTTGCATACGGGGTGTATTTTAGGATATTTTAATATTTTAGGGCGTCGAAAATAATTAGGAGGGTTGTTATATCCTCCCCACCTTATTTTAGAGCTCGTCCTCGAGATCTTACTGGAATAGGTGCGGGTATTTCCTTTGCATTTCTAATTCAAGTTCCCATGTGTACTCTGGTCCTCTTTTGGAGTCCCATTTCACTTTGACCAGAACTAATCTCTTGTGCTTGAGGTTCTTAACTTTTCTGTCTTCAATCTGTAGAGGCTTCTCTACAAATTTAAGTTGTTCATATACCTCTATATCCTTAAGAGGTACTACCAGTGATTCATCAGCTAAGCATTTCTTGAGATTAGATATATGAAATACATCATGTATTCCCGCCATTTCCTCTAGCAGTTGTAGCTGATAGACTACAGGTCCTATTCTTCTAATAATCTTAAAAGGTCCAACATACCTGGGGCTTAGCTTTCCCCTTTTGATGAATCTGACTACTCCTTTCCAAGGAGAGACTTTCAATAATACTTTGTCACCTACCTGAAATTTCAATGGCTTGCGTCTGTTATCTGCATAACTCTTTTGTCGATCACGTGCTGCTTTTAGTCGTTCCTTGACTTGAATGATCTTGTCGGTTGTTTCTTGCACTATCTCAGGTCCGGATAGTTGCTTTTCCCCAATTTCTGCCCAACAGACTGGGGTTCGGCACTTTTTTCCATAAAGTGCTTCGAATGGTGCGGCATTGATACTTGTGTGATAACTGTTATTATAAGAAAATTCTATTAATGGCAAGTGATTGTCCCAATTACCTCCGAAATCAATCACACAAGCTCTAAGCATGTCCTCCATTGTCTGAATTGTCCTTTCGCTTTGTCCGTCCGTTTGAGGATGATAAGATGTGCTTTGATTCAACTTGGTTCCCATTGCTTTTTGGAAACTTGTTCAAAAATGAGAGGTAAAACGGCTATCCCTATCAGACACAATTGATAAAGGAATTCCATGCAATGAAACTATTTCATTTACATACAACTTAGCTAATTGTTCCATACTGAAAGTTTCCTTCATCGGTAGGAAATGAGCTGACTTAGTTAGCCTGTCTACAATAATCCAGATTGTATCATTACCTTTTCTTATTTTGGGCAATTTGGTAACAAAATCCATTGTTATCAATTCCCATTTCCATACTGGCATTTCTATCTGCTGCAATAAACCTGAGGGTTTCTGATGTTCAGATTTAACTTGTGAACAGGTTAAACATTTTGAAACATACGTAGCTATATCCTTTTTCTTTCCTATCCACCAAAAATTCTTTCTTAAATCCTGATACATCTTATCATTACCAGGATGCATCGTATACTTAGACTTATGGGCTTCTTCTAGTATACGGTGACGTAGGTTTCCTAATTTAGGTATCCACATCCTTTTCTTATGGAATCTCCAAATTCCATATGTTCCTTGTTCTAGTTCCTTAATCATTCCTTTTAATTTTTCTATATCATCCTTGATTACTGATTCTTGTGCTTTTCTAATCTGTTCATTTAAATCTACTTGTAGATTTAACTTAAGAGAACATACTCTTTTGGGCTTTTCATGATATTTTTGGCTTAAAGCATCAGCTACTACGTTTGCTTTTCCTGCATGATACTGGATATTACAATCATAATCACTAAGTATCTCCATCCAGGGTCTTTGTCTCATATTTAATTCCTTTTGCCCAAAAACATACCTTAAACTCTTATGGTCGGTGAATATGGTAAACTTACTACCGTAAAGATAATGTTTCCAAATTTTAAGGGAAAAAAATTATAGCTCCTAATTCAAGATCATGGGTTGAATAATTCTCTTCATGATTCTTAAGTTGTCTGGATGCATAAGCTATAACCTTTTGACGTTGCATCAATACACATCCATAACCTAACTTAGAAGCATCACAATAGACTACAAAGTCTTCGGTTCCTTCTGGTAACGCTAGTATAGGTGCATTGGTTAGTCTTTGCTTAAGAATTCTAAAGGCTTCTTCTTGTTTTGATCCCCATTCAAACTTAATGGATTTACAGGTTAACTTAGTTCAGGGAATGGCTATTCTAGAAAAATCTCGAATAAATCTTCTATAATAACCAGCCAATCCTAAGAAACTTCTAACCTCAGTTGGTGACTCAGGGGTTTTCCATTTAGTAATAGCCTCGATCTTGGTGGGATCCACATGAATTCCTTCATGATTGACTAAATGTCCAAGAAACTGTACCTGTTTTAACCAAAATTCGCACTTTGAAAATTTTGCATAAAGATTTTCTTTCCTTAATAAACTTAGAAGTGCGTGCAAATGCTTTGCATGTTCTTCTTTACTCTTAGAGTAAATGAGAATATCATCTATAAAGACAATTATGAATTTATCCAAATATGGCTTACATATTCGGTTCATCATGTCCATAAATGCGACAGGGGTATTGGTTAAACCAAATGGCATGACAGTAAATTCATAATGGCCGTACCTTGTTCTAAATGGGGTTTTAGGAATGTCCTCTTCCTGTACCTTTAATTGATGATATCTTGACCGTAAAGTGATTTTCGAGAAAATCGAGCTCCTTGCAATTGATCGAACAGATCATCGATTCTTGGTAATGGATACCGGTTCTTAATCGTGACCTTGTTCAATTCACGGTAATCAATGCACATACGCATTGATCCGTCTTTCTTCTTAACAAACAAAATTGGTGTTCCCCACGATGATGAACTCGATTGTATGAATCCTTTCTCCAACAATTCATCTAACTGTTTCTTCAGTTCCTGCATTTCTGCGGGTGCCAAATGGTAAGGTGCTTTGGCAATTGGTGCTGTTCCTGGTAGCAGGTGGATTCTGAATTCAACTTCCCTGTCTGGCGGTAGTCCTGGTAATTCTTCTGGAAATACATCTGGAAACTGAGATACTACTGGTATATCTTTCAGTTCTTTTCCTTTAGTGTTAGTGATTATAGAAATCAAATACACTATATATCCTTTTCTTATATAACTTGTCGTTTTCATTACAGAGATGAATTTTGTGGATCTAGATGGTTTATCTCCTTTAATTGTGATCTTTTCACCCTTTGGTGAATTTACTTGAATTGACTTTCGATCACATAAAATACTGGCTTTATTGGCTATTAACCAATCCATTCCTAAAACAACATCAAATCCTGCCAGATTCATTGGATAAAGATTTGCAATAAACTTTTGATTTAAAAATTCTATTCTTGCTCCCTGCAAGATTTCAGAAATCCTAATGGCTTCTCCATTCGCTGTCTCTACTAGACATTCTTGTGGGAGTTTAGTTAATGATTGATTAATAAGTTTGCAAAATGAAGTATTAATAAAACTTTGGTTCACACCAGAGTCAAATAATATTTTAGCAAAAACATCATTAACTAAAAACGTACCGGCTATCACGTCTGGAATCATCTTAGCTTCATATGTAGTCAGAACAAATGCTCTAGCATTTTTAGTGTTCTTGTTGTTCGTAGCTGGAGCTAATTTCGAACAGTTTGGCTTGATATGGCCTTGTTCTCCACAGTTGTAGCAGATCCTGCTGTTAAGTTTCTTCCTGCAGTCTTCTTCCTTGTGTCCAGATATTTTGCAAAAAAATTGCAGTATATGGAGCATCTTCCAGAATGCTTCCTTTTGCAATACTTGCAATAGGATGCAGAAGTAGAACCTACATTTTCCCACGGTTGGAATTTCCAGAGCGAAATTCCTGGGTAAGCTTCTGAGCTAGGTTCCTCCTCTGGTTTTCTTCTCGTGTACGTACTAACTCATCTGTCAAGGTGTTTGCTAGTTCTACAACTTCTTCTATAGTTTGAGGTCTAGCGGCCTTGACTACATGCCTAATCTCCCCGATTAATCCCCAGATGTAACGGGAGATTAATACTGGTTCAGGTGATGCAAGGGATGGCACTATTCTAGCATATTCAAAGAATAATATAGTATATCCCTTACTATCTACTCCAGTCATTCTAAGGTTTAAGAACTTATTTGCTATGTGTTCTTTTTCATTGGGAGGGCATAATTTCCTTTATACCATATTCTTAAATTCCTCCCATTCCATATTGTAAACCCTATCACTTCCCCTAGACTCGAGGATAGTATTCCACCATTCTAGTGCGGAATTCTTAAACAGATTGTAAGCAAACATTATCTTATCCTCTTCCGCACATTTGCTTATTTTTAAAACAGCCTCAGTCTTTTCTATCCAGCGTAGAGTTGCAATGGGTCCTTCATTGCCAAAGAATTCTATTGGTCTGTAGGACCAGAATTCTTTATAAGAACAACCATAAGGCATGGTTCTTCTTCTTTTGGGAATGGGCGCTTGAAGTAAGGGTCCATTGTTTACGCTGTGTTCCGGTTCAGTGGGTCGTTTACTACTATGTTTACTCTTATTATCTGCTTCCCTAACAGTTTGAATAATAAATGGCATTGCATCTATGATTCCTTGTGCCACTATGTGTTGGATGGCAATGTTATCCACTTGGTTTCCATTGTTGTTGCTGTTCGGATTCTCATTATTCGGGTTATCGTTATTCGGGTTATTGTCATTCTGGTTTTCCTGGTTCACTTCGTTGTCCATCTGAATTTTAAACATTTACCACGTATTAATATCACAAGATAATATTTAATTCAATCAATCATATGACACGCATGTTGATCAAAAACATCGATCATTGCTATCACGGCCCCCGTCCTGGTGTGACCCGGTCCAGGAGTCGCGGGACAAAAACCCGTGGTATTTATTATTTGATTTGACAGCGGAAGTTTAGCAGGATCTTTTAAAACTTGAAAATGCCCAATTATTTTATTTCATAATTTGGGACAAACCCCGTAATTTACAATAGAGGAATTTCACGAGGAAATTCCCTCTTTTACAAAACATGTTTATTTATTTAACTGAGCCACCACTTCAAGCTTTATTAGTGCTCCGTAGCACTTTTCCTTGATTCACAGTAGGTCACTTGAAACATGTTTTAAAAATATTTTATCAGCGGGGAAATACTGGCGAGTCACTCAATTTTGATAAAACGACACATAGTTATAAATTACAGCATAAGAGCGATTACAATGGCTACTATCTTATTTTTATCTGGCGCCGTGTCACACCCTGGTGACGATGGTCATACCACTATTGGGTCCTTTCACCCAAGTAGTGATGATTATCACTGTTAGGTTGGTGAACCTAACCGTGAGAAATTAGTATTGTGCACAATACCCCACTAGCCAGTGATTCAAGATAACCACGACTTAATACCTGTAATTATAACTTTTAAAAATACTTTGAGATTTTATAAAACAGTTGATAAAAAGAGAATGACTCACATTGCAAGTTTAGTTGGGCAGAGTTTAGCCTACTGATAAGCCTGATAACCTAATCTAAACAACAATGCACACGAAACTAGGTCAATAACTTAATACAACATTTACGATAAGCTCACGAAATCAAAACCCTCACGACGAATGACAAAGTATAGCCCTGATTTGGGCAGTACTTAAACATCCATCGGACCGGTTTTAATCAATCGGACATTGTATCGTAGCAGTGATCGAGTTAATACCCTGTATTCGTAGCAGTGTTTCCCTACTTAGATTTTCGATTTTGAGCAGTAGACTTCGTTTTAGAACAAAATTTTCGAACACAGATGAACTGCTCATGCACCAGCAATTTATAGCAAAATTTAAGGTTTTACGCGGCCCGCGAGGGTCACCTAGTCTACGTGTAGGGCTAGCGTGTCACAAGTAGGTCTGCCACGTGTGCGACATGTGGCCTGGAACGCTTATCCGGTCAACTTTAAGTTGACACGGCCCGCGTAAATGTTACCTTATGGTTTACGCGGCCCGCCTGAAATCCAGAAATCTTGTTTTCTTGGTTTTTCATGCACATTAGGGTTTCAGGAGTCCGGGTTTTCACTTACGGGTCATTTTTGGACATTTTTGCTGGTCCTTACATCCTCCCCACCTTATTTAAAATCTCGTCCTCGAGATTTACTGAAATAAGTGAGGGTACTTTCGCTTCATTTCCGATTCCAGCTCCCAGGTGTATTCCGGTCCTCTTTTTGAATCCTATTTGACTTTGACCAGTACCAATCTTTTATGCTTGAGGAATTTAATCTTTCTGTCTTCTATCTGAAGTGGTTTCTCTACGAATTTTAACTTTTCATTTACCTTTATGTCTTGAAGAGGTACTACCAGGGATTCGTCGGATAAACATTTCTTGAGGTTGGATACATGAAATACGTCATGTACCCCGGCTAGCTCTTCTGGTAGTTGTAAGCGATAGGCAACTGGTCCTATGCGTTGAATTACTGGGAATGGTCCTACGTACCTTGGACTTAGCTTTCCTTTCTAACCAAACCGAACTACTCCTTTCCAAGGAGAAACTTTTAAGAGTACCTTGTCTCCAACTTGAAATTCTAGTGGCTTGGGTCTATTGTCTGAATAACTCTTCTGACGATCTCGAGCCATTTTCAGTCTTTCCTTGATTTGAGTGATCTTGTCGGTGGTTTCTTGCACAATCTCGGGACCTGATAATTGACTTTCTCCTATTTCTGCCCAACAAACTGGAGTTCTGCACTTTCGTCCATACAGTGCTTCAAACGGGGCAGCTTCGATGCTTGAATGATAACTATTATTATAGGAGAATTCGATTAAAGACAAATGGTTGTCCCAGTTTCCTCCAAAATCTATCACGCATTTGGATCGTCCTTTCACTTTGTCCGTCTGTTTGAGGATGGTATGCAGTACTTAATTTTAGTCGGGTTCCCATTGCTTCCTGGAAACTGGACCAGAAATGGGAAGTGAAACGACTATCCCTATCTGATACAATGGAGAGTGGAACTCCATGTAAGGATACTACCTCGTCTACATATAATTTTGCTAATGTTTCCATGCTAAAGGTTTCCTTCATGGGTAGAAAATGAGCTGATTTGGTTAATCGATCCACAATTACCCAAATCGCGTCATTACCTTTTCTGGTTTTGGGCAACTTAGTAACAAAGTCTATGGTTATTAGTTCCCATTTCCATACAGGCAATTCTAATTGTTGTAGTAGACCTGAGGGTTTCTGGTGTTCTGCCTTAACTTGTGAACAAGTAAGACACTTAGAAACGTATCTTGCTATGTCCTTTTTCATTCCTATCCACCAGAAATTATTCCTTAAATCTTGGTACATCTTATTATTACCAGGATGCATAGTATACCTAGATTTATGGGCTTCTTCTAAAATCGTATCTCTTAAATTTCCTTGCTTAGGTACCCAAATCCTTTTCTTATGGAATCTCCAAATTCCATCACTTCCTTGCTCTAATTCCTTTATTCGTCCTTTCATTCCTTCCGCATCATCCTTGATTGTTGTTTCTTGAATATGCTTCAATTGTTCCATTAAATCTAATTGTAAGCTTAACCTAAGAGCACGAACTCACCGTTGTTTCTCCCGATACTTACGACTTAGGGCATCTGCTACTACATTTGCTTTTCCTTCGTGATATTGAATATCACAGTGGTAGTCACTTAAAATTTCCATCCATCTTCTTTGCCTCATGTTTAATTCTTTTTGCCCAAATATATATCTTAAACTCTTATGATCTGTATAGACTGTAAACTTACTGCCATACAAATAGTGTCTCCAAATCTTAAGGGAAAAAATTATGGCTCCTAACTCTAAGTCATGCGTCGTATAATTTTCCTCATGCTTTTTCAATTGCCTTGAGGCATACGCAATTACCTTCTTACGTTGCATCAGCACACATCCTAATCCTAGCTTAGAGGCATCACAATAAACTTCAAAATCTTCTGTCCATTCTGGTAAGGCAAGAATTGGGGCGTTTGTTAACTTTTTCTTTAAAATCTTAAAAGCCTCTTCTTGTCTAGATCCCCATTCAAAGTTTACTACATTATAGGTTAGCTTAGTTAATGGAACAGTTATTTTAGAAAAATCCTTAATAAATCGTCTATAGTATCCGGCTAATCCTAGAAAACTTCTAACTTCCATAGCTGATTGCGGGACCTTCCATTTGGTGATCGCTTCTATTTTGGAGGGATCTACGTGAATACCTTCGTGATTCACCATGTGTCCTAAAAATTGTACCTTATGTAGCCAAAATTCACACTTCGAGAATTTGGCATAAAGCTTTTCTTTTCTTAACAAAGTTAAGAGTGCATGCAAATGCTCACAATGCTCGTCCTGACTTTTGGAATAAATAAGTATATCATCGATAAAGACAATTACAAATTTATCCAAGTACGGTTTACAGATCCTATTCATCATGTCCATAAATGCTGCTGGAGCATTTGTTAATCCAAAGGGCATGACTGTAAACTCGTAATGACCATACCTAGTTCTGAAAGCATTTTTAGGTATGTCCTCTTCTTGTACCTTCAATTGATGGTATCCGGAGCGTAAATCTATCTTAGAAAAATATCTAGCTCCTTGAAGCTGATCAAAAAGATCGTCAATCCTAGGTAATGGGTATCGATTCTTAATGGTAACCTTATTCAATTCCCTATAATCGATACACATTCTCATCGAACCATTTTTCTTTTTCACAAACAACACGGGCGCTCCCCAAGGGGATGAACTAGGTTGTATAAATCCTTTGCTTAATAATTCATCCAACTGCTTTTTCAGTTCTAACATTTCAGTGGGTTCTAACCGGTAGGGTGCTTTAGCTACGGGTGTAGTTCCAGGAATCAAATGAATTCTAAATTCTACCTCCATATCTGGTGGTAATCCTGGTAGTTCTTCTGGGAATACATCCGAGTATTCTGATACTACAGGAATTTCCTTAAATTCCTTACCCATAGTGCCAATGATTACCGAAATCATATACACTATTCCTTGCTTTCGTTCATAACTAGCAACTTTCATTACCGAAATGAACTTCATTGGTTTACGCGGCTTATCTCCCGTAATCATAATTACTTCTCCTGTGGGTGCACGGATTTCTATGGAATTCTTTTCACAGAGGATTCGAGCATGGTTGGCTACTAACCAATCCATTCCTAATACAACATCGAATCCAGCTAAATTCATAGGTAATAGGTTTGCAGAAAATTTATGGCCTAAGAGTTCTATCTTTTCTTCTCGTAAGACCTTATCTATGTTAACATAATTCCCATCTGCCGTTTCTACCGTAAAAATTTGTCTAAGGTTGGTTAAGGGTAGGTTAAGAGCTTGGCAGAATGAAGTATTTATAAAACTTTGGTTTGCACCAGAGTCAAATAATACTTTCGCATAAACGTCATGAACTAGGAACGTACCAGCTATCACATCTGGGATGAGTTCTGCTTCTTGAGTAGTCAGCTGAAAGGCTCTTACGTTCTTTTTATTAGTTCCTTCAGCTGGTTTGGCCTTGTTGTCTGCTGGTTTGACCAATTTAGGGCAGTCTGGTCTAAAATGTCCAGCTTCTCCACAGTTGAAGCAGATTGTTGATTTCTTCCTCCTGCAATCTTCCTCTTGATGCCCTGGAATTTTGCAGAAATTGCAATACCCTTTGCATCTTCCAAAATGCTTTATTTTACAAGTACTACAAAATGGAACAGTGGAAGATTGCCCGGTTCCCTTTTTCTTGAAATTATTATTATTACCCACACGGAATCCTTGGGTAATCTTTCGGGCCACTTCCTTCTTCCTGTTTTCTTCCCGCGTACGTACTAGCCCGTCGGTCAAAGTATTGGCTAATTCTACTGCATCGTCAATTGTGCGAGGTCTCGCAGCTTTGACGATATCACGAATCTCACTAATTAAACCCCAAATATAGCGAGAAATAAGTACTGGTTCTGGTGAAGCCAGGGTAGGTACAATTCTAGAATACTCAAAGAATGTCGAAGTATACCCTCGACAATCAACATCCACCATTCGGTGGTTTAGGAACTTATTTGTCATTTGTTCCTTTTCATATTCGGGATAGAATTTTCTTTCTACTAGTCTCTTAAATTCTTCCCAACTTATGGCATAAGCCACATCGCTTCCCTTGGCTTGTAGTACCGTATTCCACCATTCTAGCGCCCCTTCTTTAAAAAAATGTGACGCGTACATGACCTTGTCTTCCTCAGCACATTTACTTATTTTGATTACTGCTTCGGTTTTCTCTAACCAATGCAGTGCTGCAGTTGCCCCTTCATTTCCTACAAATTCTATTGGTTTACAGGCAAGAAATTCCTTGTAAGTGCAACCAGGAGTTGTAGCTTTTATTTTCTTAAGGAATGGGGCTTGCATCCCATCATTATCGTTACCGCCTCCATTTACACTATTACTGAAGTTGTCATCACGAGTACGTTTGCTGAGAGTAGGCGGTGGAGGTTCAACTGGATTTCGGGCAGCAGCAAGGATTGCTGGAATAGCATTAGCTATTCCTTGGGCAACGATATTTTCTATATCCTGCCTATTAAGAAATTGGTCTCCATTGTTTTGCTCAGATTGGTTAACCTCGTTAACTGGTTCATTACCAGCGTGTTCCATCTGGTAATTAATATATATATATATATATATATATATATAAGTTATTAGCATAAAATAAATAACAATCAAACACAATAAAAATAATCGCACATAATCATGTCAACACGTATAGCCAAAATTGTCGACTTTGCGACTTTCATATTTTATATATTTTAATATGCATCCGTACATTACCAGATATGTTACAAAAGTTTTATTTTTAGTTATTTTACATAATTATATTTTTATTATTATATTATTATTAAACACACATTCCCACAACCCCATACGATCCTCATCAGCTGGCATTTCAGAAATGACGTTCCTTCTCGTCGTATTTCCATGATATTCTCTCCCCCACCTCCCGGATTCTATTTCCTGCGTCCACCAACTCCTCGCCATAATGGCGGAGTTCAGCCAAGTTTTCTGTGCTCATAGGTGGGTTTAGTGCAGGCTCGGGGTCAAACTGGGGGGAAAAGGTGTTAGGGTTATTTAAGAGATTCTGGAATTGCCAGTCAGTTGTCCACCATTCTTCCAGCTCTCCTGGTAGAGGTCGGGGGTTGATAATAGGATCTGGGATAGCAGGTTCCAGATTGACTGGAAGTTGTGCTTCCGCTGGGTAATTGAAGAGGTTTTCATCGGCAGGTCCGATGAAGTCGCTATTTGCCAGTTTGCGGTCCAGCTCCTCCCACAGTGGCATTTCCAGGGCTTGCCCGGAACTTTCCCCGATCTCATTTCCTTTGCCTTTATCCTTCGGATCCTCAGTCTTGATAACTTTCTATGTTGCTGGTTTCTTCCTACGCATACGCCTCCAGCCTACGAGTCTTCTTCTCTTTTTCGGTTTTAGTTTCTTCTAAGGTTGGGCTTGGAATACTATTGGCTCTTCAGTATCAGCCTGGTAGCCAGTGAAGGTACCAGTGGTATCCATATCTGTAGTATGGATAGTAAAGTTTTGAAGGGCTTCTGATAGTTCATTCATGCTGTTAGCATACATGAAGAAACACACAAAATTTTAAGTTAAAATTTTGTAAATTAAATTTTCACAAGAATCACAGAATGGCAATCAGAAAATTAAGTATTTCTAAATACTTAATTGGCTTAAATCAGTGGCTCTGATACCACCTTTTTCTGTTACGGCCCCCGTCCCGGTGTGACCCGGTCTAGGAGTCGCGGGACAGAAACCCGTGGTATTTATTATTTGATTTGACAGCGGAAGTTTAGCAGGATCTTTTAAAACTTGAAAATGCCCAATTATTTTATTTCATAATTTGGGACAAACCCCGTAATTTACAATAGAGGAATTTCACGAGGAAATTCCCTGTTTTACAAAACATGTTTATTTATTTAACTGAGCCACCACTTCAAGCTTTATTAGAGCTCCGTAGCACTTTTCCTTGATTCACAGTAGGTCACCTGAAACATGTTTTAAAAATATTATATCAGCGGGGAAATACTGGCGAGTCACTCAATTTTGATAAAACGACACATAGTTATAAATTACAGCATAAGAGCGATTACAATGGCTACTATCTTATTTTTATCTGGCGCCGTGTCACACCCTGCTGACGATTGTCATACCACTATTGGGTCCTTTCACCCAGATAGTGATGATTATCACTATTAGGTTGGTGAACCTAACCGTGGGAAATTAGTAATGTGCACAATACCCCACTAGCCAGTGATTCAAGATAACCATGACTTAATCCCTGTAATTATAACTTTTGAAAATACTTTGAGATTTTAGATTTTATAAAACAGTTGATAAAAAGAGAATGACTCACATTGCAAGTTTAGTTTGGCAGAGTTTAGCCTACTGATATGCCTGATAACCTAACTTAAACAACAATGCACACGAAACTAGGTCAATAACTTAATACAACATTTACGATAAGCTCACGAAATCAAAACCCTCACGACGAATGACAAAGTAAAGCCCTGATTTGGGCAGCACTTAAACATCCATCGGATCGGTTTTAATCAATCGGACATTGTATCGTAGCAGTGATCGAGTTAATACCCTATATTCGTAGCAGCGTTTCCCTACTTAGATTTTCGATTTTGAGCAGTAGACTTCGTTTTAGAACAAAATTTTCGAACACAGATGAACTGCTCATGCACCAGCAATTTATAGCAAAATTTATGGTTTTACGCGGCCCACGTAAACCTTAATAAGATCTTACGCGGCCCGCGAGGGTCACCTAGTCTACGTGTAGGGCTAGCGTGTCACAGGTAGGTCTGCCAAGTGTGCGACATGTGGCCTGGAACGCTTATCCGGTCAACTTTAAGTTGACGCGGCCCGCGTAAATGTTACCTTATGGTTTACGCGACCCACCTGAAATCCATAAATCTTGTTTTCTTGGTTTTTCATGCACATTAGGGTTTCAGGGGTCCGGGTTTTCACTTACAGGTCATTTTTGGACATTTTTGTAGGTCCTTACAATTGCGACTTACTCTTTCTTATATATAATATGCATCTAATACAAACCAATATTGAAAATTAAAATTACAATACAACTGGAATTGAAATTACACTACTAGTAGGCATCCGTAGTTATTATCTAGATTTTTTTTTCAAACATACACACATATTATTATATTATTATTATTATTATTACCATCTCCACCATCATCTTCACTGATATGGATTCATCCAGAAATCCATATTGCGTTCGTCGTACTTCCGGACGAGTCGCCCTCCGACCTGCCTCATTGTCTCGCTACTTTCTAAAATTTCTTCTTCGAAAGTTTGGAGCTCTTGCACATTTTCTGCACTCATTGGGGGTGCAGGTGCTGGGACTGGATCTGGGTACTGTGGCATGGGTTCTTCCTGAGGATACGGATTCTCTAATATTTCCCTAATGTATTCATCATTATCGTAGTAGGGATCTAGAGGGTCCAGACCTGGGTAAGCTACTAGGTTCGGCATGGGTTCGTCGGTTAAGTGGTAGCGTTGCACATAATCCCTATTGTCATCCCACCACGGGTAATAATCTGGGTCTAAGGGATTGGGTGCTGGTACCCTAGGTATCTCCTCTGGGTTGAAATCATGCATTTGGACTTGGTTTTCTGGGTTGTTTTCTATCTCCATCGGCTGCGTGGGAAACAAGGGTAATGGTTGAGGGGCTACTAGTTGCTCCAGGTTTGGGTCGGCAACTGTGGTTGATAGGATATGAAAATTGGCTAAGCTCTTATTAAGCATATCCTGTGTGTGGGCATCTGTCTCTCTCTTAGCGGCTGCTAGAACCCGCTGCTGTTGTAACTTTTTCATTCTTTTCCTACGCTCATGTGCTCCCCTACTGAACTATCCTCTCTTTTTCTGAGGGAATGGCTCTTCAGACTGAGCCTTAAACACGAATATCCCGTCTTCAATATCAGCAGAATACCCTGAGAGGGCAGGCTGTGAAGACGTGCCTTCGCTTCTAAGTGAGTCGGACAACTGACGATACGCGTCGGAAGGTCCTTGGTCGCTCATACTGTAAACTAACAAATAGTCAAATAACACACAATAATAAAATACAAATATGCACGTATTTCCATAATTTATTTTCTAACAATTTGAATAATATCTTGGTGTTAGCAGAACACTTCTGTGACTGAATCAGTGGCTTAGCTCTGATACCACCTCCTGTCGCAACCCCCGCCCCCTATCGGTCCAGGGAACGGGCGGCCGCGAGACTCGGTGTTGGTGGTATCGGTGTTTATAAATTTGGCAGCGGAATTTACATCAGGACCGTAGTTAGGAAATATTTTATCAGAATAAAACACCATATTTTATATAAGTAAACATATTGGGATAAAACCCATGTTTTTATTACAAACTGATTTATAGGAATAATCCCCATTTTATTGAAATAAAACATCTTCTTTATTTAGGTAACTTTTATAGCCACTTTTCCAAGCCTTCAGTGCTGTCCAGCTGGCTTCTAGTTGGCTTTCACATTGTGTTACCTGAAACGCGTTTAAAAACATTTTGTCAGTGGGAAATACTGGTGAGTGAATCCTAGTTTAATCAAGAAGAGTTTTATCAATTAACACAGTATTGAGAGCGATTACAATGTTTATATCTACACAATTACTCATTCAGTACTTGCCACTCGACCGTATCTGTGGCTATGGTCATATCACACATTGGCTAACCCATTGTCCAATTGTGAAGATTATCAAGTAATGTATACAAAACCCCATAATACCGGCAGTAATTGAAGAATTACAAAGACTCAATCACTGCTTAATTGCATTGTAAAACATTTAAGGTTTTGTAAAAACAGTTTACAAAAAGGAGATTACTCGAATTGTTGTCTTAGGTTTTCTTTAAGGGTTTCCTGGTGATTATCTATAAATTACACAAATGCACACGTGTTAGTATAATAACCCAATATTTACATTAGCAATACCCTCCCTGAGACGGCATTCCAACGACTACGTTGAGCAGAACCACGACAGCCATTACGGAACCCTGGATCAATCGGGCAGCGTATCTAATATGTAACCGGGGTTATGATACTTACAACGGAGAAGAACTTCGTTATTTAGGGGGGTATTATGCTCGGAGATTATGCCTACTATATGAAATTTCGAGAGAGAAAAAAAGTGTGAGCGATTTCAACTGAAGGCCCGAGCTCCCAATTTATAGGAGCTGATTTTGGTTTTGTCGCGCCCCGCGTAAGAAATGGAAGGGGCTTACGCGGCCGCAAGGGCAGCTAGGGTAGGCCCTAGCTTGTCCGACTCAGCCCTAGCTTCGACACGGATGATGACACGTGGCAGCTTAGGGTGTTGTCCTGACTCCTTGCTGTAGCGGCCCGCGTAGGTGGTAGCCAAAGGCTACGCGCCCCGCGAGAGACCATTAAAACTTGTTTTTAATTAATTTTTATAAAAATAAAGGTATTCGGGTCCTTTTTTTTTTGCATACGGGGTGTATTTTATGATATTTTGGGATATTTTAATATTTTAGGGCGTCGAAAATAATTAGGAGGGTTGTTATACATCCAATGTATGGCATCATAGAACAATAGTCATTATACAATGGTTAATCTAGGAGTATTATTATCTAGGGCCGTCCAAAAATCTCGCGGCTCGGAGCTCGCTCGAATCTCGCTCGGATTTAGCTCGGAAAAAACTCGCTCGATATGGCTAGGTTTGAAAGTGAGCCAAGCCGGCTCGGCTCGATTAGAAAGTGAGCCTAGCTCGGCTCGTGACGAGCCAAATTGGCTCGGTTTCGCTCGCTTGGTAGCTCGGCTCGGCTCGGCTTAGCTCGAATTATTTATTTACAACTAGTTTTTTACTGTCGCCGCGTTGCGGCGAATGTCTTTTCTTGTTTAGTCTGTGTTTACATATGTTTTGAAATCACTATAAGGGCGTTGCGCACGAAACTGCTGACAAGAATAAAAAGGAAATATATAAAAAAACACTAAAAGATAACCAGAAGAAAATCAAGCAAAAAATTGTATGGTAATGATGTTGTTCGTATGAAACATGTGGTCAGAGATGTGCAAATGATATTGGGTACCGGTACCGAATTTCCCGATCCGAAAGATCTTAAGTACCAATTCGGTACGACTTTTGGCGTTCCTAGTACCGGTTCGCTACCGACTTTTACTTTCATATATCGGTATCGTAACTTGTATTTTCTGTACCAGTACCGATTCGATATTGGTTGGCACCGAGCTCATCCCTACCCCTGATACTAAAAAAAGAAATCATTAAAAGTTGAAGAAAATCAACAAAAAAAGTTGCACGATACCATTGTTATTTGTACGGTACTCGTAATCAGGGATGAGCAAATGGTGTCGGGTAGCAGTACCGTTCCCAAACTAAAAGATTTTCAAAATAGTTGGACGATACCGTTATTGTTCGTACGGTACCCGTGATCAGGGATGAGCAAATGATACCGGGTATCAGTACCGAATTTCCCGAACTAAAAGGTTTTCAAAATAAATTCAATACCGACTTTTGGCGCTTTTCTGTACCAAGCTGGTATCGGTTGTTACCTTCATGTACCGATAACTGTACCGGTTTTTTCGATACCAATACCGGTTGACACAAGCTTATCCAACTTAAAAGTAAAGAAGATAATAAAAGTATTAAAAAAAACTATATATTATTATAATATTTAAAACACTATTCGTTGACTTCTATTTTTAATATATGTATAATATAATATATTTTATTTTTATATACATATAATATATTACAAAAGTGATTATTATTTACATGTATTTAGACTTATAGTTTGATATCTATGACATATTTAAATGTTGATTGTTGTGATAATGAAAAAATATTGTATTTACTTGAAATATAAAACTTATTTTGCGTTGTTGAACGTGATTTTGGCTTGTAATGTATTAGGTTGAACTTATTTTGAATAAGTTCTTTTGAAGTATTGATTAATATTTTAGAATATTGATTTTTGAGAGCTATGTATTAATTTTTATTTTTAAAATCGAGTCAAACCAAGCCGTGCTCGAGCTTAGATTTTCAGCTCGGCTTCAAATCCGAGGCAAGCCAGCTTGGTTTATAATCGAGCTGAGCCCGAGCTTGCCCTAGCTTGGCTCGGCTCGACTTATGAATAGCCCTAGTATTATCAACCAAATTCAAGTTAAAGGATGGTATGGTCATTAAACAAAGATGAGGGTGTGGAGAGATCATTGGCTAGCTAGTAAACGCTTTAAAAATATATATATAACTATATATACACAATAAGGCTAGACGGGGTGCCTTTGATAATCTCATGCGGGGAGCAAGTTTGCTGATCGGGAATGTGCTGCTAACATGCTTTCGGTGAACGGTGAAGTGGTTAAACGGTGTGTTAAAATATATATATCCTCTTGCATCAATTCAATATTTTTCATCTTTTTTCTAATCGGTTTGTTTTTTTTTTTCTTTTTATGCGAGTTTCGGCCTTTTGTTTTTGGGCTGCTGAAAGGTTTATGGGCTGCTGTAAAAAGGCGTGATGCTCAAGTTTAGTTTACGGTTCTGTTTTAATAAAAAGGAGTTCAACAGCCTCTCATCGGTACCAATCATCTTTCTACATATGCATCATGTCCTCTCTCTAGAACATTGTTGTTGCTACTGTGTTTTTACAGTTGGTTCGAGTATTTTTTTTGTTCGAGATTAAGAGTGATCGTTGATTGATGTGCTAAAAGTAGTTTAATAAAAACAACTAAAATTAACCTAAATCTAGACTCAAAGTAATACTCTAGACTCTCTAAACTCGACTAAACTACTAACCGGAAAGCGAACCGATCGACTCTAGTAAAGCTAAGTAAGTCCGGATATCGAACCCACGAGACTCAATTAAATTACGCTAAGACATTATCTAGACTAAGACTGACACAACTTAACTAATTGTTTATTTGATTGGGGGGGGGGGGGTTCTAAAAATCCTAAATTGCAAATAAAGATTAAACTAAATTAGCTAACTTAACTAAACGCGAATTTGGACGAAGACTTAACTCAGTGGCGATGAAGACTACCTAGGCTAGACTCATGTTTAACTAGGACTAGATTTCTATTTGAAATTAACGTGGTATGGAACCGGGATCTTTTAATGCTAAACCCTAAGAAATCCCTACTAAGACCTCCCGACCCTTCTCAGGAAGAAACTTGTGAGACTCTACAAGAGTGTTACGACTACCGGTTGTTAGATTTCCTTACAGTCCTCTAACTTCTTGAAAAGTGCCCTAATATGACAATCTACCTTACAGCGCGAAAGTCTAAGGCAACTATGGATTTTAACTTGGTTTAATAGACACGAGTACGATTGGGGAACTAAGACCGATTTCTTACAAAACCTAATCCTAGCTATATACCAAACCGAGACCTATTAATAACCTCGAGCCTTACAGCAACAAGATTAGTAGAACACTTGATTTTATAAGATTACTGAATATTACTTCTAAGGTTAGTTACGTAATTTCACCTTAAAGAGTTAAAGATTTATTATGTGATATAGACACTCACCTAAATCTAGAACCCTAGCATGACTCTATTATGTGATAAAGGCCGTCACCAAGAATTATACGAAGTAATAATTAATATTCAAACAATATCAAGCACGCATACACACCAAATTAAAGGTTCCAAAGTTCTTTACTTTTCAAGAAAATCCATAAACCAACGTTATTAACGAATAAAAATCCAAACTTTGTCAAACAATTGTCATTAGCCAAGGTAGTTAAAGGTATTTAGCCGCTAAGCATGTCTAAAAACATAATAACAATCATGATCAGATCTGAATTCATTGTAAAACAACTGAAAACAAACGAACAATAAAGAAAACGGTAAGAATAAACTCGAATGCTTCGATCCCGAATGCTCCCGATCGTTACCCGATGATTCCTAGCCTTCCGAATGCTTCAAGAACCTTCAATCAGCCTTCAATTCGCCTCAAAGAACTCCAAATTACGTGTATTATCCGGCTATTTCCCGATCCGTTTCAGCTTCCGAACTTCCGTTTTCCGATCCGACACTTTGTTTTGTCAAGTATTAACTCGTTTCTGCACTTTTTATCTACAAAGACCTGGAAAATGAAAATATATCAATAGTATGTACAATTTAACTAAAACGAAACTAAAACTAATAATAAACGACTAAAACGGACGCGAATAAAGATGTATTTTACAATACATCATTGATGTTGTTGCTGTGCTGATTATCGGTCAATTTTGTTCATCCATGTTCCTGTACATCGGCTGAATCTGTTAGTGTTGTTCGTGTTCATTAGAGTCTCAGTCACAGGAGTGCAGGACATCGATTATTGCAGTTCATCTAGTTGATGATTTGCGATTGTCTGAGACTAAGATTTTAACGGTGCTTCTTGCCGTTTTTTTGTTATTTGTTCTTGTTCAAGACCTCTATACTTTCTTGAGGAATTTTATAAGAGATTGTTAATTTTAGATATCGTGTTCTTGACATGGTATCGTGATCCGAACTTCCGTTTTCCGATCCGACACTTTGTTTTGTCAAGTATTAACTCGTTTCTGCACTTTTTATCTACAAAGACCTGGAAAATGAAAATATATCAATAGTATGTACAATTTAACTAAAACGAAACTAAAACTAATAATAAACGACTAAAACGGACGCGAATAAAGATGTATTTTACAATACATCATTGATGTTGTTGCTGTGCTGATTATCGGTCAATTTTGTTCATCCATGTTCCTGTACATCGGCTGAATCTGTTAGTGTTGTTCGTGTTCATTAGAGTCTCAGTCACAGGAGTGCAGGACATCGATTATTGCAGTTCATCTAGTTGATGATTTGCGATTGTCTGAGACTAAGATTTTAACGGTGCTTCTTGCCGTTTTTTTGTTATTTGTTCTTGTTCAAGACCTCTATACTTTCTTGAGGAATTTTATAAGAGATTGTTAATTTTAGATATCGTGTTCTTGACATGGTATCGTGATCCGAACTTCCGTTTTCCGATCCGACACTTTGTTTTGTCAAGTATTAACTCGTTTCTGCACTTTTTATCTACAAAGACCTGGAAAATGAAAATATATCAATAGTATGTACAATTTAACTAAAACGAAACTAAAACTAATAATAAACGACTAAAACGGACGCGAATAAAGATGTATTTTACAATACATCATTGATGTTGTTGCTGTGCTGATTATCGGTCAATTTTGTTCATCCATGTTCCTGTACATCGGCTGAATCTGTTAGTGTTGTTCGTGTTCATTAGAGTCTCAGTCACAGGAGTGCAGGACATCGATTATTGCAGTTCATCTAGTTGATGATTTGCGATTGTCTGAGACTAAGATTTTAACGGTGCTTCTTGCCGTTTTTTTGTTATTTGTTCTTGTTCAAGACCTCTATACTTTCTTGAGGAATTTTATAAGAGATTGTTAATTTTAGATATCGTGTTCTTGACATGGTATCAGAGCCATAGGTGGCTCTTTGGTGATTCGTTTTTTCCGCTGCTGTTCGTGGAGGTATCGATCGCAGATTTGTGTGGTCTGTTTCAAGGGAATCCAAGGAGTCTTGGTGGTCTTTTGATTCTGCCGATTCCGGATTGTCTTCGTGGTATCTTCAGCATTAGTGAAGCTGCGTTTGGGGAATTGTTTTTTCTTCAAATCGTGTGACCGGGCAAACCAACATTACTTTTGGGCATTCTTGGCTTATTATCAGGCTTGTAACCCTAAGTGAAGGTTTCGAGTCTGGTTACTGGTGTTATACGCACCCACTATGAGATTGTTCTGTCTCTCTTTGTTTTTATTTTATTTTTGCATCACTGTGTATGTGAGTCTAGGCATATTGATACCGGGTTTAGTAAGACCGGTTTGATTATTGGGACACAGAGAGGGTTCACTCTGTTGCATTCGTTGTGTCTTTTGTTTTATTCTGATTATTTGGTTTGTTTTGTGCTACACTGATAATATGACATCTACTAGTGCTACTTTGGTTAGCAAGATTGATGCTGGTGATCATTGTTTCTTCATCCTAGTGATTCTGCAAATGTGACAATTGTTAGTGTTAATCTTAAAGGGTCAGAGAATTATAGAATTTGATCAAATGCTATGTATCTTGCACTGCAGGTTAGAAATAAAATAGGGTTTGTAGATGGTAGTTGTCTTAGGTCTACATCTGATGAAGTTTTGGGTAGACAATGGGATAGGTGCAACTCTATTATGCTTACTTGGATTCTTAACTCTGTGTCTCAAGAATTATATCTTGGTCTTGTTTATTCTAAAATTGCCTCTGATGTGTGGAAACATTTAAAGGAGACTTATGATAAGATAGATGGGTCTGTTGTGTTTAATCTATATCAAAAAATTAACTCCTTTAGTCAAAATGGTATGCCTGTTTCTGAGTATTATCATAAGTTGAATTGTATGTGGAAACAATTAGACCAATTACTTGTTTTACATGCTTGTGATGCATCTAAACAGTTTAATGATTTTAATCATCTTATTAAGCTTATGCAATTTTTAATGGGTCTTGATAGTTCGTACCAGTCTGTGAGAACTAATTTGTTAACCAGAGAAACTATTCCTTCTGTGAAGGATGCTTTTTCAGTCATCTCTAGAGAAGAGTTACATCTTCATTCAAAAAATATTTCTGATAAAACTTTAAACAATGTTATTGGTTTTGCTACTAAAACTAATCAACTTAATGAATCAAAGAGAAAGGGTGTTAGAATTCCTAATCCTAATCTCAAATGTTCTCATTGTAATAAGACTGGTCATACTATGGAAAAGTGTTTTGAACTTGTTGGCTATCCTTCTTGGATGAAGTCAAAACCTGGTGGGAGCAAGGGTAACAGGTTTAGTAATAATGTTACTGCTGATACTACTGATACTTCTTCTGTTGTGAGTTCTCTAACCAATGATCAGATAGCCCAATTGCTTAGTCTCTTGAATGATAAATCTAAGGGTGATCCTCAAAGTAGTGGTTTTGCTGGTATGTGTGCTAATTCTGTTTGTCTAAATAGTTTTGTGGACTTATCATCCAAACCTACTTGTGATTTTAAACCTGTTTACTGTTTTTCAAACTTTATTGATAATGGGAGAAAGGTAGGGTGGATAGTTGATTCTGGTGCTAATCAACACATGGTAATGACTGATGAGTGTCTGATTAATCAAAAGGATGTAACTGAATTTAATATTAAGGTTAAACATCCTAATGGCACTAGTGCCTTGGTAACTAAAATTGGTGATATTAAATTAAGTGACAAGGTTATTCTATATGATGTGTTTGTTGTGCCTGATTATTGTGTAAATTTGATCTCTGTTCATAAACTTGCTAGAGATTGTAAACTGATTGTCTCTTTTGATGAACATAAATGTTATATTCAAGATTCTCAAACAAAGAAAGTCCAGGTGACTGGTAGTCAGTTTGATGGTATATACTTTTGTGGTAGTTCTTCTGTTTCTAATAAGGTTTGTAATTCTAGTTGTGATATTAATCTTTGGTATGCTATGTTAGGTCACCCTGCTGAACCTGTATTACATGTTCTTAAAAATGATTTAAATATTAAAACTGGTATTAAATTAGATCCTTGTGAAACATGTCATAGAGCTAAGCAGCATAGAGAACCATTTCCCTAAGTGATCATAAAACTAAGGGATTTGGAGATCTTATTCATCTTGATGTTTGGGGTCCTTATAGATTTCAAAATAGGGATGGTTTTAGATTTTTTCTTACTGTCGTTGATGATTACACTAGAGCTGTGTGGGTATATCTCATGAAGTCAAAGGATGAGGTGTTTTACAATATTAAAGGTTTTTATAATCTGCTTAAAACTCAGTTTAGTAAATCAGTTAAGATTTTTAGAAGTGAAAATGGTACTGAATTTATAAATAAATAAATGAGTGGTTTTTGTTATGAAAATGGGATTATATATCAGACTTCATGTGTTCATACTCCACAGCAAAATGGAGTAGTTGAAAGAAAACATAGGCATTTGTTAAATGTTGCTAGGGCTTTACTCTTTCAAGGTGGTTTTCCACTTAAGTTTTGGTCTGAATGTATTTTAACTGCTGCTTATTTAATTAACAGGACACCCTCATCTGTTTTGAGTGGGAAGTCTCCATATGAACTTGTGTTTGGTTTTGCTCCTGTTCTGGGTCAACTTAGGGTTATAGGGTGTCTTTGTTTCAGCACTGTGTTAAACAACTCAGATAAGTTTACCACACATGCTAAAAAATGTGTTTTAGTTGGGATTCAAATGAAAAAAATGGGTACAAACTTTAGAGTTTAGATCAAAGAATGATGTTTTTTTTCTAGGGATGTTAGGTTTTATGAAACTGTGTTTCCTTTTAAAGAGAAGAAAGCATCTTCTGATCTTGATACTCCGTCTGAAGTTAACACCCTTAACTTTTTTGATTTATCTGATTTAAACTTTACTCTAAGCCCTCAAGTTGACCCAACTCCCGATGATGAGAATACACAAAGTAGTACTTCAACAGGTCATGGGTCTGAGCAGTCTAGAACTGATTCAGAAATTGCTTTAGGTATGGCTGGTAATTAGCAACCTAGCAATGTAGAATCCGATTCGGACAGGGCTGAGCATGACACTGAACATGAAGACAATAATAATTCTGAGGGAGATATTGGGGAACAAACTAGCACAGTTTTAAGGAGATTCTCTAGAAACATTAAATTTCCTTCTAAACTTGATGATTATGTCGTTGATGGGAAAGTTAAATATGGCCTAGAAAAAGTATTAAACTATGCTAATTTGTTTCCTGAAAGTTTTTGTTTTGCTTCTGTGTTAAATAAAAGTTGTGAACCTAAGAATTTTTTTGAAGCGAAGAATGATATTAATTGGGTTGATGTTATGAATTTGGAACTTGAAGCTTTACATAGGAATAAAACTTGGGAGATTGTAGACTTACCACCTAATAAAGCAATTGGGTGTAAGTGGGTTTATAAAATTAAATATAAATCAACTGGTGAAATAGAAAGGCATAAGGCTAGGCTTGTTGCTAAGGGGTTTAGTCAAAAGGAAGGCATTGATTTCTTTGAAACGTTTTCTCCTGTGGTTAAAATGGTTACAGTTAGATGTGTGTTGTCTATGGCTGTTCACTTAACTGAGAAATATATCAACTTGACATTAACAATGCTTTTCTATATGGTGATCTTAATGAAGAAGTTTATATGTGCTTGCCTGATGGTTATAATTCTTCTTATGGGTCTAAAGTTTCCAAATTAAAAAAAAATCTTTGTATGGATTAAAACAACCTCCTAGGATGTGGAATGAGAAACTTGTGTCAGTCCTTGTTGATCTTGGTTTTGAACAAAGTAAGTGTGATCATTCCATGTTTGTTATGACAAAAGATTCTACTTTTATTGTTCTTCTTGTCTATGTGGATGATATTATTATAACCGGTAGTTGTTCAAAAAGGGTTGACGAAATTAAACTTTTGCTCAAGTCTAAATTTTTAATAAAAGATTTGGGAAAGTTGCAATATTTTTTGGGTATTGAGGTTGTAAGGAATTCTACTGGTTTGTGTTTAACACAAAGGAAATATTGTTTAGATTTGCTTGTTGAATTTGGTATGACTGGTTGTAAACCGGTCAGTTGTCCTATTGAGGCAAATCATGTTTTGTCTCGTCTTTGTGAAAAAGATAATCAGCCTTTAACCAATGTTAATGTTTATCAAAAACTTGTCGGCAAGTTGATTTATCTTTTTCACACTCGGCCAGATATTGCATATGTTGTGCATTATCTTAGTCAGTTTATGCATTCGCCTACTCAAGCTCATTTCAAAATTGCTTTAAGACTTTTAAGGTATTTAAAAGGTGCTCCTGGAAAGGGGATTTTATTTAAAAAAGGAGACACTTTGAACATAAAAGTTTTTTTCTGATTCAGACTGGGCTAAGTGTTTAGGGTCTCGAAAATCTGTTACTGGTTTTTGTGTTTTTTTAGGTAATAATCTTGTGTCATGGAAAAGTAAAAAGCAGTCAACTGTTTCAAGGTCCTCTGCTGAGGCAGAATACCGGTCAATGTGCGCTGCAACATGTGAAGTTATTTGGATTTCAAACTTGTTAAAGGAGTTGAAGGTTGATGTTGCTCTTCCAGTTCAACTTTTTTGTGATAGCACGGCTGCTATTTCTATAGCAGCCAATCCTGTGTTTCACGAACGTACAAAACATTTTGAAGTAGACATTTTCTTCTTACGAGAGAAGATTTCTAAGGGCATTATTCAAACTGCGGGTATTAAGTCCGAGGATCAAGCTGCTGATATATTTACAAAAGGTTGCCTATTGGTCTTCATGAAAAGGTTTGTCATCTTCTTCATATGTTTGACTGTTTTTCAATATTGAATTGAGGGGGGGGGGGTGTTAAAATATATATATCATCTTGAATCAATTCAATATTTTTCATCGTTTTTTTCTAATTGGTTTGTTTTTTTTTTTCTTTTTATGCGAGTTTGGGCCTTTTGTTTTTGGGCTGCTGAAAGGTTTATGGGCTGCTGTAAAAAGGCGTGATGCTCAAGTTTAGTTTAGGGTTCTGTTTTTATAAAAAGGAGTTTAACAGCCTCTCATCGGTACCAATCATCTTTCTACCTACGCATCCTGTCCTCTCTCTAGAACATTGCTGTTGTTGCTGTGTTTTTACAGTTGGTTCGAGTGTTTTTTGTTCGAGATTAAGAGTGATCGTTGTTGCCGTTGCTGTGTTGATTATCGGTCAATTTTGTTCATCCCTGTTCCTGTACATCGGCTGAATCTGTTAGCGCTGTTCGTGTTCATCAGCGTCTCAGTCACACGAGTGTAGGACATCGATTGTTGCAGTTCATCTCGTTGATGATCTGCGATTGTCTGAGACTAAGAGTTTAACGGTGCTTCTTGCCGTTTTTTGTTATTTGTTCTTGTTCAAGACTTGAATTTTATAAGAGATTGTTAATTTTAGATATCGTGTTCTTGACACGGTGAGTAGTCACCGAGTGGGGAAGAGGAGAGAGAGGAGGTTAATGGTGAGTCTCACCCTCTTTCAATCAATCACAAGCTTATCTTTTCTTAAAAAAAATTACTTATCACTCTTCATGTATCTGAGCATCATTGTTTAAGTACAAAATAGAGAATAAAAAGAAAAATTGACATGACATAATATTATTAATTAGGGGAAATGTTTACCCTTCCCCATTTGGGAGCACCCCTACCACTGTATGTATACACGGATCACCAAGGGCAAAAGATGCTTTTTTAGAAGAGAAGTGCTTTTAGTATTGCAATGCCTATCACTCGCCATTTTTTGAAATCTGTGAAAGAAAAAAGGAGAGATACCAACTTTTGGTAGGGTTTTTTTAGTCTTTTTACCATCTCTTTATTGACATTTTATTCCTTTGGAACCACTTTATTGACAATATAAAGTATAAATATTTACTGAAAATGGGGTGTAAAATTACATAAAGGTTTGCTTTAGTAGAAGCTTGCAGAGGTTCTTTCTGTTATCCCCTATAATATTCAAATATTGTGTGCAATCAATCATCGATCTTGTTTTTGTTTTTGTGTTGTCTTGGGTGTTTCCTAGATTCGTGGGTATTTAGGGGTTTTTGTTTTTCTTTTTTTATAGTTTGGTGTTTCCTAGATATGTGGTTTTTCTTTTTGTTCCCCCTTTTCCTCGGTATGTAAAGCTTGGTTGTTCCCATGGTGCTCAACTTTCACCATAGATTTAAGTTTGTTTTCTAAAATGGTTTATAACTTCAACAAATTTAGTTGTAACCTAATACGACGTGTATAATGTTATACGTGTCGTATAAAAGGTGTCCAAACCATCACAAAAAAACATGTTGAAACAACTTTAAATGGTAATAATAAATATAATATGATTAGATATGATATGATAATCTAAAGTCGCCGTTGATACGTTTTGCGTGACGTTAGAGGATGTCGAAGCCGAGGCGGAAGTGGAGGTTACAAGTGGCATGATTCTCGGTCTCTTAGAGAAAGCAGAGAATGTCCATTGCATATCTAGATTCAAGAGGAAAAACAAAGTGTGATTCTCGGTCTCTTAGAGAAAGCGGTTCAAATCACCCCAGAGGTGATCCTGTGTTTTGATAAAAACACGAGTTATGAAAAATGGATTTGATTGGAACAAATCGTGAATGGAGTCAGAGTCCAACATGTTGTTGCTCTATCATTATCGTATTCCTATTTTCTTGTATAAATACGAGTATATGCCAAATAAAATATGCGAAGGTCATACAAATATTTAGTTTTTTTTGTTCATGTCACCAATACACTAAAAATTATAATATATATTATGTGTATTAATACCAATTTAATTTAAAAGAATAAAATATAAATCGATTAAAAATATTGATCTCATGTCAAGATGTCTCGGGTTAGTAACTGGAACCCGGTTATTGAGGTGGTTAGAAATCGGCTTGCCTCTTGGAAAGCTAGAACTCTATCCATTGGAGGTCGCTTGGTTCTTATTAAATCGGTTTTGGAAAATTTACCTATTTATTATTTTTCTCTTTACAAAGCCCCAAAGGCGGTCATAGATTCTATTGAATCCATTATGAGAAGATTTTTATGGGCGGGAAGTTGTGATGAGAATAAGATTTCATGGGTGGCATGGGAATCGTTACTTATCCGAAACAAAAAGGGGGTTTGGGCGTCGCTAAGTTACAAGAGGTGAACGACGCGTTGTTATTAAAATGGACTTGGAGGTTTAAAAATGATGGCAATAGTTTATGGAAGAAGATCATCATGGGTTGTCATGGGTCGAGTAGGCCTTGGGCTATGCTCCCTTGTAACGTGTCGTTGAATGGGTGTTGGAAATCTATAGTCAAAGTCGGGGGAAAAATTTCTAATGGGTCGTCTCTTAATTCGTTCTTTGTCGGCATCTTAGGAGACGGGAACTCGATTAGTTTTTGGGGTGATGTATGGTTGAGAGATACCCCGCTACGAGATCTTTATCCTAATCTTTTTAGACTCGAAAAACATAAATGGGTCTTGGTGTCGCAGCGGATATTACGGGTCAACAATTCCAAAGTTATGAATTGGGAGTGGAGATCTCAGCCCTCTTCGGCTGAGGAAGTTTCTGAATTGTTTCTACTTCTCAGCGATATTCATGATATGCCGTGGAGAGATGGTAAGGATTTGTGGAAATGGAAATTCGATAAGGATGGTATATTCTCAGTAGCCTTGGCTAAGAAGCTTCTTTTGCAAAATGATCCTGTCAATTCTAGCTCGTTGATTCATTGGAAGAGTTGGGTTCCCTTGAAGTGTAAAATCATGGTTTGGAGGCTTGCTTTAAATCGTCTTCCCATTGTTGCCGAGCTCATCAAACGGGGCGTTAACATTCATGATCAGGCCTGCAGATTTTGTCAGGCGGAGACGGAATCAGCGCTGCATTTGTACACGGGCTGCATTTTTGCGCAGGAAGTTTGGTTTCACATCGAGTCTTGGTGCCGCTTGCCTCACAGTTTCGCTTTTGATATTGCGGATATTCTGCAGGTTCCGGACAATAATACAAGCTCAAAAAGCACGAGATTTATTTTGAGAGGTATCGTTTACACAACCATGTGGGTGATTTGGAACGAGCGAAATAATCGGGTTTTTAATAACAAAAGCCGAAGACCTGCAGAATTAGTAGAGCATGTAAAATCTACTACGTTTTTCTGGTTTCGTCATAGGTCTAGATATAACGATGTCGATTGGAAAGTGTGGTGTATTTGTCCCTTGGATTGATTTTGTTGGTTTTTTTCGCTCTTAGGTCCTTGCTTTGAGGACTCTTTGAGTTGAGTTGTTAATGAAGTTCTCTTTTCAAAAAAAAATTTATTTGTTTGAGTTAAGTTATTATACAGAGTTTCCTAAATTTAGAAAAGATACAAATACAAAAAGGATCGCAAAATATAGCACATGTCAAGCAAAATATAATATTATGTGGAACAATATAACACAATGTCGAACAATAACACAAAGCCAAGAAAAAAATACACAATAAGTCGCAAAAAGGACACAATGACGAAATTTAAAAAAAAAAAAAAAAAAGACAATGTCAAATTAAAAGACACAATGATCTGAAACAAAAATTTTATAAATCTACAAGCTAAAATCTAAAAGCGAAAACCTAAAATTTAGAGTAAACTGCCAAAATGGTCCATGAGGTTTGGTCACTTTTGCCACATTAGTCCAAAACTCAAACCTTTTGAATATGGGTCCCTATGGTTTCAATTTTGTTGCCATTTTCATTTAAAATCAATATCTGTTCAGATTTTTTAGTTAACATCCAGTTTTTCTGTCTTCTTCCTCCGTTTTAATGAAGGGCAAAATGGTCTTTTAACGTTTTATTATAGCAAATTAAAAAAATCTGACCATTTTGTCCTTCATTAAAAGGGAGGAAAAAAAAAGTTTGATGTTAACTGAAAAAATCTGACCAGATTTTGCTTGTGGATAAAAATAGCAACAAAATTGAAACCACATGGACCCAGATTCAAAAGGTTTGAGTTTGAGTAAATTGCCATTTTAGTCCCCGAGTTTTTGTCCAAATTGTCATTTTAGTCCAAATAGTTTTTTTTTCTCCTCTGGGTCCCTGGCTTTTCTTTTTTTTTTTTTTCTTACCATTTTGATCGCATTGCCTAATTTAGTCTAAAAACCAGGTTATAATCAGGGGTATTTTTGGCATTAAATTATTATGAGGTTTATAAATTATGGTTATCACTACACAACAGTTATACCAAAAATACCTCTGGTTATAACCAGATTTTTAGACTTAGTTAGGCAATGTGATCAAAATGGAAAAGTCAGGGACCCAGAGGAGAAAAAAAACTATTTGGACTAAAATGACAATTTGTACCAAACCTCGGGGACTAAAATGACAATTTACTCTCTTTTAAAACTAATGAAATATTATTTGAAAGAGTTAAATGCCATTTTAGTCCCTGTGGTTTGAGCCATTTTGCCAGTTTAGTCCAAATGTTTCATTTTTAACCTGTGGGTCCAAAAAGGTTTCACAGTTGCCATTTTAGTACACTTGGTTAACTTCATCCATTTTTTCTGTTAACGAGAAGGCCAATTTGGTCATTTTGTATGTAATTCTGTTAACTAAAAGGGTCATTCAGCCATATAAAATGACCGAATTGGCCTTCTCGTTAACAGAAAAAATGGATGAAGTTAACCCAGTGGACTAAAATGGCAACTGTGAAACCTTTTCGGACCCACAGGTTAAAAATGAAACATTTGTACTAAACTGGCAAAATGTCCCAAATCACAGGGACTAAAATGGCATTTAACTCTATTTGAAAAATATTATTGTGATTAATAAAATCTAACGGTTTTTTCCCATTTAAACTGTTTTTTATTAACTTTAGTATTATTGTTTTTTATTAACTTTAGTATATATTATAAAAGTTTACATGTTTTGCAGACTCAGTGAGAACTTTAGCTGCATACATCAATTGGTTTGGGAGGAAGGAACTTCATTACCTTCTATTGTGGAGGTCATGGGTTGGAGCTTCACTTGGTGTAATTTGCTTGCAATTTATTTGAGGTGGGTTATGGGTTTTCCTACAGTGGGCTTTTGGGCGATGGGTTTCCCCGAAATGGTTGAGGGGCCTGGTCATCAGCATTGTCTGCGTATGTAAAACGTGTATGGCCTTTTGTCAATGGATTTACCTGAGTGGTCAGACTTGTATAGTATTCGTTGGCAGTTTAAAAAAGGTATCGGGTAGCCTTAATAAAGAGAAAAATAGAATTGAATTCCAGATTACATAATATAAAATGGGTTTGGGCAGTTGGGCTAGCTTCTGGGCCTGTGAATTTGGAGGCATTTATCCAACAAAAACCCATAGGAGTCATAGACTAGTATTATCCACTTATCCAGGTCCAACAAAGAGGACATATCTTTACTCTTTAACTATGAAACCCCATTAATATTGAGAACACATTCAATTTAAAGGCCCTATTAGAAAATAGCAAGGGGAAAACATAAATTTAGTTTGACTATATTTTGATAGTCAAAGACTTAACCATTTTAAATTTGTAACAACTAGAGACCAGACAACAAATAAAATTGTACTTTATTTTTCATTTGGGAATTCTTTTTTGTTATTTGGAAAATTTTGTAACAAAAAACTGTAAGGACGGGTTAGAACATTTGACCTTATATATCGCATATATTAATTATAAAAAATAAAAAATAAAAAAAATTTAAAAAAAAATAATAATAATCTAAAAAAAAAAAAAAAAAAGGTTATAAATGTGATTATAGAGTGAAGTTAACCGATATTAACTAAATAACTAGCAACTATAAGAAATTTTTTTAGCCTTCAATGAGGATTGTACAAAAGCAAGGAACGGTTTTAATTCATCTCAAGCGTTAATTGTAATGCGATCCAATAGCTAAACAATAATTTCTTTAAATCCTATTTTTTAATAATTTTCGTTCAAGCTTCACTCCATGGGTGTAAGCCCCCATAATGGAACAATAAGAAATAAGAAAGCTGAAATGAAAGACCTTGACCTGGTGATAATATTTCTTTGGGAAAAAGTTATTGAGCTTCAAATTGATCATTAGCTTCCACCATGATGTCAAGATCATTTCTTCCACTTCCTCAATTACGGTTATTAACAAGTCGATTGTTGATTGCGTTAAAGTGATTGACTCTTTGTTTCATCGCTTTCCATTTTCCTGATATTTTGTTCGATTCACGGTACTTTTCTCGTTCCAAAACTTCGTGGAACTTCACATGAACCCTTTTCCAAAAACCTCTAGCCTTTTGACTATCCCCTATTAAAAGTAAATAAATTATATTACCAACAATCGAGTCTTCGGAAACGTGGAGCCACGTTTGTGCTAAGGCATATTCTTCATCACCCGTCCACCTCTCATGCGATTTGGCGACTGCTTCCTCTTCGGTTTGCTTAGAACCACACTTATTACCACCACATTTTTTTCTTGCGTGATGACTCCGGTTCGCTCGGCGGTGGCGGTTGTGTGTCGGAAATTAATTGCTTCTCCGGAATCATACCAAGACCAAAATCATATTCCAAGTTTGTTGAGGGTTAGCTTTCTTATGTAGGACGATACACGTAGCGTTGGTCGAAGTACCTTGGATCGAATAGATTAGAAGGGTTGTTTACCTCATTCAACAAGGGTGGGTTCTGTTGTGTGTTTACAAAAAAACAGGTGTCTTGGATCCCAAGGATTCATATATTAAATTGAGAGAGTGTGGATTTTGAAGGTGTGTTGTGGTGTAGAAAGTTGTGTAATTTTAAAACGGTTTGAATTTTATATATATATATAGTAAATTAAAAAAAAATTTATTTAAAACCCAACCCTAACGGATACCCCCTCCAAACAACTCTTTTGACCTAAAAAATTGCTCCCCCAATGGTCCACTCTGTGCTCGTTAACCAAATAACGAAGACTCCATTAACGGAGCTAAATAACATGGCGGGGTGGTGTGTCATTCGTAAACGGTGAGCCAACCCACAACGGACCTTGGAGTAGGCGGTTAAGCACCTTGGAGAACAAGTCATTAATCTCATATGCCCTCTATCTACATAGCTCTATATAATTGTAAACTTCGTACTAAAACCAATTAAAACATATCTAGTTCAGTTGTGGTTGTAGCAAGCACATCATTAAGTAACCACATAAATTTGTGTGTTTATTATTCTTGTGCTTTTGATATCCTAACATAGATCTTTCTGAATTCGGTAAGCAAGGGGTAGAGCCATGTTGGAAAAAGACATACATGGGACAAAATCTCTCATTTTTGTCATTGACATACATCACACATTAACTATGTAACCGATTTTAGCCCTTTGCGTAAAAAGCTAGAGACGGATTTAATTTTAGGGTAAATTACACTTTTCGTCCTTTATGTTTGTATTGGATTGCAATGGATAGCATTTAACTTCAATAATTACAGTCACAATCATTTATTTGGAAAACCTATTACACCCTACGTCCTTTAGCACTAACCAAGTTAAAATTTCCACTTAACTACAGCATGTGTATTGCACATGAGGGTATGTTAGTAATTTTACCTATTATATTTAAAGTATATCTTATTTTCTCTTTTATTTGCACATCCACACAACCTAAAACCTTATCCCCTTTTTTCTCTTTTCTCTCTCATGTCTCTCTCTATAGAAAACCACCTGCTCCACTCAAATTATCAAACAACCTTCCCCAAATTTTAAGACACACACGCATCCAAATCCACCTTCTCATAAACTCCAACTGTTCATCTTCTACATTTCTTTATCAACACTCTGTTCAACAAATGTCCAGTGTGCAGACCCTTTTGATGTACAACTATGAAGTTAATAACATCAACTTCTTGATTGTGTTGACTCCGTTTGGGACATGGGTTGACCGCAGATTAGTGGATTTCTATATTGGTGTTAAGAAAATATAAGATTAAGACAATGTCTTGGAAAAACAGAGGAGGAGGTTTGGTGTTAAAACAATTGACCCTCTTCTTGTGTGTCGGAATGCTATTCACCAACATGTGAAGGGTGTCCGAATCCGGTCATGTTTGTTTGAAAACACCGCATGTAGGCGGAGATCGGCGATGAGCTGGTGTTGTTATGGAGATTGGACGGCTAAGATTCATCGCAGATCAACGGCGGATGATGGATTTGTTGATGGAGGTGATGATGATTGAATTCAAAGGGGGGTTGTTGTTTTCTAATTGGGGGTTTTGAAATCTTATGAGATAATTTGTGAATTTGCTTCAAGTACTAATCTTTACTAGATTCAAGATTAGGCTTTGTAGCAGAAGACTCTTCCCCAGATGAATGACAGCTTTTATTCATCTCTCTTTCTCTCTAGATCTCCCCCTCTTTCGATCTCCCCCTCTCTCTATATATATGTATGTATATATGATATATTGATATCTCAGTTCTTATGATGAATTGTGATTGCCGGAGGTTGGGTGGTGGTGGTGGTAGTCGGAGGGTGGTGGTTGCTGGCTTTCTACTGCTGCTGATGGAGAAAAGATAGAGTTCTGGGAGTGGTGGTTGGCGGCGAGGCGTTTAGGTGGTCGCAAGTGGCAGAAGTGGTGGTGGTCGGCGGCAGGATTGGTGGTGGTGAGGCGATTAGGTTGCAGGGGTTTAGAAATAGAGAGTTGAGAGTGTGTGAGTGGTTGATTTATAAATATAAAATATATTTCCTTGATTTTTTTCTTTTTCTAAATGAATATTTTATTAAGTAAATAGGTAAAATTACAAAATTACCCTTAAGTGAATTAGACTTAACAAAAAAAATTAATCTAGTTAGTGGTAAAGGACGAAAGATGTAATGAGTTTTTCAAATAAAGGATTGTGACTGTAATTATTAAAGTTAAAGGCTATCTGTTGCAAATTAAATACATACATAAAGGACGAAAAGTGTAATTTACCCTTAATTTTATCACCACCTTTTAATACTATTTTCTTATATATATATATATATAGAATTAGGTTCAAGAGTGAACAACTTCTTGAGGATGAACTAAGTGAACTAATCTTGACCCTTGATCATTTTTTAGATTAAAAGGGTAAGATTGACATTAGCTAAGTATGATTAATTAAAATCCCTTAAATTTCTCTGTAAGTCCCGTGAAACGGATCTTTCAATGATATCAAACAACACCAAGTTTGTGCGGAATCCAAACTTGATGTGATTCAAGAATAAACACGAAATATCAAGAACAAACCAAAACAAAGAACACTACAAATCACCTTTCAACACTTGCACACGATTCTATTACTTGAAAAGCAAAATCGTCTGGTACAAGTGCTCACAACCAAATCGCCTCTCTCTCTAGGAATTCTGGAAGTTGTAACAATGAGGTTCCCACCCTAAAACAAGTTAAAACTTGTTTATATACTAACTCAAGCCCAATTCCCTACATGGGCTCCCCTTGGGCCTGCTTGGCCCACATGGCCTAAAGCTTGGCCCAAGTGACCTATAAAGGTCCAAAACCTAATATAAACTAACCCGGTAAGGCCCAGTTCGTAACCATAACCCGTTGTGTTAATTTGATGCGTCAGTCTCACACTTTAGGGCCTAACAATCTCCCCCTAGACTGATGCCATCAAATTGTCTTCATAACATGAAATCAGCAACATCTTCAACGTAGTCTATGGTTGTCTCTATGCTGCAGATGTTGTGGAAGTTCTTGACTTCTGAACTCTCAGCACTGGGTCTCTTTTCTTCAGCTCATGAGGTTAGCTTCATATCAGGATCTCGATCAGCATCTGCTTGAAAATCTTGTCAAAAAGAATGTGAGAGGAGGATTCTCAGCAGCTCTTTTCTTCTTCAATCTTTGTCTTTCAAGCAGGTTCACAGTACTTCTTCAAATGTACTTTCACTGTCAGACGACGTTTCGTATCCGGTTCTTCTGACTCAGGTACATCTTGTTGTTGTGATGCTTCAGCCTTCTTCAGCAACTAACAGCATCTCAGTCTTCGTCAACCCCTGTTCTTGATTGAAATCAAGTTCTGCACATGCTCACAAACTCATAAGCAAACATTTCTTAAGCAACAGGGAGAGTACCATATGAACACCAGGTACATCCAAGTACTTGTATTCAAATTTCACAATTTAAATTCTTACAATTTTGATGATCAGTCAAATCTTCAAGAACGGTTATATTTTTTATTTTTAAGAAAACAAATAAACACTCTATTTTTGGATTTTTGGTTTTATAGAAAAGCAAGACACTATTTTTGAATTTTTGAATTTTTTTAATTTTTTTTTAATATTGAGAACTAAAAACAAATAAAAACTCAAAATATAAACAACTACCATAATATACAATTACAATTTCAATGGGATCAAAATTCATTCTCAGTCAGACTAAGGAACACTTTTCAGTACGAGCCTAATCAAACTGGTCTATGCGATTGCCAATATGTTTGTCCACTTAAACTTTAACGCTCAACTTTCAATTTTTCAACTTCGTGATATGCTTTAGGTAATATTATACTATTATACCCGTGTGTCCCATTCCAAGGCATACCCCCGCGATCAAGGTAAGCACAACAAATCATCGTAGCAGGTGAGTATACTGATGTCATCCTTTAAGATATCCTGACTGTGTCTAGGTCTGCATATAATCTGTTTTATCATGTTTTGATTTCTTAACAATGAACACCCAAATAAATACTAATCAAATCCTGGAAATATAAACAGCACACTCTATCATGCAAGTATCTTCCCTACCACATATTTCACAAGTCCAATCCAGATTTCTGAAATCTTAACTGGGAATAGGTTGAGAAGAGAACAGAATAGATCTTTTGCAGAGATGGTATAATATACAGATCAAATGAGTTTTTCTCAGTTTGATATAGGTTTCTTGGGTTTCTTTTGGGCACTTGAGGGCCTCTTTCGGGTGTATTAGATCTATAGCGCGACAACGTACAGCTAGGTCAGCATGTATCTGGATGCAGCAGAAGCTGCCGTTGCCTAGCACCTCCAGGTCAGCATATATCTGGATGCAGCAGAGGAGGTACACGACTTTTTCAGAGAAGATTTCAGAATCAGATCAAAATTGTGTGTATCGGGACAACATACAGACATTCAAATAGAAATGAGCTAATTCCAAGTGACTTTCTTTCCTGGGTTCATGTACAATTTTAGTTCTGAACAGAAGGACAACCAAGATATCCCCGGATGATTCAACAATATAAAGACCCGAAACCTCAGATGTTGGCTATCTATCAACGCAAGATTTAAGACCATAAAATCATACGCCGTTGGTATGTTACCCACATGGTACATAGTTCGTTATGTTTATAACACTTAGTATCTTTTATCATTTTGATCGTCAAGCCTATCGACATATCGCAGTAGATCCTAGTCTTTTCAGCTATGGCACCTTACATGTGTTAGTCAAAACCCTTTAACACGAACATTTATTTCACTTCCCATATCATGCAATCTGTCTTTTTTTTCTTTTTCATTTTCTAATGTTTTTGTATTTTTCTCATTTTCTCCCCCTAAAACAATACATATTTACAGCAAACTCTTTTTGTATTTTCTGAGTTTTCTCCTCCTAAACTCTATATCTATTTATATGTTCCTCTCCCCCCCCCCCCTAAATTTGTGCATAAATCTTGTATTTTTGCGCAAATTTACCATTTACTAGAGAAAGGACAATTTATATACAAAGTAATGAACTAAGAAAGAGAGAAAATATTTTTGTTTAACCGTTCTATCATCAGATTGAAGACTAATCAAATTCAAATCAAAGTACTGAATTTAAACGGTACCTTTTGCTGATCATTTCTTATTTCTCTAATCTCCTCCAAAGGAAACATATTATCTGTAAAAAAAAAATTTGAACTTTTTGCAACAGTGAAATGTTACCCGTTTTTTTTATCTCTAGAACAACCGCTATCAACATTCCAGAGATTGTCAATAGCTCCTCCTTGGTTGTTCCTGAAAAATAAGGAGATTAGTAAGACATGGGTACCCAGGCCATCGTGGTCCTGGGATTTCCTGAAGCATCAAAATAAGACACTTCCTTTAAACATAGGTCCCCTTTGGTTTCAAGGATTGGAAACATTGCTGCTTTGGATTTGGGTTTCCAAATCAGTTTCGGTTCAACAAACGTGTTTGTTGCCTTCGGTTGAGCAACTTTAGCTGATTCAGGCTTGTTAGTGTTAGAAAAATGTTTTTGTTCTTGAACAACCTTGCGTTTGTTTTTAACAGCATTCCAATCCCCATCAGATGGTTTAACCTTGGGATTCACATTCTTCATTGCCTTAGGTGATGATACCTTCATTGGCTTGGAATGGTAGTTATCCTTTGATGTAACCCTCTGATTTTGCATATAATAGGGTACATAGGGACGATGTGTGCAATTTCGAGCAATGTGACCAGCAATGCCGCAATTGAAGCATGTCTGTCTCTTCATGTAGAAAGCATTCTGATCAGTTGGATTTGCTCTTGCAGGCCCTGAAGGACGAACCGGTCCTTTCTGTGCTTGTTTGTGTTGCACATTTCCTGCAGACGAAGATGAATTTGGGTGCCTGTAAGTGCTTCTATAGATTCACCATATAAGTATCTGAATCCTTCGAGTTCTTGCTCAAGCACCTCTCTCTTAGAAGACATTTTTAAGATGTGATCCCCCCAAAAAAAAATTGTGATCTCCGAAAGTGTGATCCCCTGAAAATGTGCGCTTTTAACTATTTCCTCAACACAAGCCCAAAGCGAGAACTCGTGTACTCGCTAACTCAAACCCCTTGCACGCGATTGACTGAACCCGTTTTCTAAACCGCACCTCAAAAAAATGTCAAAACCGTTCTCACAAACAAACCTTTTTTTTTAATGGATAAAAGTATACTGATAGTTATTATTATTATAAAAGAATACTTATTATTATTATTATTATTATAAATAACTAATGATTAGGTAATTATTACTAAATGATTAATCAATTATTATAATTATTATTATTAATAAAAGTCTAAAATAATATATCACGTATGTCTTCTTCTTCTACGCAACATGAAACCCAATACCTTAATTCAAAAACCCAGCCGCCAACAACAGAACTGTCAAAACTGTTTCGACAAACAAACACAACTGAAGGAACGTTGGATGAAGGTAAATGGAGAATGGTTAATAGACGGAGAAGATCACGACGATGATTACGAAGGTTGCCGGAGACGGTGGCCGGAGAAGATGAACAGTAGAAGATGAACAGTAGAAGATCGGCGGAGGTTGATGATGATAGTTGCAGGTTCTGGTTTAACTGGAACAATGACCGACAAAGATTGCAGAAGATGACTCGAAACCGTGGAAAAGATGAGACTCGAAACCGTGGTTGATTGCGACTCGAGAATAGAAAGAGATGACTCGAGATCTCGGTTGCGACTCGGAACCGTGGTTGCGACTCGAGACTGTGAAAATTGATGAGTCGAGACAGTGAAGTGATGTTGAAGACTCGAGACCGTGATGATGATGAGTCGAGACCGGGTGAAGATGTGAGTCGAGACCGTGGATGTTAGAATTTGAATGTGATTGACAGCTGTAGCTCGAGATATTTGGAAACTTTTAAATCTGGCAATTTGAAATTTTCAAAAGATTCTATCAATTCAACAAATCACCGAAAACTTTTGGGATTTTGAAAACTTTGGAAAGATAATAATGAAAACTTTAAAAATTTCAAAAGATTTCCGTTTATCTTCTAACAACTTTCAAAACAAATCAAGAGCCAAAATATAGTAATTTTTGATAAAATTTCGAAGAACGCGAAGAACACCGAACCAAAAATAACAAAAAACTTGAATCTTTGATATCACACCGAGCCTAGAAATAGGTTCTAATGGCTCTGATACCACTTGTAAGTCCCGTGAAACGGATCTTTCAATGATATCAAACAACACCAAGTTTGTGCGGAATCCAAACTTGATGTGATTCAAGAATAAACACGAAATATCAAGAACAAACCAAAACAAAGAACACTACAAATCACCTTTCAACACTTGCACACGATTCTATTACTTGAAAAGCAAAATCGTCTGGTACAAGTGCTCACAACCAAATCGCCTCTCTCTCTAGGAATTCTGGAAGTTGTAACAATGAGGTTCCCACCCTAAAACAAGTTAAAAACTTGTTTATATACTAACTCAATCCCAATTCCCTACATGGGCTCCCCTTGGGCCTGCTTGGCCCACATGGCCTAAAGCTTGGCCCAAGTGACCTATAAAGGTCCAAAACCTAATATAAACTAACCCAGTAAGGCCCAGTTCGTAACCATAACCCGTTGTGTTAATTTGATGCGTCAGTCTCACACTTTAGGGCCTAACATTCTCCTCTCTTAACTCTCTCTCTCTCTCTCTTCACTCTCTCTCTCATTTTTAATTATTTTTCCATCATTTTGTTTTAATTTCAACCTTAATATTGTTTTTCTTCTATTATCCATATATATAGATATCATAATATATTGTTTTTAACTGTTTATAATTTTCAATAAATATTAAAAAAATTCTCTGATATTGAAATTGTAACTATTTTTGGGCATTAACTTTTTTTTTGAATATGTGATGAAGTTATTTATGTAACCATTTCTGAATATAATACACATATGTATAAAAGACTGTACACATGTATATAAACTAACAGCTGTGTATTTTGTATAAACTGATACTTAGCGGGACTGTACACATGTGTAAATACTAACTGTTGTGTATCATGTATAAACTGATAGTTAGCGAGACTGTACACATGTGTATAAACTAACATCTGTGTATCTGGTATAAACTAATACTAGCGAGACTTTACACATATGTATACACTAACAGCTGTGTATCTTGTATATACGGAAACTAACGAGATTTTAGGGATTTTGATTATATTGTTTAATAAATGCAATTTGCAAAAGACACAAATACCCTTTTGTCAATTAATTTAAATGGAAGTTACAACATTATAATTACAATCTTGCCATTGTTTAAAAATCTCTAGATGATGTAATCCAATGGCCCAGATTAGTTCACACAGTTCACTCTCAACCTGGTGTTCACTCTAGAACCTACCCTATATATATATATATATATATATTTGTTTAAGTCTTATTTGTTGCATAACTTATTTTATATAAGTCTTACCATTTCTCATTTTATACATCTTACCATTTTTCATTTTGTACTTCCATAAGTCTATCCAATGTTTTAAAACCGGTTCAAACCGGCTGGTAGTACCGGTTGAACTGTCCGGTAGAACCGGTTTAACCGCCCGGTACACCCGGTTGAACCACCCGATACATCCGGTTAAACCGTTTTCAAGCCCGATCTGGTACGGTATAAAAACCGGATTTTAAAACATTAAGTCTATCATATAAACTTTAGTAAGTTGTATGTAGTCTATAAAACATATGTGACTTGTATTATAAAATTTAAAATTTTATAAACCTATTCCAATTTTATAGAGTTTGTTTTAGTCTTTTTTTCACAAAACTTATTTTACGTAAGACACATTTACGTATTTACCTTAATCGAAAGTGTTGCTACAAAGATATGCGAATAGGGCTAGAGCTTCACAATTATGCTTACGAGGTTGATCTTATCATATCTCTTTCCTAATCTATCTACGTACCCATGCATCATTAGGCTTGTCATAAAGGTGTATAAATATCCGTCGAACATACAAACTCTAAAATGAGAATACGTACTTATCTGAATTTTTCGAAAGACTTACAATATTGAATGAAAATCCACCAAATTATGTGTTTATGTGCATCCATTTTTTCTATTAATAATAAATTTATCAAGTATTTAGGAAAAAGAAAAGAAAAGTTGAGCCAAGAGATGGAGATGTATAAGAAAAACCCGGTTTGGGCTCGATGAGCTAGTTTTCAACTTGACTGGTTCCCAAAAAAAACCGATTTGGACCCCAACCCAACTCGGCAGTTTGGCACAGATTCAGGACGTTTGTGTTGAGTGCTGGTTCCAACCCGATTCTATTTGGACCCGATAAAAAACTGATTTTAATACTCCAAACTGGTTTAAACCCATTCCAAATCGGTTTGTCTAGGTTGGGTTTTTCACCCCCTAATATCAATATATAACCTGAACTAGAGATGGGCATAATACCCGTTTCCAAACCCGACCCGGTAGAACCTATCTGGAATCGGTTCCAGTTACTACCCGCTGTATAGAAGAACCGATTCTGGATTCAAAAAACCTGTTGGTTCTTACCCGGTTCCACATTTTATAAAAAAAATAGGTTCATACCCGGTTCCTCCTCCGTATACAAAAATAATCCGGTGCATTAAATTTTTACCTTTATTGATTTTATTACCGTTGGAATTGATTCCTAGCCGTTGAAATCGATTCCTAGCCATTGGAATCGATTCCAGTAAGCATAAATAGTGACCATAATCAATTCCTCACACCATATTCATCCACTTCTTGATTATTCTACTTCTTTATTCATTTGATACGATGGCAACCAAGAATTCCAAAACCACCAATTCTCCATCCGTCAACAAGGCTCCTCAATCCGCTCCATATGTCGTTGGGACACTCACACATAATCGCAACATGGATGTATGGTGCAATTGGGATTTGGTGGAAATGAATGACGGCTCGCAAAAGGCTCAATGCAAACATTGTGGAGCTTTGTTAAGCAAGAACTCCAATTCAACTTTGACGAAACATATAAAGAACAAATATTGCAAGGCTTTAAAAGATGTTACGCCCGGTCAAGTGCAACTCTCAAAGGATGGTTCAATATTTCGTTACGATCACATGATAGCTCAGGATAGGATGGCTAAGTTGGTGATTCAACAATCATTGCTGTTTGGACACTTCGACAACCCTCAATTAACTAAGGATATTAGTGAGACTCTTCAACCACGCTACAAACATGTAAGTCGTCGCACTTTAAAATGTCATTGTTTAAATTTATGGGAAAATGCAAGAAAAGACTTGATTGAATTTTTTAAAAATTTAAAAACTAGTGTTAACTTAACTAGTGATGTATGGTCGGCTCCACATGGTTTACCCGAATCGTACATTTGTGTCACCGCTCATTGGGTTGATCCCGATACGTGGTAAATGATGAAGCGTAGATTACGTTTGACGAGTTTCCTTCTCCTCACACCGATGAAAATATTATTAAAATTATAAATGCCACAATCATTAAATATTGTTTAGAGGATAAAAAATTTTCAATATCATTTGATAATGTTTCAAACAACACAACGGCGATCGATAAATTAAAATTAAAGTACAAACCGGTTATTAATGGGGCGTTTTATCACACAAGATGTGTTGCACATATTATTAATTTAGTTGTGCAAACGGGGCTTAAGGATACTTTTGTTTTGGATTTTGTTAAAGCTTTTCGAATTATGCTTCATGACATTTTCAAAAGTGGAAAAGAACGATATCAAGAATATAAAAAACTTTGTAACGATGTTAACCAAAAATTAATTGGACCTAATTGGGATATACCAACTCGTTGGAATTCTACTTGTTTTATGTTCGAAATGGCTTTAAAACAAATGGGCACGTTAAAAACTTTTCATACATCACTAAGTGATGATTACTTAGTTGACCCTTTTCCCGACATGGCTTGGGGAAACATTGGAAAAACTAAGTACTTTTTTAAAAGTTTTCAAAACGGCAACAACTAACATTTCGGGTGTTTATTACCTAACTAGTTCTCTAGTTCTTTCGGAATTGTATATGATCACTACGAATTTTAAAAATTTTGAAAATTCAAGTGACATGTTGAGAAACATGATGAAACCGATGATTGAAAAGTTTAAAAAATATTTTTTGGATCTACCACCCGTTTTTGTAACACCCGTCTCATTAATTTAAGATCTTAGACTAAAACATGCATTTTCAAATCAAAATGCATAATTGAAAGACTTAGTTATAAAAACCAATATTTACATGGTTACGATATTCTAATTTAGTCAACTAACTAGTTTTAAAAACATTCAACATTTAGTTAGTGCTTACAAACAAACATCGTCTAATACAAGATTTATTTAGTGCGGAAGCTTCAAAACTTTGTGTTCGGTTCTTGAATTCTTGCTTGATCGGCATCCGGAATGAGACGAACATCACCTAAGGTCAAAACCACATCAATTGTTAGTTTTGACAACATTAAAACGTATGTAAACAAGTTCCAATATCAAATAACGAAAACAAAATAAAATTTCAGCATTTTGGGTCTGTCGCGCCCCGGGACAGATCCCTTATCAGCTTTCGCGGGATGCGAGCACGCTCCGCGTGTCGCGACAGGTTCAGGGTCTCCCTCCGCGTGCCGCAGGGGAGACGGTTTTCCAGCGGGTGCAGGCTTTTGACCTGCATTATGCCCAGCTCCGAAATTTCTAAAAATTCTAACTTTGAAGGTCCATAACTTTTTACCTGGATATCCGTTTCACGCGATTCTTTTTCCTACGCGCTCGTCATTTAATTCTCCATCTTGTGGAGTTAAAATTCAACATTCAAACTAATAAAATCCTAAATTTTTAAGCATTCGGCTTATTATTCAATTTCAACATTCCGACCCGTTTGTATTCAAAACCACCAACTTGTTTCTTAAACAATCAATGTACATTCGTCAATGTATTTAATTCAAGACCTCTAGCTCGGGTTCATACTTTCTTATGAAATACATATGCACAAAAACCATTTTGACCCATTTAGGAAATAATAAAATATTAAGCATTTTAGTCTAAAACTCGTTCTTTTCCTTTCACACTTTATAATTCCACATTCCAATTATCTACCTATATCTCCTAATCATAATGCAAGTTTCCAAACAACCCATATGAGTCGTTTGCCTAATTTACCCTTCAAGGGCTTTTTGGTCAATTTTAGTCCCTCGTTTTATGACGAAAGACTTCCACTAATTAATTGACCAAAATACCACTTTTGATTATAAATCTAATTATGTGTACCTGGCTCGGGTCATAGCATTGACCCGTTTACATACCTCTTACTTTAAATTTTCTAATTAAAGCACGCAACATATGTTACTTCCTGTAATCACAAAACTCAACAAGTAGTCGTCAGTTATTATTGTCAAATGGTATTAACACGCCATTTGACCCGTTTAGTCGACATGACCATTTATCAACGTATGATGGTATATTAATACCATCATGCCCCTTGAACCAATTTCGGTTCGCACCGTGAGTTTTTTTTTACTATTTAAAAGACATTTTCTTATATTGCCCGACCCGTTATAACTTTTACCAAACGGTGTCTTTATTTTGATCACTATTATTTTAACCATTAATTCGACCCATTTGGTTGTCGAGTTAATTCCATCACCTCATTGACATACCAACTCAACCATTTTCGCTATATCAACCTTAAACATATTTTAACTAAGCTTGTCTACATAAATGTACGGAACAACAAGTCGCGTACCTTTAAAGCGTTCCCTTCAAGCGCGTGTCCACCCCGGTTTGTCCGCTTAAAGACTCGATTCCTTTGTCTATAGAGTTCAATCAACGATTTGTTTAAAACTCCATTCATGACATATAACACATATTTCACTATGTTATTCGAATATGCGTTTTTATTTGAAACTTAACATTTTAGCTTTCTCTTAGGCGTTTTAATAAACACCTAATGGGCATCGTTTTACAAAATTATTATCAAGTTTCAAGACTAGTTATTTAGCCACTTTTAACATCTTCCTTAAGTTCATATGTCTAATTTTATTCATTAACATTTTAAGCTTGCTTCATGGAGCTCAAATAACACTAGTTTGACAATTTTAATTCTAGTGTTCATCCTATTTCTACAAGACCCATTTAACCCATGAGTGGATGATCACGAATCTCATAATTTGAACATCAATTCAACAAGATATTGACTAGAGTTTACTCCTAGTCATGATTTCATTCCTAATTTCATTCGAACATCAATCATGCAGACCAATTTTCGACTTCAATTATTTATCAAGAATTCAAGATGAAATCAAACAATGAAATTAAGCATACCTTATGATCCTACTGAGGTGATCACGAATTTAGTTAAAGCCCCAATTTTCTAGCTCTATTTCCCTTTGATTTTGTTGAATTTGTGGGTTTATGGTTTGAAGGAACCCTTCTTGTGCTCCTGATGATGTACGACCAAACACACACTTAAGTGTGTATTTTGTTGTTTATTTATTTTAATTAAAAACAATCTTTCATCTTTGCCCTCTTTTGGTCCGTCTAGTTTCAAAGATTATTTAAAAGGCTTACTAGTTCATGCTTTTATATTGTATTAAAACAAATAACTAACTAGGTTGATTATTCCTAGTTAACTTAGTGGGTTTCGGGAGTTATAGCCCTTTTTTAAGTCCCGTTAACTCGGGCTCCTTATAACTTTGTTTTCTCAAAACATTTATTCTCCTTTTTTAATTAATATTAGGATTATTTGTTTAAGTCCTAATATTCACCGGGTTAAATTTTACCACTTACGGTATTTTACCCGTTCATCACTATTAGCGAGGTTTGATTACCAAACCCGTTTTTTGGGTGTTACAAGTCTACCCTCTTAAAGAGGTTTCTTCCCGAAACCTTATTTACGTAGCTCATTAATTTAGACTAAACGAACTTAGTTTCGTTTTCAAGGCATTTCATTCATTCTTTTTGATATAACGTTTTCATTTATATCGACGTGTACGTCTTTCATGTGTAAGGCCTCACGGGCCGTTACTTTCAGCTTATATCCGTTATCTTTTATTGATTAATTATATTGGCGGTTAGACTTGTTAGTCACCGGTTACCTTATACCCCGTCACTCGGGTATATCCACTTTGCCTTCTCGAGACTTACAAACTTTTATCGTCCTCATTTCTTAGTTCACGCTATAACGTGGTTATATTCCATATTACTTTTCTTAACCGTGATCGTATCACGTCATGTTTAAGTTTAGATAATCTTTTCGATATCGAAAATTTTCTTTTCGAATGTGTCTTCATGCACACATTCTTTTAGTGCTATCCAATTCCTCTCATAATATTTATATTTGTTAAAACGTTATTTATTTTTTATATTTTTTTCACTAAAACCGAATTTTAGTTTAACGTTTTCTCTTTAACTCATGTCAATCTCTCATATCAAGGAATTCACGTCCAAGGATTTATCCCTTTCCGTTGTCATTTCGGTACTGTCTTCGCCCTTTTTGTGAAATGACACAATTCAAATGTTTGTGAATTCTTTTATTATTCATGCCCGTTTAGATGTTTTTTTAGTGAAATCCTTCACTTTTGTCAACCAGACTTTTCACGATCTCTTTGTTTTAACCCATTCGGTTAACTTAGCGAAACTCATCGCTTTTATACAAATTTTACCTTCCGTTATTATTTTACGCGGGAAGTTGCAACCAGTTTTGTAACACCCCGTGTTTCGAAAGTCAAAGTCAAGATTGAAGTCAAAGGAAGACAAGATTGCTAATTGTGATCTGTCACTCCTTGCTCAACTCCTGTTTTGACTTCTTTGACTTGTAGATAATCTATTTATGTTGTCGCGTTAATTTAATTATGTGGGGTACTTGTTAATAATCGAGGTTTAATCGCATATTAATCGCATATTAATCGCATGTTTAATCGATTTATCGCTTATCGCTATCGCATTCACAACTCAAATTATGTGTTCTGGGTATTGTTTTACGTGTGTGTGCTATTTATGTGTTACTTGTGCATGTTATGTTTATGTTGAGGTGTTAATCGCAATCGCAAACCAATCGCATCGCAATCGAATCGAGAACGCTAAACGCAAGTCAATTATAGCGATTGTATGTTAGATATAGTAGTTGGGATTAAAAGTAATTCAATGGGTAATTCTATCGTATCGCTCGTTTGAATCGCATCGCAAAGCTCAACACTCGAATCGAAACGACAAAACTCATCGCGCCTGACAAGTGGATCGAGTGGCCAACCGACTGAGTGGCCATCCGATCGGATTGCCATCCGATCGGGTTGCCATCCGATCGGGTTGCCACCCGATCGACCATCCTCTTCCTCACTTTCCTTTTTAGGAAACCCTATAAATACCCCTCATATGTCACATCAGTTGATGTGACAGCTCTCACTCGACTCAGCTTGCTCTAGCCGCTCTTTCTCTCGATTTCTCTCAATTCTTGTAAGTTCTCAACCTAAATCTTGTACTTTCTTGATCTACACGCACTTCTACACCTTTCTATCTTTCGAATCTTAGCTTTTAACCGTGAAATCAGTGGATTTGAGGTGTTCTAGGATGATGTCACCATGGTGTTCTTATGAACCTCATGTTTTGACTTTAATCCGCCAAGAACAACTTGGATCTGGACGATTTCCATATGAATAAACAAAGATCTTGCATAGATCTGAACATATTCATGGTGAAAAAGATTGAAAGATGGTTTTCCAACTTTCTTTCAACTCTTTTACACTCAATGCACTCAAACCCGAGGGAATCGGAGCTTGTTCTGATCTTCTACTCATTCTTAGTGATGCATTAGTTCCAGATCTGAATTCTATCCGGGAGAGATATTGATTAGGGTTTGAACATGAACTACCGACTCGAACCGTGAACCGGTCGGACTAGGGTGATTCCTGTTCGGATGGGTCACTTGGGCCGAGATAAGGGTTCTGTTGTTCAAACAAGATATCAACACGTCAAGTTCAAAAGCTTCAAACCTTCAAACAGAAACAAGTGTTAGGACGATCAGACCGTCGGAACGGATTGTCGTCCGATCGGAATGCCATCCGATCGACCGGCCATCCGATCGGGTTGCACTTGGTTCCTTACTTAACCTATTTTTCAAACTATTCAAGGATCTGAATGTTAAAACGGATTACCACCCGATCAGATTGTCATCCGATCGAGTGGCCGTCCGATCGTGTGATGTTTGGGACTTGGATACTTAAACAATTTTCAACATGTTCAGTACGTACGGATTGCCACCCGATCGGATAGCCATCTGATCGAGTGACCGTCCTGCTGTGAACTTGTTCTCAAACTGAGGAGTCTCGCCAATCGGATTGCTTTCCGATCGAACGACCGTTCGATCGACCGACCTGAGGGGTAGAGATACTTCTCTATTTTCAAAATGCTACAACGAAAACTTCAAAAGGCAAACCATCATACACAAACACATCCTCACCAAACGAGGTGACAGTCCAATCGAATGGCCATCCGATCGGATGACCATCCGAACGGATTGCCATCTGAACGGATTGCCACCCGATCGATTGGCCATCCGATCGGATTGCCATCCGATCCTTGTTACACTTGCATCGTTTTATGCGCCGCTTATCGTTTATGCTATCGTTAACTGTTCAGGCTAATTCCGCGCTAGCGCTCCCTTCAATCCATTAATTCTAATCGCTGTGAGTATACTCGAACCCTTTTTGTTTATGCACTTTTGGGTGTTACATAAGTTACTCATTCTAAAATCACATCGAACACACTACGCAATACTTTAACGCTAACCACTACTGCATGTTATACGTGACTCGATGAATGCTTGTTTGTTATGTTTACACATAGATTGTTGTCTACCTGCCTTAGCAACGATAGTACTATAGTTTGGACTCAGCACCTGTTCACTCAGGGGTTGTTACGGACAATTAATCACATGATTCACAGTGGTGAATATGTATTACGAACTGCCATGCGCAGTCAACCCGCAGTCATTGGTATTGATAGGATCATGTCGATAACTTACGTGTTTCATTTCACACATTGTACGTGCTGGTTATGCGTAAACAATTTCGAACTCTATTATATCTATTAAACTTGTATGCTCACCTTTACACTATGTGCATTGACTTTTACTTTAACGTATGTGGCAGGTGCTTAAGATGCTAAAATGCTTGGCTTGCTGTGAAATCGAGGCTAGGAAAGAGTCTATAAACCAATAAACAAACTATCTTATTTGAAATCTGAGTTGTCGGATCAGTACTTGTTTGTGAGACAATTATTTGTAATAAATGTTTTATTTAGATATGTTATGGTATGGGACATGACGTTTTAAATATCTGTTAATTAATAGTTGTTATGGATACTCATGGACAATCTGTTTCGCTCAGTGTCGCGCCCTGATGTTTATGCCATCGGTTGGGGTGTGACAGATTGGTATCAGAGCCATAACTATAGGGAATTAGGCAAGACTCGACCTAGTCCGGGTTGATGTCTTAGAACGACCTAGTCTATAGTCTAAGTACCAACAGACCGACTTGTGCATACCCATTAGGGGTTTTTCACAAGCTTACTCGCTATTTCTTGCTCGAACTCGCTGTACACTACACACTTGCGCGAACATCGCATACTACAGTTCCGCGCAAGATCAACCTTTCCTAAGGTTGACTACATACACAAACGAATGATCTGGTTAAGATTAGGTGTGAAAACCGCAAACTCTCGACCAGATTACTCGTTCGAATTGCTATTTTTGCTAAAAACAAGGAGAAATTTACGTTGAATTAGGAGTGAAATCCATACTTCGATGCAAATCTCCTTATCTATCTTGTGGTTTACCACACAAAACAGGAATGTAGTCGCTAAGTTAGGGGTGAAACCCGAACCTTGATGACTCGTTCTACTCTCTATTTTGGTTTTACAAAACTCTCACCAAAGTCTCGACGGACTCCAACGACCTGAAGTCGCGCTATAACTGGAAGGACGCGTGCCATTCGCCCAGATTCGAGGCAAGAGCACAGTCCTAAAAGTCAAAGTGTGTACCAAAAGTCCTTGTGAATAGTCGAATCACCTTGGCTGTTAGACCTGTCTCGACGAAAGCCGCAGACCATCTATTCTCGATTTTTATATGTTTCGATTCTGAGCTCGCAACTGCCGACTCTGATATTCATCGCTTTTATGTGGATTTATGTGTTTTATGTGATTTTATCTGTTTATGTGTTACGATTTTTGGTGATTTATTCGCTTTTCGCTCTTCGCTTTAATCGACACACACGACCCGCACTGCACATCTACCTCAAATCGCTAACAAATCGCTACTGCTGGAGGAATGACTGTATGCTATGTTACTCGCTTATGCTATACTACTCGCGGTGTACTCGCTAATCGCAATCGCTATTCTCAAACGCACGCGAACTTTGAAGGATAGGGAATACGTGCAACATATAGTTAGGTTTCTGTATTCTGACTGCCTCTTGTGCTTCTGTGATTCTGTGCTTTACGTGCTTTTGTGCTTCTGTGCTTCTGTGCTTATGTGAATCTGTGATTACATGTCTATGTGTTTACATGTTACGTGATCGTGTTCCTGAGCTTTAGTAGTATTAGGCGTGTGAAGTGAGAGTCGATTATATTGTGTCTGAGTCCTATGGCGATGTCTGTTGCAGACAATGTCGTCATCTGGATCCCGTCACTCGCGCGCTGCCCGCCAAAACCAGAAAGATAAACGCCTTGCCGCTATGGTTGCTAAGCAAATGGTGAAAGTTGTTCCTCAAATCTTCAGTGAACTGTACGAAAATGTGAGCAAATGTTCTGAAGAGTCCAGGACTGAAACCCCTAAGGATGCTTTTAGCTTCAAGCAGTTTAAAGCTTGTAGACAGAAAGAATTCACTGGTGAAGATGGCCCTACAGCCTTATTCCAATGGTTTGATTCGATCGAGGTCACCATGCGCCAGAGTGGCTGTCTTGACGAACTCCGCACTCTGAATGCTACCGGCGTCTTCCAATCCCGAGCGCTAGATTGGTGGACGGCCGAGAGAAACAAATGCGGAAACGATGCAGCTTATGGTTTGACGTGGGATGAGTTGAAGGACGTCATGTTAGAAGAGTTATGCCCTCCCCACGAGCGCCAAAAGTTGGAGGATGAATTTTGGCATATAAAGCAGAAGGATGGTGACAATGCTGCTTTAACTGCTCGCTTTAAGCAGCTCAGTATAATCTGTCCTGATCAAGTCAAAACTGCTGATGTGATGATCAAGAAGTATATTCGAGCTCTGCCAGACTGTGTCGCAGATTTTGTGCAAGCTGCAAAACCATCAACAATCGAGGAATCTTATCTGCTCGCCGCTGAAATCAACGACAAGAGAGTCAAGGCTGGTGTCTGGGATAAAACCGCCAAGAATCTCCATCAAGCTACCACCGCACAAACCACAGAAACCGCCGCCACTCCTTAGTCTTCAAAAGCCTCTCGTCGCAAGAGGAAGAACAACAGCAACTCCAGCAACAAGAACTGTGCTGTAACTACTGCTGCCCCACTCCAAGCTGTACCAGCTCAGCAGCAAACTCAACACCGCCAGGTTGCAACATCGGTAACCCAAGCACCGCCGGCAAAGCGTGCTTATACTGGTCCTCACCCTGCCTGCCCGACTTGCACCTATCACCACCCAGTGGGAATCGCTTGCAGATTTTGTGTACATTGCAACATGTATGTCCATTTTACCGCCAACTGCCGTACAGGTCCTCGACAAGCACCAGCTCCAGCTACTGCTCATCAAGCTCTACTTCCTGCACCACAAGGGCAACAAGCAGCTCCTGCACCCGCGATCAATGCTACAGTTTGCTTTACGTGTGGTGATCCCAACCACTTCGCAAATATATGCCCGAACCGAGTTGTGAAGAAAGAGCCACAACAGCAGCAGCCCCAGCAACAGCCTCCATAGCAACAACAACAAGCAGCTGGCGCCCGAACCTTCAACATTAATGTGCGCCAGGCTCAGGCTGACAACAACGTGGTCAATGGTACTTTCCTTGTGAATAGTATTTATGCTTCGTGTTTGTTTGATACTGGAGCCGATAACAGTTTTGTATCGTTTGAGTTCGAAAAGCTCCTTAATCGTAAGCGCGCCTATCTCCCCTCGACGTTCAATGTTGAAGTTGCCATGGGAAGAACCGTCGCTGTCAATTCTGTTCTTCATGATTGTACTCTAGAACTCAACAATCACATCTTTCCTATCGACCTTATTCCGATGCAGCTCGGAAGTTTTGACGTCATAGTAGGCATGGACTTTCTTCGTGAAAACCATGCTGAAGTTGTTTGCTTCGATAAGATGATTCGATTCTCGCTCGCTAATGGTGATCAATTGTGTGTGTATGGTGAAACTCTCTCGAAGGACCTCAAGCTTATGTCATGTATCCAAGCTAGCAAGTATCTCCGCAAGGAATACAAAGCTTTCTTGGCTAAGATTGTAGTAGCAGAGAAGGAAAAGAAAGGAAAGACTGAAGTGAAAGACGTCCCCGTTGTTTGTGAATTCCCCAACGTTTTTCCTGAAGATCTCCCAGGTCTACCTCCAAGTCGTGATATCGACTTCCGCATCGACCTCATTCCTGGAGCAAATCCCGTTGCAAGAGCTCCTTATCGACTCACTCCGTCCGAAATGCGCAAACTCTCGAGTCAACTCCAGGAATTGCTTGACAAAGGCTTCATTCGCCCTAGCACCTCTCTTTGGGGCGCACCAGTCCTTTTCTTCAAAAAGAAGGATGGGTCGTTCCGGATATGCATCGACTATCGGGAATTGAATAAGCTGACAATCAAGAATCGTTACCCTCTGCCTCGCATCGATGATTTGTTTGACCAGTTACAAGGTGCTAAGTGTTTCTCCAAGATCGATCTACGCTCAGGCTACCACCAGTTACGCATACAAAAGGAGTATATTCCTAAAACCGCTTTTCGCACTCGATACGGCTACTACGAGTTCGTTGTTATGCCTTTTGGTTTAACCAACGCATCCACGGTATTTATGGATCTGATGAATCGCGTCTGTAAACCTTTTCTCGACCGCTTCGTCATCGTGTTCATCGATGATATCCTGATCTATTCCAAGTCGAAAGCCGAACACGCGCAACATCTATGTTTGGTTCCTGAGCTACTCCAGGGGAATCGACTCTATGCCAAGTTCTCCAAGTGTGAATTCTGGCTGGAGGAGGTTCAATTCCTCGGTCATATTGTCAATAGTCAAGGCATTCACGTCGATCCCGCGAAGATTGAAGCTGTTAAAAGTTGGGTTGCGCCTAAGAACCCGTCTGAATTCCGTTCTTTTCTCGGACTGGCGGGCTATTATCGCCGATTCATCGAAGGATTCTATAAATTCGTTGTGTCGCTTACTGCACTCACGCAAAAAAGACAAGGCTTTTGTTTGGGGAACTGGACAAGAGACCGCCTTTCAAACCCTCAAGTACATGCTTTGGAATGCTCTTGTTCTCACTTTACCCGACGGAAACGATGACTTTATTGTCTATTGTGATGCCTCGAACCTTGGGCTTGGTTGTGTTCTCATGCAGCGAGACAAGGTTATTGCTTACGCATCTTTTCAGCTCAAAATCCATGAGAAGTACTATACAACCCATGATCTCGAGCTAGGCACAGTTGTTTTTGCGTTAAAGATTTGGCGACACTACCTTTATGGTACCAAGTGTATGATCTTCACCGATCATAGGAGCCTACAACATATCTTTGATCAGAAAGAACTAAATATGCGTCAACGCCGGTGGGTGGAACTTCTCAACGATTATGACTGTGAGATTCGTTATCATCCTGGCAAAGCAAATGTCATTGCCGACGCTCTCAGCAGACGGAGTTATTTGCACAGCGCCCATAATATTCAAGCCCAATATGATCTTGAAACCCACATCCGCGAAGCCCAACATGCCTGCTTTAATGAGCGCACTTTGAAGAAGGAAAAGATTCTCAACGATGGAGCCCAGCTAGAAAATAAGTCGAATGGGATATTCCATTATCTGGACCGAATTTGGATTCCTAAGCGAACTAATTTACGACAGATTTTGATGGACGAAGCCCACAAATCCCGATATTCTATTCATCCCGGTGCCGACAAGATGTACCAGGACCTGCGCTACAAGTACTGGTGGCCGGACATGAAGAGAGATTTCGCCCTCTATGTCTCGAAGTGCCTGACTTGCTCGAAAGTCAAGGCTGAGCACCAAAGACCCTCTAGCTTACTCGTTCAACCCGAGATCCCTGTGTGGAAGTGGGAGAGTATAGCTATGGACTTCATAACGAAGCTTCCGTGCACGCCCTCAGGTCACGACAACATCTGGGAGGTCGTTGACCGTTTGACTAAATCTGCTCACTTTCTGCCAATACGGGAAGACTACAAGGTAGAAAAATTAGCCCGAATCTACACCAAAGAGATCATTTGTCGACATGGGACGCCTCGCGACATCATCTCTGACCGCGATGCTCGGTTTACCTCGCGTTGTTGGGAAACATTTCAAGCTACCCTCGGTACTGTGCTTAATCTAAGTACCGCATTCCATCCCCAAACCGACGGTCAGACTGAAAGAAAGATTCCTACCCTTGAAGACATGCTCCGTTCGTGTGTCGTAGATTTCTATGGTAATTGGGACGCATACTTACCTCTGGTTGAATTCTCGTACAATAACAGCTATCATTCCAGCATTCAAATGGCACCATTTGAGGCATTGTATGGAAGAAGATGTCGATCGCCTATTGTATGGCACGAGATCGGGCACTCGCAATTAACCGGTCCTGAGCTATTACAAGAAACGACTGATAAAATCCTCCAGATTCGAGACAATCTACTGAAAGCTTAGAGTCGTAGAAAAGTTACGCCGATAGACGACGCAAGCCCCTTGAATTTGACGTTGGCAACCATGTACTCCTAAAGGTATCACCTTAGAAGGGTGTGGTCAGATTCGGCAGGAAAGGTAAGCTCGCGCCTCGATATGTGGGACCCTTTAAGATTCTGGAGAGGATCGGAAAAGTGGCTTACAGTGTGACAACCCTCGTAATTACATGTATCCGTACGATTATTTAATGATAATTAAAGTGCTTAGTGACTGTGTGGAATTACTTAACTGTTTCCTGATTACTGTGTCATACTTACATGTGCTTGTTAACCTACTAGTCATGTGCAGAAAAATTACTAAATGGTCCTGAACATTCTCCTAAGTGTTAGGAATTAATTGTGTTACAAAAATATATATATAAGACACCTTATGGAACAATTAAACACTTAACGGAACAGTATCCGACCGAACAATCGGACATTACCCGGGACACCAAAATTTTGTCAGAAACATTATTTTATTATTTTTAACTAATTATGGTCCCAAAAATCCCAACACGCTATATAAACATGTCATACACTTACTACCTTAGATAATTCACCAAACCTTCCAAGTAATCACATACTTATAATAAAAATTTACAAATAACCCCCCCTCTCACTATTTTCGGCTCATATAGGGGCCCCCACCATAATCATCACTAAATCCCCAATCAAATATTCCCTTTTATTGTGATTGGCCTTGCTCTTGCCAAGAAATCACAATGATGTTAAATAGGTTGGGCTAGAGATCATACTCATCATTTCATCTTCACTACAAGTTCACTTCACCATCTTCTTCACTCTCTCTCTCCCTCTCGGCTGCACACATCCGCCACCACCCTCACCACTCCAACAATTCATCCATTGTTCTATTTTCAAGTTCAAAACAAGTGCTAGAAGAAGTCTTGTGAAGCTTGGAGCTTGGAGAGCTTGAAGAAACATCACACCTTGCATTCTCAAGCCATTTTCATCATCATTCTTTGTTCATAAGTTCATCCCTAGCTTTGTGCTAGTTGTAAGTCTTCGATTTAACTCTTGGTCACTTCTACGTTGATTATTCAAAAGATTGTAGTTGATGTGTAACACAAGAACATAAAAGAGAATGAACTGGAAAATGGACATAAACTTACATAAAATCTGGTTGGATTAAGTTGGTATAAGCATGCATGTTGTTTGGTCATTAATTTATTGATAAACCCGTTGTTAGGACACCTGTTGATGCGTTTTAGTAACATTTAAACTCTAAAGAAACATGCTGAATTACATTTTCAGCCAACTTCAACTGGCTGTAACTGGATCATTACAAATCGAAAAACTGATTTTCTGAAGCCTAAATTATGTATTTTCGAAAAACGGATCAAATGGCACTGGAATCGTAATTTTTCGAGGTCGTTTACTATTTTTAAAGGACTGTTTTTGGACAGCAGCTCAAGCTGCGTTTTTACTGCCAGAAAATGTGTGTTGTATTTTTAGTCATAACTTGAACCTGAATAGGACTAGCTCATGAAATTTGTACAGTAGATGACCACTGATGTATTTGTAATTCTCCCACTGGAATTTTGTAAATCGGACTTACGATGAATTTTTAATGAATTATTCCATGGACTGCAGTCAGAAAGTGATGAATCTGATTGCAGTCCGGTAAACGAATTTTTATAAAATATTGGTAATGAATCGGATCCCGAGATTTTTACACAATAATATTTGGATCGTTTAAGACCTTCTATAAAAGGTTGGGAATTTTTGGAATAAGTTAACTATTTTATTAAAATCCCCGAAAACAGCCCAGTTTTGAAGATTAAAGCTGAAACGACATAAGTAGTGATTTGCGTGTCTGAATGTCGGGTAGGTTATCTGAGAATAATCTAACATGTTATATGTCAATAAAAGTGTTATGTGAAATTCCGTATGTTTGCTTATGAACGGGAATAGATGGGAAGCTTATATGGGCATAAACCGTTAAAGTGATGCATGTTATGTGATAGATACGTGTAGGAACTTTGTGCTCTATTTGAAAACCACTAAATGACTAACTGGTAATCATATTAGGACGTGATTGACCGACCCTGACTGTTAGCTATTTTGAGAGTCAAACCGAGCAACCGAGGTGAGTTCACACTTTTCTACAAAGCATGGTAAATTCCCGGTGGGAATGGGTTCAGGAATAGGGATTCCTCGTCCTTTGGGACGCGTTCAGGAATGTGAATTCCTCGTCCTTGGGACGTACTTAGACTTACTGGACTAGAACTCTATCAGCGAAGTCCCTCCCTTTTTATATCGACTTAATCGCCGAGGCTATGGCGAGCGGGTCATTAGTTAATAGCGCTATTAGGTTTAACAAACCTCACACCGTGTCAGTCGGATGGGTGTGTACTAATGGACTATGGCACGTCGGTGATGATAGACACCGAAGCTAGGGCACAAGTAATTTTCGTTAGTAGTCGATATGATAAACGAGTCTGGTAGTTTAAATAATGGGGTAGCCCCCACGTCCGGAGTGTCGGGCTGGATAGCCAGGGAAGGTGGACATGGGATGATAACTAATAAACGTTTTCGAACTATGGGGTAACCCCCACGGCTGGATAGCTGATTATGGTTAAACTACGTTTTTGGAAACAACTCTAAAATGGACAACCAACCGTGAACTCACTCAACATTGTTGTTGACTCGTTATTACATGCTTTGCAGGTCGTTAGATGCTATGGAGCTTGCACAAGGAGGAGGTCGTTGTGGGATGCGAACTAATATGTCCCGTACTTAATAAATAAAGTGTATGAACTTATGAAACTTTTGTTTTGGGTCTTTAAACTTACGAACTACGAACTTATGTTTTGATTTAACGTCTTATGCTTCCGCTGTTTAAATTAAACTTGGTTAACTTCCTTTTGGTCACCAATTGTATTGTGGTTGGTTATATTTACTTAATTACGTGGTTCAATATGATTGGTGGCTCGATCCTGGTCATGTCACGCCTCCAAGCGGTGATACTTCGCATGGTGGATTTTGGGGGGGTGACATACAGACTCGAACTACCGGAGGAACTTAACAACGTCCACCCGACTTTCCACGTTTCGAACCTTAGAAAGTGCCTGGCTGAGCATGATTTACATGTACCCCTCGAGGATCTTCAAATAAACGAAACACTACACTTCGTGGAAAAGCCTGTCAAAATCATGGACCGCCAAACCAAGCAGCTCCGACGCTCGCTCATTCCCATTGTGAAAGTTCGCTGGGAAGGCAAACGAGGCGCAAAGTTCACTTGGGAACTCGAAAGCTACATGAAGGCGAAGTACCCGCAGTTGTTTGTTACGGCTTCGGCCTAATTTCGGGACGAAATTCCCTTAAGAAGGGGAGGCTGTAACACCCCGTGTTTTGAAAGTCAAAGTCAAAGTCAAGATTGAAGTCAAAGGATGACAAGATTGCTAATTGCAATCTGTCACTCCTTGCTCAACTCCTATTTTGACTTCTTTGACTTGTAGATAATCTATTCATGTTGTCGCGTTAATTGTATTAAGTGGAGTACTTGTTAATAATCAAGGTTTAATCGCATGTTTAATCGATTTATCGCTTATCGCTATCGCATTCGCAACTCAAATTATGTGTTCTGGGTATTGTTTTACGTGTGTGTGCTATTTATGTGTTACTTGTGCATGTTATTTTATGTTGAGGTGTTAATCGCAATCGCAAACCAATCGCATCGCAATCGAATCGAGAGCGCTAAAAGCAAGTCAATTATAGTGATTGTATGTTAGATATAGTAGTTGGGATTAAAAGTAATTCAATGGGTAATTCTATCGTATCGCTCGTTCGAATCGCATCGCAGAGCTCAACACTCGAATCGAAACGATAAAACTCATCGTGCCGGACAAGTGGATCGAGTGGCCAACCGACCGAGTGGCCATCTGATCGGATTTCCATCCGATCGGGTTGCCATCCGATCGAGTTGCCACCCGATCGGACTGCCACCCGATCGACCAGCCTTTTCCTCACTTTCCTTTTTAGGAAACCCTATAAATACCCCTCATATGTCACATCAGTTGATGTGACAGCTCTCACTCAACTCAGCTCGCTCCAGCCGCTATTTCTCTCGATCTCTCAATTCTTGTAAGTTTTCAACCTAAATCTTGTACTTTCTTGATCTACACGCACTCCTACACCTTTCTATCTTTCGAATCTTAACTTTTAACCGTGAAATCAGTGGATTTGAGGTGTTCTAGGATGCTGTCACCATGGTGTTCTTATGAACCCCATGTTTTGACTTCAATCTGCCAAGAACAACCTGGATCTCGACGATTTCCACATGAATAAACAAAGATCTTGCATAGATATGAACATATTCATGGTGAAAAGGATTGAAAGATGGTTTTCCAACTTTCTTTCAACTCTTTTACACTCAATGCACTCAAACCCGATGGAATCAGAGCTTGTTCTGATCTTCTACTCATTCTTAGTGATGCATTAGTTCTAGATCTGAATTCTATCTGGAGAGATATTGATTTGGGTTTGAACATGAACTACCGACTCGAACCGTGAACTGGTCGGACTAGGGTGATTCCTGTTCAGACGGGTCACTTGGGCCGAGATAAGGGTTCTGTTGTTCAAACAATATATCAAAATGTCTCGTTCAAAAGCTTCAAACCTTTAAACAGAAACAAGTGTTAGGACTATCAGACCGTCGGAACGGATTGTCGTCCGATCGGATTGCCACCCGATCGGATTGCTATCCGATCGACCGGCCATCCGATCGACCGTCCATTCGATCGGGTTGCACTTGGTTCCTTACTTAACCTATTTTTCAAACTATTCAAGGATCTGAACATTGAAACGGATTACCACCCGATCGGATTGCCATCTGATCGAGTGACCGTCCGATCGTGTGACGTTTGGGACTTGGATACTTAAACAATTTTCAACATGTTCAGTACGTACGGATTGCCACCCGATCGGATAGCCATCCGATCGAGTGACCGTCCTGCTGTGCACTTGTTCTCAAACTGAGGAGTCTCGCCAATCGGATTGCTGTCCGATCGAACGACCGTTCGATCGACCGACCTGAGGGGTAGAGATACTTCTCTATTTTCAAAATGCTACAATGAAAACTTCAAAAGGCAAACCATCATACACAAACACATCCTCACCAAACGAGGTGACAGTCCAATTGAATGGCCATCCGATCGGATGACCATCCGAACGGATTGCCAACCGATCGACTGGCCATCCGATCGACTGGCCATCCGATCGGATTGCCATCCAATCCTTGGTACACTTGCATCGTTTTACGCGCCGCTTATCGTTTATGCTATCATTAACTGTCGAGGCTAATTCCGCTCTAGCGTTCCCTTCAAACCATTAACTCTAATCGTTGTGAGTATACTCGAACCATTTTTGTTTATGCACTTTTGGGTGTTACATACGTTACTTATTCTAAAATTACATCGAACACACTACGCAATACTTTAACGCTAACCACTACTGCATGTTATACATGACTCGATGAATGCTTGTTTGTTATGTTTACACATAGATTGTTGTCTACCTGCCTTAGCAACGATAGTACTATAGTTTGGACTCAGCACCTGTTCACTCAGGGGTTGTTAAGGACAATTAATCACATGATTCACAGTGGTGAGTATGTATTACGAACTGCCTTGCGCAGTCAACCCGTAGTCATTGGTATTGATAGGATCATGTCGATAACTTACATACTTCATTTCACACGTTGTGCGTGCTAGTTATGCGTAAACAATTTCGAACTCTATTATATCTATTAAACTTGTATGCTCACCTTTACACTATGTGTATTGACTTTTACTTTAACGTATGTGGCAGGTGCTTAAGATGTTAAAATGCTTGGCTTGCTGTGAAATCGAGGTTAGGAAAGAGTCTAGAAACCAATAAACAAACTATCTTATTTGAAATCTGAGTTGTCAGATCAATACTTGTTTGTGAGACAATTATTTGTAATAACTGTTTTATTTAGATATGTTATGGTATAGGACATGACGTTTTAAATATCTGGTAATTAATAGTTGTTATGGATACTCATGGACAATCTGTTTCGCTCAGTGCCGCGCCCCGATGTTTCCGCCATCGGTTGGGGTGTGACAAGTTTCCTCGCTTTACATTATTGACCCGTAGGTTCCTTCACATAGCCTCGCAGGCTTTTTCCTTAGATTTCCACCTACTAATGTAAAACCCCATCAGTTCGTTTCTTTCTATCCGTGACCCGAGGGTCTTTTGGTCCCGTAGACTTAACATTAATTATAATCCCGTAGGTTATGATGATCTCGTAGATCTTTTTTTTTCGAGTTTTTATTCAACTGTATATATACATATGGCGTCAAGGCACCCCTTTTTATGTTTAGAATTATTTACTTTTGCTTTTTGGATTTCTTTTGACCTTGATCATAGTCTAATGCTACATTTGTTTTCTTTCGAATAATATTTCCGCTTTTATGACTTCTAACGTCATTTACACGTCGGTTTGTCCTACACTTACCGTTACCTGGTTCTTACCTATACTTCTTTACGACCCGTTACCGGGGTTCTTTATCTAAATGTTTTTTTAATATTCTTGTTTCGCTAGTTTGCGTTTTTTTTCCTATCTACATTTCTTTACGACACATCTCACAGGTTCATTAATATTTCGCGCTTCCGTTATTTGGTTTGCGCTTATTTGTACTACCAAATTCTTATACTTTATTTATCTCGTTTGACTTATTCGTGTGAGCTTTCATCACTTATGAACGTCAAACTTCATTCTTTATTCGACCCATTCAATTTTAAAATAGTTGAATATAGTTATCAAAATTTCTGTATGCAAATTCTCATCGTCTTTTAGTCATGACTCATAATCCGAGTCTTTTGACTTTCTATTTCGCGTTCCCGTCTCTTGGTTTACGCATACTTTCAAAATCCTACCCATCTATTGGGTATCTTACCGAAGTCACTATCAAAGTAACCGCCCCGGTATGTATTAAGACTTCGTTTTAATTTATTTGGTCGTCTTAGCGAAATCCACCGCTTTTATTTAATCAAGTTCTTTATTCTTTATTTAATTCGTTTGACTTGTCCGTATGAATTTCATCACTTGCGACAGTCAAACTTTTATCTCTATGCCTTAGCATTCTCATTAGTTGGTTTGTATTTTCATTTACTTTAATCTTTGTCCCTTCTCTCGGGTTCGTTATTCTAACGTAATACGCTCCCGTCATCCGACTTGCGTTTACGTTTACTATCAAACATCTTACTTGTTTGATTCATTTGGGTACCTTTTTAATTCGTCCCATTCACCCCGTCCTTACTACATTGGACATAAATGCGTCCTCTACAAGAAGTTCATGGTATCATATGCCACTACTTACTTGGCCAGAGTAAGCGATTAACACATGACACACATGACCTTTTTATAGTTTTCACATCACGCCCTATGTAAGTAACGCCTCTGTTTATTTCCATATCTTTGGTTTCAGTTGGTAAAACTTTATTTAATTGTTATTTATCAATTATTAGTTTTACCCGTTTTATTCTTTGAACATATAAAATGTTTTCCTTTTTACCTGGCTATTATATCATTACATTCGTTAATGTGATCACTACTTTTCTCAATAGTATTATATTGAGAATTATTCACTTTGATATTTATTCGCATCCAAGTTTTCACTTAAACTAATCCTATTATTTCTTTGTTATTCATCATCATGAATAACACATGTTTCTATTAAACGTCTCTTGGAAACATCATCCTGAATAGACATCCTATTCAGGTTTCTCAGGTTTTATCAGATATATGCAATCGTCAATCCCTACGTGTTTGTTGCATATTACTACTTGTGCGATTAAATTTTAAAAGCGTGCACTTGGTAATGCTTGCCCCGACGGGCGTTCCTTGCCATTATTCTTATTCGCGATTGTTACGCGATTTGATCCTTGGTGAGCATGCTCCACTTGTCATACTTCGGACCGTTCCCCTATCCTATCTGTCACTTGTTACACCTTCGCCATCTTCAGATGCGAGTATCCTTTCATTTAAAACATTTACAAAGATTAGTAATGTCAACTTCACTAAACGCCCGTATGATAATACAGGGTTTTCTACTATACGTGTCAACGCACGTAATTTTGTTAACTATATCTATCATTTATCAATTTGAATGGTGTAACTTGTATTACATGATAACTCTATGTGTTGTTCACAACACTTTAATCATATTGAACCATTAATATACATGTACTTACCGGTTTGCGATCAAGCCTCGAACCGAACACACTTTACTCTTTAACCATGAGCTCTGATTACCAACTTGTAACACCCATCTCATTAATTTAAGATCTTAGACTAAAACATGTATTTTCAAATCAAAATGCATAATTTAAAGACTTAGTTATAAAAACCAAGATTTACATGGTTACGATATTCTAATTTAGTCAACTAACTAGTTTTAAAAACATTCAACATTTAGTCAGTGCTTACAAACAAACATCGTCTAATACAAGATTTATTTAGCGCGGAAGCTTCAAAACTTTGCGTTCGGTTCTTGAATTCTTGCTTGATCGGCATCCAGAATGAGACGAACATCACCTAAGGTAAAAACCACATCAATTGTTAGTTTTGACAACATTAAAACGTATGTAAACAAGTTCCAATATCAAATAACGAAAACAAAATAAAATTTCAGCATTTTGGGTCTGTCGCGCCCCGCGACAAATCTCTTATCAGCTTTCGCGGGCCGCGAGCAAGCTTCGCGTGTCGCGAAAGGTTCAGGGTCTCCCTCCGCGTGCCGCGGGGGAGACGGTTTTCCAGCGGGTGCAGGCTTTTGACCTGCATTATGCCCAGCTCCGAAATTTCTAAAAATTCTAACTTTGAAGGTCCATAACTTTTTACCTGGATGTCCGTTTTACGCGATTCTTTTTCCTACGCGCTCGTCATTTAATTCTCCATCTTGTGAAGTTAAAATTCAACATTCAAACTAATAAAATTCTAAATTTTTAAGCATTCGGCTTATTATTCAATTTCAATATTCCGACCCGTTTGTATTCAAAACCACCAACTTGTTTCTTAAACAACCAATATACATTCGTCAATGTATTTAATTCAAGACCTCTAGCTCGGGTTCATACTTTCTTATGAAATACATATGCACAAAATCCATTTTGACCCATTTAGGAAATATTAAGCATTTTAGTCTAAAACACGTTCTTTTCCTTTCACACTTTATAATTCCACATTCCAAGTATCTACCTATATCTCCTAATCATAATGCAAGTTTCCAAACAACCCATATGGGTCGTTTGCCTAATTTAACCTTCAAGGGCTTTCTAGTCAATTTTAGTCTCTCGTTTTACGACGAAAGACTTCCACTAATTAATTGACCAAAATACCACTTTTGACTATAAATCTAATTATGTGTACCTGGCTCGGGTCATAGCATTGACCCGTTTACATACCTCTTGCTTTAAATTTTCTAATTAAAGCACGCAACATATGTTACTTCCTGTAATCACAAAACTCAACAAGTAGTCGTCAGTTATTATTGTCAAATGGTATTAACACGGCATTTAACCCGTTTAGTCGACATGACCATTTATCAACGTATGATGGTATATTAATACCATCATGCCCCTTGAACCAATTTCGGTTCGCACCGTGAGTTTTTTTTACTACTTAAAAGACATTTTCTTAGATTGCCCGACCCTTATAACTTTTACCAAATGGTGTCTTTATTTTGATCACTATTATTTTAACCATTAATTCGACCCATTTGGTTGTCGAGTGAATTCCATCACCTCATTGACATACCAACTCAACCATTTTCGCTATATCAACCTTAAACATATTTTAACTAAGCTTATCTACGTAAATGTACGGAACGACAAGTCGCGTACCTTTAAAGCGTTCCCTTCAAGCGCGTGTCCACTCTGGTTTGTCCGCTTAAAGACTCGATTCCGTTGTCTATAGAGTTCAATCAACGATTTGTTTAAAACTCCATTCATGACATATAACACATATTTCACTATGTTATTCGAATATGCGTTTTTATTCGAAACTTAACATTTTAGCTTTCTCTTAGGCGTTTTAACAAACACCTTATGGGCATCGTTTTACAAAATTATTATCAAGTTTCAAGACTAGTTATTTAACCACTTTTAACACCTTCCTTAAGTTCATATGTCTAATTTTATTCATTAACATTCTAAGCTTGCTTCATGGAGCTCAAATAACACTAGTTTGACAATTTTAATTCTAGTGTTCATCCTATTTCTACAAGACCCATTTAACCCATGAGTGGATGATCATGAATCTCATAATTTGAACATCAATTCAACAAGATATTGACTAGGGTTTACTCCTAGTCATGATTTCATTCCTAATTTCATTCGAACATCAATCATACAGACCAATTTTCGACTTCAATTATTTATCAAGAATTCAAGATGAAATCAAACAATGAAATTAAGCATACCTTATGACCCCTTTACTGAGGTGATCACGAATTCAGTTAAAGCCCCAATTTTCTGGCTCTGTTTCCCTTTGATTTTGTTGAATTTGTGGGTTTAGGGTTTGAAGGAACCCTTCTTGTGCTCCTGATGATGTACGACCAAACACACACTTGAGTGTGTGTTTTGGTGTTTATTTATTTTAATTAAAAACAATCTTTCATCTTTGCCCTCTTTTGGTCCCTCTAGTTTCAAAGATTATTTAAAAGGCTTACTAGTTCATGCTTATATATTGTCTTAAAACAAATAACTAACTAGGTTGATTATTCCTAGTTAATTTAGTGGGTTCCGGGAGTTATAACCCGTTTTTTTAAGTCCCGTTAACTCATGCTCCTTATAACTTTTTTTTTTCACAAAACATTTATTCTCCTTTTTTAATTAATATTATGATTATTTGTTTAAGTCCTAATATTCACCGGGTTAAATTTTACCACTAATGGTATTTTACCCGTTCATCACTATTAGCGAGGTTTGATTACCAAACCCGTTTTTGGGGTGTTACATTTTTCTATGTGCCGCCGATTTAAATCCAATTTTAAATGTACCGGGTGTTGAAGCTTTGATTGAAGAAATATACGACAAGTTGGATATGCATGAGGAGGATCCAAGGTTAAAAGAAATAATCAAAAAGAATTTTAACACTTGTTTATCAAAACTTTATGATCATTATTTAAAAAAATATGGGGAAAATAATACTAGTAATGTGTTTGAGTCTCGATCGTCGGCCACTAGTCGAACGACTACTAATGGAGACGCACTCATAACGACGTTGAATGTCGTTAGAGATGAAACGGCTAAACAACAAAGAGGTAACGCCCCATCAAGTGAACTTGGTAGTTATAAAGAAACATGTTATTTGCGTACTATGACCGCCGAGGAATATAAAAAGTTTGATCTTTTGTCATGGTGGAAATCAAAAGAATCGGAATTCCCAATTCTAGCCACCATGGCTCGTGATATACTAACGGTCCAAGCTTCTACCGTAGCTTCGGAAAGTGCGTTTTCTCTTAGTGGCAGGGTATTGTCCATACGAAGAACAAGACTAACACTGGAATCAATAGAGATGGCAATTTGCATAAAGGATCATTTGGATGCCGTGGACCGTATTCAAGATAAGACAAGTCTAGAAGACGAAGTGGAATTAGAGAACAAGATAGTTGATGAAGAGGAGGATGAAGAAGTACAAACTAATGATTCAGATGACGATTGTACCGAAGTGACACCACCAAAGCGAGCCGCAAGTCAAACGGAAGCATCCACGACATCGACAAGTAAACGATCAAAGAAATAAACAGGCTTCAATATGTTTGTATGTTTTTTGATCAATATAAGGATTTTTTTTAAGAACCGGTTACCAGTATCATTTCAGCGATTTTTAAGACATACCCGGTGGAACCGGTTCTTCAGAGAACCCGGTTCCAACCCTACCCGGATCGGTTACTATCGGTTCCAGTATTCAAGCTCTAAACTCGGTTAGGAACTGGACCCGGTTCCTACAAGAATCGGTTCCCTACACTATAACAAGAACCGGGTCCGGGTAAAAAAAAAATACCCAATATGCCCATCTCTAACCTGAACCGGTTTGCCCATTAAAAAAAACGGTTTGGTTTTGGCCCAAGCTTGTTTTTGTACACCTCTACCAAGAGACGAAAATTAAATAAGCCCAGAAAGCTAAGAAGCCCAACAATAACAATTACTGGGCCAAAAACCGCCAACCTGATCATGTCCAGTGCAGAACTAGTCAGAACAGAACTCTGAAACCACCGAATACCGCAGCGGCGAGCGGCGGAGGGGATAACAATGGACCTAAACATGGCGGAACCCGGCGAGATTCTACCGGATCGGAAAATAGATACGTCGGCATACGATCTGCTTCAAACTACTCGAACTTCCGTCGAGGATATAGTCGCACAGATGCTTTCGATTAAGAAAGACGGAGGCGATAATTCCAGATCTCAATTACCTGAACTCGTCACTCAGATGCTTCTCAACTTCGTCAATCTCCGTAAGGTACCGGAGTTTTCATGTATTTTCAGCTGTAATTGTTTATTGATTTGTTATCATTCGTATTTTGAGAAGTTAGGGTTTAGTCTGAACAAAATAATAATTTGAAGCGTGTTGTTTTAAGTATACATTTTAATAGTTATGATTTATGGACATGTTTGTGGTTCTGCTTTTGAGAAATTAGGGTTTACACTGAACAAAATTGTCTCTAGAATGACCTAATTTCAGTATGTTTATTGTTTATGTTAATATATGTGTCTTGATATTCTAGGTTTTGGTTGAAGTTAAGGAAGTAAGATAATAGTTACAGGAACATTGAGATATAACATGTTTAATTTTTGATGTGGTTCTACTTTTGAGCAGTTAGGGTTTACGCTGAACACGATTATTACTAAAATGACCTAAATTTTTAAGTTTATTGTTTACATTAACATATGTGTTTTAATCTTCAAGGTTTCTATTTAAGTTAAGGTAGTAAAACGGTAACAGCAGGAACATTGACGTATAATTATTTAATTTATCTCATTTTATTGTGTTTTTTTTGCAGGCAAATCGTTCTATATTGCTTGAAGAAGATCTTGTGAAAGCAGAAACAGAACATGCAAAAGCACCTGTGGACTTCACAACCCTGCAACTCCACAATCTTATGTATGAGAAGAATCATTATGTTAAAGCGATAAAGGCTTGCAAAGACTTCAAGTCAAAGTATCCGGACATTGAACTTGTTCCCGAAGAAGAGTTTCACAAAGACGCGCCAGAAGAAATAAAAAACTCTGTACAGTCGAAAGACAGTGCCCATAATTTGATGCTTAAGAGGCTCAACTTTGAGCTGTTCCAGGTATACACTGAGTGACAAGTAGGGCTGCAAATGAACCGAACGAACACGAAGACATGATCGTTTGTTAAGGAAATATATGTGTTCACAAACTGTTCATGAATACTTACCGAACGAGATTTTTTGTTCGTGTTCGTTCGTTAAGGAAATGAACGTGTCCGTGTTCGTTTAATTTTAGGTAGCGAACACAAATGAACGTTCATGAAGACAAACGCACACAAACTAATGTTCATGAACATAAATGAAAACAAACGAACACAAACAAGCTTTCATGAACAAAAACAAAATATACGAATACACCAATACTTATTAAATATTTATCTGTCAGAATTTTGAAGGCTTTAAATAAAATATAAAAATTATAAACTCTAACGAACTATCGAACACATACGAACATAAATGAACACGTTACTGAACATGAATGAACGGACGCCGCCTTCTTTCATGTTCGTTCATTTATTGAACAAACAAACACAAACGAACTTCCCGCCGAACGGTTCACAAACTGTTTGATGAACATTCGGTTTGTTTGCAGCCCTAGTGACAAGCAGAGTTTAATAATTGATATCTTGTTAATGATTAAAATATACTTAATTTTTCTAATTGCTGTATTTTATTGTTGTTATTTGTTAGCGAAAAGAGTTGGCAAAACTTCATGAGAAACTGGAAGAGCAAAAGAAAGTTCTTCAGGACACTATTGCAAACAGGAAAAAGTTTCTTTCAAGTCTTCCTTCACAACTTAAATCTTTAAAAAAGGCATCTTTGCCGGTACAAAACCAACTGGGAATTCTTCACACAAAGAAACTAAAGCAGCATCAATTAGCAGAGTTGCTTCCACCTCCTCTTTTCGTGATTTACTCGCAAATGTTGGCTCATAAAGAAGCGTTCGGCGAGAGTATCGATCTCGAGATCGTGGGAAGCTTGAAAGACGCTCATACTTTTGCCCGAAAACAAGCGAATAAGGATAACGGTAACCGTTTACAACAATTATATCTTATTCTTTCTTACATGGGTGTTACTTCATATATATATTTGCAACATTTTAGAAGAAAAGATATAAGTGTAAAATGTCATTTTCGTCCCTGAGGTATGTCCAGTTTTGCGACTTTCGTCCAAAGGTTTGTTTTTCCACATCTGGATCCGAAGGTTTGAAATCTTGCCAATTTCATCCGGCTCGTGAACCCCATCCATTTTTTTCTGTTAAGTCAGGGGCATTTCCGTCTTTTTTGCTAACCTAAAGGGCAATTCGGTCTTTTTCACTTTATGTAAAAAGATCGATTACCCCTGAAAAATACCATATTGCCCTTTAAGTTAACAAAAAAGACGGAAATACCCCTGACTTAACGGACAAAATTGGATGGAGTTAACGAGCCAGATAAAAATGGCAAGGTTTCAAACCTTTTGGATCCAGATGCGGAAAAACAAACCTTTGGACAAAAGTCGCAAAACTGGCCAAACCTTAGGGACGAAAATGTCTATATACTCGAAGAATAATGATATATTTTGATGCTACAGGCATATCCACTACTAATATGGAGAACTCCAAGATGGAAGATGATGTGGTTGACGAGGAAGATGACAGTCAACGGAGGAGAAAGCGTCCGAAAAAAGTCCAAGTCAAAGAAAACGTTGACGCGGCAAGAATATACCAAACACACCCACTTACACTTACCCTCCAAATACACGATGACGAGGCATCTGATCCTAAATCTACAAAGCTTATTGCGTTAACATTCGAGTATTTGTTGAAGTTGAATGTTGTTTGCGTTGGTATTGAGAGATCGAATGACGGCCCGGAGAGTAACATTTTATGCAATCTTTTCCCAAATGACCCGGGACTCGAGCTTCCTCACCAGGTTGACTTTAATTCGTTTGATCCGGTCATTTTTGACTTTTAATGATTTGTATGTAAGGGTATTCTTATGATTTGTAGTATGTTTATTGTTTTTGGTATCATGCAGTCAGCTAAGCTTTGGACTGGTGATGGCCCAATATTCGATGAAAAACGATCTTCACGTCCGTATAAATGGGCCCAACATTTAGCGGGAATTGATTTTTTACCAGAAGTTTCACCCCTTCTTACAGCAGGTGCAGATTCTACAAACGGTGAAACAACAAAACAAACTGCTATAGTTTCCGGGCTATCAGTATATCGCCAGCAGAATCGGGTCCAGACAGTTGTTCAAAGAATTCGGGCCCGAAAGAAGGCCCAACTGGTCCTTGCGTGAGTCAAACACATTATCACAATGTAGTCCAGTGAATTTGACATGTTATTTAGTTAGAACTCTTGAAATAAATGAATATTATGGTTTCGTACTTTTATTGGATGTTACGTCTTTTTTTTATGTGGAATTGCTATTAACTAAATTGATCTAAACGGATATTGTAAAATTTGAAATCTTTGGTTGACTTACAGGGAACAGATTGACTCGCTAACAAAGCTTAAATGGCCTAGTTTGACTTGTCAAACCGTACCGTGGTTTTCACATGCCCGTCTATGCAGTTTACAAAACTGGACAATTATACCCTCACATAAGCCCACCGCACCCATTGAAGAACAAAATCAATCCCGTCAAGAACTCGAGACGGTTGCTGGACCCGACACTTCAAAGTCTGAGATAGAGAACATACGCGAAGACGGCGAGCTTCCATCTCTAAATCCAGCTGCAACCGTTGCGAATGAAACCGTGGTTACAGTTACGCCGTTGAAGATATCAGGCACTGATCACTCGAAACGTCTTGCGTTGATTACTAAATCAGTGGCGTCTCCAATGAGCAAGGGTAAATCACCGAGCTCTAGAAAGCTTGATGAAGATTTGGATTTGATGTTAGTGTCTGACGATGAGGTGGATGAGCCGTTACAATCCGAGCCTGAACCTGTACTAACAGGGAATGGAGGCGTACATGTGATTGATAACTCGTGGATTGCGTGTGGGGCCCGGGACTACCGTCTTGTTTTAACGAGAAAAGTCAACAGTGGTGATGGGTATATAAAGTTAGAAGCAAAGGTATAATCATTGACTCGGTGAGCTATGTTGTGATTTGGCATGTTGAATTTGTAATATTTGTTTCGTCCCTAAGGTTTGGCTAGTTTTGCGACTTTCGTCCAAAGGTTTGTTTTTCTGCATCTGGATCCAAAAGGTTTGAAATCTTGCCATTTTCATCTGGCTTGTTAACTCCATCTATTTTTCTCCGTTAAGTCAGGGGTATTTCCGTCGTTTTTAAAGCTATTCGGTCTTTTTACATAAAGTGAAAAAGACCGAATTGCCTTTTAAGTTAGCAAAAAACACGGAAATACCCCTGACTTAACGAAGAAAAATGGATGGAGTTAACGAGCCGGATGAAAATAGCAAGATTTTAAACCTTTTGGGTCCATCAGATGCGGAAAAACAAACCTTTGGACTAATGTCGCAAAACTGGCCAAATCTCAGGGGACGAAAATGACATTTTTAACATTTTAAAACTTGGATGGCAGATCACAGTCAGCATGGAGTATCCCCTCAGGCCGCCACTTTTTACGTTGAATCTTTTTAGAGCCGCTAGTACGGAAACCGAATCAGAGGCTGAGGCTAACGAGTGGTTTAATGAACTCCGGGCCATGGAAGCTGAGGTAAGAAAGTATGATTTTTTGAATAATCACGGGTCAAACTGGTCTTTCTTATAGTAATCTTTCTTTGTCTCTCTTTAAGGTGAATATTCATGTGATAAAAACAATACCTTGGGAGGAAGAAAACATGGTATTGAGCCATCAAATATGTTGCCTTGCAATGCTGTTTGACTTTTACGTGAACGGAGATTCATCTACCGAGAAGGGAAATAGCACTTGTGTGGTTGATGTCGGTTTGTGCAAGCCCGTTAATGGTGGGCTTGCATCCAGAACATACAGGGGCCGGGATCATAGGAAAATGATCTCCTGGAAAGACAACGGGTGCACTCCTGGATATCCTAGCTAAGGTCAAATGGTCAACATCACCATTGCTACTAACCCCCTCCGTTTCTCTCGCCATGGCAACTTGATGGAGCGGTAGTGGATCCAGGTTTTTTAGATGGGTATGTAATATCTATCATTACGGGAAATTTATAGCAAGAATTATTGTTTGTTATTAATAACTGGAACTGTATTTGGATGTACGAGGATTGCTATTGGTGAAGATAAGGACTCTGGGTTTAAACCGCAAACTTTTTTTCCATCCTTTGTATTTTATAAAAATATAAACACCATGAAATATTCGGAAAAGTAACAGGAGCAGGGTCGGGAGCCATACCGACCTTCAGTTGAGGTTTTCGAATCTTTTTTCCGAATATTTCATGGTGTTTATAAACAGTTGAACTTGCGTAACCATCAAATTAATCCGTTCATTATTGTGTGTGAATTTTGATACATGACAAAACCGATCATAAATTTAGAGGTCTGAATGTAGAATTTAGTTTGAATGAGTTTGTGTAAGTTTTAGCTTGGAACTAATGAACACATTTGTTTTAAAAGCTTGTGTTATGTTCGACCTCACAGGTTCATTGTTTAACCCAAGTAATTTTAATAATACTTTAAAATTCCGTCTTTTGTAATAACTTGAACAGTAAACGCCCCGCTTGCAGGATGCGCATAGAATGTATATATGTGTGGGTGCTCAGTGGGCAAAAGTGAAAGTGCACTAATTTTAACGTTATTTTACTAATTTCGTGAAAATGACGTTAAAAGAGGGAGATGGCTAATCATGCATCATGTGGTGGCATTGATAGCCGAAAGACAAGGGGGTACATGCACTAATCGATGTTTGTCCCAATTGCTGAGTGTTATGTGCCTTATGTCCAAGGCGTAATGCAAAACTACTATCGAGTCGGTGGTCTCACGGAAGCAACCTCTCTATTCCTACGAGGTAGAGGTAAGGTTGTCTGCATCTTATCTTCCTCGGATCCTATCTTAGTTTTGCTATTGATGGCATATACTGAGTATGATGATGTTGCTGTAATAAATTAAAATTGTACTTTATGGCATTTAAAAGATAAAAGAGAACCGTGGCATCATGTTTAAATAGGTCATAATGACGTATAAAGAATTACACAACTTGAGTATTACATTGCAAGATAAAAATTAAGCTGAATGGTCGTGTTCAAATCGACTAGTGAGAACTCGTGCCGTATTCGAGTTCATATGTTTGACATGATTTTCAGGTTTGTATCGTGTCATATTCGACCCATCACTTGCAAACACGAACCATTAAATGCCTCTAAATGTAAATCATACCTTTTCATGCTACAATTGATTAGTTAGCAATGAAAAAACCAAATATGGTAACAGAACACGAACAGTCATGGCAACGATTTTGCCTAACCTTGTTTACCTCTACTTCATGTGACAATGGAGTTTAAATAACTTTAAATTCATCTTACACAAATATATCACTCCACATCCTAAACTCTAAACCCCATTTCTAAAATATGTACAAATCGATATGTGAAATTCCCATTTTAACCTTGTGGAACGTCAAGGACCATTGATACATGTGCGCGTGCACACCTTTACCACTGACCCGATTGTGTCCTTCTCAGATACTGTCTTTTCGCTCCAGGCTGCGTGCTCATGATTTCCATAACCTGCTATTATTCGATCAATAACCGTTATAATATAACTTTTGTAATCATACTTAACACATTAACTGCTTAAAAATGTTTCAAAAGTTCAACAAGAAAGTGTTTCGTAGGTCAACCCAATACTGTTTACTTTCTCATGTACGAATATAAAACGTACCTAAATGTCATACCCAGCTATATCATATGTCACCTTCTCAAAAACAATTATACCAATTTTAATAAAATAAAAAAAAAATGATTACAGTACCTGATTCTGCTGCAGTTGCATCATCTCAGCCTGTAGAATATAAACAACTCTATAAAAAAAAAATGATTTAAAAATTTCTTCAGATATATAGTTTATAACTTCATTTTTTTATTATAATAATTATATATATATATATATATATATATATTTTTTACCTTTCTTTTCAGTTCTTGATTTTCCTCTTTCAGTTTTGCTACTTCTGCTTCCAGTTCCATAGTGTATGCCTAAAACATACAAGTCACATTACAAACAAGAAAAAACTGAAAACCGCAACTAAAAAACCCGTTAAACCGACACGAACCTGCTTACGAGCCCGCGACCGAGCAGCCGATTCTCGGTTCTTAATCATTCGTCTCTGCCGCCTTTCAACAACTTTTTCAACCGCCCCACTTTTTCTCCCCCTCACAATCCCACTAAACTCATAAGGCGAAGGCGAAACCGAAGACGTATCTCCATTATTCTTCCCCATCCCGTCTGACGAAACCGCAGGCGACCCCACCCCCGTAACCCTGGGTCCCACTAACCCCATGTTACCACCCTGTAACACCCCATCAGAAACACCCATGATCCCATTCCTAATTACAGGACTACCCTTCATACCACCTCCATAAGCAACATTAGTTTGCTTTGGAAACAACTGTTGACTTTTCTGTTGACTTTGTGCAGATCTAACTCCATTCACATTCAATGGCAGATTATGATTGTTTCTACTCACACCTTGTTGGAATCCAACAGCCCCGAAAACCGGTTTGTTTTGCGTGTTTTGTGAATTCGTTAAATTACAAAACAACCCGTTATCATTCGGTTTATCATCCAACTGATTTTCTTCCCTTACAACTCCAGCCTTAACCAAAAACTCCTCAAGAGTCATTTCCCCTAATGTCTGTTGCCTTTGAGGCAAATTCGGTTGCCCGAACGCGTTAAACTCTTTCGATATATCTTTCCAAACCTCATCAACTGTCTTTTGACTTATTGTTCTTGGTAAAGTCAAAGACCCTTGTCTTTGTATCATTCCACCACCTTCAACAACACCGTTGTTAACCGCGGTATTATTATTATTATTTGTTTGAGTTTCTTCTGCATTCCAAATGCTTTTTAACAACTCATCCATATTCATTGACCCAAAATCTTTACCAATGTTGGTACCCATGGTGGTTTGTAGCTCATCAAAGGTTAATGAGTATATTGATCCTTGTCTTGCTAGATGAAAGTTTCCGGGCGGTCTAGCGTTCCCGCTCGCGATCTCTGTTGTTGGTTGATTATTGAAGCTTTTGTAGTTCATAATTCTGTAACACTCTCACACAAAAAAAAAAAAAAAAAAAAAAAAACTATTGAATTAATGAACTAGATCATTTGAAACCTTAATTAAACTTCTCACAGTCATGATAAAAAATATATATATATAATAATCAAAATTAAAAAAAAATAATCAAAATTAAAAAAAAAAAACAATATTGAGTTAAGATCAAAATTACATGTATTGCTCAATTTTACTCAATTGAAAGTGAAATTACTGAATTTAACATTGGAAGATCAAAAGCACATATTAAAGCTCAACTTTATGCAATTTAACTCAATTTTGAAGGTGAAATAACTGAATTTGGTATGAAACTGAAAGATGAAAAGCAGAGGATGAATTAAAATGGAGTAAATTACAAAGCAAAAAGGGGAAATGATGAAGAAACTTACATGAATTTGTTAAGAAATGAAGAGGAGTGATGAAGATGAAGGTTCTTGTTGTACTAATAAAGAATGTAGATGGGGGTGAGCAGCTTTCTTTTCTAATGGAGCCGACAATTGGTCCGTGTGTTTTACTTTCTAGTATTGGAAGTTATGGAACATCTTATCTTATTTTATTATATTTTAAAACACTAGTTTTTTTTAACCATGGAGATATATTTTTTTATTTACTAAGAACCTACTTACTAGATACATTAAATGTTGCTAAAGCTGAAATTACACTAATCTTATCAATCTGATTTGTTGTTAAATATTTTGTCATTTCGAGTTTGCCATATGTACTAACACTAGTAGATGCCTCGACCGCGTTGCTGGGCGATAGGCCGAATCATGGCCGTCTCCGAAAATCTTTGAAAATTTGTGAGCCCTGTGCGAAGATAAAATACGGGCCTCTAAAATATAAACTTTTTAAAAAGAATATACAAAAAAGCTTTAAATATATGAAAATGAATTAAAAATTTGTGGAATCACCCGCATGTTGCGGTGGACTGCTTTCTTACGTGGAAACGTAGATAAAAAACACATCACACTCGCATTTGGACAATGAAACGCAGAAAGAAAACATGTTGTAAGAGTTAATTCGGAAAATACGGAATAGTTGCGTGTAACTTTAAAAGTGTTATTTACGATCATGTAAAACCATCGTAACCTTTCCAAATTTATTTAGAAAATACAAAGAGTTGAAAGATAAAAAAACAAAATAAGACTTTTTTCATAAAAAAATGGAACACACAAAACTAATAAAAAGATCAAGTAAAAATGAAGTTATCGAGATCAGAACCCAAGGTCCGCATGCTAATAAAGTGACTTAGGAACCACCAAACTATGCATCTCATCATGTCAATTTCCAATTTAGTACTTATATATTCCAAGTTCTACAGCGTAACTTTATTAAAAAAAAAATTTCGGGTCCCTGGAGGGTTTGGGCCCCGAGTCGTCGCCCACCCCGCACCCCCTCCGGGCCGGCCCTGGGCTGAATATTTCTTAACCCATTAAAAACACACGACCATATTTTTGCTAGAAAAAAAAATTAAAACGATAGAAAGACCGTAATTTGTAGCTTATGGAAAAATTGTAATTTGTTAGTAATAATGAGTGAATGTTAGACAGTTGCTTAACACGAATAAAAAATTAAACCGAGTCAACCAATTAAAACAAATCACTTCTATAGTTTTGCTAAAAAAAACTAAAACGATGGTAATATTGTAATTTTGAATTGGAGGCAAAATAGTAATTTTTGACTTGGGTTAAATCGTAATTTGTCAAAAGCTAAAGCGATAACAATATTGTAATTTTTAACCTGTGACAAAATCGTAACTTTGACAGGGGCAAATTCGTCATTTTTAACTGGGGGCAAAATTGTAAATTTGGGTTAGGGTAAAATCGTAATTTGCCAAAAGCTAAAGTAATGGCAATACTATAATTTTTAACCTGAGGCAAAATCGTAACTTTGAACACGGGGCATATTCGTAATTTTGAACTGGGGGATAAAATCGTAATATACCCGGACCAATGGGGGAGTGCCAAAGCAGCAGCCTGGCGCCATTGGGCAAAATCATAACTTTGAACATGGGCAAATTCGTAATTTTTAACTGGGGCAAAATTGTAATTTTGGGATAGGATAAAATTGTAATTTGCCAAAGATAAAGCGATGACAATATTGTAATTTTTAACCAGGGGTAAAATCGTAACTTTGAACACAAGACAAATTCGTAATTTAGAATTGGGGGGGGGGGGGGGGGGGGTAAAATCGTAATATACCAGGACCAATAAGGGAGTGCTAGGCAGCAACCTGGCACTATTGGACAAAATCGTAACTTTGAACAGTTGCAAATTCGTAATCTTTAACTGGGGCAAAACAGTAATTTTGCGCTAGGGTAAAATCGTAATTTGCTAAAAGCTAAAGGGATGACAATACTATAATTTTTAAACAGGGGAAAAATCCTAACTTTGAACACGGGGCAAATTCGTAATTTTGAACGAAAAAAAAAAAACAGAAATGATGGCAAAACTTTAAATTTGAGCTGAGGGCAAAACCGTAATTTGACTGAGAGGGAAAAAAACAAAACAAATGACAAAACTGTAAATTTAAACGAGACAAATTGTAATTTAGCTAGATGAATGGAAAAGTGTCAGACAGCTGTCTCACACTATTTCCCTCCATATTCATTGTAGTATATAAATATGGTTGGAAGTATAGCATGCATTTTATTTTCTTGTGAAAGGTTGAGAGTGGCAAGTAGACTTTGCAATGTTTTGGGAGATCTAGGGTGTCTCTAACTGGACAAACAAGTAGGGGTGGTTGGTTGCGCCATAGATTGATTTGGTGCCAAGTAGACTTTGCAATGTCACGAGATCGATAGATGGTTTGTGGACTGCGTGACCTCGCCACATATCGCTCATGGGTTTGAGTTGATGTTGACACTTCTTTTGAAGAGAACATCTCTTGTGGGAATTTTGTTTATCAACCAAGGATATAAGCGACTAATATGGTTGCAGTGTAGAGTTCAAATGAAAAGAATTTTTTTGTAAGAATAAAAAAGAAGAAATTTCAACCAATAAGAATGTTTCATTTTAATTCATTAAATTTTTGTATTTAATATTAGTGTAATGGTATATTGGTAAACTTAGATGGATAATTAATTGGTAGTCTTCCTTTTTAATAGCTAACTACATTAAATTTATAACTTATTTTCAAAATAACATATTTTTTTTCAAAAGAAAAAGAAAAAATATATAATTTAAAGTGTAGAATAAATTACGAGGTGTTTAGGATGAATTACGAGTTCTGCAGGATAAATTTCAATATGTGTAGCATAAATTTCAAAACGTGTAGGATAAATTTTGATGTGTATAAGCAAAAAATTTAAGTGTGGATGAAGATAGTGTTTATGACTAATTAATTAGTCAAAGATAATAATAAACGAGCTGAGAGAAACACTATTTAATGTTTTACATTTGTACCCTTTGTTCTTTTTCTTCTTAATTTAATTTTCTTCTCAAATGAACCTTCCCCTATGGTTGCATGCTATTTTAATGTTATTATTAAGGTAGGTCTTGAAGATTTAAGGACCCTGTACCAGCCATAAAAAGTCGTTACGCCCTAACGAATTATATAAACTATTTTTTTAAACAACGATTAACGTTATTGCAATAAACATATATAGCAAAATCACAGTATTATAATAACATACCGTAATATTTAACCGGTGATTCATGAAGCTCTCTTAGCATTCTTATATCAAATTGGTTAATATATTTGTTAATGGTGTGCCTTAACTTTTTAATTAGTTTCATTTATCTATTATGTTGGTATTTTTATTTTAAATGGCATTTTAGTGAATAATGGTATATTTTAGGATCAAAATTATTAGGTGTATCTTAATTCAATTTTATACAATTCGATAATTTAAAACTTTATATATTTATGATTGTTATATAAAGAAAGAGTTTTTTTTTTTATCAAATTTTAGGTTACAGATTTTTTTATAAATAAACTAGGTTAGAACCCCGTGTAATACACATGTTAAATAAATGTAAATTTATATACTAAATAATAAAACAATATATCTTTAAAAACCTCGTTTATTACATGAGTTGAATACATGTAATTTTATATATTAAATAATAAAAAAATTATATCTTTAAGAACCCCGTGTATTGTACGGGTTGAGTAAATTTAATTTTATATATTAAATAATAAAAAAATTACATTTTTAAGAACATCATGTATTGTATGGATTGAGCACATGTAATTTTATATAACAATCAATAAAAAGTTATATCTTTATATACCCCTTGTATTATACGGATTGAATAAATCTAATTTTATATAGCACATAATAAAAAAAGTTATATTTTTAAAAACCCGGTGTATTACACGAGTTGCATAAATGTAGTTTTGTATAGTAAATAATATAAATATTATATCTTTAAAAAACCTCGTTTATTACATGTGTTGAATAAATCTAATAAAAATATATCTTTAAAAAACTAACGGAGATACTCGATATATGGTGGATGAGGTGATTGCGGTGATGGTTCCTATAAATGTCATGTAAACATAGTGAATACCGTATTTGAGTTGAGAGTTGAACAAAAAAATAAAAGTATAGAACCAATAAACATTGATTAGTGTTTTTGTTTACCCCTTATAAACATTTTTGAAATAGGTTCTACCCTTAACTACTTTAGTTTAATAAAAAATACTTTAGTTTAATAAAAATAAATCATTTACATTATATTAATTTATATTTAGTGTAAGCATTTTCTTAATTTCAGAATAAATAATTTTGAAATCTTATAAATATTTCAAAATATTATATTTTCTCCTATACGAATTGTTTAAATTTATATTAAATTTAATTTTATAATTATCTTTTAATTAATATTAATTATTTATAATTATGTAGGATAAAGAGGAAAAAACTAAAAAAATAGATGGCTCCAATGAATAACATGTGTTCCCTCATTGGTTTCTTTTATTATATAGTACTAGCGGTAAGACCCGTGTGCAAACACGGGTGGTTTCTTAGAAAACCATGCATAACACATATTGATAGAACATATAGATAAATGTATAGATATTGTACGAAAACGTGTTATCTATTATAGCTAAAAGACAATTATAAGTACATATAAAAGATGTCTAACAAACTTAATAAAAGATGTGTAACAAACTTAATAAAATTCATCAGTTACATATGATTATTTCCATTCTCTTATTCAAAAAAGAGAGTATCCACCCATTGACAATGTAAACTGTTATAAACATAAGTACATATAAAAGATGTCTAACAAACTTAATAAAATTCGAATACAACTTAAGTTTTAACAATCATTAACTAAGAACATACGATCACCTACCTAAACAACACACATCAAACCTCAGTCAAGAATTTGTTACGCAGCAACATGTCCTTTGCTACATGTTGTGATCTGGTTAAATATGCTACTGGAGACAATGTATCAGCTGCTGATCCAACAATCTCCCTATACAACAGATGATACGAAAACCCTTATTTATTACTGATTTTTATTTCTCATCAATATCTCCCTGATTTGTCCTTTGAATTGTAGTTCAAAGTCCAGGGAGAACATGTCTTCTTCATCATCCCTTTCAAGTTGAAGGTCTAAAAAATCTTGGAGATCGCATGCATTCAGATTATATGCACTATCCATTTTAATCTCTTCAACACTACCATCTGATCTGATCAAAGTCAATACTTGGGTTTTGAGCATGACTTCCACTTTACTATTTTTGGATCAGTTGGTTTTCTTGGACAAAGAATTATTGAAGATGAGTTTGGTGATTGTGGTCTGCTAACTAAATTTGCAATTGGTTCAGACAAATCAGATGATGAGAGAAGGTTTTTTGGAGTATCGATTTTTATAGACAGAGCAGCAGTTGTAGGATAGACTGGGTTTTGAAGAACATATGAATCTTCAGCTCTAAGTTCTTCCAGCTTTTTGTAGGTCTCAACTATCTTCAATTTAGACCATCTGGCAATGGATCTAGCTGGACCATAACCAGCAGCCACAAGCTCTGCTCTCATTCTTTTAAACTTCAATGCCTCATCTGAATCCACTGTTTTGACTTTCTTCCAATTAGGTGGAGTTGGCTTTACCAGATGATCATTGTGCATTTTTGTGATTCTATCGATCTCTTCTCTAAGAGCATCTGCTGACCAGTTTTTGAATTGATCTTCAGTTGCCTTATATGGTTTATACTTCATAATGTGTGCAACATAAGCATCCCTCAGTTTCATCTGAAGTTCAGGAATTACTGGCCTCTCAGACATGGATTTACTCACGTCCATAGCATAGTCTTCAAGTTTTACGTCTTTGCTAAGCTGAAATGATAAAAACCTCTGGTATTCCCTGTCATCCATCCCTATGCTTTTTCTTTCTTGCTATAACCTCAGCCTATGATACTTTTAATTTCAGATACTCATCTAAGTTTTGAGGCTTCTTATAGCCATCAAGAGATGGGAAGGATCTTTTAGATGGATCCTCTATTGTGAAGAATGATTCAGTTTCACCTTTAACAATGACTAATTCCAGCGGATATTAAGCTTCCAGAGGAATGCCTGATGGTAGTGTAGCAATTGTAAGAGATGAAGTAGGTTCTATGGGTGGAAATGACGAGCATGGACTGTTTTGAATAGAGGTAGATGATACAGGGATTGCTGATTTAATCTCCTCATCATCTTCTAACACAATATGAGTTTTTCTCTTACGTGTGGAGATGATTTCTGGTGAAGCAGAATGTTTTGGTAGTGAAGATGAATGTATGGGAGATCTTTGTGACGTTGGAGGTGGTTGGTGTAGTGAAAATGATCATGGCAGATGTTTGACAAACTTCTGCTGAAACAACTGGTGTCTCAGCAGCTGTTTGGTAAGCATCTGCTGATACTTTTGTTATATCAGCATCTATTGACATAATGGGTGATGATGGTGTTGAAGCTATTTTCTCCTTCTTTTGTGGTGGTTTTTTTGGAGAAGGTTTAGAATTAGGTTGAGTAGGGGATACAATTTCTGTAGGATTAGCTTTTGAATCTGGTGGCAACTTTCTTAGTGAATCTTTCTCCCCCTTTTTGGCATCATTATCATCATCTTTCTCAAAGATTGATGTAGGGGTGGTGCCAGAAAGTTTCAACAGATGTTCCTTAATGTTCATAATGTCTGCTTGTGTGTCTTTATACCTGGCATCAACCAAATTTTTGATAAATTCCAAACTGAAATTCCGGTTACTTTCAGCCAAATTCCTCTGAGCTTGAAGGATGGGTTGCATAGAATTCCAAAGCTCATTGGCAATTTCCTGTGTGGTAGGTTGACTTTTAAAAAGCTCTATCAGCTGCTTAATCAATTCTTTCATTTCAACAACTTCTGTTTCAATGGTAGACACTCTAACCGTCAAATCCTTATAACTTAATTCATCACCTAATTTTATAGGATCATCTGAATTTCCACCTGTAGTGGTTGTATTTGTTTTGATAATAGGAGAAGTCTCCATATCATCAGAAACAAATGCCCTTTTTTCTTGGTTCTGGGGACTTCCCACTGAAGCAGAGATTACAGTTGTAACCTCATCAGTGGTTGCCTTCAAGGGAGTCTTAATGATTTAACCACTGTCCAACTGATCACCAATGGGTTCAACAGTTGTAGTGGCTGCTCCACTTGAACCCTACCACGAAGAGTTTCGTAATACTCAACGGGGATAGCCTCCTCAACTGTTTGTAGGATAGCAGATTGAATTGGTTCAGACACAGTCATTTGTTGCGCTCTACTCTCAGTAATGTGTGCATCAGAGGTTATGTTTTCTTTCTGAAATTCAATTGCTTCAAACAGAGGTAATATTGTTGATGGAACTTGAGAAGAGGGTTGTGGTGTAGAAAGCGTGATTGCCCTGGGATAGGGACTTTTAAACATACTTTCATATGAAAGGTGTACTTCATGTTGTGGTGTCCCTGTGCTTACAACATGATCCTTTTGTGAGGATACGTGAGGAGTTTGGATGGGTTGAGATCTTTCCAACAAATGTGAGGAAGTAGCAGCAGTGGTTTCAAGTGACATTTGTGTTGTCACTCCATTAACCTCTGGGATCTCATCTTCCAGAGGAACCTTTTTATTTTGTTTGCTTTTGGTGGGCTTTTTGGATGTGACAGGTTTCTTTTTGCATTTTCCTGCTGTGCGTTTCACAACACCGGTTGTGGTGTCATGATCACCAGGAGCAGTTGGCTCAACAACAGAGGTTTAAGCAACAGATGTGGACGCATCTAAAACAGGCTCATCCCCCTTTGTTTCTGTTCTTGAAACTTCTGACTCTTTATCCATAAGTCTAGTAAAAGTTTTACTTGTAAGACTATTTATTTGAAAAGCTACACCTTGTTCAAAATCTGTTTGTGACACTTCTTTTCGTAGGTAGTAGCTTAGAAGTCTTGGATACAACAGAAAAGCATTACTACGAACACCTTTTTTCAAATTTTCACATTTTTCACATTTTTCACATTATTCAACAAATCAGAAAACAGTGCTTGTGATAAATTGTAATAAGATTTTGTTAAAATAGCATAACCCAAATACTGAATGTTTAAAGGTATCTCATTAAATGCGGTGGTCTTGGCTGAGATACAAGTTAAAAGAGTATGAAACAAAAATTTCATTAGCGGAGAGAAGTTTGGTTTGTACATAGTAACTTCCTTTAATTGTCCATCATACCCTCTTTCAATGAACTCTGTATGAAGTTCAGATTTTTCAAAGTTGGTCTTACCTCCCAAGTCGTCCAATGCAAATGTAGTGGAAATTGTGAAGGGAGAAATTCGTACCACACTTTTCCTGTGACAACTCGTAGTTTAGAACCCGTCATTGTATCTTGATGTAACATACTGGAACGTTACGTGTTTATACACTAGCCAATGAAAGTTGTGAAATACCTTAATGTGCTATGTGTTATTAATATGTACGTATATAGTATAGTTTATACAAGTAGTGAACCGGAACCAAAACGCAAGGACCCGACTCGAGACCGCTTGGTCTCGAGTGAACAGTGAAACAGTCGGGCCGGATGGGCCATGCACCTCATTTAGTCCACCCGAAAGCCCATTAGGGTGCATCAACTTGGAACGAGTATATAACATTGGTTGATGACCAACCTTGCCATTTTTGGGCAACCTACACACACTCTCCTACACACACACACACTCCTACATTCTCTCTCACTAAAACCCTAGAGATCAAACATCACCTCTCCTCTCATCCTTCTCTCGGATCCAACCGGCAACACTAGGACCTTCGGTTCAAGCTTGGAATCGGCATTCGGAAATTCACCCTTCATACCCTCTAGCCGGTTAGTGTCTCATCTAATTGTTTAATGACAAATACATGAGAAATTGTTGTTTATCTATGATAAAGACGTTTGCTTGATAGAAGATAGTTATTTGTTATCAAATGATGTTATTTATCAAAGGATGTTCATGTTTTTGACAATTAAGTTGTGTAAAAAAATGAATGAGTGTATGCAAACATGTTCTTGAATAATCGGTTGATGATGCATGATGATGTTATGTTGATGATAAATCTTATTTAAGTATGTTATTGCATTGATTGAATGTGCTAGATGTAGGAACCGATGATGTTATCAACTTGAGTTCATGCTAGGATAGATTTTATTGATGAAGCATGTTGTTAAAATGAAAACCCTAAAATGAAGAACTATTTAAATGTATGATGAACAACATGAATATGCTATGAATGTGCCTTGAATATTTGAAATTGAGGTGTTTGATCCATTTTCGGTTAGTGTTAGACAAAGAAACATGTTTGTATGGATAGTACACACTGTTGCATGAAATTGGAATCCCATTGGCTAGTACAAATGCTGGCAATCAGCAGGTGTTCCAGTCGAGACCTCCGGTCTCGACTCGAGACCATCAAACTACAGCTCGAGACCACGGCACCCTCACACAAGCAGCATGACTCGAGACCCTGGTTGCGAGTCCGGTTGCGACTCGAGACCGTCTAGTCTCGACTAGTACATGCATGACTCGAGACCTCCACAGTTGCGACTTGAAAACTTGTAGGTATAACTCGAGACCGCACAGTCTCGACTCGAGATCATAACACCCGTACACAATGTTTGGACTTGCACACTGCTATGGGCCTAAGTAGTTGGGCCGCACACTTAGACTTTGGTTGTTACGTGAATACGAACTGTTGTTGAACTGCCATGCTAGACATGTATGCCATGATCGTTACTTGTGTACAATACGTGTAGAACATACGTGCACTACTTGGATATGAACCTGACTTGAATGGTATCTATGTTAGGACGTAGTTGACCACTTACAACTTGATTGACCTTTCTGTGTATCTGCCGAGCAAACCAAGGTGAGTTCACACCCTCTACAAAGCATGGGATTCCCAGGGGTTGGGAATGGGGTTAAGGAACATGGATTCCTCGTCCTTCCTTGGGTAGGACAGTATCGGTTCAGGAATATAATTCCTCGTCCTCATGGACAGATAACTCGTACTAGACCAAAACTCTATCACGAAGTCCCTCCTTTTTATATCGACTTAATCGCCGGGCCAATGGCGAGCGGGTCATTAGTTAGATAGCGCTATTTAGGTCTGACAAGCCTCACACCGTGCCGCAGAGGACGGGCGTGAACTAATGGATCTGGGCACGTCAATGATGATAGACATTGACAGTTCAGGGCACATAAACATGACTACAGTCAGCAGTCGATATGGTAACGAGTCTAGTGTATACATGGGGTAGCCTCCACGGCCGAAATGCCAGATAACTAACATGGGGTAGCCCCCACGGCTGTATTGCCAGAATAAATGGGTAAACAAATCACGTTTTCAACTATGGGGTAACCCCCACGGCAGGATGCCAATTAAAGGAAACTGTTTTTGGAACAACTTAAAATGAACACCCAACCGTGAACTCACTCAACTTGTTGTTGACTCGTTACTACATGCTTTGCAGGACTATAGGTACTTAGCTGGAGCTTGCATGGAAGAGAGTCGTTGTGGGACATGGACAGCTGTGTGCCATGTTAAACTTTGAAACAATTAAACTTATGTTTTGTTTTTAAACGTTATGCTTCCGCTTGCAACTTAAACTATGTTTTTGTTTGGACACCAATTGTATTGGTTGGATTTTTATAATCACTTACATGCTTGTTCAATATGATTGGTGGCTGGATCCTGGTCAGTCACGCCTCCAAGCGGTGGTATTCCGCAGGTGGATTTTGGGGGGTGTGACAGATTGGTATCAGAGCCATTGGTTATAGTGAACTTGGTTTTAATAAGGGAAAAAGTTTTATTAAAATCAGACTATAACCTGTACAGTGCTCTACGATCCACAACGACGCTTCACTCCACATGCAAGGCTCGACGTTCTAGGTAATATGATCTGGGTATATATTGCCTACTTGTTAGTTACACAGTACATTGCTCATGGTATGCTTGGTTAGTACAACTACTGTTGCTTGAACACGTGTGTGCTTACTCCCTTCTGCCATCGCACTTTCGCGAACCTCTCTCACTCATGTTTCCCTCTTATATGAAGATCATGAGTGGACGCGTTAACCTGACTCAAGCCCAGTTGACGGCTCTGATTAACGAACGAGTTGCTGCGGCACTTGCAGCTGCACACGCAGGAGGTATATCCTGCAGTCCAAACTCATTCTAGGATCCTTAGATCCTACTCTCGTGAACCAACTTTTGTGTTAAACTCTGTCTTTCTTTCACCCACAATAGGTCAACATGCTCAGCCACCTGTGTGCACCTTTAAAACCTTTATGGACTGCCGACCCACTACTTTTAGTGGTACTGAAGGAGCTGTAGGTCTCCTCCACTGGTTTGAGAAGCTCGAGTCAGTTTTCGAAATGTGTGAATGCCCTGAGGCGCGCAGGGTGAAGTATGCTACCGGCACTCTCGAGGGTTTAGCCCTCACATGGTGGAACGCTCAGGTCCAAATGCTGGGATTGGTTGCTGCCAACGCCACCCCATGGGAAAATTTTAAAGAGATGATCAAGGAAGAATACTGCAGTCGTGATGACATTCATAAGCTGGAAGTCGAGTTCTACAACCTCAAGATGACGGGGTCAGAAATTGAGGCGTATACTAGGAGATCGAATGAGCTTGCCTTACTGTGTCCTACTATGGTGGACCCTCCAATTAAGCGTATTGAACTCTTTCTTAAGGGCTTAGTGCCAGAGATCCAAAGTCATGTGACTTCAGCAAACCTCGCTACTATCCAGCAGGTTGTTCAGTTGGCTCACCGTCTTACTGATCAGGCGGTGGAGCAGAACAGGTTACCCAAGCGCATAAGTGCTACAGCTACTTCGGATGCTCCTAGTGACAACAAACGGAAATGGGATGGGGCTTCAAGTAAGGGTTCGACTTCTGTGCAATCTCAGTCTCAGTAGAGAAAGACTGATGACTACAAGAGCCCCAATCAGCAATCATCTGGTGGTCAAAGTCATGGTGGGTACAAAGGGAATCACCCAAAGTGCAATCGCTGCAACCTACACCACAGCGGGCCATGCACCAGGGGTAACTGTCACCGGTGCAACAAGCCAGGTCACGCCGCCAAGGACTGCAGAAGCTTATACCCCGCAAATCAGAATCGTCCACAACAAACCCCTCAGAACCAGCGACAGCAGCAGCAGGGTAACAACAAAGGATGCTTTCAGTGTGGAGCTGAAGGCCACTTCAAGAAAGATTTTCCCCAACTGAACATGAACCAGAACAACAACAACAACAATAATCAGGGGAATGGTAACAATGGGAACAACAACAACAACAATGGTGCCAGGGGGCGGGTGTTCGTGATTGGTCAAGGCGAAGCAAGGAATGACACCAACGTTGTGACGGGTAAGTTCCTTCTCGACGACTTTTATGTTACAGTTTTATTTGATTCGGGTGCCGATACTAGCTACGTGTCACTAGAAGTTAGTCGAATGCTTAAGCGTATTCCAACACCTTTGAATAACAAGCACACTGTAGAGCTAGCAAATGGTAAGAGTTTAGAAGCCGCACACGTAGTCAAGGGTTGTAAACTTATTCTCGCTAACCAGACCTTCTCTATCGACCTTATTCCTATCGTCTTGGGTAGTTTCGACGTTGTCATTGGGATGGACTGGTTATCCCAACACCGAGCAGAGATTCTTTGCAACGAGAAGATTGTTCGTATTCCGGGTTCCGGTAGTGAACCTCTCATGATTCGTGGCGACAGGAGGAGTGCTGTTGAGAACGTCATCTCTCTCCTTAAGGCCCAGAAGTATTTGAGAAAGGGCCACACCGCTATCTTGGCTCTCGTTACTGACACCTCGAAGAAAGAAAAGAAGCTAGAAGATTTTCCGATTGTACGCGACTATCCTGAGGTATTCCCTGAGGAATTACCCGGCCTTCCGCCTCATCGCCAAGTCGAGTTTCAGATTGAACTAGCTCCTGGAGCTGCGCCGATAGCTCGTGCACCGTATCGTTTAGCTCCATCAGAGTTAGAAGAACTCTCTACGCAACTACAAGAACTCCTGGATAAGGGTTTTATTCGTCCTAGCTCATCGCCCTGGGGAGCTCCAGTGCTATTTGTGAAAAAGAAAGACGGTACCTTTAGAATGTGTATCGACTATCGCGAACTCAACAAGGTGACGGTGAAGAATCGTTATCCTCTACCACGCATTGACGACTTGTTCGACCAGTTGCAGGGGTCGAGCTACTATTCAAAGATCGATTTGAGGTCGGGATATCATCAGCTGAGATTCCGAGAAGAGGACGTCTCCAAAACAGCTTTTAGAACTCGTTACGGACATTATGAGTTTTTAGTTATGCCTTTTGGGCTGACCAACGCCCCCGCGATTTTCATGGACTTGATGAATCGAGTGTGCAAGCCTTACCTGGAAAAATTCGTTATAGTCTTTATCGACGACATCCTGATCTACTCCAAGAGTCAGGAGGAACACGAGCAGCATCTACGGCTTATTCTGGAACTCCTTTGAACAGAACAGCTTTACGCGAAGTTCTCGAAATGCGACTTCTGGCTTCGAGAAGTCCATTTCCTAGGCCATGTGATAAACAAGGATGGGATTCACGTTGATCCATCCAAGGTAGACTCGATCAAGAACTGGCCTGCACCTCGTACACCAACGGAAATTCGCCAATTCTTGGGTTTGGCAGGTTACTACAGGAGGTTCATTAAGGATTTTTCTAAGATTGCACAGCCTCTCACCTCACTAACGCAGAAAGGCGTTGTTTATCGCTGGGGAAATACACAGGAATTAGCATTCCAGCATTTAAAGGATAGACTTTGCAGCGCGCCTATCCTTTCATTGCCAGAGGGCACAGACGACTTTGTGGTTTACTGCGACGCATCAATTCAGGGTCTTGGTTGTGTGCTGATGCAACGGGATAAGGTTATAGCCTACGCCTCACGCCAACTTAAAGTTCATGAAAGAAACTACACTACGCACGACTTAGAGCTGGGAGCTGTTGTTTTTGCACTTAAGATATGGCGACATTACCTGTACGGTACCAAGTGCGCCATCTACACCGACCATAGGAGCCTCGAGCATATCTTCAAACAGAAGGAACTGAATATGCGACAACGACGATGGGTCGAACTACTGAATGACTACGAATGCTCGATCAGGTATCACCCGGGCAAGGCCAATGTCGTGGCTGACGCCCTCAGTCGAAAGGACACCGCGCCTAAGCGCGTGCGAGCGTTGCAACTCACCATACATTCTAGTCTTCCTTCCCAGATACGAGACGCTCAGGTGGAAGCATTGAAACCAGAAAACGTCAGGGCTGAAGCCCTACGCGGCTCAAGGCAACGCTTAGAACAGAAGGAAGACGGTGCTTACTACGTAACGGGACGCATTTGGGTCCCACTCTATGGCAACCTACGGGAACTTGTGATGGATGAGGCACACAAGTCTCGCTACTCGGTACACCCTGGTTCGGATAAGATGTACCACGATATCAAAACTACGTACTGGTGGCCTAGCATGAAGGCCCACATAGCAACTTACGTCAGCAAGTGTTTGACTTGTGCAAGAGTCAAGACGGAATACCAGAAACCCTCAGGCCTACTCCAACAACCAGAGATACCACAATAGAAATGGGAGCAAATTTCCATGGATTTCGTTACTGGCCTGCCCAGATCCCAGCGCGGAAACGATACTATTTGGGTGATCGTGGATTGACTCACAAAATCTGCACACTTCTTGGCTATCAAGGAGACGGATAAATTCTCCACTCTTGCAGAAGTATACCTCAAGGAAGTTGTTTCGAGGCACGGGGTGCCCACCTCTATTATCTCAGATCGAGATGCACGATTTACTTCAGAACTGTGGCAAGCAATGCACAAATCCTTTGGCTCACGATTAGACATGAGCACAGCGTATCACCCCCAGACGGACGGGCAGTCTGAGCGCACTATTCAAACCTTAGAAGACATGCTTCGTGCATGTGTAATCGACTTTGGCAACAGCTGGGAAAAGCATCTGCCACTTGTGGAGTTCTCGTACAATAACAGCTACCACACCAGCATTAAAGCTGCTCCGTTTGAGGCATTGTACGGGCGTAAATGCCGGTCACCTCTTTGTTGGGCAGAGGTGGGGGATAGTCAGATCACTGGTCCAGAACATGTGGTGGACACAACCGAACGAATTGCTCAAATACGACAACGCATGGCGGTAGCTCGTGACCATCAGAAAGTCTACGCCGATAAGGGCAGGAAACCACTTGAGCTCCAGGTTGGGGAGCGGGTACTACTCAAAGTTTCACCCTGGAAGGGTGTGGTTCGTTTTGGTAAACGAGGCAAACTTAACCCACAATACGTCGGACCTTTTGAAATCATTGAGAAAATAGGCAAGGTGGCCTACAAACTGGACTTACCAACGGAACTCAGTGCAGTTCACAACGTTTTCCACGTGTCGAATCTGAAGAAGTGTCTGTCAGATGAGACCCACATAGTTCCTCTGAAGGAACTCACTATCGACAAGCAGTTACGATTCGTCGAGGAACCAGTTGAAATCACGGACCGGGATGTTAAGGTCCTCAAGAACACTAGAATACCTCTCGTTCGAGTTTGTTGGAACTCACGTCGCGGCCCAGAGTTCACCTGGGAACGCGAAGATCAGATGAAACAAAAGTATCCCCAACTATTCGCAAACGGTACAACCACTACTGAGGCTGAAGCTACGGAATTTCGGGATGAAATTCCAGATCAACGGGGGGAGGATGTGACACCCCAGGAAAACCACACAACTTAACTAGCTTCCTCAGTGAGTACTTACCAAATTTCGGGACGAAATTTCTTTCAACTTGGGGATAATGTGACAACTCGTAGTTTAGAACCCGTCATTGTATCTTGATGTAACATACTGGAACGTTATGTGTTTATACACTAGCCAATGAAAGTTGTGAAATACCTTAATGTGCTATGTGTTATTAATATGTACGTATATAGTATAGTTTATACAAGTAGTGAACCGGAACCAAAACGCAAGGACCCGACTCGAGACCGCTTGGTCTCGAGTGAACAGTGAAACAGTCGGGCCGGTTGGGCCATGCACCTCATTTAGTCCACCCGAAAGCCCATTAGGGTGCATCAACTTGGAACGAGTATATAACATTGGTTGATGACCAACCTTGCCATTTTTGGGCAACCTACACACACTCTCCTACACACACACTCCAACATTCTCTCTCACTAAAACCCTAGAGATCAAACATCACCTCTCCTCTCATCCTTCTCTCGGATCCAACCGGCAACACTAGGACCTTCGGTTCAAGCTTGGAATCGGCATTCGGAAATTCACCCTTCATACCCTCTAGCCGGTTAGTGTCTCATCTAATTGTTTAATGACAAATACATGAGAAATTGTTGTTTATCTATGATAAAGACGTTTGCTTGATAGAAGATAGTTATTTGTTATCAAATGATGTTATTTATCAAAGGATGTTCATGTTTTTGACAATTAAGTTGTGTAAAAAAATGAATGAGTGTATGCAAACATGTTCTTGAATAATCGGTTGATGATGCATGATGATGTTATGTTGATGATAAATCTTATTTAAGTATGTTATTGCATTGATTGAATGTGCTAGATGTAGGAACCGATGATGTTATCAACTTGAGTTCATGCTAGGATAGATTTTATTGATGAAGCATGTTGTTAAAATGAAAACCCTAAAATGAAGAACTATTTAAATGTATGATGAACAACATGAATATGCTATGAATGTGCCTTGAATATTTGAAATTGAGGTGTTTGATCCATTTTCGGTTAGTGTTAGACAAAGAAACATGTTTGTATGGATAGTACACACTGTTGCATGAAATTGGAATCCCATTGGCTAGTACAAATGCTGGCAATCAGCAGGTGTTCCAGTCGAGACCTCCGGTCTCGACTCGAGACCTCCGGTCTCGACTCGAGACCATCAAACTACAGCTCGAGACCACGGCACCCTCACACAAGCAGCATGACTCGAGACCCTGGTTGCGAGTCCGGTTGCGACTCGAGACCGTCTAGTCTCGACTAGTACATGCATGACTCGAGACCTCCACAGTTGCGACTCGAAAACTTGTAGGTATAACTCGAGACCGCACAGTCTCGACTCGAGATCATAACACCCGTACACAATGTTTGGACTTGCACACTGCTATTGGCCTAAGTAGTTGGGCCGCACACTCAGACTTTGGTTGTTACGTGAATACGAACTGTTGTTGAACTGCCATGCTAGACATGTATGCCATGATCGTTACTTGTGTACAATACGTGTAGAACATACGTGCACTACTTGGATATGAACCTGACTTGAATGGTATCTATGTTAGGACGTAGTTGACCACTTACAACTTGATTGACCTTTCTGTGTATCTGCCGAGCAAACCAAGGTGAGTTCACACCCTCTATAAAGCATGGGATTCCCAGGGGTTGGGAATGGGGTTAAGGAACATGGATTCCTCGTCCTTCCTTGGTTAGGACAGTATCGGTTCAGGAATATAATTCCTCGTCCTCATGGACAGATAACTCGTACTAGACCAAAACTCTATCACGAAGTCCCTCCTTTTTATATCGACTTAATCGCCGGGCCAATGGCGAGCGGGTCATTAGTTAGATAGCGCTATTTAGGTCTGACAAGCCTCACACCGTGCCGCAGAGGACGGGCGTGAACTAATGGATCTGGGCACGTCAATGATGATAGACATTGACAGTTCAGGGCACATAAACATGACTACAGTCAGCAGTCGATATGGTAACGAGTCTAGTGTATACATGGGGTAGCCCCCACGGCTGTATTGCCAGAATAAATGGGTAAACAAATCACGTTTTCAACTATGGGGTAACCCCCACGGCAGGATGCCAGTTAAAGGAAACTGTTTTTGGAACAACTTAAAATGAACACCCAACCGTGAACTCACTCAACTTGTTGTTGACTCGTTACTACATGCTTTGCAGGACTATAGGTACTTAGCTGGAGCTTGCATGGAAGAGAGTCGTTGTGGGACATGGACAGCTGTGTGCCATGTTAAACTTTGAAACAATTAAACTTATGTTTTGTTTTTAAACGTTATGCTTCCGCTTGCAACTTAAACTATGTTTTTGTTTGGACACCAATTGTATTGGTTGGATTTTTATAATCACTTACATGCTTGTTCAATATGATTGGTGGCTGGATCCTGGTCAGTCACACCTCCAAGCGGTGGTATTCCGCAGGTGGATTGGGGGTGTGACATTTCCCGACCTTAGATGCGATGGCAACTGGATTATTATCTTCAGACTCTATTTCAGCATTAAACCAAAATTGTCGGAGTGTTTCTGTATAAACCGGAGCATCAGCAGTAACGATTGATTTGTATTTTGATGACGTTAAAAGGTCAATTATTGAGTGAAAGCTGGTATTTTTGCTAGTTTTCTCGAAGATGGAGAGGTAGTTGTGAGGGTTTTTGATGTTCAGAGACATGATCGGAGAAGAAGGTGATTTGGGGATTAAACAGGGTTTAAGTTGGAGGGTTTTTAATATGTTGGAAGCTGTTTTTGAGAATTTTGAATTCGAGATGGCAGTGGTAGAACCTCGATTTAGAGATGAAACAACTTTTATATAGAGAGAAAAATTGAAGGCTGACGTGGCAGTAGTTATAAATATCTGATGGCTAAGATCTGTCCACGTTAGAACCTCTCTTGCGACAACTGATGACAGTTGTTTGGAAACCTCTGTTGGTCGACTACAGAAGTTGGGAACAGTGTGAGTCAAACAGTCGTTAAATAAACAGAAGTTATGAGAACAGATGATAACTTTCAGCAGTTGTTTTATTTTTAGCTAACATCTGTCCACGTCAGAACCTCTCTTGTGATAATGGATGATAGTCAGCAGGATAGTAAATCAACAGTCATTACGATAAACAGAAATTATGACAACAGATGGTACCTTTTAGCAGTGGATGTATTTTTAGGCAAGCAGAAGTTTCAAAAACAGTTGTTTTCAATCGGTCTAACTCAACAGTCGTAAGTCTAACATCTGCTATTAGCCGAACCACTATTAGTATCAAAACCTCTGTTGAGCATTTTAAGATTGAATATCATCTATTGTTCGTTAACATCTGTTGACCCATAGCAGACCTTTGCATCTTCAGACATTTATTCATCAGCAGATGCTCTCTTTTGTCAGACTTTAGCTACAACACACCTTTTACAACAGCAAATATCGACTCTTTTGTAATTAGGTCTTACCGGAAATTCTTCCAAAAAACTGTTATTGATGACCAAAATTATATAATAATACTTAGGAATGACTGAAATAATTAAAATGAAGATGCGACAACAAATATTAATAGTATTAAAATTTATTCATTTAGTCAAAAGTGGTAAATCATCAGTCGTTAGCATACACAGTTGTTTCATAAGAAGGTTCGAATATATGACAACAGCAGTATGCTTGTGATTTCAACAAATGACAAGTGATTTCAACAAATGTGAAAATAGTGTGTGGAAATAGAAATCAGACTTTCAAGAAACAAGACCTACAGAATTTTCAAGTTTATATCATTTTGAAACAAAATGGTTTACAAGGTGATTATAAGATTATTATCTATTACAAATGAATACTTGTGAATTCTGAGGTGAAAGGACAATGGAGTTTGTAGTATGTATTGAATGCTAAGCTTAACTGAATGTTCTTTGCTTGATGAGCCTTCTATTTATAGACATCTTGGATACATGAATAAACATTTGTTTATTCATGTATATGTCCTGCAAAAAGTAGCTTCTTGACATATTCATTGAATCCAATAATCAAGTTGCCTTTGTCATCATGATATCCAATAATGTCAAGTTGCTTCGGTTATTGTAGCAGGATAGAACTGATTTTTAGACAAGTGGGGTTTTATCAGAATTTCTGATAACCACTTCATCAGAAATTCTGGTGAACAAATCATCAGAAAATCTGATGATCAGAATTGCTAGAAACTGATGATATTTCATCAGAAATATCATCAGATCCATCAGAAAAGCCTTATCTGATAATATTCTTTAGTTCATGATCAACTTATGATTCTTTGAAGTAGATATCATTCTTTTCTGTTGTCCTATCCGATCTTCTTCTTGTTGTTTTGATCTTCAGGACTTTTATCTTCTTCATAGATCAAGCTGAATCTGATTTTCTTCAATACTTACAAATAAAGTTTCCTAACAGTTTCCCCCTAAGTATTGTAAGAAAATGAACTATCTATATCAAACATAAACAAACTTCAACTAATCCTTAAAAAGAAAGTTCAAACAACTAAATTCAGAAACACAAAACAGAATCAAACCAACCATTGTTCAAAACAAACAGAAATAAAATATTGTTTTTCAAAACAGAATTTAAGTTCATGAAAGCATCAATTAATCTTCACCCAAGTTCTGAAATTATCTCCTGGCTTCAACCTTTTCTTGTAATCAATTGTCTTTTGAGTTGTCTTGTAAAGTTCTTTGTACCAACCTCTAGCTTCCATCCATTTTTCAATGCTATCTTCAATTGCCTTCCTCAGCTGTTCATTGTTCTTCCCCTTCTTCTTGAGCTGCTCTTGTTTTTCATTCATGCAGTTCTTTATATATTTCAGAGTTTGATTAGAATACCTTCTTATTTCACTGATTCTGAACAGAGCTTTCTCATCATGAGCATCTTTGAAAACCACACACATTTCTGGTTTGTTAAAGATAGCTCCAGTTCTCACTTGTTTGGGTGGAATTTCAGCTGGGATAGTGTTGTTAGGAGGAGGTATTAGTATCTTGTTGCTATACTCAAAATTGATGCATAAATCAACGTCTGTCAGTGCAGCCCTTTGATACAACTTCTCTCCTGCACTCTTGATGCTGTCAAGAGCTCTTCTGATCACAACTGAAGTGCTTCTGTCTTTGTTAATGATCTGCTTCAGCTTTACTAAACCCAGTGGGTGAATATAATCAGCCAGGTCTCCATCAATAACAACCTCTTCACTTCTATCTTCTCTGATCAAGGTGTATTTGTTCTGTCCATAAGTACCAAAGACACCTCCTGGAGTATTTATAGTGATGATTTTCTCAATAGAAACTATTGGATTTGTCATTGGTTTGTGAAAAATTTCCCAGTTTCCTTCATTTCTGAGTTGAACAATATTTCGGCTCATTGGAGAGAGTGGCCTTTCTGGATTATCTTCTGGACCTTTCCAGTAGTAATGCTTCAAGTGTTCTTCAGGATACATAATTGTATGTAGATCACCTTTTAGCACTTCGAATTCTTTGAGTTTTCCATCTGAATCTTCTCCAATCACTTTTCTTGGCCTTTTTGAGGATGTTACTTCATGTTCCATTCTTCTCTTCTCTTTTGTATTCAATTGTTTGTTGAATTTTGTTTCACCTATGAGAGCTATGGAAGATGATTGAACTGGAACAACTCCTTGCATTGTCACCTTTGATGTGTCAGGCTTTGGAATATTTGTTGGAGGACCCATGAGTAACTTTGGCATACTAGGAGGAGGACCCATGGGTTGCTTCTGTTTTTGTGTTGTTGAAGCTTCTAATTGTCTGGTTGGATCTTGTTGAGTGACTTCTGGTTGCTTGAATTATTGTTGAGGAGTTTCTGACTCTCCTGCTGGTTTTTCTTGTGGAACTGGAGCTTTCAGTTCATGAAAATCAACTTTTGCCAGTCTGGCAACATTGTACTGTAATCTCTTTACTAACAGTTGAACATCAGCAAGAGTTTGAGCATTTGTTTCTTCTTGTTTCTTCATTCTCTGAAACTCCATTTTATCTTGATTTTTCTATGCAGACAATTCCACCATCAGTTTCTCAAAAGCCTCAGCCATGCTGCTGTTGTTGGCTCCGAGGAACTGAATTTCTTCAAGTATTCTTCCAGAACTTGAGCTTTCCCCTGCGCTTGCAACTTCTGCCATCTTTGTCTTGATTTCTTGCAATTCTTTGAGAGATTTCTCAAATCTTGATGAGTTTTCTAATGGCTGCTGTAGTTTGTTGAGAGCTACAGTGTTATCTTCTATTTGTTTTTGTACAGCTTTGACAGTTTCTGATAGTGCTTTGATGTCTGACTTTTGATTTCTGATCTCTTCCAGTATCAAATCAAGCTTTTCTTCTGTTGCTGTCTTGCCAGTACAAACAGCTGTTATGTCATCAAGTTCCTTGTGTAGCTGTTCTGTTGACATAGATTGATGTTCTTGGGTAACAGAAGGAACAACAGATGTTCCACCTTTAACACCAGCAGAAAACACATTCTCTGCTGTTCTAAGGTTAAGAAGACTGAAATATTCCATATTCTCTATACCCTTACCAGAAAATTGAAACTCATTCAAATCCTAGTTTTCCTCATATCCTTGAACATTTTCAGATTCTCCATGAGTTGTTGAGAAACTCTTATTTTTATCATCCAGGTTTCCTTGATCAGTAGACTGATCTCCACCTGTTGCCACCACATTCTCCTCCTCAGAATCTGATTCAGAGAATGGGTCTTTAGTTTTACTCGCATCTTGTTTTTCAGAAATAGTACCTCTATGTGAAATTTCATAATTTACTTGAATTGAATCATCAGAATCACTTTCAGTATCATGAACAATATCAAATTTAGAATGATGTTCACCTGTTTCTCCCATATGTGAGATTTCTGCATGATGCTCTTCTTCCACAGGACTCATGTGCACATCTTCATCAGCTTGATGAGGTTCTGATTCACCCTGCTGCTCTATTCTTGGTGCACTTAATTCTTGTGCATCATGCTCCATAGGGGACACAATATCAAAGACTTCTTTATTCTCTGGCTTTTAGCTTAACATCCTTAGATACTCTGCTCTGTAAGGTGAATCCTGTTGGTGCATATGTCTGTCGACTTCGTCTTGTATCGAGTCTTGTAATAGGTTAGAAAGATTAGGGCACGTTGAACAAGAAAAACGAAAAATGTATAGGTGTGAGTCATTTCGCACGAAATGGAAAAGCCATTTCGCACGAAATGGAGATGTCCATTTCGTACGAAATGGAGATGGCCATTTCGCACGAAATGATCATTTCGTGTGAACTTGTTTTGTGCGAAATGGGCTGCCTATAAATACCTTCCTTGTTCATTTCGTTTGTAACTTTGTGATTCCGGAGCCGAAGTGCTGCCGAAGTGTCTCCAGGCTGTAAAACGTTGTGTTTTCAATACAAGAGACAATTTAAGTGATTCTGTGTGTAAATCAGCTGAAACAACTCCGATACGCCTGTTTCCGCCTTACGTATTGAACGAGATCTCTTCTGAACGACTCGTTTGGTCGTGCAAATGATCCTACAAATCCTCTGGTATCAGATTCATTATTCCTTCTGATAGAACAGGTACATCATAATCTGACTTCCAAGACCCCACAACAATCAAAGGTCTCATGATTTCAGTACTCCACATATTTTCTGATGCATGAATTTCCACATTCCTTTCAGAAAATGCATCAGAAATTATGACAGACAGAAATCTGGGAAAAGGTAGATGTGAATCTATCCTTCCAGTGTTGGTCAGAATTGATCTTCTGATCAGATTAAATATCTCTGTTCCAAAATCAATGTTTAACCCACTAATGAGGCTGAACATGATTGTAAGAATATTTTTATTTATCTGATCTGTACCCCCAATATTTGATGATAAACACTTGTTCATAATTTCCATTAACACTTGCCAGAAGGCACGCAGCTGATTTCTCTTGAATTCACTAATCTTTGAGATCTTTGTCTTGTAACCCATTACAGCATCAAGTAGTGCAAAAAAATCTTCCTTTTCTGATGCTTCTTCATAATTTTGGCTTAAGGGTAGTTCCAAACATTCCCTTATTTTCTCTGGTGTGATTGTAATGAAGATATCTCCCCATACATGTGCTGTAAGCTCGATTTGATTTGAGAGTTTAAGTGTCTTAACAACTTGTTGTATAAGTTTTTCTGGTACCTCTCTGGTCTTTGTGAGAGCTTGAGCTATAGGGCATCTGGTCAGAAATTCGATCAAGATTTGACACTTTGTATCATATTCTTCAATGTTGTTGTTCATGGCTTCATTGTTGCTCTTCAATGGTAGGAATTCAGCTTCAGTGATGAGTTGAACAGAGTGTTCAACTGGTGGTATGTTGATGTTGATAGCAGCCATGGAGAATTGAGGTTTTTGTTTCTATAAAGGGTTTTTAGGGTTTTGCTTTTGAAGAGGAAGGTTGAAGATGGAAGTCTCTGTTTTTGAAGGAGGTATTTATAGTGTTTTGAGACAGAGATCTTTGAGTGTTTTTCGTGGGTTGTTTGTATTTAAGGTGGTTTATGACACCTTAATGATGTTTTTATCCGTTTAGTAAACAACCGTTTAAAAAACCTTTGGTTTATCTCTAATTTAATATATATCTTTTATTGAGAATCGGAGATTCCAAGTATTTAGTAGATAAACACTAATGTCCAACTTGCACATTTTCTTCATGTGGGACCCCTTTTGTTGTAAAAAGGTCCAATAAAGGCCTTTTTGAAACTGTGTATCTTCCAAAGTTTTCCTTTTGATGATGTATATCAGAAAATCTTTGAATAAAGCCTTTGAGAGTTGGATTTTCTTCATACTTCATCAGAATACATTTGATTCATATTTAGAGATTGAATCACCAATTTTTTTTTTTTTTGAGATGAGAGGGAATAAGTAGAGTTTTGAAGATTTAATTACATGGCGTTTCTGAACTTCACATCTTTGTTCTGATCTTTAAGGAGTGTTGTGCAAAAGATTTTTTTTAATTTCAGTTTATTCCATTCCATTTGAAGATAGATTACCCAGAAAAATTTTGAGTTTTAACAGAAACTTTTTATAAATCCACTTAAATTTTTGTTGTCACAAGTTTCTTTAAATCTGGTTCTAAAACAATGTAACCTGATATTTCTTCTCATTTTTCTGTTGATTGATCAATTATTCTGGTTATCTTAACACTTTTATGATGTATTCACACATTTTCTGATGATTTATCAGATTTTCTGATGTATCATTAGATTTATTTTGAACTACACCAGATTTTCCTTGTTTTTATCAGATATGCCATTTTAGTTCCCCCTAGATCTATTGTGATGTGTTTTTTTAAACAAACTTATATATATATATATATATATATATATATATATATATATATATATATATAAATTACCACTAAACAAGAAAAAACACAAAAACTACTGCTCATTGAGCACATTGTACATGCCCTTCACATACAACTAGAGGTAGGTTATATGACCACTGTGATTTGTTGATGGAACAAGGGATGGATCACTTATGTTCTCTTGTAGGGCCATCTGGGCCCTTGGATACCAGCTTCTTACTCCTCCGAAGTCCAGTTGTCTAGTTATCACCTTGGTCACAAAACGAGGGTAGATCAGAAAAGGTTGACGGGTGTGCAAGTTTGCTTCCAAGTCTCTCATGAGAAACTTAGAAAAGTTGTACGGTTTCTCTTGTACAACTGCATGAACCACCTCCATCATCCTGTAAGACATCTCGTTATAGTGTCCAATCTTCTTAGAGAAGCAGACACTGAGCTGTGTCACCATGTACTGGAATGGTGGTATGAAACCAGACTTACTGATCTGCCTTGACACGTTGTATGTTTGATAGCCCATATCCCTCAGAGTTTGTTCCACCATTTCCTTGTTGAGGAAGGTGTTTTCTTGATCATCACCCAGCTGGAGGACATCCCTGAGAGTTTCCTCCTTTAGGATGATTTTGAACCCCATTACTTCACTTTCTATCCACATGGTGGTGCCACTGAAGATGTTTTCAGCATTCCACCAGAATTCTTGAAGGAGTTCTGGGTAGATAGTGACATGTGTAGATACAACATAGCCCAAGGGACTTAGCATAATCATGTTGTACACATACCTGCAATCTTCCCATGCAGGACCTTCTAGATTAGACCTAAGTCTAAGGTTATGATGTTTGTGAAGAGGGAGAGGAAAGTGTACTTGTTTCATTGCTTTTGGGGAAGCCATTTAAAAAAAAAAAACGAGGTTTCTAAGAAAGTTTTTGAAATGAAGTTTGTTTTGATGAAGAAAATATTCAAGAGTTGTTAATATTTATAGATGAAAGTGATGGTTATGCCATAAATGGTATTAACAACCCAAGATTTTCTATTTCCTTTTCTTTCTCTTCATTCAAGATGATATCTGTTGCAGTGAGTATATTGCAGTCTTCGAACCCCCATGTTGTGAGTAAGCATTGAATAACTAGGCGGCCACTTTCATAGCCCCTAATCATTTTTATGCCCCCGTGTCTCTCTAATTCCTTATGAAAGATGACGTTGCATGCATTGGAAGTATAAGAAAAATTCAATTTTCTGCAAAAAAATTTCCTGTGATGGTTGATTTTCTCTGCTGTGACTTTGAATTTATCTTAATGCATGTTACTTTCCCCCTTTTTGATTTTTTTTAAAAATTAAACAAAAGAAAAAAAAAATCAAAAACAGACTATCTACAGTCATGAGTTTATACAAATATGAGATATGAATAAAGATGGTAACTTCATAAAATTTTCTGATGGTCAGTGATGATTCTGATGTTTTAACAAAGTTTCTGATGTTTTATTAGAATTTCTAATAAACTATCAGATTCATTGATAATTTATCAGATTTTCTGATATTCCATCAGATTGATGGATTTCTTTATCAGAAACCTGTTGAATTATTCTTTTATTATCAGAATTTTCATCTTGATGTTCATCAGGTTGGTTTTCAGGTTGTGGCCTTTTGTTTTCTGAAACATCTTCATCTTTTATGTTAACCATGCGAAGTTTGCTGATAAAAAAATTGTGTCTCTTTTCATCAAGAGGTTTTGTAAAAATGTCATCAATTTGGTTTTCTGTTGGAACAAAGTACATTTCTATGTTACCTTTTCAACATGATCCTTTATGAAGTGATATCTGACATCTATGTGCTTGGTTCTTGAGTGATGAACTGGATTCTCTGTAATTGCAATTGCACTCTTTGAATCACATAGAATGGGCATCTTTGTCAGATTTACTCCATAATCCTTCAGTTGAGTTTGCATCCACATCACTTATGAACATCAACTTGCTGCTGCTACATATTCTGATTTAACTGTTGATGTTGCAATACACTTTTGTTTCTTACTTGCCCAACATACCAACTTTTCTCCCAAGATTTGACATGCACCAGATGTGCTTTTTCTGTCAATCTTGCACCCTGCATAATCTTCATCTGTGTATGCAATTAGTTTAAGATTTGTATCCTTAGGATACCAGAGACCAAGTTCTGATGTGCCTTTTAGATATTTAAAAACCCTTTTTACTGCTTTTAGGTGAGATTCTTTAGGATTGCATTGATATCTTTCCAGAAAACATGTAGCAAACATAATATCTGGTCTGCTTGCAGTTAAGTATAACAATGATCCTATCATCCCCCTATAGGTTTTAATATCTACACTTGTTCCTTCTTTATCAGAATCAAGTTTGTTCCCTGTTGCCATGGGAGTTTTTGAAATTGAGCAATTTTCAAGTGAGTATTTGTGCAAAATTGTTTTCACATACTTAGATTGACTCAAAAATATTCCATCAATTCTTTGTTTGACTTGTAAACCTAAGAAAAAGGTTAACTCACCCATCATGCTCATTTCAAATTGGCCGCTCATTAGCTTTTGAAACTTTTTACAGAACTTTTCATTTGTTGATCCAAATATAATGTCATCAACATATATTTGGACTAACAAAGTATGACCCTTGTGTGTTTTAAGAAAAAGTGTTGTATCAATAGTAACTTTTGTGAAGCCAGAATTGAGTAAGAAGTTTGAAAGTTATCATACCATGCTCTAGGAGCTTGCTTCAAACCATACAAGGCTTTGTTTAATTTGTAAACATGGTTTTGAAATTTTGGATCAACAAAGCCTTCAGGTTGATGCACATAAACTTCTTCCTCAATCTTACCATTCAGGAATGCAGATTTCACATCCATTTGATATACTTTGAAGTCTTTGGATGCAGCATAAGCAAGAAAGATTCTCACTGCTTCTAATCTAGCCACTGGTGCAAAGGTTTCATCATAGTCAATACCTTCTTGTTGACAAAAACCTTTGACCACTAACCTTGCTTTATTCCTGGTTATTATGCCATTTTCATCTGATTTGTTTCTAAATACCCATTTTTAGCCTATGACTGATTTCTCATTTGGCTTAGGCACCAGATCCCATACCTTACTCTTTTCGAACTGATCAAGCTTTTCTTGCATTGCCTGAATCCAGTCTGAGTCATTAAGAGCTTCTTTGACAGACTTGGGTTATATGTTGCTTAAGAACCCAGCAAATGCACACCCATGTTGTCGCAACCCCCGTTCCCTATTTGTCCGGGAACGGGCGGCCGCGGCCAGTTTCAGTGGTATCGATGTTTATCAGTTTGGCAACGGAAATTTCATTAGGACCGTAGTTAGGAAATATTTTATCAGAGTATAATACAACACTATTATAATATTAAACACGAGGGAAATTCCCAAGTTTTCAGTACACACATTTTTATAGGGATAAACCCTATTTGATTTAAATAAAAACATCTCTTTATTTAGGTAACATTTATTGCCACTTTTCCAAGCCTTCAGTGCTGTCCAGCTGGCTTCTATTTGGCTTTCACATTTTGGTACCTGAAACGCGTTTAAAAACTTTATCAGTGGGAAATACTGATGAGTGAATCCCAGTTTAATCAAGATAAGTAAAACCGTCTACAGAATTGAGGGCGGTCACGCAATTACATTTGTTTATTTTCTACTTTAATTACTGTAAGGACCTTCAAAAATGCCCTAAAAACGACCCATAAGTGAAAACACGGACCCCTGAAACCCTACTGTGCATGAAAAACCAAGAAATCAAAAATCTTGGTCTTCAGACGGGCCGCGTAAAGGTAAGCTTAACCTTACGCGGCCCGCGTCAAAGTAAGGTTTGACCGGATAAGCGTCCAGATCCACGTGTCACCCACGTGGCATACCTACGCATGACACGGATGCCCTAATCTATGAAATAGACCTCCACGCGGGCCGCGTAAGGGTCAAGCTAAGGTTCACGCGGGCCGCGTGAACCCCAAATTTCACCTATAAATAGCTTGGATCAGGAGCAGTTCAATGGTGTCGAAAACATTTCATAAAAACGAATTCTCACTGCTCAAATTCGAATTTCAATATAGCTAGGCGCTGCTACGATACAGGGTATTAACTCGATCGCTGCTACGATTCAATGTCCGATCGATTGAAATCAATCCAATGGATGTTTAAGTGCTGCCCAAAATTAGGGCTATACTTTGTCATTCATCGTGAATTCGATGGATGTTTAAGTATTGCACTTTGTCATTCGTCGTAAATTCGATGGATGTTTAAGTGTTGCACTTTGTCATTCGTTGTGAGGATTTTAATCTCGTGAGTTATCGTAAATGCTGTATTAGTTACTGACCTAGTTCGTGTGCATTGTTATTTAAATTAGGTTACAAGGCTAATCAGTAGGCTAAACTCTGCCCGTTTAAATCTGCAATGTGAGTCATTCTCTTTTATCAAAAGTATTTTACAATACTCCATTTATTTCCAAAAAGTTATAATTACAGGGATTAAGTCGTGGTTATCTTGAATCACTGGCTAGTGGGGTATTGTGCACATTACTAATTTCTCACGGTTAGGTAATAAATCCTAACAGTGATAATCATCACTACTTGGGGAAAGACACAACGGTGGTATGACCATCGTCACCAGGTGACACGGCGCCAGATAAAAATAAGATAAAAGCCATTGTAATCGCTCTTATGCTGTAATTAATAACTATGTGTCATTTTATCAAATTTGAGTGACTCACCAGTATTTCCCCGCTGACAAAATATTTTAAAACATGTTTCAGGCGACCTGCTGTAAATCAAGGAAAACGTGCTACGGAGCACTAACCAGCTTGAAAATGTGGCTCAGTTAAAATAAATAAACATGTTTTTATAAATCAGGGAATTACCTAGTGAAATTCCTCTATTGTAAATTACGGGGTTTTATCCCGAATTATGAAATAAAATAATTGGGCATTTTCAAGTTTCAAAAAGATCCTGTTAAATCTTCCGCTGTCGCATCAATTAATAAATACCACGGGTTCCTATCCCGCGGCTCCTGACCAGGTCAAACCAGGGCTGGGGCCGTGACAATTACCACCCACGGTACTGTCAACCCGACTTGTGGTCATGTTACTACTCACAGTGTAGTAACAAATTTTGTATACAAAACCCCAACATACCGACGATAATTGTAGAATACAAATACTCAATCACTGTTTAATATAATGTAAAACATTTGAGGTTTTGTAAAAACAGTTTGCAAAAAGGAGATTACTCACATTGCTATCTTAGGGTTTTCCTTTGTGATTTCCTGGTGATTATCTATTAATTACACAATGCACACGTGTTAGTATAATAACCCAATATTTACATTAGTAATACCCTCCCCGAGACAGAATTCCAACGACTACGTCGGGCAGAACCTCGACAGCCGTTACGGAATCCTAGATCAATCGGGCAGCGTATCTAATACGTAACCGGGGGTTATGATACTTACAACGAGGCATAACTTCATTATTTAGGGGGGTATAATGCCCGGAAATTATGTTTGCTATGGTTTATTAGATATTTGTAATTCATATTAAATTTTCTGATTTCCATTATGTGATTCTGTGAAGATTTAATTTACAAAATTTTAACCCAGAATTTTGTGTATTTCTTCATATCTGCTAAACAGCATGATTGAGTTGTCTGAAGCCCTTCAGAATCTCAATCTCTTTTCTGTTAAGGTGGAAGTTTCCCAAGACTTTACCGGTTATTGTGCCGACACTGAAGATGAACCTATGGAATTTCAAGCTCAACCTCCGGAGAAACCCAAACCAAAGAAAAGAAGAAGATTTGTGGGTTGGAGGCGTGTGCGCAGAAGGAAACCAGCGACTAGGAGAGTTCCCAAGATAGAAAATCCTATGGATAAGGGAAAAGAGATCGAGATTGGGGAAAGTTCTAGGCAAGCCGAGGAATTGCCACTACAGGAGGAAATAGATCGCATACTGGCAAGTTGTGATATCCTTAGGCCTATTAATGAAAACCTCTTTACTTATCCTGCTGAAACTCAACTACCAGTAAATTTGGAACTGGCCATCCCAGATCCCCTTATCCACACCCAACCTCTAGGAGAAATGGACGAATGGTGGACCAACGAATGGCAGTTTCAAAACCTCCTAAACAACCCTTATACCTTTTTCCCTCAGTTTGACCCAGAACCTGCACCAACCCACCGATGAGCAATGAGAACTTGGCTGAACTCCGCCATTTTGGCGAAGAGCTGGTGGATGCAGGAAATAGAATCCGAGAGGTAGGGGAGAGAATCTCCTGGAAGTACGACGAGAGGGAGAGTCGTTTCTAAGATACCAACAGATGAAGATGGGTGACTGTGGTTGTGTGGTTGAAGGAATATATGTTTAATAATAATAATAATAATCATAAAAATATAATTATGTGAAATAACTTAAAAATAAAACTTTTGTAAAATAACCAGTTTGTACGGATGCCTAATATAAATATAAAACATCGAAAGTCGAAAGTCGAAAGATCGACAATTTTGGCTATATTTGTTTACGTGATTATGTGCAATTATTTTGTTATGTTTGATAATTAATTTATACTAATCACTTATATAAATTAATTACCAGATGGCAAACGCTGGTAATGAACCAGTTAACGAGGTTAACCAATCCAAGCAACACAATGAAGATCAATTTCTGAATAGGCAAGATATAGAGAATATCGTTGCTCAGGGAATAGCCAATGCTATTCCAGCAATTCTTGCTACTGCTCGGAATCCAGTTGAACCTCAACAAATTATTCCTAGCAAACATACTCATGAAGACAACTTCAGTAATAGCGTAAATGGAGGCGGCAACAATACTAATAATAACAACGATGGAATACAAGCCCCATTCCTTAAGAAAGTGAAAGCTGCAACACCTGGTTGCACTTACAAGGAATTTCTTGCCTGTAAACTAGCTGAATTTGTAGGCAATGAAGGGGCGACTGCGGCGCTGCGTTAGTTAGAGAAAACCGAAGCAGTAATTACAATAAGTAAATGTGCTGAAGAAGACAAGGTCATGTACTCGTCGCATCTTTTTAAAGAAGGGTCGCTAGAATGTTGGAATACGGTACTTCAAGCCAAAGGAAGAAATATGGCCTATGCCATGAGTTGGGAAGAATTTAAGCAGCTAGTGGAAAGAAAATTCTGTCCCGAATATGAAAAAGAACAAATGGCGAATAAATTTCTGAACCACCGGATGGTGGATGTAGATTGTCGAGGGTATACTTCGATATTCTTCGAGTATGCTAGAGTAGTACCAACCCTGGCTTCGCCAGAGCCGGTACTTATTTCTCGCTATATTTGGGGATTGATTGGCAAAATCCGTGATATCGTTAAAGCTGCGAGACCTCGCACTATTGACGATGCTGTGGAATTAGCTAACACCCTAACTGACGGGCTGATACGTACGCGAGAAGAAAATAGAAAGAAGGAAGTGGCCCAAAATATTACCCAGGGATTCCGGATGGGTAACCGTAGCAATTTCAAGAAAAAGGGAACTGGGCAATCTTCCACTGTTCCATTCTGCAATGCCTGCAAAAGAAAGCATTTTGGAAGATGCAAAGGATATTGCAATTTCTGCAAGATTCCAGGACACCAAGAAGAGGATTGCAGGAAGAAGAAAGCAACAGTTTGCTACAACTGTGGAGAAGCTGGACATTTTAGGCCAGACTGCCCGAAATTGGCCAAACTAGCTGATAACAAAGCCAAACCTGCAGAAGGAGCTACCAAGAAGAACGCAAGAGCCTTCCAGTTGACTACTCAGGAAGCAAAACTAATTCTTGATGTGATAACTGGTACGTTCCTAGTTCACGACGTTTATGCAAAAGTATTATTTGACTCTGGTGCAAACCAAAGTTTTATAAATACTTCATTCTGCCAAGCTCTTAACCTACCCCTAACCAACCTTAGGCAGATTTTTACGGTAGAAACGGCAGACGGGAATTCTGTTAACATAAATAAGGTTTTGCGAACAGAAAAGATAGAACTTTTAGGCCATAAATTTTCTGCAAACCTTTTACCTATGAATTTAGCAGGATTCGATGTTTTGTTAGGAATGGATTGGTTAGTAGCCAACCATGCTCGAATCCTATGTGATAAGAATTCCATAGAAATTCATACACCTACAGGAAAAGCAGTGATAATTACAGGAGATAAGCCACATAAACCAATGAAGTTCATTTCGGTAATGAAAGTTGCTAGTTATGAACGAAAGCAAGGAATATTGTATATGATTTCGGTAACCATTAGCACTAAAGGTAAGGAACTTAAAGAAATTCCAGTAGTATCAGAATACTCGGATGTATTCCCAGAAGAGCTACCAGGATTACCACCAGATCGGGAGGTAGAATTTAGAATTCATTTAATTCCTGGTACTACACCCGTAGCTAAGGCACCTTACCGATTAGCACCCACCGAAATGCTAGAACTGAAAAAGCAATTAGATGAATTGCTTAGTAAAGGATTTATACAACCTAGTTCATCCCCTTGGGGAGCTCCAGTGGTGTTTGTGAAAAAGAAAGATGGTTCGATGCGAATGTGTATCGATTATAGGGAATTGAATAAAATTACAATTAAGAATCAATACCCATTACCTAGGATTGATGATCTTTTTGATCAACTTCAAGGAGCTAGATACTTTTCTAAGATAGATTTACGCTCTGGATATCATCAATTAAAGGTACAAGAAGAAGACATACCTAAAACTGCTTTCAGGACTAGGTATGGTCATTAGGAGTTTACAGTCATGCCCTTTGGGTTAACAAATGCTCCGACAGCATTTATGGACATGATGAATAGGATCTGTAAACCGTACTTGGATAAATTTGTAATTGTCTTCATCGACGATATACTTATTTATTCCAAAAGCCAGGAGGAACATTGTGAGCACCTGCACGCACTCTTAACATTGTTAAGAAAGGAGAAGCTATATGCCAAATTCTCGAAGTGTGAATTTTGGCTACAAGAAGTACAATTTTTAGGACACATGGTGAATCACGAAGGTATTCACGTAGATCCCGCTAAGATAGAAGCAATCACCAAATGGAAGGTCCCGCAATCAGCAACGGGAGTTAGGAGCTTTCTAGGGTTAGCCGGATATTATAGACGTTTTATTAAGGATTTTTCCAAGATAGCGGTACCATTAACTAAGTTAACATGTAAAGCAGTTAAGTTTGAATGGGGACCTAGGCAAGAAGAGGCTTTTAGGATTTTAAAGCAAAGGTTAACCAATACTCCAATTCTTGCTTTACCAGAAGGAACAGAAGATTTTGAAGTATATTGTGATGCTTCAAAACTAGGATTAGGATGTGTGCTAATGCAACGCAAGAAGGTAATTGCGTATGCATCTAGGCAATTGAAAAAGCACGAGGAAAACTATACGACTCATGACTTAGAGTTAGGAGCCATAATTTTTTCCCTTAAAATTTGGAGACACTATCTATATGGAAGTAAGTTTACTGTCTATACAGATCATAAAAGCTTAAGATACATATTTGGGCAAAAAGAATTGAACATGAGGCAAAGGAGATGGATGGAAATCCTAAGTGACTACGACTGTGATATTCAATATCATGAAGGAAAAGCAAACGTAGTTGCTGATGCCTTAAGTCGTAAGTATCATGAGAAGCAAAAGCGAGTTCGTGCTCTTAGATTAAATCTACAGTTAGATTTAATGGAACAACTGAAGAATATTCAGGAAACCGCAATCAAGGATGATGTGGAAGGAATGAAAGGACGAATAAAGGAATTAGAACAGGGAGCTAATGGAATTTGGAGATTCCACAAAAGAAGAATTTGGGTACCTAATCAAGGAGAATTAAGAAATAAGATTTTAGAGGAAGCCCATAAATCTAGGTATACCATGCATCCTGGTAACAATAAGATGTACCAAGATTTAAGGAATAACTTCTGGTGGATAGGAATGAAAAAGGACATAGCTAGATATGTTTCTAAGTGTCTTACTTGTTCACAAGTTAAGGCAGAACACCAGAAACCTTCAGGATTATTACAACAATTAGAAATGCCTGTATGGAAATGGGAACTTATAACAATGGATTTTGTTACTAAGTTGCCCAAAACCAGAAAAGTTAATGATGCGATTTGGGTAATTGTGGATCGATTAACCAAATCAGCTCACTTTTTACCCATGAAGGAAACCTTTAGCATGGAAAGGTTAGCCAAGTTGTATGTAGATGAAGTAGTATCCTTACATGGAGTTCCACTCTCCATTATATCAGATAGGGATAGTCGTTTCACTTCCCATTTCTGGACAAGTTTCCAGGAAGCAATGGGAACCCGACTAAATTTAAGTACAACATATCATCCTCAAACAGACGGACAAAGTGAAAGGATGATCCAAACCCTAGAAGACATGCTTAGGGCATGTGTAATAGATTTTGGTGGAAACTGGGATGACCACCTACCCTTAATTGAATTCTCCTATAACAATAGTTATCATTCAAGCATCGAAGCTGCCCCGTTCGAAGCACTGTATGGACGCAAGTGCAGAACTCCAGTTTGTTGGGCAGAAATAGGAGAAAGCCAATTATCAGGTCCAGAAATAGTACAAGAAACTACCGACAAGATCACTCAAATCAAGGAAAGACTAAAAACGGCTCGAGATCGTCAGAAGAGTTATGCCGATAATCGTCGCAAGCCGTTATAATTTCAAGTGGGGGACAGAGTACTATTGAAAGTTTCTCCTTGGAAAGGAGTAGTTCGATTCGGTAAGAAAGGAAAGCTGAGTCCAAGGTACATAGGACCATTTTCAGTAATCCAACGTATTGGACCAGTTGCTTATCGTTTACAACTACCGGAAGCATTAGCCGGGGTACATGATGTATTTCATGTATCCAACCTCAAGAAGTGTTTATCTGACAAATCATTGGTAGTACCTCTTCAAGATGTAGAGGTAAAAGAAAAGCTAAAATTTGTTGAGAAGCCACTGCAAATATGTAACACCCCGAAAACGGGTTTGGTAATCAAACCACGTTAATACTACAGGACGGGTAAAGTACAGTTAGTGGTAAAACTTACCCGGTAAATTTTAGGATTTAAATAAATAAATCTAGTATTTATTTAAAAGGATGAGAAATACTTGAGAAAGCAAAGTAAGTAAAAGTGTTAGTGCATACATCTGTCGACTTCGTCTTATATCGAGTCTGGATTGCGTGCCTGAAAGTTTGAAGCATGACCCTTTGAAAATGGCATGACCCTTTGAAAGTGGCGTGACCGTTTGAATATGTCGTGACCGTTTGAAAGTGTCGTGACCGTTTGAAGGGTGTCTTGCCACCTTCAAACGGTCAGGAGCTCTCTCCTATAAATAGCATTCAAACTGTCATCATTTGTAATTTTAGGAAGTTTCCGGCTAGAGCAACGAAGTGCTGCCGAAGTGTTGTAAGGTTGTAAAACAGTGTGAAATCAATATTACAACAGTTTAAAGTGTATTGCTAGCTGAATTGAACTTAGTTTCTTTGTTTCCGCCTCTGAAACTGAGATAAACTCTTCTGAACGACTCGTTTGGGTCTGAAAACGATCCTACAAGTGGTATCAGAGCTCAGGAGGAAGAGTTCATACCAATTCAGTTGTTTTTTCTATCTTCTACACCTTCTTTTCAAAACTGAACAAGTTTTCACGGATAAAATCGGCTAAAATTTTCACAAAATGTGTAAAAGTGCATTTTAACAAACCCTTGAAAGTTTCAGTTCAAAATTCGAAGTAAAAGTGGTTAAAATGACTTGAAAATTGGTGACCGTTTGAACGAGTTCAGCAACTGTCCGTTTGAAATTGTCCTTGTCCGTTTGAAATAAGCACCTGTCCGTTTGAAATCGTTCCTGACCGTTTGAAATCAGCACCTGTCCGTTTGAAATTGACCGTGAACGTTTGAAATTGCACCTGAAAGTTTGAAACTGCCACCGTGTCCGTTTGAAATTGACATGACCATTTGAAACTGCCACCTGAACGTTTGAAACCTGACCTGACCGTTTGAAAGTTACACCCTACAGTTTGAAGGTGACTGACCGTTTGAAAATAATGGGTTAACCGTTTGAAAGGGGTTCAGTTGTTCACGGTTTACGATTGAAAAGTGTATCAATCACGTAATTTGTTTGTGCAGAATCTCGAGATATAGTGTCAGCCTTTATAGTGAGGTCAAATTAAAATTTGTTTGAGATTGTTGTTGTCGGTTCACTATAATCAATAAAAGTCTTGCATGTGAAAGTTTGGTAAATATGTGTAAGGTTTTTGCATGTGAATTTGATAAAGTGTTCCAACCCATGTGATGAGTCTCGGTTCAAGTGATCTTCATTAAAGTTGTCGGCTACTCACATTGTGTTCATAAAAATTCAAAGACATAAGTCCACTACATGTCTCGGTCCAATGAGATTTTGTCAAATATATTGTTATCACGTGATAATATCAGCCCAAGGTTTGTTAAGTTCTTGTGAGATTTAATTGTTTCAAAAGTATTGGTCCATTCACTCATATTGCAAGGTTTGATCAGATCACATGAAGTTAATCAAATTTGTCAGTTTGCATTAAGTCTACAGGTCACACGGTTTAAAGGTTCATCGGGTCATAGCTGTCCGCACAGTGTGTCAACTTTCAGTCCGCTCAGAATATTCATCAGTTCGAGTACCAGCCTTATTCTCTTAGTTGATAATTCTTTAAACTGATTGTATTTTTGTTTGTTTGTTGTAAGGTATTTCACGAGGTGAACCAGTTCGTTTGAAAGCTAGTTTGAGAAATTCTTCGATATTGAATCATGAGTGAAGATTTTTACAACGCATTCGCAACATCTCCAACTACTCCGGGTGACATTGCTAAGAACATGAACATGGAGAATGAAACCGGAACAATGCAAAAACCTCCGAAACTTATGGGAATTGAAGATTATCACGGATGGAAGAAACGGTTTGAGAATTGGGTTCAGGCGAATCATTTAAAAGCTTGGGAGAGCATCGAAACTGAGTATGAGAGGCCAAAGAATACAATGGGAGCTGATAAAATCATTTCTGAATTTACTGAACAAGAAAGGGAAAGTTATAAAGGAGAGAAAATGATGATCAATTTGTTACAACAAGCAGTAAAAGAAGATATATTTGTGTTGCTTCAACATGATGAAAATTCTTATTCTATCTGGGAAGCGCTTCAAAAGAAGTTTGAGGGAAGCACTGAAATGTTACAAAGTAAAGCAGCTTTGTTGAAAAAAGAGTTTGAATTATTTACATGCATGCCTGGTGAAACAACAAAGAGTCTTATTGAAAGATATTGTCATCTTGTACGCACCATGTCACAATTGAAGATTACAAAAACTCCAGCAGAATGGGTTGAAAAGCTTGCTGACGCATTACCGCAAAAGGAATGGAGTACATATCTGATGATATTAAAGAATTCTGGACAGTTTAAAAGGTTATCGATTGCACAGTTTATAGAAAAGTTGGAGGCACAGGATCTGGAGCAGCAGAAAATTGCTAGAATGAATAGTTCAACTCATCAACAAGATATTAAATTGTATTATAAAGGAAATGTTCAAACTGCTGAAGTCAGTCCAAAGATACAAACTGCATTTAGTGCTGGAAATCAATCTACACCTAGCAGTCAAGGATCAGTCAACACTAGTGGGTTCTCAACGGTGAATCCTCCAAGTGTTCAAAGTTCATCTGCTGGAAATGGTCATCTAATTCAGTGCAATGTGGCTTTACATCTTCAAAATGGTCAAAATTATTCTGAAGAAGTTGTAAAGCATCATATGGGATTATTGGTCACTGCATTAGAGTCTTATGAAGGGTTGATTGCCGGAAGAATTGGTAATCCGATGCTCACAAAGGAAGATTATGACCAAATCGATGCAGAGGAGCTGGAACTGATGGATATTAAATGGGCTTTAGCTAGTGTTTTGAGGAGAGCAGAAAAATTTAGATTGGTTACAGGAAGAAATGATTTCTTGGATGCGAATCTTTCTAATCTTGGATTTGATAAATCTAAAGTTGTCTGTTTTCGTTGCAGGGAGAAAGGTCACTTTAAAAGAGAGTGCAAAAATCAGGAGCCGAGAGGAGCAAAGGAGTCGTCTAGGAAAGATGATTACTATCGGAAGTCTATATATCAGCAAATCACTCATCAACCACATCAACAAAAAGAGCCACAAACAGCTCATGGAAGAATGATCGAAGATGCGAACAGGAAAGCTTACCACGGTATCGTTGATCAAGATGATGAGAAAATGGCTGAAGGATTTAGCTGGGACAAGTACATTCCAGCTGATTCAAATGTTGGAGCGTTTATTGCTCATATTATTCGAAAGCCGGAAATGCTGAAGGAATGGATGGAAGTGTTATCTGATGAAGAGAAAAGTGAAGATGAAGGATCTGTTTCATCTGAAAACAGTTCGTCAGAGACAAGTGATAGTGATGAAGAAATTGAACAGATTAATATTGGAAAAACTCACTTATCTTCTGATAGTTTTGAATCTTATTTTGCAGAAAAATTGAAGAAACTGAAAGAGGAGAAAGCTGCAAAAGATTTGAAAAAGGTCAAAGTGGTTGAGAAGATTGTGGAAGTTGAAAAGATAGTTGAAGTTGAGAAGATCATTGAAATCACAAAACCTTGTCTTACATGTTTAGAGTCTTGTAAACAGTGTATAGAAAAAGATGAAAGGTTTAGTGAGTTAGAAAAGTTGAAAGAACAATTGTTGTTTGATGTAAAGAATTTGAAAAAGTCGTATGATGTATTGAACAGACATGTGAATAGTCTGGAGAAGACTAACTCTGAAAGAGAGAAAGCTTTGAAGATGATGAATGCTACCATGATGACAAAGCAGAAAGAGATCAACATGTACATAGAAGAATGTGCAAAGTGGAAAAAAGAGTTGGATAGTGAAGCAGCTGAGAATGAAAGAATCAGAAGATTGCTGCAAAGTTACAAAGGTTGTGATTACATAATCGATAGAATTTATCCAACAGTTGAAGGATTTGAAGCGTTTAAAGACGAAGAAATAAAGCCAAAGAAGAAAAAGGATACTGGCAAGAAACAGGGTGTCTGTTATAATAAGTGTCCGCCTCCGATTTGGGAAGGGTACTCGCCCAGAAAACCTAACGAGGAAGAACTAAAACAGGCAGTCAATATTAAGTTAGAGTCCGAGATAACCGATGTTTTACCAGACAATATTGACGTCACGTTCACAGCGTCCGATACAGATCATGAGTCAGAACTGATAAAACGAGTGGTCGATCAGGTGTTGGATAAGGATGAGGAGTTAGAGTCAAAGTCCGAGTCCAAAAGTTCGTGTCAGTCAGTTGGGAGTTCGAGTTCGTCCGAAAGAAGTTCAAAATCGTCGGGAAAACGGGTTTATAGTAAAGAGTTTTTATTGTCAAAATCTAATTTGGATGATGAAACATTTGAAGTTGTGTATACTTTGAATGATTCTGACAAATTATATTTTGATAAAGAGTTTCCAATAAGAGGTGTTAAACCAGAAATGATCAAAAAGGTTTTCAAACTAACAGAAATTAATATTTCTGAAACAAAAGATGAAAATCTTACAAGAAAACCAAGTCCTTACACCTCAAGAGCACAACAACGTTTAAACAAGAAAAAGGGTTACAATTCTGGTTCTGGTTTTCAAAAGAAACCTAACCAAAATCGTAGCTACAAAAAGAAAGGCTTAGGTTTTATTCCACCTGAAAACTATAAAAATGAAAAATATGTTCGAGATTTTAAATCAAAAATGACATATGTTGCAGGAACTAGTCATGAAGAAGAAGCAAAGAGCTCATTCTGGAAACAGTCAAACAAGGAGTTTCTTGCTGAAAAGATGAAGAATGGAGCTTATCAAAGGAAAGAAACAAGAACCTGTTACAGATGCAATGAAGTTGGTCACATTGCATGGAATTGTCCAAAAGCTACTCAAACAAAACAGGAAGTTTCTTCAAAACTTAAAGAAAAGATTGTTGATGTTGAACCTCCAACCGAAAGATTCAAAGTGTTCAAAAATTCAACATATGAAGTTGGAGAGTGTTCAAAAAGGTTTTACAAGAAAAAGGGAAATCTTGACAACCAAACATGGGTTGTTAAGAAATCTGATGTAAAATCTGGTGATGAATCTGATTCCACAAAGTCAGAGGAGCCACAATTTGATGAAAGTGATGAAAACTCAGTGCCTCAAATGGATGATGAGAACTTTCCACCATTGAGGACTGAGAATTTTAAAAAGAAAATTGGGAAAGTAGAAATCTCAAATCAATTTTATTCTGAAAAGGATAATTTTGATGTTGAGAAAGCATTTAATGGGAAAGTGAAGAAGATTTTCGGAAAAATGATCGATGGGAAGGTTAAAGGGGTAAAGGAGTTTTATGCTACAAAGAAAGCAACTTACACCCCAACTGCTTCTGAATTGAAAACACCCAAGGCTGGTCAGGCTTGGGTGGACATTTTCTTTGCTTGAAAAACCTGACTTGCCGGAGATCCCAAGTTTATATCGTGGATCAGGAATCGGCATCATTCATATTTTAAAGTGTTTGTATGAAAGTCGTTAAAATTTGTTAAAATTGTACAGGTTGAATGACTATGCCGGAGCTTCCAGGTTGGTAAGTGTGAAGTAGGAATCGGCATCTTGATTGGTAACAATGTATTTGTGTAGATGTTTATTCCTACATGTGGTTGTATGTTTTGGATATACTTACAAGTGGTAAGAGGTTGATTCTGACAAAGTGATTACTCAAGGTCATTAGTTTGAACTTGATGTAATCCTGATACAATAGATTGAATGGACAATGTGATGAATCACACCCCTAATTTTACAAGTGATAAAGTAAACAGAACTTATTTTCCGGAAAAATCATTTTGGTTAAAACAAACTTAAGTGTTTTGAAATCATTATGAGAAAATAGTTTTGTGAAAGGGGGAGTTCTGATTGTTTATGCCAAGTGGATGGTGATTTGAAGCGATTCAATATCAGTTGTCAAGTTTGTTGTACAGTTTATTTTCAAATTTCCGTTAATGTGTTTGCATTTTAGGGGGAGTAGAAATTTCAGAAAATCCAAAAACATTAGAAAATTTGTAAAAGGCAAAAACATGATAAAATGAAAAATGAGTTTTTGTGTCTAGAAGAGGAAATGATAGTACATCAGTAGACAGCCACAGTATGCTAAAGAAATGTAATGTTTAAAAAGCGTCAAACAGTCTCACTGATGATATGCCGATAGGTTTTTACACATTTAGTAAGCTTTTTCGGGATATAAACTTAAATTCAAACTTGCTTATTTCGTGGGGAACACTACTTGGATATATAGGTAACCCCTGAAATCTCGTTTGAAAGGTCCCTCTTTCTGAGATACTAGGTCTTTATACTCAGTGATATCTGGGGTATTATCCCGGGACTTCTGCTGAATGGAAGTTCTGACCTAGTCCTCGGATAATACTTTTTGCAAATGCTTGAAACATAGCATCGCCCTCAGCAAGCTGATGAAAGAATAAAATTGATAGTCGCTGCTGTTGTAATGCAAAAGATCCTCTAAAGGGGACACACCCAAAAGTCGAGTCATGATCTCTCTGCTGAACGGTAGTTCTGACCTGAGCTCTCATGATTCCTCATAATTTATTAACCCCTTACAGATATCATCTGTGGTATACTCACCTGTAAGACTGAATATTGGGATCTAGATACGGGAGTATATTCAAGAGGTGGGACACATGAATGAGTTTAAGTCCTTAATACACCTAACTCATATCCTGAATCAGTTGAAATTTGTGTGAAAATTTAAGTGGATCAGTATATTGGCAATCTAAGTGAATTGTTTAATTCTTAATGTGTAACTAAGCTCAACGGTACTTGTGACTTGTCAAAATCTGATATGATCCTCTTACACAAAACTCACAAAAATAATGTTTGTAAATATTTCTTTATTGCATTTCATTTTATTCAAAAATCCAAAAAGATTTTTAGTGTGTTTTAGCATAAACTTTTGAAAAAATCAAAAAGATTTTCGACAACTGATGTTGGAAAGCTGATTTTCAAAGTTCCGAGTGCTAAACATGATGACATGGTTGTGAGGAGGAGTGTGTCTTAATTGTCAAAATATGTTTTTAAATCAACAAGTGGTTCATCATGTATATGTGATCTGAGGGAGAGTGATTGTTGATGCATATGAGAGTTGTTAATGATGCATTCAAATTGTTAAATTTGTGAAATTTATTTCTGGGTTAAGAATGTGCAGGTATAGCCAGGTTTCAATCTTGAACCTGAAGATAGAGTGCCAGGTTCCGATACCTGAGGACTATGTGATTTCAACAAGCCAGGCTGCGATCCTAGCATATCGAAAGGGGGAGTCTGAAGACATCCAAGAAGAGATTGATCGTGAGGAGTCTGTTGATGCTGAAGAGAAGAAGGAGATAAAGTTTTGAGGATGCTTACACTGTTAGACACTTCAAAGAGTTCGAGAGGACTGATAAAGACTGAAGATGCGAAGACTCGGCACTTAAGACTCGTCAACATCTGAGGGGGAGTCTGTTAGTGCATACATCTGTCGACTTCGTCTTATATCGAGTCTGGATTGCGTGCCTGAAAGTTTGAAGCATGACCCTTTGAAAATGGCATGACCCTTTGAAAGTGGCGTGACCGTTTGAATATGTCGTGACCATTTGAAAGTGTCGTGACCGTTTGAAGGGTGTCTTGCCACCTTCAAACTGTCAGGAGCTCTCTCCTATAAATAGCATTCAAACTGTCATCATTTGTAATTTTAGGAAGTTTCCGGCTAGAGCAACGAAGTGCTGCCGAAGTGTTGTAAGGTTGTAAAACAGTGTGAAATCAATATTACAACAGTTTAAAGTGTATTGCTAGCTGAATTGAACTTAGTTTCTTTGTTTCCGCCTCTGAAACTGAGATAAACTCTTCTGAACGACTCGTTTGGGTCTGAAAATGATCCTACAAAAAGGCCCGAGATTTAACGGGACTTAAAATAAACGGGTCGAGAACAAGATAAAGTAACTAGGAAATAAATAACCTAGTACAAGTCTTGTAATTAAGAGAAAGAACAAAATATCAAGTTATAAACCAAACTAAAGTTGAGGGGCTTATGTTGTTAAATTTGCAACTTAATAAAAAAAACACCAAACACCCATTTTTGGGATGTCTGGTCGATCAAGAACACAGGGGGTGACCAAGACTCCCCTCATAACCCTAGCTTTTGCATTTTCACCAAATTGAAGGCTCAAATCTGCTCCGAATCGAAATCCAAGCATAGATTAGTGATCACCTCAGTAAAGGGATCATAAGGTATGCAAAATTTTACTATGTGGTTCCATCTTAAATTTTAGATGAACTTGTGAGATTCGAATATGAGCTTGCATGTTCGTTGTTTGGATGAAATTAGAGATGAAACTATGTCTAGGAGTAAACCATAGTCATTTATTTGTTAAATTGATGTTCATGATTGTGAATTCATGATCATACTCTCATGTGTCAAGTGGGTTTTGGAGAATTATGTTAAACACTAGGATTATCCTTGTTAACTTTGTGTATTAGAGCTCTATGAAGCAAATCCAGATTTGTTGGTATGAAGATTTGTCATGAACATGTAAAAAGATGTTTAAATCTTGGTTAAATAGTTAGTCATGAGCTTGATTTCTAGTAGTAAAAATTTCATGCTTATAAGGTGTTCGATGTAATGCCTAATTGAAATTGGGTACCTACTAGTTCATACGAAGAACTTGATTATATAAGGTGTCGTGATGAATGCTAGTGATATGATGAACGGGTCTCACTTATAGATGAGAACCCATAGTTCTTGTGAAATGAATGAATAAATTAGTCTTGATAATCGCTTAAACTAACTAAAGTGATTAAAATGTGATAAACGTGGTTAGAACTTTGGTTAAAACGGTGGTCTAAAGATAACGCCTACCGGGTAATTAAAGAATACTAAAACTAGTTGATGAACTCGAATATGCAATTAGTATACTAATGGGCATTTGACTTTTAAAAAGTCAAACTGACCTACAATGTGATGAATGATAATTAGATATAGAAATGCGTAAGGTGGAATAATCGTACTAAGTCATGATTAAACTAACCACCTTGTGAATGATGAATAATAGTTGGCGCTTAACCAGCTAGATGAAGCTTGGGGAGAAAGCGGGTCAAACAAATCAAGTACGAGACGAAAAGCGTAAACCGGATGAGAGGTAAGTGAAACTTACACCTTTTTGTAGAATACATATCTATTCTATAAGTTATAAATACAATGGAGATAATATTCGAAATATGGTTTCCGACACGAAATGATTTGGGTCGGAATCGGAAACAAATGTTAGAAACCATAGAAATGGTAAAACGGGGTGGAACGGTAAATTAGCCAAGAAAAGAATAAGATAAAATGAGTTTTCGAACGTCTACTTTATAAGTAAGCCAAAACTAGTAATAAAAGTAAAAAGGGATCAAATGGTAATATGGATACCATTTGACAAATAACGACTAATAAGTGTATGTCGAGTCTCATGCTCGCAGGATGAACGGCTGGTGAATTAGCGAAGCTATGAAATAATAAATAAGTCAAGACAAGGTATTAAAACGGGTCAATATGTTGATCCGAGCCAGGTACGCATAATTATGTTGTAGTTAAAAGTGCTATTTTGGTCGAATAATTGGTGAGAGTCCTTCGTCGTAAAAGAAGGACCAAAATCGACCAAAACGCCCTTGTAGGCTAAATTGAACAAACAACCCTTAAAGGTTGTTTGGAAACGAGTTTTATGATTAGGTAAATACTTAGAATAAGTATAGAAGCTGAAAGAGGTATTATATTAGTCAAATGGCACTATTTGAGTTTTTGCCGTAAAATAATGATTCGAGAGGTAAAATTTGGTTTATATAGATCACCACATTAAACCCACCATAAATACCGTTTTGGTGGGAGATTATAGGATAGTAAATGTGGTGATGGAATGATAGAAGCAATCGAAAGCGATTTTAGGCTCGAAAGTGCTTAAATACCCTTAACGGGTCAAAATAAGCATACGAGCGAAAACAGGTTTAAATTGTATAATAAACCTGTGATTAGAACCTAAAATGGTAGATAACATTAATTTGAAGAAGTGTATGTGATATAGGAATCAAACAAATATGTTTGTTTGATAAAATGCATAAACGGGTTAAAATGCGATAAAAAGGTAACGAGTCGAAGGCTTAGAAGTTTCAAAATTTATTATGTTGGATGTTGGATTTTAACTCCATATGATGGAGAATTAAATTACGGACGCGTAGGAAAAAAGAATCGGGTAAAACGGATTAAAAACGAGAGAGTTATGCTCGTTTCCGTGAAATCGGGTCATGCTGGGAATTTGCAGCAACATAATATGAACATTCTGCCAAAAAGGGGGCTAGGTGGGGCGTCTAGCCCCTAGGCGTGACGCCTAGCCCCCCCTGAACTTGAAAAATGTTTAATTTTGCTTGTTTGACCCATATAACTTGTTTAAACTTGTTATTTAACTATCAAAACTAACTTTTAAGTTGGTTTTGATCATAGGTGATCGCCAAGAGTGCCCGGATGAAGATCAAGCTCGAAGAAGAACCGAACACGATAAAGTTAAAAGCTTCCGCGCGACGTTTCGTCGTATCCTTTAAACGACGAATTCAATTACATTAAGTTGTTCATTAACTTTTAAATTGTAAAAGTTTTTGTAAACTCGTATTGTCATACTACGTGTAATCGTATAAACATGTATTTTTACGAAATTTATATAAAATATTGTATTAAACAAGCAAGGGTGTTATAAAATAGAAGACAGAAAAGTCAAGTTTCTCAAGCACACGCGACTAGTACTGGTCAAAGTCAAATGGGATTCAAAGAGAGGACCCGAGTACACTTGGGAGCTAGAATCGGAGATGAAGCGAAAGTATCCTCACTTATTTCAGTAAATCTCGAGGACGAGATTTTAAATAAGGTGGGGAGGATGTAAGGACCTTCAAAAATGCCCTAAAAACGACCCATAAGTGAAAACCCGGACCCCTGAAACCCTACTGTGCATGAAAAACCAAGAAATCAAAAATCTTGGTCTTCAGACAGGCCGCGTAAAGGTAAGCTTTACCTTACGCGGGTCGGGTCAAAGTAAGGTTTGACCAGATAAGCGTCCAGATCCACGTGTCACCCATGTGGCATACCTACGCATGACACGGATGCCCTAATCTACGAAATAGACCTCCACGCGGGCCGTGTAAGGGTCAAGCTAAGGTTCACGCGGGCCGCGTGAACCCCAAATTTCACCTATAAATAGCTTGGATCAGGAGCAGTTCAATGGTGTCGAAAACATTTCATAAAAACGAATTCTCACTGCTCAAATTCGAATTTCAATATAGCTAGGCGCTGCTACGATACAGGGTATTAACTCGATCGCTGCTACGATTCAATGTCCGATCGATTGAAATCAATCCAATGGATGTTTAAGTGCTGCCCAAAATTAGGGCTATACTTTGTCATTCATCGTGAATTCGATGGATGTTTAAGTATTGCACTTTGTCATTCGTCGTAAATTCGATGGATGTTTAAGTGTTGCACTTTGTCATTCGTTGTGAGGATTTTAATCTCGTGAGTTATCGTAAATGCTGTATTAGTTACTGACCTAGTTCGTGTGCATTGTTATTTAAATTAGGTTACAAGGCTAATCAGTAGGCTAAACTCTGCCCGTTTAAATCTGCAATGTGAGTCATTCTCTTTTATCAAAAGTATTTTACAATACTCCATTTATTTCCAAAAAGTTATAATTACAGGGATTAAGTCGTGGTTATCTTGAATCACTGGCTAGTGGGGTATTGTGCACATTACTAATTTCTCACGGTTAGGCTAATAAATCCTAACAGTGATAATCATCACTACTTGGGGATAGACACAATGGTGGTATGACCATCGTCACCAGGTGAGATGGCGCCAGATAAAAATAAGATAGAAGCCATTGTAATCGCTCTTATGCTGTAATTAATAACTATGTGTCATTTTATCAAATTTTAGTGACTTACCAGTATTTCCCCGCTGACAAAATATTTTAAAACATGTTTCAGGCGACCTGCTGTAAATCAAGGAAAACGTGCTACGGAGCACTAACCAGCTTGAAGAGGTGGCTCAGTTAAAATAAATAAACATGTTTTTATAAATCAGGGAATTACCTAGTGAAATTCCTCTATTGTAAATTACGGGGTTTTATCCCGAATTATGAAATAAAATAATCGGGCATTTTCAAGTTTCAAAAAGATCCTGTTAAATCTTCCGCTATCGCATCAATTAATAAATACCACGGGTTCCTGTCCCGCGGCTCCTGACCGGGTCAAACCGGGGCTGGGGCCGTGACAATTACCACCTATGGTACTGTCAACCCGACTTGTGGTCATGTTACTACTCACAGTGTAGTAACAAATTTTGTATACAAAACCCCAACATACCGACGATAATTGTAGAATACAAATACTCAATCACTGTTTAATATAATGTAAAACATTTGAGGTTTTGTAAAAACAGTTTGCAAAAAGGAGATTACTCACATTGCTATCTTAGGGTTTTCCTTTGTGATTTCCTGGTGATTATCTATTAATTACACAATGCACACGTGTTAGTATAATAACCCAATATTTACATTAGTAATACCCTCCCCGAGACAGAATTCCAACGACTACGTCGGGCAGAACCTCGACAGCCGTTACGGAATCCTAGATCAATCGGGCAGCGTATCAAATACGTAACCGGGGGTTATGATACTTACAACGAGGCAGAACTTCGTTATTTAGGGGGTATAATGCCCGAAAATTATGTTTGCTATGCAGAAATTGAGAGAGAAAGCACGAATTTGAACGATTTCAACTGACGGCCGATGCCATCTATTTATAGGTCCTGTTCGGCCATTTGTCGCGCCCCGCGAAATATTCAAGGGGGTCTTACGTGCCCCGCGAGCTAGGGGTATAGGCCCTAGCGTCGTCGAATCACAAGCATAGCTCATCCGGGTGTCCTGCCACGTGGCGGGATAGGGTTTCGCCTGGTGGCACTAGGTCGCGGCCCGCGTAGACTCGAGGGTAGTCTGTCGCGCCCAGCGACAGACTCATTTTATTATACTTATTTTATTTTTAATTGTATAAAGGTATTTTGGGCCTGGTTTTCATATACGGGGTGTATTTTAAGACATAAGGGAACATTCTAAATATTTTTAGAGTGTCGGAATTATTTTTGGAGGGTTGTTATATTCTCCCCACCTTGTTTTAGAACTCGTCCTCGTGGTCTACTGGAATAAGTGTGGATATTTCCTTTGCATCTCTGATTCAAGCTCCCAAGTATATTCTGGCCCTCTCTTGGAATCCCATTTCACTTTGACCAGAACTAATCTCTTGTGTTTGAGATTCTTGACTTTTCTGTCTTCAATCTGTAGAGGCTTTTTTACAAACTTAAGCTTTTCATTTACCTCTATATCCTTTAGAGGCACTACCAGTGATTCATCGGCTAAGCATTTCTTGAGATTAGATACATGGAATACATCATGTATTCCTGTCATCTCCTCTGGCTGTTGTAGCTGATAAGCTACAAGTCCTATTCTTCTGATAATCTCAAAAGGTCCAACATACCTGGGGCTTAGCTTTCCCCTTTTGATGAATCTTACCACTCTTTTCCAAGGAGAAACTTTTAATAACACCTTGTCTCCTACTTGAAATTCCAACGTCTTTCATCTGTTATCAGCATAACTCTTCTGTCGATCGCGTGCTGCTTTCAATCTTTCCTTGACTTGAACAATCTTGTCAGTTGTTTCTTGTACTATTTCAGGTCCAGATAGTTGTTTTTCTCCAATTTCGGCCCAACAGACTGGGGTTCGGCACTTCCGTCCATAAAGTGCTTCGAATGGTGCAACATTTATACTCGTGTGATAGCTGTTATTATAAGAAAATTCTATTAATGGTAAGTGATCGTCCCAATTACCTCCGAAATCAATTACACAAGCTCTAAGCATATCTTCCATGGTCTGAATTGTCCTTTCACTTTGTCCGTCTGTTTGAGGATAATAGGCGGTGCTTAGATTTAGCTTGGTTCCCATGGCTTTTTGGAAGCTTGTCCAAAAATGAGAGGTAAAACGGCTATCTCTATCAGAAACAATTGATAAAGGAATTCCATGTAATGAAACTATTTCATTTACGTGCAACTTGGCTAGTTGTTCCATACTGAAAGTTTCTTTCATTGGTAGGAAATGAGCTGACTTGGTTAACCTGTCTACAATCACCTAGATTGCATCATTACCTTTTCTTGTCTTGGGTAATTTAGTAACAAAATCCATTGTTATCAATTCCCATTTCCAGACTGGCATTTCTAACTGCTGCAATAAACCTGAGGGTTTCTGATGTTCAGCTTTAACTTGTGAACATGTTAAACACTTAGAAACATAGGCTGCTATATCTTTCTTCATTCCTATCCACCAAAAATTCTTTCTTAAATCCTGATACATCTTATCACTTCCAGGATGCATCGTATACTTAGACTTATGGGCTTCTTCTAATATATGGTGGCGTAGGTTTCCTAATTTGGGTATCCACATTCTTTTCTTATGGAATCTCCAAATTCCATCTGTTCCTTGTTCTAGTTCTTTAATTATTCCTTTCAATTTCTCAGTATCGTTCTTGATTACTGATTCTTGTGCTTTTCTAATCTGTTCATTTAAATCTACTTGTAGATTTAATTTAAGAGATCGTACTCTTTTTGGCTTTTCGTGATACTTTCGAGTTAAGGCATCAGCAACTACATTTGCCTTTCCGGCATGATACTGGATATTACAATCGTAATCACTAAGGATTTCCATCCAGCGTCTTTGTCTCATATTTAACTCCTTTTGTCCGAAGACATACCTTAAACTCTTATAATCAGTAAAAATGGTAAACTTACTACCGTAAAGGTAATGTCTCCAAATCTTAAGGGCAAAAATTATGGCTCCTAATTCCAAATCATGGGTTGAATAATTCTCTTCATGATTCTTTAGTTGTCTAGAGGCGTAAGCTATAACCTTTGGACGTTGCATCAACACACATCCATAACCTAACTTAGAAGCGTCACAATAGACTACAAAGTCTTCAGTTCCTTCTGGTAACGCTAGTATGGGTGCGTTGGTTAGTATTTGCTTAAGAATTCTAAAGGCTTCTTCTTGTTTTGGTCCCTATTCAAACTTGACAGATTTACAGGTTAGTTTAGTTAAGGGGATGACTATTCTAGAAAAATCTCGAATAAATCTTCTATAATAACCGGTCAGTCCTAGGAAACTTCTAACCTCAGTTGGTGATTCAGGGACTTACCATTTAGTAATTACCTCAATCTTTGTAGGATCCACATGAATTCCTTCATGATTAACTAAATGCCCAAGAAACTGTACTTCTTCTAGCCAAAATTCACACTTCGAAAACTTTGCATAAAGCTTTTCATTTCTTAATAAACTTAGAAGTGCGTGCAAATGCTTTGCATGTTCCTCTTTGCTCTTAGAATAGATAAGAATATCATCTATAAAGACAATTATGAATTTATCCAAATATGGCTTACATATTCGGTTCATCATGTCCATAAATGCAGCTGGGGCATTGGTTAAACCGAAGGGCATGACAGTAAATTCATAATGGCCATACCTTGTTCTAAAAGCGGTCTTAGGAATGTCCTCTTCTTGTACCTTTAATTGATGATATCCTGATCGTAAATCGATTTTAGAGAAAAATCGAGCCCCTTGCAAGTGATCAAACAAATCATCGATCCTCGGTAATGGATACCGATTTTTAATCGTGACTTTGTTCAATTCACGGTAATTAATGCACATCTGCATTGACCCGTCTTTCTTTTTAACAAATAAGATTGGTCCTCCCCATGGCGATGAACTTGGTTGTATGAATCCTTTCTCCAACAATTCGTCTAACTGTTTCTTCAGTTCTTGTATTTCTGCGGGTGCCAAACGGTAAGGTGCTTTGGCAATTGGTGCTGTTCCTGGTAACAATTGGATTCTGAATTCGACTTCTCTGTCCGGCGGTAGTCCTGGTAATTCTTCTGGGAACACATCTAGAAATTGAGATACTACAGGGATATCTTTTAATTCTTTTCCTTTAGTGTTAATGATTATGGAAATCATATACACTAGGGATCCTTTCCTAGCATAACTTGCAGTTTTCATTACAGAGATGAATTTTGTGGATCTAGACGGTTTATCTCCTTTGATTGTGATCTTTTCACCCTTTGGTGAATTTACTTGGATTAACTTTTGATCACATAAAATATTGGCTTTATTGGCTATTAACCAATCCATTCCTAAAACAACATCAAATCCTGCCAGATTCATTGGATAAAGGTTTGCAATAAATTTTTGATTTAAAAATTCTATTCTTGCTTCCTGCAAGATTTCGGTAATCTTAATACTTTCCCCATTTGCTGTCTCTACTAGACATTCTTTTTGAAGTTAATGGTTGATTGAGAAGTTTGCAAAATGAAGTATTAATAAAACTTTGGTTCGCACCAGAGTCAAATAATACTTTAACAAAGATATCATTAACTAAAAACATACCGGCAATCACGTCCGGAATCATTTTGGCTTCTTCTGCAGTCAGAACAAATGCTCTAGTATTTTTAGTATTCTTGTTGTTCATGGATGGAGCTAGTTTCGGACAGTGTGGCTTGATGTGACCTTTTTCTCCACAGTTGAAGCACACTCCATTACTGGGTTTCTTCCTACAATCTTCTTCCTTGTGTCCTAGTATCTTGCAGAAATTGCAGTAGGTGGAGCATTTTCCTGAATGCTTCTTCTTACAGGCCTTACAGTAAGGTGCAGAGGTAGAACCTACATTTCCCCACTGTTAGAATTTCCATAGCGGAATTCCTGGGTAAGCCTTTGAGCTAGGTTCCTCCTCTGATCCTCTTCTCGCGTACGTACTAATTCATCAGTCAAGATGTTTGCTAGTTCTACAGCTTCTTCTATGGTTTGGGGTCTAGCTGCCATGACTACTTGCCTAATTTCACTGATTAATTCCCAGATGTAAGGTGAGATTAATACAGGTTCTGGTGATGCAAGAGTTGCCACTATTCTAGCATATTCAAAGAATAAAGTAGTATAACCCTTACTATCTATTCCAGTCATTCTAAGGTTTAAGAACTTATTTGCTATCTGTTCTTTTCATTGGGAGGGCAGAATTTCCTTTCCACCGTGTTTTTAAATTCCTCTCATTCCATATTGTAAACACTGTCACTTCCTCTAGACTGGAGGATAGTGTTCCATAATTCTAATGCTGAGTTCTTAAACATATTGGAGGCAAACATTATCTTATCTTCTTCTGCACACTTGCTTATTTTTAAGACTGCCTCTGTTTTTTTTCTATCCAGCGTAGAGCTGCAATGCCCCTTCATTGCCAGAGAATTCTATTGGTTTACAGGACCATAATTCTTTGTAAGAACAACCATAAGATATGGTTCTTCTTCTTTTAGGAATTGGCATTTGAAAAATGGGTCCATTGTGCACGCTGTGACTAAGTTTAGTATGGGTTCGTTTACTCCCGTTATCACTTTTATTATTATTTTCCGTGTCCCTAACATTTTGGATGATAGCTGGTATAGCAACTCTAATTCCTTGGGTTACAAGGTGTCGAATTTCACTGTTATTTATTTGATTTTCATTATTCTGGTTTTCCGGATTTGCTGCGTCGGCCATCTGGATTTTAAACAATCACCAAGTATTAATATCGCATAAAAATATCCAATGCAACAATCACATAACAAGCATGTTGATCCAAAATCGTCGATCATTGCGACTTACTCTAATTTATATTATGCATCCTTATTTATTACAAATACAACTGGAATAAAATACAATACTAGTATGCATCACTAACCACAAGATGGTCTATACTACAATATATATATATATATATATATATATTATCATATATTATAATTTTTTTTCAACACACACACACACACATACACACACACACACACACATATATATATATATATATTATTACTAATGATAGGGGTTTATCCAAAAGTCCATATTACGCTCGTCATATTTCCAGACGAGTTGTTCCCCTATATGTCTCATCCTCTCACTTTCTTCTAAAATCTCCTCACCAAAGGTTCGGAGTTCTTGCACATTCTCAGTGCTCATGGGTGGTGCAGGTGTTGGTATTGGTTTTGGAAACTGGGGCATGGTTTCTTCGTGTGGGTAAGGGTTCTCTAGAATTTCCCTAATGTATTGATCATTATCATAATAGGGGTCTAGAGGGTCCAAGTTTGGGTAGGCTGCTAGGTTTGGCATGGATTCCTCTGGTATTGGGTAGCGTTGTTGGTAATCCCTATGATCATCAAACCAGGGGTCATAGTCTGGGTCTGAGGGATGGGGTGCTCGTATTCTAGGGATCTCAGCTGGATTAAAATCAGGCATTCGGATTTGATTTTCTGGGTTGACTTCAATTTCCATTGGTTGTGTGGGAAATAATGGTAAGGACTGGGGTGCTATGAGTTGTTCAAGATTCTGGTCTGCAGCTGTGGTTGCTAAGATATGAAAATTTGCTAGACTTCTATTGAGCATATCCTGAGTGTGAGCATCCGTTTCTCTCTTAGCGACTGCTAAAACTCGCTGTTGCTGTAACTTTTTCATCCTTTTTCTACGTTCATGCGCTCCTCTGCTGAACCATTCTCTCTTCTTAGGAGGGAATGGCTCTTCAGATTGAGCCTTGAACACGAGTATCCCATCTTCAGTATCATTCGAATACCCTGAGAGGGTAGGCTGTGAAGAGGTGCCTTCGTCCCTAGGTGAGCTGGACAACTGACGGTAAGCGTCTGAAGGTCCTTGGTCGCTCATACGGTAAACTAACAAATAGTCAAATAACACACAACAATAACATACCGATATGCATGTAATCCCGTAGATTATTTCCTAACAAACTGAATAAATTTTGATGTCAGCAGAACACTTCTGTGGCTGAATCAGTGGCTTAGCTCTGATACCACCTTCTGTCACAACCCCCGTTCCCTATTTGCCCTGGAACGGGCGGCCGCGGCCAGTTTCAGTGGTATCGATGTTTATCAGTTTGGCAGCGGAAATTTCATTAGGACCTTAGTTAGGAAATATTTTATCAGAGTAAAATACCACACTTTTATAATATTAAACACAAGGGAAATTCCCAAGTTTTCAGTACACACATTTTTATAGGGATAAACCCTATTTTATTTAAATAAAAACATCTCTTTATTTAGGTAACATTTATTGCCACTTTTCCAAGCCTTCAGTGCTGTCCAGCTGGCTTCTATTTGGCTTTCACATTTTGTTACCAGAAACGCGTTTAAAAACATTTTGTCAGTGGGAAATACTGGTGAGTGAATCCCGGTTTAATCAAGATAAGTAAAACCAATTACAGAATTGAGGGCGGTCGCGCAATTACATTTATTTATTTTATACTTTAATTACCACCCACGACACTGTCAACCCGACTTGTGGTCATGTTACTACTCACAGTGTAGTAACAAATTTTGTATACAAAACCCCAACATACCGACGATAATTGTAGAATACAAATACTCAATCACTGTTTAATATAATGTAAAACATTTGAGGTTTTGTAAAAACAATTTGCAAAAAGGAGATTACTCACATTTCTATCTTAGAGTTTTCCTTTGTGATTTCCTGGTGATTATCTATTAATTACACAATGCACACGCGTTAGTATAATAACCCAATATTTACATTAGTAATACCCTCCCCGAGACAGAATTCCAACGACTACGTCAGGCAGAACCTCGACAACTGTTACGGAATCCTAGATCAATCGGGCAGCGTATCTAATACGTAACCGGGGGTTATGATACTTACAATGAGGCAGAAGTTCGTTATTTAGGGTGGTATAATGCCCGGAAATTATGTTTTCTATGCATAAATTGAGAGAGAAAGCACGAATTTGAACGATTTCAACTGACAGCCGATGCCATCTATTTATATGGCCTGTTCGGCCATTTGTCGCGCCCTGCGAAAGCTTCAAGGGGGTCTTACGTGCCCCGCGAGCTAGGGGTATAGGCCCTAGCCTCGTTGAATCACAAGCATAGCTCATCTGGGTGTCCTGCCACGTGGCGGGCTAGGGTTTCACCTGGTGGCACTAGGTTGCGGCTCGCGTAGACTCGAGAGTAGCCTGTCGCGCCCCGCGGCAGACTCATTTTATTATTTTTATTTTATTTTTAATTGTATAAAGGTGTTTTGGGCCTGGTTTTCGTATACGGGGTGTATTTTAAGACATAAGGGAACATTCTAAATATTTTTAGGGTGCCGGAATTATTTTTGGAGGGTTGTTATACATGTGCTGTTGCAGATCTTGTTCTTACACCATCTTCTGGATTTCCAATGATGTCCGAATGAACATGTTCTTTTATCCATCTCAACTTGTTGTGAAAAGTTGTTGGTTCAGATGGATTTGAAGTTTCCCCCTGAACAGTTGCCTCAGTTGTATGGAATGTATCAGAATTTTGATTGTCAGAAATATTTTCATTGTTTTAATTCAAGATTTCTGATGCATTTTCCATTTGTTCTGCAAGGTTAGCACATGAATTATCTATTGATTTGTTTGTAAGAGATTTATCATGTTCTAAGAAGTCTTCTGTTATTATTTCAAAAAGATGTTCATATTTTTCTTGTTTATCAGAAAAGTTTAAGTGGGCTAACCTCTTGTGCCACAACCAACTACTACCCTTGTTTATTTTTGAAAATAAACATAATTTTGGATGTTCATTTTCTTCTTTGAAATCAAAATAGTAGATTTACTGTCTTATCCTTTTTCCACTTAAATAAATTTTATTATCATCCATACCAATCAACAAGCATTTTTCTGGTAAAAAGGTTACCGCATTTTTCTGGTAAAAAGGTTACCTGAAAACCTTTATCACAGAATTGACCACAACTCAGCAGATTGTACTTTAAGCCTTCTACATAGGCTACTTTTTCTATGGTCAACCATCCATACTTTATGCATCCATATCCCAAAATCCTCCTTTTTACTCCATTCCCAAAATTAACCATTTTACCCAGTTTTGAAACAAAGTTACTGAGTAAGCTCCTGTCCCCAGTCATGTGCTTGGAGCTTCCAGAATTGCAGTACCAGATCTGCTGCACATGATGGTCCTGAAATGGAAAAAATTAGAGGGTTTTTGGTACCCAGACTTACTTGGGTACTTTTCTGATGAGATTTTAGTCAGATTGTTTTCTTTTGACGGTCTTTCATCAGAATATCTGTTACATGCTGAGCCATGAACAAATTTTTCACTTTTCTTTTAGAGATGGTGTTGAACCAGCTTCAGTATGTCAACACACATACAAGATTTTTTATCAGAATTTTCTGATTTCTTTTCTTGTGATGGAATGAGTGGATAATTTTGAAACTTTGAGTGAACTGCTTCTGGAATATTTAAAGATTTTTGTTTGGATTCACTCCTTTTTGCTTTTAAGTTGGGTTTTGAGATTTCAAAAGAGTTCTCAGAACTGGTTGATTTGCATGATTCAGAATCAGATTCTGATGTAAATTTATCAAAAATCTGATGTGTTGCTTTCACAAAGATGGTGGGTTTAATTTCACTTGTTTTTACATACCCTAAACCCTCTCCTTTTTTCTTTGGGTAGATTCAATAAAGTTAATGAATTCCTTAGCTTGTTGAAAACCTTTTACATTTATTTCCTTATCATGAATTTTCTTGTAAAGATCTTTTCATTCTTTTTCATAAAATTCAATTTTAGCTCTATGATTTAAGCTTTCTTCTATTAGTAACTGGTTTTCAAGTATAACTTTATTCATGATTCTTTGCAACTCATTAGATTTTTTACTATCTGATCTCTGTTTATCTTGCAGACATAGAAAATCTGTCATGAGCTTGTTTAATTTGTGTTCAAGGTCAAGATTATCTAAACTTACCTTTTGTTCTGATGCTTCAGAAATTTCATCAGAAAGTGCCATAAGGCAGAAATTAGCCATCTCTTCTTCTTCATCAGAAGAATCATCAGACAGCCATGTATTTGTCCCTGCAATCAAACTGACTTGTTGTTGCTTCTTTGCTTATTCTAGCTTCTTCTCATAGTATGCAACATCCTTCAGTTTGTTGGCTTTGCACTCTGATGCATAGTGACCCTTTTGTTTGCATCTGTAACACACAACTTCAGCCTTTCCCTTATCCATTGATCTACCTTCATCCCTAGATCTTCCTTCCATCCTCCCTCTGTCACTTTTCTGGTATCTTTGGTCTCCTCCCCTCAACCTCTGCTTAAAAGTTTTGGTGAGCAGTGCAATTGCTTCAACAAAAGCTGAAAAATGTGATGATGTATCAGAAATTTCAAGATTTTGACTATTTGAAGGTTGTGGATCATTGGTAGGTGTTCTTTGTGAGTTTGAGATTAAAGTTAAAGATCCCCCTCTTTGTATTGATTCTTCAAATATTTCTTCTTCTCTGGGGACCAGAATGCTATTTAAGTCATGAAGACTCATATTACCTAGTTCTAAGGTGGAGGACAAAGTCATGGTTAGACTTCTCCATTCTCTAGGTAAGGCATCCAGAAATTTTATGTTTCTTTCATCATTTGATTTTATTATCCCAAATTTCTTTAGCTCATTCAAAAGTTTTGTAAATCTATGATATGTTTCATTTAGTTTTTCATTTGGTAAGCTTTTGAATCTCTCATATGAGGAAACATTGTTTGTTCTTTTGTTTCTTTTCATCATTTCTCCTCTTTCACAAAGATTTTCCAACTGATCCCATATTTCCTTGGCTGATGCACATGCATCAACTTGAGAAAATATGTCATTAGGGAGAGCCATTATTAAAAGTGACTTTGTCCTTTCATCTGCAGCCACCAGATCCTTGTCTTCTTGGCTCCAAAGTGTTTCACTTTTGGGAGCCCTAGAAGCAGGGATTCCTGGTGATTGATCAGTTGCTGGAATAGCTGGTATTTCAGTTATTGGTACACGTGGACCCCTTTCAATGGATTGAAACAGAGCTCGGTCATGTCCATTAAGGAAATTGACCATCGTGATTTTCCATTGTGGGTATTCCTCTCTGACCAAGGTCGGAGGTTTAGACATTGAACCAATATTGAAGGCATTATTCCATGTTTGAAAGTTTGCCATGTTTAGAGAAAAGAAGATGAGCGATTGATCGTTTGAAAATGATTTATTCAATCTGCTCTGATACCAATTGTTGGTCCCAGTTTGGACTTAAAAACTTCTTTTCACGTAATATGGCAAGTGATTTCAACAAATGTGAAAATAGTGTGTGGAAATAGAAATCAGACTTTCAAGAAACAAGACCTACAGAATTTTCAAGTTTATATCACTTTGAAACAAAATGGTTTACGAGGTGATTGTAACATTATTATCTATTACAAATGAATACTTGTGAATTCTAAGGTGAAAGGACAATAGAGTTTGTAGTATGTATTGAATGCTAAGCTTAACTCAATGTTCTTTGCTTGATGAGCCTTCTATTTATAGACGGCTTGGATACATGAATAATCGTTTTTTTATTCATGTATATGTCCTGCAAAAAGTAGCTTTCTTGACATATTCATTGAATGCAATAATCAAGTTGTTTTTGTCATCATGATATCCAATAATGTCAAGTTGTTTCGGTTATTGTAGCATGATAGAAATGATTTTTAGACAAGTGGGGTGTTATCAGAATTTCTAATAACCACTTCATCAGAAATTCCGGTGAACAAATCATCAGAAAATCTGATGATCAGAATTGCCAGAAACTGATGATATTTCAGCAGAAATATCATCAGATCCACCAGAAAAGCCTTCTCTGATAATCTTCTTCAGTTCTTGGTCAACTTATGATTCTTTGAAGTAGATATTGTTCTTTTCTGTTGTCCTATCCGATCTTCTTCTTGTTGTTTTGATCTTCAAGACTTTTTTCTTCTTCATAGATCACGCTGAATCTGATTTTCTTCAATACTTACAAATAAAGTTTCCTAACAAAGGTCTACAATTACAATTTCACATACTGTGCAACATCTAATCTAATGGACTAACAAACTCCCAACATCTGCTATTAACCTGACCACTGTTACTATAAAAACCTTTTGTCGGCTCAACATATTTTGAATATTATCTGTTGTTCTTTAACATCTGGTCTCCCATACAGACCTTTCCTTCTTCGATCTTTCATCATTAGCATATGTTCTCTTTTACCACACTTTAACTACAACATACCTTTTACAACTCCAAATATTGACTCACTGTAATTTGCAGGAGCACAGATTCTTCAAAAAACTGCTATCAATAATCAAATTCTGAACATCTGTTTTATCTTTGCACTCATCTGTTCACAATCAAAGCAACCCTTGATACTATTAAACCTCTGTTGACTTACCAAACATATGTTCAAACACAATTCAACATAATCTAAATCAAACTCAAACACTAAATAAGTAAAACTAAAACGCAACAATATAGATTCATAAGATTAAAATTTATTCATTTATTCATGACATTAAAAGTCCAATAATTACATAACATACTGAACAACTAAACTTTCAAATCTAACAATAACATCAAGAATTAAGAAACTTTAGCTTCAACTCCATCGATTGCTGAACCTCTCGATGTATGTCCTTCAGCATCGCCATGAACTCCACGTCTCTATCATCGCACTCTATATTACTGACAACACAAAGCTCACGAACGGAAGTTGAAGGCATCCGCATAAGATTTCTGGAAACCTGCTCTCTCGTGAACAGGCCAAATTGCAATCCATCAAAACATCTCTTCAGCTCTTGAAGAGTAGCCCTATCTTCATACACCTGTTCCTCGATTTGCCTGACAAAACGCTGCTTTAAATCATCTGATTTTACAGAAGTGAATGACGCCATTTCAATAAACTATATTACTCTACTTTCCTGAAAGTATGATATCTTTGAAGGAAAACGTGATGAAAAACAGGTGAAGTGGCTATAAGTTTATATACTGAAATATCTAACAGTGAAAGAAACCACACTTAAAGTGATTGTACATTTAATAATCTAATCAATCAAAACATGTAGATTTAATATAAACATATTAATGTATATTTCAAAACAACACTCTTTTAATGCAAAAACCTTTTCAAACCCCAACTTTTAAGGGAAAACTGTAAAATTAAATACCAAGAAACCCAAGGGACAAATTTTCGAACTTCAAAGAACAAAAGCAGATTATCATAATTACAATTAACGTCTTCATTTACCATGTAGACGCGTTTTTAAACTCTATAAAAGACCGATGATTACTTTTGATTCAAAACATCAACAAATTGTCCTACAAATCACTGTCTGTGAAAAATTGTTCAACATCAGAAAATCCAACATAAATCTACATGGCAAACTTCAGCTTCTAGCACTAGTCAGACACCAGCGATGTTAAAACACAATTCTCGATGTGGTCACTCAAAGAAAAAAGAACAGACGAAGAACTAAACAGGAAAGTCGACATAATCAATGGCACTAATTACAACAAAACCTGGAACAACATAGCATTGCTCGATGAAGTCCTCCACTCTCCTCCATTAGACTTCCAGAAGAATGCAGAAGAGTTTCTGACACAACTTCTAAACAGGATCAGAAAATCTGCAACATGCTAACTGACCTAAAAAACAAAAGAGAGCATGAAATCACATGGAGAAAGGCCAGAGTCTACGAAATCCTAGCAAGTGTTAACTCTAGCGTGTAATAGTTTGTAAATATTTCATTAAATTTCTATTTTTCTATGTAATAGTTTATTTTAATAATCTCAACATGCATCTTAACATATTCTAAAATGTCAGTGTCAATAAAAACTCTGAACATCATCAACAGTTAATCAAAATAAGAAACAAACCTACAATGCAAAGGTCTCCTCTCAACTGTTGTAGCACATCTAACTTTTCACGATATTGCACGAATCTTTACTTTGTATAAAAGAAGAAAATCTCACTGACATAAGAAAAGCTGACTTTTGATTTAACGAAAATCGAACAATGCAACTCTCCCATCAAAGAAGGTAGCACATGCAACTTTTCACGATGTTGCAACAATGATACTGCAACATCGATGTTGAAAGGTTGATGTGTGAAGGGAAGCTTCATTGAAATGATGATTTTGGAACAATGATACTGGAACGATAACATGTAAACAGAAGTTGAAACACATGATATTGTAACGATGATATGTAAACAGAATCAACAAACATTCGAACAAATAAGTATAATCGGAGATTAGCCGGCTGAATCACGAGAAATATGCATTTGAGAGAGAGAGATACACTAGCAGATATGAGCGAGAGAGATTTGAATGTGGAGCCAGATTCATATATCTTATTTATAGGATTAGAATATATGGTTTGAATTTTGAATCTGGAGCCAGAATTTTGAATTTGGACAGAGGTTTACTTTGGGAACAGAGGTTTGATTATAAGGTGAAGGGCAGAGGTTAGAATAGAATTTAAAATGATTTTATTTAATAGGATTTATGATGCAGTAATGACATAAGAAAAGCATTGTTGGACAGCCTCTCTAGCTGACACATCAGCTTTTCTTATGTCATTGGGATTTCTCCTTTTATAGAAAGTATAGATAGATATAGATTGTATAAAAAACTTTTCAAGCTTTATATTACTCAACAATTAATTAAGTTTCATTTCGGAAATTATACTTCCTTATACTATCCACATTCATAACCTAACTCAACCCAACCTTTAATAAAAAAACTAATTTATCTTTCTTTCATTTACACAACCCAACCTTTCATACCCATTAAGCCTACAGGGTGTGGTATAAAGATCTAGGGGCTTTATAACGCCACGTAAGCGCCATGTTGATTTTGAGATAAAAATGGCGCCCCCTTTAACAATGATGGTGTGGGATAAAGCCCCACTAGCGCCCCCTTTAACAATTATGTTGACCAAATGCCTCAATCCACCCAAAATTCGTCCGTTAACGTGCTGGCGGGGCTTCGATAGCGCCCTCTGTTTAACGGTGGTGGTGTGGTTGATGGCGCTCGGGGCGCTATAATGGGTGACATGGCGGGGTGGCGCGATGCTACACCCTGTGGCCTTAACAACCCAACCTAAACCAGCTTTTATAAATAAATATTTATTTTATATTAAAAATATGTTCAGAAAATTATTTTAAGAAATACTGTGTATTTAGTTTTTCTTATAAGATTAATTATAAAAAAGTTATTTAAGTAATTAAATTGATGGGGGGGAATTAGCAGTTAATAAAAAATGGTGCAGCAATCATGTTTGGACAAGTGGATGTGGTTTTGGGTCATAACCTAGGTTGCTCTAACAACCTGGTCGTTGGTTTCATTTTCTTTTTTTAACTTTAGTACGACCAATAATGTTTTAACAAGTGGCAACCAACCTACACAAAGGTCGCTAATGGGATAGTCTTATGATTTATCAATTGCATCTCTTTCAATCAAGGTTTGTTTATTAAGACCAATGTGTAGTGGTGGGTGAGTTTCAAGCCCCTCTCTTGGGCAGGATCTGACATGTGGCAGCCTAGTCAGCAAAGAGACATTATGAGGTTTGAAGTTAAAATGAGTGTAGTGGTATAATGTCCCATGCAATGATTACCTAATTATTATTATTTTTTTTAAATTAAAATAAGTAACATTTCATTAAATAAATAAAAAAATACTTTACCACTAATTAAAATACAAAAAAAATTGTTAAATAAATAAAAATTTACATTACCACTAATTAAATACTAAAAATTAAAGACGAAAATACAAAATCTAGATCTAAAGCCCGCATTTGTCATGGATTTGTTGCCTACGCATTTGACCTAGGAGCAACGCTTTTCCTTGAAGGTGATCGAGCGGTTTAGACATAAATTCGATATCTTTCTCCATTTGCCTCGCTTCTTGTAGCACGACAAACTTTTTGTTTTCGGCGTTTCTTTCTTCCATTGTTTCCAAACGCCTATGGCCAAGGTCTCGTATGTCTTGAAGTCGTCGGATCATCTCTTCAAAATCTTCTTTCCTTTTGACACCTGTTGAAGACGACTCCGCCCTTCCCCCTTTTTCCCACTTCTTCTACCGGGCGTCGGGGCAACTCCACTGCCGCATCCTCGACATCCTCATTAATATTAATAGGATTATTTAAATCGACGTTTCGAGCATCGGATGTGGGTGTTTCCGGATCAACCGAAGATGAGGTTTTGGACCGTTTCGCTTTATGCCTACTACTAGACGTCATGGTCGGTACATTAGACCATTTAGGACTTCCACATAGAAGCTCCTAACACTTCATGTACGTGAATACTCCTCTCGTTGCGTTGAACTCCTCCAACACTTTAGCTAATATAACCACGTCGCTTCGACCGCTACCCCAATTATCATTCGTGTGTTGGAAAACTTCTTGAAAAGCATGGTATTTAGAATTTATAATGGTCCATTTGCTTGATAACGAATCTTTGTCCTGATATTCACCTTTACCCGTCTCCTTAAAGAAAGTTTCTCTAATTTTTATCTAAAATAGGGGTAGAGTTTGATAGTTGACTACAAAAAATACCACATATATATTATTATACTTTAAAAAATAAATACTAGGGTAAATTACACTTTTCGTCCTTTATGTTTGTACCGGATTGCAACGGATAGCCTTTAACTTCAATAATTACGGTCATAATCCTTTATTTGCAAAACCTATTACACCATACGTCCTTTAGCATTAACTAGGTTAAAATTTTGTGTTAAGTGTATTCACATATGGGTAGTTTTGTAATTTTACCTATTTACTTAAAAAAAATATATTTAGAAAAAGAAAAAAAACAAGAAAATTATTTATTTATATTTATAAGCCAAACACTAACACATTCACACACTCAAACTCACTCTCCCTCTAAAACCCATGTAACCTAATACCTCCACTCCTTCCGCCGACCACCACCACTCCTGCCGCCGGCCACCACCTAAAATCCTCGCTAGCCACCACCACTCCTGCCGCCGGCCACCATCACTCCGGCCAACACTCACTCATCCCCCTCATCTCTTTGCAGATTACCACCATCACCACTTCCACTCTTTTAAGATCTGCGAAGAGCCACCCCTGTTGCGGAAGATAATGGGCGTAGGGAATCATTACGGTGGTGTTAAGGGGGCAATTTAGAAAATGCGTTTCATGCCGGCGACAAGGGGAAGCAGATCCGACAAAGTCTCTGATTGCAACCTAACATGTCGCTGCCATTTGAGTATCTCGCTTCCAATCATGACTCGCACTGATTCTGAGTTCAGTTTCATTATAGATATGAATATCTAAGTCCATCTTTGCTGCTCTCTTCAGCTCCGATCGGTATTTTTTTGTCAAACTATGGTACTTTCATATTAAGGAATACTAGGTTAGAACCCCGTGTATTACACGGGTTGAATAAATGTAATTTTTTATACTAAATTAAAACAGTTATTCTTTAAAAATCTCGTTTATTACACGAGTTGAACAAATTTAATTTTATATATTAAATAATAAAAAAAATTATATTTCTAAGAACCCCATGTATTGTACTGAATAAATGTAATTTTATATACCAAATAATAAAAATCCGTGTATTGTACGGGTTGAATAAATCTAATTATATATACTAAATAATAAAAAACTTATATCTTTAAAAACACTGTGTATTACACGGGTTAAATAAATGTAATTTTGTATAGTAAATAATATGCTATTAGATTCGTTTAAAAAGTCATAAATTTGGTTCGGTTTAATTCGAATCAATTCACAAACTTGGTTAAGTTTAATTCGAATTGATTAGAACCCCAATTTGAAAAATCAAAAACAGAATTATATTATTAGCTTCTCTTCCTAATTAGTGTTTTTTTTAAGTTTGATCTAATGTCTAATAAGTTATTTTGTATATTTTGTTTGTACTTTAAATTTTTTATATGAACGTATTATTGTTTTTTTAAGCTTAAGATTATTGTTTTGTGTCATTATTTAAAAAAATCTTTAATTTATAACTTAAATTTGAAGATAATATATTATTAGAAAAAATAGAATGATTCTATCCGACATTCAAAGTAAGATAAGATTTAATATTAATTGATTATTTATTATTTAATTAATTGATATAAGATAAGTATGAAAAGACAGGAAATTACAAATGTAGACTTCTTCAATGAATGACACGTGTCATTTATTAGTTTTTTTATTATAGTAGTTAGATTATGTATAAATATAGTCTTTGTCTAGTCATCTGTTGCTTAATTTTAGCACCAATAAAATAAAGTAAGAAAATTTGTAATTAGTTTGTAAATTCCCCATTTTTGATAAATTTTCTAGCTTATGGTTCTCGTGATTGTGGTTAATCAGTTGAGTTAGACAATCTATGAAAGGGATTTTTAAGTGATAATTGTGTTAACTTGTTAGGTAATTGAACAAGAAACAGAAAGGGAAGAAAAAGAGAGAAAGATTGACATTGGTGGTGGGATTTGGTGGCCATCAAAGTGGTGGTGGACTGGTGGTGGTGGTGGTGGTAAGGGTTGGTTGGAGAGAAAGATAGGAGAGAGAGAGAGATGAGAGAGAGAATTGAGATATGGTTTTGTTTATTTGTTTAATATATTTTAAATATGCTAGTAAAATTACCAAGCTACCCTCATGTGCAAGGCACATGTCATACTTAACTGAAAAAGTTTAACATGGTTAGTACTAAAGGACGTAGGGTGTAATGAGTTATACAAATAAAGGATTGTGACTGTAATTAGGGGGGATGGGGTGGTCACTAGTGATAGATTTCTATCACTCCCAATATCCAATCAAATCATGCCATGTCATCACCCAATATTCTATCACTAGTGATAGAAATGTAGTGGGGGTGGTCATCACTAGTGATGGGATTCCAATGTACAAGTATTAATACACAATGTACAAGTCATACCCTATCACTCCTCAAGTTCAACGCGTTATATATATATATATAACGAGTTATTCCTATCACTCGTTATGGAAGTGGAGGCGGCGGTGTTAGTGATAGGATAACTCGTTATGGGGAGTCCATAACGGACCACCCCTCCCCCCTTATTGAAGTTAAAGGTTATCCGTTGCAATCCGGTATAAACGTAAAGGACGAAAAGTGTAATTTACCCTAAATACTACTAAAAAAATAACGCTTACCAACTTCGGGATCCTCCGAGATGTCGAGCCACGCTCGTGCTAACGTATACTCCCCGTCTTCTGTCCAAGCTAGGTAGCTTCTTCTTGCACATGGAACGTTAGGATCTTTTTTTAATTGAAGCGTTTTCCACATTGAGGGCCCTCGGCTTCGGACACCAGTTGTGTCTCCGGCATCGTGTCGCGTAGTAAAATAAATTAAAACCATAAAAAATTAGAAATATCATGGCCAATTATATTTTTTTTTGCGATCTCGCGTTTTCGGGCTAGTGTGATTTCAACATCTCCGGTGGAATATTGTCGTGTAGCTTGTTAATCATCTCCAAATCCCGATCAAACAAAAGTGATTTCCAACATCACCAGTGGAACATGTTTGTTTCTTTCGAATATCCACCAACTCTTGTTTCATAAATTTGTATTCATCGAGCTTGTCGGACAAACCCATTGACTTTTCGGTCGTCGTTGTGGGTCCTTTATCTTCACCCGAATCCGATGACTTTCTTTTTTGCCCTGAACTACTACTATCTTCACCCAACAATGGTACAGGGGCCCATTTGTCATGTTTTCAAACCGCCTCCCACGCCTCAACATGAGGAAAGCCACCCCAATGTCTTTTTTGGTAATCTTTTAGCGCTTGTTTCATGACCGAAACATCGTCACTCCGCCTCATCTACTTTGCGAGCCGGCCCCCCTCGCCTTTGAACCGGAACCCGAAACTTTTTTGTTGCCATCACCCTTGTTTTGTCTATCCATAGTTTATGAGAAAATTGAGATTTACTGTGAATATGTGAAGTGGGTGAAAAATGAGATGGATAAATGGAGTTTAAATAGAAAACTGTTGGTGCATGTTATGTGACAACAACTTTGGCTTGGTCTTTGGATATTTTATGTCACACCCCAACCAATGGCGGAATCATCGGAGTGGGACTTGTTCAAGATTGCAAGAGACTTCATAACACTATTTGTGACAATATTAAATTCATCCGATTTCATTTCATAGCAATTTTTTGTCAAATATTACAAAGAAACTCAAATAACAACATTGTACTAACATGATAATAACAAAATTTATACAACACTTTAAACCTAAACGTCTAAGTGAGTATCTAGACATCTTTGCTAGTCCATTTTCATAGCATCATCAATCCTCAACCTGTAACATGTTTAAAATACAATTCAATGCAAAAGGAAAGGCGAGTATACAAGTTTAAGAATAAGTATAGGTATAAGTTTAAAAGTCTAAAAACGAATCCACATGGCAACTTAGTTTATACAAGATCAACCTAACATGGCATGCAATATTTCTAGCCAATCCGCTGTTTACGCAAAAATGACGTAATTCGACATGACCACTAGTCTACGGGCGGTGCGTTACTCCTATAGTGCTATACATGTCAAATGGAGGCTCGTGAAAGCTAATGACTAAAACATATCACATAAGTATGGTCCACGTAAGCATCAAGTATCATAACATAGTATTCATGTATAGGGATTGTTTTCGTGCATTGCATAAAAAATGAGTTTAAGTGTGTTTTAATAAGGTAACATGTTAAACCCCAAAAAGTGGTAAACATAAAAAGGGGGTTGCGAGTATACTCACTATATTGCTAAGTCTTCCGATTATCCAAGTGTTGACGAGTGTACGAGTTTAGGAGGATGGAACACCAAGGTCACCCTATATGGGCAAACGATGGTGCATGAGTAAACATAATTGCGACGGAGGATTTGAAGTGAGATTTAAAGCATAACTAGTGATGTATATGTATATATATATATATAAATAAATAAATAAATAAATATATATATATATATATATATTATTTAGTTTAAGTAATATATCAAAATTAATTCTATTAAAAGTATTGTTGTAATATTGTCCAAAAATATAAAAAAAATAATACATTTATATCTATTTTATAAAAATTAGTCGAATTTGATAGGTTGCGTTTTAAAAAAAGTTACACGTTTTGTTTTACGAAATTTTACGAAAAACGGACAGAGTTTCCTCTGTTTTTGGACAATCTCGACAACCAAAGTGTCGGTATTAATTTCAAAATTCAACGAAGACAAAACAACATATAATTATATATGTTTCTATGTATTTTTATAACAAAATATATATAATGCGGTTTTGTGATAACGAGATATATAAAACAATATAATTGGAATATTTACGTCGTTAAAATACCGAGTGCACCGAGACCCCAGTTGACCAAGTTTGACCCGACAGTTGACCACGTTGTCTGTTTGACCAGTTTTGACCTGAAACGAAATGCACACAAATTATACTCGACGCAAATGTTGATTAGTCTCGACTGGTCCACCCGAACCGAGACCAAACCGAGACTCGAATTGAAACCTAAACCAAAAATACCTAGAACATAATCCGATTTAGAATAACACTAAAACTTAATAGAATAACATCAAAACTCCTACCGGAATGAACCCGACTCGAACCACACTGATGCCGTGAATACTCCCACGCCGCTGAACCGGGACCTGAACCAAAATTCCCTGAATCAAAATTTGAAACGAAACATCAAATCGAAGCTTAAAACAAACGAGTCCCGAACCAGGTTCTAACCTGAATCAACTGTGATTGTGAGTCCCGAACCGAAGCCAGAGCCGAACAATTCCAACCAAAGCCCGTACCCGAGACTTGGCCTGTCGGAACGTCGTCACCGCTGTGACTCAGCTGTCGCCGGTGAACCGTCACCGGAAAAAGAACAAAAGAACACTCTGGTCGATTAGCTTGAGATCGAAAGAAGGTTTTACAAATAAACGGGAAAGTGAGAGGGGTTTACCGGAGGAGATTCCTCGGGCCAGAACAACTACCCTACTGCCGCCGCGGCTCCGCCGCCGACGGCGGGTCGTCGCCGTCGATCCTCTTCTCTCTCTGCTCTATCTCTCCAGATTTCTCCTCTCTCTCTCTCTCCTGATTTTTGTGTTCGACACTCACCACCACCCGAGGATGGTGGTAGTCGCTGCTGGAAGCAACCACCGTCGTCGGTGGTCTCACCGGAGAAGAGGCGGGTGTGAGGGGGTGGGGGGTATATGAAGGTGAGGGAGAGGTGCAGGTGTGTAGCCCAAAAACCAACGGTCGGGGGAGTTGCTGTCGTGCCGCCGTCGCCAGAACCGGGGAAGGGTCGAGGGAGATCAGAAGTTGGGGTCTGCTTTAGGTGCGGCTGGAGTGATATATGGAGATTAGGGTTTGGCCATTTTTTTTTATACTTCCATTATTTACACAAATAAACCCTAAACTTTAACCACTAACTTTATGTTATGATATAAAAAGAACTAACTCTATAAGACAAACTAACTAGGTTAGGTTACTAACTTTAAAATTTAACGAGACTAACTTAGTTTGTTATAAAAATAACTTTTAAATAGTAAAATAAATAAATTTAATTAAGTTAACAATAAATAAATAACCCAAATTATAACCAACTAAATTAAGGATAAAGATGTTTCCATGATACAACGGATTGTAATTTTTGAAAGGGACAAGCTTCTAAAAATAGATTTTCTAGGCTCGATTTCTAAGTTAGGAAAGTTATCAAAACGCGTAGCGTTACAGTCTCCCCTCCTTTAGGAAATTTCGTTCCGAAATTTATTCAAGAACAAGACCTTGAAGGAAAAAAAAGGACATTTTGGCTAAAGAATCGAGATATTTAGCATAAGTAAAAGCGTGTACGAGTGTGTGAGTTTAAACAGTTTTGAATCAAATTGGAGATGTATATATATAAGATGCTCGCGTTAAGAAGAAAATATTTGTACAAAACGAATGCGAGTATAGATGACATAAGTATCGGATAGACAGAAGTAGTGCGTTAAGAATGAGTCTCGTCGTGGATATTCGGATATATTGCGCTTGTGAGTTGTTTAAAGTTTGAATAAGGTCCAAAAGGTCTGCAGAACACGGAATTTCTCATGGCACGTTTTACGAAAGTTTGGTAACATGGTGAAAACACTTATATATAGGATGTACCAGCGGCGTATCCACCATGTTTTGACCATATTACGTCCGTCTCATATTCGGTGTCATGTTACGTTCCGTGTCTTACCATACGCAGTAGTACACTCTATGGTTCTCATGCGCTTATTACTATAATCCCGTGTGCACCCGCTATTATAAGGAAATCGTCGCTTGATCCGCATAGCTTGTACTAGTTGCGTATGAATCAAGGTATACATAAATTTTGAAAATAAGATCGTGTGTGTATAGAAATGTAGCATGTAAGCACGTTTGCGTTCCAAATAGTATAAGACCAACGTAAGCGAATCCCCCGGGTTTCGCTCGCGTACAGGTGCGAGTGTATAAATTTTGAGTAAAATGAAAAGCATGATCATGGTATGAGTTTAAACATGTATACGCATGTGAGCATAAACACAAATCGCATGACAAGAGTATGATTACAAGTATAAGTATAACGTGTATGACAAATGAGTATAAATGTGAGTACAAACATGAGTATAGGTATAACCACAAAGCGTATGAGTATGGATACGAGTATAAGTGTGACCATAAGATGTACGAGCATAGATATGAACGTGAATATAGGTGTAGAACATGAAGGTTTAAGTATGAACAAATTATATGTGTATGAATATAAGTGCAAACAGAGTTGTACAAGTGTAAATGGAAAAATAAAATGTATAAACATGAATATGAATATGAATGTAAGTACATCGTAATTGTATAATTGTGAGTGTATGTATAAACGTAAAACGTATGAATTTTGAATCATGAGTATAACATAAGTGTGTAAGTGTGAACATACGTGAAGGCATAAAATGCATGAGTATGGATGTAGCTGTCACACCCTGGCTTTGCGGAAGCGTGGGTTTATTTGGTGTGACTTCTTAATACCATAGCTTAATCACAACAAAGCTATATGAAAATAAAACCATGCAGAATCATCCATTAATTAAAGTCTTAAAAACAAAATACCACAATATTGTTAGAAACGCAGACACATGCTTCGAGTTTACAATACTACCAAATAAAACATTGTTCTTAAGACGCAACCACAAACTTAAAATAGACGTAGTTTAAGAACTGTGACTCGTCCAGGTAAAAGCCACAACCCCTAAACTCGGATGATCCCATAACTCTAACGCAGCGTGAAAACGTAGCATACCGTGCCAGATCCTTAGTTCCCTGAAATACATGTAAGTTGGAAAAATCAACAAAAATTGTTGAGCGAGTTCATGTGTAGTGAGTATGTAAAACCTTTGTAAGTATAAAAATCCTGGTATGTAGCAAATAAGGAAATAAATAGATCACCAATGGTTTGCAAGGCCATTGATATGTGTGAAGTGCCGTAGGAAGACTCAAACCTAGCAGATTTTGTGTCAGGTACAAAGTCACCACCTGGTCCATTAGGCGGGCTCAGGGGTTGGGCTTGCTACACCCAGATAGATCTACCGCTTTCGACCCCCGGTCCTACAATGAGGATTAATGGCCTCAAGTTGCGCCTACTCACTCACATGATCTGTACGTCCTAACCCTCCTTAAGCTAACCATACCATGTAAAAAGTATTCGTAATCATAGTAACATGTATTTCACCCCCGCAGTTTAAAAACTGAAAACAGTTAAGAGAAAAGGGGGACATGAACTCACTGAAATGCGTCTCTACCAAGAAATCTCCCGGTCAACCTGCTGTGCGACGACCTACACGTACTAACTTCTATTAGACGGACGGCCGTGCCTTAGCTTAAGGTTTAATGTCTTTGAGAAATAGTTAGGCAACTATTTCGTAATTACACTTCGTAATTATTTTGTAAATATATTCCTTCCCAAGGATGGGGGTTTTAATACATGTGCGTTCGTATAACTTCGAAATATATTATTAAGTCTCACTTAATGTAATATATTTTATTTCATTTGTCCAAAATACTTTACTTCCAAAATATAAATATTTTTCCCAAAAATATTATATTTTATTCCATATAATTTTCCAAAATAATATCCTTGTCAAAATACACACTTATGAGTATTTTCTAAAAATACGTAAGTTACGTTGTAAGGTTCGGGTGGTATAAATAATACCGGTGTAACTTAAATATTTATTGTGAAGGCGTTCGTATTATTTTGGAGCCGTGAATATTCAGTGTGTTCCAGTAATATTATTTTTACTCTAACAATAATATTTATGTAGTTCACAAAATAATCATAAAAAATTACACAAGTGTTACTATGAAAAATATTTATTCTAAATATATATTTAACAGGTTTTATTTATGAAAGTCCCACCTCCGACTCTTGGAAATTTTTGTAATAAAAATCATGGCGAACTTTGTTTGGAAAAACAAGTCGAAAATATATTCATAACACTTGTCGTAAAAAAAATATTTTCCAAGTGTTATATTTCTGGAAAAATTTCGCCAGAGTTTCCTCTGTAACTGGAGGTGGCCACGCTTTCAAGCGTATCATTTTCTTTTATAAATTCAACCAACAATGTTCCCAACATCAACAAACAATATTTCAACACTAAACTAGTCAAAAATATACGTAAGTCGCAAACATATGAACTTGTGGGTTATGTAAAAGTGTGTAGTAACTCTTCAACACATTTAGTAGGTTTTTCCATCTCTAAAAATAAAGTCGGTTTCTTGGAAACCTTATTTTTGAAGAACATGAAGTTTTACAACTTCTAGTCGGTTTTTACGAAAATTATTTCTTTGTAGAAACTTTGTCACACAAGTGTTTACACACTTGTTTGTTCACAAAATATTTTTAGTTGTGTAAGATCCGGCTTAAAATAAGACTTGTATATATTTTACTTGGTTCTCCGAAAATACCACTTGTAGATCTTTAGATCTACTAGTTTAAAGCTCTATTTTACAAGTAAAATCGATTTTACACAAGTTCATGTTAATATGTAGCAGTGTTCGTCATCTAATCATTTTCGCATTTAAACATACACTAGTTCATGTTCCATGAACATAACTTAGCCGGGTTAGATGACGATCCGAACTACTACTAGCATCAAACAACATACAAGAATCATAACAAAACAAGTTTCAAGAGTTTTACACTAATATTTACTCATTAACCACCATGTTTATTATTTTTAGTAGACTTTTAGTTTTGGTCTCTAGTGTTCATGATTTTTACCCGTTAAATTTCTTATTAACCACTTTAGATATGAACAATAGGGTGTTTAGAGTCACTTACTACTAGCTCGAGGCTAGGGAAGAAACTAGACGAAAAACGGGTGGTTAATAGCGTTGTGGTGAGGTCCTTGGCAATCCGTAAGCACCAAGCCTCCTTGTATGTGATCCTTCACACTTGTATGTAAATGGAATTTCCTTAACAAAGTTTGAAAGTGGGTGGAAATGGTTGGTGATTCTCGGCCGTAAGGAAAGAAAAGGGAGGGAGAAATGAATTTTTGTTGAGTGGGTTATGGATGAAATGATAGTCTTAGTCCATATATTTATTTATAGTCCATGCAAATCCATTATCCCATATATAATGTGTTACCATGATATTAAGCAATTTAATTAAAATAATCAAAGTGTAAGGGTGGTGTCCCCTAGGGGGAAACAATCGTTGGGGGTTTTTTTTTTTCATATGGTTAGACCTTAACTAGTTAGTTAGATGTTGGTAACTAGTTAGTTTAATTAGGAGTTTAAGCTAGATTCTAGTGTGTGGTGCTTTATAGCAGGTGTTAGGGTATTCGGGGACCTTAACTGGCTCAGAAAAGGAAAAACATGTCAGTGACAATATTTTTATGTCCCGGGTTAAGTCCGGTTGTTCGGTTGGATATTAATCCGTTAAAGTGCTTAATAAGCGTTTAAAGTGTCGTTAATATTTCTTTTAGTGACACAATAAATTCCCGACACTTTGGAAAGTGTCTAGTAATATTTTTCTCATGTTTTGGCACTTTACTAGTTAGCTTAATGCTGAATTTTTATTTAAAGTGCTGAATTTTGTACTTAAAGTACGTTTTAGGCACATCCGATCACTATAACTATCACCTAGTGACACAGTTCTACAATCCTCATCTCCCTACACTCCCTACTAGTGTAGTAATCTATTCCCGGCTCATACTGGCCTCAGAGGCAGTAACTGTCTGATGCTGGCTATGTCAGCATGTTTACTGGGTATCCCGTATAGTGTGCTCACTGTGCTTTTGTGCATCAAGGTTGTCACTAAGGTTTGTGTGTAAATAATAGAGTGACAGTAATAAAGTATGATGCATGAACATGTATATATCAGAATTCAAGTAGCAGTTTAATCACAACTGTAAGCAAGCACAGTAATTAAGCAGTAATTAGTTATTAATTAATTCGTACGGATACCTGGTTTGGTGAGGGTTGTCACAGTAGGAAATAATGATTTTGTTTAGTAAAAATCGAACTTCACGAGTTTATGCGCGTAAACGATTAAAAGTTTTGAGTATGAAAGAAAAGGGAATGAGTGACACGCATGAGATCGTTGTGAGATATTGACTAAAACGTGTAAAATAATATGCGTATATAGTTGTTTGCACAAAACGTGATGTTAAAATAGATCGTGTTGTCACGAAATATAAACTCTAGTTTGTGAATGTAAAGAGAGTATAAAACGTTTATTGGTTATGCGAAAAGGTATCTTGTAAAAGAGTGGAAATGCTACTATGGTTTCTGGAGAATTGATATAGTTGAAAATTATTGGTTCCCATGAAGTTTCCTTGCCCACGTGTTTTGAATTTAACTGACGTATCGAGTGAGGTTTTGAAATGTTCTAGAGATAAATAAGTTTGCATCGTTTTAAGTAACCTTGTATTAGAAAATTTTGAAACTTACCGATTCTTGTGAAAAGTTGATCCTTAGAAGAAGGAATTTGGTATATGAACTTAGTGATTGTTGAAAAGCGTCTTTTAATAAAATGTTTTATTGCTTTTGAGAGAAGTTTTCGTAAACGTTGAATAGTAGTTGTAATATTTTATAGGTGTGTGCGAAAAGTTGGTATGATTCCCAATTAAAATAGAAAATCTCTAGTTTAATGATATGTGATGGGCTTGTTTCAATAGTTACGTTGAATACAAAATTTCATGGGCAATGGATTTGTTAGGCCGACTAAGTTGACGAGTAGCATTTCATGAAATTTTGAATTTTGAGGAACAAGCGTCTACGGAAAAGTTAAAAAAAATCATGCGTGTGAGCTAGATGAAAATAAATTGTAGGATAGGAAGTTCGTTTATATAAACAATGCATGCATTTTGAAATAATTAGGGATTTGACTAATGCTGAATGATTTTGATATAAACATGATCGTATTTACATAATATAGTATATTAAAAGAAGGCGTTGGTAACGATCACCTATGTAAGGGAATCACCCCTAATCCGTTGGTGAGGTCGTTGTAAGATGAGGAAAGAAGCGGAGTTAATCGGCAAGGTAAGGAAATCACTCCTATGTCGGTGATATGTTTCCATTCGTGGTCACAAAAGTGTAAAAAAAATTTCGTGAAATTATGCATACTAGTAATGTATAATCGCATGAAAAGTATTAGTATAATGTATGCGCAAAAGTGAAAACTCAAAAATGGTTCAAACTTGACAAAAGAGAGTTTCATTATGAAAGATCGGAATAATAAAGCGTAAGTTTGATAAGAGAAACTCGGATAGTTCCAAAACGGAACGTTGACTAACCAAAGTGGTCGAAGAGTCTTTTGAATTTGAGAGCATGCTTTGGCCTAATAGGTGAAATACTCTCGCCGACACATTGGTTAACGATATTTACCCTTCCGGTTATTACATGTTCCAATTCAATCGACAATTCGAGACTTGGCGGGATTTATAAAAATCAAGGAGGGGGACTAGTCAACAAGGTGCGGGTTTCACCCCTAACTTGACGACTTCGTACCCTAAGTGTAGTTGGCACTCGTCGGGTCAATTAAATTTCGACACGTAGACGAGCGTCCACTAGAATTTAAATTTGAAATTTCCATTAAGATGTGGATTTTACTCCTAACTTAATGGTGAATTTCGTGCGAAAATAGAATCAGGCGGGATGAGAGTCGTTTACCAAATTATGGGTTTCACGCCTATTTTGGTAAACTCGTCTCGTTTGTGTAATATGAGTATTTTCGAGTTTAAGAAAAATCGAGTAAAATGCCTTAGGAAGGCGTATGTTTGAAATATTAAATCAAGTATAACAAATAATGCATTTCAAGAAATTAACACATAGGATACGTTTTCAAGAAGTTAACTCATAAGGAACATTTCAAGAATAGCACGTAAAGATGTTTCATACAAGTAGCATGTGAAGCAAATATGGTCGAATCCGGTGCTTAACTATAGACTAGGTCAAAAGCATGGCAATTTTCCTAATTCCCTATAGTTATGGCTCTGATACCAATCTGTCACACCCCAACCAATGGCGGAATCATCGGAGTGGGACTTGATCAGGATTGCAAGAGACTTCATAACACTATTTGTGACAATATTAAATTCATCCGATTTCATTTCATAGCAAAATTGTCAAATATTACAAAGAAACTCAAATAACAACATTGTACTAACATGATAATAACAAAATTGATACAACACTTTAAACCTAAACGTCTAAGTGAGTATCTAGGCATCTTTGCTAGTCCATTTTCATAGCATCATCAATCCTCAACCTGTAACATGTTTAAAATACAATTCAATGCAAAAGCAAAGGCGAGTATACACGTTTAAGAATAAGTATAAGTTTAAAAGTTTAAAAACGAATCCACATGGCAACTTAGTTTATACAAGATCAACCTAACATGGCATGCAATATTTCTAGCCAATCCTCTGTTTACGCAAAAATGATGTAATTCGACATGACCACTAGTCTACGGGCGGTGCGTTACTCCTATAGCGCTATACATGTCAAATGGAGGCTCGTGAACGCTAATGACTAAAACATATCACATAAGTATGGTCCACGTCAGCATGAAGTATCATAACATAGTATTCATGTATAAGGATTGTTTTCGTGCATTGCATAAAGAATGAGTTTAAGTGTGTTTTAATAAGGTAACATGTTACACCCCAAAAAGTGGTAAACATAAAAATGGGGTTACGAGTATACTCACTATATTGCTAAGTCTTCCGATTATCCAAGTGTTGACGAGTGTACGAGTTTAGGAGGATGGAACACCGAGGTCACCCTATATGGGCAAACGATGGTGCATGAGTAAACGGAATTACGACGGAGGATTTGAAGTGAGATTTAAAGCACAACTAGTGATGTATATGTATATATATATAAATATATAAATATATATATATATATATTATTTAGTTTAAGTAATATATCAAAATTGATTCTATTAAAAGTATTGTTGTAATATTGTCCAAAAATAAAAAAATAATTATACATTTATATCTATTTTATAAAAATTAGTCGAATTTGATAGGTTGCATTTTAAAAAAAGTTACACGTTTTGTTTTACGAAATTTTACGAAAAACGGGCAGAGTTTCCTCTGTTTTTGGACAATGTCGATAACCAAAGTGTCGGTATAAATTTCAAAATTCAACGACGACAAAACAACATATAATTATATATGTTTCTATGTATTTTTATAACAAAATATATATAATGCGGTTTTGTGATAATGAGATATATAAAACAATATAATTGGAATATTTACGTCGTTAAAATACCGAGTGCACCGAGACCTCAGTTGACCCGAAAGTTGACCGTGTAGTCTGTTTGACCAGCTTTGACCTGAAACGAAATGCACTCAAATTATACTCGACTCAAATGTTGATTAGTCTCGACTGGTCCACCCGAACCGAGACCAAACCGAGACTCAAATTGAAACCGAAACCAAAATATACCCAGAACATAATCCGATTTAGAATAACACTAAAACTTAATAGAATAACATCAAAACTCCTGCCGGAATGAACCTGACTCGAACCACACTGATGCCGTGAATACTCCCACACCGCTGAACCGGGACCTGAACCAAAATTCCCCGAATCAAAATTTGAAACGAAACATCAAATCGAAGCTTAAAACAAACGAGTCCCGAACCAGGTTCTAACCTGAATCAACTGTGATTGTGAGTCCCGAACCGAAGCCAGAGCCGAACAATTCCAGCCAGAGCCCGTACCCGAGACTTGGACTGTCGGAACGTCGTCACCGCCTTGACTCAGCTGTCGCCGGTGAACCGTCACCGAAAAAAGAACAAAAGAACACTCTAGTCGATTAGCTTGAGATCGAAAGAAGGTTTTACAAATAAACGGGAAAGTGAGAGGGGTTTACCGGAGGAGATTCGTCGGGCCAGAACAGCTACCCCCACCGCCGTCGCGGCTCCGCCGCCGACGGCGGGTCGTCGCCGTCGATCCTCTTCTCTCTCTGCTCTATCTCTCCAGATTTTTGTGTTCGACACTCACCACCACCCGAGGATGGTGGTAGTCGCTGCTGGAAGCAACCACCGTCGCCGGTGGTCTCACCGGAGAAGAGGCGGGTGTGAGGGGGTGGGGGGTATATGAAGGTGAGGGAGAGGTGCAGGTGTGTAGCCCGAAAACCAACGGTCGGAGGAGTTGCTGTCGTGCCACTGTCGCCGGAACCGGGGAAGGGTCTAGGGAGATCAGAAGTTGGGGTCTGCTTTAGGTGCGGCTGGAGTGATATTTGGAGATTAGGGTTTGGCCATTTTTTTTTTTATACTTCCATTATTTACACAAATAAACCCTAAACTTTACCCACTAACTTTATGTTATGATATAAAAAGAACTAACTCTATAAGAAAAACTAACTAGGTTAGGTTACTAACTTTAAAATTTAACGAGACTAACTTAGTTTGTTATAAAAATAACTTTTAAATAGTAAAATAAATAAATTTAATTAAGTTAACAATAAATAAATAACCCAAATTATAACCAATTAAATTAAGGATAAAGATGTTTCCATGATACAACGGATTGTAATTTTTGAAAGGGACAAGCTTCTAAAAATAGATTTTCTAGGCTCGATTTCTAAGTTAGGAAAGTTATGAAAACGCATAGCGTTACATTTTACAAGGTTTGGATATGAAGACTTCAAGGAAATTTCAAGTTTTTGAGAGCCCAACCAAGTCCGAGTTTGTGTCTTTGTATTAGTCCAGTTCGAGTTTGTTAATAATTGTAATGTGGGCCTAGCCCAATTCGTATAGCATGGTTGTAGTATATAAACAGCTTTGTGCTTTAGGGTTGAGGTTAGACATTGTGTGAGACTTCTTGAAACATTGAGGGAGTTATAGAAAACACAGAGAAAGGCTGCGAGTTCTTATGATCTTGAGTGGTTGTAAACTTCGTGTTTGATAATCATAGAAGATCAGTTTGGGAATTGGTTTTCGTGTTCTTTATCTTAATATTCTCGTTTCTGTGTTCATCGATCTATCAAGGGGATTCTGCACCCTTGGTTGATTATCAATCTTGTAACGATCCACGAGATCATAGAAGATCAGTTTGGGAATTGGTTTTCGTGTTCTTCATCTTCATATCCTCGCAACTGTGTTCATCGATCTATCAAGGGGATTCCACACCCTTGCACATTATTCTCACAAAAAGATGTATTGTATATATTTTTCAGATTGTATAGTTCGTTTTGAAAAAAAAAAAAAACATCAAAAAAACCAAAAAGAATTTCTTTTTAAAAAGGTCTCCCATTTTGAACTGACAGGTTGTTGTTTTTACATGATAAGATAAAATATTGGTTTATCTTGAATGTGAAAAAGACTAATGGTTTCTCAAGATACTTGCTTGTGTTTCTAAACATATTGATGCAGTTATCAAAATGAAGTGCAAAATACAAGTAAAGTGCAGATTTTGTGTGAAGTTCATTGAGAGTGAAGTGAAGATGTGTGAAGATGCATGGTAGGATCCTTCTACTACATTCTTGAGAGAGACATATCGAAGAGTTGGAGCTCACTTGCTTAACTAAAGATTGCTAGTTCACTGATCTACAACGAATGAAAGTTTTGGAGAATTGAAGCATCAGCTAAGGGGGAGTCTGTTGATGTTCAGAAACTGTGTGTAGCTGACGCTATCCAAAGACCAAAAGACTGCAAGATGTTTGAAGACAAAGTTACACTATGAAGCTATGTCAAGGGGGAGTCTGTTGGTTCATATTCTGTGACAACATCTTAATAGTTTAATTATTTAGTCTTTGGATATTTTGTATTGGGCTTAGCTCTATTGGTTAGTAAATTTATTATTATAATAGGCTTGGAGAATGGCCAAGCCTAGTATGCAAACATGGGTATATAAACATGTTGTGCATTAGGGTTAAGAAGTAGAGGATGGTGAGAGAGTTTCAGTGACACAGAGAGTGGCTGTGAGACTGAGTGAGAGATCTATAGAGAGTGGCTGTGGGATCTCGTGTGGGTCTTGAATTAATTGTAAACTTCTTGTTGGATAATCAATAGAAGACCGATTTGTAAGTGATTTGCTTTGTGTTCTTCATCTTTCTTGTTTTCGTGTTGTGTTTGATCCGTCAAGGGGATTCCGTACCCTTGATACTTGATAGATTGTCAATCTCGTTACGATCCACGTGATTGGGACCTACAAAAAGAAATTATTATTTTTTATTATGTAACGGCTATAAAGCCGTTTGAAAACAACCAAACGGTAAAAAATGAGATGGATCACACGCGGTAACAAATCACCGATTAAACTAGCCGCGCGGTAAAAAAATTGACGGCTATGTTCCCTGCACGGTAGAGGAGTTTACCACACCCTTTACCGTTTCCACCTGTTGCACCCTAATATAGTACAATCTGCATTTTAATTTAAAGTTTATTTAAAACAAACCAAAATACATATAACAAGATAATAAATTTAATTCAAATGCATATTAGTTTAAGCTCCAAAGTTGAAATATAGCAAATAGCGTGCAAACGAGCCGAGCCAAGCCCGAGCTCGATCAGGCTCGAGCTCGAGCTCGTTTAACATATAAAAGCTCAAGCTCGAGCTCGGCTCGATTCGAGCTTTGTTTCTGAGGCTCGATTCGAGCTTTGTTTCTGAAGCTCGAGCTCGGCTCGGGCTCGACTCGTTTAGTATTTATTAATTAATTTATATTAATATAATTATTATTATGCATATAATTTAGTTATTTTTTTATATTTTTATAAATGGTAATTATTATTATATAAATATATGTTTAATATATTAATAAAAAATATGTAAACAGAAAGCTCGATTAGGCTCGCGAGCTAGCTCGAGCTCGATAAGCGAAGCTCGGGCTCGGGCTAGTTTACTAAACGAGCTTGTTTTTAGGCTCGGGCTCAAACTCGAGCTCTTTTAAGCTCGGCTCGTTCGAGCTTTTTTTCGAGTAGCTCGCGAGTAGCTCGGCTCGTTTGCACCCCTAAGCAAACATGATAAATATAATGATAATGCTGGACATTATGTGTGGGCCCAAAACAGGCACACGTGGACCACCAACGAGAAAGTAGGAAACTGATGGGAGAAGTAACCTACCACGGTTTGTTTTCTGGAATGAGCTTAGCCGTACACGTGTTTAGGCTTTCTAAATTGTGATTTTTGTTTCATAGTCATAAATTGTAATTGGTATTAATAAAAACACATCCTAAAATCTTAATTTCGCATAGTGTGTACAGACGATATAACGTTATACGGTCCGTATAGAATAATCTTATATGACAAATAGTGGGTCGTAGAATATTATACGGCTCGTTTAGTGTTATAAAACTCGTATAGATGAAGAAAATATTAGGTCGTATAACATTCTATACAAGTCATATAATGTTATACGACCCGTATACATGGAGACAAAAAAAAACATTCTCTGACATTTTTTTGTGCCACTCAGTTGTACGGCCAGTATAACTCTATACGGGCCGTATACAAGTATGGGTGTAAAATTAAGATTTTAGGGGTGTGAGAATAGTTGGAGCCTTGTGATTTTCGTTTTATAGTTAAACTAGTTTTTGCCCCGCACGCGTTGCTGCGCCGTTTTTTACGTTTAATTTTGCATTTTTTATTATGATTTGATTCACTATGGTACATCCAAACTTTTTTTAGATTTTGGCATTGTAAAAAGATCAAAGGAAAAACAGAAAAAAGAGGACTTTATTAAATTTTAAGGACTATATAGTAAGTTTTAATGTTTTAAATAGGGCTGTAAACGAACCGAACGAACATGAACAAGACCATGTTCGTGTTCGTTCGTTAAGGAAATTAACATGTTCGTGAACTATTCACGAACGTATACCGAACATAAGTTTATGTTCGTGTTCGTTCGTTAAGAAAATTCAATTGTTCACGAACAGTTCGTGAACACTGGTCTCGAACACAAACGAAGTTAAACGAGCATTTAACTTGAAAATAAAAAATTGTTATCCTTTAAAATTGAATGTAAGTAGTTAAAATACAGCCATCAAATGATAAATCAAAACACAAGAAGTCTAATACACAACCAAACATCAAATCAAGTTTAACTAACTTAGACATAGTTATCCCAAAAAATGTCTTAGAATGTCCAAATTTCAGCTAACTTAGAAAAAAATACGGTTTCAAGTTTTCAATATGTTTAGATAAAAGGTTTATTATTTATAATATTTTTAATATAATCAAACGAACACCAACTAACGTAAACGAACGAACATAACCGAACATATTATCAAACGTTCACGAACGCAGTCAAACGAACGAGACCTGTGTTCGTGTTCGTTCGCTAAGCTAACTGAACATAATTTTTTGTTCGTGTTCGTTTGTTAAGCTAATCGAACGAACATAAACGAACTTCCCGCCGAACAGTTCACGAACTGTTCGCTGAACGTTCGGTTCGTTTACAACCCTAGTTTTAAAGGGTTGTAACGTAAATTATTAAAGTTCAGGGTTCTATTTAGACACTTCCAATATACCAAAAAAATCAAAATTAATGCAAATTGCTTGAACCGGGATTCCAACCCGCATCTGATAGGTTAAAACCTACATGGTTTTCCACCACATCACTTTCATTATTTATGTTACAATTTGTCTCCTCATGTATATATATATTAATGTTGTGGTTTGGGAAAAAAATAGGAAAAAAATTACTTTAGTGGGTGTCATGTGGCACCCACAGGTTGGACAACATTTGGGCAGCCGCCTTTATCCACAAATCAACACCGATTACTATTCCCGACCATGTTTTGTAATAAGGCCATGTGTAATCATAAAGCTCCTTTGTGGGCGTTATGCGACAAGTGGCACGCCACGTCATAGAGGGACTTTATGGGGCGTTATATCACTTGGACGCGTAGTCATAAAGCCCCTACCCATCATTACTCAATTATTAATTTTCATTTTTATTAATTATTTAAAAAAACATATATTTCTCATGCTTCTGTCTGGTCTCTATATGTAACCGAATTTCCAGAAAGGTTTCCGGCCAACCTGCAGCCCAACCGATTAACCAAAGCTACAAAACAAAAACACATTCGGTCATCCCCGCGTGCAGCGATCTTGCAAGCACGATTCGAACCTACTGTAAAGGACTTTTCCTAATATTCTTCCCAATTTTGTTCACACCCAAATAATCATTTCCTTTATTCCTTGAATAATCAGAATTATCCGTTCTTGACCTAAAAATCCAATATTTCCCCAAACTCAAAACCCTAACCCTAACTGTAACAAACTCAATTCAATCCAATTTAATATTACAGAAATGAACAAAATCAAACCTGAGCAATTAGCAAGCTAGAAGAGGAACAACACACCTGTAGATCAAATGGAATTTGTGATCTCTGAGAGGTAAGTTAGGGTTTTATTAAGCAGTTTTGGGGTAGTTGCAAAGGGAATTTGAAATTCCCATCTTCCTTCACTCCGCGATGTAGATAACGGGAACAAGAATTCACACACCCCATAGCGCCACCTGTAGCGGTGTTCCACGGCGCTATGGGGCGCCATGGCTAGTTTCCCCGTGATGTGCCGCCCCACTACACTCGGACTAAGTGATATTTAGAATATAGTATTCGCTATGATTTTTTTTTAGGAAGCCAAGATATATTGAATAAATACCGACCCAAAAACTAGGGCAAGTAGATCACAAAGTTAGTGTAGATTAGTCCGGTCTATTTTACACAGAATCTAAAACCCGACTTAAATGATAGTCATCCGAATCTGAATAAAAAACGCCCAAAACACCTGAACCTTTTATGGGTCGGTTATCAGGGTACATTTTATCAGTCAAAAACCCAAACAACCCGACTTGAAAAACCACAAAAACTAAACCTGAACAATTATTGCCTTTTATATATATGTGTTTTGGTTTGAAGTCTCTCGTATTTGGAACATTGAGTTTTGAGACTTTTAAACATTATCATACCATATCATCAAATTATATTTGAATTTGGATGATATATTTTTATCATTAATAAAATTTTTGATGATATCTTGAAAAAAAAAACATTTTTCTTAATTATACATCTAAGCCTGAAAACCGAATAACTTGACCCGAACTAACCCAAACCTAAGCAACCCGAACTTTAAATATGTCGGTTATTGAGTCACTTTTTCCTAGCCTAAAACCCAGACCGAAAAGCCGAAACCAAAAAAAAAAAAAAACGAAGAATACCCCTAGTGTAGATGCTTTATTATTATATATATAATATTAATTTGCAGGTTGTTTATGCATGGTGGGGTTATAATATTAACCCAATCAATTTTTCACTTTCAACTTTGTTCCCCTATACTTTCTATATTTTATGACTTTTTTGTATTATATTTCGGTCTAAATTTTGCTAGTTAACATGTCGCAACATGCGTGTGTAGTTTAATGTTTTTATGCCTATTTTTTCCGTTTAACAACCCCGTCGCAACGCGCTATCTAGATCCACTTGGTTATTTTTTCTATGTTTTACGTATCGAGTGTGTGGTTCAACATGTTTCGTCTATTTTTCGTATGGTTTTGTTTTTTCACTTTTTTATTTCTTTTTAATACGAGCTTTTCCGATGTTGATGGTCACTGACGGTGGTGTGACATTGTGCTACTTGGCATGGTTTTACACCCCCCGTCCTAAGTAGGGGACTAAATACGAGTGTTTTTTCACATTTAAAATGTGATGAAACATTTCATTTGCAAGAATTTGAACTCACATCACTTGTATGAGAGGCAAACACCATACCACTAGATGGAGTGTAGATGTTTAATCAAGGAGAAAAACAAATATTAAATACTATACAATACATAAAAAATTATTTGTTACGATTCTTTTATTCATTAATGTAAGTGTTGAAGAAAAATGATAAAGAATCAGATCACTCTGGTAAGATATTATGTTGAACGAGTCAATAAGTCAAACTTAATGAAGATAATGGATAAAATGACAAAGAAAAGAATAATCGACACTAGAAGAAGATTAGAAGGCCATCCAAAGATAATGAAGAAGACAAGATCAGAAGAATCTGATCAATCTAATGATAATCTAATTATTAGCATCAGATCTAGATCTGACTAGAAAGAGTCATTAGAATTCTGATGACTAAAACTATCAGAAATTTGATGATGAATCATTAGAATTATGATATCTCCACTTGCCATACCCGATAAGGTATGCACAACTACCAAGATGACTGTTGGAAACAACATATTCAATGAAAATAGGTCAAAAGGAAACTTTTTACAAGTCAAGTACATGAAAAACAAATGTTTATTCATGCCGAACATTCTCTGTAAATAGGGAATAAAATCCTCTTAGAGCAAATGAGTTGTACTTTGCATTTAATAATCTTACACACTCCACTGCCCTTCACTCACCCAGAATTCTTTATGTATTCGTTTTGTATTAGCCAATAACCAATCAATCACCTTGTAATCTTTTCAAAGTATTATATACTTGAAAATTCTGTACTTTGGTTTCTTAAAAGTTTGATTTCTATTTCCGCACACTATTTTCTATCTTGTTGAAATCACTTGCCGTTTTTTTATCAAAGATTGTTCATATAGGATCAACAATATTATATCTATGTAATGTGACAAAGAGCATCTCTAATAATTGGTCTTCCACTTGTCAAAAACATATCATGTCATAGCTGTCAGACTTCCCTCAAACCCAACTCTCAAACAACACTCTCTCCTTTCAAAACTACCTTAAATGCCATCTATCCACCCCTCCCTCTCACACACACCTCCTTCCACTCAAACATGCCATTCAAGGTAGTTTTTGCACAAGAACTCCATCTCATTCATTCTCCCTTCTACCTCACTCTCCCTGTCTTTCAAACAACTTCCCAAAACCTCCTATTAGAATGGTCTAGTTACATGGTTTATGTTCAAATATAGTAAATATGTGCAAATTGTTTCACACTTATAAAAAACACACGTTACATTGGTGAAATGGTTTATGAAAGGTTGTAGTAGAAAAAGAATAGAGTAAATTGCTAAAATCTTTCCTGAGATTTGTGCATGTTTTCCGTTTTCATCCAAAACAACTTTTTTGTACCATAGAGTCCTTTACTTTTGGAATTTTTTGTCATTTTCATCCAAATGTCTGACATTTTTTTGCCAAAATCGTCCCTGAGATTTGGGATTTTTTGCCATTTTCATCCAAATGTTTGATAGAAAAAATAAAACAAATTAGATGTTTGGATGAAAATGGCAAAAAATCCCAAAAGTGGAGGACTATATGGTACAAAAAAAGTTGTTTTGGATAAAAATGACAAACATGCCCAAACCTCAGGGACGATTTTGGCAATTTACTCAAAAGAATATTAAAAATAATAAAAACTAGTTGTCTGGGCGTTTGGAAGCTTATGGGGCGTTTTGAAACATCCTCTCATTTCACGTATGGTAAGATTTGAGGAAGCGTTTTGCATCACAAAATCTTACAAACCAATGTTTTGCAACCCTGGGATCAACATAAGTGGTTCCTCATACAGTTTTAAAGGGAGTTCAGTAGTTTGGGTGATTTTCATGAAAAGTTGGATAAGTTTTGGAAGTTTAGAGAACAAAAAAAGGAAAAAAATGAAGAAGAATTCAAGGGTGTTTATGTTTGACTACTTGAAATATTTGTTTCACTTTGTTTTATATCAATTAACATGGGTGGCTAGACATTTTTAATCACTACCGGGTGAGAGATTCTATCATGACATGAACGAATCAGGGTTAGGGTTAGGAAAACAAGTTTGTGGTATAATCAGGTTAACCTAATCAACTTGATTAATACATACGTTTTGATCAAATTGGTTGATATAGTAGTTTAAAACTAAAATATAAAATAAATTATAAGTTTAATCTGTTCAACTAGTTACAACCTGTTGCTTGGCTAATCACTTTACAATCAACTTACATGTATTATGTCTATATAATTTTGTTAGAAAAATACGTTAATTTAGGTGGTATTGTAGCTATGTTTTTTCTCCAATGACTATATAATAATGTTTGATATTCAGGAACGAGTGATGAAATGGAATTGACCATTGTGAGAATAAACAACAATGGTGTTTGGTTGGTCTATAAACACCTCAAATTTATTTCACACACCATTCTTTTTCATTCCATTCCCTCTTTAACCCTTTATCATCACCACCAACACCCATCACCGCCGCCACCCACAGTCGTCGCTGCCACCCACAGTCGCCTCCACTACCACCACCTAGTGCCCATTGCCACCATCCACCACTGCAGTCGTCGCCTCCATCACCACCCGCCGCCACCACCTGGCATCGCCATTGTCATATATATATATATATATTAAAATAACTAGATTATCACCCGGGATTGCTTCCCGGGCTCGAGAAAATTACTAATATAATTATTATTTATGATTAATACAAACTTAAAATCCTACAAAATGTATGACAAATTACTAATATAATTATTATTTATGATTAATACAAACTTTCTGTTCAACACTCTACCTCCCATGTAAGCAAGATAACGCATCAGCTGCTTTGTGCTTTCGGTTTTACCAGCCCACTTTCTCCACTATACCTCCCATGTAAGCAATATCACTTCCTTACTAACCTACAAATCCCACAATCATTGCAGTGAAACTGTTCCCTCGAAGTCTAGTCACAAAGCACAAATTAAAAAAAAAAAACAGTGGATATTAGCATATTATTCGAACATTTTTAAATGTAGGTAGTTTTTACATCATCATCATAGAACTTGCAAATTCCGCAGAATCATCATAGAACTTGCAAATTCCGCAGAAGTATTCCCCCATTTTCACTCCACAGTTGGTACATATTTGAGCAACCTATCACATCAACATAAATAACCTGTGTAAACCACCAAAAAGCATAAACACATTACCTCACATCCACAAAAAACAAACTATAATCCCCAAAAACATAACAATCTTGGTATTAAAAAGCGCGCCTGTGCGCAAAGGCCATAGCCTTTTCACTTAATGCCTCGATAAACCCAAAATAAAAAAAAATTCAAAATAAAATAAATTCACAGTTCAAGAGCTTACTTTATGTACAAATCTCGACTTCATCCTGGTTGGACTCTTGTAACGCTGTTTGACCACTTTTTGACCAAAGTTAAAACACTGTTTGACCAAAGTTAAAACGTTGTTTGACCAAAGTCAAACTACTGTTTGGAAAAAAAAGAACCACTGTTTTCTCCACAAAACATTGTTTTAACCCAATAGTGTTTTGAAACCACTGTTTAACCTAACAGTCGTTTCGAAACACTGTTTAACCCAACAGTGGTTTCAAACACTGTTTAACCTAACAGTGGTTTCAAAACACTGTTTAACCGAACAGTCGTTTCAAAAGTGGTTTCAAAACATTGTTTTAACCCAACAGTCATTTCAAATGAGCTTAGGATGTGAAGATCACTCGAATATATAAAACTGTACACTTAACAAATACCTTTATACGTCTAAAAGCTAATATTTGTGCTTTAAGAACATGCAGTTGCTGTTTTGTAAAATTCGAAGGTAGCTTCGGGTGTGAAGAAGATCGATTCATCTGCTGCATAGAACCTTCGGGTGTGAAGAAGATCGATCCATCTGCTGCATAGAACCTTGGTCTGTTTAGAAATACAACAGAAGAGTAGACATAAAAAATGGCTAAAAAATCAATACCTAATTGTTTTCACTTGAGCAAACAGAGTGTATTTCCATGTAGTTTGTGTCATAGTCATAATCACCCTTCAACGATGTCGAAAAGAAATAAAAGTTAACACAATTTGATTATATTAACAATAAAAATCAAAGAAGGAATGAACTTTACAACATACTTTTGATTATAAATGGTGAATCAGTGATGAATAGAGCAGATTTGCGGTAAAACCCACAACCACCACCACCTTCTACCATAGTTTCTAGCTTAAAAAAACTAAAATTACATCAGACATAAAGTCAAATTATCATCATAGAATATACTACATTAATACTAATTAAAAAGCACAATACTATACATTTTGTATTCAATTAAAGCCGCTAAGCTTGAAAAATAAAAAAAGCTTCCTACACATTCAAAGAAGACTCAAACACAGAACAACAAACTGCAGTGTTTTTTTACGAAAAGAAGCCCAAAAAATAGGAGCTTTTTTCAGCAAACAAACACCCCAAAACTGCTGGTTTTTTCTGCACAAAAACCTCAAAAAACTACAGTTATTTTCGACGAAAAAATGACCAAAAAATACCAGCTTTTTTCAACAAACAAACCCCCAACACTACACGTTTTTTCAGCCCGAAAACATCAAAAAAACTGCAGTTTTTTTGACGAAAAAATGCCAAAAAACATCAGCTTTTTTCACCAAACAAACCCTCCAAAACTGCTGGTTTTTTCTGCAAAAAACTGCAGTTTTTTTTTGACAAAAAAATGCCCAAAAAACAACAGCTTTTTTCAGCACTTAAACCCCCAAAACTGCATGTTTTTTCAGCACGAAAAATCAAAAAATTGTGCGTTTTTTCCTGCAAAAAAAAACCCACAATTTTGCAAGTTCTTTTAGCGATCAAAACATCAAAAACTGCAGGTTTTTAAACCAAAAGAAGCTTATCAAGGCAAACGAAACCAACGATTATGGAATATATTCGTGTCAAAGCACAATAAAAAGTTAAAGGCAATCACGATAAATATAATTAACCAATAGTGAGATTATTCTATATCACATGAAAGTATTAAATTAAAATGAACACCTAACACAAAGCCATACCTGTTTGAAAACGACTACCAAACTGCAATTAAACCAAACCAAATCGAATTGAGTAGGGTGATGTATGGAATCCATTTCGTTCGGACATAATCCAAATCGAATCCAATAGGTCTAAACCAAAGTCAAACAACTATTTGCAAAAATATGAATATTAGTGGTTCAAAAGTCTGTTTGACCAAAGTTAAAACACTGTTTGACCAAAGTTAAAACGCTGTTTGACCAAAGTCTGTTTGACCAAAGTAAAACTACTGTTTTGAAAAAAAAAACCACTGTTTTCTCCACAAAACACTGTTTTAACCCAACGGTGTTTTGAAACCACTGTTTAACCTAACAGTCGTTTCGAAACACTGTAGTCATTTTCTGCACAAAAACCTCAAAAAACTGCAATTATTTTCGACGAAAAAATGCCCAAAAAATAACAGCTTTTTTCAACAAACAAACCCCCAACACTGCACGTTTTTTCAGCCCGAAAACATAAAAAAAACTGTAGTTTTTTTCGACGAAAAAATGCCAAAAAACAGCAGCTTTTTTCACCAAACAAACCCTCCAAAACTGCTGGTTTTTTCTGCACAAAACATCAAAAAACTGCAGTTTTTATTGACGAAAAAATACCCAAAAACAGCAGCTTTTTTCAGCAGTTAAACCCCCAAAACTGCGTGTTTTTTCAGCACGAAAACATCAAAAAATTGTACGTTTTTTCTGCAAAAAAAACCCCACAATTTTGCAATTTTTTTAGCGATCAAAACATCAAAAACTGCAGTTTTTTAAACCAAAAGAAGCTTATCGAGGCAAACGAAACCAACGATTATAGAATATACTCATGTCTAAGCACAATAAAAAGTTAAAGGTAATCACGATAAATATAATCAACCAATAGTGAGATTATTCTATATCACATGAAAGTATTAAATTAAAATAAACACCTAACACAAAGCCATACCTGTTGGAAAACGACTACCAAACTGCAATTAAACCAAACCAAACCAAATCGAATTGAGTAGGGTGATGTATGGAATCCATTTGGTTCGGACATAATCCAAATCGAATCCAATAGGTCTAAACCAAAGTCAAACAACTTTTTGCAAAAATATGATTCTTAGTGGTTCAAAAGTCTGTTTGGCCCAAGTTAAAACACTGTTTGACCAAAGTTAAAACGCTGTTTGACCAAAGTCTGTTTGACCAAAGTCAAACTACTGTTTGGAAAAAAAGAACCACTGTTTTCTCCACAAAACACTGTTTTAAGCCAACAATGTTTTGAAACCACTGTTTAACCTAACAGTCGTTTCGAAACACTGTAGTTATTTTCTACACAAAAACCTCAAAAAACTGAAGTTATTTTCGACGAAAAAATGCCAAAAAAATACCAGCTTTTTTCAACAAACAAACCCCCACACTGCACGTTTTTCAGCCCGAAAACATCAAAAAAACTGCAGTTTTTTTGGACGAAAAAAATGCCAAAAACAGAAGCTTGTTTCACCAAACAAACCCTCCAATACTGCTGGTTTTTCTACACAAAACATCAAAAAACTGCAGTTTTTTTTTACGAAAAAATGCCCAAAAAACAGCAGCTTTTTTCAGCACTTAAATCCCCCAAAACTGCATGTTTTTTCAGCACGAAAACATCAAAAAATTGTGCGTTTTTTCTGCAAAAAAAAACCCACAATTTTGCAAGTTTTTTTAGCGATCAAAACATCAAAAACTGCAGTTTTTTAAACCAAAAGAAGCTTATCGAGGCAAACGAAACCAACGATTATGGAATATATTCGTGTCTAAGCACAATAAAAAGTTAAAGGTAATCACGATAAATATAATCAACTAATAGTGAGATTATTCTATATCACATGAAAGTATTAATATAAAATGAACACCTAACACAAAACCATACCTGTTGGAAAACGACTACCAAACTGCAATTAAACCAAACCAAATCGAATTGAGTAGGGTGATGTATGGAATCCATTTGGTTCGGACATAATCCAAATTGAATCCAAAAGGTCTAAACCAAAGTCAAACAACTGTTTGCAAAAATATGATTCTTAGTGGTTCAAAAGTCTGTTTGACCAAAGTTAAAATGCTGTTTGGCCAAAGTTTGTTTGACCAAAGTCAAACTACTGTTTGGAAAAAAAGAACCACTGTTTTCTCCACAAAACACTGTTTTAATCCAACAGTTTTTTGAAACCACTGTTTAACCTAACAGTCGTTTCGAAACACTGTAGTTATTTTCTGCACAAAAACCTCAAAAAACTGCAGTTATTTTCGACAGAAAAATGCCCAAAAAATACCAACTTTTTTCAACAAACAAACCCCGAACACTGCACGTTTTTTCAGCCCGAAAACATCAAAAAAACTGCAGCTTTTTTTCACCAAACAAACCCTCCAAAAGTGCTGGTTTTTTCTACACAAAACATCAAAAAACTGCAGTTTTTTTTGACAAAAAAATGCCCAAAAAACAGCAGCTTTTTTCAGCACTTAAACCCCCAAAACTGCATGTTTTTTCAGCACGAAAACATCAAAAAATTGTGCGTTTTTTCTGCAAAAAAAATCCCACAATTTTGCAAGTTTTTTTAGCGATCAAAACATCAAAAACTGCAGTTTTTAAACCAAAAGAAGCTTATCGAGGCAAACGAAACCAATGATTATGGAATATGTTCGTGTCTAAGCACAATAAAAAGTTAAAGGTAATCACGATAAATATAATCAACCAATAGTGAGATTATTCTATATCACATGAAAGTATTAAATTAAAATGAACACCTAACACAAAGCCATACCTGTTCGAAAACGACTACCAAACTGCAATTAAACCAAACCAAATCAAATTGAGTAGGGTGATGTATGGAATCCATTTAGTTCGAACATAATCCAAATCGAATCCAATAGGTCTAAACCGAAAGAAATCAATAAAAAACACCAAAATTTCATTGTGGCATTTGATCGAGCAACCTATGTGCACTTCAATGAAATCAGTTTCAACATATAAATCAAAATACCAATACACCCAAATGCAACAAACCATACAAGCATCCGTTGAAATCTAAAAAATAAACCAAAAAGAAACAATTTTAACATTTTCATTACTTGAGTAAAGTGTGAAAAACTTGAAGTAAAGTGTCAAAATTGAAAATAATCAAAAGGAACTTACAGAGATGATAATATAACCTCATATTAGTTATGACACAAAAACCCTAAAATTCAAAGAAAAAATCAGTTAGAAATACTACGTCAAAATGAAAATAATCAAAAATAAGAATAATATAGAGCCACTTACGAAGATGATAAACAACATAACTGTCGCAACCCACGTCCCCTATCTGTCCCGGGTACGGGCGGCCGCGAGACCAGTTTCGGTGGTATCGTTGTTTATCAATTTGGCAATGGAAATTTCATCAGGACCGTAGTTAGGAAATATTTATCAGAGTAAATACCACACTTTTATAATATTAAACATATTGGGATAAAACCCAAGTTTTCATTACAAACATTTTCATAGGGAAAATCCATATTTTATTGAATAAAACATCTTCTTTTATTTAGGTAACTTTTATAGCCACTTTTCCTAGCCTTCAGTGCTGTCCAGCTGGCTTCTAGTTTGCTTTCACATTTTGTTACCTGAAACGCGTTTAAAAACATTTTGTCAGTGGGAAATACTGGTGAGTGAATCCCAGTTTAATCAAGAAGAGTTTTATCCTTTAACAGTATTGAGAGCTATTACAATGTTTACATCTACACAATTACTCATTCAGTATTGTCAATCCTGACTGGTGGGTCATATTACACATTGGCTAACTCTTTGTCCAATGGTAACGTGTTCCACATTTTGTATACAAAACCCCAACATACCGGCAGTAATTGAAGAATTACAAAGACTCAATCACTGCTTAATCACATTGTAAAATATTTAAGGTTTTGTAAAAACAGTTTACAAAAAGGAGATTACTCACATTGTTGTCTTAGATTTCCTTTAAGGGTTTCCTGGTGGTTATCTATTAATTACACAAATGTACATGTGTTAGTATAATAACCCAATATTTATATTAGCAATACCCTCCCCGAGACGGCATTCCAATGACTACGTCGGGCAGAACCACGACAGCCATTACGGAACCCTGGATCAATCGGGCAGCGTATCTAATACATAATCGGGGTTATGATACTTACAACGGAGCAGAACTTCGTTAATTAGGGGGTATTATACCCGAGAATTATGCCTATACTATAGAATTTCGAGAGAGAAAGTTGATTGTGAGCGAGTTTGAATGAACTGCCGATGCCTTCTTTATATAGGGCCTGAATTCGAGTTCCTCGCGGCCAGCGTAAGATGAGGCCAAGGGCTACGCGTCCCGCGTAGTAGGTTGGGTAGGCCCTAGCCTGGCCCAGTCATTGCACTAGCTTCAACACGAGTCCGACACGTGGCGGCTCCGGGTGATGCCTCGTAGCCAGGCTGTCGCGCCCCGCATAAGAGACCCTAATGGTCTAGTCATTGCACTAGCTTCAACACGAGTCCGACACGTGGCGGCTCCGGGTGATGCCTCGTAGCCAGGCTGTCGCGCCCCGCATAAGAGACCCTAATGGTCTACGCGGCCCGCGAGCGACACATAAAATTTGATTTTAATTTATTTTTGCAAAATTAAAGGTAATTTAGGCTCGGTTTTCACATACGGGTACCTATTGAGACATATAAGGGCATTTTAAATATATTAGGGGTGTCGAAAATATTTTGGAGGGTTTTAATATACTCCCCACCTTGTTTTAGAGCTCGTCCTCGAGATCTACTGGAACAAGTGTGGATATTTCCTTTGCATTTCTGATTCAAGCTCCTATGTGTATTCTGGTCCTCTTTTGGAGTACCATTTCACTTTAACCAGAACTAATCTCTTATGCTTGAGGTTCTTGACTTTTCTGTCTTCGATCTGTAGAGGTCTTTCCACAAATTTTAACTGTTCATTTACCTCTATATCCTGAAGAGGTACTACCAGTGATTCATCACCTAAGTATTTCTTAAGATTAGATACATGAAATACATCATGTATTCCTGCCATTTCCTCTGGCAGTTGTAGCTGATAGGCTACAGGTCCTATTCTTCTAATAATCTCAAAAGGTCCAACATACCTGGGGCTTAGCTTTCCCCTTTTGATGAATCTTACCACTCCTTTCCAAGGAGAGACTTTTAATAACACTTTATCTCTTACCTGAAATTCCAATGGTTTTCGTCTGTTATCAGCATAACTCTTTTGTCGATCACGTGTTGCTTTCAGTCGTTCCTTGACTTGAATGATTTTGTCTGTCGTTTCTTGTACTATCTCAGGTCCAGATAGTTGTTTTTCTCCAATTTCTGCCCAACAGACTGGTGTTCGGCACTTTCGTCCATAAAGTGCTTCGAATGGTGCAGCATTGATACTTGTGTGATAACTGTTATTATAAGAAAATTCTATCAATGGTAAGTGATCGTCCCAATTACCTCCAAAATCAATTACACAAGCTCTAAGCATGTCCTCCAGCGTCTGAATTGTCATTTCGCTTTGTCCGTCCGTTTGAGGATGATAAGTGGTGCTTAGATTCAACTTGGTTCCCATGGCTTTTTGGAAACTTGTCCAAATATGAGAGGTAAAACGACTATCTCTGTCAGAAACAATTGATAGAGGAATTCCATGTAATGAAACTATTTCATTTACATATAATTTAGCTAATTGATCCATACTGAAAGTTTCTTTCATTGGTAGGAAATGAGCTGACTTGGTTAGCCTGTCTACAATCACCCAGATTGTATCATTACCTTTTCTTGTTTTGGGTAATTTAGTAACAAAATCCATTGTTATCAATTCTCATTTCCAAATTGGCATTTCTAATTAGGGGTGTTCATCGGTTCGGTTTATGGTTTATGTGGTTTATTCGGTTCAGTTTATTTGGTTTTCAAAGTTTTGTACCCCAAACCAAAAACCAAACCAAACCAAATAAGGAATATGCAAACCGATCCAAACCAAACCAAATTCAATTTGGTTCGGTTTCGGTTAGAAACCAAATAATCCAAATAAAAAATCTAACCAAATTGTACTTAAGTACTTTTTTTTTTCTAATTTATATTTATGTTTGTGTTCCAACTTCCCAACTAATTTACACCTAACAATATATGAATACAAAAAAAGTTTCATTGCGAAATAAAACAAACACATCCATAAAGTAGTCACAGACACAAACACAAACACAAAGTTAAAGCTTCAAAACATAGATCATAGAAACTATAAATAGTTAACAAGTCTAATGGCACAAAATATAAATAATCTTCAAACATGAGTCTTTCTCCAACTCGAGTGAACCTGCATACATAACCATTTCCCCCAATCACGCATAACCCTTCATTTTTACAAGAAACAAGAAAACCAATAGATGTCTAGCTGTTAAAACTTGTAAATATAATATAAATAATGTTTGTTAGAAGAATAATGAGAAACAGGTAAAAAACAATAACCTTCTTCCAGCTTATCATGCTCTTCAATGTTCTCTTTCATGTTAACAACATCACCATCTGGAAAAATCCAATCTTGACAACAAATTAAAGCTTCAACAATTGGAGGACTTAAAAACTCCTAAATGTATCAAGCACCCTACCTCCCATGCTAAATGCATCAAGAAAATGTAGAAATCCTAAACTCTGATTTCTATACTGAAGGTATAAAGTTCTATTATTTTAGAAATGAGTGGGTTTTAGTTCGGCTTTTAGATTTACCTTTGATGTTTTGGGCTGCATAAAAAATACTATTTTGGGTTAATAAATTGTATATGATTTATAAAATATTATTATTTTTATTTAATAAATAATTAAGTTAAATGGTTTATTTGGTTATCCAAATAAACCGAATAAACCAAATAAAATAAAATGTGGATCCATAAACCGAACCAAAAACCATATTCACAATTCGGTTTCGGTTAGAAACCAAACCATAAACCAAATTCATTATTCGGATCAGTTTATTTGGTTACGGTTACGGTTTGGTTTACGGTTTTTATTTGGTTACGATTTTTTCTGAACACCCCTATTTCTAATTGCTGTAATAAGCCCGAGGGTTTCTGATGTTCAGCTTTAACTTGTGAACAAGTTAAACATTTTGAAACATATACCGCTATATCCTTTTTCATTCCTATCCACCAGAAATTTTTTCTTAAGTCCTGATACATCTTATCATTTCTAGGATGCATCGTATACTTAGACTTATGGGCTTCTTCTAATATACGGTGGCGTAGATTTCGTAATTTAGGTATCCATATCCTTTTCTTATGGAATCTCCAAATTCTATCTGTTCCTTGTTCTAATTCCTTAATTATTCCTTTTAACTTTTCAGTATCATCCTTGATTACTGATTCTTGTGCTTCTCTAATCTGATCATTTAAATCTACCTGTAGCTTTAACTTAAGAGAACACACTCTTTTTGGCTTTTCATGATACTTTCGACTTAAAGCATCAGCTACTACGTTTGCCTTTCCTGCATGATACTGGATATTACAATCATAATCACTAAGTATCTCCATCCAGCGTCTTTGTCTCATATTCAATTCCTTTTGTCCGAAAACATACCTCAAACTCTTATGGTCGGTGAAAATGGTAAACTTACTACCGTAAAGGTAATGTCTCCAAATTTTAAGGGCAAAAATTATAGCTCCTAACTCTAGATCATGGGTTTAATAATTCTCTTCATGATTCTTAAGTTGTCTAGAGGCGTAAGCTATAACCTTTTGACGTTGCACTAACACACATCCATAACCTAATTTAGAAGCGTCACAATAGACTACAAAGTCTTCGGTTCCTTCTGGTAACGCTAGTATGGGTGCATGGGTTAATCTTTGCTTAAGAATTCTAAAGGCTTCTTCTTGTTTTGGTCCCAATTCAAACTTAACCGATTTACAGGTTAGCTTAGTTAAGGGAATAGCTATTCTAGAAAAATCTCCAATAAATCTTCTATAATAACCGGCCAATCCTAAGAAACTTCTAACCTCAGTTGGTGACTCAGGGGTTTTCCACTTGGTAATCGCCTCGTCTTTGTGGGATCCACATGAATTCCTTCATGATTGACTAAATGTCCAAGAAACTGTACCTGTTCTAACCAAAACTCACACTTCGAAAACTTAGCAAAAAGCTTTTCTTTTCTTAATAAACTTAGAAGTGCATGCAAATGCTTTGCATGTTCTTCTTTACTCTTAGAGTAAATAAGAATATCATCTATAAAGACAATTATGAATTTATCCAAATATGGCTTACATATTTGGTTCATCATGTCCATAAATGCAGCTGGGGCATTGGTTAAACCAAATGGCATGACAGTAAATTCATAATGGCCATACCTTGTTTTGAAAGCGGTTTTAGGAATGTCCTCTTCCTGTACCTTTAATTGATGATATCCTGACCTTAAATCGATTTTAGAGAAAAATCATGCTCCTTGCAATTGGTCGAACAGATCATCGATTCTTGGTAATGGATACCGATTCTTAATCGTGACTTTATTCAATTCACGGTAATCAATGCACATACGCATTGACCCGTCTTTCTTCTTGACGAATAAGATCGGTGCTCCTCATGGCGATGAACTTGGCTGTATGAATCCTTTCTCCAACAGTTCGTCTAATTGTTTCTTCAACTCTTGCATTTCTGCAGGTGCCAAACGATAGGGTGCTTTGGCAATTGGTGCTGTTCCTGGTAGCAGATGAATTCGGAATTCGACTTCCCTATCCTGCGGTAGTCCTGGTAATTCTTCTGGAAATATATCTGAAAACTGGGATACTACTGGAATATCCTTTAGTTCTTTTCCTTTAGTGTTAGTGATTATGGAAATCAAATACACTAATGATCCTTTTCTTACATAACTTGCTGTTTTCATCACAGAAATGAATTTTGTGGATCTAATGGGTTTATTTCCTTTAATTGTGATCTTTTCACCCCTTGGTGAATTTACTTGGATTGACTTTTGATCACATAAAATACTGGCTTTATTGGCTATTAACCAATCCATTCCTAACACAACATCAAATCCTGCTAGATTCATTGGGTAAAGGTTTGCAATAAATTTTTGATTTAGAATTTCTATTCTTGCTCCCTGCAAGATTTCATAAATCTTAATGTTTTCCCCATTTGCTGTCTCTACTAGACATTCTTGTGGGAGTTTAGTTAATGGTTGATTGAGAAGTTTGCAAAACAAAGGATTAATAAAACTTTGGTTCGCACCAGAGTCAAATAATACTTTAGCAAAAATGTCATTAACTAAAAACTTACCGGCGATCACATCCGGGATCATCTTTGCTCTTTCTGCAGTGAGAACAAATGCTCTAGCATTTTTAGTATTCTTGGAGTTCGTGGCTGGAGCTAGTTTTGGGCAGTTTGGCTTGATATGACCTTGTTCTCCACAGTTGTAGCATATCCTGTTGTTAGGCTTCTTCCTGCAGTCTTCCTCCTTGTGTCCAGATATTTTGCAGAAGTTACAGTATATGGAGCATCTTCCAGAATGCTTCCTTTTGCAAAACTTGCAATAGGGTGCAGAGATAGAACCTACATTTTTCCCACGGTTTGAATTTCCAGAACGGAATTCTTGGGTAAGCTTCTGGGTTAGGTTCCTCCTTTGATCATCTTCTCGTGTACGCACTAACTCATCTGTCAAGGTGTTTGCTAGTTTTACAGCTTCTTCTATGGTTTGAGGTCTAGCTGCCTTGACTACATGCCTAATCTCCCCAATTAATCCCCAGATGTAACGGAAGATTAATACTGGTTCAGGTGATGCAAGGGTTGGCACTATTCTAGCATATTCAAAGAATAATGTAGTGTATCCCTTACTATCTACTCCAGTCATCCTAAGGTTTAGGAACTTATTTGCTATCTGTTCCTTTTCATTGGGAGGGCAGAATTTCCTTTCTACCATGTTTTTAAATTCTTCCCATTCCATATTGTAAGTTCTATCACTTCCCCTAGACTAGAGGATAGTGTTCCACCATTCTAAGGCTGAGTTCTTAAACAGATTAGAAGCAAACACTATCTTATCCTCTTCCGCGCATTTGCTTATTCTTAAGACTGCCTCAGTCTTTTCTATCCAGCGTAGAGATGCAACGGCCCCTTCATTGTCCGAGAATTCCATTGGTTTACAAGACCAGAATTCTTTATAAGAACAACCATAAGACATGGTTCTTCTTCTTTTGGGAATGGGCACTTGAAGTATGGGTCCATTGTTTACGTTGTGTTCAGGTTCAGAGGGTCGTTTACTATCACGTTTACTTTTATTTTCCGCTTCCTTAACTGTTTTGATAATATATGGCATTGCATCTATTATCCCTTGTGCCACTATGTGTTGCATGGCACTGTTATCCACTTGGTTTCCATTATTGTTGTTGTTCGGGTTTTCGTTATCCAGGTTATTGTTACTCTGGTTATCATTATTCTGGTTTTCCTGGTTCACTTCGTTGTCCATCTGAATTTTAAACATTTGCCAATTATTAATATCACAAAATAATATTTAAGGCAAACAATCATACAACACACATATATTGGTCAAAAGCGTCGAGCATTGCGACTTACTCTTTCTTATATAGTATGCTTCTAATACAAACCGATACTGGAATTAAAATTACAATACAACTATGCATCACTAACCACGAAGTGGTCTATACTACAACATATATTATTATTACACACACACACACACACACACACACACACACACACATATATATATATATATATATGAGTTAATTGCCAAAATCGTCCCTGAGGTTTGGGCATGTTTGCCATTTTCGTCCAAAATGACACTTTTGTACCAAATTGCCCCAAACGTTTGTAACTTTTTGCCATTTTCATACAAACCACTAACTTAGTTTATTTTTCTGTTAAGTTGATGATATTTGGATGAAACTGGCAAATATAAAACCATAGGGATGATTTTGGCAATTTACTCAAACTCTTTTAAATTTCTTTTATTTAATTAATTTTGTTACATATATAATAAAAAAGAATATACAATCAATTTTTATATGAAAAAAATAATAGCTTTGTCACATAATTTTTATAAATTTTCATCCAACCACTAACTAAGTTAATTTTTCTATTAAGGCGAAGGATGTTTATAAACTCAGACATAAATTAATTTCTAATTTTTATATAGATCAGTTGTATAAAAATAAAATCTACTTAAACCTCTAAATTTTATAAAACTAAAATGCTGGTGACCTTATTGAAAAAGGTCAAATAAAAAAAATCTTATCATATGTACCAAGTTTGTAATTCATCTTCTACTCTTTTAAATTTGCTCCTAAGGAAAAACAGAAGCCATTGCCCCCCCCCCCCCCTGATCAAACAACGTATCATTACCAAACCTTAAAATTACCCACCAAATTGTAATTATAATGTTATGAACCAAAAGTTTCTTTACTCAAGCCACTTAGAATAAGTATTAGTTAGTCACCCTCATAATTTTAATTAAATAAATATTTTATTTCTACCAACATATTTCCTAGGTGCTCAACACATTTAAAAAATATGTAACGTTTTACAATTTTTTTCTATCTCTACAACTGATAAATACTAAAAGTTGTATTCGATTGTTATGTTTTGCACAACAATGACGTTTTCTCTTTATAAAACTGATTTATATAAAGAAGCTGTAAATTAATTTCTGTCTTCATTTATAAAATTTAAAACATCCTTCACCTTAACAGAAAAAATAAACTGAGTTAGTGATTTAGATAAAAATTTATAAAAATTATGTTACAAAACTATTTTTTTTTTCTAAAAACTCCATGTATATTCTTTTTTATTATATATGTAACAATAATAATTAAATAAAAGAAATTAAAAAGGGTTTGGGTAAATTGCCAAAATCGTCCCTGTCGTTTTATATTTGCCAGTTTCATCCAAATATACTCAACTTAACAGAAAAAATAAACTAAGTTAGTGGTTTGGATGAAAATGGCAAAAAGTTACAAACGTTGGGGGCAATTTGGTACAAAAGTGTAATTTTGGATGAAAATGGCAAACTTGCCCAAACCTCAGGGACGATTTTGGCAATTAACTCTCTATATATATATATGTATATATATATATATATATTTTCATATATATTATTATATTATTATTATTACTGTCTCCACCATCACTTTCACTGATATGGGTTCATCCAGAACTCCATATTACGTTCGTCGTACTTCCAGACGAGTCGTTCTCCAACCTGTCTCATCCTCTCCCTACTTTCTAAAATCTCTTCTCCGAAAGTTCGGAGCTCTTGCACATTTTCTGCACTCATTGGGGGTGCAGGTGCTGGTACTGGATCTGGGTACTGTGGCATGGGTTCTTTCTGAGGATACGGATTCTCTAAAATTTCCCTAATATATTCATCATTATCGTAGTAGGGATCTAGAGGGTCCAGACCTGGGTAAGCTGCTAGGTTTGGCATGGGTTCATCTGTTAGGTGGTAGCGTTGCACATAATCCCTTTAATATTAATTATGAATATCTAATAAACTATTTTATTGAAACGAAACAAAACATTTTATTTTTAGTACAATTAAAATTTAAAATATACTAGTGGTTATTTATTTAAAGTTTCTGGCTTGTAGGTAGCATAGGTGATGATACTGGTTTGGTGATTTAATCAAAAGTTAGCATTTACTGCTACAGTGGCTAATATGTAGAGATCTGCCCACTTTTCATCTAACTCATCTTCCCATGGTGGTTTAGTGTCTATCACTCCTTTTTGTTGTGACTTCTTTATTTTCTCTTGACTTTTCATAATAATCAAACTTCTTTTATTAGGGGAAAGTGGTTTCTCATATTGTGCTTTACGAACAAATATTCCCTCCTCAGTAGCTGCTGAGTATCTTGAGGAATTTGATTGGGATGAGGTTCCCTTATTTTTCGGTGAACTATCTAATTTAAGATAGATATCCGAGATTCTTTGCTTACCCATACTGTAACTAATAAGTAGTCAGTTAAAAGCACATAATCACAAGACAATAATCAGGAAAATTAAGTATTTTTAAATACTTAATAGGCTTAAATCAGTGGCTCTGATACCACCTTTTCCTGTCACGGCCCCAACCACCGGTTTGACCCGGTCCAGGAGCCGCGGGGCAGGAACTCGCGTGGTATTTATTAATTGATGCGACAGTGGAAGATTTAACAGGATCTTTTAAAACTTGAAAATGCCCGATTATTTTATTTCATAATTCGGGATAAAACCCTGTAATTTACAATAGAGGAATTTCACAAGTAAATTCCCTGATTTATTAAAACATGTTTATTTATTTTAACTGAGCCACCTCTTCAAACTGGTTAGTGCTCCGTAGCACGTTTTCCTTGATTTACAACAGGTCGCCTGAAACATGTTTTAAAAATATTTTGTCAGCGGGGAAATACTGGTGAGTTACTCAATTTTTGTAAAATGACACATAGTTATTAATTACAGCATAAGAGCAATTACAATGGCTTCTATCTTATTTTATCTGGCGCCGTGTCACACTGTGTGACGATGGTCATACCACTATTGGGTCCCACCCCAAGTAGTGATGATTATCACTGTTAGGATTTATTAGCCTAACCGTGAGAAATTAGTAATGTGCACAATACCCCACTAGCCAGTGATTTAAGATAACCACGACTTAATCCCTGTAATTATAACTTTTTGGAAATAAATGGAGTATTGTAAAATACTTTTGATAAAAGAGAATAACTCACATTGCAAGTTTAATCGAGCAGAGTTTAGCCTACTGATAAGCTTGTTAACCTAATTCAAATAACAATGCATACGAAAACTAGGTTAGTAACTGTAATCCAACTTTTTACGACAACTCACGAGATTAAAATCTTCACAACGAATGACAAAGTGCGATACTTAAACATCCATCGAATTCACGACGAATGAAAAAGCATAAACCCAATGTGGGCAGCACTTAAACATCCATCGGATTGATTTCAATCGATCGGACATTGAATCGTAGTAGCGATCGAGTTATTACCCTGTTATCGCGGCAGCGTTTCGTGATTTGTGTGTTTTTGGACTGTTTCTACGATATCTCACTGTACGAATTGAATTTCTACGTCGAACCAACGCGAAATTGCAAGTGCCAAAGTCTACTACTTATAGCTGAAAAACCGAACCCCTCGCGTGGCACGAGGGGTCGTCGCGTGGCGCGAGGGGTAATACCCTATCATAGGGTAGCCCCGTATCTAAGTAGCCTTGCTGAGTTGGTCGTTCGTCAAATTTCGTTATACACGTAAAATTGTTTAGATAATACCGAATAGTAAATACCCCCCTGAGCTTTAGGGGCCCTAATCCTGATTCCGATTGTTCTGAAAATTTTTAGGGGTTATGCAGGATTACTTGGGGGTCTCAATTAGGGTTTCCTATTGGATAAAAGAAAATAGAAAATAGGACTTTTGATGAGAGGTGTTACGTTGGGTGCTGGTACCCTAGGTATCTCCTCTGGGTTGAAATCATGCATTTGGACTTGGTTTTCTCGGTTGTTTTCTATCTCCATCGGCTGCGTGGGAAATAGGGTAATGGTTGAGGGGCTACTAGTTGTTCCAAGTTTGGGTCGGCAGCTGTGGTTGCTAAGATATGGATGTTTGCTAAACCCCTATTGAGCATGTCTTGGGTATAGGCATCGGTTTCTCTTTTAGCGGCTGCTAGAACGCGCTATTGTTGTAACTTTTTCATTCTTTTCCTACGCTCGTTTGCTCCCCTACTGAACCATCCTCTCTTTTTATGAGGGAATGGCTCTTCAGACTGAGCCTTAAACACAAACATCCCTTCTTCATTGTCAGCTGAATACCCTGAGAGGGCAGGATGTGAAGAGGTGCCTTCACTCCTAGGTGAGCCGGACAACTGACGATAAGCGTTAGAGGGTCCTTGACCACTCATACTGTAAACTAACAGATAGTCAAATAACACACAACAATAAAATACAGATATGCACGTATTTCCGTAATTAATTTCCTAACATATCATATTTTAGTGTCAGCAGAACACTTCTGTGGCTGAATCAGTGGCTTAGCTCTGATACCACCTTCTGTCGCAACCCTCGTCCCCTATCTGTCCCGGGAACGGGCGGCCGCGAGACCAGTTAGGGTTTCCTATTGGATAAAATAAAATAGAAAATAGGACTTTTGATGAGAGGTGTTACATCCTCCCTACCTTAATAAAAATCTCGTCCTCGAGATTCATTGGAACAGGTAAGGATACTTTCGCTTCATCTCTGATTCCAGCTCCCAAGTGTACTCCGGTCCTCTCTTAGAATCCCACTTGACTTTGACCAGTACGAGTCTTTTGTGTTTGAGAAACTTAACCTTTCTGTCTTCTATTTGCAGTGGCTTCTCAACAAATTTTAGCTTTTCATTTACCTCTACATCTTGAAAAGGTACTACCAGTGATTCATCAGATAAACATTTCTTGAGGTTGGATACATGAAACACGTCATGTACCCCGGCTAGCTCCTCTGGTAGTTGTAAGCGATATGCAACTGGTCCAATACGTTGGATTACTGGAAATGGTCCTACGTACCTCGGACTCAACTTTCCTTTCTTACCGAATCGAACTACTCCTTTCCAAGGAGAAACTTTCAATAGTACTCTGTCTCCTACTTGAAATTCTAACGGCTTGTGTCTATTGTCTGCAAAACTTTTCTGGCGATCACGAGCCGTTTTCAGTCTTTCCTTGATTTGAGTGATCTTGTCGGTAGTTTCTTGCACAGTCTCAGGACCTGATAATTGGCTTTCTCCTATTTCTGCCCAACAGACTGGATTTTTACACTTACGTCCATACAGTGCCTCGAACGGGGCAACCTCGATGCTTGAATGATAACTATTGTTATAGGAGAATTCAATTAAAGGTAGGTGGTCATCCCAATTTCCACCAAAATCTATCACACATGCTCGAAGCATGTCTTCCAGGGTTTGGATCGTCCTTTCACTTTGTCCGTCTGTCTGAGGATGATATGCAGTGCTGAGATTTAGTCGGGTTCCCATGGCTTCCTGGAAACTTGTCCAGAAGTGTGAAGTGAAACGACTATCTCTATCCGATACAATGGAGAGTGGGACTCCATGTAAGGATACTACTTCATCTACATACAACTTGGCTAATCTTTCCATGCTAAAGGTTTCTTTCATGGGTAGAAAGTGAGCTGATTTGGTTAATCGATCCACAATTACCCAAATCGCATCATTACCTTTTCTACTTTTGGGAAACTTAGTAACAAAATCCATTGTTATGAGTTCCCATTTCCATACAGGCATTTCTAATTGTTGTAGTAGACCTGAAGGTTTCTGGTGTTCTGCCTTAACTTGTGAACAAGTTAGACACTTAGAAACATATCTAGCTATGTCCTTTTTCATTCCTATCCACCAGAAATTATTTCTTAAATCTTGGTACATTTTATTATTACCAGGATGCATGGTATACCTAGATTTATAGGCTTCTTCTAAAATCTTATTTCTTAACTCTCCCTGCTTAGGTACCGAAATTCTTTTCTTATGGAATCTCCAAATTCCATCACTTCCTTTCTCTAATTCCTTTATTCTTCCTTTCATTCCTTCAGCATCATCCTTGATTGCTGATTCCTGGACATTCTTTAGTTGTTCCATTAAATCTATTTGTATATTTAATCTAAGAGCACGAACTCGCTTTTGCTTCTCATGATACTTACGACTTAAGGCATCTGCAACTACGTTTGCTTTTCCTTCGTGATATTGAATATCATAGTCGTAGTCACTTAGAATTTTCATCCACCTTCTTTGCTTCATGTTTAATTCTTTTTGCCCAAAGATGTATCTTAAGCTTTTATGATCTGTATAGACAGTAAACCTACTTCCATACAGATAGTGTCTCCAAATCTTAAGGGAAAAAATTATGGCTCCTAATTCTAAGTCATGAGTCGTATAGTTTTCTTCATGCTTTTTCAATTGCCTTGAGGCATACGCAATTACCTTCTTACGTTGCATTAGCACACATCCTAATCCTAGCTTTGAAGCATCACAATATACTTCAAAATCTTCTGTTCCTTCTAGTAAGGCTAGAATAGGGGCATTGGTGAATCTTTGCTTTAAAATCTTAAAAGCTTCTTCTTGCCTAAGTCCCCATTCAAACTTAACTGCTTTACAGGTTAGTTTAGTTAATGGCACAACTATTTTGGAAAAATCCTTAATAAAGCGCCTATAGTATCCAGCTAACCCTAGAAAGCTTCTAACTTCCATTGCTGATTGCGGGAACTTCCATTTGGTGATTGCTTCTATCTTAGCGGGATCTACGTGAATACCTTCATGATTCACCATGTGACCTAAAAATTGCACTTCTTGTAGCCAGAATTCACACTTCGAGAATTTGGCATAAAGTTGTTCCTTTCTTAACAAAGTTAAGAGTGCATGCAGGTGCTCACAATGTTCGTCCTGACTTTTGGAATAAATAAGTATATCGTCAATGAAGACAATTACAAATTTATCCAAGTACGGTTTACAGATCCTATTAATCATGTCCATAAATGCTGCCGGAGCATTTGTTAACCCAAAGGGCATGACTGTAAACTCGTAATGACCATACCTGGTTCTAAAAGCAGTTTTAGGTATGTCTTCTTCTTGTACCTTCAACTGATGGTATCCGGAGCGTAAATCTATCTTATAAAAGTATCTAGCTCCTTGCAATTGATCAAAAAGATCATCAATCCTAGGTAATGGGTATCGATTCTTAATTGTAACCTTATTCAGTTCCCTATAATCGATACACATTCGCATCGAACCATCCTTCTTTTTCACAAACAACACTGGAGCTCCCCAAGGGGAAGAGCTAGGTTGTATGAATCCTTTACTGAGCAATTCATCTAATTGCTTTTTCAGTTCTAACATTTCGGTGGGTGCTAACCGATAAGGTGCCTTAGCTACATGTGTAGTACCAGGAATTAAATGAATTCTAAATTCTACTTCCCTATCTGGTGGTAGTCCAGGTAGTTCTTCTGGGAATACATCCGGGTATTCTGATACTACCGGAATTTCCTTAAGTTCCTTACCCTTAGTGCTAATGATTACCGAAATCATATACACTATTCCTTGCTTTCGTTCATAACTAGCAACTTTCATTACTGAAATGAACTTCATTGGCTTTCGTGGCTTGTCTCCTGTAATCACTACTAATTCTCCTGAGGGTGTATGAATTTCTATGGAATTCTTATCACAAAGAATTCGAGCATGATTGGCTACTAACCAATCCATTCCTAACACCACATCAAATCCTGCTAAATTCATAGGTAAAAGGTTTGCAGAGAATTTATAACCTAAAAGTTTTATCTTTTCTGTTTGCAAAACCTTATTTATTTTAACAGAATTTCCATCTGTCGTTTCTACCGTAAAAATCTGCTTAAGGTTGGTTAAGGGTAGGTTAAGAGCTTGGCAGAATGAAGTATTTATAAAACTTTGGTTTGCACCAGAGTCAAATAATACTTTTGCATAGGCGTCGTGAACTAGAAACGTACCAGCTATCACATCAGGAATTAGCTCTGCTTCCTGAGTAGTCAACTAGAAAGCTCTTGCGTTTTTCTTGGCAGCTCCTTCTGCAGGTTTGGCTTTATTATCAGCTGGTTTGGCCAATTTCGGACAGTCTGGCCTGATATGTCCAGCTTCTCCACAGTTGTAGCAGACTGTTGCTTTCTTCTTCCTGCAGTCTTCTTCTTGGTGTCCTGGAATCTTGCAGAAATTGCAATATCCTTTGCATCTTCCAAAATGCTTTCTTTTGCAGGAATTGCAAAATGGAACAGTGGAAGATTGCCCAGTTCCCTTTTTCTTGAAATTGCTACGGTTACCCATACGGAATCCCTGGGTAATCTTTTGGGCTACTTCCTTTTTCCGGTTTTATTCTCTTGTCCACACCAATTCATCAGTCAGAGTATTGGCTAATTCCACCGCATCATCGATCGTGCGGGGTCTTGCCGCTTTGACAATATTACGGATCTCGCTAATTAAGCCCCAAATATAGCGAGAAATAAGTACTGGCTCTGGCGAAGCCAGGGTTGGTACCACTCTAGCATACTCGAAGAAAGTCGAAGTATACCCTCTACAATCAACACCTACCATCCAGTGATTCAGGAACTTGTTCGTCATTTGTTCCTTTTCATATTCGAGACAGATTTTTCTTTCTACGAGACTCTTAAATTCTTCCCAACTCATGGCATAGGCCATATTTCTTCCTTTGGCTTGAAGTACCGTATTCCACCATTCTAGCGCCCCTTCTTTAAAGAGATGCGACACATACATGACCTTGTCTTCTTCGGCACATTTACTTATCATAATTACTGCTTCGGTTTTCTCCAACCAACGCAGTGCCGCAGTCGCCCCTTCATTGCCTGCAAATTCAGCTGGTTTACAGGCAAGAAATTCTTTGTAAGTGCAACCAGGTATTGCAGCTTTCACTTTCTTAAGGAGTGGAGCTTGTAGGATGTCATCGTTATTGTTATTATTATTGTTGCCGCCTCCGTTTATGCTATTACTGAAGTTATCCTCATGAGTACGTTTACTCGGAATAATTTGTTGAGGTTCAACTGGATTCCGAGCAGCAGCAAGGATTGCTGGAATAGCATTGGCTATTCCCTGAGCAACGATATTTTCGATATCTTGCCTATTCAGAAATTGATCTTCGTTGTGTTGCTCGGATTGGTTAACCTCATTAACTGGTTCATTACCAGCGTTTGCCATCTGGTAATTAATATATATAACTTATTAGCACAAAATAAATAATAGTTATATGCAAAACAATCACACAAATTTCACAACACACATATAGCCAAAATTGTCGATTTCTCGACTTCCATTTTGTTGTTATATTATATTATGCATTCGTACACATTGTTTATCTTACACAAGTTTTATTTTTAGGTTGTTTTACAGACTTATATTATTATTATTATTATTATTATTATTATTATTATTATTATTATTATTATTATTATTATACAACCACAGCTTCTCTATCACACTATCCCTCATCCGCTGGCACCTCAGAAGCGACGTTCCCTCTCGTCGTACTTCCAGGAGATCTGTTCTCCTACCTCCCTGATTCTATTCCCTGCATCTATCAGCTCCTCGCCAAAATGGCGGAGTTCAGCTAAGTTTTCATTGCTCATTGGTGGGTTTGGTGCAGGTTCTGGGTCGAACTGAGGGAAAAAGGTATAAGGATTATTTAGGAGGGTTTGAAACTGCCAGTCGTTGGTCCACCATTCGTCCATTTCTCCTAGAGGTTGAGTGTGGATAAGGGGATCTGGAATAGCTGGTTCCAAGTTTATTGGAAGTTGGGTTGTAGCAGGATATGGGAATAGGTTTACATTAAAAGGCCTAATAATATCACAACTTGCTAGGATACGATCCAATTCCTCCTGCAATGGCAATTCCTCAACTTGCCTTGAACTTTCCCCAATTTCTATTCCTGTTTGCCTAGAATTTTCCCCAATCTCGATCCCTTTTCCTTTATCCATAGGATTTTCTATGTTGGGAATTCTCCTAGTCACTGGTTTCCTTCTACGCACACGACTCCAACCCACAAATCTTCTTCTTTTCTTTGGCTTTTGTTTCTCCAGAGGTGGAGCTTGGGATTCCATAGGTTCCTCAATATCGGCTATGTAACCAGTAAAGTCTCTAGAAACTTCTATTTTCACAGGATAGAGATTGAGATTCTGAAGAGCTTCAGATAACTCATTCATGCTGTTTAGCATTTACACAAAATTTTAGGTTAAAATTTTGTAAACTAAATTTTCACAGAATCATAGAACGGAAAGCAGAAAACTTAATATTAATTATGAATATCTAATAAACTATTTTATTGAAACAAAACATTTTATTTTTAGTACAATTAAAATTTAAAATATACTAGTGGTTATTTATTTAAAGTTTCTGGCTTGTAGGTAGCATAGGTGATGATACTGGTTTGGTGATTTAATCAAAAGTTAGCATTTACTGCAACAGTGGCTAATATGTAGAGATCTGCCCACATTTCATCTAACTCATCTTCCCATGGTGGTTTAGTGTCTATCACTCCTTTTTGTTGTGACTTCTTTATTTTCTCTTGACTTTTCCTAATAGTCAAACTTCTTTTATTAGGGGAAAGTGGTTTCTCATATTGTGCTTTACGAACAAATATTCCCTCCTCGGTAGCTGCTTTGTATCTTGAGGAATTTGATTGGGATGAGGTTCCCTTATTTTTCGGTGAACTATCTAATTTAAGATAGATATCCGAGATTCTTTGCTTACCCATACTGTAACTAATAAGTAGTCAGTTAAAAGCACATAATAACAAGACAATAATCAGGAAAATTAAGTATTTTTAAATACTTAATAGGCTTAAATCAGTGGCTCTGATACCACCTTTTCCTGTCACGGCCCCAGCCACCGGTTTGACCCGGTCCAGGAGCCGCGGGGCAGGAACTCGCGAGGTATTTATTAATTGATGCGACAGCGGAAGATTTAACAGGATCTTTTAAAACTTGAAAATGCCCGATTATTTTATTTCATAATTCGGGATAAAACCCTGTAATTTACAATAGAGGAATTTCACAAGTAAATTCCCTGATTTATTAAAACATGTTTATTTATTTTAACTGAGCCACCTCTTCAAGCTGGTTAGTGCTCTGTAGCACGTTTTCCTTGATTTACAGCAGGTCACCTGAAACATGTTTTAAAAATATTTTGTCAGCGGGGAAATACTGGTGAGTTACTCAATTTTTGTAAAATGACACATAGTTATTAATTACAGCATAAGAGTAATTACAATGGCTTCTATCTTATTTTATCTGGCGCCGTGTCACACTGTGTGACGATGGTCATACCACTATTGGGTCCCACCCCAAGTAGTGATGATTATCACTGTTAGGATTTATTAGCCTAACCGTGAGAAATTAGTAATGTGCACAATACCCCACTAGCCAGTGATTTAAGATAACCACGACTTAATCTCTGTAATTATAACTTTTTGGAAATAAATGGAGTATTGTAAAATACTTTTGATAAAAGAGAATAACTCACATTGCAAGTTTAATCGAGCAGAGTTTAGCCTACTGATAAGCTTGTCAACCTAATTCAAATAACAATGCATACGAAAACTAGGTTAGTAACTGTAATCCAACTTTTTACGACAACTCACGAGATTAAAATCTGCACAACGAATGACAAAGTGCGATACTTAAACATCCATCGAATTCACGATGAATGACAAAGCATAAACCCAATATGGGCAGCACTTAAACATCCATCCGATTGATTTCAATCGATCGGACATTGAATCGTAGTAGCGATCGAGTTATTACCCTGTTATCGCGGCAGCGTTTCATGATTTGTGTGTTTTTGGACTGTTTCTATGATATCTCACTGTACGAATTGAATTTCTACGTCGAACCAACGCGAAATTGCAAGTGCCAAAGTCTACTACTTATAGCTGAAAAACCGACCCCCTCGCGTGGCGCGAGGGGTCGTCGCGTGGGGTACTACCCTATCATAGGGTAGCCCCGTGTCTAAGTAGCCTTGCTGAGTTGGTCGTTCGTCAAATTTCGTTATACACGTAAAATTGTTTAGATAATACCGAATAGTAAATACCCCCCCTGAGCTTTAGGGGCCCTAATCCTGATTCCGATTGTTCTGAAAATATTTAGGGGTTATGCAGGATTACTTGGGGGTCTCAATTAGGGTTTCCTATTGGATAAAATAAAATAGAAAATAGGACTTTTGATGAGAGGTGTTACGTTGGGTGCTGGTACCCTAGGTATCTCCTCTAGGTTGAAATCATGCATTTGGACTTGGTTTTCTCGGTTGTTTTCTATCTCCATCGGCTGCGTGGGAAAAAGGGAAATGGTTGAGGGGCTACTAGTTATTCCAAGTTTGGGTCGGCAGCTGTGGTTGCTAAGATATGGATGTTTGCTAAACCCCTATTGAGCAAGTCTTGGGTATAGGCATCGGTTTCTCTTTTAGCGGCTGCTAGAACGCGCTACTGTTGTAACTTTTTCATTCTTTTCCTACGCTCGTTTGCTCCCCTACTGAACCATCCTCTCTTTTTCTGAGGGAATTGCTCTTCAGACTGAGCCTTAAACACAAACATCCCTTCTTCATTGTCAGCTGAATACCCTTAGAAGGCAGGCTGTGAAGAGGTGCCTTCACTCCTAGGTGAGCCGGACAACTGACGATAAGCGTCGGAGGGTCCTTGATCACTCATACTGTAAACTAACAGATAGTCAAATAACACACAACAATAAAATACAGATATGCACGTATTTCCATAGTTAATTTCCTAACATATCATATTTTAGTGTCAGCAGAACACTTCTGTGGCTGAATCAGTGGCTTAGCTCTGATACCACCTTCTGTCGCAACCCTCGTCCCATATCTGTCCCGGGAACGGGCGGCCGCGAAACCAGTTTCGGTGGTATCGTTGTTTATCAGTTTGGCAGCGGAAATTTCATCAGGACCGTAGTTTGGAAATATTTATCAGAGTAAATACCACGATTTTATAATATTAAACATATTGGGATAAAACCCAAGTTTTCATTACAAACATTTTCATAGGGAAAATCCCTATTTTATTGAATAAAACATCTTTTTTTAGTTAGGAAACTTTTATAGCCACTTTTCCAAGCCTTCAGTGCTCTCTAGCTGGCTTCTAGTTGGCTTTCATATTTTGTTACCTGAAACGCGTTTAAAAACATTTTGTCACTGGGAAATACTGGTGAGTGAATCCTAGTTTAATCAAGAAGAGTTTTATCCTTTAACAGTATTGAGAGCTATTACAATGTTTAAATCTACACAATTACTCATTCAGTATTGTCAATCCTGACTGGTGGGTCATATTACACATTGGCCAACTCTTTGTCCAATGGTAACGTGTTCCACATTTTGTATACAAAACCCCAACATACCGGCAGTAATTGAAGAATTACAAAGACTCAATCACTGCTTAATCACATTGTAAAATATTTAAGGTTTTGTAAAAACAATTTATAAAAAGGAGATTACTCACATTGCTGTCTTAGATTTCCTTTAAGGGTTTCCCGGTGGTTATCTATTAATTACACAAATGTACATGTGTTAGTATAATAACCCAATATTTGTATTAGCAATACCCTCCCCGAGACGGCATTCCAATGACTACGTTGGGCAGAACCACGACAACCATTACGGAACCCTGGATCAATCGGGCAACGTATCTAATACGTAATCGGGGTTATGATACTTACAACGGCGCTGAACTTCGTTAATTAGGGGGTATTATACCCGAGAATTATGCCTATACTATAGAATTTCGAGAGAGAAAGTTGATTGTGAGCGAGTTTAAATGAACTTCCATTGCCTTCTTTATATAGGGCTTGAATTCGAGTTCCTCGCGGCCCGCGTAAGATGAGGCCAAGGGCTACGCGGCCCGCGTAGTAGGCTGGGTTGGCCCTAGCCTGGCCCAGTCATTGCACTAGCTTCAACACGAGTCCGACACGTGGCGGCTCCGGGTGATGCCTCGTAGCCAGGCTGTTGCGCCCCGTGTAGGAGACCCTAATGGTCTACGCGGCCCGCGAGCGACAAATAAAACTCGATTTTAATTTATTTTGCAAAATTAAAGGTAATTTAGGTTCGGTTTCACATACGGGGTACATATTGAGACATATAAGGGCATTTTAAATATATTAGGGGTGTCGAAAATATTTTGGAGGGTTGTTATAATGACGGTTGCTGGTGACGGTCAAAAATCTTGAAAAACCACTAATCATTCAAAAAATAAAGATTTAGATGAAGTTTTAGGACAAAAAAAATGATAGATGTAGGGTAAAATCAATGACTTGACACAGGTTTACCATTTCTGTCATCATGGCGTCCTCTGAAAAACCCTAACCAGGTTACACCCACAAGATCTGAAACACCATCGAATAAAGCACGCCCAAATCTGAAAAACTAATATTGATTTCAGAACTATTAATCGATAAAACATTAGAAGTTTTGCTTTGTTTGTTCAATTTCGGAATTTGAAAAACCCTAATCGGGAGATACCAGAAGATGAAGCTGCCTACAAAATAAAAAATCTCTTCCAATCGAGAAGAATAGCTAAACAAAAATCAAGATTACCTGATGGTTTGATTTACAGACGATTGAAGAAGAGGAACAACAATGCTTGAAGAGGAGTACTGGAGAAGAGGAGTACTTGAGAAGAAGGAGATATGTAGGGTTTTTTTAGGAGAAGAGGAACAGCAATGCTTGAAGAGGAGTATTGGAGAAGAGTTATGAGAATATCCGGAAGCGTGAAGGAGAAGAATGAATATTAGGGTTTAGGAAAAAAGGTAAAAAGGGGACTGAGGTACTGTTGGGCGGGAAAAGGCAAAAAGTGATGCCCTAATCTACTGAAACGTGGCCCAAATAACTTTTATTTATTATATATAATAGATGACAAAAGAAAAACAGCACCGCCGGTCCCATACATAGTAAAAAAGAAATTAAAGTGATAGGCCCACTAGTTTATATGCCTCACAAAATTTGAAGCATAGTAAAATATTCCGTGCGTTGTGGCGGTGCATCACGTTGTATATTTAACTCGAGTAAAACCATGGAAATGTAGATAAAAACTCTCTTGACGAAATGTAGATAAACACATTTGTGATGGTATATTCGCAAATCACGAAAAAAAGTTATGTCTTAAATAAAACTTGAGTAAACCCGTGACATATCCAAATTTATTACAATTGATAAATAAATTTAATAGATAAAAACCATAATTAGTCTAAAAGTAAAAATAATATCGAAAATATAACACACAAATTGTTTAACGTATTTAATACATAGAAAAAAACTATTTGAGTATAAAATTATTAATTATTAATTATCTATATTTCCTATTTTGTAAAATAAGTTATGCCTAGGTTTTATGTGTCAAACTTAAAAAGGAAAAACTTTTGATGTCTAAAATAAAAAGAAGATAACTTTATTGCAGTTAATGATTTAATTTAATATATACTAGGATTTCACAACCACGTGATGCAGCGAGGAATGATATGAACCAAACGGTAAAACCAGTATGAAGCTACAAAATATAAATGTGTAAAACAACAAAAAACGAAATAAAATATAACAAATACAAGAAAAATGGTGACATTAGACAGGTACCAATGATGTTGTGTTGCCGCTTGGGACCCCATGTGCCGAAGATTACCAACTTGCAATAGCCACCATCATCGCAACTCGCGGTTGTGGTCAGCATGGTTCGTTAGACAGAAAGTTATGTTTTAATATTAACTATTATAGTGGCGGTGGCCGACCCGATTTAAAATAAATAAATAAATGGAAACATATCTAGTTTTTGTAAAAAAAAAAAAAAAAATTTCAGTGGGTACCGGGTTGGTTTGTTTTCAAAATAAATGATATCTTATATTTAGTTTTTGTAAACAAAACTGACGAATGAAAATTATAAGGGAAAAATAAGACTGTATGATTAATGACGTATATTATTTATAGTGTAAAAGGTTAAATTAAACTAAATAAACAACAAACAAACAAATATAACAACCCTTCTAAAATATTTCTGACACCCCTAAATTATTTAGAGCTTCCCTATACGTCTTAAAATACACCCCGTATATGAAAACCGAGCCCAAAACACCTTATATAATTAAAAATTAAATAAAAACAAGAAATTGATTCGCTCGCGGGCCGCGAAGACCTTAGTTGTCTTCTACGTGGGCCGCGACAGCTAGGAGGTCAGGCGAGCCCCTGAGCCGCCACATGTCCCAATCCGTGTCGAAGCTAGTCAGATGACAAATCAAAGCTAGGCCCTACAACTCTATCTCGCGGGCCGCGTAAGCCCTTGGTGTGGCCTACGCGGGGCGTGACAAACTCGAAATCAGGTACTATATATAGAGGTCGTTGGCCTCAGTTCACAATTCGTCCCACAATCGAATTTCTCTCTAAATTTCTGAATATTTGAAGTAGTATCGGGCATAATACCCCCCTAAATAACGAAATTCTACCTCGTTGTAAGTATCATAACCCCCGGTTACGTATTAGATACGCTGCCCGATTGATCTAGGGTTCCGTAACGGCTGTCGAGGTTCTGCCCGACGTAGTCGTTGGAATTCTGTCTCGGAGAGAGTATTACTAATGTAAATATTGGGTTATTATACAAACACGTGTGCATTGTGTAATTAATAGATAATCACCAGGAAATCCTAAAGGAAAACCCTAAGACAGCAATGTGAGTAATCTCCTTTTTATGAACCTTTTTGCAAACTGTTTTTACAAAACCTCGATTGTTTTAATTTATATTTAACAGTGATTGAGTATTTGTATTCTACAATTATCGTCGTATGTTGGGGTTTTGTATACAAAAATCGTTACTACACTGTGAGTAGTAACATGACCACAAGTCGGGTTGACAATACCGTGGGTGGTAATTAAAGTAGATGGAAACAAATGTAACTGCGCGACTGCCCTCAATATCGTAAAGCGGTTTTACCTGTCTTGATTAAACTGGGATTCACTCACCAGTATTTCCCACTGACAAAATGTTTTTAAACGCGTTTCAGGTAACAAAATGTGAAAGCCGAATAGAAGCCAGCTGGACAGCACTGAAGGCTTGGAAAAGTGGCTATAAAAGTTACCTAAATAAAGAGATGTTTTATTTAAATAAAATAGGGTTTATCCCTATAAAATGTGTGTACTGGAAACTTGGGATTATCCCATGTATTTAATATTATAAAAGTGTGGTATTTTACTCTGATAAAATATTTCCTAACTACGGTCCTGATGTAAATTCCGCTGCCAAAACTGATAAACACGGATACCACTGAAACTGGCTGCGGCCGCCCATTATAACACAACGTAAAAACGTGTCCAATTATGTAAAGACACGTGTCCTAAACTCTAAATATGTAAAAGTTTGAGTTTGAAAGACTAAAGTTGACAAACGATAAAAATATGTATTCGAAGGGACTAAAAGTGTCAACATGCCAAATTTGTGCCTCTGAATGCCCACACACAAAGAATATATTCTTAAACGAGTAAATATTTGGATATAAGAAACCGTTTGTGAAAATAATCGAAAGATTATAAACTACAGGGGTTAAACGTGTCAACATGTTAATTCCTACCTTTGAGTAACCTTTTAACGAACCCGGGGCTTCGTAATGTTCAAAAATACTCTCAAGAATAAGTGATATCAGTTTCACATGGTTTCGAGATCGTTATGCAAGTTTCCAAGAACTAGGGTTAAAGCGTCAATGTTAAGAAACTTATGATTTCGGTGATCGTTTAACGAAACCGGGCCTAACGGAGTTTGGTTACACTCCCATGATCCTCTACAAACTAACTACAAGGGTTAAAAGTGCCAAAAATGAAGTTAAATAAAGTTATAAGGGACCAGGGACTGAAACTGCCAAACTTGAAACAATTTTAACCTGAAATCAAGGTTGTCGCGGGGCGCGTAGACTCCCTTTGAATCCTACGCGGCCCACGAGAGACTGCCCAGCTCAGAAAAGTGTTGCCAGCTGCAGGTTTCTGCTCTTAACCGACTCAAACACTTCCAAATCGATTCCAGGAGCCTGTTGATGGTTTTAGAATACCACTAGGACACCTGTGATCATCTGGGGACATCCATAACACCTGTGATGATCCTAAATCTTGCTCCTCAACTATATAAAGGCCCTCTTGGTGCCTTGTTTCATTGCACTCATCACTTGAATCATCTCTTCTCTCAATTCTAGAAGTTCCTGACCAAAAAGGGAGCTCACTCTAGTAGAAAAGATTGCTAGGACCCTTTGTAAGTGTCTTATCCCCCTCTTTAGTTCAGTTTTCTTAATTAAAAACCGAAAAGTCAAAGTTACGTAAATTAGCTTTGACTCTCGGTTTAAACTCAAATGGTCCAGCCATTGTTCGAGATAAATATGGTTATGTGACCATAATTAGGTAGGTGATAAACCCTTAAAAGGGCACCTCCTAATTATTTCGTTTGCTGAGTTAATTGTCGGGTCAAACTACTTAATTAAAAAGTCAAACTGGACAGAATTGTAAATAATAATTAAAACTAATAATGCAGAGGTTATAAATTATATTTTATCACTCTAATAACTTAGTAATTATTATTAGAACATGTTTAGGCATGTTCAACCCAAAAATTCTGAGTTTAGGGTCGGTTCGCAACCGAAAGTCGCAAAAGCTTGACTTTTGCTTTGACTTTCAGTTCTGACCCGATTAAGCTTAATTCTTCTATGTTTTAAGCTTTCATTAGGACCACATTATGTTGTAGTATAACCCTCTGAGGTTTTATTACCTGGTCATTAGTATTCTGAGTTATATGCTAGTTTTTCGTTATTATGCTTATAAATGCCCGTTATGCCCTTATGTTATAAAAACGAGATTTTGAAAATGTGAGAGGACAAAAAACTTTATTACTGATATATAAGTATGTCAAATAAATTTGACATCAGTTTCTGGTCTCAAACTAAAGTTATGCAAGATATCGTAAAACAAAACTTTTTGTTAATTAAATTTCATTTTTAGCATAAATCATGTTTAAACCAAAATTTTGGCACCAAACCCATTACCTACTGTTTTGATATTATTTTTAGAGATTTTTGGAAATTTTGGTCAGATTATAAACTGACCATAACATAGAGTTCTTGTATAAATTCCTTAATTGACGATAATGCCCTTTTGACTAATAAAATGTGATATACATGTGTTTAGCATGCCAAACCTTTTTCTACTGACTTGATATGAAAAATAAAATATTTTAAACATACAAGGCTATCCAAAATCTCATAATCACATAAACATCTCAAATATCGTCAATTAGCGATTTTTACACTAATAAGGTGCATAGTATGGTTTAAAACCATAATTAGCACCCAAGAATTGTTACCTACTGAATTTATAAATAAATTTTAATATTATTACAGTAGGTATAAGTCATGAACTCAAACTTCGAAAAATGTCCTTAAAAGCATATGTGAAATGACCAAAATACCCTTTTGGGGCATAGTTTGGCCATAAATGGTAAACCTCACATATGAATGATATCTTACTTTTATAACAACATAAAATAAATACTTTTGCAGACTATTTAAGACCAGAATATCAGTTTACTATAAAACTTCTTTTATAAACATTAAAATGACCAAAATGCCCCTACGGGACTTAAATTGTTTTTAAATACTTTTGGGGCATATATGTTAACATCCTACTGATGTATTAACATATTTTAAGCATAATAACATATGAGACTTGTATATAGTTCATTTGGTTACCCGTTAAGCATTTATGCGTTCGGTTCGGGTTATGCAGCTAGTTTACATAAATTAGCCGAAATGGGTTTAACCTTATCATTAAATCTTCAAAATCCAGAATGTGTTTAGTTAACCCATATTATACAAGTATCCAAACTTGTCGGGTCGAAACCACATTCTATTCCGGTCTCCGCTTAATCTAGCATTTCGAACCGTAAAGTATCTTTCAAACTAACTGGTCTAAGTCTTTGACTTAAATAAAGACCCGTTAGTATCCTAATAGGTTAATAAACCTTCCATACAGATTGAGTAGCTTCGGTAGAAGGTATTTACATAAGGCTTTAGGAAATATACGGCTGAGTTACATCCTTTCACATCTAGCTCAGGTAAATACTTTTAACTTATTTTCCGTTATACGGGCTTGGGATACGGTATTATAATAATACCTCTTGGTTGGGTATGAAATCATTTAATCGGATTGTGATTAATAAATTGCATAACCCGTTTTAATCTGTTTTGTTTGATAACATAAACATTGGGGGTTAATACGACCGTGTCCTGGATATCCTTGGCTCATTTCATTTGTAAATGACCACGACCTATGCACGGGGTGTAGGTATACACCTGACAGATGCAAATGCTAAATAACCCACATGTTGGGGATAACTTCTTTGTGGGTTTTATAGTGGTGAGTCGGTTAATCATGACCGGCTTCCAAACCGGCCCCATATGAATGACAAACATGTAAAACTGTATACAAGATTATCTCAAATAATTGTCCCAAATTATAAATGGTTTGTGCTTTGTGCGCCTAAATCAATTTTCATAAACTCTTTTCAAATGAATCAGTTAATTGTATTTACTAGTGAAAACTGACGTGTTTTCCAAAGACTAATTGACAGATACCTCTCGAAATTAGGATGGAGCTACTTGGTGTCAAATAAGAGGATCTTGCAAATCCTTAGATGCCTGAAGTTTGTTATTTCAGTTTTCTTGTATTTTGTTTTATGATCCGCCTGTGGATCTCTATTACAACCAGTCTGTATATTCTTTTATTTGGACACTCGAACACTATGGTTTGTAATAGTAATTATCTACTAAGCCTTCTGCTGTGCTATTATATTGTGTACATTGACTATGATGATATCAACTAAGTCACGATACTCCCCACCGGGACCATCGGTAATATGTGGAAATCTCAGGGTGTGACAGGTTGGTATCAGAGCCAACATTGAGTGAATTAAACACTAGCCTTTTGTGTTTAATCTCAATGACGCAATAGCACATTCCTTAGACTTCCGAGTCTAGGCAAATGACCTAGGATTTATTCTTAACTTTTCCTTTTGTCGTTTATATGTTATTTTATTGTTTTGACAGGTTTGCTAAATTAAAATGCCGCCACGCGTTCGAGGAAAAGGAAAAGGTCCTATGAGGGGAGGACCATCTAGCAATGTTGGACCCTCATACAGGCGTATGCCATCAGCGTCTTTTACTAGCTCCGGTTCATGAGATAATTGGAGACATTCATTCGAGCCTGCGAGATACCCGGTCTCCTTAAGTTCTTCACCATCATTTCACCTTTCCTTTAGGCCGCCTATTCAAGACGAGCCCCAACATTCTCACCATTCCCAACATTCTCACCATTCACATCATTCATATCACTCCCTACACTCCCATTCGTTTCACCATTTTGATTCACACCAAACTTATTCCCCGGGCCAATTTAACCAAAATGATTATATTAACGAACCACTAGGTTATAATCCTCTAGGACCCGAGGACCACTTCTATCAAGATATGGAGATGGACGATGATCCAGATCCAGAGCCACCAACCGGGACACCAACTCATCCCATCAGTATATCCAACGGTTCTCCTTATGAAGGATCGCCATATCAAGGCCCCGACTCATGGGCCGAAAGGTGGAACACGTACCAATGGGAATTTACCCCTTCTTTTCATAACTCTCCTCCACAACCTCCATTGGAGGAACCGTATCTTCAAGCGGTTACTCCACCGCCTTTGCCCGTTGAGGAACCACCTCAACAACCACCTCCTGAGCCACCAAGGCGAAGGAGGAATGCACGGATGTCTGTGCGAGGGGACCAAGATTTAGTTCCCCACAAGCTTCAAGCACATACCATCCTATCCCCGAAGATCCACAAATGGGTGGGCCTTCTCACGCGGTGCCAGAAGATGATCCCCCGCCAGTTACTTTTGCACCACCACCACCACCGCCAGTGGGTTATGAAAACCCAATACCAACTTACCCAACTTCATATGGGTATAACCCGTTTGAATATCCAACTCCTACGGATTATGGATATCAAGCCCCTGCCCAAGATCCATATCTTGAGGCAGCTCAATTTAATGCACTTTATCCCTCACCATTTCCTCTAGTATACCCAACTGGGTATCCAGTGAAAGGGTATCAATACCATCCTTACCAGCAACAACCCCCACCTCCGTAATTTCAAACACAACAAATCCTACAGAGGTTGGACCAGGTTGAACAAAAAGCGGAGGAACGCATAAAAAGCATAACAAATTTCTTAAAGGACTCGCGAACTTCATAAAAGGCAAAAAGAAGTAGAAGTTTGTTTTATTTTGTTTTGTATTGTAATTTCAATCAAGTCCCTGTGTGGACATTTCATTTCTGTATTTAGTCCCTGCGTGGACTTATTTCTTTTCTGTAGTCCCTGCGTGGACAGTTTGTTTATTTCAAGACCCGTTTAGGGCATTTCTTGTAATCGCTTAGTATTTTAATGGAATTTCTTTTGGAATTTTTTTATATATGTACTTTATTACATCATTTTGCAAATATCATTTCAATTTTAAATTGATCTGCCAAAGAAATTTCAAAAGAAGTTCTTAAAGGTATAACCTAGCCCAAAATATTAATGGCTATGGTGGTATAACCTTTTAAAGACAATGATTCTCTGTTAACATCTTAAAACATGTTAACATTCCTGTTAGTGTGACTTGAGAGACCACACTAGCTTCCAAAAGTACTTGGATTTTTCCAAGCCACCCTTATGGTCTAAATGATCAATGTGAATCATGGCTACTAACATTAAGAATGATGTCCTAAAAAGAACATTCGTTTGAGATGTACTGCCTTCAGGCTAATGAGTGATTCTGACAAAGATTGTTATATTTTATAACTTCTTGTCCAAAAGGCGATGCACTATGTTCGACCCTTAAAATCACCGATCCAAGAGATCATTGATAATACCTTAATTGTCCTAGTGACAAGGCATTTATGCCATCTAAATGTCCTTCGAGACGAGCCTTGTGCTATATGAAAATGTCTTTAAGACATTGATAGTTGTGACTTGTGTCCTCTGTCTGATAAATGTAAAGGATTAAATCCTATTAGGTTGCCAATAATGGTCGTTTGTAGCCTAGGCAAATCATGATCAAAGAGATTTTGACTCATGGTCTATATGGTTTATTAATACCATGACCATTTAATCATCATTATTGTTTGATTTAGTGTTCAATCATGGCTGGCTCCGACAAAGTTAACAGTCATCCGGTAGAAGGAAACAATAATGATACCAGGATAAATGTTACTTGTTGGTGCATTTATGTCTATCGCCTCCGTCAAGACAGATCGTAGCAGAAACAGTTTAATTCTAGTCCTTATAATGTAATACTTCGGGAAAAGGCAAGGTGACATTTATGTAATTAATGAGAAATCTCATTAAGCCCCTTGGCCTATAAATAGAACCCTTAGGGTTAGCTTTAGGAACTTTTGCTCATTTGGATCTTTGGAGAGCTTGGTGCCTAGAGAGAGAAAGTAGAGAGAGAAAGTTTTCTAGGTGATTCACGCGACTTTGTACTTTTCAGATCTTTTATCGAATCACAGATTTAGTACGTCGTGTGTGTTCGGTCACATTCGTGTACGGATTCCGCACGTTACACGAATCGGTTCGCAATCGTTACAGAGTCAAACCGATCCTACAAGTGGTATCAGAGCAGGAGCTCGATTGCACAGATCAATCACACAGATTCGTACAGGATTGCATCAGATTCAGATCAAAATATCATCCAGATTTGTCAAATTTCTTCATTTTTCTATCTTCTACACTTTCTATCCGAAAATTGCAAAATTAACATGGCTTTTATGGTTAAAATTGGCTGATTTTTGGATATTATGTGCGAAAATCATTTATCTATAAGCCTACAAAATTTCAAATCAAAACTCCTAGTAATTTGTGAGAAATTAAGGATTTTATGTCCGATCTGATCATCATGTTCGTTTTTGTTCTTGAGGATGTTCACCGATCGGATGGCAATCCGATCGGATGACCACCCGATCCGTTGTATATTGACTTGTTAAAATTCATAAGTGTCAAGTATTGGATTGCGACCCGATCGGATAGCCACCCGATCCTTAGAAAGTCATTATGTGACAGCCATGATGAAACCAGGTACACCCTAAACGGTCCAAAACTGTTAAGCACACTTAACACTTTAATTGCGCGAAAACCCTAAAAACATGTGTGACTTAGATGCTTGATTAAATGATATCTGTTATGTCTCGGAGGAATCCGAGAACACGTTATGAATGACATGACACTAATAAGGACCCATGATGTGAAATTGGTATCCTTAGACTTAAACACGTGTTAAACCGGAGCTTTCCGTTTAACAGCGCACTAAACCTTTGACATTGATTATTAGGTTATCGGTAGCATCATTTAAGATTTTGAGTTCCAGGAACAACTTAGTTTTGTGCCTTAAACTGTGACATAAGGTTTGAAGCCAATCAGAGATCCGGTACGCAAAACGAAGCAGCTTCCCGGTTAGGGAAACGCTTTCGTTTCAGGAATAACATAAGGCAATCAAACATGCAAGGAACAATCAATAAATCTTAAAAACACTTAAACCACTCTAATACGAGTCTTTTATGATTAAAACGTAACTGGGTTCGGATTTCAAGACGGTTATGCATGATTTTTAAAATCGAGTCTTTTGACACTAAGTACGCGCGAAACGGAGTCCGTCACACAAATCGAGAACGCGCGTGGGACCCGTAAACGAACCTAAACACTCAACGGAAGATAAACATCATCTTTTAGCGCTCAAAACGAAGCACGACAAAGCGAGGGTGGGGTAGGGGCACCCCCCTTATTTTATTATAGTTTTTTCTTTTAAATTCCTTTATTTTCCTTTCAAAATTCCTTCATTCTTCAAATCCCTGCACCAAACCCTTCATCTCAGCTGATCCTCATCAAAAACAAGCCTCAAATCAAAGGTATCAACTTGATTTCATGAGGTTTTAAGCATAATTTCTTGGTTAAACATGGTTTAGGTCATAAAAACCCTTTTTAATCCATGTTTTTTAGAAGTTTAAACATCTTTATGGGCTGAATATGAACACCATATGGATTCCCTGGTGTTATATGGCAGCCATGGTTACAAATCTTTGGGGTTTGATACCATAATCAACACTTATTTGACAGAAATCGCTTAACTAGTCGATTAACCGAAAAACAATGAAATAAAGCTTGATTGATCTAAGTTCTAGCATATTTGGATTGTACTTGATGTGTAGGTACTAAATATAGCCCACACATACTTCTGGACTCACAAGGAACGCTCGGAATCGAAGGAATCGCTAGGTATATGACCCGAAACTTGAATCTAGACTAGGCAGAATATTGTTCGGACCATAACTTGCTCCGTGATACTTTATTGAGCTGAAATTTTGTGTGGTGATGAAGGGTAGTGTCAGGAAGGCCCACCTAAAATTTTAGAATTTTTGGAAATTTCTACGAGTTTTGGTGAATGTTTGACTGTTTTACAAAAATAATTCTGTAAAAAATACCAAACCGATTCAATAAATCAAAAAAATTTACAGAGACACTAAGGAACATATGAGGAACGTTATGGAAAAATTAGGAGTCCATTGGTTGAGTTTGGTTTGGGTTAAAAATCCGCGTTTTTGTGAATTTTCGGTAGCGGGAAACGCACCGAAACGAAATCGGAAAAATCTTAAAATTTTTGGAGATGTTTCTGGAAATATAATGGATGTCCAAGAATTTTTTGGTAATTTTTTGATCACTGATAGTAATTAATTTTCATTATGTTGTTAAATATAGTTTATAAATAATTTATTTTGACAAGTAAAATGCCGAAATAAATTCCCATAAATTTTTCCCATATTCTAAAGATTTTTACTGAGTTATATAAAAATATTCAGAATTTTTTTCAAATTATAGATAACATGGGAATTTTTGGGATTAAAAATGGGTTATTTTAAATCAATTTCGGCAGTTTACCGTGTAACGAACCTGCCGGAACTGGGAACTGACCCAACCCGACAAATACTATAATTGAAACACGGGGAGTATTCCGGGAGATTCCAGGGCAGATTGGACACTCAGGGTGTGTCCAATACCATTTCGGGAAATCCCCGACGATGGAAACGGAAACTCAAAATTGGGCAACCTGGACTCCCCAAAAACCCAAACTCCCTTAATGAAAAATTAATCATTCTTAAATAAAAACGTGTTGGCATATTGGTATTCCCGTACCATTATCCGAACACGTTAAACTACTGACACTGACGGGCACGCGAACCGGTGCCCGGAAGCCAAACTGAAAACTAATACTACCCTGACCTCCATCACCATACCCGTGTCCTATAGACTCAATCCGGGGTGAAAAATCCTGACCAAATCCAAGTTATAACCATTACCGACTTAGATACTGAATTGAGTCCTTACTTGCATGTGTGCGATTAAAGCTGATTTCGTTGCTTAAACACTCATTAGCCAAGACTACTATTTGCACTCCCCCACTTTTAATTTGTTTTACTGTTTTTCTGGGGTGATTTGCATGTTACAAACTGTGTTAATTACACCAACTTGCTATGATGTGAATTATCTAACACACAATATTAGCCCCGATACAAGTGATTAACGTAAGCCGTGGGCAGTGGATAGTACTATTGGTCAGACAAACCCAGTTGCCGCCGGACAGGTGCGGCCGGCAGCCAGGCAACTGCACGCGTCCTAACCAGGTTATGCTGGTAGACATAACTACCCGAGGGCATTGAACTTCATGAGATGCAGGTGGTGCGAGTATGTGTCTGTGTGACACGGTACGATTAAAACAGTCTAGGTTTCACTTGTGACACTCGTGTAATTCCATCTATGAACCGTAATATGTGTAATTAAACATGTTGATACATTTTGAAACGAAACAACCAAACCAGTGGAACTCACCAGCAGCGATTAGCGGACCCTTTTTAAAACTAACATGCATTTCAGGTAACTTGAGACTGATGTGATCCGTGTATGTTGCTCAAGACGTTTTATTGGAAAATATTGAGATAGAAGCATGCGACTTAGAAGACTTATATGGTTCATGGGAACACGCAGTTGTGACATACATGTAGTATGTAATCAACATTTTGTAATTAATAAAAGGTAGTGTCTTTATAAACAATGTGCTTGTACCAGAGGTGTCTGTTGCATCCCACGTTTTTTTTCGTCCGCTGCAAATATGGGTGTGACAGAAGATGGTATCAGAGCCATTGGTTATAGAGAATTAGGTGCCTTTAAGGAAACCTAGACTATAACTCCAGGTTCGGACCTTAGTGGACATCACTGGAAAATTAACCACTACTAAAAGTATTTAATGAACCTCGTAAAGTATCCTATTGGCGAGTACCAGGATGGCCTTGTGGGGCAAGTGGGTTATTATGGTCCGGAACGTAATAACGGACTTGCTCATACGAGGCGATATTGGGAAAGTCGTGGTAATAAACACGCTTAAATATGTGGAGTGATACATGCGTGTACCAAGGTGATAGTGTGTGGATGTTTGTGTGTGGATTGATACATGAATTGGGATTGGTGGATTATACGTTACTGCATGTGCCTTAGTGATAGGCAGAAAACTGGTATTACAGTCCATTCCACATTCCTACTGATCACATATTTAATATACACTAGAGTTTGATTCCTATAACTCACACAGTTGTTACTTATACTTTATGATGTGAGAACTCAAAACTTTATTATGATACGATCTCACCAACTCTACTCTTATAGCTACTATAACGATGGTTATATACTAGTGTGATACTTCAAAAAGAACATAGATACCCAAAGAACGCTCAGGTCGTTCTGATAGACTGAGGACTTATACGGATCCTTACTCCACTTCTCATTGCTTCACATTCGATTGTTATACAGTCGTAGAGTTTAAACATCTTACGAAACTTTTTCGTCCGTGAATCCACGATCCATTTGATTGTCCACTGGATTCCTCTTCTGTTTACAATATTGGCTTTAGCCTTCACGTCGTGTGATACTAGAATGCTTCGTGGTATTCCTTAGCACATGTTTCGATATATGTTATATCTGAATATGACGATCTCCGGGTTATGGAGATGGCATGGAGCGCGTGAATAAGTTACCCTTCCCGTTGTCATTCGGTTCCATTGGGTATAAATTTTGTGATGATACAGATTCCTTGGAACGCTTTGCGCTGTGAAATCTCGTTTCGTGTGACCGTCGGTTACATTGTGTTCCTTTTTTTTCGATTAATGAGTGTTTCGGATTTTAGTTGGTTATCCACGGAAACGTCACGGAGAGAGAGGAGAGAGCGGGAATGTAAACGCTAACTTAACAGTTGTGGAAAAGTTTTTAAAAATTAAAAATCAAGGTTGTGTGCAATACGTGCTTATGTGTACATCTGTGGATTGTTGATTCTGGGTTATGTCCAAGTCGAAGTAGTGATGCAGTCGTAGTACTTCCATATGTTCGTAGTTTGTGCTGTCGTGGTATGATGCACGTACGCCACTTTGGTGACCAGTTTTGATGACGCATTTAGGCACTAGCCCTTATGGGTTAAGTCTGTGTGCAAAATTTGATAGATGTTATTATATATGTGATGATGATTTTGGATATACGTGTTGTGAGATTATGTGTGCGAGGAAATTTTGTGGTATAGGGTGCTTGAAAACGTGACCTTGATGCATACATATCTATTTGTTATAATAGAATGGCCCCGAAACGTGTACCTTAAATGTCAGAGGCAGAAATTGCCCAACTGATAGCACAACAACTTCAAGTCGTTATCCCCACTATCATGGCGCAGGTTAACGCCGGCATCAACGTGAAACAGTAGTCGAACCCACAACCAGGGACGGGAGATCCGAACAATAATCAAAACAATGTTAGGCCAGGTTACACTTATAAACACTTTATGGAGTGCAAACCAATGGAGTTTAATGGAACTGAAGGATCGAACGGGTTTGTGAAATGGATCGAGAAGTCGGAATCGGTCCTTAACATAAGTAATTGTCCGAGTGACTGTGCGGTAAAGTATACGACTTGCACTTTTACCGACCACCCTTTGAACTGGTGGAATGCTATTGTGCAATCTCGCGGATAGGATGCGATTAATGCTATGACTTGGGATGATCTTAAGATACTAATGAGAGAAAGGTTCTGCCCAGCTCACAAAATTCAGAAGTTACAGCATGAGTTTTGGAACCTGCAGATGCAAGGTGCGGATCATGCAGGTTACACAAATCGCTTCAATGAACTGGCACGCATCTTGCCAGATATGGTTCGACCGGAGTCGAAGAGGATAGAGAGGTATATCTGGGGACTGGCCCCGGAAGTAAGGAGTATCATTAATTCGGTGGAGCACCTGACCATGCATGAAGTGGTAGCTAGGTCAGGCACGGTTACGTACGACATGGTTAGACGCAAGATTTTGACAATGCCGGGAGAACCGGCAGGAAATAAGCGAGAGGCCCCGGAAAGTAGTCGAGCGGGGGCATCCATAACAAAGAGGGGGAGAGCCACAAGTCAAAGCTACGCCATGAATACACCAACGGGAAACTCTGGTGCCTATAAAGGGACAGCCCCAAAATGCAACAAGTGCACTTTGCACCACTATGGTGCATGTCGAGCAGGGATCTGCTCGAGGTGCCATACAAGTGGACATTATACCCGAAACTGTAAGACACTATTGGAACCCAACCGTTTCCATACCCCAAGGCCTCAGCCTCTTCAGCAACGACCCCAACCACCAACGCAGCAGATTACCTACCCCCGTACTTGCTACGGATGTGGCAGTACGGAGCACTTCCGAAGAAGCTGCCCAAAGTTTGCTCAACAGCCAGCAGGAAGGGATACGCAGGGCCAAGCTTCTACCTCAAATGCAGCTCGAGGTCGTGCCTTTATACTTGGGTCTGGTGACGCACACCAAGATCCGAATGTGGTGACAGGTACGTTCCTCGTTCCGATCAGTTTGCTTCAGTATTTTTTATACGGGCGCGGATAGGAGTTATGTTTCGACTGCATTTTTGCCATTGTTGAATATGCCTGCTACTGACTTGAAACAACCATATTCAATTGAACTGCCAACGGGAAACCGATCACTAGTTACCAACTCATTTGTAACTGCCCTATAACCTTTAACGATCACCAGTTTTCTATTGACCTCTTACCCGTAGAACTGGGTAGTTTCGACATTGTCGTAGGAATGGACTGGATGTCCAAGCATCATGCAGAAGGGTTGTGTAAACAAAAGATGGTTAGGATCCCTTTTCCTAATGATGAAATTATTATGGTACAGGGAGAGAAGTCTAGTACCATATTAAACCTTATATCCCACCGTAAAGTGTTGAAATGTATACGTCAAGGATGTGATGTGTTCTTAGCAAGTGTAATGAAGACCGAACCAGAAGAACAACGTATTAAGGATATTCCAATAGTGTGTGATTACCGAGACGTGTTTCCCGATGAATTGCCCGGATTTCCACCCAATCGGTAAGTCGAATTCCGTATCGACTTAATACCAGGAGCAACTCCAATTGCCAAAGCACCTTACCGTTTAGCACCTTCAGAGATGCAAGAACTATCATCTCAGTTACAAGAACTGCTAGACCGAGGTTTTATCCGTCCCAGTAATTCACATTGGGGAGCACCAGTGTTATTTGTGAAGAAAAAGGATGGAAGCTTTCGGATGTGTATTGACTACTGGGAGCTGAACAAGGTTACTATAAAGAATTGATATCCTCTTCCGCGAATCGATGAGTTATTTGATCAGTTGCAAGGAGCCTGTTACTTTTCCAAAATCAATCTTCGATCGGGTTACCACCAAGTAAAGGTCCAAGAGGACGACATCCCTAAAACGGCCTTTCGGACTCGGTATGGCCACTACGAATTCTTGGTTATGCCCTTCGGGCTGACCAACGCACCTGCGGTGTTCATGGACCTCATGAACCGGGTGTGCCGACCATACCTCGATAAGTTCGTGATTGTTTTTATTGACGATATTTTGATTTATTCTAAGAGTAAAAAGGAACACGAGCACCATCTACGAGCCATACTAGAGATATTGAGGAAATAGAAGTTGTACGCCAAGCTTTCAAAGTGTGACTTCTGGTTACAAGCGGTGCAATTTTTAGGACATGTGGTAGATCAACAAGGGATTCATGTTGACCCTAGTAAGATCGAAGCTATTAAGAATTGGCAAGCGCCTGAGTCTTCGAAAGAGATACGCCAATTCTTGGGATTGGCTGGATATTACCGTCGCTTTATTGAAAACTTTTCCTGCATTGCTCAATCCTTAACTGCCTTGACACAGAAAGATCGAAAGTACGAATGGGGCGAAGAACAAGAAACAGCTTTTCAGCTGTTAAAACAAAAGTTATGTGAGGCGCCAATTTTGGCCTTGCCAGAGGGCAATGATGACTTTGTAGTGTATTGCGACGCATCTCGACGTGGTCTAGGATGCGTATTGATGCAGAGAAACAAGGTTATTGCATATGCTTCCAGACAATTGAAAGTACATGAAAAGAACCATACAACGCATGATTTAGAGCTGGGCGCAGTGATTTTTGCACTTAAGATCTGGAGGCATTACTTGTACGGTACGAAATGTACAATTTATACAGATCACAAGAGCCTCCAACATATATTCGATCAAAAGGAGCTAAATATGAGACAACGCAGATGGGTGGAGCTATTGAACGATTACGACCGTGAAATAAAATACCATCCAGGTAAGGCTAACGTATTAGCCGATGCCTTGAGTAGAAAAGACCGAGTAAAGCCACTCAGAGTGCGAGCTCTAGGGATGATTGTTCAATCCTGTCTTAAAGAGCAGATTCGTAATGCTCAAATGGAAGCTTTGGAGGAAGGCCAACTAAATAGTGAAAACTTACACAGAAATGAAGGGAATTTTGTGAGGAAACCGGATGAAGTGTTGTATTTCAAAAATAGGGTATGGATTCCTACTCTCCATGACCTACGTCAACTGGTTATGGATGAGGCTCATAAATCTAAGTACTCTATTCACCCCGATACAGACAAGATGTACCACGACCTTAAGGAGTTTTATTGGTGGCCATGTATGAAAAAGGATGTAGCAGAGTACGTGAGCAAATGTTTGACTTGTGCCCGGGTAAAGGCAGAATACCAGAAACCCTCGGGAATGTTACAGCAACCCAAAATACCTCAATGGAAATGGGAGCAAATCACGATGGATTTCGTGACCCACCTTCCAAAAACACCCCGAGGTCATGATGCGATTTGGGTAGTAATAGATAGACTAACCAAATCGACGCACTTTATTCCGATTCGTACTACCAACAGCACCGAGAAATTGGCCGAGATCTACACGAATGAAATTGTGGCTAGACACGGGGTACCGGTTGCAATCATTTCAGACCGTGATAGTCATTTCACTTCACACTATTGGCAACAGTTACAAGAAGCTTTGGGGTCTAGAATAGACATGAGTACGTCTTACCATCCCCAAACTGACGGCCAATCAGAACGAACTATCTAGACATTAGAGGATCTGCTTCGTGCTTGCACCCTAGACTTTGGAGGAAGTTGGGATAAGCACCTTCCCCTCATTGAATTCTCTTACAATAACAGCTATCATAGTAGCATACAAGCTGCACCGTACGAAGCACTATATGGCCGGAAGTGCAGATCGCCACTTTGTTGGGCTGAAGTGGGCAATACTTAATTCACGGGGTCTGAACTAATTTAAGAGACGACAGACAAGGTGCATAAGATCCAAAGTAGACTAAAAGCGGCCTGAGATCGGCAGAAAAGTTACGCCGATGTTCGCACGAAACCGTTGTCGTTTGAAGTAGGTGACAAAGTACTGTTAAAAGTGTCACCGTGGAAAGGAGTGATTAGGTTTGGCAAGACAGGAAAGTTGGCTCCAAGATACATTGGGCCATATGAAATTATTGCTAAGGTTGGATCTGTAGCGTACCGACTGAAATTACCAGATGAACTGAGCACAATTCACGATGTCTTCCACGTATCCAACTTAAAGAAATGTCTCACGGATGAAGCAGCTATTATATCATTAGAAAATGTGCACATTGATGACAAACTCCACTTTGTGGAGGGACCGATAGAAATAGTAGACGGGAAGACCAAACAACTACGTTATAACAAAATCTCGCTGGTGAAAGTCCGGTGGAACTCGAAGCAAGGACCTGAGTATATCTGGGAACGGAAGGATGAGTTCCGTAGAAAATACCCACATCTCTTCCCTAACTAGACGAATTGAATTTCGGGGATGAAATTTCTAAAGCAGGGGAGAATGTGACATCCATGACGAAACCAGGTACACCCTAAACGGTCCAAAACTGTTAAGCACACTTAACACTTTAATTGCGCGAAAACCCTAAAAACATGTGTGACTTAGATGCTTGATTAAATGATATCTGTTATGTCTCGGAGGAATCCGAGAACACGTTATGAATGACATGACACTAATAAGGACCCATGATGTGAAATTGGTATCCTTAGACTTAAACACGTGTTAAACCGGAGCTTTCCGTTTAACAGCGCACTAAACCTTTGACATTGATTATTAGGTTATCGGTAGCATAATTTAAGATTTCGAGTTCCAGGAACAACTTAGTTTTGTGCCTTAGACTGTGACATAAGGTTTGATGCCAATCAGAGATCCGACACGCAAAACGAAGCAGCTTCCCGGTTAGGGAAACGCTTTCGTTTCAGGAATAACATAAGGCAATCAAACATGAAAGGAACAATCAATCAAGCTTAAAAGCACTTAAACCACTCTAATACGAGTCTTTTATGATTAAAACGTAACTGGGTTCGGATTTCAAGACGGTTATGCATGATTTTTAAAATCGAGTCTTTTGACACTAAGTACGCGCGAAACGGAGTTCGTCACACAAATCGAGAACGCGCGCGGGACCCGTAAACGAACCTAAACACTCAACGGAAGATAAGCATCATCTTTTAGCGCTCAAAACGAAGCACGACAATGCGAGGGTGGGGTAGGGGCACCCCCCCTTATTTTATTATATTTTTTCTTTTAAATTCCTTTATTTTCCTTTCAAAATTCCTTCATTCTTCAAATCCCTGCACCAAACCCTTCATCTCAGCTGATCCTCATCAAGAACAAGCCTCAAATCAAAGGTATGAACTTGATTTCATGAGGTTTTAAGCATAATTTCTTGGTTAAACATGGTTTAGGTCATAAAAACCCTTTTTAATCCATGATTTTTAGAAGTTTAAACATGTTTATGGGCTGAATATGAACACCATATGGATTCCCTGGTGTTATATGGCAGCCATGGTTACAAATCTTTGGGGTTTGATACCCTAATCAACACCTATTCGACAGAAATCGCTTAACTAGTCGATTAACCGAAAAACAATGAAATAAAGCTTGATTGATCTAAGTTCTAGCATATTTAGATTGTAGTTGATGTGTAGGTACTAAATATAGCCCACACATACTTCTGGACTCACAAGGAACGCTCGGAATCGAAGGAATCGCTAGGTATAGGACCCGAAACTTGAATCTAGACTAGGCAGAATATTGTTCGGACCATAACTTGGTCTGTGATAATTGTATTGTGCTGAAATTTTGTGTAGTGATGAAAGGTAGTTTCAGGAAGGCCCACGTAAAATTTTAGAATTTTTGAAATTTTCTACGATTTTTTGTGAATTTTTGACGGTTTTACAAAAAGAATTCTGGAAAAAATACCAAACGGATTCAATAAATCACCAAATTTTACAGAGACACTAAGGAACATATGAGGAATGTTCTGGGAAAATTAGGAGTCCATTGGTTAAAAATCCGCGTTTTTGCGAATTTTCGATAGCCGGAAACGCACCGAAACGAAATCGGAAAAATCTTAAATTTTTTGGAGATGTTTCTGGAAAATAAGGGATGTCCAGGAATTTTTTGGTAATTTTTGGATGAATTATGGTAATTAATGTTAATTATGTGGTTAAATATGGTTTTACAAAAAATTTATTTCGACAACTAAAATGCCAAAATAAATTCCCACAAAATTTTCCCATATTCTACAGATTTTTACTGAGTTATATAAAAATATTCAGAATTTTATTCAGATTATAGATAACATGGGAATTTTTGGGATTAAAATGGGTTATTTTAAATCAATTTTGGCAGTTTACCGTGTAACGAACCTGCCGGAACTGGGAACTGACCCAACCCGACTAATACTATAATTTAAACACGAGGAGTATTCTGGGAGATTCCAGGGCAGATTGGACACTCGGGGTGTGTCCAATACCATTTCGGGAAATCTCCGACGGTGCAAACGGAAACTCAAAATTGGGCAACCTGGACTCCCCAAACACCCAAACTCCCTTAATGAAAAATTAATCATTCTTAAATAACAACGTGTTGGCACTATTGGTATTCCCGTACCATTATCCGAACACGTTAAACTATTGACATTGACTGGCACGCGAACCGGTGCCCGGAAGCCAAATTGAAAACTAATACTACCCTGACCTCCATCACCATACCCGTGTCCTATAGACTCAATCCGGGGTGAAAACTTGTGACTAAATCCAAGTTATAACCATTACCGATTTAGATACTGAATTGAGTCCTTACTTGCATGTGTGCGATTAAAGCTGATTTCGTTGCTTAAACACTCTTTAGCCGAGACTACTATTTGCACAGTAAGTTTCACTCCCCCACTTTTAATTTGTTTTACTGTTTTTCTGGGGTGATTTGCATGTTACAAACTGTGTTAATTACACCAACTTGCTATGATGTGAATTATCTAACACGCGATATTAGCCCCGATACAAGTGATTAACGTAAGCCGTGGGCAGTGGATAGTACTATTGGTGTGACAAACCCAGTTGCCGCCGGACAGGTGCGGCCGGCAGCCAGGCAACTGCACGTGTCCTAACCAGGTTATGTTGTTAGACATAACTACCCGAGGGCATTGAACGTCATGAGATGCAGGTGGTGCGAGTATGTGTCTGTGTGACACGGTACGATTAAAACAGTCTAGGTTTCACTTGTGACACTCGTGTAATTCCATCTATGAACCGTAATATGTGCAATTAAACATGTTGATACATTTTGAAATGAAACAACCAAACCAGTGGAACTCACCAGCAGCGTTTAGCTGGCCCTTTTTAAAACTAACATGCATTTCAGGTAACTTGAGACTGATGTTATCCGTGTATGTTGTTCAAGACGTGTTTATTGGCAAATATTGAGATAGACGCATGCGACTTAGAAGACTTATGTGGTTCATGGGAACACGCAGTTGTGACATACATGTAGTATGTAATCAACATTTTGTAATTAGTAAAAGGTAGTGTCTTTATAAACAATGTGCTTGTACCAGAGGTGTCTGTTGCATCCCACGATTTTTTTCTTCCGCTGCAAATCGGGGTGTGACACATTAAAAAGGTTGACTTTGTTGACTGTCACTCGATCGGATCACCATCCGATTCAAGAGACATTGTTCGTTCAAGTTTTAAGTGCAAGCATCGAGTGGGAATCCGAACGGATTGCCATCCGATTCTAATCATTTCATTTGCTTGTGATTCAGGTCAAGTATCGGATACCTGCTCGATCGAGTAGCCACCCGATCCAAGGAATATTCTCACCAGATCGGACAGCATCTCACCCGATCGGATAGCATCTCAACAGATCGGACAGCATCTCACCCGATCGTACAGCATCTCACCCGATCTGAGGCGTGACTGACCAGGATCTTAGCCACCAATCACATTGAACTCACGAGTATATTTAAATAAAACTTTCATTTACTAACAATAAGTGTTACAACGTTACAATATATCACAGTTTACAGCGGAAGCATATTTAATTCGTTAAGTGTTTATAAACCACATGTAATAGCTCTTAGTCTTGTGTTGCATTTCCAGGTAACTCAACCCATGACCACTCCAGCTTCCCAGACAGCAAGTTCCAATGTTATGCACCTAAAGGCCTGCAAGGCATGTAACAACGAATCAACAACAAAGTTGAGCGAGTTCACAGTTGGGTGTTCGTTTTAAGTTGCTTACGAAAACATAGTTTGTCTTTAGTTGGCTTACTTGCCGTGGGGTTTACCCCATAGTTGAATTTATGATTAACCAGTTTACCCTGTTTCCCAAACATACCCATAGTTGGTGGGGGCTTCCCATGTGAATTACCAGACCGTACCATATCGACTACTAACGAAAGTAAGTTGTGCCCTAAGTCAATGTCTATCATCATTGACCCTTTGCCTTAGTCCATTAGTACATGCCCGTTCGAACGACACGGTGTGAGGTTTGTTAAACCTAATAGCGCTATTAACTAATGACCCGCTCGCCATTGGCCTCGGCGATTAAATCGATATAAAAATGAGGGACTTCATGATAGAGTTTTGGTCCAATGTGTTTAATCTTGTTGTCCTACCCAAGGAGGACGAACGTACGTATCCAACCTAAGGAGAATACGCGAGGTTTAATCTTGGCATCCTACCTATGGAGGATGACCGTACATATCCTACCCAAGGAGAATATGTAGTTTCCGTTTTAGTTCTTTAACCCATTCCCATCCCTTGTAGAAAGTGTGAACTCACCTCGGTTTGCTCGGTTGATTAATTACTTGATTCCAATTAATCAGTCAAAGCCTAGTATACGCATGTACACAATCAGTTTTCATTCACAAAGTTCACGCATAGATACAATCATAGCACATAGCAGCTGTACAAGTCCATGCAAGTCATACATCACATATTTGTTTCATGGCAACACATAACTAACCTAGTTAACCCTGAACATACTTAACTGAGTTTACTGTGCCATTTACCCATTTGATGAAACTCCCCGTTTCGTCATGATTCCCATTTGACGAAACCCTAAGGTTTCTTCGTTATTACCCTTGGCGAAACCCCCAGGTTTTCGTCGTGGCCTATGTTGACGAAACCCCTGTTTCGTCGACATCAGCATTTCGTCGGAAAGCATAGTCTTACGTCGTGACATCAGCCAATTACACAGAAACCCTAATCATCATTAACAGCTGTTTCACTTTATCATTGAACAAACAGTTAACATACAATCGCCATGATCGTTAATCATCAATTATGTAGCCTGTACCCTATGCATGGCAGTTTGCTAAACACTTATACGATCTACACAATCAATACATGTATACGATTGATAATCTTTTAAATCTATAGGTTCCTTATTAGCAAGAATCGCCATAAGATTAAGATCTAAATATTATGAACAGGTTCTATACTAGCATTCGATAAACATGAGTAATCTATTGGCAATATACATAAGATTCATGAAACCACGATCATTAATCAGACTCATCATCAAATCATGGATTTAAGCATTATATAACAACAGTTCACAATGGTTCCGATTAAACAGTTAGTGATAATACAATGAGCAAATCATACAAGGGTTAAACACTAACCAAAATAGAAGAGTTAATGGATCGATCGGTCGGAAGGAAAGGGCTTCGAAGACACACAGTCACCGTCAACAGGGAGATGCTCTAGGGTTTCTATTCGGTTAGTTGTGTGTGTCGAATGTAACAGTTTCCGTATTAAATACTCGCATAAGTGTACTGGGCCTCTAATGGGCTTCGGCGTAACCCTGGGCCAGCGAAACCCTTCGTTTCGTCGTGATGACTATGGCGAAACCCCCTTGGTTTCGTCGAGTGTAGGTTGTGGCGAAACCCTTAGGTTTCGTCGAGTTTGCTCGGGGTGAAAACAGTTTTAGATTTTCAACTTTTCAATAGGCTACATGTTATATCACCAAACATATAAATGCACAATCACATAACGTCTCAACATATATCAAACGTGTACGGTTACAAGGCAAACAAGTCGTGAAAGCAAACAACCAAACAATTAACGTGCAATTAATGTGAAGATGGAATCTTGGAAACTCGAGTTGTCACATTATCCACGACGGGAGTTCAAACGAACTTGAGCAAGAGATATTTTGGTATGCTTGAGAACCTTCACGTCTCGGTCTGTACTCTCTACAGGTTCCTCGACAAATCATAGCGGATCGTCGCTAGTGAGCTCATTCAGAGGAACTATGAGGGTCTCATCTGACAGACACTTCTTCAGATTCGACACGTGAAAAACATAGTGAAATCCACTGAGTTCCGCTGGTAGATTTAGTTTGTAAGCCACCTTGCCAATTTTCTCAATAATTTCGAATGGTCCGACATAACGCGGATTGAGTTTGCCCCTTTTTCCAAAACGAACCACACCCTTCCAGGGTGAGACTTTAAGTAGAACCCGGTCCCCGACCTGAAATTTCTAGAGGGTTCCTACGCTTATCAGCGTAGCTTTTCTGACGGTCACGAGCGGCCGCCATTCGTTGTCATATCTGAGCAATCTTCTCTGTTGTGTTTACGACGAGTTCTGGGCCAGTGATTTGGTTGTTTCCAACTTCTGCCCAACAAAGAGGTGATCGGCACTTCCGTCCGTACAATGTCTTGAACGAAGCAGCCTGGATGCTGATGTGGTAACTGTTGTTATACGAAAACTCCACTAAAGAAAACTCCACTAAAGATAGGTGTTGTTCCTAACTATTACCAAATTCGGTTACATATGCTCGAAGCATGTCTTCAAGAGTTTGGATGGTGCGTTCAGTCTGCTCATCTGTCTGTGGATGATAAGCTGTGCTCGTGTCTAGACGTGAGCCAGAGGATTTGTGCATCTCTTGCCACAAATCAGATGCAAAATCGTAGGTCGTGATCAGAGATAATGGAGGTTGGCACCCCGTGCCTAGCAACCACTTCTTCCAGGTAAATGACTACAAGTGTAGAAAACTTATCCGTTTCCTTGATGGCTAGAAAGTGTGCTGGTTACGTGAGACAATCAACGATCATCCATGTGATATTGTTTCCGTTTCGAGTTGTAAGTAGACTATCGACCAAATCCATGGCAGTCCGTTTTGATTTCCATGCGAGTGTTGCTGGTTACTGATGCTACAGCTTGACTACCCACAAGTTGATCCATCATTCACATACTTAACTAGATGAGCCTCCATGTCCGATTACTAGAACATGGGTTATAAATCCTAATGCCTCTCATCAAAATCCCAGGTGGCTAGAATGTCGAAGCTGGTGTGCTTGCTCAACGTGAGCTCCCTACAGTTGCCGTGTAATGAGACCCACACTCGTATCATGAAGTAGCGAGTATCGTCCGACTGATCAAAGGTTACTTATCCATGCCCCGCATGGGTTCAACAGAGCGAGTCTGATACTGGTAAGTTAGAATTGATAGCGAGCTGCAGAGCTCGTGTACATTCAGGTTTCGCAGTCGTGTTAATCCGGAAGTTCCATCCAGCGATGTCATTGCATGCTTTAGCTCTTTCGAACATTGGTACATGGGAGGCCCTTGCGATCGGTCTAAATAATACATCTGGTACCGTCCAAGTGATACCTCCATCCAAAATCCCAAAACCATGGTTTTCACCGTCAGTCGAGTGTGTCGTGCAGTTCCTCTTTGTGACTCTTTCATGTATGTCATCACTCTTTCGTATTGCGTCATTGTGAAGCTGGGACACTGATTTGGACAATAAGGATCTACTACTGAATCACCCGCATCCTCGGGTAAAACGATGCTCAGTACATTGCAGAGTCGGAATTCGAAAGCTGAAGGGACGTCCTTCTATTTTGTCTTCCACGAGCACAACACCCTGCTATGCTAAAGAGATTTAAAGCTACACGATCAGTGAAAATCCTGTGATGAATCTACAACCGCATCCACCGAAACCAAGAAATTGTTGTATTCCCGAAGGAATCTTTGGCGTCAATTAGTTTCTAACAAGATGGATCCTAGCACGATCCACGCGTATCCCCACTTCGTTGGTTACATGATCAAATGCTTTTCTCGTATCTAAGTGTTACATTTAAAAAGTCTTCTCACGTAGTGACTCCTCCCCCAGGAGTTCTAAGATACACCATAAGCGCCGTCCATGTTGTCCCTTCCTTCAGGAAAAATGGCCCAAAATGTCACTAATAAATACAGTCGATTCATGTGATCCCTGAAGTTGCTAGTGTGTTGAGCCACTCAATGATCATGATGTACAAAGTTGAAATGGCTGCATTGCGTTCGACGTGCTGTTCTACGAGCATTCTCCTTTTAGACTTCCTCCTAACAATAGTTCGTTTGCTAGCGAATCTTCGAATGGAAGCTTGTTCCTCTCAATTGGTCGACGGGTTGTCAATACGTGGTCGAGGTAAACAGTTCTTAACTGTCACCTCGTTGAGTTCTCGATAATCAGTATGTATGCGAAAAGGCTTATCTTTTCGGGTATAACTAAGGCTCCCCAAAGCGAAAACTAGATCCGATGAACTCAAGTCCAATAATTCCTGAGGTTGATTAGACAGTCCCTGCAACCTTCTTGGTATATGATAATGAGATATACTAGTAACAAGGGCTACTTCTGACATGATACGGATCTGATATTCCACCTGACGATGTGAAGGTAAATCTGACAGTTCTTCTGGTAACACTTAGGGAGAAATCACGAATAATCGGTGGATCCTCGATCCTCCTTTCCTTAGCCTTGACATCAGTATCGAGCGCTATCATTGCGGGGTAATCTTTTCGTCGACACTCCTGGCTTTCCTTGCTAAAATGACGCTAACCGTTGTGCCACTCTGGCGCGTTAGAACAGATAACAATCTTCCACAAAGGAGAGGGGTACGTAGAATTGTCTCCTCATGGGGTACATCTATCATGAATAACAGGAGAAAGGTCGATGCTGAACACTTGTCCCACAAGGTCATGTTTGCATCCTAACGATCATATGAGGTTTCCATTGTCTAGCCATCGGCCGATTCCACTACATGTTCAAACTCTTAAGAGCATCAGGGTTGAACGGAACAGAGGTGAAGCGGATTGCTACTCATACCAGCTACCATGTTGTTAAAGTCCTGACGTCACCCACACCAATTCTAAATGCCCTTCCCAGAGCATCATTTCTGGTGTTGCTGTCTTCATTACTAGGATTTCAAATACTGTCATTGTTCCTTTGGTCGTTGTCCTCTTATCTTGACCACGGCCAATCCGTGTTGTGGGCACCTTTATTTCCTGACTGTAGGTTAAGGTTACGAATACCTTGTTGTCGCTGCGACTGCTGCTCCCAATGTCGTTGCTCGAAACGAAGCCCCACGGCTCTTCACCATCATTGTCCATCTTTTCATGTTCTGAGCCACGTCCTAAAGCGCTACTCATGGTGATGGTAGCTACGCATACCCCACTAAAGTCAATTATCATCACTTATGCCTCGATTGCTTCGTAAGAGTTGACTCCCATGGGTCGCTGACAAGGGTTAAGGATTCGTTTGAAGCCAATTTGCTGGTGCCCATTGCTGGAAATCAGGGTCGTCAAAGTACTGAGGTTGGTAAAGTGCTACGCTCATCCTCCTGTCCATCAATGTTGCAAGTGGTTCGTGTAATACTCAGTATGTTGCGGTAGTGTTGCAGAAGTGATCGCACTTCAGAATTTAAGGCGTCAATACGTTAAGTTCCAACAAGCGAAAAAAGGTGAGAAAGATATCGATCAATCATTCGACGCTGCAACATCCAACACATGGACGTTCGTATAAGCAACTAACATTCTACACGGTTCGCTGAGTTCAGATGGGTGTTCAGGTAATGCTCGATAGCATCGAGTTTTGAAAGGATCCAAAGATAAATGAGAAGTTCACGTTGAGTTTGGGTAGGGGACAATTACTGCTATGGCCCCTATAGGTTTGTTATGTTTCATATTGATCAAATAACGGGATGGAACCCTTTTCCACTTGTTAAGCCTCACTGGGACTCACATGCACCCCACATTATTATTATGTGTGCACCCACAATAATATTGTGATTTGCATGCTCATCTCAGCTCCTCTTAACTCATGTCAAATGGTTCCCCAAACTCGAGTAGCAATCAAAGGGTATCACGAAACGTAGGTCATGAAGATTTAGGGAATTACCACCCTATCGGTCACATAACACGTGCAAGTAAACATGAATTCATATTGTTGTGCTAAATGTGCAGTCACATGCAATATTGTGCGTAGGTGTTCACTAGTTATGTAGTACAATGAGTATATGAAAGACGAACCTTGCAATCTGGAGCTGAGTGTCATGGTCGTATTCACGTCTTGAGAACTGTTCGGTTCTAGTCTGGTTTTACAAAAACATTTTCCCCTTTTTTTAAAACCAAGTTCACTATAACCAATGGCTCTGATACCAATCTGTCACACCCCCAAAATCCACATGCGGAGTACCACCGCTTGGAGGCGTGACTGACCAGGATCTTAGCCACCAATCAGATTGAACTCACGAGTATATTTAAATAAAACTTTCATTTACTAACAATAAGTGTTACAACGTTACAATATATCACAGTTTACAGCGGAAACATATTTAATTCGTTAAGTGTTTATAAACCACATGTAATAGCTCTTAGTCTTGTGTTGCATTTCCACGTAACTCAACCCATGACCACTCCAGCTTCCCAGACTGCAAGTTCCAATGTTATGCACCTAAAGGCCTGCAAGGCATGTAACAACGAATCAACAACAAAGTTGAGCGAGTTCACAGTTGGGTGTTCGTTTTAAGTTGCTTACGAAAACATAGTTTGTCTTTAGTTGGCTTACTTGCCGTGGGGTTTACCCCATAGTTGAATTTATGATTAACCAGTTTACCCTGTTTCCCAAACATACCCATAGTTGGTGGGGGCTTCCCATGTGAATTACCAGTTAACCCTGTTTCCCAAAATACCCATAGTTGGTGGGGGCTTCCCATGTGAATTACCAGTTTACCCTGTTTCCCAAACATACCCATAGTTGGTGGGGGCTTCCCATGTGAATTACCAGACCGTACCATATCGACTACTAACGAAAGTAAGTTGTGCCCTAAGTCAATGTCTATCATCATTGATCCTTTGCCTTAGTCCATTAGACACGCCCGTTCGAACGACACGGTGTGAGGTTTGTTAAACCTAATAGCGCTATTAACTAATGACCCGCTCGCCATTGGCCTCGGCGATTAAGTCGATATAAAAATGAGGGACTTCATGATAGAGTTTTGGTCCAGTGTGTTTAATCTTGTTGTCCTACCTAAGGAGGACGAACGTACGTATCCTACCCAAGGAGAATACGCGAGGTTTAATCTTGGCATCTTACCCATGGAGGATGGCCATACATATCCTACCCAAGGAGAATATGTAGTTTCCGTTTTAGTTCTTTAACCCATTACCATCCCTTGGGAATCCCATGCCTTGTAGAAAGTGTGAACTCACCTCGGTTTGCTCGGTTGATTAATTACTTGATTCCAATTAATCAGTCAAAGCCTAGTATACGCATGTACACAATCAGTTTTCATTCACAAAGTTCACGCATAGATACAATCATAGCACATAGCAGCTGTACAAGTCCATGCAAGTCATACATCACATATTTGTTTCATGGCAACACATAACTAACCTAGTTAACCCTGAACATACTTAACTGAGTTTACTGTGTCGTTTACCCATTTGATGAAACTCCCCGTTTCGTCAAGATTCCCATTTGACGAAACCCTAAGGTTTCTTCGTTATTACCCTTGGCGAAACCCCCAGGTTTTCGTCGTGGCCTATGTTGACGAAACCCCTGTTTCGTCGACATCAGCGTTTCGTCGGAAAGCATAGTGTTACGTCGTGACATCAGCCAATTACACAGAAACCCTAATCATCATTAACAATCGTTTCACTTTATCATCGAACAAACAGTTAACATACAATCGCCATGATCGTTAATCATCAATTATGTAGCATGTACCCTATGCATGGCAGTTTGCTAAACACTTATACGATCTACACAATCAATACATGTATACGATTGATAATCTTTTAAATCTATAGGTTCCTTATTAGCAAGAATCTCCATAAGATTAAGATCTAAATATTATGAACAGGTTCTATACTAGCATTCGATAAACATGAGTAATCTATTGGCAATATACATAAGATTCATGAAACCACGATCATTAATCAGACTCATCATCAAATCATGGATTTAAGCATTATATAATAACAGTTCACAATGGTTCCGATTAAACAGTTAGTGATAATACAATGAGCAAATCATACAAGGGTTAAACACTAACCAAAATAGAAGAGTTAATGGATCGATCGGTCGGAAGGAAAGGGCTTCGAAGACACACAGTCACCATCAACAGGGAGATGCTCTAAGGTTTCTATTCGGTCAGTTGTGTGTGTCGAATGTAACAGTTTCCGTATTAAATACTCGCATAAGTGTACTGGGCCTCTAATGGGCTTCGGCGTAACCCTGGGCCGGCGAAACCCTTCGTTTCGTCGTGATGACTATGGCGAAACCCCCTTGGTTTCGTCGAGTGTAGGTTGTGGCGAAACCCTTAGGTTTCGTCGAGTTTGCTCGGGGTGAAAACAGTTTTAGATTTTCAACTTTTCAATAGGCTACATGTTATATCACCAAACATATAAATGCACAATCACATAACGTCTCAACATATATCAAACGTGTACGGTTACAAGGCAAACAAGTCGTGAAAGCAAACAACCAAACAATTAACATGCAATTAATGTGAAGATGGAATCTTGGAAACTCGAGTTGTCACATTATCCCCAACTTGAAAGAAATTCCGTCCCGAAATTTAGCATGCGGTTACTGAGGAAGCTAGTTAAGTTGCTTGGTTTATTGGTTTTCCTGGGGTGTCACATGTGACAACCCGAGTTTCCAAGATTCCATCTTTGCATTAATTGCACAGTAATTGTTAAGTTGTTTGTTTATACGACTTGTTTGCTTTGTAACCGTACATGTTTGTGATACGTTAAAACGTTCTGTTCGTATAACTTTGTAAAACTGATTGGTACAATAACTTATTAAGTAATGTTTTGACATTTGGGCCGCATCTTCACGCTTTAAAACCCGACAATGTATCAGCTCACAGCATGGATCATCCGAGCCGCTACACACTTGTTTTAATTTAATCTCGGCTCAATACACATCTTATGCATGTAATACTGATTTCGGCCCAAGTTAGTGAATCACCGGCCCACTTTAGATTGTTTGGTATTATATTTGGTGTACGTGACTTCGTTTTTATTCACAACTCACAATATCAACATACAAACCCTACCCCTCCCTAGAAATCGACGGCAACAGGAGAAACCCCCCATCAACGTATCCTATACTTTCAAGGCATCATGCGTGTATTTATTATTGATAGGTATGTGGGTTATACTTTGCACATGTTATGTTATGCTTATTGGTATTATCGATCATATGTGTATTCATGAGTAATGTTTGAATGATGTTGATTGCATGAATGTATCTGATAACTAGTGGATAGGAATGTGTGGTTATTAATGATAATGGTTGTCAGGAATATTGGAACATGCATAATGAGGAAACAATGGACTAGGGTTATATCACGTGATATTACTGATTAGTTGCAATCACATATGCTTGTTGTTAGATTATGTAATCATTGATGGTTTTGACGGCCATGTGAGCACAAAAGACAATTCAAGTGGCCCCTTTAGATAAACACTAATTGATTTAGGTCCAATCAAATGTGGGAATTAATCGGTCCAATAGCTGATGCTGAATCGGAATAATAGCATGCTGTTAATGATTGAATAATATGTGGATAATAATCATGATGTGTAGTGATTTGGTAATTCTTATGATCACACAGTTTAGTCCGATTAATTGATTGCTAGATGATCATTAGGGTTGGAACACGTAACCACTGTTGTTGATGAAGCCTTCAGACGAAAACACAAATGTGATTTCGGCACTAGTGTTTTTGCCACAATGGGGATTTCGGCACTAGTGATTTCGCCACTATGGGATTTCGCCTAGCTTTCTGCACAGTAACGATTGTTAGCTAGTTAACTTTGTTAATTACTTAAACCCTGTTAGTTTGTTGAATACTGTTAGTTGTTAACTTTATTAAGTCAGTGACACAGTTAAGCTATTTACTTGTTAACTCTGTTATGCATGTTAAGAATGTAAACTCAGTTAAATCTATTAACTCTGGTTAAGCTTATGTACCCTGTTAAACTCGTTAACTATGTTACGTCACTAACTCGGTTAAGAGTGTTATCGGAAAATTATGTTAGAATAAACTGCAAAAGACATTGATGTGGTACATGAACTGTATGGATGCAATTAACTGTTTGTGTTGCATGATGATTAACTGCCAAACACACTCTGTGATGTTACTGTGATGCTAGTTATATGTGAAATATTACGAACGTGAACTGATTGAGTATACGTGCACTATAGGACTTGACTGATTTCTTGTGAGCACATACCTTAGCATACCGAGCAAACCAAGGTGAGTTCACACAGCCAAGGCATGGGGTTCCCAGGGTGGGAATGGGTTTGGATTATTTACTTGTACTTACCTAGCTTATGGAACTTAGTTCTATGGTCCTCGGGTGAGGAAGGGTTATTGATAAGATACGACTAGACTAGTGATACTAATAGAACTGATCTTCGCACACACGTCGGGGCTGGCCGCGATAATATGACTGATCTTCGCACACACGCCGGGGTTGGCTGCGATAATATGACTAATCTTCGCACACACGCCTAGGAAGGCCGCGAACTATACACTAAACTTCGCACACATGCCGGGTGGCCGCGATACAAATATACCTAGTCTAGAATACTCGGGAAACTTTCCCCAATCTTCGCATACATGCCTAGAGGGCCGCGATACGAACTAATACAATACATGACTTAATGAACGAACACAAGGCTTACTATACTATTACAATTACTGAACTATTAACTGTGAACTCGCTCAACTAGTTGTTGACTCTCTGTTGCATGCCTTGCAGGACCTTAGGTACATATGGAGCTTGCACAGGGAGGAGCAGGTCGTTGTGGAACATGGATCGAGGATGCCATGTTAAATACTTAAACATTTGAACTTGTGATTTACATTGGGTTTACATACTTATGCTTCCGCTAAACATTGATACTATACTTTGGTTTTTGGAACACCTTTCATATTGTTTGGTTGAATTACACTTACTATTTACATTGTTCAATATGATTGGTGGCTTGATCCTGGTCAGTCACGCCTCCAAGCGATGATACTCCGCGTGTGGATTTTGGGGGTGTGACATCACATACTGCATACAGTGTTGAAAAGACGAAAGACCCACATAAAGGTTCATCAAGCTATATTCCAGGATATCATTCATCTTCTGCAAAAGCAAATCCTGAAGAATCAGAGGAAATTCTTTGCAACATCGCTCTTAAGTTGAAAAATTCTCCTGCGATGAGCATCAACTCTGCTAAGCAGCAAATGAGCTTCCTTGCATCTGTCCTGGAATCATATGAAGGTCTGGTAGCTGGAAAAATTGGAAACTCAGAGTTAACTAAAGAAGACTACGACCAGATCGATCCGGAAGAGATGGAATTCATTGACATTCGCTGGTGTTTGGCAAGTTGCATCCGCAGAGCTCAAAGATACATAGAGATTACTGGGAAACAGACAATCGATGGTCCGTCAACAAAGCTGGGATTTGATAAATCCAAAGTGACCTGCTTCAAATATAAGCAGAAAGGTCATTTCAACAGAGAATGCAACAATTCTGCAGTTCATGGAAATGAAAATCCTTTCAAAGAAGATTATTACCGAAAGGCGATTTACCACCGTAGCAAAGAAGAGCCGAAACTGATTGAAAATAATCCCAAAGAGAAGTCAAGAGCATGTGTAGTAATTCATGATGATGAAGGGTTTGACTGGGGCGAGTTTCTTCCAGAAGATGATCTTGTTGATGATCGGTTCACAGCTCATGGCAGAACTATATCATCAAAGAACAAACATAATGCTTTTGTTGCTGAAATCAAGGAGAAAACACGAGAAGAAATACTGAAAGAGAAAACCGAAAGAGAAAGATTCTTTGCTGGTTGTAGAATTGAGAAAATGCACGAAGAGTAAGAGGATGCAAAGTACTACGGGAGATACGACAAGAAAAAAGATTGTTACATCAACAGAATGGTGGTCCTGTCGTTCATCGAAAAGAAGTTGTTTTTGATGATGTTCTTGCAGTAATTCCTCTGTCTGGCGAATATTACTCAAATGTAGCAAAAGATAAAACTTATCTGAAAAAGCTAGACAAAATAATTCGTGATGTAATGACAGCAAGTCTGAAAAAGAGGGATGAAGATAGAATGAAGAAGAATGTTGATGAGTTGGTAACTGATTTGAAGAAGGTAGCTGAGGAAGAGAAGGTAGAAGAAAAGGTTGTTGAAAAAGAAGCTATTACTGAAGAACAGCAGGTTGAAGAAGAGATGAATAAGAAAGAAGAAGAAGAAGAAGTGAAGATAGAAAACTTGGTTGAAAAGATTGAGAGTTTGGATATTGGTGATGATGTTGATGCTGGTGATGAGAAAAAGAAAGATGCTGACCAGACATAAATAGCAGAGAAAGCCGAGGTGCTAATCACTAAGGTAAAATCTGATTCTGAAAGCTTAAATGAAACAATTGAACAGTGCAAGAAATGCATAGAAACGTGCAGTGCTTGTACTGAAAAAGATGAAAAGTTCAGAACAAGAAATCTAGAATTTAATAAAATCGAAGAAGTTTTCAAAAATAAATGCACAGAAATGTTAGAAAATGAAAAATTTTTAAAAGAAAATGATGAAAAACTAACACAAAAGTGCAAGATTTTAGAAAAAGAAAATGAAATTTTGAAAGATAAGGTTTGGAAAATGACAGAAGAATGTGTTCAAAAAGAAAATGCATGTCAGGAAATGAAAAAGGAGTATGATTCAATAAAATTGGCTTACCACATTACAAAACAATCATATGAGGATGTGAAGAGTCAAATGAAACTTGTTCAATCTAGATTGAGATACTGTTCTGAAACAACTGATACGCTAAAGAGACAGTATTCAATAAAGCAACAAGTTGTTAATTCTTATATTGAGGATGTTGCTAAGTTGAAGCGTCAAATAGCCGATTTAGAACAGGATAACAACAAGTTAAATAGTTATCATGCGTCATCATATGTGCTTGAAAGAATTTTCAACATAAAACCGGGTGATGATGATTCTGAGAAAAACAAAAAGGGTATTGGTTCTGAGTACCATCAAGTTCCTCCACCGGAAAAGTTTGCATTTTATGATGATGAGAAAGTCGAAAAAGCTTTCAACATGGTCGATCAATTGCCAGATAACATTGACGTAACCTATTCCAAATCTGATGATTCAAGTGATTCAGAGGTGGTAGGTAAGGTCGTTGAAAGTGTGTTGAAAGAAGAGTCGGTTGAAACATGTAAATCTGAATCACAGGAAGAAAATGAAGGTAGTTTTCATGAAGAATATCTGAAAAACTCAAAATCTGAGAAAAAATTGAATGATGATTCAAAAGGATTGGTTTATACCATGATTGGATTGGACAAATTATTCTTAGATATTGTATTCCCGATTTAGAATGTGATTTCAGAAAAGATTGATAAAGTTTTCAAAATGGTTGAGATTGAAAAATCTGAGATTTCAAAGTTTGCTGGAAAGACTCACAAAACTTTTTATAACAAACCTGGTTACAAAAAGAAAAACATGAAGGCTGGTTTGGGTTATAAAAAGAAACAGAATTGGAAAAGAAATGAAACGCCAAATTATCAAACAAAAATGAATTTTGTTCACGGAACAAGTTTCGAAGAAGAGAAAGAACTCCAATTTAGACGTCAGTCTAATGAAGAGTTCTATGCTCAAAAGAAAAAGCAACAACAACAGGTGAATGATGTTTCAAAGAGAACATGTTTCAAATGTGATCAAACAGGACATCTAGCTCGCAAGTGTCCAAATCTGAAACCTGTTGATGTTGAGACGAAAAAGAAGTCTGATGATGTTGAAAAACAAAAATCTGAGGATGTGAAACAAAGGTCAACCATATTTGACTCAAAACAAACTTGGAGGTACAATACAAACAAGTTTGCTTCGAATCAAACTTGGAAAGTAAACCCGAATAGGTTTGATTCAAGACAAACCTGGAATTCTCACATACCCGGATTTAGAGCAACACAAAATTGGAAAACGATTGTCGATGCTACGAAACCAAATCAGTTTTGGAAAACAAAAGTTGTTGAAAATCAAAATGTTCAAAATGAATCACATTTTTACAAGAGAAGTGCTTCAAAAGGACAAACTTGGAAACAAAAAGTCTCTGTGAGTGATAATCGGAATGAAAATACATTTGTTAAAAATGATAAAGATTTTCCGAAGTTGAATGAAACATATTGTGTTGAAATGCCTAAGGTCAAGCAGACTTGGGCTAACTTTTTCAAGTGATTGAACTAAGTTGAATGTGCAGGTTCTTCCGAAGAAAACTGAATGTCATCAAGAGGAGTGTCGGAGCAGCCTGGCACGAGAAGAGGAGGCTGCTGGTCCCTGCAACTGTTAAACAGGGAGTTTGTGTTTCTGTACATAAATAAACCATATTAAAAATCCTAAAAATTGAAAAAAAAATTAAAAACCAAAAATATGTTTTCATTTTGTCAAAAATTTGAAAAATAAAAAATATGTTTGTTTTTTAAATTTGGTCAAAAAATTCAAAAATTAGTTGAGTGAATACGCCGAAACCCTCACGGCTGAACAAACATGATTAATTTCACAAGATTGAAAAACGGTTTTCAAACTCTAAAATATCAATGTGTTGTAAATCATGGGGGTATACTTTCTGCAAAACAGAGCATGAGATGCAGAAAATGGATGGCGAGACAAAGTTATCAGTATCAGGTTGTCAAATTTTTTTAAATGTTTTTGAATTTTAGGGGGAGTAAGAAATTGTCAGAAAATCCAAAAACATTAGAAAATTTGAAAAAGCCAAAAACATGATAAAACTCAAAAAGAGTTGTGTGTAAAAAGAGGAAATGATAGTACATCAGTTAGACAATCACAGTACGCAAAAGAAATAGAAAGTCAAAATGTGATAAACGGTCTCACTGATTATATGCCAGTAGGTTTTTACACGCTTAGTAGATTGTTTTCGAGATATAACCCTAAATATCAAATACTTACTTATCTCGTGGGGAACGTCTCTCGGATATATGGGTAACCCCTGAAATCTTGTTTGAGAGATTGCTTGATTCTGAGATACTAGGTCTTTATACTGTTTGATATCTGGGGTATTATACCTGGACTTCTGATATTGCGGAAGCAATGGCCTAGTCCTTGTATAATACTTTACGCACTTTAAAAAGCTTACCCTCTGCATAAAAATTGAAAAATATCTAAAGATATGAATCAATTGCAGTTGAAGAAAAGATTCCCTAAAGGGAACACACCTAAAGTCGAGCCTTCATCTCTTTGACTGAATGGAAGTTCATACTTGAGCTCTCAAGGTCTCGCACTAACCCATATTACAGATATCAAATTGGTATACTCACCTGTAAGACTGAATCAAGGGAATTTTGATATGGGAGTATATTCTGAGGTGGGACACGCTAATAAGTTAAGTTCTTAAAACACTAATCTCGTATCTCGAATCGATTGAACTTTGTGTGAAAATTTAAGTGGATCAGTATACTGACAATCTAAGTGAATCGTTTAGAACTTAAAGTGTTTAAAAGCTCAACGGTGCTAGTGATTTGTCATAAACTGATAATGATCCTCTAACGCGAACTCAAACAAAAATATTGTCTGTAAATATGTCTGTAAATATTTCTTTACTGCTTTAAGTTTCAGAAAAATACAAAAAGATTTTGATTCTACTTTATTTTCGACAACCGATGTCTGAAAGCTGAGTTTCAAAATCTAAGTATGTTGATCGTGTTTCTGAAAATAAAACAAGTTCATTAATTTGAAACTTGAAGTTTTTTTTAAATTCAAAAATCAAAAACAGTTTGTGATATCTCCAAGGTCATTAAATTAGACTTGGATGATTAACTGTGTGGGATTTGGATTCTTAAATTGTAAAATCAGTTGTAAAGAGCTAGTTTTCGATTTTGGATTCTTAATACTGTCAAATCTATAAAGTTTGTTGATAAGAAGGGAAAAAGTCAAGTAATCCTGGATATATTCATATTTTTATATTTTAGAGTCAGGATCTTGATTAAAAGTTTTTGAGAGTCAGGTCATTATTCCTGGAAAACCGAAAATGCTTTCACTGTCGAAATATTTTAGCTTATGCTGAGAGAGCCAGGTTTTTAATCCTGGATGTTAAAAATGTTTTTACTTATAAATTTTTGAGATTTGCAGATTATGTGCCAGACTACGATCCCAATAGCCCGAGTCTAAGGAGGAGTCTGAAGACGAGCTCAACGCAAGGGGGAGCGTGCATTCAAGGAGCCAGGTAACTATCCTGGAGGAGCTTGTATCCGGAAAGCCACGTGTCGATCCCAAAAGCATGGAAGCTTGACGAAAAGGGGAGCCTGAAGAAAGAGTCTCCTGAAAGGGGAGCTGAAGCTGAAGACAGATCCACGGGGATTCTGTTCAAGTAAGAGGGAGTCTGTGTTTGCTGAAGACGTCAAACTTTCAAGAAGACTCAGAGAGAGAGAAAGATAAGACGCTACGAGATTGACTGCGGCAATATCTAAGGGGGAGTCTGTTGGTGCATTTATGTCTATCGCCACCGTCAAGACAGATCGTAGCAGAAACAGTTTAATTCTAGTCCTTATATTGTAATACTTAGGGAAAAGGCAAGGTGGCATTTATGTAATTAACGAGAAATCTCATTAAGCCCCTTGGCCTATAAATAGAACCCTTAGGGTTAGCTTTAGGAACTTTTGCTCAGTTGGATCTTTGGAAAGCTTGGTGCCTAGAGAGAAAAAGTGCTCTAGGAGATTCACGTGACTTTGTACTTTTCAGATCTTTTATCGAATCACAGATTTAGTACGTCGTGTGTGTTCGGTCACGTTCGTGTATGGATTCCGCACGTTACACGAATCGGTTCGCAATTGTTACGGAGTCAAACCGGTCCTACATTACTGGTGCTGAATTACAAGCAATGATTGACACAGCAGTTGCTCAAGCTGTGGACAAAATGTTCAAGGAACCGAGTAATGTTCGGTCTAAAACTCATACAAAGCCCCTATCGCATTTGCTTACACTGAAAAAGGATGAGTCTCGACACTCATCCAATCAAAAGAGTGAACCACAGGGACAAATTGTTGTTAATCAGGCTCCCAAGTACAACAAAGGTTGTACTTATAAATATTTCGTCTCTTGTAAACCAAGAGATTTCACGGGAGAAAAGGGAGCCATCGATTGTATGAAGTGGTTGGATGAAATGGAAACTGTTAGTAATATCAGTGGGTGCGCGAAGGAGGACGTCGTTAAGTTTGTGTCTCGGTCCTTCAAAGGCGACGCCTTAACTTGGTGGAAAGCTTTAGTGCAGTCCACAGGAAAGGTTCCTCTGTATAACCTTTCCAGGAATCAATTTGTTGATCTCATGAAGGACACTTACTGTCCTCAGCATGAAGTGGAAAGGGTAGAGACTGACTTTCTCACTCTGGTGATGAAAGATTTGGATTGCAGGTCTTATGTGACCAGTTTTAACTCAATGTAACAACACGTCCCGTATCTGGTCACCCCAGAACCCAAACTCATTGCGCGTTTTATAGGTGGATTAGCCCTTGAGATTAAGGGAAATGTCAAGGCTTCTAAGCCTGCTACTTATAGATCTATCTTTGTCACTTACTCTCGATGCTGTAAGGAGTAAGTCAAAGAAAACCACCTAGGAGGGGAAAAGAAAGAGGGAGGATGACCAGTCCCACCATTCAAACAAAAAGAAGAAAGGAAACTCTAGTTTCAAGAAGGGGCAGTCGGGTGACAAGCCCAGATGTAAGTGATAAGAGGCACTTTGGAAAGTGTAATCAGGATCCGCAAGCCAAACCTTGTGGAAATTGCAAGAAGAAAGGGCACAAAACTGTAGAGTGCCGAAACATGAAGGATGCAACCTGTTATGGTTGCAATGAAAAAGGGCACATCAAAACTAATTGCCCTAAAAATGCTAAGAAGCCTGATGAGGCAAAGAAAACCAATGCAAGGGTTTTTCTGATGAACGCAAGGGAGGCGGTGAATGATGAAAACATTATAACAGGTACCTTTCTCATTAATGATATTTATGCTAGAGTTTTATTTGATTCAGGTGCTGATAAGTCTTTTGTAGACCATAAGTCTAGTAAGTTACTGAATCTGCCTATTAAAACTCTAGACATAAAGTATGAGGTAGAACTAGCAGATGGTACCTTAGAAACCACTTCAACTCTTCTTGGTGGATGCTTTATATCCATTAAGAATCATTCTATCCCGCTATCCCTTTTGCCAATGAAATTGGTTGGGTTTGATATAGTTTTAGGCATGGATTGGTTATCGCATAACCAAGCCCAAATAGCCTGCGATAAGAAACTATTTAACATCAAAACCCCATCTGGTGAATTGGTCACCATTCATGGAGACACACAATATGGTTTACCCGATTATGTGTCTATACTTAAAGCCTCGAAGTGTCTGAAGAACGGACGTGTCATCTACATGGCACAAGTGACTGTAAATGACCCTAAACCCAAGATCGAAGATATCCCAATCATTTCCGAGTACCCTAATGTCTTTCCTGATGAATTACCTGGATTACCTCCAGGCAAGTTGAATTCAGGATAGACATTCTTCCTGGATCAGCACCAATCGCACGAGCTCCTTACCGTCTAGCGCCTACAGAAATGAAAGAACTAAGGACTCAATTGGATGACTTATTGGAAAAGGGTTTCATACAACCCAGTTCTTCGCCTTGGGGAGCTCCTATATTGTTTGTGAAAAAGAAGGATGGTTCAATGCGTCTATGCATTGATTACCGTGAGCTAAACAAGGTAACGATCAATAATCGTTATCCATTGCCCAGGATCGACGACTTGTTCGACTAACTCCAAGGGGCAAGCTTCTTCTCGAATATCGACTTGAGATCTGGGTATCATCAACTCAAGGTTAGAACAGAAGATGTACCTAAGACAGCGTTTAGAACTAGGTACGGCCACTACGAGTTTTTAGTGATGCCTTTCGAGCTCACTAATGCACCTGCAGCATTCATGGATCTCATGAATCGAGTCTGCAAGCCATCTTAGATAAGTTTGTCATTGCCTTTATAGACGACATACTTATTTATTCTCGTAGTCAAGATGATCACGAGAAACATCTTCGATGTATTTTGGGATTGCTACAAAAGGAGAAACTGTATGCTAAATTCTCCAAGTGCGAGTTCGGGCTTCGTGAAGTCAAATTTCTTGGACATGTTGTGAGCGAGCGTGGTATCCAAGTATATCCCGCTAAAATAGAAGCAATTATGAACTAGGAAGCACCTAAGACACCTACAGAGATTCGCAGCTTTCTGGGATTAGCTGGTTATTATAGAAGATTCATTGAGAACTTCTCGAGGATAGCTGCACCATTGACTACTCTGACCCACAAGAATGTAAAGTTTGATTAGGGTCCTAAACAACAGGAGTCTTTTGAGATTCTTAAGCAGAAATTGAGCAATGCTCCTGTATTAATGTTACCCGTAGGAATCGAAGAATTTTTCGTATACTGTGATGCTTCACACACCGGTATGGGTTGTGTGCTTATGCAAAAAAGGCAAGGTGATTGCCTATGCATCACGACAACTAAAGGTGCATGAAAAGAATTACACCACCCACGATTTGGAGTTGGGTGCCGCTGTATTTGCACTTAAACTGTGGAGACATTATCTATATGGAACTAAATGTGTGATATATTCGGATCACAAAAGTCTCCAACACTTATTCAATCAAAAGGAACTTAATATGAGACAACGCCGTTGGATGGAGACTTTAAATGATTATGATTGCGAAATTCGCTACCATCCTGGCAAAGCGAATGTAGTCGCTGATGCTCTAAGCTGAAAGGAAAGAGTCAAACCTATAAGTATTAATGCCAAGAGCATTGAACTTAAGAATAGCTTGAATGAAAGGTTGTTAGCTGCTCAAAAGGAAGATACATTGGAAACTAACTTTCCAAGTGAAAAGTTAGGTGTAACAGCTGATCAGTTGTTACCTGGCAAGGATGGAATCCTCAGATTGAATGGTAGAATCTGGGTTCCTATTCATGGAGGACTTAGAGATATAATTGTCACAGCCCCCGACCCCATCCCGGGAGCGGGAGCCATGAACCAGTCTGATGGTATCGGTGTTTATTAATTACGCAGCGGAAAAATTTTTCATCAGGGCCGTAGTTAGGAAATAATTTCAAAGTTTATAAAACACCAAACTTTTATTATTAAACAAACGGGCTAAAACCCATATTTCATTCAAATGTTTTTATGGGGATAAACCCAATTAAATAAAACATAAGTTTCTTCTTTTATTCAGGTATTTATAGCCACTTTATTTAAGCCTTCAGTGCTTCATAGCTGGCTTCTAGCAAATTACCTGAAACATGTTTTGAAAATATTTTATCAGTAATAAATACTGGCGAGTTCATTCCATTTTTATAAAATATATTGTTATACTTTACAGCATCAAGAATTTTATATTTGTTTACATTTACCCAAAAACTCAATCAGTATTTGTCACATGGTGGCAGTTCCTATGTGACAGTGGTAATATCACTCATTGGCTCACTTTCGCCCAATAGTGAATTTATCAAGTAATAGATATATAATATATCTTACTATTATATTGGTCAATAGGCGATGCCTGTGACGGTGGTCAAATCACTGTTGATCATTCTCTCAACTTGTGACTCGGGTGATATTACTGTTGATCATTCTCTCAACTAGTAATTGTGGTCAAATCACTGTTGATCAATTTTTCAATTAGTGACTCTGGTCATAATACTGTTGATCATTCTCTAAACTAGTGCATTTGGTTATGTCACTGTTGATCATTCTCTCAACTAGTGACTCTGGACTTAGTAGTGTCCCGTGACATTACTTTGTTAAATATATTTTCTATGACACAAAACCACTTAACCCAGAAAATGAAATATATCATTTTCTGTCAAACTAATAGCTATAAATTTATCAAATATAATATATTAATTAAATAATTATGATATTATTCTTTAATATATTAACGTAACTAAGATTAAAATATAATCTTAGTATATTAAAAGTAGAATATATTATTTTTTATATATTTTATTATGATCTACATTTATGTCAAATATAACATGTAATAATTTAGTATATTACATATTATATTATATTTGTAGAAAATATATGATGTTTAATAGTCTAGTAAAATATATTTAAGTCTTTTTCTTTTTCATTATTTATATATAAGTTTATTCATCATGTCAATTTGCTTTGACAAACTTGGCCTAGCTAGGTGTCCCAAACCAACCGCATAACATTGCCCATTCCATATATCTTATATAAATTTATAAGATATATTCAATATTTTAATATAGTAATGTAAAAATAATATTAGTTATAGGTTATGGCTACTGGGGCATAATTCCCCCTGTGATTGTGGTCATGTTACTATTGGCTAACTTTTTGGCCAATAGTAACGAGGCTCAAGTAATGTATAAAACCTTCTATACCGGCAGTTATTACAGAATATAAAAATTTAATCACTGTAAGTATAACTGGTAAACATTTAGGATTTTGGAAAGCATTTTTAAATATAACTGTATCACAAAAAGGTGATAAAACTGTGAGAAAATGGAATGGACTCACTTTGTAACTTTAGGGTTCAACTAGAAAGCCTCCTGGTAGAATCTTGGGTATAACTTCTGAGCTATTTTAAAATATATATATATATATATACATATATTTGCACTCGTGTTAAGTATAGTAACCCTAATTCAACCTTATCCCTATGTCACGAGACAGAACCCCAACGAACTTAGTCGGGCAGAGCCTTGACATGCGTTATGAGGCTCAAGATCAATCGGAAAGGGTAGCGGTGATCGGAAGTTAAAACACTTAAAACGGGGCAAGACTTTATTATTATTATTATTATTATTATTATTATTATTATTATTATTAGAGGATGAATTAAGGAATATATATATATATAGTAGAGGGCGAGACTAGAACAGAAGGAAAAAGAAGAATGAACAATTTTGATTGTTTTGATGAGATATATATTTATAGTGATTCTTACTGATTTGTAAAGGCTACACGTGCCCTTCATCATTTATGAATTAAAGGTTACTCAACATTCCTTTTAATCTCTACATTGTGCACGTATACAACCAATTTCAATTTGTAAGTTTTTTTATGATAATATTATTTTATTATTTACGTAACATACATGAATAGATAGAATGTTGATTTTTTAAATTATTTTATTATTATTTATATATATATTATAATTAGTTTAGCTGCTTCACTTATTTGGCGTGTATAATTTCTAAAATATAACGTTTTATAAAACAATGAATATGTCATTAGAACGAGAATATTTGTATCTACATTTTGAACCAAGTTTCATTAAAAACGAAGTAAGTCCAAATACAATGTATTTTTATAATTTAATTATTAGACGGTTCCTAGGCCCGTCTAGGTACTTCATATTTCTAACATTCAACTTACCCGTAATCTACCCGTTTAATAATATAAGTTTTATATACTTTTATTTTAATAGAAAGATCACCCATACACAGGCAAATTAATTAGTATAACATTCCAACCAACTATATATAAAATAGTTTTTAAAACTATTTGGGTCGAATAATTATATTAAAAAAATAAAACTAGTTACTAGTGGTTAATAAATTTAAACAATCTATAATTCTTATATGATAAAAAAAATGGATATGTTACAATAATCCTCCAAGAAGCTCACAATTCAAAATACTCAGTTCACCCTGGAGGTGATAAAATGTATCAGGATTTGAAAGCCAATTATTGGTGGATAGGTTTGAAGAAATCTATAGCCACACATGTAGCTAAATGTCTGACTTGCGCGTAGATTAAAGCTGAACATCAAAAGCCGTCAGGTTTGCTACAACAACCAGAACTTCCCACATGAAAGTGGGAGATGGTAACCATGGATTTTATAACCAAGTTACCAAAAACAAGGCTTGGAAATGATACTATATGGGTCATAATTGACAGACTGACTAAGTCAGCACATTTCTTACCCATCAAGGAGACTCATAGCTCCGACAAGCTAGCTCAATTGTATGTGGATAAGATTGTATCTCTCCACGGAGTGCCAGTATCTATTATATCCGATAGAGATACTAGATACATCTCTCATTTTTGGAAAAGCTTCCAACAATCTTTAGGCACTCGTTTGAATTTTAGTACTGCTTACCATCCCCAAACGGATGGACAAAGTGAGCGTACAATTCAAACCTTGGAAGACATGCTTCGTGCATGTGTTATTGATTTGGGTGGTAGCTGGGATGACCACCTACCTTTAATCGAGTTCTCCTATAATAATAGTTACCATACTAGCATTCAGGCTACGCCTTTTGAGGCATTGTATGGAAGGAAATGCAGAACGTCTGTTTGTTGGGCGGAAGTAGGAGAAGCTCAGTTATCGGGACCTGATATAGTCCTTGAAACAACGGACAAGATTGTCCAAATTCACGATCGCCTAAAGGCTGCCAGGGATAGGCAGAAAAGTTATGCTGATAAAAGATGAAAGCCTCTAAAGTTTGAGGTAGGCGACAAAGTCTTACTAAAAGTATCACCCTGGAAAGGTGTGATGCGTTTTGGTAAGAAGGGAAAATTAAGCCCGAGGTATATTGGACCATTCGAGATCATCGAATGTGTCGGCAGTGTAGCTTATAAGCTAAACTTGCCTGAGGAGCTTAGTGGAATTCACAATGTGTTCCACATCTGTAACCTAAAGAAATGTCTAGCTGATGAATCGCTAGCAATGTCCCATAAAGACGTACAGATTGATGAGAGCCTGAGGTTTGTTGAAAGACCTATATCGATTGAGGATCGACAGGTTAAAAAGCTCCGAAGGAAGCACGTGCCTATAGTGAAGGTTAAATGGGATGCCCGTAGAGGCCCTGAATATACGTGGGAGGTTGAGTCCACTATGCGACAAAAGTACCCTCACTTGTTTCAATAAATCTCGTGGTCGAGATTTCTTTTAAGGGGATGAGGATGTAACACCACGTAAAAACGTGTCCAATTATGTAAAGACACGTGCCCTAAACTCTAAATATGTTAAAGTTTGAGTTTGAAGGACTAAAGTTGACAAACGATAAAAATATGTATCCGAAGGGACTAAAAGTTACAACATGCCAAACTTGTGCCTCTGAATGACCACACACGAAGAATATATTCTTAAACGAGTAATTATTTGGATATAAGAGGCCGTTTGTGAAAATAATCGAAAGATTATAAACTACAGGGGTTAAACGTGTCAACATGTTAATTCTTACCTCTGAGTGACCTTTTAACGAACCCGGGGCTTCATAATGTTCAAAAATACTCTCAAGAATAAGTGATATCAGTTTCACATGGTTTCGAGTTCCTTATGCAAGTTTCCAAGAACTAGGGTTAAAGCGTCAATGTTAAGAAACTTATGATTTCGGTGATCGTTTAACGAAACCGGGCATAACGAAGTTTGGTTATACTCCCATGTTCCTCTACAAACTAACTACAAGGGTTAAAAGTGCCAAAACTGAAGTTAAATAAAGTTATAAGGGACCAGGGACTGAAACTGCCAAACTTGAAACAATTTTAACCTGAAATCAAGGTTTTCGCGGGGCGCATAGACTCCCTTTGAATCCTACGCGGCCTGCGAGAGACTGCCCAGCTCAGACAAGGTGTTGCCAGCAGCAGGTTTCTGCTCTTAACTGACTCAAACACTTCCAAATCGATTCCAGGAGCTTGTTGATGGTTTTAGAATACCACTAGGACACCTGTGATCATCTGGGGACATCCATAACACCTGTGATGATCCTAAATCTTGCTCCTTAACTATATAAAGGCCCTCTTGGTGCCTTGTTTCATTGCACTCATCACTTGAATCATCTCTTCTCTCAATTCTGGAAGTTCCTGACCAAAAAGGGAGCTCATTCTAGTAGAAAAGATTGCTAGGACCCTTTGTAAGTGTCTTAGCCCCCTCTTTAGTTCAGTTTTCTTAATTAAAATCCGAAAAGTCAAAGTTACGTAAATTAGCTTTGACTCTCGGTTTAAACTCAAATGGTCCAGCCATTGTTCGAGATGAATATGGTTATGTGACCATAATTAGGTAGGTTATAAACCCTTAAAAGGGCACCTCCTAATTATTTCGTTTGCTTAGTTAATTGTCGGGTCAAACTAGTTAGTTAAAAAGTCAAACTGGACAGAATTGTAAATAATAATTAAAACTAATAATGCAGAGGTTATAAATTATATTTTATCACTCTAATACTTAGTAGTTATTATTAGAACATGTTTAGGCATGTTCAACCCGATAATTCTGAGTTTAGGGTCGGTTCGCAACCGAAAGTTGCAAAAGCTTGACTTTTGCTTTGACTTTCAGTTCTGACCCGATTAAGCTTAATTCTTCTATGTTTTAAGCTTTCATTAGGACTACATTATGTTGTAGTATAACCCCTTGAGGATATATTACCTGGTCATTTGTATTCTGAGTTATATGCTAGTTTTTCGTTATTATGCTTATAAATGCCCGTTATGCCCTTATGTTATAAAAACGAGATTTTGAAAATGTGAGAGGACAAAAACTTTATTACTGATATATAAGTATGTCAAATAAATTTGACATCAGTTTCTGGTCTCAAACTAAAGTTATGCAAGATATCGTAAAACAAAACTTTTTGTTAATTAAATTTCATTTTTAGCATAAATCATGTTTAAACCCAAATTTTGGCACCAAACCCATTACCTACTGTTTTGATATTATTTTTAGAGATTTTTGGAAATTTTGGTCAGATTATAAACTGACCATAACATAGAGTTCTTGTATAAATTCCTTAATTGACGATAATGCCCTTTTGACTAATAAAATGTGATTTACATGTGTTTAGCATGCCAAACCTTTTCTACTGACTTGATATGAAAAATAAAATATTTTAAACATACAAGGTTATCCAAAATCTCAGAATCACATAAACATCTCAAATATCGCCAATTAGTGATTTTTACACTAATAAGGCGCATAGTATGGTTTAAAACCATAATTAGCACCCAAGATTTATTACCTACTGAATTTATAAATAAATTTTAATATTATTACAGTAGCTATAAGTCATGAACTCAAACTTCCAAAAATGTCCTTAAAAGCATATGTGAAATAACCAAAATACCCTTTCGGGGCATAGTTTGGCCATAAATGGTAAACCTCACATATGAATGATATCTTACTTTTATAAATACATAAAATAAATATTTTTGCAGATTATTTAAGACCAGAATATCAGTTTACTATAAAATGTCTTTTATAAACGTTAAAATGACCAAAATGCCCCTACGGGACTTACATTGTTTTTAAATACTTTTGGGGCATATATGTTAACATCCTACTAATGTATTAACATATTTTAAGCATAATAACATATGAGACTTGTATATAGTTCATTTGGTTACCCGTTAAGCATTTATGCGTTCGTTTCGGTTCGGGTTATGTAGCTAGTTTACATAAATTAGCCGAAATGGGTTTAACCTTATCATTAAATCTTCAAAATCCAGAATGTGTTTAGTTTACCCATATTATACGAGTATCCAAACTTGTCGGGTCTAAACCACATTCTATTCCGGTCTCCGCTTAATCTAGCGTTTCGAACCGTAAAGTATCTTTCAAACTAACCGGTCTAAGTATTTGACTTAACTAAAGACCCTTTAGTATCCTAATAGGTTAATAAACCTTCCATACAGATTGAGTAGCTTTGGTAGAAGGTATTTACATAAGGCTTTAGGAAATATACGGCTGAGTTACATCCTTTCACATCTAGCTCACGTAAATACTTTAAACTTATTTTCCGTTATACGGGCTTGGGATACGGTATTATAATAATACCGCTTGGTCGGGTATGAAGTCATTTAATCGGATTGTGATTAATAAATTGCATAACCCATTTTAATCTGTTTTGTTTGATAACATAAGCATTGGGGGTTAATACGACCGTGTCCTGGATATCCTTGGCTCATTTCATTTGTAAATGACCACGAATTATGCACGGGGTGTAGGCATACACCTGACAGATGCAAATGCTAAATAACCCACATGTTGGGGATAACTCCTTTGTGGGTTTTATAGTGGTGAGTCGGTTAATCATGACCGGCTTCCAAACCGGCCCCATATGGATGACAAACATGTAAAACTGTATACAAGATTATCTCAAATAATTGTTTCAAGTTATAAATGGTTTGTGCTATGTGCGCCTAAATCAATTTTCATAAACTCTTTTCTAATGAGTCGGTTAATTGTATTTACCAGTGAAAACTGACGTATTTTCCAAAGAGTAAGTGACAGGTACCTCTCGAAATTAGGTTGGAGCTACTTGGTGTTAAATAAGAGGATCTTGCAAATCCTTAGATGCCTGAAGTCTGTTATTTCAGTTTTCTTGTATTTTGTTTTATGATCCGCCTGTGGATCTCTATTACAACCAGTCTATATATTCTTTTATTTGGACACTCGGACACTATGGTTTGTAATAGTAATTATCTACCAAGCCTTCCGCTGTGCTATTATATAGTGTACATTAACTATGATGATATCAACTACGTCACGATACTCCCCACCGGGTCCACCGGTAATATGTGGAAATATCGGGGTGTGACACCCGTTCCCGGGTAATTAGGGGACGGGGGTTACGACAGAAGGTGGTATCAGAGCTAAGCCACTGATTCAGCCACAGAAGTGTTCTGCTGACACCAAAATATTATTTAAAATGTTAGGAAATTATTTACGGAACTACGTGCATATATGTATATTATTGTTATGTGTTATTTGACTATTTGTTAGTTTACAGTATGAGCCAATCTGAAGAGCCATTCCCTCCCAAGAAGAGAGGATGGTTCAGTAGAGTAGTGCATGAACGTAGAAAAAGGATGAAAAAGTTACAACAACAGCGAGCTTTAGCAGCCGCTAAGAGAGAAATAGATGCTCACACCCAGGATATGCTCAATAGGAGTCTAGCAAATTTTCATATCTTAGCAACTACAGCTGCAGACCCTAATTTAGAGTAACTCATAGCACCCCAGCCATTACCATTATATCCCACACAACCAATGGAAATTGAAGCCAACCTAGAAAACCAAATCCCAATGCTTGCTTTTGACCCAGCTGAGATACCTAGAGTACCAGCACCCCATCCCTCAGATCCAGACTATGACCCGTGGTTTGACGACCATAGGGATTACCAGCAACGCTACCCAATATCAGAGGAACCTATGCCAAACCTAGCAGCCTATCCAGACTTGGACCCTCTAGACCCCTACTATGATAATGACCAATACATCAGGGAAATTCTAGAGAACCCTTACCCTTACGAGGAACCCATGCCCCAGTTCCCAAACCCAGTACCAGCCCCTGCACCACCAATGAGCACTGAAAATGTGCAAGAACTCCGAACCTTTGGTGAGCAGATTTTAGAAGGAAGTGAGAGGATGAGGCAGATAGGAGAACGACTCGTCTAGAAATATGACGAGCGTAATATGGAGTTCTGGATGAACCCATACCAGTAATAATAATAATAATAAAATAATATATAATATGTGTGTATGTTTGAAAAAAAAAAATTAAAAATCTAGACAATAGCTACGGATGCCTAATAGTATTGTAATTTGTTATTTCAGTTCCAGTTTGTACTAGACGCATAATATATAAGAAAGAGTAAAAAATCGCAATGTTCGACGATTTTGATCAATATGCTTGTTGTGGGATTGTTTACATTAAGTATTATCTTGTGATATTAATACGTGGTAAATGTTTAAAATTCAGATGGACAACGAAATGAACCCGGAAAACCAGAATAACGATAACCTGAATAACAATAACAATGGAAACAAAGTGGATAACAGTGTCATCCAACACGTAGTGGCACAAGGGATTATAGACGCAATGCCATATATTATCAAAATGGTTAAGGAAGCGGATAATAATAAAAGTAATCATGGCAGTAAACGACCTACTGAACCTAAACACAGCGTAAACAATGGACCCATACTTCAAATGCCCATTCCCAAAAGAAGAAGAACCATGTCTTATGGTTGTTCTTATAAAGAATTATGGCCTTGTAAACCAATGGAATTCTCGGGCAATGAAGGGGTCGTTGCAGCTCTACGCTGGATAGAAAAGACTGAGGCAGTCTTAAAAATCAGCAACTGCGCGGAAGAGGATAAGATAATGTTTTCCTCCAATCTGTTTAAGAACTCAGCTTTAGAATGGTGGAATTCTATCCTCCAATCCAGGGGAAGTGACAGGATTTATAATATGGAATGGGAGGAATTTAAGAACATGGTGGAAAGGAAATTTTGCCCTCCCAATGAAAAAGAACAAATAGCAAATAAGTTCTTAAACCTTAGAATGATTGGAGTGGATAGTAAGGGCTACACTACGTTATTCTTTGAATATGCTAGAATAGTGCCAACCCTTGCATCCCCAGAACCAGTATTAATTTCCCGTTACGTATGGGGATTAATCAATGAAATTAGGCATGTAGTCAAGGCAGCTAGACCTCAAACTATAGAAGAAGCTGTAGAACTAGCAAACACCTTGACTGATGAATTAGTGCGTACATGAGAAGAGGACTAGAGGAGAAACCTAGCTCAAAGACTTACCCAGGAATTTCGCTACGGTAATTCCAACCGTGGGAAAACTGTAGGTTCTACCTCTGCACCTTACTGTAAGGCCTGCAAGAAGAAGCATTCAGGAAGATGCTCCACCTACTGTAACTTCTGCAAGATACCAGGACACAAGGAAGAAGATTGTAGAAAGAAACCTAGTAATGGAGTGTGCTTCAACTGTGGAGAAAAGGGTCACATCAAGCCGAACTGTCCGAAACTAGCTCCAGCCACGAACAACAAAAATACTAAGAATGCTAGAGCAGTTGTTCTGACCGCGGAAGAAGCTAAGATGATCCCGGATGTGATAGCCGGTATGTTTTTAGTTAATGATGTTTTTGCTAAAGTATTATTTGACTCTGGTGCGAACCAAAGTTTTATTAATACTTCATTTTGCAAACTTCTCAATCAACCATTAACTAAACTCCCACAAGTGTGTCTAGTAGAAACAGCAAATGGGGAAACCATTAAGATTTCTGAAATCTTGCAGGGAGCAATAATAGAATTTTTAAATCAAAAATTTCTTGCAAACCTTTATCCAATGAATCTGGTAGGATTTGATGTTGTATTAGGAATGGACTGGTTAATAGCCAATAAAGCCAGTATTATATGTGATCAAAAGTCAATCCAAGTAAATTCACCAAGGGGTGAAAAGATCACAATTAAAGGAGATAAACCCTCGAGATCCACGAAATTCATCTCTGTGATGAAAACAGCTAGTTATATAAGAAAAGGATCATTAGTGTATTTGATTTCTATAATCACTAACACTAAAGGAAAAGAACTGAAAGATATTCCAGTAGTATCCCAGTTTCTGGATGTATTTCCAGAAGAATTACCAGGACTACCGTCGGATAGGGAAGTCGAATTCCGAATTCATCTGCTACCAGGAACAGCACCAATTGCCAAAGCACCCTATCGTTTGGCACCTGCAGAAATGCAAGAGTTGAAGAAACAATTAGACGAACTGTTGGAGAAAGGATTCATACAGCCAAGTTCATCGCCATGAGGAGCACCGATCTTATTCGTCAAGAAGAAAGACGGGTCAATGCGTATGTGCATTGATTACCGTTAATTGAATAAAGTCACGATTAAGAATCGGTATCCATTACCAAGAATCGATGATATGTTCGATCAATTGCAAGGAGCTCGATTTTTCTCTAAGATCGATTTACGTTCAGGATATCATCAATTAAAGGTACAGGAAGAGGACATTCCTAAGACAGCATTTAGAACAAGGTATGGCCATTATGAATTTACTGTCATGCCATTTGGTCTAACCAATGCCCCAGCCGCATTTATGGACATGATGAACCGAATATGTAAGCCATATTTTGATAAATTCATAATTGTCTTTATAGATGATATTCTCGTTTACTCTAAGAGTAAAGAGGAACATGCAACGCATCTGCATGCACTTCTAAGTTTATTAAGAAAGGAAAAGCTTTATGCAAAGTTTTCAAAGTGTGAGTTTTAGTTAGAGGAAGTGTAGTTTCTTGGACATTTAGTCAATCATGAAGGAATTCATGTGGATCCCACCAAGATCGAGGCGATTACCAAATGGAAAACCCCTGAGTCACCAACCGAGGTTAGAAGTTTCCTAGGATTAGCTGGTTATTATAGAAGATTTATCCGAGATTTTTCTAGAATAGCCATTCCCTTAACTAAGCTAACCTGTAAATCTGTTAAGTTTGAATGGGGACCAAAACAAGAAGAAGCTTTTAGAATTCTTAAGCAAAGATTAACCAACGCACCCATACTAGCATTACCAGAAGGAACTGAAGACTTTGTAGTCTACTGTGACGCTTCTAAGTTAGGTTATGGATGTGTGTTGATGCAACGCCAAAAGGCTATAGCTTACGCCTCTAGACAACTTAAGAATCATGAAGAAAATTATTCAACCCATGATCTAGAATTATGAGCCATAATTTTTGCCCTGAAGATTTGGAGACATTACCTTTATGGTAGTAAGTTTACCATTTTTACAGATCATAAGAGTTTAAGGTATGTTTTCAGGCAAAAGGAATTGAATATGAGAAAAAGACGTTGGATGGAAATTCTTAGTGATTACGATTGTAATATCCAGTATCATGCAGGAAAGGCAAATGTAGTAGCTGATGCTTTAAGTCGAAAGTATCACGAAAAGCCAAAATGAGTACGCTCTCTTAAATTAAATCTGCAGATAGATTTAAATGAGCAAATTAGAAATGCATAGGAATCAGTAATCAAGGATGATACTGAGAATTTGAAAGGAATGATTAAGGAACTAGAACAAGGAACAGATGGAATTTGGAGATTCCATAAGAAAAGAATGTGGATACCTAAATTAGGAAACCTACGCCACCGTATATTAGATGAAGCCATAAGTCTAAGTATACGATTCATCCTGAAAATGATAAGATGTATCAGGATTTAAGAAAGAATTTTTGGTAGATAGGAATGAAAAAGGATATAGCAGCTTATGTTGCCAAGTGTTTAACCTGTTCGCAAGTTAAAGCTGAACATCAGAAACCCTCAGGTTTATTGCAACAGTTAGAGATGCCAGTTTGGAAATGGGAATTAATAACAATGGATTTTGTAACCAAATTACCTAAAACAAGAAAAGGTAATGATACAATCTGGGTGATTGTAGACAGGCTAACAAAATCAGCTCATTTCCTACCAATGAAGGAGACTTTCAGCATGGAACAACTAGCCAAGTTGTATGTAAATGAAATAGTTTCATTACATGGAATTCCCTTATCAATTGTTTCTGACAGAGATAGCCATTTTACCTCTCATTTTTGGACAAGTTTCCAAAAAGCCATGGGAACCAAGTTAAATCTAAGCACAGCTTATCATCCTCAAACAGATGGACAAAGCGAAAGGACAATTCAGACAATGGAAGATATGCTTAGAGCTTGTGTAATTGATTTCGGAGGTAATTGGGACGATCATTTACCATTAATAGCGTTTTCTTATAATAACAGTTATCACACAAGCATCAATGCTGCACCATTCGAAGCACTTTATGGATGAAAGTGTCGAACTCCGGTCTGTTGGGCAGAAATTGGAGAAAAGCTACTATCCGGACCTGAGATAGTGCAAGAAACAACTGACAAGATTATTCAAGTCAAGGAACGACTAAAAGCAGCACGTGATCGACAAAAGAGTTATGCTGATAACAGGCGAAAACCATTGGAATTTCAGGTAGGTGACAAGGTGTTATTGAAAGTTCCTCCTTGGAAAGGAGTGGTAAGATTCATCAAAAGGGGAAGGCTAAGCCCCAGGTATGTTGGACCTTTTGAGATTGTTAGAAGAATAGGGCCTATAGCTTATCAGCTACAACTGCCAGAGGAAATGACCGGAATACATGATGTATTTCATGTATGTAATCTCAAAAAGAGTCTAGCCGATGAATCACTGGTAGTACCTCTTAAGGATATAAAGGTAAATGAGCAGTTAAAATTTGTAGAAAGACCTCTACAAATTGAAGACAGGAAAGTCAAGAATCTCAAACACAAGAGATTGATTCTAGTCAAAGTAAAATGGGATTCTAAGAGAGGACCAGAGTACACTTGGGAGCTTGAATCAGAGATGCAAAGGAAATATCCACACTTATTTCAGTAGACCTCGAGGACGAGTTCTAAAACAAGGTGGGGAGGATATAACAACCCTCCTAAAATATTTCCGACACCCCTAAATTATTTAGAGCTTCCCTATACGTCTTAAAATACACCCCGTATATGAAAACCGAGCCCAAAACACCTTATATAATTAAAAATTAAATAAAAACAAGAAATTGGGGTCGCTCGTGGGCCGCGAAGACCTTAGTTGTCTTCTACGCGGGCTGCGGCAGCTAGGAGGTCAGGCGAGCCCCTGAGCCGCCACGTGTCCCAATCCGTGTCGAAGCTAGTCAGATGACAAATCAAAGCTAGGCCCTACAACCCTATGTTGCGGGCCGCGTAAGCCCTTGGTGTGGCCTTCGCGGGGCGCGACAAACTCGAAATCAGGCACTATATATAGAGGTCGTTGGCCTCAGTTCACAATTCGTCCCACAATCGAATTTCTCTTTAAATTTCTGATTATTTGAAGTAGTATCGGGCATAATGCCCCCCTAAATAACGAAGTTCTGCCTCGTTGTAAGTATCATAACCCCCGGTTACGTATTAGATACGCTGCCCGATTGATCTAGGGTTCCGTAACGGCTGTCGAGGTTCTGCCCGACGTAGTCGTTGGAATTCTGTCTCGGAGAGAGTATTACTAATGTAAATATTGGGTTATTATACTAACACGTGTGCATTGTGTAATTAATAGATAATCACCAGGAAATCCTAAAGGAAAACCCTAAGACATCAATGTGAGTAATCCCTTTTTTGTGAACCTTTTTGCAAACTGTTTTTATAAAACCTCAATTGTTTTAATTTATATTTAACAGTGATTGAGGATTTGTATTCTACATTTATCGTCGATATGTTGGGGTTTTGTATACAAAATTTGTTACTACACTGTCAGTAGTAACATGACCACAAGTCGGGTTGACAATACCGTGGGTGGTAATTAAAGTAGATGGAAACAAATGTAATTGCGCGACCACCCTCAATACTGTAAAATGGTTTTACCTGTCTTGATTAAACTGTGATTCACTCACCAGTATTTCCCACTAACAAAATGTTTTTAAACGCGTTTCAGGTAACAAAATGTGAAAGCCGAATAGAAGCCAGCTGGACAGCACTGAAGGCTTGGAAAAGTGGCTATAAAAGTTACCTAAATAAAGAGATGTTTTATTTAAATAAAATAGGGTTTATCCCTCTAAAATGTGTGTACTGGAAACTTGGGATTATCCCATGTGTTTAGTATGATAAAAGTGTGGTATTTTACTCTGATAAAATATTTCCTAACTATGGTCCTGATGTAAATTCCGCTGCCAAAATAAACACCGATACCACTGAAACTGGCCGCGGCCGCCCGTTCCCGGGTAATTAGGGAACGAGGGTTGCGACAACAAACCTACTCTAGCTATTACTCTATAGTTTATGATATAATATGGATAACATTAAAAGTAAAATTGATAAAGTTTAGTGGTAAAACAAAATGTTTGTGACTAAAAACAAAAATAAAGAAAGTGTCATGTGTTATGAATACATCATTAAGAGTGACTCTCCACATCCTTAACTCCTCTTTTGTATTTACTCTTATGTTAATGTATAAGCCTATAAATAGAGGCTTTGTATTTCATACTTATATATCAATAAGAAATCCATCTTCCATTCTCTCATTCTTCTCTATACATTGCTAGTAGGTCGTTGTTTCACAACACGTTATCAGCACGATTTGATTTTGGAGTTAGATTATATTATCATATAGTAAGCTTACATGATACATCATAGTAGGGTCTGTTTATCAACATTGACTACATGGAAAGGAATGGTCATCAGGTCCCCTACAATATACAAGGTAACGTTCCCAAGCCTATATATGTTTTTTATAAATTTATCTAATGAACCATTTAAATAAAATCGAAAGAAATGTAAACAGTCGGTGATTGTAAGAACCAAATTCATGTAGTCAACATTAAATGAAAAAAAGATGACTAAATGGTTGAAATGAAAGAAAATGACCTGCTCTTTTATCATTGTAGTTTTATACAAAATAACTTACATCATCATCGGATTCATCGAGCAACCACACATGATTAGTTTTTTTTTTTTAAGTATTTGAAATAGTTAAATATGAACTTGAATTGATTTGGTGATTCATTTGTAAAATAGGTCTCACGGTATGCCACATATATGTGAAGAATGTATGAAAAATGAAAGATTTAGTGAATGAACCCAATAATTACCTACGGAATTCTTTCTTATTGGAAATTTACATGTAGCTATGAAAAACTAGGTTAAACAATAGAAATTGTAGGAAATTAAACCCTAATTTAGCTATTGGATTAACATACGATAAACAACAGATGGTGATCTTAAACCATTATTGTTCGATTTTCTTAACTTTACGCAAATTGTTTGATTTTTCTGAACTTTTCGCAATTATTATGGGAATGTACTTGGTCGAATTATGTGACTATCTTATGGTGGTATCGAAAGCGAACACCCTTTACCACCATGGGGGTAAAGGCTACAGAGTAAGTTATCGCGTTATATACACACTGTAATACATATACGAGCCATGTTTTGTAATCAGTAATTAATATTTGGGTTGCAAAAGAAAATTTACATCTATTTACCAAGGTCTAGAAACAAGTTTATAAAGAAAACTAATTTTAATCTAATTCCTTCAAAACGTCTTAACTTAGTGAGTTATGATTTCCAATATTAATTTATTGATTTTATTTAAATTTAGTTGATTGGTGGCCTTCCATTTAGCCGTATTTAATTGACCACTTAACTTTCATATTCATAATTTTAGCATTCTAAAGTATTTAATATTATATATTATGAATTAATGATATGTTAATATCACATTATGTTTTATCTATTTTTAATATGCTTAAATATGCAGTTATATAAATGGTGAATACATTTATGAATTTTAATATATAATTAATTAGATTATAATTGGATTTAAGTTTAAAAACTTTGTGGTTTCTTATGACTGTACATACTTTAGAAACATATAATAAATCTTGCATGTATCATTATCATATTAAGTTTTAACCACCTTTATTATTATTATCACAATATTATCACCATTACCTTATTAAATTAGACATTATATAACTTGTTTTAAGTGTGGTATGTTTTTACTCATCTCAACTTGTTGCTTTATTAGTCATGCTAGCGTATAGAAGGCATGCCAAAACACCTTTACACACTTAAGATGTTACAGAGATCTAATGTGTAGTACACATTCAACATTCATTTCTACGATTTTAAACATTGATTGATTTCGGTATTACATACACTATGCAAGCCTTTAATGCAATACATTATTACAATAATGTATTGCTACAGTATTAAGAAAACTTTGATATTTATGCATGGGTTGTACCAGGATTTATAAAAAAATGTATCAATAATATTCAAGTAATGGTTTACTGTTGTTCATTTCCTTTATTTTTACAAGAGGAACCCATGCGTTATTTTGATAACGGTATCTCATGCATCTAACAGGGGATTGGTCACAATACTTAACAATAGTATTGGATATTAACTATAGTGTATTGATTATACATTTTATTATAAGTGATAAAAATCGTATTTCATAAGGTTTTATCATAACCTTATTTTACTTGATAACATGTTATAATGTTATGTATTGCTTGATTTAACTTTATAGTATATGTGATCTATATGCTATATATTGCTTATATGTAGATATTATTGGATAAATTAAGCAAATGAAAAACCAAAATTTGTGGTTTATCAACTCTCATAAATTATTACAAATATGTTCAGGTATGACATTCAAAGTGTGTCATACTCTCTGAAAGGTCGTCATATATTGACCAATAAATCTTATATGAGTCGGTCATGTAAGTTTTTCTCAAATTATATATTAATGAGAAAATAAGATTGTTTTTAAGGAAAAACAAGATAAAGTTTTCCATGGGTCACACCTGAGATATACTCTTGAAGTAGCAATATCAATTGAAAAGTTTGAAATGATTTCATATAATGAAAAGCTATGAAGCATTTTTTGGCATTCCTTCGTTCATCAAAGTGAATGTGACTATATATTGATTATTGTGATCATGGACATAACTGAAAAATTGGTATGATGATCAAATTAATAATGAAATCGATTATAAAAAATGCAATGATGGTCATGTTAATAACGAGATAGACCACCAAAAGAGGCGAATAAAGAGAGTGATCATATGAGAATAAAGTGTTGAAAGTTTGAGTTGCTAATACGATGTTCTCTCGTATTTTATATGTTTAATATACAAACAATGTGCACATAAAACATAGTGCAAGTAATACATATATGGTTATATGCTCATACAGTAACAATATTATTAAAGGATATTCAAGGTTATTACCAAAATAAAAGTTGCGTGGAGCTATCCATTCCCTAAAGTGAATGTAATGATATAACGATCAGTGAAAGGTCACAATCATGCAATAACTAAGGAAATTGTAATGATGCCACCATGAATGTTGTATGATTATTCCTTGAATAACATGTGATGATATAATAATTGGTGCAAAGATCGTGATCATGGTAATTGAGGAATGATGCTCATGTAATGAGATCAACCATCTTTATATTGCTATGACTATAAAACGATCGTTATAAAGGTCATGATCATGGTAAATGAGGAAACTGTAATGATCCTCAACCATGTGTATATTGAAATCGACCACAAGCAGTGGTAATAGAAGGGAGTGATTATACGAGAATTATATATGGAAAACATGTTATAATATGAATGATTGAAATAATAATTGTTATTCTCTTGTATTTTCTATTTGTGTATTGAACAAACACGAGTGCAACTAAAAGCATATATGATGATCACAAACCCGAAGTTTATGGTTCATAATCATTTAATGATTGGCATGACCGGTTAGACCATACCGAGTATAGATGATGTGAAAAATATCAAAGAACTAGAAGATTCTTCATGGTACTTACACATGCAATATTTGCTCTCAAGGGAAGTTAATAATATACCAACTAAAGTATGGTTTAGATCCCTAAATATTTTGTAAATAATAAGGGAATATGTGTATCCCGACATGATACCATTTAGTATTCTGAAATCGATGCATCATCTAAATGGTTATCAAATCCACAACCAGAAGCTTGTGTGATTGTGCCTTAGCTAGTGTGATAGCAAAGCATATTAATCCATGTTACTATTGGTTACAAAGCCAATGATCATGAGAGGAGCAAAAGTTCATTTAGGTACATGTAATTTTATATATAGTACCATCAATTCACATCAAGCCAATAATTATAGTTCTCCCCATACAGTTGGTTTTTGGTCAGGAACCAAAGATGTCTCATCAAAGATTTTAGTTGTGCGACATATATTGAAGCTCATTCACCACACCGCACAAAGATGAGACTTCTAAAAAGTTTGAGAATATGTTGGGTATAAATAATCGTCTATGATTAAATACTTAAAGCCATTAGTGAGAAATTCGTTTAAGGCTCATTGGTTTTCAGTTTAGTGAATGAATGTTCCCAACATTAGGGGGAGATAACAAGCAGTTGGAAAGTGAAAAATAAAATGAATTATCATGTCATCTAGATCCTCAGACTATAAACTATGAACTAGAAGTTTAAAGTATAATTCATTTACCAATATTAAAGAACAAATTACCAGACAAGTTCACTGGCCTAAATAGAGTGACTAAGTAAGTCACATCATCAACTGCTTATGCTCTAGTTATATTTGTGTCCCAATAGGACAACCACATATTTTTGTAATGAGTCTATTGCACGCCTAAAGCGTGGTAGACTAGTTGATTCCAATAATAAAATTCCTCGAAAATTGGAGCAAGTAATTAAGATGGTCAAGTCGAGGTTATAGTAATAAGATCTCCTGAAGAGACAATAGATATGATGGCTCAAGAAGAACCTCGGGTACCTGAAAATAAAGAGATCTCGATAAGTTGTATCATGTCTAAGATATGTATGGAATCGAAATAAAAATCGACGTCGTTATACTTTTGTATTTAATGTAGCGCTTAAAATAATTAAATGATGAGGATCAAGATTTAAGATCTGCCTATGAATGAATATTAAGAAATGATTGGCCAAAATAGAAAGACACAAATAAGACAGAGTTTAGTTCTCTAATGAAATGGAAAGTTTCTGGACCAACAGTCCATACAACTGAAGTTGTAAAATATGTTGGATATAAATGTGTCTTTTACGCAAATCATGTGAAAATCAAATTAAGTGATATAAGTCAAAATTGGTGGCACAAGAATTTTCATAAAGACCTATAATTGATATGAGGAAACATATTCCCCAGTGGTGGATGCATTGACTTTCAATATTTTATTAGTCTGGTAATATAGAGAGAGAATAGATGTGCGTCTATGAATGTTATGTATCACTTGATACTAAAAGTGTACATGAAGGTCCCTAAAGGATTTGAATGATCAAAATCATGTAAGTTAAGTTCTCGAGAACAATATGATCGTTGTATATAGATTCATTTTTGTTTATGATTGAACTCCTGATGAGTTTTCTAAAGCAATTGAGTTCTCTAAAGGTAAATCAAAACATCTTAATGATGTAATTCTTGTGCACCAATAAACATACATAGAAACTTGTACCCAGTGATTGTGATATCTCAATAAATAGTGTACACGCATGGTACAATATGGATTTTGAAGATAAAAGCAAGTGTTCATGACATTTTTGCATATGATATAGATATCTATGTGTTATATGGGTAAGTTTATATAGCAAAACTCATGAAGAGTGAATGCATATGTATATTTGGATAAGATGGGCAGAATTCTCTCATGGATTGATAATTCCAGAAGCATTGATATAAAAACCTCAAGAACGTACTATATGAAGTTGACAAAATACGTATGGGGTAAAATAGTTGGGTCGAGTGTTGTACAACTCGAGATATTCGCATAAAGAAGGATATAAGTTTGATTAAATTAGCCATGTTCTATGAACATTCTACTTTTAAAAGTTCACTATAATCGCAATTTATAGTAATGATGTCTAGGCATCATTGAGAGAAATTGTCGAGCTTTTAGAGGGAGAATTTTTGAATGACCTTGGCATGGTCTAATTATTACTCGAACTGCAGTTCGAGTATATATGTAATTATATTTTACTAATCCCTCAAGTACATCTAGAAGATGATGTTGGGATATTTTAGTATGGACATAGTTGAACCTTAAAGTATGTTAAAGGTTGTTAACTCATTTATTATAAGAAATGCCTATTATCATCTCCTACCAAAGTAGAGATTCTCATTCTAGAAGTATCATCGTTAAATGCATAAGTGCATTAATATGTTTTGCTAGCTATGTATGGTTATAATATATTTCACTTGAGCTTATTGTCACGATATAACTTTTGTCAAGGGAAGAGACATTGGAATGAGTTCAAAGAAATATTTCAGGTGTAAACGATATTTGATTATATTTTACTAACCCATCAAAACAAGTTTGGTTAGTCTTGTAGATGCAGGAATGTAACGAAACACAGTCATGGACATTTGATAATTTTTGGAATGAGGCACCTAAAGTCTCGTTAGAAGATTATACAACATTGCTCAACATAAAGGATTGCACATTAAGGGACCAAACGACAAATCATTCGCTACAAAGGCTTTATTCGACTTTCAAGGAAGATGGACACACGTTACTTAAATGATACATTTTAAAATGAGGGGGAGACTTATTCAAGTTGCACTCTTTTTCCCTTGACTAAGTTTTGTCCCATTGGGTTTTCTTAGTAAGGTTTTTAATGAGGCAACATACCTGATCCAAAAGTATCAGGGGGAGAAAATGCGCACTGCACTCTTTTTCCCTTAGCTGTGGTTTTGTCCCACTGGGTTTTCCTAGCAAGGTTTTTAATGATACAGCACCACCAAGCGTATAATACATTATTTTTTTATCACGTGGATAGTCAAGGGGGAGTGTTATGAATACATCATTAAGAGCGACTCTCCACATCCTTAACTCGTCTTTTGTATTTACTCTTATGTTAATGTATAAGCCTATAAATAGAGGCTTTGTATTTCATACTTATATATCAATAAGAAATCCATCTTCCGTTCTCTCATTCTTCTCTATACATTGCTAGTAGGTCGTTGTTTCACAACATCATGTAGCTTACATGATGATGTTTGATTAAAGACGTATATTATTTATAGTGTAAAAGGTTAAATTAAACTAAATAAACAACAAACAAACTTACTCTAGCTATTATTCTATAGTTTATGATATAATATGGATATCATTAAAAGTAAAATTGATAAAGTTTAGTGGTAAAACAAAAGTTTGTGACTAAAAACAAAAATAAAGAAAGTGTCATGTAGCTTATGATGATGTTTAATATATATTATAATATAATATAATATAATATAATATAATATAATTATAATTAAAGAGTTTGAGTTTAAAGCTTGTTACTAAAAGCATTTTCATAACTAATTTTTTATCAATATGAAAAGTTGAAACATCTGTAAGTCTGTAAATAATCAAACGGACACAAACATATGATTAAACACATTTTTTGTTCATTTTCATTCATTAAGAAAATTGGCATGTTCATGTTTGTTTATGTTGGTTCATTTAAAAACTAAACGAACAGTTCATAAACGTAAACAAACATACATAATTTAACAAACATAAAACAACACGAATGAAAATAAATGACCAAATATAAACAAACATGAAGTAGCTTTTTTTACTTATAAATTATTGATTAGTTACGATAAGTTATATTAGAAAACCCAATTATCAATTAGTAAATACGTATATAAGTATTTAAAAAGCCTTTTTTATGTTTATATTTATATAAATATAACCCCATATGCATTTATTAAAACTAGGTTTTGCCCGCCCGCGTTGCGGGGTACTAAGCCGAATATTTCTTTCTCATAGCATGTACGTCTGTGTTTTAGTTACTTGTACATACTACTCATAACACGATCTCAAAAAAATTACATTGAGTAAACAAAGTAAAACAAAATACTACCATACTTTTGCTAAAAAAAACTAAAACGATGGAAAAACTACCGCTTGGTACGACGAATAAAAATTAAATCGAGCCAACCATTTAAAACAAAACACTACCAAAACTTAAGTACACGTAAATAAAAATAAAGACGTAAAACTCGATTAAAAAGTATTTAAAAAGCTAAGAGATAAAAATTAAAGGGCAAAAGTAAAACAGAAAAAAAAAACCAAAAAAGAAAAGAAAGAAAGAAAAAAAAAATGACAACACCACTGTAGCAAAGAGGTGTTGTCATTTGATATATATAATAATGTTAATGAACATAGACGAACACAAATGAACGAACATAAATGAACGAATAACACGTGTATTCATGTTCGTTCGTTTAATTAAATAAACAAATAATTGTGTTCACATTTTTCGTTTATTTAATAAACGAACATAAACGAACTTCTCGCTGAACAAGCTCACGAACAGTTCATGGACTTCGTTTCGTTTACAGGCCTAAACATGTGGCAAGAATTATTTTATTATTATTATTATTACTATTATTATTATTATTATTATTATTATTTAGAATTTATATTTACTTTATTACTGATGTGCGGTGATAATTTATAGACTTACTAGGTTAGAATCTCGTGTAATACATGGTTTGAATTAGTAAATTTTATTTTATTTTTGTAAATTTAAACATATGAGATCATAAAAGGCAAAAGAGGAAAACATGAATCATAACTTTTAAATACATAAATATAAAAATAGAAACAAAATAACGTTAATTTAACTTTTTTATAAAAAAATGGTAAAGTTTAAATAATAAAAATATGCGAGGTTGATAAAAACGAAATAATTAGTCTATTAAATGTAATATTGAAAAGGAAATTGAGTAAATTTGAAACGGGTAAAGATGCGTGTGTAAGTTAAATGGGTATACGGTAGGCGGAAAAAATTAGGTATAGAGATAGAAATTATATAATTTCAACAAATTTAGAATGTATTTCTGATAAATTTGATGATAGTAACCGTGATTTGAGATTTGAAGCAATTTTTTGGTAATTATGTGATGATTTGATATTTGAATTAGAGTGAACTTTCGAATTATTTAAATTCTCAATATTATAATTTCTTATATATTTTGTACTAAGTAGTTTGGAGAAAAAAATTAGGGTAGTATTATAACTTTCTGAAACTACAACCCTAAATAATAATAATGATTTAGAAAGTATGCTGATTTAAAGCATATTTTTTTCTTAAATCATAGTCTTTTAATTGTAGCTTTTAGTAATAAATTTACCACATATATAATGGATGTAGATTGCTCATATTGTGAGATCAATAAAATTTGGATAAGTGTAAGATTTAACATGTATTAAATTAGTATCAACGTTAAATATGAAAAAAAAAAAGTAATTTTGGTAGTAACACGTGACATTATTTAGAATTATTTATTATAATAGGATGATAAATATTGAAACTGAATTTAAAATAGAAACAAACAGACCATGTGACATATCGTGAGTCTTATTATTACTCATAAAATGGTTTAATATGAGGTATTAAATAGTGGAACCGATATTTCGAAAAAGTAGGATTTAGTTAGTTCTATTTTTTTTATTTAAAATTCTAAATTGTTGAAAATTTTTCCTCTAAAATGGTGGATTGTGAAGGGTGCCACGTGTCAACCCAAAATTTTTATTTATTAGATAGGATAGATTAGAAGTAATTGGTGAAAAAATTAGTTTAGAAAAAACTTTTTTTATATAAAAAACCCAAAATAAATCTCGGACGAGGTCTCATATTAAAGTATCACTTTTCGAGTAGTTTGTTGCAAGGCTCTTCAACCGGCCCATCTCTGGGAAGCGGTAGTCACCGCCAGGCGGCGTTGTCGGGTCGCCAGCCTGCGGAGTGAGATCACTCCGGCGGATGGGAGGTCCGTGCAATACCCCCCCCCCCAATCATGTTTTCTCTTCTAAATATAGTAAGAAAATAAATGGAAAGCATCTGGACATCTGGGATATGGTTGATATCACAAACTTGTAGTAACTCAAATATATGTTGTTTTGCTTTTTGGATATTTCGTATAAACAATTTGGAGACCTTTTTTAGAGACGTGTTCACGTGTTAAAACTTATAACTAAAATGTAAAAAGAATAAAATGACAAAATAGTCCATGAGCTTAAATCAGTTTTACCACTTTAGTTTAAAAATGTAACTTTTTGTATCTCGGTCCCTAAGATTTCATTTTTTGTTTTCATTTTCATCCAAATGACAAACTGGATTAGAAATTTGTGTTAACCACTCCCCCTTTTGTCTTTTTCATCATTTAAATGAAAGGTATAATAGTCATTTTATGTCAAATTTTATTATAATTAAAAAAATCCCAAAAACATATAAAAACCCCACACCCGACGCAACCTCCACCTTCATCCGCTGGAGAACAACCAAAAACCGATCACATTAACCGCCTCCCGACGAACTACTCCTCCCACTATGCACCAAAATCAACAACGCAAAATCTTTCTACATTTGCAGCCTAAGGTCCAAGCGTTTCTCCACCGTCGTCCGCTAAACACTGTCGTTATTTTCACATTTCCTCACCGGAATCCTAATAATCGTGACGAGAATTTTCCTAAAAAACTGTTCTTAACTACTTATCTCAATCCTTCTTCAGGAAGCCTTCGCCGAACAATTTCGACGGAGCGTTGTTCCAATTGACAATCAATTTACTAAAAGATTTCAAAACGTTAGAGATCTGAGAATCAAACTACCTTTTTCCAGCACGAAGAATTGATCCGTAACTGGCTTGCGGAATTCGGTAGAGGAGCGAATGTATGAGTTGACGAATCATCTTCTCCAATCGATCTGCAACTAGTAACGTCGTCAATTCACCAGATCCAGAATCCAGATCACGCATCGTTGACAAATCATCTTCTGCAATCACGAGTGATGTAAAACCCATTCCGAATATATATAACATTCGTTTATATATATACATATATATATAATACTAATATCATCCAAAATACGAGTATTTAAATACTTCGATTTACATTACATTAAATCTTAACAAAAACCGATGTCATCATAATCATTGTTTTAGTTAACATAACTGAAGCACGTATCTTGAATTGTGTTCGGTTCTTCGTAGAACTTGACCTTCATCCGATGCGTTAATTTAAAATACCTAAAACATTATAAACATCTTAAGCATTAGTATATACCTCAGATAAATGTGTTAAACGAACCCGCATAACCAAAGTAAAAAAATATTTTTTTTGCCACAATTTAAGTCCGTCGCGAACTAAAAAATCTGAACTTCTAATGATCACGGACAAATGGAATATGAGATACTTATGCATTGCATCACCAGTCAACTTTGAGTAGGAACCACCCGAATACTGTTGCATGTCTGAATTTTCAAAAATGCCGGAATTTCAATATTAATTCAATGAAATTTTTATTCCCCCCTCATTTTTGCAAATTTTGACCTCTTTATCATCATCTCCTAAATTTCCAAGGATTTCCCCCTCAACTTGGTAAATTCTGACAACTCTTTTCTCTGAAAAACTCAAATATGTGACATTTAGCTCCACAAAAGTCTGTTTTTCATCAATGCGGATTTTTCGTTTCGGCCCATTAATAGTCACTTTACCAAATGATACATGTTATACACTGGTCTTCATGACTACCCCACTATCTTCAGTACCCTGTGATTTCATCATCTTATCCATTTTCTGAATCCTCCGACTGTGTCCCTGAACAACCCGTATTTAACGTTAAAATCTTGAAAAAAATTTATATCACCAAATTGTTTCTGAACACTCATCTCATCACCACGGTCAAAAAATGTCTTTTTATTTATTTATTCTTGAAACTTTTGCTCATGCGCACGTATAACACGTGCTCATGCGCGCGTATGACCCTCATGCGCGCGGATGACTTATGCTCGCGGGTGGCCCTCATCCGCTTGGTTGATCTGCGTAGATGTGCTCATGCTTGAGACTTATGCGCGAGGGTGACAACCCGCAACTTCAGGTTACAACTTTAACCTACCCACAGTTAATTTAATCATACATTCATAGCACTGCATTTAACTAGGGTTAGTTAAATGAGCCTACGTTGGTAATTCGGGGAATTATCAGAACACCTACATGATAACTCTCGAACATTGGCGACTAACGCAAATAATAATTATAAACGGATGGTTTATACGAAACTTATGTGCTGCATGACAAATACATGAACTACATGTTTTAAATGTAAATTACATATTATTATGTGTCTTATGTAAAAGTTGCATAATTAGGGTTGCTTTGTGAATAAGTTAGAAACTCTAATAACCATTCAAAACCCTAATCTCCCCCACAAACTTCACTACACGGCAGTTGTTTTCTCCAAATCATTTCTCTGATCTTTTGGCCATACAAGTTTCACACAAATCTTCAATCTTTGATCTTTCCAATTCTCTTAGAATCGTCTCTATATCCATCTAAGGTATGTACTTGTGTTATATTGATAACTTATTCTTTTGATTCATACAAACCCTAGATGATCCAAACAATTGATTGTGTGTAAATGATCATGTTAGATGAATATGTAATTGCTGTAAACTGAATAAATGTGTAATGATTGTTGGATGTTAGTGGTATTAGGGACATGATAGAACTGTTATATTGGTTAAATTGATTCCTGACATTGTTGATTTTTGTGCATCTTGGGGTTTTGTTCGTAGAAACCTTGAAGAATGAAATTCCTGATTTTTCAGACTTTGTGAAGTCACAAAGTTGTCCGCACTTGTGATTGTTACATGGTCAACATTTTTAAATTCAAAGTGTCCGCATTTGTTGCTAATTATATATATCCGCACATAGTGTTTTCAAATGGCCCGCATTTATCATTTCACAATGGACTGTACTTAGTTCAAAAGAACATGTCCGCACTTAGTTTGTTAACATATATAAAGGTCCGCACTTAAGGATATTTTTATAGTCCGCACTTGTTAAATAAAGGAATGTCCGCACTTAACCTCATAAGCATATGTCCGCACTTAACCTCATGATCATATGTCCGCACTTAATGATTCTTATAAATCCGCACATGTTGATGATGAATGGGTGTCCGCACTTAGGAACCCTTATAGTGCTCGCACATATAAATCTATGTGGGTGTCTGCACTTAAGGACCATTATATTGTCCACACATATTAGGTGTTGTATTGTCCGCACATATTAAAGGATATATGATCCGCACATATTAAATGATATATGATCTGCACATATTAAATGTTATATGATCCACACATATTAACTCTTATATGATCCGCACTTACTGAATGTTTCATGATCCGCACTTGTGATCTAGTATATTGTTCGCACTTGTGATCTATCCGCACTTATGTTAATTTAAAAAGGTCTGTACTTAATACATGTCGGCACATACACAAAGATATCCGCACTTAATACATGTCCATAACTTGTAAACTTACATCCATGTTCCTGAATGTTATTGAATGATAAACTAGATAACCTGATCAAATAAGCACTGAGTTGTTTGGACACTTAGGGTACTGCAAACCCTGCTGGTGTACTTATCAAACACTGAATGTATATTAGGTCGCCTGTAACGGATCTAACTTGTATTTAACGCGTAAAGACACGTTAACATTTCCGAGCAAACTAAGGTGACACTACTCTTTCACAAGCATGCGTCCTGGGGGGACAAACAAACTAATATTCCTGGGAGGAATACTTTTAACTGCTTTGGTTTAATTTCGATGTTAGTTAACAAACTCAACTCTATCACGAAAGTCCCTACTTACATACCGAGCTAGTTGCTTGGGAGGCAACGGGGTATTTAGTTGATAGCGCTATTAGGCTTGATAAACCTCACATCGTACCTAGGAGGGCGGGCGTGAACTAATGACCTTAAACACTTTGATCAATGATGATAGACATTGATGAGGGCACAAAAAACGAGCAGTCAATCGGTACAGAGTTTATTATTCGTAACTATGAACTCACCAACTTTATGTTGACACACTTTTCTGCATGCTTACAGGTCGTTAGATGCATCACGGAATGGAACTTGCAGTCTGGGAAGCCGGTGTTGTCATGGGTCGTGCCACCTACGAAAACATTTAACGTTTGGTTATGTTTCTAATCAAAATGATGCTGAATTGTTTGAACGATAATTTATGCTTCCGCTGAACGAATATTTGTTTGAATTAAACGTTTTGAAATGCACTTTTCATATTGAATAAGAATATGTGTTTATTATTCTATTGTTAGTTCAATGTGATTAGTGGCTAGATCATGGTACGTCACACGCCTCGCGGTGGATTTCGCATGTGGTATTTTGTGGGTGTGACAGCGAGACTCATGCGCTCCGACGCACTGAATCCCATTTTTCGATCCAAAACCTTTATTTATTCAAATTTGATGATGATTCTTTCACAGACATGTGCAAAATTCAATTCTGATCAATCCTATGGATTCAATTTGACTTTTCATCCGTGAATTGACCTTCAATTTTGATTATAAAAACGTTTTTGCATCTTCATTTTTATGTCTAAACCACAAAATCATAAGCGTGGGTGATTCAACTGACGATTAATTCGATTGAATCGGTACCGTTTCTCTGATACCACTGTTAGAACATGGTACCATTGCGTCCTACGTGTTTAGAAGAAAGTTTGGATAAGATAAAACTAATTCGGTAGAAATTTCGTTAGAATAATCATAAGTAGAAACTTCCATTCCATACCGAAAGAGTATACATCTTTGACAAGCTGGAGAAAGCATCAACACATCTCTCCAGTTGTTTCCCCAAAACTTAATAACCCTATGCGCATGAGCCTCTATTTATAGGCAACCTCATGAGCATGAGGCTCATGCCCGAGAATGAGCCCTCATACGCACGTATGACTTAATCGTGCGTATGAGTGTTTTCCTTATCAATCTAACACTCAATCCTATACAATATTCAACATACGCTATATCTAGCCTATTCACAAAGTGGCGGACACACATAAATGCACCAACATGTTTACACCCAATCGCACATATAACTCTCATTTGAAAAAAGGCCAATCAAGTACATGTGGTCGTCAATTGGAATCAATCAAGTCCCTCCTTATATTTTCTGTTAGTCAACTGTTAGTTGACCATGGCATATATGTCTTTTTAAGTTGATTTTAAAGGGTATTATTGTCTTTTCACAATTATTATTACTATTATTATTAAAATTAACCAATTAAATATAATCAAAATAAATATTAAAAACCAATTAATAAAAGTATAAAACCCTTCTTCACTGATCATTCATCATTCACCTCCCCCACCACCACCACCAGGGCCGGCTCTAGGGGGAGTGAAATAAAGTAAGCACTTTAGGCCTCCCATTCCCTAGGGCCCTAAATTCTTAAGAAAACATATTATATGTAGGTGATTTTGGCTTTAAAATTTTTGACGTTGAGGTTTATGATATATAACTATGTACACATAGAGATGGTATATGAATCATAAGATCAAGAGCAATTTTTTTTCTTTTATGTTTTTTTTACGAAAAGGGCCTCAATATTGTTATCCGTTTCGGGCCTATAATATTTTAAGCCGGCCCTGACCACCACCCCCACTGCACAACCACCATCGCCACCACACCGCCACCGCCCCACTGCACCACCACCGCACCTCCATCGCCCACACTGATTATAGCCAGTGTTTTTTCATGGTATGTGGATCTACAACTTGCCAGAATCTTCTAGATTAACTGCTGGTAATCCATGGAGCAACAACCTCTTCCTCCATCGATAACACATGATGATAGCGTGATGGTCACACGGTGTTGATCTATGTCAACGTTAATTTCCTGAGCTATGTCAAGAACCCATTTGAATCCTCCAAACGATAAACTTTATTAATTCCCAAATAATCAACCAAGTTTCAAACGTAAAAGAGAAAGATTAAATAGAAATCCTAAACTTGAGGAACAAGTCTCAACTAGATAAACATAAAAATAAAACAAATATAATAATAAAGATATATTAGGGGCCGGCCAAGGTGGAGGTAGCTTGGGCCGGTCCCGAACAAGCCTGTGAGTCCTCTTAGCCACTTTCGTTTGGAATCGGTTTGCAAGCCCTGAAACCCGCCATACTTAAATCATTCCCCTCACCATCATCCTCCCCTGCATGAAAAGGACTCGTCCCCGAGTCATCATCATCTAAATCACCTTCATAGGGTGACAAATCAGCCACATTAAACGTTGCAGAACTTTGTAGTGACACAGCAAATCAATCTTATAAGCATTGTCATTAATATGCTCGAGCACATGAAAAGGCCCATCCGCCCGAGGATGTAATTTACCGAAACGACCATGTGGAAACCGCTCGCGACGCAAATGAATCCAAACCAAATCCCCTGGTTGAAAAACAACCGAACGCCTATGTTTATTTGCAGCATCTTGATATTGCAAGTTATGTTTAGCAATCTGAGAGCGAAATTGTTGATGGAGGTCCTGAATTTGAACAGATCGAACATCACCATCGGTACTAAGGTGAGACATATCAGTAGGAGGCGCTAAATCAAAAGGAGTAAAAGGATTGCGCCCATACACAATAAAAACGGACTCTTCCCGGGGGATTTATGACACGAACGATTATAAGCAACTCAGCCTGAGGTAAAACTAAGTCCCACTGCTTGGGCTTATCCCCAACCAAACTATGAAGTAAATTACCCAAACTACGATTCATTACCTTAGTTTTTCCATCCGTCTGGGGGTGATGCGAGCTAGAAAACTGCAACTTCGAACCCAAACGTTTCCATAGGGTACGCCAAAAATGCCCAACAAACTTAACGTCATGATCAGAAGTGAGAGACTTAGAACGCCATGTAAGCGAACAATCTCTGAAAAATATAATCGAGCAACTTGGGACGCATCAAACGTCTTAGCACAAGGAACAAAATGCACCATCTTCAAAAAACGATCAACGACGACCATAATCGAGTCCTTCTGTCTCTGAGTCCGTGGTAAACCAAGAACAAAGTCCAAACTAACATCCTCCCAATGACCACGTGGAACCGGCAAGGGCGTATAGAGCCCCTGGTTTGTGTTAGTGGTCTTCACAATGTGACAAACGTGGCAACGAAGAAGTAATCGAGCAACATCAGCTTCTAAGCGTGGCCAAAAAAATCGATCCCGAACCTGCACAAGTGTCTTATCATGACCGAAATGCCCAGCTAAACCACCCTTATGACATTCCAAAATGATTGCTTCCCGAAACGAGGATTGTGGAACACATAAGCGGGTACCGCGAAATAATAAACCGTGACGACGGGTAAAGAAACCCCACGGCGAACCGTTGGTACGGGACCAAGCATCCCGAAAATCAGGATCATCTACATATAGGTGTTGCCAAGATAAAGCTGGGAACAGAAAGCTCAAAGGTGGTAAGTAAGGTCGGCCGACGACTCAAAGCATCAGCAACATTATTAGAAGATCCCGCCTTGTGAGGAATAGTAAACGAATACTCTTGTAAAGTTTCGACCCATTTGGCATGACGTGGATTCAACTTAACTTGCCCTTGGATGTATTTTAAACCTTGATGATCCGAAAAAAGAATAAAGTCATTTGGAAGTAAATAATGATGCCAGTAATCAAGACTACGAATAATAGCATAAAACTCCTTATCATATGTGCTGTAACGCCGACGCACCTCATTCAATTTTTCACTAAAATATGCCACCGGGCATCCGCTTTGACTCAAAACACCACCAATCCCAATACCAGATGCATCACACTCAACTTGAAACACATCATCAAAATTCGGGAGGGCGAGAATAGGAGCTGTCGTGACAAGGGCCTTCAAGGTGTCAAAAGTTTTTTGTGCAGCAGCGGTCCAGACAAATTTGGAACTCTTCAACAATTTGGTCATAGGTGCCACAATAGAACTAAAATTTCGGATGAAACGGCGGTAAAAAGAAGCTAAACCATGGAAACTCTGGACATCGTGTAAGGTTTGTGGCGTTGGCCAAGATGTGATGGCCGAAATTGTGACATCTGTGCCTCCACGGCCATCAAACAAATACCAAATCAACGAAATAATGTATTTCATACTTGGGATCTGTATAAATATGTGTATCATTTGCACATATCAACTCTCGTTCGATTTCAAGCTTTAAATCGCTTTCTGGAAGGTTATACGCAAACTGGTGCGTAAACACAGTCAGTTTAACGCAAAAAACACTCCGGGATAGTAAAATAGGCTTAACATACCTTAAATAACCTTTACATAACTTAGAAATAAGTTTTGGATGGTTTGGTATGCCGAAATCAAGTTTATTCGCTTACAGGGACTAATTTCGACAAACTGCGAAAGTATGTCGATTCGTACTGTAACGAACATTACGTAACTTGATCATAAGTTAAATATGCCCAAAATATCCTTTACATAGCTTAGAAATAGGCTTTGAGGTGTTTGGTGCGCAAAAAAAAAAACTCATTTGATCAACAGGGACTAAAAGCGTCAAAAAGTGCATAAGTTTGCATTTTCGCGCATATCTTACGTTATGAATATATCTGGACATCCAAAAATTTATGTAATCATTAAAATATTATGTTTTAGTGATTGGCTTGATAAAAATCCATTCGTTGCTTAATTTGGATCGTTTTTGCGTCCGTTACGACTTCCGTCGTAATTAACCGAACAACGCAACCGTACGACCAAACGAACCGAAATCCGAGATATTTTTTAGCACATTTCAAGTTCCCTATACTTTAACTTCATTTTAGAGCCTTGAAATGAGGTTAACGGGGCTTAAACGTGTCAAAAATGCATGAAAATCAAGTTTGGAGTCTCAGGGGCCTGTTCTGCCAATTTTGCAAAGTTGCTGGTCTGCAGACCACATACGGTCCGTAAGCAATGGACCATACGGTCTGTAAGCCTTACCAGTAACAGCAAAATTGCAGAAACATTGAATCTGATCTGTTCCAGCTGTTTTGATGGTTTTAATCCCTTGTTTTCAATACCATTTGATGGTTTTCATGTTCCCATTGTATTCTAAACCTTGGGCCCAAGTGTATAGCCAAAATTGTGCCCTCTTTTGCAAGAAATGATCCTAATGGTTGTGGAAAAACTATAAATACCCAACACCTTTCATTGTTGCAACTCACAAAATCTGATTCATTTGCTCTAAGTTGGGGTCTTGCACCTCATACCTGAGCTATTTGAATCAAGATTTCCTTGCTTAGACCCTTTGTGAGTATTCTTTCATGCTTTTTATTGCTTTCTAAGCATGAAAGTCAAACAGTGTTTGACTTTCAGCTTTGACCAGTCAATGGTCAACACGAAGTTCGTTTGAACTTCGCAACGTGAGCGTAATCACAATGGTTATAGTCTTTAGTGACTATACCTACTGATTACCACGTTGATTAGGTGTAGTGACGAGTCGTAGTTTCGGCCAAAATGCGTATTTATGCGTATTTTGTAACCAAACTACTCTTGGGTATCAAAATCGTTTGTTATGATACCAAAACCTGTTTTCTAACTTAACTAAACATGTTTTAGCATGTTTAGCTCGTCACTTTTTGTTTAGTGCTTGTGTAGAGTCGTAAGTCAAGCGGACTAAACACCCGCTTAGACTTTCGAACTCGACCCGTTTGGTCGATCATTAGGATCCGACCAAGCATGTTTAGTGACCATAGTTGTATAGGGAATAACCTTTCGAGGTTATACCTTATGGTCACTTAGTTTAAGTGGTTGTATGATAGGTAGTTTGTATGCCTTAGGTAAATGACCAAAACGCCCTTTTCATGTATAATTGGTAATTAAGCATATGTAACTTAACTTTTGCCACTTTAACTAATTATGTAACATGTTTAGGCATATAATACTTATCATATGACTAGTTAGACGTCTAGAACGCGCTTTGCGCAAACGACGCATTAAAGTAGCGTAAGCTACCTTAATGGGTCGCAATGGGTCGAAAGCACTTAGGTTAGGTTTCGATTTAGAATGTAGGCTTTGTTAAACCATGTCATATGAGTTCCAATACTCATTTGGTTTACAAAACCTCATCCTATCCGATCTTCCGACTTAGGTCCGGTTTATTTGTATAGTTATTAGGTTGCCGATTGATTCCGTGCTCCCTCTAGCTTTGCTTGGTTGTTGTTCAAGACTTCTAAGCATTCTCAAGTAAGTACATAGTTCCCCTATTTTCCGGTTTTCAATTGTTTTGGAGTGATTCATATGTGTTAAATGATTTCGATGTTTTTAACGATGGTTTCGAAAATGATTAAAATGGTTTATATTAAATTAATAACGATTTCGATAATGTGGATAAACTTGTTGGTTGTAATTACATAACGAATAACATTCATTAGTTTTGGCCGAATCGACCAGTATTAGGTTATGGTACCATAGGATCTGACAAATCCCGTTATCAGACTGCACCCATGGTTATGTGTGGGTTAGGTGGGTAACGACTGAATCTGTGATTGTTAATTTACCCTTTGGTGGTTTATTAATGCGAGAAGCGATAGGCGAGTTGCGAAGGTTTGGATGTTATTAGCGAGACAATCAAAAGTAGTTTTCATAATTTAAAACGAGAATGATTTAAACGACTAAAGCGATTTTTAACGAATTAAACGATTTGGGTAAACGATTGGTTTTTGGTTAGTGTTTAGATAACGGGACGGGTGTAATGTGATGAAAGCATGGTGGATACGCCGCTGGTACTTCCTATATATAAGTGTTTTCATCGTATTACATACCGTGGCGTTATTTAGTTCACTTGGGTAAACGATTTTGAAACGATGTCACACAAACGAGGTTTTCGAAATGATATAAACCATACGAGTTTTATTAACAAGATTTATTAACGAGTTTTATTAACGAATTTTATTAACGAGATTTATTAACGAGATTTATTAACGAGTTTTATTAACAAATTTTATTAACGAGATTTATTAACAAGTTTTTACGAGATGTTTTACAATTTGATTTAATTAAATAAATGTTTTGGGTTAAGAATCATGGCTACGAGATTTTATAAATTATAACCAACTTGATTTGAGTTGGTTAATTATGTCGCAATACTATACTTTTCAAAACAAGGTTTTTAAATTAAGTATTGCAACATGTAAACTAGCCATGAATCCGACACTCTTAAAAACCTATGTACTCGCCAGCATTTCTTTGCTGACTTTGTTTTCACATATGTTTCAGGTGTTGTTGAATGATGTTGATTGCTAGGATGCATGCTCACATAGGACTGGACGAGGCCTTAGTGACTTAATAACAATGATAGACTATGTTTAACTTGTTTATTTAGATATCCAGACGATGTAATATTTAATGTTTAATAAAACGAAACTTCAAATTTCCGTGTGTTTTGAAACAATGATTCTGTTACAACACTCCCCGATGATTCCGCCGCGATTTGTTGTTTTACGCGGTCGGGGTGTGACAGAAATTTTTCTCTGATCCATTCGAATACCGTCGTCCGACACCAAATATCCCAAGAAGACGACCTCACGAGTAAGAAAGTGACACTTCTTTTCGTTAGCAAACAAGCGCTGATCCCGTAAAATAGTAACAACTGCTCGTAGGTCCTGCAAGTGTTGTGTCGCAACCCCCGATCCCTAATCTGTCCCGGGAACGGGCGGACGCGAACTCAGATTTTCGGTGGTATCAGCTGGTTACTTTGGCAGCGGAAATTACATCAGGACCGTAGTTAGGAAATGTTTATCAGAGTAAAACCACCATATTTGATATTAATAATCACATGGGCAAAACCCAAGTTTCTTATTACAATACGTTTATAGGGATAAACCCTATTTTATTGAATTTAAAACATCGTCTTTTAGGTAACTTTTATAGCCACATTTTTCCCAAGCCTTCAGTGCTCTCCAGCTGGCTTTTTACTAATTGGCTGTCACATTTTGTTACCTGAAACGCGTTTTAAAAACATTTGTCAGTGGGAAATACTGGTGAGTGAATCCCAGTTTAATCAAGAAACATTTTATCAATTAAAACAGTATTGAGAGCGATCACATTGTTTATTTCTACACAATTACTCATTCAATACTGTCAATCCTGACTTGTGGGTCATATTACACATTGGCTAACTCATTGTCCAATGGTAACGTACTGTCATCCCCGACTTACTACTCGCAGTAGTAAATTTTGTATACAAAACCCCAACATACCGGCAGTAATTGAAGAATTACAAAGACTCAATCACTGCTTAATCACATTGTAAAACAATTAAGGTTTTGTAAAACATTCCAAAAAGGTTAACAAAAAGAGGATAAACTCACATTGCTATCTTAGACTTCGCGTAAGGGTTTCCTTGATATAATCTATAATTTATACAAATGTACATAGGTTAGTATCATAACCCTTTGAAAATATTAATGATACCCTCCCTGAGACGGTATTCCAACAACTACGTCGGGCAGAACCATGACAGTTGTTACGGAACCCTAAATCAATCGGGCAACGTATCTATTACGAAACTGGGGTTATAATACTTAAAACGGAGCAGAACCTCGCTAATTAGGGGTATAATACCAGCTTTCTAAAGCCTATATTCAGAAATTTAGATTGAGAAATGAATTGTGAACGAACTGAAATGAAATCCGATGGCCTGCTTATATAGTGCTGATATCTCGTCCTCTCGCGGCCCGCGTAAAACAAAGACAGGGCTTACGCGGCCCGCGTCGTAGCCCGGGTAGGGTTTAGGTGATCCGGGTCATCGCCTAGCTTCGCCACGATGTCGACACGTGTCGGCCTCTAGTGTCTCCGCGTTGTTGATCTATCGCGGCCCGCGTAAGTGATAAGGTGAGCTTACACGGCCCGCCTTAACTTAAGATTCACCGAATTCAGCTTTGAGCCTTGATACCGCCCACGTAAGGTTGAGGTGGGCTCCTACGCAGCCCGCCTCAACTTATATTTTCATATTTTTATTTATTTTATATACTATAACGTATTTCGGCCTCGGTTTTCACATACGGGGTGTATTTAAAGGCATATTGGAACAATTTAAAATATAATAGGGTATCGGAATATTATGAGGGTGTCAGGTTATTTGAGGATTGTTACATTCTCCCCACCTTGTTTTAGAGCTCGTCCTCGAGATCTACTTGAACAAGTGCGGATATTTCCTTTGCATTTCAGATTCAAGTTCCCATGTGTACTCAGGTCCTCTTTTGGAGTCCCACTTCACTTTGACCAGAACTAGTCTCTTATGCTTGAGGTTCTTGACTTTCCTGTCTTCAATCTGTAGAGGCTTTTCTACAAACTTGAGTTGTTCATTTACCTCTATATCCTTAAGAGGTACTACCAGTGATTCATCAGCTAAGCATTTCTTGAGATTGGATACATGAAATACATCATGTATTCCCGCCATTTCCTCTGGCAGTTGTAGCTGATAGGCTACGGGTCCTATTCTTCTAATAATCTCAAAAGGTCCAACATACCTGGGACTTAGCTTTCCTTGTTTGATGAATCTTACTACTCCTTTCCAAGGAGAGACCTTTAATAATACTTTATCTCCTACTTGAAATTCCAATGGTTTACGTCTGTTATCAGCGTAGCTCTTCTGTCGATCTCGTGCTGCTTTCAGTCGTTCCTTGACTTGAATGATCTTGTCGGTTGTTTCTTGCACTATCTCAGGTCCAGATAGTTGATTTTCCCCAATTTCTGCCCAACAGACTGGGGTTCGGCACTTTCGTCCATAAAGTGCTTCGAATGGTGCAGCATTGATACTTGTGTGATAACTATTATTATAAGAAAATTCTATTAAAGGTAAGTGACCGTCCCAATTACCTCCGAAATCAATTACATAAGCTCTAAGCTTGTCTTCCATTGTCTGAATTGTTCTTTCGCTTTGTCCATCCGTTTGAGGATGATAAGTTGTGCTTAGCTTTATCTTGGTTCTCATTGCCTTTTGAAAACTTGACCAAAAATGAGAAGTAAAACGACTATCTCTATCAGACACAATTGATAAAGGTATTCCATGTAAAGAAACAATTTCATTTACATATAATTTAGCTAGCTGTTCCATACTGAAAGTTTCCTTCATTGGTAAGAAATGAGCTGACTTGGTTAGCCTATCTACAATCATCCAGATTGTATCATTTCCTTTCTTTGTTTTGGGTAATTTAGTAACAAAATCCATTGTTATCAATTCCCATTTCCACATTGGCATTTCTAATTGTTGTAGAGATCCTGAGGGTTTCTGGTGTTCAGCTTTAACTTATGAACAGGTTAAACATTTAGAAACGTAGGCTGCTATGTCCTTTTTCATTCCTATCCACCAGAAATTCTTCCTTAAATCCTGGTACATCTTATCATTTCCTGGATGCATCGTATATTTAGACTTATGGGCTTCTTCTAATATACGATGACGTGGGTTTCCTAATTTAGGTATCCACATTCTCTTTTCATGGAATCTCCAAATTCCATTTGTTCCTTGTTCTAATTCTTTTAGCATACCTTTTAATTTTTCAGCATCATCCTTGATTACCGATTCTTGTGCTTCTCTTATCTGGTCATTTAAATCTACTTGCAGATTTAATTTAAGAGAACGTACCCTTTTTGGCTTTTCATGATACTTTCGGCTTAAAGCATCTGCCACTACATTTGCTTTTCCTTCATGATACTGGATATTACAATCATAATCACTAAGCATCTCCATCCAGCGTCTCTGTCTCATATTCAACTCTTTTTGTTTGAAAATATATCTTAAACTCTTATGATCAGTGAATATGGTAAACTTACTACCATAAAGGTAATGTCTCCAAATCTTAAGAGCAAAAATTATAGCTCCTAATTCTAGATCATGGGTTGAATAATTCTCTTCATGATTCTTAAGTTGTCTAGAGGCGTAAGCTATAACCTTTTGTCGTTGCATTAATACACATCCATAACCTAGTTTGGAAGCATCACAAAAGACTACAAAGTCTTCAGTTCCTTCTGGTAATGCTAATATGGGTGTATGGGTTAATCTTTGCTTAAGGATTCTAAATGCTTCTTCTTGTTTTGGTCCCCATTCAAACTTAATGGATTTACAGGTTAGCTTAGTTAAATCTTATAAATGCTTCTTCTTGTTTTGGTCCCCTATTCTAGAAAAATCTTGAATAAATCTTCTATAATAACCGGCTAATCCTAAGAAACTTCTAACCTCGGTTGGTGACTCGGGGGTTTTCCATTTAGTAATTGCCTCGATCTTAGTGGGATCCACATGAATCCCTTCATGGTTGACTAGGTGTCCGAGAAACTGTACCTGTTCTAACCAAAATTTGCACTTGGAAAATTTAGCATAAAGCTTTTCCTTTCTTAATAAAGTTAAAAGTGCGTGCAAATGCTTTGCATGATCCTCCTTATTCTTATAATAAATGAGAATATCATCTATAAAGACGATTATGAATTTATCCAAATATGGCTTACATATTCGGTTCATCATGTCCATAAATGCAGCTGGGGCATTGGTTAAACCAAATGGCATGACAGTAAATTCATAATGACCATACCTTGTTCTAAATGTGGTCTTAGGAATGTCCTCTTCCTGTACCTTTAATTGATGATATCCTGACCTTAAATCGATTTTAGAGAAAAATCGAGCTCCTTGCAGTTGATCAAACAGATCATCGATTCTCGGTAATGGGTACCGATTCTTAATCGTAACCTTGTTTAATTCACGGTAATCAATGCACATACGCATCGATCCGTCCTTCTTTTTAACAAACAGTATCGGCGCTCCCCATGGTGACGAACTTGGTTGTATGAATCCTTTTTCCAACAATTCATCTAATTGTTTCTTTAATTCTTGCATTTCTGCAGGTGCCAAACGGTAAGGTGCTTTGGCAATCGGTGTTGTTCCTGGTATTAAATGGATTCTGAATTCAACTTCTCTATCTGGAGGTTGCCCTGGCAATTCTTCTGGAAATATATCTGAAAACTAGGATACTACTGGAATATCTTTTAGTTCTTTTCCTTTAGTGTTAGTGATTATAGAAATCAAATACACTATAGAACCTTTTTCTTATATAACTTGCCGTTTTCATCACTGAGATGAATTTCATAGATCTAAAGGGTTTATCTCCTTTAATTGTGATCTTTTTACCTTTTGGTGAATTTACTTGGATTGACTTTTGATCACATAAAATACTGGCTTTATTGGCTATTAACCAATCCATTCCTAAAACAACATCGAATCCTGCCAGATTCATGGGATAAAGATTTGCAATAAATTTCTGATTTAAAATTTCTATGTTTGCTCCCTGCAAGATTTCAGAAATCCTAACAGTTTCTCCATTAGCCATCTCTACTAAGCATTCTTGCGGTAGTTTAGTTAATGATTGATTTAGAAATTTGCAAAATGATGTATTAATAAAACTTTGGTTTGCACCAGAGTCAAATAATACTTTAGCAAAAATATCATTAACTAAAAACGTACCAGCTATGACATCTGGAATCATCTTGGCTTCATCTGCAGTTAGAACAAATACTCTAGCATTTTGAGTATTCTTGTTGTTTGTAGCTGGAGCTAATTTAGGGCAATTAAGCTTGATATGACCTTGTTCTCTGCAGTTATAACATATCCTGTTGTTAGCTTTCTTCCTGCAGTTTTCTTCCTTGTGTCCCGATAATTTGCAAAAGTTACAGTATATAGAGCATCTTCCTGAATGCTTTCTTTTGCAATATTTACAGTAGGGTGCAGAGGTAGAACCTATATTTTTCCCACGATTAAAATTTCCAGAACGAAATTCTTGCGTGAGCTTTTGGGATAGATTCCTTCTTTGATCCTCTTCTCGGGTGCGGACTAATTCATCTGTCAAGGTATTTGCTAGTTCTACAGCTTCTTCTATGGTTTGAGGTCTAGCTGCTTTGACTACGTGTCTTATCTCTCCAATTAATCCCCAAATATAACGGGAAACTAACACTGGTTCTGGTGAAGCAAGAGTTGGCACTATTCTAGCATATTCGAAGAATATTTTACTGTATCCCTTACTATCCACACAAGTCATCCTAAGGTTTAGGAATTTGTTTGCTATCTGTTCCTTTTCATTGGGTGGGCAGAATTTCCTTTCTACCTTATCCTTAAATTCTTCCCATTCCATATTATAAGTTCTATCACTGCCTCTTGATTGGAGGATAGTATTCCACCATTCTAGTGCTGCATTCTTAAACAGATTAGAAGCAAACAGTATCTTATCTTCTTCAGCACACTTGCTTATTCTTAAGACTGCCTCAGCCTTCTCTATCCAGCGTAGGGTTGCAATGGCCCCTTCGTTGCCCGAGAATTCCATTGGTTTACAAGACCAGAATTCTTTATAAGAACAACCGTAAGACACGGTTCTTCTCCTTTTGGGAATAGGCATTTGAAGTACATGTCCATTGTTTACACTGTTTTCGGGTTCGATGGGTCGCTTACTGCAATGCTTACTTTTATTATTCGTTTCTTGAATAGTTTGAATAATAAATGGCATGGCATCTATGATTCCTTGTGCCACTATATGTTGAACAGCACTATTGTCCATTTGGTTTCCATTGTTATTGATGCTTGGATTTTCATTAACCACGTTAATGTTACTCTGGTTATCATTATTCAGATTTCCTTGATTTTCTTCATCGGCCATCTGAATTTTTAAACATTTATCCCATATTAATATCACAAGATAATATTTAATCACATGATACGCATTTTTGCCAAAAGCGTCGATCATTGCGACTTTTACTCTATTTCCATATACTATTATGCATCTATTACATACTAGTACTGAAATAAAAATTACAATACCAACAGAAATAGAATCACACTAATAGTAATAGGCATCCGTACACACATATTTTATTTTTATTTTATTATATTATATTATTATTATTACTATTATCATTTCCTCCATCACATCACGGGTATGGATTTATCCAAAAATCCATATTGCGCTCATCGTATTTCCATACGAGACGCTCTCCCACCTGTCTCATTCTCTCACTGCTTTCTAAAATTTCCTCACCGAAAGTCCTAAGTTCTTGGACGTTTTCTGCACTCATTGGGGGTGCAGGTTCTAGGACTGGGTTCGGAATCTGGGGTGCGGGTTCCTGATATGGGGGTGAAAGTGCCTGAAATCGGTAAGGATCTTCTAAGATCTCCCTAATATATTCATCGTGGTAATAGGGATCTAAAGGGTCCATACCTGGGTAGGCACCTATGTTCTGTATGGGTGTGTCTTCATGTATCGGGTAACGTTGCACAAAGTCCCTAACTTCATCCCACCAGGGATCGTAATTTGGGTCTAGGGGGTTTGGTGCTTGCACCCTAGGGATTTCCTCTGGGTTGAAGTCATGCATCTCCACTTGGTTTTCAAGGTTTTCTATCTCCATGGGTTGGTCTGGGATTTGTGGTTGTGGGGCTACTAGTTGTTCCAAACTTGGGTCAGTAGCAGTTATAGCTAGGATATGGAAATTAGCAAGGCTTCTATTAAGCATATCCTGTGTATGGGCATCTGTCTTTCGCTTAACGGCTGCTAAGGCTCTTTGCTGTTGCAACTTTCGCATTCTTTTCCTACGTGCAAAAGCTTCCTTACTGAACCATCCTCGTTTCTTATGAGGGAATGACTCTTCTGACTGAGCTTTAAAAGCAAACATTCCTTCTTCCTGATCAGCAGAATACCCAGAAAGGGCAGGCTGTGAAGAGGTACCTTCACTCCTAGGTGAATCAGACAACTGACGACACATGTCTGAGGGTCCTTGATCAGTCATACTGTAAACTAACAATTAGTCAAATAACACATAACAAATAAATACAGTTATGCACGTATTTCCGTAATTTATTTCCTAACACAAAATTTAGAATTTAAGTGTCAGCAGAACACTTCTTTGGCTCAGACCAGTGGCTAGGCTCTGATACCACCTTCTCTCGCAACCCCCGATCCCTTATCTGTCCCAGGAACGGGCGGACGTGAACTCAGATTTTCGGTGGTATCAGCTGGTTACTTTGGCAGCGGAAATTACATCAGGACCGTAGTTAGGAAATGTTTATCAGAGTAAAACCACCATATTTGATATTAATAATCACATGGGCAAAACCCAAGTTTCTTATTACAATACGTTTATAGGGATAAACCCTATTTTATTGAATTTAAAACATCGTCTTTTAGGTAACTTTTATAGCCACATTTTTCCCAAGCCTTCAGTGCTCTCCAGCTGGCTTTTAACTAATTGGCTGTCACATTTTCTTACCTGAAACGCGTTTTAAAAACATTTGTCAGTGGGAAATACTGGTGAGTGAATCCCAGTTTAATCAAGAAACATTTTATCAATTAAAACAATATTGAGAGTGATCACATTGTTTATTTCTACACAATTACTCATTCAGTACTGTCAATCCTGACTTGTGGGTCATATTACACATTGGCTAACTCATTGTCCAATGGTAACGTACTGTCATCCCCGAGTTACTACTCGCAGTAGTAAATTTTGTATACAAAACCCCAACATACCGGCAGTAATTGAAGAACTACAAAGACTCAATCACCGCTTAATCACATTGTAAAACAATTAAGGTTTTGTAAAACATTCCAAAAAGGTTGACAAAAAGAGGATAAACTCACATTGCTATCTTAGACTTCGCGTAAGGGTTTTCTTGATATAATCTATAATTTATACAAATGTACATAAGTTAGTATCATAACCCTTTGAAAATATTAATGATACCCTCCCCGAGACGGTATTCCAACAACTACGTCGGGCAGAACCACGACAGTTGTTACGGAGCCCTAAATCAATCGGGCAGCATATCTATTACGAAACTGGGGTTATAATACTTACAACGGAGCAGAACCTCGCTAATTAGGGGTATAATACCAGCTTTCTAAAGCCTATATTCAGAAATTTAGATTGAGAAATGAATTGTGAACGAACTGAAATGAAATCCGATGGCTTGCTTATATAGTGCTGATATCTCGTCCTCTAGCGGCCCGCGTAAAACAAAGACAGGGCTTACGCGGCCGGCGTCGTAGCCCGGGTAGGGTTTAGGTGATCCGGGTCATCGCCTAGCTTCGCCACGATGTCGACACATGTCGGCCTCTAGTGTCTCCGCGTTGTTGATCTATCGCGGCCCGCGTAAGTGATAAGGTGAGCTTACGCGGCCCGCCTTAACTTAAGATTCACCGAATTCAGCTTTGAGCCTTGATACCACCGCGTAAGGTTGAGGTGGGGTCCTACACGGCCCGCCTCAACTTATATTTTCAGATTTTTATTTATTTTATATACTATAACGTATTTCGGGCTCGGTTTTCACATACGGGGTGTATTTAAAGACATATTGGAACAATTTAAAATATAATAGGGTATCGGAATATTATGAGGGTGTCGGGTTATTTGAGGATTGTTACATGTTGTGCCAAAGTCTGACTAAAAACAAGTATATTGTCGAAATAAACGACGACACAAACGCCAATAAGACCCCGAAAAACATGATTCATGAGACGCATAAAAGTACTCGGAGCATTAGATAACCCGAATGGCATTACCATCCACTCGTATAACCCATCTCTCGTCTTAAAAGCGAATTTCCATTCATCCCCTTGTCGCATTCGAATTTGGTGGTATCCACTTCGAAGATCAATCTTGGAGAAAATGCTAGAACCGTGCAACTGGTCCAGTAAGTCTTCAAACCGTGGAATAGGGAAATGATACTTCACCGTTATTTTATTCACAGCTCGACTATCAATACACATTCAATATGCGCCCCTTGGTTTTGGCACAAGTAAAGTGGGAACAGCACACGGACTTTTACTTTTACGTATAAAACCTTTTTCTAACAACTCTGTCACCTATCGTTGCAATTCAGCAAATTCTTTCAGGTTCATTCGATAAGCTGGTTTATTCGGTATACTCAAGCCAGGGTGAAAATCAATACAATGTTGAATTTCACGTTCCAATGGTAAGCCAGCCGGTATTTCTTCCGGAAAAAGATCACGAAACTCCGTAAGTAAAGGCCTTACCGCCGCTGGTGGAGGTGGTGTCGGTGGATTTTCCTCAACAATAAGAAGTCCAAAAATCCACGGGGGTTCCGGTTTTAGAGCGCACCCCAAAAATTCAGTTTTTGAAAGAATTAACGCTTCTGTTTGTGAATCTTTCGGGTTAAAAGGTGCCTAAGTAAGACTCAACCCGTCTTTCCGAAAACTATATGTATTACGATACCCATCATGTTTCACGCGACGGTCATACAACCAAAGTCTCCCCGAAAGGATATGACAAGCATCCATTGGGATGACCTCACACCAAAGTTTGTCTGTGTATTTGTTACCAATTGAAAACGATACTAAACACTGATGTGTCGCTTTAATTAAATTTCCTTTTTTTAGCCAAGATAGCTAATACGGTTCTGGATGGTTTTGAACAGTTAACCCTCAATTTATCCACAGCCGTAGTGGCTATCATATTATCACAACTACCCCCGTCAACAACAATATCACAAATTTTACCTTTTATAGTGCCCTTGGTTCGAAAAATATTATTACGTAGCCACATAGTGTCATCCACATCTGATGCAATAGACGCGCTGAGAACACGTTGAGATATTAAAGCTTCACCCCGACCTGGGTAAAGAATTTCAGCATCCTTAAATTCTTCGTGCGCATCATGATCATCATCAAACGTGGGTACCGAATCATCAACGAGTGCAACAACTTGCGTGTTTGGACACTCTCATTGTAGGTGACCCAACCCGTGGCATATAAAGCACCGTGTCGGCCCCGCAAGAGGTTTTGACGCCGGTGGTTTAGCTGCTAGGATAACAACTTTCGGTTGGGCCACAGAGGCCAGAGTTGGAGCGGGAGCGGAAGTCGATCCCCGACTTTGATTGGGCCGAAGGTTCGAATACCGTCCCCTCACAACAGCTTGTTTTTCAACTTTATGAGCGAGCCTGCACACGTCATCAAAAGTATAATAGGGGTGTAATTGCACGACATCCGAAATATCGGTGCGTAACGAACCCAAAAATCTAGCAATAACTTGTTCTTCGTCTGCGCCACACCGCATCCTTAACCGTTCAAACTCCAAAATAAAGTCAGACACAGTTAAAGTCCCCTGTTTTAACCCATGATATTCCAAAAAAGCGTCTTGCCTATGATTAACTGGCAAGAATTTTTTTTTCAATGAACGCTTCATCTTATCCCATGAATCGATTTTATGTTTACCTTCCTGGACGCGTTTTTTCCACGAGTGTTCCCACCATAATGACGCGTGCTTCTTTAATTTAATAACAACGATCTTTACCTTCATGCGATCAGGGATATCCTTGAGATCAAAAACCCGTTCGACGGTATGCAACCAATCAATAAACTCGCCTGGCTGAACCCCGACTTCAAAATCTGGAATTTCCACGTGAAACCCTAGGGATCGCAGTGGGTCGAACACGGGAGGTGGCGGGCGACGCACCCTGGCTGCTTGGCCGAAGGGATTGCCGTTAATCTCGTCCCCCATATCGAACCCATCCCACTCGTCTTAGTCAGAATCGCTCTCCTGCTGCCATCTTCCTTCATTGGCCGGCTGTAATCCTACATCCAAAAGTTGTTGGCGCAGCCTTTCAATTTCTTCTACGTCTCACGGATCACGTTCATAATCACCGTTGCCTCTATCGGCGAATCGACGTTGACGTATGTGATGATCCGACATGGCTCTGATTACCACTTGATAGCGTGATGGTCACACGGTGTTGATCTATGTCAACGTTAATTTCCTGAGCTATGTCAAGAACCCGTTTGAATCCTCCAAACGATAAACTTTATTAATTCCCAAATAATCAACCAAGTTTCAAACGTAAAAGAGAAAGATTAAATAGAAATCCTAAACTTGTGGAACAAGTCTCAACTAGATAAACATAAAAATAAAACAAATATAATAATAAAGATAGATTAGGGGCCGGCCAAGGTGGAGGTAGCTTGGGCCGGTCCCGAACAAGCCCGCGAGTCCTCTTAGCCACTTTCGTTTGGAGTCGGTTTGCAAGCCCCGAAACCCGCCATACTTGAATCATTCCCCTCGCCATCACATGAGGTTCGTTCATTTTAAATCCTCTTTTTGAAGTCAATTTCTGCAGCGTAACTTGTGTATGTTCTCAATCGAATTGAGATATGTTGTCGGCTGTGAATTCGACAAGTTTTTGTTAACAAAATGCCGATAGATTTGTTTTGTAGAGAGTTATGTGTAATTTGAAGCTCTGAGGGTGATAATTAAGAAGTTTATGTTATGATTTTAAGGTGCATCGTGTTTATTGTTTGAGTATTTGAAAGTTTTTTAGTTTTGTGAAATTTTGTTGTGATTTGAATGTGTTTGGTTATAGGAGTGTGATTTGATTTGGTGAAGAGTTTTATTTTGTTAGATGTTAGTTTAAATGTGTGTGTGTGTGAATAGTTTTATTTGGCTAGATGTTCATGTTCTTGAATCCAATGTGGAAATTACTCAAATTAGTCATGTTAGATTCAAATTTAATGGTTCATTTTTACAAGGTTACTATAGAAACAAGGGTGAATTGTTTGGTGGATCACCAGATTCAACTAATCGTAGGTAAACTGTAGTTGTAGTGAAACAGAGGTGACAGTCATAGAAAATCTTGAGACAGGTAGAAGTGTGCAATCTTATTTTAACTTCAATAATGGATGCAATGGGATTGAAGATTTTGTTAGCTGACATGGGTTTCGATACGGTTAGGGGAAGGTTTGGGGGGAATAGAGATGGTGGTGAATGAGTTTGTGTGTTGTAGAGACTTGAAAAGAAGATGAACATCCTCTATTGCGATTTCTGTCCCTTAAGGGTATTATGGTCATTTAACCATAATACTAACGTTCAACTAACGGAAGTTTTCAACAAAGACTTGACTTGTTCCAATTGACAACCACATGGACTTAATCGGCTGTTTTTTTCAAACAAAAATTGTACTTTACTCTGTATATTATTTTTTAAAACTTCAGTAGTCATGACTTTAGTATACAAGAAAAATAAAACTTTGTATAAAGTTTTTCTCCTTTGATGCACATATTCCCCCCTTTTATGCAATTATTTATATACTATTAATTTGAAAGATGTTTATGCATAGTGGGTGTGTACATGATTCTTAATGAGTTTTTTTTTTTTTTTTTTTTGTGCATAGTTGTGTTGTACACAATGCTTAGTGGTGTTGCATCTCATGTTTTGGGGGGTTTTTCAAAAAAAAATTGATGTTTCACTTTAAGCTCAAAACTACTTGATTTTATAGTTTTAACCCAAAAGTTTTTAGTTTTTCCAATTTAACCTCACAACCTTTTACTTTCAACTTTGATCCCCTATGTTTTTCATATTTTGCAAAAATTTTCATTTTATGTTTAGAAATAAATTTTGCGACTTAACACGGCACAATGTGTGTGTGGTTCTATGATTTTAAATACGTGAATGCTCATAAGGCAAAATGGTTCAAAGGTTAAAAACCTGGGGAGTTGAGATAAAGCAATGCGGGAACAGTAAAAGGTCATGTCTCTGGATTGCTTCACCAACTCACCAGCCGCAAAAGCAATGCAGGTCCACAGAGCACACTCTATTATCCGCGAGTCAAAAGGCTTCAACCCCCGAAAGGTTAAGCCCCTCACTGCAAGCATGTTCACTAGTCAAACTCATTCCTCTTCGAGTGATGTCTCCTCCTATAAATTAGACACTTCATTTACTAAGCAGGACACTCCGATCGGCTCTGATTCTTGGAGAATCTCTGATCATCACTCTCAAGTACTCGCTTTATGCAAGTCACTTGCTTTCACATTCAACACACACATTCCTTTTGCTTGTACATCCGAATCTGAACACATTTCAGATAAGGATCTTTAGCAAACAACGAAATTAATCTAGTGAACCTCTCTCCACGTCTTGCAAACGTGGGGGGACCCCACGACCTGCGTTAGGCAAAGTTGAACCCTTTAACCCTTTTGCCTAACCAGCCCTGCTACTATCCTTGGTCTGTTATTTGTTGCATCAACAAGTTGGCGCCCACCGTGGGGCTACGCCACTATTTTTCCTCACAAGACCTAGTAGTGTAGCTCCTTTCCCTTAAAACTACCATGTCAGAAAGTGGATCCCCGGGAGAAGTAAACCAGGTTCCAAACACCTCTACCCCGGGTACTAGCCAAACTCATGTGGCTATACCAACTTCTTTCTCAACTCCGGGGAGCACTCCCGAGTTTCTCACTTTCAACACTCCAACTCCATCCAGATCCGGAGTCCCTTCCCCTAATATTGGTGTCTCTGGCACCCCACCACGTGTTGAACTTACCCCAGAGGGGGTTGCTAACAATTTTCTTGAGTTGAGGTCTCTCCACAACCAATATGTGAGTAGGGAAAGGGACAAGGGAGTGAGGATTCATTTAGACTACGACGAACCAGAACCAACATTATCTCCTGGACCTCCTATCCCTCCTTTTGCATCTTGGGATGTGGCTGGTCCCAGTAATCCTCCAAACCCTAACCCGTATCTGTCCGCAAGGCCGAATCCTACAGCATATCCTCTCTTCTCATCTCAACCAGCTACGAGTGGTGCTCCTCTGGGCCACGAGCTGGCCCTGGACCAGCTCCTGCAATCCCCAATGACAAGCCTTCCACCCTCTACAACAACTTCATGGGAACAAGCTTTGTCCGTACTCCCCTTGGCGCGAAGTGCTGTTGTGAGCACCCCCTTTGGGGTTAGTTGCCCAGTTGCACCCGGAAGCCTCCAAGGCTTCAACCTTATGCCCCAGATGATGGCCAACTTCCCATGGCAGCACTTTATCAATCAGGTGCTAACCACTCAGGAGAACAATAACAATGGCAACATTTCAGGTGCAAGGGCTGAAGAAGATTTGGCCAAACCTTACAAGCCGAGTAACCTTTCATGCTTTTCACAGCAAATAGCCGATTATGATTTTCAAATGAAGATAAAGATGCCATCCCACATCAAAACGTATGATGGGACTGAAGATCCTGAGGACCATGTTCAGATCTTCACTAGTGCAGCAAGGATTGAGAAATGGTCAAACGCTGAATGTTGTCTAATATTCATGCAAACTCTTGTCGGATCAGCCAGGATTTGGTTCAATGATTTACCTGCTCGAAGCGTTCGAAGCTTCGACGACCTCAGCAAGGGTTTTCTGGCCAATTTCTACCAACAAAGGCGATATGTCAAAGATGCAACAGTCATCGTTCAGATAAAACAACGTGATGATGAAAGTCTTCGAGAGTTCATCGAACGATACAAGAAGGAAGGTTTAACATATGTAGGGGCAGAAGAGAAAATGAGGGTAGCTGGTTTTATGAATGCTATCACCTCAAAATATCTCACAAGAGATTTCAACAAATCCCTGCCCAAGACCTTGGAAGAAGCTTTCGAAAGGGCTGAAGCCCATATCCGTGGAGAGGAGGCAGTAGATATTAAAGAGCAAAGGAAAAGAGGATCCAGTTGGCGAAGCAACAGCCCAGCCAGAAAAAGGGGGAACTTTAACTCCTATGACAGACGTCAAAAGGGTTCAGACCATCGAAGGCCTGAAGGTCGAAACCCTTCCACCAGGGAGAAAGGCATAAGTTTCACACCCCTCACAAAAACCCCTCAAGAAATCCTTGCAACGAAGAAGTCAAGCAGAACTTTCGACCTCCTAGGCCTCTCCCCAAGAGCAGAAAAAACGAAAATTCCACACAATACTGTGACTTCCATGAAGAAAAGGGACACCATACAAATGATTGCTTCCAGCTCAAAAAGAGAATCGAAGAAGCCGTTAAGTCTGGGGAACTTGCTCACTTAGTAAAGGGAGTGAGAGACAAAATGGCTGACGGAAAGAACAAGGAAGTCAACATGGTGGACTTTGATGGAAGGGTTCCACACAAAAGACAGAGATTGGAAGCTTGGGAGCTTCAGTGTGTTTGCTTCCCCCCAACTGAGAAGGACCCTATTTCAAGCCCTCTTGTGGTTGAGGCTACTGTGGGAACATTGCAAACAAATAAAGCTTACATAGACACCGGTGCTGCCACCGAAATCATGTTTGAAAAGTTCTTTAACCGGCTAAGCAATGAAGAACGTTCAAGGCTTCAACCCTCCGGAACCTCCATAAAAGGTATTGCCGATATACCCCTCAAGCCTTTAGGGTAACTGACACTTGATGTTCGTTTCAGTGAAGGTCAGAAGGAGAGAGTCCAACAACTCACCTTTGTGGTTATCAACATACCTTCAAACTATGATGTGATCATCGGGAGGCCGGGACAGTGTGCATTTTATATGGATGTGTCCGTTGGCCATGGCACTGTCAAATTCCCCACCGAGAGGGGAATAGCAACCCTTCAACCTTCTCAGGAGGCTTACCTGGTAGAAGGTGAAAGCTCCAAAAGTGAGGAAGACAAGCAAGGGCTAATTGTGAATCCTAAGTACCCCGAGCAGAAGATAAGGGTCAATCCTAGCCTTTCACAAGAGACACTCTCGTACCTTGAAAAACTGTTAGTACATTTTAGTGATGTCTTCGCTTGGTGCCCGAAAGATATGACAGGCATCCCTCGAAGCATTGCTGAGCACGAGTTGAAAATACCATCTCATGTCAAGCCCGTGGTCCAAAAGAAACGAAGTCTAGCACCAGAAAGAAGCTTGGCTGCGTGCCAAGAGGTTGAAAAGCTTGTGTCAGCCGGCATTCTCCGAGAAGTTAAGTATCAATCCTGGGTTGCAAACCCGGTGATGGTTCGAAAACTGGATAATTCTTGGAGAATGTGCATAGACTTCAAGGATCTTAACAAGGCTTATCCCAAAGTCTGCTACCCATTACCTGAAATTGATCTCAAGGTTGACTCCCTCACCGGCTACCAGTTCAAATGTTTTCTTGATGCCTACAAAGGTTATCATCAAATCCTCATGAAGGAGGAGGATGAAGAAAAGACCGCCTTTCACACGGACAAAGGGATCTTTTGTTATCAAAAGATGCCTTTTGGTCTCAAAAACGCTGGAGCCACCTACCAACGCCTAGTCGACAAGGCTTTTTCAAGCCAAATTAGTAGAAACATGGAGGCATATGTCGACGACTTGGTGATTAAAAGCAAGAAGGAGTATCAAATGCTCGATGACATCCAAGAAACCTTCAAGAACCTAAGGAAAGTCAATATGAAGCTCAACCCCGAAAAGTGCTCCTTTGGGTTCGAAGAAGGTAAGTTCCTTAGGCATATTGTAGGAAAACAAAGCATCAAAGCCAATCCAAACAAGGTAAAAGCCGTCTTAGAAACCAAACCACCAAGAAGCAAGAAGGAGGTTAAAAGCTTAAACGGAAAGCTCGCAGCCTTGAAGCGTTTTACCTCCAAGTTGGCTGAAAGGTCTTTACCTTTTTTCAAAATGCTCAAAGGTTGCTCCGAAAAAAAAGACTTCAAATGGACTGAGGAGGCCGAAGAAGCCTTCAACCAAATGAAGCAACACCTAGCTTCCCTACCTGACATTGCAGCCCCGGAAACGGGAGAATTGATCTCGGTATACCTTTCAGTTGCTGAAGAGGCCATAAGCGCGGTCCTCACCATTGAACGAGACAAAGCCCAAGTACCTGTTTACATCTTCAGCAAAACTCTAAAATTGGCTGAAATCAAATATCCTCCCCTAGAAAAACTTGCCCTAGCCCTAGTCCAAACGGCTAGAAGGCTTCGAAGGTATTTCCAAGCACACCCTATACAAGTGGTCACCGACCAACCTATTAGGAGTGTGCTTGAAAAACCAGAAAACTCGGGACGATTAGCCAAATGGGCAGTCGAACTAGGTGAACATAATATCACCTACGTCCCAAGAAAAGCCATCAAGGCCCAAATCTTGGCCGATTTCATTGCAGAAGTCCCACAGCAAACAGTCACTGAAGTAAATACACCTGCCACTGAACCCTCAGACCTTGAAGCCTGGAAGCTTTTTACCGATGGGGCTTCAAGCGTTGAAGGATCAGGGGCTAGGCTCATTTTAATCAACCCAGAAGGGTTGGAATTCACGTATGCTCTCTGTTTTGATTTTCAGACCACTAACAACGAGGCTGAATACGAGGCACTAATCCCCGGCTTAAGACTGGCTAAAGAAATGAAGGTCAAAAAGCTTGAAGTGTTCACAGATTCGTTGCTGGTCTCAAGCCAAGTGAATGATAGCTACGTTGCTAAGGAGCCCAACATGAAAAGATACAAAGAAAAATCCAAGGAGCTGATGAGTACCTTCCAAACATGCAACATCAAGAAAATTCCCAGGTCCCAAAATAAAAAGGCGGATGCCTTGAGTAAGCTTGCATCTCTCACTTTTGCTCACCTTACCAAGAAGGTGTTGGTTGAAGTGTTAAAGGCTCCATCAATCGACGAGTTGGAAGTTCAAGACGTAGTCACCGAGGAAGATCCAAATTGGATGACTCCAATCAAAAAATTCCTTAAAAATGGTGAATTGCCAAGTGATCAAATAGAAGCAGAAAGGGTTAAGATCAAAGCAAGGCAATACGTGCTACAAGGTGAAACCCTTTACAAAAAGGGTTATCTCGCTCCCTTGCTAAGGTGTGTGGGTCCCGAGCAAAGTCAGTATTTGATCAAAGAAATTCACGAAGGTATATGCGGAGATCATTTTGGAGCTAGGTCGGTGGTTGCAAAACTTATGAACCTTGGGTATTTTTGGCCCTCAATGCACCGGGATACCGCTGAACAATTAAGGAAATGTGATGCCTGTCAAATTCATGCACCTATCCCAAAAAGTCCCAAGCATGATCTGGTCCCGATAACCTCAGCATGGCCATTCTATAAATGGGGGGTGGACATTGTCGGTCCATTTCCCCCAAGCAAAGGTGGAGTAAAATTCTTGTTGGTGGCCGTAGATTATTTCACCAAGTGGCCTGAGGTTAAACCACTTGCAAAGATCACGGGAAAATAGATCATTGACTTTGTTTGGGAAAACATTATTTGCCGTTATGGATTGCCGGGAGTACTGGTCACTGACAATGGGAAGCAATTTGCTGAGAAGCCTTTCAGCGTTTGGTGCAAGTAATACAGAATCGATCAGGTTTTCAGTTCAGTGGCTTACCCTCAATCAAATGGTTAAGTTGAAAGGACAAATCGAAGCATAGTGGAAGGTATCAAAACAAGATTGGGAAGATACGAAAGCAACTGGCTTGAAGAATTGCCTAGTGTTCTATGGGCCATAAGAACAACCGAAAAAGCAAGCCATAAAAGAACACCCTATAGCTTGGTATTTGGATCCGAAGCCGTGATCCCCGCTGAAGTAGCAGTTGTAACACAACGAATTGTCAACATGGATCCCGAAACAAACCAAAAAGAGACCATGTTGAACTTACAACTCCTAGAGGAAGCACGAGACCAAGCTACAATTCAAGAAGCCAAGTACAAGCAACGAATGGAAGCCTACTACAACAAGAGAGTCAAGAACGAACGTTTCAAGCCAGGAGACCTGGTGCTTAGAAACAATGAAGCTAGCAAGAAAGAAAACAAAGGAAAGCTTGGTCCAAAATGGGAAGGCCCATATACCATCCTCGAAGCACATAAGGGTGGATCTTACAAGCTAGCAGACTCAGAAGGTAAAAGGCTTCCAAGACACTGGAATGGTAAAACCCTGAAAAGGTTCCATGTTTAAAGTGGAAAGATTGGTTTGTATTTCACAAGTTGTATTTCAAGAGTAGCACTATGAATACCTTTTGTAAAAGCAAATATCTCTTGAATGAATGAAGTTGTTTTACCAAATTTGTCTCTCTATCCTAAGAACAGGTTGAGAACCTAGCAAAAAACTCCATGGCAAGGGCCATGTAAGGGGATGAGCTCCTAGGCCACATCGCTCAATAGGTTCAAGGGTTGAATGAACCTATATAAAGGGTGAGTTCCTAAACCAATACAACTCTATGAGACTTATTATTGAAAGCAAAGTTGTCTCATAGACAGGTTTGAACAGCCTACACCAAATGTTCCTTAAGCCTTAGAAAAATAATCAACAAATAGGCTTACGAAATCAAATAAAAACAAGTAAAAATAAATAGGATAGGTGCTATGTCTTCTTGTTAAAAATACCGAGGCTAATTGACTGCAGCACTGAAACCTTTAAGGTATAAAAAACATAAAGACAACACAAACTTGACAAAGACAAAGCTACAAGAAAAAGGAAATAACTTGAGGAACAATGCAACGACTTGAACGAAAAGTTATAAAAACTTAAAGATACAAACCAAGCAAAGGCACAAGTCCAAGAACCCTTGAAGGCTTCAAGCTATATAAAAACCTTAAAGGCTTCAGCCTACACACAGGATCGCCAAAAAGCTTAAAAGCTTGAAGCCATCCAAGCTGCCTTAACAAAGTAGGCACAAGTATAAAAAGCACAACACAAAGAACATAGTTAAACACAATATCATAGTAAAGAAAGCCTTAAAAGATTTTCAACCATCCAAACACAAGTTAAAACAAGTCCTAGTGACTTGTAAGTCCAGAAATTGTTCAAACGGCCATATAGGCCTAGGACACAACCACATAACAGGAACCTTAAGGGTTCCTGCAAAACCTAATATTGTTTGAAGTTAACATTACAAACCGTAAATTGTTTTAAAAAGTGCTAAGAAAGTTACGAATATCATGCATCAGTAGAAGGCTTAGAGGCCCCAGAACTGTTACCTTTAGCCTTCTTAGTCTTCTTGACCTTCTTAGTCTTTGGACCCTCAACGCCAACAGCCGAACCCTCCAAGCTGGCATCCTTAGGAGCATCAGATTCTCCAGGAAAGGTATCTTCGCTATCTCCCGAATAGGAACGTTTCCTTGAAAGAGAGCTAAGCACTTCGACACATACCTTTTCATTTAGACCATCCGGCTTTAGTTCCTGCAGGACGGAGAGAGGCTTACCATAGCAAGAAGCAACTTGGCTCACATACGGATATGTTAACCTCTCCATTTGCTCAACAGAACTCTTGAAGATATCGGAAGCCTCGGGACGGTACAAGGGAGATTTTTCTAAAGGATGGCCAGACTCGTGAAGCTTATAACCCGCAATAAGACCTTGATGTTTTCCCAGATTGAGCAGTTTAGTGTAAACTTCACCAAGAGCAGAGTTAAACTCTTTAGAGTGAAGAAGATAGGTAACAACCTGATGAAAACCCTGCTCAATAAGCCACTGATTATCCCCAGTAGCTTGGGCAACCAAAGTCTTCAAGCCATCTTTTTCCTCATCAAAAGCCTTCTGTTGAACAACCAAGGCCTCTCTATCAGATTTCAGTTTCAATCGGTCAGCTTCAAACCCCTTTTTGAGATCAGTCATCTCAATCTCGTGTCTCTTTTTCAACTCACTCACTTTCTTGGCCCAAGCCAGCTCCTTTTCGGAAAAACTATCAATCTCCTTCTTCATGGAGGTAATCGAAGCTTTCATCTTTTCCTTCTTCTTAGAAGCCTCCTCGTATTCCTGCATGCCTTTAGCAAACCGAGTAACACCTTCAGCCAACAGGGCTGAAAGGTTGCAGGAACTGAGCATCATCCTAGAAATAAGATGATCAGCCTCCATCTCTGAAATGGCGTCCCGAACACTAGGAGGAGCAAAATGAGCTAAGGCTTCAGCACAAACAGCCGGATCTTTGAAACTATCTCCAACTTTAACCCCCCAGTTGGGCACATAAACCTCTTGACCCCCTGAACCTTCGAAGTTCTCAACGTTTTTAACTGACGAACCTTGGATGACAGGAGTGGTACCCTTCTTAATCAACTTCTTCTTTTTGCTCGAAACAATTAACTCCTTCTCCTTACCCTTGCCAACATCAATAGCCTGTTCTGCAGATACTTCAATATCATCACTAACATCAATAGCCTCCGAACCAGATGGTTGATCAACACCTTTCAGATAGCGTTGGGAACGACGAGTGGAGACCTTGGAAGCAGTAGTCTTGGTAAAGCCTTTAACATTTGGGACATTTACATACCCAGAACCCTCGAACCTATAATCAGAACCTCTAACAACCGCATCCTCACCCGGAGTGGCAGCAAAATCATCAAAGGCAACATTGGATGTATCATCACTTTTGATAAAGTCAAGTGCAGACATAACTGCAAAACAAACAAAAAACACATAAGAAAACACAGAAATAGGAACACAAGAGCACGAGAAGAACAAATGCATACCCTTCCCATCTCTCATAAGCACCGGGTCTCGATCACGTTTTCCCACAATTTACTAAGACCCAATAACACCAACAAATGCTCGGGAAAGGGACGAAGCCTTGAAGAACACTCCCTAAGATTTTCTAAAAACCGAGTATTGATATCAAACGCAGAAGGCTCAGGTTCATTCAAAACAGCATCCGGGTGTCTCCAAACAAGTTTAAAGGGACAATTTCTTCCGACACCCAGAAAAACCGGTCCTTCCAGACCCCAAGGGTAGAAACCATAGACGAAATCAAACAAGTATCAACTTGAGTGGTTTCGAAGGTGAACCAGTCACCATTCTTAGCCAAGCGGAAAAAACGGCGGAATGATAAAAGGGTGGGATCATACCCGGAAGCCCGACACAAAATTTCAAAATGTAAAACCCTAGCCATTCCAAGGGAGTGAACTTGACCAAAAGATATACGATAATATTCCAAGATGTTCAAAACAAAGTTTGAAAACGGATGACGGAGATTTGAAAACTCAAAATGTCGACAATACAAAGCAATCGAAACAGGGGGACATTGATCGATAGACTTATCACAAGCCGGTGCAACCGGTTTAAACTTCGTCCCTATTCCCCATTCCATACAAAACAAATCGACTTCCTCTTGAGTCATTCGAGAAAACGACTTTGCCAAATCCTTACGAGCACCCATGATATGAGAAATTAAACAGAAAATAAGCAGAAAAAACTAACCTGATTTGAAAAAAGGGGAAAACTTGAGAAAAAAGAAGGCAAGTAATGTTCTTCTGATAAAATATATGTAAATAAATAAGATAAGAAAGTAATATAATTAGGCGATAGAATTAAAACCGCCGCCTGACAAACTGCCACAAGTCATGTCAACTGTCTTGTCAAAATTCGAAATTCAAAAATCTCAACCGTTTCCAACCCTTCAACCTTTGAACCCTTGAAGCTTTTAGGCAGTAAAATACATGCATAAAAGTCAGAAGTCTTTGAGCTCATTTCTCAAAAACCTCTGACTTGGGGGGCTGATGATGGGGGTAGCCCGAGACTAAATATAAATGACTTAAATACGTGAATGCTCATAAGGCAAAATGGTTCAAAGGTTAAAAACCTAGGAAGTTGAGATAAAGCAATGCGGGAAAAGTAAAAGGTCATGTCTCTGGATTGCTTCACCAACTCACCAGCCGCAAAAGCAATGCAGGTCCACAGAGCACACTCTATTATCCGCGGGTCAAAAGGCTTCAACCCCCGAAAGGGTAAGCCCCTCACTGCAAGCATGTTCACTAGTCAAACTCATTCCTCTTCGAGTGATGTCTCCTCCTATAAATTAGACACTTCATTTACTAAGCAGGACACTCCGATCGGCTCTGATTCTTGGAGAATCTCTGATCATCACTCTCAAGTACTCGCTTTATGCGAGTCACTTGCTTTCACATTCAACACACACATTCCTTTTGCTTGTACATCCGAATCTGAACACATTTCAGAGAAGGATCTTTAGCAAACAACGAAATTAATCTAGTGAACCTCTCTCCACGTCTTGCAAACATGGGGGGACCCCACGATCTGCGTTAGGCAAAGTTGAACCATTTAACCCTTTTACCTAACCAGCCCTGCTACTATCATTGGTCTGTTATTTGTTGCATCAACAGTGGCTATGATAGTTGCTCACAATTCTAAAAGACATCGTATAAAATAATTTATAAAATACATCATGATGGACATAAAATATTGTTACCCAAACTAGAAGCTTCTATAGATTCTTTATTTCCAAATTAGTGTTAGGACTTTCATCACTTCGAGTCATCCAACATTTTTTAAATCCCGAAGTTTTAATTTATATTTCTGAAATGTGAGGCATTATCTAACTTCAAAACCTTAATCATGAGCTTAACCAGTGTGGATCTAGAAAAAATCTAAAGGGGCAACGAAATCGAAAAACATCAAATTTTTCTAAAATTTACACTAATTTTACACTACCGTCGGAGTGTTAAGGGGCAATAGGGGTTGCCCCTTGTTCTATTCTAGGTCCGCCCCTGAGCTTAATCTTAGAAGAAAATAATTGTGTGATAATTTATGACACAAATTGTAAATACGACATGATTTAATATAAAATTAAACTAGTATGGGTTTGGGGTAAATGTCCGAGTTATAAATTGGTAACACAATTAAATATGTATTTAAACAAAGTCAACCCATGTAATACGTTTATGAAACACATAAAACATGTAACAAACTATGTAAAATGTGCCAATGGTTAGAAATCACATGTTTTACACTCGTGTATCAAAAACAACATAGTTGTTCAAATTTATAAACTATTAAATATCTACACCGACCATAGTTTACAACTTATTCGTCCTTATAATCGTGTTAAATGTGGCGTATTGTGTCATTAGACTTATGAAACAAATTGATATTAGCGTTGAATAAATGATATGCTTAGTTAAACTTATCGTATCCAAACCGAACTCAATCACAATCACAATCACAATCATATAACTATATCACGTCAGCACGACCCATTTAACACAACCTAACTTCAAAATATGGAGAAGGATTGAGTAATATTATAATAGATAAAAATGGTTTTGAATTTTTGTAAAAGTCATGTAGGTTGAAAACATGTGTTTGTCACATGGCTCTCACATTTAGTACCACAACTCCTCACATGCTTCCCATGGTGTTCTTGTTTTGTAATAATACACCCCTCTAGTTATTAATTTACTATATATGCTTACCAAAGCACATAGATCTTTTTGTATTATTATTTTTGCCTACGTCATAATACTTTTATATTTTTGAAGCTTTTTAGTTTAACATAAAAATAAAAAATGAGTAGTCAACCCCTAGCATCTCAAAGAGTCCCATGTCTAGTACCATTTAATCATTTATGAACCATCAAACCTAAAGAAACATGATAGCTATTTTTTCAACCTTTAACTAACTTTGAAATTATTGAAACGTGTTGACAACTACACAATGATTCACATATAATTTGCTTAAAATAAATATGTTCTAAATCAAGTGACGTATATACTTCAACATATAGTCTAAAAAATAAATGTGTATGTATTGCTTTAGTCTAAACCAACTCCCCTCCCCGAATTCGACAAGCAAGAACCATAGCACCTTATCATCACCATCACTACATTCTTCTTGTTTTCCTCTATACAATCTCGCCACTACCATCATTTCAATCGAAAAGAAAATGAGCCGTGTTTACTGATTGGCAAGCGGATCCCGACACAAATATGAAAATCGTGTATGAACCTAAACACGATATAAGTTTCCGTGGGTTAGAACGAACATGCCTGTATATTCTGACTTTTTACGTATTAATAACCTAAAACTACAAATTTACAACAAAATATATAAATGTATATGAAATTATTCCATGTAAACTATAGTACTTGGGACTAATTTATCTTTTATCATTTCAGGATATATTTATATATATAATTAAATGCGTTAAACGTGTCAAAACGTGAACACGCCATGTCAACCCTAGTTTAAAAAAATGGTTTGATCATGTTCTTTTGTTGTAGAGCAGCCGTGATCATTTAAACGTTTATTCCTCCTTTGAACATGTTTAGTCCAATCATTTACGTTTGGATTTGACGGCCTTTTTCACCTCGTTAATCTAAAAAATAATAATCCTAAAATAGGAACAACATTTTGTTTAACAACTGAAAATGGAAATTGGCATACAAATAACGAGCATAAGACTTGTTAGATCTCTTCATATACATGGAAAAGGTTCAAATACACAGTCTCCTAAAAATAGAATGTCGTAGGTGTAACAACCCGCGTTTTGAAAGTCAAAGTACAAGTCAAAGTCAAAGTCAAAGGAAGGAAAGATTGCTAATTGCGATCTGTCACTTCTTGCTTAACTATTGGTTTTACTTCTTGACTTGTAATCTATTTCTTTAATTTGTATGCTTTAGTTGTATTATGTAGAGTATCTATAATAATCGCAGTTTAATCGATGATAATCGTTAATCTATTTATCGCTAAACGCATCGCTATCGCATCGCAACTTGAATTATAGGTTCTGTATATTGTTACGTGTGTGTGTGTTATCTATGTGTTACTTGTGCATGCTTATTATATGTTTGTGGTGGTTAATCGAAAACGCAATCGCAACTCTATCGCAACGCAATCTCATCGCGAACTGGAAACGCAAGTCTATTTATGTTGTTGAATGTTAGTTAGGTTATTTGTGTGACTATTATCTAAACCTATCGCATCGCTTAATCGACACTCGCTTAAATGCATCGCAATGCTCAACGCACGAAACGAAACATCGAAACCCAACTCGCCGGAGCCCTTCGATCGAATGGTCATCCGTCCGGATGACCATCCGATCGGACTGTCGTCCGATCCATTTCACTGCACCGTCTTTCCTCTTCTGTCACCTATAAATAGCACCTGTCACATCATGAACAGTGATGTGACAGCTCTCCTCCGACTTCTCAGGCTATTTTCTCTTGATTTCTCGCAATTCTGGTAAGTTTTCAACTCAAATCTTGTACATATATCATCTACACACACTTCTTCATCTTTTTGACCATCGAATCTTAACTTTTAACCATGAAATCGGCTGCTTTGAGGTGTTCTAGGATGATGTCATCATGGGGTTCTTATGAACTTCAAGATTTGACCTCATTCCACCAAGAACAACTCAGATCTGAGAGATTTCAACACGTTTAAATAATGATTTCGCCTAAATCTAAACATTTTTAAGATTAAAAGAATTGGAAAGATGCTTTCATAACTTTCTTTCAACTCTTTTACACTCTTGCACTCAAAACCGGTAGAATCGGAGCTCGTTCAGGCCTTCCACTCTTTCTCTAGTGATGTGTCGGTCTGAGATCTGATTCCTATCGACGAGATAACCGACTTAGCGGGTTGGACATGAGGAACCATCAAGAGCAGTTAACTGATCAAACGGGGTGATTCCCATCAGATCAGATAACTTGGACTTGGTGGGGTTTCCGTTGTCTAACACGTTGTCATACCGTCTCGGTCAAACCACAAACTTTTCAAACTTAACAAATTTTCCAAGTTTCAAAACGAGCAAGTCACCAAACGGACCGCCGTCCGATCGGATTGCCATCCGATCGAACGACAATCCGATCGGATGACTTGTGGACTTTCAACACTTAAACAATTTTACAAAATTTCAATATCCAAACGAATGGTCATCCGATCGGACGACCATCTGATCGAATGACCATCCTGCTGAGTTAGTGCATTTTTGTGTCTGTAACTTGTCTTGTTTCGTTGTATGTTAAACGGTCTTTTGTTATCAAGTCTGTATGTTCCGTCATGTCTACCCAGTCGGATATCCTCCTATCCTACTTGGTATGACGTCTTGTCTTTGATTTGTAACTTAAACAAATGCAAGTGTGCATGTTGTTTATGTGTGTGTGTTTACATATGTTTCCTTATACTTAACTGATTGATACCTTGGTATATGTCTGTTATGTTTGATGGATGACGAAGTCCTAACCTTCGTCATCATCAAACTTGGCGAACTATATAACCTTCGTCTAAGAGGGTGTGTGACGAAGGTTGAACCTTCGTCACCCATCAACTTCGTCACATTGAGTTCGTCAAAGTGGACAGTATATATTGTTGGAATGTTCATCAGTCTAAGTATGAGAGCATAGAGAGAAACTGAGAGTTTATCGTCAAGCATTGTGTGTATGTGTTTGCATTTTGTTCTCATCCTGTTAATCTAAGTGAATCTTTGATTATCTGTTTGTGTTATCTGCTTTACATTTGTTTGGTTTGCACCTTTACGAGGATTCCGCACCCGGGATAGTGTTTGTGATAAACAAGGATAGGTTACATATCGGATCCTCTGAGAAAAACGGACCTACAAGTGGTATCAGAGCCTTGGCTCTTTTCCTTGTTTAAAACCAAACATTGTGTTGTTTGAAACAAGTGTGTTCTTGTGATTTTCAGATTGTTGTTCTTGAAAAGTTTATTTTTTCTGGAAATCTTTTTGAAAATCTATGGTTTAAGGTGTTAGTTTGCTATAGTTTTATTGAAAACCTTGTTACATTACATGTGTGCATGTTTGGAGTTTGGTTTTTGTTGAAAGTATTAGCAAAATCGTTTTCGGAAAATTTGTCCGGTGAAAAGTTGGCCGGAAACTTCATATCTTCAAAGTGTTCTTGAAAGTGTTCTTGAAAATCATCAAACTGTTATTTGCATATGTCTGTGTTTGAACTTTGTTGATTCTAACTTATTGGGTTTATCAATATTAAATTGCAAGTGTTTGAGATTTGTGTACTGTGATGATTTGTTTGTTGAAAAAGAAGGTTCGAAAAGCAGAAAGCATGGTTTGTTGAGAATTGTGTCACCAACTTTGTCAGAGGATAAGATTTACATTTTGTGTGAAAATATCTCATAAAATTGTGTCAAACAAACTTCGCCACTCACAATCTTCGTCACCATCCTTCGTCACATGTGTTGATTGACGAACTGTACAACCTTCGTCACCTTAACCTTCGCCACTCACACATCCTTCATCACATGTGTTGATTGACGAACTATACAACCTTCGTCACCTTAACCTTCGCCACTCACATATCCTTCGTCACATTTGCTTATACTTGTCAATATTTGTCACAAAAGCTCTGTAAAAGTAGTTTAACTGTTTCATTTCAAGTGTTTGTCTAGGTATTCACTTTCATACATCAATCATGAGTACCTGTCACACCCCGATATTTCCACGTATTACCGGTGGGCCCGGTGGGGAGTATCGTGACGTAGTTGATATCATCATAGTCAAACAACACAATTTTAAATGCACTACGGAAGCAAAAGATGAATCACATTACAAACCGAATATAAAGTAATATCAAAGTATTACAACGGACTGTAAAGGATCCACAGGCGGATCAAATAAAAAGGAAACATAGTTCATCAGATTTGAAATGCATCCAAGCTTGCGAGACTCTTAATGATGCTAAGGAGAGGCCAGCCTATTTCGAGTAGTACCTGCAATTAGCCTTTTTGGGAAAATACGTCAGTTTACACTAGTAAATACAATTAACTGACTCATTTTGAAAAGGTTTAGAAAATTGATTTGAATGCGCAAGGCACAAAACATTTTATAACTTGGGATAATTATTTATATATAAACTTGTAAAAGAATTACATGTTCGTATACGTTCAGTAGCCCGGATTGACACCGGGTTAAAGATTAACAGACACACCACATGATATAGTCCTGCGGCGGGTTATTCCCGAAACCGGCGGTTATACCTTATTATTTATATATGCACTGTCGGGTGTACGCCTACACCCCGTGCTTAGGTCGTGGCCATTTCGTAAAATGATGCTAAGGATATCCGGGACATGGTCATTAACCCCCCAAAGGCTTTAAGCAAACAAAACACTTTAAACGGGTCATTTCAATAAAGTAACCTTCATACAATTAAAAATTCAATGCCCGACCAAGCGGTATTTTATATACCGTACCCCAGGCCCGTATAGGGAAAATAAGTTAAAAGTATTTACCTTTGCAAGTATTAATCACAAACAGCAAGTGCACGTAGCTTTTACCGGGTCTCCTATTCTGGAACAAAAGGTTTTTAATAACCTATTAGATTCCTAACGGGTCTTTAATTAAGCCTAAACTTAGACCGGTTAGTTTTAAAGGAAGATACGGTTCAAACGCATGATTAAGCGAAGACCGGAATAGAATGTGATTTAGACCTGACAAGTTTGAAGACTTGTATAATATGGGTAAACTAAACACATTCTGGATTTTGAGACAAAAACGATAAGGTTTGACCTGTTTCGATCAATTTATGCAAACTAGTTACATAAACCGAATCGAACGCGAAAAATGGATAACGGGTAGCCATAAGAGTCATATACAGGTTTCCTAAGTTAATATGCCTTAAATATGTTGTTACATCAGTAAGATATCTTTTATTATGCCCAAAACGAATTTAAACTCAAACTATGCCCCGTAGGCGCATTTTGGTCATTTTAAAGGTTATAAAAGAGTTTAAATAATAATCTGAGTTACAGGCCTGATATAATCAGTAAAAATACTTAATTTAATAAGTTATAACAGTAGGGTATTACATATATGTGAAATTTATCATTTAAAACCAAACTATGCACCTTAGGGGCATTTTGGTAATTTCACATAGGCTTAAAAGGTCAAAACTGGAAATCTGAGTTTAAAACTTTTGCTTACTGTTAATATATAGAAATTTATTGAAAATATCAGTAGGTATCAAACCTTATATGTTTAAATAGTTTTAATACATACTATGCGTTAAAAACGCTTAAAAAGGCGATTTTGAGCAATTTCCGGGTTTTTAAAGGAAAGCTGATATTTTTATTATTCCAGAAGGCTCAAAATATTTTATATATCATATTAGATCAGTATAAAAAGGTTTGATATCAAAAAAATTTGTAAAACTCATTTTATAGGCCAAAAGGGCAAAACCGGCAATTACCGAATCAAGCTTAGAACTCTATGTTATGCTCAGCCTAAAATTAAATAAAAATCTTCAAAAATCCCAAAATATTATATTACATCAGTGGGTAAAAAGTTTGGTATCAGAAATTTGGTTTAGATAGGTTATATGCTAATTACGCCGTTTAATTAATAAAAAGCTTTTTCATTTACGCTAATGAGCATAACTCCTAATCTAGACCTCAAACTGATGTCAAATTTTAGGGACAAGTCTATAAATCAGTAATGAAGGTTTCTACTCTTTTACTTTTTCAAAAATTACGTTTTAGGGTCATATGGGCATAATAGTCAACATTTAAGCATTTAACGGAAACATGCATATGAATCGGATAACTATTGAACCAAGTTGTATAATCACAGAGGGTTATACTAACATGAAACCTGGTCCAAATAAAGCTCTAAGGCATTTCTAAACTATGCTCAAACGGGTCAGAACTGAAAGTCAAAGCAGAAGTCAAATTATGCGACTTTCGGTTCCGAACCGAGCCTAAACTGAAAATTGTCGGGTTGAAAATGTTTAGACATGTTCTTACATTAATTACCAAGTTATATTAGTGATAAAACAGGTTTCATGGGTTCTACATTGCTAATTATGCATTAATTTGAAAATAAGCTTTCTGTTGACTTTTTAAGATAAACTTTGACCCGACAATTGACCTAGTTAAAGTGGGAATCAGATGGTGCCCTTTTAAGGGCTTATTGCCCACATAATTACCAACTCATAGGTACTTTCAATTAAAAAATTGACTGGACAAATTATGATTAATTACGAAGTCAAACTCTAATTATGACGGTTTGACTTTAAGCTAATTAACTAAGCTAAACTGAATTAAAGAAAGTTAAGGACACTTACAAAGGTCCTAAGCACGACTAGTGACTCCTAGGAAGGGTGCTTGAGCTCCAAAATTCTCCAGAAGTGAAGTTGTGAGAGTTTCAAGTGAGTGTGCACAAGAGTTGCAACATTGGAGCTCCTTATATACCCATTTTGATCATCTAGGATCATGCCAAGGAAGTCTACAGGTGATATGAGATGCTTACAAGTGCCCCCTATGCATGAAATACCATTGGGGCAGTCCCTGGTATGCAAAACAAGCGAGTTAAGTCGGTTAACAGGCCTGAACTGGCACCTGTGCTTGTTTTCTGTCGCTGGGGTGCTCAGGCGGCCCGCGTAAGGGTCCCCTGACACCTTACGCAGCCCGTGTGGGTGATCAGAACAGACCAAACAAGTTTCAAACTTTGCATTTTAGGTCCTTGGTCATTCCAAACGTGGTTTTGAATTTATTTCTTGCAATTTTGGCCCTCTAACTTGACTTTTAAGGGCTCCAAGACATATACAAACTTTGTTAAGTCCTTGGTTAACTTTGTGATTACCCAAAAAGTCATAAATTTCAACGTTGACGCTTTTAACCCCTCGTATACGAATATTGTCATAACTTTCTCATACTTTATCGAAATCTTGTGAAATTTTTGTCACATATTCTAGTGAGTATAATTTATCATTACAAAGCTTCGGGTTCGCTAAAAGGTCACTCAGAGGTATACTTTAAACATGTTGGCACATTTAACCCCTGTAGTTTGTAATCTCTCACTTTCTTTCACAATTAGCTTCGTATGATCCATGATTCATTCGTTTAAGGATGTAAACTTCGTGTAGGGTTATTGAAAGGAATATTTATCCATTGTTGACATTTTGAACCCTTATATTCACATACTTTCTTTGTTTGTCAACTTTAGTCCTTCATAAGTGATCTTTTACACGTGTACAGCTCATGACACGTGTCGATACATTATTGGACCTGAATTTACGAGGTGTTACATCCTCACCCCCTTAAAAGAAATCTCAACCTCAAGATTTACTGAAATAAATGAGGGTGTTTTTCTTTAATTGTGGACTCTACCTCCCACGTGTACTCGGGACCTCTGCGGGCATCCCATTTGACCTTTACAATTGGCACATGCTTCCTTCGAAGCTTCTTAACCTGTCGATCCTCGATCGACAAAGGTTTTTCCATAAATTTCAAGCTCTCATCTATGTGCACATCCTTATGTGACATGACTAGTGACTCATCAGCTAGACATTTCTTCATATTACAGATGTGGAATACATTATGAATACCACTGAGCTCTTCAGGCAAGTTTAACTTATAAGCCACTGATCCGACACATTCGATGATCTCGAATGGTCCTATGTACCTTGGGCTTAATTTACCTTTCTTACTAAATCGCATCACTCCCTTCCAGGGTGATACTTTAAGCAGAACTTTATCACCTACCTCAAACTTTAGAGGTTTTCGCCTTTTATCAGCATAACTCTTCTGCCTATCCCTGGCAGCTTTCAGGCTATCACGAATCTGGACAATCTTGTCCATCGTTTCAAGGACTATATCAGGTCCTGATAACTGAGATTCTCCTACTTCTGCCCAACAAATAGGCGTCCTGCATTTCCTACTATATAATGCCTCAAAAGGCGTTGCCTGAATGCTTGTATGGTAGCTATTGTTATAGGAGAACTCGATCAATGGCAGGTGGTTATCCCAACTACCACCTAAATCAATCACACATGCACGAAGCATGTCTTCCAAAGTTTGGATGGTACGCTCACTCTGCCCGTCCGTCTGAGGATGGTAAGCCGTACTAAAATTTAAGCGTGTGCCCAAAGACTGTTGGAAACTTTTCCAAAAATGAGATGTGTATCTAGTATCCCTGTCAGAGATAATAGACACTGGTACGCCATGAAGAGATACAATCTTATCCACGTACAATTGGGCTAATATGTCGGAGCTATGAGTCTCCTTGATGGGTAGGAAATGTGCTGACTTAGTCAGTCTATCTACTATAACCCATATAGTATCATTTCCTTTCTTTGTCTTCGGCAACTTGGTGATAAAATCCATTGTCACCATTTCCCACTTCCAGGTGGGAAGTTCAGGTTGTTGTAGCAAACCTGACGGCTTTTGATGTTCAGCTTTGACTTGAGCGCACGTCAAACATTTGGCTACATAGGTAGCTATAGACTTCTTCAAGCCTATCCACCAATAATTTGCCTTCAAATCCTGGTACATCTTGTCAGCTCCAGGATGAACGGAGTATTTAGAACTATGGGCTTCCTGGAGGATGACATCTCGTAGTCCTCCATACACTGGAACCCATATTCGTCCATTTAATCTTAGGATTCCGTCTTTGCCATAGGATAACTGCTCTTCAGTTACTCCTAGCTTTTCATCAGGATAGTTAGCTTCTAATACAGCTTCCTTCTGTGCAGCTAACAACCTTTCATTCAAACTATTCCTTAATTCAATGCTCTTGGCATTGATCCTTATAGGCTTCACCCTTTCCTTTCTACTTAAGGCATCGGCGACTACATTCGCCTTGCCAGGGTGGTATCTTATCTCACAGTCATAATCATTCAAAGTTTCCATCCATATTCGCTGCCTCATGTTCAAATCCTTCTGATTGAATAGGTGTTGAAGGCTCTTGTGATCAGAATAGATCACACACTTAGTTCCATACAAATAATGCCTCCATAGTTTTAGTGCAAATACAACAGCACCCAACTCCAAGTCATGGGTGGTGTAATTCTTCTCATGCACCTTTAATTGACGTGAAGAATAGGCAATAACTTTGCCTTTTTGCATAAGCCCACATCCCATACCGGTGTGTGATGCATCAAAATATACCACAAATTCATCAATTCCATCTGGCAACGTCAGTACTGGAGCGTTACTCAACTTCTGCTTCAAAATAACGAAAGATTCTTGCTGCTTAGGCCCCCAGTCAAACTTGACATTCTTTCGGGTTAATGAAGTTAGGGGTGCTGCAATCCTTGAGAAGTTTTCAATAAATCGCCTGTAGTATCCTGCTAAACCTAGAAAGCTACGAATTTCGGTAGGTGTCTTTGGCTCTTGCCAATTCATGACAGCTTCAACTTTAGCGGGATCCACCTGGATACCTCGCTCGCTAACCATGTGTCCAAGAAATTGGACTTCACGAAGCCAGAATTCACATTTTGAAAATTTGGCATAGTGCTCTTCCTGTTGAAGCAGCTTAAGAATACAACGGAGATGCTTCTCATGGTCAGCTTGACTCTTCGAGTAAATGAGAATGTCATCGATGAAGACGATGACGAACTTATCTAAGTAGGGCTTACAGACGCGATTCATGAGATCCATGAATGCGGCAGGTGCATTAGTGAGCCCAAAAGGCATCACTAAGAACTCGTAATGACCATAACGAGTCCTAAATGCAGTCTTGTGCACATCTTCATCTCTAACCTTCAATTGATGATAGCCTGACCTCAAATCGATCTTAGTGAAGTAACTTGCCCCTTGCAATTGATCGAATAAATCATCGATCCTGGGCAATGGATATCTATTCTTGATAGTAACCTTGTTGAGCTCGCGATAATCGATGCATAGACGCATCGACCCATCCTTCTTCTTCACAAACAGGATTGGTGCTCCCCAAGGAGATGAACTAGGGCGAATGAAACCCTTTGCCAACAAATTATCTAGTTGAGTTCTTAACTCTTTCATCTCTGTTGGTGCCAACTTGTAAGGTGCTCTTGCGACCGGCGCTGCTCCAGGGATGATGTCAATTCTGAATTCTACTTGCCTATCTGGTGGTAAACCAGGTAGTTCTTCCGGGAAAACTTCAGGGTACTCAGAAATGACGGGAATATCTTCAACCTTAGGCTTTTGTTCATCAATAGTAACTTGTGCCATATAAATGATACAACCCTTCTTCAAACACCTAGATGCCTTGAGCATAGACACTTGCTCAGGCAATCCATACTGGGTATCTCCCTGGATGGTAAGTGGCTCACCAGACGGAGCCTTGATCACCACTTGCTTCTTGTTGCACACAATCTGAGCTTGGTTATGGGATAGCCAATCCATGCCTATTACTATGTCGAAACCGGCTAACTTCAAAGGAAGTAAAGACAATGGAAAAGAGTGGTTCCTAATGGATATGAAACATCCATCTAACACGGTTGATGCGGTTTCTATGGTGCCATCTGCTAATTCAACCTCATATTTTATGCTTAGGGTTCTAACAGGTAGGTTTAACAACTTACAAAACTTATCATCAACAAATGACTTATCTGCTCCAGAATCAAATAACACCCTTGCATAAACATCATTAATAAGGAAGGTACCTGTTATGACATTGTCATTTTGGATTGCCTCTTGTGCGTTCATCTGGAAGACCCTAGCATTGGTCTTTTTCCCTTCCTCAGCTTTCTTAGCAAACTTTGGGCAGTTGGACTTGATATGCCCTTTTTCATTGCAGTTATAGCACGTCGCATCCTTGATTTTCTTACAGTCCAATGTCTTGTGCTCAGAAGAGTTACAAATCCCACAAACTCTTGGCTGTGACTGGGATTTTGATTCATATCTGCACCTCCCGAAATGGTGCTTCTTACAGACCATACACTTGGGCTTATCACCCGACTGATGACCATCCTTTTTAGTTCCAGAACTCTTTTGTGGTCATTGTTTCCCTTATGTTTCTTGTCTGATCGTCGTGAGTTGTCATCCTCACGCTTTCTCTTCTCAGCATCGGTGTTTCTGAGCGATCTCTGCCTGACCGTGTCCAAAGTAAGGGACAATGATATATCAGCTGCAGACCTGAAAGTAGCTGGTCTGGAGGCCTTCACACTGGCCTTGATTTCTGGGGCCAAACCCCCGAAGAAATGAGCTATCCTCTTGGGTTCCGGAGTCACCAGGTACGGAACCAATCTTGACATAGTATTGAAGTTCGTAAGGTAGGCTTGACAATCCAGGTTTTTCATAACCAATGACAAGAAATCAGCTTCAATCTTTTCAACCTCATGCTGAGGGCAGTAGTTTTCCTTAATGAGAGTAACAAACTGATCCCATGTCAGATTGTACAATGGGATCTTCCCAGTGGCTTGAATCAAGGACCTCCACCACGTTAGTGCCTCTCCTTTGAATGACTGAGATACAAACTTTACCACATCCTTATCAGCACAACCACTGATATCTACCACAGTGTCCATCTCGTCTAACCATGACATGCAATCAACTGCTCCTTTCTCCCCGGTGAAATCCCTGGGCTTGCAGGAGACAAAGTATTTATAGGTGCAACCTTTAGCACGTGGTTCTTGATTTAGCACAACTCTCTTAGATGGAACACTCTGTTGATTTGAGGAGTGATGATCATCATCCTTCTTTGATCCATCACGTTTAGAGGGTGGCTTACCATGAGCCTCAGAGTGAGTCTTAGGTTTAGAATGGGGTACTGATGAGGCCTTGCTTCGAGTACCACTTGACTCATTAAACTGACTATCTATGGCCTTGGTAACAGCATTATCAATCAGTGCTTGGAGTTTCGCACCAGTTACGTTGACCTTCGTGGTGTCATGATTTTCCCAAGGGTGACTGTTTATTTCCTCAGACTATGCCATGTAGCTTGATTGCTACATAAAATAATGATTTTAATTCATTCAGAGGTCTATAACAGTTTTATCATTCTAGAAGATTTATTAATCATGGTATTTAAGAAACCATTTTGATTAATTTGTTAGGCATATATATATATATATATATATATATATATATATATATTCAGGATATTATAATAATCCTTAGTTAGAATTAAAATATATTAATGGCAAAAAGGCCTAGTCACGTGGACGGTTTTAAGTTTTTAATCATGATCTTATAGGGTCATGGTATGGAGGTTTTAATCATAGTTCATTACCTCTTCTTAACGGGGGTCGAAGACCACAACTGTCTTTTGTCTTATATGACAATGAGTATAGCCCGTAGGCATTATATTCCTAATGGATGTTTAATATAATAAAAGAAATTGGAAGAATCCAATGAAAATATGACTTATGCGATTTTATCGAATCACAATTTGCCAGGAGTGTTAACATGTTTTCAGATGTTAACAAAGATTTGAATCTCTTGAGTAGGTTTTACCGTCTTGGCCATATCTAGAATGACATGTGGCTAGGTTTTACCTTTAAGATTCTTTTTAATTATTTAACGCAGAAGTCCTAAATAAGGATCTGAATCTAATTTGGGGAACTACCATCATGGCCTTGTTTTAAGATGACACATGGCTAGGTCTTGTCCTTTTTAGATTTTTATCATTTTATTATAATGATAGGTCTTATAAAAGGAATGTTATATTTTCATTTATTTCATATTTTATGTTTATGCATATAATTTATCAAAAATGAAAATTTAAATTAAACCATTCCACTACAAAAATTAACTAGTACAGATTTGCCCTAAACGGGACTTTTACAAGAATAACATGCTCGCGCAGGGGCTTAAACAGAAATAACATACCCACGCAGGGGTTAAATAGAAAAACATGCCCACGCAGGGGTGGAATACAGAAAGACATGCCCACGCAGGGGCTGAATACAGAAACAAAAGTCCACACAGGGACTTGATCACAACACTAAAATAAACAAACAAATAAAGGATTTAATGATCCTTTTTGCTTTTCCCCTTGATTAAGTTTACCAGACCCTTGAACATTCCTCGGTTCTGTCTACGGTCTTCCCGCACCTCATTTATCCTTTGAAGAATCTCTTGATGCTGCGGTGGCGACATCATTGGCGGCTGCGGGGGTTGCTGATATAGCGGAGGTTGAGGAGGCGGCGATTGTTGATACCCATAAGGTGGGTACCCATAGTGTGGGTATCCAGCTTAATATGGGACCCCAAAGGATCCTTCCGGGTGGAGAGCGTTATAATCCCACGCTACCTGGTACGGGTCAACATTCGCGTAGTTGTAATTGGTGTGGGCCGGCTGCTCAAAGGGATAATACGCCGCTGAGCCGGCGTATGTAGGAATTAGGTCACCAAAGCCCAATTGTGGTGGCGCGATAGGCGCAGAGGTTACTTCCGAGACAGGGTTTGAAGGTCCACCCATCTGCGGGTCTTCATGGAGTGGCGAGTAGCGGCTGCCACTTGAAGGTTGAGGGGTGCTGATACGCACTCCTCCTCGCACGGACATCCGTGCGTTCGATCTTCTTCGCCTCGGTGGCTCCGGAGGCTGCTGCGGGGCTGGTTGTGGTGGCGGAGTGACCGCTACAAAACGGGAATCCTCGGAGGGATCCTGCTGTGGCTGCTGCTGCTGTGGTGAGTTGTGGTAACTGGGAGTAAACACCCAGTGGATCTGTCTGAACGTCTCCTCATAACTGTCGGGACCATTATAAGGTGATCCAACAAAAGGTGACCCATCCGAAATTTCGATGGGGTGGTTAGGGGTTCCGGACGGTGGCTCTGCGGGATTGGTATCCTCGTCCATGTCCATTGCATGGTCGCCCGAGAAGTGGTCTTCAGGTCCTAGTGGGTTAAAACCCACTGGTTCTTCAATGTAGTTTGCCGGGTTGAACCGGCTTTGGAAGACAGGTGTCGGGTCATCGAATGAATAGTGAGGGCTGGATCTCCGGAGGGGGATGAAAGATGGTTGCGGGTTATGGGGCTCATTTTCAGAATGAGGCCCGTAGGAATGGTGATAGGATGGTGACGAACTAAGCGAGATGGATCGCCTCGCTGGCTCTATATACGTCCTCCAATGCTCCTGAGGACTCGTACTCATTGAAGCCGGTAGGGTTCGTCTGTGTGAGGGTCCGGCCTCATGATCGTGGCCTGTGATTGGTGCCTTTCCTCTTCCCCTGTTGAATCTTGGTGGCATGATTTAACCTGTTAACGTAAACAAAGATAACAACAAGGAAATATATAAAAGATAAAAATAAAACAAATTAGGATTTGTACTAAGTTCTTTGTCTAGACTCGAAAATTTAGGAATGTGCAACTGTGTAACTGAGATTAAACACAAAAGGCTAGTGTTTAATTTACTCAGTGTTGGCTCTGATACCAACCTGTCACACCCCGATATTTCCACGTATTACCGGTGGGCCCGGTGGGGAGTATCGTGACGTAGTTGATATCATCATAGTCAAACAACACAATTTTAAATGCACAGCGGAAGCAAAAGATGAATCACATTACAAACCGAATATAAAGTAATATCATAGTATTACAACGGACTGTAAAGGATCCACAGGCGGATCAAATAAAAAGGAAACATAGTTCATCAGATTTGAAATGCATCCAAGCTTGCGAGACTCTTAATGATGCTAAGGAGAGGCCAGCCTATTTCGAGTAGTACCTGCACTTAGCCTTTTTGGGAAAATACGTCAATTTACACTGGTAAATACAATTAACTGACTCATTTTGAAAAGGTTTAGAAAATTGATTTGAATGCGCAAGGCACAAAACATTTTATAACTTGGGATAATTATTTATATATAAACTTGTAAAAGAATTACATGTTCGTATACGTTCAGTAGCCCGGATTGACACCGGGTTAAAGATTAACAGACACACCACATGATATAGACCCGCGGCGGGTTATTCCCGAAACCGGCGGTTATACCTTATTATTTATATATGCATTGTCGGGTGTACGCCTACACCCCGTGCTTAGGTCATGGCCATTTCGTAAAATGATGCCAAGGATATCCGGGACATGGTCATTAACCCCCCAAAGGTTTTAAGCAAACAAAACACTTTAAACGGGTCATTTCAATAAAGTAACCTTCATACGATTAAAAATTCAATGCCCGACCAAGCGGTATTTTATATACCGTACCCCAAGCCCGTATAGGGAAAATAAGTTAAAAGTATTTACCTTTGCAAGTATTAATCACAAATAGCAAGTGCACGTAGCTTTTACCGGGTCTCCTATTCTGGAAAAAAAAGGTTTTTAATAAACTATTAGATTCCTAACGGGTCTTTAATTAAGCCTAAACTTAGACCGGTTAGTTTTAAAGGAAGATACGGTTCAAACGCACGATTAAGAGAAGACCGGAATAGAATGTGATTTAGACCCGAAAAGTTTGAAGACTTGTATAATATGGGTAAACTAAACACATTCTGGATTTTGAGACAAAAACGATAAGGTTTGACCCGTTTCGATCAATTTATGCAAACTAGTTACATAAACCGAATCGAACGCGAAAAATGCATAACGGGTAGCCATAAGACTCATATACAGGTTTCCTAACTTAATATGCCTTAAATATGTTGTGACATCAGTAAGATATCTTTTATTATGCCCAAAACGAATTTAAACTCAAACTATGCCCTGTAGGGGCATTTTGGTCATTTTAAAGGTTATAAAAGAGTTTAAATAATAATCTGAGTTACAGGTCTGATATAATCAGTAAAAATACTTAATTTAATAAGTTATAACAGTAGGGTATTACATATATGTGAAATTTATCATTTAAAACCAAACTATGCACCTTAGGGGCATTTTGGTAATTTCACATAGGCTTAAAAGGTCAAAACTGGAAATCTGAGTTTAAAACTTTTGCTTACTATTAATATATAGAAATTTACTGAAAATATCAGTAGGTATCAAACCTTATATGTTTAAATAGTTTTAATACAAACTATGCGTTAAAAACGCTTAAAAAGGCGATTTTGAGCTATTTCCGGGTTTTTAAAGGAAAGCTGATATTTTTATTATTCCAGAAGGCTCAAAATATTTTATTTATAATATTAGATCAGTAGAAAAAGGTTTGATATCAAAATAATTTGTAAAACTCATTTTATAGGGCAAAACCGGCAATTACCGAATCAAGCTTAGAACTCTATGTTATGCTCAGCCTAAAATTAAATAAAAATCTTCAAAAATCCCAAAATATTATATTACATCAGTGGGTAAAAAGTTTGGTATCATAAATTTGGTTTAGATAGGTTATATGCTAATTACGTCGTTTAATTAATAAAAAGCTTTTTCATTTACGCTAATGAGCATAACTCCTAATCTAGACCTCAAACTGATGTCAAATTTTAGGGACAAGTCTATAAATCAGTAATGAAGGTTTCTACAATTTTACTTTTTTAAAAATTACGTTTTAGGGTCATATGGGCATAATAGTCAACATTTAAGCATTTAACGGAAACATGCATATGAATCGGATAACTATTGAACCAAGTTGTATAATCACAGAGGGTTATACTAACATGAAACCTGGTCCAAATAAAGCTCTAAGGAATTTCTAAACTATGCTCAAACGGGTCAGAACTGAAAGTCAAAGCAGAAGTCAAATTATGCGACTTTCGGTTCCGAACCGAGCCTAAACTGAAAATTGTCGGGTTGAACATGTTTAGACATGTTCTTACATTAATTACCAAGTTATATTAGTGATAAAATAGGTTTCATGGGTTCTACATTGTTAATTATGCATTAATTTGGAAATAAGCTTTCTGTTGACTTTTTAAGATAAACTTTGACCCGACAATTGACCTAGTTAAAGTGGGAATCAGAGGGTGCCCTTTTAAGGGTTTATTGCCCACATAATTACCAACTCCTAGGTACTTTCAATTTAAAAATTGACTGGACAAATTATGATTAATTACGAAGTCAAACTCTAATTACGACGGTTTGACTTTAAGCTAATTCACTAAGCTAAACTGAATTAAAGAAAGTTAAGGACACTTACAAAGGTCCTAAGCACGACTAGTGACTCCTAGGAAGGGTGCTTGAGCTCCAAAATTCTCCAGAAGTGAAGTTGTGAGAGTTTCAAGTGAGTGTGCACAAGAGTTGCAACATTGGAGCTCCTTATATACCCATTTTGATCAACTAGGATCATGCCAAGGAAGTCTACAGGTGATATGAGATGCTTACAAGTGCCCCCTATGCATGAAATACCATTGGGGTAGCCCCTGGTATGCAAAACAAGCGAGTTAAGTCGGTTAACAGGCCTGAACTGGCTCCTGTGCTTGTTTTCTGTCGCTGGGGTGCTCAGGCGGCCCGTGTGGGTGATCAGAACAGGCCAAACAAGTTTCAAACTTTGCATTTTAGGTCCTTGGTCCTTCCAAACGTGGTTTTGAGTTTATTTCTTGCAATTTTCGCCCTCTAACTTGACTTTTAAGGGCTCCAAGACATATAAAAACTTTGTTAAGTCCTTGGTTAACTTTGTGATTACCCGAAAAGTCATAAATTTCAATGTTGATGCTTTTAACCCCTCGTATACGAATATTGTCATAACTTTCTCATACTTTATCGAAACCTTGTGAAATTTTTATCACATATTCTAGTGAGTATAATTTATCGTTACAAAGCTTTGGGTTCGCTAAAAGGTCACTCAGAGGTATACTTTAAACATGTTGGCACATTTAACCCCTGTAGTTTGTAATCTCTCACTTTCTTTCACAATTAGCTTCGTATGATCCATGATTCATTCGTTTAAGGATGTAAACTTCGTTTTAATTCTTGGAGAATGAAACCCTAAATGATATGACTTCTCGTTTTTATCATTTGATTAGTGAAATGTATTCTTATACTGTTATTGCAACTCAACAGGAAATGGTTGCACGGTTTGCTGATGCTCTACCTCCAAAATGGAACTCATTCATTGAGTTTCTAAAGCATACGGGCACTTTAGCTACTGTCAATATCTATGAATTTATTCAGAAGTTGGAGCACAAGAATGATGAAGAAATCCGGAAAGCTAAACGAATTCATGTTCCTCAAAATACTGATATGTACCTTGCAGGTTTTAACTCTTTAGCTAGTTCCAGTTCCAGTTCAGTTCAGCAACCGAAGCTACAGACGGCGTTTATGTCGAATACAAGCTCTTATCCGTTTCCACAGTCAGCTCCTCCACCGGTTTTCGATCCGAGTGCTTATCATCCGCCAGCGCATATGATTGCTCAAGCTCATGCTTTTTCAAAACCTCAATTCGATGCAAGTGCATGGCTACCAACACCCCAACCTCCACCTCAAGTTACCACTACTCAACCACAGTTCGATCCAAGTGCTTATCTTCCACAATCTCAACCCCAACCCCAACCCCAACCTCAAGCCCAACCACAACAACAACAGCAACAACAACAACAAGCACATTATACCAACAATCCTCCACCCCAAAACACAAACACTATCAGAGTTGATACTTCGAACATCTCAGAAGTTAGCATTGAAGTAGCAAAGGAGCATATGGAACTCATTAATACAATGGTCAGTGCATACTGCGGATTGGTCGCAGGTCAAATTGGAAACATCAATATGACCAATGAAGATTATCAACAAATCAACCGTGATGAAATGGAGTTGATGGATATAAAGTGGGCGTTTGCAAGTGCAGTTAGAAGGGCAAAGGATTTCATGAGTCGAACGGGAAGAACTTCGTTGGAAAGTAAGAAGGATACGAAGTACGGGTTTGATAAAGATGCGGTTACATGTTTCAATTGTGGCGAAAATGGTCACTTCAAACGTGAGTGCACCCGACCAAGCAAACAGGGCAATCGAAATCCGTTCAGAAATCAGACAAGTACTTCTAATGCCAATCAAGACAATCGTGAACGAAGGATAGTAGCGGTGAACAACAATCAGAACCAGAACCAGTCTGGACCTTCAAACACCAGCAGAGCATTAGTTGTTCAAGCTGATGAAGGGTGTAATTGGTCTGTACAATTTGGGGAAGGTGATCAAGAAGGAGGAGGAACAGCTTGTTATGCAAAGATCGTCAATCACATCAAGCACGTTCACAAGGAAAAATTTTCTGAAAGTGACGACAGTTCGGGTTATACCGGGAGTTCTGATGAAGAAAGTTCTAATTCGGGTGGTTATAATTCAGAATCTGATGTGAAGGAAGAAGCCAGTTCTGATGTTGATGATTTATTGACTGAAGCAGAGGAGTTGAAGAGTCAGAAATCTGTTCTGATCAAGAAGGTTACTGTAGCATCTAAAGAAATGGAGAAATTCTTCTCTGAAGACGGGTCTTTTTCTTATCAGACTGCCTTTATGGCAAATGTCTCAGCCTCTACGAGTCAGGTAAAATCTGAAACTCCTGCTCCTAGTGTTTGTAATGTTTGTGCAGATTTGAAGCTTGAATCTGAAAAGGTTCATAGTCATAACCAAAGTTTGGTTATTGAGTTATCTAAGTGTAAAGAGGCAAATATGGCTTTAGCTAGAAACGAAAAGGATTTTAAATCTGTGATTGAAACCCTAAAGAAAAGTGTTTCCGAGCTAACAAAAACTGTTTTCAATAAGCAAATTGGTATTAACAATTACATTAATATCATCGAGGAAACCAAAAAGGAGATAGCCATTGCCAAATGCGAACATGATGCAATCAAGCTCAAATTGGAGAGTTATTCTAACTCCCGATATGTGCTCGATCATATCATTGATGCTTAACAACTCAAAGGTAACAAGAAAGGCGTAGGGTATAAGAAGTGTCTGATACGTGGTCGAAAACCGGTGCTCATAATTGTTTAATTTGATGTTTTTACATATGTTTTAATTTCGAATAGCCCACTTTTGATTAGATACTTGTTTTGCAGGTCTAGCAGAGTTTTAGGAGCTTTTCGAGAGCTTTACGGGTCACCGGAGTGAAAACTGGACCACCGGAACGTGAAACGGGTCAACCGGGAGCAAGGAACGCGAAAAACAGAAAGTTGGGTTTCCAGGCACCGTCGCCGATGCCCATAAGGGCCGTCGCCGACGGTATGTGTAATTCTCTGTCGCCCATTTTGCCCGTAAACAGCAACATAAGTCGTCGGCACCAGGTGACTATCTACGGACCGTCGCCGACGGGGCATCAGGCCGTCGGCGACGGCCCTCCAATTTTGCTGCGCGGCTGTTTCTTGTTTTGGGTCAAATAAACGAATCAAAAAGGGTTGTTGAGGATTAATTCGGGGGTTACACTTATTTTGGAGATTTGAATTCATCTTGGGGAGCCATTATTGATTACCATTCACCTACCAATTCATCTTTAGTCTCCATCATCATCAACATACAACCGGAATCACCATCACCATCTACACAATCAATCCATCATCCATAAACCCTAATCCTTCTACCATCATCATCTTTCACCAAACATCATCATTCACCATTCCCAAGGCTTCAAGATGTTCAATTTCGAGTTCTAATCATCCGTTGATCAGGCTTCTTCAACCATGAGCGGCTAATCATCTCGGTTTCACCCCGGCGTAGGTAGTTGTAATCTTAGGGTTTCGAATTGTTTATTGCTTCAACTTTGTGACAACTTGTGTTTGATTTTTGAAACCTTTGATAATAGTGTTACATTTGTTGCGAATTCGTAAATTGTCGAACGATGTTAAAAGTTATGACTTTGCGAAATGGTGATATGTAATTGTGCATTGTCGTGGTTAGGATTTACTTGTGTTGATTACAAAGTGTATTCTTGTCTGTTCTTCGGGACGTTGATAGTTATTAGAACCTAAGTCACGGTACACTAAATCCGCTAATCATATGCATTTGAGTTGAATCTAAAACTTGTAGAAATCCTAAGTTAGCAATTACCGAAACCAGGTGTGATTCCTTTTTCTTATTATTGTTCTAGTAACCAATTTTCTCGTAATCGTTAATCATTAGTTGTTAATCAATTTAATCAATTCACTTAGTCTAAACTCACATCTCTTAATTAAACAAAAACATAAAGATAATCTAGTAAGCTTCATAAATTGTGACATTTGTTTTAATTCAATCGAATCCATACACAAACCACATACTCTTCGTGGTTCGACCCCTTGCTACCACTAACTATTTGTTAAGGGTAATTTGGGTAAATAAATATTATCTTTGACCGGAGCGCGACTCTCCGGTCAAATTTTGGCGCCGTTGCCGGGGAGTGCGTGCGCTTTGTGTTTGGATATTGTTTGAATCTGCATGATTATCTGTTTAATTTGTTTAGCTTTCTTTTTATACTTGTCTTTTTCCTTGTTACGAGGCGTGTGTTACTTGTGCAGGTTACAGGTAGTGCATGCATACGCGGAACTCCGGGAGGACTTCACCTTTAGTCTACGAACCGGAAATCGAAAGAGTAGCAAGAAGAAACTTAGCAAGCCGGTTAGAGGCAACACTTGCTTCTAATCAAACCAACCAAACACCACAACTCACACCAACCATTGAAACCGATTCAATGGCGAACCAAAATTCCAATCAAAACTTCAACCAAAACTCCAATCACCCAAACCTCAACCAAAATCAATTTCAATCCCGAGGAACCTTTTACCCCGCCCAAAATGTTCAACCTATGCATCAAGAGCGACCGGGTGGTAATAACAACAATGGACCACCCACACCACCTTTTCAAAACCAAAACCCCAACAACACCCAAAGAACACCCCAACAACAAAACTTTCATCGACAAACTTCTTTACCCATCAATCTTGATGACCGGAACGTCAATTCCGACCGTCGAGGCAACCGAGATCGTGGCAATCCCGCGAACGAAGACCCATTTTTCAACATAGACGATTTGAGGAACGCCATCCCCGATGACGAACCATATAGTGTTCCCGGTTATCAATCACCGGAACATGTGAGCATACATACGGAAAATTCGGACGATGGGGGATATTATGATGATCGGGTTAACGACGAGGAAGATTGGGGATACGTGAATAGGGGAAATGTCTACAATGCGAGAGGCTTTGAAGATGACGAGTTCGGCTATCAAAATGCCAACTTTATGGGGGATGATGATTATGGGTACGGGAACATGAGAAATGATGGTTACGGAAACAACCATCAACCACGAAACAACAACCAACGGAACCGAGATGATGGGTTTTACAACAACAACAATAACAACAATGGTAACCCTAATCGGATTCCTCGTTTCGTGGGAGGTGGTAACCAAAGAGGCAACCAAGGTAGAAATCAAGGTGGGGATAGAAGAGGTGACCGAAGAGACAATCGAAGACCAGTCGACCAAGAGGTTAATGGTCCACAACGCCGTCAACAACCTCCATGGGGAGTGAATGACCATTTCCGACCGGTGGTCACCGAGAATGATTCATCGATTGTGTGCGAAAGAAGAATGTTCGATTGTAAACCGCATTACATCAATATACTTCCCCATTTCAACGGGAGGTCTAATGATGAACCGTATACACACTTGGCGGAATTTTCATCGATATGCAACACGATTGGGGGACACAACTTCGCATTAGAGGAGGTCAAACTTCGCTTGTTCCAATTTTCGTTGAAAGACAAGGCAAAACAATGGTTTCTCACACTTCCGGCGAATAGCATCCGGACATGGGGAGAGATACAACAAGTCTTTTTAGACGAATACTATTCGATGGCGAAGACCGACGACGCTAGGGATGAAATAAGGTCATTTCGGCAATTATCGAGTGAACCGTTACATGAAGCATTCACTCGATTCAAAGAATTGATGAGAAGATGCCCACATCACCAAATAGAAAAGTGGGAATTGGTGAAGTGCTTTGTACGTGGGTTGGATGACACAACATGGAATCGTCTCGAATCGACGAGTAACGGGACTCTTTTGAGCAACCATGAAGACAATGATTGGGAGTTTTTGGAGCGGATGAGTAAACGGTCAAAAGAGAAAGAATCAGCCGATCGAGCTAAGAAACATCCCATTTCCCGGTCGCTTTCCGATCTTGATTCTAAGGATCGAATTTCTACCTTAGAACGGGAAATGGCTCGCATGAAGAAGAAGGAAGTGAACGCGGTGCAATTTGAGGTGTGTGAAGGGTGTGGCGATATTGGACATAGATTTGAGCAATGTCCAACGGGATCGAGTGACTACACCGAGGAGGTAAACCAAGTGTATGGGGATCGAAAGCAATATGACATGAACTCCAACACTTACCATCCGGGCTTGAGAAATCACCCTAATTTCCGGTATGGTAATGCCTCGAATCAAATGAACCCGAATTTTCAATCGGGTAATCAAGGTGTTGGGATTGAACCCTATCAGAGGAACAGATAATGTAAAGCCAAAACTGGATCAAAGCAGTGGATCCAGAATAAGCAGACGTTTACAGTTGGTTCATGCAAATCTCTCCCCTTGAAAGTGGTTTCATATCTGCTGACCTCCTATCTGCTGATCATACTAAGTGCTGACCTACAACTGCTGCTTTATATCTACTGGCCAAAGTCAAAGACTGATGGAAGACCAAAGCTCTGTTGACTCAATCTACTGCCTTGGGTCAAGTACTGCTGATCCGGACAAGCAGTGCTGGGTTCACAGCAGTGGAAGGATGCAGCAGCAGTTTAAGTATCTTTTATGTAATATAATGTAATAGCAGTAGTTTAGTACATCAGTGTTTATAGATCAGTAGTTAGAGTTTGTTAGGAGGTTAGATGTCACTTTCATGGTGACGTCAGCTAAGATGCTCAGTGGTTTGCAAGTGCCTATAAATAGTTCAGTACTTTGTACTGTTCTATTAGCTCTTTTGATCAATCGTCTTCTTTGCACGAACAAACTACTGAGCTCTGGCTGAGGGGGAGTTTGCATTCTTACATCAATCATTGTAATCGTTGTTGAAACAAATTCAATCATTCGGTTCTTTGTGAAAAGATGTTTGATAAAAGTATTACTCTCGTTTGATTGTATGCAAAGTTTGCTTTCATCTTATTTCCGCTGCACAACTCTTTCATTTCCATCTTAATTACAAACGAAAATACAATCAAAAAGAAACTCAGATCCAACAATTGGTATCAGAGCTTGGACAGTCAAATTTGATTTAACAATTATTTTGACGTAAATAGTTCAGCTCATAACAGTTGATACTGATCGTTTGTTCGTCCGTTGAAAAACAGAGCAAGGATAAATCACCATTAAAGTTGATTTCTCAGTGTCTGTAAAACAACAAGAATGACGTCACAATCTCAGGATGATAAAAACAACATCGGCTCACTTTTTAAACCACCTATGCTAAAAAGAAATGAGTACAACATCTGGCAGAGGAGGATGGGTCACATCCTCGCTCAACAAAGCACAGGTTGTTGGAGGTCTGTCACCTTTGGTCCACATGTTCCTTCAGTGCCAAGCGCTGAAGATGCTAAAAAGTCCGTTCCAAAACCAGTGGAAAATTACACCGAAACTGATTTTCAAAAGATCGAACTAGATGCTAAAGCGTTTAGCATCATAGCATCAGCGCTGCCCAATGAAATATATGCTGGACTGTTACACTGTAACAGTGCCAAAGAATTGTGGGACGCACTTAAGGAACAGTTTGGAGGTACTGAAGAAGTCATAGAAAACAATAGGGAAATCCTGAACCAACAGTACGAAACGTTTTGTCATGTTAGAGGTGAATCACTGACTCAACAATTTGAGCGGTTTAGTTGTCTCATCAGTGAACTGAGGCTTGTTAATACCACTTTTACAAACTCAACTCAAAACAGCAGGTTCCTCAGGTCACTGCCCGAAAAATGGGACACTATAGCCTTTGTCACCAGAAATTCACCTGAGTTCAAGGATCTGACCTTGACCCAACTCCATGGTCGACTCCTGACCTACGAAAGGGAGTTGAACCAGAAAAGGAAGTTACAAGAGTCAGGAAAAGCCGTTGATGATTATACATTCGGTAACACTGCTCTTTTGGGTCAAGAAGAATCTGGGAGCAATGGTAAGGACCAGGGTTATGACCATTTCATTGACATAACTGCTGGAGCTAACTTTAACAACCCTGATCCTCACTCTGCAAGTTATGCATTCACTGCAAACGAAAACCAGATGTCAGATAATTTAAGCTTTGAACTAAATGATTTGCAACATTTTGATCCCACTGATTTAGAGGAGATGGACATCCTGCACCAACTGGCTTTGCTAAGTGTTAGAACTAGCAAGTTCTACAAAAGAACAGGGAGAAAATTCCCAGGTTTGCATGGGAATCTAAGGGTTGGGTTGGATAAATCGAAAATCAAGTGCTACAAGTGTAATAGGTTGGGACATTTCGCTAGGGAATGTAGGAGTCAAAATACTGGTCCCATAATTACTCATCCTAGCTCAAATCCTAGACCTCAAAACCAAAACACTGTGCATTATGCCCAATATGCCCCAGCAGCTCAAGTGAACACTGCTCACTATGCTGCTGCCCCTGTGCCAATACATTATGTCCAAACTACTGTTCCACAAATCCAATATGTTCAAACCCCTGTTCCACATGTACAAGTGCAACCTGTTGCACCTCAAACCACTGCTCCAGCAGCAACACAACCAGATCAACAAAGCTTTTTCACTCAAGGGTTTGTTGACTGGAGCAGTATGCCTGATGATCTTTGTGATGAAAATTTTGCACTCTATGCTTCTAATGATTCTTCACATGATGAGTTTTGTTTGATGGCAATAGAGTCAATACAGGAGGGGGTTGAAGCTGAGGAGGAACAGCAGTGCTTTGAAACAGTGGAAGAGGTGATTGAAGCAGTGATTACTGTTGTGGCTGATGAAGTACTGTTGGAAGAAAGTTCAGGTACTCTGATTGAACCAATGACAGATCCATGGTCCATAGAGGACAAAGAAGAAGAGAAAGAAGAAAAGGCTGGTGAAAAGAAGGTAAGAGCTGATGATGATAAAGATCATCAATGTGATTGTGCAATGATGGCAGCTGCCAAGGTATCTCCTCAAGTTCTTGAAAAACTGTGTTCAGACAATTACATAATTGCTTTTGCTAACATCAAAGAGGTGAATGAAAACCTTCGGGATAAAATCTTAACTGATGAGGTCAAATTTGAAAGCTCTTTAAAAGAACTTAAAAACAAATTGACTGAAAAAGAAAAAGAAATCAGCTGTTTAAAAGAAGAGCAAAGTATAACCAAAACCTAACTTCAAACTATGGTAGAAAAATACCAAGTTTGCAAAAAGGAGTTGGAGTCTGCCCAGATTACTTGTGAAAGATGGGTGGAATCCTGCAAAGGATATGAGGTTATGCTTGAAAAACAGAGAAAAAGCAATGTGAAGTTTGGGGTTGGGTATAGAAAATATGATGATGAAAACACTGCTTTTGAAAACTCTGTTCAAACCACTGATGAAGCTACTGAGCTTATCCCCACAAACAAGAATGGCCAAGAAGTGAAAATCACTGACAAACTTGGTAACAAAATCACACTTAACAGACCAATGGGTTCCTCCATTTTCAAGGAGCTTGAAGATCATCAGTTTAAACCAAAATGGTCTGATGAGTGTGATATTCTTGAAAATTTCAAGCCAATGGACTTTACATCAATTGATGGTGCTAAAGCTCCAAAAGCTAAAGTCATACCTCTCAAAGATATCCCAGCAGTGGTTAAAACCTCTGCTGCAAAGGAATCTGAAAAGAGAAAGAAGAAAGAAAAAATTGATAACTTGTTTTGTGAATTCTGTGAGAAAAGGAATCATCTAACAAAAGACTGTTTCCACTTAAAAGCTTATGATCTAAACAAAACAAGTGTCATTGTTTCAGCAGAAAGTTGCATTGTCTGTGGGAAAACAAACCACAAAACTCAAGCATGTGTGTACCTCAAAAACTTTGATGTGAAAAAGAATGAGTACATGGCTAAAACATCCTTGAGTCCACCATCATCCTCATCATCTGTCAAATTCACCAAGAAACAACCACTGTTTGTGCCAGTACAAACAGCTGTTACAAAACAGCTGAACCAAACATCTGTCAAAAGAGATGTTCAGGTTACTGATGCACCCCCTGCCAATCAGTTCAAAAAAGGCAGAGAAAAACAGTCTTACCAAAGGATTCCACACGTTTATGAGGCCTACAAAAGGCCCTCTAAACCCAAAGTGAACAGGCATCCTTTTGGTTACCAGCAGATGATTGGTCAGGACCCACAACAGTGGTTAGAAAAACACTGTCCTAAAACAGTTCAAACCCCTGACCTAACCACTGTCCATCATCTTGCATCCATTCCAGACACTGTTGAGACCCCATCCAAAGCCTTGTTGGCTTTGGAGACCTTAATGAACTAATCTTTTTACTTCATGTGCAGGGAGTTTCTGCATGCTTTGATAGTCTTTGGTATGTAGATAGTGGAGGCTCCAGGCACATGACAGGATGTAAAGCCCTCCTCAAAGACTTTAAAATCCATGGTGGGGGTGATATATCCTTTGGGAATAATAGTAAAGGGAAGGTTCTGGGGTCTCGTACAGTGCAATCTGGAAATGTAAAATTTGAAAATGTCAATCTAATAGACAATCTAAAATTCAACCTTCTGAGTGTGTCCCAAATGAGTGACAAGGGATTTGGGTCATTCTTCACAAAAGACTGTTGTAGGATTGTTGGACCAGAAATGGTCAAAAAGATTGAAGCAATAATTAAATCTGGTCATACTAAACTTGTTGCTCAAAGAAGTGGCAATGTTTATGTTGTTGACATGTCAAAAGAGTGTCCCAGAGCTGATGCCTGTCTGTTCTCAGCTGCCTCTAACAAAGAGACAGAACTTTGGCACAGAAGGCTGGGACACACAAATCTTAAGACTATCACAGAAATTTCAAAAAATGGTTTGGTGAGAGGCCTACCACAAAAATTGTTTTCATGTCCTGAACATTGCATTTCCTGTTTAAAAGGAAAACAGCATAAAAGTTCTTATAAGTCCATTGAAGAGTCCAAAACAACCCAGTGTCTGCAAATGCTACACATGGATTTGTTTGGCCCAGTTCAAGTCATGAGCCTTAAAAAGAAAAGATATTGTTTGGTTATTGTTGATGACTTTTCTAGGTTCACATGGACTTTCTTCTTGCACTCAAAAGATGAAACTGCAGGCATTTTGCAAGACTTTGTAATACAGGTTGAAAAGCAATTTGACCTTCCAGTAAAAAGCTTCAGGAGTGACAATGGCACAGAATTCAAAAATAGGGAGTTGGATGCCTTCTGTGTGAAGAAAGGGATTGTAAGGCAGTACAGCATCCCAAGAACACCAGAGCAGAATGGGGTAGTGGAAAGGAAGAACAGAACTCTGATTGAGGCTGCCAGAACCATGCTTGCAGATTCAGGTTTGCCTTTAACTTTCTGGGCAGAGGCAGTAAACACTGCTTGCTATGTTCAGAACAGAGTTTTAATAAACCCCAGGCACAAAAAGACTGCCTATGAAATTCTGTATAAAATTAAACCACTGATCTCATATTTCAAAGTGTTTGGCTGCCCATGCTTTATTTTGAATTTAAAAGATTCCATTTCAAAATTTGCAGCCAAAATTGATTGTGGTTATCATCTAGGATACTCAACCACTGCCAAGGCCTACAAAGTGTTTAATACACGGACCAAGGCAGTGGAGGAGACTTTGAATGTTAAGTTCAATGAACTTTCGTCAATGAAAATCCCAGCAAATCCTGCAGATCTGTTTGATCTTGAAAAATTCACTTTTGAAAATACTGCTGTCAAGACTAACAGTGCAGGTCCATCAGAGGATACAACACCAGACTATGGGTATGAAATCATCATCCCTCAAAGGTCTGCCACAAAGGGAAAAGCATCAGTTGTTCAAAACAGTTGTCAAAGCTCTACCACTGCTACCTCAACAATTGTTGACCAAAGTAGTCCATCAACCACTGCTTCCACATCCTCAAACACTGCTGACAAAAGTCCTCAAACAGTGGATAAAAGCCAGCAGTTGTCCACCTCATTACCTCCTATTCCACCACCTTTTGAAACCACTGCTGGATCATCAAAGTCCCCAGCAGTGGTTAGCTCAGATGATACACATTTGCAGCCTTCACCAACCAATGCCATCATACCATACCAAGGAGATTTAATCTTCTTGAGATCCCATCCACCTGATCAAATCATTGGCAACATAAATGAAGGGGTGCTCACAAGAAGCCAAACCCAAAACATTTGTCTTTTTGCTGGTTTTCTATCACTCCATCAGCCAGTCAAGTACCAAGAGGCACTGAAAGACAACAGCTGGGTAGAAGCCATGCAAGAGGAGCTCCAACAGTTTAAAAGACAACAAGTATGGGAGCTTGTACCACTGCCAGAAGAGGTTAGTCCCATTGGCACAAAGTGGGTCTTCAAGAACAAAACTGATGAAAGGGGTATTGTTGTCAAGAATAAAGCCAGGCTTGTGGTTCAAGGTTACAGACAGGAAGAGGGGATTGATTATGATGAAACATTTGCCCCTGTTGCAAGATTAGAAGCAATTAGACTGTTCCTGGCCTTTGCTGTCAACCACAATATGAAGGTGTTTCAAATGGATATCAAAAGTGCTTTTCTCTATGGTACAATTCAAGAAGAGGTGTATGTTTGTCAACCTCCAGGTTTTGAGGATCCATTTTATCCAGATCATGTCTACAGGCTAAACAAAGCCTTGTATGGCTTGAAACAAGCACCAAGAGCCTGGTATGAAACTCTTTCCAACTTCCTACTCTCAAATGGTTTCAAAAGAGGTACCATTGATAAAACACTGTTTTTAAAATGGAGAGGGAAGGATTTAATGATTGTCCAGATTTATGTGGATGACATTATTTTTGGAAGCACATGTAACTCAATGTGTGAAGAGTTTAGAGAACTCATGACAGCTGAGTTTGAAATGAGTGCAATGGGTGAGCTGCAATGCTTTCTTGGTCTCCAAGTACAGCAATTGCAAAATGGAACTTTCATTCATCAAAGCAAATATGCTAAAGAACTTTTAACCAAATTTGATATGAATGATTGTAAACCATGCAGCACACCCATGGCAACAAATAAGCTGGTCATGTCTGATGAAAAAGATGAGCTGATTGACCAAACACTTTATAGAAGCATGATTGGGTCTTTATTGTACCTAACTGCATCTAGACCAGACATCATGTTTGCAACATGTGTCTGTGCAAGAAGTCAATCAGCTCCCAGAAAATCAAATCTCATTGCTGTAAAAAGGATCTTCAGATACATAAAAGGTGCTCCCACACTTGGTATCTGGTATCCAGCTAATGGGAACATCAAGCTTTCAGGTTTCTCAGACAGTGACTTTGCTGGATGTCACACCACAAGGAAGTCCACATCAGGAGGGTGCCAGTTTCTAGGTGACTGCTTAGTTTCTTGGCAAAGCAAAAAGCAAGCAGCTGTTTCGACATCCACTGCTGAAGCTGAATACATTGCTGCTGCAAGCTGTACAGCCCAACTCCTGTGGCTTCAAAATCAGTTGCTGGATTTTGGTATCACTGCCTTAAAGACACCACTCATGTTGGACAGTCAGGCAGCAGAAAATATCATCAAAAATCCAGTTTCCCACTCAACCACCAAACATATTGACATCAGACATCACTTTGTGAGGGATTGTTATGAAAAAGGTTTGATTTCTCTGCATCATGTCCCAACTAAAGACCAGCTGGCTGATGTGCTCACAAAAGCACTTGATACAGCCACTTTTGAAAGTTTGGTCTCTAGGATTGGGATGCTGCACATGGAATAACAAGCAACATCTTGTTTTTCTATGAATAAAAGCAACAAAATGTTTTCAGAAAATCAAAACTCCATCCTTAAAAATAGCTAAAAATGAAATTTTTCATTAAATCCTTAAAAGTCTGCCATTAACCACTGATTGTTCAAAAGTCTGCTCTAATTGAAAAGTCTGTCCACTGCTGAAAGTCAACCCCTGCTCTCACATTACTTTGATAAACTCTGTTATTCAAAAGCAGTGTCTTATCCACTGATATGCTATCCACTGATAGTAAAAATCATCCACTGCTTTCATACCACTGCCTTCATCAGTCACTTTCAACAAAAGTACTGTCCTTCACTTTCATCAGGGGTTGTCACGTGGGCAGTACATATTGGTCAGACCTTTTGTAACGGCTGCCACCTCAGCATTCACTTTCTTCCCTATAATATCCCCTACTCACCATCCAAACAGGGTTTTACTGTCGAATTGAATTCTTAAAAATTCTCTTCTCAAAGCAGTTTTTCTTCACATTTCTTCACAAATTTCTTCGATCAATCATCCTCAAAATGACAAAATCAAAGAAATCTTCAAAACCCTCATCCAAATCTTCATCGAAAACAGCCTCTCAAAAGGCAATCTCCACTGAAATTCCACATAAACCATCTCACAATCTCCTGGGTCTTCTCACAAAACCAGGAACCACCAAAGATTTGGATTCCATCATTGATCTCATGGCAAAATCAAAGTACAAAACCTTGATCATTGCCGATGCACCAATCTATTTGGCGACCCAAAGGGAGTTCTGGAAAAATGCAACCCTTGAAAAACAAGGAGACACTGCAACCACCATAAACTCTTCGATAAAGGGAAAAGCTGTCCAAATCACGCCACAATCCATTTCAGAGGTCTTTCAACTTGGTGATCAGGAAGGTAAAATTTCTTTCACTAAAACCGAGTTACAAACTGACTTCATTGAGAGAGGGTATGAAGCCACAATGATGAAGAAAATTACCTTAGAAAAAGGTTACTTTCCTTCTGCAACCAGATTTTTATTTCATACCCTCCTACTATGTGTTTCAAATAAAACCACTTCTTTCAATGAAATCCCTTTAAAGATTCAAAATCTGGGATATGCAATTCTTCAAGGAGAAAATTTTAACTATTCTCGGGAAATTTTCAAAGATTTGGTTAATAATGTTGAAACAAAATCATTCTTACTATTTCCAAGGTTTTTAAGTTACTATTTTTCAAAGAAATTCAGTAAGAATGATTTAGCTGTAATAAACCAGGGTGATCCTACTCAAATAAACAGTTTAACTACTGAAACTTTTTCAAGGATGTTAGCACCCTGCAAAACACAAGCAGAGGTGCCTGAGCAGATTTTAGCAGTTACAACTGCTCCTCAGGTATCTGCTGCTGAGCCCACTGCTCAAGGTGATCAAAGCAGCAGCACAACTGTTTTGAAACCCACACCTAAAATCACCAAAAAGCCAACAAAAAGAAAAACACAAAAACCCCCCAAAACCATCAAAAAGGCATCTCTGGAGGATGAGATACCAGAGCTCCTGCCAGTGACAACACAAAAGTCACAAGAAACCACTGCTGCTACTTCCTCACAACAGTTGGTACAAATATCTCAACCCATAGCTGAAACTCCTCCTGTTTCTTCACAAAAAGAACAGGTTGTACAAATAGGGTCTCCACATCATGATGCTCTGGAAACACTCGTTTCTATCATCCACAGTCCAATGCCCGGGACACATCCTATTTCTACACCAACCATCACATCCACAATTCCTTCACCAATAAAACCACTGTTGGATGCAATTGATTTGAACCAGGCATTATCCAGTCCTTCTCAATCACCTATTAATGAGAATATACCTCAACAACTGACTGGGTCTGATGTATCAATCTTTGCTAACCCACCAACACAACCTGAGGAGGTTACACCCCTTGAGTTACAAGTAACTCTTGGTGGTATTCCAAGCGAAGCAGCCACTACAACTGTTACACCCACTGGGTTACATTTGGACAGTGGTTACATTCATAAGACTTCCTTGGAGGCAATTCCTTTTATAGCACCTCTGCCAACCACCAGTGGATTTATTTATCCTACTGGCAACATCAAAAGGTTGTCAAGTGTTGAAGGAAGAAGACCCCAGTACCAAGAAAAAGGGGCATCAGTGGTTAATGTTTGGAGTATATTCCCTACATCTACCACTGATAAAACCACTGCTAGTGGGAAATCAGATGATCCCATTAACTTGGGTGATGGTTTAAAGTACCAGAAATTGACGGATCGTATTGCAAAGCTTGATAACTCTGTTGCAGAACTCAAAGATATGCTACAACAGGTGTTACAAGTTCAGAAGGTACAAACAACTGCTGTTCCACCTCAAGCACCTGCTCCACAAAGGACACCTGCTACAAATGAGCTCTGGAATCTATTTCAATCTTTTCTCCAACAACAAGCACAATTAGCAGATCAGCAACATGAAAAACATGTACAACAGCTGAGAAATGCAATGGAGTCAAGATTCAAGAACACTCAGGCTGACTTACAGGCTCTCAAAACTCAGATCTTGCACACCACTGGCACTGCTCCTCCAAACGTACGTTTCATTTATGACCTCCCAGAAGATAATGCCAAAAAGGGGGAGAAAATTAAGGAGTGGAAAAGGAAGGGTATAGAAGATGGTCTTTATCTTGAACCAGAGAATTCAAACATGACCAAAAAAATCCCTTTGCCAGATGGCAGCAAGAAGATTGATGTGACAACAAATGCACTAGCAGAAGCAATTGCAAGTGTGAAGAGAGATAGAGAGGCCAAAAGGAAAGCCAGGGTGGACAGAATGGATCATCCAGATCAGGGTACTTCTGGGTCAAGGGATCATGAAAATCCTGTTGAGGAAAAGAAGAGGCCTACTAGAAAAGTAAGGCAACCCAAATCCATTCCAACCAGACGTTCAAAGTCTGCTCAAAAACCACCGTACAAAACAGCTGATGCAGCAGGAGTTACAAAAACCACTGCTTGCCAAACAGTTGTTCCATCAACACACACCACTTCAACACACACAACATCTACTGCTTTACCATCATCACCACCAAAAACAACACCTGCTGACACACAGCAGAAGACAGCAGATGTTATAACATCTGTTGTTATGACAGCAGTGGTTGAAACACCAGTTGTTTCAACAACTGTTAGTCAATCACAATCCACTGCCACTACATCTACAACCACTGTTCCATTCAAACCATCATCAGTCTCTCCTAAACCAAAAAGGAGAAGGCTAATTTTAAAAGATGATGACACACCTCCATCACCAACATCTTCAAAATCTTTAGCTCTTATCACAATACCAAAACCTGTTCCTCTCTCTTCAGTTCCAATGTACAAGCCCTTACCTCCTGCAGGTGTTCAATTTCCTCTTGAACTAGCAGCTGTTAGAGATGAAATAAAATCCTTCTACTATGAGGATGACCCTGCCAAAAGGAGGTTGCCATCAATAAAAGGATATCCTTGGCCTAAAAATGTTGATGAATACTTGGACATCAAAGCCAAGCAAGCAGAGGATATCTCAAAAAGAAACACACAAGGGAAGTCTGACAAAGAAATTTCAAGAAATTATCAATATTTGCTCACACAAGTCAGATCCCTAGAGCAATTTGCAAAAAATGTTAGTCAACAAATTTCTGAAAGAGCAGCTGAATCTCTGAAGAAAGACTACATTGAAAGCATCATGGCTCACAAAAAGTACAAAGGAGAGAGATATATGTACAAAGAGTGGACTGTTCCTGAGCTTGAAGATGAAGCTGCAAGAATTCAAGACATGATAAAAAGGAAGGTCACTCACACTCCTCCTAACTGGGCAAAATTTAGAAAGAATGTACCTGACAAACAGGAAGAGCTGAAGAGGATGAAAGAGGAATTGGTAGCAGCTGATTATGGTAACAAAAGACAAGTTGCTAGATGGAAAGAAGATATGGTCAGGGCTACTTACAAAAGGTTGGAACAATTAAGAAAGAAAGATCCCACAGTTCCTCAAAAGCCTGACTATCCTGAAGCAGCGGTTTCAAAAAGACCTTCAAAGCTGCAAATCAGGAGATCCACAGCTCCAGTTGGTGCTACCATCTACAAAAGAAGGCCACACAAACAACTGATTGCTGAAACCATCAAAGAGTTAATGGAAGGTGAAGACCTTGGAAAAGAGGGTATAAAGAAAATGATCATGGAAACTCTTGGTTTGGATCAAACTGCAAGTACTGCTCAGCCAGTCATGAATAGGCCAGCCTCTCCAAATACTTCTGCAAATAAACATCTCCCAAGAAACCCACCAGGCTCAAAAATACAAAAGTGGGAAACTGACAAACAGACCTGCGTATTGACTTTGCTCAGGTCTGGTGGAGGAGTGGAGAAAATATCAAGGGAACAAGCTCTTGGCCTGAGTCTTGAAGATTTGCAGGATCTCCTTGATCTTCCACTCAGCAGGGATGATGAAGATACAGATGCCCTAGACTTTGAATTACAATTCAAAGGTCAGATAAGGGAGCTGTTGTTGAGGCAATAAAGATTTCCACAAATAATGAAGAGTTTTGGCATTATCTGTTCCAGGGGGAGATTGTTGGGATTGAACCCTATCAGAGGAACAGATAATGTAAAGCCAAAACTGGATCAAAGCAGTAGATCCAGAATAAGCAGACGTTTACAGTTGGTTCATGCAAATCTCTCCCCTTGAAAGTGGTTTCATATCTGCTGACCTCCTATCTGCTGATCATACTAAGTGCTGACCTACAACTGCTGCTTTATATCTACTGGCCAAAGTCAAAGACTGATGGAAGACCAAAGCTCTGTTGACTCAATCTACTGCCTTGGGTCAAGTACTGCTGATCCGGACAAGCAGTGCTGGGTTCACAGCAGTGGAAGGATGCAGCAGCAGTTTAAGTATCTTTTATGTAATATAATGTAATAGCAGTAGTTTAGTACATCAGTGTTTATAGATCAGTAGTTAGAGTTTGTTAGGAGGTTAGATGTCACTTTCATGGTGACGTCAGCTAAGATGCTCAGTGGTTTGCAAGTGCCTATAAATAGTTCAGTACTTTGTACTGTTCTATTAGCTCTTTTGATCAATCGTCTTCTTTGCACGAACAAACTACTGAGCTCTGGCTGAGGGGGAGTTTGCATTCTTACATCAATCATTGTAATCGTTGTTGAAACAAATTCAATCATTCGGTTCTTTGTGAAAAGATGTTTGATAAAAGTATTACTCTCGTTTGATTGTATGCAAAGTTTGCTTTCATCTTATTTCCGCTGCACAACTCTTTCATTTCCATCTTAATTACAAACGAAAATACAATAAAAAAGAAACTCAGATCCAACACAAGGAGGTCAAGGTGGGTCATCGTACAACAATCGTCAAGGTGGTAACCAAGGGGGTTACCAAAGGAATTACAACCAAGGTGGTAACCAAGGGTATCAAAACCGTGAAGGCAACTATCAACGGGGTTACAACCAAGGTGGTAATGGGGGTGGTGCATCTAACTCTCAAGGTGATGATTCGATTAATTCGAAATTAGATACCATCATGAATACTATGAGCACTCTCACCAACTCACATCAAGCTCTCATGAATTCAAATCAAGAAATTAAAACTGAAATGCGAAAAGAGTTTGAAGTGAGGGATAAATCCCAAAAGGCATTAGAGAAGCAAGTGGGCCAACTCGCGTAGGAGATGGCTCAGATGAGAGGAAGCACGGGAAAGCTCCCGAGTGACACCGCGGTGAACCCTAAGCATCAAGGGTCAAGCTCGAGAAACACACGTGAGGTACCAATTAATCAAATTTCTTTGCGTAGTGGTCGAGTCATAGATAGTGGTGTCCAACCGCCATCACCCCAGTTTGTTGAAGGGGTGGTGGAAGATGCTAGTGAGGATGAGCATGAGGATGGTCAAACGGGTCAAAATAAAAATGACTTGAAAAAGAAGAGTAACACTCCCGTTGTGACCATCCCTGTCCCTAAGGCTAAGGAAAAGGGTGTGGAGGTTAATACCGCCCCTTATCCCGAAGCATTGAAGGGACCCATTAAGAAAGTTGTAAACAAAAGAGGTCCACAACAAGAAGAGTTGTTGGAAATTTTCAAACAAGTAAAAATAAATCTACCTCTTTTGGATGCAATTAAACAAGTACCGTCTTATGCTAAGTACTTGAAAGAATTGTGTACCCAGAAACGAACTCATAAATTTCCAAAAAAATTAGATTTAACCGAAAATATGAGTTCAATTCTTTCGGGTGCACTTCCACCCAAGCTCCAAGATCCGGGTGCGCCTATCATTCCAATTCAAGTAGGCGATTTTAAAATCAACTGGGCACTTCTAGATCTTGGTGCTAGCGTGAGCATTCTACCGGGTAGTTTGTATGACCAATATGATTTTGGTCCACTTCAGTCGTCAAACACCACTGTGGTGCTAGCCGATTTGACACCCAAACTACCCCGTGGAATTGTTTCGGATGTGATAGTAAAAATCGAGGATTTTTACTATCCGGTGGACTTTTTGGTACTTGATTACGTGGCCAAGGACCCAACCAAGCAACCTACGGTGATTTTAGGTCGACCGTTCTTAGCAACCGCAAATTCTCAAATCGATTGCAAAACAGGAACGGTTGACATGACATTTGGAAACCGAAGGTTGAGGTTGCATGTTTTTTCCGGACTTATGAACCCTCCAGTTGATGATGAATGCTATATGGCGGACGTTGTTGACACGTGTATACCTCTTTGCGACACAGTCGTGGATGGGGAAAACACAATGGAGGATTGTTATATGTTTGACAGGTCACAGGTGGAGGTGGAAAGGAGCATAGACGAGGAAGTGAAGAGTTTGGAGGTGCTTGTGATTAGAGAGGGAAAACCGACATGGACGCATCAAGTTGAGAGTTTACCGGAGAGCATTGATACTAAATTGAAGCCGTCATTAGTAGAGCCTCCGAAGGTTGAGTTGAAGGCATTGCCGAAGCATCTCATGTATGCTTACGTTGGTGAAAGCAATACACTCCAGGTTATCATTGCATCTAACTTAACCGCGGAGCAAGAGACGAAGTTGATGGATGTTTTGGTCACCAATCGGGCGGCGATTGGATGGACCATTGCTGATTTGAAGGGTATTAGTCCCTCGGTGGTGATGCACAAAATCATCACGGAAGAGAATGTGACTCCCGTTCGAGATGCACAATGGAGATTAAATCCGAATATGCGGGAGGTAGTGAAAAAGGAAGTGCTGAAATGGCTCGATGCGGGTATCATTTACTCGATCTCGGATAGCCAATGGGTGAGCCCAACACAGACGGTTCCCAAGAAAGCGGGTATACAAGTCGTCAAAAATGACGCAAGTGAAGAAGTAGCCACTCGGCCGGTAACCGGGTGGCGAATTTGTATTGATTATAGGAAGTTGAATACCGCAACTTCCAAAGATCATTTTCCTTTACCGTTCATTGATCAAATAGTTGAGAAATTGTCGGGGCAAAAATTTTATTGCTTCTTAGATGGCTATTCTGGTTATAACCAAATTGCCATTCATCCGGAAGATCAATCAAAGACCACGTTTACTTGTCCTTGCGGTACCTTCGCATTTAGGCTAATGCCGTTTGGATTATGTAACGCCCCCGCCACCTTCCAAAGGTGTATGATGAGTATCTTTCAGATATGGTGGGGAAGTCTTTGGAAATTTTCATGGATGATTTCTCAATTTTTGGGTCATCATTTGAGGCTTGTTTGGACCAACTAGATAAAGTATTAAAAAGGTGTGTCGAAACTAGTTTGGTCCTAAGTTGGGAAAAGAGCCATTTTATGGTTCAAGAGGGAATCGTGTTGGGACATGTGGTGTCAAGTCGTGGGATAGAGGTTGATCGTGCAAAGGTACAAGTTATATCTACTTTACCGTATCCCACGACTATTAAAGGTGTTAGGTCATTTCTAGGTCACGCGGGGTTTTACCGGCGGTTTATTAAGGGTTTTAGCGACATAACCAAGCCTTTATGTAACTTGTTGTTAAAAGATCAACCGTTTGATTTTAACGAAAATTGTCAAAACGCTTTTAACAAGTTGAAAGAAAAGTTAGTTGAGGCCCCAATCTTGCAATCGCCCAATTGGTCTTTACCTTTTGAAATTATGTGCGATGCAAGTGATTATGCGGTGGGGGCCGTGTTGGGACAACGGGTCGATAAGAAACCCGTTGCCATATACTACGCGAGTAAGACTCTTTCGGATGCACAATTGAATTACACCACTACCGAAAAAGAGCTACTCGCGGTGGTATATGCATTGGATAAATTTCGGTCGTATATATGGGGTAGTAAAGTGATTATTTATTCTGATCACACTGCAGTTAGGTACCTCATGGAGAAGAAAGATGCTAAACCGAGATTGATCCGATGGGTATTGTTGCTCCAAGAGTTTGATTTGGAGATACGGGACAAAAAGGGTATCGAGAATGTGGTAGCGGACCACTTGTCCCGGTTGATGGTCGAAGAGGATCCTAAGTCATTAGAGATCAATGAGTCTTTTCCCGATGAGCACATTATGAAATTAGATAAGTTACCATGGTATGCTAACATTGTAAATTATCTTGTTACAGGTGACATGCCAGCACATTGGGATAGACGGAAGAGGCAACACTTCATGTCTCAAATCAAGTATTATCGGTTGGAAGAACCGCACTTGTGGAAGGAATGTGCGGATCAAGTGATAAGAAGATGCATAGATGATGAGGAAATTCCAAGCGTGTTGCAGCATCTACACTCGTTTGCGTGTGGTGGCCATTTTAGTGGTCACAAAACGGGTCATAAAGTGTTGAATAGTGGTCTTCATTGGCCTATTATTTTTAAAGATGAAAATGAGTTTTCAAAGAATTGCATAGAGTGCCAAAAAATAGGGGGTATTTCAAAAAGGGATGAGATGCCCATGCAACCAATCCTCGTAGTCGATGTTTTCGATGTGTGGGGTATTGATTTCATGGGCCCATTCCCCAATTCTTATGGCAACTTGTACATCTTGGTGGTCGTTGACTACGTGTCAAAGTGGGTTGAAGCAATAGCCACCAAGACAAACGACCATTCCGTGGTTTGCAATTTTGTTCAAACCAATATTTTTTTCATGGTTTGGGATTCCTCGTGTCATCATAAGTGATGGAGGATCTCATTTTAAAAATTTTCGGTTTGGGAAACTTTTGAAACGGTTTGGTGTTGACCATAGAATTGCTACCCCCTATCACCCGCAAACAAGCGGGCAAGTCGAGGTGTCAAATAGGCAAATCAAAGAGATTTTGCAAAAGACCGTGCGGGCGGACCATAAGGATTGGTCAATTAAGTTGAACGATGCTTTATGGGCCTACCGTACGGCACATAAGACACCCATTGGCACTACACCTTACCGGTTGGTTTACGGTAAAAATTGTCATTTACCGGTTGAACTTGTGCACAAATCATTATGGGCTATTAAAGAAGTTAATGTTCAATATGATGATGCAAGTAAGGAAAGGAAACTCAAGCTATGCGAGTTGGAGGAGCTAAGGGAAATGGCATATGAATGCGCGTCCAAGTACAAGGATGGGATGAAGAAGGCGCATGATGCCAAGTTGAGAAAGAAAGAGTTCGAGGTTGGGCAAAAGGTGTGGCTCTACAACTCGAAGCTTAAGTTCTTTCCCGGAAAGCTCCGGAGCAAATGGATGGGACCCTATGTGATCACCCGGGTCGGACAATTGCGTGATGTTACAATTGAGGACCCGAAGGATGGGATACGACAAACGGTAAATGGTCATCGGCTAAAACCGTTTCTCGATGGTAACGAGAAGGTGGATGAAAACAAGGAATCGGTGAGCTTCGTGGTAAGCATCCCGGTTTATGAGGTCGAATGAAAAGGACTGGTAACGTTTCGTGTAAAGTTATGTATAATTATTTAATTGTTTGTGTGTTTTGGATATAATCGTTTTTGTTTCATACTAATCTCTCTTGATTGTGTTAAGTCCGGACATTCCGAACGGGTCATGAAGACACAAGGTGTGTGTTTAGGCTTTGTTATGTGCATTGAGGACAATACACGACTTTTCGGGGGGTGGTAGGGCCGTTAACGGTTTCCGCGGTTCAAAAATTTAACTTATAAAAATTCACAAAAAGATTTTTAATAATTTTTAGGAATTTTTATGTACATAGTCCCTTTAGAAAAAGTGCACAAAATTCCTTCTTTTTTTTATAAAAAAAAAATTGAAAAATGAAAAAATTGGGTTTTGGAGCACCGTCGCCGACGGTGACTATGCTCGTCGCCTACGGCCCTTAAAAATGTCCGTCGCCCATGTTTCACCATAAACAGCAAGTTAAGCCGTCGCTAACAATCCCCATTTCCTGATACCGTCGCCGACGGAGGTCTTGACTGTCGCCGACGGTCCTTGCTTTTCTGTCCAACGCAGCTCGCTTATGCACTTGCAATTCCGGGTCTCACATCTTTAGAACCCATTTAAAATTAACCCAAATCAATTTTTAACCACTCAAGTTACCCGAAACCTGTACCAAACATCAATTACTTCCATTCAATCCCCTCTATTCAGATCCACACGTTCCTTCTCTCTCTTGCATACCATCATCTTCACCAATTCTTCTTAGAACCCTAACTCTTCTTCTTCTCATAACTTATTCAAATCTCCATCAAATCCAGTGATTCTTGAGCCTAAATTGTGTAGTTTTTCAAGAGGAACAAAACCCCCCATAACGGTTTCCATCAATTCTTGCTCGTTTGCAAGATTTCTGGGCGTGAGTTTTTAGGGTTTTGAAGAGTGTTCATCCAAGTCTCTTGCTTTGCACTTTTTATTAGTTCTTCTTGTTATCTAACATCAAAGGTATGAAATTTCAGTAAATTTATGCATGATTATCATATACATTGTTGATTTCTTTCGAAATTTTAAGCTTAGAGTTTAAGAGTAGATTGTTTATCATAATGTATGATGTTTTAGCATGAACTTAAGAATGTTTACTTGATTTGGGTGGGATTTGAACATGCTTTAGTCTTGGTGACGTGATTACACTAGATTTTTGCATGATTGAACATAGTTGTGATGTTGAATATTGTTAAATTTAGGAAACTTTGAAAAATGTTTTTATGAATAAACATGCTAGATTGATATATAGATGTTAAAATGTGCGACTTTGGAAGTTTAAAAAGGCGATTTTATATCTAATTATTGATTGAAATTCAACATTGCATATTATGTTCAAAGTTTGAGATTGATTGAAGATTTGGGTGTACTAATTGTTGTCTTGTCTTTTGATTGTAGCTATGTCTGGAAGAAGTAAGAAAGAAAAAACTTCTGGGCAAGGTTCGTCTTCGGGAGCCGGTTCAGGCTCGGGGCAATATCAAAAGCGTTGGGAATAATTAAGTAATGTAGTGGAAGGTGATGGGCAACTTATCCGACAAGATTGGGATTGGGAGGAAGCCAAGAATAGTAGGTCGGCTTCGGCATGGAAAGATGATAAGTTGAAGGCTCTTTCCCAATACCGAAACAAGAGATTGGAAGCGAAGATGTGGAAGATGAAGATGGTTACGAGTGTTTCGAAGCCCGTACCTGAGAGGGCAGTGTGTGAGCGTACGGTGGATGTCGAAGAATTCGGGAAAATAGGCATAGTTCAAAAGTTTGAAAAGCTTGGGTGGGAATGGGTACTTGATTGGTGCGAGGATATAACCACCCGGGTGTATTTGGGCGCGGTTTGTGAATGGCTATCTACGCTACGGTTTGAGCATTCTGATGGGCCGGCTCCTACGTGGCAGTTGATCGGCAATATTGGCAAAAACCAAATGATCATGTCATTCGAGCACATGAATGCTATTGCAAGGTTTGATTCGCTTGGGATTGAAGCGTATGATTACTACGATTATGATCAGTTTTTGGATAATAAAATAAACGAAGCTGATCTGCCGCAAATGCTAGCATCCGTATTGCAAGGTTCTGGGGGTGCAGGGGAGTCGAGAAGCGATTTGTCTTTGATGGGAAAAATATTACAAGGCATTTCGTTAGAAAATGTTATGGTGCGGTATGGGGACCGCGGTAAAGTGAAGGCACCCGACTGCCGGGTTCTACATTCGCTGTTGTATGGGACGCCCAAGCTATCATGGCGTCAAATTGTGATAATCAATACATGGGATACAAGGGAATCATTCAAGCGGAAGATGATCCCTTATGCAAGGTTGATTAGCGCAATGATTCTGCAGCAGAATGCATTGCCTTAGGAGTCACTGTGGGTGTCTAAACCCATCGATCAGTTCAACTTCGCTTCCATAAGGCGACATTGGAAGATAACGGTGAAAGCTTTTGGTCATCTTCACACGGTTGAAGATGAACAAGGAGATAGTTACCGATTCAATGAACAGAGAGAGGGTGATGAAAAGGGTGATGAAGAAGAAGGCGATGAGGAGATGCCTGATGTTGAGGAGGAGACGGATCCTTCCGGTCCGCGGGGACCGAGGCGGAGGTATAGGAAGCAGCATAGGGAAATCTCTGCCAATGTGGCAGACTTTGTGAACCAAAGGCAGATACCGTCATACCGGTTGTGGACCCGTGGGCAACAAGCGGTTTACGATAATGTATCGGCCGGCATTGGTGAAGCGAGAGAATACCATGCGAGCAGGAGAGAATGGGAAGAGGCGCAAGGGGCGTATTCGCAAGAGCAATGGGGTTTTCAAGCATCCTTTCGCGAGAGGGTGGAGAAACAGATGGAAGAACAACAACTGCAACAAGCGTTACAACAGTCTCAAATGGAACGCTTGTTACAGTTGCAAGAGGAAGAAAGGGCCCACAGACGGGCGTGGGAGGAAGATGAGGCTAGGCGTCAAAATGCACAAAGAGAATTGGATGAACGCCGATGGAGAGCTTTGGCTGTCTCTAACCAAATGGCGATTAATAACACCAAGGTACTCCACGATCAGGAGCGCCATCAAAGAGACTTTCAAGCCGGTCTCCCGTACGCCGAACACTTGGGGTGGACCGATTACCCCAATCTTCCTCATCCACAAGGCCCATCCGATCCCACCCCTCATTGGCCCGAGGCAGTCGGCTCTAGTTTCATTCCGATTCCTTACCAACCACCGCCACAAGGAGAGTCAAGCCCACTAGATAACTACAGGGATATGTTTGAGGCCCTCACTGGTTATCCGTACCAGCCGAACCCGCCAGTGAACCCTAATGAGAGATATCAGCGGTAGAGGCAAGGTATGTTTTTGTTGTTTTTGTTGTATATTATTTTGTTTCCGTTATTTCTATTTCATGTTATGTATTTTCGCCTAGTTAAATGAACGTTGTGGGTGTGTTCCCTATATAACCCTCACGAGACCTCTCGTCCTCCCAAGCTATTGGGGGGTTTAAAAGGGCTTGTTGCATAAGCTAAATGCAACCGTGATTCCTACGAAAGTGAGTTAGGTTTGTTGTTGTTGTAAATTATTTTCCACATAAATCAAAGTAAAATAAGGTATGACTTGGTAATTAAAAGTGGTAGAGCTAGGTAACTAACAAATTTTGATGGTTGTGAGAAGCATGCTTCTATACAAGGGTTAAGATTTGTAGGTACATTGGGTTCGTGGGACAACCACTTTCATGAAGAAAAGAGGAGCACACGAGGAATGAGCTCAGAAATCAGGTGCATACATTTCTTTTTACTTCTGATTTTTAGTTAGCAAATAAGTGGAATGTAAATTGTATATTATTTTTTCCGGGGTGAAATTTTGGGGGAATTAGCCGTGTCACATCCCTTGTGCGTTTAATACTCTAGTTCTTACACATTGAGGACAATATGTACTTCAAGTGTGGGGATGGGGGAGTAGTAAAAATTTTCGTCTTTGACCCGTTCATTTAAACACTACACATTGAGGACAATGTTTATCTCAAGTGTGGGGATGGAGGAAAATTTCAAAAAATTTTCAAAATTTCTTGTTTCAAAAGCGATCTTAAAAGCACAAGTAACTAAGTCAAAGAGGGATGTCACAACCCATTTGGTCTTTTGTCATGGTCAAGTTCAAGTTAATAGCATGACGAGTATTTAGCGGGTGGTTGTTTGGGAATAATCCGCCTAAGAAACTAGTATTTTATGCATGTCACATACCATACCCTTTTAGATATGTGAGGTTTTGAGCCACTTTTACATCATAGAATTTCATATTCATGTTTCTTTGTTTGAGTGGACCATTAGTCATGTATTGTAGAACTTGCAACTTTTGATACGTTTGAGACTATAGACCGAATACAAGCACGAGAATGATTAAGGCATTAGGTAAACATTTTCTCTTAAAACCATTTATCTATCCTTACCCAAATAAATCCCCTAGTCACCCATTTTGAGCCTAAACCTTTCGTTTGACTACCCTATAGCCCATAACCGTTAAACCTTTTCCTCTAAACCCGTGTGATGAAAATTCGATTATAGGAATCGTATTTGTATAGTTGTTTTTGATTGTTTCAAAAAAAATCAGAAAATGTTATGAAAAAGAGTTGAAAAAGCATTGAGAAAAACACAAAAAGAAGTGTTAGTAGTTGTCGAATAAAAGGGTGAAAGATTATTGCCCATAGTTGATGTTTATATTTAGTTTTTGTTTAAGTTAGTGGTTTGTAATAAACATCGAATTTTCATCGCCTTAGCCACTTTAAAAATATCCTAATTCCTACCCTTAGCCTAGCCCCGTTACAACCCTTACAAGACCTTATGACTTGTGCTTAGTGTTCGTGATCAATGGTGGAGAATGATTGAGTTGCAAGCTTATGCGAGTATGTGTTCTAATCGGTTTTGAGTGAATATCCTTTGAAGTGATAATACATTATAAATATTAGCCAATTTACAAGCCGAGTGGAGAGAACATTATGAGGGATATGCATGAATTGTTGGTTTCACGGGCGGGTTAATCTTGGGTAACCATTTGTGTACTTGAAATCACATTACCGTTAAATATATTGAAAATTGTAAAGAGTTTGAACTTTAGCATGACATGGGACCTTAACCTTCGTCTCGGGAATGGGGAGTGTATTCGTTGTTCGACCCACCTGAAAGTGAAAAACAGATTTGCTTGAGGGCAAGCAAAAGACAAGTGTGGGGATGTGATACGTGGTCGAAAACCGGTGCTCGTAATTGTTTAATTTGATGTTTTTACATATGTTTTAATTTCGAATAGCCCACTTTTGATTAGATACTTGTTTTGCAGGTCTAGCAGAGTTTAAGGAGCTTTTCGGGAGCTTTACGGGTCACCGGAGTGAAAACTGGACCACTGGAACGCGAAACGGGTCAACCGGGAGCAAGGAACGCGAAAAACAGAAAGTTGGGTTTCCAGGCACCGTCGCCGACGCCCATAAGGGCCGTCGCCGACGGTATGTGTAATTCTCCATCGCCCATTTTGCCCGTAAACAGCAACATAAGCCGTCGGCACCAGGTGACTATCTACGGACCGTCGCCGACGGGGCATCAGGCCGTCGGCGACGGCCCTCCAATTTTGCTGCGCGGCTGTTTCTTGTTTTGGGTCAAATAAACGAATCAAAAAGGGTTGTTGAGGATTAATTCTGGGGTTACACTTATTTTGGAGATTTGAATTCATCTTGGGGAGCCATTATTGATTACCATTCACCTGCCAATTCATCTTTAGTCTCCATCATCATCAACATACAACCGGAATCACCATCACCATCTACACAATCAATCCATCATCCACAAACCCTAATCCTTCTACCATCATCCACAAACCCTAATCCTTCTACCATCATCATCTTTCTCCAAACATCATCATTCACCATTCTCAAGGCTTCAAGATGTTCAATTTCGAGTTCTAATCATCCGTTGATTAAGCTTCTTCAACCATGAGCGGCTAATCATCTCGGTTTTACCCCGGCGTAGGTAGTTGTAATCTTAGGGTTTCGAATTGTTTATTGCTTCAACTTTGTGACAACTTGTGTTTGATTTTTGAAACCTTTGATAATAGTGTTACATTTGTTGCGAATTCGTAAATTGTCGAACGATGTTAAAAGTTATGACTTTGCGAAATGGTGATATGTAATTGTGCATTGTCGTGGTTAGGATTTACTTGTGTTGATTACAAAGTGTATTCTTGTCTGTTCTTCGGGACGTTGATAGTTATTAGCACCTAAGTCACGGTACACTAAATCCGCTAATCATATGCATTTGAGTTGAATCTAAAACTTGTAGAAATCCTAAGTTAGCAATTACCGAAACCGGGTGTGATTCCTTTTTCTTATTATTGTTCTAGTAACCAATTTTCTCGTAATCGTTAATCATTAGTTGTTAATCAATTTAATCAATTCACTTAGTCTAAACTCACATCTCTCAATTAAACAAAAACATAAAGATAATCTAGTAAGCTTCATAAATTGTGACATTTGTTTTAATTCAATCGAATCCATACACAAACCACATACTCTTCGTGGTTCGACCCCTTGCTACCACTAACTATTTGTTAAGGGTAATTTGGGTAAATAAATATTATCTTTGACCGGAGCGCGACTCTCCGATTAGTGTCCGCCCCCTTTAAGACATAATTATACTCATATGCCTGATGAAGAAGAAATGCCACGTTTTGAGCCCAGTGTGCCTCTTGATTATAAGGAAGTTACTACTGGCCTAGGGTTCAAATCGGACAGTTCTTCAAGTACATCATCTGAGCAAACAGAAACTTCAACATCTACAAAACAAAGTCCTCCAATCATTGAGGACTATGAGTCGTCTGATGATGAATCAGAATTAGATATGAGTGATCAGGATAAATCACTTGACAATATGAAGGGAGTAGAAATTCCAATTGAGAATCATATTCTTTGTGATCCTCCTACTCCTGATGTTCAACCAGATGTCAAACAAGTGATAGATCCTGTCAAGAATGACAAGAAATCTGTGTCTGCCGTTAAGAGTAATAACGTGTTGTACACTTTGGTTGGTGATTCTAAAATCTATTCAGATCACGATTTTCCAATTAAAAATGTCAATCCATCTTCGATTGATAAAGTTTTTGAAGATAACACAAACAAGTTTTTGGGAAAGATAATTCCAGGAGTCATTGTAACTCAATGTGACCCAATTCCAAAAGCTGAAATCAGGAAACAATTTGGAAATCAAAAATCACCAACAAAGCAACAACCTATTGCTGCTAAGGGTAAACAACCAGAAAAGCGAGCTCAAAAGCCTAACGTTTCTCAATCTAAATTTGAAACAAAAGGAGCTCGTTATCAAAAGAAAAAAAGTAATGTCAAATTTGTAGCATCGAAGGGTACGGATAAAATTGAGACTTTTGAAAACAAATCAAACACCGATTTTGTCCAACAAGTCACGATTTTAAAGCGTAACAGTCAAAACAATTACACTCAACATACAAATGGGTGTGATGAAAAAGCAAGTACCTCGGGTTCGACATCTATTCGTCAATCAAATTCTCCTAAGTTTGTGGAAAGGAGAACATGTTTTAAGTGTGGGAAGTTTGGACACATCATTAAAAATTGTCCAAACACTCCCAAGGATAAATTTGTTGAGAAAGCACCACCTGAAAAGGTTCACCCTCAACGTCGTCCCGTTTCACCAAAACATGATAAAAGAACTGTTAAGGAACAAGAAATGAAACAACGACGTCAAAACGTCAAAGCTGTTGAAAAGGCTTTAAAATCTGATGTCAAAATAGTCAACAGGGAACCAAGTTCTTCACAATCTTTAAAACCAGAAGTTTCAAAATATTTTTATAAAAACCAAACTGGTATACAAAATCATACTTGGAGACCTAAGATGGGTGAAAATTTAGGGGGAGGTGTTGTGTTACAAAATCACAAGTACACATAGATCTTTTTGTATTATTATTTTTGCCTACGTCATAATACTTTTATATTTTTGAAGCTTTTTAGTTAAACATAAAAATAAAAAATGAGTAGTCAACCCCTAGCATCTCGAAGAGTCCCATGTCTAGTACCATTTAATCATTTATGAACCATCAAACCTAAAGAAACATGATAGCTATTTTTTCAACCTTTAACTAACTTTGAAATTATTGAAACGTGTTGACAACTACACAATGATTCACATATAATTTGCTTAAAATAAATATGTTCTAAATCAAGTGACGTATATACTTCAACATAGTCTAAAAAATAAATGTGTATGTATTGCTTTAGTCTAAACCAACTCCCCTCCCCGAATTCGACAAGCAAGAACCATCGCACCTTATCATCACCATCACTACATTCTTCTTGTTTTCTTCTATACAATCTCGCCACTACCATCATTTCAATCGAAAAGAAAATGAGCCGTGTTTACTGATTGGCAAGCGGATCCCGACACAAATATGAAAATCGTGTATGAACCTAAACACGATATAAGTTTCCGTGGGTTAGAACGAACATGCCTGTATATTCTGACTTTTTACGTATTAATAACCTAAAACTACAAATTTACAACAAAATATATAAATGTATATGAAATTATTCCATGTAAACTATAGTACTTGGGACAAATTTATCTTTTATCATTTCAGGATATGTTTATATATATACTTAAATGCGTTAAACGTGTCAAAACGTGAACACGCCATGTCAACCCTAGTTTAAAAAAAATGGTTTGATCATGTTCTTTTGTTGTAGAGCAACCGTGATCATTTGAACGTTTATTCCTCCTTTGAACATGTTTAGTCCAATCATTTACGTTTGGATTTGACGGCCTTTTTCACCTCGTTAATCTAAAAAATAATAATCCTAAAATAGGAACAACATTTTGTTTAACAACTGAAAATGGAAATTGGCATACAAATAACGAGCATAAGACTTGTTAGATCTCTTCATATACATGGAAAAGGTTCAAATACACAGTCTCCTAAAAATAGAATGCCGTAGGTGTAACAACCCGCGTTTTGAAAGTCAAAGTACAAGTCAAAGTCAAAGTCAAATGAAGGAAAGATTGCTAATTGCGATCTGTCACTTCTTGCTTAACTATTGGTTTTACTTCTTGACTTGTAATCTATTTCTTTAATTTGTATGCTTTAGTTGTATTATGTAGAGTATCTATAATAATCGCAGTTTAATCGATGATAATCGCTAATCTATTTATCGCTAAACGCATCGCTATCGCATCGCAACTTGAATTATAGGTTCTGTATATTGTTACGTGTGTGTGTTATCTATGTGTTACTTGTGCATGCTTATTATATGTTTGTGGTGGTTAATCGAAAACACAATCGCAACTCTATCGCAACGCAATCTCATCGCGAACTGGAAACGCAAGTCTATTTATGTTGTTGAATGTTAGTTAGGTTATTTGTGTGACTATTATCTAAACCTATTGCATTGCTTAATTGACACTCGCTTAAACGCATCACAATGCTCAACGCACGAAACGAAACATCGAAACCCAACTCGCCGGAGCCCTTCGATCGAATGGTCATCCGTCCGGATGACCATCCGATCGGATGGCCATCCGATCGGACTGCCCTCCGATCCATTTCACTGCACCGTCTTTCCTCTTCTGTCACCTATAAATAGCACCTGTCACATCATGAACAGTGATGTGACAGCTCTCCTCCGACTTCTCAGGCCATTTTCTCTCGATTTCTCGCGATTCTTGTAAGTTTTCAACTCAAATATTGTACATATATCATCTACACACACTTCTTCATCTTTTTCACCATCGAATCTTAACTTTTAACCATGAAATCGGCTGATTTGAGGTGTTCTAGGATGATGTCATCATGGGGTTCTTATGAACTTCAAGATTTGACCTCATTCCACCAAGAACAACTCAGATCTGAGAGATTTCAACATGTTTAAACAATGATTTCGCCTAAATCTAAACATTTTCAAGATTAAAAGAATTGGAAAGATGCTTTTATAACTTTCTTTCAACTCTTTTACACTCTTGCACTCAAAACCGATAGAATCGGAGCTCGTTCAGGCCTTCCACTCTTTCTCTAGTGATGTGCCGGTCTGAGATCTGATTCCTATCGACGAGATAACCGACTTAGCGGGTTGGACATGAGGAACCATCAAGAGCAGTTAACTGATCAAACGGGGTGATTCCCATCAGATCGGATAACTTGGACTTGGTGGGGTTTCCGTTGTCTAACACGTTGTCATACCGTCTCGATCAAACCACAAACTTTTCAAACTTAACAAATTTTCCAAGTTTCAAAACGAGCAAGTCACCAAACGGACTGCCGTCCGATCGGATTTCCATCCGATCGAACGACAATCCGATCGGATGACTTGTGGACTTTCAACACTTCAACAATTTTACAAAATTTCAATATCCAAACGAATGGTCATCCGATCGGACGACCATCTGATCGAATGACCATCCTGTTGTGAACTTGTTCTCTATGAAATGTCTCACTTGGAACGGATCGCCATCCGAGCGAACGGCCATCCGATCGGACGACCGTTCGACCGGGCGACTTGAAAGGTAGAGATACTTCTCTCATTTTAAAATGCTACAACGAAAACTTCAAAGCCATCATACACAAACACATCCATCCCAAACGAATGACAATCCGACCGAATGGCCATCCGACCGGATGACCATCCGCCCGGAATGTCATCCGATCGAATAACCATCCGCCCGGATTGTCATCCGATCGAATGATCATCCGTCCGGATTGTCATCCGATCGAATGACCATTCGTTACTCAGTTCACGCAACGCCGTTTAACGCACCGTTCATCGCTTATGCCATCGTTCTGTAATCAAGCTAACTTTCCAGCGCTCCCTTCAATCCAATTCAAGACTGCGTTAATTACTTAACACGATCTGTGAGTATACTCAAACCCTTTTTTTATGCGCTTTTGGGTGTTACATACGTTACTTATTCTAATCACAATCGACCCACAACGCAAACACTTTTATGCGCTGACCCTTACTGCATGTTATACGTGTTACTCGATGAATGCTTGTATGTTATGTTTACACAGTGATTGTTGCCTGACACCTTAGCAACGATAGTACTATAGTTTGGACTCAGCACCTGTCGTGGACAGGGATTGTTAAGGGCCTTACTTCACGTGTCACAGTGGTGATATGTGTTGCGCATTCTACAACTCGCAGTCACGTCTGTGCATATTTCATCGTCGATAACCTACTAGCTTCACTTTGCTACATGTTACATGCTGGTTATGCGTAAAACGATTTCGCTATCTACTATACTATTAAACTTGTATGCTCACCTTTACACTATGTGTATTGACCTCTATTTTAACGTATGTGACAGGTGTTTAGGATGATGTGCTTTGCTTGCTATCATGGAATCGAGCTTAGGAGAGTCTAGAAACAAACAATTTATTTATGAGTTGCCGGAACAGCTTTTATTTGTCTTTGAGATATTTGGTCTGTAATAATTATTTTGCTGAATATGTTGTGGTATGGGACATGACTTAAAAATATTTGGTAATATTAGTTGTTATGGATTTCTCCTGGACAATCTGTTTCGCTCAGTGTCTCACCCCGATGTTTCCGCCATCGGTTGGGGTGTGACAGTAGGAAGAGTATTAAACGAACTCTGATTGAACTTATTGTAGTGACATTGGACCTGTCTCATCGAACTCGACAATCTTAGATTTTAGGTTTTCGCTTTTGGATTTTTAGCTTGTATATTTTATAATTCTTGTTTAGATCATTGTTTCTTTTTATTTGGCATTGTGTTTTTCCTTTATTTTCATCATTGTGCCTTTTTGGCGATTCAATGTGTCATTTTACTAGGCGTTGTGTTATATTTATTGACACTGTGTTATATTTTGCGGTCCATTGTGTTGTATTTTACGACCCAATGTGTCTTTGTATTTCTCCTAGATCTAAGAGATTTTATAATATAACTTTGCCCTCATTATACTGTTCAGTTTTATAATTATTTTCCCATTTAAATTTATACTTCGATCAAAAACTAAAGGTGCAAATGAGCCGAGCCGAGCCGTGCCCGAGCTCGACCAGGCTCGAGCTCTAGCTCGTTTAACATATGAAAGCTCAAGCTTGAGCTCGAGCTCGACTCATTAATTAATTTATATTAATTATAATTATTATTATTATACATATACTTTAGTTGTTTTTTATATTTATATAAATGGTAATTATTATTATATAAATATATGTTTAATATATTAATAAAAAATCTATAATAGAAAGCTCGTTTAGGCTCGCGAGCCGGCTCGAGCTCGTTTACTAAATGAGCTTGTTTTTAGGCTCAGGCTCGAGCTCGAGCTCGTTTAAGCTCGGCTCGTTCGAGTTTTTTTTCGAGTCGAGCTCGAGTAGCTCGCGAGTAGCTCGGCTCGTTTGCACCCTTATAAAAACCAAACAAGTTTCCTCATTATCTATATTGGCCTGGCCATAAAGCAATATTTTATTAAGATGATCATTATATCCACTCATACCATCATAAGCTTCCATTCTTAGACCACTCGTAGTGGTTGTAAATTTGGGCGTTTAATCACGCCCAATATTGCCCCTTTGCCACTACGCATGGGCGTGATTGGGCTTTTTTTGGTTTGGGCGTTTTTTAAATCACGCCAAGAGGGGGAAGAATTGACCAATCAGATTTGAGCTTGCATTGTTTTGTCCAATAACATTTTTTGAATTGTTTTTTTTTATTTTATTTGATTACAAACATAATGCTCCACAATCCCCATATCTCCACTACACCCATTTTAGAAAACGCCCAATAATGCCCCATTGCTGACTAAGCTGCCACATGACGCAAAACGCCTAAGGGTGAATATTGTCCACGACGCATGGTCTTAGAGCATATGCATTAAGGAAACTTACAAACGTACATAAACATGCCTGATCACTTAACAAATTAGCAACTATCAATGACTTCATCCTACAAACGTCTTTACATTATCACATTATCATCAAACTATACATTAGTCTTTCATAATCAATTTATCTATTATAATAAGTTATTTAACTTTTAATAGCGCATAAAAAAATTACGTTACTATATTAAACAATAAAAAGCGGACATAACATAAATTAAACATAACCTAACTTTTAATGAATATAAATTAATAATAAAAAATAAAGTTTTTTTAAACAAAAATTCCAAACACATTCACGGATGGACCAGCCAATGGGGTCATCCGTGATAAATGTATTCATCACCATTACGGATACCCATTGCCTAAGGTCTTCAGAGGAGAAAAAAACTGGGTTGGAAACTGAAACCAGGTTTTAACGTGAACCCGGTTTGGTCGTAACGAATTTGGACACGAACCCACCAGTAGGCTTATAAACCAGGTTGGGATATTAACATAGAAAACCAGGTTATGTGAAATCGGTTTCGAATTTATATCCTTTTCATTTCTCACTCCCCCCAACCGCTTTCGAATTAAACTGTTATGATGGAATAGAGGCCCACCTTTGGTAACCCAATTCGAAATATTTGAAGTTTGAACCATGTGCTTATAGACAGGGTCGTGCAACAGTTTAGAACCTGACCGAACCGAATTGAACCGAACCGAACGGGAACCGTTAAATGCTAAATATAAGAACTGGAACCGAACCGTATTTTAGTAGTTCAGGTCGGAACCGGGTTAAATGTTCTTGTGTAAATGGTTCTCGTCGGAACCGGTGGTCAATTAAATAATAAAATTAACAATTAAAATAATCAAACCGTTTAAAACATATAACTAAGAGTTGCAACATCCCAAATTCTAACTATCCAAAGTAAAAGTAGCAATAACAAAATGTTTCAAACGATAAAACTAAAGCGTACAATGTAAAAAACGAAAGTTAACTAAAAAATATTTAGTTAACCATCACAAAAACTTCATTCAAATCTTATGTAAAAACTATTTCTATATTCTTTAATCCTAAAGACATATTTTTAAATATAATTTTTAAAGTTTAAATAAATTAGTAGGGTTTTGAATATAATATTTAAAGTTAAAACCCAAACCAGTTCTAGCGGTTCTTTAAACGAAACCCGTCGGTTATAACCGGAACCGAACCATGAACCTTTTTTTTTCAAAATTTAAGAACCGGACCCTAAATACAACAATACGGTTCGGATCTGCCGGTTCCGGTTCGGTTCCCCGGTTCTGACCGTTCGGAACCAGAAGTTGCCCAGCCCTCCCGACAAACAAAAATCGAAACTAGGTATATAAAAACCCAGTTATGGCATATCTGGTTATATACCGGATCCTACCCGCCGGTTGTATACGAGTTCTATGATATAAAACTGGTTATACCCAACCCAAACCGGTGAAAACACAAGATAAAATGAAAACCGGAATCTAAACCAACCTGGTTTGTGCCATAATCGGTTATTAACCATATTGGCCATACTCAGAACTAGTTTGAGCCCAAATGTGGGCAAACAACCTGGTTTGGATCAAAAACCAATCCAATCCACTTGTTATTAATCGGTATGAGTTTATAGCCACTGAAACTGGCTTGGAGCTGTTAATACTGTTTTGAAACAGGTAAAGTTGGTTTGAAACCAATCTATTTCGATTCCTACCAGTTCCGATTATTACTCTTCGACTATACGGTGTGAGAGGGCATGAAAAGTGTGCATGAAGCGGTCATGTGACAGCCACGTCATCAGGAGATGTGGTAAAAAAAAGAACGGGTGGAAAGGGCTTGAAATGTGGCGTTTAAAAAAAAACAAAAATAAAAAACAACCAATCACAATCAACCCAAATCACAATCAACCACATCACCACCCTCAAGCCCTCAACGCCCATGAAAATTCCCCCGCCCTTGTCACCACGCCATGGGAAGGGTGGTGTGTCGGCGTTGGGGAAGCCCCACGCCACCCTTTCCACGCCCACGCCGTGTGGTCTTAGTAACTGTTTCAATCTAAACTGGTTTGGACTAAAACCAATTTTCACTTATGTTGACCTAAACAAAACCACTTTAAAAACCAGATTGGTTTTAAAACCAAACTAGTTTGGCACAAAATCTGGTTTGTCTATTTCGAGGCAATAGTGTGAATTTCTAACACGCATGAGCACACGACAATAACCTAACACAAACTTGTAGATTTGGGTTTAGTCTAAACATGTCCTAATCAGTTTCAAGTCGAACCTGCAAACTCGTTTAGCTAAACAGGTCATGTTCATGTAACTTTAAGTCTTCAACAATAAATATCACAGCTTTGCAACTCACGAATAATTCAACAAAAATATTTTACCACTAACCAAAAAAAGGTGCCAGCAAAACTGGTCTTTATTTGAAGCACTTCTTAAATCACTTTATGCACAACTCATTATATCTCAACACTAAAATGTCATGAAAACACTGGAAGATCAAAGTGACATAAGTATGTTTAAAAGTATGCAGCCTTTCTGGTATCGGAAACGGGTCAAACCTTGGATGCGAGGTTTGAGTCGGACTCGCCGCTGACTTTTTTAGATTCAAACTTATCAATAGCTACTTGAAGCTCATCTGAACCACCAACAGCTCTCATGGTGTAGAAATACACCCCGAATACAAACCCGGTTAAACCTCCTGCAACCACCAGATTCTTGGTCTTTGGCGCCAGGCTTCCAAATCCAGCCATTTAACGCGATTAGTGATCTTAACCCTACATAACATCCAACAGGAACATAACGATTAGTGAATCAGTTACACGAATGAAAGCACCATGCAGAATTAAAGTAGACAAGAACACCTTTGTACATGTATTAGATGTCATGATGTGGGGCCCGCTTGTACAGTGTGATCAGAACGAGAAAAAAACTTACCGGTTATGCTGTAAATCAGGTAAAAAAACCAACCGCGAAACCAAACTGATTACCGCTTTGGGTTGTTTCATGGTTTTAAACCGAAACATGAACACCCCTACGAGTTAAGCTAAAAGATTCAATTAAAAGGAAAATTGGTCAAATGGGTGAAAGTCATTTGAGTGTAATATCAAGGTTGGAGAACTCGTTAGTCGGTCGGTGAGGTGGGGACTAGCGACTACTCTGGATTAATCGGATCGGAATTTTTATATGTATATTTTATTATTTTTATAAATATGTATATATATACTCACACATCCATATCAATATAATACTTAAAAAGGTAAAAGTAGTTCAAAAATCAAACTAAACTTGCATATAAGTCATAACATAACAAGTCTAAGTACTTAATAATTCAAACATTAACATGTTAGTTCGAAAACTTTAAAGATCAAATAGTTCAAATGTAATCGTCGTCCCCATAGTGTTCAATAATTTCGACACCATCCGACTCGTATTCAATCTCCTCGTCTACTTCCTCCTCTTTCTCCGACTCAAATTCTTCATCATAAAGTTGTCTCGCCTTAGCAGGTTTCTTAGCACTTGTTCGGTTAGACGATACTTCATCAACACCCACGGCTTTAATGTATCTTGTAACTTAAAAATTATGAGCTAATATACAAATTTCCAATTTCTAATATTTTGTCACTTAAAAATTATAATAAGCTTTGCTTTTACACTAACTCACTAAGTCAGTATTCACTGAACAATGCATTGCCGGTCAATACTATTAGGTAGTAGATACTGAATAGTAACAATCTAATAAGAATTCAAGATTGTAAATATGACCTGTATTCCGGTTGATGTGTCGTCACTCGTCGGATCGCCGGAGAACGATTCAGCACCGCCGGAGAAGGAATAAGGATCGCCGGAGAAAGAATCAGATGATCGCCAGCTGAAGGTGTGCGGTTGATGGCTTGGGACTGGGAGTAAGCGTAGTGACTGATAATGATATTAGGGTAGGGCTTTAAGGGAAAATGGGTATGGGCTACAAGTTATATATTGGGCCAATTCTTTAGGGAATAAATTGGGCCGACTAGCCACGGCTTTGACCGAGTAGCGATTAATTGACTGATTAGTGAAAAATTACTCAGTAGGAGGTCGACTAGCGATTAATCGCCGACTAGTCGTGATTTTTACAACCATGGTAATACTTACATAACACCGCTCATAAATCTTCTATTAAACATGTCTAATTGTAGTATTATAGACTTTATTTTCTTCCTAAACATTTTAGAGAAAAATGAATGGTAGTCAAAACATTTCTTTTTTTTCCATGCTCACTGACACGTAAAACTGAATTAAAAACATTTGAGCTGCCTTCAAAGATATTGGTTGATGCAACGAATTAATTGCAAAATATATATGAACTACAAATAATCATTTTTCACTTAAACAATATTATGGGTAAGTAAAGAATGTAAACTTCAATGATTCGTTGAGTACCGGAAGGTTTTTACAACATACCAAAGTTATGTACACTGTTCATTACATAATATATTCTTATCACCAACATTAAACATTACTCGTCAAATCACATGTATATCAATTGTTAAGTAAACTTGAAGTGAATAGTGTCATCACTATGTTTTTTTCCAGCAAAAATTGACAGATTCCTCACAATTATTTATTTGATCAGATTATCATGCTTTATAACAAGATTTGAGCAAACTCTTAAACATGATTAAACATTATTAACTATAATAATTCGGGTTATTTGGGTAACTAGAAACGATAACTAAAGGTTGAGAGGTCTACTAAAATCTGTGGCTTAATTTCATCCAGGAGAAACACACATAAAATTTCAGCATGCAACCAGAAGTCATCTCAGGGAAACACGTAGAAAAATAAAACTAAAAATCTCATCAAACATCAAGCAACATGTAAATGCAGATGGTATATTTGCATCTGTCTATGATCTACTAAACGGCTTATACTTGCATTACATTGTGATATACAAAGTAAACACACATTTAGAAAGTCATGTAATACACAAAAACTGAACAAGCAGGATAAACATAAACACACAATAACAACTACCATATCATAAAAAGTAGGGAAATCAAAGAAACATAAAAAAAAGTGACACAGGATAATACAGACTTTCTTATCAGCCATGGCCCAATTTTAGTATCGTCTAAAGATCGGTAAGGTATGTGTATGTGAAGCATGCTTCTAGAATGAATCAAACGTACAAATTACAATATAACAGTAAACTAACTGTCGCTAACTGTATGCTCTAATAACCTCATGCTTAAGCCTCGCAAAACAAACCGCTCTCGTTGGGTTGAATAACCGGTAAAATGGATTATGGGCAGTGGCGGATCTTTAAATTTTTTTCGGTGGGTTCATTGTTTTTAGATACTTTAATATCATAGGACCGGATGTAAAAAATTTCGGGTCAATTCGACGGTTTCGATCGGGTAAAATTCATCACATAATTAAAATACGATACAATTAGGGGTGAGCAGATTGCGGTCCCACCCGAAATTACCCAAAAACAAGACGGAAAATTAACCAAAACCGGGCCCGATATAATACAAATGGTCAGTCCTCGGTTCCTATTTATTGACCATTTCGAGTCAGTCCTCAGTCCAAGACCAAGGAAAACCAGAAAAGAAAAGAACCGACCTGATGAAAAGTAACTGTAAAACTGATTCTTTTTATCTGTTAATTTGTTATGCATATCCATAAGGACAAATTAAATCGACCGACCTTAAGAATTAGAGATGACGTGGTTGCAACAACATTAAATAACCAGGTTTGTTTCAGTTCTATCTAATTAATCACCAGGGCTGCTTTGTTTGTTTCAATCATATTTTAAGCACACAAGACTTGTAACTTATACTCAGTAGCCATATGGTAATAGGATCAACTTCAATTCAATTTGAAAAATCAAGAAGAAGGGGAATAACACTTTATCATAGCCATTGATTATTTAAACTCAAATCACAAGTTTGTATTGTATAATCATGCAATTCTCATTCAGACATATCATCGAGCAGCTTGTATGCATGCTCTCAATAATATATAGAAAGATCCAACTTTGTTCAATTCATCCCTAAATCACAAGTTCAAACAAGTATGTTCTTGAATTTAATCAGTAAAACTGAAAAGAACTTACCTACAATATCCAAAGAGCGTATACACAACTATTCAAAATGAATATCAAATAAAAAATATTAAGAAAAATCCAAACTCTACCCATGTTCTATAAACAAATCCATTAAAAAAAAGAAGCCTAATTTAATATCTAAATCATATTCCACCCTAGCAAATTCATACAGTATAATGATGATAAAATTGCAGTTAGAAGTGGATTGATTACCTGGTGCGAACGAACAGTGAAACAGGAAAAGTGATGCAGTCTCTTTGGTTTAGAAGTTGCAACGTAAACGATTTATGTTGCCCTAATTCCTTTTATACTTCACTTTACTTTGGGGGTGACTATAAAATAAAATAACTTTTAGCTACCCGGGGCTGGTTCCGGTACAAACCATATTTATCCTATAAACCGTAAGAACATATCCTACCACTTAAAAAAAAGTTAAATTAGCACATACCAAAACAATACATACACTTTTGAATTATATTAGCACGTGAAAATTAATCAAGATAATTGATTTAGGCATTTACCACATATTTGAATGATATCAGCACTTTTCTTAATCAGCACATTGAAAACAAAAGGAAGATCCAAATAAAGAATTAATTGCTTGTTAGCATATTTATAGGGAATTCAATATAATTTATATTATTTAGGATATTATTTTATCATTTCTCTATAATTGGTTGGATGTCACGTGACACTTTTTAAATGGTTCTTACAGTTTGTATGCAAAATGTGGTTTGTATTTGATCTTACTCCTTAGGTACCAGATGCTCATCCCTAAGGGTGGTAGGGGTGTGAGCGGGGAGAGGTAGCGGGGGGTGTAGTCCCTGCACGAGCACACCACCGCCACCCCATGTTTGAGTGCGGTGAACTTTTGAGATCGAAGGGTAGGGTAGTCACCACATTAGGGAAGAGGAGCGTGAGAGGATTAATGGTGGGTCTCACTCTTTTTTCAACCAATCACACATTTATCCTTTTATTTAAGCACAAAATGTTTGGGTAGAGCACCCCCCTTGTGTTTGAGTGCAAATGGGGAGTGAAGAGGAAGTTGACATGGCATGAGGTGATTGGCTAGACGAAGAGTTTACCATTCCCCATATAGGGAGCACCCCTTCCACCCTAAGACTACGTGTGTGACAACAAACGTGGAAGGATGCTTGGTTGTTGATTTATTTTATTACCCAATCACAATTCTTCACCTCGACATGGTTGTTGATGTGTGGTAAAATACACATATTTGTCACGTGTATATTGTATAATTTTTGTATAGTTTTTATTTGTTTTTTTTTTTAGTTTTTAGTGTTGTATTATATTATTTTGTGTTTTGTCAGGTCCTGGTGGAGCGAAAACGAGTAATAAGGAAATAATTAGCCAGTTGAGCAGAGTAGGATGCCAGTGACCGAATTAAAATTGCCGCTATTTTCCTTGATTGGGCCGAGCCCACTATCTCTATTTTATAAGCTAGAAAGGGCCCATAGATTACACCATACGAGCATGCCTACAATACGATCAAATAACGTCTTTGGATCTGTGTTTGTCAGCTGAGCCCAAGTCCATAGAATATAACGTGTTCTTTATTTTTGAGAAAAGGGCCCGGATAGTCCCTGTGGTTTGCCATTTTTCACCTTTAGTCCCTAACTTTCTAAAATTACAGCTATAGTCCCCAACTTTTGCTATTTCGTTCCCGGATAGTCCCTGACGTGGATGTGGGTTAGTTTTCTCTGTTAAGTTGATGTGAAATGACAAAAGTACCCTCTTTGTTAAAAATAAAAGTTAAAAACCAAAGAATACAACTGAACTTAAGTGAGCCCCACCTAAATAATAAAAACAAATTAATTAAAAAAACTTTGTGGGCTCTACCACCAACCTCACCTCTTCTTCATCCCATCACCACCTTTAACCACCATATCACCACCCACCTCCACCATAACCACCACCTGCAACTCCATTAAATCCAACCCCTCTTTAAGACTGAATTTCGTGAAGCTCATCTTCAAGATTCGCCCTCGCATCCGCCACAGGCGAATTATCCAACGGTGGAAACTGTAAACCTCTAAAGTTTTGACTATACACACCATTTTGATACATACTACTTTCATTAACATTGACTAAATCATAAGTCAAACAAGAGTTCCCAAACATTTGACTCTCAAAGATTTGACCGTTGTTTACAATCTTATTATCTACAAAATCAGGCAGATTTACTTCGCTGAAAAACTAAAAATCGACTCGCCGGAGGTTGATCAGAACTGAAGGCTTACCGGAGCTTGATCAGAACTGATAATCGACTCGTCATAATGTTCAGGTGGAGTAGGGCTTACCAGAGTTAATCAGAACTGATGTCGATACTACAAATCGACTCCCACTTACCACTTCCACTTCCACCTCCATGTAAGATTAAATATATATTATTTTATATTTAATCTAGTAGCCATTATAATCATTTACATTATATGGATCAAAATATATAACAATCCTATTAAATAATTAGTTGGTAATTGTTAATGTGCCAAATTACCCTTATTAACTAATTAGGGTTTCCTCTTGGGTGCATATATAAGGAGATAATTAGAGGGTTAAAGGGTTAGACTCTAATCACAATAACATCACTCATGAAATCGCCCCTCTCTCCATAACCGAACTCCCTTATTCGGTTTTCATAATCACCATCATTAGATTGCACCCTAAGGAGGAACCAGACCAAGCTGACAATCATGTTAAACACTGTTGCTGCGTCTCCATCTGGATTCTCTGCTGGCCTGTGCTGATGCAATCAAATGTATGTTTTCATGTTTTCCATTATACCTAAAACAGAACTAACCATCATGTGGTATCAGAGCATATGTTGATTAGTCAGTTCTGTTTTCGTATCCATCAATTCTGGGATAGAAATCTGGAAAACAGAAGTTTTGAAAACTCAATAAAACTCACGGCTGTTTCCGGGTCATATGTGCCGAGTTCAATGTTTTTCGGGAAAAGAATGTTTTTTAAATGACTCGGAATCATAATGGTAAATCTTAATTGTACCGAAATCTGTTTAAAGCCTTAAAATTCAGGTTTCGGGTTCCATAATCATGTTTTTATTTTTAGGGTTCATAATATGTTCTTAGGAAAATTCGAAAATTCCTTTATGTTTTGGAATATAATTTGGATTTTTGAGTGTTATTTCCCTGTTTGATCCAATTTAATCTGTTAAGTTTATTCGAAAACTGTTAAAAGATATACAGTTATAATTTTCGAAATATTATGATAAAATTAGATCATCACTAAAACAGGAAACCATATCTCAAAATCCCTAACAATTCGAATTTTCGGTTATGTTTTCACATTAATAGCTGTAACAGAAGTTTCGAGATAAGTTTTAACCACCCGAGACAAAGGTCTCGACTCGAGACCACAAGAACTCGACTCGAAATCATAAGTGTTCTCAAATGTTTATAACTCGAGACAACGATTTCGACTTGAGATCATAAGGTCTCGACTCGAGACCACTGAGGTTTTGACTAAGGGCTTAAATCTTTACAACTCGAGACAAAGGTCTCAACTCGAGACCATAAGGTCATAACTCGAGACCATAAGGTTGCGACTCGAGACCATAAATGTCACAACTCGAGACCTCATAAGGAGTCGAGATCTCATAATTCACAGCAGTCGAGACCATGATTACGACTCGAGACACTGAGGTTGCGACTCGAGACCATTAATGAGTCGAGACCTCATAATGTTATAAGCTGAGTCGAGACTTGACTCGAGATCTCACTCGAGACCTCATAACTGACTCGAGACTTGACTCGAAATCTCATTATTTTAGGCTGTTTAATGTGAACTAAGACTTAGCTCGGGGCTCCGCCCCGAACCCCGTGCGGGGGCACGCTGTTCCCCTGCAAACCCCAGCGAACTCACCACGGAGTTCGATCCGCGCTAACAGGTGGTTTGCTATTAAATAATTGGTTTTTGTAATTACTTAGTTAATTAATAAGGATCAAATAATGTTTTACAAAACCAAAATGGCTTTACTTGAATGAGCTTCTGATGTATCATTTCTGGCCAAAGCTGACTTGATACATCTACTTATCATCCAAGTATTACGAAAGCTATGTTAAGTGTGCATCATAAACATGAATGTCTTAATATCTGGCCAAAGCTGATTTAATTCCTTCATAGATGGCATACTTAACAAGTGCATAACTAAAGTGATTGTCTCAATTTCTGGCCAAAGCTGATTTGTTACAACCACTTTGCACACATGCTTAAATGATTACACTTCTGGCCAAAGCTGATTTGTCTTCGTTTAAGTAGAACTTTAAATAGTCTATTATTTTGATGTTAGTAATAGACATATCACAACCTCTTTACACAATGATCCTTATATTAATGATCCTTAATTAATTTTTTATGATCATTTCGTCTGCCTTATTCTTAGTACCCATAATTTTTACTCACTATAATTTTCTTCTATAAATCTATATCTCATCCACTCTAATTCCTAAATCTAATATGTTTTGCTTAAAGTTTCTATAAGAATTAGCTCTTAAATTAAATCCTTGATTATCTCTTAAAACACGATAATCCTATTGCTCTCTTCTGCTATAAGTACTACAGAAGAAAATTAGAGCATGATGAATAGGATAAATCAAACATGATGTCTCTTATGATAATCAAGATCTCTCTAAACATAAATGCTATTACTAAAGTTATTCCAGATTAAGTCTTTCCTAAAACTAATCTATTATTGTGGAATAATCACAAGAACTCCTAATATGCATGCCTTCATTTAAAATTCTAAACTATAAAACTAACTGGTATATGTGAATACATAATAATGTACAATACCATGACCCATAAAGTTAAGGGCTTACGCATGGAAATAAGTACATTTTTCCAGTACATTACATACTAAGATTTTCACTTGTACAATTTGATGCCTTATAAATCAACTATAACACTCAAAATTACCAAAGTATAATGAGTGTGTTGATAAGCAACATATGTACAAAGAAATAAATGTTCGATGCTGGAAAATAAGTTGTTACTCACCTTAGAACCATTTAAAACTTTAAAAGATGATTGTTCTAAGGTCCATAGACAAATTACAAGTAAAAATTCCAACTTTAAGGTTCTTCAAGGGAAAATCTCAGTGCATAATTATGCCATTAGACTAGACATAAGCAACGAGACTATCCATTATTCTAAAGAACAGTTGGATAAATTAATTAGATAGTCACTTATTAATGATATTTAAGTCTGATAATTCTTTAATATTCCTATTAACACATGATTAGTTGACTCTAGTTTTAAACTTTTCCTTACCAGAAGTCAACAAATAACTAACATGAGAGTTAGTGACAAAATTAAATGTTAAGACTATAAGAACCATAATAAGCAGTCTTCTGACAACGCTTTTCGATACCTTATATATTCTGAAGATCAATCAGAATATAGTATCATAATTAAGCAATGTTATGAATGTTGTGAGGTTTGCATAGTCAACATAAAGTCACACTTACCTTAAACTCTCATATTATTTGTTCTAAATATCTGGATTGAAACATTACTAAGATAAAACTAGATGATACCTTACATTTTCACAACTTTTTGTCATCATGTAAATGAGAATTTGACAAAAGGAAAATGAGACTTACAAATTTCTTCCATTATAACCAAAATTCATAAAAAATCATGACATGGTTAATGAGGATGATTTTTATCTAATCTCATTCTAAGTGATTTTAAATCATGACGTTATAGCCCTAAATATTGCTTGGCTTAAGGAATAAGTATGGGTCCATCATAAGTCATTCATTGACATTCGTGGAACTTATTCCAAATGGAATATTCAGACATAATCAATTAAAGACTATCTACTTGTATCTAAATTTTGTCGCATATGGCCCACGTTCTTAGAAGAAATCTATTCATGTATGTACTTAATAAGATTTCTATTAAATATGTCCCTAAAGTTTCTTATGATATATGGACATTAAAGAAATCAAATAAAGTCTAACGTATATGTGATAGGTTCCCACGTCACGTAGCTCATTGAAACTTCTCTTGTAGCATTCTAGAGATATTAAAGATCAGTGGGAGCATTAAGTGTCTTAATGATAACTTGCAATAATTGCAAGAGGTGGGGGCGTGAAAATTTCACATTACCTCAATTTGCACCTCTTGTACAAGACACCGCTCCATCACGACACTGTTCTATTAAAACTTGTCTCATTAAATCTAATGTTACTCTTACAAAAGTTTCATTGTTGCTTAATTGTGGGCACACTTAGATTTCTTACCTAAACTAACATAATCCTCAACAAGAGAAATCACAACGACTAACGTCATTAATTTGTTTTCTCTATTAGAATTTGTTGGTCGTTAAATATTGACCCTAAGCATGCTGAGTTCCTAAAGATTTCTAAGGTCAGTGGGAGCAGTCAAAGTCCTTATTATGACTTACAAGGAATACAAGAGGCGGGGGGAAGAGTGTCATTAAATTTCACTCCAAATTTAACTCCGATTACACCTCTTGTACACCATACTGCATCAACTCTTACAAACTTAGAATCCTGAAAATGATAGCAACCTAACCAAGAGCTAATCCATAAAACTGAAACTTCTAATGAACCCAAATAATCAACTCAGGAGGTCATCTAGGTTTAAAAACCTACTAACTTTGATGATTACATAACCTCCCTAACTGAAGTTGAAATGGATTTTGGAAAAGTTTACTGATCCTATCTCTTCTAATTAAGCCATTAGCGTCAATCAATCTTCTGAATGGAATAAAACTGTTTTCTAGTAAAACTGATTTTATGTGTTCATATAACGTTTGGGATTTGATTGAATTACCTAAGAGTGTTCATAACTAAACCAAATCCTGATATAAGCGTTAAGACACAAAGAGGCATGATTGATTGTCAAAGGTTATACTTAGGAAGAGATAAATTATCAAAGTTTTCTTTAAGGATCATCACTGTTCTAGTAGCTTATAATAGTTTAAAGCTACATTAGATGAACATTAAAAACAATTTTCCTTAACAAATGGCTGACATATTTACATGTTCATAAAACAACCTGAAAGTTCCAAACTGAAGGTTAAAGAACACTTTGTTTGTAAGTCAATAAAATCCATGTATGGGTTAATGCAAACATCATAATGTGATGAAATCTTAATGTAATTATTTTCATCAACAACCAAGTGGATTAATGTACCTACCTCAAAATGAGTGGGAGCAACTAAGATAAACCTGTCTATATAGATAAGTCAAAGCATTGTTAACACAAACTTTGATATAATAGATCTCAGAGATGTCTCTTACGTGATTGATATCATAACATACCGAGATAGACCCAATGGGACATTAGTTTCGTTCCATAAGTTTAACATTAAATGGGTTCTTACATATGTAACAAACAATATTGCTGTCCTTCAGAGGATAATATGGTAAATGAGATTATTTTTTACGCTTCATTAATTGGAAGCCTTATGTAAGTTTAAGTCTATACTCGTTTAGATATTACTCACATTGCAACACACTAGATTTGTCTAGATTAATGTGAAGCATCTAATGGAGTATTACAATATCTTTAAAAGAAACGAGAGGCTACAATTTGAAGAAGAAGTGAGAATTAAAACCGGTTTATTACTCTAACTTTGAGATATTCAAAGATGACAAAATGTAATTTCAGGTATATCTTTATGTCAGCAGACAAAACCTATTTCATGGAGGAGTCATAATGCACTGATATTAACAACCTAAGTTATAACGACATAATATAGTCACTAAATGTTGTTGGAAATTTTATCAGTGGACTCATAAGTTTATTAACTCCATATAATTAATGTTTTGAAGACTTAGTGTGATAAAGTCAGCTACCATGACTCCTTGAACAGTAACAGTTCAAGAGGTGCTGCATTAATTTTCGATACACAATTAATTATTTGTTTATGAACGAATTGAGGAAACTAAGTTTTGTATCGAATACATTCATGATATGCTTAAGGATCCTATAACTGAAGGGCTATTACCCATAAGTCTTATTAAGAGAGCTCATAGACGGGTATTAATTAATGGTCGTGCGCAATTGCATATCGTACTATGAATGACTAAGTATTAGTTAATTTTCATCATCAGTTTGATTTTGTATGTCTCTAAGAATATGTCAAGTCGACATAATGGCATATAGACAAATAAAGTTACAAATCAAACAAAGGGCTTATGCATATTTTGATCATGATGATTAAGTTTTAAATTAAGGCTATAGTATGACTAATGGGGGTCCTGAGTCGCATAATGATTCAACGGCTGTATTTCTCTGCTATAGTACTTGTTTAAGGCTAAAATGAGTGTTAACTCCTGATCAGGCTTATCTAATACTCATAGTAAATGATTACTCGGCTAAGTGGGAGAATGTAAGATTAAATATATATTATTTTATATTTAATCTAGTAGCCATTATAATCATTTACATTATATGGATCAAAATATATAACAATCCTATTAAATAATTAGTTGGTAATTGTTGATGGGCCAAATTACCCTTATTAACTAATTAGGGTTTGGCCATCAATAAAATATTTTTTCAGTTTTTCGAATAATCTGTCTTAGTTGTCATCCGCAAATGTCGGGACGTGATCGGTATCAAACGGACACATGGTACGATGTGCCGTCAAGAAGGGCAAAGGTAGTCGACATCAACAACATGAGAAGGAAAAGGATCAGGGGGTGAAGTTTTTCGTCTCTAATCTCCCAGATAGATGTGCTTCAGCAGATCTGGTTACGGTTTTGAAGGGGTTCGGTGACATAAGAGGTACGTATATTGCACGAAAGTTAGATCGGTTAGGCAAAAGGTTTGGCTTTGTAACGTTTAATAGAGGACGGAACATGGAAGATTTGGAAGCGGCTTTGAAAGATGTATGGATCCGCTCGTATAAACTCTTTATTGTACCAGCGAGATTCGTTGATGGGAAAGAAATTCCAAGAAAGGAGGAGAAAGTATGGCAACCGGTTAAAGGAAAAGAGGTCCAAGAGGAAGGAAAGGAGGAGGTTAGTGGGAAAGAATCGATACCCGTGGATGTTTGTGTTGATGATAGGAGATCGTTTAAAGATACGTTGCTGAATAAGGAGCCGATGAACAGCGAGGTGTTGGAGATTAACGTGGATCCTTCATTGGTAGTGTTTGGGGATTGGTATGATCGAGCTGTTTTTGTCCATTTAAAGAGTTTGGAGGCATTGACGAACCTTAGGGTTTGGTTGAAGAATATGAATATTAATGAAGTTGAGATCAAATATGTTGGTGGACTGTGTGCCATTTTGGTGTTTCTTAATAGGGATTTCAAGATGGAGTTTACGTCTAACAAGGATGCATGGGGTCTTCATGTTGATCTGTTAGAAGAATGGTATGGCCAAACTTTCACGGTTCCTAGGATTGCGTGGTTAAAAATCCGTGGAGTCCCGTTGAGCTTGTCATGTGCAAAGGTGTTTGAAGATGTGGCTACAAAGTTCGGTTCGATCATTCAATCAACGACGTTTCGAGAGGAGGATGGGGATTTGTCCATTACATGCGTCGGCATTTTACGTTCAGTTTCGGATAGGGTAAATCAGAAAGTTATATTGAACTGGAAGTCGTCGAAGTTTGAGGTGTGGGTTGAGGAGGAAATGGTCGATTGGATTCCCGAATGTTTAGTGGAAATGGAGGATGAAGAAACGGTTATGGAAGAGGTTGTTGGTGACGCGAATGAGAATTCAGAAGCCATGATGGACCTGAATGTTGCTCATATGGATAATTCTAATAACATCGGGCAGGAGGGTGATGATTTAGCTGGTGCAGACAGTGGTGTGCAGGTGCATATAGGGGAGAAAACTCCAGTGATGAAAAAAAGAAAAGGTTTTTGTAGGAAAAAAGGTTCAAGGAACAAATCGGCTTCTCCAGTGGGTAACGATAGACCAAAAAAAAGGCAACGAGAAGGTGAGGATCTGTTTGATCTTGATCGGTTTATTTACATAGTAAATGAAGGTCAAATGGCCTTGGAGAAACAGAATGGAAGCGGCCCGAATGGTTTCATTAATGAAGAAGTGACAGGGGGGAATATTGTGTTTGCGGATAATAATCAAAGCTCTTATATTGGGGTAGGGGAGAATAGTACAGTGAACAAAGAAAAGGACGAAACTATTTTGATGGCTACGAGTTTGGGAGTGAAGAATTTGGATAGATTCCCAGTCGAGTTAGCTCAGGTTATTGTTGACGAAGGTTTTCAAGGCGTTGATCAATGAATTTTCTCTCCTTGAATGTTTGTGGAATGGGTAACGATGATAAAGGTAAATGGATTCGTAATCTTAGATTAGCAAATGAAATTGGTTTTATCATGCTCCAAGAGACTCAATTCGCGTCACTTGAGGATATTGATTTAGGTCGTTTCTGGGGTAGAGGGAACTTTGAATGTGAATGGGTGGGTGCGAATGGTAGATCCGGTGGTTTGGTTTCGTTATGGGATCCTACGAGATTCGTCATGTCTCGGGTGGTAAAGAATCGTAATTTCTTGTGCATTCACGGAAAATCTAAAGATGATGGGAAGTGTTTGTCTATTATCAATGTTTACGCACCTCAAAGGCTTAGAGATAAGCGCATGGTTTGGGCTGAACTTGAAAGAGAGATAGTTCAAGATGATGCTTTATGGGTGGTTGCCGGGGATTTTAATTGTGTCCGTGACCGGTCTGAACGTAGGAACTCGAAGTTTAACGCTTCGGTTTCTAATGAGTTTAACGATTTTATCGATAGGGTTCATCTCCTTGAATATGCGCTTAAAGGGAGGAAGTTTACTTTCATTTCGGGTAACAAATGCAATCGTATAGATCGAATCTTGGTTTCATCGACAGTGGTGAATGAATGGCCTAATGCGGAGTACCGGGCTCTCGCGAGGGAGGAGTCGGACCATTGCCCGTTAGTGTTGAAAGTTGAAGCTCGGAATTTTGGCCCGAAACCATTTCGGTTCTTTAATTCTTGGCTCTATCGAGATGGTTTAAGCGATATTGTGGAACAGGTTTGTTTGGAGGATATTTCGGGCCTAGGAAGCGGCTCGCATCAGATGGGCCTGATGTATAAGCTTAGGAGATTGAAGAATAGGCTTATTGAATGGAAAAAATCTTGGGTGACTCTTGAGATGTAGGAGGAAGAAAACTTGAAAGCTGAGTTGCGTAACTTAGATGAAGTTTTAGAGGACCGAGATTTGACTGAAGCTGAATTATGGGTGTTTGAAGAGGCTAAGAATCGGCTCGGGGATTTGGGGGATTTGAATAAGAAAGATATTAAACAAAAAGCTCGGGTTCGTTGGGCAAAAGAAGGGGACGAGAATACCAGTTTTTTCCATGGTTGTGTTAATATGCGTAGGGTGACTAATAATATTCCGGGATTGAATGTTGATGGTAACTGGTTATTTAAGCCGAAGGAAGTTAAAAGAGAGGTATGTTCTTTTTTTAGGAGGCGTTTTGTAGAGGAGATGGCTGAAAGACCGACGTTGGAGTGTCAAAGTTTATACCGATTGAATGAAGCTGAAGCTGATAGTCTGGTAGCTCCGTTTTCTGAAACGGAAATAAAGGCGGCAGTGTTTGAATGTGGGAGTGACAAGGCTCCGGGTCCCGATGGTTTCAACTTCCGGTTTATCAAGCGGTTTTGGCCGCTTTTCGCTAATGATTTTCTTAGAGTTTTGCAGGAGTTTTTTGACACAGGTCGAATTACTCGTGGAGTGGGTTCATCCTTTATTACTCTTATTCCTAAAACTAAAGACTCAGTGAACTTGAACGAGTATCGCCTTATAACTTTGATTGGTGTGATTAGCAAAGTGATTTCTAAAGTTCTTGCTAATCGCATCAAAAAGGTTATGGGTAGTATTATTCACGAGACGCAGTCGGCTTTTCTGTCTGGGAGGTATATTCTAGATGGCCCGCTTATTATCAATGAGATATTATCTTGGGCTAAGAAGATGGGTAGAGATTTATTTTTCTTGAAAATTGATTTCGAGAAAGCTTACGATAACGTTAACTAGGGATTCTTGATTTCTGTTATGAAGCAAATGAATTTTCCAGTTAGATGGTGTAATTGGATTGAAGGGGTTCTTAGTTCGGCTCGATCTTCGGTTCTTGTGAATGGATCTCCCACGTTCGAGTTTAGTTGCGAGAAAGGTATTAGACAAGGTGATCCTATATCTCCTTTTTTATTTTTGATTGTTATGGAAGGCCTGTCTTCTATGATAAGGACGGCTTGTGATAAGGGGTTGTTTCATGGAGTGCGTTTTAATAATGACGGTCCTATTGTCTCTCGTCTTCTCTATGCCGATGATGCTCTGGTTATGGGCGAATGGTCTCGTGGAAATTTGAATGCTGTTAGGAGGATTCTTCGTATTTTTCATATATGCTCGGGTCTCCGGATAAACTTGAACAAGTCTAATTTGTTTGGTTTGGGAAAGGGAGCCGAGGAGGTCGATAGGTTCGCGATCGAGATGGGGTGTAGTCCGGGGTTATTTCCTTTTAAATACCTGGGCATTATTGTGGGTGCTAACATGAATCGGATTACCAACTGGGACCCGATTTTAGATATTTTTAAAAAACGATTGTCTTCTTGGAAAGCTAGTGTGGTTTCTATGGCCGGTCGGGTGACTCTTATCAGGGCAGTATTGGAGAGTTTACCTACGTATTACTTTTCGTTGTATAAAGCTCCGGTGGCGGTGATTAAAAAAATGGAGGTGATCATCAAAAGGTTTCTATGGGGTGGTTGTGACAACAAGAATAAAATTCATTGGGTGGCTTGGGATAGAGTTACGAGGAGTATTAAAGACGGAGGGTTGGGCCTTTTGAGGTTGGAAGACATTAATCTTGCGCTAATGCTGAAATGGTTATGGAGATATCGAGTTTCCAATGATGTTTTATGGAAAAAAGTGGTGGATGCAATACATTATTCACCTAGAAGATGGGAAACTATTAATTGTAATAATCGTTTTGCGGGAGCTTGGTCCAGGTTGGTTAAGGCTGGATATAGTCTCAAAGTGGAGGGCAACGCGTTTATAAATTTGTTTAGAGGGGTGGTGGGCGATGGTACCAGACTTAAGTTCCGGATTGACCCATGGCTTACTACAGAACCGTTGAAGATTATGTTCCCTAGATTGTTTCGTTTAGACCAGAATAAGCGTTGCAGTGTAGCTGAACGCCTGCTTGGTCGAGGCGGGTCATCTTCTATTTGTTGGAATTGGAAACAGTATCCTGGAACCGATCTGGAAATACAAGATCTTATTCAGTGTCATCGCATTCTCTCAAGTGTTATTCTAAATGATCAACAAGACAATTGGGCTTGGAACCTAGGTGACGGAGATGGTTACTCAGTTCAGGACGTACGCAAGTGGTTAAAAGGGAATTCTCATTCGGCTAATGATATGGTTTTTCAATGGTGCAAATGGATATCGCGTAAATGTAACATTTTTATGTGGAGGGCTTCTTTGAATCGTATTCCAACTAAAGATGCTCTTATTCACCGTAATGTGTTTGTTGATAATGTTTTATGCGATCTGTGTGGCGATTATGAAGAGACGGTGGATCATCTTTTTTCGGGGTGTCGAGTTGTGGGAGTTATGTGGGATGCTATTGCTTCTTGGTGTAACATTCCGAGGTTTTTCGTTTTTTCATTATCCGATGTTCTACACGTTTTGGATGGTTTGCCTTACAACTCGAAAAAGAAGGAGATCATGTATGGCATTCTGATTATTGCTTGTTGGCGAGTTTGGAAGGCTAGGAATGATAAGATCTTTAAAGGAATTGATGTTAGTATTACAAATTTGATAGCGGATGTGAAGTCCCTGATGTAATTTTTTCCGATTTTCGGTAGTCTCTGTCTTAGAGATTATCGTCCGGGTGTGTTTTTATGAAATTAGCCTTCCAAAAAAAAAAAACTAATTAGGGTTTCCTCTTGGGTGCATATATAAGGAGATAATTAGAGGGTTAAAGGGTTAGACTCTAATCACAATAACATCACTCATGAAATCGCCCCTCTCTCCATAACCGAACTCCCTTATTCGGTTTTCATAATCACCATCATTAGATTGCACCCTAAGGAGGAACCAGACCAAGCTGACAATCATGTCAAACACTGTTGCTGCGTCTCCATCTGGATTCTCTGCTGGCCTGTGCTGATGCAATCAAAGGTATGTTTTCATGTTTTCCATTATACCTAAAACAGAACTAACCATCACTCCACGCACTGTTGCTATCTGATGATGTGCTTTTTAGCTCTCCAAACCAATCAAGCTATATCGTCACATGAATTCATTAACCAAGCATGGGTGGGTATGGTATCTGAGAATGAAAAGCAAGTAAGTTAGTTGATACCAGAGATGCAGGTAAAGGTGTTTGCATCATCAACAACTGGAAGTAGGTGTTCATCGTCGCCTGAAGCTTTTGCAGCAATAGCCGCTCGAGATCTAAATCCCAGAAGCGTACTAGTTTTGGGGAAGCAGATTTTAAGAGAGTGAATCGACTATTGAAACGTTGGGACAAACACAGAGCTTGAAAGAGCTTCCATGGTGCTTATATAATAAAACGACGATTGAAACAAACAAACAAACAAAGAGGCTGCCTCAGGGTTTTCAACAAATATCAAGAAAAAGAAGAAGAAGAAGAAGAAAAAAGGTAAAATATAAGCAAGGGGTAATTTTGTTATATTTTAATAAAAGCAAAGGGTAATTTTGTCATTTTACATGAAGTTAACGAAGAAAACTAACAGACATCCACTCTAGGGACTATCCGAGTAACAAACTGTCAAAACACATGGAGCACCAGTGTAATTTCCAAAAGTTATGGACTATAGGTGTTATTTTACAAAACCATAGGTTTTACTCTATAAAAAATGAAGAGTAAATTACCATTTTTGTATTTGTGGTTTGATTACTTTCTCCACCTCATTCAAAAAGTTTTTTTTCCTCATATTACCGTCCAGGGGTAATATCAAATAAAAATTTTATTTTGTTTAAGTAGGTTGAGAAACAATCTTAACCATTCATTTTTCAAATCAATGGTTAAGATAAAAGTATAGGAGAAAGGAGGAGTGAAAGGGTATTTTGGGAAAATCTTATTTATGGACTTTCTCTCTCCAGATGCAAATCACATGCATATTCCACCCTCATTTTTTAAACGTTCATAACTTTTTTATACGACATTATTTTTTCATAAAAATTCACCGTAAAATCGAGCGTCTTTTTATCTTTAATTTGAGTACCATATTGCTATATAAAATATGAAGACTAAAAAAACCCACTAAAATTTGTTGTATTTCTATGTTGTATAACATTTTTTTGCTGGTTTTTTATACTATATTTTTGTCCTAAATTTTTTGTGCTAAATTTTTTTGTCTTAATATTTTTTTTCTCAATTTTTTTTGCTGGATTTTTTTGTACTATATTTTTTTGCTGAATTTTTCCGTGCTATATTTTTTGTACTAGATTTTTTTGTGCTGTATTTTTTGTATTAGATTTTTTTGTGCTATATTTTTTGTACTACATTTTTTGTGCTATATTTTTTGTACTAGATTTTTTGTGTTAGATTTTTTTTGTTGTATTTTTAAAAAACATAAGGGGTGCCCCATGTCATTTTCACTCATATTTATAAGGACCAAAATGTCATTCATTCCTACTTATTAGGAGTGTCACATGTAATCATTACAATCCTTCTTAGACCATGTGTAGTGGTGAAACAAAATAATGTCCCCACCATGAGGCATTATTCGACACGTGGCAGTCCAGTCAGCATGAGGCATTATTCCAAAAGTGGCGTAGTGGGGCATTATTCCAATAACGCCCATGCAATCATTTCACAATTATTTTTTTTTATTTAAAACATAAAAATCTTCATTAATTTAAAATAAAAATTACACTACTTGAAATAAAAAAAAAAACCGAAAAAAAAACAGAAAATAAAAAAACCGAAAAAAAAATAAAGTTAAAAAAACAAAAAAGATGATCTAGAGTCCATATTTTTCTCGAATTTTTTGGCGACGCATTTGCGCAAGGATCAACGCGTCGCCTTGGAGGTGGTCGATCGGTTTGGACAAAAACTCAATGTCCTTTTCCATTTGCCTCGCCTCTTGCATCTCGTTAAACTTTTTGGTTTCGGCCACTCGTTCTTTCATAATCTCATAACGTTGGTGGCCGAGGTCGCGAATGTCTTGGAGACGACGGTTCATCTCCTCGAAATCTTCCTTTAACTCGAGATCGGAAGACGACTCGACCGTTTTTTTCCCGGTTCGCTTATCCTTTCTTCTACCGGGCGGTCGGGTCAACTCTTCTTCAAGTTCCTCGTCAACGTCCACCACCTCATTTAGATCGACATTGCGGGCATCCGATGTCGGTGTTTCAGGGTCAACGGAGGATGATGTTTTTGACCATTTAGCTCGACGTCTACTACTAGACGTCATGGTACCTACTCGCGCCCACTTTGGACTTTTTCGTAGTAGATCCCAACACTTATAGTACGCGAAAGGGCATTTCGTTTTCTCGAACTCGTCCAAAGTCCTCGTTAAAACCCCGACGTCACCTTCACCGCTCGGGCGATTATCGAAGTTACGTTGGTACACTTCTTGGAACGCATGACACTTGTTGATGTCGGTCCATTTGCTAGAAATAGAATCTTTGTCCCGATGTTCGCCTTGACCCCGAAATGTAAAAATATAAGTAAAAAAAAATATAAAAGTTACCGGTTTCGTGGTCTTCCGAAATGTCGAGCCACGCCCGAGTCAACGCGAATTCCTCATCCTTCGTCCATTTAAGGTGAGTTTTTATACGTCGAGGTTCGTCATTTTCCTTCTTCTTATGCGACCTTCTGCCGCGTTTCGATTTCTCTTGCACCGGTTCGGGTTGCGTCTCCGGCACGGCATCGACATCGGGTTCGGGTTCGGCTTGTTCTTGTGACGGTTGCGACCCGCCGGCTTGACCATATCCGAAGGTGGGAGGCACGAACGGAGTGGCGCCACTCAAGTAAGCCGCGTGCGTTAACATACTCGGGTCCATTTCTTGAAGGTTAAACGCGTGTTGCGGTTGGGTTGGGTTGTGTTCGGGTTCATGGGTCTTGCGGGGACACCAAGGGGGGTCGGAATGGATGCATGTTTGTATAAAATATAAAAGAAGTAGGAGAGAAAGTGAGGTTTTTTTTTATAAAAAATAGGAGAAAGTGAGTGATATATATATAGTGGGTAAATTTTGGATTAAAAAAAAATTATTAAACAATTGACCGTTGTCAAGCGGTCATCTCTTGGCCCAAAGCAATATTCAGCGTTTTTTTTAAAACGCCATGTTCAATTTTTTAAAAAATAACGCCATAAAACGCCTACCGTAATTGGGGGGGGGGGGGGGCGTTTTTTTTTTCAATTTTTTTTAAAAATACCGCCCCACTACGGGTGGTCTTAGGCTACTTAGGCAAAATCCATTTTTTTAGTGGACCCTTCCCCTTACCGTCCATGTGATTTAAAAAACTTGACACTTTCTTACATTTTGTTAATTCTATCAAAATTGAGTGGGTGTTTGGGTTAGCTTATTTTGGAGAAACTTATAACTTATTGACTTATAAAAGTTTATAAGTTGTTTTTATAGTGTTTGGTTTAACTTTGTTTTTGTGTATGAAAAAAATTGTTTTTGAGAAGTTAGAAATTCTAACTTATGACTTATATAAGTTAATAAGTTGTTTTTGAGAAGGAATCCCAAACACCCCTTGATTGTTAAATTGAGAGGTGTTTATGTCTTTTTCACCACACCTAACAAGGTGTTTTCAAAACAAAAAATCATTACATGTACGTTATGGGCTCTTAAGCCACTCGATCCACTCCACTTTATGTTACATCTTTTATTTCTACTATTATACCAACAAAAAGAGAAATAAGATTTCTTCCTCGTTTTCGTTTTTATAAGTACACTTAAAATAACTATTTTTTTTCCTCTTATTTTCAATTAAATAATATTTTTACAACTTTATCATTACCTTTTACTTCTACTCCACTCATGTAGGCAAAGTGAACACACACATGGCCCGTTATCGGTAAAACAAGTTGTGACCCAAACAAAGTCAGCCGGTTATAACCTGTACCAAATTGTCAAAACCTGCGATGACTCGAACAAAAAAAGGCTTTTTTTTAAATGACGCATTTGACCCAAACCAAAAGGCCTTTTTTTTCAAAACGGCCCATTTAACCCAAACCCATCCCAACCCATTACACGCCCGAACTGACCCGCCTGTTTTGCCAGATATACTGATAAGAACATGTTTTATCAAGATGTTAAATACCAGTTAATACAAAAATAATCAAATAAACCTGTAAGCAGCTGTAAACAAATGCATACTAATTTAACTTGGACTTTTCTTGCTTGCGGCGGTTGTGCTTTCTTGTTATCTTACCGTCTTCGTTTCACTTGTACTATGAAAAATTACAAAAAAATATCTAGGACAAAAAAACTCAGCTCCCAGCTATATTGGCTGCTGCTCACAATCTGTAAAAACAAGTAGTCGTTATAATCTCGTCAATATGTCAATTTAGGTTGTATTTTTATCCCAAAAATAAATATAAGTTGCTAAAAACGCAGGTCAAATAGATCAGTCAGTCTCGTATCACAAGCTGGATGCTACACGTTTAATGCATACATCTTAAAACTGCTTTATTTAAACAATTATTTCTTTATTGTAACAACACCTTTTGTATAATCATATCTAACACATTATGAGAAACAAACAGAGCCCAAAATATAGTGACAAGTCGGACTGCAAACGAGCTGTATGTTCGGGAAACAGTTCGTGAAGTGCTCGGCGTGAAGTTCGTTTGTGTTCCTTCGTTTAATAAATGAACAACATGAACAAGAAATTTCATTCATTTAGTTAAATAAACAAACATGAACAGAGGCTGCGTTCGTTCATTTATGTTCGTGAATGTTCAGTAACATGTTCATTTGTGTTCGATAGTTCATTGGTGTTTTTAGTTTTTATATTTTATTTAAATACTTCAAAATAATGACAAATAAAATATTTAATAAGTATCAGAGTATTCGACTTGTTTGTGTTCATTCGTGTTCATGAACATTAGTTTGTGTTCGTTACCTAAAATTAACAAACGAACACGAACACGTTCAAATATCATTCGGTAACTGTTCATGAACACATATATTTCCTTAACAAACGAACACAAACAAAGTCTTGTTCGTCAAAAGTACATTGCATGGCATGTAACATTGTACCAACACATCCGTTGTTAGTCTTGTTTGTGTTCGTTCGGTTCGTTTGCAGCCCTAGCGACAAGTCAGACATTATTACCTCTATGAAACTCATCATGTCTTCAAGAATGGCTACTCTTGTGTTTCTTTGATTTCTTAACCCTATCATCATCAGTTGTTAGTTTGCTATGATCCGCCGTTTGATAGTCTCTCCGTTTCTTGGTATTACTAAAAACACATTAAAGTTGAATAAAAATTAACACGTGTGATGCTAATATAATGATGTATTTCTCATAATAATAAAAAGATTGCACACCTCTCAACAAGATCCTCTTCTGCATATTTATCAAGCCAGTTAACATTTCCTGTGTTAGGTTGAAGTAAAGACCCCAACAAGTGTAGCGTTTCTTCGTCAAAGCTACATTGCATGGCATGTAACATTGTATCAACATATATATCATTTTAATAAAATTATTTACAGCTCAGAGTAGCGAATCCGGACACCACCCATAATAGTCAAGTTGGGTTGATGTTTTCAATTGATGAACACAAACACCACATGAAAATAATCTGGCTTTGAGTTGCATTGACCCGTCACCCGTTTATTATATTGGTCGTGTTCAGGTTGGTTGTTTAATTACTGAATAATGTTATCTGTTAAAAGAAGATTAATTTTTTTTAGGGTCAACCTGCGAACTTGTTTACAACCCGTTAACGCAACTATTACAGCCTGCAAACCCGTTTACAACTTGATTACAACCCGTTTAACACAATTATTGTAACCTGCCACCTGGTTTACAACCCATTTACATCAACTCAACCCACCAGCCCAACATGTACGAGACCGCTAGTTACAGCATGAAGAACAGTATATAAGAAAACAGAACAGGCGTATTATATTACCTCTTAACTACAAATCGTACAACAGTCTCGATCTCTATCTTATGTCGCTTATTAACCGAGCTAGCAAACAATTCCTTTCCATGTTTCTGAGACACGAAATCACACCCAAAATTGATTTCATTCAGTAACAGGACCCCAACACAATGCACACCAACACACAAAAAATATTGAGAAATTCCAGTAAACAAAGAACACAATTATGATTTACTTACAACTTTGTAATCAAACTCTTCTCGAATATCTTCATCTATAATGGTGGCTGATGAAAACCCAAGAACAACTATATGTATAGACTGTGCACCAAGCTTAACCACCTTTCCTTCTGTAAAAAAACGGTTCTCGATGAGATTTAGTGCTAGGGTGTAAAACGAGCCAAGCTGCTCGTGAGCTACTCGAGATTGGCTCGAAAACAGCTCCAAACGAGCTCGAGCCAAAATATAAGCTTGTTTAGTTAAATGTATATTTATATATTAATTATATATATACTAATAAACGAGCCGAACCGAGTTTGAGCTTAAAAAACTAAGGAGCTGAGCTCATAGTTAAAACAAGCTCTCATAAGTTAAAGAAACAAGCTCCGGTTAGGTTATTTAGTGCATAAAATACCATGGAAGAAGCAAATTATATTGATAATTAGAAAAAGTGACCTAAAATCATGTTTGGTTTAGGATCAAAAAGCAACAACTGAGCTTTCAATCTGACACCAAAACAAGGATGAAGACCAGGAAGAATCTTTGCAAGTTCATCGTTAGTAGAAGCAGAGTAAGCCAATAAAACACCGTCAAACGTTTCATTATACCTGCAGCAGGACAATGATTTAACAAAATGTTTCATTCACATATAAGAATAAGATGGTTCAAGAATAGAATGAATAAACTGAAATTACTTGAAAAGCATTGAGCTGAGTTCATTATAAATGGCTTGGGAGACGTTTTTGGACTTTGAAGGATGTAAATAAACCAGCAAATCGGCCTCTGATACCTTCAATCCCTCCATTTCTTCTTCTCTGCCAAAAACCCTATGCAAAAGAAAAACAATTCAAAAACCCTACCCATGTTCTATAAACAAATCCATTAAAAAAAAAGAAGCCTAATTTAATATCTAAATCATATTCCACCCTAGCAAATTCATACATTATAATGATGATAAAATTGCAGTTAGAAGTGGATTGATTACCTGGTGCGAACGAACAGCGAAACAGGAAAAGTGATGCGGTCTCTTTGGTTTAGAAGTTGCAACGTAAACGATTTATGTTGCCCTAATTACTTCACTTTACTTTACTTTGGGGGTGACTAGAAAATAAAATAACTTTTAATACTTTTATTATATTGAAAAAACTTTGCTTTTAAACTGTAAAAAAGTTTTACTACTATAGATTTCGATGTAACAAAATTTAAACGTGATATACAGTCATATTATATTTATATTGTAATTGTAATGTATATTAGTTTAAAAACTAATAAGCAACAAGAAGCCAATTGATTCTCACTTATCACTAAGACCACCCGTAGTGGCTGCCCAAGGGGGCGTTTTTTGTGCTCAATATCGCCCAATCACGCCCACCAACCACTACGCATGGGCGTGTTTGGCCTTTTTTTGTTTTGGAGTGTTTTAAATCACGCTGATTTTTTGGCCAATCACATTTGAGCTTCCTTTTTTTGGCCAGTAGCTTTTTTGGTTGGTTTTTTTATTTATATTTAATTCTCTACACCCTTTTAACATAATGCTCACATCCCCACTACACCCGTTTTAGAAAAACGCCCAATAATGTCCCTTGCTGACTGTACTGCCACATGGCGGAAAACGCTCAAGGGTGGGGGCATTATTCACCCTTACCACTACGCATGGTCTAACTAGGGATGAGCTTTGTACCGGTATCGAAAATACCGGTACCGAAATTCGCTAAATATTTGGATGGAGCACCCCTTGTGTTTGAGTGCAAAAGGAAAATTCAAGACTAATTCATCATTTCATTCCTACCTCATATTGAAAGACCGATGGACTAATTTATAGCCATACACATGAGGAAAATACTAAGTAACTACAACCATTTACCCCACTTCCACCATGACCAAAACAAAAACACGGTGGGCGCCACTCTGTCACCTCGGTATCATTTGGACGGGTCGTAGCCAAGAACTAAGGGGGCGCCATTCCTTTTCCAGCTCCTTAATCAAATCAAGAAGATTTTGCTCGATACAGCATTTTTTCAAAATTGGGTTAGCACTTGCAGTTACACTCAACAACAAACCAGATTTAATATTTTCCCGAGCAAAAACATACGCATGTGTTGTGCTTGCAACCACTCTAATAGGTTCAACACCAATAATTTCCATGCCATGAGGAGGTAACCCAATGGTTTTGGTAATTGTAACACCAATATTAACCACCTTGGGGGAAGCGTGAGCATCCAATGCAACAGCCATTGAAGAATTCCCGCCTTTAGAAATGACTTGGTTTCGGTGGCGGTGTGATTGTGTGGACCCGTGTTGTGGCAGAAGCTAGTGGTGGTGTCGGTGTAGATGAGGCGGTGGGTGGTGGTTCAGGGCGGCAATGGCGGATCCAGGATTTTTCGCCGGTGGATTCAATGATTTTAGATGATCCAATTTCATAGGACCGGATATAAAAAAAAATTCGGGTCAGTTTGACAGTTCGGGGCGGGTAAGGTTCGCCATATAATAAAAATACCACATTTACAAGCCAAAGAAGTATCGCCTCCTCTTACTGAACATCGCTTTACAGGTCACAATCCATGTATACATATATTGACGGTAACTTAAAGCTATGCTAAGTTATGGAATCTTTCAATCAAAGAGTATTTTGGCTAACATATACAGACAAGGAGGAGTAAGCATTTAACTGATGCATATATCATAAACTAAAGATCAGTAAATGGCTACAACTACAGAAACAAAAAGATTTGCAATTGGAGTGACAGATATAATGAATACTAACAATAAATTGAATGATTATTGGATTATCATCATACATAAATATAAGAACTCAACTGGAAATTTACCTCAAAAAATTAGAAATTGGAATAATTTGCAAGTGAAGAAGCCGAACAGTAGAGCCGTAGGGAGTGGGGGTTGGAATCGGACTACAGGCGTGCGTGCAGGTGTGTTTGAATGGGGGCGTGTATGATGTTATACAAACCCTAATATGGTTTTAGCATTTAAAAAAAAAAAAGAAACAAAGAAAGAAAAAGAACGAGAGAAACAAAAATGGAATTATCTTTTATCTACAATCCTCTTTCACATATATGAGTACTAGCGTGCTCGCGCGATGCGACGGGGGTGATAATTTGCATTGATATACTCATTTCTTATAGTTTTCTTGTTCGTATAATATTTATCGTAGTGCCATCACGATGGATATATGTCATAAGCGAAGGCATCGATTAATCCATTTCATTGTGATGTAAGTGGTTCGGTCTGTTTAGCTATTATCCTCAACCGAAGCTGAAACCTAAGTCATCGGTTAGTCTATTTTATTAACCAGTTGGTTTTCGTTTAATTTGTTCGATTTATTCTTTTAGATTGACAGTTATTTGTTCGGTTCTTTTAATTTTTGTTAATAGCCAAAACAACACTTAGGCTAAAACATTTGCTTAAAATACATAAAATTGAGGTATAAATACATGAAATGAAACTGGTGTATAAATAAATGAAATGGAAGTATGAATATATGAAATTGAGATATAAAATATAAAATACATGAACAGAAGGTATAAAAGCTAGAAATGTATAGAAATATCAAGTATTCGGTTTGGTTCATTTGACTTTGGTTAAACGAGGGTACAAAAAAAACCCACAAGTGGTTTTTGGTTGATTCGGTTTTCGGTTAATTCAGTTTTTGGTTGATTTCGATTCGGTTTCCTTTATTTTCGATTCAGTTTTTGGTTAATGAGTTAGTTATTGCTTACCCATAGACACTCTTAATCATGTAATATATAATAAAATTAATTAAAACAGTTATATCAAGACTATACTCAAATTAAACACAATAAATTGCTCGTTTTTATGGTGTATTTTTTTTTTTAATATTAACGTACGTAAAAGTTATGGTCATTTAAAAACATGAGGGTAGTTAGTTTCTGGGTCAAGTTATTCTATAAAGACTCCTAATTGTAAGAAGTGTAAGAAGGATTTCTAGATTGACAAGTATCCAATAACCTAAAATTAAACTCACTACATCACCACCCACAACCTAAACCCCCACCACCACCCAAAAACCTAACCCCCTCCCCCCCAAAAGAAAAAACTTAAAAAAAAACTAAACACCCGCCCCCCACCTCCTCGGCAAAAAAAAATTGGGGTGGGTGATGGGGGTGGGGGTTTAGGTTTTTGGTTGGTGGTTGATGTTTAATTTAATTTTTTTTTTTTTTTTTGTGTGTGTAGTTGATTTTTTTAAGAGCCTTTGTACCCTTCTTACAATTAGGATCCTTTGTATTTGATCCTAATCCGTTAGTTTCTTATAAGGGGTCTAAAATGTAACTATTAATTAATTATCTATAATTTCATTAAAGTATAGGGAACTAAAGTGTAATTAAGATCATGGCATTAAAATGTGATTAGTGTTTGAAATACTGATTTACCCTCATTTTAAGATTCCACCTTATGCGTTAAACTAAAAAAATCTTAAAATACTCTTTCCTCATGCATTATAATATAGTATAGATGCGCGATGCTGGGACGACGACAATTTACAACACGCCAGTTCTTTCTAACCGATCCAACATAATTGTGAATGTACTTAAGTAGGAGGATGTAACGACATGTGCTTCTTATATCTTCTTGCATCTTAACAATAACATGCCAAATAAATTATGTGTATTTGTATTAGTATTATTAATTTGGGGCCAAATAACTTATGTGTATTCATATTATTATTATTTTATTTGTTTGTAATGTGGATAACAATATGAAATGAAAAAGTGTGTCAGAATTCGTAAATCTCTATTAAATCACCGTTTGATATTTTATTTGTAATTTTACCATCTCTATCTAAGATTAGTCATTGGATCGAACCATTCTGATATAAAAAACATTGCAATTTTAAGGACCTAGGACTAAACCTAGTGCTAGCATTGACACAGGTCGAGTCAGGTCAGTCTAGATTTTATAAACCAGGTTTTTTGTTTGGCACATAAAATGCTCACCCCTATATATAGGTAAAGGATAGCATGGACTCACCTTGATCCATGGATCTTATTCTTTGATGCTTTCAATCTTGGTTGACTTCCTAAAGGTCAAACACAATTAGGTTACATCAAGTGCACATTTACATGTTTCTTTAACTTTATGTTGATCTCACTACATTAACATCTAAAGGCATCCAAAATATATTAAACTTAAGCATTTGGATTCATTTGATCACAATCAAATACAAATTATGTTTTACTATAAATAACTTTTAAACTATTTTACGTGACTCACTTTTAACTCTTTTTTTTATTTTGACTATGTGACTTATTATACATATTAATTTAAACCTGTGATAAATAGTAAAATAAAAAATTTCTGTTATTATATTCTTTCTTTTAATTTCTGATTTTACATATATTAAATTATATACATTTTTAATTAATTTAATTCTTATTTAATTTGATCTTTTATCCTATAACTCACGTTCATTATTCTTTCTAGCTAAATATGTGATTGTATTTAAGAATTTTTTATCGATGTGTTTGTATAAATTTTGTTGAGAAAAAGAGTTTTATTTAACATAGTTTTGTGGTGAACCGAACTGATACCCGTATCGGTTCTGCTATTGTTTGTTATTATCGGATCCAATATCGATATTATTTTTTTTATTCTCTATCGACATCGGTACCGCTGTTGTTATTATCGGAATCAGTAACGGTATCTGTTTTTTTTCAATGTAAAATACATTTATTTGTTCATATTATTGACTTTAAACTGAAAGTCGGTACAGTAGTGATAGTGTTACGAACCAAACCAATAACGGACGAATTCCCACCACATCAAGCACAAAATATATAAATTTTGAACCCTAATGAATAGTAACATCAGTTTTGAAGATATTATATAAAAAATGATGTTCGAGTTTCACTCATTATACCTTAAACAATATACGATTCTAACCCATTTTGTTTTTATGTAATTTGATTTTTCCTCTGATAACTTGCGTTCATAATCTTTTTATTTTAAAAGATGAGTACACGACTTTGTTTAATATATTTTTCTCGGTGTTCATGTATGAACTTTGTTGAAAAAAAACATGATCGTAAACCAAATGTCAGTATCATACAGATACCATCAGGAAACCAACTGATACTAGTCGATTTCCCGCCGCATCGCGCGGGAAAATATCGCTAGTTAGAATATTAAACATAATGTGATCCGCACATTCAGATGTATATATATTGAACTTGTTACCTCTAAATGCTTAATATTTTTTTTAGTTAGGGTATACAGGGCACCAGCGGGGAGTGCCTTCGGTGACCCAATTCCCCGAGCGGGAACACCGCCGCCATCCCTGCGGTGACCCAATTCGGTGAATGGGATCGGTGGGAGGTTACCGCATGAAGGGAGAGAGGGAGAGGGTGGCCCACAAGCTTTTCAACCAATCAAATTATTTTCTTTTTTTTCTTTTTGAATAAAAAAGCAAGTCCCCTGAGAGAGGAGTGCCGCCATCAAACTGAGGGTGTGAGGAAAGTTAAGAGGGGAGTTGACATGGCAAGTGCTGGTTGGCCGTGCGTAAGAGAGGGGACTCCCCTAAGAGGGGAGTGCCCCTCTCACCCTTAGGTATACAATATAAAAATCATTGAGGCCGCAAATCCAATAAACACTCAACAATCAAAATCAAATTAATGAGAAAGGGGATGTGGTGGATACAGATTTGCTTGTAAGAATAGGAGAAAGTAAATCAGAAAAGAGCAAATATAATAGCGATGGAAATAAACCTGAAATGAAGAGGGAGTAATTCAAAGTACACAAAAAATTAATACGGTCCATAAAGAAATTATGTAACTTAAAATTTGTACCATTAAATTACATTAGCGGTAGATAACAGAACCATAAAAATGACCATTTACAAATTGAAAACTCAATTCCAATTAAAAAACATATTTAAAACACAATTTCAAAATATATTAAACACTTTAAATACGAAAAATAACTACAATAAAAAATAAGCAAACTAAAATGCTTACATGTATAATAAATAATTACAATCCAACACTAATCTTGGATGCAAAGAGTCCTTTGAGGCCACTTTAGAAGCCCGGCCACCATCTGCCATGTTTAGTTGCAATCATCATCACTTGCTTACACATTTGTTTGTTTTTTTTTTTTGAAAGGTAAACTTCATTCACAAACTAGCCAGCCTAAACCGGGCCAACCGAAACAACTACAACCAAAACACAAACTACAATTACATATTTACAAAAGCACATCAATCCCTCCACTCCATTCCTTTAAACGTTGATCTATTCGACCACCACAAAAAACTCGACGCCTTGATCTCACTAGTAATGCTATCAATTCTCACTGGTTTATTCGAAAACAACAAATTGTTCCTTGCCCTCCAAATACTCCAACATGTTATCCTTATGATACCTTGAACCGCTATCTTCTTTTTATCCGATCCGGCAATAGTCGAGTGGAATTCCAACAGATCCTTAATCGAGAATGCAAAAATACTTGGAATGTTACACCACGTGCTTATCCCGTTCCAAACGTTAGACGCAACAAAACAACCAATGAACAAATGTTCCACTGTTTCTTCGTCCGATCCACACAATCGACACATAGAATCTCCCACCTGAATATTTCTTTTTCTCAACGCTTCACCTGTAGCGATGCTATCCAGATCCGCTCTCCACGCGTGAATATGAATTTTGGGAGGAATCTATTTACACCACTCCATTTTATGACCACTTATACTTGACGAATCCTCGCGAAGAAGCTTTTTAACTGATTTAACCGAGAACATTCCAGCCGAATCCGGAGTCCATTTCCACTTATCACATCCATCCACAACCTGAATGTTGTTCAGCAAATTCTCGAGCTGCACAACTCTGTTAATCAGCCCCGGATCGGTCACAACCGATTTCCAGTTCCACGTGAAAACCTGCTCACCATCAAGCTGATTGAACCGGTCCGCCACACGACATCTTTTCTCCGCCTCCAATGTGAATAACTCCAGGAAAATCTTTTTAAGAGGCTCCGACGCAGCCCAACAATCTAACCAAAATGCTATGTCGTTGCTGTCACCGACTTCTCCCACCATAAAATTATGAAGATTTGAATCCCCAACCTTAGTTTTCAAAAAAACTTTTGCTATGTTGTTCCAAACGCCAAAAAAAAATCTTCTTAAAGGGAATGCATTCCCACCCAACCCGATTGTAGTGAAACGCGTCAATAACACGTTTCCAAAGATTGTTTTTCTCTGTTTTATATCGCCACCACCATTTGGACAAAAGCGAAATGTTGACCTCGTTAAGTTTATTCAAACCTAACCCTCCTTCTTTTACTTGACGCGACACACGGTCCCAATTAACGCAGTGCATTTTCCTTTCTTCGGAAGAACCTCCCCATAAGAATTTTTTAATCATGGCCTCCAAGTCCGAAATGACCTTTTTGGGGGCTTTGTAGAGCGAAAAATAATAGCAAGGGAGGCTCTCCAAAACCGCTCTAATGATAACCACCCTTCCTCCGATCGAAAGAAGGTGAGACTTCCAATTAGCAAGTCTAGCTCAAAATACCTCGAAAACCGGTTTCCAATTGCTAATGCGATTCATGTTAGCTCCCACCATGAGACCAAGATACTTAAACGGAGTTGAATCCGGATTGCAACCCACCTCTAAAGCCATATCCCCGATCTCTTCATTGCCAACTCCAATGCCGTAAAGATTGGATTTTTCGATGTTAATTTTAAGGCCCGAGCATACATAGAAGCACTGGAGGATTCTCACTATATAAACCACTTCATTTTTAGACCATTCACCCATGACAATGGCATCATCCGCGTTCAAAAGATGAGAAATGACCGGACCATTATTAGGAGAAACAATACCTTTAATCAATCCCAAATCTCTAGCCCGATTGATCATGCATGTAAGAGCTTCCATCACAACCAAGAATAATGTTGGTGCATGTTATATGACAACAGCTTTGGATTGGTCTTTGGATATTAAACAGAAGATTGGATCATGAAGACTTAAAGAAAAACGAGTGCTTTGGACTGGTCTTTGGATATTCTACAGTCTTTTTCCATTTAGCATATTCATTGACATTTATAAGCTTTGGCCAGGAAAATCTTTGTTACATAAGCTTTGGCCAGGAAAATCTTTTTCCATTTAGCATATTCATTGACATTTATAAGCTTTAGCATATTCATTGACGTTTTTCTTTAAGTCTTCATGATCCAATCTTCTGTTTAATATCCAAAGACCAGTCCAAAGCTGTTGTCATATAACATGCACCAACAAATAAGAAAGGGGAGAGCGGGTCCCCTTGTCTCATACCTTTTTCGCAACTGAATCTGAAAGTAGGAGCTCCATTAACCAAAACTGAAGAACTAGCCGATTCGAGAATTCCCGTGATCCAGTTGCACCACCTGTTTGGAAAACCCATTTGATGAAGCACATTGATCACAAAACTCCAATTCACATTATCATATGCCTTTTCAAAATCTATTTTAAGGAAGAAGTCTTTCGATTTCCTCTTTTTGATCCATGCTATCAGCTCGTTGACTATTAGGGGGCCATCCAATATGAATCTTCCTTTAATGAACGCCGATTGAGTTTCAGATATAACACCATCTAAAACCATTCTCATCCGGTTAGCCATGACCTTCGAGATCGCCATACTAATGACTCCAACAAGATTGATTGGCCTGTAATTGTTGAGAGAAACCGAGTCAGGAATTTTGGGAATTAGCGCAATGAAAGAAGACCCACTTCCATTGCTAATCTTTCCACTGCTATGAAACGCCTCAAAAATTCTAACAAAATCATCCTTGAGTAATTCCCAGAAGTGTTTAACGAATTTAAAACTAAACCCGTCAGGGCCTGACGAACGATCATCCCCACAATCAAACACAGCATTCTTTATCCCGGTTTCCAAGAAAGGCTCTATCAGCAGTTCTCCTTCAATTTCCGAAATTTTTTATATTGTGACACGATAAATTCGGTCCCGTCGAAGAATGTTCTTTGAATTTGTCGCGGAAAAAAGCAATGCCTACACATTTGTTGTGAAACAACAATGACCAGCTGTACCAATCAAGATGGCTGGCTACTCAAGTAACAAGAAATCACATATAAGCAAAAGTGGTTATACCCTCCTCACAATTCAGCTTAAGCACACACGTCACGTTTAAGTTGCCTAGTTCATGCCACCTCACATGCGAGTAGGCTGCAAGAAGTCTGCACAAAGGTTAATTATAAACTTGCACTGCTTATGTGGACATCAATTCTTAGTTCTGAAGAGCAAACATCTGAACGTGCACCAAAATTAAAATGATATATGATATAAAAATAACAGAATCAGTACAGACAACACCAGCGAGAAGTTGGATAAACAAACCCAAAAGAGAGTGAAAATGCATATTACAACACCCCCGAGTACATTATCTTGAACCGATGAAGACTATATACCCCCGAAGATTACGATCTGAAACTCTGATTGCACACCTTTTTGATCGCCTAAACTTCTGAAAGTGAACTGAGAAGGAAAACAGCCAAAGACCCCATTCCGATTTGTAATGGAACTGTGGAACTCTGCGAAATAAATCTAATCTACAAGTTGAGACTAAAGAGCAATAAAAACTTTCCTAATTTGGTGGACTGCAATGAGAGCTTTAAGAAAATACAGACTGATTCGAAGCCCCATCCAATGTTGAGAAAAAAATACCATAATATCACATGGGTTGAAGAATATAATTGCTTTGTACCGCAAAAAACAATGGAGCCAAAGACTGAACGGAATGAAGACTTGATAAACAGAAAGCAATCCAGTTCTTTGCCAGAGAACTATAGTGGTGGAACATTAAAAAATCCAAAAGCACCACACAAATTAAACCACTCAAAATGAACAGATATATACCGCCTAGCACCCTTGACCCGCATATGATGCAAACTGAAACCAAACAATATTCCCATTTAAACTCACACCAAACACATGCAAATATCCCCAAAGCGTATAATTGACCCAAATGCACCCACACCAAAAACTGCTGACCTGTGCCATCCCCAACCCAATGAAGAGAGCCAAACAAGATGAAAACCATTGCTGATTAACCAATCGCCCAAGAAAACTACCTGCCACAAAACTAAATCGCAATACGACACTAATAAACCCATTTAAATATGCCCTTTTTGTTTAGGCAAACAAGGTCCAAGTTTAATAATCGAGGGGGGGGGGGGATGAATCGAACCTGGGACCTTTGGACCAATGGAAAAGTGGGTTACTACTACAACACTTTTGAACCTATTACTATGGGTTCACTCAAAAACTATTCATCGTGTCTAGTAAAAAAATTAAAATTAATGGTTCCGTGAACCCAATCCTTACTATGTGAGTCTCCCCTTGCCAATGGCGTAGCATGAACAGTATATGCAGGCTTACAGGTGATGATTCAACTGCAACTATCAGGAAAGAATTCGATGATGCACACAAGCCAAAATATAAACTTACCAATTAAACATACTTCAACTCATATTTTGACTCCAAAACCCTAACAAACCTAGTGAGAGTTTACCATCTCGTTTAGTATACACTAATACAGAATTTACCATTAGATCAATCCGCTCTTATTCACCCCAAAATGATATGTTACAAGACATTACAAAGTTAAAAATTGTAGGATAAATTACACTTTTCGTCCTTTATGTTTGTAGCGGTTTGCAATGGATGACCTTTAACTTCAATAATTACAGTCACAATCATTTATTTGGAAAACCCGTTGCATGTTTCGTCCTTTACCCCAAACCAGGTTAAAAATTTAAGTTAACTCTGACCATGTGCTTAGCATGTGAGGGCATTTATGTCCTTTTACCGCTAATTCCTCCCACCTTATAAATCCCTCTTTCACCCACCTTCCCAAATTAGGGTTCCAAAGTTCTAGCATCCAAGCCCCACCACCACCTTATCCCAACAACCACCACCACGAAATCCGTCCTGCAGCCCCACCACCACCGTCCACTAAGCTACCTGTCACCACAACCACCTGCCCCTACCACAACTGTCGCTGTTGCAGTCCCTATACTACCGCCATCGATGTACCACCAACACCGTCGTCGCTGCAAATGAGCGGAAGATTCGAATACATCTGCAACTGCTGGAGGGCTTATGAAGTCAAATTTGCATCCGACGTCACGCTCAAAGGATCTAATTGTTCTCCTTTGAAATCCGCCCAATCTTCTTTTCTCTTTGATGTTGAGATATGTAACCGTGTAATGCTTCAGAAGTGATACTATTAGTCAAAGCTATTGATATCTCGTCTGCATCCCTTTTTGTCTGAGTATGAATGATGTTCTATGTTCCTTGGATTAATATTAAACTTCTACTATTTCAACTTTGTAGTGGGTCACATGTGAATTGATTGTTCATTCACAGAGTTGTTTATTGGGATTACATGTTTTGAAATCTTTTTTATTTATTTTTTAGTAATTTGTTTCTACCATTTATGGTATTTTTTAAACAGAGATCTCATGGTTTAGTTGGATTATCTTCATTTGATTTGGATAATTGCTTTTACGGTCTATAGTTTCTACACTTAACTGAGGCAAAATTACTAATTCCATTTGGTTTTTGATTAAAGATGGTTATTCATGATTCTATCGATGGTGGAGTATTTTTTATTAAACATGGCGGCGGGTTTTTTTTTGGTGGCCGGTGGTGGTGATCACAGGTGGTGATGTTGGGGTTTGGTTGGAGAGAGAGAGAGAGGGGGAGGGAGGGGGTATATATTTTATTACTTAAAATTCTTTTTGTTTTATTAATTAAATATATTTGGAATAATTAAGTAAAATTACCAATCTACCCTCATGTGCAAGGCACATGATTAGACTTAATTGAAAATTTTAACCTGGTTAGTGTTAAAGGACGAAAGGTGTAATGGGTTTTCCAAATAAAGGATTGTGACTGTAATTATTGAAGTTAAAGGTCATCCATTGTAATTCGATACAAACATAAAGGACGAAAAGTGTAATTTTTCCAAAATTGTATGTTTTCCAGGTTTAAAGCATGTCCACAGCATACAAAAAATTTAATGATAGAACACCCAATGGAGCATAAATCATAAATAAAAAAACAACTACGAAACTCAAAGCCACCTATGTATATCTATTCTTACAAAAAGTTCTATCAGTTCCATTGAAGATTCTGATGCAAAACTAAATCCGGTAACCGCGACGTGGTACTCAAGTTTTTAGATTTTGGTGCCAGAGACAGATAAGGCGGTGCCGACGCTAACCCTGCCATTTCCTCTGTCAAATCACACATAAAATTTCATACAATCAAACATAAACGCGATAAAATTACAGTCAGAATGATAAATTAACCGAATCTAATGATAAATGATTAGGTTGTTTGGTTGAGGACTTACATCGAACACCATGAATGCAACATCCCTGAAAACCCCATCTAACTTACAAACAGCAACATATTCTTGGTTCCATTCAACAATCCTATCATCTAACACAGATCCTTCATTTAAAACATTCTAGATTGAACAATCAACATAAAGCAAAATCAATGTCTAAAACTTACCTGATCTATCGTCGTCGTCAAAGACAGTGGGATTGAAGCCTATATAATGAATATTACCTGGAGACAAATATGGATGTGAGATTGAAGAAAACAAAAGTAAATAACAATGTGGAGATTGATGGTTTCTTGAATACTCTTGATGATCTAGTCTTGTACTCAGCTGCAGCTCAAATCGATGGTCGATGAAGCTCAAATCGACGGTCGATGAATCCCACCAGATTTTCCATCTCTCTACTAAAATCTCAGCACCATAAGGGAGGATTTGAACCTAGAGAGTAATCAGATCTAGAATTTTGAGAGAGAGAGAGAGAAAAAAAAATGATAGCAAGAAAAAGCTGGGTTTAAATTTTGAAATGAGAATTAGGTTTTGGTCCGCGTCAATGCGTGCATGAATGTAGCAACTAACTAATTATAGTTATTCATATAATTTTGTTAAAACTAAGGATTAAAGTGTAATAACTTTAGGGGCTAAAAAATAAATAGTGTTTAAAAGACCAAACTATCCTCATTTTAGGGGTCTTTCTATAAATAAAAGGGGGGAAAAGTTCTTATTTTTTGGGTATCTTAAATTACCCCTCCCTCATTCATTATAATACAGTATAGGTATCTATACATTTGTATGTTAACTATATGTATACACCTGTATGTTAACTGTCCAAAGATGTTAACTGCCAAGGCAATTATTGGGGAAGTTTGTATATCCGTATATCTGGTTTTATAACACTCCCCCTCAGATATACTTACCGTTCAATACACTATTAGCAACATTCTTCAGGATGATGTTAAATCGATACTTCAGGACCTATATGAACTGATACCGCAGGACCAATTATACTGCGTCGTTAAAAACCTTGCTAAGAAAACCCAATGGGACAAAACTTAGTCAAGGAAAAGAGTACAACGTGTATAATGCTCCCCCTTAATTTAACTAACGTCTTTTAATCTACGAAGCCCGATCTCATGTGATAACTGCTCGAAACTGCTTCTATGGAAAGATTTTGTGAACAGGTCTGCTGTCACACCCCAACCGATGGCGGAATCATCAGGGCATGGCACTGAGCGAAACAGATTGTTCAAGAGAATCCACAACAACTATAATATTACCAAATCATTTTTCGTTAATATCCCATACTACTAACAGATAAAGTAAAATAGTTATTACAGATAATTGTCTCAAAAACAACATAAACTGTTCTGACAACTCAAATATTATTCGTGGGTTTCTAGACCACCTAACTTGATTCATCACTGCAAGCATAGCATCCTAAACACCTGTCACATATGTTAAAATAAAGTCAATACACATAGTGTAATGGTGAGTACACAAGTTTAATAGCATAATAGTAGCGAAAGCGGTTTACGCATAACCAGCATGTAACACGTAGAAATGTGAAGCAAGTAAGCTATCGACAATGACCTATGCACAGACATGACTGCGAGTTGTAGAATACGCAACACATATCACCACTGTGACACGTGAAGTAATACCCTTAACAACCCCTGTCCATGACAGGTGCTGAGTCCAAACTATAGTACTATCGTTGCTAAGGTGTCAAGCAACAATCACTGTAACACCTCATAAAATCATGCCCAATATAATAAAGACATGTGTCATGAAATTTAAAGCGTGTTTTGAACCCGGATCAAGTAAAAAGATACATGAAGTGATTAAAAGCGTCAACATGTTAAATTATTACCTCTGAGTGACCTTTTAACATTTTTACATTCTCATGAAAATCTGATAAGGATTTCATGAGTATCCGGTTAATCTTGTAATAAATAAATCAACATCAAAGAAATGGGATCACATGTATATAATGTGACAAATCTACATTTAATGGCCTTTTCACAAGACTCCAAGGCAACACTAATGCATGGAATGCATTCTGAATGTTTCAGACCTGATCATGAGGGCCCTTGCTACTAATAATAACCAAAGATTCGAGGTATGATAGGTTGCATGGTCAAATGTTAAAAATTCTCAAAATTTTTGTCTTCTGACCAAGTCTTACGGACCGCAAAGAGACCACCTTACGGACCGTAAGGTGGCTGATCTGGGCGATAAAGATTAAAAAGCGGATACGGACCGTAAGGCCCTTATCTTACGGTCTGTAAGACCTGTAACTGGGCAGAAAAATGGACAGTTGCCTATTCAGCCGGTTCCACCGCCTTAGAAGCAGGGTTTTTTAATTCAGGGGCTGCACCAATGGTATTTCATGCATAGGGGACACCTGGGATGATTAGGAAACATGTGTAGACCTTGTTGGATTGATCTTGTTGCATCTAAATCACTATATAAGGACCTTATGTTGCAACCATGAACTTGCTCATTCACAAAATCATTCTAAACTTATTTTCTGGAGCTCTCTGGACTTCAAGCAAGATTTCTTAAGCTTCTAATTCATGCTAAGAGCCTTTGTAAGCATTCTTAGCTTCTCTAATTCATGTTTTATTAGTCTAATGACCAAAAGTCAAAGCCGTCATACTTAAGCTTTGACTTAGTGATTAATCACTAATGGTCCAGTCATTTCTCGAATTGAAAGTGGCTATAAGTTGGTAATTATGTGGATAATAAACCCTTAAAAGGGCACCCTCTGATTTCCACTCTAACTAGGTCAATTGTCGGGTCAAAGTTAATATTAAAAAGTCAACAGAAAGCTAATTTACAAATAAACTCATAATTAACAATGTAGAAGCTATGAAACCTGTTTTAACACTTATATAACTTGGTAATTAATGTAAGAACATATCCAAGCATGTTCAACCCGAGAATTTTGAATTTAGGCTCGGTTCGGAACCGAAAGTCGCAAAAGTAGACTTTTGCTTTGACTTTCAGTTCTGACCCGATTTAGCTTAGTTTAGACATACCTTAGAGTTCCATTAGGACCAGGTTATAGGTTAGTATAACCCTCTGAGATTATACAACCTGGTTCGTAATTAATCCGATTCATTTGCATGTTTCCGTTAATTGCTTAAATGTTGACCATTATGCCATTTTGACCTTAAAACGAGATTTTTGAAAATGTGAGAGGACAAAAACCTTTGTTACTGATTTATAAACTTGTCCTAAAAATTTGACATCAGTTTGAGGTCTAAATTAGGAGTTATGCTCAATATCGTAATTTGAAAGTTTTTATTAATTAAACGACATAATTAGCATAAAGCCTACCTAAACCCAAATTTTTACACCAAACCTTTCACCCACTGATATAATATAATATTTTGGGATTTTTGAAGATTTTTATTTATTTTTAAACTGAACATAACATAGGGTTCTTGCTTTATTTCGGTAATTGTCGGTTATACCCTTTTTGCTAATAAAATGAGTTTTACATAACATTTTGATACCAAACTTTTTGCTACTGATTTTATATGATAAATAAAATATTTTGAACTTTATAAACTGATCAAAAACTCAGATTTCCTATTATAACCCGAAAATCGCTTAAAACCGACTTTTACGCGTTTTAAACGCATAGTATGGGTTAAAACTATTTTGGCATATAAGACTTAATACCTACTGATTTTTTAAGTAAATTTTTATATTTTAATAGTAAGATAAAGTTTTAAACCCATATTTCCCATTTTGACCTTTAAAGCTTATGTGAAATGACCAAAATGCCCCTACGGTGCATAGTTTGGTTGTAAATGCTAAATTTCACATATATGCAATACCTTACTGATATGACTTGCAAAAATAAATATTTTTACTGATCATTTAAGACCAGAACCTCAGGTTAATGTTTTACCTCTTTTATAATCCTTAAAATGACCAAAATACCCATACGGGGCTTAAATTGATTTTAATTCCGTTTTGGGCATAATGGAAGGTATCCTACTGATATCACAACATATTTAAGGCATATTAACTTAGGAAACCTGTTCATGATGTGACAAATGTGCTCTGTAATCAATATACAATGTAAAACAATGTTGATTATCAATAAAACAATGTGATTTGGTGTTATTATGTGTGTTTTGGTGTTATTATGTGTGTATTTGTGTTTGATGATTTTACAATTTGATTCGATTCCGATTTCAAGCTTTAAATCGCTTTCTGGAAGGTGATACGCAAACTGGTGCGTGAACGCAGTCAGTTTAACGCAACAAACACTCCGGAATAGTGACATAGGCTTAACATACCTTAAATAACCTCCACATAACTTAGAAATAAGTTTTGGATGGTTTGGTTTGTTGAAATCAAGTTTGTTCGATCGCAGGGACTAATTGTGTCAAACTGTGAAACTATATCGATTTGTATAGTAACGAACATTCTGGAACTTGATCATAAGTTAAACATACCCTAAATATCCTTTACATAGCTTAGAAATATGCTTTGAGGGGTTCGGTATGCTAAAACAAACTTTATTGGTCATTCAGGGACTAAAAGCGTCAAAAAGTGCATAAGTTTGCATTTTCGCGCATATCTTACGTTCTGAATATATCCGGACATCCAAAAATATATGTAATCATTAAAATATTTTATTTTAGTGATTGGCTTGATAAAATTCCATTCGTCGTGTAATTTGGATCGTTTTTGCGTTCGTTACGACTTCCGTCGTAATTAACCAAACAACGCAACCGTACGACCAAACGAGCCGACATCCGAGATATTTTTGAGCATGTTTTGACTTCCCTATACTTTAACTTCATTTTAGAGCCTTGAAATGGGGTTAAGGGGGGCTTAAAAGCATCGAAAAGGCCTTAAACATGTGCATGGACCATTTCTGCCATTTTGGCAAAAAGTTTGGAACTGGTACCTGGTGGCGCTGCGCCCCCACCTTCTGCCTATCCCGTGGCGCAACGCGAGCAACTGATCTGGGCAGAAACTCCATTTTTGCACTTGCAGGTCCGTTTTCAGCACTTAACTTGAAGTTTAGGGGCTATTTTGTAACATTTTCAATACCGTTTGCTGGTTTTGGGGCACCCCTAGTATCCCAAAACCATGGGCCACATGTGTACGGTCCAGATTGATGCTCGTTTATCGAGGAACGATCTTAACGGTTCTTGATTCTCTATAAATAGCAACACCGACTTCACTCTCAAACTCACACCTTTGAATCTGAATTGGTTCTCTAAGTTGATGTGTTTATCACTTCATACCTGAGAATATTCGGATCAAAGCTTCCTAGCATGGACCCTTTGTAAGTATTCTTTCGTTCTGTTATGCGTTTTTAGCACAAAAGTCAAACTCTGTCTGACTTTCTGCATTGACCAGTTTATGGTCAACACGAAGTTCGTTTGAACTTTGCAACGTGAGCGTAATCACGATGGTTATAGTCCCTTGTGACTATACCTACTGATTACCACGTTGACTAGGCGTAGTGACGAGTCGTAGTTTCGGCCAAAATGCGTATTTATGCGTATTTTGTAACCAAACTACTCTTGGGTATCAAAACCGTTTGTTTTGATACAAAAACCTGCTTTGTAACTTAACTAAACATGTTTTAGCATGTTTAGCTCGTCACTTTTAGATTAGTGCTTTTATAGAGTCGTAAGTCAAGCGGACTAAGCACCCGCTTAGACTTTCGAACTCGACCAGTTTTGTCGATCATTAGGATCTGACCAAACATGTTTAGTGACCATAGTTGCATAGGGAATAACCTTCCGAGGTTATACCTTATGGTCACTTAGGATTAATTAGTTGTATGATAGGTAATTTATATGCCTTAGGTAATTGACCAAAATGCCCTTTTCATGCATAATTGGTAATTAAGCATATGTAACATAAACTTTTGTCACGTAACTGATTATGCAACATATTTAAACATGTTTAGGCATATAATACTTGTCATAGGACTAGTTAGACATCTCGAACTTGCTTATGCATGCACGACGCGTTAAAGTAGCGTAAGCTACCTTAATGGGTCGTAACGGGTCGAAAGCACTTAGGTTAGGTTCCGATCTAGAATGTAGACTTTGTTAAACCATATCACATGAGTTCCAACACTCATTTGGTTTACAAGACATCATTCTATCCGATCTTCTGATTGAGGTGTCACTTTATTTACTAGTGATTCGATTACTAGGTGCTGCTTGATTTCTCTGGTTTACTTGAGTTTGTTGAAGTTCTATTGATTGAGGATACTTTGCACTTCATGTGAGTACATAGTTCCCCAAATTTACCGTTTTCAAATGTTTTGGGGTGATTCATATGTATCAAAACGATTTTTGATATTATAACAATGATTTCAAAAACGATTAAGATGGTTTATACTAAACTAGTTTGCATAAATTAACCAAAAGGGGTCAAACCTTATCATTTTCACTTCAAAATCCAGAATGTGTTTAGTTTACCCATATTATACAAGTCTTCATACTTTTCGGGTCTAAAACCACATTCTAATCCGGTTTTCGCTTAATCTTGCATTTTGAACTGTATACCTTTCTTTAAAACTAACCAGTCTAAGTTTAAACTTAAGTAAGACCCGACTTTCTGACATTGGTTTTGAAGAACTTAGACTGCCAAGCGTATCTCATGAGTTTTAACACTATGTCACGATTGGTTCCATACTTGGTGACACCGGAACCAAAACGTATAGCCCGTTTCATTGGGGGTTTAGCCCCGGAGATTAAAGCTAGTGTGAAAGCATCAAGACCTACAACATTTAGGTCAGTAGCTGATTTGTCATTATCTCTTACCCTTGATGCGGTCAGGCAAAGATCGCTTAGGAATTCTGATGCTGGGAAGAGAAAACGTGAGGATGATAACTCACACCGTTCAGATAAGAAGCATAAGGGAAACTCTAACCACAAGAAGAGTTCAGGGTTCAAGAAAGATGACCAACAGTCGGGTGAGAAGCCCAGATGTAAGACTTACAAGAAGCGTCATCTGGGAAAGTGCAGGTATGAATCAAAATCCCAATCGCAGCCTAGGGCTTGTGGGATCTGTAAGTCTTCTGAGCATAAGACGTTGGATTGTAAGAAAATTAAGGATGCGACTTGTTACAACTGTAACGAGAAGGGGCATATCAAGTCCAACTGCCCAAAGTATGCGAAGAAACCTGAAGAAGGTAAGAAGACCAATGCTCGGGTCTTCTAAATGAATGCTCAAGAAGCAATCCAGAATGACAACGTGATAACAAGTACCTTTCTTATCAATGATGTTTATGCAAGGGTATTGTTTGATTCGGGTGCAGATAAGTCATTTGTAGATAATAAGTTTTGTAAGTTGTTAAATCTGCCTGTTAAAACCCTAAGCATAAAATATGAGGTAGAATTGGCCGATGGTACCATAGAAACTGCTTCAACCGTGTTAGATGGATGTTTTATATCCATTAGGAACCACTCCTTTCCTTTGTCTTTGCTTCCTTTGAAACTAGCTGGATTCGATATAGTAATAGGCATGGATTGGTTATCTCATAACCAAGCTCAGATCGTTTGTGACAAGAAGCAAGTGGTTATCAAGACTCCGTATAGTGAGCCACATACCATACAAGGAGACACTCAGTACGGGTTGCCCAAGCAAGTGTCTATGCTTAAGGCATCAAGGTGTATGAAGAAAGGTTGTGTCATTTATATGGCACAGGTGACTATTGATGAACCAAAGCCCAAGATTGAAGATATCCCTATTATTTCTGAATACCCTGATGTATTCCCTGAAGAACTACCTGGTTTACCCCCAGATAGGCAAGTGGAGTTCAGAATCGACATTATTCCTGGAGCAGCACCTGTTGCAAGAGCACCTTACCAATTGGCCCCAACTGAGATATAAGAGTTGAGAACTCAATTGGATGATTTGTTGGCAAAAGGATTTATTAGGCCTAGCTCATCTCCTTGGGGGGCACCGATCCTGTTAAAAAGGATGGATCAATGCGTTTATGCATTGATTATCGAGAGCTGAACAAGGTTACAATCAAGAACAGATATCCATTGCCCAGGATCGACGATCTGTTCGATCAACTTCAAGGAGCTAGTTACTTCTCCAAGATTGACTTGAGATCACGTTATCATCAGCTGAAGGTTAGAGATGAAGATGTGCATAAGACTGCATTCAGAACTCGTTATGGTCATTCTGAGTTCTTGGTGATGCCTTTCGGGCTCACTAATGCACCAGCAGCGTTCATGGATCTCATGAATCGCGTTTGCAAACCCTACTTGGACAAGTTTGTCATTGTCTTGATTGATGACATTCTTATTTATTCGAAGAATCAGACTGATCATGAGAAGCATCTTCGTTGTATTCTAAAACTTCTTCAGCCAGAGAAGCTCTACGCCAAGTTTTCAAAGTGTGAATTTTGGCTTCGTGAAGTCCAATTTCTTGGACATGTGGTTAGTAAGCATGGTATCCAGGTGGATCCCGCTAAGATTGAAGCTATCATGAATTGGCAAGAGCCAAATACGCCCACAGAGATTCGCAGCTTCTTGGGTCTGGTAGGATATTACAGGCGTTTTATTGAAAACTTCTCAAGGATTGCTGCACCCCTAACTTCGTTAACTAGGAAGAATGTCAAGTTTGATTGGGGTCCTAAGCAACAAGAATCCTTTGAGATTCTTAAACAGAAGTTGAGCAATGCTCCTGTGTTGACATTGCCTGAAGGGATCGAAGAGTTTGTGGTATACTGCGACGCATCACACACAGGTATGGGATGTGTGCTCATGCAGAAAGGCAAAGTTATTGCTTATGCTTCCCGTCAGTTAAAGGCGCACTAGAAGAATTACACCACCCACGATTTGGAGTTGGGTGCCGTTGTGTTTGCACTAAAACTTTGGAGGCATTATTTATATGGTACCAAGTGTGTGATTTATTCTGATCATAAAAGCCTTCAACACTTGTTCAATCAGAAGGATTTGAACATGAGACAGCGTCAATGGATAGAGACTTTAAATGATTATGATTGTGAAATTCGCTACCATCCAGGCAAAGCGAATGTTTTAGCTGACGCTCTCAGCATGAAGGAAATGATTAAACCCATTAGAATCAATGCTAAGAGCATTGAATTGAAGAACAACTTGAATGGAAGATTGCTAGCCGCTCAGAAGGAAGCTGTATTAGAAGCCAACTATCCGAATGAAAAGTTGGTGAAAAGTTGGGAGTAACTGCTGAACAGTTATCATATGGCAAGAATGGAATCCTAAGATTGAATGGACGAATATGGGTTCCAATTTATGGAGGACTTAGGGATGTGATTCTTCAAGAAGCCCATAGCTCCAAGTATTCTGTTCATCCTGGATGTGATAAGATGTACCAGGATTTAAAGGCAAATTACTGGTGGATAGGTTTGAAGAAATCTATAGCCACTTATGTGGCCAAATGTCTGACATGTGCTCAGGTTAAAGCCGAACACCAAAAGCCGTCAGGTTTGCTGCAACAGCCTGAACTTCCCACCTGGAAGTGGGAAATGGTAACTATGGACTTCATCACTAAGTTACCAAAGACAAAGCGAGGAAATGATACTATTTGGGTTATAGCCGACAGATTGACCAAGTCAGCCCACTTCTTACCTATTAAGGAGACACATAGCTCAGATAAGTTAGCTCAGCTGTACCTGGATGAGATTGTATCTCTCCACGGAGTGCCAGTGTCTATTATCACCGATAGGGACACGAGATATACATCGCACTTTTGGAAAAGCTTTCAGCAATCCTTGGGCACTCGATTAAACTTCAGCACTGCATATCATCCTCAGACGGATGGTCAGAGTGAGCGTACAATTCAAACACTGGAAGATATGCTAAGGGCTTGCGTTATTGATCTAGGTGGAAGTTGGGATGATCATCTTCCACTGATCGAATTTTCGTATAATAATAGCTATCATTCGAGTATTCAAGTTGCACCTTTTGAAGCTTTGTATGGAAGAAAGTGCAGGACGCCAGTTTGTTGGGTGGAAGTTGGAGATGTCCAGCTAACAGGACCTGATATAGTCCTGGAGACGACAGACAAGATTGTGCAGATACGTGATCGTCTCAAAGCTGCCAGGGATAGGCAGAAAAGCTACGTAGATAAAAGGCGTAAACCTCTAAAATTCGAGGTAGGTGACAAAGTGTTACTAAAAGTGTCACCCTGGAAAGGGGTGATGCGTTTTGGTAAGAAAGGCAAGTTAAGCCCACGATACATAGGACCATTCGAGATCATCAAATGTGTCGGAACAGTGGCTTACAAGTTAAACCTGCCTGAAGAGCTCAGTGGAATTCATAATGTGTTTCACATCTGCAATCTGAAGAAATGTCTAGCTGATGAATCACTGGTCATGCCACATACGGATGTGCATATAGATGAGAGCTTGAAATTTGTTGAAAAACCCTTGTCGATTGAGGATCGACAGGTTAAGAAACATCAAAAGAAGCACGTACCAATTGTGAAGGTTAAATGGGATGCCCGTAGAGGTCCCGAATACACGTGGGAGGTTGAGTCCACAATGAAACAGAAGTACCCTCTTTTATTTCAGTAAATCTCGAGGTCGAGATTTCTTTTAAGGGGGTGAGGATGTAACACCTCATAAAATCATGCCCAATATAATAAAGACATGTGTCATGAAATTTAAAGCGTGTTATGAACTCGGATCAAGTAAAAAGATACATGAAGTGATTAAAAGTGTCAACATGTTAAATTATTACCTCTGAGTGACCTTTTAACATTTTTACATTCTCATGAAAATCTGATAAGGATTTCATGAGTATCCGGTTAATCTTGTAATAAATAAATCAACATTCAAAGAAATGGGATCACATGTATATAATGTGACAAATCTACATTTAATGGCCTTTTCACAAGATTCCAAGGCAACAGTAATGCATGGAATGCATTCTGAATGTTTCAGACCTGATCATGAGGGCACTTGCTACTAATAATAACCAAAGATTCGAGGTATGATAGGTTGCATGGTCAAATGTTAAAAATTCTCAAAATTTTTGTCTTCTGACCAAGTCTTACGGACCGCAAAGAGACCACCTTACGGACCGTAAGGTGGCTGATCTGGGCGATAAAGATTAAAAAGCGGATACGGACCGTAAGGCCCTTAGCTTACGGTCCGTAAGACCTGTAACTGGGCAGAAAAATGGACAGTTGCCTGTTCAGCCGGTTCCACCACCTTAGAGGCATGGTTTTCGAATTCAGGGGTTGCACCAATGGTATTTCATGCATAGGGGACACCTGGGATGATCAGGAAACATGTGTAGACCTTGTTGGATTGATCTTGTTGCATCTGAATCACTATATAAGGACCTTATGTTGCAACCATGAACTTGCTCATTCACAAAATCATTCTAAACTTATTTTCTGGAGCTCTCTGGACTTCAAGCAAGATTTCTTAAGCTTCTAATTCGTGCTAAGAGCCTTTTTAAGCATTCTTAGCTTCTCTAATTCATGTTTTATTAGTCTAACGACAAAAAGTCAAAGCCATCGTAATTAAGCTTTGACTTAGTGATTAATCACTAATGGTCCAGTCATTTCTCGAATTGAAAGTGGCTATAAGTTGGTAATTATGTGGATAATAAACCCTTAAAAGGGCACCCTCTGATTTCCACTCTAACTTGGTTAATTGTCGGGTCAAACTTAATATTAAAAAGTCAACAGAAAGCTAATTTACAAATAAACTCATAATTAACAATGTAGAAGCCATGAAACCTGTTTTAACACTTATATAACTTGGCAATTAATGTAAGAACATGTCCAAGCATGTTCAACCCGACAATTTTGAATTTAGGCTCGGTTCGGAACCGAAAGTCGCAAAAGTAGACTTTTGCTTTGACTTTCAGTTCTGACCCGATTTAGCTTAGTTTAGACATGCCTTAGAGTTCCATTAGGACCAGGTTATAGGTTAGTATAACCCTCTGAGATTATACAATCTGTTTCCTAATTAATCCGATTCATTTGCATGTTTCCGTTAATTGCTTAAATGTTGACCATTATGCCCTTTTGACCTTAAAACGAGATTTTTGAAAATGTGAGAGGACAAAAACCTTTGTTACTGATTTATAAACATGTCCTAAAAATTTGACATCAGTTTGAGGTCTAAATTAGGAGTTATGCTCAATATCGTAATTTGAAAGCTTTTTATTAATTAAACGGCATAATTAGCATAAAGCCTACCTAAACCCAAATTTTTACACCAAACCTTTTACCCACTGATGTAATATAATATTTTGGGATTTTTGAAGATTTTTATTTATTTTTAAACTGAACATAACATAGGGTTCTTGCTTTAATTCGGTAATTGTCGGTTATACCCTTTTTGCTAATAAAATGAGTTTTACATAACATTTTGATACCAAACTTTTTGCTACTGATTTTATATGATAAATAAAATATTTTGAACTTTATAAACTGATCAAAAACTCAGATTTCCTATTATAACCTGAAAATCGCTTAAAACCGACTTTTACGCGTTTTAAACGCATAGTATGGGTTAAAACTATTTTTGGCATATAAGACTTAATACCTAGTGATGTTTTAAGTAAATTTTTATATTTTAACAGTAAGATAAAGTTTTAAACCCAGATTTCCCATTTTGACATTTAAAGCTTATGTGAAATGACCAAAATGCCCCTACGGTGCATAGTTTGGTTGTAAATGCTAAATTTCACATATATGCAATACCTTACTGATATGAGTTGCAAAAATAAATATTTTTACTGATAATTTAAGACCAGAACCTCAGGTTAATGTTTAACCTCTTTTATAATCCTTAAAATGACCAAAATACCCCTACGGGGGCTTAAATTGATTTTAAATCCGTTTTGGGCATAATGGAATGTATCCTACTGATATCACAACATATTTAAGGCATATTAACTTAGGAAACCTGTTCATGACTCATTTGATTACCCGTTATGCATTTATCGCGTTCGGTACGGTTTATGTAACTAGTTTGCATAAATTAACCGAAACGGGTCAAGCCTTATCATTTTCACTTCAAAATCCAGAATGTGTTTAGTTTATCCATATTATACAAGTCTTCATACTTGTCAGGTCTAAAACCACATTCGAATCCGGTCTTCGCTTAATCTTGCGTTTTGAACCGTATACCTTTCTTTAAAACTAACTGGTCTAAGTTTAAACTTAAGTAAGACCCGTTAGGAATCTAATAGGTTATTAAATCCTTCGTTCTAGATTTAGGAGCCCAGTAAAAGATAGTTGCACTTGCTGATTTGTACATCTGGGATAAATTTGTATAATTTGCTCAGGTAAATACTTTTAACATATTTTCCCTTATACGGGCTTGGGGTACGGTATATAAAATACCGCTTGGTCGGGTATTGAATTTTTAATCGTATGAAGGTTAAATCATTGAGATAACCCGTTTGATCTGTTTTGTTTATTCTAAGCCTTTGGGGGGTTAATGACCATGTCCTGTATATCCTCGGCTCATTCATTGAAATGGCCACGACTTAAGCACGGGGTGTAGGCATACACCTGCCGGTGCGTATGTAAAAATAATATACCCACCTGTTCGAGAATAACTCGCCGTGGGACATATTATGTGGTGTGTCTATTAATCTTTAACCCGGTTTTCAGCCCGGGCTACTGAACGTATAATAAACATGTAATTCTTTAACAAGTTTATTTTTAAATAATTATCCCAAGTTATAAAAGATATTTGTGCCTTGTGCATTCAAATCAATTTTCTTAAACATTTTCAAAATGAGTCGGTTAATTGTATTTACCAGTGAAAACTGACGTATTTTCCAAATATGTTAAGTGCAGGTACTAATCGAAATGGGCTGGCTACTCCTAGCATCAATAAAGAGTCTTGCAAGCTTAGATGTTAAAAATCTGTTGGACAATGTTTCTTATATCTTTGATCCAATGTGGATCCCTTACAACCGTTTTTGTAATAATTGATATTACTTTCATTCGGTTTGTAATGTTTTTATCTTTCGACTTCCGTTGTGTATTAAACTACGATAAATTGTCTATGATGATATCAACTACGTCACGATACTCCCCACCGAGCCCACCGGTAATACGTGGAAATATCGGGGTGTGACAGGTTGGTATCAGAGCCAACATTGAGTGAATTAAACACTAGCCTTTTGTGTTTAATATCAATGACACCGTTTGCACATTCCTCAACTTCCGAGTCTAGACAAAGAACTTAGGACTAATCCTAATTTATTTTATTTTATTTTTCCTTTATTGTTTTCCTTTGCTGTTTCTTTGTTTGTTTTGACAGGTTCAACAAAATGCCACTAAGGTTCCGCAGAGGAGGACGAGGAAAGGGGCCATTCAACGCCCCCAACGATCATGAAGCCGGACCTTCCCACCGGCGAACTCCGTCTGCAACAATGAGCACAAGTCCTCAAGAGGATTGGAGGACATATTTGGAGCCCGCGAGGCGACCCGTCTCGCTAAGTTCATCACCCTCTTACCATCATTCTTTTGGGCCGCAATCGGAGAACGAGCCCAATGGTTCGCACCACTCTTACCTACCACTGCAGTGGTCGGGGTCGCACCGCGCGTTTCAAGACCCGACCTCATATTTCCAGACCTGGTTTAACCCGGAAAATCTGATTGAAGAACCAATGGGTCATAACCCATTGGGCTCCGAAGACCATTTCCCTGAAGCTCAGGACATGGAGATGGATGATGACCCGGATCCCGCAGAACCACCATCTGGGACACCTACTCACCCCATCGAGATTTCGGATGGGTCGTCTTTTCATGGATCACCTTATCGTGGTCCAGACAGCTATGAGGCAAGGTTTGCCCAATACAACTGGGTGTTTACTCCCAGTTACAACCCGTCTCAGCAGCAGCAGGATCCCTCAGAGGATTCACGTTTTGTAGCGGTCACTCCACCGCCACCACCACCAGTGCAGCAACCGCCTCCGGAGCCACCAAGGCGTAGGAGATCAGGAGCACGGATGTCCGTGCGAGGAGGGGATTTCCATTTCAGCACCCCTCAGCATTCAAGTGGCAATCATTACCTGCCACTATATGAAGACCCACAGATGGGTGGGCCTTCGAACCCTATTTCCGAGGTGGACTCTGCACCAGTCGCACCGCCACCAGTGGGTTATGATAACCCAATTCCTTCATACGTCGGTGCAGCGGCGTATAACCCTTTTGAGCAGCCAACCCATACTAACTACAACTACACCAAAGTTGACCCATATCTTGTAGCGGCGAACTACAATGCTCTTCATCCCGATGGGCCCTATGAAGTCCCATATTAGACCAGGTACCCGACCTATGGGTACCAATACCCGCCACCTCCTCAACCTCCGCAGCATCAGCAGCCGCCACTGATACCGCCACCGCAACAACAGGAGATTCTTCAAAGGTTGAGCCAGGTGGAACGGGAGGTTCAAGAAGAGCGTAGGAACCACCGGGGATTTCTCAAGGGTCTGGCGAATCTAATCAAGGGAAAGAAGAAAAGGGATTTTTGAAGATTCCTTATTTATTTATTTGTATTATAATTTCCTTATTTCAATCAAGTCCCTGCGTGGACATCTATTTATGTATTCAGTCCCTGCGAGGACTTGTATTTTCAGTTTAGCCCCTGCGTGGGCAAGTTGTTTATGTTAAAGTCCCGTTTAGGGCATTTATGTACTCTTTTTATTTAATTATGGAATGTGTTGAATTTAAAATTTCAATTATCATTATATGAATAGATATAATATATAAACTAAATTAAAATATCATTCCTTTTAAAAATTAATCTGCCATTAAATATAAAAGAAAATCTTAAAGGCAAAACCTAGCCATGTGTCATTTTAAGACCGGGCCATGATGGTAGTTCCTTGTAAGATTCAAAATCCTTGTTAACATCTGAAAGCATGTTAACACTCCTGGAAAATGTGATTCGATAAAATGACATAAGTCATCCTTATATTGGATCCTTCCAATTCCTTTCCTTTATTAAACATCCATTAGTGATGGAATGCCTACGGGCCATAATCATTGTCATATAAGACAAAAGACAGTTGTAGTCTATAACTCCCTGTCAAGAAAGGAAATGAACTATGATTCAATGCCTTAAAGCCTCGATCATATAAGATTATGGCTTATAGTTTAAATTGTCCCTGTGACCTGGCCTTATGTGCCATTATAATATATTAATAAATTATGACTGAGGATAATTATAATCCTGAATGAACATGCTTAATTAAATTAACCAATATGGCTTTTGGTTACCATGGTTAATGAATTGCCATAAAAGACAATTCCATAATGGATTTTTGAATAAATCTTGTCAATATTTTATGTAGCAATCAAGCTACATGGCTGGGTTAGACGAAGTCAACAGTCACCCAAGGGAGAATCATGACACTTCCAAAGTTAATGTAGCAGGCGCGAAATTGCAGGCATTAATAGATAATGCCGTTACTCGAGCTCTTGAAAGACAATTTAATGAATCGAGTGGAACTCGCGTCAGAACTCAGTCTGTACCTCATTCAAAACCACCCTCGAGGACTCATACAACTCGCAAGAGTGATTCTCATCACTTATTGAATCAGAGGAGTGTTCCATCTAGGAAAGTTGTGCTCAATCAAGAACCACGTGTTAAGGGCTGTTCTTATAAGTATTTTGTCTCCTGCAAGCCAAGGGATTTCACAGGGGAGAAAGGAGCCATCGATTGTAAGACGTGGCTCGACGAGATGGACACAGTGGTTGATATTAGTGGTTGTGCAGAGCAAGACGTCGTGAAGTTTGTGTCACAATCGTTTAAAGGAGAAGCTCTAGCTTGGTGGAGGTCATTAATCCAAGCTACTGGGAAGATCCAGTTGTATAACCTGACATGGGATCAGTTTGTTGCTTTGATCAAAGAAAATTTCTGTCCTCAACATGAGGTTGAGAAGATCGAGACCGACTTTTTGACATTGGTTAGGAAGAACTTAGACTGCCAAGCGTATCTCACGAGTTTTAACACAATGTCACGATTGGTTCCATACTTGGTGACACCGGAACCAAAACGTATAGCCCGTTTCATTGGGGGTTTAGCCCCGGAGATTAAAGCTAGTGTGAAAGCATCAAGACCTACAACATTTAGGTCAGTAGCTGATTTGTCATTATCTCTTACCCTTGATGCGGCCAGGCAAAGATCGCTTAGGAATTCTGATGCTGGGAAGAGAAAACGTGAGGATGATAACTCACACCGTTCAGATAAGAAGCATAAGGGAAACTCTAACCACAAGAAGAGTTCAGGGTTCAAGAAAGATGACCAACAGTCGGGTGAGAAGCCCAGATGTAAGACTTGCAAGAAGCGTCATCTGGGAAAGTGCAGGTATGAATCAAAATCCCAATCGCAGCCTAGGGCTTGTGGGATCTGTAAGTCTTCTGAGCATAAGACGTTGGATTGTAAGAAAATTAAGGATGCGACTTGTTACAACTGTAACGAGAAGGGGCATATCAAGTCCAACTGCCCAAAGTATGCGAAGAAACCTGAAGAAGGTAAGAAGACCAATGCTCGGGTCTTCTAAATGAATGCTCAAGAAGCAATCCAGAATAACAACGTGATAACAAGTACCTTTCTTATCAATGATGTTTATGCAAGGGTATTGTTTGATTCGGGTGCAGATAAGTCATTTGTAGATAATAAGTTTTGTAAGTTGTTAAATCTGCCTGTTAAAACCCTAAGCATAAAATATGAGGTAGAATTGGCCGATGGTACCATAGAAACTGCTTCAACCGTGTTAGATGGATGTTTTATATCCATTAGGAACCACTCCTTTCCTTTGTCTTTGCTTCCTTTGAAACTAGCTGGATTCGATATAGTAATAGGCATGGATTGGTTATCTCATAACCAAGCTCAGATCGTTTGTGACAAGAAGTAAGTGGTTATCAAGACTCCGTATGGTGAGCCACTTACCATACAAGGAGACACTCAGTACGGGTTGCCCAAGCAAGTGTCTATGCTTAAGGCATCAAGGTGTATGAAGAAAGGTTGTGTCATTTATATGGCACATGTGACTATTGATGAACCAAAGCCCAAGATTGAATATATCCCTATTATTTCTTAATACCCTGATGTATTCCCTGAAGAACTACCTGGTTTACCCCCAGATAGGCAAGTGGAGTTCAGAATCGACATTATTCCTGGAGCAGAACCTGTTGCAAGAGCACCTTACCAATTGGCCCCAACTAAGATGAAAGAGTTGAGAACTCAATTGGATGATTTGTTGGCAAAAGGATTTATTAGGCCTAGCTCATCTCCTTGGGGGGCACTGATCCTGTTTGTGAAGAAAAAGGATGGATCAATGCGTTTATGCATTGATTATCGAGAGCTGAACAAGGTTACAATCAAGAACAGATATCCATTGCCAAGGATCGACGATCTGTTCGATCAACTTCAAGGAGCTAGTTACTTCTCCAAGATTGACTTGAGATCAGGTTATCGTCAGCTGAAGGTTAGAGATGAAGATGTGCATAAGACTGCATTCAGAACTCGTTATGGTCATTACGAGTTCTTGGTGATGCCTTTCGGGCTCACTAATGCACCAGCAGCGTTCATGGATCTCATGAATCGTGTTTGCAAACCCTACTTGGACAAGTTTGTCATTGTCTTGATTGATGACATTCTTATTTATTCGAAGAATCAGACTGATCATGAGAAGCATCTTCGTTGTATTCTTAAACTTCTTCAGCAAGAGAAGCTCTACGCCAAGTTTTCAAAGTGTGAATTTTGGCTTCGTGAAGTCCAATTTCTTGGACATGTGGTTAGTAAGCGTGGTATCCAGGTGGATCCCGCTAAGATTGAAGCTATCATGAATTGGCAAGAGCCGAAGACTCCCACAGAGATTCGCAGTGTAACACCCTTCTAATTACTACTTGAATTTAATAAAAATTCATACGATTTATATAGAAGGTGTCTAGAGTTAAAACATAGTTACCAAAACAATGTTCCAAGTAATCAAAACTAGTCAACAACCAACTAGCTTGAACATTCATGACATATTTAACAAGTTGTTTACATACAAAAACATTGTCTAATAAAGTTTAGATATCGCGGAAGCTTCATATAGAGTGTTCGGTTCTTCAAAAACTTGCTCGATCGCCATCCGATTAGTTCCCATTATCACCTAAGGTCAAAACCACTCAAAATGTTAGTTTTAACATTTACATGAAGTCTATAAACAAGTCCCAAGCATTGAACATTCAAAAATAAAATAAAAAGTAAAACTTCACCCTGTCACGTGGCGCGATAGGCCCTCGCGTGGCGCGGGGGAGGAGATTTTCCAGCAGGTTATTTTCTGTGAGCTGCACTTGCTGCCAGCTCCGGAAATTCAGATTTTTAACTTCGTTTGGCCATAACTTTTGACTCGTAAGTCCGTTTTAGGTGATTCTTTTTCCTATACGTCTGTAAATTCATTACCGACGTGCCTATTACAATTATCATACCGAAAAATTTATTTACCGACCGAAAGACTATATGTCATTATGCATTTATTCAACCCACTCTAACTTTACCCATTTTACTACCATTTAACTAGTAAGCCTATGGCACCTTATACCCAACATCCGGGGCTTATTATCACCCGCATTTCTTTACCAATCTCATGGTTTAATGCTCTTGTGATTATTATCGCCATTATCAACTACTAGAACACTAAAGCTACAATTTACACAATTAATCGACCCGTTGGCTCATCTTGTGGAATCCTCCATTACGATGACTACCAAATGGTTCATTGACAACTCTAAGTCTATTGACTCAAATAATGATCATGGTCACTATATTCAACACAATTTCTATCCGACAATACTATTATACAAAGTTTATCAATAACTCGCTTAATGTAACGGGTCAAGTTACATACCTTCAATGCACGCCTTTCAAACGCAAGTCACCACCGGCTTGTCCGCTCGACGCTCCGGTATCTTTTCCTATAGAGTTCAACCATAGCATGTTTAGAACTCCTTTTCATTTATTTATTAAATAATCCACCCAAACATCACAATACGCGTTTTTAACTTAAATTTCAGTTTCGAGCCTTCTTTGAGGCATTTTAACAAACACTTATAGGGCAGAATTTTATATCTTTTATATTCTAGTTCATGGCTTGTCGCTTAGCCAAAATTAACATCAATCGAGTTATCACATATAGAATTAAACATCAAATTTTTCAGTAATCAGTTTCTATGAATCGATTTACACTAGAATATCATTCAAAACCCTAGTGTTCATCTAGTTCTATATAACCCACTAATCACCTACAATGGTGGCCATGTATTTCACTAAAATTTGGCATAATTTCAACATGTAATTGCCTAGGGTTTACTCCTAGACACTTAAATGTTCTTATTTCATCTACATAACACACATGCATTAACACATTTCGAGTTCTCTAAATTCATGAGAATTTCAAGTAGAGAATTTTTACAAAATTTTGCATACCTTATGATTCTCTTGACGAGATGATCACGAATCTATGTTCAGATTTCGATTTTAACTTGGTTTGAGCCTTAAATTTGAGAGTTTTGGTAAATGTTAGGGTTTATGAGAATGGGGGTCGCCCTTCTCCTGCTTTTATTCGAACCAGACATCACAAGAGTGTGTTTGGTTTTTGTTTTATGTAATTAAGTTTCATATTTAACGACATAGGCCCCTCAACTATCATTTGGTTCTAATTTTTAGTGTTTTAACCCATTGTAAGTCCCTACAAGGCTTTTACTTAACTAGGTTATTTTAAATCCTTGTCAGTTCACTAGTTTATTTAGAAACATTATATTCTAAATAATTGGTTTAAAAATTTCAGGATGTTACAAGTCCGCCCTCCTTAAAAGGGTTTCGTCCTCGAAACCAAAGTACGTACCGAATAAGGTAGGGTAGAGACGTCGCATCTCCTCTTCGGACTCCCAGGTGGTGTCCGAACACTTTCTATGCTCCCACTTGATCTTGACTTGACAATTTGTTTATTTCGCAAGTGCTTAACCTTTTTATCCAAAATCTCTAATGGCCTTACCGCATAATTCAGGCTATTATCCACCTCAATATCTTCGTAATGGACATAAGTTGTTTCTTCTGCTAAACATTTCCGCAGTTGCGACACGTGAAACATGCCATGTATTCCACTCAACTCTTCCGGTAGCTCGAGGCGATAAGCCACCTTGCCAACCCGTTCGATGATTTTAAATGGCCCGATAAACCTCGGGCTTAGTTTCCCCCTTTTTCTGAATCTGATAATGCCCTTCCATGGGGAAACTTTTAGCATAACCATATCGCCTATCTAAAATTCAATCGGTCTTCGTCTTTTGTCGGCATAAGACTTCTGTCTATCTTGGGCTGCTTTCAAATGGGCTCGCACCACTTTAATTTTCTCATTAGTGGCTTGAATTATGTCTGTATGTGACAATTCACGTGGTCCCACTTCACCCCAACACACCGGGGTTCTGCATTTCCTACCATATAACATCTCGTAAGGTGCCATGCCAATACTCGAATGGTAACTATTGTTATATGAAAATTTGGCCAAAGGTAGATAAACATCCCAACTTCCACCGAAGTCGATGATACATGCCCGTAACATATCTTCTAGCGTCTGTATTGTTCTTTCACTCTGCCCATCCGTCTGGGGATGGTAGGCGGTGCTAATGAAAAGTTTCATTCCCATTTGTTCTTGAAAATCTTGCCAGAAGTTCGAAGTAAACCGGGTATCCCTGTCCGACACAATGGATACCGGTACTCCATGACGTGCCACTATTTCATTTGTATATACCTCAGACATCTTTTCCGAAGTATATGTCTCGCGTATAGGAATAAAATGAGCACTCTTCGTCAATCTATCCACAATCACCCATATAGCATCGAATCCCCGAATCGTTTTAGGTAGTTTGGTCAGTAGGTCCATAGTGATATGTTCCTACTTCCAAACCGGGATCTCCAAAGGTTGCAATTTCCCATAAGGTTTCTGGTGTTCCGCCTTGACTTGTAAGCAAGTCAAGCACTTCTCCACATATTTCACCACATCCCTCTTCATCCCGGGCCACCAATAATTTTGTTTCAGATCGTTGTACATTTTGGTCGCACCTGGATGAATGGAATATCAGGATTTATGGGCTTCATCAAGTAGTAGCGCCTTCATCCCACAAGTGTTTGGAACCCATATTCTTCCGGATCGAGTCTTCAACCCGTTCATTCCATCTGACAAGTCTTTTAACTGGCCAATTATTCTTTCCTTCTTCCAGTTCTCCTCTTTCACTGCTTCTACTTGCGCCTCTCGGATACGTTTAAGTATACCTGAGGTCACCACAAGCTGCATCGACCTTACTCGTATTGGGACATAGTCCGCTTTTCTACTCAAAGCATCCGCCACCACATTCGCCTTTCCGGGGTGGTAGTGTATTTCGCAATCGAAATCTTTCACCGTTTCCAACCATCGTCTCTGACGCATATTTAACTCCTTCTGATCGAAGAAGTATTTTAAGCTTTTTTTATCGGTGAATATGGTGCACTTTACCCCATATAAATAGTGCCTCCATATTTTTAACGCAAATACCACCGCAGCCAATTCGAGATCGTGCATAGGATATTTCTTTTCATGTATCTTCAATTGTCTCGAGGCATAAGCTATAACTTTGCCTCGTTGCATCAAAACACATCCAAGCCCCAAAAGTGAGCTGTCCGAATAAACTACCAAGTCCTCGACTCCGTCCGGCAACGTTAATACCGGAGCTTGAGTTAATTTCTCTTTTAGCGTTTGAAATGCCCTTTCTTGTTCAACACCCCAAATGAAAATTTCCTCCTTCCGGGTTAACTTTGTTAGTGGCGACGCAATCTTGGAGAAATCTTGAATGAATCTCCTATAGTATCCTGCAAACCCTAAGAAGCTTCTAATTTCCGAAGGGTTCTTCGGGGGATTCCATTTCGACACTGCCTCGATCTTTGATGGATCTACCAACACTCCATCGACACTTATGATGTGGCCGAGAAATTGCACCTCTCGTAACCAAAAGGCGCACTTAGAAAATTTCGCATACAACCTTTCCCGTCTAAGTGTCTCTAACACTTCTTGTAAGTGATGTGCATGCTCAGCTTCACTTTTCGAATACACCAAAATATCATCGATGAACACGATGACCGATCTATCTAGCATTGGCTTGCAAACCCGGTTCATGAGGTCCATGAAAGCCGCGGGTGCATTTGTCAGGCCAAATGACATCATGAGGAACTCATAATGTCCGTATCGCGTGCAGAAAGCCGTCTTCGGCACATCTTCCTCTTTGACCTTTAGTTGGTGATACCCCGATCTAAGGTCAATTTTTGAAAACCAATTCGCACCTTGTAATTGGTCGAATAGATTATCTATCCTTGGAAGCGGGTATCGGTTCTTTACAGTGAGTTTGTTTAACTCCCGGTAATCGATACACGTGCGCATGCTTCCGTCTTTCTTTTTCACGAACAGTACTGGTGCGCCCCAAGGAGACACACTCGGCCTTATGAATCCTTTGTCAAGCGGGTCTTGAATCTAGGACATCAATTCTTGTAATTCCGATGGTGCGAGTCGGTACGGTGCTTTAGCTACAAGTTTTGCGCCCAAAATCAATTCGATTCCGAACTCTACTTCTCGTTCGGGTGGTATTCCCGGTAAATCTTCTGGAAACACATCTTCGTAGTCCCGCACTACCCGTACATCTTCAATTTTCAGTGATTCTTTCTAGGGCTCATTCGCGTATATCATAAATGCCTTGCATCCTTGCTTCATAAGCTTGTGGGCTTTCAACATCGAACATATTATGGGGTTGCCTCCTTTTTCGCCATAGATAGTGACGTGTTTCCCGCTCGGAGATATTAGCTTTATCTCCTTACGAAAACACACGACCTTTGCGTGGTGCTGAGATAGCCAATCCATCCCAATGACTACTTGAAATTCCCCCATTGACATCGGGATTAGGTCTATCTAGTACTCTTCATCATCGATGCTTAATTTGCAGCCTCGACAAACATCACAAACTATGAAACTTTTGTTATCTCCTATCTCAACCTCTAAAGGCATAGGTAACTTCGTCAATACAAATGAAGGATGTCGAATAAATCCATGTGAAATAAAGGATTTATTCGCACTCGTATCAAATAATACACGTGTGGGGATCAAGTTTATTGCGAATGTACCTGAGACCACATCGGGTTCTGTCTTTGCTTCGACTGCTGTAAGTTGGAAGGACCTAGCTTTCGCCTTTGGAGCTTCCGTTGGAGATTCTTTAGTGTCTCTCTTTCCAACCAATTCTGGGCATTCAGACTTTTTGTGGCCGGGCTGGTAACATTTATAGCAAACGGAAACCTTCCCGGGACATAGCGATGCAGTGTGCCCTGTCTTCCCACATACCGGACACGGCTTGTCTTTGAAGCGGCACTCACCCTTGTGCCCCTTTCCACACACCTTGCAACTTGGTGACCCGCCTTTAGCATCCACCTTCTTTCCCGATTCTCTAGTTCGAGCTTTCTTTGTAGGACTTGGATTCACATCCTGTGCCCTTCGCTCACCCCTTTCAACTTGTTTCTTCAACTCGATTTCCCGTTCCCGAGCAACGTTTATGATTTCGGAAAGGGTCTTGTATTTTGAAGGAGTCATAAACTCCCTATATTCAGCGCTCAACATGTTATAGTTGTAGTATATTTTCTGTTCTTCATTCGTCACCAATTCACTACAAAACTTCATCTTATCCATAAACGTCGCCGTTATCTTGTCTATGGTCTCACCCTTGTGCCTGAGTTGCATGAACTCTTCTTTGATTTTATTAATGACCGCCTTGGGACTATGATGTTTAAGAAATGGTGTCTTAAACTCCTCCCATGTCATTCCCCTTGCCGCTTCGGCCCCAATTTCATTCTTTTTATTGTCCCACCAATCTTTGGCTTGCCCTCTCAACTGACTCGTTCCGTAAGCAACAAAGTCGCTTTCGTCACAATGGGTCCTTTCAAACACCCCTTCAATATCGCCCAACCATCTTTGGCAAATTATTGGGTCAACCTCCCCGTTGTAGATTGGCGGTTTACACGCCATGAATTCTTTGTATGAACACCCTTTACGTTCTCCCGATTTCTCCTTCATAAGGTTGACACTATCCTCCAACCTTTTGACTCTCTCTTCGACAAGTGTCAACACCGTGTTTTGAATTTTGTCTATAAACCCGAATAGACTACTTTCAATTGCCTTCCCCACTTCTTCAGTAATTATCTCTTTCATTTGTTCGGTGCTTGTCTGCACCGGATCATCATCGTTTCCGTCCGACATCTTGAAACTGAAATGTTTACATTAAACATTAAACATTTCATTTATAACATTGCTTCATTTGTTTCGGTTTAGCCAAGTTCCCAACTTGCTTTAACCGTTCACCATTGGTGCACTTCCCGGGTTTGAGTGTGTTAACACGCTCTTCCCATGCACATCAATTCACTTCTCATTTCTTACATAAGATATAATCTATTAAAATAATAAGTTAATTCTTACCGGACGATCGATCAAGCTTGAACCGAACACTTTGTTGACAACCTTAAGCTCTGATTACCAACTTGTAACACCCTTCTAATTACTACTTGAATTTAATAAAAATTCATACGATTTATATAAAAGGTGTCTAGAGTTAAAACATAGTTACCAAAACAAAGTTCCAAGTAATCAAAACTAGTCAACAACCAACTAGCTTAAACATTCATGACATATTTAACAAGTTGTTTACATACAAAAACATTGTCTAATAAAGTTTAGATATCGTGGAAGCTTCATATAGAGTGTTCGGTTCTTCAAAAACTTGCTCGATCGCCATCCGATTAGTTCCCATTATCACCTAAGGTCAAAACCACTCAAAATGTTAGTTTTGACATTTACATGAAGTGTATAAACAAGTCCCAAGCATTGAACATTCAAAAATAAAAAAAAAATTTAAAACTTCACCCTATCGCGTGGCGCGACAGGCCCTCGCGTAGCGCGAGGGAGGAGATTTTCCAGCAGGTTATTTTCTGTGAGCTGCACTTGCTGCCAGCTCCGGAAATTCAGATTTTTAACTTCGTTTGGCCATAACTTTTGACTCGTAAGTCCGTTTTAGGTGATTCTTTTTCCCACACGTCTGTAAATTCATTACCGACGTGCCTATTACAATTATCATACCGAAAAATTTATTTACGGACCGAAAGACTATATGTCATTATGCATTTATTCGACCCACTCTAACTTTACCCATTTTACTACCATTTAACTAGTAAGCCTATGGCACCTTATACCCAACATCCGGGGCTTATTATCACCCGCATTTCTTTACCAATCTCATGGTTTAATGCTCTTGTGATTATTATCGCCATTATCAACTACTAGAACACTAAAGCTACAATTTACACAATTAATCGACCCGTTGGCTCATCTTGTGGAATCCTCCATTACGATGACTACCAAATGGTTCATTGACAACTCTAAGTCTATTGACTCAAATAATGATCATGGTCACTATATTCAACACAATTTCTATCCGACAATACTATTATACAAAGTTTATCAACAACTCGCTTAATGTAACGGGTCAAGTTACATACCTTCAATGCACGCCTTTCAAACGCAAGTCACCACCGGCTTGTCCACTCGACGCTCCGGTATCTTTTCCTATAGAGTTCAACCATAGCATGTTTAGAACTCCTTTTCATTTATTTATTACATAATCCGCCCAAACATCACAATACGCGTTTTAACTTAAATTTCAGTTTCGAGCCTTCTTTGAGGCATTTTAACAAACACTTATAGGGCAGAATTTTATATCTTTTATATTCTAGTTCATGGCTTGTCGCTTAGCCAAAATTAACATCAATCGAGTTATCACATATAAAATTAAACATCAAATTTTTCAGTAATCAGTTTCTATGAATCGATTTACACTAGAATATCATTCAAAACCCTAGTGTTCATCTAGTTCTATATAACCCACTAATCACCTACAATGGTGGCCATGTATTTCACTAAAATTTGGCATAATTTCAACATGTAATTGCCTAGGGTTTACTCCTAGACACTTAAATGTTCTTATTTCATCTACATAACACACATGCATTAACACATTTCGAGTTCTCTAAATTCATGAGAATTTCAAGTAGAGAATTTTTACAAAATTTTGCATACCTTATGATTCTCTTGACGGGATGATCACGAATCTATGTTCGGATTTCGATTTTAACTTGGTTTGAGCCTTAAATTTGAGAGTTTGGTGAATGTTAGGGTTTATGAGAATGGGGGTCGCCCTTCTCCTGCTTTTGATCAAACCAGACATCACAAGAGTTTGTTTGGTTTTTGTTTTATGTAATTAAGTTTCATATTTAACGACATAGGCCCCTCAACTATCATTTGGTTCTAATTTTTAGTGTTTTAACCCATTGTAAGTCCCTACAAGGCTTTTACTTAACTAGGTTATTTTAAATCCTAGTCAGTTCACTAGTTTATTTAGAAACATTATATTCTAAATAATTGGTTTAAAAATTTCGGGATGTTACACGCAGCTTCTTAGGTCTGGCAGGATATTACAGGCATTTTATTGAAAACTTCTCAAGGATTGCTGCACCCCTAACTTCGTTAACTAGGAAGAATATCAAGTTTGATTGGGGTCCTAAGCAACAAGAATCCTTTGAGATTCTTAAGCAGAAGTTGAGCAATGCTCCTGTGTTGACATTACCTGAAGGGATCGAAGAGTTTGTGGTATACTGCGACGCATCACACACAGGTATGGGATGTGTGCTCATGCAGAAAGGCAAAGTTATTGCTTATGCTTCCCATCAGTTAAAGGCGCACGAGAAGAATTACACCACCCACGATTTGGAGTTGGGTGCCGTTGTGTTTGCACTAAAACTTTGGAGGCATTATTTATATGGTACTAAGTGTGTGATTTATTCTGATCATAAAAGCCTTCAATACTTGTTCAATCAGAAGGATTTGAACATGAGACATCGTCGATGGATGGAGACTTTAAATGATTATGATTGTGAAATTGCTACCATCCAGGCAAAGCGAATGTTGTAGCTAACGCTCTCAGCAGGAAGGAAAGGATTAAACCCATTAGAATCAATGCTAAGAGCATTGAATTGAAGAACAACTTGAATGAAAGATTGCTAGCCGCTCAGAAGGAAGCTGTATTAGAAGCCAACTATCCGAATGAAAAGTTGGGAGTAACTGCTGAACAATTATCGTATGGCAAGGATGGAATCCTAAGATTGAATGGACGAATATGGGTTCCAATTTATGTAGGACTTAGGGATGTGATTCTTCAAGAAGCCTATAGCTCCAAGTATTCTGTTCATCCTGGATGTGATAAGATGTACCAGGATTTAAAGGCAAATTACTGGTGGATAGGTTTGAAGAAATCTATAGCCACTTATGTGGCCAAATGTCTGACATGTGCTCAGGTTAAAGCCGAACACCAGAAGCCGTCAGGATTGCTGCAACAGCCTGAACTTCCCACCTGGAAGTGGGAAATGGTAACTATGGACTTCATCACTAAGTTACCAAAGACAAAGCGAGGAAATGATACTATTTGGGTTATAGTCGACAGATTGACCAAGTCAGCCCACTTCTTACCTATTAAGGAGACACATAGCCCAGATAAGTTAGTTCAGCTGTACGTGGATAAGATTGTATATCTCCACGGAGTGCCAGTGTCTATTATCTCTGATAGGGACACGAGATATACATCGCACTTTTGGAAAAGCTTTCAGCAATCCTTGGGCACTCGATTAAACTTCAGCACTGCATATCATCCTCAGACGGATGGTCAGAGTGAGCGTACAATTCAAACACTGGAAGATATGCTAAGGGCTTGTGTTATTGATCTAGGTGGAAGTTGGGATGATCATCTTCCATTGATCGAATTTTCGTATAATAATAGCTATCATTCGAGTATTCAAGCTGCACCTTTTGAAGCTTTGTATGGAAAAAGTGCAGGACGCCAGTTTGTTGGGCGGAAGTTGGAGATGTCCAGCTAACATGTCACACCCCTATTTTCCACGTGTCACCGGTGGGCCCGGTGGGGAGTATCGTGACGTAGTTGGTATCATCATAGACAAACAACACAATATATAAATGCACAGCGGGAGCAAAGATAGATTCATTTCAACTTTAATAAAGTGTAATATTAAATATCACGAATAGTTGAAACGGATCCACAGGCGGATCAAAATAAAATAAGATATTGTTCAACAGTTTATTTGACATCCAAGCTTGCGAGACTTATTGTGGACGCTTAGAAGACAGCCAGCCTAGTACGAGTAGTACCTACACTTAACCTTTTGGGAAAAATACGTCAGTTTACACTGGTAAATACAATTTAACTGACTCATTTTGAAAAGGTTTGAAAATTGGTTTGAATGCACGTGGCACAAAACATTTTATAACTTGGGATAATTATGCAATATAATCTTGTAAGGGGTTTACATGTTACTTATGCGTTCAGTAGCCCGATCCGTAGACCGGGTTAAAGATTAATAGACACACCACAAAAATTGAGTTATACACTGACAGGTGTACGCCTACACCCCGTGCTCAGGTCGTGGCCATCTCGTAAGATGATGCCAAGGATATCCGGGACATGGTCCTTAACCCCCTAAAGGATTTAAGCAAACAAAACACATTCAAAACATAGCATATCAATAAATTTAACCTCTATTCGATTAAAGAATTCAACGCCGGACCAAGCGGTATTTTATATACCGTACCCCAAGCCCGTATAGGGAAAATAAGTTAAAAGTATTTACCTTGGTAAGTATAAATCACAACTAGCAAGTGAAGGTAGCTTTTACTGGTTCTTCTTATTCTGGAACAAAGGTTTATAATAGCCTATTAGATTTCTAACGGGTCTTTATTTAAGCCTAAGCTTAGACCGGTTAGCTTTTAAGGACGATACGGTTCAAACGCACGATTAAGCGAAGACCGGATAGAATGTGATTTAGACCTGACAAGTTTGAATACTTGTATAATATGGGTATACTAAATACATTCTGAATTTTGAGACAAAGATGATAAGGTTTGACCCGTTTCGGTCAATTTATGCAAACTAGTTACATAAACCGAACCGAGCTCGAAAGGGCGTTACGGGTAACCATAAGAGTCATATGCAAGTTCCCTGATTTAATATGCCTTAATTATGTTATAATATCAGTAAGATATCTTCTATTATGCCCCAAATGAATTTAAACTCAACTTATGCCTCATAAGGGCATTTTGGTCATTTAAGAGATTATAAAAGAGTTTAATTTGTAATCTGAGTTACAGGTCTGATTTATACAGTAAATATGTTTAATTTAACATGTTATAACAGTAGGGTATGACCTATATGTGAAACTTATCATTTAAAACCAAACTATGCACCTTAGGGGTATTTTGGTAATTTCACAAGGGCTTAAAAGGTCAAAATTGGAAACCTGAGTTCAATAACTTGTACTTACTGTTATTTTATAAAAATATACTAAAAACATCAGTAGGTATCAACCTTATATGTTTAATATGGTTATAGTACATACTATGCGTTAAAAACGCTTAAAAAGGCGATTTGGAGCCATTTCCGGGTTTTTAAAAGAAAGCTGATATTTTTATAATTCCAGAAGGCTCAAAATATTTTATTTAACAAATGAAATCAGTAGAAAAAGGTTTGGGGCCAAAAGGATTTGTAAAACTCATTTTATGGCTTAAAAGGGCAAATTTGGTATTAACCGAATTAAACTTAGAGACCTATGTTATAATCAGCCAAAAATTAAATAAAAATCTTCAAAAATCCCAAAATATTATATTACATCAGTGGGTAAAAAGTTTGATATCAAAAAGTGGGTTTAAATAGGTTATACGTTAATTACGCCGTTTAAGTAACATAAAGCTTTCAAATTACGCTAATGAGCATAACTTCTAATCTAGACCTCAAACTGCTGTCAAATTTTCGGTGCAAGTTTATAAATCAGTAATTAAGGTTTCTACTCTTTCACTTTTTCAAAAATCACGTTTTATAGTCAAAAGGGCATAATGGTCAACTTTTAAGCATTAATCGGTAACATGCATATGAATCGGATAAATATTGAACCAAGTTGTATAATCTCAGAGAGTTATACTTATATGAAACCTGGTCCAAAATAATCTCTAAGGCAGATCTTAAACATGCATAAACGGATCAGAACTGATAGTCAAAGCAAAAGTCAATTTATGCGACTTTCGGGTCCGATCCGGGTTTATACTGAAAATTGTCGAGTTGAACATGTTGAGACATGTTCTTACATTAATTACTATGTTATTTTAATGATCAAACAGGTTGCATGTACCCTACATTGCTAATTATGCTTAAATTTGCAAATAATCATTCTGTTGACTTTTTAAAGCAAGCTTTGACTCGACAATTAACATGGTTAGAGTGGGAATCTGAAAATACCCTTTTAAGGGTTTGTTACCCACATAAATACCTACTTAGAGGTACTTTCAATTCGAGAAATGACTGAGTAAATTTCATTTAATCTCGAAGTCAAACTTAAATTATGATGGTTTGACTTTTGGTTAATTAACTAAGCTAAAACGAATTTAGGACGGTTTAGGACACTTACAAGGGTCCTAAGTATGATTAGGGATCACTTGTATGCTTGTTGCTGACCAGGAGAGCTCCAGAGATGGTCTTGAGAAAAGTTGCAAGTGTAAGAACAATTGTTGCAACTAAGTGGGTTCCTATATAGGTGTTTTGATGCAACAAGATGGTGCCAAATCAGTCTATAGGTGATCCCAGATGTGTCCAAGTGCCCCCTATGCATGAAAAACCACTGGTGCAGTCCCTGATTTCGAATACTAGGCTTCTAAGGCGGTGGAACAGATCTTACCCGCAGATGTCATGCATTTCTGCCCAGCATAGGCCGTCGCGTAGCGCGACGGCAGAGGGCGTTGGGCTCGCGCTACGCGAGCGCCTGGGTTACCAGCTCAACAAGTTTCAGTTTATTACATTTTAGTCCCTGGTCCTTTGTAACGTGGTTTTAAGTCCTATTTTTGCTATTTCAGCCCTCTAAACTTATTTTTAAGGGCTTTAGGACTTATACAAACTTGGTTAAGTCCTTGGTTAGCTTTGTGCTTACCCGAAAAGTCACAAATTTCAACGTTAACGCATTTAACCCTTCGTGCACGGTTTTGATCATAACTTTCTCATACGACAACGAAACTTTATGAAATTTTTACCACATATTCTAGTGAGTATATTTTACCATTACAAAGCTTTGGGTTTGCCAAAAGGTCACTCAGAGGTATACTTTCAACATGTTGACACATTTAGCCCCTGTAGTTTGTAATTCCTCACTTTCTTTCATTTTCCGCTTTGTATGATCCATGATTTAATCGTTTAAGATTATAAACACCATGTAGGGTTATTGTAGGGCCTATTTATCCATTGTTGACACTTTGGATCCTTATATTCACATAGTTTCACTGTTTGTCAACTTTAGTCCCTCTAAAGTACTTTTTCACATATTCAAAGCCTATAACACGTGTCAATACATTATTGGACGTAAATTTTCGAGGTGTTACATAACAGGACCTGATATAGTCCTGGAGACAACAGACAAGATTGTGCAGATACGTGATCGTCTCAAAGCTGTCAGGGATAGGCAGAAAAGCTACGCAGATAAAAGGCGTAAACCTCTAAAATTCAAGGTAGGCGACAAAGTGTTACTTAAAGTGTCACCCTGGAAAGGGGTGATATGTTTTGGTAAGAAAGGCAAGTTAAGCCCACGATACATAGGACCATTCAAGATCATCGAATGTGTCGGAACCGTGGCTTACAAGTTAAACCTGCCTGAAGAGCTCAGTGGAATTCATAATGTGTTTCACATCTGCAATCTGAAGAGATGTCTAGCTGATGAATCACTGGTCATGCCACATACGGATGTGCATATAGATGAGAGCTTGAAATTTGTTGAAAAACCCTTGTCGATTGAGGATCGACAGGTTAAGAAACTTCGAAAGCAGCACGTACCAATTGTGAAGGTTAATTGGGATGCCCGTAGAGGTCCCAAATACACGTGGGAGGTTGAGTCCACAATGAAACAGAAGTACCCACTTTTATTTCAGTAAATCTCGAGGTCGATATTTCTTTTAAGGGGGTGAGGATGTAACACTTCATAAAATCATGCCCAATATAATAAAGACATGTGTCATGAAATTTAAAGCGTGTTATGAACCCGGATCAAGTAAAAAGATACATGAAGTGATTAAAAGCGTCAGCATGTTAAATTATTACCTCTGAGTGACCTTTTAACATTTTTACATTCTCATGAAAATTTGATAAGGATTTCATGAGTAGCCGGTTAATCTTGTAATAAATAAATCAACATTCAAAGAAATGGGATCACATGTATATAATGTGACAAATCTACATTTAATGGCCTTTTCACAAGACTCCAAGGCAACACTAATGCATGGAATGCATTCTGAATGTTTCAGACCTGATCATGAGGGCCCTTGCTACTAATAATAACCAAAGATTCGAGGTATGATAGGTTGCATGGTCAAATGTTAAAAATTCTCAAAATTTTTGTCTTCTAGCCAAGTCTTACGGATCGCAAAGAGACCACCTTACGGACCGTAAGGTGGCTGATCTGGGAGATAAAGATTAAAAAGCGGATACGGACCGTAAGGCCCTTAGCTTACGGTCCGTAAGACCTGTAACTGGGCAGAAAAATGGACAGTTGCCTGTTCAGCCGGTTCCACCGCCTTAGAAGCATGGTTTTCGAATTCAGGGGCTGCACCAATGGTATTTCATGCATAGGGAGCACCTGGGATGATCAGAAAACATGTGTAGACCTTGTTGGATTGATCTTGTTGCATCTAAATCACTATATAAGGACCTTATGTTGCAACCATGAACTTGCTCATTCACAAAATCATTCTAAACTTATTTTCTGGAGCTCTCTGGACTTCAAGCAAGATTTCTTAAGCTTCTAATTCGTGCTAAGAGACTTTGTAAGCATTCTTAGCTTCTCTAATTCATGTTTTATTAGTCTAACGACCGAAAGTCAAAGCCATCGTAATTAAGCTTTGACTTAGTGATTAATCACTAATGGTCCAGTCATTTCTCGAATTGAAAGTGGCTATAAGTTGGTAATTATGTGGATAATAAACCCTTAAAAGAGCACCCTCTGATTTCCACTCTAACTTGGTTAATTGTCGGGTCAAACTTAATATTAAAAAGTCAACAGAAAGCTAATTTACAAATAAATTCATAATTAACAATGTAGAAGCCATGAAACCTGTTTTAACACTTATATAACTTGGCAATTAATGTAAGAACATGTCCAAGCATGTTCAACCCGACAATTTTGAATTTAGGCTCGGTTCGGAACCGAAAGTCGCAAAAGTAGACTTTTGCTTTGACTTTCAGTTCTGACCCGATTTAGCTTAGTTTAGACATGCCTTAGAGTTCCATTAGGACCAGGTTATAGGTTAGTATAACCCTCTGAGATTATACAACCTGGTTCCTAATTAATCCGATTCATTTGCATGTTTCCGTTAATTGCTTAAATGTTGACCATTATGCCCTTTTGACCTTAAAACGAGATTTTTGAAAATGTGAGAGGACAAAAACCTTTGTTACTGATTTATAAACATGTCCAAAAAATTTGACATCAGTTTGAGGTCTAAATTAGGAGTTATGCTCAATATCGTAATTAGACATATTTTTATTAATTAAACGGCATAATTAGCATAAAGCCTACCTAAACCCAAATTTTTACACCAAACATTTTACCCACTGATGTAATATAATATTTTGGGATTTTTGAAGATTTTTATTTATTTTTAAACTGAACATAACATAGGGTTCTTGCTTTAATTCGGTAATTGTCGGTTATACCCTTTTTGCTAATAAAATGAGTTTTACATAACATTTTGATACCAAACTTTTTGCTACTGATTTTATATGATAAATAAAATATTTTGAACTTTATAAACTGATCAAAAACTCAGATTTCCTATTATAACCCAAAAATCGCTTAAAACCGACTTTTACGCGTTTTAAACGCATAGTATGGGTTAAAACTATTTTTGGCATATAAGACTTAATACCTAGTGATGTTTTAAGTAAATTTTTATATTTTAACAGTAAGATAAAGTTTTAAACCCATATTTCCCATTTTGACCTTTAAAGCTTATGTGAAATGACCAAAATGCCCCTACGGTGCATAGTTTGGTTGTAAATGCTAAATTTCACATATATGCAATACCTTACTGATATGACTTGCAAAAAAAATAATTTTACTGATCATTTAAGACCAGAACCTCAGGTTAATGTTTAACCTCTTTTATAATCCTTAAAATGACCAAAATACCCCTACGGGGCTTAAATTGATTTTAAATCCGTTTTGGGCATAATGGAATGTATCCTACTGATATCACAACATATTTAAGGCATATTAACATAGGAAACCTGTTCATGACCCATTTGGTTACCCGTTATGCATTTATCGCGTTCGGTACGGTTTATGTAACTAGTTTTCATAAATTAACCGAAACGGGTCAAACCTTATCATTTTCACTTCAAAATCCAGAATGTATTTAGTTTACCCATATTATACAAGTCTTCATACTTGTCAGGTCTAAAACCACATTCTAATCCGGTCTTCGCTTAATCTTGCGCTTTGAACCGTATACCTTTCTTTAAAACTAACTGGTCTAAGTTTAAACTTAAGTAAGACCCGTTAGGAATATAATAGGTTATTAAAACCTTTGTTCCAGATTTAGGAGCCCAGTAAAAGATAGTTGCACTTGCTGATTTGTACGTCTGGGATAAATTTGTACAATTTGCTCAGGTAAATACTTTTAACTTATTTTCCCTTATACGGGCTTGGGGTACGGTATATAAAATACCGCTTGGTCGGGTGTTGAATTTTTAATCGTATGAAGGTTAAATCATTGAGATAACCCATTTGATCTGTTTTGTTTATTCTAAGCCTTTGGGGGGTTAATGACCATGTCCTGGATATCCTCGGCTCATTCATTGAAATGGCCATGACTTAAGCACGGGGTGTAGGCATACACCTGCCGGTGCGTATGTAAAAATAATTTACGCACCTGTTCGAGAATAACTCACCGTGGGACATATTATGTGGTGTGTCTATTAATCTTTAACCCGGTTTTCAGCCCGGGCTACTGAACGTATAATAAACATGTAATTCTTTAACAAGTTTATTTTTAAATAATTATCCCAAGTTATAAAAGATATTTTGTGCCTTGTTCATTCAAATCAATTTTCTTAAACATTTTCAAAATGAGTCGGTTACTTGTATTTACCAGTGAAAACTGACATATTTTCCAAAAAGGTTAAGTGCAGGTACTAATCGAAATGGGCTGGCTACTCCTAGCATCAATAAAGAGTCTTGCAAGCTTAGATGTTAAAAATCTGTTGGACAATGTTTCTTATATCTTTGATTCGCTTGTGGATCCCTTACAACCGTTTTTTGTAATAATTGATATTACTTTCATTCGGTTTGTAATGTTTTTATCTTTCGACTTCCGCTGTGTATTAAACTGTGATAAATTGTCTATGATGATATCAACTACGTCACGATACTCCCCACCGGGCCCACCGGTAATACGTGGAAATATCGGGGTGTGACAATCACTGTGTAAACATAACATACAAGCATTCATCGAAAACACGTATAACATGCAGAACGGTTAGCGTATAAAAGTGTTTACATTGTGTGTCGATGTGATTTGATATAGGTAACGTATGTAACACCCAAAAGTGCGTTAAGCAAAAAGGGTTCGAGTTTACTCACAAATCGTGTTTAGTAAATAAACATGGTCTTGGATTGAAGGGAGCGCTGGAGAGATTAGCCTGATCACAGAACGATAGTGTAAGCGTTGAACATCGCGTTAAACAGTGTGTCGAAGAGGTGAGTGATCGGATGGTGGTTCGATCGGATCACTGTCCGGACGGATGACCGTTCGGTCGGATGGTCATTCGACTGAGGATGTGTATTTGTAAAATGTGAACTTTTGAAGTTTTCGTTGTAGTATAAATAAAGTCATTCGATCGGATGGTCATCCGGACGGATGGCCTTTCAATCGGATGGCAATTCGTTCAAGTGTGGAAAGTTACGAAGAAGTAAGTCTTCTGATCGGATAGTCATTCGATCGGATGACTATTCGATTGGAAGTGTGATATTCCTTGAAGTTTTGCAAAATAGTTTAAGTTTTGAGAATTATAAGCCACCTGATCGAATAGTCGTTCGATCAGATGGTCATCCAATAGGACGGCGATTTGATCAGTGATTTGATGTTTTGCAAATTTTGTAAAGTTAAGTTGAAAAGTTTGCGGTTTGATGGAGACGGCATGACGGCGTGTTAAACAACGGAAATCTCATCAACTACAACTCGTTCGATCGGACGGGAATCAACCCGTTCGATCAGACGTTCTTGACGGAGTTTCATGTTCGACCCGTGAAACGGTCGTCTCTCCGATAGAAGTCCATTCTCAGACCGGTTCTCCACTGGAGAATGGGTAGAGAACCCGAACAAGTCCAGATTCTAATGCTTTTGAGTAAAAGTGAAGATTGTTGGAGAAAAGTTTGAAACAGTTGTTAAATGTTTAGATTTAGTCATAGTCAGTGTAAAATGATGTGGAAATCCTTTAGATCCGGACCATTCTTGATGAGATGAGGTCACACTTTGGTGTTCATGAGAACCCATGGTGACGTCACCCTAGAACAACCCAAAACCAGGTGATTTCATGGTTTAGATTTGTTGGTGAAAATGATGAGAAAGTGTGTAATGAAGATGGAAATACAAGATTTAGAGTGAAAACTTACAAGGATCGCGAGGAATCGGGAGAAAAGAGCTTGGGAGTGCATGGGTCGGAGGTAGCTGTCACATCAATGAACAGTTGATGTGACAGTGGGGTATTTATAGTGAGAGAGGGTGGAAGGCGGTGTAGGGTTGTGCGGGGTCGGACGGTCGTTCGATTGAACGGATGGCCATCCGATCGGATGGTCATCCCGTTCGATCGGTGGCTCGTGCGGGTTTGTTTTCCAACTTTCATTTCATGCGTTGAGCGTTAAGCGAGTTGCGAGTAAGCGATGCGATAGTATTAAACTATAGTTACACAAATAACATAACTAACACACGACATAAAAGTAGAACTTAATTTTGAGTCCACGATGAGATTGCGTTGCCATAGAGTTGCGATTGCGTTTGCGAATATCATCCTAAAAACATATATATAAACATGCACAAGTAAAGCACATAATAACACACACATCAAACAATACCAATAATTGCGATGCGATAGCGATGTTTTAGCGTTTAGTAGAATAACGTTTAGTTGCGTTTATCGCATTGTTAGTTCACATAATAATAGAGCGTTAACTAGCATACATCGATTAACAATTACGAGAGTACAAGACAATAATTAAGACAGAAATGTTAGATCTGAATAACAACCTGACTTTGACTTTGACTTTGACTTGTACTTTGACTTTCTGAAAAGTCGGGTTGTTACATCTGCTAGATTTTCACATGACTTGATCTGGTGAACATTAATTTCCCCTTCTTTATGCAAGTCATATGTTGAGAAGAACTTTGGTGAGATGTGCTTTGTTTGATCACCCTTGACCTTCTCTGATCTGAGCTATGCAAGCAGCATTATCTTCATAAATAATTGTCGGCTCCTTCTTGATCTGTTCTAATCCACATGCTTCTTGTATGTGATTAATCATTGATCTCAACCACACACATTCTCGACCAACATCATATAGTGCTATTAGTTCGACATGATTTCATGATGTTGCTGTAAGTGTTTGCTTAGTTGACTTCCAAGAAATTGTTGTGCCACCGTATGTGAATACATAACCAGTTGTATGATTTGAGCTAGAAGTCGGGAAAATGTTACGTTTTGAGTAGCTAAAAGACTCACATGTGACCACCTTGAGGATGCGTCAATTAAGACTAAGAAGTAACAGAATGGTCAACACGGAGGATGAATAGGCCCACAAATATTCCCTTGGATTTTTTTCTAAAAATGATGGGGTTTCGTGTATCCATTTAGTTTGTGAGGGCCAAGTAATAAGTTTGCCCAGAGAGCATGCTACACATGATAAGTCTTGTGGTAGCAAAACGTTTAAGTTTTTAAGAGGGTGCCCGGTTGCACTTTTGATTATTCGTCTCATCATTATGCTACCAGGGTGACCTAGACGGTCATGCCATATATTGAATGTGTCTTTATCTAATAGCTTTTGGTTACTCACCATGTATGATTCGATAGGATTGATATTAGTACAATATAATCCAGAGGATAAGGCTTCTAATTGTTCAACAATGGTTTCTTGGCCATTTTTGTTTGAAGTAATTTGAAGATATTCAATATTATTTTCAGATATTGTTTTTAGGTGGTAACCGTTTTTTCGAATATCTTTAAAGCTAAGTAAATTTCTACTGGATTTACTAGAAAATAATGCATTATCAATAGTTAATTGGGTACCCAAAGATAATGTTATGTGTACTCTTCTGGAGCCTTCGATAAGGTTACTGACACCAGATATAGTACCAATCGGTGTCTCTGCCGGAGACAACTTAGAAAAAAAATTCATGTCTTTGAGAATAGTGTTAGTACAACCGCTATCTACCAGACATTCATCACCAATAATAGCTCTACTGGAGCTAGTATACATATTTCTTCAGGAAATAAAATAAATAAAAGTTAATGTAAAGAAGTCAAATTAAACATTGCAAAAGTTTCAAACCAAATCAAGTACAAAGATCACACTTTGAAACGACAAGTTATTACGTGCAGCATGCTCAATCAGATTGCATCCTCAATCAGATTAGTTTCAGCCTTCTTTCCTTTTTCTTCTATCATGCGTTCATAGGCCTCAACGAGGTGTTTAGGGGTGCGACATATGCGGGACAATTGATTTGACATCCCACATGTATAACAAATGTTGCTTTGGGTCCCGCTACTTTTCCCTTTTGAAGGTCACCCTGTATTAAGTCGACTCGATTCGCCAGCGCTAGTTTTTGTGTTGTGAGACTCTCGATGCGATGTATATCCCCGTACTCGACCACGACCTCTGCTGGGGCCGCGGCCTTTACCTCCACCTCGTCTGCTTTGATAATTGGCCACATTTGCTTTAGGGAATGGGCTTGCACCAGCGGGTCGCGATTGATGGTTTTGTAGTAGGAGCTTGTTGTTTTGCTCCGCGACCAGAAGACATGATATCAATTCAGAATATTTAGTAAATTGACGTTCCGTATTGCTGCGATAGGAGCATATTTGAGGCATGGAACATTGAGAAATTTTTTTCATGCATGTCTTCATCGGTAATTTTCTCACCACATAATTTGAACTCAGAGGTAATGCGGAACAAGGCAGAAATATACTCACTGACAGTCTTAAAATCCTGTAGTCGTAAATGAAGCCATTCATAGCGGGCTTTGGGGAGTAAGACCAACTTCTGGTGGTTAAAATGTTCTTTGATTTTGTCCATAATTCAAGGGGGTCCTCAACAGTTTGATATTCCCACTTTAGATCTTCGTGAAGATGATGGCGGAGGAATATCATAGCTTTCGCTTTATCTTGAGGTGAAGTTTGATTACCATCAATAATTGTCTCCCCCAAATTATTTGCCGTCAAAGGGATTTTAGCATCAAGAGTCCACGGGAGGTAGTTGTTACTCGAGATGTCAAGTGCGGTGAATTCAAGCTTTGATAAGTTGACATTTTTTTATCTACAAAGGAAAGATTTATGCATTTAAAAAACGAGCATGTATATAAATATATACAGTATGAGAACTTCAATTTTTTTTAGTTACCACTGCAGGTTCTAAACATTAAGGCTGTTTTTAGATAATCGAGAATGAAGTTAAAAACTTTTGGATGATTGTCATATTTAATGTGATCTAGAGGAATGATGTATAAGACACATAAGTGTTTATTTAATTACTTCAAATTTATAAAGAAATATAAATATTATATATGTTATTTGGTATTGGAGTACAACTGTGTCATGTAAATGCTCTACCTTGCGTACTTCAAATAAAATTAAATAGTAATATTATATTATTGTAATCTTCTAGTGGAGGACAGTTGTTATGCAATGTAACTTGGTAAATTGTGTAGGTTTGTCATTAATTTGGGGAAGACACACAATGAGGATAACAAGTATGGATCTGGGAAAGATCTTAAAAATAACATTGGAGTATATAGAGAAGATATTAGGGGTCGCTTAAGAACCGATCAACACCACCTACCATTTTGAAAACCACCATTACGACCACTGCTGACTCTTCTTCTTCCCTAAAATCTCGCATTTGCAGCGCTAATTCTACAACTTCCACCATTCACAAACCCCCTAATTTCCACTACAATGAAATTCTTCAAGCGGATAGCAAGATTTCTCGGATTGGGAACTCACGAAGTCAACAAAGACTCTGAAGATGAAATCGACGATGCAAATGCACACAATACTTCCAATTCAACCGATGAAATGCATCATAACGTTGATCCTAATCTTCCTTGTAAAGGTTTTAGTGTTTCTTGTGTTACCAGTCTTTCTTTGTCCTTATCTCGGTAACAACCTGACTTTTTAAAGTCGAAGTACAAGTCAAAGTCAAAGGAAGAAAAGATTGCTAATAAGATCTGTCATTCCTTGCTTAATTATTACTTATACTTTCTGACTCCATAATCGATGTACGCTAGTTACCGCTATGTTCGTTTACGATTTGTAATTTGTGAAGTAGCAATGCGATAAACGCAGTTAAAATGCTAATCTACTTAACGTTATCTCCTCGTAATCACATCGCAACTCGAATCACAGTTATTGGTATTGTTCTATGTGTGTGTGATATTATGTGTTATTTGTGCATGATTATATATGTTAAAGGTGTTATTCGAAAATGCAATCACAACCCTATCGCAACGCAATCTCATTGCAAACTGGAAACGCAAGATCACTTATGTTGTTGTATGTTAGTTATGTTATTTGTGTAACTATTATTTATAACTATCGCATCGTTTAATCGACACTCGCTTAAACGCATTACAATGCTCAACGCACGAAACGGAAGTCGGAAACTAGCTCGCATATGTCGTCCGATCGAACGAACGTTCGATCGAGTGGTCATCCGACCGAATGACCATCCGATCGAAGGGCCCACCGACCCGTCGATCTCCACCACCTTTCTCCCCCTCTCACTATAAATATCTCACCTGTCACATCACTGTTCATGAGGTGACAACTCTCTTCCGACCCACGCACTCTCATGCCACTTTTCTCTTGATTCCTCACGATTCTTGTAAGTTTTCACTCCAAATCTTGTACTTTCACAATCTGTACACACTTTCTCATCGATTTCACCCACAAATCACAACTTTTAACCATGAAATCACCTGATTTCGGGCTATTCAATGATGACATCATCAAGAGTTTGTATGAACTTTGGAGAATGACTTCATATCAGCAAGAACGGTCCGAATCTAACATATTTCTACAATGTTTAAACACTGATTTCACCTAAATCTAAACATTTTCCAACTGATTTCTACTTTTCTTCCATATTCTTAACTTTTTACTCAAAACCGGTAGAATCTGAGCTCGTTCAGGCCTTTTACTCATTATCTAGTAAAGTGCCTGTCTGAGAATGGATTACTATTAAAGAGACAACTGATTCACGGGTTGAACATGAAAAACTATCATGAACAGCTGGCTCGGATCGAACGGGGTGATTCCCGTCCGACCGGATGAGTTGGACCTGATGTGGTTTCCATTGTTTAACACGTTGTCATACCATCTCGGCCAATCGCAAACTTTCTAAACTTAACTGATTTTACAAGTTCTCAAACAAACAGGTTACCCGAATGAATCACCGTCCGTTCGGATCACCATCCGATCGAACAACGATTCAACCAGGTGACTTGTGATTTTCAACACTTAAACGTTTTACAAAACTTTGAAGAATATTAGTTCCGAACGAATAGTTATCCGATTAGACGACCATCTGATCGAATGACTATCCTACCAGGAGACTTGAATCTTTGTAAGTTACATTCAAACGAATCAACATCCGATCGAACGGCCATCCGTCCGGATGACCATCCGACCGGATGGCTGGACAAATAGAAATACTTCTCACCTTTATAAATGCTACAACGAAAACTTCAAAGTCCAAACAATACACAAACACATCCTTCCCAAACGAATGACCCTCCGACCGAATGGTCATCCGTCCGGATGACCATCTGTCAGGACGGTCATCCGACCGAACCATCATTCTACACTCGTTCCACTCGACACTGTTTAACGCACTGTTCAATGCTTATACTGTCGTTATCTAATCAGGCTAATCTCTCCAGCGCTCCCTTCAATCAAAGATTGTGTTTATTCATTAAACACGATCTGTGAGTATACTCGAACCCTTTTTGCTTTACACACTTTTGGGTGTTACATACGTTACTTATATCAAATCACTTCGACATACAACGCAAATACTTTTATACGCTAACCGCCCTGCATGTTATACGTGTTATTCGATGAATGCTTGTATGTTATGTTTAGAAAGTGATTATTTCCTGACACCTTAGCAACGATAGTACTATAGTTTGGACTCAGCACCTGTCGTGGACAGGGATTGTTAAGGGTTTTACTTCACGTGTCACAGTGGTAATATGTGTTGCGCATTCTACAACTCGCAGTCGCGTCTGTGCATATTTCATTGTCGATAACTTACTTGCTTCACATTTCTACGTGTTACATGCTGGTTATGCGTAAACCGCTTTCGCTACTACTTATACTATTAAACTTGTATGCTCACCTTTACACTATGTGTATTGACCTATTTTAACGTATGTGACAGGTGTTTAGGATGCTGTGATATGCTGTGCTTCTGTGGAATCGAGCTAGGGGAGTCTAGAAACCAATTAAATAATTTATGAGTTGTCGAAACAATATTTGTCTTTGAGAACAACTATGTCTGTCATAACTGTTTTACTTTATATGTTATGGTATGGGACGTAACGTTAAATATTTTGGTAATATTAGTTGTTATGGATTTCTCCTGGACAATCTGTTTCACTCAGTGCCTCACCCGATGTTTCCGCCATCGGTTGGGGTGTGACAGATTGGTATCAGAAACATAACTATAGGGAATTAGGCAAGACTCGACCTAGTCCGGGTCGATGTCTTAGAAATGACTTAGTCTATAGTCTCAGTACTAATAGACCGCCTTGTGCGAACCCAGTAGGGGTTCGGAACGAGCCTATTTCTGTTACTCTCACTCGACTCACGAACACGCTACATTCCATCGGCCTTTCCTAAGGACGATCATTATCACATAGCCTTTCCTAAGGCTAGCGACACAAGATTTATCAAAAAACAGACGAGTGATTGGGTCGAGACTATGTTTGAAAACCGCAAACTCTCGATTGAATCGCTCGCTCGACGCGCACTTTTACTATTAACACGAGAATATGCGTTGAATCAGGAGTGAAATCCATACTTCAACGCAGATCTCCTTCTCTATCTCGTGATTCTATCACACAAACAGGAATGCAGTCGTTAAGCTAGGGGTGAAACCCGGATCTTGATGACTTGTTCCGCTCCTTATTTTGGTTTTACAAAACTCTCACCAAAGTCTCGATGGATTCCAAAGACTCAATTCACGTATGCGCCAAAAGGATGCGTGTCGTTCACCGTATGTCGGTGAGAGAGCACAGTCTGTTAGGCCAAAGCGTGTACTCGAACTCCTTGAGAATAATCGAATCACTTTGGGTAGTCAATGTCTAACACCCAGGAGAATCTATTTTTAGCGGTTGCGAGCCAAACCCGCCGACTCTGGGATTTATCGCTTTTATGTGGAAATTTTATGTGTTTTATATGGTTTTATATGTTTATGTGTTTTGATTTTGGAGATTTATACGTTTTTCTGCTTCTCGCTTTGATAAGCACGCACAACTCGCACTGCACATTTATCTCAAAACGCTGACAAATAGCATGCTATGTTACTCGCTTACGCTATGCTACTCGCTGTGTACTCGCTACTCTCGAACGCGGTCGCGAACGTGAATGATAGGTGAATACGTGCAATATATGTAGGTGAATACGTGCAAAATATAGTTGAATATGTGTTTCTATGCTCTATGTGCTTTTGTGTTATGTGCTTATGTGCCTATGTGATCTATGTGCCTCTGTGACTACATGTCTATGTGTGAACGTGTTCCTGAGCTTTATGAGTATGTTAGTTAAACGCTATATGGTGAGATTTTGAGTGTATCTCGTCTGAATCCTATGACGATGTCTGATGCAGACAATGTCGTCATTTGGATCGCATACTTCTCGCGCTACCCGCCGCAACCACGCTGACAAACGCATCGCCTCGCTAGTCGCCAAGGAAACGGCTAAGGTCATTCCACAAATTTTCAGCGAACTCAATGAAAACGGTAGCAAGTCCTCTGAGGAATCAAGGACCGACTCTCCCCGCATGACTTTTAGCTTCAAGCAGTTTAAAGCCTGCGGCCCTAAAGACTTCACTGGTGAAGAAAGGCCTACTGCCATGTTTCAATGGTTCGATTCGATTGAAGTCACCTTGCGCCAAAGTGGTTATCCCGGTAACCTCCACACTGTCAAAGCAACTAGCGTTCTCCAGTCCAGGGCTCTGGATTGGTGGACCGCCGAAAGGAACAGGCGAGGGAACGACGCAGCCTATGGGCTTACTTGGGAGGAACTAAAAGAAATCATGATGAAAGAATTCTGCCCTCCCCATGAGCTTCAGAAGCTAGAGGACGAGTTTTTGGAACATTAAGCAAGAAGGTGGTGACAATGCCGGTCTAACTGCCCGCTTTAAGCAGTTGAGTATCATTTGTCCCGGCCAAGTCTTAACTCCCGACATAACCATCAAGAAATACATCCGTGCTTTACCGGATTGTGTTGCCGATTTCGTGCAAGCCGCCAAGATGACCACCATCGAAGAGACTTATTTACTCGCTGCAGAAATCAATGACAAGCGAGTTAGGGCTGGTTACTTCAAGAATACCACCAAAAGTCTCCATCAAGTTATCGCTGCTCCCACCGCTGAAACCGCTGCACCGCAAGCTTCCAAGTCCTCATGTCGTAAGCGCAAGAACAACAACAACAAGAATTGTGTTATCACCGCCGCTCCACTCAATGTTGTCCCTGCTCAACCCCAGAACCAGAATCACCAAGTAGCGGCACCAGTAACCAATGCACCACCGGCTAAGCGTGCATATACTGGTCCACACCCTCTGTGCCCTACTTGTACTTATCATCATCCTGTTGGGATCGCTTGTCGATTTTGTGTTCACTGCAACCTTTACGGCCACTTTACTGCCAACTGCCGTACTGGTCCCCGTCAAGCCCAAGCTCAAGTTCAAGCTCCTGCACTACCAGCTCCTTTTCCCGCTACACAGGGTCAACAAGCAGCTCCTGCTCCTGCTGCTCACGCAAGAGCCTGCTTTGCATGTGGTGATCCAAACCACTTTGCAAATGTCTGCCCGAACAGAGTGGTGAAGCAAGAGCCACAACAGTAACTAGCGCAACAACAACATCAACAGCAGCAGCCTCAACAGCAGCAACAGCCAACAGCGCGCGGACGTGCATTTAACATCAATGTCCGCCAAGCGCAAAATGACTAACAATGTGGTTAATGGTACGTTTCTTGTCAACGGAACTGGGGTAGCCCAGTTGGCCACCGATACCCACCTCTTCCCAGAGGTACCGGGTTCGAGTCTTGGGAGTGGCATATGTCGCCCAGGGTAAGAACTCGGCATGGGGAAGTCACCGCGGAGCTCGCCTGGTCAGGTAGCAGCTGCCGGAGTGAGATCACTCCGGCGGTTGGGAGGACCGTGCACTATCCCCCTATATACGCTTCGTGTTTATTTGATACTGGAGCCGATAACTGTTTTGTATCGTTAGAATTCGAAAAGCTCCTAAAATGTAAACGCGCTAAACTCCCTTCGACGTTCGACGTAGAAGTTGCCACTGGAAGAACCGTCACTATTAGTTCTGTTTTACGTGATTGTACGCTTGAACTCAACAATCAGTTCTTCCCTATCGACCTTATTCCGATGCAGCTTAGTAGTTTTGATATCATAGTAAGTGTTAGGCCCTAAAGTGTGAGACTGACGCATCAAATTAACACAACGGGTTATGGTTACGAGCTGGGCCATACCGGGTTAGTTTATATTAGGTTGTGGACCTTTATAGGTCACTTGGGCTAAGCTTTAGGCCATGTGGGCCAAGCAGGCCCAAGGGGAGCCCATGTAGGGAAGTGGGCTTTAGTAGGTATATAAACAAGTTTCTAACTTGTTTTAGGGTTTGAACTTCATTGTTAAAACTTCTAGAGAGCTAGAGAGAGAGAGGCGAGTTGGTGAAGAACACTTGTACTAGACGGTTTTGCTTTTCAAGTAATAGAATCGTGTGCAAGTGTTGAAAGTGATTCTGGTTTGTTCTTCGTTGTTCATATTTCTTGTTGATTTTCATTTAATTTCTTGAATCACATCAAGTTTGGATTCCGCACAAACTTGGTGTAGTTTGATATCATTGAACGATCCGTTTCACGGGACTTACAAGTGGTATCAGAGCCATTAGAACCTGTTTCTATGCTCGGTGTGATATCAAAGATTCAAGATCTTCGTAATTTTTGGTTTGGTGTTTATCGCGTTCTTCGTGTTCTTGGTAGCATTCATCGAGGTTTTATAAAAATCAACATATTTTGGTACTTTGATTTTTGAAAAGGTTGTTATAAGATTAAACATAATCTTTTACTTTTCTGAAAATATCTTGATTTTTAAAATTTACAAAGTTTTCGGAGGAAAGTTGTTGACTTGATTGAAACCTTCCATATTCAATTTTAATAACTTTTGTGATTTTGATAATCTTTCGGAGTACTTTTTGCTGTTTCGAGTCATTCCAACACTGTTGCATTCACGGTTTCGACTCCTCACATCCTCATCCTTGGTCTCGAGTCACTCTCTTCAACTTGTCTCGAGTCATCTTCCATCTTCCAACTGTGTCTCATCGGTCTCGACTCACAAACATCACAAAGGTCTCGACTCAACTAATTTTCAACATTGAAAGATTGTTTCCTGGTCTCGACTCATTTCTTTGAGTTTTCATCTTTCAAGGTCTCGAGTTGTTCATCTCCGAGTCGCATCCTCATTCTCGAGTCGCAATCAGCCACATCGAGTTTCAAGAGGTTTCGAGTCTCCATTTTAACAGATCTCAAGTCAAAATTTTAAGGTAATAGTGGTTTTCTTCTTCACAACTTTCTGGTCTCGACTCAATATCATCATGGTTTTGAGTTCTCATACATCCCTGGTCTCGAGTAGCAATCTTCTCCAGTCGAAACCACGATCTCGACTCATCGTGTTCTTAGATTCTGAGTCGCAACCATCAGTTCCGGTTGCGAGTTACATCACAAAAGATCACGAGTCCACAACATCGTTCACTGTCAATCACAATCTTGACTGGTTCGGATCATATTCATCATCATCGGAAAACCGACCACCGGCAACCTGCAACTTTGGTTATCTTCTCCGGTCTAACTTCTCCGAATCACCATTGTTAGTCATTGATCATCTCAGTCGCAACCAACATTTATCTTAACAACCACCATCTCCGGTCACCCTACCTCACCATCATCTCCGTCAAGTTTTTCGAGTCGTGCTTTCGAGTTTTCGGTTTCGAGTTTGGTCATAATCATCATCTCCTTGTTTGCTGTTAAACGAATCTTTCGGTACCTTAAAGGCCGACCTCGGTTTGGTCTGTGGTATCCGAGGGATTCTAATTTTGACTTGTTTGCTTTTTCTGATAGCAACTTTGGAGGAACTGATAGTGACAGGAAATCTACATCAGCTGGATGTCAATTTCTGGGTGATAGGCTCATTTCATGGCAATGCAAGAAACAACAAACGGTGGCAATTTCTACAGCTGAAGCTGAGTATGTTGCCGCTTCTGCATCTTGCTCTCAAGTGGTGTGGATGCAACATCAATTGCAGGATTACGGTTTGACTTATCTCAACACTACTATTTACTGCGATAATGATGCTGCAATACAAATTGTTAGAAATCCTGTCTTTCACTCCAAAACAAAGCACATAGACATAAAAGTTCATTTTATTAGAGATTGCTTTGACAGAGGTCTTATTACTCTTGAACAAATCGACACAGATGCAAATGCTGCCGATTTGTTTACCAAACCTGTTAGCAGCTCAAAATTCAAAGTGCTTGTTGATTTTCTGAAAATGATCCGCTTTACTGACTGAGCATGTTTTTTGTTTTTCGTAGGTAAATTTGTTCATAAAGTTTTCTATTCTTAGGTAGTTTTTATTTATGCTCAAATTTAGGGGGAGAAATTTTGAAAAAATACAAAAACATTAAAAAAGAGAAAAACACAAAAACATTAAAAAAGGAGAAAAATAAAAAAAAAGGTGTTGCATGACTGGGAAATGAAATGAATTTTCATATTATGGTTGAGGGCTGACTCATGTAAGACCAGTATCGAAATAGTTTGACTCTAGTATGATGTGTTGGTAGGCTCTATCCTTTAGGCTGGAAGCATTGGCTGTTTCTGTTCAGAACTAAAATAGTACATGACCTCAGGAAAGAAAATCACTTGGAATTAGCTCATTTCTATTTGAATGTCTGTATGTTGTCCCGATACACACAATTTTGATCTGATTCTGAAATCTTCTCTGAAAAAAGTCGTGTACCTCCTCTGCTGCATCCAGATATATGCTGACCTGGAGGTGCTAGGCAACGACAGCTTCTGCTGCATCCAGATACATGCTGACCTAGCTGTACGTTGTCGCGCTATAGATCTAATACACCCGAAAGAGGCCCTCAAGTGCCCAAAAGAAACCCAAGAAACCTATATCAAACTGAGAAAAACTCATTTGATCTGTATATTATACCATCTCTGCAAAAGATCTATTCTGTTCTCTTCTCACCCTATTCCCAGTTAAGATTTCAGAAATCTGGATTGGACTTGTGAAATATGTGGTAGGGAAGATACTTGCATGATAGAGTGTGCTGTTTATATTTCCAGGATTTTATTAGTATTTATTTGGGTGTTCATTGTTAAGAAATCAAAACATGATAAAATAGATTATATGCAGACCTAGACACAGTCAGGATATCTTAAAGGATGACATCAGTATACTCACCTGCTACGATGAATCGTTGTGCTTACCTTGATCGCGGGGGGTATGCCTTGGAATGGGACACACGGGTATAATAGTATAATATTACCTAAAGCATATCACGAAGTTGAAAAATTGAAAGTTGAGCGTTAAAGTTTAAGTGGACAAACATATTGGCAATCGCATAGACCAGTTTGATTAGGCTCGTACTGAAAAGTGTTCCTTAGTCTGCCTGAGAACGAATTTTGATCCCATTGCAATTGTAATTGTATATTATGGTAGTTGTTTATATTTTGAGTTTTTATTTGTTTTTAGTTCTTAAAAATTAAAAAAATTCAAAAATACAAAAATAGTGTCTTGTTTTTCTATAAAACCAAAAATCCAAAAATAGAGTGCTTATTTGTTTTTCTTAAAATTAAAAATATAACCGTTCTTGAAGATTTGACTGATCATAAAAGTTGAAAGAGTTTAAATTGTGAAATCCGAGTGCAAGTACTCGGATGTACCTAGTGTTCATACGGTATTCTCCCTGTTCCATAAGAAATGTTTGCTTATGAGTTTGTGAGAATGTGCAGAACTTGATTTCAATCAAGAACAGGGGTTGATGAAGACTGAGATGCTGTTAGTTGCTGAAGAAGCCTGAAGCAGCACAACAACAAGATGTACATGAGTCAGAAGAACCGGATACGAAACGTTGTCTGACAGTGAAAGTACATTTGAAGAAGTACCGTGAACCTGCTTGAAAGACAAAGATTGAAGAAGAAAAGAGCTGCTGAGAATCCTCCTCTCACATTCTTTTTGACAAGATTTTCAAGCAAATGCTGATTGTGATCCTGATATGAAGCTAACCACAAGAGCTGAAGAAAGAGACCCAGTGCTGAGAGTTCAGAAGTCAAGAACTTCCACAACATCTGCAGCATAGAGACAACCATAGACTTCGTTGAAGACGTTGCTGAATTCATGGTATGAAGACAATTTGATGGCATCAGTCTAGGGGGAGATTGTTAGGCCCTAAAGTGTGAGACTGACGCATCAAATTAACACAACGGGTTATGGTTACGAGCTGGGCCATACCGGGTTAGTTTATATTAGGTTGTGGACCTTTATAGGTCACTTGGGCTAAGCTTTAGGCCATGTGGGCCAAGCAGGCCCAAGGGGAGCCCATGTAGGGAAGTGGGCTTTAGTAGGTATATAAACAAGTTTCTAACTTGTTTTAGGGTTTGAACTTCATTGTTACAACTTCTAGAGAGCTAGAGAGAGAGAGGCGAGTTGGTGAAGAACACTTGTACTAGACGGTTTTGCTTTTCAAGTAATAGAATCGTGTGCAAGTGTTGAAAGTGATTCTGGTTTGTTCTTCGTTGTTCATATTTCTTGTTGATTTTCATTTAATTTCTTGAATCACATCAAGTTTGGATTCCGCACAAACTTGGTGTAGTTTGATATCATTGAACGATCCGTTTCACGGGACTTACAGTAAGCATGGATTTTCTTCGCGAAAATCGTGCTGAAGTCGTTTGTTTTGATAAAATGATTCATTTCTCTCTCACGACTGGTGATCAACTCTGTGTCTATGGCGAAGTCTCATCGAAGGATCTCAAACTCATGTCGTGCACACAAGCGAACCAGTATCTCCAAAAGGAATACAAAGCTTTCTTGGCACACATCGTAGTACCGGAGGAAAAGGAAAAGAAGGCAAGGGATAAGGTGCCTGTGGGTCGTGATTTTCCTGCTGTATTTCCTGATGATTTACCTGGTTTACCCCCAAGTCGTGATATTGATTTCCGTATCGACCTCATTCCTGGAGCTAATCCTGTTGCTAAATCTCCTTATCGCCTCACTCTGTCTGAAATGCGCGAATTTTCGAGTCAACTACAGGAATTGCTTGATAAAGGCTTCATTCGCCTTAGCACCTCTGCTTGGGACGCGCCTGTCCTTTTCGTAAAAAAGAAGAACGCATCGTTCCGGATGTGCATCGATTATAGGGAATTGAATAAGCTTACCATCAAGAATCGCTATCCCCTGCCCCGAATTGATGATTTGTTTGACCAATTACAAGGCGCTACGTGTTTTTCGAAGATCGATTTACGCTCATGTTACCACCAGCTATGAATCCAGGAGGAAGATATACCTAAAACCGTTTTCCAAACCTGATACGACCATTATGAATTCGTCGTAATGCCCTTTGGTTTAACCAACGCACCCGCGGTTTTCATGGATTTGATGAATCGCGTGTGTAAACCGTTTCTTGACCGCTTCGTCATCGTGTTTATCGATGATATCCTGATCTATTCGAAATCGAAAGCCGAACACGCGCAACATCTGCGTTTGGTTCTCGAATTACTCCAAGGGAATTGACTCTATGCCAAGTTCTCCAAGTGTGAATTCTGGCTAGAGGAGGTTCAATTCCTCGATCACATCGTCAATAGTCAAGGTATACACATCGATCCCGCAAAAATCAAAGCAGTTAAGAGCTGGGTTACCCCAAAGTCACCATCCGAAGTTCGTTCATTCCTTGGATTGGCTGGTTATTACCGTCGATTCATCGCTGACTTTTCTAAAATCGCACATCCGCTTACTTCCTTGACGTATAAAGACAAGCCTTTTGTTTGGGGAACCGAAAAAAGAGCAAGCCTTTCAGACTCTCAAGCATATGCTCTGCAATGCTCCTATCCTCGCGTTACCCGACGGAAACGATGACTTCGTAGTCTACTGCGATGCCTCTAACCTCGGTCTCGGTTGCGTCCTCATGCAACGAGATAAGGTTATCCCGTACGCCTATCGTCAGCTCAAGATCCACGAGAAGAACTATACAACCCATGATCTCGAACTTGGTGCAGTTGTTTTTGCTTTGAAGATTTGGTGAGACTACCTTTATGGTACCAAGTGTACGTTTTCACCGACCACAAGAGCCTGCAACATATCTTGAACCAAAAGGATCTGAATATGCGCAAACGCCGATGGGTTGAACTTCTTAACGATTACGACTGTGAGATCCGTTACCACCCTGGCAAAGCAAATGTCGTTGCCGATGCCCTAAGTCAACGAAGCTATTTGCATAGCGTTTGTAATACTCACGCCCAGCACGACCTCGAAGCCTTAATTCATGACTATCAGCACGCCTGCTTCATTGAGAATACCTTGTGAGAGGAAATAAAGAAGTGTGGCGCTGAATCCCAACTTGTCACCAAATCGAACGAGATCTATTACTATCTCGATCGCATCTGGATTTCAAGTTGCAATAACCTTCGGGAGATATTGTTGACTGACGCCCACAAGTCCCGATATTCCATTCATCCTGGTGCCGACAAAATGTGCCATGACCTTCGTCTTCGGTATTGGTGGCCTGTAATGAAGAAGGATATCGCCATCTATGTTTCGAAGTGCCTGACTTATTCGAAAGTCAAGGCCGAGCAACAAAGGCCCTCTGACTGGCTCGTACAACCTGAGATCCCTATGTGGAAATGGGAGAGTATAGCTATTGACTTTATAACGAAACTCCCACCCACGCCATCAGGTCACGATAGCATCTGGGTTATCGTTGACTGTCTTACAAAATATGCTCATTTTCTACCGATACGAGAAGACTTTAAGGTAGAACGATTAACACGGATCTACACCGACGAAATCATCCGTCGACACGGGGCGCCTCGTGATATCATCTCTGACCACGATGGTAGGTTTACCTCGCGTCTTTGGGAAATATTTTAATCTGCTCTCGGTACTACTCTCAATCTAAGTACCGCTTTCCATCCCCAAACCGACGGTCAGACTGAACGCATGATTCGCACCCTTGAAGACATGCTTCGCTCATGTGTCATAGATTTCGGTGGTAATTGGGACATGCACTTACCTTTGGTCGAATTCTCGTACTATAACAGTTATCATTCTAGCATTCAAATGGCACCATTTGAGGCATTGTATGGAAGAAAATGTCGATCGCCTATTGTATGGCACTAGACCGGAGATGCGCAAATTACCGGTCCTGAGCTGTTGCAAGAAACGACTGACAAAATTCTCCAAATACGAGGCAATCTGTTGAAAGCTCGGAGTCGTCAAAAGAGTTACGCCGATAGACGCCGAAAGCCTCTTGAATTTGACGTTGGCGATCACGTACCCCTAAAGGTTTCACCTTGGAAGGGGGTGATCGGATTCGGCAAGAAAAGAAAGCTCGCGCCTCGATATGTTGGACCCTTTAAAATTCTGGAAAGAATTGGCAAAGTGGCCTACAGACTCAAACTACCGGAGGAACTTAGCAACGTCCACCCGACTTTCCATGTTTCGAACCTCAAAAAGTGTCTTGCCGAGCAGAATTTACATGTACCACTTGAGGATCTACAAGTGGACGAAACATTACACTTCGTGGAAAAGCCAGTAGAGATCATGGATCTAGAAACCAAGAAGCTCCGACGCTTACGCATTCCTATAGTGAAGGTTCGCTGGGAAGGCAAATGCGCCTTAATTTTGGGACGGAATTCCCTAAAGTAGGGGAGGCTGTAACAACCCGACTTTTTGAAGTTAAAGTACAAGTCAAAGTCAAAGTCAAAGGAAGAAAAGATTGCTAATCAGATCTGTCATTCCTTGCTTAATTATTACTTGTACTTTCCGACTCGATAAACGATGTACGCTAGTTGCCGCTATGTTTGTTTATGATTTGTAATTTGTGAAGTAGTAATGCGATAAACGTAGTTAAAACGCTAATCTACTAAACGCTATCTCCTCGAAATCACATCGCAACTCGAATCGCAGTTATTGGTATTGTTCTATGTGTGTGTGCTATTATGTGTTATTTGTGCATGATTATACATGTTAAAGGTGTTATTCGAAAATGCAATCACAACCCTATCACAACGTAATCTCATTGCGAACTGGAAACGCAAGATTACTTATGTTGTTGTATGTTAGTTATGTTATTTGTGCAACTATTATTTAAAACTATCGCATCGCTTAATCGACACTCGCTTAAACGCATCACAATGCTCAATGCATGAAACGGAAGTCGGAAACTAGCTGGCATATGTCGTCCGATCGAACGACCGTTCGATCGAGTGGTCATCCGACCGGATGACCATCCGATCGGATGACCGTCCGATCGAAGGGCCCTCCGACCCGTCGATCTCCACCGTCTTTCTCCCCCTCTCACTATAAATATCTCACCTGTCACATCACTGTTCATGATGTGACAGCTCTCCTCCGAGCCACACACTCTCAGGCCACTTTTCTCTCGATTCCTCGCGATTCTTGTAAGTTTTCACTCCAAATCTTGTACTTTCACAATCAGCACACAATTTCTCATCGATTTCACCCACAAATCACAACTTTTAACCATGAAATCACCTGATTTCGGGCTGTTCAATGATGACGTCATCACGGGTTTGTATGAACTTTGGAGAATGACTTCATTCCAGCAAGAACGGTCCAAATCTAACAGATTTCTACAATGTTTAAACACTAATTTCACCTAAATCTAAACATTTTCCAACTGATTTCCACTTTTCTTCCATATTCTTAACTTTTTACTCAAAACCGGTAGAATCTGAGCTCGTTCAGGCCTTTTACTCATTCTCTAGTAAAGTGCCGGTCTGAGAATGGATTACTATTAAAGAGATAATCGATTCACGGGTTGAACATGAAAAACCGTCATGAACAGCTGGCTCGGATCGAACGGAGTGATTCCCGTCCGACCAGATGAGTTGGACCTGATGTGGTTTCTGTTGTTTAACACGCTGTCATACCGTCTCGGCCAACCACAAACTTTCTAAACTTAACTGATTTTACAAGTTCTCAAACAAACAGGTTACCCGAATGAATCGTCGTCCGATCGGATCACCATCCGATCGAATGACGATTCGACCAGGTGACTTGTGATTTTCAACACTTAAACGTTTTACAAAACTTCAAAGAATATCGGTTCCGAACGAATATGTAACAACCCGCACGTTCGTGCGTTGTTACTACTCGTAATACTCGTTACGCCTATATCGCATATATCGCTATATTGCAGTATTTTCGCATAATGTCGCGGACTTTATCGCTATCGCATCACATTGTACATGCTGACAACCACGAAGATGTCGAGTGAGGAACAATTCTACCCTCCTTGATAGCCGTGATGTGCCGCAGTGTAACTCATTACTCAAAACGCACATCGCATCACACACATTAACGTTCACGATGACGTTGAGTGAGGACCTATTCTACCCTCCACGATGACCGTGAAGCGTCGCAAAGTAACGCATATTCGAAACGAAACACGGTTATTGTATCGCAACTTTGAAATATGGATATGTATATACGACCCAACGTGTCTAATTATAATAAATATATGAAAATGTGGATGAGAATGTGTAACCAAACTATCCCAACGCTTAAGATTCGAAACGAAACGCCAAAACTCAGCTCGCCGGAGGCATTTGATCGAATGACACTTCGATCGGATGGCCATCCGATCGGACAGCCATCCGATCCGATGCCCTGCACCGCCTTTCTCCTCCTTTGCCTATAAATACCCCACTTGTCACATCAACAACAGTTGATGTGACTGCTCCCTCTCGACCAGACGCTTTCTTGCCATTTTCGCCTGATTTCTCGCGATACTTGTAAGTTTCCACCCTAAATCTTGTACTTCTACGATCAACACGCACTCCTTCATCTTTTCACCATCAAATCTCACTTTTTCACACTTAAATCCTCGGATTTGAGCCGTTCCAAGGTGATGTCATCATGGAGTTCTTAGGAACAATGAATTGTGACTTCATCTCATCAAGAACAGTCCAGATCTGATAGATTCCACGGTGTATAAACACAGATCTCACCTAGATCTAAGCTGAATCTAAGTTTTTCAAGGTTTTCTTCAAACTTTCTTAACTTTTTACTCAAAAACTGATAGAACCAGGGCTCATTCAGATCTTCTACTCATTCGTTAGTGATGTGTCGGTTTGAGAACTGATTCCTATCAACGAGATGATCGGCTTATCGTGTTGAACACGAACAACCGTCGAGAACAGTTAACTGATCGGACGGGGTGATTCCCATCCGATCCAATGACTTGGACTCGGTGAAGTTTCTATTGTTTAGCTCGTAGTCATACCGTCTCGATCAAATCGCAGAAACTTAATGAAATAAACAAGTTGTGAAATGATCAGGCTGCGGGACAGATTGCCGTCCGTTCGGATTACCGTCCAATCGGAATGCCACCCGATCGACCCGCAATCCGATCGGATTGCACTTGGAATCAAGACTTAAACAATTTTCAAATATTCAAGGATCTGAACGACGAACGGATTGCCGTCCGATCGAACGACCATCCGATCGGCTGACTTTCGGATCCTCAACACTTAAACGTTTTACAAATCTTTGTTGCACGTCAGTTTCAATGGATTGTCACCCGATCGGACTGCCACCCGATCGAGTGACCAGTCTGCTGTGAGCTTATCATCAACCAAAGTGCCTTGCTAATCGGATCACCGTCCGATCGAACAGCCACCCGATCGAGTTGCCACCCGATCGACCGGCCGTTCGATCGACCGACCTGAAAGGTAGAGATACTTCTCTGTTTTCAAAATGCTACAACGAAAACTTCAAAAGGCAAACCATCATACACAAACACATCTTTCCCAACAAGGTAGCAATCCAATCGAATGGTCACCCGATCGGATGACCATCCGAATGGATTGTCACCCGATCGACCGACCACTCGATCGGATTGCCATCCGATCGGAGTACTGTCCGATCCATTGACACCTTGCTCCGTTTCACGCACTATTCAACGCTTATGCTATCGATCTGTAATCAGGATAATCTCACATGCGCTCCCTTCAATCCAACCAAGTTGCTGCCTGCTGAGCACCGATTGTGAGTATACTTGAACCCTTTTTGCTTTTGCACTTTTGGGTGTAACATACGTTGCTATCAAAACAAATTACATCAAATGCTTAAACTACTTATCACTTGCGAATGACTTACGTGCATAGTTATGCGTGATGCTAGTTACATATGTGCTAGGACTTATACTCGCGACGTCCCACCATGACTAGTATAGTACTATTGCGCCCGACGGGGTCTAGTTTAGCAATCGCAATCGCAGCTCGAGGACTTAGCCGGTAGTATCAGTTTTGTGAGTATATATGTCGTGTATTACGTTTATGTATGTGGAAATTCGTAGCTTTTACCGATTACACTATTACATATCAAACCTGTATGCTCGCCAATACTTTTGTATTGACATTATTTTAACGTATGTTGCAGGTTTAGTCACAGTCTATATCAAATCAATCTAGGAAGTCTAGAAACTCACCTAAAGTCTATGTTGACGGATTTGTATTGTTCAAGAGGACAAGAAATATGTGATACCTTATGTGATTGTATTGTTTATTAGTATGGGATAATAAACACATTAAATACTGTCGCAATATAGTTGTTATAGATTCTCTTGAGCAATCTGATTCACCTAGTGCCGCGCCTCGATGATTCCGCCATCGGTTGGGATGTGACATATTGGTATCAGAGCCATAACTATAGGGAATTAGGAAAGACACGACCTAGTCCGGGTCGTTGTCTTAGAAACGACCTCGTCTATAGTCTAAGTACCAACAGGCCGACTCGTGTGAATCCAGTAGGATTTGTACGGGCCTACTTGATACTCTCGTTCGAATTCGTTAAAAGCTACTACTTCGCGTGAACACCGCATACTACAATTTCACACGAAGAGCCTTTCCTAAGGCTAGAATATTACTTAGCCTTTCCTAAGGCCAACACAATACACACGTTTTCGAAAATATTCGCATAACACAACCGAGTGGTCCAGTCGAGACCAGGTGTCAAAACCAATAACTCTTGACAAGATCGCTCACTCAGCGCATTTTTCTAGCACGAGAACTTTTCGTCGAGCTAGGAGTGACATCCATAACTCAACGAAAGTCTCCATCTCAAAGTCTAGTGGAACACGCGAATTTATTCGAAGAGCACAACCACAGCTAGGAACGAAGTTATTAAGTCAGGGGTGAAACCCGTATCTTAATAAATCATTCTACTCTCTATAAAATGGTTTTCAAAAGCTCTCACCAAGGATTCGACTATAACGATAACTCGAGCCACGCGATGACTAGGAAGACGAATGCCATGAGCTGCATCCCAGTGGAAGCACATGTCTTCTAGGGCAACGTGCGCGCACGAACTTGTAGGGTATAGTTGGGTTACCTTGGGCAGTCGACGCCTAAACACCCGAGGCACTCTATCTATCTCTCTAGCGTACGAATAGCCAATTTTGCGCTTTATGGAACTTATTTACGCTTATGTGTTTACAATTTAAAACTTTACGCTTTATCGATTTCTCGATTTATCGATTTTCGCTCCCTGCTTTTGTAAACACACAAGTCACACAGCCATCGCAATCTAAAACGAAAACCGAATGTTCGCAACAAAACTAATGTCTAATTACTCGCTTACGCTCTCTCTCTCTCTCCCTCTCCAACGCGTCCTCGCGCATTCTATACCGACATGTATGTGTACAAGTATAAGCTGCAACTAATTATATATACAAACGAATCAATTGTGTGGGAATTTAGGAATCTCGTGTCTCCTATGTGGCTCCTATGTGAAGTTTATTATATTAATCGCAACAAGTTTTGATCATGCTCAATCGCATCACAAAACTCAAAATCATTATGATCGAATCTCATTCCAAATCTCTCTCTGTCTAGATGCCTTCCAACGACTCTACCTCGAGACGAACAGCTAGGAGAAGAGCCAAACGAAGCGCCGATAAGAGGATTGCCTCGCTTGTGGCCAAGGAAGTGGCCAAATTCATTCCTCAAATTGTCGCTCAAGTGCACTCTCTCAGCAACTCTCGAACCTCAGAAGACTTCAAGACAGAAGCGGCGCAATCTGCTTTCCTCTACAAACACTTCAAAGCCTGTGACCCAATGGAGTTCACGGGTGAAGGAGGTGTGTCCCAACTACTCCAGTGGTTCGATTCTATCGAAGTTACCCTTCGTCAGAGTGGGTGTCCCGATGGTTTTCGTACTACTTGCGCTACCGGAGTATTTCAATCCCGAGCACTCGACTGGTGGACAGCCGAACGTAACAAACGTGGGATCTCCGCAGCTTACGCTCTCCCTTGGGATGAGCTAAAAGAGATCATGAAGAAAGAGTATTGCCCTCCCCACGAAGTTCAGAAACTAGAAGACGAATTTTGGAAAATCAAGCAAGTTGAAGGTGACAATAATGGCTACACCGCAAGGTTCAAACAGCTTAGCATAATCTGCCCAAGTCAAGTCAACACTTTAGTGAAAGCCATCACGAAGTACATCCGTGGCTTGCCTGAATGTGTGGGCGATTTTGTCAAAGCTGCAAGGCCCGCTACCATCGAACAAACCTATCGCTTGGCCGCAGAAATCAACAACAAACGAGTCTTGGACGGATTCTTCTCCAAGAATCCTGTCAAGCAGGCTCACCAAGCAATCATCATCGATTCATCCGACGATTCTTTCCAACAATTCTACCGACGATTCTTCGGAAGATTCCTCCGATGATATCTCCGGTGAATCATCAGACGAATCCGCCAACGACACTACATTATCTCAGGATCGCAACGAGCTCAGCCATAAGCGAAAAGAACCAAGCGTGGATGAAATTCCAAACCCCACACCGCTATGGTTTGTTCCCTTTCTCGTGAAGCGCGCCTACACCATCCCCTGTGTCTCATGTGTACGTATCATCACCCACCAGGAACTAACTGTCGTTATTGCGACAATTGCAACTGGTATGGTCATTTTACCCAGAACTGCCGCACAGGACCGCAACCTTGAGGATTTTCATCAACAATTGCAGTCTCCGCAGAAGCCCTCCACAACAACATTAATTATGCTTACAATATTGTTGTAATGATACTATTTTCGCTGTTAATTTCCCTTATATGTTGAACTTGTTCTATCTCTCGACGCATGTGGATTCTGTTTCTCTCTTATACTCGCGCACAATCTATATGCTGGCACTATGTACTATATAATGTATTTTTCCCTACTATGCGTTCTTGAGATAAGGTACGATAAGCGTGCAAGAATCAAATTAATCACGGGTGCACACAGGATTATTTTGGTTAGTGCACGGAGATCGTAGTGGGTTTCAATGATGCCTCAACGTTCAGGGCATGGTTAAGCGTGGTGGATACGCCACTGGTACTTCCTATATATAAGCGTCTTGACCATGTCTGACGAAGTGTGACACCTATTCACGGAACAGAGGCGTATGGTTGAAACATGACGATGTTTCGCCATGCTAACTAAAGTTTTGTGAAGAAAGTGCCATGTGGAGTTGGAACGTAGACCTATCATACTATTGTGGTTATTTTCGACACGCTATACTACATCGCAAGGCGTAACAATCTCAATCGCAACTCAAGAGTGTGATCGCAAGACTTTTCATAAGTCAACACGCTCGCAATCGCATTATCGCTAGAATCTACCTCGCAATCGCTATCGCTTATTATGGGTATTTTCGCAATCTCAATCGCTTATTGTGTATTCGCTCAATCGCTTATTATGTGTATCGTGGGTATCGCCCTATCGCTTGTGTATTGCTCCATCGCTCATCGTGTATCGCTTAATCGCCATCGCTATCGCTTACCGTTATTTGTGTTATCTGTGATATGTTAGCACACATGACCTCGCTTCACGAAACGAAACTGATAGGGTTAAAGCATGGTGGATACGCCGCTGGTACTTCCTATATATAAGTGTTTTAGCCATATCAGCAAACTTTCATGGAAAAAGGCCATGTGGGGTCTAATGTTAGTTAAATTTTGTGGTGTTGATCAATCCAATCGAATCGCATCAATCGCGCATATGCCCATCACTTACAACGCATCGATCGTCGCCTATCGCTCGACGATTGTCACTATCGCACGTCGCTCATCACTTTACGCTTTATGCTTAACGTCGTCGTCTTCGCTTATTATGTTGGTGTTGTGCTATCGAACTTTCGCATCCCGCTTACCGCCTATCGCACTCGCTCGTGTCACTAAACTGAGTTTGAAAACGCCTTCATCACTCGGTTCGCCTCTCAAGGCTTGATCCAACCCCTCCTCGTTTGGATCGAGTCATTGCAAATCTGTCTGTACTATGTCGACACGTATGACACTGCCTCACGAGACGGAAGCCATATGGCTAAAGCATGGTGGATACGCCGCTGGTACTTCCTATACATAAGTGTTTTAACCATATTGTTGAACTTTCGTGGAAAAGTGCCATGCGGGGCCGACCTTAAATTTAAATTTTTGGTAATTATTAAAAGGCTTTGTCTACACAAATTTTAAACTGAGCTTTTCTTACAAATTTTTTTCTAAAAACTGATCAAAATCCTTGTATAAAACGAGATTTTCTTGTAACGTTAGTGTGACAATCGACTAAAGTTAATGCCACGTGACAAGAAAATTTCGTAAGACGAGTTTTAATCTTTTAGTAACCTAATAAAACTCCTCTCGTAGCGCTGGTGCAAACATCGAAACAGTTTCACACCGCACTGTGGGAAGATTTTTCGAATTCAACAACTTTTCGAGTATGCCAAAACACTTTGGATCGCTTTTCGTGTGTTGCCATCTTTTGTCATACGAATTGTCTCACTCACCGCCATCGCCGAGACCTTGCAACGCTCTCTCTCATCAATCCTCAATCGATCTCCCGCTCTCGCTTGTCGAATTTCAATTAATCGCTCGCTTATTTTGACGCTTTTAATCGATACTCTCAATCGCATCAACTCTCGCGACCCTTCTTGTGGATTAATTTCGGGACAAAATTTCCTAAAGCAGGGGAGACTGTAACAACCCGCACGTTCGTGCATTGTTACTACTCGTAATACTCGTTACGCATAGCACCAGAGATTCGAATCATAATGTACCTATATCGCATATATCGCTATATTGCAGTATTTTCGCATATTTTCGCGTACTTTATCGCTATCGCATCACATTGTACTTGCTGACAACCACGAAGATGTCGAGTGAGGACCAATTCTACCCTCCTTGATAGCCGTGATGTGTCGCAGTGCAACTCATTACTCAAAACACACATCGCATCACACATATTAACGTTCACGATGACGTTGAGTGAGGACCTATTCTACCCTCCTCGATGACCGTGAAGCGTCGCAAAGTAATGCATATTCGAAACGAAACCCGGTTATTGTATCGCAACTTTGAAATATGGATATGTATATATGACCCAATGTGGCTAATTATAATAAATATATGAAAATGTGTAACCAAACTATCGCAACGCTTAACAATCGAAACGGAACGCCAAAACTCAGCTCGCCGGAGGCGTTTGATCGAATGGCACTTCGATCGAATGGCCATCCGATCGGACAGCCATCCGATCGGACAGCCAACTGATCAGACAGCCATCCGATCTGATGCACTGCACCGCCTTTCTCCTCCTTTGCCTATAAATACCCCACTTGTCACATCAACAATAATTGATGTGACTGCTCCCTCTCGACCAGACGCTTTCTCGCCATTTTCGCCCGATTTCTCGCGATACTTGTAAGTTTCCACCCTAAATCTTGTACTTCTATGATCAACACGCACTCCTTCATCTTTTTCACCATCAAATCTCACTTTTTCACCGTTAAATCCTCGGATTTGAGCCGTTCCAAGGTGATGTCATCATGGAGTTCTTAGGAACAATGAATTGTGACCTCATCTCATCAAGAACAGTCCAGATCTGATAGATTCCACGGTGTATAAACACAGATCTCACCTTGATCTAAGCCGAATCTAAGTTTTTCAAGGTTTTATTCAAACTTTCTTAACTTTTTACTCAAAAACCGATAGAACCAGGGCTCATTCAGATCTTCTACTCATTCGTTAGTGATGTGTCGGTTTGAGAACTGATTCCTATCAACGAGATGACCGGCTTATCGTGTTGAACACGAACAATCGTCGAGAACAGTTAAGTGATCGGACGGGGTGATTCCCATCCGATCCAATGACTTGGACTCGGTGAAGTTTCTATTGCTTAGCTCGTAGTCATGCCGTCTCGATCAAATCGCATAAACTTAATGAAATAAACAAGTTGTGAAATGATCAGGCTGCGGGACGGATTGCCGTCCGTTCGGATTACCGTCCGATTGGACTGCCACCCGATCGACCCGCAATCCGATCGGATTGCACTTGGAATCAAGACTTAAACAATTTTCAAACATTCAAGGATCTGAACGACGAACGGATTGCCGTTCGATCGGATTGCCGTCCGATCGAACGACCATCCGATCGGCTGACTTTCGGATCCTCAACACTTAAACATTTTACAAATCTTCGTTGCACGTCAGTTTCAACGGATTGTCACCCGATCGGACTGCCACCCGATCTGATTGCACTTGGAATCAAGACTTAAACAATTTTCAAACATTCAAGGATCTGAACGACGAACGGATTGCCATCCGATCGGATTGTCGTCCGATCGAACGACCATCCGATCGGCTGACTTTCGGATCCTCAACACTTAAGCATTTTACAAATCTTCATTGCACGTCAGTTTCAACAGACTGTCACCCGATCGGACTGCCACCCGATCAAGTGACCAGTCTGCTGTGAGCTTATCATCAACCAAAGTGCCTTGCCAATCGGATCACCGTCCGATCGAACAGCCACCCGATCGAGTTGCCACCCGATCGACCGGCCGTTCGATCGACCGACCTGAAAGGTAGAGATACTTCTCTGTTTTCAAAATGCTACAACGAAAACTTCAAAAGGCAAACCATCATACACAAACACATCTTTCCCAACAAGGTAGAAATCCAATCGAATGGTCACCCGATCGGATGACCATTCGAACAGATTGTCACCTGATCGACCGGCCACTCGATCGGATTGCCATCCGATCGGAGTACTGTCCGATCCATTGACACCTTGCTCCGTTTCACGCACTATTCAATGCTTACGCTATCGATCTGTAATCAGGATAATCTCACATGCGCTCCCTTCAATCCAACCAAGTTGTTGCCTGCTGAGCACCGATTGTGAGTATACTTGAACCCTTTTTGCTTTTGCACTTTTGGGTGTAACATACGTTGCTATCAAAACAAATTACATCAAATGCTTAAACAACTTATCACTTGCGAATGACTTACGTGCATAGTTATGCGTGATGCTAGTTACATATGTGCTAGGACTTATACTCGCGACGTCCCACCATGACTAGTATAGTACTATTGCGCCCGACGGGGTCTAGTTTAGCAATCGCAATCGCAGCTCGAGGACTTAGCTGGTAGTATCAGTTTTGTGAGTATATATGTCGTGTATTACGTTTATGTATGTGGAAATTCGCAGCTTTTACCTATTACACTATTACATATCAAACCTGTATGCTCGCTAATACTTTTGTATTGACATTATTTTAACGTATGTTGCAGGTTTAGTCGCAGTCTACATCAAATCAAGCTAGGAAGTCTAGAAACTCACCTAAAGTCTATGTTGACGGATTTGTATTGTTCGAGAGGACAAGAAATCTATGATACCTTATGTGATTGTATTGTTTATTAGTATGGGATAATAAACACATTAAATTCAATCGCAATATAGTTGTTATGGATTCTCTTGAGCAATCTGATTCGCCTAGTGCCACGCCCCGATGATTCCGCCATCGGTTGGGGTGTGAGAGAATAGTCGTCCGATCGGACGAGCATCCGATCGAATGATTATCCTACCATGAGACTTGAATCTTTGTAAGTTCCATTCAAACGAATCACCATGTGATCGAACGGCCATCCGTCCGGATGACCATCTAACCGGATGGCTGGACAACTAGAAATACTTCTCACCTTTATAAATGCTACAACGAAAACTTCAAAGTCCAAACAATACACAAACACATCCTTCCCAAACGAATGACCCTCCGACCGAATGGTTATCCATCCGGATGACCATCCGTCCGGACGGTCATCCGACCGAACCACCATTCGACACTCGTTCCATTCGACACTTTTAACACACTGTTCAACGCTTATACTATCGTTATCTGATCAGGCTAATCTCTCCAGTGCTCCCTTCAATCCAAGACTGTGTTTATGCATTAAACACGATCTGTGAGTATACTCGAACCCTTTGTTCTTTACGCAATTTTGGGTGTTACATACGTTACTTATATCAAATCACTTCGACACACAAAGCAACTACTTCTATACACTAACTGCCCTGCATGTTATACGTGTTATTCGATGAATGCTTGTATGTTATGTTTACACAGTGATTGTTGCCTGACACCTTAGCAACGATAGTACTATAGTTTGGACTCAGCACCTGTCGTGGACAGGGGTTGTTAAGGGTTTTACTTCACGTGTCACAGTGGTGATATGCGTTGCGCATTCTACAACTCGCAGTCACGTCTGTGCATATTTCATTGTCGATAGCTTACTTGCTTCACATTTCTACGTGTTACATGTTGGTTATGCGTAAACCGCTTTCGCTACTACTTATACTATTAAACTTGTATGCTCACCTTTACATTATGTGTATTGACCTATTTTAACGTATGTGACAGGTGTTTAGGATGCTGTGATATGCTTTGCTTCTGTGGAATCGAGCTAGGGGAGTTTAGAAACCAATTAAATAATTTATGAGTTGTCGAAACAATATTTGTCTTTGAGAACAACTATGTCTGTAATAACTGTTTTACTTTATATGTTATGGTATGGGACGTAACGTTAAATATTTGGTAATATTAGTTGTTATAGATTTCTCCTGGATAATCTGTTTCGCTCAGTGCCTCACACCGATGTTTCCGCCATCGGTTGGGGTGTGACAATCTCCCCCTAAGACTGGGAACATCGTTTCATCAAAATGACAGTCAGCATATCGTGCTGATAACGTGATAGAAACAAAAATGGAATTATCTTTTATCTGCAATCCTCTTTCACATATATGAGTATATCTATACATCTGTATGTTAACTATATGTATACATCTGTATGTTAACTGTCCAAAGATGTTAACTGCCAAGGCAGTTATTGGGGAAGTTTGTATATCCGTATATCTGGTTTTATAACAAAGAAAACTTAAAAAATAATAATACTTTTTGCAAGAGTCGAACTTGGAACCCGTTGCTGTTTAAAAGTGCGAAGGCTCAACCATGGAGCAGTTTCAGTTTTATGTTTGGCTTCATACCACATTTTATTTATGGGTTCAACCTATATTTTTATATACTAAAAATTCGAAACTGAGTGGGTTCATGTGAACCCGTGCTTCATTAGCTAGATCCACCCCTGCTGGGCGGAAACGGTTGACAAGGATGGTGGTGCGGTAGCGGAAACGAGTGGTGGGGGTCTAGGAGATTGGAGGGCTTCCAATGCAGTTCGAATTGATCGAAGCCCGGTGAAGATTGTTTGAAGTTGAGACTCGTGTCTTGACATGGTTTCACAAACCTGTTGGCACCATTCGTCTTCAGATAGAGTTTGAGCGACCATGGTTCACGGTGGATCATGTCTGCTCATATACCAATTGACACGAACTGAATCGTTACTCATATAGTCAAAATAAATAAGATAAGAACTTGAAGAATTTTGGAGTGAGAATCAAGACTAATTAATCATTTTCATTCCTACCTCATATTGAAAGAACGACAGAGTAATTTATAGTCGTACACATGAGGAAACTACTAAGTGACTACAACCACTTACACCACTTATACCATGACTAAAACAAAGACACATACTCAAAACTGTAACATCCGCCAAAAACGGATTCTTAGAAAGTCGACATGGTTGTAGACCAGATTCAAATCGTAATAAATGATAATGCGAATATTTATCATATTGTTGTTGGTTATTATTTTATTTTTATGTTACATATTAAACGTCAACGCATTATAAATTGTTATATGTGGCGGGTTGTACTCAACCGGATTCCAACACGTGAGGCTTTGGCGAGAAAACATATTCTATTAACGTCTGAAAGATGTGTCATGTGTAACGGGGCAGCAGAAACAGTAGATCACCTAATTATCACGTGTGAATTCGCTCATCAAGTATGGGTATCAATATCACAATGGATGAAAGTTCCATTGTCGAGGTATGTGCTTAGCGTCATAGGGTTGCTAGAATTCCTAAAAGACTTGCAGCTTCCAAGGCAAATGAAAAAGGCGGCATATGTGATTCTGGCAACAGTTTACTGGTCAGTCTGGATCGCACGGAACGAAAGGATCTTTGCAGGAACCCCCCCCCCCCCCCCCCAAGTCTTAAAACTGATTGAAGTTATCAAAGCTCTTTCTTTCCTGTGGATTAATTCTAGGGTAGACAAAATAAATTTAGATTGGAAGGCATGATGTGAGTTCAAGGTAGCTTGGTAATCTTTATGATGTAACAGTAGCACCCCTCGAGCAACTTGCTGGAGTTTTCTTTGAATAAAATCACCTTTCAAAAAAATAAATAAAAAATAACGGGCGTGAGAGAGAGAAAGAGTTAATTTGTTTTTTAGTCAATCAAACAATTATACACCACACCCCTTTTTTTATTTTATTTTTTTTACTTTATTTAATTTGCTTTAACTAAACATTACACACGTGTTACTTACTAAGAGCTTCATAGACCACATGGTTCTAGTTTGACTCTCATTTTTTTCACTCACTAATATCAACCACTACAGCCAATGAGCTCGTGGTGGAGTGGTAAGGGAGAAACTTGAGTTTCCAAGAGACCTAGGTTCAATTCCTGTTTCTCTCCATTAGTTTTTAGCGACACCTACTGATGAGGGGAGACTAGGCGAGTAGGCGGCGATTATTAGTTCGATCCTTGAACTAAACGGGTTTTACCTCACCGCACTGTTGTGCATTCGGGCGAGTGTTCACGAGCTTCTGCCCCAGGTGAGGGTTTTCCCCGGTTCGGAGGCGAGTGTATCCCGATATAGTGAATTTCGCCAATAACCTATTTGAAGGATTCGTTAGCCGTTAAAAAAAATATCAACCATATGTTACTAACGATATCGATATAGGTTGTCACCCCTAAATGTATTTTATTTTATTTTATTTTATTTTATTTTATTTCTATAATAAAGGAAATCAATATTAAAATTTGTGAAGTGGTATATCTTTATTAAATTGGATTATTATATTCATTTCTAAAGAAAATAAACACGTTGAATTCACATTACACGTAGTTTTCTTACCTATTATTAAAACCTTTAAAATAATGACCAAAATAAAATAAAAATAAAATAAAATAAAATAAAAATGATGCTTAACATATGCCACCACACAAAATTATAAACCGTCATAACACAACCACCCATACCCACGGCCGGATTCACCGTCGCCGCCTCCAGCCACCGTCTCCGGTCACATATCTGAAACCGATTAGCAACGCCGCCGCAAACTGAACGAATATTCCGGTGAATTCATACCTAATTATTTCAAGTTTCTCTATCTCCATTCTTATTGCAATTTGTTAACAGATCCAAGCACGTTTCTTCTTTTTCCGTTCCGATCAGCTTCTTTTGAAGGTATAATTGCTATTAATTTACTTTAGTTTAATCTGTTATGTTTTGCCTCCGAATATATTATTATTGTTATGAATTTAGGATTTAGGGCAAAAAAAGAAGATATAATTAGGGATTTATGTAATTTTAGCTAATTATTAATTATGTTGCTAGTATGTATTTTCGTTTGATTGTCTTATTCGATGTTTATATGAACATTACAACAACAATATCTGATTTAGGAATTGATTTATATGTTTTTGTTTTGTAATATTATCAAATAGTAATCTAGATACCTTAGGGGACATAAGGAATGTAAGGAATATTCGGTCTCAAATAGCATTAACGCGGTATCCATATCTTTGAAATGGTCAGGAATTGATTTAGGATTTGGCTTGACAACTTAGATAGTGTTCGTTTCGTGTAATGTAATGGAACTGGAATTGGTTTGTATAATTATCAATGGAATTGGAATTTAAAATTTGTAAAATGACATACCTACCTTGTATCCAGAAAGAAGTAGAACCAGCGATCTAGATACAGTTCTAATTCATTTTTTTTTGTTAAAACGAACAGCATAAGAAATGAAATCTAAATTTCAATTCCATTCAGAATCCATTGCATTATTATGTGCAACGAACACTACGTTAGGCAAATTTCACATGGACATTAGGAATGCGTGGCCTCAAATACCATTAATGTGATATCTGTTTCTTTGAGATGGTCAGGATATGGTTTATATGTTTTTTGTTTTGTGGTACTCGTTAGTAAAAGTAAACTAGACACCTTGGGCAAAATTCCACATGGACACTAGGAATGCCTGGCTGGCCTCAAATACCATTAACGCGATAACTATATCTTTGAGATGATCAGATATTGATTAAGGAATTGATAGTAATCTAATCCCACATGGACATTAGGAATGCGTGTCCATTCATAGAGAGAGACTTGGATAAAATGAGTGCCGGCCTCAAATACTATCAACATGCATTGGGCACATGAATGTGGTTGAGAGGTGAACACAGTGGTTAAGTGCGCTTGGGTGGGAGCAATTAGGTAAACGTTTCGTGGGCAAAACATACAATATTAGTTGGTATGTGAGGTCGGATGTTACAGTAACTCTGGTGCTAAATTTGTCTTTGTTAACATATATTGACCTATTGTAAAATTTGCATTTGAAGCTTACTATGATTCTGCACATCATACACCAATATAGTAATACTCAAGGAAGTAATGAGTATTTGGACAATCTGTTTTCATTTTGCAGACTGTATTCGGTTATGATTAGAACAAATTAGGGTCTGAAATTGAGAAATGTAACTAAATATCAATAAAGTTTCACCAACACTTACCAGGAAATGTACAGTGTGGCAGCACCAATGCATGGACTGAGAGTGTACTCTCTTTTTCTATAAATATCATGTTCAATTCATACTTATAATGGACTTATCAATGATATAATAGTTGGTATATTACATATAATGAGTTTTGTAGTTCGGTCCACTCATTTAAAGGAAATGTATGTCAATGTCTATGTGTGGCGTACACTTGTATGAGAGGGATCTAAAATCTACCTTCGGTTTTACAGGTATTCAGTGCTGCCATGTTATCATTGAAGTCAACTTCAAAGGCCGTGGGGCAGTTGATTACTTCCAAAAACAGTGGCAAACGGTTAATAAGATGCTTACAAAACAACCCTGAATTGGAAAGTTACGTTCAGAGTCGGTGTTTCAAAACCATTGGTATTACTACTATTGAAACATTACCATCTTCTTCTCATCCTGTTGCTGGTCTTCGTAAGGATGTTCCTTTCTCCTTGAAAAATACGTCTTCTGGTATTCTTATTCAAAAGCGGGGATTTCTGGGCTGTGGTGACGGGGATGAAGGAAGTAATGTTTTGTCTAAAATTCACGAGGAGAAGCGTATTATGGGGTAATTTAGTAATTTTCTATTTATTATAGTTCATGCAAGTAGTAATCATAGAGATTTAGGGTAGATACATAAAACGAACATACTTTCTTGTTTTGCATGGAAAAAGTTCTCCAAACTTTTTATATATATTACAAAGTTCATGTGAATAGTGAGGTGATGCTAGAATGCACCGTCTCCTTTTGCTAAAATGAGCAGGCCTATCGACGCTAAAATGAGCCTCTTTTGTGGTTTTTGTCTATTTGTGTGTTTTTTTAACTTTCAGTCGCACCCGTATACTTTAAATAACGTGCGTTTGTTATTTATACCGATTGTCAGTATTGTGCTTTTGGAGTTTTTTCTTTCGGTTGCTATACCGAGTGTCGGTATTGTACTAAAATGAGCCCCTTTTTGTGGTTTTTGCTTTTTGTGTGTGTTTTTTAACTTTCAATCGCACCCGTATACTTTAAATAACTTGCATTCGTTAATTATACCGATTGTCGGTTATTGTATTTTTGGAGTTTTTCCTTTCGGTTGCTATACCGAGTATCGGTACTATATCGATACCGTAACGAACTGAACTGATACTGACTGAATTCCTTCCGCAACACGCGGGGTTTTTTTTATTAGTTTTGGTATATTAAAGCTCCTAAACTTGTAAAAAATACACAAAAAGTCACTCAACCCATTGACCTGTTTAATTGCTTGGTGAACTTATATTGCCCCACTTTTGTTTCAGATATTCTCCAGAGCAATTATTTGCAGTAGTTGCTGCTGTAGATATGTATCAGGATTTTCTTCCATGGTGTCAGCGATCGGATATAGTTCAACGTCATTCAGATTCGTCTTTTGACGCTGAGTTGGAAATAGGTTTTAAATTTCTTGTTGAAAGCTATGTATCTCATGTGCAATTGGTAAAACCGAAAATGATAAAGGTGAGCGTTTTTATCATTTATTTGAATCAAGAAATGTTTGTAATTGGTTTTGATATTAATATTAATGCATTTTGTCTTTGCTTTTGTTATGATTCCAGACGACATCTTCACAAAGCAGCCTTTTTGATCATTTAATAAACGTTTGGGAGTTCAATCCCGGACCTGTTCCGGGAACATGCGATCTTCATTTCTTTGTGGATTTTAAGTTCCAGTCACCCTTATACTCGCAGGTAATTATCATTTTGCTAACTTTGGAAAGTTATTACTAATTTTTAATAGAGTAAAATGCCATTTTTGTCCCTGAGGTTTGGCTATTTTTGTGACTTTCGTCCAACGGTTTGTATTTCCGCATCTGGATCCAAAAGATTTGAAATCTTGCCATTTTCATCCGGCTCGTTAACTACATCCAATTTTCTTCGTTAGGTCAGGGGTATTTCCGTCCTTTTGTTGACTTAAAGGGCAATTCGGTCTTTTTTACTTTATGTAAACAGACCTAATACCCCTGAAAAAGACTGAATCGCCCTTTAAGTTGGCAAAAAAGACGGAAATACCCGACTTAACGGAGAAAAATGGATGGAGTTAACAAGCCGGATGAAAATGGCAAGATTTTGAACCTTTTGGATCCAGATGCTGAAAATTAGAATTGATAAAAATTATATATTTTATAAGAACAACCCACCGACCCGTTTAGCCCAATTACTACAATCCGTTTAACCCATTTATTAAAACTGGTTACCAACTCATTCACAGCCTACCAACTCATACTCGTTTAGATAAATGGGTTATACGAGTCGTGTTCAGGTTACAAGATTTTAAGTGTGTTGTGGTTAGGGTTTATACCTTTTGACACGAATAAATATGTGGGTCGTGTTCAGGCTCATCAATTTATCTTGCTAACTCGTTTAAATAAATGGATTTTTATCATTTAAATATTTACTTATAGATATTTTAATGTGTACATTATCTGTCTGTAATATGATAACTTCTTGTTGTGATTGCAGATGGCATCCATGTTCTTTAAGGAAGTGGTCACTCGAATAGTTAGTTCGTTCAATGACCGTTGTCGTTTGATATACGGGCCCGGGGTCTCGGTTCATGGAAAAATTATTGAACGAAATTCATGATTGTTTAACTAGTAAAAGTATTCCATTAACCACCATGTGGTACACTTGTTAGTTTTTCACAAAAAAATGAGCACTTGTAAGTTATTACTTGTGGTGGATATGACACAATAGCAGTTCATTTATTCTAGAGATGGAAATTCCAACTCGGTCAGTTACAAATAGGTAAGATTTCTGGTTAGCAAGTTTGCGAGTCGTTTTTGCATGTTTTTAAAGCCGTTTATGGATTCAAGATTGATCAAGACGGGTTTAGGATCGAAACTATATGCTTTCCTGGATTTGGTCTCTTTGATCATCTACACTTTGTTACTCTTTATAAGCTTAAAAGAGAATGCCGTTAAAGAATGAAAAATACTAGCAATTCTGGTTTTAAAGAAACCAATTGTGTAAACCGTAAAATATGAGTTCGTTTGGGTAAAAAATCTTAAGCGGGTCGTGCCTAATTTTAAACACGCCGTCACAGTCTGCTGATCACCGTGCTACTCTGTTTGTCACCATTTGATGTTTTAAAGTTTGGTTAGGTGTATTATTACTGTATATGATATTAAAGTAGTTTAGATATTGCTAAGTTGCTGCACAGGCAGATGTAGTAGAGGTTGCAAACCGGACGGACGTCTTTCATATTGAGCCATTGAGTGTTGGTGGGGTTCTCCTGATTAATGAGAGCCTCTGTAACGGGGGCTCGCATACCCCCTTCTCAGTAGTAAGCCCCCCCCCCCCCCCCCCCCCCCCTCAAACCCTTTATTTTTTATTATTGGAAAATGAATTTATGTATATGTAGTAGTATATTATGACCCTCTTTAGCTTTTTTAAAAATAATAATACAAACCGATGGTTAAAAAAAAAAGAAAAGGTTCAAACCCTGCAAGCTAAACCGTTTTGGTCGGTCCCACCAACCTGTCCGGTTTGGTTTGTAGTTTTTAAAGCCCTAGTTAGTTGTTCGGCTTAGAACTTCCATCAAAACTGACCGAGCCCTTTCTACTCGTATAGCCACCTCCAAGTCTCCAACCAACATGCAAAGAAATTACTGAGTATATGATGCAACAAACTACAAGGGTACTTTGTACAATCAAGAAGTAAAAGAAGACTCAAGAATGCTTGTTCGAAGTCGATTTTTTCTTCCCTATAAACATGAGTGAAAACTTTGGCATAAACTTCTTTTTCTTAAACAACCCTCTAACACTACTAGATTTCCCCTCATTAGTGTTAGTTTTTCCTTTCGAAGATCCTTCCTTCTTCGAACTGCTTGATGCAACAAGTTTATCTGATGTCGTTTCATTCTGCGTTTTCGACGTTTCATCTCTTGAGCTCAAACCCACGTCTTCTTGCGTTTCACCATTTCGTCTCTTGAGCTCGTCTTCTATATTCGACTTCGACTCTTTAGCCATTTCCGCCTTTTGCAACGCAACATTCAACGCTTCTTTTTGTGCAGCGATTTCCGAGTTCAGTTGTAAAAGTTTATTCAAACTTTGCATTTCTGACTCCTTTGCTTCATCAATTTGAGCCATGGCTTCACCAACCCGTTTACCAGCCGCTTCTTCCGCATCATGGGCCCGTTTACTTAGTTCATAATACTCCTCTAACGTGATCGTGATCCCGCCTTTTGGGTCTTCTTTTTTCGTAATACGAGCCGACTCACTCTCGTATAGCGCGCTAATGGCTCCTAATGCTAACTTCTCCTGAGCCCGTGCAGCCTCGATCTCCTTCTCAATCGTAGCGAGTTGACTCAGTATTGAACTCGCTTCATTTTTGGATTGATCAGCCGCTATTTTCGCTCTTTTTAACACCAAACGGGCTCCTTCGGCAAACAACTTAGCGTGTTCAGCGTCTTCACCTGCTTTTTGTAACTGTTTCGGGAGTTCCACAAGCTTTTCGCGGGCTTCTTTTTCTTTTCTTCGAATCTCTTCGAGTTCTAATCGGGCCCGTTTCATCTCGGATTCAAGATTCACAACCGTATCTGCTCCTAACCCTTTTTGCTTTCGGATATTCTCCAAAACTTGTTTCTCACCCTCTAGTTGTGCGGTTAATGACTTTGCAGCTGTTTTCAAACTCATTATCTCTTCGGTTGTTTTTTCGATATTACGAATAACTTCATCAAGATTCTTCTTCGCTATCGCGACACCTGATTGTACATCTTTACGCGTAAACTTCTCATGATCTTCTTCAGGCACCTTCCCTTGCATATAAACCGCTAGTTCATCTTTTAAACTATAAAGTAACCGCGAAGCGGTTTGGAGCTTCGACTTCAAGTCTTCTGCTCTAACAATCTCTTGTTTAACTTTCTCTAACTCTTGTTCGGTTCGTTTCAGTTCCTGATCCAACGCCAACAGTTCTTGATCTCGTTCGTTCGCTTCGTGAACCCAATGTTCTTCGGTTTCCAAATGTGAAACATGTATGTGCTCAATAGATTCTTTCGTTGTTATGAGCTGGATTGTTAAGTTTTCGACTTCTTCTTCGAGTTCTCTAGCTGCGGACACTTCTTCTTTCGCTTTCTGAACCGCAAAGTCTCGTTCGGATATTAATATTTCATAGTCTCTACACGTTTCTTCGAGTTCTGCTCTGGCCGTTATGAGTTCTGAAGCTGCGTTTTCGTGGCGGGCTTTGGCTACTTCGAGTTGGGTTTTGGCTGCTACACTTGATGATTCATCGGTGATTCCTTGTTCAAGTTCTTGGAGGCGTAACTGCGCGAGTTCTGAGTCTTGTTTGGCTTGGCGTTCTTCGGTTTGGGCTCGTTCTAGATTCAGTTTGAGTTCTTGTATTAACCTTTTGGTACCGTCTAGGTGTTTTAATGCCTTTTGTTTTGCTTGTTCGGCTAGCTCGGATTTTTGTTTGAATATTGGTATCTCCTCTTGGGCTTTTTCGAGTTCTTGTTCTATGAACTTTCGTCTCTGCATAAACACACAAGATTTTAATGTAAGTGAACAACTATTGTGTTTCAATGAGTATGCTTTAGTGATATATTGTCAAAATTCCATTCCCTTAAATAGCACATCTTATTGTCGAGTATATATCGAATTTTGACAGCTAACTACCACCGAAAGGACGTTTGATGATGATACATGAGTGAAAATCTAAAACACGATTTAGTGTCACGTGTCATAAGCGATTTAAGTCTATGGGAACGAAAAATGTATCATACAAAAAGTTTTGGTGCGTTTTGCGTTACCATGTATCCATCTAACTATCAGACAACTTTAAGAAAACACAATGCCAATAACATGATCTATAGTATTCAAGTAGCGAAAACAAGTCGACGTACCTCATTCTTCTGAGCTCGGTGAGTTTTCCAGTCGACAATAGCACCAAACTTGGAAACAGCTTCTTTAACAGATAACGGTTTAGCTGTATCAACATGAACATCTTTCGAGTCACCCTTTTCAGGCTGTTTATTCGAACCACTATCTTTCAACTCATTCTTTTCAGGCTGTTTATTCGAACCACTATCTTTCGACTCATTCTTTTCAGGCTGTTTACTCGACCCACTATCTTTCGACTCATTCTTTTCAGGCTGTTTATTTGAACCACTATCTTTCGAGTCATGCTTTTCAGACCGTTTACCTGAACCACTTCTGTCTTCGTTTGGAGAAACATCGATGTTAAACCGTCCTGAAGATGAATCTGGAGTTACAAATGAATCCTCACTGCCATAATCAGGGGAGTCTTGATCACCGGGGTTTGCTTCATTTGAATTTTTTTCCCCAACTTTCTCTTCATCCATTCCAGAAATATTAGACAAGTAGAGTCAGCTGGGTATCTGAAATTCACAGAAATTTACATTTCATGCTATTCAGATTTTTTTTTTATTTTTTTTTTACATTAGACTCAAAATTTAGGGGGAACCAGTTTGTGGCAAAGAGACCGGGTTGGGTTCTATCATGGAGAAACTAACTGACCCGGTTAGAAGTAGCAAACCGGGCTCTATTAGTTTCTTCGCTTGTGAATCACATTTCGAGAAAGTATAATTTCTTTCTTAACAACTAAACTGAAGCGTTTTAGCTCTACTGCTAATGAACAGGAAAATTATCAAAATAGACAATGTTTACATTGACTTTTCCGAAATAGGCACACTTTTTTTTTTACTTTTCCTAAATAGACGCTGGCTAACCAACGAACTGTCTAACCGGCTAAACAAAATGTACCAGCTAAACATGAATTTTTGTGCCAAAAAGTACCGGCTAAGACTTAAATGCATTTTCTGATTGGTCTAAACACTTTAGAAATTTGAAAAAGTGTATCTGTTTTGGAAAAGTCTTGGTCAACATTGTCTATTTTAGTAATTTTCCCTTATTGAACTCACTTCGATCGAGTGTTTAAACAACTAGTAAAGCTATTTCCTTTGTTTTCAAGTCGCATAATTAAACACTCACTTTGCAATAGACTGCATACAAAGGCTTGTCTCACTAATCTTCTTAAAACCAAAGGACCATGTGTGCACTAGTTTCATTTATAATTGCTATTTCCCCATATTCAAATGAACAAAACTATTTCATATGAAAATTATGTCAAAGAAATTAAATGAACAATGTCCAACATGCAGTTATATACATTTAAAAAGTTAAGTGTCATTATGTGCATGTGGTTTGTTACTTTTTTCCATTTTCAGACCAAATTTCAAAATTGTACCAATTTTCCTCCCTCACATTCTTGAAACGTGCCATTTCAGTCCAAAAAACTAACCCCGGTTAAAAAAAACTCAGTTAGCTCAGGGACGAAAATGACACTTTATTCTGGATTTTTTAGATTGAAATGACACGTTTCGAGAATGTTAGAGCATTCACATCCCTTTCATTTTTTACCCTATAATTTCACTAAAAACAACTAAATTTTCTTTCAATTAAATTATATTTTTTTATACTTTTATGGTTACCTTTTCTCTCTCCTTTACACAAAACGACTTTCAAAATATATTAAAAAATTATAGAGGGTGAACAGTGTCCCCTCAAACAGGGGCGGACCTTATATATACGGTGCCGTAGCACGGGATACGGCTCAACTTTTTATCGGTAGTGTAAAAATAATTATTTTTTTCGGTTTTTATACCAAGGATACCCCTAAACAACTACGATGACACCCCTAAAAAAGGTCTGTAAGCCCAAATCAATTGAAAATAATAAGCCCAAATCCCAATTGCCCAATATGTTAGCCCAAATCAATTGAAGATTGTAAATAATAAGCCCTATTGCCCAATATGTTAGCCCAAAATAATAAAAGATTGTAAGTAATTGCCCAATTGCCCTGAAGTTTTAATGCACGCCACGGCACAACTACGAGGATACCAATCAATTGAAAATAATAAGCCCAAATCCCAATTGCCCATTTCATCACACTATAAGCGATGATGATAAATTTGCAAACTTGAATGGAATAAGTGATCCTGCACGTGTTATGGTTGAAAAGGGAACGCATAGTTCTTGTCCTTCAGTTTATCGGGTAGTGAAGCTAGCTTTGCTTTTAACGGTTGCAACCACAACCATTGAAAGATGTTTTTCGAACCTGAAGCTTGTCAAGATGGATTTACGCAATCGAATGGGCCCGGAATTTTTGGACAACACTATAGTTTGTGCGGTCGAAAAGGATTTTTTACGTGAAGTAAAAGACGACGATGTGATGGAACGATTTCAAGCTATGAAAAAAAGAAGATGACAAATCTATTAGGTATTTGTTTTACTTTATTAATTTATTGTCGTTTTTTTAATATTGTACGATTGCACGGTGATTTTTTTTTGGGATACCCCTGAGTTAATGTTCTAGTTCCGCCACTGCCCCCAAATTTACAGATGAACAGTAACGTTTTCTCTCCCCTCTACTCACAATCACTTTCAACCACCTACAATCACTTTTCATAATATAAAAAGCTCTCTCACAGAATTTTGGAGACAGATTGTGAATGCTCTTAGGGAGGAAAATTGTACAATTTTAAAATTTGGTTTGAAATGACAAAAATGGACAAACCAGATAAACGTAAATAACAGTTAACTCACCTTTAAAATTAAACTAATGAAAACAAATCATAATACAATAATACCAACAAATGTGATATTCAATAATCATCAAACTAACCACAAAATTACGAACAAACATATGGAAATCTTACCGGCAAATCCCCGGAGTCAAATCCAGAAAACCCCTCTGGATTTTGGCCCCCGAAAACTCGAAGAAATCAACAATTATGGCTCCAAATCCACTGCAAAACAGAGATTGATGATTATATTATGTTATTAGAGCCTAAAACAAACATAATAAGTGAAATTTACCTCTGGATGAAGAAATTTTTCAACGAAGATTAAAAGGATTTCCATTTCGAAATGAGGAACGGCATTGAATGGGATCGTGTGATTTTTTCACCGCAACGTAATCTGAATGGCAGAGCTGTTTTTTGATTTTTTTTTTTTTTTTTTTTTTTATTTTTGTTTCCAATTTTTTTTTTGTCTATTTTTAGATGAATATTTGGTGATTTTTGACACTACCATTGTTTCTCTCCAGATATAGGATTCAAGAAGAGATGATAGGTTGGTGAAATGAATTGACTTAATTGCCCTTTATTCATGAAGAGCTGAAATAGGCTTTATTTTAAAAGTTTTTGTTAGACTAGGTGGTGTAACGTAACGCCTCCGGCCACCTGACGCCCCAAAACCGGTCTTTCCTCGGGGGATAATAATCATCATCATCATATTTAGTAAATTCCACCAATAGCAAAGCTAAGGTAGAGTTTGAAGATGGTAAGATGTAGATAAACTGGGGATAATATATCCGGTAATTAAAAGAAAAATATATTGGTGAAATGAATTGTTTGCTTTATTTTAAAAGTTTTTGTTAGGCTAGGTGGTGTAACGTAACGCCTCCGACCACCTGACGCCCCAACACGGTCTTTCCTCTGTCAAACTGGAGATAATAATAATAATCATCATCATATTTAGTAAAATCCACAAATAGCAAAGCTAAGGTAGGGTTTGAAGAGGGTAAGATGTAGACAAACTGGGGATAATATATCCGGTAATTAAAAGAAAAAAAGATGTTATGAAGTCATTGATGTTTGATTTATGGTAAGAAATCAGGTTAGATTTTTTCCCATGTCCATCTATCTACTATAACAAAAGAAACCAAATTTAGGACATGCGTCACTCAATGAGGGCTCCTTTATTAAATGGGTACTGGGTGCGGATCTAAACCCTGACCCATGAACAAACATCTGGATCCTATATAATCTCTTATAACCCGTTCCCAAGCCCTATTTCCCGTCGCTTCCTGTTTCTTAATCTACCATTGAAGAACGAATTCCTCGTCAATCGCTCGATTCCTATGATTACAGATTACAGATAAAATTGTTCTCTTTCTTCTTTATTATACGTTAAATATTATCGTTTTTGTATGAATTTCGTGACGTCAATTCTCCATGGAGATCGATTTAGTGATATGTTTACGTTTCATTTCGTTTGTATGGGTTTGCTTTATTTATAGAGATTGGTCTAGGTTACTGATGTTTGGTTGTTTGGATGACTACTAAAACAAAGCTCCAATACATACCCATGAAGGAGATTTTGAGAAGAGAATAAGGGTTAGGAGATGGTGACGACTGTTCAGTTAGTTACATGTGATAATTCGTCAAAAATTGATATGAAATGGTTGATATCTCTTCTCCTTTTGCTAGATCTATCCTGTAAGTTTTAGTTCCTATCAATTGCTTAAATATGCTGTTCGATCATTACTGTAATAGTTTTATTACGATTTTGTAATTGTTTTAGATGTCTACTCTATGAGAATTGAACATTTTGTTTAAAATTATGTTATGATTTAACTTCAACGTTATTATGCTTATAAGAGTTCAATGTTAGTCGAATTGTAAATATCTATGTGTTAAATCATGTGTATGATGATAAGTTTATACGAGTTGAATCATGTTAGTTTATATTTGAATCTCGGTCAATCTATGTGCTGTACTGTTTTACACATATTTTCACATAACAATCAAAAAGATTAGATTTTTTTTAAATTTTCTAGCTTTCAACAGGCAAGAGTTTCATTAATACAATTATGTCCATCTTTCCAGGGATCTGATGCATTCTCACAGTCTGGCCTCTACTCCAATCACCAAGACATTAGGCCCCGTTACGCGGTTTGTACTTTTTCTTTTAGCATTTGTTCATCCATCATATAAAAGCCATCAGTGTGGTTGTAGCTTCCTTTATATTTGCTACCTAAATACGACATGGTTTGACACCATGACAACTTGTCTTGGGGCTGTGCAGATCAGAGACAAGCAGCTAGATGGACTCAGGGGTCTCAATCTGATGAAAACTTCACGGTGGCGGGTGTCCGAGCAGACATTGTCAAAGCAGAGCACACGGATCTAGCTGAGGGGTGGGGCTCGTGGAACAAGTGGGCACCTACAAAGCCGAACTTAAGTGGACAGAAAATGGCTCGGAGGCAAATGGGCATCACCAGGGGCGGACCTACCCACGATGGTGGGTGGACGGCCGCACCCTTTGAAAAAAAGTTTTTAGTGCTAATTTTCGTCGAAAATCCCAACCGCACCACTTGGATTTTTTCAACCGTACCCCTTGAAAATTTTCAACCTGTCGGCAACATTATACTTGTGGTAATGACATGTTTGCTACTGATAACTCTTGCATAACTGAACCAAGTGAAAACTGCCCCAAACCGGCTGTTGAATTACCCGTTGCTAAGGTAATTTATGTTTACAGTTTTTGTTTGTTTACATTTTTGTTTGATAAATTAGAATTACTCTTAACTTTATTTTCCTTTTAGATTTCTCTACACAGGAGTGGGACTAGCTAAATCACATCAGATCTCTAAAGATAATAAATCCTTCGTTGAAGAAGCTTTGAAAGAATCTTTACTCAAAGATATTGAGAAGTTTTTTGAAAATTTTGATTAGGAAAAACTACTTCTCATGATGCCCTACTATCGAATGTTGGATTGTATTTGAAATATCCCGTTTTCACACATGACCAACTTTATGTCGCATTGTCAAGAGTAAAAAAGCAGAGTTGGTGTGAAGTTACTTATATTAGATGAGGATGGAAATGTTACAAGTAAGACAACAAATGTGGTGTAAAAAGAGATTTTTAGTGAAATTTGAATTATATTTTGTACTTTTTAAATTATCCTATATATTTTTAACTATATTTGTTAATATAGAATAAAATTTCTTTCTTTTTTTATTAATTTCAAACAAAATAAAACTACACTCATTCGTTAAATCGCGTGTACACGCGAGTTTTAACCTAGTAAACTATAAAGAGTTACATAAGTCCACTAATAATACTAACGAAAAGATTTTTAAGATGTTATGTCCATTAACTTTAAAGAGTTACATAAGTTCATTAATAATACTAACGAAAAGATTTTTAAGATGTTAAATTTTGGTCGATATTTATTTTAATAAATTTAAATAGTTGAACAAATAATGTCACTTATGCAAAATTAACAATCAATATAACGATTTTGAAAAGTAGGATTAAAATCAATAACATCCAATGAATGGAACATTATATTTATCGGTATATACAACATGAGAAAAATATGAACAAAATGATTTTAATTTCGTATCCATACAAAAAAATATCATACAAAAAGATGGACGTTTCTTTTTTTTTTTTTTGAAAAGAAAAAGATGGATGTTTCTAGTGACGGTCACTATGGCTCTTTTAACCGAGAGAATAGCACTATGCTTCTAGAATCCTACTTTTCTCTTCATTTTTAGACTAAATTACAAGTTTTGTCCTCTATGTATGTCCCAAATTGCAGGCGTTGTCCTTTAAACCAAAACTTGACATGCGGTGTCCTTTGTGTTTTCAAAATCTTGCACGTTTTGTCCTTTAGGCCAAACTTAGTTAGATTTTTTAGTTAAATCTGGTATCAAGGGGCTATTTTGTAAAAAAAAAATTATTCAGGGACTAAATTGTACAAAACTTAAAAATAAAAAATATATAAACTTCCTTTTTCTCTCAGATCTCAAACTTCTCTCTCCTCTCTCCTCTCACTCTCTTCTCTCTCTCTAACAACAGTGGTGGTGGAGGTGCTTTGTGGTGGTGGTTATGGCGGGTGGTTGTGGCAGGTGGTTATGGCGGGTGGTTGTGGTGGGTTTGGTTGTAGGTGGGTGGTGGGTGGCTGTGGTGCTAGGGGCGACGGTGGAGGTGGTGTTAAGGCCGGTTGCAGGTGGGTGGTGGGTGGATGGCGAGTGACTGGCTGTGGCGTTATGGGCGGCGGTGGAGGTGGTGTTAAGGTCGGTTGCAGATGGGTGGTGGTCGGAGAATCGATGCCGGAATTGTTTTTTTAGGGTTTTTGGTATTTTTGTTTTTGGGGATTTTTGGGGGTTTTTGATTTTTGGTGGTCGGAGAATCGATGCCGGATGTTTCTCAGTCGGTTTCGCCTGAAACAAGTGTGTTTCAAGATGAAAGTAAGCCAAAAATTGAAGATCAAATGCCACCTCTTAGTTTTCTAGAGAAATGGCTTTTTGATGATGCTACTGCTCAAGGTGATCTTATGAATATGTCCTTGAAGGCGGTGACTTCTTTTAACCTTTTTTGGTTTTAATTTGAGGGGTTTAATCTATGCTTATGGGTCATGTTTTGTCAGTTTTTCATTTTCTTTTCTAGGATAAATTAGTTGAAAAGAGATGTAAATTAAGTTCTAGTGGTTATTATTAGGATATATGGTCATAAAATGTATCTATATGCTTAGTGCTTATAGAGTAATAATGCTACTCTTAATCGCTGTTTTTAGAAGGAAACAATGTGTAGCTCCGGTAAACAAGTGGGCAGTGACTGTAAGAGAGTATTATTATAAACTGGAAATTATACTCTTCGTGCATATACAAGTGTGTGACTCTATCTTTGATTTTTACATTATCTAATCTTATTTTCTTACAAATATTAAGTCAATAAATTGAAGATGTATATGATATTAGTGTAGTCATATTTATCTTGACAATTTCCTTGAATCGATGCCGGATATGTTTGGTGATGATGGTGGTGGAGAATCGATGCCGGATATGTTTCCAAATCAGGTTCGTTTTTGCTCTCTTTTCCGTTATATGATTCCGTTTAAGGTGTGTTTGATGGTGGCGGTAGTGGTGGCGGCGGTGGAGGGTGGTGGTGATGGTGATGAAGGGTGGTGGTGATGGTGGTTAGTAATTTACTCAATAATATTAATAATAATAATATTAATAATAATAATAATAATAATATTAAGTTTTGTACAATTTAGTACCTGAATAAATTTTTTTTACAAAATAGCCCCTTGATACCAGATTTAACTAACAAATCTAACTAAGTTTGGCTTAAAGGACAAAACGTGCAGGATTTTGAAAACACAAAGGACACCGTCTGTCAAGTTTTGGTTTAAAGGACAGCGCCTGCAATTTGGGACATACATAAAGGACAAAACTTGTAATTTAGTCTCATTTTTAATTACACGTGTTTTTAATAGGTTTGTATACATTTGATAAATTGATATATTAATTTTGTAATTGTTTCGAATCTTATAAATGCAAGGGATAATGGATTTTAATAAACTTAGTTATTGTTTAGTTATTGTTTGATGGCTGGTAACGGTTTTAACTTTAAAAATTCTTACTGGCGGTCACATCTTTTCACGTATTGGTCTTCAATAGACCATGACAAACAGAACCTTAACGCCATTAGTCTCCGGTCGCCGGAAAAACGTTTTTGGCCGGAAAACTCTTTTTTGGCCGGAAAACTCATTTTTGGCCGAAAAACTCAACCTTTTCGTCTGAAACCTTATTACACACCATTAGGAACATTTTCTAGTAAAAAGCCTCAATTATTAAGGTCGCCGGAAAAACATTTTTTCGCCAAAAAACTTCTTTTTGGCCGGAAAACTCAACTTTTCAGCCGGAAAACTCAAAGTTTTCGTCCCAAACATGTTTGTAACCATAGATCGGACCTTTAGCAACTTTTTTTTTCTGACTAAAAACGTTTTTCCGAGGACCAGTGACTAACAGCGTTAGGGTTCTGTTAGTTAGGGTTATGGATGAGCATTTGGTACCGGTACCGAACCGTACTGGGTATATTCGGTACCGGTACCGGTTCTCATTTTCCCCGTTTTTCAGTACTGGTACCGGTATTTACGGGTAAAACACAGGTAAGTACCGGTACCGGACCGGTGTATTCGGTACCAGTACCACTTTTCCCCTTTTTTTGGTACCGGTACTTTCGGTATCGAACGGATACCGTGCTCATCTCTAGTTAGGGTCCATTGAAGGCCAATTTGTGAAAAGATGAGACCGCTAGTAAGAATTTTTAAAGTTGAGACCGTTGCCGGCCAACGAGTAATAGTTGAGATTATTAAAATCCATTATTCCTATTAAAAACTATAGAAGTTTGTATTCATATTTAGTTTATTTTTATGATTGTTTGTTTCTTATAATTTTTTAAAGATACCTATAGATTATTAAATGCATAATTTATTATTAATCTATTTTTTTTTACTTTAAATATGCCCCTGTAATATTCGAAATAATAATCTAGTGGAAAGATATGTAAGCCTACGGTACAAATTTTACATTCTGTTATGTAAAAAGAATTTTCGTACATAGTTGATTAATGCGTTGTCCGTATATTATTTTAATCATTTGAGGAATGATTTATGCATTTTCCAGATATTTTAATCATTTGAGAATAAAACCAACTCATTGTCAACCAATATATTCTTGCGCCTACACAGAATCACATTCTCTAAACTTGTATATAAGTGTTCAAACTCTTGACAAATTTTCATCATAAACAAAGATGAAGACTATGTATGGAGGCAATGCAGTCGGCAAAAATGGTGTACATATATTGACAATGGTGGAATTCAAGATATGGTTGATGACATTTGATCAAGATAAAGATGGTCGGATTAGCAAACCAACTCATTGACTATCATACATATTAAACATTCTGTAGATTTACTAGTTTGAGTTTTTGACTATCATACACATTAAACTTGAGTCTGACTATCATACACATTAAACAATTTGTGGATTTACTAGTTTGAGTCTTTGACTATCATACATATTAGGGAATTTGGCCTATAATAATCCCACCTACATTATTGGCCATTAATAATCCCACCTCTGAATATTCCCCCACCAGTCTCACATTTCACTTATTTTTCCTACAATGGTCCCCCCGTTAAAAAACCTTAACGGAGTTAAGCTTTTTTCCAAATTACAAACAGATTTTTTAGGGCTTTTGATTAGAACGACGATACGAGTCCATTGATGTAAAACTTGTCTCGAAACGGTGCTCCAAACGATGAAAACGACGCTTCAATTCGGGTGTTTAAATTTTCAATTAACCAAAATCAAGTCACTTGGAGCACTATTTCGAAGTAAGTTTTACATCAATAGACTCATATCATCGTTCTGATCAATAGCCCTAAAAAATCTGTTTGTAATTTGGAAAAAAAGTTAACTCCGTTAAGTTTTTTTAACGGGGGACCATTGTAGGAAAAATAGGTGAAAGGTGAGACTGGTGGGGGAATAATCTGAGGTGGGATTATTAATGGCCAATAAGGTCTAGGAGGGATTATTACAGACCAAATCCCCTACATATTAAATAATCTGTGGATTTACTAGTTCGAGTCTATGACTATCATACATATTAAACAATCTGTGGATAAGCATCCACCGGTTTGAGTCTTTAACTATCATAGATTTACTAGTTTGAGTTTTTGTCTATCATGCACATTAAACAATCTGTGGATAAGCATCCACTAGTTTGAGTCTTTAACTATCATACATATTAAACGATATATGTATTTACTAGTTTGAGTCTTTGACTATCATACAGATTAAACAATCTGTGGATAAACATCGAATTTGAAGTAAAAGAAATCCTTTAATTTATTACTTTGACTTATCTCCTCATGATCCATTTAATTTAATTTAAATAAATCAAAATAAAAAAATATGTTAATAAGTGAAGTAAATGTCTTATTCCGGTGGGTAGCCATTGATTAAATGATGAAGAGCTCTTGATCTCAGCTTCTTTATCGCACTTAAATCCTTGTTTCTCTCCACATTTTCACCGACTGTTTGTGGTTAGGTCGGTTTCTTTTGTTCCTGTCGTCTATGGCGGCGGCGGATCAACAAACGGTCTTTCTACACTAAGAAACAAAGAGGGTCTGAGTGCATGTGAGAGGTTTTTGTAGATCTGAGTCGGTGGTCATGTGCTCAGATATGCGTTTGTCATGATTTATTTGTCTCTTTGTTGCTGGCAATGACGGCGTGTGCCTCTATGCCTTTTTGTTTTAACTCAACTATGATGATATGTAGATCTAAGTCGATTGGTTTGATTGTATTTGGTTTTTTCCTACATCATGTGTATTATTTCATATAAGAATTTTTCTAATGAAATTGGGAAGAAAGAATCAGCGATGTGTATCTGAGGAAGTTTGAAACTTATATGCTGTAAGTTGGAAGCAACAAGCTGGACACAATGGTCCCGAATAATGGTCCCTTAATTACTCACCTTTTGTTTGCGGACGATGCGCTTTTGGTGGGGGAATGGGAGAAGGAGAACGTTTTAAATATGGCTAGATTACTAAGATGTTTTAATCTTGCATCGGGATTAAACATTAATTATAGTAAGTCGAACTTATTTGGGATTGGAGTCTTGGAAGAGGAGGTCAAGGAGAGGGCAAAAGAGATTGGGTGTCGAACCGGAAAACTCCCATGTATCTATCTCGGGCTTATGATAGGAGCTAATATGAAAAAGATTGCTCACTGGAAGTCGGTTGTGGAGGTTTTCGACAAGAGATTAGCAATATGGAAAAAATCAACTCTTTCGGAAGGGGGACGCCTCACTCTAATCAAAGCGGTTATGGAGACCATCCCAACTTACTATTTTTCCCTATACAAAGCTCCTGTCAAAATCATAAACCAACTTGAAGCTAAGCGTCGCAATTTTTTTTGGGGGGGAACCGAGGAGAAGCGCAAAATGTGTTGGGTGAAGTGGGAGAAAGTGATGAGACCTAAAGAGGAAGGTGGCCTTGGTATAACACCTCTAAGCGATGCAAATTTAGCGTTATTATCCAAATGGTGGTGGCGGTACAAAATAGAAAAAAACGCACTGTGGAAAAAAGTCATCAATGCGATCCACTACAATAAAAGAAGGGCGACGTATATGTCACTGTTGAAATCGATTTCGGGTGCATGGAAAGTCATTGCAGGGCTGGATAATAGTTTAAAAAGGTACAATATCTTGCTGGAAAATAGCTTTAAAGGGATTGTGGGAAAGGGAGGTGATGTACGGTTATGGTGGGATTTTTGGGTGGGGGATGAACCTCTAAACAAGAGATTTCCTGATCTCTATGAACTGGAAAAAGATAAAGAGGTGAGGATCCAAGATTGTGTTGTCATAGAAAATCAAAATATTACCTGGAAGTGGAGATGGAAAAGGCGAAGTTTCACTCAAAAAGAAACTGATGACTTGAAAAAGCTGGAACAAGAGGTAAAACAAGTGAAAGTGTCCGGAAATTCGGATCGATGGGAATGGACGAGGGACGATAAAGGGATATTTACGGTGGCTTCAATGAAAACAATTATGAGCAATTCGAGACAACAAGCTAATCTTTTCAAATGGAGGTGGAATGGGTGGGTTCCGAAGAAGCTGAACACATTTATGTGGAAGGCTTTAGACAACAACCTACCCACTTTAGTGGCGCTGAAAAAAAGACGAGTCAATATCCCAAGCACCTTGTGTAGTTTGTGCGGAGAGGCAGAGGAGGACAGCGTTCATCTTCTCACGGCTTGTACCATCGCCACGGGTATTTGGCAAGCGGTGAGTGGTTGGTGTAAAATTCCGAATCTTTTTGCCTTCTCCGTTGATGACTTGGTGACGATGCATAATCACGTGAAAACAAATAAAAATAAGAAGAAATGTATTCAAGCAATTATTTTCACGGCGGCATGGTGCATTTGGAAAGCGAGAAACGAGGCTACTTTTCGCAACAAGAAGGCGAACATCATCAAAATAAAGGAAAACATCAAGGCGTTGGGATACATGTGGATCAAGAGCCGATCTCAATACAAAGATATAGATTGGAAGGATTGGTGTTTTTTTAACTTGTAATTGTTGTTTTTGTTTGTTGTCCTGTGCCCTAGCGGCTTGCTAGGTGCGTGTTCTTCTTAATGAAAGTTGCCGTTCAAAAAAAAAAAAACAAGCTGGACACAATTACATTAGTGACAAGAAGCTGGAAGCTAGAAGCAGTCAGACTAATGACTAGCAGTTGGAAGCTCATGTGTACACACATCGGGCCCCGAACCCGCAAGGTCAAAATGATGGGACTTTGCCCAAAAGTGAATAAAGTAACATCGAGACACACAATCTGACATTTACCAAAGAGGCAAGGCCACTTGTGCAAGCAACATCACCCGAGGATAAGATTTACCACAAGTAGAAGGTATGAGATGTCAAGGAGGCTTCCCTGGGCAGAGACCTCTTCCTATAAAAGGGAGTCTCCTCCAATTCCAATAGTATGATCACTTTACACACACACACTCTCTCTCTCTTTCTAAAACTATTCTCTCTCATTTATGCTTAACTCTTAGGGATCTCTTTACTGATTCTTATGTCAGAGTCCAAACGCGGGAGGGCACCTCTCGCGTTAAGGCTAATGGTGTTCTTTGTGTGCATATTCCGATCAAGATGCTATCTGCCGGAGTGGATCCTGGACCTTCCCCTGCCATACTCTTGTTGTTTTAACAAGTGGCGCCCACCATGGGGCTGCGTTACTTAGAACATAAATTCCGGTAGTTTAGTCCCTGTTCCTAAGTTACCATCTCTCTTATGGCCAGAAAGGATCTCATTTCAAAATATAATCCCAAGAAGAGTTCATTGCCTGCCTCTAGTTCTCCAGCTACACTAGGGGTAGGTAGCTGTTCTACAAGAACGGACATACCCGGGGTTGAATCGTCATCCCAAGATGTTCTAAAGTTTCAAACACCTCCTCTCACACGAGTAACCCCATCTTCACCGAGTGAAGTTCTCTTCCCGGTAGAAACGATGGAGATAACTCCCGAAGGAGTGAGAAACAATTTCATACAGCTAAGGGAGCTTTTGAACGGAACAAAAATGTGAGAGTTCACTTGTCTTATGATGAACCACAGGTCACATTCTCACCCATGCCTCCACCTTTGTGTGGAACCACTTCCCCGAGTGTTAGCCGTAACACGAGAAGATCAAATCTCATTCCCTACCTTATGCGAGATGGTTCTCTTTGGAAAGGGAGTACACACCATGGGTCTCCCTATGTCCCACCAATAAGCCCAGAGTTTATTGTTGAACAACTTCTTCTACTAAGTTAGTCCACACGCCTCTGGTACTGACCTCCTTTGGAGAAGCTCTCAGGTCGCTACCTTTAGCTAGTAGTGTGGTGGCTGCGAGTCTGTCACCACCTTCCTACACCACCCAAGGCTTCCCTACTCTAACTATACCCCAGCCTCATTTGGCTGCCTTGCTAGCACAGTTGAGTCAACAACTAGTAGGACACAAGTACAGTCGGGACAGGGACAAGCCTTAATGTTCCTTCCATGCCTTACAAACCAAGCTCTTTATCATGCTTCTCTGACGAGATAGCTAACTATGTCTTCCAGACCAAGATAAAGATGCCTTCGAATCTCAAAACATATGATGTCTTGGAAGACCCCGAAGACCATCTCTAGGTATTCACCGAAACTGCTACCATTGAACGATGGAACAACGCTGAATGTTGCCACATATTCATGCAGACCCTCATTTGGCCCGCCCGTCTATGGTTCTGTGGGTTACCCCAAGGAGCATAACCTCATTCAATTATTTATACAAGAGCTTCATTACCAACTTCACCCCTCAACGAAGATGCATGAGGCATGTCACATATAATACGGTGTGATTGTACAATATAAATTCGATTTGCTTTACGTTTTTATCCGACTGCAATGCTTGTATAGGTTACATTTAGTTAAATCAAATACGTTGTAACGCACGTTTTCATATAGTTAACGCATCAAATAATGCTTGAACTAATCAATTAGATATTTCCAACTGGCTCGCGGCGCATCATCATCCACAGGTCATGTTACTAGTTTCACTAAAGTAGGTATTGAAAGATCATATTTAACACATTACAAACAAGTATTTCACCAAACAAGTTGATTGCATAAATTTGCATTGAGCACCAAGTCACCAACTCCCTTTCGGGCTTCAGCCTTTTGATAAAATCTTTAACTTGGGCTTTCTGGATGGATGGCTCATGTTTTGGGCCTGAAACTAATTAGGTCTTGTGGCCCAAAACAAAAGCAAAGGTTGGTTTCACATTTTTTTTAAATATGTTGTTTTTTCATGTTTAGTCCATAATTCAAGTAATCGTTTAAAAAAAACTCAATCCTAATTTGGATAAGTTTAACTCATGTATAATCTGCCTATCGAAACAGATTAAGTATGTAGGTGGATACGTTAAGTGATAGGCCAGAACTCACAATTTATTATTTTTTAACCATAATTTTAAATAGACAAGTCATCCATTAACAGTTTAAACATATCCTACCCTACACATGGTTTATTTCTTTGTTTTTAAGCAAATTAACCAATTAAATATTTAAGTACATTAACAGTTTAAACATATCCTACCCTGCACGGTTCGGTTTGTTTCGTTTCGGTTATTGGCATTAACCGTAACAGTAACCAAAGCCATCGGTTAATCGGTTGGGTTAATTTCGGTTAATAACCAAATCAAACAAGGGCTAAAGTTTTTGCTTAGAAATACATGTAATTGAGGTATAAATACATGAAATGGATGTAGAAATAAATAAAATGGAGGTATAAATACATGAAATAGAGGTATAGATAAATGAAATGGACGTATAAATGTATAAAATGAAAGTATAAAACATGAAATACATAAAATGGAGGTATAAAATCTAGAAATATATGAAAATATAAATGGTTCGGTTCGGTTAATTTTGTTAACCGATTGTTAAAAAAAACCGATAACCGACTTTCAGTTAATTTTGGTTAACGGTTCGGTTATTGCACACTCTTACGACCAACTAGTATTTATTACTAACATTTCTTAACTATATATTTAAAAACAAACGGATTTGTATATCAAAATGAAAACTCAGACACCACACACACACAACTTGTTACGAGATGAAAAATTTTCTGGCTCCTTATACTTGGTAAAATTTTGAGTGGCTCCTTATACTTGTTAGTCAGTGAACAACATAATTGAACTTTTTTTTGTTTTTGTATTCAAATAACACATAAATTTTGATTATGTTCTTCCAATGAGATGTCACAAATCGAAAGGTAATCTATATTTTAGAGGAACATAAACAGAAATAGGTAGAAAGAAGCTTATAACACTAAAACTAAATATCATGAGTGTCCGATAATTTATTTCCAAGTATCTAAGAGACGGAGTGTTGATATCATATTTGATATTATACCGTAATAAAGTGAACAAATACTAATGTATAATTCCAACTATCTAAAAGTATCGAGTCTCAGTATCGTATTATGTCTTACTGTAGTGAAGTGGACAAATACTAACTGAGCGACACCACAAGTCGCAAACGCTAGTTTGTCGCCGCAGCGGCATGGGTAAAAACTAGTTTATTTAGTTAAGTCAAACGAATTCTTCAACTTCTTGTTTCGGCCACCGTAAACTAACCCATCGAGATATAAATTTTGTTTAAAACTGAGTTGTAAATAGTTATTTACAAGGAACAGAAGTACGGACAGACATATCATCAAAGTTGTCTCATGATCTACATTTTTTAATAAAGTTATGTCGTTTTCCTTTTTCGCCATTCTATTAAAAGAATATACCTTTGCGACATATTTATTTTTATCTATATTTTATGTTCATAGTCTACATTCAAATACAATATCGTCCGAATAACATTGACACCAATATCGGTATTCGTTTTTATACCTTTCTTGACGTTCCGACATAAATTTAGTTGAAAACGGAGTTCTATTCGTTGTAGAGTAGTTTTTGTATCATAAACTATACAGAGTGTCGGTTTTATACCGCTATCGTGATGAACCAAACCAATATTGTTTGAATAACATCAGTACTGTTATTCATTTTTATATGATATAAAATGTGTCGATTGCTATACTGAGCATTGGTTTCATGCGAATACTATAACCGACTGAATACATAATGATTAATGACCGAAAGTCCATCGCATAGCGCGGCAATATGACTGGTTTAAATTATATAGATATGGAATACATTCCAATGCTATTTTTCTTTTTGTAAATACACGCACCATTTATTTTCAATAAGTAAGACAAACATGTATACTCTAGTTCATTTATTTTTCTACATACCAAATTATATATAGTATTGTTCAAGGTTTGATTTACGTTTAAGTTCCTTAGAGAATAAGTTCTTGAAAAAATCAGAAGTTGTCACCCTAGTAAACTTTGGTGGCGTTTCCGGCGTCACTATGCCTGGTGCTGGTCCTATTTCACCATCCTTTGGGTTGATAAATGTGGCTATAGACAACCTCTCTCTTTCTGAGTTCACTGTAGCTCTATGTTCAACGCTTTTATATTGACCATTTGTCACAATCTGAAACACAACATATCGATCTTTGTTTCGATTCAATTAAAATCATGTGAGATAACATGAAGAGTTAAATGTCATTTTAGTCTCTATGGTTTGGACCATTTTGCCTGTTTAGTCCAAATGTTTCATTTTTCGCATATGGGTCCAAAAAGGTTTCACCGTTGCCATTTTAGTTCACTGGATTAACTTTATCCATTTTTTCTGTTAACGAGAAGGGCAATTCGGTCATTTTATATGTAATTCTGTTAACTAAAAGGGCAATTCGACCATATAAAATGACCGAATTGCCCTTCTCGTTAACAGAAAAAATGGATAAAGTTAACCCAGTGGACTAAAATGGCAACAATGAAACCTTTTTGGACCCACAGGCGAAAAATGAAACATTTGGACTAAACTGGCGAAATGAACCAAACCACAGCGATTAAAATGGCATTTAACTCTAAAATGAAAGTGCTAAATATTAGTAAGGGTTAGAGAAAGAAATGACCTCTAGGATCTCTCCAATATTAACAATGAAGGCATTAGGGAGTGGTATAATTGGGATCCAAATGCCATCTTTTCTTATTTGGAGACCATGTACTTCATTTAGTTCGAGAAGGAAGGTGATCCCAACCGCATCAGAGTGTGGGGTAAGACCAATGACTTGTTCGGGTTGTGGACATGGTGGATAGTAGTTCATCCTCATTGATTGCATTCCTTCCTCAAACAATACCATCAAATCCTTGGTGTCCATCTTTAATGCTTTTGCAATGTAGAGCAATGTTTTTTTCGCTGTGTTCATTACCTCTCTTGAATATTCATCTAAGATATCTCTGTTTTTAAAAAATAAAAGCACTTAATGATTATATATGAACCACTTTATGCCTTGTACAAATAATTAATATGCAAAACTATAGCGTATATATACACATAACGCTTACCAGGGGTGGACCTACGAGGCGGCCGCCCCTTAAAGGTATATATATTAGTATTATTCGTATGTGAAAATCTACCTCATAAAATTTTGACACCGCAACCCATGAACCTGATGTGAAAGAAAGGAAAAAAACAATACTGAAAAAATCTTTTTTCCGGTGATCATGGCTTTTTTTAGCTTTTGTTCGTTTATCTAATTATTTTAATTCAAGCTCTAATGGAAAGTGTGCATCACAGATTGTAGATATTTGAATTTATTTATAGTTTGTTGATTTATTTAATTTATTTTAATTTAACCTATTTTTTCTCTAAACATGTATTTATTTTATTCATAATGCTATTAACATAAATGGTATATTAGTAGATGGATAAAAATTATTTTCTTAATAATATAATTATATATATAAAATCTTTCAGAAGGCTAAGACTGTGTATAGTGGGGCGGTATGCAGCCCCATAGCGCCGTATGGCGCCGCTGCACATCGCCACGAAGGGCACCATGCCCCAAAAAATTTTCTCCGGCGCGATGTCTATAGCGGGGTTAAAGGGCGGTATGTGTGTGTTTGTTTGAATTTTTTATTTTTATTTTCTGGTTTTCCCCTTTTGTGTGTTTGTTTGAATTTTTTTTATTTTTTTTATTTTCTGGGGTTAAAAGATTGGTGGGGAGAAGAAGATCATCATCACCATTTTTTCCGGTGAACTTGGTTGCCGGAGAAGAAGACAGGCCGGAGAAGAAGGCCCTGCATTTTACAGTTTGGTCCCTACTTTTTTTTTCTCTTATTTTGTTTTAAAGTTTTACACTTTGGTCCCTGCATTTTACAGTTTGGTCCCTGCATTTTTTTTTTGTTTTTCTCTTATTTTGTTTTAAAGTTTTACACTTTGGTCCCTGCATTTTACACTTTGGTCCCTGCATTTTTTTTTTTATGTTACTGTCATGTTTTTTTTTTAAGTGTAATGTTTTTTTTTTATTTTAGTGTAATGTTTTTTTAATTTAATGAAATGAATTTTAATTTTATAAAGTTAGAAAATAATTATTAAAAATAGAAATTAATAATTGAGTAATGATTAGGCGGGGGCTTTATGACTACGGGCTTAAAATGCATAACGCCCCATAACGCCCACCCGCACACGTGGCGCGCCACGTGTCGCATAACGCCCACAAAGGGGCGTTATCACTACACATGGCCTAAGAGGAAAGGCTCTAGAAACATAATTTAGGATAACTAATAATACTACAGACAAAAATCACTGTAAACAAACATTGAATATTAAATAAAATCTTAATCTTAATCTTAAGACCACCCGTAGTGGGGCGTTGTTTTTAAAAAAAATTGAAAAAAAAAACGCCCCAAAACGTCCCTCCCCCCACTACACAGGGCGTTATCCGGCGTTTTTTTGGAAAAATTTGTTGTCCGGCGTTTTATTTAAAACGCTTAATTTGGATTGTATGATGGTTGACTGGCCAATCATTTTTGAGCTAGTGTCTGACAACTTTTGAAAATGGTACCCACATGGTCACTTTTGGCCAATCACTTTTGAGCTACCCACATGGTCACTTTTGACAACTTTATTTAAAACTTTTTTTATTTTGCATTAAAAATAATATGGGCGTTATTTGAATAATGCCCCACTACACCATTTTTGCAATAATGCCCCATGCTGACTGGGATGACACGTGTCGAATAATGCCCCATGGTGAGGGCATTATTTTGTTCCACCACTACACATGGTCTAATAATATATATATAAAATCTTTCAGAAGGCTCAGAGGAAAGGCTCTAGAAACATAATTTAGGATAAATAATAATACTACAGACAAAAATCAATGTAAACAAACATTGAATATTAAATAAAATAAAAAATTTATTTATTGTTTACTTTATTTAATTTCATTAAAAAATATTTGTTTATATTTTGATCAAGTTGTACTAATTTCATCATACTGCTTGATTTCTAAAATTAAAATCCGTAAAGAGCAATAGTAGATATATTGTACTTCCATTATGTATTTCTAATAAATATTGACGAATTTTTATTTATGTATTATATATTTTTAATTTGGTTTTATCTTTCAAGTATGTCATCCGACCCAACTTGATCTAAAGTGGACTGATTTTTTATAATATTTAACAATAGACAAACGACCCTTAAAAAATTCCACACCACATGAAAAAAAAATTTAGGGTCCGCCACTGACGCTTATACACTTAGGGTGTAAGGGGCACTCACCTAAGAGGTGAGTCCCCTCTCTTACGCCCAACCAACCAACTAGTGCCACGTCAACTCCCCTCTTAAACTCCCCTAACACCCCATTTTAATGGCGGCACTCCCCTCTTAACACCCCTTGTTTTTTTATTAAAAAAAAAAAAAAAAAAAAGAAGAAAATGGTTTGATTGGTCTAAATTGCGGCTGGCCCCACCACCATCACTCCCCCTCTTCGGTGACTCCCCACCGCCTTGGCTCCCCGTTTTGGGCTCCCCGCTGCACCGGCAGCACCTCACCGATCGGTGAGATCGGTCCCCGCATGGGGTCACCGATTGTGCCCCGCTCACCCTTAGATCTCAATTATGGGTTGAAATTCATGGCTCGAAAATATTCATTTCTTTCTGTAGAGTCTACCAAGTATAAATAAACCGATCATGTCAGGTTATCTAAATTAGCAAGGCCAACCCTATTAATCTGTTTCCTATTACAATATTCAACCAGCTATTCTGTTTTCAACCCGCCAAAACCTTACAAATTGTTTATCGCTAGAATATAACTTACTTATAACCCGCCGACCCATTTTATATGTTTACAACTTTATTACAACCCGTTTATAACCCACATCCTGTTTGGATAAATGGGTTTAAGAGTCATGTTTGGTTACACGATTTTAAGTGTATCCATGTTAAGGTTAAGGTTTTCAAAGAATAAAACATATGAGTTGTGTTCGGGCTCACTAATTTCAGATGGTCAACTTGAAACAATTATCACCCCTAATTATAACACACATAGGGAGGAGAAAATTACCGGAATGGAAGAGGTAGGTTAGGAAATAAGCGAGGCCTTCGTCTATGAGGAGGAAGAGTAACCAAGAAAAATATATCAGCCCAATCGAGTTTTTGCTCCTCAGATACAACAAAGGCTTGTCCAAATCCCTCAACATCTTCAGACGTTTGCCAAAACTTCTTTTTCACCTCAATTGGCAACTTAAAGAATTCTTGTGTTTCTTTCTTTACTTTCTCCAATAATGAACCACTAATCCCATGATTTATTATCTGTCATCATCAATTAAATAAGAGTAAATTACGATTTTGGCCCCTGTGATTATATTATGATTAATAAGAAACTTGATATAACTTTTTGTATGAACTAAGTACGTACCTGAAAGAATCCCCAATCTTTACAAGCAAGGTGTAGCTTTTCTAATTCGGAGTCAACGGAATCTTCAGATGTTAATCGGTCCATATCGATGATAGGTACTTGAGGCATGGATGATGGTATGACAGATTCTTGATCATCGCGAATATATCGGGATGGAACCTTGATCAAGTGTTCGTTAGCAAGTTCTTGTACGCTTGGAACCAAAAGTGAAGCCCCGAATCTACCTCCCTTTGACTCCATGATATTTCTCTCACTCAATGATTATGTGTTTTCATCTATAAACGCATGTGTTTGTGTGTATATATATAATAAAATTCTTATCGTATACATTGCTTTCCTTTTTTCTAGAAGGTTACAAGTGTGGCACAAAAGTTATCTATATGTATATTTATAGTTTGAATAAAGAAACTTCTTTTTGTAAAAAAGTTTACAAGTGTGTTTATATGTAAACGCGTATGTTTTTTTAATGACAACACTTATATACTCCTAAATTACACTAAATTAATCATAATTTACTTCTTTCATGTGATTGAACCCAATATCTCCCACTAAGAGGCAAGAACCTCTAACAAGTGAACTAGCCCTACATTGGCAACGTCTATGTAAAATTGAGTTTTTTTATATGTATAACCCATAGTTCCTAGATTCCTCACTTTTTGTGGTTTCTCATTTAACACACACGCACACATATATTATATACAATCTTAAACGACAAAGTCGGTGGGGTTTCCACCGGCTTTGCCCCCTCCCCCTTAAAAAGTAACAATATTTAGGGCTGTAAACGAACCGAACGTTCAGCGAACAGTTCGTGAACCGTTCGGCGGGAAGTTCGTTTATGTTCGTTCGTTTAATAAATGAACGAACATGAACAAGAAATTCCGTTCGATTAGTTAAATGAACGAACATGAACAAAGGTCTCGTTCGTTCAATTGTGTTCGTGAACGTTCGGTAACGTGTTCGTGAACATTCGTTCATTTGCGTTCGTTTATGTTCGTGTTTTAATTAAAGATTTTTATACTTTCATATATTTTATCTATACTTTTTATACTATTAAACTTTTATTTATATCATTACCCTAACAATTAAACTAGGAAACCCTCTTTCACCTTGTTTATGCACCATTTCCCTTTCGTTTCTCATTATTTACATCGACGAATATGATCTACCTCCGTTCCACAATAAGGGATTCAAGTTCTAGTACTACTCTTTGGGCCATTCACCTTTATCCTTCATCGCGTTCGCCAAATTTATTTGTGTTCGCTTGTGTTCGTGAACCGTTCGTGAACACGCTCATTTCCTTAATGAACGAACACGAACATAAAATCTCGTTCGGTAAGTGTTCATGAACCGTTCGTGAACACATTTATTTCCTTAACGAACGAACACGAACAAGGCATCATTCGTGTTCGTTCGGTTCGTTTACAGCCCTAAATATTCATTCACGAGAATCACCCTTTATTTTATAACAAATATAACTGATGACCTATACACTTTATACAAAGATGTTAGCACGTATCTATCAAATATTGGCGGTAGGTCCAATAAGAAGTTGGCATGCATAATTGGGGAGACTGTTGCGTTGGCCCAACACCGGACACAAAGATAGAAAACCCCATACTGTTATACAATTTTTCTCTCTAACCAACTCCCCCACCCCCCGTTTGGCCAGAGGCTCGACGAAGACAGGTCGATAGGGATAGTGTGCGGGGTCGCAAGAATCAGGCTTGACCTTTCATCCAGCTATCTCTCCGGACTGCTTCTTCCATTCGCTCCTGGGTACGGGTTTTTGTGGTGTTTTCTTCGCTGTCCATAGCGCGTTTTTCCCGTCTCCTTCTGTCTTCCTTCTTTCTTGTTGGCTTAGCGGGTCTGATTTTGGTCGCGGCTATCGAGTATAGTTTAGCTAGACTGAATCGAATCCCGTTAACACTTCGTAGAAACGAGGGAGTGAAGGAGACTTTCGGTTGTCTTGTTTCTGTCGTTTCTGCGTGATTAGTGGCAGTCATGGTTTTTCATAATGGTAAAGGGAGGTCCTTTCATAACCCGAATCAATGGAACACCGTGCTCAGTAAGAAACAGTTTAGATTGGAGAAGAAATTTCGGGATAGAGAGTGGAGGCTGCGGAACTGCCCGTCCTTCTTCATCTCTAACTTGCCAGACTCTTGCAACCAAGATAGGTTATGGAAAGCCTTTGGACACATCCCAGAACTGGAGGATGTTTATGTGCCATCCAAAAGAGGTAGGGATGGGAATAGGTTTGGTTTTATCAAGCTTTTCAAAGTGTCTGATACGGGTTATTGGATAGAGAAGCTAAAGGAGGTCAAAATAGACGGGGCTATTCTTGATGTTAGCTTGGCCAAGTTTTGTAGAGACGGATCAAAGGTTGTATCAGGTAATATGGAGGATAGGGTTTCGGTCTTTGCTAGGCTGGGGAAAGTCCCTCCGAACACTAATGAGACCAGGGCTGCTGTTAATAATCAAGTTCTAGTGAACATCCCCAAGGGAGGAAGATCGTACCGGGACGTTGTGAGCAATCCCAAAGGCAAGGCCCAACTGGACAGGAAGGTGATTGAGCTCCCCCCGATCAATTCTGAAGTTAAATCCAGCAGAGAATTCAAATCTCTTGTGGGAGAAGCCAAAGATATTGATGTCACACCCCTTTCTGCGGCGGAAGCAAGAGGTGTGATCATGAAAGGTTCTCAATGCATACGAAAGGTAAACATACTACATGCTCGTAAAATTATCTTCAAATACCAAACATTCCATAATTTGAAAACATAAGTTAGCGTTTACATCACGAGATAGCATAAAACATTGTCTTAAAAAGTTTACAACTTTATTTAAACATAAACATGGACGACATCCACAAGCATGAGTAAGACCGCGCGCACATCCACTTCTAGATACCTGAAATACATGTGAGTTTTGGAAAAAACGTCAACATAATGTTGGTGTGAATTCATGCAGTTTTTGTATTTCACGTTTGTATACTTTGTATGAAAACATAGTTTGTGTCATGTATAAATCAAGTTTTTATACAAAAATCAAGTATTCATGTGTACACCACGTACTCATGTATAATTCAAGTTTACTTGAGTACCCCACGTACTCAAGTATAAATCAAGTTTTAGTATGGAATGAGTCTTATGTAAATAAAGTATTCCTGTAAGTATCAGGATTGTTAATGGGTTGCAAAGCCATTAACATGTGACACGACATAGGAAGTCACCAAACCTTAGGCATTTTTCTAGTTGGCATATTCTGAGACACAAAAGCACTACTCGGTACTCGTCCTCACCAAGAGTGTGGCTGCCCGGCACCCGTTAGATCTAACCTTTTGTTCTGCGGTCTAGGTATATTGTTGATTAATGGTGCTTATGTACCCTATTCGTGACACGATTTCTCGTATCATTTCTCATAACGCATCATACTTGGTACTCGTTCTCACCAAGTGTGCTTCTTGTATTCTTATATCTCATCACACTTGGTACTCGTTCTCACCAAGTGTGCTTCTTGTTATCATACCATTTGTAAACATAGTAATATTTGTAACATGTATTTCACCCCCGAAGTTATAAAACTGAAAACAGTTAAGAGAAAAGGGGGAGCATGAACTCACAACTTTGCGTTCCTTGCGTCGTAAACTTCACCGGATTTGCTTAATTAACGTCGTGACCTATATGTGTTTTCTTAACGTTAGTCACTAGACTTGTATCGTACAAGTACAAGTCACTGTCTTTTATGTTTATGTTTTCTTGTGTTAAAAATAATTCATATTTTTAACTAAGTGTCTTACTTATATTATTTTCTCAAAAATAAATATAAGTTTCTTATATTTTGCACTTTGCACCCGAATCATGTATCTTGTATTTTGTATGTGTATTTTTGTGTTTTTACTTCTCAAGAGCATTTAGTGTATTTTCAAGTCCTAATACACTAGCACGTATAACACATACTACATACACTTAGCACAAAGTTTGGTTATCAAATAATATATATATTTTTCTCAAAAATATAAATACTTAATATAAATTTTAATCTTGAAGAAATCCTCATTTCTTATCACCAAAAATTAGGGAAACCTTGGTAATATTTCTAGACACATTTTTAGGGAATAAGTTTCTCAAAACTTATATTTTTCTAAGTGTCAAAATTTATAAAAATTTTGACAGAGTTTCCCCTAAAAATGGAGGTTTCCCATGTTTTCAAAACATGTGTTTATTTTCTTTTAAAATCAACAACAATATCAACAACACAATCTTTATTTACCAAACTTGTCAAAACAAGCATATACCACAAACTTATGAACTTGAAAGTTTGGAAAAATATGTAGTAAGTTCCTAACATGTTTAATGGGTCTTGTTATCTTTAAAAATAAGTTTAGTTTCTTAAAAACTTTATTTTTAAAGGAAGTGCATTTTCACATTTTCTAGTCTTATTTTCCAAAAATATTTCTTTGTGGGATTTTTTTGTTACACAAGTGTTTATACACTTGTTTACTTACTAAAAATGATTTTAGTTCATACAAGATCCTGGTTTTTAACAATCTAGTATTTTCCCACTTGGTTTTTCCGAAAAACCACTTGTAGATCTTTAGATCTACAAGCTTGTAACCTTATTTTCCAAGAAAAATTATATTTATTCAAGTTTCAAGTTCATGGGTGGATGGTTTCATCATCCTTCATATTTATACCCTTTACATCTTGCTAGTTCATGTCTTTAAACATGATCTAGCAAGTCTAGGTGATGAACCATCTTACTTCTACTAACTAACAACATCAATAATCATCACAACATAGAAACAACATGATTTCTTCATCAACATAACACTACTTCATCATTTTATCCATTCTTTATCCTTTATGTTTAAGACTTGTTCATGTTCTTTAGAGTTTCTTAACATTTCACCATTCTTTTTACTATTAACCATAAAAAATACGAAGAAGATGAAGATCTAAGAAACTTACTACTAGCACAAGGCTAGGGAAGAACAAGAGAAGAAATGAGGTGGATAAAAGCACTAGAGAGAGGTCCTTCAAGATCCGTTGCTTGCAACCTTCCTAAATAGGCTCGAGACACCTTAGAACCACCTTAGAATGTATTGGAATGGATCGAAAATGAAGGTGTGTAGAGGGGGTGTTTGGGCCGTAAGTATGGAGGTGTGGGAAGAGGAGTTATGGTGTAGTGAAGGTGATGAATGAAGTGAGAAGTTCATGAACTTGAGGTTACTTATATAATCCATGTTTCACCATTAGCCAATGTGTAATGTACTACTAATTAACCAACACCATCAATTAAAATAATCAACAAATCAAAGGGTGGGTCACCCTTGTCTCCTAACCGTAAGTGGGGGGGGGGGGGTGCTTGGTTGGGATGCAAGACTTAGTTAGTTAGGTTGGTTAAGATTTAATGGGAAATGGTTAGTGTTTAGTGTGTTAAGTAATATATAGTGGGTTAGGGTGTTCGGGGACCCTAACTAGCTTAGAAAAATAAAAACAATGCTTCTAGCATTATTTTGGTGTTCCGGGTAATATCCGGTTGTTCGGTTATATACCTGTTCGTTAAAGTGCTAAATTGCACCTTTTAGTGTCTTTTAAGTACCCTTTTTGTAATACTTTCGATTCCCGACACTTAGGGAAATATTCTGGATAACAAAACATAATTTCTGCATGATATTCATGTGCTAAGAGCTGATTTATTGCTAATTTGTATAAATTTCTGCACTTAAAGTGCGTTTCGGGTGCCTTTTAGTGCTTATTTTAGCTTTCGGATATTCTATATGTCAACCCTTGTATGTACTCTAGGGTTTTAATGTATTCTTGTTGTTGGACCTACACCTAGGCCTCAATTCTAATGTCTGACTGCGTTCTGCAGTGTTGTTGGCATATTGTGTCTTACCGGTGAGTTTACTAGTATTTCTGACGCAACGCTCTCGTTTATGCATAAAGCAATATTTTGTAGTATACAACGTGCATGAATTCACTTGTTTAGTATGTGTTCTGACATTTCTGTCAATTAAGCACATAATTGCAGTCATTAAATAATAATTAAAGTGTACGGAAATTACCGGTTTGGTGCCAGTTGTCACAGTCTCCCCCCGTTAAAAGAATTTCTTCCCGAAATTCAGGCTGAGCTAACTCTCGCAGGAGTCTTCTTGAATAGGTGGGGATACTTTTCTTTGAACTGGTCTTCACGTTCCCATGTGTACTCGGGTCCGTGCTTAGAGTTCCAACGTACTTTGACAAGTTTAACAGTGCTCTTCCTGGTCTTGTTAACTTTCCAGTCGGTAACCTCAACGGGTTGTTCTGTAAATCGGAGGGCGTCATCAATATGTACTTCATCCGCAGGGATGATCACGTCTTCTTGTGTTGGACTCTTCTTGAGGTTGGATACATGGAACGTATCATGTACTCCGTTAAGTTCTTCCGGTAATTCCAACTTGTATGCCACGGTACCAATCCTTTCTAAGATTCTGAATGGTCCGATGTATCGTGGATTCAGCTTTCCACGTTTTCCAAATCTTACTACGCCCTTCCAAGGTGAGACTTTTAACAACACTTTGTCTCCCACCTCGAATTCTAATGGTTTTTGTTTTTGATCAGCGTAGCTCTTTTGTCGATCTCGAGCCGCCTTAATGCGCTCTCGGATCTGCACGATCTTGTCGGTTGTCTCTTGTACAAGTTCAGGACCAACCATACGTTTATCTCCAGCGTCTGCCCAACATAAGGGCGATCGACACTTGCTGCCATACAGAGCTTCGAACGGTGCGGCTTTTATGCTTGTATGATAACTGTTATTGTAGGAAAACTCAACTAAAGGTAGGTGAGTATCCCAGCTGCCGCCTAGGTCCATGACACATGCGCGAAGCATATCTTCTAACGTTTGTATAGTCCGTTCGCTCTGGCCGTCTGTTTGAGGATGGAACGCCGTACTTAGATCTAGTTGAGATCTAAAGGCTTCCTAAAATGATTGCTAGATTCTTGAGACAAAGCGTCCATCTCTGTCTGAAATAATTGAGATAGGCACTCCATGACGTGCCACAATTTCCCTTAAGTATATCTCTGAAAGCTTTCCAGTGCTATCCTTCTCTCGGATCGGCAGGAAATGCGCAGATTTCATTAATCGATCAACTATTACCCATATCATATCGTGCCCTCTCGGGGTCCTGGGTAATTTTGTTATGAAGTCCATTGAGATTTGCTCCCACTTCCACATGGGTATCTCTGGTTGTTGTAGTAGGCCGGACGGTTTCTGATATTCAACCTTAACCTTAGCACAGGTTAGGCATTTTCCAACATAAACAGCAATGTCGCTCTTGAGTCTCAGCCACCAATAGTATTCTTTTAAGTCTTGATACATTTTGTCCGATCCTGGATGGATCGAGTATCTTGATTTATGTGCTTCGTCAAGGATGACTTCTCGTATGCCACCATAGAGCGGAACCCAAATACGCTTCTTAAAGTATAGGGTTCCCTCTTCATTTGGCACCATGTATTTCAGCATACCCCAGAGGTATTCAGCTCTACGATTTTCTTCCTTAAGGGCTTCTTGTTGTGCGTCACGAATGCGTGCAGTGAGGTTCGTTCGAATCGTCATTTCTAACGCTCGAACCCTTAGGGTCTTAACCCTTTCTTTTCGACTTAGCGCGTCTGCTACAACGTTTGCCTTTCCAGGATGGTACTTAATCTCACAGTCATAGTCATTCAGCAGCTCGACCCATCGTCGTTGTCGCATGTTTAATTCTTTCTGATCAAATATGTGTTGTAGACTTTTGTGATTTGTGAAGATTGTACATCGAGTACCATATAAATAGTATCGCCAGATCTTCAAGGCGAATACCACCACGCCCAGCTCCAGGTCGTGAGTGGTATAGTTTCTTTCATGAACCTTCAATTGTCTTGAAGCATAAGCGATGACTTTTTGGCGTTGCATGAGTACGCAACCCAAGCCTTGTCGTGAAGCGTCGCAGTAAACCACGAAGTCTTCTGTGCCTCCGGGTAATGATAGTATTGGTGCATCGCATAGCTTGTTCTTGAGTAGTTGGAAGGCTTCTTCTTGTTTAACACCCCAGTCGTACTTCTTGTCTTTCTGAGTAAGAGTCGTTAGCGGTTGGGCTATCTTTGAGAAATTCTCGATGAATCGCCGATAATAGCCCGCTAAGCCCAAAAATTGTCGAACTTCAGTTGTGGTTTTGGGAGCTTCCCAATTCTTTATTGCTTCAATCTTGGATGGGTCTATATGAATGCCCTTCTCATTCACAACGTGACCAAGAAATTGTACTTCGCGAATCCAGAATTCGCACTTTGAGAACTTCGCATAAAGTTTCTCTTTCTTCAGTAGTTCCAAGATGGTTCTAAGATGTTGCTCGTGCTCTTCTTTCGTTCGCGAGTAAATCAGGATATCATCGATAAATACAATCACGAATTTATCGAGATATGGTTTGCATACGCGGTTCATCAGATCCATAAAGACCGCTGGTGCATTCGCCAGCCCGAATGGCATCACCAGAAATTCGTAATGCCCATATCGTGTTCTAAAAGCAGTCTTTGGCACGCTTTCTTCTTGGATTCTTAGCTGATGGTATCCAGATCGAAGGTCGATCTTGGAATAGTAGCTGGATCCTTGCAATTGATCAAATAAGTTGTCAATCCTCGGTAGTGGATACCGATTCTTGATCGTGAGCTTGTTCAGTTCTCTGTAGTCGATACACATCCGCAGAGTTCCATCCTTCTTCTTCACAAACAATACTGGAGCTCCCCAGGGTGAGAAGCTTGGCCTTATGAATCCTTTATCCAACAACTCCTGGAGTTGTGTAGATAATTCTTGCATTTCGGATGGTGCAAGCCGATAGGGTGCCTTGGCCACAGGAGTGGTTCCTGGAACCAAGTCTATACGGAATTCGACTTGTCGTTGCGGAGGTAGTCCTGGCAGATCTTCGAGAAAAACATCAGGAAATTCCTTTACCACAAGAATGTCTTCGAGTTTCGGCTCCTCAGCCTTCTTATCTACAACGTGTGCTTGGAAGGCAACACATCCTTTCCTTAAGCACTTCTGTGCCTTCATGCAACTGATGATTCGAAGAGGCGCGTCTCGCTTTTCTCCATGCACGATGAGAGTTTCACCATTCGCTAAAGGGATGCGAATGATTTTCTCATGACAAATAACCTCAGCTTTGTTCTTGGACAACAAGTCCATTCCGACTACTACATCGAAGCTACCCAATTGAATAGGTAAGAGGTCGATGCTAAAATCTCGTTCACCAAGTTCTAATGAGCAGCCTCTAACAACTTCGCCCGATTCAACGAGTTTACCATTGGCTAGTTCTATGGAATAAGGAATTTCTAATCTACTAGATTCTATTCCAAGCATGCATTTAAATTCCACAGACATGAAGCTATAATCGGCGCCAGTATCAAATAATATGGATGCAAAGTGATTGTTAATGAGAAACGTACCGGTGACCACATTAGGGTCCTCGCGTGCGTTCTTTGCTTCAATCACAAATGCTCAAGCCTGAGCATTGTTTCCCTTTGGGCAGTCCTTCATGAAATGATCATTGCTTCCACAACTGAAGCATCCTTGGTTCTGCCCCTTCCCGTTACCATTCTTGTTACCAGCACCATTTCCATTCCGGTTCTTTCCCTTTCCCCAACAATCTTGATGACCCAACCTACCACGTTTGTCGCACCTTGGAATGCGACAAGCTCCTTCATGATGAAACTTACATTTTTGGCATTTAGGCATGGTGCCTTGGTATCCTTTGGTTGCAAGGGTTTTCGTCTCCTGAGGCGGGTTAGTGTCGCGCTTCTTGCTGAAACCCTTGTTGTTGCGAGTTGCTTGATTCATGTTTGCATGTTTCCTTTTCTTGTCGCCGGACGACTCTGCATGCGTCTCGGTCTTTTCTGTTGGGTTCAGTGATAGTTTCTTCATACGAACACAATCTTCAGTAAGGCTGACAGCCAGAGTTACAGCCTCGGTGATTGTTTGAGGTTTGGCTGAAGTTACCATGCCGCGAAACTCTGGGGCCAGTCCCCAAATGTAGCGTTCAACACGCTTAAATTCGGGAGTCACCATGTAGGGAAACACTCTAGACAGATCGTGGAACCTTCGAGTATAACCATTAATGTCAGCACCTTCCATGGTCAAGTGCCAGAACTCCGTTTCCAGCCTTTGGAGTTCAGCACGAGAGCAATACTTCTCTCTCATTCTTTCCTTCAGTTCTTCCCAAGTTAGGCCATAAGCGGCATCATCGCCCAAGGTTTGGACTTGCAGGTTCCACCAAGTCAAAGCTTCATCGACAAATAACCCAGTAGCAAACGTGACTTGTTGATCCGCGGTACACTTGCTCATGCGGATAGTAACTTCAGTCTTCTCCGTCCAGCGTACAAAGGCTACTGCACCTCCTGTGCCGTCGTAGTTCATCGGCTTGCAGTCGAGAAACTGCTTGAAAGTGCAGCCTTGAGCTGCGTTTCCTCCAGACGAATCTCCATGTCCGTTACGTCTAGCATTGCTTGGTCCTCCACTGTCTTGAGTACGGTTCGCCTCGTACTGGGCGATAGCAGCGGAGATCCTTTCTTCCAGTAGAGCGTTCAGCTCTTCAGCAGTTCTTGGCAGTGGGGGAGGAGGAGATTGATCATCATTGTGAGCATTCACAGCTTTCCTGGGTGCCATGTTCTGACAGAACATAACACAACAGGGTTAGACATTTGTTTGATATCGTCATACTAGACAGTAGTAGTATATATATTCACAGGTATATACCACATAAGTGACATCAAACAATTATTACTCTAGCAGAGTACTTAGTAGGCTTGCACTGAGGGAATCTATACGTGATAAGACTTGCTGTGGTTTCTGTGCACTGAATTCCATAATTATGTATGCATCCATAATTACATAACTCCTTGCCCAGTCCGCACAGTTCATTTCATCCGCGTATTTCTTCCTTCAGATAGGCCATTGCTTTCAGGTAAAGTCACGTATACTTGTGACATTCTACTTCTAGTATATGCTAATTATCACACATAATTGCAAGTAATTTCTAGCCAACGACAAGTGCTACTCATGTGCACCCTAAGTCTCGTAGCGTCTTTTCTCGACTCGTGTAAATAGTTTCAGGTAGTGGATGTCGCGGGACGTTTTATGCAATGAAAACTCTTTGAAAATTGTTTTCGTGAAAGGATTCTAGATATTGTAGACTAGACTCGAGAAGGAATCCTGGTTCACTACAATCGTAGCTCTAATACCAATCTGTCACACCCCTTTCTGCGGCGGAAGCACGAGGTGTGATCATGAAAGGTTCTCAATGCATACGAAAGGTAAACATACTACATGCTCGTAAAATTAACTTCCAATACCAAACATTCCATAATTTGAAAACATAAGTTAGCGTTTACATCGCGAGATAGCATAAAACATTGTCTTAAAAAGTTTACAACTTTATTTAAACATAAACATGGACGACATCCACAAGCATGAGTAAGACCGCGCGCACATCCACTTCTAGATACCTGAAATACATGTGAGTTTTGGAAAAACGTCAACATAATGTTGGTGTGAATTCATGCAGTTTTTGTATTTCACGTTTGTATACTTTGTATGAAAACATAGTTTGTGTCATGTATAAATCAAGTTTTTATACAAAAATCAAGTATTCATGTGTACACCATGTACTCATGTATAATTCAAGTTTAGTTGAGTACCCCACGTACTCAAGTATAAATCAAGTTTTATTATGGTATGAGTCTTATGTAAATAAAGTATTCCTGTAAGTATCAGGATTGTTAATGGGTTGCAAAGCCATTAACATGTGACACGACATAGGAAGTCACCAAACCTTAGGCATTTTTCTAGTTGGCATATTCTGAGACACAAAAGCACTACTCGGTACTCGTCCTCACCAAGAGTGTGGCTGCCCGACACCCGTTAGATCTAACCTTTTGTTCTGCGGTCTAGGTATATTGTTGATTAATGGTGCTTATGTACCCTATTCGTGACACAATTTCTCGTATCATTTCTCATAACGCATCATACTTGGTACTCGTTCTCACCAAGTGTGCTTCTTGTATTCTTATATCTCATCACACTTGGTACTCGTTCTCACCAAGTGTGCTTCTTGTTATCATACCATTTGTAAACATAGTAATATTTGTAACATGTATTTCACCCCCGAAGTTATAAAACTGAAAATAGTTAAGAGAAAAGGGGGAACATGAACTCACAACTTTGCGTTCCTTGCATCGTAAACTTCATCGGATTTGCTTAATTAACGTCGTGACCTATACGTGTTTTCTTAACGTTAGTCACTAGACTTGTATCGTACAAGTACAAGTCACTGTCTTTTATGTTTATGTTTTCTTGTGTTAAAAATAATTCATATTTTTAACTAAGTGTCTTACTTATATTATTTTCTCAAAAATAAATATAAGTTTCTTGTATTTTGCACTTTGCACCCGAATTATGTATCTTGTATTTTGTATGTGTATTTTTGTGTTTTTACTTCTCAAGAGTATTTAGTGTATTTTCAAGTCCTAATACACTAGCACGTATAACACATACTACATACACTTAGCACAAAGTTTGGTGATCAAATAATATATATATTTTTCTCAAAAATATACATACTTAATATAAATTTTAATCTTGAAGAAATCCTCATTTCTTATCATCAAAAATTAGGGAAACCTTGGTAATATTTCTAGACACATTTTTAGGGAATAAGTTTCTCAAAACTTATATTTTTCTAAGTGTCAAAATTTATAAAAATTTTGACAGAGTTTCCCCTAAAAATGGAGGTCTCCCATGTTTTCAAAACATATGTTTATTTTCTTTTAAAATCAACAACAATATCAACAACACAATCTTTATTTACCAAACTTGTCAAAACAAGCATATACCACAAACTTATGAACTTGAAAGTTTGGAAAAATATGTAGTAAGTTACTAACATGTTTAGTGGGTCTTGTTATCTTTAAAAATAAGTTTAGTTTCTTAAAAACTTTATTTTTAAAGGAAGTTCATTTTCACATCTTCAAGTCTTATATTCCAAAAATATTTCTTTGTGGGATTTTTTTGTTACACAAGTGTTTATACACTTGTTTACTTACTAAAAATGATTTTAGTTCATACAAGATCCGGGTTTTTAACAATCTAGTATTTTCCCACTTGGTTTTTCCGAAAAACCACTTGTAGATCTTTAGATCTACAAGCTTGTAACCTTATTTTCCAAGAAAAATTATATTTATTCAAGTTTCAAGTTCATGGGTGGATGATTTCATCATCCTTCATATTTATACCCTTTACATCTTGCTAGTTCATGTCTTTAAACATGATCTAGCAAGTCTAGGTGATGAACCATCTTACTTCTACTAACTAACAACATCAATAATCATCACAACATAGAAACAACATGATTTTTTCATCAACATAACACTACTTCATCATTTTATCCAATCTTTATCCTTTATGTTTAAGACTTGTTCATGTTCTTTAGAGTTTCTTAACATTTCTCCATTCTTTATACTATTAACCATCAAAAATACGAAGAATATGAAGATCTAAGAAACTTACTACTAGCACAAGGCTAGGGAAGAACAAGAGAAGAAATGAGGTTGATAAAAGCACTAGAGAGAGGTCCTTCAAGATCCGTTGCTTGCAACCTTCCTAAATAGGCTCGAGACACCTTAGAACCACCTTAGAATGTATTGGAATGGATCGAAAATGAAGGTGTGTAGAGGGGGTGTTTGGGCCGTAAGTATGGAGGTGTGCGAGGAGGAGTTATGGTGTAGTGAAGGTGATGAATGAAGTGAGAAGTTCATGAACTTGAGGTTACTTATATAATCCATGTTTCACCATTAGCCAATGTGTAATGTGCTACTAATTAACCAACACCATCAATTAAAATAATCAACAAATCAAAGGGTGGGTCACCCTTGTCTCCTAACCGTAAGTGGGGGGGGGGGGTGCTTGGTTGGGATGCAAGACTTAGTTAGTTAGGTTGGTTAAGATTTAATGGGAAATGGTTAGTGTTTAGTGTGTTAAGTAATATATAGTGGGTTAGGGTGTTCGGGGACCCTAACTAGCTTAGAAAAATAAAAACAATGCTTCTAGCATTATTTTGGTGTTCCGGGTAATATCCGGTTGTTCGGTTATATACCTGTTCGTTAAAGTGCTAAATTGCACCTTTTAGTGTCTTTTAAGTACCCTTTTTGTAATACTTTCGATTCCCGACACTTAGGGAAATATTCTGGATAACAAAACATAATTTCTGCATGATATTCATGTGCTAAGAGCTGATTTATTGCTAATTTGTATAAATTTCTGCACTTAAAGTGCGTTTCGGGTGCCTTTTAGTGCTTATTTTAGCTTTCGGATATTCTATATGTCAACCCTTGTATGTACTCTAGGGTTTTAATGTATTCTTGTTGTTGGACCTACACCTAGGCCTCAATTCTAATGTCTGACTGCGTTCTGCAGTGTTGTTGGCATATTGTGTCTTACCGGTGAGTTTACTAGTATTTCTGACGCAACGCTCTCGTGTATGCATAAAGCAATATTTTGTAGTATACAAAGTGCATGAATTCACTTGTTTAGTATGTGTTCAGACATTGCTGTCAATTAAGCACATAATTGCAGTCATTAAATAATAATTAAAGTGTACGGAAATTACCGGTTTGGTGCCAGTTGTCACAATTGAAATCTTAAATGATTTAAATAATTTGCTGCATGAAGGATTAGAATTAAGTTACTTGGGAGGTCTAAAAGTTCTGATTTCGTTCGGATCAGTCAAAGAAGCAGATGGTTTTCTTAGGAAGGAGGTGGAGTCATGGGAGAAGTGGTTTTCCAGGCTATATGTATGGGAAGGTCTCCCACCGATTTTTGATCCGGTTGCTTTGATCAATGTCCTTGGAGTTCCTGCTACCCTTTGGGATAGGAACATATTCAACAAAATTGGCGAAAGGTGCGGGCGTTTATTAGTTAAATCGGAGGCCTCTGTGGAAGATGACAATCTGGCAGAAGATAGGATGGCGGTGTTGGTTCAGTCGGGTAAAAGGGTTGCTGAAGAGTTTGAGTTGAGGTGGAAAGATTGCATTCTTAAGGTATGGGTTGAAGAAATATCTGGCCAATGGTCTCCGGACTTTCTTAAAAACTCGGCATCAGTGAATGATTTGGAGTCGTCGAAGTCCGAAGAGGTATCGGAAGAGGAGGAAGAAGATCTGGTGGCAAATTCGGTTGAGGAGTTTGTAGAGGGAAATAGTCCGGCAAGATCACCGGAATTTGGCAATAGGTCCGGTCAAGAGAAAAGGGAACCGAAGGGTCTTTTTTCGGTTAACGTTCCCTCGTGCATGGGGACAAGCCCAACTGTTGAGATTCCACATGGTGCTTTTCAGTCTCATGCAAAGCCTGACTTTGGGATTCGAATTGCGGCGGAGGATATTTTATTTGAAGAAAGAGAAAACAACAAGGGGGTGGGGTCAGGAGGCAATATGAGTGGGCCGGGTTCTGTTCCAATTTTGGACTTTGGGGATATTGGGCCAAATGAGGAGCTTCCTAGGCCCAGTTATGTTACTAAGAGGCCTAATAAAGTTAAATCGTTTAAAAAGAATTTAGCCCAAGAATTTATAACTCCAGACTTGAATCATTCTGTGGCAGGCAAAGAAAACTCTGACCCTTTCAATATAGAGGAAATTTTCAGGATGGAGAAAGAGAATCTAAGAGATGCAGAGGACCCGTCTAGCAGTCCAATTTTGGAGAACCCGGTGATCGATGAGCAGGTCTCGGACCTTAGGAGCAGTGAGTTTGAGAAGAAAGTAGCTGGGTCGATTGAGGTGGGTGTCGCATTGGGCATCGAGGTAAGTGGATTCGACAACCATTTGAGAAAATTAGTAAATGGGGAATCGGTGCCGTTGGGTTGCCAATGAATTTTATTTCAATAAATATGAATGGAGTTGCCTCGTTTAGGAATGGGCACTGGGTTAAAAACCTAAAGAAATTTTTGAAAGCTGATGTTATTGACTTTCAAGAGACGCACCTTTCGGGTCTGTCAGACATATATTTGCGGAAATTCTGGGATAATTCTAACCTTAAAACGGTTTCGGTGGATTCGGTGGGGAGATCGAGTGGCTTGGCTATTCTTTGGAACCCGGATAGATTCGCTGACGACTTTGTTCTAAAAAATCAGCGGTATTTGATGGTTTCGGGAAAATGTCAGGAGTGGATGTTAGGGTTAATATGATTAATATTCATGCTCCCAATGATGCCAGAGGTAGAAGAGGGGTTTGGGAGGATTTAGTTGCGCTAATGGGTCATATGGAAGGGATGTGGATCTTGTTCGGAGATTTTAATGATGTTCGAGCTGAAGACGAACGGGTGAATTCTGTTTTTGATAGGGGTGCTTCAGAGGCGTTCAACAATTTCATTGATAGAGCTGGCCTGTTCGAATTCACGATGTCTGGTAGTAAGTTCACCTATTTTTCTGGTCATGCTGAGGTAAAAATGAGTAAATTGGACAGATTTCTTGTCTGTAATTCTTTTTTGAATCACTGGCCGGGTGCCAAAGCCGTCTTAGCGATAATTATTATTTATTATTATATGTTTAGTATTGTCTGTATTATTGGTTTAGATTTGTAGATATCTCTTGTATTTTTAGATGATTGTATTTTCCCCTATATAAGGGGTTCTAGTTATTCAATGAGATCATCGAGATTTTACAATCTTTCATGGTATCAGAGCTACGGTTCTGAATACCCTTTCCATTCTCTTCAACCCTAACACACCCTGCGATTTCTGAATACCTCCCTGCCATCTCCTGCGATTTCTTTTTTTTTTACCCTCCTGCAACCCTAGACCTTCGATCCAGCCACCATGACAAAAAAAGACGATAATACAGCCCCTGGTTCTTCAGCCGACCCCAAAAACAACCCTCTCCATCCGGCCTATTCAGTCACAAACATTCAAACCAAGATCCGAACCCTTGATGGTACCACCGTCACCTACACATCTTGGGTGAAACTATTCCGATTACATGCGGTTGCTTATAAGGTTCTCAATCATATTGACGGGTCCCCTGCTCCGGCTGAGACAGCCGATGATTATGCTCAGTGGAAAGAGATCGATGCCCTGGTTATGCAATGGATATTCAGCACTGTATCCGACAACTATTTGAAGCGCATCCTCGACACGGAGGCCACTGCACGCGCTACCTGGGTGAAGTTGGAGAAGATTTTTCTCAGCAATAAAAAGGCACGAGCCGCGTCTCTCGAGACCAGGTTTTGTAATCTGAAACTCGGCTCCTGTTCCTCGGTGGAAGACTATTGTCAACAACTATCTGACTTGTCGAATCAGCTAGCCGATGTCGACCAGCCAGTCTCTGACTCCAGGCTGGTCCTACAGCTCGTACGCGGGCTTCCAGAGGAGTATAACACAACAGCAGCCCTGATCAATCAGCAAGGGGTCGATTGGGATCAGGCTATTACCATGCTTAATGATGAAGTTCTCAGAATAGAGGCGCGAAAAGGTTCCAGCAGCTCTGTTTTAATCGCTCAGCAGCAAGAGGTCTCTCAGAATACCTCGGCTACACCGGCTCAGCCCTCGCAACCACACTTCAGCGGGTCCGATAACCCTTCTGCTGCTTCTCGAGGCAGAGGTAGGGGCCGCAATTCCTATCGAGGCAGGGGCCGAGGCAGGGGTCGCTCTGGTCACGCGGGTAACTCTTATCCACCTTGGGCCTCCAACCCAAGTTTTCCTAACTGGGCTTGGTGGACTCCCCCACCATGCCCATATCCAACCCAAAACCCATGGAAGCCCACTTCTAATAACACACCAGCAGCCCCGGCCCATTTTGCAGGTTATAACCCGGCCCACTTCAGTGATCCGACTGCTGCCCAGTACTCTCAGCCGCAGCCGCAGCCCACTGGTTTCAATGCATTAAGTCCGGCTGACCTCAGCGCTGCTCTAGCACATGTTCAGCTCAATCCATCTAACTCTGCTTGGAATAATGACCTAATGGACACAGGTGCTGGCTCCCATCTTACACAGGAACCAGGTAAAATCATCCTCCCACATTCTTATCCTATTAATGCATCTATTTTAGTCGGTAATGGCAATAATATACCAATTCTCGGATCTGGCACTGGCTTTCACCCATTACCCAATCGAACATATATCCTACCAAATGTTCTTTACAGTCCAAACATAATTAAGAATTTAATTTCTGTTAGACGATTTACTCGTGACAATAACGTTTCTGTGGAATTTGACCCATTTGGTTTTTCTTTGAAGGACCTCAAAACTAAACGCTTGCTGTCTCGCCACAACAGTACCGGGGATCTCTATCCTTTCACTCCTCCACAACTTCCACCACAAGCTACTTTCCTCGCCTCCACTTCTCAACCTTGGCATGATCGGCTTGGCCACCCCGGCACTGAAGTTTTAAATATTTTAAGTCGCAATTTTAATTTTTCTTGTAACCAGAACCATTTATCTCATGTTTGCAACTCTTGTCGTTTATCAAATAGTAAACGTTTACCTTTCTATTCGTCTAATTCTTTTACGTTTGCTCCGTTTGATATTGTTCATTGCGACTTGTGGACATCACCTGTCACAAGTAAATCAGGTTACAAGTATTATATGGTTTTAATTGACAACTTTTCCAATTTTGTGTGGGTTTATCCGTTAAAATTTAAATCAGAAACGTTCCCCACATTTGTTAAATTTCACCAGCTTATTTTTACCCAGTTTAGTAGAAAAATAAAAACGTTTCAATGTGACCTAGGGGGGGGGGGAGTTTGATAACCGAGCCTTTAAAAATTTTGCAGACCAACAAGGGCTATTATTTCGCTTTGCGTGCCCTCAGACCTCTTCTCAAAACGGCCGTGCGGAACGTATGATTAGTCGCCTCAACGACATCATACGAACTCTGCTCATCCACGCAAACCTTCCACCTATTTTTTGGGTGGAAGCAATGCACACGGCCGTCTACCTTCATAATATACTTCCCACAAAACGACTTAACTTTTACACACCCACTTTTGTCCTCTACCTTCGCCACCCAGAATACGAACACTTACGTGTCTTTGGGTGTGCTTGTTACCCGAACACATCTGCCACTCAACCCCATAAATTACACCCTCGGTCAGTCCGTTGCATTTTTCTCGGGTACCCCCCCCCCCCGACTTTAGAGGTTATCGGTGCTTCGACCCTACCACCGGTAAGGTCTTAATCTCTCGTCACGTCACTTTTGACGAGAACACTTTCCCTTACACAATTCCGCAACCTCCATCCACTTATTCATTCTTGGACGACTCCTTGCCCTTGGGTTTTTCGTTCAAGGCTCCTACTTTTAAACCATCCGTCATCACCCCTTTTCCGATTACGTACAGCCGTCGCCCAAAACCTGTCCGCCTACCCCAAACTACTACCGGTCCTACCACAGCGTCTGCTGCTCCGTCTTCCGTCCCACCACAGTCCCAACCCACTGTCCCTGTCCCTCCGGCACCCTCCCACAGCCAACATTCGGCCTCGGGTCACCCCATGACCACGAGGTCCAAGTCGCGTCATAATCCTTCCACTGCTCATTCAGCTTTACCGCCCCTACCCTGTCTCCCATACCGAAATCCTATGCCAACGCCATTGCCGATCCGAATTGGTTACATGTTATGCAGGCTGAATTTAGTGCATTACGGGATAATGAAACGTGGGAATTAGTCCCCAGACCATCGGACCATCCCGTCATTCGTTGTATGTGGTTATTTAAACACAAATTTAAATCTGATGGTTCATTAGAAAGGTACAAGGCCCGATTAGTGGTAAATGGCAACTCTCAAACTGCGGGCATTGATTGTGATGAGACATTTAGCCCAGTTGTTAAACCGAGCACGATTCGTACCGTTCTCTCTTTGGCGGTTTCTAGGTCTTGGTCGATACGACAATTGGATGTTAAAAATGCTTTTTTGCACGGGGACTTAAATGAGACCGTATACATGCATCAACCACCAGGTTTTGTTGATCGTCGTTTCCCACATCACGTTTGTCACTTGAAAAAATCGTTATACGGACTCAAGCAGGCACCGAGGGCATGGTACACACGGTTTGCCAATTTTATTCTTACACAGGGGTTCCGAAGCAGTGCGTGTGACAACTCTTTGTTTGTCTATCATCAGGGGGCTGGTAATATGGCTTATTTGTTATTATATGTAGATGATATTATCCTTACGGCATCAAATGACGCTTTACTTCATAATATCATCTCTACTCTTTCTCGAGAGTTTGCTATGACGGATTTGGGTCGTCTTAATCATTTCTTGGGTATCTCGGTGAAGTATACCGGCAACGGCATATTTTTAACACAGTCACAGTATGCTAAGGATATTATTGCACGGGCCTCTATGACAGAGTGTAAGCCATGTACCACTCCCGTTGACTTGTCTTCCAAGCTGAGTGCCACTGATGGCCCTCTATTTGCAGACCCCACTTTATATCGCAGCTTGGCTGGTGCATTACAGTATTTGACCTTCACCAGACCTGACCTCTCTTATGCTGTTCAACAAGTTTGTTTATTCATGCATGAGCCACGGGACTCGCACTTTGCCTTCATGAAGCGCATCATTCGGTATATTCAGGGGACCGTTGACTATGGTATTCGAATTATTAAATCCTCCTCCCATTCGCTGGTTGCTTATTCTGATGCGGATTGGGGTGGTTGTCCCGATTCACGTCGTTCTACCTCAGGCTATTGTGTCTTCCTTGGTGACAACCTTCTATCGTGGTCGTCTAAACGACAGCCTACAGTATCCAGGTCAAGTGCTGAAGCGGAATATCACGGGGTAGCAAATGCTGTGGCAGAGGTTACTTGGATTCGTAATCTGTTATTCGAGCTGCTTACGCCTTTGAAACAAGCTTCGGTTGTCTATTGCGACAATGTTTCTGCCGTATACTTGTCCAATAACCCGGTCCAACATCAGCGTACTAAACACATTGAGATTGATATTCATTTTGTCCGAGATAAAGTGCGTGTGGGTGACATTCGGGTTTTGCACGTGCCTTCGGCTTTTCAATATGTAGATATTTTTACCAAGGGTTTGTCGCGGCAGCTCTTCCAGTCTTTTCGGTCCAGCTTGAGCGTCTGTCCACCGCCCGCTCAAACTGCGGGGGTGTCTTAGCGATAATTATTATTTATTATTATATGTTTAGTATTGTCTGTATTATTGGTTTAGATTTGTAGATATCTCTTGTATTTTTAGATGATTGTATTTTCCCCTATATAAGGGGTTCTAGTTATTCAATGAGATCATCGAGATTTTACAATCTTTCAAGCCGGAGTCCAAGCTAGAGGAGCCTCGGATCATAGCCCGATTTCTCTGTTGTGTAACCCTATTGATTATGGCCCCATTCCTTTTAAATTCTTTAATTCTTGGGTGGAGGCTATTGAAGTGCAGGAAATTGTTAAAAATGTGTTGGCTGAACACATGTCTCAAGATAGGTCTGATGTGAAGTTAGCTAGGACTTTAAAATATATTAAAGATAAAATCAAAAAGTAGAGAGCAGATGTTAAAGTTGTCGAGAACCAGGAAGTGGATAAGATTAAAGAGGATATCGGGGAGATTGAAAGGAGAGCTGTGTTGGGAAGGGTGTCGGATATCGATAAGAAAAGCAGAATCGAACTTAGAGTCAAACTAAACAAGTTGGAGAATGTAAAGGCGAAAAATCTTCACCAAAAAGCTAGAATTAAGTGGCTTAAGTTCGGGGACGATAATACTACCTTCTTCCATCAGATGCTGAATGTGAACATCGCTAGCAACAGAATTAATGGTCTTTGTTTCAATGGTAGACATGTTTCTGATCCGATGGAGCTAAAGGAGGAAGTTAGAGGTTGGTTTAAGAAGCAGTTTTCGGAACCCATAAAACGTAGACCGAAATTTAATGGTGAAGGTCTCCCCGGGATCTCGAATTTCGATGGTGTGTCTCTTTGTGCGGAGTTCTCCGTATTGGAAGTATGGAGAGCTGTTAAGGAAAGTGACGGTAGTAAAGTCCCGGGCCCGGACGGCTTTATATTAAAGTTTTTTAAAAGCTTCTGGAATGAGTTAAAAAACCCGGTGATGGATGTGATGAAGGATTTTCATTGCAACGGAACGTTAAGTAAAGAATGTAACTCATCGTTTGTGGCCCTCATCCCGAAGTCTAAGGACCCTCAGTTTCTTACTAATTTCAGGCCGATTTCTCTCATCGGGTCTATTTATAAAATCCTTTCTAAGGTGTTGGTTAACCGGCTAAAATCAGTTATGAACGAGGTAATCTCTCCTACTCAATCGGCGTTTTTAGGAGGAAGAAACATTCTGGACTGCCCTCTTATCATCAGCGAGACTATTGCTTGGGCGAAAAAGAAGAAGGAGAAGTTGCTTATTTTCAAAGTAGACTTCGAAAAAGCTTACGATTCAATTAATTGGAAGTTCCTTTTTCTTATGATGGAGCATATGAAATTCCCTGAAAGGTGGATTAGCTGGATAAAGGGGTGTCTTGGTTTGGGGTGGGGCTCTATTCTGGTGAACGTGTCGCCGACGGCTGAATTCAAGTATAAAAGGGGTCTCGGACAGGGTGATCCCTTATCCCCCTTTCTTTTTATTATCGCCATGGAAATAATTAGTTTGTTTATGAAAAGGGTAATGGAAGCCAGTTTATTTGAGGGGTTCCAACTGCCCAACGGGGGTCCTATTCTCTCCCATCTTTGTTATGCAGACGACGTGCTATTTATAGGAAAGTGGTCGGAAAAGAATGTGATTACGCTTAATCGGCTTCTTCGTTGGCTATACTTAGTTTCTGGGCTCAAAGTAAACCTTCAGAAAAGTAATATTTTTGGTTTTGGGGTCAGCGATGCCGAGAAGTCGGATGTAGCTGCTATTTTGAATTGCGGAGTCGGCCAAACCCCCTTCTCTTATTTGGGTATCCCTATAGGGGTCAACATGAAGAGAGCAAAATTTTGGGACCCAGTGATTAACAAGTTTAAGGCAAAATTATCTAAATGGAAGGCCCAGTATTTATCGTTTTCGGGAAGGATTACCCTGGCCAAATCGGTTCTTGGAAGTATTCCTTCGTACTTTCTCTCTCTTTATGCTGCCCCGAAGAGTGTCCTCAACAGATTAGAGAAGATTCGCATGGATTTTGTTTGGGGGATATCCGACTCCATTAAAAAACTCAGGTGGATGCGCTGGGAAAGGCTTCAAAAGTCTAAAAAGGTAGGCGGAGCTGGTATTGGTAGTATCAAGGATTTCAATTATGCCATGCTAGTCAAATGGTGGTGGATATACAACTCGAACCCGAACCAACTTTGGGCTAAGGTGATCTCGTCGGTTCATAAAAATAATTCTTCGGATCTCATCATTCCCTTAAAGAAGTCGGTTCCAGGCGTGTGGAATGATATCGGGAAGATGGACAAAATTTTCGAGAAGGAAAACATTATTTTGAATCAGAACTTAATTATGGAGAATGGAGTTTGCAAGTGGCGTAACGCTTCGGACTCTTTATTCTCGGTCAAGCAAGTCCGAGTGGACCTTGAAAAGGCTCGACTTATGTTGTCGGATGTAGAGCCGGAACTGAACTGGAATAGATGGGCTCCTCCAAAAGGAAACTTCCTTTTATGGAGAGCGGTTATTGGCCGGTTAGCGTCAATGGAGGGGCTGGCAAAAAGGGGTGTGCAGTTGGCCGAAGTGAACTGTCCGCGCTGTGGGCTGCATGTTGAAAGTTTCGATCACATTTTTCTTTCTTGTCTTTGGGCTAGAAGTATTTTGGTGGAACGTTTTGGCGTGGATTCGCATCAGGTTCCCGATGGATTGCTCCTCGCTCGCGGATCTTCTTGAGTATGTCAAAGAGAGTCCGGGAAGTAGAGTATGGAAACGAATTGTTAACTTGGTTTGTATTGCTACGGTTTGGAGAATTTGGAATGCTAGAAATGCGAAGGTTTTTTATGACCTTTTTATTCCGATTATGAAGACGGTGGACCTTGTTAAAAAGGACTCCTATCTTTGGATATGTAATCGGTCTAACTTGAAGAAGCCTAAGTGGGAGAACTGGTTGATGTTTGATGTGGTTGAGCTGATGTAATTGTTCTGTTTTTCTATTTTTTGTTGCTTTGTTTTTGTTTTGGATTCTCCCAGTTTCTTGCTGGCTCTTTATATTTATATATAAATCGATTTGCCGTTCAAAAAAAAAAAAAAACCCCATACTACCGGACATGTTACACACACTTGAACCAATAGCATTGTTTCACACTTTCAGCCCCCATTCACCCATAAACTTACGTGGGAGCTACTTTTATAAAAAAAAAAGGGGTAACTTTGTAGAATAGTAACCAAGTTTTAAAAGTGTTCCAATTAGGTCACTGAAGTTTCAAAAGTGTTCCAATCAGGTCACTCAACATTCATTTTTCATTAAAATTAAGGGTTTTTTCATCAATTTCATAAGTAACCATGGTGATGTGAATTTTTGTTTCTTTTTTCCCTTTTATTTGATGCTAACTTTGAGTGATGACGTGAATTGTAACTTGTTTTTTTAATTTTTAATGTAATTAAAGTTTTTTTATTTTTAATAAATATAATTTCATATATTAAAATAATCCGACCCCAACATCTTATTCTTCATTTTTTTCTTGACACAGAGAAAAAAGGACATGACTCGATTTGAATGTTAAGTTATCTAATTGGGACAAAAACGATACGAGTGACCTAATTAGAACACTTTTGAAACTTGGTTACTATTCTGTGACATATTCCCAAAAAAAAATAATATTAATACCACATATATGCACATATTATGTAAGCCCCTTACTTTTAATAACCTCAAGGTTTTAGAAAATAATAATTTCAGTCCCTAAATTGCTATTTTATTTTATGAGTTTTGTAAATTAATTCCTTAGATTTCTAATATTCCAACTATACCTTTATACCATATATAATATTCGTTTTTAATTTATTATTTTCTTCAATAACTTTCGTTCACTAATTTTGTTTTTAAAGAACTAATTTGTCACTAACATCCTTGAGTTTCTAAGTTTCAAGTTTACCCCTTTCTTTCATTTAATTTAAAAAAAATAATATTTTTATTTACGTGTTGGTATTAATTTGAGTTGGTTTACGTTTAGACGTAAACGTTTTTAGTTTCTAAGTTTCGAGCTTACCCCAATTTGTTCCTTTACTTTAAAGAATTAATATTTTTTACGTACGTGTTGGTATAAATTCGAGTTGGTTTATGTTAGATGTCAACATTTTTTTTTTGGAAACGAGTCAACTCAAATATAATACGTTTCCGTGTTTATTTTACGTGCGCAGTTGGTGTACGTTTTGACGTAAATTTTGTTCCACCCCAAGCGGGGTTAAATATAATACATTATCATCTGACGGTATATACTCGAGTTACTTTATGTTTCAACCTCACGCGACGCAAGACAAGTAAAATTACAATTATATTATTATTATTGTTGTTGTTGTTGTTGTTGTTGTTGTTGTTGTTGTTGTTGTTGTTGTTGTTGTATATCAATGCTAAAGACCAAAGTTGTTTTAACGTTTACACCTCCCAACTTTGGTCATTTCACTTTACAAAACACTTATGGTTACCCTTTATGTGAACGTGTTTTCTTTTTTCCTTTTGTGGTTTCTATTCACGCTTTATGTTTCTTTGGTGCGTTATGTTATAACTGTACGACATAAATTCGATTTACATTACGTTTTGATTCAACTGCAATATTTATATAGGTTACACGGGGTTGAACTGAGCACGTTGAAACATATGTTTTCATATGGGTAACACATGACATAAAGTTTGGATAATCTATTTGATGTTTGCAATGGCCTGCGGGTCATATTACTAGTACATATATATTTGAATTTAAATATAGGTTGATAATTAAACTAAAAAAATATTTGGTGTATAAGTATTAGGTGAGTTCATTTAAATAAAATAATATAAAATAAATTAAAATGTTACAAAAAGACAAAACGTGTTCGGTGGCCTATAACGTCGAGTTGAATTAAAAGACAATTAGGTGAGTTCATTGTATATAAACTTAAAAAGAAAGGTGGTCAACCACCGCCTTCTTTTGCTATATAAGGGTGAGAGGGGCACTCCCCTAAGACTAGAAGGAGTGGTTAGGCCCATCCCCACGGGGATGAGCCTCCACGTAAGCGCCACGTAGGCGGCTCGTGGGGGATGGGCCTCCTTCATAATTGAGGGGGATGGAGGATGGGGCTACCCCACCTCATTATTTTATAATTTTCTAAGTTTTACTTTATTAACTTAATAAAAACTTTATAAAAATTAACAAATACAACATAAATAAATTCATTTCATAACATAAAAAAAAATTACATTTCCTAAAAAAAAAAAAAAATAGATTTCCGAAAAATAAAAAAAATATTACATTTCCTAAAAAAAACTAAACTACTCGTCTTCGTCTTCGTCTTCGGCACCGTCCGCTACGTTAACGTTGTTCCAAATATGTTCTACCAAATCCTGTTGAAGGTTTATATGCGTGAAGTCGTTGGTTAGCGCGAACGAGTTTAAATCCTGTTGCGTCGGATCTACCGGGACAGTATTCCCGTAAGATGCATTCTCATCATACTCACAAATCGCCCGACCTTCGTCTTCAATAATCATGTTATGGAGCAAAATGCAAGCGTACATAATCAGGCGCAACCGCTTCGGTGTGAACGCACGTGCCGGTTGATCAAGGACGGCCCATTTTTTTTTTAAAACACCAAAACAACGTTCGATGTCTTTTCTTGCACCTTCTTGACGCTTGGCGAATTTTTTCCTTTTTTCGTCTTCAGGATATGAAATAGTCTTGACAATTGTAGACCAAGACGGATATATTCCGTCAGCAAGATAATACCCGCGTCTATATTCAACCCCTGAAACTGTAAAACGGGTGTCCGGACCGATTCCATTAATGACATCGCTAAAGATCGTCGATTGGTACAGCACGTTGAGGTCGTTGAGTGAACCAGGGAGCCCAAAGAAAGAATGCCAGATCCACAAATCTTGTGACGCCACGGCCTCAAGTATTAAGGTTGGATAGCCGTGATCACCTCGCGTGTATTGGCCTCGCCACCCAGTCGGGCAGTTATGCCACGCCCAATGCATACAATCAATGCTACCAAGCATTCCCGGAAACCCGTGCCTTGCTTCATGAGCTTGGTACAACTGTTGAACATCATACGCGTTTGGTTTCCGCAAATATTTTTTGCTATACAGTTTCACCACATTATGGCAAAACCGATACAAACATTCCCGCGCGGTTCTTGAGGACATCTGTAAGTACTCGTCCAACGCGTCGGCCACTGTCCCGTACGCCAGTTGGCGAATGGCCGCAGTAAACTTTTGTAACGTGGTGAACCCTTCATAATTCCGAGCATCGGGTCGTTGAGTGAAAAACGGGTCTAGCCCCGCCAAATCATCAGCAATCCGTGTGAATAAACGGCGACTCATTCGGAGCCTTCGTTTGAAAGTGTCGGCGTTGTAAAGGGGTGCTTCCGAAAAATAATCGTTAACCAAGTTCTCGTGCGCTCCTTCGCAGTTTCTGTTAACATATATTCGTCTGGTAATAACGTTTTCAGACGAGTCCTCTTCCTCTTCCTCTTCCTCTTCTAAAAGAATCTGCGCCGCCTGTACCATAGCGCTTGCGAAAAACATCTCCTCTTCATCCGAAGAAGAGCCGGACCACCAAGGATTAGATGCCATTGTGGATGAAGAGATATTTTTTTATAAAAGATTGGTATAAAAATGGGAGTGTTTTTTTATAAAAATGGATGAGAATGGGAGAAGAATGGGTGAAATATTGAAGAAATGGTATAAAGAATGGGTATATATTTAAATTGAAAAAGGTTTTTTTTTTTTTTTTTTTATAAAACTAGCCGTTATTAACGGCTATATCTTCAAAGGTGGCCCGGCAAGCCCGGCTTGGGTTTGCTGGTGAAGACGGGTGGGATGGAGGGGGGCGGTGTGGGGGACCGGCGCCGGTCCTAGCCGGGCCTCAGCCGGCCCCCACTCCTTCTAGTCTAAGAGGGGAGTCCCCTCTCTTACGCACCACCAATCAGCATATGCCACGTCAACTCCCCTCTTAAACTCCCCTAACACCCCAATTTGATGGCGCCACTCCCCTCTTAACTCCCCTTGTTTTTTTATTCAAAAAAAAAACAAAAAACAAAACAAAATGGTTTGATTGGTTGGAAAAATGGGGCCCACCATCTCTCTCCCTCCCCGCTCGCGGTGAACAACCACCGAAATTGGTCCCCGATTTCCCTCCCCGATTGGTTGGCGGCACCCCCCTAATCGGCAAGCATGGTCCCCGCGTGGGTTTTCGGTGGGTGGCCCGCCCACCCTAATGAATGAATTGGTTGGCTGTTGTTAAATGTATATGGTCAAGTGGTTAATTGATTTTGCTCTTTAGCAGTAGGTCACGTTTTCGAAGCTGTTCCTATCTCTTTTTTGTAAATATTTTGTAAGTTTTAATTGACAAATCTTTCAATTTCCTTTTTTTTTCTACTAAATGAAATTAATGGTTTACAGATTTCAATAATAATATAATTAAATCATTATTCCATTCATATTTAGATATTTAGAGTTCTGAAAACTTATATATAAAATGATTGTTTATTAGGAGTTCTGAAAGTTCTGTAGTTATTTAGAGTTCTGAAATGAACCCAACCCATTGTATATAAACTTAAAAAGAAAGGTCGGTGCACAACCACCGCCTTCTTTTGCTATATAATGAATGAATTGGTTGGTTGTTGTTAAATGTATATGGTCAAGTGGTTAATTGATTTTGCTCTTTAGCAGTAGGTCACGCTTTCGAAGCTGTTCCTATCTCTTTTTTGTAAATATTTTGTAAGTTTTAATTGACAAATCTTTCAATTTCCTTTTTTTTCTACTTAATGAAATTAATGGTTTACATATTTCAATAATAATATAATTAAATCATTATTCCATTCATATTTAGTACTAATTTAATTATTGCTGAACTTGATAACTAATGTTTTTTAAAAACATTTTTTACACTAAAATTTCAACTAGCTTTGAACTCACACCATTGTCGTAAACCAAACACCATACAACTAGATCATAAGTGTTTTTTCTTATTATTATTTAACTAAATACTTTGTAGTTGTTGAAAATAATGTTCTTAATAAAAAAAGTCATTTAATTTGCTTAGCCAAATAATAGAAAAAACAACGAGTCGAACACGTGTTAATAAGTTTTAAAACATTACGATTTATTTTGTAGGTTTTTCTGTTCGGTTACTATAGCGATTGGTAATATCATACCATATCGGTACCTTACCAATCCTGTAATAAACTAAACCAATATCGACCGAGTAAAAGGCAAAAAAAAAAAAAACACCCTATTCTTTCTAAATTGACAAAAATAACCCATGGACTTTAGAAAACTTTCTATAAACTTTATAAATCGTCATTTTCACACAATTGGGTTTTAACTTTTCAAATTTACCCCCATATTTTCATTCTTTAGCTTAAAACTAGAAAACAATTTTCTCACGTGGTTATTTTTATGTACATGTCGATATAAATTCACAGTTTGACGTAATTTTTTCGGAAACGAGTCGTGTCATATATAATGCATTTTCATGCTTATTTTTATGTATGTCTTCGATTGGTCTACATTTTGACTTTTTAATATACGTGTCGGTATAAATTCACGTTTTTGCGTAAATGATACAAAACTCATGTTTCAACATAGTTTTTTTTTCGGAAACGAGTCTGGTCAAATATAATATGCTTTCATGCTTATTTTTACATACGTTTTCGTTTGATTTACGTTTTGACGTCAACTGTGTTCGCAAACGAGTCGGGTCAAATATAATACATTTTCATTCGAAGCTACAAATTCGAGTTACTGTACGTTTGACATTGCTAAGTCTTGATACAAAGGTAAGGGTGGTGTAGTGGTTAGGTGGAACCCTCACTAAACGAACCAACCCGGGTTCGATTCCGTTTCTTTTATAAACGCAATGCTTTAGATCGGATACATCTAAACACACGTTTTCGTATAGTTAACGGATTAACGTGTTGCCAGCTATAAATAACTAAGCCGTTGCCGCCGCAACGCGCGGCTGAGGGAAACAATCTAGTTTAAAGTAAAATAAAATAAATTAAAATGTTACAAAAAGACAAACGTTTTCGGTGGCCTATTAATTACGTCGAGTTGAATTAAAAGACAACAAATACAGATGTACAAAAGAAAATTACAAGTTTTTTTTATATATGTTTACCTTTAATTTAATTGTGGGCGTTGTCTTTTAGAGCAAAAGTTTGTAAGTTTTGTGCTTTATGTTTTAAAATCTTGCACGTTTTAACCTTTAGGCAAACTCAGTTAGATTTTTTAGTTAATTATGGTCATGTGTCATGCACATAAAGGTATTTTTGTCATTTTACCTCCCTATGGACTATTGAGTAAATAACTTGACTAGTTGTGTAAGAAATAAAAAATAAAATATAAATATTAAAAAACCTAAAATATCGTGATTGTTGCTCCACCGAAATCTCGTGAAGTTTGGATTAAAATCATTTGCACTTCTCTCTGTCATAGTGATGTTACCTTTTGGAAATTGGAGGTACAGATTTGTGGTAATTAGTTGACTTTTGAAATAAACTAATAGTATTTTTTTAATTTTGTTTTTTGTTTTTTATTTTATGAAGCATCCACCTGCTATTTTTCCTAGAATACTTGGTCATGAAGCAGTAAGCATGGTTAAATTGAATTAGCAAAATTCCCATATTGAATCTGTTGATTTCTTCTATTTGAGAATGAGAGGAGGGAAGTGGTGGAGGTGGTGGTGGAAAGTGGTGGTAATGGGTGAAGAGAGAGAGAAAGGAGGGAGAGGAGAATGAGAGAGAAGAGAGAGGGAGAGAGAGAGAGAGTCACAGAGAGATAGATTTCAGGTTTTTAATATTTATATTTTATTTTTATTTCTTATACAACTGGTCCCTTAAATATCAAGTTATTTATTCAATAGTCTCTAGGGATGTAAAATGACAAGAATACCCTGGCCTCATATACATGGCACATGACCATACTAAAAAATCTAACTGGGTTTGGCCTAAAAGTTATAAAATGCAAGATTTTGAAACATAAAGCACAAAACTTGCAAACTTTTACGTTAAATGACTACGCCTGCAATTTGATATAAACATAAAGGACAAAATTTGTAATTTACCCTAAAATAAAATATGCTTATGTGTACCATCTATGAACGCCTAAGGCGGGTCTCTTTCTATCAAGGGCGAACTTACCCCTAGCCCAAGGTGGGCGGGCGCACCCCTGGGAAAAAAAAATTTAGTGCTATTTTCCGTTGAAAATCTCGTCCGCACCCCTTGGATTTTTTTGTCCGCACCCCTTGAATTTTTTCATTCGCACCTCTTGGAATTTTTCGTCCACACACCTTAGGTAAAAAATGTTATGGATTTATATTTTAAATTTTTTTAGTAAACTCTAATTAAAAAAAAACTACCTAAATTATATAAACTTATACTACCCAACTTAACCCAAATACCCAATACCTTAACCCACTATTTCATTAAACATAATTAGCCCACTAATTACTAGCCCATTAACCAAACTCAACCTAAGTTCAAACTATAATAATTAAAATAAGCCCAATAGTCCCTTAGAATTCATCTCGCCCTCCCTCTTTTGGGTCGTCTCCTGCCAGCGATCATCGAACAAAACAGCACGTCATCAGCACCCGCGAACCACCGTCGTCCGACACCAAAGGGTAACAAAATTCTCTAATATGTTTGAAATTTCATGTGTTTTGACATCGTTTATGGTTGTTTAGATGATTTTTAGGGTGATTATGTTGTTTAGATGATTTTTAGGGTGATTACACACGATTTCGAGGGTTGAAAATTAAAATTGAAACATTATGTTATGGAGCGATGAACTTCTTGATCAATTTGTTTTGTGATAGGAACCATGAGTAGGGACGTTATGGCGCGATTTCTTTTGTTTTACATGACCCGACCCGACACGACCCGAACCGATTTTTTTACTTATATACCTAGGGGCCTAAAATTTTTAAAAATGTTCCGCACCCCTATGAAAAAAATTCCTGGGTCCGCCACTGCTTTCTATACAGTTCTATTTAATTTAAAGTTTATTTACATAATATTAGATGACTTATCATCCAATTATATATATATATATATATATATATATATATATATATATATATATATATATATATATATATATATATATATATATATATATATAGTGGAGAGTTCAAATGAGAAGAAATTTTTTGTAAGAATAAAAAAGAAGAAGCTTCAACCAATAAGAACGCTTTATTTTTACTCCATTTAATATAAATATTTAATGTTACTATAAGGGTACATTGGTAAATCTACATATTTCATTAATTTGTAGTCTTGCTCTTTAATAGCTACCTACATTAAAATTTTGAGTTAATTACATAGTTAGTCCCTGTGGTTTACACAAAATAACATACTTAGGTACTAATAGTTCAAAATCACCTTCTAGGGTATTAACTTTTCATTTTGTAACGTTTGGAGGTATTAACTTCTAGGGTATTAACATAGTTAGTACTTGTGGTTTGCACAAAATAACATGCTTAGGTACTAATAGAATGTGATTTTAAACCTACAAATAACGTTAATACCTCCAAACGTTACAAAATGAAAAGTTAATACCCTAGAATGTGATTTTGAACTATTAGTACCTAAGTATGTTACTTTGGGCAAACCACAGGGACTAACTATTTAATTAACTCTTAAATTTTTTGTAACTTATCTTTAAAATATATATTTTTTTCAAAAACATAAAATTAAATAATTTAAAGTGTAGGATAAATTACGAGTTGTGTAGGATAAATTATTAGTTGTGTAAGATAAATTTCAACGTGTAGGATGAATTTCGAAGTATGTAAGATAACTTTTGATGTGTGTAGCCAAAAAAAGTTAGTGTGGAGGATACTAGTCTTTATGACTAATTAATTAGTAAAAAATGATAATAAATGAGATAAGTGAAAAAACTATTTAATATTTTACAAAATTGCCCTTTGTTCTTTTTCTTCTCAATTAAATTTTCTTCTCAAATGAACCTTCCCCTATATATATATATATTATATTTATATATATTGATTTCGGGGGACGATAAATAGTAACTTTATTTTTATAATAATATATAGTTTTTTATTATTTTATTATTTATTATATTATAATTGTTTTTTATTATATTTACTTTTAATAGTTTATTATTATATTTACTTTTAATAACATATTTTTTTTAAACATCTATTTCCTTTACCTTTTTTAATAGTTGTTTTTTTTTCTTTTTTTTAACATATATTAATTTATTGATTAATTTGATACTTCTTTAATAAGTTACGTTTATAACTTTTTTCTAAAAACTTAAGTACGTAATTGTGCTTGATTTCTTTCCCTGACATTCCGTTATAAGCTTTGTTAAAACGAGATTATACTCAAAACAAAATATTTATTTGGTATTATAAAACGGTACGATAATTAACTAAATCGTTCTAATGGTTTGACTTTCTAAACATCACGCTTTATTTTCAAATCACGTCTGTTTTACATTATAATCAGTTCGGTTTCGCCGCAACGCGCGATATATAAAAACTACTTAACATTAACAACTTATAATAAATCTAACTTTTATTCATACATGATCTCCGAATTTTCTCTCACACAATTAATTGTGGGTGGGAAAAATATATGAGATGGATGGTATTATTTCTAAGTATTAGCATTTTTAAATAAAAAATTATATATGATAAATGTTAAGGACAATTAAAAAAAAAGCAGTAAATCACAAGAATCATCTTTGTACTTAGTTGTTAAATATAATTTCTAAAACTAATGTAGATTTTTTCTACTCTCAAGCATAGTAAGTAACCAAGTTTAGTCATCCCGATTTTTTCTCATGGAGCTCACTAACTTGCAATGTACCATATAGTTTTTATTAACATGTACAGGATATAATTTAGTTTTTGTTTTAACAATTTGTGATATTTAATTACAATCTGAACATATACTTTTTATTCATTTGTTAGACTTCTATATAACTTTTATTCAACACTATTTTTAGTCCAAAACGAAGCATGTCTCGTTCAATTGAAAATTTAGGTTAAAATCTGCTTATGTGTACCATCTATGAACGCCTAAGGTAGGTATCTTTCTATACAGTTCTATTTAGAGTTTATTTACATAATATTAGATGACTTATCATCCAATTCAATTGAAAATTTAGGTTGGAATTAAGGGCCCATAAAGTGATTTTTTTCTTGATTATAAGAAATGTTAAATGCACATGATAGCAACATGTGTTGACTTATCATTCATTTTGGAACAAAAATTGTCCGATATTTATGTCAATTCCAATATATTACGACATTATATATAGTGGGGTTTTCATGTTGCAATACTATGCTAATATTAAACGATTAACTTGTACAATATTGATGTCAATTCCAATATATTACAGACATTATATATAGTGGGGTTTTCATGTTGCAATACTATGCTAATATTAAACGATTAACTTGTACAATAGTTTACTCAAATGGGCATTGAAATCATGGATAGAAATCTTAAAAAGATTTTATGTCCATTAGAAACAACCAAAGGTCCATAACAACTTTCCTGCCTAAACCAATGTAAAAGACTCAAATATAAGAAGGAAAAGACTTGACTAAAAAAATTTATACTTTGGGTTTTCACACCACTGATAATGTTAAAAAAATGTAAATTTTAGGGTGGAGATTAGTGTCCTAAAAATAATGGTATGAAAAAAAATAAGGGATAAGTGTCCTAATTGAAGCCATCACCACTTTGGTGGGGTGGTAGAGGCTTTGTGCCTCTTGGGGAGAGACCAAGGTTCAATTCCTGACATGGGGTAAATTGGTGTAATTTAGATGTAAGGATTATGTAACTTTTGCCGTTCAAAAAAAAAGTGTCCTAATTGAAATGGATGATGAAAAAATAAACACATTTTGGTTATAACAAGCTGACCAGTTGTAGTATGTGGTTGAAATCATCCTTCATCTTCGTTGGAAGCCTTGTCGCATTATCTCAGACAGAAGGAGTGGGTGAATACATTCATAGAGCAAGCAAAGTGAGTAGAAAAAAAGAAGAAAACGAAGAAGATGGGGCTGCGAGTTTTCAGCGGTCGGATGGAAGACCGGCAGATGCCAGTTATAATAAACCTGAAAGCTTGAACTGTTCCTAAGGCCCTTCATCAATTGTTATTATATAAATAAGAAGATTTTTTTATTTCAAAAGTGAATGTGTGGGTGTGCGGATGAAACGTGGTTACCATTTGATTTTCTACACCTGGCAATAATCTCCTAACCTATTTGTCAAAACTTGTGCTCTTTGTATCAGAAGTTGCAATTAGCTCACCAACCCATTGCACCAGTGTATAAATTCTTTTTATATTAATAAATTAGGTTAGAACCCCGTGTATTACACGGGTTGAATAAATGTAATTTTATATACTAAATTAAAACAATTATTCTTTAAAAATCTCGTTTGTTACACGAGTTGAACAAATGTAATTTTATATATTAAATAATAAAAAAATTATATCTCTAAGAACCCCATGTATTGTACTGAAAAAATGTAATTTTATATACCAAATAATAAAAATCCGTGTCTTGTACGGGTTGAATAAATCTAATTGTATATACTAAATAATAAAAAAATTTATATCTTTAAAAAATTGTGTATTACACGGGTTAAATAAATGTAATTTTGTAAACTTGTATACTGCAAGCGGGGCGAATATATACTAAATAATAAAAAAGTTATATCTTTAAAAACACCATGTATTACACGGGTTAAATAAAAATAATTTTGTATAGTAAATAATATGTTATTGGATTCGTTTAAAAATCATAAATTTGCTTCGGTTTAATTCGAATCAAATCACAAACTTGGTTAAGTTTAATTCGAATTGATTAGAACCCCAGTTTGAAAAATCAAAAACAGAATTATATTATTAGCTTCTCTTCCTAATTAGTATTTTTTTTAAGTTTGATCTAATGTCTAATAAGTTATTTTGTATATTTTGTTTGTACTTTAAATTTTTTATATGAGCGTATTATTGTTTTTTTAAGTTTAAGATTATTGTTTTGTGTTATTATTTAAAAAATATCTTTAATTTATAACTTAAATTTGAAGATAATATATTATTAGAAAAAAGAGAATGATTCTATCCGACATTCAAAGTAAGATAAGATTTAATATTAATTGATTATTTATTATTTAATTAATTGATATAAGATAAGTATGAAAATGCAGGAAATTACAAATGTAGACGCCTTCAATGAATGACACATGTCACTTATTGGTTTCTTTTATTATATAGTATAGATTATATCCAGATAAAAAAATGATTTCTCTAATGCTATTATCAATCACTATAAATAATTACAATTTTTAGATTTATATAGAGTTATCAGATAATCATATAAAAATGAGAAAACAGTTTACTTACCGTGGGTAGTGTAATATGAGTTATGTGAAGAACATCAACAATGACAACAACTCCCTCTACATCAAATAATTAAAGACCCGTGTAAAAAAATAATGAAAAAAAAGATAGCATCATTTACTTTAGGAAAATCAAAGGATAAAGAGACATCATCATTTACTTAAGGAAAATCAAAAGATAAAAAAGTACTTACATACATCATAGGTGAACGGGACATCACACTTGTTTCAGCAACATCAATTTTTTTTTTTTTGAACGGCGATTGACTCCAACAGTCGAGAGGATCACACCCACATTGCATGGGTCCCTAGTCCCCCTCGGGCGAGGCATCCGAGGTTGACCATAGGCGCTCCACGAGAAAATTTCCAGCCGACAGCCACTTGACTGCCGTTGCAGTCTCCGCACTCAAGAGCCGGAGTAACCGCACTGTAATAGAAAACTCGTGTGCGGCTCAAGACTCGAACCCGGGCTATTACGCACTCAAGACTCTTATCCATCATTGCCATGACCCCTCAACCAAAGTTGGGGTCATTTACCCCCAAATGCAACAGGTGGGGATCGAACCCGGGTCTCCAAGGAAACCCAAAGTTCTTTCCACCACTCCACTACAAGTGGGGGAAAATCAAAGGATAAAGAGACATCATCATTTACTTCAGCAACATCAATTAGGTCATGTTTTCTCATCAAGTAAATTTCGTCACCAGTTCTTCTTAAGAACCAAAAAATTTCCAACAAAAAATAAAATTAATAAACCAAAATTACATTGGAAAAAAAAAGAAGAAAAGGGATGTATCATGTTTATGTGTAAAGGGCGATAACTCGTGAACTTCACGGGCTGGAATTTTAATCTACATTAATAAACTTACTTTTTGCATATTAAAATCCTCCAACTTACTATCTTTGAATAAATTTGTCAAATTTTTGAAAATACAAGTTTTGAAACCGGGAACAACGGGTTGCTTTGTGTATATGGCTTTGTTTTTGATATTTTGTTTATGTGCCTTTTTTTCCTTTTACATAAAAATGTGTAATCTCAATTTGAAATTCAACTTATCATCTTTTTACATGATATAAATTGATTTCTGAGTTGTTAATTTGACCTAATCGAATTGTTGATAGAACCGCTAGTAGTGATGACTGAGAAATCACGGGACTCCAAATATGCCTCCATTCGAGTCAAAAGTGAAACTCAAAATCATAAGTAAACCTTCTAATCGTGCTTAAGAATGGTACTTAGATTTTAACTAAATCTAAAACAAGCCTCTGGTCATGAAATTGTGTCAAGATGACTCCTTCACAAAACTTTTCTTAAGTTACTATTTTACCCCCTTTAAGTTCGTAGGTGTTTGCCAACTTAATTTATTAGAGTTATTAATATTATTACTCTCTTACTCCTGTAACTTCTTATTCAATTTGGAAATGACCATATAAAATGACCGAATTTCTTTCTCGTTAACGTAAATAATGAATGAAGTTAACTCAGTGGACTAACATGCCAACGATGAAATCTTTTTGGACCCACAGGTGAAAAATGAAACATTTGGACTAAACTGATAAAATGATCAAAACCACAGGGACTAAAATGGCATTTAACTCTAATAATTATTTTGAATATTAAGTTCAGGTGTTAAAAAAAAACCCGAAAACCAGTTTAGTTACATGGATTAAAACTTATAGGATGGTAACTTAGAACTTCAAATTAAGATTGCAGTATTACACATCTTTGTTTTTAAGAAAAAAAAGAAATAAAAGGAAGGCACATAAACTAAACACAAGCCTACCCAAAGCAACCGGTTGTTCCCGGTTTCGAAACTTGTATTTTCAAAGATTTCACAAATTTATTCAAAGTTAGTAAGTTGGAAGAGTTTAATATGCAAAAAGTAACTTTGGGAACTTTAAATTAGAAAGTATATTAGTTTTTTTTGGTATTTGCCCATTTTGAAATGAATAAATGTTGACCTTTTACCAATTATCTCGATGTAAATTCATAACACGACTCTAAATAGAATAGAATGAAATAAAGGTATCATTACAAGCTATCTATGTAGATATTAAATTACATCGATCTGAAAATAATGAATACGATAAAATCACAACTCATTAAAGATTTCTTTATACATCACATTTGTTATTTTATCTGTAGGTTTGTCATCCTTGTCTAGCGTTAGTAATTTGACTTCATCCTAGTTTTACTCATGATAAAGCGACATACAATTGGTGAAATGGCATATAAGATAAAGTAAGGCGTGCTTAGTTACAAATTTTATCTCCAAAATTTTACATTTGCATTGTCTTTAATGTGCTAGTTCATCTTTTGTTTCGATGAGTCTAGCTACTGATCGGACTAAAGCCACCACCGATACTACCATTGAAACACCATTGAATATTTCAAGAACCGCTTTCACTTTTATCTACACTATATACATCTCCACCAGAAAACATACCGCCAACGGCCTTAGATTTAGTCCCCTAACACATCCAAAATCTCATTGAAGTATGGGAACACCAACGCAATTGCGGTTGTCGTTGTAACGTATATTGTTCTAAAATTTTACTTGAACATGTTGAACCAAAAAACCAGCAATAGGACCACCTAATTGCACGAATTAAGGTCACTGTGGGGGAGTACCTCAACATACAAAGAGAGTTATAAACTTTCTAGTCCATTCCTACTTAAAAGCAGTGATATCAAGAGAGGTTAAGCATATGGATTTTAATGATTTGTGAATCACCTATTTTAGAAAGAAGTGGGGTCGCTTCGAATGGAATGGGGGCACAATTCCTAGAGCTCTCGCTGAACCAGAAAGGTGTTACATGACCATAACAGACACAATTATGAGGGGTTAGCCAGACCAGGAAGAGTATTGTGTGATGTTTAATACCGTCTACATAAAAAGGGGTTGGTTCAAGGATATCGTGTCTACTAACCGCTAGGAGACTAAGTACATGTGACAAAGGCTAGTTCAAAGGGAAACCTACATATCATGCATTGCTTAGCCGCTGAAATTTTATCGGGACACTTAGTGTATGGGACGATCTCCATTCATGTGGGGGATTGTTGGAAAATTTATAAATAATATTATATTATGAATTAACATAATGATTATTTATTAATTAAGCCAAGATAAATGAGAGATCTTGAGCATTAAGTTTGTGTGTTGGAATCATAAATGTGTGGGAAATTGTGCTTGTCCCACATAGGTGGAGAGATAAATCTTTTATGGATTTATAATTAGAATTCTCTACAGGAATGTATTCCTATGTGACAAGTCAAACCCAGTGGTAGCCAGGAGGGTGCAAAGCACCCGACACACGCCCGCGCCCGGGCACGGGACCGGGGCGATATGTGGCACTTTGATGGCGCCCGAAATCTGTTTTAAGGAAAGTGTCTCGAACGTACCTCAGCCAATTCACTCATCTTTTGTCTAGTGTTTGTTTACTTTGGTTGTAATCATTTTGTCAATCTTTCGTTTCTTTCTGTTTGTAAAATTTTAGTAGTATTGTATTTGTTCTGCAGTTTATTCAATTTTACAAGTTGTAATTTGTTATGGAAATTAATAAAATTGTATTTTCTTTTGTTTTGTGAACTGTGTTCTTACACCTTGAGTGGATTCATTCATATAACATGTTAAATTTAAGTCTTTTTCAAAGGTTTTTTGCTTTATCGTCTCTAATTTGTTTTGTTTAGATCGATGGGTGCATGACAGAGATGAAGCAAAGAAATTTAAGTTTTTTTTCTAATGGTGCAACATTTGAAACAAAGAAGATGGATACTAAAAGTGTAATGTATAATCGTTTGGAATCCAGATTAGTAAATGTATAATAAAAATCGTTTGATGCCTAAATTTTAGTTAAGACCGTGGGGTATGGTGGGGCTTGGGTTGGGGCATGAGTTGACACGTGGATGTTGAAGATGAACAAACCCAAAGCCAAGTTGTTAGGAGTATGGTGGGGCTTGGGTTGGGCGTGGCTGGGCTGGCGTCGCCAAGCCACATCAACCTTTTTTTTAATATATATATATATTTATAGGTAGAGGATCCTGTAAAAAAGGCCTAAAGTGTGAGAAGGGTAAGAAAGAATCTCAGCCATTAGATATTTTGATCTAATGGTTGAGATCAATAGGGACTAAATTGTAAAATATCATTATGTGTTTGATATTGTGTGAGAAAAATGATAAATATGGTAAGGTATTTATAAAGGAATTTTTTTTAAATAGCCCCCAACGGCTAGTTTGGTTTGGCCATTCACAGCCCGCCATGTCAGCTTGCTAGACCAGCCCCACGCCCGGCTTGAAACCCAAGTCCCAAGGGCCACGCCCCAACCCAAACCCCATACCCTATAGTCTAATGCAGTGATCAGTGATAAGTGATTTGTGATAATATCAAAGAAGAAAGAGAAAAAATAAGTCAATGTGACGCATTGTTTTCATTGGTACACATAATCAGCAAAAGGTCAAAAAAAGATGGAAAATTTAACATTAATTTATTATTTATTTAATTAATATAAGATAGAGTAAACTGTAATTTTACACCCTGAGGTTAGGGGTCATTGGCATGTCTACCCCCTAAGGAAATAATTGCAATTTTACACCCCACTGTTAACCCTTATGTCGCAACCTTACCCCCTGTTAACAGTCAACGGTAGTTTGACCTTATAGGTGAGGGTATTTTGGTAATCTTACCCAATATTTATTATTATTATTATTATTCAAAACCATTATTTCAAATCTGCTTTCAGATCTTTCCAGAAACAAGAAAAAGTAGAAGAGAGCTGCCATAATTAAAACCAGGTCAAGAGCTTCAAATCTTTCTCATCTAAACCCTATAACAATATCTCGATGTTCAGATCCGGCGAAGATTACTGGGTGAAGAGAGCTGCCATAATTATACCTTTCTCTACAACACTCTCTCACGAATACTCAGATACCACCGCCACCACATCCAACCTCCCACCATCAACCCACCTACAACCACCACCCACCAACCACCTGCTTGCCATCAACCAACCAAACACCTGCCACCGCCATCCTTCATTGGTGTAGCAATCCATCGACCACCACCGTCCCCACCGTCCTACACAATCTGCCATCACCGCCCACACATCTACCACCAACACCCTTCGTTTTTTGTTTTCAATAGCTAGGGTGGTGGTTGTGCACCGGAGCAGATATGAGAAAAGTGGGGATGGACTGGTTCAATCGCAGAGGGGTTTCAATCTTTGTGTGATTGAGTTGAAATTTGTGCCTAGGGTTTCAATTTAGGGTTTTGAAACTGATTGATTGGTTAAATTGGGGATTTTGGTGGAGAGTTGGGGAAATTGTCAAGAAATGGTTTCGATTGTTGTGGATTGTGGTGGGGGTGGCTGGTGAGGGTGGTGGTGGCTGATGGTGGCGGTGGTCAGATTATTGCAGCAGTTCATTCTTCATATTCAAAACACCCAGGTTTGTGTGTTTGTGTGCTTCTTTCTTGATTTGTTTGTGTTCATTCTTGATCTGTTTCTGTTCATTCTTCATTCTTCATTCTGTTTGTATTCAACTCAGCGGCGGCGAATCGGACGGTCACGGATTCATTTACACCTCCGGCGGTGGTCAGAAGATGATGATGATAATGATGATGAAGAATGAACTGCTGCTGCTGATGATGATGAACTTGTTTCGTTGATTTTGTGATTTGTGATTTGTGTTGTGGATCTGGATTTGTTGCTGCTGATGATGATGAACTTGTGTGCTTCTTTCAAACGTAAGTGAACTGAACTGATCTGGGTTTGGAATGATGATGATGATGATGAAGAATGAATTGACCTGGGTTTGGACTGCTGCTGCTGATGATGATGATGATGATCTGGGTTTGGAATGATGATGATGATGAAGAATGAACTGATCTGGCAAAAACGTTTGATTTTTTTATATAATTTTGTGTTGATTCTTGATTTTTTTATATAATTTTAATAAGACAGGGGCAAAAACGACTTTTCACACATTATAACAGTCAAAACAAACGTTGACTTGACAGAATCTGTTAACAGGGGGTAAGGTTGCGACATAAGGGTTAACAGTGGGGTGTAAAATTGCAATTATTTCCTTAGGGGGGGGGGGGGGTAGACATGCCAATGACCCCTAACCTCAGGGTGTAAAATTGCAGTTTACTAAGATAAGTAGGGAAAAGATGTGGGAAAATAAAAAAATAAATGCTTTCAATTGATGATACATATCGCATATTAACATGTGAACGGTGTTCCTACACCTTGAGTGGATTCATTCATATAACATGTTAAATTTAAGTATTTTTCAAAGGTTTTTTGCTTTATCGTCTATAATTTATTCTATTTAGATCAATGGGTGCATAACAGAGAAGAAGCAAAGAAAATTACGGTTTTTTTTGTGATGGTACAACATCTGAAACAAAGAAGATGGATACTAAAAATATAATGTATAACGGTTTGGAATCCAGATTACTAAAAGTATGATGAAAATCGTTTGAAGTCCGAATTTTAGTTAAGGCAGTGATCAATATTTGTGATAATATCAAAGAAGAAAGAGAAGAAAGAGAAAAAATATGTCACCGTGACACATTGTTTTCATTGGGACACATAATCAGCAAAAGCTCAAAAAAGATGGAAAATTTAATATTAATTTATTATTTATCTAATTAATATAAGATAAGTAGGGAAAAGATGTGAGAAAATAAAAAAATAAATGCTTTCAGTTGATGACACATATCACATATTAATTTATTTTATTATATAGCATAAAATAGAAGATATAAATTTTATTTTGCATCCTTTATTGTCATAGGATTCAATTTCAAACACATGAATGCTATGTCAATATCCATGTTCAAATTTGTGATAATATCAAAGAAGAAAGAGAAAAAATAAATCACCGTGATGCATTGTTTTCATTGGGACATATAATCAGTAAAAGGTCAAAAAAGATGGAAAATTTAATATTAATTTATTATTTATTTAATTAATATAAGATAAATAAAGAAAAGATGTGAAAAAATAAAAAATAAATGCCTTGAACTGATGACACATATCACATATTAATTTATTTTATTATATAGCATAGAATAGAAGATATAGATTTTATTTTGCTTCCTTTAATTATTGTCATGGGATTCAATTTTAAACACATATAGAATAGAAGATATAGATTTTATTTTGCTTCCTTTAATTATTGTCATGGGATTCAATTTTAAACACATGCATCTTATGTCAATATTCAAATTTGTGATAATATAATAGAAGAAAATGTCAATGTTCAAATTTGTGATAATATTAAAGAAGAAAGAGAAAAAATAAGTCACCCTTACGCATTGTTCTCATTGGGACACCTAATCAACCAAAGGTCAAAAAAGATGTAAAATTTAATATTAATTTATTATTTTTTTAACTAATATAAGATAAGTAGGGAAAAAATGTGAGAAAATAAAAAATAAATAAATCCCTTAAATTGATGACACATATCACATATTAATTTATTTTATTATATATAGAATACAAGATATAGATTTTATTTTGCATCCTTTGTTCTTATGGGATTCAATTTCAAACACATGTCAATCTTAATGTTCAAAGCCTTTTCATGTACATTTAATAGATTCTCATAATTTGTTTTCAAGTTAAATATTTACTTATAAAATTTTAGCTAAATATCCTACAAAACATGAAAAGTTTACTTTCATCCTATACTTCCTATATCCTTTCAATAGCTTGTTATGAGTAAAGTTTACGTTTGTTATTTATAAAATTGTTTCTTATAAATATTTTAGAGTAAATTACAAGTTTTGTCCTTTATGTTTATGTGACAACCCTCAATTTACATGTATTCCGTACAATTTATTTAATAATAATTTAAGTGCTTGGTGACTGTGTTGAAATATTTAACTGCTCTCTGATTACTGAACTATACTTACATGAGCATGTTAACATACTGGTAGTATACAGAAAAGTCACTAAATGGTCCGGTATATTTTCCTATGTGTTAGGAATTTATTTCGTTACAAAAATATATAAATAAGACACTTTACGGTACAATTAAGCACTTTAACGGAACAGTATCCGACCGAACAACCGGACATTACCCGGGACACCAAATATTTGTCAAATATATTATTTTATTATTCATGGCTTGTCATGGTCCCCGTGCACCATAACACCCACTAAATACCTAGTAACTAACTCTAATAAACGTACACTTGGTTCCTAGCTAATAAATAACCATCTAGTTATAACTTTGCAAACAAGACCCCCCCTCCCCCCATGTATAAAATCGGTCATGGGACCCACCAAATATCACCCCCATACTCTTGTATATCATATCTTGGATTTCATTTAATTCTTGCTTGTAATCTTGGACATGATATATGGAAGTAATGTTATAAGCATGGTGCATAGATCACATTGTCACTTCACAATATTCACCCTCATATCACTCATCTCTCTCTCCATTCGGCTGCCCAAAACCGAACACCCCATCACCACCTTAAACATCACCATCTTCTTCATTACATTGTCCATTCAAAGCTTAGAAATCATCCATGGAAGGTGCATCTTGAAGAACTTCATAGGAGCTTGTTCTAGTCCTTCTCACCATCATTTTCTCTTCATTTTCACACAAGATTCTTCCCTAGCTAGAGGCTAGTAGTAAGTTCCTTGCACTTGATTGCATCTTGTTCGAAAATTATGGCATATAACATGATGTATTGTTGTTTAAACTACAAAATTACAAGAACACTAGAAAAATATGAAACATAAGTTATGAACATAAAAGCTACATAAAAGTTTACTTGTGGCTGATTTTTGAAGCGGAATCTTGTTGGTTTGAGGGTTGGGTAAATCATACTTGATGTTTAAAAGTTGTTTTCTTGCTAAATCCGTTGTTCGGACACTCGTTGATGCGATTTAGTAATGTTTAAACTTAAAAATAACATGCTGATGCATTTTTACAGCCGCCTTCAACAGGCTGTAAACGGACTTTAAAAACTCGAAAAATGGAATTTCAAAAGCCTAAATCGTGTCTTTTCGAAAAACGAAGAAAATGGCGCTGGAATCGTATTTTTCTGAGGTCGGTTACTATTTTAAAAATCTGTTTTCGTGACAGCAGCTAAGGCTGATTTTTACTGCAGAAAATTGGGCTGTGCGTTTTCGATCACAACTTAAAACCTGAACCGAACCAGCCCCTGAAACTTTTATCAAAGATGGTCACTGATGTATTTGTGACCCTCGAACTGGAATTTTGTCAAACGGACTTCCGAGGAATTTTAGACGAATTATTCCGTAAACTGTGATCAGAATGTAACAAATCTGATCACAGTTCGGTAAACGATTTTCTATAAAATATTGGTAATGAACCGGACCCCAATATTTTTACACAATAAAATATGGAACATTTAAGACATCCTGTAAAAATTTGGGAATTTTTGGAATAATTTAACTATTTTATTTAAATATCCGAAAACAGCCGGTTTTGAATATTAATGCTGAATTGACATAAGTTGTGACTTGCGTGTTTAAATGTCGAGTATGCTATTGGTGAATGATCTAACATGTTATATGTGTTACGTGCAATATCGTATGTTTGTTTATGAGTGGGGAATGGATGGGAAGTTATATGGGCATAAATCGTTAAAGTGTGTACCTGTTATGTGGACGAAGTAATGTGCAAATAAACCATACGTAGGATACGTGTTATGCATGAGAAACTGATTGTTATCCGTACCTTATTAGGACGTGATTGACCGACCTTGACTGTTAACTATATTTGAGAACCTAACCGAGCAAACCGAGGTGAGTTCACACTTTTTCTAAGGCATGGGATTCCCAGGGGTTTGGGAATGAGATTGAATAACTACTTATACTGTCATTACTATTAAACTACTTTTTACTGTCCTCGGAATGAAGGGCACGTACGTAAAACCTACGTACACTCATACTTACTACTGTCCTCGGATTGAAGGGAACGTACGTAAAACCTACGTACACGATCATAAGACCATCAACTCTATCACTTTAAGTCCCTCAATTATCGACTTAATCGCCGAGGCCTATGGCGAGCGGGTCATTAGTTAATAGCGCTATTAGGTTTAACAAACCTCACACCGTGCCAGTCGGACGGGCGTGTACTAATGGACTATGGGAAAAGAGTCAATGCTGATAGACATTGACTTAGGGCACCTCTTATATTTTGGTAGCAGTCGATACGCGTGGTCTAGTAACACATGGGAAACCCCCACTAATCTTCGCAAACATGTCAGAAAGACCGCGATGCAAACTTATACGATACATGGTTTACAAAACGAACATATGATTTACGAAACGAATGCTATAACTAAACAACCAAACGTGAACTCACTCAACTTTGTTGTTGACTCGTTGTTACATGCCTTACAGGTCGCTAAACACTTGGAGCTTGCACGAGGAAGGAGTCGTTGTGGTGTGCGGACAGTTATGTCCAGTAGTTAATGTTTAAAACATTATGAACTTATTAAACCTATGTGTTGGACTTTAAACTTATGAACCGCGAACTTATGTTTTGAACTTTACGTTTATGCTTCCGCTGTCCAAATTAAAAACTTGGTTAACTAGCTTTTGGTCACCAATCGTATTGGGGTTGTCTTTATTTACTTAAGTACGTTGTTCAGTATGATTGGTGGCTCGATCCTGGTCACGTCACGCCTCCAAGCGGTGGAACTCCGCATGGTGGATTTTGGGGGTGTGACAGATTGGTATCAGAGCCATTGGTTATAGTGAACTTGGTTTTAAAAAGGGAAAAGCTTTTTGATAAAACCAGACTATAACCTGTACAGTGCTCAACGATCCACAACGACGCTTCGCTCCACGTGCAAGACTCGACACCATAAGTGGTATGATTTATGTTATATTGTCGGTTAGATAGTTCTCACTGTGCATTAGATAATGTGGTAATTGCTATTTGAACCTTGCGTGCTTACTCTCCACTATCGTCCCACACTTACGCACTTTCGTGACACTTTTCTCACCTACGTTATTTCGTTGTGAAGATCATGGGTGGACGTTTGAACCTAACTCAAGCCCAGCTGACGGCTTTGATCAACGAACGAGTTGCTGAGGCACTCGCAGCTATTCCTGCAGGAGGTATAACCTGCCATACTAACTCACCTTAGGATGTTTAGATCCTACCTCCGCAAACCAACGCTCGTGCTTAACCTTGTCTTTTATTCTCGCACAACAGGTCAACATGCTCAGCCTCCTGTGTGCACGTTCAAGACGTTCATGGACTGCCGACCTACCACTTTCAGTGGCACCGAAGGAGCAGTGGGCCTTCTTCACTGGTTTGAAAAGCTTGAGTCAGTTTTCGAAATGTGCGAATGCCCCGAAGACCGTAGGGTGAAATATGCTACCGGAACACTTGAAGGAGCTGCGTTAACCTGGTGGAAGGCGCAAGTTCAACTACTAGGACTGGCAGTTGCTAATGCCACACCCTGGAATGGTTTTAAAGAGCTGATCAAGGAGAAGTACTGTAGTCGGGATGACATCCACAAGCTAGAAGTGGAATTTTACCATCTAAAGATGACGGGGTCTGAGATTGAGGCGTATACTAAGAGGTCAAACGAACTGGCCATCCTGTGTCCAACTATGGTGGACCCTCCCATCAAACGAATCGAGCTGTACCTCAATGGCCTTGTACCAGAGATTCAAAGTCACGTGACTTCAGCAAATCTGGGTACCATTCAGCAAATTATCAAGTTGGCTCATCGACTCACCGACCAGGCGGTGGAGCAAAACAGGCTGCCCAAACGAATCAGTGCCACAGCTACTTCTGATGTACTTACCGACAACAAGCGAAAATGGGATGGAAACTCCAGTAAGGGTTCTGCTTCGGGTCAGTCTCAGCAGCGAAGGACTGACGACTACCAGAGTCCGGGTCAGCAATCCTCCGGTAATCAAGGACAGGGTGGGTATCGAGGAAACCACCCAAAGTGCAACAAATGTAACAGACACCATAGTGGTCAGTGCAACAAAGGTCGTTGTCAGAGATGTCATAAGTTGGGTCATGAAGCTAGGGATTGCAGGAGCCCGCGTCCTGCGAATCAGAATCGCCAACAACAACAAGCCCCACAGAACCACCAGCAGCAGCATCAGCAGGGAAATAAAGGATGCTTTCAGTGTGGCGCTGAAGGCCACTTTAAGAGGAACTGTCCCCAGCTTAACCAGAATCAAAACAACAACAACAACCAGGGAAATGGGAATAACAATGGAGGCAACAAAGGGGGTGACAACAATGGTATTGGAGCAAGGGGTCGTGCTTTCGTGATTGGTCAAGGAGAAGCAAGGAACGATCCCAATGTGGTGATGGGTAAGTTTCTTCTGGATGACTTCTTTGTTACTGTCCTATTTGATTCGGGTGCCGATACCAGTTATGTGTCTCTAAAAGTTAGTCAAATGCTTAAACGTACCCCAACACTTTTGAACACCAAACACGCGGTAGAGCTAGAAAATGGTAAAAGTCTTGAAGCCACACACGTAGTTAAAGGTTGTAACCTCGTCTTAGCCGGTCAGATTTTCCCTATCGATCTTATTCCTATCACACTTGGTAGTTTCGACGTTGTTATTGGGATGGATTGGCTATCTCATCATCAAGCGGAGATTGTTTGCAAGGAGAAAATCATCCGCATTCCTCATTCTGGTGAAGACCCTCTTGTGATTCGTGGCGACAAGAGTGGTGCTGTCGAAGGCATCATCTCTTTCCTTAAGGCCCAGAAATGTCTACGAAAGGGCCACACTGCCATTCTAGCGCTCGTCACTGACACATCTACGGAAGAGAAGAGAATTGAAGACATTCCTATTGTGCGAAATTTTCCTGAGGTATTTCCTAAGGAATTACCTGGTCTTCCGCCTCACCGCCAAGTTGAATTTCAAATCGAGCTAGCTCCTGGAGCAGCACCAGTAGCTCGAGCACCATATCGTCTAGCCCCGTCAGAACTTGAAGAACTGTCTACGCAACGACAAGAACTCTTGGAAAAGGGTTTTATACGTCCTAGCTCTTCGCCCTGGGGAGCTCCAGTCTTGTTCGTAAAGAAGAAAGATGGTACTTTCAAAATGTGTATTGACTATCGCGAGCTTAACAAGGTGACTGTGAAGAATCGTTATCCTCTTCCACGTATTGACGACCTGTTCGACCAGTTGCAAGGGTCGAGCTATTACTCCAAGATTGACTTGAGATCGGGATACCATCAGCTAAGGGTCCGAGATGAGGACGTCTCCAAAACAGCATTCAGAACTCGTTACGGCCATTACGAGTTTCTGGTTATGCCATTCGGGCTGACGAATGCACCAGCGGTCTTCATGGATCTCATGAACCGAGTGTGCAAGCCTTACCTGGATAAGTTCGTTATTGTGTTCATCGACGATATCCTGATCTATTCCAAGAGTCAGGAGGAACACGAGCAGCATCTGCGACTTATGCTCGAACTTCTTCGAAAAGAGCAATTGTATGCCAAGTTTTCAAAATGTGACTTCTGGCTTCGCGAAGTCCACTTTCTAGGCCATGTGGTAAACAAGGATGGGATTCATGTTGATCCATCCAAGGTTGACTCAATTAAGAACTGGCCTGCACCCCGCACACCAAAAGAAATCCGCCAATTCTTGGGTTTGGCAGGATATTACAGAAGGTTTATCAAAGACTTCTCCAAGATTGCGCAACCTCTCACTTCACTGACTCAGAAGGGTGTCATCTATCGTTGGGGTAATGCACAAGAGTCCGCATTTCAACATCTAAAGGATAGACTTTGTAGCGCGCCTATCCTCTCATTGCCCGAAGGCACCGATGATTTCGTGGTTTATTGCGACGCTTCCATCCAAGGACTGGGTTGCGTATTGATGCAACGTGACAACGTCATTGCCTACGCATCGCGCCAACTCAAGGTTCACGAAAGAAATTACACTACTCACGATCTGGAGCTGGGAGCAGTTGTATTCGCGCTTAAGATATGGAGACATTACCTGTACGGTACCAAGTGCACCATTTACACCGATCACAGGAGTCTCGAGCATATCTTCAAGCAAAAGGAGTTAAACATGCGTCAACGCCGATGGGTTGAGCTCTTGAACTATTATGAATGCGCAATCAAGTATCATCCGGGTAAAGCCAATGTTGTGGCCGACGCCCTCAGTCGAAAGGATACCATACCTAGGCGTGTACGTGCTCTACAGCTTTCCATCCAATCTAACCTTCCCGCTCAGATTCGCGATGCTCAGGTCGAAGCATTGAAAGCAGAAAACATCAGGGCTGAATCCCTACGAGGATCGAGGCAACGGCTAGAACAAAAGGAAGACGGCGCCTACTATGTAACAGGGCGTATTTGGGTTCCACTGTATGGCAACTTACGCGAGCTTGTGATGGATGAAGTACATAAGTCTCGTTATTCAGTACATCCTGGTTCGGATAAGATGTACCACGACTTAAAAACCATATACTGGTGGCCTGGTATGAGAGCCCACATAGCAACCTACGTCAGCAAGTGCTTGACTTGTGCGAGAGTCAAGTCTGAATATCAGAAACCATCAGGCCTACTTCAACAACCGGAGATCCCGAAATGGAAATGGGAGCAAATTTCCATGGATTTCGTTACCGGCCTACCCAGATCTCAACGCGGAAACGATACCATTTGGGTGATCGTAGATCGACTAACCAAGTCTGCACATTTTCTGGCTATCAAAGAAACGGATAAGTTTTCTACTCTTGCAGACATTTACCAAAAGGAAGTGGTATCGAAGCACGGAGTGCCAACCTCTATTATATCTGATCGTGACGCACGTTTTACTTCTGAACTGTGGCAAGCAATGCACAAGTCCTTTGGCTCACGTTTAGATATGAGCACCGCTTATCACCCGCAGACGGATGGGCAATCTGAACGCACCATCCAAACCCTTGAAGACATGCTTAGGGCATGTGTAATCGATTTTGGTAATGGCTGGGAAAGGCACCTCCCGCTAGTGGAGTTTTCGTATAACAACAGCTACCACACCAGCATTCAGGCCGCTCCGTTTGAGGCATTGTACGGACGCAAATGCCGATCACCTCTCTGTTGGGCAGAAGTTGGTGACAGCCAAATCACTGGCCCAGAACTTGTGGTAGATACCACCGAGAAAATTGCTCAGATACGACAGCGAATGGCGGCAGCTCGTGACCGTCAGAAAAGCTATGCTGATAAGGGAAGAAAACCACTCGAGCTCCAGGTTGGGGATCGAGTGCTACTCAAAGTCTCACCTTGGAAAGGTGTAGTCCGCTTTGGCAAACGAGGCAAACTCAATCCGCGTTATGTCGGACCATTCGAAGTCATTGAGAAAATTGGCAAAGTCGCCTACAGGTTGGATCTACCTGGAGAACTCAGCGGAGTTCACAATGTTTTCCATGTGTCGAATCTGAAGAAGTGTCTGTCAGATGAGACCCTCATAATTCCTCTGAAGGAACTCACTATCGACGAACAGCTGCGATTCGTCGAGGAACCAGTAGAGATTACGGATCAAGATGTTAAGATCCTCAAGCATACCAGGATACGTCTGGTCCGAGTTCGTTGGAATGCTCGTCGTGGCCCAGAGTATACCTGGGAACGAGAAGACCAAATGAAACTCAAGTATCCCCAACTGTTTAAGAAAAACGCAACCACTACTGAGGCTGAAGCTACTGCAGAATTTCGGGACGAAATTCCAAATCAACGGGGGGATGATGTGACACCCCAGGAAAATCAGGAAAACAACGCAACTTAACTAGCTTCCTCAGTAACCACGCGCTAAATTTCGGGACAAAATTCTCTTAACAGGGGGAGAATGTGACAACCCTCAATTTACATGTATTCCGTACAATTTATTTAATAATAATTTAAGTGCTTGGTGACTGTGTTGAAATATTTAACTGCTCTCTGATTACTGAACTATACTTACATGAGCATGTTAACATACTGGTAGTATACAGAAAAGTCACTAAATGGTCCGGTATATTTTCCTATGTGTTAGGAATTTATTTCGTTACAAAAATATATAAATAAGACACTTTACGGTACAATTAAGCACTTTAACGGAACAGTATCCGACCGAACAACCGGACATTACCCGGGACACCAAATATTTGTCAAATATATTATTTTATTATTCATGGCTTGTCATGGTCCCCGTGCACCATAACACCCACTAAATACCTAGTAACTAACTCTAATAAACGTACACTTGGTTCCTAGCTAATAAATAACCATCTAGTTATAACTTTGCAAACAAGACCCCCCCTCCCCCCATGTATAAAATCGGTCATGGGACCCACCAAATATCACCCCCATACTCTTGTATATCATATCTTGGATTTCATTTAATTCTTGCTTGTAATCTTGGACATGATATATGGAAGTAATGTTATAAGCATGGTGCATAGATCACATTGTCACTTCACAATATTCACCCTCATATCACTCATCTCTCTCTCCATTCGGCTGCCCAAAACCGAACACCCCATCACCACTTTAAACATCACCATCTTCTTCATTACATTGTCCATTCAAAGCTTAGAAATCATCCATGGAAGGTGCATCTTGAAGAACTTCATAGGAGCTTGTTCTAGTCCTTCTCACCATCATTTTCTCTTCATTTTCACACAAGATTCTTCCCTAGCTAGAGGCTAGTAGTAAGTTCCTTGCACTTGATTGCATCTTGTTCGAAAATTATGGCATATAACATGATGTATTGTTGTTTAAACTACAAAATTACAAGAACACTAGAAAAATATGAAACATAAGTTATGAACATAAAAGCTACATAAAAGTTTACTTGTGGCTGATTTTTGAAGCGGAATCTTGTTGGTTTGAGGGTTGGGTAAATCATACTTGATGTTTAAAAGTTGTTTTCTTGCTAAATCCGTTGTTCGGACACTCGTTGATGCGATTTAGTAATGTTTAAACTTAAAAATAACATGCTGATGCATTTTTACAGCCGCCTTCAACAGGCTGTAAACGGACTTTAAAAACTCGAAAAACGGAATTTCAAAAGCCTAAATCGTGTCTTTTCGAAAAACGAAGAAAATGGCGCTGGAATCGTATTTTTCTGAGGTCGGTTACTATTTTAAAAATCTGTTTTCGTGACAGCAGCTAAGGCTGATTTTTACTGCAGAAAATTGGGCTGTGCGTTTTCGATCACAACTTAAAACCTGAACCGAACCAGCCCCTGAAACTTTTATCAAAGATGGTCACTGATGTATTTGTGACCCTCGAACTGGAATTTTGTCAAACGGACTTCCGAGGAATTTTAGACGAATTATTCCGTAAACTGTGATCAGAATGTAACAAATCTGATCACAGTTCGGTAAACGATTTTCTATAAAATATTGGTAATGAACCGGACCCCAATATTTTTACACAATAAAATATGGAACATTTAAGACATCCTGTAAAAATTTGGGAATTTTTGGAATAATTTAACTATTTTATTTAAATATCCGAAAACAGCCGGTTTTGAATATTAATGCTGAATTGACATAAGTTGTGACTTGCGTGTTTAAATGTCGAGTATGCTATTGGTGAATGATCTAACATGTTATATGTGTTACGTGCAATATCGTATGTTTGTTTATGAGTGGGGAATGGATGGGAAGTTATATGGGCATAAATCGTTAAAGTGTGTACCTGTTATGTGGACGAAGTAATGTGCAAATAAACCATACGTAGGATACGTGTTATGCATGAGAAACTGATTGTTATCCGTACCTTATTAGGACGTGATTGACCGACCTTGACTGTTAACTATATTTGAGAACCTAACCGAGCAAACCGAGGTGAGTTCACACTTTTTCTAAGGCATGGGATTCCCAGGGGTTTGGGAATGGGATTGAATAACTACTTATACTGTCATTACTATTAAACTACTTTTTTACTGTCCTCGGAATGAAGGGCACGTACGTAAAACCTACGTACACTCATACTTACTAATGTCCTCGGATTGAAGGGCACGTACGTAAAACCTACGTACACGATCATAAGACCATCAACTCTATCACTTTAAGTCCCTCAATTATCGACTTAATCACCGAGGCCTATGGCGAGCGGGTCATTAGTTAATAGCGCTATTAGGTTTAACAAACCTCACACCGTGCCAGTCGGACGGGCGTGTACTAATGGACTATGGGCAAAGAGTCAATGCTGATAGACATTGACTTAGGGCACCTCTTATATTTTCGTAGCAGTCGATACGCGTGGTCTAGTAACACATGGGAAACCCCCACTAATCTTCGCAAACATGTCAGAAAGACCGCGATGCAAACTTATACGATACATGGTTTACAAAACGAACATATGATTTACGAAACGAATGCTATAACTAAACAACCAAACGTGAACTCACTCAACTTTGTTGTTGACTCGTTGTTACATGCCTTACAGGTCGCTAAACACTTGGAGCTTGCACGAGGAAGGAGTCGTTGTGGTGTGCGGACGGTTATGTCCAGTAGTTATTGTTTAAAACATTATGAACTTATTAAACCTATGTGTTGGACTTTAAACTTATGAACCGCGAACTTATGTTTTGAACTTTATGTTTATGCTTCCGCTGTCCAAATTAAAAACTTGGTTAACTAGCTTTTGGTCACCAATCGTATTGGGGTTGTCTTTATTTACTTAAGTACGTTGTTCAGTATGATTGGTGGCTCGATCCTGGTCACGTCACGCCTCCAAGCGGTGGAACTCCGCATGGTGGATTTTGGGGGTGTGACAGTTTACCTCAAATTTCAGGCGCTGTCCTTTTGGCCAAAAGTTTACAGGCGTTGTCCTTAACCTTTCAAAATCTTGCACGTTTTGTCCTTTAGGCCAAACCTGGTTAGAAATCTCCGTTAAAAAATGTCATGTGCAATGCACATGAGGGTAAAATGGTAATTTCTCTCCCAACCTTTTCAATTCCCCATTTATAACCCACACCAACCCCTGAATTCATCTTCTTATCACATATGCTATCCCTTTTCAATTGAAATGAACACAATCAGTTAAAAAGATACCGTGCCTGAAAAATAAGCAAATTCTCATGATGGTTACCTGGGATTTGAGTTTTGGAAGTTGATCTCCTCCATCATTTATTGCTTTCCAAAGGAACCACAAAGTCACAATGCATATCATCCGAATAATCTGAGTTAAGAGGAAGGAGATTCTACTACCATGTCAAATGAGTTACCTTAAGTAAACTGACAAGCATTGGAGATCAAAAAGTGAAATGATGAACTAAAATAGAGGGCATCATGTAACTGGATAAAGAGGATAAGTGCATTTGAAGCTTAGTTTATGTGCCAGTATTAAACTAGAAAGCCCAAATAGTATGTCCGAAGAACAGGGGTGGATATTGATGATGATGAATGTAAGATAGTTAAATCAACATAATATGTAAGTACCAAATATTTTAATCGATCAACAACACCTATAGGCAAATTCATTGTATTTTGAGTAATCATTTGTTGGTGCATTACATCTGTCGACTTCGTCTTGTATCGAGTCTTGTACTAGAATTGTTAGATCAGGGCAAGTTGTACGAGAAATAGGGTTAGAATGTGTTTGAGCTAATTTCTCTTGAAATGACTCTTGTCACTTTCAAACGGAATCAGCGCATCTATAAATAGCCTCCAAACGAGATCATTTGTAACTTTGATGTTTCCGGTACCGAAGTGCTGCCGACGCGTCTACTGATCTGTAAACCTGTTAAATCAATAATACAAGACGTTTAAGAGTGAATCTAGATGTTTTCCAAGTCAATTCATCTGTTTCCGCCTTTTGAATTGATAAGAACTCTTCTGATTGACTCGTTTGGGTCACAAAACGATCCTACAAGTGGAATCAGAGCTCAGAAGGAAGAGTTCTTGCTAAAACAGCCTTAATTTCTGATTTCTACACCTTCTTTTACAAAATTCACAAATTTTACGGTCAAAATGGTCTGATTTTCACACATGTCATGCGAAACAGTGTTTTAATGAATCCTTGAGAGTATTGGACCTTAATTCAGCTTAAAATTGGTAAAAAACTGTAATTCCGTTTGAAAACCAGATCGAAAAAGATGACATCAGCAGCATTTCAAACGAGATTAGGACTTAATTCCGCTTGAATTTGTATTTTCGCTTGAATAGTTCACCTAATTTCGCTTGAAATTACCTGATTCCGTTTCAGGGTGTTATTCCTTTTGAGACGTTTCAAACGAAATTAGATAATTTCGTTTTAAATCAGTATTCCGTTTGAAAGTGTACTCGTTCAAACAAAATCAGGTGTTTCCGTTTGAAAGATAATTCCGTTTGAGTGTTGATTCTGTTTGAATCTGTATTCCGTTTGAGACGTGTGTTTTTGTGAAACAATTTTCCGATACATGGAAGAAGAATTCTACAATGCGTTTGCTACACCGATTGCACCAGTTACAGCTGCCGAAACATTGTACAGTGAAAATGAGACAGGAACTTACCAAAAACCACCTAAGCTAATGTTCATTGAAGATTTTAAAGGTTGGCAAAATCGATTTGAGAACTGGGTGCAAGCATATAAGTTTGACGCATGGTGTGCTTTAAACAAAGATTATGAAAAACCGAAAAACGAGTGTGGGCTTGAAAAAGCTTTTTGTGATTTTTCAAAGAGTGATAAATTGAAGTATACAAGTAAGAAAATGATGATTAGTCTTCTACAACAAGCAGTAAAGGAAGATATCTTTGTCTTGCTTCAACATGAGGGTACTGCTAGATTGATTTGGAATGCATTGATTCAAAAGTTCAAAGGAAGTGCAGATATGATTAAAAACAAAAAGGCTTTATTGAAGAAATCATTTGATATGTTTGTAGCGTTCGATCATGAAACAACTAAGATGACCATTGATAGATATTGTCATCTGGTATTGGAAATGGGAAGATTGGACATTAAGAAAGATGATGATGAATGGGTTGATAAACTTGCTGATGCATTACCACAGCAAAAATGGGGAACTTATCTGTTGATTGTGAAACACATGAGAAAATCAGAAAATATGAATCTGGCACAGTTTATTCAAAAGATTGAAGAGTACGAATGGGATATTCAGAAAACGACAATCATGAAGAATCCAAATGCTCAACAAGATGTCAGTTTATATTACAGAGGGAACAAGTTTGAGGCTAACCCCAGCCCTAGCCCAAAGATCCAAACTGGTTTTAGTGCTGATACTTCGTCTGGAACAAAGGGTAGTAATTTGACACAGAGTGGTGGTTCTTCATCTTCATATTCAAGCTTTGATCCGAATCATACAACATCAAGTCCTCAACGACAGAATTCAACAAATCTTCAATGCAACGTCACTTTGAACATTCAAAATGGTCAAAATCTGTCTCCAGAAATAGCCAAGCAACACATGGCATCACTCGTTGCTATGTTGGAATCATACGAAAGTTTGATTGCTGGAAAAATTGGAAATCCGATGCTTACAAAAGAAGATTATGACCAGATTGATGCTGAAGAACTTGAGTTGATGGATGTAAAGTGGTGTTTAGCCAGTGCTGTTCGAAGAGCAGAAAAATTCACACAAGTCACTGGAAGAAATGACCTTCATGAATTGTCTAATTGTTAGGATCGGAGGCTCTTATGAGAGTGTTTGTTTGTGTAGAATGAACAATCAATGAATATGAAAACAATGTAAAGTGCAGCGGAAATGGATAACAAACTTTGTAAACACAATCATAAAGAGAAATAGATTTGATAAACACATGAATTGCATCAGTCGAAAGATTACAAAGTAAATCAAATGATTACAAGCATGCTTATAAATAATCTCCCCCTCAGCCTGATACTTCAGTGGTTGGTTGCACAAGATGAAAGGACTGAATTGAGGAGAAGAACTCACTCAAAATGATCAAATGTAACAGTACAGAGTACTGCTCCATTTATAGACAATCCAAACCACTGTGACATCTCAGCTGACGTCACCATGAAAGCGACGTCTAACAGCCTAATAACCTGTATCTACTGTTCTTATACAAACACTGCTAAACTTAACCACTGACTATACATAGAACAGATGACATACTAACTACTGCTTTCTCTTTACATCAGTGCTTTGTCATCAGTGGATTGCACCAGCATTGCTTAGTTCTCAGCAGTCTTCTAGGCTTCATCAGTAGTATTGAAGAACAGAAGCAGTTGTATCCGGGCCATCAGCTGTCATAGTCACTTCCAAGGGAGAAGACTTAGTGTAAACATCTGCTTATTGTGAATCCATTGTTGTGAACCGGTTTTGGCTTTCATTATCTGTTCCTCTGATAGGGTTCAATCCCAACAATCTCCCCCTAGAACAGATAATGCCAAAACCCTTCATTATTCTGGATTTTTATTTCTCATCAGAACTTCCCTTACTTGTCTTTTAAATTCTTCTTCAAATTCTTTGGAACTTAGGTCATCCTCATCCCTGCATAGTGAAAGTTCAAGGAGATCCTGCAAATCTTCAACACCAAGACCTAGTGCTTCTTTCCTTGATATATACTTCACTTCGCCATTGGATCTGACCAAGGTCAATACGTGGGTCTTTTGATCAGACATCCACTTTAGTACTTTTAAACCCAATGGGTTTCTTGGGAGAGATTTATTTTCTGATGAGCTTGGATATTTTGGCCTTGTAAAGAATTGTAGAGCAGTATCTTGAACTTCAGACATTTGTTTGAAAGCCTTTTCTATGACTTCATTTGCTGCAGCTATGTCTCCTGCAACTTCTTTGTCAATCTGTTCTTGTCTCTTTTGTTGATCAAGCTCACTGTCTGAGATATCTGCTGTAGGTTTGGTTAATACCTTTTTGAAAGGGTTTTGAAGGCTCACTGAACTCTCTTCTTTTAGATCCATTTTCTTGATGGCTTCTGTGAAGTATTCAGCATCCTTTTCTTTTTCTTCTTCACTAATCAGCAGCTTTCCTGTTTCTTGATTTTCCACAAGAATAGGGTTATCTGCTGATGTGAGCAGTGTTTTAAGAGCATCCAGTTGTTGTTCCATCTTGTTATAATCTGGATTTTTAGAAGTGCCTGAGATTGTTATCTTTCTTTTCTTCAGCCGTTCATAAGCCTCGTCGGTATATAGCTTTGTCCATTTTGCTATGGCTTCAGCAGTATCCACCTTAGCATCTATCAGTTCCTGTTTTTTCTTTTTGTATTCAGAAGTGAGATCAGCAATTAGCTTTTTGAATTTGTTCCAATTTGGAGCTGTCTTCTTCTTACTTGGATCATTTTTAATCCTTTCAATCCTGTTTGCTTCATGCTTCAAGGCAACCAGTGGCCACTCTTCAAATTGGTTTTCTTCAGCTTGATAGAATTTTTCTTTCATTATATATGCAAGATATTCTTTTCTCATTGCTTTTCGTTGATCTGTCTTTTCTTTGATCAGATCTTGTGCATAGTCTTCCATCAGCTTGACTTTTGTGAGCAAGAGTACCATTCTTTCTGCAATGGCTTCATCACCTTCATCTTTGCATTCAAGCTTAGCTCTAATCCTTGCTTGCCTTGCTTTCATTTCGAGATATTCATCCATGTTTTCTGGGACTATGAAGCCAATGAGAGAAGGAAATCTTCTTTTTGAAGGATCTTCCTCGGTGTAAAATTGTCTCATCTCATTTTTCACAGCACCTAGTTCCAGTGGATATTTTGCAGCAACAGGATCATATTTTTCATCAGTGGCTTGAGTTGTTTCTCTTTTTCTTTTGTGAAACTTTACGGATGAAGAGGGTTTTGGTTGTGATGTAGGGATGATGAGAGCAGTGGTAGATGATTGACAAACAGCTGTTGAAACAACTGGTGTTTCAACCTCTGTTGTCACTACAACTACTGATGTGTCAGTAGATGCCTTCTGCTTCTGAGCAGGGGTTGAAGGCGGTGAAGTTGTTTTTGGTGATGTGGATGGAGAATCATCATCAGGAATGAAAACCCTTCTCCTTTTTATTGTAGGAGAGGCTGATGATGTCTTGGGTGGATCAGTGGTTTGAGTGATGGAAAGTGTCTGACTAACAGCTGTTGAAACAACTGGTGCTTCAACCACTATTGTCATTACAACAGATGTTGTAACATCTGGTGTCTTCTGTTTTATGACAGGAGGTAATGATGATGTGATTTTAGATGATGATGGTGGTAGAGCAGTGGTTTTGGTGGTGTGTGGTGAAGTTGTGTGTGTTGATGAGATGACAACTGTTTGACTAGCAGTTTTTGTAACTACTGCTGTATCAGCTGTTTGGATGTAAGTTTGAGATTTTGGACCTTTTGATGATTTAGATGTCTGTTTTTCTTGTTCTGGTTCAACATACAGGCCATCTTCAATTCCCTTTTTCTTCAAGTGCTTGATATTCTCCCCCTTTTTGGCATTATCTGCAAGGGGTTTATCCATGAAGAGGATAGTAGATGGAGCTTTTCCTGTGGTGCTTTGGATGCTGGCCTTTATAGCCTTAATGTCTGCTTGAGTATCTTTGAATCTAGATTCCACCATGTTTGTCAGCATTTTTATATGCATTTCATGCTGCTGATAAGCCATTTGTTTTTGTTTTTCTAGTAAGGGTTGAAAAAGATTCCAGAGCTCATTTGCAGCAAGTGCTTGTGGTTGAGCAGGTGCTTGAGGTGGAACAACAGTGGTTTGTGCTTTTTGAGCTTTTAATAGCTGTTGCACCATATCCTTTATCTCAGCAACTGAAGTTTCAAGTTTTTCAACTCTGCCCGTCAATTCCTGATATTTTGAATCATCACCCAAATTAATGGGATCACCTGAATCCCCACCAGCAGTGGTTGTATCAATGTGTGACTTAGGAACTGAGTCCCAAAAACCACCCATTGATGCCCCTTGTTCTCGGTACTGGGGACTTCTTTCTTCAGCACTTGATAAACCTTTGATGGTACCAGTGGTTAGAACCAACTCACTGGTGGTTACCGATGGTGCTATAGAAGAAATTGCCTTCAAGGGAGTCTTATTAATGAAACAACTGTCCAACTGAAGATCTGTTGATCCATCAGTTGTAGTTGCTGCTCCACTTGAACTACCACCGAGAGTTACTTGTAACTCAGGGGGTGTAACCTCCACTTGAACTACCACCGAGAATTTTACGAATCAAAAAGATGGTGGGATAGATGTGTATCACCCAAGGCTGGTCAGGCTTGGGTGAGAGTATTTTCAAACTGAAAATTCTGACTTGCCGGAGCTCCCAAGTTGGTAATCGTGGAGTAGGAATCGGCATCCTCCTACAAGTGGTTATTTGGTAAACCTACAAGTGGTAGTTGTTCTTGAAATGGTTATATTTTTATTTTACAAGTGTTGATGGTTGATAAGTGAACCTACAAGTGGCTGAAGAAGGTTTTCACTTACAAATGATTAATCAAGGTCATTAAGTTGAACTTGATTTAACTATCATTCAAAATGTTTGGAAAACTAAGTGATGATAACCCCGATTTTACAAAGTGATAAAATCAACAAAACTTATTTTCCAAAAAAACCATTTGATTAAAACAAACTTAAGTGTTTTGAAATCACAATGGGAAAATAGTTTGTTGTGAGGGGGAGTTCTGATTGTTTATGCCAAGTGGATGGCGAAATGAAGTGATTTGATATCAGTTGTCAATTTACTTGTACAGTTTGTTTTCAAATTTCCTTTAAATGATTTTGCATTTTAGGGGGAGTAAGAAATTTCAGAAAATCCAAAAATATTAGAAAATTTGAAAAAGTAAAAAACATGAAAAAATAAAAAATGAGTTTTGGTGTATAGAAGAGGAAATGATAGTACATCAGTGGACGATCACGACATGCTAAAGAATTGGAATGAAAAATGTGATAAACGGTCTCACTGATGATATGCCAGTAGGTTTTTACACATTTAGTAAATTGTGTCGAGATATAAGCCTAAATATTCAAACTTGCTTATAGTGTGGGTAACATCTCTAGGATATATGGGTAACCCCCGAAATCTTGTTTGAAAGGTCCCTCTTTCTGAGATATTAGGTCTTTATGCTTAGTGATATCTGGGGTATTATCCCGGGACTTCTGATTTTACGGAAGCAATGGCCTAGTCCCCGGAGAATACTTTACGCTTGCTTGAAATATAGCACCCCCCTCAGCATAAAAAATGATGAAACATTGAAAGATCCTCTAAAGGGGACACACCAAAAGTCGAAGCCGTCATCTCTCTGCTGAACAGAAGTTCTGACCTGAGCTCTCACGGCCTTCGCAATTTAACCCATTACATATATCATCTAGGTATACTCACCTGTAAGACTGAATATTGGGATTTGGATACAGGAGTATATTCTGAGGTGGGACACACAAATAAATTTAAGTCTCTAAAACATTAATCTCGTATCTCGAAACAGTTGAACTTTGTGTGAGAATTTAAATGGATTAGTATACTGACAATCTAGGTGAATCGTTTAGAACTTAAAATGTTTAAAGCTTAACGGTGTTGGTGATTTGTCTCATAAACTGATATGATCCTCTTACACAAACTCACAAATATAGTGTCTGTAAATAATTCTTTATTGCATTTCTTTTATTTCAAAAATCCAAAAAGATTTTCGGAGTGTTTTAGCATAAATTTTGAAAAGTACAAAAAGATTTTAGACAACTGTTGTTGAAAAGCTGATTTTCAAAATTCCAAGTGCTAAACAGAACGAACAGGTTTGGAAAAGTTTATTTGAGATGAAGAATTGTTTGAAAAAGAAAAGAGTATTTCTACAAGTGGTTTATCAGAGATTTTAAATGTTAAATCATTCTCTATGATGTTTTCAAGTGATGGTTTATGTTTGTGTCTACAGTGGTTAGCAAATTTTAAAATTTGTCAAATTGTTAAAATTGTGAAGTTTATTGTGAGGTAGAGTTTGTGCAGGTAGGCCAGGTTGCGATCCTGGAACTGCTGATGCTGATAAATTTAAGGAATCAAGAGATCTGATCAAGAGAATTAGAAGACTCAAGAGCCAGATTGTGATTCTGAAATTGAAGATTAGATCAACATCCGAGGGGGAGATAAGTTGATAAAGAGAAGAGTGAGATGGAGAATACTTACACCGTCAGATACTTTTAAAGAGCCCGAAGACTGATAAAAACTAAAGACTTTGAAGACTCGACACTGAAGACTCGTCAACATCCGAGGGGGAGTCTGTTGGTGCATTACGTCTGTCGACTTCGTCTTGTATCGAGTCTTGTACTAGAATTGTTAGATCAGGGCACGTTGTACGAGAAATAAGGTTAGAATGTGTTTGAGCTAATTTCTCTTGAAATGACTCTTGTCACTTTCAAACGAAATTAACTTTGTTAATTTCGTTTGAAACAGCACAATGTCACTTTCAAACGGAATCAACTCATCTATAAATAGCCTCCAAACGAGATCATTTGTAACTTTGATGTTTCCGGTACCGAAGTGCTGCCGACGCGTCTACTTATCTGTAAACCTGTTAAATCAATAATACAAGATGTTTAAGAGTGAATCTAGCTGTTTTCCAAGTCAATTCATCTGTTTCCGCCTTTTGAATTGATAAGAACTCTTCTGATTGACTCGTTTGGGTCACAAAACGATCCTACATCATTTCTAAAATTCTAAATAATCATTTGCAAGGAACAACTAACTTATACCTAAAATTAGGCACATGAGAAGGGGCTCGAGTGTGATTTGGGGACATGGTGGTATATGGTGAATTTGGAATGAAGTGCATTGAGACACCAGAATAATACATTGCATTGCAATTGCTGCATCGAGTTGCAGAAATTCCAGAATTACCATCATGAAAATTTGATGATGAAAACCCTAATTTGATGACAGATGAATTGAAGAGATGAACTTAGGTTAGGGGTTGGTATGGGTTATAAATGGGGAATTAAAAGAGTTGAGAGAGAAATTACTATTTTACCCTCAAGTGCATTGCACATGACATTTTTTAACTGAGATTTCTTACCAGGTTTGGCCTAAAGGACAAAACTTGCAAGATTTTGAAAGGTTAAGGACACCGCCTGTAAACTTTTGGCCAAAAGGACAGCGCCTGAAATTTGATGTAAACATAAAGGACAAAACTTGTAATTTACTCAATATTTTAAGATATCTACATGAGATGATTAAATACATAATTTATCTATCTATACTTTCTATAAAAGGAGAAATCCCAATAACGTAAGAAAAGCTGATGTGACAGCAAGAGAGACTGTCCAACAATGCTTTTCTTATGTCATTATTACACCATAAAGCCTAATATATAAAATCATTTAAAATCCTATTCAAACCTCTGTCAGAGTATACATCTGCTGATGAAATATGTGACTTTACTTTAATATCTAGAAGCAGTTGTTGTTATGCTCCATAATGCTTTTACATCAGCAGATGTTTAAGGCTAATAACCAGGAAATTCAAATTGAAAAATGCATGGGAATAAGTAATTTGCAATTAATGCATGTCACTTAGAAACTCCTGTCAATCACCCTTCTTATATAAGGCTTTTCTTCTCATTTCCCTCTTCATATTTCATCACGCTTTCATCTTCTCTGATTTTGAAATTTGAAATTTAATCACAATCCGAATTCCGAATTAGAAGCATGTCAGTATCATTTGATAGTAACAATCTTAGTTTTGTTAAGGATTTGAATCCTGGGAAAGATATGTGGAACATGAAAGCGAGAATTATTCGAAAATGGAATCAGGGTTACAAGATGGATCTCATCTTCATTGATGAAAAGGTAATTTGTATCTCTGCTTTTCCATTTTATTAGAGAATGTAGTGGTGTATGCTAAGAAGATATGTTCTTTAAATGTTCTTCAGGGTGCTAAGATTCAAGTTGGTATTAAGAGTCATCTGATACCTGTTTTTGATGGACAGCTTCAAGAAGATGCTATTGTATGATATTCACCAAAATACATATGTTTTATTCCCCCATTTTACCCCCATTTTTACGCGTTTTTGGCCGTAAAGCCGAGAATCGGATACTTAATCGGGTATATTTTTTTTACTGGCCTAAAACTGTCACACCCTGTCTTTTGCGGAAGCGTATGATGTGTGACTGGTTTAATATCATTGCATTCAATCGTAATAAACAACTACATGATCAAAACGATGTTCATCCATTCATAAAATTTATGTATTACAAACATTGTTTATTCAAGTTTTTAAAACACAACCTTCGACTAGGTTACAAATCAACAAAAGTGGATGACATCTAAACTTCTAGTTACGACACCTGCGTCCAAGATCCATCCTGTTACCTGAAATACATGTAATTTTGGAAAACATCAACAAAAAGTTGAGCGAGTTCATGCGTCTAGTTTGTGTACTGTAATTCTTGTAAATCTTTGAGAGACTCTTTTGTAAACAGGTATGAAAAACGTGTATAAACATAAATGTTTTACAAGAACTTTAAGGCATGTGAGGACATGGGGAGTACTTGTTATGACTCCTTGTCGGAATACTCGTTCCGATTCCTTGTCGGAATACTCGTTCTGATTCCTAGTCTGTGTCGATTACCCTCGACTGTGTCGATTTCCCTCGACTGTGTCGATTAACCTCGACTGGGACTCTGAAGCACTACTAGGTACTAGTTGTGACCATGAGTGGGGTTTGGGCGTACCCGTTAGATCTAACCCTCGTCCCTAATTAATGAATGTTTTTAATGGCTTGGTACTAGTTTTCATCAAGGCTTTATGGCATTTTTAGTATTAAGTCTATGCTCACATGATCTAGTATTTCATAGGCGTTTCATACCGTTTAAGCATTTGTAACATGTATTTCACCCCCGAGAGTTATAAAACCAAAAACAGTTAGAGAAAAGGGGGAGCATGAACTCACAGTTTTGCGTCTTCAGTTCTCGTAACTCAAATCTCGTCATAAAATACGACTACCTACAATGTGCTAGGGTCTATTAGACGAGCGAGTCGTGCCTTGTCTTAGTATTCATGTTTTGAGTTACGTTTTCTTTATGTCTTTACATCATCCAGAGTTATAATACTTTTCAAGTATTTGTTTTCACGTTTCTTTCCCAAGGATGGGAGTATTTCATACATGTATTCTTGTATTTGTAGTTTACAAAATAATATATTTTCACTTAGAAAATATACATAGACTTGTTTTGTCCAAAAATAATGTATCGTCAAGAAAATATATATTTTTCTTCAAAAATCATATATCTTCTGAAATATTCTAAGAAAATATATTTTTACTTCCAAAAGTAATATATTTCCTTTTTGTCAAAAATATGATATACTTTGTAATAGTAACGAAAATCATATTTTCACCTCTTTCGTTTCCAAAATAATATTTACCAAAAATATACGTATAAGAGTATTTCTCCGAAATATTACATAAGTCACGTTTTAGCGTTTCGTATTGCTTTAACAAATGCGTAACTTAAATATTTATTTTGTGAGAGTTTTGGGTATTATTTTGGAGTCATAATTTCATGGTATACATGAGTTATATTATTTTATCCTAAAATAATATAACTAGTTCACAAAATAAACAAACAATCACACAAGCGTCTTAGTATAAAATATATATTCTACATATATATTTATCAAATTTTATTTGCGAAAATCAACCTCCGGCACTTAGTATTTTTGTAATAAAAATCATGGCAAAGTTTATTTTGAAAACCAAGTTAAAAATATATTTGTAACACTTGTTAGAAAAATATTTTCTAAGTGTTAAAATTTTAGAAAAATTTTGCCAGAGTTTCCTTTGTAAATGGAGGCGTCCATGCTTACTAGCATATCATTTTCTTTTGTAAAATTATTCAATCAATCATCAACCAACAATACGTAACTTAGACTTACCAAACTTGTCAAAAACAAGCACAACTACAAACTCATGAACTTGAATATTTATGAAAACAGGTAGTAACTTACTAGCACACTTAGTAAGTCTTGTTACCTTCCAAAATGTGATTAGTTCTTTAAAAGCTTCATTTTTAAAGGGTTTGAATATTCACAACTTCTAGTCACATTTTCTAAAAATATTTCTTTGTGAAATTTTCTTATTACACAAGTGTTTCTACACTTGTTTATCCACTAAAAATGTGTTAAGTTCATGTAAGATCCAAGTTTCAACAAAACTCATACTTTTCACGTGGTTCTTTCGAAAAACCACTCATGGATCTTTAGATCTACAAGATTATAACTCATTTTGATCTTTATTTTTCAAGAAAACACCCATTGATTCAAGTTCATAATTTATGTGTGGATGATTCCATCATCCACAACATTCATACTTTTTCCATCTTGCTAGTTCATGTTTCTAATCATGGTCTAGCAACTCCATATGACGATCCATACCCTTTTAACTAACAAATAATGATCAACAAACATAACAACACAAGAATAACATGATTTCTTCATCATTTTAACCATACTTCATCACTTTGTTAGTTTATGCTTCAAGACTTTGTTTATGTTTTTAGCGTTTCTTGAGATCTCATCATTCTTTTAACTATTAACCATCAATAACATGAAGAGAATGAAGATCTAAGAGACTTACCACTAGCACAAGGCTAGGGGAGTTCAAGAGTGTAAAAGTGGTGGATAAAAGAAGACGAAAGAGGTCCTTGAGCTTCCGAATACACCAAGCTTGTTTGTATGATCTCTAACACCCTTGGATGCCTTTAGAATGGATGATGAATCTTGAATGATGGTGGTGGTGGTTATGGTTGTGTTCGGCCGAGACAAGGAAGAGGAGAGGAGGAGAGTGAGTTTTGAAGGTGTGTTGTGAAGTGAGAGAGTGGTGGACTAGTGGTTTATATAGAGATCCTCCAACATCTAATTACCCATTGTGTCTTATGCTTCATTAGTACTAAACATAATCTAATAAAATAATCAAACAAATCATGTGTGGTGAGTCCCCATGTAACCGTCCCCAAGGGGGGGGTGTCTTGTTGGGTTTCAAGTATTAGTTGGTGATTTAGTTGGAAATCAAAGGTTTAGTTTGTGTGTTATGGTGTGTTGTTAATTATACAGGGTGTTAGGGTGTTCGGGGACCCTAACTAGCTCAGAAAAATAAAAACAATGTGTTTGACAATATTTTTGTGTTCCGGGTAAAGTCCGGTTGTTCGGTTGGGTGTTGTTCCATTAAAGTGCTTAATTAATCCGTAAGGTGTCTTTTATAATATTTTTAGTGACACTTTTAATTCCCAACACTTTGGAAAGTATCTAGGACTAGTTTGTCAAGTTTTTGCACATTACTAGCATCATTAAATGCTGAATTTTGTTATTTAGTGCAAAATTCTGCATTTAAAGTGTGTTTTAGGCACTTCCCGGCACTGTAACTATCACCTAGAAAAGAAGTTCTGTGGTCCTTACTTCCCTACACACTATACTAGTGTATCACTTGGTCTCTGGCTCATACTGGGCCTCAAAATGTTGTCTGTCTATGTACTGAACATTGTCAGTATTTTTTTTGTTTGTCTAATAATGGTGCCAATTCTGTTTTGTGCATTATTAGCACTATATCGTGTTGCCTGTAGCAACGAATATGAAATGCCATTGTATGTACATAACAGCAATAAAAAATTCATTTGTCTTGTAAGCTAGATCATGCACAATTATTTAAGCACATATTACTGCTCAATTAGTGTACGGAATGTACGGAAAAGTGACGGTTATCACAGTCTCCCCCCGTTAAAAGAATTTCGTCCCGAAATTCAAGCGATGCCATTGGTCGCAGGGGAGTTGTGAATCAAATGTGGGCACTTATGTTTTAAAATTTGTCTTTATATTCCCATGTATCTCTGGGTCATGTTATGAATTCTATCATACTCAAGTAAATCAATCATGTCTTTTCTGTATCTTGTGGACTCTTGGTCCGTAACCTTAACAGGTTTCTATAGTATTGTGGACTCTTGGTCCAAAACCTTAACAGGTTTCTATAGTAATTCTTGTCGTTTTTCATTGACGTGAATCTTATTTGTGGGAACAACGACTGTTCCTTGAGTCAGACTCCTTTAGACGCATAGAATGTGTCGCGATCACTACGGATCTTTTCTAGAAGTTTCATCTTGTGAGCAATGGTTCTGATCCCCACACCGAGGATTCAACCTTTTCGTTTTCCAAATCACACCATGCCTTCTCTAGGCGAGGCTCTCATTTAAGCCATAATTCTCATCTCAAATTCTTACGATTTCTGCCGCTCATCGGCGCAATCTTTCTGTATTCCTCGGGCTGTCTTGATATGATCACGTATCTGAACGGATCTTGCCTCTAGTTTTTCCTGGACCATCTCGGACCAGTAGATTGTTTATCCCTGGTCTCCGTTTACATGACGGGGATCGTCTTATTATGTTCTATTTAAAGCTTCACACGAAGCAGTTTAAACGGCGGTGTGATAAATGTTGTTGTAGGAAAACTCTACTAAGGGCAAGTGAGTGTTCCAACATTTTATCAAAGTTTATCACACAAGCACGCATCGTGTTCATACAGTCTGCATCGTTCAGTAGCTTAGTCTATTCATGTAAATATTCAAGTTCTTACGATCATCGGTGTGCTGCAATCTTTGTGATTAGTAAAGATCGTGCAGCGTTTTCTTTCAGGTAATGACGTCAAATTTGCGGTGCACAATTACTGTATCTAGCTCAAGGTTTCTTCTTATGATTCCTTAATCAATGTTCCGCGTATGCAATGTTGTGGTCTCGTTGCATCGACGTACAATCGAGACTTTGTCGAGAAGCGTCACATAATTGCAACTCTAGCTCCTTAGCTCTTGGTTGCAGGGTTGGCATGAGTTTCGTTCTTATCCACCACGTATCTTAAAGTTCTCGTTTTGCGAATTCAAAATCCGCTTTTCGTCATCATAGCACATAATTGTTCTTTTCTCTAAGAGTTGCAAGGTAATTTGTAGCTGTGCTCACGACCTTCCTTGGTCGTTGGTCATGTATAAATGTAGCCAATAATTATAATCATGATCTACCCAGGTATGGCTCACACGTCCGATCCATGAGGTCCATGAATATTGTCGATGCATGTGTTAAGCCAAATGGTACGACAAGGAACTCGTAATGCTCGAAGCGAGTACTAAAGGTCGTTTTAGAGATATTTCCTTCTTGTATTCACAGTGGAGGACACCCTGTCCTCAAGTCGATCCTCAAGTGGTAACTAGGATCTTACAATTTGTCTGTTCATGTTATCGGTCCTTGGCAAAGGATTCTGATTCTCAATTCTCTGGAATTTATGCAAAATGGGACTGTCATCTTTCTCTTTGTGTCCTTAATTCCCCCGTCTAACAGCTCTTGTAGTTTACCGGAAGCTCGTGCTTCGCGGACGAAGTTAGTCAGTAAGGTGTCATTTGGTACTGGTGCCGCTCCTGGCACGAGATTTATCCTAGACTCCTCTTGCCGCTAAGGGGGGGGGGGGCATTCATGGCAAGTCTTTAGAAAAGGCTTCTGGAACTTCTTCCATAACGGGGATGTTCTCAGGCTTTATACTTGGATATCCAATCCATGCTGACTATCATATTATGACTTCTCACGTCAGTGGTAACAGAAGGTTCCGGCCTTCTGAGTCCCTAAATACAATCCTTAAATGCCTCGTTTGCTTAAACCAGCCTTCTATATGTCCATTTCTAAAGAATACGGGACGTATATTTTACTCGAAACTAGGCCAAGCAGTTTCTTAAGTTCTAAGCATACAAAGTTAAAGTTGATGCCAGTGTTAATCAGAAATAGATGCATAAGGTTGGTTAACAGGGAACGTACCCGTAACCGCATCTGGATCCTGGCGTGTTTCACGAGTTTCGATTGTGAAAACTCTTCCTTGCTTGTTTCTTCCCAGGGCAATCTTTCCTAAAGTGCCAAACTTCACCACATCTGTAGCAACCTGGTATTCTCTTATTTCTTCCATCTGGGTCCTTCGCCCAACAGGCGTCCTTGCTGTGCCCTTCTTTTCCACACTTCCCGCACTTAGGCCTCAGACATCGAACTTCATGGTGAAAATTGCATTCCTCGCACCTCGGCTTAGTCCCCGTGTAAATTTTACCACCGACCTTATTTGTGGCTCCATCAGTTTTCCTGCCATGCGGCGGTTTCACTTTCTTTCTTTTGTTTGCTTTAGAGCTTCCATAGCCGACTTGTGTGCCCACCTTTAGGTTCGAAGACTTCCTTTTCTTATTGCCTGATGACTCCACGTGAGTCTCTTTCTTGTTATCCTCAGATTCTGAAAATTCTCCCACACGTAGAGCTTCTTCAGTAAGCGTAACGCTTAAATCGATAGCCTCTGCGATGGTTGGAGGCCTTGAGGTAGTAACCAAGCTCCTAATTTGAGGTGCAAGTCCCCAAATGAATCGTTCAATCCCTTTGAATTCCGGTTTGACTAAGTAAGGGACGACTCTAGACAAGCCATGAAAACGCTGGACATATTCAGGAATCTTCGGTCCTTCCATTTTCATATTCCAGAACTCCACCTCAAGCTTCTGGATTTCAGCCCTAGAACAGTATTTCTTTTCCATCATTTCCTTGAGCTCGTCCTAGCTCAGTGCGTAAGCAGCATCTGCACCAAGGGTCTGAACCTGAAGGTTCCACCAGGAGAGTGCGCCATCTAAAAACAATCCTGAGATAAAGGTAACCCTCTGCTGGGGTGAACAGTTACTCATTCTTAGTACGGAGTCAGTCTTTTCAGCCCAACGGACAAATGGTATGGCACCTCCTGTGCCGTCAAAATTCAGTGGCTTGCAGTCCAGGAATTGTTTATAGGTGCAGCCAGTTGAAGGGTTATTTTCGGTAGTGCCACCGCTGTGTTGAGAGCGGAGGGCTTCATGTCGTGCAATTTCCTGAGAGATGTGTTCTTGAAGTTCAGCTTCTGTTCTTGGTAACGTACTGGTGTTTGTGTCTCGTCTGCTCGACATTCTTTTTCTGTCAAAAGTTATGAAGTAGGTTAGACAATCATTCCATAATTTTCTATGAGGTACATAGCACCATAAGCCATCATGTAATTACCCAATATCACATGTATACATATAATTATCATTGTATGAGTGAGGAAACAATCACTGAGCCTTCACATAGGTTTGGTGACTTGGATTACTGTTTGTAATAATGTATTCGAGGCTACATCACCCTGGGTCGTACAAGTTTCATGATGTGGTAGGGTGAAACGTCACTGAATCTTTCTGAATGTTACTCCTCTTCTCTTGCTTAATTATCGTTTCTCAAATGTCTCGGACACAGGTAGACAGGAAGTAGGCAAGACAGGTTTCCTACTTTATAAAGTGCTAAAGCATTGCTCTTGGTATTGTCCTACCATTTGAAGGTTTGAACACCTAGATTTTATTTGTGTGATCGTTAGCTTGGCCCGCAGAGTCCACCAGGATTTCCATGCACTACAAGTCATTATTACGTGGGCCCCCGTAATAATAAATTGTCTTGCACAGTTACCCCAGTTTTCTCTCGTCCAAGCAGATGATCTATCAAGGAGGGGACACTACTGTCCTTATACCTTTGTCATGGAAAAGGACCATTGCAGTGGTCCACGCGCTAACACTCGTTATCGTTACGCGCGTATAGGCACGATGATAGGAATAAAGAGAATTCCTAGTAGTTGGAGGGGCACCTTCAAGATGAATACTTCATCTTCCTTTTCTGGTCAAGTATGTCGTCAATCTTGCTTCTCATAAGCCGCAGGGATCTCGTCCCGTTGATTAAGGATTCGTTCAAGGTTGCCGCCTCTGCCTCCTCATCATCACCGTAGTTAGGCACCTTCACGATCAAGAGGGAAGAGCAGCCATCTCCTACGGAAGCAAGCTCAGAATCTTGTTTGGTAATCACTCTAGTTATGAGCTTTGCAATGAACGCGAGGTCGGTAGTTTTGTCACACCCCGACCACATGAGACAACGAGACGTGGCGGAAACGCCGGGGAGTGTTGTAACAGAATTAATTGTTTCACAACCATGGAAATTAAAGTTTCGTTTTATTAATCAAATAAGAGAGTTACATTGTTTTAACAAGAAACAAAGAGTACATAACAGAAATTAACTAGTTCTTGTCTCGTTTTAAGTCACTAAGGCACAGGTCCGCCTAAGTATGTCTTGATAAGTCCTATGCATCAACTCCTGAAAACACATGTGAAAATAGGTACATCAGCATAAAAATGCCTGTGAGATACATAGGTTTTGTGAAAATAGGATTCATGACTTGTAAGTTTAAGAAAATGTTTAATAAAGTTTAGTCATGAACCTTGTAAATTGATTTGTTTTGTAAATCGTTTGAAAAACAATAAGATCAGATATATGTATAAATAAATGTAAGGTTAAATGAATAACCATGTAAGATGAGTTTGTTTGTAAAACAATGTCTTGTGAAAAGTATGTTATTTGTATAAAATGTTATATGTCTTAAATTGAAATGATTCAAACAACGCTACGATATGTAATACCATACAAGCACTTATATATAGGAAGTACCAGCGGTGTATCCACCATGCTTGTATCATATTACACACGCCTCGTTACCTAAGTCACTTACTCAAACCAAACCACCAAGATGTAATGTTTAACAATTGTAGAAATGTTTATGTATAGTCCAATGTCTATTGTCAAATGTGAATCATGTCAACAGATACTAAAGGTTCACACGGTTCAACAGTTACAAACAGTTCATATAATCAAATGGTTACGACGGTTCACATAGTCAAATGGTTACAACGGTTCAAAATGTAATATAATGTGTTCATATGCTGGATGAGCATATGCAACAGAAATGCAATGTAAAACAATGTCTAGTGTGCTAAGTAAACATACATAGCAGAAATGTAAAGTAATGTACTAAGTATGCACTAAATGGACATACATAACATAAAATGTATTGAAATCATGTACTATAAATGTACTAATGAACATAGCAAGTATATGATGTGAAAACATGGAAAGCATGAAAGTAACAAGTAGGCACATGTGTTTCACCCCAAAACAGTTTGAAAACGGTAAAAGAGGGGTCTATGTACTCACTTGAGATTGCTCAATAGACTTTAGATATCCACCAAGCAAAGCTAGAAGATCACGGATTCAAACGGCACCTAATATAGGTATCTACGTTAATAAACCGGACCTATATCGGAGGATCGGATAGAATGAGGGCTCGTAAACCAAATGAGCATGGAAACTCATGTAATATGGTTTAACAAATCCTACATACTAAAATGAAACCTATCCTAAGTGCTTACGACCCATTACGACCCGTTTAGGTAGCTTATGCTACTTTAACGCGTCGTTTGCGTAAAACGCGTTCTGAATGCCTAACTAGTCCTATGATAAATAAAATATGCCTTAACATGTCTAATATTGTTACCAAATCAGTTTAGATACCAAAATTTATGTTATATATGCTTAAAATGAATTTTGGCGTTCAAAGGGCATTTTGGTAATTTACCTAAGGCATATAAACTACCTATCATACAATTACTTAAACAAAGTGACCATAAGGTATAACCTCGGAAGGTTATTCCCTATATACTATGGTCACCTAATGTGTTTGGTCGGATCCTAATGATCGACCAAACGGGTCAGGTTCGAAAGTATAAGCGATTGTCTAGATCGCTTACCTTACGACCCTATATAAGCACTAAACTAAAAGTGACGAGCTAAGCATGTTAGAACATGCTTAACTAAGTTTAGAAAATAGGTTTGGTATCAAAACAAACGGTTTTGCTACCCAAGAGTAGTTTGGTTACAAAATACGCACGAATGCGCATTTTGGCCGAAACTACGACTCGTCACTGAGCCTAGATAACGTGGTAATCAGTAGGTATAGTCACTAGGGACTATGACCATCGTGATTACGCTCACGTTATGAACTTCAAACGAACTTCGCATTGACCATAAACTGGTCAATGCAGAAATTCAAACAAAGTTTGACTTTTAACGCTAAAATGCATAAAAGAACGAAGGAACACTTACAACGGGTCCCCGCAAGCTAATCTCGATCCAAATAACTCAGGTATGAAGCAAGGGCTTCAACTTAGAGCACTTTTGATTAGATTTGTGAGGAAGAAGTGAAAACTAAGGTGGGTATTTATAGTAAATGGACCACCGTTAGGATCGTTTCTTGGAAACCGTGCTTCAATCTCAACCTTACACTTGTTGCAACCCTATGGTAACTCAAAATGGCCCCTCATGATTAGGAAATGGCAAGTGGAATTGAGTTTTGGGTGCATAACAGCTGTTAACAACTGTTTAAACAAGTTTATCTGATCTGGGAAGCTGACACGGGCTGCGTAAGGATCACACAAGGCTTACGCGGGCCGCCTGGCTCTTCTGATCAGAAAACAACTTTGCCATATTGACAGTTTCAGTCCCTGTTGGTGTTTATGCTCATTTCCGACACTTCTAAGGCCCGTCAAGCCAACTTTAAGGCCCTAAAATGATGCCTAAACATTGTGGGCATGAAACATGCTCAAAAATATTCCGGATGTTGGTTCGTTTGGTCGTACGTTCGTGATGTTCGCTTAATTACGACGGAATGCGCATAAGCGCGAAAAACGATCCAAATTGCGCGATGAATGGATTTTTCTTATTCCAAACACTAAAATAAAATATTTTAGTGCTTACATAAATTTTTGGATGTCCGGATGTATTCAGAACGTAAGTTATGCGCGAAAGTGCAAACTTGTGCACTTTTTGACGCTTTTAGTCCCTGAATGACCCAAAAGTTTATTTTAGCACATCGAATCCTTCAAAGCCTATTTCTAAGCTATGTAAAGGATATTTATGGTATGTTTAACTTATGGTCATGTTCCGGAATGTCTGTTACAGTTCAAATTGGCATACTTTCGCAGTTTGTCAACTTTAGTCCCTGTAAGCGATTTAACTTGATTTTGCCATACCAAAGCCTTCGAAACTTATTTCTAAGTTATGTAAAGGTTATTTAAGGTATTTTAAGCCTATTTCACTATTCCGGAGTGTTCGTTGTATTAAACTGGTTATATTTACGCATCAGTGCGCGTATAACCTTCCAAAAAGTGATTTAAAGCTTGAAATCGAACAAAAATTGATATGTGCAAAAGATACACATATTTATACAGATCCCAAGTATGAAATACAATATTTCATTGGTTTGGTATTTTTTTGATGGTCGCAGTGACCCAGGTGTCACAAGTTTCATCGTGCGGGTTACGTACAGTAATAGGAGTCAGAGTCGAAAGTATCTTGTTCACGTCAATAATCGTTCTGTACACTTATTTTTATGTATTCACGTCAATATTTATTCCGTACACTTATTTGTATGTATTCACGTCAATATTTATTTCGTACACTTATTCGTATGTATGTATTGATAAACAAATATATTACTTAGCATAAACAGGCATTTTGATGCATCATTTTTCATATAACTCTCGTTTTTTTTGGGGGGGGGGTCATTTTTCTAGTTGTCGATTTACGAAAAAAAGACTACTTGGTACTCGTTCTCACCAAGAGTGTATTTAAATTTTTGGCAAGTCTAACTCATGTAGACTATGCCTTAGTTGGCACCTTATCTTGAGGGTATTCCCTACTAATGTCCTTGCCTTGTCTTTTTTTGAAAAATGTTTGACTCGTGGATCTTGACGCTTATGTGAATGCAATGAAACCTTTTTATAAAATGTTTTCATGAGAGAACTTTAGTGATTGTAGTCTAGACTCGAGAAGGAATCCTAGTTCACTACAATCGAAGCTCTGATACCAAACTGTCACACCCTGTGTTTTGCGGAAGCGTATGATGTGTGACTGGTTTAATATCATTTACAATCGAAGCTCTGATACCAGAGTTTCCTTTGTAAATGGAGGCGTCCATGCTTACTAGCATATCATTTTCTTTTGTAAAATTATTCAATCAATCATCAACCAACAATACGTAACTTAGACTTACCAAACTTGTCAAAAACAAGCACAACTACAAACTCATGAACTTGAATATTTATGAAAACATGTAGTAACTTACTAGCACACTTAGTAAGTCTTGTTACCTTCCAAAATGTGATTAGTTCTTTAAAAGCTTCATTTTTAAAGGGTTTGAATATTCACAACTTCTAGTCACATTTTCTAAAAATATTTCTTTGTGAAATTTTCTTTTTACACAAGTGTTGCTACACTTGTTTATCCACTAAAAATGTGTTAAGTTCATGTAAGATCCAAGTTTTAACAAAACTCATACTTTTCACGTGGTTCTTTCGAAAAACCACTCATGGATCTTTAGATCTACAAGATTATAACTCATTTTGATCTTTATTTTTCAAGAAAACACCCATTGATTCAAGTTCATAATTTATGTGTGGATGATTCCATCATCCACAACATTCATACTTTTTCCATCTTGCTAGTTCATGTTTTTAATCATGGTCTAGCAAGTCCATATGACGATCCATACCATTTTTACTAACAAATAATGATCAACAAACATAACAACACAAGAATAACATGATTTCTTCATCATTTTAACCATACTTCATCACTTTGTTAGTTTATGCTTCAAGACTTTGTTTATGTTTTTAGTGTTTCTTGAGATCTCATCATTCTTTTAACTATTAACCATCAATAACATCAAGAGAATGAAGATCTAAGAGACTTACCACTAGCACAAGGCTAGGGGAGTTCAAGAGTGTAAAAGTGGTGGATAAAAGAAGATGAAAGAGGTCCTTGAGCTTCCGAATACACCAAGCTTGTTTGTATGATCTCTAACACCCTTGGATGCCTTTAGAATGGATGATGAAGCTTGAATGATGGTGGTGGTGGTTATGGTTGTGTTCGGCTGAGACAAGGAAGAGGAGGGGAGGAGAGTGAGTTTTGAAGGTGTGTTGTGAAGTGAGAGAGTGGTGGACTAGTGGTTTATATAGAGATCCTCCAACATCTAATTACCCATTGTGTCTTATGCTTCATTAGTACTAAACATAATCTAATAAAATAATCAAACAAATCATGTGTGGTGAGTCCCCATGTAACCGTCCCCAAGGGGGGGGGGTGTCTTGTTGGGTTTCAAGTATTAGTTGGTGATTTAGTTGGAAATCAAAGGTTTAGTTTGTGTGTTATGGTGTGTTGTTAATTATACAGGGTGTTAGGGTGTTCGGGGACCCTAACTAGCTCAGAAAAATAAAAACAATGTGTTTGACAATATTTTTGTGTTCCGGGTAAAGTCCGGTTGTTCGGTTGGGTGTTGTTCCGTTAAAGTGCTTAATTAATCCGTAAGGTGTCTTTTATAATATTTTTAGTGACACTTTTAATTCCCAACACTTTGGGAAGTATCTAGGACTAGTTTATTAAGTTTTTGCACATTACTAGCATCATTAAATGCTGAATTTTGTTATTTAGTGCAGAATTCTGCATTTAAAGTGTGTTTTAGGCACTTCCCGGCACTGTAACTATCACCTAGAAAAACAGTTCTGTGGTCCTTACTTCCCTACACACTATACTAGTGTATCACTTGGTCTCTGGCTCATACTGGGCCTCAAAATGTTGTCTGTCTATGTACTGAACATCGTCAGTATTTTTTTTTTGTCTAATAATGGTGCCAATTCTGTTTTGTGCATTATTAGCACTATATCGTGTTGCCTTTAGCAACGAATATGAAATGCCATTGTATGTACATAACAGTAATAAAAAATTCATTTGCCTTGTAAGCTAGATCATGCACAATTATTTAAGCACAGATTACTGCTCAATTAGTGTACGGAATGTACGGAAAAGTGACGGTTGTCACAAAAACAGCGTGCCAAACAAGAAGATGAAGAAAACGAGGATTTTCTGGGCAAAACGACTGAGATACACAGATTCTATGAAGAAAACTGGTCTGGGCAAGTCGCACGACCGTGCGACGATTAGCACCATCGTGCAAATCCGACGACAGGGCCCAACCCGGCACTGCACTGCCGGTGCGATTCAGGGAACGACCGTGCCTGGTCTTTGGCCTCGGATGCACTGCCACTGCGGTTGGTCGTGTCGTCCACTACTCGGAAATGCACGCTCGTGCGACTGGTGGAATGCCCATGCTGATCTGAAGACCGGTCCAAGATTCGCTGATGTCACACGGTATGGTGAACAGTATAATAAAGTGCACGACCGTGCACTTTAAGCGCACGATCGTGCGATATGAAAATGTTATAAAAAACAGAAGGGAGCAATCAGTTCATAACTCTGGACTTTTGGGAGCATTTCTGGCGATTTATCAGGCTCCGGAGGCTCTGCTTTTGCCCGGAATCAAGCCGTCTTTGTGCCAATTAGCTCCGTTATCATCCGGATTCTCAATCTAGTGGTTGTTTATGGTTTGATTCTTGAATCTTTCCATGATTTTGTTTATTATTCAAGCATTTTGATTGATAATTATGTATTATTGTAAGCCTAAGGGTAAAAACACTAGTAATCCTTGGTTAACAACAACCATTAGTATGTTAATTATGTTTGTAATGACACTTGAAGCATTTTCTATATTTATCCTTGATGATTAGTTTGCAACCTTGTTTATTGATTTTGAATTCTTGACTATAGTTAATTATCTTGGATGATTAGTATGTGGTTAGTTGAGATATTTGCAAAAAGAAGCTTAATTAATCATGTATTAGTAGACTTTGAACTTGTTTAACTAGTTTAACTTGTTTAAAATGTTTGCACCATGATACTAGAAATGGTTAGTGGTTTAATAAGGGGTTAATATTAATCAAGATGGCTTTCCCTCACGGAAGGACCTTAACGGGTTAAATGGTGTTTTTATGAATTCTTGACATAAGTTGTTAACTTAGTTAGTAGTTTAGGCCAAAATTGCTTGCTTGGTGAATTTATGTTCAAGATTTGTAAAATGAACTCGGTTGTGATTTAATCTAGTGTATGCTTGTCTCGGTGGTTACATTGTGTTATCGGTGTCACTTTCCTTGATTAAGTGAAGTTAGAAAACTCCTAACGGATGACTAACTTTTCTTTAGGGAATTTTCATAGACATTTGTCAATTGGGCGTTAAAGAACAATTTTAGGTGGTTAAAGTGTGTTTATCGTTTTAGCTTTCCAAAGAATTGTCATGTTAGGATTCCCGAAAGGGATACTAATTGTCTTGAAAAAAATGGAAAATTGACCAAGTGTTTTAAATGACAAAACCGACTTAGTTCATATGCTTTGGTTGTGCATAAAGCAAGGCTATATATTTATTTTCTTATTTGGAGTCTATTATGTTTATGAAAGTTTATGTTTCAGTCTTATTTTTAGTTTAAACAAAATACTCACTTATCTTTCTACCGGTAATTTAATGACAAATGTTTAGTATTATTCCTCCGCCCACATCCTTGGATCGACACTTGGTTCTTACCGATACTTTACTACATATATGACGGGGTACACTTGCCCTTTCGTGTGTGTTTTAATGTTGAAGTATAAATCATTTTTATAACTTTAAAACCGAACCGTGTGTAAAATTCATTGTAAAAATTTGTATATACGCGCACACGTCATTGTGATTCTGTCAAATTTGGTGTTGGTGAGAATAAAGATTTATATAAAGTAGTAGTGCAGCCTTATAAAATCAACTTTTATAGATGCACAACTGTTACTCCTGTGAGAGATTGGTAAGGTGTTGAGTATGGTTCAACTTCAGAGCTTATGAAGATATTCTTCAAGGAGAGGCGTTAAACGCTTTGAGTGTTGGTAGTGTATATTTTTGTAATCATGTATTGCTTGTATAATATTAGAGAGTTTTACATATATTCTTGTATAATGTGATCATATAAATGTTGCTGGATCTGTGGTTTGTTGTGGAGATCTTGAAATCTTTGATCGACCTCCAAAGGAGACTAAGAAGATCAATTTTGATATTGAAGACTTGGAGTAAGTTATTGTTTACATGTGCAACCATGTACAGATCATTGTTTTTATTTAATGATGTTAATAAATAAGATGAAGAATGTTAGTATTTAATGTGGGATCATGGTAATGGTAATAAATGAGATCTATAGTGTTTGTATCTAATGTTGAATCATGGTAATAAATGAGATCAATAGTTTATTCTTAGTGAATATGTTAGTTAATTTATGGCTCATTTGCTACTTTAATAAATGTCATAACTTTCCTTTGATTTTGTGTTTTTATTCATTCTATTTGGTTTTGATATTAGAGATTTGTAAAGAAATGGTCATAAATTAGTCTTTAGTATATCGCATATGAATATTCTTTTCATGTAGGGGTAAGGTTTTGCGGTGTACTGTGTGGAATGATTATGCTCTGCAGATTAAGGACTTCATCTCTAAAATCCCACCTCATGAGCATGTGATGGTTGTTATACAGCATGGAAAGTGTAAGGAATGGAAAGGTATTTTTATGTCATTCTGCAAATCATAACTATACTGTTTATTTCTGGCAATATAAAGACATGTATACATTAAATATCTGTAAACTTTTGGATGTAGGTGAATATACAGTTCAAAGTGATAAGTTTGCAACACGAAATTTTCTGAATGAAGAAATTGACGAAGTTAATGAGCTAAGGAGGAGGTAATTTGTCAATATAATTTCTATTGTATATAGATGTTCAAGTCAAATACTTGGTTTGATGTTATTTGTATACTAATTCTAATCATTTATGGTATTCAAAAGTCTTATACTGAAGTTTGGACAAGGGAGTGGTTCTACTTCTCAAACGATACTATCGTCTCAGAGTGTTTTTCCATTGCATAAAGAATTTGTAAACTGATGGTGTGAAGAAACATGTTGATGAGATTAGTGAGATAGAAAAGGTTTCATATCTTTTTATATATTTTGGTTATTTGTTTGGTTTATCACCTGCATGTTTGTCAAACTAGAGATTACAAGTTCATATATTGTTTTTACAGGAAATGTCTTGTGTTGTTGTTGCGACAATTAAGATTGTGCAAGAAGAGTATGGTTGGTTTTATGCTGCCCGTCGTAAGTGTTTCAAGAAGGTGATGGGTAAAAGTGAATACTTGCAGAATGTTGAAAATGTTTCAGATGATATTGTTCGATTACCTGCGACTTCTTTGGTTTGTCCCAAATGTCGTAGTGAATGTACATCCATCACCACAAAGTAAGCAATGATGATTATTTAACGTTATATTTATATAAGTAATATTTTAAGACTGATATTTGAATATAGTTTTGCAGTTTACTTAGTCATTTGTATATATTTCAGGTTCAAGGTGCAAGTCCGAGTGCAGGATGAGAGTGGTAGTGTTTCTTTTGTTATGTTTGATAGAGATGTTCAGAGGCTTATTGGATTAGCGGCCAGTGACATAAGAGAGAGGCATGTTAAGGCCAATGATACTGGATGTTTCACTCATGAGATATTTCGATTGGTTGATAAGAAGGTTACTTTTAAGATTGATGTTCCAGAGTTCAATCTTAAAAATGACTATCGTGTTTATACTGTGCAAAAAACATGCAATGATTCAGTAATAATTGCTGAGTTGGTTGGTGGAGATGGTAATGGTGATGAAAATACTGATGTGGTAGCATATAAAATTACTTTTTCAATCTATTTATTTTTCTTTTGAGTTTCAAAGACTGGATTCTGCACTTTTTTATATGATATCATATATTATGTGTAACAACCGTTCTTATAATTCAAGGTTTAACGTATATTTTACGAGAAACAATCAGGTAATTAAGATTACATAAACATCGGAAATACGAGTTTATTAAAAACTTTTACAATCATAAGTCATTCAACAAAATGTGAACGAATTCTTCGTTTGAAATTTTACAACGTGACCAAGTGCGGAAGCATGAATCTATATCGTGTTCGGTTCTTCGAGGAGCTTGGTCGTCTTCCGGCATTCTAAAAGAACCTACATTTCATAAACATGGAATGCTTTAGTCATACGGGGATTGAAATATGTCTAAACAAATCCGGTAATGATAATGGAAGGAAAAAGAATCCCAACGTTAAACTCTTGATCTCAAAACATGGATTTCCAACTGGCCTCCACCGTAACTTACGGTGGCACCGTAAGTTACGGTGGCCCCTGGTGTGACATGCCCCTACCGTAAATCAGTAGGGGGCTGCCGTAAAGCCTTCAGCTCCACCGTAACTTACGGTGGCACCGTAAGTTACGGTGGCCCATGCATTCCAGCTTTCCTATTTTGCCGTTTATTGACACGAAAACTTTCGTATCTTTCAAACCGCTTATCCGTTTGACCCACCGTTTCTTCCTACATGATTGTAATTTGACCCTTCATCATATGGAGTCAAAATCCAACATCCGAATTAACAAAATTTAAGACTTTTAAGTCTTTGGCTTATTACCATTTTTACCAAATTTTGACCCGTTCGCGATTTTATGAAACAAACATGTTTACTTGATCTATAAACTCATGAAAATCATAATTTCAATATTTCCTATCAAATAAATCATAAATCATGGGTTTCTTACTTAGTTAGAACCCGTTTACGTTCAAGTGCTTATTTTGACCCGTTAAGGGTATTTAAGCACTTTAAAGCTTAAAGTCGCTTTCATTCATTTCTAGCATTATATACAACATTCTTATCAAGTAATCTTCCACCACAACTATAATTGTGGTGGACTTAATGAGGTGATCTATATAATCTGAGTTTTTCTCGTCTGATTGCTAATTTACGACAAAGACTCATATAGAGTTATTTGACCGAAGGTTTACATCTTTCGCTTCTTACACTTATTCCAATTATTTATTTGATCATAAAACTCGTTTCAAAACTACCTTTAAAGGTTGTTTATTCGAATTAGCCAACAAGGGCGTTTTAGTCAATTTTAGTCATTCTTTTACGACGGACTATTAGTGCTTGTTTGAACCCCAAATCCGACCTTTTAACCATATTCTTGTTTAGAAACCAATATGTTTCTAAAACACCATAATCATAACTCAATTTATTCGCTTTACCTAAAAGATAACCGAATATCTTATTTTAACCTTGTCTAACTGTTATAAAACTCCAAACTCTACATGATGAGTTGTATTATTATACATACCTGGCTCGGATCAATATATTGACCCGTTTCAATACCTTTCCTTAGTGGCTGCTAAGTGATAGCGATGTAAGCATCCATGTGCTATTTATTTCCTAAAATCATGCATCTTGACAACCCATTAGTCGATATTGTCAAAGGGTGATAATTTCACCTTTTGACCCGTTTGGCCGAATTGATCGATTATATTAGCGAGATGATATTTATTACCACCTCGTATATATATGACTCGCTCCGATTTACACCGTGCGGTCACTTACTTACAATTCCATTTCTTAACACTTTTTGGCCTACTATGGCTTACGTCATAAATTATCTTTTTCGTAATACGACAAAAGGATATTCTGAAATATATGACTAGTGTAAGATATACTTACCTTGCATCCGAATTACGTTTTTCCTTCATTCTTGCTTTGTTTGACCCGCTTCCTTTCCAAGCCTCCACCTAGCTTGTCAAGCGTCAAACTATCATCATAATTCGTAAGACGGTTAGATTAGCCATCATTAATTATGACTATTCCATCTTACGGGTTTTACATCAAAATTCACCATTTGATTTCATTTTGGTCAGTTTGACTTTTAAAGGTCAAACTGCCTATTAACATAAGTGATTACATCATAAACCCCGACAATTCATTTAAGCACTTTGTCAAGTATCCGATTGGCATTATTCTTACGCCACCGTTTTAACTACTTTTCAAATCTAAGTTCATGCTATTATTAATACCAATTTAACTTAGCTCTTGATTATCAAAGTTAATTATTCATTTGTTAAGCAAGAACTAAAGGTTTCCATCTCCATGTAAAAACCCGTTTCATCATAGCATTAGACATTCATCCGAACATCAATATAATCAAGTTCTACATATTAATTAGTAGACATCATGATTCCAAACCCTATTTATATGAACCCAAATCACTAATTTCATCATAATATACTAAACCCCTTTCATGAAAGTATGATCATGTACCCAAATTTCATGGTTTAATCAAACACCTTCCATTCATTCTCAAGCATGATGATTCTAAACATAGTCTTATCATCAATTTCATCATAACAATAAAACCCACTTAGCTAGGTGTGGTGATTCAACCAAACACCTAAATCATAGCAATTTATTCTAAATCTTCACTTAGGGTTTGTTCCTAAGCAATCCTATATCTCAAATTCAGCCATAACTTCTATGATTCATGCATAGATCGTATCATGCATGATTAACTAATTTTCACAACTTCATGAATGTTAGAAATTCGACATACCTTACGATCCCCTTGACTTGGTAATCGTTTATTCATGTTTGGTTGTGAATTTGAGCTTCATTTTGACCTTCAATTTGCTGGATTTGTTGAAGGTTAGGGTTTGGCTCCATGGGGAGCTCCCTGATGTGGATCCAGAACACACACTTGAAGTGTGTGTTTTATTTTGATTTTCTTTTATTAAATAACTTTGTTAAGTTATCCCATTTTAACCCCTCGTGTTTGGTTCGTTATTAAGTAGGCCACAACCTACTTATTCCTAACAATATTCCCATCTATTAAATAGGTTAAACATTCCTAGTTAAATTAGTGGGTTAGGGGGAATTTATAACTAAGTTTATTTTAAGTCCCGTTAGACCGGGCCTTCTATAAACTTTATTTCCTCAAAGCCTTTATACTAATTTTATTTAATATTAGGTTTATTTATTTAAAATCCTAATACTCACCGGCTTGCTTTTACCTCTAACGGTACTTTACCCATCATCTAGTATTAACGGAGTTTGATTACCAAACCCGTTTTCGGGGTGTTACAAGTCTACCCCCTTAAAGAGGTTTCGTCCTCGAAACCTTGCTTACATAGTTCATTGAGTTTCTAAACTCAATGCGTTTGACTTGAGTAATCTCTTAAGCATCACTCATACTTTAACCAATTGTTAGCATTACCAGAAAAATTATGGTAATGTCTTTTTGGTTACAGAACCTCTACGTACCTCATATGACATAATGTAACTTGAAAAAACGTAATTCCGTTATTTTTACTAGTTTAGTTAACTTAGCGATTTCCATCGCTTTTATATATTATCGAACTCTTGGTGCATCCGTCACCTTGACCCGTTTAAAGGTCCTTAGTGAAATATTTCACTTTTAGCAATACTTTCTTTTGTTTTCAGATTTATTTATTCGGTTCGGTTATACCGAATCCACCGCTTACAAGCAAACCAATTTTTTTTATTGATTTGAATTACTGGCCTTAACCGGTCTTACTAACTAGACTTATTAGTCCTGTTACTTTTCACCGCTCGTTTGGTTATAATGTGATTTTACTTCACATTATATTTACTAACCGTGATCGTGTCACATCGTGTTTAGTTTGTATCAACCTTTCATTTTCGAAAATATCACTTTTCGAATATATCGTCTTGCGCCTACCAGTGTCAAGACTTGAACCTTTCATGCTTACTATTCAAATTCTATCAGAATTTATATTGGTAACAACGTTATTTCTTACTAAAATCGAAGTTTTAGTTTTAGGATCCTTTATTTAACTTTTGTCAATTATCCCTACCATGATATTGACAGTCCATAATTTATTCTTTTAAAATCTTAGTTTTATACGAGGGATCGTAACAAGTTCCCTTACCTCTCACTATTGACCCGTAGGGCCCTTCACTTAACCTCGTAGGCTATTTCCTTAGGCTTTCACCTCTTTGAGGCGAGGCCCTTATGATCCTTTTGCTTCAATTCATGACCCGTGGGTCATTTTGGCCCCGTAGACCTTTTGCTCTAATTAATATCCCGTAGGTTATGATGATCCCGTAGATCATCTTTTATTCGAGTTTTCATTCAAATGTGTATACATTTATACACACATATGGCGTTAAGGCACCCCTTCTTATGTTTTAGAATTATTCACCTTTACTTTTTTTTTTTTTTGGATTTCTTTTGACCTTGACCGTAGTCTAAGGCTACATTGTTTTCTCTTGAATTATCTTTCCGACTTTGTCTTTAAGTTTGACGTTTTACAAAAACGACCCGTTAAGGGACATATTTGCATTTTCCGGGTTCGAGTGTAAGTACACTCCCTCCCAATACTTGTCTAAATCATTTTACATGTTTGCATTTTCTGGGTTCGAGTGTAAGTACACTCCCTCCCAATACTTGTCTAAATCATTTTACATGCTTGCGTTTTCTGGGTTCGAGTGTAAGTACACTCCCTCCCAATACTTGTCTAAATCATTTTACATGCTTGCGTTTTCTGGGTTCGAGTGTAAGTACACTCCCTCCCAATACTTGTCTAAATCATTTTACATGCTTGCGTTTTCTGGGTTCGAGTGTAAGTACACTCCCTCCCAATACATATCTTGATCATTCTACATGTTTATATTCTTCGGGTTCGAGTGTAAGTACACCCCCTCCCAATTCATGCCTGCGTCATTTACTTGTTTCTTTGTCCCTTCTCTCGGGCTCATTATCCTAATGTAATACGCTTCCGTCACACGGCCGTGCGTTTACATTATTATCAAATATTTTGCTCATTTGATCCATTTGGGTACTTTTTAAGTTAGTCCCATTCACCCTGCCCTTACTACATCGGATGTAAATGTGTCCGCTATAAGAAACTCATGGTATCATATGCCACTACTTACTTGGCCAGAGTAAGCGATTAACACATGACATACACGACCTTTTTATAGTTTTCACATCACGCCCTATGTAAGTAATGCCTCTATTTAGTTCTCTTGGAAACAATATCCTGGATAGGTATTCTATTCAGGTTTTTCCAAGTTTTCAATCTACATATGCAACTATCAGTTTCTACGTATTTGTTGCATATTTATATTCATGCAATAATTTAAACGTGCACCTGGTAAATGCTTTCCCTAACGGGCTTTTCTTGCCATTAGCCTTGTTCGCGACCATTACGCGATTTAGGTCCTTAATGAGCATGCTCTTCTTGTCATATCTCGGACCATTCCATCATCATATTCACAATTTGTTTGACTCTCGTCGTCTCCAAACGCGAGTGTCCTTCAATTAAAACATTCACAAAAGTTAGTAACATCTACTTCAATAATCGCCCGTATTCTAATACATGGCTTTTTCTACTATACGCGTCAATGCATGTATTTTCGTCAACTATATCAATCATTTCAATTGGGGTAACGTGTAACACACGGTAGCCCTATGTGTTGTTTACAACACTTTAGCATGCTAAACTATTAACATGCATGCACTTACCGGATTTGCGATCAAGCCACGAACCGAACACCAATCTTTATTAAGAGCATAAGGTTTAAGTCCAAGCATAGTTTTCCCACCATACTTGAATCTCTTAAACCAAGGCTCTGATACCAACTTGTAACACCCGTTCTTATAATTCAAGGTTTAACGTATATTTTACGAGAAACAATCAGGTAATTAAGATTACATAAACATCGGAAATACGGGTTTATTAAAAACTTTTACAATCATAAGTCATTCAACAAAACGTGAACGAATTCGTCGTTTGAAATTTTACAACGTGACCAAGTGCGGAAGCATGAATCTATATCGTGTTTGGTTCTTCGAGGAGCTTGGTCGTCTTCCGGCATTCTAAAAGAACCTACATTTCATAAACATGAAATGCTTTAGTCATACGGGGATTGAAATATGTCTAAACAAATCCGGTAATGATAATGGAAGGAAAAATAATCCCAACTTTAAACTCTTGATCTCAAAACATGGATTTCCAACTGGCCTCCACCGTAACTTACGGTGGCACCGTAAGTTACGGTGGCCCCTGGTGTGACATGCCCCTACCGTAAATCAGTAGGGGGCTGCCGTAAAGCCTTCAGCTCCACCGTAACTTACGGTGGCACCGTAAGTTACGGTGGCCCCTGCATTCCAGCTTTCCTATTTTGCCGTTTATTGACACGAAAACTTTCGTATCTTTCAAACCGCTTATCCGTTTGACCCACCGTTTCTTCCTACATGATTGTAATTTGACCCTTCATCATATGGAGTCAAAATCCAACATCCGAATTAAAAAAATTTAAGACTTTTAAGTCTTCGGCTTATTACCATTTTTACCAAATTTTGACCCGTTCGCGATTTTATCAAACAAACATGTTTACTTGATCTATAAACTCATGAAAATCATAATTTCAATATTTCCTATCAAATAAATCATAAATCATGGGTTTCTTACTTAGTTAGAACCCGTTTACGTTCAAGTGCTTATTTTGACCCGTTAAGGGTATTTAAGCACTTTAAAGCTTAAAGTCGCTTTCATTCATTTCTAGCATTATATACAACATTCTTATCAAGTAATCTTCCACCACAACTATAATTGTGGTGGACTTAATGAGGTGATCTATATAATCCGAGTTTTTCTCGTCTGATTGCTAATTTACGACAAAGACTCATATAGAGTTATTTGACCGAAGGTTTACATCTTTCGCTTCTTACACTTATTCCAATTATTTATTTGATCATAAAACTCGTTTCAAAACTACCTTTAAAGGTTGTTTATTCGAATTAGCCAACAAGGGCGTTTTAGTCAATTTTAGTAATTCTTTTACGACGAAGGACTATTAGTGCTTGTTTGAACCCCAAATCCGACCTTTTAACCATATTCTTGTTTAGAAACCAATATGTTTCTAAAACACCATAATCATAACTCAATTTATTCGCTTTACCTAAAAGATTACCGAATATCTTATTTTAACCTTGTCTAACTGTTATAAAACTCCAAACTCTACATGATGAGTTGTATTATTATACATACCTGGCTCGGATCAATATATTGACCCGTTTCAATACCTTTCCTTAGTGGCTGCTAAGTGATAGCGATGTAAGCATCCATGTGCTATTTATTTCCTAAAATCATGCATCTTGACAACCCATTAGTCGATATTGTCAAAGGGTGATAATTTCACCTTTTGACCCGTTTGGCCGAATTGACCGATTATATTAGCGAGATGATATTTATTACCACCTCGTATATATATGACTCGCTCTGATTTACACCGTGCGGTCACTTACTTACAATTCCATTTCTTAACACTTTTTGGCCTACTATGGCTTACGTCATAAATTATCTTTTTCGTAATACGACAAAAGGATATTCTGAAATATATGACTAGTGTAAGATATACTTACCTTGCATCCGAATTACGTTTTTCCTTCATTCTTGCTTTGTTTGACCCGCTTCCTTTCCAAGCCTCCACCTAGCTTGTCAAGCGTCAAACTATCATCATAATTCGTAAGACGGTTAGATTAGCCATCATTAATTATGACTATTCCATCTTACGGGTTTTACATCAAAATTCACCATTTGATTTCATTTTGGTCAGTTTGACTTTTAAAGGTCAAACTGCCTATTAACATAAGTGATTACATCATAAACCCCGACAATTCATTTAAGCACTTTGTCAAGTATCCGATTGGCATTATTCTTACGCCACCGTTTTAACTACTTTTCAAATCTAAGTTCATGCTATTATTAATACCAATTTAACTTAGCTCTTGATTATCAAAGTTAATTATTCATTTGTTAAGCAAGAACTAAAGGTTTCCATCTCCATGTAAAAACCCGTTTCATCATAGCATTAGACATTCATCCGAACATCAATATAATCAAGTTCTACATAATAATTAGTAGACATCATGATTCCAAACCCTATTTATATGAACCCAAATCACTAATTTCATCATAATATACTAAACCCCTTTCATGAAAGTATGATCATGTACCCAAATTTCATGGTTTAATCAAACACCTTCCATTCATTCTCATGCATGATGATTCTAAACATAGTCTTATCATCAATTTCATCATAACAATAAAACCCACTTAGCTAGGTGTGGTGATTCAACCAAACACCTAAATCATAGCAATTTATTCTAAATCTTCACTTAGGGTTTGTTCCTAAGCAATCCTATATCTCAAATTCAGCCATAACTTCTATGATTCATGCATAGATCGTATCATGCAAGATTAACTAAATTTCACAACTTCATGAATGTTAGAAATTCGACATACCTTACGATCCCCTTGACTTGGTAATCGTTTATTCATGTTTGGTTGTGAATTTGAGCTTCATTTTGACCTTCAATTTGCTGGATTTGTTGAAGGTTAGGGTTTGGCTCCATGGGGAGCTCCCTGATGTCGATCCAGAACACACACTTGAAGTGTGTGTTTTATTTTGATTTTCTTTTATTAAATAACTTTGTTAAGTTATCCCATTTTAACCCCTCGTGTTTGGTTCGTTATTAAGTAGGCCACAACCTACTTATTCCTAACAATATTCCCATCTATTAACTAGGTTAAATATTCCTAGTTAAATTAGTGGGTTTGGGGGAATTTATAACTAAGTTTATTTTAAGTCCCGTTGGACCGGGCCTTCTATAAACTTTATTTCCTCAAAGCCTTTATACTAATTTTATTTAATATTAGGTTTATTTATTTAAAATCCTAATACTCACCGGCTTGCTTTTACCTCTAACGGTACTTTACCCATCATCTAGTATTAACGGAGTTTGATTACCAAACCCGTTTTCGGGATGTTACATTATGATCCTTTAGGTTACTCAAGAGGTAGCTGACGTTAAAGATGTTAACCTTTCAGAATCTTCCTAGGTGTCTGTTGAACTAACTTCAAGGGTGAGTATTTATTTTTAAAGTATGTTTAGTATGTTTAAAAAGAGTTCATTGTTATTTTATTAAATGAGATCAATAGTTGTTTGAGTTAATTACACAAATGGGTCATGTGGTTTATACCTAATTTCGCTTTTGGGTACTAACTTTTTTTTAACAGGTTTAGGTTTTATGGTTTCAATTTTGTAACACATTTGGGTACTAACACCAAAATTTGTTAATTAATGACTAAAATAACCTTACATTTTTTTAAGTTTATCAATGTAACACATTTAGGTACTAACACCTAATTTTATTTAAGTTTAAATCAATTTTACAAAATCTATTTATTTTTTTTGTTTTCATCTTTTTATTATATCTCTTAATTAACATAAAATCTATTTATTTTTTTATTTTCATATTTTTATTAAATTTCTTATTTAACATAAAATCTACTTGTTGCACTGGTATTTTTCAAAATAGATTTTTTAAATAAAATCTACTAGCTATATAGTTTTATGTAAATTAAGTTTCTTACTCGTTTTAAATAATGTAAACCTTACTCGTTTTCAATTTTGGATAGATATGATTGATAATAATAAATACTTTTCATGTAAAAAAATTAAGCCTTTTTTAACTCGTTTTTTTGTTCATTTACATTTTACTATTTTAGAAATATATTTAATTTACATAAAATCTGCTAGTTACACTAGTAAAATCTACTAGCTATATAGTTTTATGTAAATTAAATATCTTTTTTCTACAAAAAAAAACGAGTTTAAAAAAGGCTTAAAGTTTTTTAGTTTTATCAAAGATACCTAGCTATAGAGTTTTATCTAAAATACATAAGTATACAGTTTTATGTAAATTAAATATCTTTCTAAAATAGTAAAATGTAAATGAACAAAAAACGAGTTAAAAAAGCTTAGTTTTTTACCTGAAAGATATTTATTATTATCAATCATATCTATCCAAAATTGAAAACGAGTAAGGTTTACATTTTTTAAAATGAGTAAGAAATTTAATTTACATAAAACTATATAGATAGTAGATTTTATTTAAAAAATCTATTTAAAAAATACTGGTGTAACAAGTAGATTTTATGTTAAATAAGAAATTTAATAAAAATATGAAAATAAAAAAAATAAATAGATTTTATGTTAATTAAGAGATATAATAAAAAGATGAAAATAAAAAAATAAATAGATTTTGTAAAATTGATTTAAACCTAAATAAAATTAAGTGTTAGTACCTAAATGTGTTACATTGATAAACTTAAAAAAAAATGAAAGGGTATTTTAGTCATTAATTAACAAATTTTGGTGTTAGTACCCAAAGGTGTTACAAAATTGAAACCATAAAACCTAAACCTGTTAAAAAAAAGTTAGTACCCAAAGGCGAAATTAGGTATAAACCACATGACCCATTTGTGTAATTAACTCTAGTTGTTTTGTGATCTATTGCAAGGATGATGTCTCTGTTACGGCCGACTCTTCAGCCGTTGAAGTTGAAAAGGATTCTGGATCAAGTCCAAATGGAAAGCGGATGGCTCAAGATGCTGATGTTGTCAACGTTGGTGAGCTATCCACTAATGTGAGAAGAACCCGGAAGAAGCTGTCTAAGGTTAACAATTAGATGCTTACGAAAAAACAATTCTTATGAGAGATAAGTAGAAACCACTTATTTTTGAAGACTCCCTATGGTTTTTATTTATGTCTGTTAACTGTTGTTTTAAGAAACTGTGGTTAAAAGTTTGGTGTGTAAGGGCTACAATGATGAATGGTATGTAATGTCTACGCTTTGAATATCAAGTAAATTTAAACTTTTATTTGTTATATAATATTGTTATTATACACTATATACATTTTTGGTGATATTCATGGACTGGACAAGTAGTAGGGTTGTATATTATTGTTAGTGAATGAATGAAAATTTAATCAATTGGTTAGTGGAAAACTGTTAGGGTTTGAGATACATTAACATCTGTTAACCCTTAAGAACTGTTAGGATCTGAGTTACATTAGCATCTGTTGATAGACTTTGCTTCAACAGACCTTATGAGTTGTTGATCATCATCTGTTAAAGATCTTATATTATAGATCTTCTGTTGAATTGTGCAATATATGTTGGTCCACAGCAGAACTTAGGTTCATCATACATTTGGCTTCATCAGCAGAGGTTCTCTTTAGCAGACCTTTGCTTCAGCAGTCTTTGTCTTAACTGACCTTTTGGTTCTTCAGCAGAGTTTGTTTGGTTCATGAGCTGAGGTTGTTTGGTTTAACAGACTTTCTTTCAACAGTGGTTGTCTTCAATAGACCTTTTGGTTTGCAAAGTTTAGTGAAACAGATGTTGAGTTTGTCCCTTTGGTAGGAGCAGATTTTTAAAAAATTGTTATTTGTAATTACAAGTTGTATACTATTTTATTAATTTTGAGTCTTATATTTCTTTTTGTTGAGCGACCGGGAAATGTAATGGAAAATAGTAATGTTTAGATGCAAAATATAGTAATGTTTAGTTGAAAAATATAAAAGGTAAAACCACAAAGTTTTGAAAGTATATAACTTTATATACTAACACTACATAACTTCATTCTTAAGTTAGTTTTCGAAAAAGAAATTTGTCCATCAAACATGTCAACTAAAACATAAACTATTAAATGCTGAAAAGATGTTCAAAGACTATGTCAAAAAACTTCAAAGTGTATTTTATCTCATGTTACATTTTTTTCTTCGATTGTCTAAAACCTCAGCTTTTTCCCCACAGATATTCCCGTTTCATCCATGATACGCTGCCAGTTTTTATACATCACTAGATGGTTGTTGTCGTCAGGTCTTCTAGGATCTCTCCCAACAACCAGTTGTACCAAAAACTTCACATGACCAAATGATAGCACGGCTCTACGGTAGTCATTTAGCTGGTGTTCTCATACAAAGTTCTTCGGTATTGCCTGTAAAGGAAAATTCTTTCTTTAGTTATTCATTCAAAACAACACATACTTTAAGTAATAATAGATAGATCCAACATTATAAGTAAAATCAACCATATTAAAAGTAGATATGTAAATACCAAGCTGTGTCTCTGTAAAACATGGTATTCAAACTGTTTTTTATAATGTGGACGCTTTTTGCGGTGTTGGTGATTGGTACGGCTGCAGTGATGTTTAGTTTCCCCGTGAAGTCCAATCCCGTCTTTGTTAAAAACCTTCACAGTGAAGTTAAAGTCGTCTTCAGGAGTACTTCCCATCCATTGAAACAGCAGTTGGTAGCTTTCCTTAATGTCATTTTCAAAGCAAAAAGTTCTCCATCCTGGTCCCATAAAACCAGCAGCCGATCCCTTTTTGTTTTCAGGAGAGAAAACATAACACACATCAACTTTACTACTCTGCTTTGGTCCATGTACTTTTGCAAAGAAGTTATCAATTTTTAATCTCCTCTCCGACAACAGCTTCAGCAAATCGTGTGGTAAATGCTATAATTTTCATACATTTCAGAAATGTCATATTAGATTTTATATAGGATACAAAATATAAATTAGAAGTTTTTCTAACAGTCCAAAAGATACACTGGCAATATATAAAAATAAGGTAGCAATTTTTAACCTGCTTGCAGTATGTTTCATCTTCAGCCTGTATCAAGCAACCATGAACATAATATCTGTTCGAGCCATCGTTTCTAATCTCCAATCCCTCATTGTTCAAAACATTTATCTCAAATTTTACTTCCTTCAATTTTTTTTAAACACAACTTGTCTATGTTCTTATTTCTATAAGTTTCAACAAACCGAGTCCATTCTGGCCCGTTTATCCTCTTACTTTGATGACCGATGCTCTGTACTGCAATCTTATACTTAAAACCCGTATAATCAACCAACTTTATTACTTCACACTTTCTTGGTAATTGGTTACTCATTATCCTTGGAAGTACCTATGTATATAAAATACACAACATTTAATATATCTTTAATTTTATAAATACAGTTTTTAGCATACAATTGTGATTTGAGCTAATTTGTTCTAAGAACATAGCTTACCAATCCCTCATTTAGGTCTGTCAATTCAGAGACATTGATAATTATCATAAACTCCATCTGAAAGTAAAAAATACAATAACAATTAAATACTAAAACATAAAATCAATTGTATCTGAAAAGCATTCTATTTAAGGTATAAAAAAATAGCCAACACTCTGTAGGACCAAACTTATATGTTGTGTACCTCAATATGGTCCCTACAACCAACAATATGAATCTAACACCGTGTAAGATGAAATTTATATTCTTGTGTAATAAAAAAGTATTATATGACATTAAAGTTTTCAAATATCCATGTTTGTGTCAACTTCAAACTTCAGTTTTTTTTCAGCAGCCAAGGCTATATTCACTTACAAATCAGACATACGAGTACTATAAACTGATTGCAGAATATTTTATCAAAATTAATATTGATAGAACAAATTTATTAATACTACATGGCCGTTCATACAATAATTCTAAAACCATTCGTAAAATATACAACCAAATATTTATGAAACAACAATATTTCAGATTCTTATTTAGATGGAATGAATCAAAATGTAACTAAATAAGTTGATATAAATCTTATTATAAAATAAAGAAAACAAGTTCATATAAGTTTATCTATTTTAACATCAGTAGATTATGATTTTGATGTTTATATAATGTGAAATGAGAAAACTGAAAGAAACATGTCAAAGCATACCTGTAAAATACACAAGAGAACAAAAAAATACCTGATCTAAAACTTTAAACTTCTGATCGTCAAGTCTGAAGAAGAAGAAACTGTAGAGTTTTTTCGCCGAAGAAGAAGAGGTAAGATTGTATTGGGATTATTGAAAGTAAGATATTTATCTATTAACTTGTAATTGTTTATTTATTTAACTTATAATAATCTTTAATATCGGGATTTAAAAACTATTTTTAATTATATAAATATATGAATTAATAGATAAGTTTTTCTTATTTAACATTAAATAAATTTATATTGAAGCATTGGTTGTTGCCGTGCAAAAGTTGCATTATTTTAAAGAAAAAGGGGGTAAAGTATAAATTTTACAAAACTTAATTTCAACCAACCAGTGTAAATGTAACATCTGTATTAACTCTATTTAATATACTTTTCATCTCCATTATTGAATTTAAGCTCCAGAAAACATATTCAGAAGTTTTCTCAAATAACTTTCTTATCAAAATCGGAAAGGTTCTATTGCATAATATAGATTACACGCTATAAAACCAAGTATTATTTCTTTGAATTTATTGTTTGTATTATAAATGTTACATTAATCATTATTTGATGTTATGAGTTTGTATTTGTCACTGACGGCGTTTCATATTCTTTGTTGCAGCAAATAATAGTCGCTGTAATCCGGTGTATTTTTATCGATGATGTACTGCATTAACTTAAATGAAGTTACTGATAACATTCTCTGTCACAATTTGTGAATGCGTCTTCGTGATGTTGTCTTCTACATTACGATTGATAAATCAACCATATAATTTTTGGTTGATGCTCATTTACTTAACAGTTGTGAGAGATGATGATTTTCGTTTTGTGCTTTGTTTTTGTAATACCTTAAGTGTGTGATTATACAAATAGTCCGGTTAATATTTGGTACTTTTGTTTTTTAAGTGTTGATTTAGTTTAAGGGATGTTAGTGATGTCTATTTTATAACGTTGTTTGTCTATGACTTTTGTTGGATGCTGTTCATCTTTATAACTTGTAAGTTTAAATTGTTTATTGCAGATATGAATCCATCCAATCAAACACCATCCTTTTTAAAATTCCTTAATGAAGATGATTTTATATTTTTGGTATGTTTTTTTAACTTTCTTGCTACTATTAGGATTCTACATTAATTTTTGATGTAAGATGTTTGTTAACTACTATCGCAGAATATACCACTTGATTTTGAGACTCTGTTGTAGGGCAAGGAGGTCCTGTACGGTCGAATTGTAGAGTTACTTGATGGTGACAAATCATGGTTAGTACGAGTAAGGAAGAGAGATGATCGTTGTATATTTACGGATGGATGGACAAAGTTTGTTAGAGATTGTTGTTTGAAAACCAAAGATGTTGTATTGGTAAAAGCTATTGTAAGTTTGTCATTCGTTGTCTCATGTTTTAAAGAAAATGTCTACGAGAACTCTTACATTTCGGCAAATATTAGACCTGAACTTAGCATGACTGTAAGTAACGATATATTATTTTGTTACTTACTGTAAACATTTTTTGCTAGCTCAACAACTTGCTAACATCTGTTTGCCCTTTTAACGTCTGTTTCCTTATAATCTTAACGTCTTTTGACTAACCTTTTTTATCTTCTGTTGACTAAGTCTTTTAACCTCGGTTGACTAACATTTGATATTTAAGATCTGTCCACGTTGCAACCTCTGCTGGACATAATGGATGACAGTTGTTACGAAACCTCTGTTGGATAACAACAGGGGTCTGTAATAGTTGATAGCCAAACAGTGGTTAGGTTGTGTGTAAATACTGTAACTACTATTGACTAACCCTGTTGAGTAATTCTCATTTTAACTTTTGTTGACTAACCCGTTGTAACTTCTGTTGCTCATTAGTTCATATAAAATTTGTAAGTCTGCACTAATTATTCCTTTGCTTCTTCTATAGCTAATTGCTGACAAATTTTGGAAACAATTCTATGGTAAAAATTACGAGTATGGGATGGCAACTATCTATGTTGGCGAAGGTTTTGGAATGTGATGATGAAGGACTGATGGATAAGGATTTACTGATGGATGGTTAAACTTGATTGAAAAAGTTCCGATAGCAGTTGAATCTTGGTTGGTTTTCACCATGATTGCATCTAAAACGTTTGAGCGTTTCGTTTTCTATCCCGAGACTGGAACTGAGGTTTCCTTCAAGAAAGCTGATGTTGTTTTGGATGATTCAGTTTATGGAGATGATGGGATTGATTTACTGGCTGCGGTATAAAATTTTGATGATAAAATACATTGTTTGATAACATGATGGTGATAAGTAACTTTTATTATATTAAGCTAATAACTTTTGAAATCCCATTTTGTAGGCTAAACACAAACAGGTTCTGGATTCCGTGGAAGTTGCTTTAGATGATGAGGATACTGGAGCTTCGGTTGGTAATTCTAAGTAGTTTATGAGTTTTGAGGATATTTTTAATTTATATATACACAAGTAATATTTATATATTATTATGATTTAAAATATGGTTTCTTATATATGATCATTCTTATAAATATAGTTTGCTGAGGATGGGCTATTTGATTCAAAGATTGTGCGTATGGTTGATGAGTCAGATGCTAAAAATGTTGTAAATTTATAATTTCCTACGCATATATTTTATTGTATAATAAGTATAAAAAGGTTTTTTTTTAAATTTTGTTGTAGCCTGAAGATCATTCTGTAAAAATAGCTAATGATGTTAACGATCCTCAACTACAGTCTAAAGATTTTCCTGTTCGTGACATTTCTGCCTCTTCAAGTGTTGTATCTAATGTAAGCGTTTATTAGTTTTATACTGTTTATTTTATTATTGTCTCAATATATTGATATTCTTTTGTACGATTGAGTCTTAAACTTCAAAGTTGGGTTGAGAAGATAGTTTATGTTGATAAAGAAAGTTACAAAATTTCAAGAATTTAGAGTTGTGATATTCTAACTTAATTTACTTAGGTTGAAAAGATGCACAATCTTCGTGGCAAGACAATTGTAGAGGATAACCAAGCTGTTGATAGACCGTGTAAAGTTCAAAAGGTTCGTTTAGTATCATCCACTTCAGAATTAGTCTTACACTTCACCACACATGTTGAAGACAAGCTTGTAAGCTTTTCCAGTTGTTACTTTGTTTCGTTATTTCAACAATTTCAGTTATATATCAATATTTTATAAAATTCACTATTTAATTTTCTGTTTTTTAGCACCTGCCTTCAGATGTATCTTCTGCGTTGAATCTGCATACTGATAATCCTAAGCCTATCAATATCCAGAGTCTTAAATATGAAGTCCAGGAACTATTTACAACATCTCAAAAAACCAATGTTGGATTCAACTACGCTATTGTTGGATGGTCTTCTTATCTGAGATCTTGCAATTTTGCTTTTGGTGATGAACTTTCGTTAGAGTTTCACAAGTCTACTCAATTTTTGAAGTTAAAAAAAGTTGTGCATTTCATGACAAAGATAAAGTCCTCTTAGTTTGTCTAGCGTTGATTGAAGATTTATATACAACGTTTCATGTCATGATTGTTTGTGGTTGTACATTTGGTTCGTCGGTGGTACTAATTTTGCTTCTTAGACATGTTCTATATGTAATTATATCTATAATCAATGGGTGGGTGCTCCTTTTTTGTGTGGATAGGACAATGGAAATACTCATATGTATCTTATATATTAACTGATGATGCATGTTTATAGTTGTCTTTTAGCTATAATAGATAACACGTTTTGGTACAATATCTATACATGTATCTATATGTTCTATCAATATGTGTTATGTCTGGTTTTCTAAGAAACCACCCGTGTTTGCACACGGGTCTTACTGCTAGTACTATATAATAAAAGAAACCATTTGGGGAACACTTGTCATCATATTAGGCCATGTCTTATGGATAATAATTATTTTAGTTTAATCTCTTCTAATTAATTATAGATAACACTCCTACTAAATATTATTTAGTTTAATATCTTATGGATAATTATTATTTAGTTTAATCTCTTCTAATTAATTATAGATAACTCTGTTACTAAACAATATTTTGTTTAATCTCTTCTACTTAAATATAGATAATTATTATCTAGTTTAAATTTAATGTATACTTCTCATTTATAATATTATTTATTTGATTTTCTGTTTCATATGACAGACACATATTTTTTATTTGTAATATACAAATTTACTCTTATTCTTTTTGATGATGTAATTATCTCTAATAAACTTTTACCATAGTATATATAGTGCTAGACATAAAATCAAAAAAGTATTTTGGATGACATCAATAACTTAAGACATAATATAATTATATGTATAATATGCACTTTTTAATAAAATAATACCAAACAAAATTACAAATATAAAATCATTGATTTTACTAATAATAGCAAAGTCTTATTTTTTTAAATTAGATTTATTACAGTTTTTTTTAAATATAATTTATATTTTATCACTCAAATGGTTGATTATTTGCTTCTTAAATAACATGTTTGACCACTGTATCTTCTTTTCAATAATCATCTCCGCAATCACCATATCTATCGCGTACCGAGTATATCCATTAGTTTTTTACATATAATTTTCTTATTATTTGGTATATAAAATCATATTTATTCAAGCCGTGTAATACACGAGGGTTTTTAAATATATAACTTTGTTGATTATTTGGTAAACAATATTATTTTATTCAACCCGTGTAATACACGTGATTTTAAAGATATAACTTTTTTATTATTTGGTATATAAAATTACATTTATTCAACCCGTACAATATGGTTCCTATAAATATAACTTTTTATTATTGAACGTATAAAATTAAATTTATTCAACCCGTGTAATAAAAGAGGTTTTTAAAGATATATTGTTTTATTATTTAGTATATAAAATTCATTTATTTAACCCGTGTGATACACGGGGTTATAACCTAGGATATATATATATATAGGAGAAGGATCTGTTAGGAACCACCCTTTATTGCGAGAACCGCGAGAACCAATGTGAACACAACAAAAAATACCTAAAAAACACAAAAAAAAGTTTTAATATTTTTTATAAAAAAATCGCTACTTTTAGTAGCCAAAAAATTTTTAAAATTTTTTTTTTCTGGCTACTAAAAGTAGCGATTTTAATGTAAAAAAATATTAAAAATAAATTTTTCTGTGTGTTTTTTTTTATTTTTTTAGGTTTTTTTGGGGTTTAGTTTTTAGCATTTTAGATTGGGGGGGGTTAGTTTTTAGCATTTAGACCGTGGGGTATGGTGGGGCGTGGGTGGGGGGCATGGTGCGACACGTGGACTATGGGGCACTCAAGACCAAAAGCCAATTTCAAAGGGGTATGGTGGGGCGTGGGTTGGGTGGCGTGGAACAAAAACAATTTCAAAGGGCTAGTGAATTTGGCCAATGAGGTTCCGCCATGTCATGTGGGTAGCCCCGCCCAACGCCCGGGCTGAAACCCCCGCCTAAGGGGCCACACCCAAACCCAAGCCCACCCGGGGTGGTGACATGGGCATTTGTACCCAACCCACGCCCCAACCCCCGCCCCATACCCCATAGTCTTAGCTTGGGGGGGGGGGGGTTAGGTTTTTTTTTGGGGGGGGGGGGGGTGGGGGTTAGGTTTTTCTAGCTATTTAGGTTGTGTTCACATTGGTTCTCGCAATAAAGGTGGTTCTCACATGAACCTTACCATATATATATATATATATAGGGAGAAGATCATGCGAGAACCACCTCTTATTGCGAGAACCGCGAGAACCAATGTGAACACAACCAAAAATGCCTAAAAATAGCTAAAAATCACACAAATTTTTTTTTAAATATTTTTTATATAAAAATCGCTACATTTCGAAGCCAAAAAAAAAATTAAAAAATATCTTTTTTCTTTAAATATTTTTTTGGCCACTAAAAGTAGCGATTTGAGCATAAAAAATATTAAAAAAAATTTTAGATTTTTTTAAATTTTTTTTAGATATTTTTAGGTTTTTTGGGGGTTTAGTTTTTAGCATTTTAGCTTGGGGGGGGGGGGTTAGGTTTTTGGGGGGTGGGGGAGGGGGTTTAGGTTTGGGGGGGGGGGGGGGTGGGGGTTAGGTTTTTTTTGGTTTTTTTTAGATATTTTAGGTTGTGTTCACATTGGTTCTCGCGGTTTCCATATATATATAGAAACTGGATCAGGAGAAAACGGAAAAAAGTGTCCGAACGGTGAGAACGCATCCTGGCCGAACACATGGCGTGGGGCTTGATCAGGCACCGAGGGGTTTGTCTTTTTAGTATTCTTCTTCTTTCACGATTTTCGCGTTTGACATGCTTCTTTATTTTTTGCGTGCAAGATAATTTTGGCGTTTTATAGATTTATTAATTATTTGGCGTTTATTATTTTTTTCTCAGATTTCTTCTCTTTAAGTTAATTCTTTTTGTGTCGCATAGTTAATATTTTGGCGTTATGGCTTTTTCCATGTTATTTTTGGCGTTTTGTATCTTTTTGTTAATAATTCATTACTATAGATTAATATTTTAAAAAATTACAATAACTCGAAAATCAAAATAATCTAATAGTCTTCCGTAGGTGGGATTACATCGGAGATGTACCCATCGCTTTGTTCTTCACTTTCTTCAGATTCTTCATCATCAAATTTCATTTTTGCGTATAACACCATTAGCTCGTCTCTTTTTTGCTGCAGCCTATTCAAGAATATTACCGCATCCTTGGATTTTGGATCGTTTGAATGTGTTAAAACACAGAGTTGTTCAATGATAGATAGCAACCATGTCTTCAACATTTCTTCCATTGGTCTTGAATATTGCACCGCGTTTTTATAAGTTACTTCAAGTGTTCCTTCTTCCTCATGCAATACCCAACTGCTAAGTTTTGGTATTTGTGTGTCTTCAATATCATCATCATCATCATCATCATCATCATCTTCATCATCTTCTGCTGGAAACTCTCTCCAGTCTTCTTATTACAATTCTTATTCTTTCACAATCGTTGTCTCTTGGAACCCCAAGGGCGAGGATATCCTTTTGAATATTTCATTCATTGCCATCATGGCTTTTATTGTTCTTACCTTAACCCTTCTCCTGTCAGCGAACTTTATGATGAATCTTTTTTCTTTCCTTTCAAACCTCCATGCAAAAACCTTAGCCATTTTTTATTTTTTTGGCGTTTTGGAGAATATGTGGCGTTTTAGTTTTTTGGCGTGTTTGAACTTGGGTTCTGATGGTCTTCTTTTATATTAACTTTTTTTCCCGCGCATGTTAGGTAATTATGACGTTTTGAAAAAGATAAATAAATTAAATATAATAAATGTTAGTAATTATGTTTTCCGTCGTTTCATTTTACTATTTTTTGCAGTTTACCGTGTTTTGTTTTCAGACTCAATTGTTTTAATGGTGTAACACGTGAAATCTTTTGACGGCTGTAATTATGGCGTTTTGTTTTCCAATGGCGGTTAGATAACTATTGGACTTCTTTTGTTTTATATTCTTTTGCACATTTTTTCACTCTTTTTTTATAATAGTAGTTGTTCAAATTAATTTTATTATAGTTTGGTAGTTTATTGGGGGGCTTTTGTATGGCATTATGGCGTTTTACACGTATTTACTAATTTTGGCGTTTTATTATATTTTTTGTTATAGCTTTAATATTATTTTGTTTTTTATTAACTGACATTACAAAACAAACAATAGACAAAGAAAATTAAAAAAAGTAAAAAAAAAAGTAGAAGCAATTTAGTATTTTAAATCTTCAGTGTCATCAGTCTCTTTTTTCTTTTGAAACTACAAGAAATGTGACAAATAAATGGCGTTTTGGGTTTGGCGTTGTTTATTTTCTTTGTTCATGTGTTGAATTGTCTTTGTTGATGTTTGAATCATAGAGTGACCCCCTGTGGGTGGATGCTATCTGCCACTGGTATAGGTCTCTTCTTATCATCCAAACCTTCTTCAGGAACAAAGATGACAGTATGACATATGGGTGTCATCAGTCCCTCTATTTTCAATTTTGTCCATCTCATGCAGCAAAATGTTTTCTTCACTCGCGTAAAAATCATTAAATGAAGCTTCATGCAGAACTTTAGTGAGGATCAAAGAAAAAGATGTTTGCTGTCGTTTTTTTTTTTTTTGGCGTTTTACATTGAGTTGTAAATTTTTTTAGCAACCACTGTGTGTTTTTTTGTGTTTTTTTGGTGTGATAAACGGAAGGTGGTGAGGCGTTTCTATTTATAGATTTTTTTTGGCGCGTAGATTAGGCGGGATGTTATTTTTATAACACAAAATGTAAATAACATTTATTCGGATGTAAAGTTTGGCGTTATATGTAATGGTGTTTCATATTTTATGGCGTTTTTGTAGCCAGAGAGTTTAAATAAAAACATAGAAAAAAGCACACAGTGATAAAATTGGCGTTTTGTATTTATTTGGCGTTTTATTTTCAATAGCGTTTTATATGAGGAATAGTTTTTTACTTTTTTACCCTTAATGACGCGCGTCCAAGTAATAAAATTGGTGTTATTTACTAAAATGCAACCACGCCAATCTAGTCCACAGATTGTTGTGATCGGACGATCCATAAGCGTTCTCTCCGTTCTCACACTTTTGAGCGTTTTCTCTAAATCCCGATCCTATATATGTATATAAATATATATAGAAACGGGTTCGGGAGAAAACGCTCAAAAGCGTGAGAACGATGAGAACGCATCCTGGCCCAACACGTGTCCCGCGGCATAGAGAAGGGCGGAGGGGCTTTTTTGTCTTTTCATTCTTCTTTTATTTTCACAACACGGTATAATATTTTCTGGCGTCTAAGTTTTTTTTGTGTTAATTATATTTATTAAACTTTTTGGCGTTGAATTAATTGTTTTTGTGGCACATATATAATTTTTTGGGGTTATGTCGTTTTCTGGTTATTTTTTTGGCGTTTGTGGCGTTTTGTATAATAATTCACTACGAGTAATTAATATTTGCATAAGATTAAAATAAGTCCAATTTTTCTTTTTGGCGTTTAGTGAATTTTTTGGCGTTTTAAAACCCTTTACAAGGTGCTTTGCCAGCCGCTGTTCTCCCAGTTTTCATTCTACCAGCGTTTTGGTGTTTGTAGTTTTTGGCGTTTTATATAATAATGTATTTTATTTATAGAGAATTAGATAACAAAACAACATATAACTTGATATCAATACAATATAAAATGAAAACAAAAATAATTAAAAATGGTAATCTAATTTTTCTTTCCAATCTTCAATGTCATCAGCCTCTTCCTTCTTGAATTTGTTTTTGGCGTTTTGAATCTTTTTTGAATAATTTAGTTAGATGCTAACTTTCCTTCATAAACCCCGTCTTTTTCAGAAGAAGCTGCTTAGTGGCATCCTGTTTTTTGGTGTGATATTCTTGTTTGGTGGCATGTCATTAAAGATCAACTCTTGCTTGATGCTATTTGTAATAATGGAGTCCAAATAGCATTTTACACTTGTCTTGAACCCTTTATTCCATCCATATAATCATCAAGAACAAAGCTCACATGATGTCATATCACTGTCATCAGTCTCTTTTTCTTGAATATTTGTCAATCTCATTCAGCAAAATATTATTGAGTTAACCCCCTCAGAAAAAAAGGATCCATTTCAGTGAAAGCTTTGCCATCTGTGGCGTTTTAAAGGGAGTGGTTCTAGAGGATATGGCGTTTTTGTGTTTTTCTGGGTGTGATTAATTTCATTATGTATAGACCCCTCTCTTCTAGGAGTTTTTTGGCGCGTAGATTAGGTGGGACTTTTTATTGTAATAAATGATAGTAATAAAGTAACTGTCTTTTCAGTTACTCTTTTTGTATTTACTGTGTTGATCAGTTTTTATCAGTTTTATAGGTTATAGACATCCCAACTTCTAAGTTTGGCTTTTTTTAAATAGCCTTACGCATACCAACATGACAAAATTCAATAACGGAGTAAATAAAATATTAAGCAGGAAAAATATTTTTTCTTATTTTTGGCGTTTTGTTAGGGTTAACCATTTTTAGTATTTTTTTGGCGTTTTGCTAATAAAGATAGAAATATATCATTTAATTATCTTAAAAAAAGAGAAGATTACATAGAAGAAAAAAAAGAGGAAAAAAAATTAAAATCCTTCATCAGAAGGTACTTTATCCGAATAGTATCCGTCACTTGCGTCATCTTCTTCCTCCTCGGAGTCTTCATCTTGATCTTCATCCATGTCATCACATTCACCTTCATCAGCTTCTTGTTCCTGAAGATTCTGAAGCCTCCACCTGAACATGTCTTGCAATAACTCCAATTTTGAGTCTATTTCTGTGTTGGTGCAAATGGCGTTATGCAATTCTTCCATGAAACCCAGTCGCTGCTTTGTCATGATGTTCTCTAGCCAGTAGACTTCCTGCTCTCCGCTGTCGTATGTAACCGTCACCGTGTCTGTTTCATCATCAAAACGCCATGATGTCATGACAGGGTCTGGCTTCACATCTCCTTTGATTGGTCCAAATTTGCTGGTTAATGCTTTCATAAGCATATGCGTTTCATGGCATTCGTTGTCTAGAGCGATGCCAATGGATAAGATTTGCCTCTGTATCTCTTCTTCCATCTTCAGAATTGCCCTGACCGTCTTAACATACACCCTCCTTCTGTTGTCAAAATGGAGGACGTATCGCCTGATTCCCAGAGTGTATCTCCACGAAACGATTGTTGCCATTTTTGGCATTTTGTTTAAGTTGGCGTTTTTGGTTAACGATTTTTTTTTTTTTGCAGAAAATGGATAGATTGAAGTGATTATGAAGCTATGTTTTACCTTTTGTTTATATAATGATGTTTTTGACGCGTAATTTAAAAGGGAATTTCTTCTAATAAATGTTAATAACTGAAATTCAGTTATTTGTGTTGTTTCATTTCCTGTAATATTCAACGCGTTTTGTTACTAATTTTTTGCGTTTTGTTTTTAATGGCGTTTTATTTTTTGCATTGCGTTTTATCAATTGATGGCGTTTTGAATATGAGCTGTAAAAGACCATTTTACCCTTAATGAAGCGCGTTCCACATAATAATATTGATGTTATTTACGAAAACGCCACTGCGCAATCTAGTCCATGGATTGTTTTGATCAGACGATCCATAAGCGTTCTCACACTTTCTATCGTTTTCTCTAAATCTCGACCCTATATATATATATAGGGAGAGGATCATGAAAAAACTACATATAAATGAGAAAACTAGAAAACTAACTAAAAAAACCTAAAAAAAAAGCTAAAAAACATACCAATTTTTTTTTTACAATTTTTTATAAAAAGATCGCTAGTTTTTATATATAAAAAAAATTCAAAAAAAAACGGTAGATAATTTCGATACGACAAACTGCAACTTGTTGTCGATTTTCAGCTCTTGAAACGGTACCACCAGTGTTTCATCAGACAAACACTTCTTTAATTGCGACACATGGAACACATCATGGACGTTACCTAACTCAGCAGGTAACTCCAACTTGTATGCCACTTTACCAATTCGCTCCAGAATTTTAAATGGCCCAACATAACGAGGGTTAAGATTGCCGCGTTTTCCAAAACGCACCACACCCTTCCAAGGTGAGACTTTCAACATAACACGATCACCAACTGCGAATTTCAAAGCCTTCCTACGCTTGTCAGCGTAGCTTTTCTGACGGTCGCGCGCTGCTGCCACACGGTTCCTGATCTGTACAATCTTTTCAGAAGTTTCAAGAACAAGTTCTAAGTCTGTGACTTGGCTGTCACCCACCTCGGCCCAACAGAGAGGGGAACGACATTTTCGGCCGTACAACGCTTCAAACGGAGCTGCCTGGATGCTAGTGTGGTAACTGTTGTTGTAGGAGAACTCGATCAACGGCAAATGTTTCTCCCAGCCCTTACCAAAATCAATCACACATGCTCGCAGCATGTCTTCAAGTGTCTGGATGGTTCGTTCACTGTGACCATCCGTCTGTGGGTGATAAGCAGTGCTCATATCGAGACGCGAGCCGAATGATTTGTGCATCGACTGCCACAAATCCGAAATGAAACGTGGGTCACGATCGGAAATAATAGATGTCGGAACCTCGTGCCTAGAAACCACTTCCTTAAGATAGACAGCAGCTAACTGTGAGAACTTATATGTTTCCTTGATTGCTAGAAAGTGTGCTGACTTCGTGAGACGTGATATTCCACTTTAACTTTCGAGCAGGTCAAACACTTACTCACATAAGTTGCGATGTGAGCTTTCATTTTCAGCCACCAATACATGACTTTGAGGTCCTGATACATCTTATCCGAGCCTGGATGAACAGAGTATCGAGACTTGTGAGCTTCGCCCATCACAAGTTCTCTAAGATTTCCAAACTGAGGGATCCATACACGCTCCATGAAGTAGAGAATACCATCCTATCTCTCTACAAGTCGTTTCTCCATGCCCCTTAAGTATTCTGCTTCAATGTTTTCCTATTTTAACGCTTTGGTTTCTGCAGAACGGATCTGGTCAGGTAGGTTAGAATGGATAGTGAGCTGCAAGGCGCGAACACGTTTGGTTCGATTCCTTTCGACTGAGAGCATCAGCTACAACGTTAGCCTTACCCGGGTGATACTTGATGGCACAATCATAGTCATTTAAGAGCTCCACCCAGCGACGCTGTCGCATATTCAATTCCTTCTGGTCAAAGATATGCTGAAGGCTCATGTGGTCGGTATAAATAGTACATTTAGTACCGTACAGGTAATGCCTCCAGATTTTGAGGGCAAATACTACGGCTCCCAACTCCAAGTCGTGTGTCGTATAATTCCTCTCGTGAACCTTCAACTGTCGAGAGGCGTAAGCTATCACATTGTTGCGTTGCATCAGCACGCAACCAAGACCATGTATGGAAGCATCACAGTATACTACAAAATCTTCTGTACCCTCAGGTAGAGACAAGATCGGTGCATTGCAGAGTTTTTGTTTTAACAACTGGAAAGCCTCTTCTTGTTTCATTCCCCATGAGTATACAACGCCCTTCTGTGTTAACGAGGTAAGAGGTTGAGCAATCTTCTAGAAGTATTTAATAAACCTGCGATAGTACATAGCGAGTCCAAGAAATTGTCGCACCTACGAAGGAGTCTTCGGTGCCGCCCAATTTTTGATAGCATCAATCTTAGCAGGATCCACGTGTATTCCCGTTTCATTCACAATATGGCCTAGGAAGTGTACCTCTCGAATCCAGAAGTCACACTTAGAGAATTTCGCGTAAAGCTGCTCCTTCCTCAGAAGCTCCAAAATAAGACGCAGGTCCCGCTCGTGATCTTCCTTGCTCTTAGAATAGATCAGAATGTCGTCGATAAACACGATAACGAAGTCGTCGAGATACGGTTTGCATACACGGTTCATGAGGTCCATGAAAACCGCTGGCGCGTTTGTCAACCCAAACGGCATAACTAGAAACTCATAATGCCCATACCGCGTTTGAAAAGCCGTTTTGGGAACATCCTCCTCTCGGACCCTCATCTGTTGATAGCCCGATCTTAAGTCGATCTTCGAGTAAAAACTTGACCCTTGCAACTGGTCAAATAAGTCATCGATCCGTGATAAAGGATAACGATTCTTAACTGTCATCTTGTTGAGTTCCCGATAATCAATACACATGCGAAAGGACCCGTCTTTCTTCTTTACAAACAGAACCGGGGCTCACCAAGGCGAAGAACTGGGATCCCTATCCAACAGTTCTTGAAGTTGATTGGACAGCTCTTGCAACTCTCCAGGTGCAAGACGATAAGGAGCTCGAGCAATTGGAGCCGCTCCTGGTGCAAGATCGATCTGAAATTCCACTTGACGGTGAGGAGGTAAACCAGGCAGTTCCTCAGGAAATACATCAGGGAATTCACAAACAACTGGCAGGTCTTCAATATTTCTTTCTTCTGATGGAGTATCAGTAACAAGTGCTAGAATAGCATGATACCCCTTTCATAGACATTTCTGCGCTTGCATAGCTGAGATAATACCAACCATCGTCCCGCTACGATGCCCTTGAACCGATAATGACTCTCCACTGGGGAGAGGAGTACGTACGATCTTCTCCTTGCATAGAATCTCAGCTTGATGTTTGGACAACCAATCCATACTAACCACTATATCAAAACTACCGAGGGTAACATGAAGGAGGTCAATATCAAACACTTAACCCACAAGATCTAGTTTACACCCAAAAAGGACATGTGAAGCTTCAATCGTTTTACCATTAGCTAATTCTACTACATGTTTAACTTCTAGAGGGGTTGGGGTTAACCCTAGCCGCTGACTGAACTCTAGGGACACATAACTCCAATCGGTACCAGAATCAAATAATACAGAAGCAAAGAGGTTGTTCACAGAAAACGTACCAGTCACGACATTGCCGTTGTTCCTAGCATCACCAGCACCGATTGTAAATACCCTTCCTCGAGCACCATTGCCCCTATTGTTGCCATTATTGTTGTTCCCAGCATTGTTGTTGTTGTTCTGGCGGTTTTTGTTGTCGTTGTCATTCTGAATCAGCTAAGGGCAATCCCGCTTAATGTGGCCCTCATCCCCACACTGGAAGCACCCCTTCCTATTGCCTTGGTATCGATGGGGATGCTGCCTTTGTTGTTGCTGATGTTACTGATTCTACTGTTGCTGCTGTTTTGGGTACGGAACTCTACAGTCTTTTGCCTCATGTCCCAACTTGTCGCATCTACGGCAAGCCCGGACACACAGTCCATGATGAAGATAACCACACTTGTTGCACTTTGGCTTCTTACCAGCGTAGGAGCCTTGACTCTGATTGCTGCCCTGGCCTTAGTTAACCGAGGACGACTGACTGAAACTACGGTTATTGCTGTTGTCAGGCCTTTTCTGAGATTGACTCACACTAGTTGCTTTGTCAGCATCGTTCCATTTCCGCTTGTTATCACTAGCAGGTGTGGTAGCTATAGCAGTAGAGGTAGTAACAGAAACACGTGGCGGCAATGAGCCACGTTCGACCTCTTGGTCAGTAATCTTATGTGCCAAACGGATGATCTGGGGCAAATTGTTAAGGTTTGCTACAGTGACATACCCCTCTACAGCTGGTGCTAGGCCCTTGAGATACAACTCAATTCTTCGATGTGGAGGTCGAGACAGGTTAGGGCACAAAATTGCTAGTTCATGAGATCGTTTCGTGTAAGCCTCGATCTCGGATCCTTCCATCTTCAAATCGTAGTACTCGTTCTCGAGCTTCTAAATCTCGTCACGAGGACAGTACTCTTCCCGCATCAGCTCCTTGAAATCATCCTAGGTAGTGGCGTTAGCCATCTCGATGCCCAACATCTGCACCTGGGCATTCCACCAAGTTAAGGCACCATCCTCCAAAGTGCCAGTAGCATACTTCACCCGGACCCCCACGGGACAGTTACACATAGCGAACACTGATTCAGCCTTCTCAAATCAACGCAGTAACCCCACAGCCCTTTCAGTCCCACTGAACGTCTGTGGCGTACAATCCATGAATGTCTTGAATGTGCAGGCAGGCGGATTGTTCTGATGCGCTTGCTGACCTAATGGACGAAAGAAAATACAACACAGGGGTAAGAGTTGTGTACGCGACACAAGATTTAAGAGCATTTGGCACATTTTGTACCAGCTTGGTAGGCTGCCAAAGCCTCAGCCACACGTGTGTTGATTAAGTTTGTCAGCTCAGCCTGGGTCATCGTGATGTGACCACGTCCATGACCTCGTCCACTCATGATTCTATATAAGGAGAGGGAACAAATTTAAGAGTCGAGATAAGGTAAGAGTCAAGTCTCACGTTGATATCTACAAACTACCAAGTTCACACCAAACAATAGTGTTAGTGCATTCATTTGTCAACATGATTGGATCGGACAAATTGTTCTTAGATGTTGTATTCCCGATTTAGAATGTGATTTCAGAAAAGGTTGATAAAGTTTTCAAAATGATTGAGATTGAGAAGTCTGAAATTTCAAAGTTTGTTGGTAAGAGTTGTAAAGGTTCGTATAACAAACCTGGTTTCAAAAAGAAGAACATGAAGGCTGGGTTGGGTTATAAGAAGAAACAACATCGGAACAAAAATGAGACGTCAAATTTTCAAACAAAAATGAGTTTTGTTCAAGGAGACAGTTTAGAAAAAGAAAAAGAACTCAAAATGAGACAGTCTAATGATGAGTTTTTTGCTAGAAAGCAAAAGCAACAACCACAGGTCAAAGATGTGTCCATGAGAACATGTTCCAAATGTGATCAAAAAGGACATCTTGCACGCAAGTGTCCTAATCTAAAACATGTGGATGTTGACAAAAAGAAGTTTGATACTGAGAAACAAAAATCTGAGACTGTGAGACAAAGGTCAACCAAATTTGATTCGAAACAAACTTGGAGGTTCAATACAAACAAGTTTGCTTCAAATCAAAATTGGAAATCAAACCAGAACTGGTTCGATTCAAGACAGACCTGGAATTCTCACACACCCAGATTCAGAACAACACAGAGTTGGAAAACCACAGTTGATATGACAAAACCTCAAGAGTTTTGGAAACCAAGAGTTGTTGTTCAAAATCAAAATGTTCAAAAATATTCACATTTTTACAAACGAGGTACACCAAAAGGTCAGACATGGTCTGTTAAGAAACAAGTTGATTTGGTAAAAGATGAGAAAGTTGAAGTTAAAATTGAGAAAGTTTTTGTGAAAAATGACAAAGAATTTCCAGCATTGAATGAAAATTATTCTGTTGAAATGCCTAAGGTTCAACAGACCTGGGCTAAATTGTTCAAGTAATTGAGTAGTTTGTTTGTGCAGGTGCTCATGGAATTCAAAGATTGTGAGAATGGAGGTTGGAGCAGGCTGGCACAACAAGGAGAGGAGGCTGCTGGATCCTGTGTTGGTTGAAACAGGGAGTTTATATGTTTTCTGTAAATAAATAAACAATATTTCAAAAACCCTAAAAATTGAAAAATTTGAAAAACCAAAAATATGTTTGTTTTTAATTTTTGTCAAATATTCAAAAATACAAAAATATGTGTTGATTGAATACGCCGAAACCCTCACGGCTGAACAAACATGATTACTTTCATCAGATTGAAAAATGGTTTTCAAACTGTTAAGATCAATGTGTTGTAAATCATGGGGGTATGTATATTTTCTGCAAATCAGAGCATGTGAAGCAGAAAATGGATGGCGAGACAAAGCTATCAGTGTTGGTTGTCAAAATTTCTTTAAATGGTTTTGCATTTTAGGGGGAGTAATATTGTTAGAAAATACAAAAACATTTGAAAATTTGAAAAAGTCAAAAACATGATAAAATTCAAAAATTTGAGTTTTGCGTAAAAAGAGGAAATGATAGTACATCAGTAGACAGTTACAGTACGCTAAAGAATTGGAAAGTTTAAATGTGTTAAACGATCTCACTGTGGATGTGTCAGTAGATTTTTATACATTTAGTAAACTTTTCGGGATATAAACATAAATTTCATACTTGCTTATTTCGTGGGGAACACTACTTGGATATATAGGTAACCCCTGAAATCTCGTTTGAAAGGTCTCATAATCTGATATACTAGGTCTTTATACTCAATGATGTCTGGGGTATTATTCCGGGACTTCTGCTGAACGGTAGTTCTGACCTAGTCCTTGAATAATACTTTCTGAAATGCTTGAAACATAGCATTAAACCCTCAGCATGCCGATGAAACAATAAAATTGATAGTCGCTGCTGTTGTAAGCAAAAAGATCCTCTAAAGGGGACATACCGTAAAGTCGAAGCTGATATCTCTCTGCATATACGGAAGTATCGACCTGAGATCCCTCGGCCCTCGCATACCTAATTTATATACAGATGTCATTGTAGTATACTCACCTGTAAGACTGATTATTGGGATTCTGGATACGGGAGTATATTCAAGAGGTGGGACACATGAATAGGTTTAAGTTCTTAATACACCTAATTCGTATCCTGAATCAGTTGAAATTTGTGTGAAAATTTAAGTGGATCAGTATATCGACAATCTAAGTGAATTGTTTACTCAACGGTACTTGTGACTTGTCAGAAACTGATATGATCCTCTAACGCTTACTCAAACAAAAATATTGTCTGTAAATATGCTTGTACATATTTCTTTACTGCTTTATATTTTCAGAAAATACAAAAAGATTTTGATTTTTGCTTTATTTTCGACAATCGATGTCTGAGTGCTGAGTTTCAAAATCTAAGTAAGCTGATTGTGTTTCTGAAAATAAAACAAGTTCATTAAATTGAAACTTGAATTAAAATTTAAAATTTCAAAAACAGTTTGTGATATCTCCAAGATCATTAGCTTGAACTTGGATGATAAACTGTGAGGGAGTTGGATTCTTTAACACTGCCAAATCTGTAAAGTTTGTTGATAGGGGGAGTGGATTAGAGAATTTGATTGATAATACGAAAACATTGTATTTATAGATGTTTGAGTGTTACAGATAGTCCAGACTACGATCCCGAGAGCAGAGTCTAAGGGGGAGTCTGAAGACAAGCTTGAAGCAAAGAGAAGCTTGTAGATGGAAAGCTAGGTGTCGATCCCAAAGCACGGAAGCTTGATGAAAGGGGGAGCCTGAAGCTGATATAGACTGAAGACTGAGAAGACTCGACACTTAAGACTCGTCAACATCTGAGGGGGAGTCTGTTAGTGCATTCATTTGTCAACTTCGTCTTATATCGAGTCTCAGTTCGTTGCGGATATGATTCAACATGATGTCATCATATACAAAGATGATATCATCAATATGACATCATCCATGACATCATCACAAGAAGACAAAAGGAGTTATGATAGGAAGTTGCTGATTTCGTTCATATGTTAACAAGTGATTTCGTTTTTTAGTCAAATAGGTGTTTTCGCTTTTGTGTCATTTGTGTTAGATTTCGCTTTTATGTCATGACCATATAAGCGAAATCAGATACAAGTGATTTCGCTTATATGAACATGGTCATAAAAGCGAAATCAGCACTACTATATAAGGCGCACATGTTATTTCATTCAGTACGCGACTTCCGAAAGTGTAACGAAGTGCTGCTGGTTTTCTGTCAGGTTGTAATAGATGTTAAAAGCAATATAATTGACAGATCTTAAAGTATCAAGCTGTATTCGTGTCTAGTTCTCTGATTCCGCCTTTGAACTGGACTTAAAGCTCTTCTGATCGACTCAATCGGGTCAAACAACGATCCAACAAATAGGGCAGAACCCTTCTCACACTCGTTAAGCCTCACTGGGACTTACATGCACCTCACGTTGTTATTATGTGTGCACCCATAATAACAAGGAAATTTGCATGCTTATCTCAGTGCCTTTTAACTTGCGCTAAAAGTTTCTCCCCACAATCAAATAGTAAAACGAAAGGCATTACAAGATCAATAATTACAAGAGTCAAAGGGTAGTGCCACACTATCTAGCTCCACTAAGACATGCAGCACAGATAATCACATCAATGTGTCAAATATGTTGTTTCATGCAAGTCGTGTGTGTGTAACTACTAAACAAGTAATGCATAAAGTAAACAGAAGACGAACCTTGCAATCTGGAGCTGAGTGTCATGGTCGATTTTCGAAGGTGTTCGGTTATAGTCTGGTTTTATAAAAACGTTTTAAAACCAAGTTCACTATAACCAGTGGCGCTGATACCAAACTGTCATACCCCCAAAATACCACATACGGATTCTCCGCGGGACGTGTGACGTACCAGGATCCAAGCCACCAATCACATTGAACTACGCATAATATTTTAACAGAACATTCCATTCATTTCAAAATATAAATCCAAGTCATAAGTTAAACCAAAGTAAATGTTCAGTGGAAGCATAATGTAAACTGTAATTCAATTGTTTTAAAACATGTGTTCATAATCAACGAAGCAAGTATCCAAGAGTCTCGACCTATGACCACTCCAGCACTCCCAGATAGCAAGTCCTTAATCAAGAATCTAACGACCTGCAAGCATGCAGACAAGTGTGTCAGACGACGCTGGTGAGTTTAAAGTTTGTTTAATACGTTTTAGTTACCAGATATATGGATAAAACATATCGATGATTTGATGTTGTAATAACTCGTTTACCGCTGATGGCTTACAGTTTATTTGCCCAAACCCCATTGCCTCTATCAAAGCAATGGTCAAGACTGGGATCATTAGTTCACTCCCGACCTCCCCGGTGCGGTGTGAGGTTGCCAAACCTAAATAGCGCTATTAACTAATACCCTGTTGCCTCCCCGGTAACAATCGGTAGAAGGGACTTGATTGATAGATATGCGAGTATTAACAAATATCTCATTAACCCGACGTTCCTTCCTAGAACGTTTACCAGATGTCCCTCCCCGGGACGCATGCTTGGAAAAAGAGCAGTGAACTCACCTTAGGTTTGCTCGGTATATAATGTTACCGAATCCCGTAAGTCACACAAACCCTATCGTGATTACCAGTGATATCAGTTTCATAAATAACTAGGTTATGCATTTTCACAGTTTGCATGTACCACAAGAAAGTCGTATAATATATAACAAGTGCTCAGTTTCCATGCTAGCTCACATTCCACATGTTCATCTTACAATAGTATTCAACAGTTAAGTTTGATTATTCACATTTAAGCATACAAGTTTCCTAGTTCCAACTAACAGTGTCATCATGCCCAGACGAAATCAATTAATTAAATATTCACATCAAACACCAATCATGCTATAACAACTGTTCTGTTAAGATAGTTCCCAGGTGGCCTCCCGACGAAACTCAGTGTTTTGTCGTTCAGCTTGCATGGCGAAAGACCCAGATGAAACTCATGTTTCGTCGACAACTACTGCGACGAAAGTCCAAGTTTCGCCATGATGAATATCCTGCTGGTTATTCGTCAACCTGAACCCTAACCACGTCACTGTCTCATCACACAGGTGTTCTAACCTCTAAAACGGATCAAACCCTATTAACTCAGTCAAATTATCGTCCAGAATCATATAGTTTCAATAATAACAGTTAGCAAACAATTGGCACGTTTCATGGATCAAACACATCTCTTACCAACAACGAACAATAGTTCCGTTCACGAAATCGGTTTCATATAATAACTCCGACCAATGATTATTCACTCAAACATTATCAACTAGTCAAGACTCCAACATTCAAATCAGATCATGCAACATTACATATTTCTAACACACACACAATAATGATTAACCCTAATCAACCCAGTTGTCAACGAAACTATAATCATGATAGTCTTAGGTTACGATGATGTTCATGAAACCCTAGTCTCACACAGGATCATATCATCAGACATATGGCACACTAATAAGCAGAAGAATGCTAACCGTGATGTTGAATGGATTAGTTTGATCTAGACACAGAGACTTCAAGCAATAGAAACAGCCGTCGGTTATGGGGGAAAGAGCAATAGTGTTTTAGGGTTTCCATGGGTTCATTATATATACAACGTAAACAGGGTCGGCCACAACTGGGCTTTGAACTGGGCCGCAGGTGATGAAAGACCATCTTTCGTCGAGCCCCATTATGGCGAAATACCAAGTGGCGAAAGACCCCTTGGTGAAAGACCCATGTTTCGTCTAAGAGGTTATTGTTCAGGTTATTTGTCACACTAAGTTTCCATTAAACACTTAACTTAAAGCTTTAAACAATAAATCACCAAACATAAGTTCTTAATCATTCAAAGTTAATAAAATCATACAATGTGAGGCGAACTATAAAACAGGATTGCGAGATCAATGATATGTAAACGGAAAGGCCATGAAATCTCGGGTTGTCACAATTACAATGATATAATAATGAATCTGCTCACTAAACATACATTCACTACTACTCTATTTATAATAAAAACATAACAAACACATGCTAAATTAAACCCCACTTTCTCCTAATTTCCTGGAACAAACCCAACATTTACTTTTCCAATTTGCTCTCCTTGCCACATAATTCGGTCAACCAAGACTCATTCTTTGCTGCAACTTTGGATCACAATCTAACCCGTAAACCGACCCGACTTGACCCGAACTATCAATATTAACCCAACATTCACCCCCTTAATCTTGATCTCGGTTCTTGCTAACCGGAATCGGTTTTCTTGCTTGATTCAAATCGCTCTTGCTTGCTTTATTCGAATTCGTTCTTGCTGACTTGCTATTAGAATAAAACACCCGATCTTGCTACTTGCTACGAGTGAAACATACCGATCTTGCTTTCTTCTACTCACTTGCTTACTAACTTGCTTCAATTACAGGCTAAGCGCTACCTGTTTTTCTTTCTTGCTTTCTGAATCACAAGGATTTGATCATTTTCTTTCTTTACGAGCACACACATGTCCGTTTCTTTCTTTATTTTGGTTGTCGAATTACTTTCTTCTTTCTCGTCGACACTCGTTCTTCCTTTCTTGTGGTTTGCTACTTTCTTACAACACCACCGGTCTCTTTCTTTCTTTCTTCCGAGGCCTTCTTTCTTTCTCACGAAGTGAAGCCGGCCTCTCTTTTTTCTTTCTTTCTGGTGGCGCCTCTTCTATCTTTCTTGCTTGCTTAATCCAAATTGGATTTCCTTTCTACATGAACCATAAAGGTTCAAACTTGCTAACATGTTGAAACTTTCTGCTGAACCTTTCTTGCTATCACTTCCTTGCTTCCTTCCTTCTTCTTTCCATGTTGATAAAAAAAACACCACCATCACCGGTAACCTTTCTTTCTTGCGGCAGCGTCGGTCCTCCTTCCGGTCACTCATGAGATATAGAAACAGTCCTTTCTCTTCCTAACGTGAACACCTCGGTCTTTGGTCCACACTTTCGGTCTACGTTCTTTCGCTTCCAGCAAAAATACGGTCTCAGTCATGTATTCCGGCAAGAAGAACTACTTCGGTCTTGGTCGTTCGGTCTGTTACGGCTTTCATTCTTCTTCTCAGGCAACGGTCTCTCTCACGCCAGTTCGGTCTGCACGGCGCGGTCTTCTCTCTTCTTGCTGGTGCTTCTCCGACTTCGTAAGTCTTCGCTCTAATCTCCTTTCCGGTGACAGTCTTTCTTTCTTTGGTCTTCTGCTACTGCTGCCTCTTCATCCCTGCAGCAAAAGGCTACTCTCGTTCTCGCCACTGACTCTCAAAACAACTTTCTCCTTAACCTTGCTCTGATACCAAATGTTGGTTCAGGCCCAGGTTAACACACACAGTTCACGTACACTTTCTAATATATTAACCTTGAAAGAGATTACAATGATATAATAATGAATCTGCTCTCTAAACATACATTCACTACTACTCTATTTATAATAAAAACAAAACAAACACATGCTAAATTAAAACCCACTTTCTCCTGATTTCCTGGAACAAACCCAAGGTTTACTTTTCCAATTTGCTTAGTCTTCCTTCCCACATAATTCGGTCAACCAAGACTCATTCTTTGCTGCAACTTTGGATCACAATCTAACCCGTAAACCGACCTGACTTGACCCAAACTATCAAGATTAACCCAACATGGATTTGGAGTTACCGGTTTCAAAAGAGTTACGTACGCATATGGCTAGATTCAGTTACAATGACGTCTCCGAAGAATTTGGATCTTCATGGTGGATATTGTGGAGGTATCATAACGATATTGTTCACTGGAACGGTCAAACAAGGAAAGAAAGTGTCGTAGTTAATTATTCGTATAATGGGCTTGTATATAGAAATAGAATGTTGAACATTAATTGGTTAAACAGGAACCGGTATTGGCCATGTAAATTCTTGTTCCTTGTAACACTTTGCTAGTTGGTGTATTTGGCTGTTAAAAAAAGAATGGTCATTGTTGTTGCAACAAATACAAGACCAAGGGTAGTGGACAGAGTGGCAAGGAAAAAGACTTCAAGGTTTGAAGTTTGCCTAACGCAGGTCGTGGGGTCCCCCCACATTGGCTAGACGTAGGAGGAGGTTCACTAGTTTTTTGTTGTTATTCACTTGAAATCCTTGGCTGAAAGAGATTCAGCCCCAGATGTTAATGTTAGTGAAGTTGTATTATTTGAAGTGAAGAAGAGAAACATGCATGAAGCAAGTTCTCGAGGGAGAAGAAGAAAGATCAGGGATCAAGGATGATCTGAGCTGATCGGAATGTCCTGCATAAATGACAAGGGCTGTCATTTATAGAGGAAAGTTCTTCCCAAAGGGGAATCCTTTGACTAGTGAACCTCAGCCGCAGTAGGGGACTTACCCATTTAGGGGTTGAAGGCTTCGGACCTGCGGATAAAAGGATGTCTCCTTTTGCACATGCCACTTTTGCAGCTAAGAGGAGAGTTGGTGAGTTATCAGTGATGTGACTAGTTACTGTGCTTGTTCTTTTTGTTGTTTACTATAACTCGTGGGTTTTGAATCTTTTAACCTCTTAGGCTGTTATGTGTTTTAGTCATATTATTGAGACTTGAGCTACCCCCGTCATCAGCCCCCCAAGTCAGAGGTGTTTGGGATGTATGCTCAAATGCTTCTGACTTTACACATTGTTTTTATTGCTTGAAGGCTTCAGGGTTCAGGGTTCATGAGTAGTTGAGATTTTAAATTTTTGAAAGGACAACTGATGTGATGGGTGGCAGTTATCGCAGGCGGCGATTGTAATTACCTGCTGTGTAATTATAACTTCCATTCTTATCATTCATCTCTTTTTTTTATTTACACATAATAAATTTCTTCATTATTTCTTCAAGCATATCATCGATCCTTTCTCACATTTAGGTTAGTCATCCTCCTGCCTTCTTTTTTTCTGTTCTTCGTTTAATCGTCTATCATGGGTGCTCATAAGGACCTTTCGGTTAGTTATTCTCGTCTCACTCAGGAGGAAGTGGAGGTGTTTTGTATTGAATGGGGCATTGGTTTGAAGTACAATCCGGTTGCACCGGGTTGTGATAAATATGTTGATCAATGCCCTCCTGGGTCAATCGCTTTGTATTGTCGTCATTTCGAGTTCTCCAATCTCCGTCATCCATTCTCTATCTTTGTGTTAAATGTTTTGGAATATTATCGAGTCTCTTTCGGTCAAATCCATCCTCAGGGTTTGGCTAGGGTTTTACATTTTGAGGTTTTGTGTTGAGCCTCCGGGTATGATCCTTCTTTGTTGTCATTTCGCCGGTTCTTCCGCTAGTGAAGAATGGTGACTGGTTCATTTTTGAAATGTCTAAAGTTGATACTTGCTTGGTTTCGTCCATGGTTACCACTCTTGGTGCCTGGAAGGACCGGTTCTTTTGGGTCTCAGAGTCAATTGTTCTTTTTAAGATGATTTGGAGACACCCAAACGTTGTTCTCAATGAACCAGAACCCTCTGATTCTTAATTAAATAGTTGTTTTCTTAAGGCTATTCGGGAATGTCCTTCGAGGGTTCGACCATTTCCGGAACATTTGCTAGTGTTGTTGGGTATTAACAAATTATGGGATAAACCTGATCGGGATCCGGTTCTTATGAGGAGTGGTCAGGGTATGCATTTTACTTGTTTTGCTTTTTTACATTCCTTTTTATTGTTTGCTTATACTCTGTTTCTCATGAATTTTGCAGTTATGTCTGCATTGGATTTTGTCAAAAGTGATGATACGTTGGATGTCGCATTCACGGATGCTGAAGCTGCAACGAGTGATGATGTTGTTAGGGGTTCTGAACACAGGATTGAGGATGCAGGGTATGTGAGTGCTCCAAATGTGAAGGGTTTTACCGAGACCGCTTCTCCTAAAACTTCGACCCGTCCTTTTCTCGACGTATGTTGAAAGGTGCTCCTTAATCCACTTCTTCTGATCATGTGGATTTGAGTGATGATATCGAGGTTTCTAGGGATCAGGGTCCCAGTGTTGATGCTGAGAAAGAGAAGAATTTGATTGTTCTTGGTAAGAAAAAGTCTGCGGGCAAAAAGGCGATGGTGACTTCTGTTCAGGGTTCACCAAGGAAGGATATTGAGGGTTTAAGTGAGGATGAGATTTATGTCCCCAATTGTGGTGTTAAGGTTGGAGATAGTTTCAAGGATGCCAACGTTTGTGCTGATGTGTTGGCTAACTTTGCTCCCCCCGGTGTTCGAGGTTCCATATCAGAGATGGAGGGTGATACTATGCTTTCTAGGTTGATCTTGAGCTCCTACAACCTTTCTGCCTTAGTGGCTGAGGGTGTTACTCGTTTTCGTAAGGGATGCAGGAGTATGAGGAGTTTTCAAAGAAAAATGAAAAGATGAAGGCCTCCATGGCAGCCATGAAGAAGGATATTGATGGATTTTCAAAAAAGGAGGAATATTGGGTAAAAAAGGTTGGTGAGCTGACCCATAGGCATGAGATTGAAATTGGGGATTTAAAGAAGAAGATAGAGATAGGTAAGTTACAACTGAAGGCTGATAGGGAAGCCTTAGATGTCCAGAAGAAAGCCTTTGCAGAGTAGAAGGAAGGCTTGAAGGCTTCCATGGTTCAAGCTACTGGTGATAACTAGTGGCTTATTGAGCATGGCTTTCAGTAGGTTGTCACTTATCTCCTTCATTCTACTGAGTTTAATTCTGCCTTGGGGATGTTTACACAAAGTTTTTGAACTATGGGAAGCACTTGGGTTTGGTTGTTGGTTTCAGGCTTCATGAGTCGGGTCAGGCTTTGGAACAATCTCCTTTGTTCCAGCGTGAAGCTTCTGAAATTTTCAAGGAGTGTGTTTACAAAATGGAGAGGCTAACTTATCCTTACGTAAGTGAAGTTTCTTCATGCTTTGGTAAACCCCTTTCCATGTTACAGGGTTTGAAACCGACTAGGATTAATGAGAAAGTTTGCTCTGAAGTGCTTGAATCTTTGTCCAAGAAACGTTCCCGTTCAGGTGATAGTGAAGAAATCTTCTCAGAGGTTGCGGATGTCTCTAAAGAAGCAAGCGTTGAAGGTTCAACTGTTGCAGGTGATGGTGGCAAAAGAAGGGCAAGGGTGATGGAACCAGGGCTTCAAAGCCTTCTTCTGATGTTTGAACAATCTATTCGTAGCTATTTTAGCACTTAAAACAATTCTATGTTTTGTATGTTTTAAACTTGTCACTTTGGAGGGAGCCGTTTAGGTCTCTGTGATGGTTAAAGCCTTGAAGGCTTTGTTGAACAATTATGAAGATTTAAGGCCCTTAAGGCCGTTTATGCTATGTTTTAACTTTCTAACACTTGTGTTGTTCGCTTTTATTCTTTTGCTTTTTGTGACCTTTTATGCTATCTTAGTTTTGTGTTATGCATCTTCTAAGGGAACCGTTTAGGTCACTTGTCGCTTAAAGCCTTCGAGGCTTCTGGATAATGTTTGATGCTTATGGCCTGGTGTTTCCCTTAGTGTTTTTAATCCTAGGTTACATTTAACTTCTGTTTGTTTGTTGTTGTTTTGCACTTTCCCTTGTTTTTTTTGTTTATTTAATTGTCTTTGTTGGTGGTGTGTTTTCCTTATGTTACTTATACCTTGAAGGGTTCAGTGTTGCAGTCACTTAGCCTTGGTATTTTAAACAATAAGGCATAACACTTATCTTATTTATCACTCTTATTGAGTTTGACTTTAGTTCGCAAGCCTGTCTATGGGACTTTGTTTTTTTTTTTTGAAAAACTTCTGAGGCTTAAGGAACATTTGGTGAAGGTTGTTCGGACCTGTCTATGAGACTTTATTAATTTTCTAAGTCTCATGGAGTTGTATTGATATAGGAACTCACCCTTTATATAGGTCCATTCAACCCTTGAACCTATTGAGTGATGTGGCCTGGGAGCTCATCCCCTTACATGACCCTTGTCATGGAGTTTCTTGCTAGGTTCTCAACCTGATTATAGGATATAAAGACAAGTTTTAACAAGAACTTCATTGTTCATTCATCAAAGTGTGTAGATTACAAGGGAACAAAAACAAAACTTTGCTAACTTTTTTCTGACACATGTTTCTAGACGTGGAACCTTTTAAGGTTTTTGCCGTTCCAATGCCTGGGAAGCTTTTTGCCATTTGGGTCAACCAACTTGTAGGATCCTCCTTTGTGAGCTTCGATGATGGCATATGGCCCTTCCCACTTGGGACCATGTTTTCCCTGACTTTCCTTCTTGCTTGCCTCGTTGTTCCTGAGGACGAGGTCACAAGGCTTGAACAATTCATGTTTCACCCGGGCATTGTAGTAAGATTCCATCTTTTGTTTATATATTGCTTCTTGGATAGCTGCTTGATCCCATGCTTCTTCTAGGAGTTCCAAGTTCAACATCGTCTATTGCTTATTTGCTTCTAGATCAATGTTGAACGTTCTTTTTGTTGTAACTTCTATCTCTGCTGGGATTACAGCTTCGGATCCGAACACCAAGCTATACAGTGTTTTCTTGTGGCTTATATTTTTGGTGGTCCTGATTGCCCATAAAACGTTTGGGAGTTCTTCAGGCCAGTTGGTATCATGCTTCCCCAGTCGTGCTTTAATGCCTTCCACAATGCTTCGATTTGTTCTTTCGACTTGGCCGTTGGATTGAGGGTAGGCCACTGAGCTGAATACATGTGTTATTCGAAACTCCTTACACCATGAGTTGAAAGGCTTTTTAGCAAATTGCTTTCCATTGTCTGTGACCAACACTCTTGGCAACCCAAATCGGCAAATGTTGTTTTCCCATACAAAGTCAATGATTTGCTTCCCTGTTATCTTTGCCAATGATTTCACCTCCGGCCATTTAGTGAAGTAATCTACAGCTAATAGAAGGAATTTGACTCCTCTTTTGGCCGGAGGAAATGGGCCAACAATATACATTCCCCATTTGTGGAATGGCCAAGCTAATGAGATGGGAACCAAGTCATGCTTTGGGCTTTTTGGCACTGGGGCATGTATTCGAAAGGCTTCACATTTTTTCAGCTGCTCACTTGCGTCTCGGTGCATTGTGGGCCAAAAGTACCCGAGGTTCATCAACTCTGAGACCACTGATCTTGGGCCGAAATGTGCTCCACAAATTCCCTCATGAACTTCCTTGATTAAGTACTGACTTTGTTCCGGGCCAACACAGCGAAGCAACTGTGCAAGGTATCCCTTTTTATAAAGGACATTTTCTTGCAACACGTATTGTCTTGCCTTTATTCGAACCCTTTCATCTTCTACCTGATCCCTTGGTGGCTCACCATTTGTGAGGAATTTGATCAGAGGGGTCATCCAATTTGGGCTTTCTTCAGTGATGACATCCTGTACCTCGAGCTCTTGAATTGATGATTGCTTCAACACTTCAATCAATACTTTTTTGGTGAGATGAGCAAAGGTCAATGAAGCGAGTTTGCTTAGTGCATCAGATTTTTTGTTTTGTGATCTTGGGACTTGTTTGATTATGCATGATTCGAATGTACTCATAAGCTCCTTTGCTTTTTCACAGTACTTCTTCATGTTTGGCTCTTTGGCTACGTAGTTGTCACTCACTTGGTTTGAGACAAGCAACAAGTCTGTGAAGACTTGAAGCTTTTTGACGCCCATTTTTCGTACAAGCTTGAGTCCTGCAATCTATGCTTCGTACTCGGATTCGTTGTTTGTAGTCTGAAATTCAAACCGAAGAGCATACGTGAATTCCAATTCATTAGGATCAATCAGAACTAGCCTTGCTCCTGACCCTTCAATGTTGGAAGCTTCGTTGGTAAAGAGCTTCCAAGTATGGGGGTCAGAGGGTTCAGTAGAGGCTGTATTTGTCGCAACCCCCGATCCCAAATCCCCGGGAACGGGCGGTCGCGAGCCAGTTTCGGTGGTATCACGATTGTCTAATTTGGCAGCGAAAATTTTCATCAGGACCGTAGTTAGGAAATATTGTATCAGAGTAAGATACCACATTTTTCAATACACACATTTTCATAGGAATAATTCCTATTTTATTTAAGAAAACATCTATTTCTTTTTAGGTAACTTTATTGCCACTTTTCCAAGCCTTCAGTGCTGTCCACATGAATTCCTTCATGGTTCACTAAATGTCCAAGAAATTGTACCTGTTCTAACCAAAATTCGCACTTTGAAAATTTAGCATAAAGCTTTTCCTTTCTTAATAGACTTAAAAGTGCGTTCAAATGCTTTGTATGATCCTCTTTACTCTTAGAGTAAATTAGAATATCATCTATGAAGACAATTATGAATTTATCCAAATATGGCTTACATATTCGGTTCATCATGTCCATAATGCGGCTGGGGCATTGGTTAAACCAAATGGCATGACAGTAAATTCATAATGGCCATACCTTGTTCTGAAGGCAGTCTTAGGAATGTCCTCTTCCTGTACCTTTAATTGATGATATCCTGACCTTAAATAGATTTTAGAGAAAAATCGAGCTCCTTGCAGTTGATCGAACAGATCATCGATTCTTGGTAATGGGTACCGATTCTTAATCATGACCTTGTTCAACTCTTGATAGTCAATGCACATACGCATTGATCCGTCCTTCTTTTTAACAAACAGTATCAGCGCTCCCCATGGCAACGAAATTGGCTGTATGAATCCTTTCTCCAATAATTCATCTAATTGTTTCTTCAGTTCCTGCATTTCGGCGGGTGCCAAACAGTAAGGTGCTTTGGCAATTGGTGCTGTTCCTGGTAGCAGGTGAATTCTTAATTCAACTTCTCTATCTGGCGGTAGTCCTGGTAATTCTTCTGGAAATACATCTGAAAACTAAGACACTACTAGAATGTCTTTTAGTTCTTTTCCTTTAGTGTTAGTGATTATAGAAATCAAATACACTATAGATCATTTTCTTATATAGCTTGCAGTTTTCATCACAGAGATGAATTCCGTGGATCTAGATGGCTTATCTCCTTTAATTGTGATCTTTTTACCCTTTGGTGAATTTACTTGAATTGACTTTTGATCACATAAAATACTGGCTTTATTGGCTATTAACCAATCCATTCCTAAAACGACATCAAATCCTGCCAGATTCATAGGATAAAGGTTTGAAATAAACTTTTGATTTAAAATTTCTATTCTTGCTCCCTGCAAGATTTCAGAAATCCTAACAGTTTCACCATTGGATGTCTCTACTAGACATTCTTGTGGTAGTTTAGTTAATGACTGATTTAGAAGTTTGCAAAACGAAGTATTAATAAAACTTTGGTTTGTACCAGAGTCAAATAATACTTTAGCAAAAACATCATTAACTAAAAACGTACCGGCTATCACGTCCGGAATCATCTTGGCTTCATCTGCAGTCAGAACAAACGCTCTAGCATTTTTAGTGTTCCTGTTGTTCACAGCTGGAGCCAATTTTGAGCAGTTTGCCTGATATGACCTTTTTCTCCACAGTTGAAGCACAGTCCATTACTGGATTTCCTCCTGCAATCTTCTTCCTTGTGTCCTGGCATCTTGCAGAAATTGCAAAGAGTGGAGCATTTCGCTGAATGCTTTTTCTTGCAGACCTTGCAGAATGGTGCAGAGGTAGAACCCATATTCATACGATTGTAATTCCTAGAACGGAATTCTTGAGTAAGCCTCTGGGTTAGGTTTCTCCTCTGTTCTTCTTCTATAGTACGGATTAATTCATCTGTCAAGGTGTTTGCTAGTTCTACAGCTTCTTCTATAGTTTGAGGTCTAGTTGCCTTGACTACATGTCTAATCTCTCCGATTAATCCCCAGATATAATGGGAGATTAATACTGGTTCAGGTGATCCAAGGGTTGGTACTATCCTAGAATATTCAAAGAATGTGGTAGTATAACCCTTACTATCTACCCCGGTCATCCTAAGGTTCAGAAATTTATTTGCTATCTGTTCCTTTCCATTGGGATGGTAGAATTTCCTTTCTACCATATTCTTAAATTCCTCCCATTCCATGTTGTATATCCTATCACTTCCTTTTGATTGGAGGATAGTGTTCCACCATTCTAAGGCTGAGTTCTTAAACAGATTAGAGGCAAACATTATCTTATCTTCTTCAGCACACTTGCTTATTTTTAAAACAGCCTCAGTCTTCTCTATCCAGCGTAGAGCTGCAATGGGTCCTTCATTGCCTGAGAATTCTATTGGTTTGCAGGACCGGAATTCCTTGTAAGAACAACCATAAGGAATGGTTCTTCTTCTTTTGGGAATGGGCGCTTGAAGTACGGGTCCATTGTTCACGCTGTGTTATGGTTCAATTGGTCGCTTACTGCTATGTTTACTTTTATTATTCGCTTCTTGAACCGTTTGAATAATAAATGGCATTGCATTTATAATTCCTTGTGCCACTATGTGTTGAACGACACTGTTATCCATTTGGTTTCCATTGTTATTGAGACTCGGATTCTCATTAACCAAGTTAATGTTACTCTGGTTATCGTTATTCAGATTATCTTAATTTCCTTCGTTGGCCATCTGAATTTTAAACAGTTACCTCGTATTAATATCACAAAATAATATTTAATATAGTCAATCACATGACACGCAATTTAGCCAAAAGCGTCGATCATTGCGACTTTACTCTATTCATCTATTGTGCATATATTACACACCAGTACTAAAATAAAAATTACAATGCCGACAGAAAGAAAATTACACTAATAATAGTAGGCATCCGTACACACATATTTTATTTTATTTTTATTTTATTGTATTATTATTATCACTATTACCGTCTCCACCATCACATCACGGATATGGATTCATCCAGAAATCCATATTGCGCTCGTCGTACTTCCAGACGAGTCGCTCTCCCACCTGTCGCATTCGTTCACTACTTTCTAGAATTTCCTCACCAAATGTCCTAAGTTCTTGTACATTATCTGCACCTATTGGGGGTACAGGTTCTAGGACTGGGTTCGGAATCTGGGGTGCGTGTGACAACCCGTGATTTACGGCACCTAATTACGTGATTAGCAGATGATTAACGCAATAATAATTAGTGTTTACAGAGCCAATTAACTTAATTAGGCCTTTGGAGTGCCTAGGAACGCCTATCCGACTTTACAGTGCGCGAACGGTGGTTTATAGAGAAACTTGTGAAACGTTAAACGGCAACGGATTGAAACCGAACAGAATACTGACAACGCCGACAAATATTAAATTTTTACGATATATTCTAGCTTCCTAATTAAATTTTAGCAATCATAGTTGAAACCAGCTCGAAAAACGGATTAAAGACGGCGACAATGTAATTTTTCGCGATTAGTACCGTTATCAACGCACGAACGCGACTACGACGGATACTGACATTAATTTTTACACGTTTTTAACTCTGAAATATTATTTTACTAGACTACGGTGATTTCGGTTTAAAAACGCGTCTCGCAAGAATTACGAGTCACTTACACGTGAGATGGGCTTGTGGGCCCTGAGCCCAAACCCAAAACCCACAAACCTAAACCTCACATAATATATTAAATCCTTCCTTAGAAATCTTATTAAAATCTTAACAAGATCTTGCAAATCTCTTTTAAATCTCTGCAAATCTTTACAAAATATTTTCTCAAGATTCATAAAGATCCTACAAGATCTCATTCATCTATAAAAGGGACTACCCTTTATTTTGAGCAGGCAAGTAACCATACACACATAAAATACTGTCAGCACCCTCCCTCTTTATCTATATTTCAAACACACAGAACTTCACCCACAAAGAAATCAAACACTACACTCACATCCACTTACTCTCCCTCTTGTTCGTGGTCAGAAGACGGAGCCGGACTCCGGCGCCGGTTCACTCGCACCCACACTCACCTCACACACTCTCTCTCTGTCGGCAGACACCAAACCGGACTCTGGCCAACACCGGCGGAGCTCCAGCAGAGACATGGCGAACCGGCGGCGACGGTTGTGGATGATGACGGTGGTTCAGCGGCAGATCCCCCCAAATCGAGTCCCCTAAAAGTGATTCCGACACCGGATTTCCGGTTTGAACGACGGTGGTAGTGGTTTCGAACCACGGCAGCCATGATCTTCGAGTTTCCCACCCTGGTAAGCACCTAAAACTCATCTGCTTCATCTCCTTCTTTTATATCTGTTCATTTCTCGGTCAACGTGATGTTTTAGGTGGGGGTGTGGTGGTTTCGGGAGTGGAACGATGGTGGTGTTCGATGACGTTTGGGATGACGACAGGCGCAGATGGTGGCTGAGGTGGTGCTGGTGCGGCACGTCACCGGTGGCGGAGGTGATAGTGGTGGATGGTGGGGTTCGGGCACAGACAACCGGTTCAGCAAAGTTGGTTTTGGTACGAGCACGGGTCAGATTCGGGCTTGACTCCGGATGGGTCAACTGGTCAACGGGTTCGGGACAAGCGGCTTCGGTCAAACCCAGTCAAATCAGCTGTTCGTGACGGTTCGTGTATCGACTCGGCTCGACTCAGTGTAGTTCGGCTCGACTCGGTCCGACTCAGCTCAACTCGGTTCATCTCGCCTCAACTCAGTCAACAAGAGCTGACCCGGTCAACTCAGTTGATCCGGTCAACTCAGTCAGGCGTGAAGACTTTTCGGCGTGAAGACTCGGTAAAGAATTTAGCACGCGAACATTATTTACGTTAATCAATTTAATTATTTCGTGACTAACGAGCTCGAACCGATTCGATTAGTAATTTATTTATGACATTTTGACGAAAACTACATATACATTGTCGTTACATCGCGTTGAATTGTTGTTGATTGAATTTTGAAATAATAACGACAACTTGGTTGTCCGGGGCGTCCAAAAACAGAGGAAACTCTGCCCGTTTTTCGAGAAAATCCGTAAAATAAAACGAATCTTTTCATAAAAACGAAACTGTCAAACGAATACATACACAAAGTTAAATTTTGCTTTCAACGACACTTTACTGCTTTCGAAAACAACGATACGAATATGATTTCAACGACAAATAAATATAGTTTGTATATTTATTTCAAGTATTAAACAGTACGAATGCTTTTATAAAAATAAATATAGTTTTATATTTATTTCAAATATCGCACGGCACGAGCTCTTTTATAAAAATAAATATAGTTGTATATTTATTTTCAAACACGACAACTCGACGATTCTTTTATAAATAAATATAATTTTTCATATTTATTTTATACGCCGGAGCGGCATATACGAAAATCTTAACAAAGGTCAAACGAAAGCAATATATAATACGAGTTTATTATATAATTTTCGTACGAATTTGATATATATATACTTTCATGTAAATATACTTTACATACACGTACAAATTCTCGAGACAACTAACGCGATTATAACCATGTATTTATATACTTATATAAATATTCATATATTTTAAACCTCTCGAGAACTAAGTCTTTTCAAGACTTCTTAAATACCGACGAATGAACGAACTGCACAAGTATAACTTCTTCGCTTCTTTTAAGTTGACAACTTACCGATGAATCGTTCGATTAACGATTCGGTAGAGCTCGATGACACGTAGTTTAGTTACTACATTTATTTAGAAACTTATTAGATATTCCGTGTTAGGAATATTGTAGAATGCAAGCTAGCAAGTCGAGTCTTGGAAACGACATCGCGAAGTCGAAATTAGCTAGCTTTGCACAGGAATATTCAGGTGAGTTCATAACCCCACTTTTCACGGTTTTACATTTTCATAAATGCTTTCGGGGTGGAAAGACATGCACGTTTTCAGAAACATACAAAGTTTTCGAATTAAATGAAAACTCATATTTCTAAATCATATTACAAAGGGATTTCGAGGAACTCAAATGATTTACGAAAGGTTTATACTAAACATACCGGTTTTTACAAAACAAATGCGTATTATCGAAAGGTGAATGATTTTTCATGACTAGGGATGGGATCATCTGGTGATAATATTGAGGAAGGATCAGTCTTAGAGACTGAGGGAGGATCAGTCTTAGAGACTGGGGTAAAATACATGTACAATGATTACAAACACTTACAGACATTTTTATACATGGTATGGTTAGCGTAAGGAGGGTTACTACTTAGATCATGTGAGTGGGTAGGCGGGAACTGGAGGCCATTAATCCTCATTGTAGGACCGAGGGGCACAATGCGGTAGATCTATCTGGGTGTAGCGAGCCCAGCCCCAGGCCCAACAGAACGGACCTCGGGGTGACTATGTACCCGACGCACAAATCCGCTAGGTTTGAGTCTTCCTACTTGCACTTCACACATCTCAATGGCCTTGCAAACCATTGGTGATCTCTTTATTTCCTTATTTGCTACATACCAGGGAATTTATACTTACCAGAAATACTTGTTCATACAAATTAAATACCATGTTTTATACAAAATTCAAAGCATAGGATTATGCGGGTATGGAGTCAAAGTCAGGGTAGGGCATTGACGGTTTTATATGAACATTACAAATACAAGACTTTACAACTACATGGTTTTTTTTATGAACATACTGTGTTACAAACACAACGTTTCCATATAACTTGGCAAGAAAATGATTTTTTAACAACTCAAACCATCGTCTTTGTCTCATATTCAACTCCTTCTGGTTGAATATGTGTTGTAGGCTCTTATGATCTGTAAAAATTGTACATTTCGTACCATATAGGTAGTGTCTCCAGATCTTTAAAGCAAATATCACTACGCCTAGCTCCAAATCGTGCGTGGTATAGTTCTTCTCATGTACCTTCAACTGACATGATGCGTAAGCAATAACCTTCTGGCGTTGCATCAACACGCAACCCAATCCTTGACGCGAGGCGTCACAGTATACCACGAAATCGTCAGTACCTTCCGGTAGTGCTAGGATTGGCGCATTGCAGAGCTTATCCTTCAACAGCTGAAATGCTTCTTCCTGTTTGATTCCCCAATCAAACTTCTTATCTTTCTGGGTGAGGAGCGTCAATGGTTGAGCGATCTTCGAAAAATCCTCAATGAACCTTCGATAGTAGCCAGCCAAACCCAAGAATTGTCGAATCTCGGTTGGCGTCTTTGGCGTTTCCCAATTCTTGATCGCTTCGATCTTGGTTGGATCCACATGGATTCCATCTCCATTTACCACATGTCCAAGAAATTGGACTTCACGTAGCCAAAATTCGCACTTAGAGAATTTGGCATACAGCTGTTCTTTCTTCAGCAGCTCCAAAATAGCTCTTAGATGCTGTTCGTGCTCAGCCTTTGTCCTTGAATAAATCAAGATGTCGTCGATAAACACAATCACGAACTTGTCCAAGTACGGCTTGCAAACTCTATTCATCAAATCCATAAAGACTGCAGGTGCGTTTGTCAACCCAAACGGCATAACAAGGAACTCGTAGTGTCCATAACGAGTTCTGAAGGCTGTCTTCGGGATACTCTCCTCTTGTATCCTTAACTGATGGTATCCAGATCGCAAATCGATCTTTGAGTAAAAGCTTGAACCTTGCAGTTGATCAAACAGATCATCAATTCTTGGCAGAGGATATCTATTCTTGATCGTCAGCTTGTTCAGCTCCCGGTAGTCTATGCACATTCGAAAACTACCGTCCTTCTTTTTGACAAACAGGACCGGAGCTCCCCAAGGCGAGAAGCTTGGTCGGAAAAATCCCTTGTCTAACAACTCTTGAAGTTGTGTCGACAATTCTTGCATCTCAAACGGGGCAAGTCTATAAGGTGCCTTAGCCACAGGCGCGGCGTCTGGGACTAAATCGATGTGAAACTTCACTTGCCTCTGAGGCGGCAGTCCAGGCAAGTCCTCCGGGAAGACTTCCGGATACTCCCTCACGACAGGGATGTCTTCGATCTTCGGTTATGCAGCTTTTCTTGTCTACAATGTGTGCCAGGAAGGCAGCACACTCTTTTTGCAAACAGTTTCGCGTTTTGTGGCAACTGATAATCCTTAACGGCGTATCGCGCTTTTCGCCATGTACCACAATTGTTTCGCCATCTTCGGTCGGGATACGAACGACCTTTTCGTGACAAACAATTTCTGCCTTGTAGCTTGGTATCAGAGCTCTGATCATTGCGAACTAGGATTCCTTCTCGAGTCTAGACTATGATCACTAGGGCTCTCACGAAAACATTTTTACACTGCATACCACTCAAGTCAGATCCAAAACTTTTTACAAACAAATGTTGAGCACATTTATTTATTATTTATAGGCTCAGTCTGGGAGGCTGAGGCTCGGTCTGGAAGACCGAGGTAGTTGTCTAGTGGTACTAGGGAGTCAGTCTGAGAGGTTGGGAGAATAGGCTAGTGGGACTAGGAAGAGCAGTCTGAGAGGCTGGGAGAATTTGGCTAGTGGGACTAGGAAGAGCAGTCTGAGAGGCTGGAGGCTAGTGGGACTAGGAGAATTATTTGATGGCTTACTTGGTGACTAATGTGCTTATCTGATTGTATGATTGATTATTTGTACATATTTGTGTTTGTGTTACAGACACCATGGACTCGTCCGGCACAGGTGATTCGGACACCACGGGCCCTAGACCCATAGTATCAGACGACTTAGAGTCTTCAGAGCACGAGGTCCACACATCAGATGTTACCAGCACAGACGAGTACGACTTTCAGCCCTTTGCGCTGCCCTACGTTGTCGATGAGCCCGCTGATTGCCCTTTTGCTGGGTACCTACCACTCGTAGAGATCTCTGCTCCCATACCTTTGGTCGTTTATCCTGCTTACGATATGCTCCTCGACGCCGACGTTTACGACGACGTCGATATGTTTGATGATGAGCCCCTGGAGGACGATGTTGAGGGCGAGGCCCTTCTAGCTGACGGTGGTCTTTTGTTACTCGCAGATGCTCCAGCTGAGAAGCCACCTGCACACTCACCCGCTCCAGACTCCTTCGAGTCTGTGGCCTCCGCATCGTCACACACTCGGAGCGCACACCACTATTCACACGGTTCAGATCCTGACAGGGCATTATCTGCTGTCTCTGCTCCTAGATTTGCTTTCGATCACGACCTCGATGAGGATTCAGACCCTGTTTTTCCCCATGGATTTGACCCGGACCAGGAGATAGAGTTCATCCACTTGGATCAGCCTATGGTTGACCCAGTAGACCCAGTTGACCCTGCATTCGCTGATCATGCAGATTTTGATATGGAGTTCGTTGATCCCGAGCCTGCCATGGCCCTTGAGCCAGTAGCTGCTCCTGACCCAGTGTTTGAGCATGACCCTGTTCATGCTGGCATGCCCATTGATCCTGTGATTGCTGACCTACCCATTGATGATCACCCTGCTGATGTACCACTACTGGAGGGTGACCATGTTATTGCTGCTGATCATGTTGATCCCCCCACTTATCGCTGATATACCTGCTGACCCTCTTCTTGCACCCCACCTTGACCCTATGCCTGTACAGTTTGATCGAGCACTTTTTGAGGCACAGATTGACCCACGAGATGAGCACGCCCAGCATGGGTGGATTCCTGCGGATGATGAGCTTCCACCTATTCCTCCTCATACCACCGATGCACGTCACGTTGATTTCTCTTTTTCATTTGCACAGTACACACCTCCAGCTCGACCTGGAGAGGGTTCCTCGGCTCATCCCTTTGGACATGTGCCGACATCTATTCCAGTTATGCCACAGTCTTCATCTGCTATTCCCCCTGCACCACCATTCTTTGTGCAACCTTTTGATCCAGCCAGCGAGCCGTTTCTCTGGACGTCACCGTCTGTTATGCCACCGACCGACCCTTACCATCCTTTCCATATGGGGTATTCTATTGAGGACGTTCTGATGTCGTTTGTTGTCCAGCAGGAGGCACTCACACGGCGTATTCAGGAGCTTGAGAAAGCTCAGCCACCGCCGTGCCAGTGTCAGGGTCAGACCCACCCTGCTTCTTCGCAGCACCCTCGACCATTGTTACCTGACTATGCTGCACGCCTTTTGGCACCTGAGCAGCAGGTTGCTTCTTGGTTGCGTACCCAGAGAGCAATGGAGGAGGACTGGCTCCATTTGCGACGTTTGTTCTACACCCATTTTCCCCCTCCTCCACCACCATCAGTTTAGGGCATCTTTAGTACAGCATGGGTAGACGTTGGTGAGAAGACGGCGATTGCTCTGACCACACAGCATTTTTGGAGACTGCATTCTGATTCTGACTTTTGTTGATCATGTATCTGGGATGTATTGACACTGATTTGATATTCTTTTGGACTAGGGTGATGTAGCCCTTAGTCGATGATGATGTATGACTTTTGCTTTTCGCCATGTACCACAATTGTTTCGCCATCTTCGGTTGGGATACGAACGACCTTTTCGTGACAAACAATTTCTGCCTTGTTGCTTGATAACCAATCCATTCCTACTACCACGTCAAAGCTCCCCAGCTGGACTGGTAGTAGATCCAAAGTAAACTCACGTTCTCCCAACTCGATTGCACAACCTCTGATCACTTCATTGGTTTCTACTAACTTCCCATTAGCCAATTCGATTGAGTAGGGAATATCTAACTTACTAGCGGCTAACCCAAGCATATTCTTAAATTCTTACGATACGAAGCTATAGTCGGCACCAGTATCAAATAAAACGGATGCAAAACGTTGGTTTACAGGGAACGTACCAGTAACGACATTGGGATCCTGGCGCGCTTCCCTCGCTTCGATATTGAACACTCTTCCACGGGCTTGGTTCAACTCTGGGCAGTTCCTCTTAAAGTGCCCGATATCACCACAGTTAAAGCATCCAGGTCTTTGCCCGTTTCCACCTCCATTTCCAGCTTGGTTATTCCTTTGGTTATGATTCACAGCGCCCGCTTGATTCACATTGTTGCCTCGATTCCCATTACCTCCATTGTTTCCTTGTGGGCGATTTCCAATTCCACCCCGGTTATTGTTTCTGTTTCCAAATCCTCCTTGGCCTCCCTGGCCAACAGTGGCCCAACAAGAATCCTTCAAGTGGCCAGGTTTCCCACACGCTTCACATACCTTCAAACCACATCGGCCAGAATGGTGACGCTGGCAGGTGTTGCACTTGGGCTGGGTGCCCATATATCCCTTTCCTTTCTTTCTTTCCACCACCAGCTGTAAACTGAGCTGGCGCGTTTAGCTCTCCTTTCTTAACAACACCACTAATGCCTTGTTTGAAGTTCGAGAACTTTCGTTTGTTACCTCCGGATGACTCGACGTGAGTCTCTTTCTTCTTTGTCTCGATCTCATCGAACTTGTTCAGGCGGATAGCCTCCTCAGTGAGAGCCACGCTCAAATCGATTGCCTCAGTAATTGTTGCAGCCTTGGAGGAGGTCACCATGCTTATGATTTGAGGAGCTAATCCCCAAATGAAGCGTTCAATCCGCTTGAATTCTGGAGTGACCATATAGGGTACCACATGCGACAGGTCGTGAAACCTCTGAACATATTCCGCGATCTTCGGACCTTCCATCTTCAAATGCCAGAACTCAGTTTCCAATCTTTGGATTTCAGCGCGAGAACAATACTTTTTGCGCATTAGTTCCTTCAGTTCGGTCCATGTTAGTGCGTAGGCAGCAGCTTCACCAAGTGTCTGCACTTGCAAATTCCACCAAGATAGGGCTCCATCCAAAAATAGCCCAGAAATGTAGGTGACTTGCTGGTCTGGTGCACATTTGCTCATGCGGAGAACATATTCAGTGTTCTCGGCCCAACGAACAAAAGCGACAGCACCTCCGGTGCCATCAAAGTTGACAAGCTTGCAGTCTAGAAACTGCTTGTAGGTGCACCCTGTACATACGTTACAACATATGAATGGCATTAGCATCCTTGCTAGAGATATCCAATTAGATCATGGTATGTCTTAATGACTTAGTATTACCATGAGGTGGATTGTTGTTGCCATTGTTGTTTGAGCTGCTTCCGCTGGGTCCTCCTTGCGAGGCGGAGTATTGCGCGATGGCAGCAGCGATGACTTGTTGGAGTTCTGCCTCATTGGTAGGCATCGGCGTTTGACGTCTTGGCAGCATCTTCTAAAATGTGGGTTCACGTCGGTCAGACCATAATAAAGCGTACGTATATAATGATAGTAATAGTACATAACATCTCATGTTATAATCATATTAATCACACAACATCCCATGTTATAAGACATAAAAAATCAATCAAAACATCACATATGATGAGAATACTGCGATTGCATTGCCAAAATCGGGACCACATGGTAGAGTGTACAAGTACATAACAGTGTCATACATCATCATCGACTAAGGGCTACATCACCCCAGTCCAAAAGAATATCAAATCAGTGTCAATACATCCCATATACATGATCAACAAAAGTCAGAATCAGAATGCAGTCTCCAAAAATGCTGTGTGGTCAGAGCAATCGTCGTCTTCTCACCAACGTCTACCCATGCTGTACTAAAGATGCCCTAAACTGATGGTGGTGGAGGAGGGGAAAATGGGTGTAGAACAAACGTCGCAAATGGAGCCAGTCCTCCTCCATGGCTCTCTGGGTACGCAACCAAGAAGCAACCTGCTGCTCAAGTGCCAAAAGGCGTGCAGCATAGTCAGGTAACAATGGTCGAGGGTGCTGCGAAGAAGCAGGGTGGGTCTGACCCTGACACCGGCACGACGGTGGCTGAGCTCTCTCAAGCTCCTGAATACGCCGTGTGAGTGCCTCCTGCTGGACAACAAACGACATCAGAACGTCCTCAATAGAATACCCCATATGGAAAGGATGGTAGGGGTCGGTCGGTGGCATAACAGACGGTGACGTTCAGAGAAACGGCTCGCTGGCTGGATCAAAAGGTGGCACAAAGAATGGTGGTGCAGGGGGAATAGCAGATGAAGACTGTGGCATAACTGGAATAGATGTCGGCACATGTCCAAATGGATGAGCCGAGGAACCCTCTCCAGGTCGAGCTGGAGGTGTGTACTGTGCAAATGAAAAAGAGAAATCAACGTGACGTGCATCAGTGGTATGAGGAGGAATAGGTGGAAGCTCATCATCCGCAGGAATCCACCCATGCTGGGCGTGCTCATCTCGTGGGTCAATCTGTGCCTCAAAAAGTGCTCGATCAAACTGTACAGGCATAGGGTCAAGGTGGGGTGCAACAAGAGGGTCAGCAGGTATATCAGCGATAAGTGGGGGATCAACATGATCAGCAGCATTAACATGGTCACCCTCCAGTAGTGGTGCATCAGCAGGGTGATCATCAATGGGTAGGTCAGCAATCACAGGATCAATGGGCATGCCAGCATGAACAGGGTCATGCTCAAACACTGGGTCAGGAGCAGCTACTGGCTCAAGGGCCATGGCAGGCTCGGGATCAACGAACTCCATATCAAAATCTGCATGATCAGCGAATGCAGGGTCAACTGGGTCTACTGGGTCAACCATAGGCTGATCCAAGTGGATGAACTCTATCTCCTGGTCCGGGTCAAATCCAGGGGGAAAAACAGGGTCTGAATCCTCATCGAGGTCGTGATCGAAAGCAAATCTAGGAGCAGAGACAGCAGATGATGCCCTGTCAGGATCTGAACCGTGTGAATAGTGCTGTGCGCTCCGAGTGTGTGACGGTGCGGAGGCCACAGACTCGAAGGAGTCTGGAGCGGGTGAGTGTGCAGGTGACTCCTCAGCTGGAGCATCTGCGAGTAACAAAAGACCACCGTCAGCTAGAAGGGCCTCGCCCTCAACATCGTCCTCCAGGGGCTCATCATCAAACAGATCGACGTCGTCGTCAACGTCGGCGTCGAGGAGCATATCGTAAGCAGGATAAACGGCCAAAGGTATGGGAGCAGGGATCTCTACGAGTGGTAGGTACCCAGCAAAAGGGCCATCAGCGGGCTCATCGACAACGTCGGGCAGCGCAAAGGGCTGAAAGTCGTCCTCGTCTGTGCTGGTAACATCTGATGTATGGACCTCGTGCTCTGAAGACTTTAAGGTCTGATACTATGGGTCTAGGGCCCGTGGTGTCCGAATCACCTGTGCCGGACGAGTCCATGGTGTCTGTAACACAAACACAAATATGTACAAATAATCAATCATACAATCAGATAAGCACATTAGTCACCAAGTAAGTAATCAAATAATTCTCCTAGTCCCACTAGCCTCCCAGCCTCTCAGACTGCTCTTCCTAGTCCCACTAGCCAAATTCTCCCAGCCTCTCAGACTGCTCTTCCTAGTCCCACTAGCCTATTCTCCCAGCCTCTCAAACTGACTCCCTAGTACCACTAGACAACTACCTCGGTCTCCTAGACCGAGACTCGGTCTTCCAGACCGAGCCTCAGCCTCCCAGGTTGAGCCTATAAATAATAAATAAATGTGCTCAACATTTGTTTGTAAAAAGTTTTGGATCTGGACTTGAGTGGTATGCAGTGTAAAAATGTTTTCGTGAGAGCCCTAGTGATCATAGTCTAGACTCGAGAAGGAATCCTAGTTCGCTATGATCAGAGCTCTGATACCAAGCTGTCACACCCTGGCTTTGCGGAAGCGTGGTTATTTTGGTGTGACTTCTTAATACCATAGCTTAACCATAACAAGCTATATGAAATAAAGACCATGCAAGATCATCCATTAAAATAAGTTTGAAGAGTAAAGAACCACAACATTGTCTTAACGGATATCACATCCTAACAAACATAAACAGTGTTCAAAAGACACAACACCAACAAGAAATAAACACAGTTTAAGAACTGTGACTCGTCCAGGAAAAAGTCACATCCCTTAACCCGGTCAACTCAGTTGACCCGGTCAACTAAGTCAGGCGCGAAGACTTTTCGGCGTGAAGACTCGGTAAAGAATTTAGCACGCGAACATTATTTACGTTAATCAATTTAATTATTTCGTGACTAACGAGCTCGAACCGATTCGATTAGTAATTTATTTATGACATTTTGACGAAAACTACATATACATTGTCGTTACATCGCGTTGAATTGTTGTTGATTGAATTTTGAAATTATAACGACAACTTGGTTGTCCGGGGCGTCCAAAAACAGAGGAAACTCTGCCCGTTTTTCGAGAAAATCCGTAAAATAAAATGAATCTTTTTATAAAAACGAAACTGTCAAACGAATACATACACAAAGTTAAATTTTGCTTTCAACGACACTTTACTGCTTTCAAAAACAACGATACGAATATGATTTCAACGACAAATAAATATAGTTTGTATATTTATTTCAAGTATTAAACAGTACGAATGCTTTTATAAAAATAAATATAGTTTTATATTTATTTCAAATATCGCACGACACGAGCTCTTTTATAAAAATAAATATAGTTGTATATTTATTTTCAAACACGACAACTCGACGATTCTTTTATAAATAAATATAATTTTGGCAAATTGGAAATAAATAATCCCAACTCACTGTTATTGGCCAATAATAATCCCAACTCATTTAATCACCAATAATAATCCCAACTATTGACTTTTGTTTGTAAAATACTCCCACGTTAAAAAAACACTAACTAGGTTAAAATATTGCTGATGTGGCTTAACATGTGTGGACTGACGTGGCTGGTTAACATCTTACCCGTGTATAAAATGATTATCAGCCTCATTGGCACACACAATCGACTGAATTTGCCCAATTTGTAGAATTAGGGTTTTGAAGGAGAGTGCGATTGTGTGTGCAAATGAGGCTGATAATCATTTTATACACGGGTAAGATGTTAACCAGTCACGTCAGTCCACACATGTTAAGCCACATCAGCAATATTTTAACCTAGTTAGTGTTTTTTTAACGTGGGAGTATTTTACAAACAAAAGTGAATAGTTCGGATTATTATTGGTGATTAAATGAGTTGGGATTATTATTGGCCAATAACAGTGAGTTGGGATTATTTATTTCCAATTTGCCTATAATTTTTCATCTTTATTTTATACGCCGGAGCGGCATATACGAAAATCTTAACAAAGGTCAAACGAAAGCAATATATAATACGAGTTTATTATATAATTTTCGTACGAATTTGATATATATATACTTTCATGTAAATATACTTTACATACACGTACAAATTCTCGAGACAACTAACGCGATTATAACCATGTATTTATATACTTATATAAATATTCATATATTTTAAACCTCTCGAGAACTAAGTCTTTTCAAGACTTCTTAAATACCGACGAATGAACGAACTGCACAAGTATAACTTCTTCGCTTCTTTTAAGTTGACAACTTACCGATGAATCGTTCGATTAACGATTCGGTAGAGCTCGATGACACGTAGTTTAGTTACTACATTTATTTAGAAACTTATTAGATATTCCGTGTTAGGAATATTGTAGAATACAAGCTAGCAAGTCGAGTCTTGGAAACGACATCGCGAAGTCGAAATTAGCTAGCTTTGCACAGGAATATTCAGGTGAGTTCATAACCCCACTTTTCACGGTTTTACATTTTCATAAATGCTTTCGGTGTGGAAAGACATGCACGTTTTCAGAAACATACAAAGTTTTCGAATTAAATGAAAACTCATATTTCTAAATCATATTACAAAGGGATTTCGAGGAACTCAAATGATTTACGAAAGGTTTATACTAAACATACCGGTTTTTACAAAACAAATGCGTATTATCGAAAGGTGAATGATTTTTCATGACTAGGGATGGGATAATCTGGTGATAATATTGAGGAAGGATCAGTCTTAGAGACTGGGGGAGGATCAGTCTTAGAGACTGGGGTAAAATACATGTACAATGATTACAAACACTTACAGACATTTTTATACATGGTATGGTTAGCGTAAGGAGGGTTACTACTTAGATCATGTGAGTGGGTAGGCGGGAACTGGAGGCCATTAATCCTCATTGTAGGACCGAGGGGCACAATGCGGTAGATCTATCTGGGTGTAGCGAGCCCAGCCCCAGGCCCAGCAGAACGGACCTCGGGGTGACTATGTACCCGACGCACAAATCCGCTAGGTTTAAGTCTTCCTACTTGCACTTCACACATATCAATGGCCTTGCAAACCATTGGTGATCTCTTTATTTCCTTATTTGCTACATACCAGGGAATTTATACTTACCAGAAATACTTGTTCATACAAATTAAATACCATGTTTTATACAAAATTCAAAGCATAGGATTATGCGGGTATGGAGTCAAAGTCAGGGTAGGGCATTGACGGTTTTATATGAACATTACAAATACAAGACTTTACAACTACATGGTTTTTTTTATGAACATACTGTGTTACAAACACAACGTTTCCATATAACTTGGCAAGAAAATGATTTTTAAATTCGTTTTCTCAATACTATTTAAAAAACCGGTTACTCCAAAGATTTATTTCAAATCTTTCACAACTCAAAAGATTTATTTCAAATCTTTTACAAACAAACTATGAACTCGCTCAACTTTATGTTGATTTTTCGCATGTTTCTTTCTCAGGTTGCATTTTAAGACAAGGCACGGTTGGAATAGGAGAACCATGTGGAGTCGAGTACTTAGTGGACGTTCAATTTCTAGAAAGACTTAGCTTATTTGCTTCCGCTGTGAAATGAAGATACCTGTCCAATCACGCCAATGCTCTGATAATTTCGGGGTGTGACAGTGCGGGTTCCTGATATGGGGGTGTAGGTGCCTGTAATCTGTAAGGATCTTCTAAAATTTCCCTACTGTATTCATCGTGGTAATATGGATCTAAAGGATCCAAACCTTGATAGGCTCCTAGAGTTGGCATGGGCATGTCTTCATGTATCAGGTAACGTTGCACATAGTCCCTATTGTCGTCCCACCAGGGGTCGTAATTTGGGTTTAGGGGGTTTGGTGCTGGTACCCTAGGCATTTCTTCCGGATTGAAGTCATGCATTTCTACTTGGTTTTCTGGGTTTTCTATCTCAATGGGTTGGTTAGGAAGTGGTAGTTGTGGTTGGGGTGCTATTATTTGCTCCAGATTAGGGTCAGCTGCAGTGGTGGCTAGGATGTGGATGTTAGCTATACCCCTATTTATCATATCCTGGGCATAGGCATCTGTTTCTCCTTTGGCTGCTGCTAGTATCCTTTGTTCCTGTAACTTTTTCATACGTTTTCTACGCTCGTGTGCCCCTCGACTGAACCAGCCCCTCTTTTCTGAGGAAATGGCTCTTCTGACTGAGCCTTAAACACAAAGATTCCTTCTTCCGTATCAGCAGAGTACCCTGAGAGGGCAGGCTGAGAAGAGGAGGTGCCTTCGCCTCTAGGCGAACCAGACAATTGACGATACGCGTCAGATGGTCCTTGGTCGCTCATACTGTAAACTAACAAATAGTCAAATAACACATAACAATAAATAAAATTATGCTCGTATTTCCGTAATTTATTTCCTAACACTTTAAATTTTGATGTCAGCAGAACACTTCTGTGGCTGAATCAGTGGCTTAGCTCTGATACCACCTTCTGTCGCAACCCCCGATCCCAAATCCCCGGGAACGAGCGGCCGCGAGCCAGTTTCAGTGGTATCACGTATTGTCTAATTTGGCAGCGAAAATTTTCATCAGGACCGTAGTTAGGAAATATTGTATCAGAGTAAGATACCACATTTTTCAATATTAAACATATGGGATAAAACCCAATTTTTCAATACACACATTTTCATAGGAATAATTCCTATTTTATTTAAGAAAACATCTATTTCTTTTTAGGTAACTTTATTGCCACTTTTCCAAGCCTTCAGTGCTGTCCAGCTGGCTTCTATTTGGCTTTCACAGTTTGTTACCTGAAACGCGTTTTAAAAACATTTGTCAGTGGGAAATACTGGTGAGTGAATCCTAGTTTAATCAAGTTCAATAAAAACCCATTGTACAGTATTGAGGGCGATCTCGCAATTATATTTGTTTCCAAGACATATCAATTAACATCCATGGTACTGTCGAACCCGACTTGTGGAAATGTTACTCCTTGACCAGGTGGTAACAAATTTTGTATACAAAACTCCAATATACTCATGATAATTTTATTCTTACAAATACTCAATAACTGTTATTCGCATGGAAAAGTATTTAAGGTTTTGTAAAAATAGTTAATAAAAGGTTTACAAAAAGCGGATCAACTCACATTGCTGTCTTAGATTTTTCGTAAGGGTTTCCTGGTGACAATCTATAATTTACACAAATGCACACGCGTTAGTATAATAACCATTTTAACATTAGTACTACACTCCCCGAGACGACATTCCAACGACTACGTCGGGCAGAACCACGACAGCCATTACGGAACCCTAGATCAATCGGACAGCGTATCTAATACGTATCCAGGGGTTATAATACTTACAACAGAGCAGAACTTCGCTATTTAGGGGGTATAATACCCGTATAATAAGCCTACTATTCAGATTTGAGAGAAAGAAACGATTTTTGAACGATTTCGACTGAGATCCGATGGCTCCTTTATATAGGGCCTCACTTCAGTTTTTACGCGGCCCGCGTAAATGTAGACAAGGGTCTACGCGGCCCGCGTTAGACATGGTCAACGTTGTAGCTTAGCTGGGTCAGCGACTAGACCTGCCGGGTGTTGGGCCACGTGGCCGCACCGGGCTGCGCCACCTTTTAAGTTGTCGCGGCCCGCGTAAGGGTTAAGGGTCCTTTATGCGGCCCGCCTAAAAACCAAAAATCAGATTTTTAATTATTTTTATAATATTTAATGTATTCGGGGCCCGTTTTCACGTATGGGTGTATTTTAGGACATATTGGGATATTTTAAAATATATTAGGGTGTCGAAAAATATTCGAGGGTGTCGGTTCAGAGTTGTTATAGTATTGAATTCCGTTATCGTTTCCTTAGGTATTTCCTAAATGAAATCAACCAAGATTTGGGCTTTCACGGCTTTTCTTGAAACATAGGTGATGTTGTGTTCACCTAGTTCCACATCCCATTTGCCTAAACATCCAGAAGTTTCAGGTTTTTCAAGCACATTCTTGATTGGTTGGTCCGTGACCACTTGTATGGGATGTGCTTGAAAGTACCTTCGAAGCCTTCTGGCAGTTTTTACTAGTGCAAAAGCAAGTTTTTCCAGCGGGGGATACTTGGTCTCTGCTAACTTTAAAGTTTTACTGAAGAAGTAAACAAGTACCTGAGCCTTGTTTCTTTCGATGGTCAGGACTACACTGATTGCTTCCTCAGCAATTGATAGGTAGACAGAGATCAGTTCCCCTGTTTCAGGAGCGGCGATGTCTAGTAATGAAGCCAGGTGCTGTTTCATTTGGTTGAAGGCTTCTTCTGCTTCCTCTGTCCACTTGAAGTCCCTTTTATTTGTGCACCCTTAAAGGGTTTTGAAAAAAGGAAGGGACTTTTCTGCCAACTTGGAGGTCAAACGCTTCAAGGCTGCCAGTTTACCAGTTAAGCTTTCAACCTCTTTTATAATTTGTGGGGATTTTGTATCCAGGATAGCTTTAACCTTGTTGGGGTTGGCTTTTATGCTTTGCTTGCCTACAATGTGCCCCAAGAACTTGCCTTCTTCGAAACCGAATGAACACTTCACCGGATTTAACTTCATGTTTATCTTTCTGAGGTTTCAGAATGTTTCTTGAATATCGTCAAGCATTTGGCCCTCGGTCTTGCTCTTTTTTACCAAGTCATCCACATAGGCTTCCATGTTTTTACCTATTTGTTCCACAAACGCTTTATCCACCAATCGTTGATAGGTTATCCCTGCATTTTTAGGCCAAAAGGCATCTTTTGATAGCAGAAGATACCTTTGTCGGTATGGAAGGCCGTCTTTTCCTCATCTTCCTTTTTCATTTGAATTTGGTGGTAGCCTTTATAAGCATCACAGAAGCACTTGAATGGGAAGCCTGTGAGCGAGTCTACTTTTAGATCAATTTCGGGAAAAGGATAGCAATCCTTTAGACAGGTTTGGCTATCCAAGAATGGTGCTTAACCTCTCGGAGTATGCCAGCTTGCACCAACCCTTCAAACTCTTTGCACGCTGTTAAGCTTCGATCAGGGGCGAGGCTTCTTTTTTGTTGAACAATGGGTTTCACGTTTGGTGGGATCTTGAGCTCGTGTTCGGCAATATCCCGAGGGATGTCGGTCATGTCATCAGGACACCATGCAAAGATGTCCATGTTATGGGTCAGCAACTTCTTGAGGTATGAGAGAGTTTCTTGAGTGAGGTTGGTGTTTTCCCTTATCCTTTGTTCGGGGTACTTAGGGTTAATGGCCCAACCTTGTTCTTCATTTTTATTCTTTCCTGAGATTTCCCCTTCAACCAGGAAGGCTTCATGGGTAGGTTGAAGGGTTGCAACTCCTCTTTTGGTGGGGAAATTGACAATGACTTGGCCAACATAGACAGCCATACTAAACTCACTTTGGCCTGGCCTTCCTATGATAACGTCATAGGTAGAAGGCGTGTTGATTATAATGAAGGTGAGTGGCTTGGTTCTTTCCATTTCACCCTTTTTGAAGTAAACGTCAAGTGTTAGCTGGCCTAAAGGCTTGATGGGGATGTCAGCAATGCCTTTGATGGACGACTCAGCTGGTTGAAGCCTTGAACGCTCTTGGTCGCTGAGTTGGTTGAAATATTTTTCAAACATTATCTCTGTTGCTGCACCCGTGTCAATGTATGCTTTGCTTGTTTTCAATGTTCCCACGATGGCTTCAACTACCAAAGAGTTCGAGTGAAGTCCCTTTTGTGGTGGTGGGAAGCACAAGCACTGACGCTCCTAAGCTTCTAAACGTTGTCGCTTAGTGGGGGTTTCTTCAACAACATTCACCATGTTTACTTCCTTGTTGTTTCCATCGCCCATTTTATCTTTTACTCCTTTAACAAGGTGGGCAAGTTCTCCAGATTTGACGGCTTCCTCAATTCTCTTTTTGAGTTGGAAACAGTCATTGGTGTGATGGCCCTTTTCTTCATGGAACTCACAAAACTGAGTAGAATTTTTATTCTTTTGCTTTTTGGCAAGGGTTTTGGCGGTCGGAAGCTATGCTTGACTTCTTCGGTGGCAAGGATCTCCTGAGGAGTTTTGGTCAAGGTTGGGACCCCTCTTTCTTTGCTCCTTGATGTCAACCGCCTCTTCCCCTCTGATGTGAGCCTCAGCCCTTTCAAGGGCTTCTTCCAAGGTTTTGCGCAGGCACTTGTTAAAGTCCCCGGTGAGATACTTAGAGGTGATTGCATTCATGAAGCCTGCAACCCTCATCTTCTCGTCGGCTCCCACATACGTTAAACCTTCTTTTTGTACCTCTCGATGAAATCCCTGAGCTTTCATCGTCCTTTTGTTTAATTTGGAAGATCACAGTAGCATCCTTCACATACCTCCTTTGTTGTGAGAAATTAGCCAAGAAACCTTTGCTTAAGTCATCGAAGATTTGAATGCTTCGGGCTGGCAGGTCATTGAACCAGATTCGAGCAGACCCTACGAGGGTTTGCATATACATTAAGCAACATTCAGCGTTGGACCATTTCTCTATTCTCGCTGCCCCGGTGAAGATTTGGAGGTGATCTTCTGGATCTTCCGTTCCATCGTACGTTCGTATGTGAGAAGGCATTTTGATCCTGGTTTGGAAATCGTAATCAGCAATTTGTTGAGAAAAACAGGACACATTGCTTGGTTTGTATGGTTTGGCCAAATCTTTTTCTGTTCTCGTGCCTAGGTTATTGTTAGCATTCCCTTGGGTGGCTAGCATCTGGTTGATGAAGTGCTGCCAAGGGAAGCTTGCCATCATTTGAGCCATCATTTGTGGCATGAAGTTGAAGCCTTGAAGGCTTTCAGGTGCAGTTGCTAGTTCATCCCCAGAGGAGCACTCATGACGGGACTTCGTGCCAAGGGAAGGACAGATAAGGCCTGCTCCCACGTGGTAGTTGCGGGAGGTGGAAGGCTTGCAATAGGAGATTGTAATAACTGATCCAAAGTTAACTCGTGCCCCAATGGTGCATCGGTTGCCGCTGGCTGAGAAGAAAATACAGGAAAAGATGTTGGATCTGGCCTTGTAAATGTATATGGACTGGGATTCGGAGGAGGATGGCTAGGACCAGCTTCATTTCTGGACACCTTGGGAGATGGAGGTCTTGAGTTCAAGTCCCACAAAAAACGACAGAAATAAAAGAAATTTTGCCGTTCAAAAAAAGTATTCATAATCAATCAGGCCTTGATATTCCTTTCCCAATGGCAGACTTCCTAATTCAGTTATTTAAATATTTAGACTTTAAATGTAATTTTTTTAACAGCCTTTAAATGTAATAATAATAGTGTTTTGGTGATTACAATTAACACATTTGTAATTAATAAAAAAGAACACTAAAATTAGTGTGTCGACTCGACCAGGTTCGTACTATAACTAGTTGGTTTCACCATGAATCTGTTATGACTTTTATTCAATCAGCCATCTTCAGTGTTTGTTTATATTATGTGATATGTTTTGAAATATCCAAGTCATAGTTATTGATCAACGAAGATCATACATAAATAAATTATTTTGAATTAAAATTTGACATTTTAATATTGTTTCAGGCAAAATGGTGTAGGCATCTTGGTCCACATAGCCCAGCAAGTCCACCAGCAGCATATATTCACCACATATTTTCTTAGTGGCCTTTTGTCACTAGAATATATCTTCGTTTCCTTTTCAAATATTCGGGTTTTTTTTTTTAATTTTTTCAAGTAAAATGTCACCATGATGTTTAGACAATATTGAAGTTTTGTTATTAAGAAACTATGGGCATGTTTGGGTAAGCTTTTTGAAACAACTTATTGACTTATTGGCTTTTTGAAAAGTCATAAGCTCTAAAATGATGTTTGGCAAAGAGGGTGTATGTGAGGGGAAAATGCCAATAAGTCAATAAGTCACAAAATCCTGGCTTTTCCAAGAAGCCAATAAGTCAATAAGTTGTTTTAAAAAGCTTACCCAAACATGCCCTATATGTGACTATGTGAGTGACTTTATTGAAAAATACTGAAATTTGTTTATTAATTCAATCATTTCATCCCTTTTTAAAATTCAAATCAAATAAAAAGACTTATATAAAATGTTTACTAAAAAGGTTTAGTACTTCATTGTTTTCTGTTGTGTAGATTCCATGAGAAGCACCATATCTTTTTAGCATAAATTTTATGTCTAGATTTTTTTTTTTTTTTTTTTTTTTGGAATCAAGTGTCTCTGTGTAAGAAACATTATAGTTTCGGATAGTTGAATGGTTTGTCTACGTTCTACCCTCTCTAGACCATACCAATATATAGCTTTACTGTGAGTTAGACTTTACTTGGTATGGTGGGTGTTGTTTACTAAAATGAGAGTGTTATATGAAATATTTAAACATAAATACAAAGAGTAAATTTGAGTTTCTATAAGTGGGTAGGGGCGTCCATCACTCATCACTCACTCACAGTTTTCAATCAATTTCCGCCATATCATCAAGCATTACTAGTGATGGATTTTAGTGGAAATGCTCATCACTTGTGCTGGAATTCCATCACTCGCAACTTTTTTTTGTTTTTAAATTATAAATTAACAACTAAACAATAAAATTATAAATTTCATTTAAATTAAAAACAATATTTCTAGAAATATTTTAGACTACAATAAAAATAAAAACATACATAAAGAAACTCTACTTCTCGTCCGAATTAGGAAATTCCAAACCTAAATAACCCACAAGTTCAATTAAAACGTATTTCAACCAAAAGTGAATTTCTTCATCACGCAAGTCTTGTTGGATATTTTCGGGATCGGGAACGGGAACTTGTGTAGGAGGATCCGGCACCCAATCTGGAGATATTGTCTGTCTTGTTTGATTAGCATATTGTGCAATTGTAGACCAGATTCTCCACAAAATAATCGTTCATTAACACTTCGTTGGCATGTATACGATCACGATCCACCATTTTCTCCTTTGGGCGGCTCGAACTTGCTTCAAGTTCGTTATACACCGACTCGAAAAATTCAAGCGTCTCATTGTCGGAAGACAATTGGCTATCGCTATCGCTATCCATCGGTAACGTCGAATATGTAGGAAAATCCATTTGTGAAATATGTAGAATGTGTGATATATGTTTGTGTTTTGGTGTGGGTGAAATGGTATAAAAGTGTGAAATATTTATAGATTGTTTAAGGGGTTTTTTTTATTTAACCAACGGTCAACACACACAAACGATCGAAAATTAATGTTCACGCATTATACATTGAAGTGGCGGCGGTGGTTTTTTTTTCACGCGTGATCGGGCCGATCATGGGGCTCCCCGACCCCCCTAAACCCTAATCAATATTAATTAAGACTCAACCCTCAACAATCAACGCATCCCTTCTCTTCCATATTGTCCTTAAACAATAAAGTGCTGTTAGTTTTTGAAGAGCTAAAAAGTCTGCAGTTTGCGGACCACATCTGCAGGAGAAGAGGTGGACCAAAGGTCTGCAGTCTGCAAGGAGAAGAGTGTTTGTTTTTTTACTTATACAAAAACCTCTTCTCACAACACACACACAACACTCCTCTCTCTCTCTCTCTGCCTTCATCTACCACCGCTTCCACCTTACTACATACTACTTACGACCTACTAACGCAATTAATTTCAACTATCTATAACAAATTAATCAAAATTTATACCACAGAACCGTTAGGTTGTTGAGAATCACTAGTATTGCTACTTTCTGAAGCATCCTGCGGCTGAGATTCAGCTCGCAACCTCAATCTCCCGTGGTTAAACGTTCGTTTTCTGGCAACGCAAACTGAAGACGAAGAACACAGCCGCAGCAAGTGATTGGTTCTACATGAAGCGAGAACAGAGGATGAAGATGAAGAATGTGATGTTGGAAATGGAGTTTTCAATGTTAGATAAGACATTTAGAGTATTGTTCAGAAGATATTTGTGTATGAATATGAGAATATGGTGTGATGAAGATTGAAAACCCTAAAACTCCATTAACGAGACTAAACCCCAAGGTATGGAAGAAGAAGAAAGGAGTGTGCTGAGAAATGGGGGTTTGGATTAGGTGTGGGGAAAACATGTGAATTTTATTGAATAAAAATATTTTTTACTGGTTTTTATTGTATTAACAGTGACGGTGGTGGTGGTGGTGGTAGTGACGGTGGTGGTGAGGATTGTCGGTGACCGTGATGTGGTGGAACTGGGTGGTGGAGGTTGAAGAGGAGAGGAGAGAAGAGGTTTGAAGACATGGGTATAAGTCTGCTTGGGGAAGAGGTGAGGCAGAGGTAAAATGTCTGCAGATCTTCAAGAAAACAAACAAGCTGCAGGACCCTTATGTCTGCGCGCGTCTGCGCGACGCAGACATAAGTGCTTAGAAGAGCTTTTAACCAAAAAACAAACACCACCTAAATGTTTAAACTATGTCTTTGTTGATCTGATTTTTGACACATTGTTTAAAGCCTGAAATTACATATTCGTTCAAGTTTCTTTTGTAAATTATCCGATTTGAGTTATCAAAAATTAAAATACTTCAACGTAACACTCAAAACGCACATGGTAAATGCCCGACTTTTTAAACGCAATTATTTTCAAATTAACCTTGAGATGTTACAATTTCTTAAAATACACTTTTCTTAATTTAAAATGCGAATATAATTTTAAATGTGTGACGTTCATGTTCTATGATAACAAGTTAGGATTTTAAGAAAAATACTTGGTTCTAGACTCAAAGTGGCTACTAAAACCAATCATATTCGTGAATATTACACAATGAAACTAAAATGAGAAACACAATGTGACTACACATAATTTAAGAGGTCGCTACTTAGTACATGTTCTGCTTGTGTCAGAGAAATCAGCTACAATTACCAAACACACCAAATAAGGTCATGTGTAGAGAAATCATGGATATAAATATTATCTATGACTTGAAGGGAAAATAAAGCTTTTTGGTCGTCCAGTTGGTTGACGAAACACTAGGTATCAGCTGTTGTTCTTGAAATAGTATTTGCCTTGGTACCAAACGGTCTGTTGTGAACTCATCATTTGTAGAAAGTTCGACCCACCATACCGACCGAGTTCACTACTACTAGCGTTACCATGTTGCATTTGACTCGACTCATCATACAATTGGTTATAAACATACAAATCTTGAACCTTCTCCGAAAGCGGTGTTTCTCATTGACTCGTGAATGTGTGACGAGTTTGTACCATGTTTTGTTACATACACATCAAACATTTTTGAAAGTTGATATTTGAAACGAATGTTTGCGCCTTCACCAAAGTTTGGTTCTTGAGGGGTACTTAAATTCAACTCGTTTGCAATTTTTTCAATCAAAAAGCTGGTTCCAAAAATATTAAAACAAGGGTTAAGAGCGACGCCACAAGTGAAAACCGTCGGTAGTTCTTTAAAATATTTTCTTAGTTTTTCCTTCATCGTATCTGCCATGTCACAATATGGTCTACCTCTAACCGACAACTCGTTTAATTTCAAAAACATTTTAAACAAATTGTGAAGTACCAATGAACTTGTTGGATAGTAAACCCCCGATAAAGTCTTTGTTAATGTTTTGAAAACTTGAAGCAATTGTGTAACCGTTTCAATAGTAGCCCAATCCTACGGGTGGTAAGGCGAACACCTTCTACGACTAGACAAAATGTTATGAAATTATATTAAACTTTCTTTTTGCAAAATAGCTTTTTCAAACATGGTGCAAGGTGAGTTCCACCTATGAGCAACGTCCCAATTGGGTGTCACACCCCAACCGATGGCGGAAACATCGGGGCATGGCACTGAGCGAAACAGATTGTCCAGGAGAATCCATAACAACTATTAGTTATAATATATTAAAGGTTCATGTCCCATACCATAAACATATAAAATAAAAACAGTTATTACAGACATTGTTCTCAAAGACAAATTATCCATTCCGACAACTCAGATTTCATTTAATTGTTTGTTTCTAAGACTCTATCCTAACTTGATTCCCACGTAGCAGCAAAACATCCTAAGCACCTGTCACATACGTTAAAATAAGGTCAATACACATATTGTAAAGGTGAGCATACAAGTTTGATATAGCATAATAGAGTTCGAAATAGTTTACACATAACCAGCATGTATCATGTATAATGCGAAGCTAGTAGGTTATCGACAATGAAATATGCATAGACTACATTGCGAGTTGTAGAATGTGCAACGCATATCACCACTGCGACATGTGAGAGGTAACCTTAACAACCCCTGTCCACGACAGGTGTTGAGTCCAAACAAATAGTACTATCATTGCTCTGGCGTCAGGCAACAATCACTGTTTTAACATAACATATAAGCATTCATCGAGTAACACGTATCATGCAGAAACGATCAGCGTATAAATAGTTTTTGCATTGTGTGATAGATGTGATTTAGAATAAGTAACGTATGTAACACCCAAAAGTGCATAAAACAAAAAGGAATCGAGTATACTCACAGACTGTGTTTAACAAGTAAACACTCTCTTGGATTGAAGGGAGCGCTGAGAGAGATTAGCCTGAACAGTTAACGATAGCATAAACGATGAGTGGCGCGATAAATGGTGCAAAAGTACCAAGTGTCGGATGGCAATCCGATCGGATGGCCATTCGATTGGATTGACATCTATTTGGTAAGGATGTGTTTGTGTATGATGGCTTTGAAGTTTTCGTTGTAGCATTTTGAAAATAGAGAAGTATCTCTACCCTTCAGGTCGATCGATCGAACAGCAGTTCGATCGGATAACAATTCGATTGGCAAGACACTTAGTGAGAACAAGTTCACAGCAGGATTGTCACTCGATCGGATTGCAATCCGATTAGTTGGTAATCCGTTAGTTACTGATGATCTTTGAAAATTATAAAAATGATTAAGTGCCGAGGTTCCAAAAGTCACATGGTCGGATGGTCGTTCGATCGGATGGCTATCCGATTGGACGGTAATCCGTTCGACGTTCAAAACCTTGAAAGTTTAAATAAAAAAGTTTAAGTGTGAAACCAAGTGCAAGCCAATCGGGTGGTTGTTTGATCGAATGGCAATCAAATCGGACGGCAATCCGTCTTAATGACCTGATCGTCTTGGCACTTGATTATTTTAAAAGGTTTTACAGTTTTGATCTAGACGGTGTGATAACGTGCTAGACAACAGAAACCCCATCTTGACCCAAGTGATCCGATCGAACAGGATCACCCTAGTCCGATTAGCTAACTGTTCGAGACAGTTGTTCATGTTTAACCCAAAATCAGTTGTCTCTAGGATAGAATTCAGATCTTGAACTAACACATCACTAAGAAAGAGTAGAAGATCAGAACGAGCTCCGATTCTATCGGTTTTGAGTGCATTGATTGTAAAAGAGTTGAAAGAAAGTTAGAAAACCATCTTTCAATCCTTTTAACCATGAATATGCGTAGATCTATGCAGAAACATTGTTTATTCATGTGGAAATCCTTCAGATCTAAGTGGTTCTTAGTGGAATGAAGCCAAACCTTGAAGTTCATAAGAACCCCATGATGACATCACCCTAGAACACCTCAAATCCGGTGATTTTCACGGTTAAAAGTTAAGATTCAAAGGGGAAAAAGATGAAGAAGTGCGTGTAGATCATAGAAGTACAAGATTTAGGTTGGGAACTTACAAGAATCGCGAGAAATAAAGGGAAATGAGTGCTTGAGTGCGGCTGGTTGAACAAGGAGCTGTCACATCACAAATGATGTGACAGGAGGGTATTTATAGGGTTTCCATAAAGGGAAAGTGTCAAAGTGTCGGATTGGTCACCGATCGGATGGCACGGATGGCCACTCGATCGGTTGGCCACTCGATCCAGGTGTCCGGCGCGTTGAGTTTTGTCGTTTCGATTCACGTGTTGAGCGTTGCGATTCGAGCGAGCGATGCGATAATATTACCCATTAGTTACACAAGTAACCTAACTACTATATCTAACATACAATCACTATAAATAACTTGTGTTTAGCGTTTGCGATTTAGATTACGATGCGATAGAATTGCGATTGTGATTGTGATTAAACACCTCAACATAAACATAACATGCACAGGTAGCACATAATAGCACACACACGTAAAACAATATCCAGAACACATAATTCGAGTTGCGATTAAACATGCGATTAAATAGCGATCAAACCTCGATTATTAATAGATACTCCACATAATACAACTAAAATAAATAAATAATAGAATCGATTACAAGTCAAAGAAGTCAAAACAGTAGTTGAGCAAAGGAGTGACAGATCGCAATTAGCAATCTTTTCTTCCTTTGACTTAAATCTTGACTTTGACTTTCAAAACACGGGGTGTTATATTGGGTCCTAAGCATATTCGACCCGCTACCTTACAAGTTTTAATATATTTTGCATGTCTTTGCGTGTTACTATATATATTTCGTAACCTTCTTTTGAAAGCTTCTTTTTGTGGTCCAATAACCTTTAAACCATCTTGAACGGCCAAATTTATGATGTGTGCAACACAAAGACTATGGAAAAAATACCCTCACAAATCGGATTCTATTTTAATTTTAAATGCATTACAAATAGTTGAAAATAATCCACAGGTGGATCAAAATAAAAAGGAAACATTGTTTAACAGTTTTATGTCATCCAAGCTTGCGAGACTTATTATGGATGCTAGGAGAAAGGCAGTGTCACACCCCGACCACGTAGAACATACAAAATGTGGCGGAAACATCGGGGAGTGTTGTAACAGAATTAATGTTTCACAACCATGGAAATTTAAGTTTCGTTTTATTCATCAAACAAGCGAGTTACATTGTCTTTAAACAAGAAATAAAGAGTACATAACAAAATTTAACTAGTTCCTGTCTCGTTTTAAGTCACTAAAGCACAGGTCCGCCTAAGTATGTCTTGATAAGTCCTATGCATCATCTCCTGAAAAACACATGTGAAAATAGGTACGTCAGCATAAAAATGCCTGTGAGATACATAGGTTTATGAAAACAGGATTCATGACTTATTGTTTAAGAAAATGTTTAGTCATGAACCTTGTAATTTGATTTGTCTTGTAAATCATTTGAAAAACGATAAGATCAGATGATATGTATAAATAAGAGAATAATGTATGGTTAATTGAATAACCATGTAAAATGAGTTTGTATAAGATAAGTTGTTTGTAAAAGAATGTCTTGTGAAAAGTATGTTATTTGTATAAAATGTTATATATCTTAAATTGAAATGATTCAAATAACGCTACGATATGTAATACCATACAAACATTTATATATAGGAAGTACCAGCGGCGTATCCACCATGCTTGTATCATATTACACACGCACCGTTACTTAAATCACTTACCCAAACAAACCACCAATGTAAGATGTCTATGTTTAAACAAATTGTCAAACGTATTGAATAATATGTCAAAAATGTTTATGTCAATATGTAAATCATGTAATGTGTAACCAATGTCAATAATATTTATGTGTCAAATGTAAATCATGTAATGTGTAACCAATGTCAATAATGTTCATGTGTCAAATGTAAATCATGTAATGTGTAACCAAAATGATCTGTATGGCTAGTGAAATGTATCAACTAAACCATATGCACAAAAACAAAGTATTGAAGTAAAACATGGTTTAAATCAAAGCTATGTTTTGTGGAAATGCATGCTATACTGATACGAACATCTATGCGGTGTTGTGAAAATGCATACATCCAAGCCTTGAGACTGCGGCGATAAACCCTTAAACAACTTAAAGGTTTATCTAAATTATGTATATCGAATTCGGTCATTCCTTCCAATCCAAACAAACCCAGGATTTCAGGAACGGGAGTTGTCAATTCCTATGGTACCACTACCTACTAACGAACGGCGTAGCTAATGTTAATGAATGTATTGTTCCATTGTAAACAACCCAAATGTCATAACAAAAATGTAAGCATGTGATGAAAACACTGTACTAAGTATGTAACCAACGGACATACATAGCATAAAATGTAAATGTAAAACAATGTACTAAATATGCACACAATGGGCACACATAGTATAAAATGTAATGTAAAACAATGAAATCATGTACTATAAATGTACTAATGAACATAGCAAGTATATGATATGAAAACAGGAAAGCATGAAAGTAACAAGTAGGCACATGTGTTTCACCCCAAAACAGTTTGGAAAAACAGTAAAAGAGGGGTCTATGTACTCACTTGAGATTGCCCAGAAGTCCTAGGATAACCACCAAGCAATGCTAGAGATCACGGAATCAAACGGCACCTAATATAGGTAACTATGTTAATAAACCGGACCTAAATCGGAGGATTTAGATAGAATGAGGGTTCGTAAACCAAACGAGTATAGAGACTCGTGTCATATGGTTTAACAAAGCCTACATACTAAATGAAACCTAACATAAGTGCTTACGACCCATTACGACCCGTTTAGATAGCTTATGCTACTTTAACGCGCCGTTCGTGTGAAACGCGTTCGGACCGCCTAACTAGTCCTATGAAAAGTGTTATATGCCTAAACATGTTACATAATCAGTTATGTGACAAAAATTTAGGTTACATATGCTTAATTTCCAATTATACATGAAAAGGGTATTCTGGTAATTTACCTAAGGCATATAAACTACCTATCATACAACTACTTAAACGCAGCGACCATAAGGTATAACCTCGGAAGATTATTCCCTACCTACTATGGTCACCTAATGTATTTGGTCGGATCCTAATGATCGACCAAACTGGGTTGGGTTCGAAAGCGATTTATTAGATCGCTTGCCCTACGACCCTAGACAACGTGGTAATCAGTAGGCATAGTCCCAAGGGACTATAACCAACGTGATTACACTCACGTTGCGAAGTTCAAACGAACTTCGCATTGACCATAAACTGGTCAATGCAGAAAGTCAAACAAAGTTTGACTTTCAGACTCGAAAAGCAATAAAAGAACGAAAGAATACTTACGAAGGGTCCCCAAATGCTAATCTCGATCCAAGAATCTCAGGTATGAAACAATGGTTTCAACTTAGAGTTTCTCAAATCAAGATTCTTGTAAGTTTTGCAATGGGGTGGATGGGTATTTATAGGAATACCCGAACCGTTAAGATCGTTTGTCGAATATCGTGCCTTAATCGCATCCGTACAAGTGTCGGAACCTTATGGTAGCTAAAAATGATCCTTATCAGCTGACTAGGCAATTGAGAATGTGTGGGTGTGGTTAAAACAGCTGGAACCTGCTGTTAGAAACACTTAATCTGGTCTGATAGTCGGACGCGGCTCGCTTCAGGATCAGACAAGTGTAATGCGGGCCGCCTGGCCTGCCTGATCAGCCAATATGTTTCAGAAATGACAGTTTCAGTCCCTGCATGTGTTTAAGGCCATTCCCGACACTTCTAAGGCCCGTAAAGCCAACTTTAAGGCCCTAAAATGATGCCTAAACATTGTGGACATGAAGCATGCTAAAAAATATCTCGGATGTCGGTTCGTTTGGCCGTATGATCGCGATGTTCGCTTAATTACGACGGAATGCGCATAAGCGCGAAAAACGATCCAAATGACGCAACGAATGGATTTTTCTTAAGCCAAACACTAAAGCATAATATAGTCATGCTTACATAAATTTTTGGATGTCCGGATGTATTCAGAACGTAAGTTATGCGTGAAAATGCAAACTTATGCACTTTTTGACGCTTTTAGTCCCTGAATGACCCAAAAGTTTATTTTAGCACACCGAACCCCTCAAAGCCTATTTCTAAGCTATGTAAAGGATATTTATGGTATGTTTAACTTATGGTCATGTTCCGGAATGTCTGTTACAATTCAGATTGGCATACTTTCACAGTTTGTCAAATTTAGTCCCTATAGACGAATTAACTTGTTTTTGCCATACCAAAGCCTTCAAAACTTATTTCTAAGTTATGTAAGGGTTATTTAAGGTATGTTAAGCCAATGTCACTATTCCGGAGTGTTTGTTGCATTAAACTGGTTATATTTACGCATTGGTGCGCGTATAACCTTCCAGAAAGCGATTTAGAGTTTGAAATTGAACAAAAATTGATATGTGCAAATGATACACATATTTTTACAAATCCCAAGTATGAAATACAATATTTCATTGGTTTGGTATTTGTTTGATGGCCGTGGAGGCACTGGTGTTACAGCCAGCCTATTACGAGTAGTACCTGCACTTAACCTTTTTGAGAAAATACGTCAGTTTACGCTGGTAAATACAATCAACTGACTCATTTTAAAAATGATTTAAAAATTGATTTGAATGCACGTGGCACAAACATTTTATAATTTGGGATAATTATTTGAATATAATCTTGTAAGAGAATTACATGTTCCTTATGCGTTCAGTAGTCCGATCCGTAGACCGGGTTAAAGATCAATAGACACACCACATCATTTATTTATGCACTGACGGGTGTACGCCTACACCCCGTGCTCAGGTCGTGGCCATCTCGTAAGATGATGCCAAGGATATCCGGGACATGGTCATTAACCCCCCCCCCCCAAAGGATTTAAGCAACAAAACATTTCCAAACAGAGCATATCAATGATTTAACCTCTATCCGATTAAAGATTCAATGCCCGACCAAGCAGTATTTTATATACCATACCCCAAGCCCGTATAAGGGAAAATAAGTTAAAAGTATTTACCTTTGCAAGTATCAATCACAAATAGCAAGCGCGTGTAACTTTTACCGGGTCTCCTATTCTGGAACGAAGGTTTATAATAACCTATTAGAATCCTAACGGGTCTTTAATTAAGCCTAAACTTAGACCGGTTAGTTTTAAGGAAAGATACGGTTCAAACGCACGATTAAGCGAAGACCGAAATAGAATGTGATTTAGACCCAACAAGTTTGAAGACTTGTATAATATGGGTAATCTAAACACATTCTGGATTTTGAGATAAAAATGATAAGGTTTGACCCGTTTCGGCTAATTTATGCAAACTAGTTACATAAACCGAACCGAACGCGTAAAAAGCGTAACGGGTAACCATAAGAGTCATATATAGGTTTCCTAAGTTAATATGCCTTAAATATGTTGTGACATCAGTAGGATGCCTTCCATTAAGCCCGAAACGAGTTTAATCTCAATTTAAGCCCCGTAGGGGTATTTTGGTCATTTTAAAGATTATAAAAGAGATTAAATATAATTCTGAGACTCGGGTCTGAAATAATCAGTAAAATAACTTAACTTAATAGGTTATATTAGTTGGTGATAAGTCTTATATGCCAAAATGGTTTTTAAACCCATACTAGGTGTTTAATACGCGTAAAAAGCCGTTTTAAGCGATTTCCAGGTTATGCAGGAAATCTGAGTTTTCTGATCAGGTTATAAAGTTCAAAATACTTCATTTATTATATAAAATCAGTATTAATTGGATTGGTGTCAAAATACTATGTAGAACTCATATTATAAACAAAAAGGGTATAATCGGTATTTACCGAATCAAGGCAATAACCTTAGGTTATGATCAGTTTAAAAACAATTAAAAATCTTCAAAAATCCCAAAATATCATATTACATCAGTGGGTAAAATGTTTGGTGTCAAAAATTGGGTTTAGATAGGCTTTATGCTAATTGCGCCGTTTAATTAACAAAAAGCTTTTTAAGTGCGCTATTGAGCATAACTCCTAATCTAGACCTCCAACTGATGTGAAATTTTAGGGACAAGTTTATAAATCAGTAGCAAAGATTATTTCACTCTCACATTTCCAAAATTCTCGTTTTAAGGTAAAAAGGGTGATGTGTGTAAAATGCAACATATAAATTACATCAAATGAGGCATAAAACTAACCCTTTTTTAGTGCTAATATTGGAAAAAGAGTGTTTTTGTCTTCCTTTTGTATTTTCAGGATTAAATGAGCTCAAAAACGCAAAAGAAGCAAAAAGACAGCTAAATCCAACATAAATACAAGAAAAGGAACATTAGTGGACTGCCCGAACCCTCAACGGCACCTTCCAAAGCAAAATAGAGAAAACAGAAGACTGAACACGCCCCGTGCTCAGCCAGCACGGGGCCGTGCCCAAGAAGCAGCAGAAAAGACAAACCTATAGAAGCTTCTATTGCCCATCACGGGGCCGTGCTCAGCGGACACGGGGGCGTGTCGAAAGTACAGCAGGCGCGTTTATTGTAATTGCGAATTACAATTAATGAGGAGAGAGAGTGTCAGACGGACACGGGGCTGTGCCCAGCGGACACGGGGCCGTGTCCAGCTCTCTGTTCAGCCTATAAATAGGAGTGCTTGGATTCATTTCATCTCATCCCTTGGCACACCACCTCTCTCACACTTCATCCACCACCCACCACCATCACAACACCATCATCCACCACCATCATCCATTGTCCATCGTAGAGTGTGTGAGTCGTCTCGGGATCCAAGATTGATCGTAAGAGTTCTTGAAAATCAAGGCCATGTTTGCCTAAGTCTCTTACATCACTTGGTGAAGACAAAGTGTCTAGTATAATACTTTTTATTTCTAATCTTTTGCACTTTTTATTTGGTTTTGTATTAATGACTTTAATAACTAGTTACTTATGTTGAAGGTGATCTTTCCTTATCGTTTGTCCGTGGTGTCTTGGCATTATTTTACTGTCTATATAAAATAAAGGATTTTCACCATTCATATCTCCACGGTCTATATGGAGATATGTTGGCTACCTGGTAGGGGGTTAAGGGAACGGTTTGGTAAAGGTCTTGCCATTGTTCAGCGTTTAGAGGTCCTGCTTCAATACTTCACGGTATTGGATGGCGGGGGTCCAAACTCTTTGATCCCCTCATAAGTTAACTACTATTAATACTATAACCCGGCTATTTAGGACTGTATCCCTGCTGACTCAGACTACTTAGCCGAGGGTAACGTCACCGCCAAAAGCGGGGCCTACCACAATACTGCATTAATAACTTAATTCATTATCTTCCAATAATCCACCCTTTTAGGATTGTATCCCTGCTGACTCAAACTACTGGGGTGAGGGTAACGTCGCCTTCAAAAGAGGGACCTACTACAATAACTAAGATAATCTCTTAATTATGTGCAAAAGTGCGGAAATAATCAAAGGTTATACTAGATACGAGTCGGAACCAAGTGATTCATCTTGTCTATCTGTTTTTCTTTTATTTTTATTTTCAGCATTTTAGTTAGTTTTTAATTTTCTTAGTTTAAAACATTTTTCTAAACTTTTATTTTGGTTAGACGTTGAGGATAAACCGGTACTAAAAGCTCTTGTGTCCTTGGACGACCTCGGTATCTTACCAACGCTATGCTACACTCAACGATGGGTGCACTTGCCCATATGTGTGTTTAGTGTTAGTGAAATATCGTGTTTTATAAATTTAAAACTTGGCTAAAATAAGTGTTAAAAAGGGCTTAAAATATACACCTAAAATAAGTAACACTTTATCGCACATCAAAGGGCAATATGGTCAATATTAAGCAATTAACGAAAACGTGTAAACGGATTGGACAATCAACGAGCCAATCACAGAGGGTTATACCATCATGTAACCTGGTCCTAAGGAAGCTCTAAGGCATTTCCAAACCCATCTAAATCGGGTCAGAATTGGAGTCAAAGCAAAAGTCAAAGTTTTGCGACTTTCGGTTCCGGACCGGGTCTAAACAGAAAATTGTCGGATCAAACAAGCTTAGATCAGTTCTTATACTTATTACCAAGTTATATGAGTGATAAAATAGGTTAAACGCCTTCTACAATGTTAATTATGCGTTAATTCGAAAATTAAGTTCATGTTGATTTTTTATAAACAACTTTGACCCGACAAATGATCTAGTTAGAGCGGGAATCAGAGGGTGCCCTTTTAAGGGTTTAATGCCCACATAAATACCAACTTATAACTACCTTAAGTTTGACTAAACACTGAACCATTAGTGATTAATCGATAAGTCAAACCTTAATTACGATGGTTTGACTTTAAGCTAATTAACTAAGTAAAACACGATTAAGGAAGATCAAGGATACTTACCAAGGTCCAATGCACGATTAGAGATGCTTGGGGAAATGCCTTGAGCTCCAGAAATGATCAGAAGTGAAGGTATGAGTGAATGATCAAGTTTGCACACAATGGGGCTTTATATAGTGATCTTGATTGCTTGTGATCATGATAAACAATGCTATAACTGATCATGGATCATTCACAAGTGTCCCTAAGGTCTAAAAGCCAGTAGGGGTCGCCCATGGAAGTGAAAAATATCAATATAAGTCGGTTACTCGTTCATAACAGGCAGCTGTCGAATTTTCTGTTGCTGGGCATGCCTTACGGACCGTAAGGCTGACCTTTACGGTCCGTAAGCCCTTTACAGCAGGCAAAAATTTTTTCCCTTTCAAGCTTCGAACAGGCAACTAGTGTATTACGATTTTGGGCCATGAATTATCAGTATGAGACCTTTAGATCATGCTTGAACAGTTATGTCCACCCTACCATGTTGTAATATTATCATGGACTTTAACGAAAAGCCATAAACGAAGGTTTATCGTGCATATCCTCATAGGATTCCACTCTTGCAATTATGAATCAATCAGTGTTAGCATTAACCGGATATAGGATGTTTATCAGATGTTTATAATATATATTAGGGCCTTGGGATTCATAATGAAGTCGTTCAGAGGTATAAATTAACATGACGACACTTTTAAATCCCGCCATACATCTTTAACTAGATCCGGGTTTATAACACTTTTGTCGTACATGACACGTGTCGTTATTTTATTGAACACAAATTTTTGAGGTGTTACATCCTCACCCCCTTAAAAGAAATCTCGACCTCGAGATTTACTGAAATAAATGAGGGTACTTTTCTTTCATTATGGACTCAACCTCCCATGTGTACTCGGGACCTCTACGGGCATCCCATTTAACCTTTACTATTGGCACATGCTTCCTTCGAAGCTTATTAACCTGTCGATCCTCGATCAACACAGGTTTTTCAACTAACTTCAAGCTCTCTTCTATGTGCACATCTGTATGTTGTATGACTAGTGATTCATCAGCGAAACACTTCTTCAGATTGCAGATGTGGAATACATTGTGAATACCACTGAGCTCTTCAGGTAATTTTAATTTATAAGCAACTGATCCGATACATTCGATGACCTTGAATGGTCCTATGTATCTTGGGCTTAACTTACCTTTCTTACCAAATCGCATTATTCCCTTCTAGGGTGATACTTTAAGCAACACTATATCACCTACCTCGAATTTTAGAGGTTTACGCTTTAGATCTGCGTAGCTTTTCTGCCTATCCCTGGCAGCTTTCAGGCGGTTACGAATCTGGACAATCTTGTCTGTCGTTTCAAAGACTATTTCAGGTCCTGTCAATTGGACATCTCCAACTTCCGCCCAACAAACGGGCGTTCTGCACTTTCTACCATACAAGGACTCGAAGTTCGCGGCCTTGATGCTCGTATGATAGCTATTGTTATATGAGAACTCGATTAATGGCAGGTGGTTATCCCAACTACCACCTAAGTCCATCACACATGCACGAAGCATGTCTTCCAAAGTTTGGATGGTACGCTCACTCTGTCCGTCCGTCTGAGGATGGTAAGCCGTACTAAAATTTAAGCGCGTGCCCAAAGACTGTTGGAAACTTTTCCAGAAATGCGATGTGTATCTAGTATCTCTGTCGGAGATAATAGACACTGGTACGCCATGTAGAGATACAATCTTATCTACGTACAATTGGGCCAACATGTCGGAGCTATAGGTCTCCTTAATGGGTAGGAAATGTGTTGACTTAGTCAGTCTATCCACTATCACCCATATAGTATCATTTCCTTTCCTTGTCTTCGGCAACTTGGTGATGAAATCCATTGTCACCATTTCCCACTTCCATGTGGAAAGTTCAGGCTGTTGTAGCAAACCTGACGGCTTCTAATGTTCAGCTTTGACTTGCGCACATGTCAAACATTTAGCTACATGGGTAGCTATAGACTTCTTCAAGCCTATCCACCAAAAATTTACCTTCAAATCCTGGTACATTTTATCAGCTCCAGGATGGATGGAGTATTTAGAACTTTGGGCTTCCTGGAGGATAACATCTCGAAGTCCTCCATAAACTGGAACCCATATTCGTCCATTTAACCTCAAAATTCCGTCCTTGCCATAGGATAACTGTTCTTCAGTTACTCCTAGCTTTTCGTTAGGATAGTTAGCTTCCAACACAGCTTCCTTCTGTGTAGCTAACAACCTTTCATTCAAACCATTCTTTATCTCAATGCTCTTGGCATTGATTCTTATAGGCTTCACTCTTTCCTTTTGACTTAAGGCATCGGCGACTACATTCGCCTTGCCAGGATGGTATCTTATCTCACAGTCATAATCATTCAAAGTTTCCATCCAACGTCGTTGCCTCATGTCCAAGTCCTTTTGGTTAAATAGGTGCTGGAGGCTCTTGTGATCAGAATAGATCACACACTTGATACCATATAAACAGTGCCTCCATAGCTTCAGTGCAAATACAACGGCACCCAACTCCAAGTCATGGGTGGTGTAATTCTTTTCATGCACCTTTAACTGACGTGAAGCATAGGCAATAACCTTGCCTTTCTGCATAAGCACACACCCCATGCCAGTGTGTGATGCGTCGCAGTAAACCACGAATTCTTCGGTACCTTCAGGCAATGTAAGTACAGGCTCATTGCTTAGCTTCTGCTTAAGGATATCAAAGGATTCTTGTTGCTTGGGTCCCCAGTTGAACTTAATATCCTTCCTAGTCAAAGAAGTTAGGGGTGCCGCAATCCTTGAAAAAATTTCAATAAAGCGCCTATAGTATCCGGCTAGCCCTAGAAAACTGCGAATCTCAGTGGGCGTCTTCGGCTCTTGCCAGTTCATAACTGCTTCCACCTTAGCGAGGTCCACTGGGATGCCACGCTCACTAACCACATGTCCAAGGAATTGGACTTCTCGAAGCCAAAATTCACACTTCGAAAATTTGGCGTAGAGTTTCTCATGATGTAGAAGTTTAAGAATATAACGAAGGTGTTTCTCATGGTCAGCTTGGTTCTTCGAGTAAATGAGAATGTCGTCAATGAAAACGATGACAAATTTATCTAAGTAAGGCTTGCAGACACGATTCATGAGATCCGTGAATGCGGCAGGTGCATTAGTGAGCCCAAAAGGCATCACTAGGAACTCGTAATGAACATAACGAGTCCTAAATGCAGTCTTGTGTACGTCTTCATCTCTAACCTTCAGTTGATGATAGCCTGACCTTGAGTCAATCTTAGAGAAGTAACTTGCCCCTTGAAGTTGATCGAACAGATCGTCGATCTTGGGCAATGGATACCTATTCTTGATAGTGACCTTATTAAGCTCACGGTAATCGATGCACAGACGCATCGATCCATCCTTTTTCTTGAAAAATAAGATTGGTGCTCCCCAAGGAGACGAACTAGGTCTAATGAAACCCTTGGCTAGCAATTCATCTAGTTGTGTTCTCAATTCCTTCATCTCTGTTGGTGCCAACCTATAAGGTGCTCTAGCAACAGGTGCTGCTCCAGGGATGATGTCAATTCTGAATTCTACTTGTCTATCTGGTGGTAAACCAGGTAGTTCTTCAGGGAAAACTTCAGGGTATTCAGAAATGACGGAGATATCCTCAATCTTGGGTTTCGGCTCATTAATAGTCACTTGTGCCATGTAGATGACACAACCCTTCTTCAAACACCTAGAGGCCTTGAGCATAGTCACTTGCTCAGGCAGTCCATACTGGGTATCTCCCTGAATGGTAAGTGACTCACCAGACGGAGTCTTGATCACCACTTGCTTCTTATTGCAGACAATCTGGGCCTGGTTATGAGATAACCAGTCCATACCCAAAACTATGTTGAAACCTGCTAATTTCAAAGGAAGTAGGGACAAAGGAAAAGTGGTTTTTAATGGATATGAAACATCCATCTAATATGGTTGAGGCGGTTTCTAAGGTGCCATCTGCTAATTCCACCTCATACTTCACACTTAGGGTTTTAACAAGTAAATTCAGTAACTTACAAAACTTATTATCTACAAATGATTTATCAGCTCCTGAATCAAATAGCACTCTCGCATAAACATCATTTATAAGGAAGGTACCTGTGATCACATTGTCGTCCTGCACAGCTTCCTTTGCATCCATCCTAAAGACCCTAGCATTGGTCTTCTTTCCTTCATCAGCTTTCTTTGCATATTTTGGGCAATTTGTCTTAATGTGCCCTTTTTCGTTGCAACTGTAGCACGTTGCGTCCTTCAGCTTCTTGCACTCTAGGGTCTTATGTTCCGAAGATTTGCAAATCCCACATGGCCTCGGCTGATATTGGGATTTTGAGTCATGTCTACACTTCCCAAAATGGTACTTCTTACAGACCTTACACTTGGGCTTATCTCCAGATTGATGCCCATCCTTCTTAGATTCAGACCCCTTCTTGTGGTCATTGTCTCCTCGGTGCTTCTTGTCTGACCTTCGTGAATTGTCATCATCACGCTTCCTTTTCTCGGCATCCGTGTTCCCCAGCGATCTCTGCCTGACCGCGTCCAATGTGAGGGACAAGGATATATCAGCTGCAGAACTGAATGTTGCTGGCCGAGAAGCTTTTACACTTGCCTTAATCTCTGGGGCTAAACCCCCAATGAAACGAGCTATTCTTTTGGGTTCCGGGGTCACTAGATAAGGAACCAACCTTGACATTGTATTAAAGCTCGTAAGGTAAGCTTGGCAATCTAGGTTTTTCATCACTAATGACAGAAAATCCGACTCAATCTTTTCAACCTCATGCTGAGGACAGTAGTTCTCCCTGATGAGGGTAACAAATTGTTCCCATGTCATATTGTATAGTGGAATCTTCCCAGTAGCTTGAATCAATGATCTCCACCAGGCTAAGGCCTCACCTTTGAACGACTGAGACACAAACTTTACCACATCCTTCTCAGCGCACCCGCTGATATCAACCACGGTGTCCATCTCATCCAACCATGTCATGCAGTCTATAGCTCCTTTCTCCCCAGTGAAATCGATGGTTTTGCATGAAACAAAATACTTGTAGGAGCAACCCTTATCACGGGGCCCTTGCTTCAATACGATCTTTTGAGATGGAACACTTTGCTGATTTAAGGACTGACGATCGTCATCGTCTTTCTTTGGCTCTTCCTTCTTGGAGGGTGGCTTGCTGTGAGCCTCAGAATGAGTCTTAGGCTTGGAATGTGGTGCGGATAGGGTCCTATTTCGAGTCCCGCTATATTCATTATACTGCCGCTCTATAGTTTTTGTAACAGTGTTGTCTATCAACGCTTGTAGTTCAGCACCCGCTATATTAATTCGGGCATCATCCTAGTTCTCCCGTGGGTGACTGTTGATCTCATCCGAATCAGCCATGTAGTTTGAACTGTTACACAAATATTGACAATAATTTATTTGGGAGTTTATTATGGAATTGTCTTTTATGGCAATTCATTAACCATGGTAACACAGGCCATATTTGGTTAATTTGTTAATCATATTTATTTAGGATTTTTATTATAATTTATCCTAATTATAAAACAATAACAGTATTATTAGCACAAAAAGCCTAGTCACTGGGACATTTTTAAATCGTAAGCCATGATTTCAGAGAATCAGGGCATGAAGGTTTGAACATAGTTCTTTACCTTTTTCTGACAGGGAGTCGTAGACTACTACTGTCTTTTGTCTTATATGACAATGAGTATGGCCCGTGGGCACTATATTACCAATGTGTGGTCAATCATATGATCATCTTAATTGATGATTTAAACCCATGATTTATAGATCATCAGGTTAGGATAGGAATCTTTTGAAGAATCCTTATATAAGAATGACGTGTGTGATTTTAACGAATCACGTCTGCCAGGAGCGTTAACATGTTTTCAGATGTTAACAGGGATCCGAATCTTTTAAACAGGTCTAACCATCTTGGCCAAGTCTTATAATGACATGCAGGCTAAGCTATACCTTTGAGATTCTTATTTAATATATAATAGGCAGATTATTTTTTAAAAGGAATGATTTTGATGTATTTATTTCATCTATTTATACATATAATGACAAATTGAAATTCATAAAATTAACATTCCATTAAATATTAAAAGGATTACACATTGCCCTAAACGGGACTTTTAACAGAAACAACTTGCCCACTCAGGAGCTAAACTGAAATACAAGTCCACGCAGGGACCAACTACTAAAATAAATGTCCACGCAAGGACTAAGTACATAGATAAATGTCCACGCAGGGACTTGATTGAAACAAGGAAATACAACAATACATATAGGGATTTAATGATCCCTCTTCTTCTTCCCCTTTAACAAGCTCGCTAGGCCCTTGAGGAATCCCCGGTTGTTCCTGCGTTCTTCTTGAAACTCATGTTCCACCCGACTTAGTCTTTGGAGGATTTCCTCCTGTTCCGGTGGGGAAAATTGTGTGGCTGCGACTACTGCTGAATCGGAGGTCGTGCAGGTATTTGATACCCATGAGCTGGATATCCCATTCCCCAAGGAGCTCCATACGGTCCTTCCGGATGAAGGGCGTTGTAGTTTGCCGCTACAAGGTACGGGTCGGCCTTAGCATAGTTATAACGAGTGTGAGCCGGCTGCTCGAACGGATTGTACGTCGTTGAACCGACGTATGTAGGAATCGGGTTATCAAAACCCAATGGCGGCGGCGGTGGTGCAACTGGTGCAGTATTCACCTCTGGAATTGGGTTTGAGGGCCCACCCATTTGTGGGTCTTCATGCAGTGGCGGGTAGTGACTGCCACTGGAGTGTTGAAGGGTGCTAAAGTGAAAATCCCCTCCTCGTGCGAATATTCGTACGCCTGTTCTCCTACGCCTTGGTGGTTTTGGAGGTGCTTGATGAACTGGCGGTGGTGGTGGCGGTGGTGGTGTGACTGCCACGAAACGTGAATCCTTGGAGGGATCCTGCTGTTGTTGTTGCTGTGGGTTATGAGAGGGTGTAAAATACCACTCATACTGGTTAAACCTTGCTTGGTAACTGTCTGGACCACCGTAGGGTGATCCGTGGAAGGATGATCCATCAGATATCTCGATGGGATGGTTGGGAGTTTCGGTTGCAGGCTCGACGGGATCCGTGTCCTCGTCCATGTCCATTGCATGGTCTCCTGAGAAGTGGTCCTTTGGTCCCAATGGGTTAAAACCCACTGGTTCCTGAATATAGTTTGCCGGGTTGAACCGGCCCTGAAAGACAGGAGTGGGGTCGCCAAAGGAACGATGCGAAACGGACCGCTGCAACGGCAAGAAGGAATGGCGGGAGTCTTCGGGCTCGTTTTCTGAATGCGGCCCAAAGGAATGGCGGTAGGGAGGCGTTGAGCTGTGCGAGACTGACCGTCTAGCGGGCTCCAAATTGTTCCTCCAGTTTCCCTGAGGATCGGCACTCATAGTTGTAGAAGGAGTTCGCCGGTGTGAAGGTCCGGCTTCGTGATCGTTGGGGGCGTTGATCGGCCCCTTACCTCGTCCTCCTCTTCTAAATCTTGGTGGCATTTCCTGTCAAAACAAATAAAAGATACAACAAGAAATATAAAGGACATGGTTAAAATTAAAAAAAAATTTGGATTTGTCCTAAGTTCTTTGTCTAGACTCAAAAATTTAGGAATGTGCAATTGTGTCATTGAGATTAAACACAAAAGGCTAGTGTTTAATTCACTCAATGTTGGCTGTGATACCAACCTATCACACCCCGATATTTCCACGTATTACCGGTGGGCCCGGTGGGGAGTATCATGACGTAGTTGATATCATTATGGTCTAACAACACAATATTTAAATGCACAGCGGAAGCAAAGATAGATATATTTCAACCGAGTATAATTGTAATATCAAGTATCACAAATAGTTGAAAATAATCCACAGGTGGATCAAAATAAAAAGGAAACATTGTTCAACAGTTTTATGTCATCCAAGCTTGCGAGACTTATTGTGGATGCTAGGAGAAAGCCAGCCTATTACTAGTAGTACCTGCACTTAACCTTTTTGAGAAAATACGTCAGTTTACACTGGTAAATACAATCAACTGACTCATTTTAAAAATGATTTAAAAATTGATTTGGATGCACGTGGCACAAACGTTTTATAACTTGGGATAATTATTTGAATATAATCTTGTAAGAGAATTACATGTTCCTTATGCGTTCAGTAGCCCGATCCGTAGACTGGGTTAAAGATCAATAGACACACCACATCATTTATTTATGCACTGACGGGTGTACGCCTACACCCCATGCTCAGGTCGTGGTCATCTCGTAAGATGATGCCAAGAATATCCGGGACATGGTCATTAACCCCCCAAAGGCTTTAAGCAACAAAACATTTCTAAACGGAGCATATCAATGATTTAACCTCTATCCGATTAAAGATTCAATGCCCGACCAAGCGGTATTTTATATACCATACCCCAAGCTCGTATAAGGGAAAATAAGTTAAAAGTATTTACATTTCCAAGTATCAATAACAAATAGCAAGCACGTGTAGCTTTTACCGGGTCTCCTATTCTGGAACGAAGGTTTATAATAACCTATTAGAATCCTAACGGGTCTTTAATTAAGCCTAAACTTAGACCGGTTAGTTTTAAGGAAAGATACGGTTCAAACGCACGATTAAGCGAAGACCGAAATAGAATGTGATTTAGACCCAACAAGTTTGAAGACTTGTATAATATGGGTAATCTAAACACATTCTGGATTTTTAGATAAAAATGATAAGGTTTGACCCGTTTCGGCTAATTTATGCAAACTAGCTACATAAACCGAACCGAACGCGCAAAAAGCGTAACGGGTAACCATAAGAGTCATATACAGGTTTCCTAAGTTAATATGCCTTAAATATGTTGTGACTTCAGTAGGATGCCTTCCATTATGCCCGAAACGAGTTTAATCTCAATTTAAACCCCGTAGGGGTATTTTGGTCATTTTAAAGATTATAAAAGAGATTAAATATAATTCTGAAACTCGGGTCTGAAATAATCAGTAAAACAACTTAACTTAATAGGTTATATTAGTTGGTGATAAGTCTTATATGCCAAAATGGTTTTTAAACTCATACTAGGTGTTTAATACGCGTAAAAAGCCGTTTTAAGCGATTTCCGGGTTATGCAGGAAATCTGAGTTTTCTGATCAGGTTATAAAGTTCAAAATACTTCATTTATTATATAAAATCAGTATTAATTGGATTGGTGTCAAAATACTATGTAGAACTCATATTATAAACAAAAAGGGTATAATCGGTATTTACCGAATCAAGGCAATAACCTTAGGTTATGATCAGTTTAAAAACAATTAAAAATCTTCAAAAATCCCAAAATATCATATTACATCAGTGGGTAAAATGTTTGGTGTCAAAAATTGGGTTTAGATAGGCTTTATGCTAATTGCGCCGTTTAATTAACAAAAAGCTTTTTAAGTGCGCTATTGAGCATAACTCCTAATCTAGACCTCCAGCTGATGTGAAATTTTAGGGACAAGTTTATAAATCAGTAGCAAAGATTATTGCCCTCTCACATTTCCAAAATTCTCGTTTTAAGGTAAAAAGGGCATTATGGTCAACATAAGCAATTAACGGAAACGTGTAAACGGATTGGACAATCAACGAGCCAATCACAGAGGGTTATACCATCATGTAACCTGGTCCTAAGGAAGCTCTAAGGCATTTCCAAACCCATCTAAATCGGGTCAGAACTGGAGTCAAAGTAAAAGTCAAAGTTTTGCGACTTTCGGTTCCGGACCGGGTCTAAACAGAAAATTGTCGGATCAAACAAGCTTAGATCAGTTCTTATACTGATTACCAAGTTATATGAGTGATAAAATAGGTTACACGCCTTCTACATTGTTAATTATGCGTTAATTCGAAAATTAAGTTCATGTTGACTTTTTATAAACAACTTTGACCCGACAAATGATCTAGTTAGAGCGGGAATCAGAGGGTGCCCTTTTAAGGGTTTAATGCCCACATAAATACCAACTTATAACTACCTTAAGTTTGACTAAACACTGAACCATTAGTGATTAATCGATAAGTCAAACCTTAATTACGACGGTTTGACTTTAAGCTAATTAACTAAGTAAAACACGATTAAGGAAGATCAAGGATACTTACCAAGGTCCAATGCACGATTAGAGATGCTTGGGGAAAGGCCTTGAGCTCCAGAAATGATCAGAAGTGAAGGTATGAGTGAATGATCAAGTTTGCACACAATGGGGCTTTATATAGTGATCTTGATTGCTTGTGATCATGACAAACAATGCTATAACTGATCATGGATCATTCACAAGTGTCCCTAAGGTCTAAAAGCCAGTAGGGGTCGCCCATGGAAGTGAAAAATATCAATATAAGTCGGTTACTCGTTCATAACAGGCAGCTGTCAAATTTTCTGTTGCTGGGCATGCCTTACGGACCGTAAGGCTGACCTTTACGGTCCGTAAGCCCTTTACAGCAGGCAAAAATTTTTGCCCTTTCAAGCTTCGAACAGGCAACTAGTGTATTACGATTTTGGGCCATGAATTATTAGTATGAGACCTTTAGATCATGCTTGAACAGTTATGTCCACCCTACCATGTTGTAATATTGTCTTGGACTTTAACGAAAAGCCATAAACGAAGGTTTGTCGTGCATATCCTCATAGGATTCCACTCTTGCAATTATGAATCAATCAGTGTTAGCATTAACCGGATTTAGGATGTTTATCAGATGTTTATAATATATATTAGGGCCTTGGGATTCATAATGAGGTCGTTCAGAGGTATAAATTAACATGACGACACTTATAAATCCCGCCATACATCTTTAACTAGATCCGGGTTTATAACACTTTTGTCGTACATGACACGTGTCGTTATTTTATTGAACACAAATTTTCGAGATGTTACAAAAGATATTGAAAAAACCTTCTTTTCCAATTTGTATGTTGTAATACATTTGTCGATTACTTTATATATAGCTTCACTGGTGTGAGGGTAATCGAATATTTAAACAAAATCGTGTGTTTCATCATTTGCCACATCGCCGGTTCAATCCAATGGGCGGTGACACAAATATACGAGTCAGGTGAACCATGCGGTGCGGACCAAACGTCGCTAGTCAAGTTAACACCGGTTTCGAATTTTTCAAAATAAGAAATTAATTCTATTTTAGCATTTTTCCACAATCTTAAACAATCACTCCTAATAAGAGTAGCACGACTTACATGGGTGTATCGTGGTTGGAGAGTTCGTTGAACCATCTTCGTATAGCGTTGGTTGTCGAAATGGTTGAACGGAAAACTTTATTGGATTACAAATTTCGCCATTTCCTCCCTAGCCATATCAAAATTGTAGTTGAACAAAGTAGCGCCATCACTTGCCATGGAAGCTTGACCACTAGCGTGTTGTTGTTTCAACGCCTTGCAAAACGGTTTTTCAATGTGTTGTTTCAAGGTGGAGTTTGCGCTTTTGGCGTAAAAGTTTTGACAATGATGACAACGCACTTTTTTTTTACCATTGGCCATCTCGCACAAATCGAAATGTTGCCAAACATCGGGGTTGCTCTTCGTTGGAACAACACGAACCACTGTCTCGGTTGTAGACTTGCCAACATTGACCGAATCATGGGCACTAGAGGTTGCCATAGTTTTTTGAGAGTTATCGAACAAGAATGTGAGCGTTTTTTTAGAGATTTTGTATATTAGAGAGTGGTGTAATTGAACCTGAACACCCACAGCCCTTTTATACTAGTTGGAGATGAATTTTAAGCAAAAAAACAAAAAACAAAAAAAACGGCTAACTTTCAACCCAAACGGTCGTATGACCGTTACTGCATGCTGGGCGTTTTTAACCGTTCTTTTAGAACGTTACCGGTTAACCGATTTTAAAACCGGTTTTTTTGTTATTCGATTAATAACCGGTTTTTTAAAAAAAACTGGTTTTGTAACCGGACTGTTCAAGAAAATGTATAATCGAGCCATAACCGGTCTAACCGGTTAGTAACCAAACCGGTTAAAAAACGGTTTATAAAATATCCGGTTTCGGTCTAATCGGTTATATTTAGATTTAATCAAAACTACCTCGTTTTTGATTATTTCGCATCTAAGTTAGATGCGTAACAACCTCATATTCATTTTCCTTTACTACAATTTAGTACTTAAATTGGAACCGAGCAAATTTCTAATTGGGAGAAAAGAACTATCTTCTTTAAATAAACATAGTTTAAACATGAACCCTTTATTCCAATTTCACAAATTTGAATGCTGGTAATTCCGGTGGTATATAATTACAATCTGAGGTGTTTCATCATTAAGTGACATCTTATTTTAACCATTGGGTGTCAGCCCAGTGGTCACGGACCCCCACTTTAATCCGGCTCGAGGACCCTGTGAGGTCACGAGTTCGAAACCTGGTAACCCCAGGCTCTTCAGTTCCCCTCGAGTTGGTAGGGGTTTTTCCGCCAGGCAGCGTTGTCGAGTCGCTGGCATGGAAAGTGGGATCACTTCCACGGTCGGAGGTACCGTACATCTACTTTTTTTTCTATTAACAAATTGATCATTCATAATTGGCAGTAGGGTATGTTTTGATCATTTGACACAACTGGTTCGTTCATTTCAAGAAACCAAATGACATTCCATTTGTACTTAAACTAGTTTTTGCCCCGCCCGCGTTGCGTGGCAATAAACCGAATATTTTTCTCTCATAACATGTATGTCTGTACAGAGGGCAAAATCGTAATTATATTTTGAACTGTAGGCGAAATCATGATTTTAAACTAAGATCAAAATCATAATTTTGAGCTAGTGGAAAACATAATTTAATTTTGAACTATGGGCAAAAGCGTAATTTTGAGCTGAGGGCATAATTGTAATTTTGAGCTAGAGGAAAAAACAACATTTTATTTTTAACTGGGGGCAAAAGGAGGGCGAAACCGTAATTTTAAACTGGGAACAAAATTAAAAATGAATTTTTGAACCGAAGGCAAAAGCGTAATTTTGAGCTAGGGCAAAATTATAATTTTATTTTGAGCTGAGGGCAAAAACGTAATTTTAAACGAAGGACGAAAGCGTAATTTTAAACTGGGAGTAAAATTAAATAAAAAATGAGTTGGTCTAATAGGGAAGTGACAGACAGCTAATAATTTTGAGATAGGGGGAAAACATAATTTCATTTTGAACTGTGGCAAAACGTAATTTTGAGCTAGAGAGAAAAACAACATTTTATTTTGAATTGCGGGCAAAAACGTAATTTTAAACGGAGAGCGAAACCGTAATTTTAAACTGGGAACAAAATTAAAAATGAGTTTTTGAACCGAGGAAAAAAGCGTAATTTTGAGCGAAGGGCAAAATTATAATTTTATTTTGAGCTGGGGGCGAAAACGTAATTTTAGCTAGGGGCAAAATTATAATTTTCTTTTGAGCTGTAGGCAAAACCGTAATTTTAAACGAAGGACGAAAACGTAATTTTAAACTGAAAATAAAATTAAATTAAAAATTGCTTGGTCTAATAGTGAAGTGGCACCATTCCCCTAACCTTACAAATGTATATGTAGGTAATTGTTACAATAAATCAAAGGAATTTCAACATAACATGCTTTACATCTATTTATACAATGATCTTTTGAACTCTCCAGCACCTTTCACTTCGTATCCCTACGGTCTTCATGCAAGCAATCTCAAATTCGTGAGGTAGCTCTTCATATATATTCCAAAAGCAAGAGGAATCTATAAGAAGATGTTACATAGATTTTTTTTTTTTTTTAGATCTCCAACATGTTTTTAATTCCAACCCATGCTCATACGGTAAAAAAAAATATACGCATCCATTTGACTTTACAAGTCAAAGAAGAACTTGTATTACTTGCAAATGTCAACATAGGATTAGGTTCAAGATTGAAAAACTTCTTGAAAGTGAATTGTGTGAACTAATTTTGACACTTGATCATTTTTTAGATTAAAAGAGTAAGATTGACATTAACCAAATATATTTAATTAAAATCTCTTAATTTTCTTCTCTCTTAACTCTCTCTCTCTCTCTCTCTCTCTCTCTATCTGTCTATCTCTCATTTATAATTATTTCTTTATCATTTCTTTATCTATAGATTTTGTTTTAATTTTAGCTTTAATATTGTTTTTTATTATATATATATATATATATATATATATCATAGTATATTGTTTTTAACTTTTTATAATTTTCAAGAAATATTGAAAATTTTCTCTGAGATTGAAATTGTAATTATTTTTTGGCATTAACTATTTTTTTAAATATGTGATGAAGTTATTTATTTTTGCATACATGTGATATGTTTCGTTTTCATTAATTTCATAGTTGTTATATGAATTTACTCGTGCGCATGCATAATATACTATATGTTTTTAATATACACACATGTAACCATTTTTTAATACAATACACAGATGTATAAAAGACTGTACACATGTGTATAAACTAACAGCTGTGTATCTTATATAACCTAATAGTTAGTGAGACTGTACACATGTGTATAAACTAACAGTTGTGTATCTTGTATAAATTAATAGTTAGCGAGACTGTACACATGTGTATAAACTAAAATCTGTATATCGTGTATAAACTAATACTAGCGAGACTGTACACATGTGTATACACTAACAGCTGTGTATCTTGTATATACGGAAACTAGCGAGATTTTAGGGATTTTGATTATATTTTTTAATAAATACAAGAGTTAATTGCTAAAATCGTCCCTGAGGATTGGGCAGGTTTGCCATTTTCGTCCAAAATGACACTTTTGTACCAAATTGCCCCCAACGTTTGTAACTTTTTGTCATTTTCATCCAAACCACTAACTTTGTTTATTTTTTCTGTTAAGTTGAGGATATTTGGATGAAACTGGTAAATATAAAACCACAGGGACGATTTTGGCAATTTACTCAAACTCTTTTAAATTTCTTTTATTTAATTAATTTTGTTACATATATAATAAAAACGAATATACATGCAATTTTATATGAAAAAATAATAGCTTTGTCACATAATTTTTATAAATTTTGATCCAACCACTAAGTTATTTTTTTATTAAGGCGAATGATGTTTATAAACTAAGACAGAAATTAATTTCTAATTTTTTATATAGATCAGTTTTAGAAAAATAAAATCTACTTAAACCTCTAAATTTTATAAAACTAAAATGCTGGTGACCTTATTGAAAAAGGTCAAATAAATTTTTTTTTATCATATGTACCAAGTTTGTAATTCATCTTCTACTCTTTTAAATTCGCTCCTAAGGGAAAACAGAATCAATTGCCCCCCCCCCCCCTATCAAACAACGTATCATTATCAAACCTTAAAATTACCCACCAAATTGTAATTATAATGCTATGAACCAAAAGTTTCTTTACTCAAGCCACTCAGAATAAGTATTAGTTAGTTACCCTTATAATCTTAATTAATTAAATATTTTATTTCTACCAACATATTTCCTAGATGTTTAACACATTTAGAAAATATGTAACGTTTTGCAATTTTTTTCTATCTCTACAACTACAACTGATAAATACTAAAAGTCGTAATCGATTGTTATGTGTTGCACACCAATGGCATTTTGTCTTTATAAAACTGATTTATATAAAGAAGCTGTAAATTAATTTCTATCTTGATTTATAAAATTTAAAACATCCTTCACCTTAATAGAAAAAATAAACCGAGTCATTGATTTGGATAAAAATTTATAAAAATTATGTGACAAAACTATTAATTTTTTTTTCTAAAAACTCCATGTATATTCTTTTTTATTATATATGTAACAAAAATAATTAAATAAAAGAAATTAAAAAGGGTTTGAGTGAATTGCCAAAATCGTCCATGTGGTTTTATATTTGTCAGTTTCATCCAAATATCATCAACTTAACAGAAAAAATAAACTAAGTTAGTGGTTTGGATGAAAATGGAAAAAGTTACAAACGTTGGGGGCAATTTGGTACAAAAGTGTCATTTTGGACGAAAATGACAAACATGCCCAAACCTCAGGGACGATTTTGGCAATTAACTCTAAATACAATTTACAAAAGACGCAAATACCCTTATGTCAATTAATTTAAAGGGAGGTTACAACATTATAATTACAATTTTGCCATTGTTTAAAAATCTTTTGATGATGTAATCCAATGGCCCAGATTAGTTCACACAGTTCACTCTCAACCTAGTGTTCACTCTAGAACCCTACCCTGTCAACATATATCACTTGAAGTCGAATGAGTAGTTCAAAATTTTAAAATACCTTTGCTAAATAAAAAAAGAAAAATATCTGAAGGGTCCCTATGCTTTGGTGAAATTTTACCTATAGCTCCCACCTTTCTAAAATTACAGTCTTGATCCACACCTTTTGTACAGTCGTTTCTTAGATAGTCCCTAACGTAGATGTAGGTTAGTTTTTGATATTAAATGGGTGTGAAATTACTAAAATGCCCTTACTTTAAAAAAAACTAATTAATTCATCTATAAGTAAAGTTGGGCCCACCATAACTAACCAACCCACCCCTATGCCCTCCTTCCATCCTTGCCAACAAACCCGCCCCTACTTTGATCGTGCACCTCTGAGCACTTCAAACCCCACCTTCACTGTGCACCACTGTCGATCCCCACCTTTACCATGCGCCACCTTCATTGTCTTTCCGGTACCACCTCCGAGCACCTCAACCCCCACCTTCACCGTGCACCACCTACACATCAACCCCCACCTTCATCATTGTAATCGAATTGACTCCAGTGGGTTGAGTTATTTTCCAGCAACCTTGTAATGGCGACCCCTACACAAATCTATTTTGGTCTCCTTGATTTTTCGATGACCCCTAATTTCCGGAGATTTACAGGTTTGGGTTAGGTTCTTATAATGGAGATTTTCCGACGACCCTTTATTTCTTGCGTATGTGTGTTGGGGTGTGTGTATGTGTTTGGAGGTTTGCAGGTGATGGTTATGGCGGTTGTAGGTGGAGGTGCAAATTTAGAGTTTCCGAGGATTTTCCAATGGTCGTTCATGGTGATTTTCCGGTGGTGCAGGTAGTTATGGTGGTTGGAGGTGGTCGTTCATGGTGATTTTACGGCAAGTGTGAAGACTCATCCATGATGATTTTCCGACGAGTGTGAAGAGTGATCGGTGAAATTTTTTTTTTTTTTGGGGGGGGGGGGGTTTACGGGATATGGATATTGACTTTCACAAGAATCGTCATTTTAAATAAAAAACGTGGGCCCTAACTTAGTTATATATATTAACTATTTTTGTTTTAATGTTTTAATTATTATTTTTTAATTAAGGGCATTTTAGTTATTTCACATTCACTTAACACCAAAAACTAACATCTATCCACGTTAGAGACTATCCAAGAAACTAGTGTGCAAAAGGTGGGGATCAAGGCTATAATTTTAGAAAGGTGCGTACTATAGGTGAAATTTAACTAAAACACAGACTATCTAGGTATTTTTATCAATAAAAAGGCAAAATGGTTCATGTTCCTACTAATGAATTAGCTTCCTCATACTATTATAAGAACAACTCCAACACAGGTTTGGAGTTGGAGTCCAAAAATCGGACGAGCGGAAGCGTTGGAAGGTTATGATACCCCCTTTTATTTTAAATAAAAAAAAAGCTTGTTTAAATTAAAAAAACTTACACAAACTAGATAATTAAACTTAATCAAACCATATAATTAAACCTAAATAAACCGGGTAATTAAACTTAAAAAAGTAGGTAATTAAACATAATCATCAACCCTAGAACCGTCGGTCAGCAACCAGATGCACAACTGGTTGCATACAATACAATACAATACAACACAACACAACACAACACAACACAACACACAACACAACACAACACAACACAACACAACACAACACAACACAACACAACACAACACAACACAACACAACACAACACAACACAACACAACACAACACAATACAATATAATTGGGATTTAACTTAAAATTGGTTGTGCATATCAAGTAAAATGCTTAGAAAACAGACAAAAATTGTTAAAAGCACATGCAAAATAAAAACCTATAAAACAAAAGTCTAAGAGGTGCACTATCAAGAATTTCAAGGTAGGATTCGTCGATATTGGAATTTGAGCTTGAAACTTGTTCGGGTTTTTCGCGTTAACCCGAATCACCAAAACTTTATCCATTAACCAAACCGTTAAAGGTAAATCGGGTTCGGGTTTGCTATACATCGGGTTCGGGTAATTCGGCTATGATAGTTTCTCGATTTGGGTGGCATCGGGTCGGTTTCGGATTTTGGATAAAATGAACACCCCTAAATACAAGTACATCTTAACAATATCTTTTACATCTTACAAATGAATGATTATTGTCTAATTTATCAAAACTATGACTTCAAAACAGGTTTCCACTGCCGCCACTGAACAGGCGCCACTCGGTCACCATCGCGACCCGTCTCTGTTCCTGTTCGTGTTCTAGCACTCGTTAGTTGAACTTTGGTGTCTCAAACGGTTAATCTTTAACCACTAAGGTACATCTATATCACTGGTAAATTAATTATTTGTATACCGTATGTTTATATTTGTAACCATTATTTTGTTTGGGTTCGTTTTGGTGTTGGTTTGGTTATATTATTCCGCTGCGTTTTATTAATTATAGATCTAATTAATTGTGTAAAGATCAGATACAACTAGATCTTAACATACAAATGGGTCTTAACATGAGAAATGAAGGAAGTTTTTTTTTTAAATCTATTTACTTAAGCATAATGTTTAGTTGCAAAATGTGAAAATAAATAAATAAATAAACAAAAATAAAAGAAACATATATTTACTCTAGTAGACTAAATATTTGTTATTACTCTATAGTGATTATAATTATTCTAGTGGTGTAAATACACCAAAAAGTTATTTTTTTATATTACGAAACTAATATACTTGTTTGACAAGATTGAGAAAAATAAAAAAAAAAATCTCTACTTTATGTCTCACGTTTAGTATGTTAAGCACATTTGTACAATAACCTTACTCTGAATTTATATATATATATAGATGACCGCTAAAATGAAAACCACATCCAGTTGTAAGAACTGTGAGAACCACTTTCTAGCCTTTAGATCAAGAAGATGGATGGATGAGATTGAAAGTAACTAAAATTAATATTAAATAGATTTTGTTTTATTATGTCTTTAATATTTTAATCTAAAATGGTAGTTTAGTAAAATTACTCTATTTTGTCTTTTTGTCTATATTATTTTTTATTACTTTTTATTTTTTAAAAAGATATTATTTTATTAAAAACATTTTTAAATTCAGATTTTTTTAACAAAGACAATTTTAACGCGCCGTTTTTTACGTCCCGTTTTACCGTGCCGTTTTCAAGCGCCGTTTTTTTAACGCTCGTTTTACCGCACGTTTTTTACGCTCGGCTTTTTCAAGCGTCGTTTTTTTAACGCGCCGTTTTTTACGTCCCGTTTTACCGCGGCGTTTTTACGTCCCGTTTTTTTTTTCACGGCGTTTTTATGCGCCGCAATCACGCCCCTTGTTTTTAGGCGCCGTTTTATCACACGGTTTACGTTAAACTTTTTACGGTTTACGTTTTACGTTAAACTTTTTAAAATTTTTACGTTTTACGTTAAACTTTTTAAAATTTTTACGTTTTACACCTTACATAGAAAAAAATTTACCTTTTACGTTTTACGTTAAACTTTTTACGTTTTACGTGAAACTTTTTACGGTTTACGTTTTACGTTAAACTTTTTAAAATTTTTACGTTTTACGTTAAACTTTTTACGGTTTACGTTTTAAGTTAAACTTTTTTAAATTTTTACGATTTACGTTTTATGTTCTACGTAAAACTTTTAACGTTTTACGTTAAAATTTTTTCGTTTTACGTTACACTTTTTACGTTTTACGTTTTATGTAAAAGTTTTACGTTAAACTTTTTACGTTTTTACGCTAAAAAAATTTACGTTTTACGTAAAAAGTTTACGATTTAAGCGTTTTTTTTTTCAAACATTTTTTACACAAAAACGAACGCACCCAGAAATCGCAACTCGGTAGGTGTCTTAGATATATTGTGATCATCATCGACTGAGGAAAAAAAATAAAAAATCAACAACAAAAATCAAAAACAAATGTTTGGATTCTTTAAAAAAAGAGGTTTGGCTCAGATTTTTTTCGATAATCATAGGCTGCAAAGTGGGGGTGCAGTTCCAAAAATCTACCATTCACCAACCGTGTCGCGCCATCGTCATCAAAATATACGTTTTTTTTTGCATCATCACCGCCCGAATCCAAAACGGATCAAAACCCACATAGTTCACTGTTCGAAAAACTACCAAAAAGCACCAGCAAAACCCACAGATTCAAATATTCAAATATTCAAAATCACTGATCGAATCTACCAAAAATCATTGTTCAAACATTCAAACAAAACCCAGCAAAAATCAGTGTTCGAAATCTACCAAAATCATTATCCAAAATTTCAAAGAAAATACCAACAGATCAATACCAACAACAAGAAATACCAACAGATCAAATAACAACAGATCTAAACCCACAAAAATGCAAACCCACATTTTTTAACAGATCAAACCAAAATTCTAACCCACAAAATTCAAACCTGCATCTGGTTTCACCGGCTCAGCCACCGCCTTCCCCCGGGCTCAACCACCATCCCCAACGCCACCGCCACCAACCCCAACACCACCAAACACCAGTCACAAAGGGGACGACGTACGGAAAGGAAAGGGAGGCAGAAGATGCTACCGGAGAGCAGCCACCACCACCGCCATCACCGTCTTCCGCCACCTCCCACCACCTCCCACCAACGACTTGGTCACCGGAGCATGCCAAACATCCCTATCACCGTCTTCCACCACCTCCCACCAACGTCTTCCCCACCAACACCTCCCCACCTCCCTCCACCGTCTTTCTCTCTCTCACTCTCTGATCTCCTTCTCTGGTTCCCCTAACGCAGAAGATTTTCGAACAAGATGAGAGATGGTGGTGAGAGTATTTCAAGAAATAGAGAGAGATGAGAGATAAAAGGAGATATGAGAGATTGGAACTAGATCTTGTCTAGTAAGCTTGTATTTCAATCGAATATTGGAATTTGATTCACAGTTGTTCAAAATTGAAAATGGAGAGAGAGGAAAGTGATATAAAGACAGAGGAGAGATCAGAGAGGCAATAAAGTCTGGTGACTTTAAATGGAGATTTGACATTTATAGTGAATGACTAAAATACCCTTTATTCTGATTGGTTGAGAGTGGTTCTCGTGGTTCTTACAACTGGGGATGGTTTCTATTTTAGCGGCTCCCTATATATATATATATACATATATATATATGTATATATATATATATATATATATATAGGGGAAGGTTAAAATGAGAACCACCTCGAGTTGTAAGAACCGCGGGAACTACACCGTGGGGGGCGCGGTGGACCAATTTTTTTTTCATAAACGTATATGCATGTATAAAAACACCATTTGTAAAAAAAAATTTCAAAAAAAAAAATGTCGTGTGTGTAGTTTTGAGCGCCACAAGTTTGTGTTTACGGGACCCGTAAATCTAGCCGGAAAATTTACGGGTCTCGTAAACACAAACTTGTGTTGCTCAAAACTACACCCACAACATTTTTTTTTTGAATTTTTTTTACAAATGTTGTTTTTATACATGCATCTACGTTTCTGAAAAAAAAATTTGGTCCACCAAGGCTCGGATCAAAAAGTTCTCGCCGTTCTTACAACTCGAGGTGGTTCTCATTTTAACTTAATCATATATATATATATAATAAAAGAAACCATATAAGGGACACATGACATTCTATAGATTAATCTCCATGAGATTTTCTCACCTAAAATATATTTATAATATATATAATAATTATATATCAAAATTTTTATAAAACATAATATATATGATATAACCTTAATAATATAATCAGCCACTCATAGAATTATGGCCAAACAATTAATATAGTCATCAATAAACCCATGGATCCATCAACATCCTCTTCTCATTCTATACTATATATATATAGGGGAAGGATAAATCGAAAACCCACTCCAGTTGACTAAACCCTGAAAACCCATTAATAACCATTGATTAACCATGATGGATGGCTGAGATTCATTTTGGGCCATTAATTGATTTTGAATCCTTCATCTCTATTTTTTAATATATTTGATGTACGTAGAGGGCAATATGGGAAAGATTTAACATAATCTCTTACTAAGAGACAAAAATCTGCATGACTTCAGAAACCTTACATCCCTACATCATTACACCTAATCCTACAACTCTACATTAGTCCTCAATATTTCAAAAACCACAAAAATAAACACTCTCTCTCATAAATCTTCATCAACCCCTTTCAAATTACCCCCAAAATCACCGGACACTCACACTCTCTCATAATCTTCATCAACTGGAGATCTTCAAAAGTCACCAAACACTCACTCTCTTTCATAATCTTCATCATACCCTCTCAAATATTAAGACAATCCATAATCTTCATCATACCCTCTCAAATATTCAGACAATCGCCGCACAAAAAAGACGATCGCTGCAAATCTTCAAAAATCACCGGACAAAATCAAGGATCGCCGGAAATTATAGGGTTCAGGTGCGTCAGCGTCGGTTCAGGTGTGTCGCTCCGTTCCTTTAATCAGAATCAGAATCTTTCATCCTCCATCTCTCAAAATTCTTTAAATTTTTTTTAAAGAAAATAAAGCAGCAGATTCTAGGGTCATTATCACAAATTTAATATTGTTGAAACCCAAAAGTCGTTTATTCAAGCTGTTATTTTTTTATCTATATATACGCCTTGTTCTGTCCTCCATTTGATCACATACCAGCTTCATTTCGTTCGTGTATTCTGGGTTTTTGATTGCGGATTCTGGATATTATCATCGCTGGTTTTTTTTTAATTTTTTTTTGGTTTTAGATCTTTAATCGAATTGAGTTTTTTTTTTTTGAGGATTATGATTATAGATGGTGATTTGGGTATTAATTATTGCTGTTCGATCTATTGGTTTTATACGGTTTTATTCAGTTGATTGGAATTTTTTCCTTTAATCAGTTAAGTTAGGGTTTTAACTTTCTTTTGAATAATCTCAAAATAGTTAGTTTTGAATAATGTGAACAAGTTCTTGGAAACAGTCTCGGATTCTCTTGCATTCAATATCAATGACAAGAAATCTTTTGACCCTCTTTGTTCCTCTTTACTTTCTTTTGAATAATCTCACTTCTTAATCGCTTGGATACAACAGTTTTTTGGGTGAATACATGATCAAAAATTGTTCTATTGGGAAGAAAAGATTACATTTATGTTTGACAATTAATTTAAAATAAAGCAACAGTCATATTTGTTTTTGTTCTTTTGGTTATTTTATAAGTTAGAACTCTTTTTTCACAAACAAAAGCGGGTTTCTAAAAAAATAGAAAATAAAATAAAAAAGAAACTAATTGGTATGTAACATTAAATTGTTAGATGGTTTGTTACATTTATGTTTGACAATTTATTTTGTAACAGTGTTGGAAGGCAGTGAATCGGACACACCAGCAAAGGATTTGAAAGAAAAGAAAAAAATATTTTTGTAACTTAAGTATTTTGTTTTTTAGGGAACAAGTGTGTTGTATGCGTTGTTAGGTTATATAATAATGTTGCACCTTAACATTTGTGGGGGCAAAAATTTGTAACTTAAGTATTTTATTCATAAAGTTGTTTTACGATACTTTTTTTTAATTTATCGGTGTTTGGGCCACCGGTGTTGTATATAACAAATAAATGTAAAAGCATTAGGTGAAAAACTGGATATACACGTTGAATAAGGTTACATTATATGTTACTTTATATGTACCATCTTATTAAGGTTACATTCTACAAATGAGCAATAAATATTACATTATATGTAACATTTTACAAAAAAAAAAAAAAAATGTAACCAATGAGGAAAAATGTTACTTTATATGTACCATCTTATTAAGGTTACATTCTATAAAATGAGCAATAAGTATTACATTATATGTAACATTTTACAAAAAAAGTACAAAAAATAACGTTACATTTTCTGTATAATTTCAAAAAATGTAAACACCCAGTATACAAGAAAAAATGCTTGTTTTTTTTACCATTTAAAGGATATCCACATACATAAGAGTGTAACGCGTTTTCTTTTCTTTCTCATCCGACACAAAGTGTTATATTACATCACATTGTTACAAAAGTTGTCTTCCTAGAAAAAGATGTTACATGTTGGTACGTACACCACAAAAAAAGATGTTACATATATTATACATATATATGAAGTTACACCACGTGTAAACATACATTTTCTGTATAATTTCAAAAAATGTAAACACCCAGTAAACAAAAAAAATGAGCAATAAGTATTACATTATGTGTAACGTCCTTCCACGTTTCATATACACAACCAACAACAGGCTTTAAAACAATAGGAACATTAGGACACCACATTCTAGTACCATTGGGTGTGTGGTGAACATAAAATTCCTCGTCCGCATGAATACCTACAAAAAAGGTCACGAGTCTTTTAGAAAACATTGTATTGTTAATAAATTTTAACACGTATAAGTTAAAAAAAATTACTTGTAACATGAAACCTAACAAACAGATGCATTCTACTGTATTGCCAATACAAGTTTAACACGTTTTGATACAATGCAAACAAAACTTGGTGGTACATTTTTTTGGTGTCACCAAAAAGTGTAGATGCTGGTGCATTTTTTTTATGTGATCCAAAAATGTAATCTCGAATTGTTTTCCCTTCCAAAAAAATATAAAAAAAATAATACAAGTGTAACCACACATGTTTTTACCTTCTACAAAATATAAAAGCTTGTTTCATAAAAATAAAAAATAAAAATGGTATTGTTAATACAAGTTTACCACATTTTCAACCAAACTAACCAACACATCCTCTGTTTTTTTTAGCACAAGACTTGTTACAAAAAAATGAAAGTATATTATGTTACAAATACAATTTTTCTATTAAAAAAGAGATTGAAAAAGATAAACTCATAAAAACTGATGTGACTATTATATAAATAAAATAGTTGCATGTTATATGTTACACATTTTTTAGAATGAAATAGTTGCATGTTATATGTTACATATGTTTAAGAGAATAAAAGAGTTGCATGTTATATGTTACACATTTTTTAGAATGAAATGAAATAGTTGTTTGTTATATGTTACATATTTTTAAGAGAATAAAAAAGTTGCATGTTATATGTTCAACAACAACAAAAAAAGAACTGTGCAAAAAAGATTAGTAGATATGGCTAGATATATTAACTTAATATAAAAAAAACACTTAAACATAGAGAACAAAATAATTAAAACATAGTATGGCTAGCCTAAAAACACATAATAAAAAGAACACACAACACTATTGTCGTACATGTGCCAAAATACAAAATACATCCGTATAAATAGATGTATGAAATAGCAATACATGTTGTTTTGGATAAGATAAGATTGTTTTAATGGAGCATGAAATAAGTATGTTATTGGTATTTAAAAAGAAACGTTGGAATCTCTCACTTACAATGATGCCTTTGCTTTGGGTTTGATGAAAGTTTGAAACTTAAAAAAATAAAAATAAAAAACAATGTACCTCTACCAAAAAGTATGTCAGGCATTTAATGAGTAGTGTGATGTTCACATGGATCCTAACAAAAAGTATGTCAGGCAGGGAAATTACATATATGCCCTCAACACCCTTTTCAAGACTTGAGACGTGGCACACTGGTGTCCATCTAATGGGTTTTCAGGGTTTAGTCAATTGAAGTGGGTTTTCTCCTTATAATTAGCATATATATATATATTGAAAACTAATAGACATATCTTTTATTATATCTCCTATACTAATTTAAATAAACAATTCTAAAACTTAGATCTTTTATCCTCCTTTTTCTCTTGAAGTCATCGGACTCCTCCCCTATATTTCTTTAAATATTTACTAGGTTATAACCCATATATTAGGTTATATAAATATAATTTTATATACTTAATAAGTTAGTAATAAAAAGAAAATATGCTTTAAAAATATGCGTATTGCACAAACTAAATAAAACCATATGTTATATGGATTAAATAAATTTATGTTATCTGTTAACACATTGAGTCGTCAAGACATGTCTTTATAAAATGACCTTTGATATGACATTTATAAACCCTATTAAGTTAATTTTAAAACATATTTGATTTTTCTCAACCATATATTAACTTTTTCTATTTATTGATGAATGTTAATTCAACTATATGTTTTTAAACATATAGTATGCTTATTGTATAAAAAAATAGAAAAATAACTTTTTTATCTAATGCCATCATTTATGAAATATGTTATATGTGAAATTATCTCGTGTATTGACCTTATGTTGTACATATTAGAATAACACAAACCTAGCCTATTTTTGTTTTCTTTTTCTTAATTTATGCGTGAATTTTAGGTACATGCTTTTCTTATCTTCACTTTATTTTTACAAATATGTTTTATAAATAGTGTATTAAATTTAAACTAAATAATAATTATAACTAAATCATAATTATCAATAATTAAGTCGAAGAGATTTTTAGTATTTAGTATATAAAATTACATTTATTCAACTTTTTTATTATTTGGTATATAAAATTACATTTATTCAACACGTAAAATACACGTGGTTTTTAAAGATATAACTTTTTTTATTATTTAATTATATAAAATTATATTTAGTCAACCCGTGTAATACACGGGGTTCTAATCTAGTGTGTATATATATATCAAATCGGTTTTGATAAAATGTAACAAAATCACCGCTGAAACCCAACATTCTCATCCTGCCTACTAACATAACAAACTCTTCACATCCGCAACTAACATGAGACCACAATATAGGTGGTAATTTTCACTCGTATTGATAAATTGTGTTTAAAGCAACCTAGGGTGTTACACCCACGCTTCGCGGCGGGGCGACCCGACTTTTAATCTGATACAAAAGTATGTCGACACGTGTCTTACATCGACTGGAAAACTCGATTAGAAAAGTATTTAGAAACTTCATACCAATTACCAAGCAGAAAAAAGACTGTGGCGGCGAACGGCAACTACGAACGACAGTGAGAGTGGCAACGAACAGTGGTGACCGGTGTGATTTCTTGGTCGGGGTAAACGGCAGCAGCGAACGATGGTGAGCGAGGCGACGAACGCTGGTTAGCACGACGCTGAATAGTGGTTAGTGTGGCGTTGAAGAGTGGGTTTTTCCCGGGAAGAGTTGTGGTTTTTTGGCTTTTTTCTGAAGTTAGATTATGAAGGAGAGGAGAGAGTCAAGCAGAGTTCTTGTTTGTACAACAGGCTTCATGAGTTGTAAGTAACCGACATAGCCTTTTTATAGGTTATATAATAGCTAGAAACGAAATGGGTATGACCTGAAAGGGTTCAAAGTCAGGCAACATGTGAATTTAATGCATAAAATCTCTAAATTATTTTAGTAATAAAAAACAAAACTATCTATACTATATATAAAAGCATATTGGAATGCCAGAAATGGTCATTTTTGCTATTGTACAAGCACTTCAAGCACATTGTACAAGTATTTTAAGCACGAATGTGTTGAAAAGTTGTCTTAACATGCTGTGAAGCTGCATGGATGTTAACTGGATCACTTTGACCCGCTTTACCTCTGATGGATCCAATATAATGTTTCTATCACTCTTTCATCTCTGGTGATTTTTAACTTTGGGTTTCTTGCCTCCTGTGGTATGAGCAAGATCTCACCAGATCCAAAAACGATGTGGTCTGTAATAGTGGTCGAGGCAAGTTCCAACAATCCGAGACAACCTCCTTTGATTTGTTTAGGTCATGCCCTTTAGTTTTTGAATCCGATGTTTGTATCTGCTTTAAACTTGCAGATCTAGGTGTCGGTAAGGCGGGCAACGTGAGAAGGATGACTCCTGCAGTGGCAAGGGATGAGGGTGATTATCGATCTACTCCTTGGTAACATCTTTTCTTTTCTTATATTTCTTGTAAAGAGAGCACCTTTATGAATGTTTACTGTTTGTTTTTACAGGAGATTCATAAGAGCAACACAGGCTTCCCACCAGGTAAATATTCTCTATTTGCTTGTAATTTGGGTTAATAATTCTGTTTCTTCACATGCTTAATTGTTGTTTTCTTCAATTTGTTAGAACCGAGTTTTGTATTGGAGTTTTGTATTGGTGTGTTTCTTCACAGCCTTACTCCACAACTTGAAGATGAAACCAAAAAAATTAGTTGATTCTGTTAAGTCAAAGGGTATGAATTGAAACTTGATCAGATTTTGTGTTTTAACATTCTATTAAGTGCTAATTTTGTGTGTAGTTTTCGGCCCTCCCACCAGCGATGCAGATGAAGATAGAGTGAAGGCCATCTTCGAGGCATGGATGATTGAACATAGGCGATTTTACATCACCTGTGCAGAGAAGAAGAAGAGGTTTCAGATTTTTAGAGATCATCTCAAGCTCGTAGAAGAGCTCAACTCCTCCAATCTTTCCTGGACAGCAGGACTCAACAAATTTTCGGATTGGTCCAATGAAGAATTACGCCGCTTGTATGGGGCCAAGTCTCCCCGGCCGGATAACAACATATGATCTTATTTTGTTTGGGAATTGATTAAGATAATAATGTTCACTAATGCTTCTAGCTATAAATGTTGAAGTCAAAACTTCTTGTTCTGATTTTGGTGGGAAAATTCTGTTGACAATAGAATGAAGGGAATTATGGGATGTTGTATTGATTTACATACCCTTCTTGTTTTAATCTCAAATGCACTTTTTTTGAACGGTGAGAATCTTTTTAACTTGTTGTGAGAGAGATCTCACACCCTCCTAAACAGAGGGCCCTAACCCTACTCTGGCCAGACTATGTTGTCTAAACCTCTTGTTGTGAGAATCTTTAGTGTTTGTTTATATTATAAGATATGTTTTGAAATATCCAAGTCATAGTTATTGATCAACGAAGATCATACATAAATAAGTTATTTTGAATTAAAATTTGACATTTTAATATTGTTTCAGGCAAAATGGTGTAGGCATCTTGGTCCACATAGCCCAGCAAGTCCACCAGCAGCATATATTCACTACATGTTTTCTTACAAGCTTCTATGCAGAATATATTTAGTGGCCTTTCTTCACTAGAATATGTCTTCATTTCCTTTTCTAATATTCGGGGTTTTTTTTTTGTTTAATTTTTTCAAGCAAAATGTCACCATGATGTTTAGACAATATTGAGTTTTGTTGTTAAAAAACTATGTGAGTGACTTTATTGAAAAATACTGAAATTTGTTTAGAGTTAAATGTCATTTTAGTCCCTGTGGTTTGGATTATTTTGTCAGTTTAGTACATATGTTTCATTTTTTACCTGAGTCCAAAAAGATTTCACCGTAGTTATTTTAGTCCATTAGGTTAACTTAATCAATTTTTTCTCTTAACAAGAAGGGCAATTCGGTCATTTTATATGGCAGAATTGCCCTTCTAGTTAACAGAATTACATATAAAATGACCGAATTGGTCTTCTCGTTAACAAAAAAATGGATGAAGTTAACCCAGTGAACTAAAATGGTAACGGTGAAATCTTTTTGAACCCACATGTAAAAAATGAAACTTTTGGACTAAACTGGTAAAATGACCTAAACCACATGGACTAAAATAATATTAAACCAATGTTTTAAAAACCGGTAAATACCGGCCGGTTATACCGGTATTACCGTTTCTAGATGTAAATCCGGTACGAAACACCCCGGTAAATAAGTGAAACGACATAAGGTTTGTATCGGCGGTAAAATTCGGTATACCGGTTTGAAACGTAATACCGGTACCGGCCCAGGGTTATTTTAGTTTGGGTTGTTATTTTTATTATATATGTTACTTATCTTACGTAATTTTTTATATATTATGATTATTCATAACTAAAAGTTCTTATATAATATTGTATGAAACGAAAATAGTTATCCTCTAGTTGATGAGGATGACGATAATAGTGAATTTCATCTTTTATACGATCGTGAACTTGATGTATTCAACACTCAAATGGCTTAAACATATCGCACACTTTCATTTAAAAGAGCTTGTTGGAAAATTGAATGATTTTCGATTATCATTTGGATTATTTTTTATTATGGATTTACTTTTGGATCATTTTTAATAGGTAATCATGCATTTTTTGACTAACTTTTGAGTTGATGTTATATTTTATGAAATTATATAGTTAGCTACTCAACCCGGTTGAACCGCTCGGTACAACCTGGTTCAACCGGTTGAACCATTTTTTAGCCTAATCCGGTTTGATTTAAAAACCGGTTTTTAAAACATTGTATTAAACTCTATTTACTAAAATGAGAGTGTTATATGAAATGTTTAAATAAATATACAAAGAGTAAATTTGAGTTTCCATAAACCCTAATCAATATTCATTAACACTCACCCCTCAACAATCAACGCATCCCTTCCCTTCCCTTCCGTATTGTTCCTTAAACAATGAATGTTACTATGTCTTTGTTGATCTGATTTTTGACACATTGTTTAAAGCCTAAAATTACATATTCGTTCAAGTTTCTTTTGTAAATTATCCGATTTGAGTTATCAAAAATTGAAATACTTCAACGTAACACTCAAAACGCACATGATAAATGGCTGACTTTTAAACGCAATTATTTTCAAATTAACCTTGAGATATTTGGCCACTTAGGCTATAGCACATGATGTTCTTGTGGGCAGAACAAGGTTCAATTCTTGGGAGGTGTAAGTATTTAAGAGGAAAAATTAGCTGTTAAAAAAAAACCTTGAGATGTTTCATGTTACAGTTTCTTAAAATACACTTTTCTTAATTTAATATGCGAACATAAATTTAAATTTGTGAATAAACTATTTTTTCAGTAACCAGTATTAATTTTATTTAGAGTTAAATGCTTGGTTGGTCCCTGTGGTTTGCAAAAATTGCAGACTTGGTCCCAAATGTTTACTAATTACACGCGTGGTCCCTGTGGTTTTCAAAAATGCACTCGGTTGGTCCCCAGCCCTAACATCAGTTAAATTTCTCAGTTAAATCCATGTTAAATGACCAAAATACCCTTTCTTGTTAACAAAACCCACTGCATATCACCATCATCATCTTCATCAGGTGTTTAAAAGCACACACATCGATACACACAACCACTTCACACTTCACACTCCCAGATCTGAATTTGGGACCGATTCCGAAGCGATGGAGAGGCGTTTGCTAGATCGGAGTACGTTTCAGTTCGAGAAATTGTAACCGGAAGATCCTCGGAGCTAGGTTTTTCTCCAACGGATCTGGTACTCACACGGCGGTGGGATCAGAGAAAAGGGAGCAGAGAGAGACGAGACGGAGTCTCGGTGATCGCGGCGGTGCGTGCGGGGAGATGGTAGTGGTGGTTCTGGATTTCGTGGGTGAATCGGTGGGGGGTGTGGCAGTTGTTTTGGCTTGGGTGATGACGATGATGATTGAAGTTGAAGACGGGGATGATTATGATGATGAGGGGGTGGTGTTAGCCGACGCCGGAGCCACGATTTACCCAAGATTTCATATCTTGATGTTGTTCGGGATCAACAGACCAGATTTGGGTTAAACCCTTTGAAGTTAATGGGGGGGTTTTGTTGTTTGCTTGATGAGTCTTTCAGTGGTGATTGTTGAATAGCATCTTGAGCTTACCTTTGCTGATGCTGATGCTGTCATTTTAAAGGATTTCAATTCAAATAGCATCTTGACCGCTGCTGATGCTGCTAGGGTTCTTCATGTGGCCGTTGTTCTCACACCGGTCACCAGCTCGAAGATGATGACGATGATACAAGAAATTGATCTGTTTTTTGATACTAGAGAGATGGATCTGAGAGAGAGAGAAAGAGAGTTAGAGAGAGGTGAGAGATTGATCTGTTTATGTATTTGTTAATAAGCAAGGGTATTTTGGTCATTTAACATGGACTTAACTGAGAAATTTAACTGATGTTAGGGCTAGGGACCAACCGAGTGCATTTTTGAAAACCACAGGGACCACGCGTGTAATTAGTAAACATTTGGGACCAAGTCTGCAATTTTTGCAAACCACAGGGACCAACCAAGCATTTAACTCTTTTATTTATTTATTTATAAGATACTAGATATTTCATATATAGATTGGCCGAGTTTCATAATTTAAGACTGAGGGGAGTGGGGCGACTCCCACCCCAAGTCGCCCCCAAGTCGCCTCCAACACCGCCCCCCATGGCGTCCCCAAGGGCGTCCCCCTCCTGCCCATCCTCTGCTCGTCGCCCGGCTCTCCTCACACAACCCAATTTGGCACAAAATTTCAGGAGACTCCCCCCTCCAAGTCGCCCAAGGCCGCCCCACACACCATTCCCCCTTTTTTGCTCAAAATCCTCTAGGCTGACGTGACGCCACGTGTCGCAAGACGTCCCATCCTAAGGCCGCCCCACTCCCTTCAGTCTAAAATGCGAACATAAATTTAAGTTTGTGACATTCATGTTTTATGATAACAAGTTAGGATTTTAAGAAAAATACTTGGTTTCTAGACTCAAAGTGGCTACTAAAACCAATCAAATTCGTGAATATTTACACAATGAAACTGAAATGAGAAACTCAATGTGACTACACAGAATTTAAGAGGTCGCTACTTGGTACATGTTCTGTTTGTGCCATAGAAATCAGCTACAATTACCAAACACACCAAATAAGGTCATGTGTAGAGAAATGATGGATATATATATTAAGGGATTTAATTGGTGATAGAGAATTGATGCCTGGTGCAAACTGTGAAACACAATAGTGAAATTGAGAGGGGGGGGGGGGATTAAAATTAGTTATATTTAGATTTAATCAAAAGTACCTCGTTTTGATGGTTTCGCATCTAAGTAAGATGCATAACAACCTCATATTCACTTTCCCTTAACGCAAACGCAGTTTAGTACTTAACTTGGAACCGAGCAAATTTCTAATTACCCTAAAGACTTAAAGTACAAAGTCGGTGGCTTTTGCCACCGACATTTCCCTTTTTTGTCTTATATGCATGTACTAAAAAGGTGATTTAAGTACACCTGTTTCTACGAAATTTTGTCCTTATCTGCTGCTTTGTAATGGAAACTTTTTAGATTTTAAGGGAAGAATACTAAAATGGAAAATCACATGACACCCAAGTATTTAATTTATTTACTTTGTTAACTATTTTATTATAAGTTATTTTACAGTCCTTAAGACAAACAAATAAAAAATGTGAATCCTGCCCTCCGTCCGTTTCATGCTTTGTCTAATATACAAGTCTACTCCATGTGTTGGTTTTTAAACTATAAAAACCCATTAACTTAAGGTAATAAATTGCTAATTTTAGTAGCGGGGCTTGAACGAAACTCGGTAAGTGTTGGACTCTTAAAAATCTAATTACCTTATAAACTTAAAGTACAAAGTCGGTGGCATAGCCCACCGACATGCATATGCCTTTTATTTTTTCCACATAATACTTTGAGTAAAATACATTTAGGCCCATTGCTTTTAGTTTTGTTAAATTGCGTTTTGAGTCCATTTCGACATTTCCTCTTTTCACCCATACTTTGAGTAAAATACATTTTTACCCCTTGCTTTTAGTTTTGTTAAATTGCGTTTTGAGTCTTTTTCCTTTTCAAGTCAAACTTCAATTTTTCACCCATACTTTGAGTAAAATACATTTTGGCCCTTTGCTTTTAGTTTTGTTAAATTGTTTTTTGAGTTCATTTCCTTTCCAAGTTAAACTTCAATTACATTGCAATATTAGACCATTGAGGTTTAATCTCAAAAGTTTATAATGTTTCAACTTTATCGTTGTACCGTATATCTATACATTTTTAGCTTATTGTTTTTTTTAATTATTTTTGTTGGTAACAAGTCAGGTCAAATATATTTGGTTTTTGATTGTTTTATGTACGTTTTCCAATTCTACGTTTCAACCCTACCGCAACACGCTAAGGGTATAATTTTTTCCGTTGATATGAATATCACTTTTGATTACATGTGTTAGTTTTCCCTTGATACACATTTTATGCTTTTTGTACGTTTCCTATGTATGAGTCGGGTCACATATAAATACGATATACTTTACATTTTTATCCAGCTACAATGCTATTGAATTAAATTTGATACGTCAAAATGTGCGTTTTCATATGTTTAACGCATTAGATAACGCTTCGACAAATCTATTCGATGTTTGCAATGTACTTGCGCCGCAACGCGCGCAGGCTTCCCACTGGCTTTGCCTCCCTGCCCCTATACGTTCACGATGTTGCAATTGTAGCCCTTTGACTTTGGTATCTTCAAAGTTTCATAAAATAACAAATTTAGTCCCTAAACCTTCTACTTTGAATTTCCAAAACCACAACTTCATCCTTCAAACTTTGCTAGCACCAACCCTCTACTTTGATTTTCCACCATCAACCTCTTAGCTCTTACACTCTTACGCCACCAACCCTCTTCTTTTACATTTCCACCAACACCCCCTCATCTTTTACACATTCCGCCACCACCCCCTATACTTTTACACTTTGTCTTTTTTAGACTTTGCGTTTTTACCCCTTGCACTATTACTCCATTTTTACACCCGCCAAACTTTAAAAAATTTGCAATTGTAACCCCTAGACTACAACTCCTACTTTTGCAAATGACAGTGCATTGTGTTTTTCGAAATCTCTTTGGCATTGTTTTGTCACTTTGTATCTACCTTTGTGATTTACACTTTTTTTTTGTAATTGTGTTTTACGCACCGGGTTTTACGAATCGTGTTTTGTCTTACTACATGTTTCCACCCGCCGCGCGCCGCCGCAACGCGCGGCGGGCAAAAATACTAGTTGGGAGAAAAGAACTATCTTCTTTAAATAAACATAGTTTAAGAGCATTCTCATCCAATCCATCAAAACTTGTGAGGGTGAGTTTTTATATTTGGGGACACTGTTCACCCAGTATAATTTTTTTAATATATATTGAAGGTGATTGTGAGTGAAGGAAAGAGAAAAAATGTGATGATAATATTATTTAATTGAAAAGAAGAGAGAAAAAGTATTTGTTTTTAGTGGAAATATATTGATATAGGAGTTGTTTTTTAGTGGAATGTATGTATAATTTGATGGATTGGATGAGAATGCTCTAAAACATGAACCCTTTATTCCAATTTCACAAATTCAAAGGAGCAAATTTGAATGCTGGTAATTCCGGTGGTATATAATTACAATCTGAGGTGTTTCATCATTAAGTGACATCTTATTTCTATTAACAAATTGATCATTCATAATTGGTAGTAGGGTATGTTTTGATCATTTGACACAAGTGGTTCGTTCATTTCAAGAAACCAAATGACATTCCATTTGTGCTTAAATTGTTACAATAAATCAAAGGAATTTCAACATAACATTCTTTACATTTATTTATACAATGATCTTTTGAACTCTCCAGCACTTTTCACTTCGTATCCCTACGGTCTTCATGCAAGCAATCTCAAATTCGTGAGGTAGCTCTTCAGATAAATTCCAAAAGCAAGAGTAAGCTATACGGTAAAAAAAAATATACGCATCCATTTGACTTTACAAGTCAAAGAATAACTCGTGTTACTTGCAAATGTCAACATGTGACTTGAAGTCAAATGAGTAGTTCAAAATTTAAAAATACCTTTGCTAAATAAAAAAGAGAAAAATACCCGCAGAGTCCCGATGAAATTTTACCTATAGTTCCCACCTTTCTAAAATTACAGCCTTGATCCCCACCTTTTGCACAGTCGTTTCTCGGATAGTCCCTAACGTAGATGTAGCTTAGTTTTTGATGTTAAATGGATGTGAAATTACTAAAATGCCCTTACTTAAAAAAAACTAATTAATTCATCTTTTTTTATTTTGAAAGGCAGACTTCATTCAACCACCGAACAAGACGGACATCTCCAAGCTAGAGATGACCCGTCAAAACAAAAGTTACATCACAGGAAAAGAAAATTTACACCAATCCTTCCAAACTACGTTACCCTTCCTACTTCTACTCCTATACCAGAGAAAACCCAAAGATTTTACATCCGAAACAATTTGAACCACTTCCGTATTAGAACCTGAGAAAACCTTCTCATTCCTAGCTTTCCAAATTCGCCAACAAGCTAAGATAAGAACACCATATAGCTCCTCTTTCATAGTATCCGAACCACCCAAATAATTAACTAATTGAAGGATGCCATTAGTTGAGAACACAAAGAAAGGCGAGATCTTACACCAAGTCGAAATGCCCATCCAAACTCCACACGCCACGTGATAAGCCGAAAAAATATGGTCTGATGTCTCTTCCGCGTCACCACACAGAGGACATAAACCATCTCCCACACAAATATCCTCTTTCGAAGCGCACTCTGAGTAGGAATCCTATCCATGTTAGCCCTCCCCATGAAGATATTACATTTATTAGGTAACCATTTACACCAAGAAAAACCAATAATGTCGTCCATCAAGTCATTACTTCTTAACCATTTCCTTGTCTCCTAAACCGAGAAATCGACCTTGTCCCCTTGGTTTCAAACCCAACTGTCTTTTTTTCGTTGTAAACAAACGACCGCAAGCTTCTTGTGAACCTCAATGAGGTTATTAACTTCAACAATTGAGGAAGGATATGTCTTCCATTCCCAAGCAATGATAGGACCATTACTTCCCATAAGAACCCTATCTGCCACCGAGCACCATTTATTAACCTCAAGACGAAACAGATCCGGGTACATTTTCTTTAACCCTTCACTTGTTAGCCACGGGTCAATCCAAAACTTCACCTTATTACCATTACTCACAACCCCACGAATCATATTCACAAAACTAATACCTTGAACCTTCAACCGAGTACCAAAGGTCACCAATTTACTCCATGTACCAGAGAAGCGTTTATTACACGGAAACGCTTCCCATCTTCTAGTCGAACCATGCACCGCGTCAATAACCTTCCTCCAAAGCGCATCATGCTCTAACCGATATCTACATAACCATTATAAAACTAACGCATTGTTGGTCTCCTCTAGTCTACTAAGACCCAAACCCCCATCTCTTTTATATCTCTATAAGTAAAGTGGGGCCCACCATAACTAACCACCCCACCCTTATGCACTCCTTCCATCCTTGCCAACAAACCCGCCCCTACCTTGATCGTGCACCTCTGAGCACTTCAAACCCCACCTTCAACGTGCACCACCGTCGACCCCCACCTTCACCGTGCACTACCTTCATTGTCTTTCCAGTACCACTTCCGAGCACCTCAACCCCCACCTTCACCGTGCACCACCTACACCTCAACCCCCGCCTTCATCGTTGTAATCGAATCGACTCCAGTGGGTTGGGTTCTTTTCCAGCAACCTTTTAATGGCGACCCCTGCACAGATCTGTTTTGGTCTCCTTGATTTTTCGACGACCCCTTATTTGCGGAGATTTACAGGTTTGAAGGTTTGGGTTAGGTTCTTATAATGGAGATTTTCCGACGACCCCTTATTTCTTTTGTGTCTGTGTGTGTGTTGGGATGTGTGTATGTGTTTGGAGGTTTGCAGGTGGTTATGGTGCAAATTTGGAGTTTCCGAGGACTTTCCAGTGGTCGTTCATGGTGATTTTCCGGTGGTGCAGGTGGTTATGGTGGTTGGAGGTGGTCATTCATGGTGATTTTCCGGTAAGTGTGAATAGTCCTTCATGATGATTTTCCGACGAGTGTGAAGAGTGATTGGTGATTTTTGGGGGGTTTTACGGGATATGGATATTGACTTTCACAAGAATCGTCATTTTAAATAAAAAACGTGGGCCTTAACTTAGTTACATATAGTAACTATTTTTGGTTTAATGTTTTAATTGTTATTTTTTAATGAAGGGTATTTTAGTCATTTCACATTCATTTAACACCAAAAACAAACACCTATCCACATTAGAGACTATGAATGATTGGCAAAATAGGAAGGGCGGGTTGTATTCAAAAGATAATCTCAGCCCATTCACAAATAACTAGGTTAAATCTGTCATCTTATTGCCTTGTGCAGGTATCATTTCAAGTATATCCAAACACATAAGACCAACTGTACTAGAGGGAATAAACGATCGAGAAGATGAGAAGGCGGTTAAGTTGTCAAATAGCGCAACTGTGCGGGGAGGACCTCCGCACAGAGTCCGTGATTTCGAGAGGCACTTGATTTATAAAAAAATCCGATATATATGTTAATGCTTTTTTAAATAGTAAACACATAACAATTCAAATAATGACCCATTTACAAATCATTTTTTTATGGTTTAAAATTTAGCCCAATTAGCATTAGCTTTATTGAACCCAATACCAATTTGATTTAAAAAAAATATAATAATGAAACATTACGGAAGGACATATTTTTTTTGAGCTCGAACAGGTACATGAATTCTCAGAGACGTCTTTGTGTGCTAAAGATCACTTCAAATAACACCACTAAATTCCAGATTTTCAACTATTAGATGGTCGATCTACATGCAGATAAATTATGGAAATCATCATATGAGGATGCAAAGCATTTGAAAGTTGTAGAATATCAACTCATAATTTCATTCATAATTCAATATTGATTACAAAGGGGTTTATATATATTCTACTAGTTACAATAATAACCCTCTAACTTATGACAATTAAATATTTGGCTTATCATTCCCCCGCAAGTTGAGGGCGGGTAACGACCTGCAACATGGATCTTAAAAATTCAAATCTTTGAGTTGATAATGGCTTTGTGAAGATGTCGGCAATTTGATCATCTGTTTTAATAAATTGAACCTTCAGATTTCCTTGGCTGACATGTTCACAAACAAAATGGAAATCTACCTCCACATGTTTAGTTCTAGCATGAAACACCGGGTTTGCTGAAAGATACGTAGCTCCAAGATTATCACACCAAAGAGTGGGTTTATTCAACTTAACTCCCACTTCTTGTAGAAGAGACTTTAACCAGATTCTTTCAGCAACCGTATCACCAATAGCCTTGTATTCGGATTCAATAGACGACCTAGAGACAGTTTTCTGCTTACGAGCTGACCATGACACTACGTTCGAACCCAAGAAGATAGCACAGCCCCCCGTGGCTCGACGGTCGACCGGGCAACCAGCCCAATCGGATTCCGAATATGCTGTAATAGGAACCAACCGCTCACCCCAATGTGAATCAACAAAGGCATGTAATGTAGACGTTGAGTTTGATGTAAAACGAAGGCCCAGTTGAGACGTTCCCTTGAGATAGCGAATTATACGTTTGACAGCCGTTCAATGAGATTCGTGAGGTTCATGCATGAACTGACATACCCTGTTGACAGCGTAGGCAATATCGGGCCTAGATAAAGTGGCATACTGAAGTGCTCCAACACAATGGCGATATCTTGTGGGATCGAACATAAGTGGGTCGTTCTTGGTTATCGTATCTGTTTTGGTTTTTGTAGGTGTTGCAAGCGGTTTCGATTCTTTTAACCCGACTTGATCAATAAGTTCCCGAATATACTTCCGTTGAGATAGGATAAGACCCGAAGAGGTGTGAAGAACTTCAATACCAAGAAAGTAAGTAAGACGACCCATGTCAGTGAAAGATACCTGCTGACCAAGTGAGGCCATAATGCGATTAACTGTGTTGGGATCGTTGCCCGTAATAATGATGTCGTCCACGTAAACTAGTAGGTAAACATGTTTACCCGAGCGGTTAAGGATAAATAATGATGGATCAGTTTTGGAACCATGAAAACCAAGATGCTGTAAAACGTTTGAGAGTTTGGTGAACCATGCCCTGGGTGACTGTTTTAAGCCATAAAGGGATTTGTGCAACTTGCAAACATGATTAGGATGTTTAGGATCCTCGAAGCCCGGTGGTTGACGCATGTTGACCGTTTCATGTAGATCACCGTGTAAAAGCGCATTTTGCACATCAAGTTGTTTGAGAGACCAATTGTTAGAGACGACAAGAGAAAGAACCGTGCGGATGGTGGCTGGTTTGACCACAGGGTTGAACGTCTCATGATAATCAATTCCAGACTGCTGTAAAAAACCCTTTGCTACCAATCGAGCCTTGTGTCTAGTCAGGTTCCCATGCTGATAAGTTTTCAACCTTAAAACCCACTTGCAATCAATAACATTAGAATTTGGAACCGGAGGAACTAACGACCATGTTCCATTTCTGTGTAGTGCGTGCAACTCGGCTGTCATGGCTTGACGCCACTCCGCGGATTCGTTGGCAACAGTAAAGGAAGTCGGTTCAGAAGGAACGGTAGCGATGGTGGCGATATTGGCTGAAGGGTCAAAAATTTTTCGGGGTTTAGGATGTGGCCGAAGGTGAGGAGGTCGGTAACGGGGCGTGGTTGGTTGCGAAGGAGAGGAAGTAGGTTGGGTGGTGTTTGGCTGAGGAATAGGGGCGGTTTGGACAGGTTCGGAAATAGGAGGGGTGAGTGGCGATGGTTCGGTTGTAGGAATGGATGGGTTATCGAAAATAGTTAATGGTGGATCAGTAATTGTAGAAAAAGAAGTAGCGGCTGTGGAGGATGAAGGAGGGTCGATGGAGGGTTCAGTAAGGGAGGGAACAACATGCTCGTTAAATCGGACATGGCGAGCAATGTAGATATATCCATGATGAGACGGGCTATAACCGAGAAATATACAAGGAGTAGAACGAAAATCAATTTTGTGTTGGTTATATGGACGTAAATAAGGAAAACAAAGACATCCGAATACTCGAAGAAATGAGTAATCGGGAGGACGTTGGAAAACAAGTTGATATGGGGATTTGTTTGAGGAAAGACGAGAAGGTAGACGATTGATGAGGTAGACGGCGGTTTGAAAGGCGAATGACCAAAAAGTTTGAGGTAGTTTGGACTTTGGATTGGGCTAGTAAGGTGAGACCGGTTTCCACAACGTGGCGGTGGCGACGCTCGACAATGTCATTCTGTTCACTCGTATGAGGACACGAGCGACGATGTAAAATACCATGGGATGTAAAGAACTGAGTAAGGTTCCGAAACTCGCCACCCCAATCAGTTTGAACACTTTTTAGTTTGGTGTTAAATTGGCGTTCAACTAGGCGAACGAAATTTGTAAAGGTGTTAAAAACGCCGGATACCATATCGACTCATAATTTCATTCATAATTCAATATTGATTACAAAGGGGTTCATATATATTCTACTAGTTACAATAATAACCCTCTAACTTATGACAATTAAATATTTGGCTTAACATAGAAACGAAATGGGTGTGTTGTAATTAATTGATAATTAATAATGTTTTTATTAACCGAACCCAATTGACGTACCCGCCGCAACGCGTGAACATTCCCACAGTACGATAAAATGTATGCATCCATTGTGTTCACTTCCTATTGATTGGGAAGTCATGTCTTAATTTCTATCTAGCAACTTTAGAAGTTTCTAACATGATTGCAATGCATATGAACACTATCACAAATTCATATGAACAAATTTGAATGCTGGTAATTCTAGTGGTGTGTGTATACAATTACATCTTGTTTCATAACACCTTAATCGACCCGTTTTCATGTAAATGGGTCAAATAATCACCTGTAAATGGGTCAAAGTACAACCTGAATTGACCCGTTTTCATGTAAGTGAGTTATAAAACAAAAAAAAACCTTTGTGTATCAACCTCCTTCTTGTTCTTGTTCTGATTTGGGTGGGAAAATTCCATTGACAATAGAATGAATAGAATTATATGTTTTCGTCTCATTGCATCGGTTTACAACCACCTCTCCCTAAAAAAACATAGAAATAATCGATTAATCGTTCGTAAGTTAACAAACTGCAAGAGGTATTAGCATTAAATGATTAAGTACCTTAGGATTGATGATGAAGATTCTTCCCTTTGGTATTCCTACCTTGACGTAGCTAAACTCATCGGTGTCTCGATTTCCAAAACCAGCGTAAAACGGGTTCCAATCATCTGGAAAACACACTCTGATATCCTGTAAATTTGAAAACCGTGCAAGAGTTATGTCTTACAAGCCTTGTCGGTAAAAAAATAGTAAAATTTGAAAAATTCTATTCGATTATTCTCATTCAATTCATTGAGCACCCCCACTTGTTGGTTTGAGCTGTGTTTTAATTTCAGATGGGCCGAATAGAAAAGTTTAGCTAATAATCGGAGGGGGCAAATGTATACAATTGTAATAATACTGTTTTGTGATTATAATTAACGCATTTGTAATTAACAAAAAGTTAGTGGGTTGACCCAAGCGGGCTCTTACTAAAACTGGCCCGTCAGCCCGTCTTGAATCTGTTTTGACCCATTACCCAATCAACCCGTAGAAACTAACAGGCTAAGAACCAACCTCCAAGCAAGCAATCTTGAACTCGTGGGGAGCTCTTCGGATAACTGCCAAAAGCAAGCGTAAAGCTATAAGAAAACATTACAAAAAAAAAAAAAAACAAGATGATGAAAAGAGTCTGTTTCTGATTTTAAAAGTCAAACCTCTTACAATGTGTGTATAATTATTTCTATTGTGTTTTATTTAAAGGTAAAAAAAGAAAATTAAAAAAAAACATAACAATAAATGGGTAAATTGCCAAAATCGTCCCTGAGTTAACGTTTGTGATTTGGATGGAAATGGCAACAAAATCAAAATGTTCGGTGTCCAGATACGGAAAAAAAAGTGATTTTGGATGTGTAACAGGCAAATCAGCCTGAACCTCAAGGACGATTTATGCATTTTACTCTTTTTAGATCAAGTAATGTAACTAGCTTCAATTTTGAAGTCAAAGAAGACTTGCTATTGTCAAGGTTTGACTTTTTTTGTTTAGATTAACCTCGTGTTTTAGTTTAGTTTACCTTCACGAAACAATGACGGAAAAAGTCCATCAGGAGAAATAACAACGGGTCCTTCAGGTAAAGTCTTTCCATCCTGCTTAAGGTTGATTAAGAACTGTCGAGTGACGTCAGCTTGAGAAATTGAGCGAGCACTAAGAAATAGAATTTCATATCCGTTATCCTACCACACAAAAAAAACAAAATGCAATGAGACCATAATATCTCAATCGCGGAGGTGGTAATTTCGAAGTCAGGTCAAGGTGGCCAAAAACATTGTTTTGCTGAAAATTTCGAAGCTTTTCTATAAAATGTTAGTGTGTCACGATATGATAATAATATGAACTAGTGGGTTACCACCCACGCTCCGCAATGGGTTCGAAACGTAGATAAAAATAAGCAAATTGCAACATGCCAATCTACGTTAAGATAAAAAAAAATTGCGGCAGTATTCAAAAGTCGCATAAAAGATACCAGTTTGGTTCGTTACGGTATCGGCACTCGTTATAACCATAAAACCGAATATATGTGGCGGGTTCGGAATGCAACTGAAATAACCTACTTACGACGATACATATGGAAAATTTAGAAAAACATTACGTTGAGAACAAACACTAAAAAGAAACCACAGAAACAAGTAAGAAAAAAACTAAAAGTTGAGGGTCTAAATAGTAATTATAAAAAAGTGTAAGGGTAAATAATGATTTAAAAAAAAAAAAAAAACTTATTAAAGTTGAGGGGCAAAACATGTCATTATTAAAATTAAGGGGCTAAACATGTCATTATTAAATTTGAGGGGCCAAAGATGTTTGATATTGAGAAAATAATATATAATAATTTCTGATTATAATTATTTAGGAGGTTTGTGCAACGAACCTTAATAGCCGAAAAGAGATTTGTTACACCGATATGTGACCAGTCTTTTCCCACCATAGGCATGAATTGTCCTAAAACATCAGATCTGTAAAACAAGATCAAAAGAATATAAAATACGGACATGTGTAGTTCCTCTTTAATAAACGAAACCGCGACTTTACTTTGTGATTGTTCCGTCAACATCCGAGATCACGATGTGCGTATCCCACTTCCACAAGAATATTCTTGCATCAACCTGAATAGTATCTGCATAGTATGAGCAACATAACACATACAACACAAAAAACACATGTACATACACCTAATGACAAAAAAAAAAGTAAAATGCCATTTTTGTCTCTGAGGTTTGGCCAGTTTTGCGACTTTCGTCCAAAGGTTTGTTTTTCCGCATCTGGATCCAAAAGGTTTGCAATCTTGTCATTTTCATTCCAGCTCCTTAACTCCATCCATTTTTCTCCGTTAAGCCAAGGTATTTCCATCTTTTTTGTTACTTTAAAGGGTAATTCGGTCTTTTTCATTTTATGTACAAGCATTTAAAATACCCTGACTGAATCCGTTAGACCGAATTGCCCTTTAAGTTAACAAAAAAGATGAAAATACCCCTGGTTAACGGAGAAAAATGGATGGAGTTAACGAGCTGGATGAAAATGACAAGATTTTAAACCTTTTGGGTCCAGATGCAGAAAAACAAACCTTTAGACGAAGTCACAAAACTGAACAAACCTCAGGGACGAAATTCCCATTTTACTAAAAAAAAAACCGGAATACAAACCTGTTGATTCCCAAGAACTGCTGTTGAAAACTTGAACGTTACCGTGTTTTTACCCTCGGTAAGATTCAAAGACTGTAACTGTTCAGGCGTTGGAGTGAGCCCTTTATAAAACTGAATCTTTTTAGGCTTCGGTAAATTATCTTTCTCTCTATCTTTTTCCCCATCCACTTCTGACCTGTTATCCAACTCGGAATCTTTTTTACACGCCTGTTGTTCTTTTTGAGAAAACCTTTTACTTTTCGATCTTCCGAAGGGCCAAAGGTTCCAACTTTTACCAGTGTCAATGTTTGATGCATCACCTGAAATACACCGAAAATGGATAGTTCAGGGGCCTCAAATGGGTCGGGTCGGGTCGGTTCGATGAGGCGACACTTTCTTTGTCCATTTTTCTGTATTTTCTAATTACTAAGAATCTAAGATAATGTACTAAACAAAATGATTATATGAAACTGTAACCATTTGAATATACCTAAGGAGACATTTGGTAATCTTTTTACTAATGTTTACATATAAGCAGTTATCACAACAAAACACAACACGAACGACCCGTTTCCATATAAAGGGATCGAGATTGGCACCTGCAATTTCATGTGATCACTAGGGGTGTTCATCGAATCGAATAACGAATTTTCGAATTACTCGAATTGAATTTTTTTTTTTTGCTTGTATACGAATTCGCTTAAAAACAGGTCAATTTGATTCGAATTAAAATGCCATTTCGAATTCGATTAAAAATTCAAATTCCAATCAAATTCGGATAAATTCGTTTTGATTCAAATTCATTTAAAATATGTAAATTCATTATGGGCTTGCTATTTTAGGATTTAGATTAAATTTGTAGATTAATTTATACTATAGTCCAAATTAAATTTATGTGTATTGTATATAAATATAATAAATAAATATGTATAATTTGAATTCAAATTTTGAATAGAATTTAAAATTATAAATTTGTATTCAATTTGCTTGACTCGAATTCGAATTGAATCGAATCGAATCATTTCGAATTTATCGAATCACCCCTAGGATCACACACACAAAGTAAATCCATGGCATTAAGCTTTAAAATTATTTCATTTGGCACAAAAATCATTCTTACCATTCTTCAACTTCGATTGTTCAATGCCAGCTTTTATGATCCGTGAAGCATCTTTCCGGACCATTTCCCACTTAGCGAATCTTTGTCGGGAATCAAGAGTATCAAATTCATCAAAATGGGGCAAAATATTCGGCAGCGACTTCGTATGCGGTACGTGTAGATTTAGTTCCTCCATAAGTTTATAAGTCTTAACCACATCACCATCACTCGGATACTTTCTAGCAAGTGTCTTCACCTGTTCCACTTCACCTTTAACTATATCGCGATCAATGGTACATGGAGATGCATTTGACCCGTGTTCTGGATCCATTAACCCATCATCGACCCGATCCGTGAAAGTGACATGTTGTTCCACAACTCTTTCGGGTTCTTCTTGAAGTTGACCGTTTGACTTATCGTTATCGTCTGGAACAACACTTTCTTTTCGAGTACATGAAACTTCGGTGCAACTCGCCTCAACAACCTTCGACGGTTCTTCCTTCAAAACATTATTCCCCAACGAACCGTCATAACTTTCATAAATTTCCACAACGCCATCACTATCAACGTTTGCTATGATGACTTTATCAACCTCTTTCGCAACTTCCTCATTTTCATCGTCTTTTGGTTTATGTACAAAGTGTTCTTCGTGCAAAACCAAACTCGACTCCAATTTTCCACTAATAACCTCTTCTTCAAACTTAATATGTTCGCCGATATTTTCATTGTTTGCTTTCCTAGAAAGACTCGTAGACCACTTCCGTTCTAAAAGGTCGGCTGCAATCTCCGCAGACTTTTGATCAACGTTCGGATTACCATCTTCATTCAACAAACCATCATAATTTACATCTTTTCTTTCAAGAGTAAACCCTAAAGTCCTAGAAAAAGATTGCCCATTGTTAGCATCAATAAGTGACTTACATTTCCCAAAATCGCAATCTTGAGTTTTCGAATCCGGGTCAGTTCCTTCCCTAAGAAAGTAAGCCTCCCCTTTCGGGTTCAAATACATTTGAAAACCGGCTGCAGCCCCCCCATTAACATGTATGTCAACAACTCTCTCTTTCACCTTTAAAACCCCTTGAAACTTACCAAACCTAACATACCATGGAGACGATTTCAAGCTACCGTCTTGTTGTTGAACCACTATGATGTCTACAGCCCCACCGAACGGATGAAACGGGCCGGATACCGTGGATACCCCTCGGGTTATATAGCTGCTTAGCCTGCCTACAGCATACATCTTTCTCTAAATCATATCACTAATTTTTCCAGGTTTCTTACAGTCTCTGTTCTGTTTTCGGATTAATCGGTTTCAAACCCAATAATGAACACCCTTACACCGAAATGATTATCTACAACAATCTGATGATTGCAACACAAATGCGAACATAATTCTAACAAAAAAACTAAAAACCCTCAAGAAAATAACAACAATAATCAAATAAATTCTAAATTCATAACATGCAGATAACCTGTTCGACGAAAAACCTCAATGATTAAGATTACAATTTCGAATTTCTAAACAGTGTAGACATGTGGGTATTTTGTATTATGTATGGAATGATGGAAATATAACGGAATAATCGATTGATGAAAGGATGAATTGCAGAAGAAGTTTGTGGGCTTCACCTCCCCTGTTTTTCCTCCTTAAAATTGAGGTTGAAAGATGGAGGAAACGGGAATGGGGGAAGAAGGAGAGATAGAAGGATCGAGGGGCATTGTTGCGATTTGGGTTCTTATTGGATTGAGAGAAGAAGATGTTGGTGAAATGTTGAATGATGGAGAGTTTATGTAGTTTGTTGTTCATGGAGGTTCTGGTTACGTGGGATTGGGGAGGGTGGGGTATCATTGTAATTTCACATCCCATCTTTTGTTTCTTAACCGACTAATGTTTATATGTTTTTATTTTTTTTTTTTTCATCAATATGAGTTATTGATTAGAACTAAAAGACTATCAAATTCAATCAGGTACCGACTTTTAGCGTTGAACCGGTATTTTCAATACAAGTACCGATTGACGCCAAACTTATCAAACTTAAAAAGTAAAGAGAATAACAATTATTATAATATTTTATTATAATCTATCTACTATAATAAAAGAAACCAAGTTTTGGACATGTGTCATTCATTGAAGGTATCATCAAATCTATACTTATCTTATATTAATTAAATAAATAAATAACAAATTAATAGTAAATATTATCGTACTTTAATAAAATATTATCCTTAAATCTAAATTGTCAATTTAATATATTTTTAAAAGAAATACCTCTCTTTCCTACTTATTTTATATTAAATATATAAATAATAAACTAATATTTTCGTTGTGACATGCGGGTCCTACATCGACTTAGTTATTTCTTATATATTTTACGTTTCAGATTAATTTGTTTGCATTAACACTCGCAACGGGTGTGTGTGGTTCAATGATTTTACGTCTGTTTTTCGTTCGGTTTTATTTTTCCCCATTTTTATTTATTTTGTTTTTACAAACTTTTTCAATATTGGTGGTCGCTGATAGTGTTGTGGCATTGTTGCTACTTGGCACAGTTTTACGCTCTCGCCGCAACGCGGGGGGCTTACCTACTTTTCTTATATTAAATATATAAATAATAAATTAATATTAAATGTTATCCTAATTTATTAAAAATATTTTTTTTATTTGGTATACAAAATTATATTTATTCAAAACGAGGGGTTTTTAAAAATATAATTTTTTATTATTTACTATAAATATAGTTTTTTTATTATTTACTATACAAAGTTACATTTATATAACCCGTGTAAAGCACGAAGTTTTTAAAGATATAACTTTTTATAATTTGCTATGTAAAATTAAATTTATTCAACACGTGTAATACACAGAGTTTTTTAAGGATATAATTTTTTTTTATTATTTGGTAGATTTTTCAACCCGACTATACATGGGTTTTTTTTAAAAGATATGACGTTTTTAGTATTTAATATACAAAATTATATTTATTTAATCTGTGTATTGACATGGTTTTTAAAGATATAACTCTTTTTTAGATCTATTCAACACGTGTAATATACAAGGTTTTTAAGGATGTAATTTATTATTATTTGATAGATTTATTCAACCCGATTATACACGGGTTTTTTAAAGATACGACGTTTTTAATATTTAGTATACAAAATTACATTTATTTAATCTGTGTGATACACATGGTTTTCAAAGATATAACTTTTTTATTATTTGATATATAAAATTACATTTATTTAACCCGTACAATATACGGGGTTCATAAAATATAACTTTTAATTATTTAATATATAAAAATACATTTATTCAACCCGTGTAATACACGGGGTTCTAACCTAGTATAATATATAAAAGATACTGTTCATTTCGTTTTGATTTTAATATATAGATATTTTTTTTATTTGGTAGATTTTTCAACCCGACTATACATGAGTTTTTTTTAAAGATATGACGTTTTTAGTATTTAATATACAAAATTATATTTATTTAATATGTGTATAGACATGGTTTTTAAAGATATAACTCTTTTTTTAGATCTATTCAACACGTGTAATATACAGGGTTTTTAAGGATGTAATTTTTTTATTATTTGATAGATTTATTCAACCCGATTATACATGGGTTTTGTAAAGATATGACGTTTTTAATATTTAGTATACAAAATTACATTTATTTAATCTGTGTAATACACATGGTTTTCAACAATATAACTTTTTATTATTTGATATATAAAATTACATTTATTTAACCCGTACGATATACGGGGTTCATAAAATTTAACTTTTAATTATTTAATATATAAAAATACATTTATTCAACCCGTGTAATACACGAGGTTCTAACCTAGTATAATATATAAAAGATACTGTTCATTTCGTTTTGATTTTAATATATAGATAATTATGTAAATATAAATTTTAAGTCAATCTCATTACCATGGCATGAAAACCTAATATGAATTTTTCATATTATGAAAAGAGTCTATGGAGATAATGAAAATTTGACTTTAATATGAAAATGGACGGGTAATTATGATTTGAACTACTCATTTTAGCATGGAAGTTGGCTTAGCATTTGCTTTATCAAGTGAGATAGTTGTCTCAAAAGATGGGACTATAGACGGAAAGACTTAGCATGGAAGTTGGCTTAGCATTCGCTTTATCAAGTGAAATAGTTGTCTCAAAAGATGTGACTCTATAGACTGAAAGACGGGCGTTAATTCTAGGGGGGGCATTTAGTGTTGTAAAACTCGGCCGACTCAGCCTTGGAATTGGCTTGGAATCGAGAATCGGGGGTCCTCCGTAGCAATTTTCACCTACTCGGTAACTAGGAATCAGACTCAAATGCTTATACAAGTGTTTTAAGTTTTTGTAATGGTGTGGGAATTGGAATCATGGGAACCGTGGGATTTTAGAATATAAACTTAAAATGTACAAAAAAAGAAAAAAAGAAAATCATGTCTAGCATATAATTGGGTAAACGGGTATATGTTATCGAGTAATTGGGTAGAGTAAACAGGTATATCAGCAAATCTCGTACCCATCCCATACGTGTGAAATATTTCAAAAGTAATCTCATATCTGACCCGTACATGATTACCCAACCCTCTCCCCGTCCCAGGTGTTTTGGGTTTCTAGGATTCTTATCGAGTTCAGCTTTCATTGACATCCTTACCTGTGGAATGATGAGGGCTGATATTTAACTTCAAGAGTTGCAAATGTATTTTGTAAAAAAAAAAAAAGGTGTCTTTTGATCAAATCTCATAATAGAAAAAAAAAACATTAATTTAAAAGTAGAATCAGACAGTGGATTAGCCAAATGACAAAAGTGACCATAGAAACTTTGAGGTGTTTGACCCAAGGGCATCTGATTGATTTAATACAATCTCTTTTTTTTTGGGTTTAGGCACTGAGGCTGTTTGGCAATTTCTGAATGGTTAAGTGCTGAATAAGTAAGAGTTCTGAACCATTAAGAGACAGTATAATTCTTAACCGTTCCGAGACAAATGTATGACCAACTCAGATTAGAGGTCTTAACCATTCAGACTCAGTATAATACTTAACCATTCATGGGCAAATGTTTGAATCATTCAGAAATCTGCTCGCGAAACAAACAGTCTGAACCATTAAGTGCTGAACTAGTAAGAGGTCTGAAACATTAAGAATCTCATTAAGAGGTAAATAGTTATATGGGTTAATTTTGAATCAAACTCATCATCACATTAAGCTAAAATGGTGTGGTTACCCTAACATGTCTATGTTTATTTATTAAAAACATTAAGATGTATAAAATGTTGTTAGTGACCAGTTTATGAGCGCCAAACTTGTTTACAGTAGAGGCAATATTTTCTAAGAACATATGTTTTATCTCATAATATCGTAACAAATGTTTTATTTTGGATAGAACGTGGTGCTTGATAAAATTATACTGAAATGATATGAAAACAAAATGATAAAACTACATATTTTTATTTGAGAAAAGTGACCGGATAGTCCCTGTGGTTTGCTACGATTCCACATTTACTCCCTATATTTTCAAAATTACAGCTATAGTCTTTATTCTTTAACTTTGACAAATTTGTTATCGGATAGTCCCTGGCGTAGATAGGGGTTAGTTTTAGGCGTTGAGAGTTATTCTAAACCTTCGCCGCTTGTTATTTCGCCGTTGAAGGCGGCGACGGTGATGTTGTTGTGAAGGACACTTGGTTTAATAAGTTGTTGTGAAGGACGGTGGAGAGTGGTGGTTCTCCGGTGAACGAGAGAGAAGGAAGGACAGAGAAAGAAAGAGAGAAGGGGGTAGGGGTAGGGTGTAGGTGGGGTTGTTTTTTTTTTTTTATACTTGATGGGTCCCACAAGTATATAATATATATCTATATGTATTTAATTTATTTTGCTTAATATTAAGGGCATTTTTGTCATTTAACACCCACTTAACTTCAAAAACTAACATCCATCCGCTTCAAGGACTATCCAAGTACGAATTTGCAAAACTTAGGGACAATAACTGTAATTTTAAAAATATAGGGACTATAGTTGAAATCTGTGTAAACCACAGAGACCATCCGAACACTTTTCTCTTTTTATTTATATAAAGTATAAAAAATCACAAGTTATTAGAAACTAAATTTTTATTCAAACAAAAAGTAAAAAAAAATCAGTTTGACTTTGGAGGATATACCACGTTATTCAAAAAAAAAAAAAAAAAAAAAAAAAAAAAAAAAAAAAAACCATCACCTTTTTTAAATTCTTTCTAAAAAGGTACCATCTATAAGTTTGAAAGAAAAAAAATTCCACCAAATACAAAGAGGCCGCCAAGGATGGGGACCGACTGAATGAGTTTTATACCAAGAAAAATACAAAAATGAACTACACCATGAATGAATGAACGAACTAAGGTGCGTGCCCACAATTCATTCAACCTGCAGTCGCTTTACAAAGACAAAAGTTACAGGATTAAGTGACATATTAGTCAGCTAAATATTTGAATTGGATTAAAAAAACCATCACAATCAAATTTAAATTTGGTTTTTGAATTTTTGGATCGGGTTAGTGTCTGAACCGGATTTCAAATTTTGTTGAATCGAATATGAATTTGTGATTTTTGAATCGATCTAGTCTGAATGTTTGAATTCGTATTATGTAAACTTTATAGAAAAACACATACATTTTTGTTTATTATTTATATATTGTTTACTTGGGTTAAGATATAATAGAAAGTTTATTTGGCTAAAAATACTAGGAAGTAATCTTGACCATCCATTTAGTTAATCAAGGGCTAAGATTAAACGAGAGAAATTGTAAGACTGCCCGTAGTGGGGTGTTTTTTTTTAAAAAAAATTCAAAAAAAACGCCGGAAAACGCCCCGGCCTCCACTACACCCGGCGTTTCCGGGCGTTTTTTTTTGAAAAAAATTGAGTCCGGCGTGTTTTTTAAAACGCTTGCACATGTTTTGAACAACCAATCAGATGGAGACACCTGGAACCTGTGGCGGAAGGAGAAGATTGTGCCGGAAATGGCTGTGTGGTTAGCCAGAAAATGTTGCCGGAAAACCTGCAACTTTGGTCCCTGTAGCCGTGAAGAAGAAGATGTGTTTAAAAGGTTTGGTTTTGACAACTTTGGTCCCTGTAGTTTAGATCATGTTCTTTTTTTTCTGTTTTTTTTTTCTGTTTGTTTATTTTCGGTTTTTTTTTTTCTGTTTTTTTTTTAGTTTTTTTTTCAAGTATTGTAATTTTTATTTTAAATTAATGAAGACTTTATGTTTTAAATTAAAAAAAAATAATTGTCAAATGATTGAATGGGCGTTATTGGAATAATGCCCCACTACGCCTCTTTTGCTATAATGCCCCATGTGTGACTAGGATGCCACGTGTCGTATAATGCCCCATGTTGGGGGCATTATTCTTGTTTACCACTACGGGTGGTCTAAGGAAGAAAAAGAGGCGCGTGGATTTGTTTAGGGGCATTCTAGCCAATCAAAGGCAATAGTTTCTCTCTCCTCCAATTCCCCCCCTCATTTTTTAAACGTTAATAACTCTTTCATACAACATTATTTTTTTATAAAAATTGCACCAAAAAAACGAGCGTTTTTTTATATTTAAAACAAGTATACTATTGCTATATTTTCGAAAAAAAAATTTAAAACCCAGTTGCGTAAAATGCAATGAAAAAAAAACCTAAAAAATGAAATTTTTCTAAAACGCAATGCACAAAAAACACAAAAAAATGTCTTATTTGTAAAACGCAATGGTCAGAAAACACAAAGAAATGTCTTATTTCTAAAACGTCATAGCCTAAAAACACAAAAAAATGTACTTTCTAAAACGCAATAGACTGAAAAAACATAAAAATGTGTTTTACCTAAAACGCAATGCACAAAAAACACAAAGAAATGTCTTATTTGTAAAACGCAATGGCCAGAAAACACAAAGAAATGTCTTATTTCTAAAACGCAATAGCCTAAAAACACAAAATAAAGTGTACTTTCTAAAACGCAATAGACTTAAAACACATAAAAATGTGTTTTTACCTAAAACGCAATGCATAAAAAACACAAACAAATGTCTTATTTCTAAAACGCAATGGCCAGAAAACACTTAAAATGTCTGTTTTATAAAACGCAATTGACTGAAAACACATAAAAATGTGTTTTACCTAAAACGCAATGCACAAAAAACACAAAGAAATGTCTTATTTATAAAACGCAATGGCCAGAAAACACTTAAAGATGTCTCCTTTCTAAAACGTAATGGCCTAAAAAACAAAAGAAATTGTTCTCTCTAAAACGCAATGGACTAAAAACACCTAAAAATGTGTTTTACCTGAAACACAATGACTAAAAACACTTCAAAAATGTGTTTTTCTAAAACGCAATGGCAAGAAAACAAATAAAAATGTCTTAGTTCTAAAACGCAATGGCCTAAAAACACCAAAGAATGTGTTCTCTCTAAAACGCATTGAATGATTGAAACACTTATCAGAGATCGAATCAAACGGATCGAGTGATTATCTTCAAAATCACCGGAAAAAACAAGATTTTGTATGAAATTAAACTGGGTTTTCTTCAAAAAAGCTGAAGAACACGTTGATCGGGTGTTTGAATAATTGATTGGTGACGAAAATCGCACTATAATGTAGTGATTATTGAGATAGAATGTGAAGAAATGGTTGAAGATGGTGGGTTTTGAAAATGGTGGGTTTTGATGTTACTGGGAAGAAGAAGGAAGAAGAAAATGATAAGATTGACTAAAATACCCTTCCTCTTTATTTTAAATTTTGCCACATGTCCTAATCCTATTGCTTCGTATACTTCCTAGCCAAAATAAACTTCCTATTTGATCATCACCCTTGTTTACTTTATTTATTTTCACATAGTTGGATTTAACTTAATTTTTAATTTTTTATTGATTTTTTGAATTTTAACTCTGAACATAGAACTCTTTTTTAGAATTTTCTAATTTGAATAACTCGCAATTAACTTTTTCCCTCCAAATCCGAACAACCAGCAAACAAGAAATTATCATGAAGTGAGATAAAACCTCATAAAGCATCTCTCATTATTACTTATTCGTTAATCTATACTATATATAAGCATCTCCAAAGAGCAACTTAAGGTAATTTGCCACTTTACTTAAAATTCCTTTAATGCATGTTGTACAAGTCTTTAAAGAACATGAAAATAAAAGCATATTAGGCGGGATTTCAAATTTCAAAACACATGGATACAACTGGCATTAGGGTGTGATCTTTCTCATTCTTATCCGCCTCCATCTGCGCTATCTCTATCTCTCTCGCTGGCGATTCTCATTCTTATCTATCCTTGGAATCATCTCATCTCTGGATCCACTTTCAAGTCGACCCCAATCATCAACGTTTCGGGGTTTGCAGATCTTGAAAACACGCAGATGCTTTGAAGTTCGAATTCGATTTTAGGGTTTTTTAAGATGCACATCTGGCCAGATCTAGGGTTACCATCATAGGTATATGTTCTTCATAATTGATTATGCTTTTGTATTTCATATTGTTTGGTCTTAATCTGTGCAGTTAGTGTGAAAATGTACTAGGGTTTTCATTTTGGGGGAAACTGGTGAGGATGTGAAACCAACAAACGGAGGAGACGAGGAAGCTTTCTTGAAGGAAGTGGTTTCTCCTATATATCAAGTGATAGTTGATTTGTTTATTACATCACCGTGGTCACCAGGGAGAGCTGATTTGTAGAATAAGCGTTGTTTTGGTGACATAAGAAGGTTCAATGGTTTATAGATTTAGGGTTCTGCCCTCACCTTCTTCTATTGTAGATGATTTTTGTCATGTAACCACCAATTCTAGTAGAAGGTATCGATTTTCTCTATATCCATGTTTATTTATCAGTTCCTGCAAATTTGTTTGTTTAAATTTGGTGTATTTGTGGTTTATAGGAACATCTGGTTGTCATTGTGGATCACGTCATGTCCAGAGGTACCAACGGTTGAGGCCGCTTCCGGATCTGGTCTGATTTAAACATGCATTTTGTTTTGACTGAGGCTGGTGGTGCGATGGGTGTAGGGGTGGGTTAACTTGGACTACGTGTGTTGTAGAATGTGATTTTTTGGGGGTATTTTGTTGCTATATTTGGTTTATATGGTTTTTTAACCATTTACTACATGCCGAATTCATTTGACAAAGGATTTGCGTACTCCAGATTTTGTGTTCTTAATCTGTCTGAACTGAAAGTGTTGAGGCTGTGATGCATAAGTTGAGCTTCAAACGCTATGATGGTTGCATGAGTCTCTATTGTGATGCTAGAAATTGTGCATATGAGGTGTTTGATGAAATCTTTTTATCATATGGTATGTTCATTTGAAATGTACTTACATTTTCCTGACTTGATGATAGTTATTAGGCTGTGATGATTGTTGTATTTTGAGGGTACATAGAAGATCCGAGTAGCATCTTGGCGGGGCAATATCTAGGTTGCATAGTTCTCACTCTGCAACCATGTGTTTGCAGCCATGGCTTTACCCGGTTCGTAGCTGTTCGTCTCTCGATTACATGTCTGAGTCTTCCAGGATGTTTTGATAAGCAAAGGGGAATTTGTTTCGTGAGTCGGTTTGTGATGATTGTTTTAAAAAAAATGTTGGTCGACATTCAGTCATGACTGTGTGTGAAACTGATTTTTGAGAGTTACATCCTCAGGTAATTGCATTTTCATTTATTTGTTAAATTTGGCTTCTTGATTTTGCTTTTTATGGTGCGGCGAATAGAAATTAGTTGCACCATGGAGACAATAAGAAATCCTTTGTTTATTCTGTTTTGTTTTAATTCAAATAAAGTACATTTATTTATTCTATGGTACAATATAATGTTTTGTGGTAACTAATTACATGTTTTGACATTAAAAGCTTCCGAAATCTTCATGTTTTGGTCATAAATAAAGAATTTTATTGCATTTTCGTTTTGATTCTGTTAATTGGGTTAAGCAGGCTCATTAACTCTCGACAAAGATATTGCTTCAAATTGAGCACATTAACATATCATATATTTGATGTATTGCATATCACTTACATGTGACAACCGTCACTTTTCCATACATTCCGTACACGAAATGAACAGTAATTTGTGCTTAAATGACTGTGCATGATCTGGTTTACCAGACAAATAAATTTCTGAATTCCATACAAGTGAATTCATGCATGATATATGCTACTAGAATTACGTTATGACAGCGTTGCGTCAAAAATATTAGTAAACTCACCGGTAAGACACATCGTGTCAACAGAACTGCAGAAAGCAGTCAGACAGTAGAATTGGAGCCTAGGTGTAGGTCCAACGTCAAGAATGCATTAAAACCCAAGAGTACATACAAGGGTTTTATTATAGGCTTTCCAGAAGCTAAAATACGCACTAAAAAGCACCCGAAACGCACTTTAAGTGCTGAAATTTATAAAATTCAGCTATAATCAGCAATATGACACTGTAATATTATGCAGAAATGATGATTTATCATCCAGAATATTTCCCCAAGTATCGGGAATCGAAAGTGTTACAAAAGGACACTTAAAAGACACTAAAAAGTGTAATTTAGCGCTTTAACGAATCGGTACCTAACCGAACAACCAGATATTACCCGGAACACCAAAATAATGCTAGAAGCATTATTTTTATTTTTCTAAGCCAGTTAGGGTCCCCGAATACCCTAACACCCGTTACAACTCACTACATGCTAGTAACTAAGTTAACCTCCTAATTAACTAACTATTGTCTAACCACTTGGTTGGAAACCAACCAAGACCCTTCCCCCCACTTAATGGACGGTTGGAAGGTGGATCACACAAGGTGATTTTTTTTATTTGTTTAATAGATATGTTACCCACTTTAGAGACATAAAAACCTATGGACTAAGTGATGTTGGAAGGAACATAATAAATAACCACTAGATTACCCTCATTTTCACAACACCCCAACATTTTCACAACACCCCAACATTCTCACAAACTCCTCTTCTTCTTCTTCCTATTCACGGCCACACCTCTCCCTCATACATCATCCAATTTCAAACCATCTTCAAGTAATCCAAGGTGGTTCTAAGGTGTCTCGGGCATAACTAAGAAGGTTGCAAGCAAAGGAACTTGAAGGACCTCTTCAGTGTTCTTTTATCCACCACTTTTCTACACTTGAACTCCCCTAGCCTTGTGCTAGTGGTAAGCACTTAGATCCTTGTATTTTACTTGTTACTAGGGTGGTTAATAAGAGATTTGTTGGTTGAAAATCTTGAACACTAAAGATCACCAACTAAAAGTCTACTAAAATGATAAACAAAGTGGTTAAAGAATGAATATTGGTGTAAAACTTGTTTTGTTATGATTATTTTGTGTTGTTTGTTGCTAGTAGTAGTTCGGATCGTCATCTAACCCGGCTAGGTCATGTTCATAGAACATGAACTAGTATATGTTAAAGTATGAAAAGGACTAGATGATGAACACTACTACATAATGACATGAACTTGTGTAAAAGTAAATTTTCTTGTAAAATAAGACTCTAAACATGTAGATCTAAAGATCTACAAGTGGTTTTTCGGAAGAACCAAGCAAAAATATTAGTCTTGTTTAAAACCCGGATCTTACATGAACTAAATGTATTTTAGTAAATAAACAAGTGTGTAAACACTTGTGTAACAAGGAAGTTCAACAAAGAAATATTTTTGTGAAACTTCATATTCTTTAAAATAAAGTTTTTAAGAAACTAAACTTATTTTTAAAGGTAACAAGACTTACTAAATGTGCTAGTAAGTTACTACATACTTTTACAAACTTTCAAGTTCATAAGTTGTGGTATATGCTTGTTTTGACAAGTTTGATAAATAGAGATTGTATTGTTGAGTTTGTTGTTGATTTAAAAGAAAATTAACACATGTTTTGAAAACATGGGAAACCTCCATTTTTAGGGGAAACTCTGTCAAAATTTTTATAAATTTTGACACTTAGAAAAGATAAGTTTTTAAGAAACTTAATTCCCTAAAAATGTATTTAAGAGTATTACCAAGGTTTCCCTAATTTTTGGTGATAAGAAAAGAGGATTTCTTCAAGAATGAAAATGGATATAAATATGTATATTTTTGAGAGAAAAATATATATTATTTTATCACCAACTTTTGTGCTAAGTATGTATAGTATGTGTTATACGTGCTAGTGTATTAGGACTTAAAAATACACTAAATACTCATGAGAAGTATAAACATAAAAATACACATACAACATATAAGATACATAATTCGGGTGCAAAGTGCAGAACACGAGATACTTATATTAATTTTAGAGAAAATAATATAAGTAAGATACGTAGTTAAAAATATAGAATATTTTTAACACAAGAATGCGTACACAAGAGATAGTGACTGTACTTGTGCGATACAAGTCTAGTGACTAACGTTAAGAAAACGCGTATAGGTTACGACGTTAATTAAGCAAATCCGGTGAAGTTTACGACGCACAGGAACGCAAAGTTGTGAGTTCATGCTCCCCCTTTTCTCTTAACTGTTTTTGGTTTTATAACTCTCGGGGGTGAAATACATGTTACAAATATTATAATTTTTACAAAGGGTAAAAATACAAGAAGCACTCTTGGTGAGAACGAGAACCGAGTGCAATATGATTTGAGAATACGAGAAGCACTCGTGGTGAGTGCAATATGATGAGCTTTAAGAAAAGCCTAGAAAATACTAGATCATGTGAGCTTAAACTAGATATTGAGATGCCATTAATACTTAATTAGGGACGAGGGTTAGATCTAACGGGTACGGCCGAGCCCCACTCATGGTCCTTATATGACCTCTTGAGTGCTTCGGTGTCCCAGTCGAGGAAAATCGACACAGTCGAGGTTAATCGACACAGTCGAGGGAAATCGACACAGTCAAGGGAAATTGACACAGTCGAGGTTAATCGACACAGTCGAGGGTTAATCGACACAGTTAAAGGAGCCAATACTAATGCTTCCTATATTCACACATGCCTTGAGGGAGAAAATACTAATGCTCCCTATGTCCTCACATGCCTTGAAGGAGAAAATACTAATGCTCCCTATGTCCTCACATGCCTTAATGTCTTTGTATAAACAATCATTTAAAACGTGGGGTATACAAGAAAACTTGAATGATACTTGAGTACGTGGGGTACTCAAGAAAACGGGAATTATACTTGAGTATGTGGGGTACTCAAGAAAGACTTGAATTATACATGACACATACTATGTTTTCATACAAAGTATAAAAACGTGAAATACAAAAACGCATGAACTCGCTCAACTTTATGTTGATGTTTTCCAAAATTACATGTATTTCAGGTGACAGGATGGATCTTGGGCGCAAGTGTCGTAACTAGAAGTAGACTACAAGTTTAGATGTCATCCACTTTTGTTGAATTATAACCTTGTCAAAGGTCGTGTTTTGAAAACTTAAATAACACGTGTTTGTAATACTCAAATTTTCATGAATGGATGAACATCGTTTTGATCATGTAGTTGTTTATTACGATTGAATGCAATGATAACAAGCTAGTCACACATCATACGCTTCCGCAAAAGACAGGGTGTGACATTACAGGCAAGTGTTGAGTTGTTTTTACTGGATTGGTTTTGTTACATTTTAAAAAGAGTTATCTTAACCGACAACCATATAAACAAAGATAGTTTAACTCATGTTCAATGTTTTAGCAGAACCCATTTTTGTGAGGACATAAACCAATTTGATACTTTTTAAGCGTCTCAACCTGCACGTGCTATAGTGCTACCCTACCCGAACACTTCGCTTCCATCTTTGTAATATACAACCTTGTTAGCCGAGTCCAGTTCATAGTTGGATAGTATTTTTATAATTGTTTTATGGCGCTGTTTGAAATAGCCTGGACCAGCAAACTTTTCTGTTCATTTATTTTACCTTTTTTGTATCTTGTAAATAACTAATGCTGAGTCGGGTTGGCAACTTTTTGAATTCTGTGAATTCTATGGTGTTGCAGACTATATTACTTGGATTCCTGTTTGTAGTTGAAAATAACCTGCAATGGTGTTGAGAGAGTTGAATACATTGACCATATAGTTAGTTTTCTGTTGTACATAACTAATGGTGTTAGAGTTAGTTATGCTTGACATATTCAACTTATATATATAGTATAGCGTCGCAACCCCGACCCTTACCCCGGGAGCGGAAGCCGCGAGCCAGTCAAGTGGTATCGGTGTTTATTAATTTGACAACGGAATTTAAATATCAGGACCGTAGTTAGGAAATATTTATCAGAGTTTCAAACACCAAACTTTTTATAATAAATAAATGGGATAAAACCCAAGTTTCATTGACAATACATTTTTAGGGATACACCCTAATTATTGAAAACGTAAACTCTTTTTATTTAGGTAACTTTTTATATCCACTTTTCTAAGCCTTTAGTGCATCTCCAGCTGACTTCTATTAGCTTCACATTAAGTTACTTGAAACACGTTTTAAAAAGATTTTATCAACAAGAAATACTAGTGAGTGCATCCCAGTTTAATCAAAACAAGCTTTTATAACTTTACAGTATTGAGAGCGATTACAATGTTTATATCTATCAATATACTCATTCAGTATTTTTCATGTTCACAGTTCCATGACTGTGGTCATGTTACTCATTGGCTAACTCGTCGTCCAATAGTAACGGATTACAAGTAGTGTTTACAAAACCCCACATATCGGCAACAATTGTAGAATACATAGACTCAATCACTGATTAGTATAATTGAAAACATTGAGGTTTTGGTAAAACAATTTTGTAGAAAAAGAGAATGACTCACATTGTTGATTTAGGTAATACTATAGCTTCCTGTTGGTGATCCTGATTATAGTCTATTAAAATAAACAATACACACGTGTTAGTAAGATAACCCAAATCACATTAGCCATACTACCGAGACAGAACTCCAACGAACTGAGTCAAGCAGAGCCTTGACATGCGTTACGGAGTCCTAGATCAATCGGGTAGGGTAACAAATACGTGATCGGGGGTTATAATACTTACAACGAGGCAGAGCTTCGCTTTTTAGGGGTATAATACCCGAATATTTCTCCTATTAAGAAGTTGAGAAAGAGAAAATTATGAACGTCGACAACTGAGGCCTCGACCTAAATTTTTAGGTCTAATCAGGGGCGGCTCGCGCCCCATGACCCATTCCTATCTCTGTCTCGCGGCCGGCGAGAGGCTAGGCTAGGTCCTAGCCTTGGTTAGTCATCGAGGGTAGCTTGGCCGGGTGTTGTGCCACGTGGCACACTATGGTTCTGCCATGTTATAGTAGGTCGCGGCCCGCGACTCGCCTGAAGTCTTGCTCGCGGCCCGCGAGCGGTCCACAGATTTTGTTTTATTTGTTTTTTATTAATATTAAGTTTATTTAGGGCCATTTACAAGTGTATGGGGTGTATATAGGGCGTTAGGGGTGTTTTAGGAGGGTTGTTATATATAGGCTCTCATTTGTGTTCGACCAAAATGATAATGAAAAACTTACTCTCTCTCTCTCTCTACTTTCTCTCACTAACGTACCTTGCAATCGTTTTAATTAGGTATGACAGCCATGGATGTTAAAACTGGGGTGCTTCAAAGAAAACAATCCCTATCAACGCATGGTAGCTTTTACTTTCTTAGATTGTTAACTTATAAAATTTACTCAGCGATCTAGGTTAATGTCCACTTAGTACTTTATTTATCTACCAACAGGTTAAGATTTTTGAGATTTACAAAGAGATGTTAAAGGGTGTAATATAGCCAGATTTACTATATAAGATTACATTTGATCAGAACTCTCATTTACTCTCTCTTTTCCGATTGGAAACTTCACTTGCCAGGTACATTGCTTTCGTTGTTGCAATCTTCAGTTTTGCATATCAGTCTCTCATTACATACTTGAATCCTGTTAAAAGTTAGGGTTGTTTGTTTTAATTAGTGTTAGTTTGGTTTCAGTTCAGTAAGTTTGTTGTTCTTATGATTTGGCTTCGTGTGAGCAATGGTGGTTGCTTCAGAATCATCAACATGCAGCAAGTGCGAGAGACAAAGGGGAATTAATGTCGTTCTTAATGACGAGTCAAAGCGTGAGACTCCTGCTATTATTTATTGTGGTGACAAATAACTATTCCTTGGTGCCGTTGGTAATACTTCCTTACAGATTCAAGAAATATTTTATTTCCTTGTCAAATCGTTTAGGGTTATGCTCATTTCTCATACTTTGATGTTGTCTGTGATCTGCGTAGGTCGGTGGTCCCTTCCAAACAACAAAAGGTGAGCGTGTCAAAGTGAAGGTGAAAGCTTGCTTGAATTTGCATGGGATTGTCTCTGTGGAGTTTACACTGGTGGATCATTGAGTTTCACACCAACAAAATTTTTGGCTTTGTTAGTCCTTTGTGTCTGGTAGTAAGACATTTCTTATTGTTTATTTTTTGTTTTTTTGCAATTTTTAATCCATTTCATTGAAGAGGATGAAGTTGAAGTTCCCGTTTTGAATGAAGCATCAAATATGTATATGGATAAAGCTCCAGCTGAGGTGACCTCAGTTTTACCTGTGTGTGGTTACTTGCTCGCATTACGCTAAACGTAATGCATCCTGTTTGTAGATTCTTGAGCTAAAAGCCTCTTGCAGGTTTTTGGATGAAATTGTAAAAAGCGAGTCATGATTTATTTAGAACATTTTATAAGAAAAATTACTTATTCGGGCATAACATGCCTTTTTAAAATTCCATTTATATACAAGTTCACATACCTCACGGGAGATCACTCAACACTCGGCCGAATATGTATTTTTGTGAAACACTCGAGACCGGCATGGAACTTACTTCTACCATATGCTTGTCAAGCAATCAAACCTCATCCTTTTTAACTAAAAACCTTCGTAAATATCAGGAGGACTTAGGGAAGGGTTAGGCTTGGCTAAGGGTAGGTGGTTTTGGTTAGTGGTATTATAAAAGGCGAAAAACGTAAAAAGCGTCGGTTGTCGTAAAACTTTTTGTTTTTGTGACTTTTATTCAAACTAAGCACATTCAAACAAAGTTTGTTTAGGGAACTTGTTTGTTTATTGCAAGACTTTCATTTCTTTTTTGATAAAGAAACTTCACAAGATAACCGAGTTTTTCACTAAAAAAAGGGTTGAAAAGAAAAGGGTTTTTGGTGGGTAAAGGGTGTTTGTTTTGTGGGTTTTGAAATGAAAAGATTTAGGCTTAAAGGGGTTAACTTGGGAGATTTTGGGTAGGTGATAAAAAAATGAAAAATAATGGCGTTGAAAGGAAAATGAGTTAGTCCTAATGCCTCCATCATTTATTTACTTGGGTTTAAGTTGTTAAGGACCGGTAATGTATCGTCGTGGCAAGTTCTAGAGTTGTAAGAACCAAGCGGCTATTCACACAAGAAACGAAAAATGAACATTTAGTTTAATGATATATGCTTGTATGCTCAATAAAGGCTCAAAACTCACTTGTTGTGGGAAAGGGTTTATAATGTGATCAAGTATATATAATCAAATTTTACTTAGATTTGTCATGCCTTTTCATAATTTTCTTATTTGTTTCTTTTTATCACGACGCTATCGGTTGTAAATTTGTAAAAGTATAATCCTTTTTAGAACTTGTTATTCCCAAATTAAATCAAAACAAGTAAAAAAATGGAAATTTTTGAAAAAATGAAAAATTTTGAAAAATTTTGGAGTGATTAGCGGTTCCAATAGAGTTTTGTGTAAGGTTTGTTATTAGGACTTGCGAGATTCAAGGTTTTAGCATCCCCCCACACTTAAATTACACATTTTCCTCAATGTGTCCCAAAAATAAGTTTTTAGGTTGATTGAATCTGTAAAAGGGTGTTGAAAAACAAATTTTTATGTTACTGGGTGACTGGCCACGACCCCGGTAACGGCACCAAAAACTTGGTGTGCGTTCGGTGTGATATATTTTTATTGATATTTTAAGCTCATTTTACGCATTAGTCTAGTTTTAAATTTATAAAACCCGATATTCTATTAACACTAAACACACACTTGGGCAAGTGCACCCATCGTGAGCATAGTATAGCGTTGGTAAGATACCGAGGTCGTCCAAGGACACAAGAGCTTTTAATACCGGTTTATCCTCAACGTCTAATCAATCTAAATTTTTGAGAAAATGTTTGAAACATGAAAATAAAAACTAAAAATGCAGGAAAAAAATAAAATAAAAAACAGATAGACAAGACGAATCACTTGGATCCGACTCGCCTTTAATGTATTATTTGATGATTTTCGCACTTTCGGACTTTTTAAGAGATTATCTTAGTTATAGTTGTAGGCCCCTCTTTTAAAGGTGAGTTACCCTCAACCCAGTGGTTTGAGTAAGCAGGGATACAATCCCAAAGGGTCAGAATATTGAAAGATAATTAATTAAGTTATTAATGCGAAAAGTGGTAGGCCCCTCTTTTGAAGGTGACGTTACCCTCGGCTAAGTGGTTTGAGTCAGCAGGGATACAATCCCAAGTAGCCGGTTTTATGTATTAATAGTAGTTTATATATGAGGGTTTCAAGCTATTCGCACCCTCACCATCCAATACCAGTGGGTATTGAAAGAGGTCCTAGTAAGCTTGAACAAGGTCCTTGCAGGATCTATACACTGAACAAGACAAGAACCTTACTAAACCATTCCCTAAACCCCAGACCAGGTAGCAAACATGCCTCTATATAGACCGTAGAGACATGAATGATGCAATCTTTTACTTTATATAGACAGTAAAGTAACGCCAAGACACCACGAACAGATGATAAAGAAAATTCACCTTCAACATAAGAAACTAGTTATTAAAGTCACTAAAATACAAAACCAAATAAAAAGTGCCGAAAGATTAAAAATCAAAAGTAATACATAAAAGACCTGTCTTCACCAAGTGATGTAAGAGGCTTAACCAAACATGGTCTTTGATTGGCAAGAACCCTTACGATCAATCTTCAATCCCAAGACTGCTACACACTCTAAAGATGGATGATGGATGATGGTGGTGGGTGTTGGTGTTGTAATGGTGGTGGAGTGGTGGCAAAGTGGGAGAGTAGTGGTTTGCTAAGGGATGCCTTTGAAGTGAACCAAGCACCCCTATTTATAGCCTGCACAGAGCTCTGGCCACGGCCTCGTGTCCAGTGGGCACGTCCCCGTGGCCAGCCTTTTCTCTTCCTTCATTAATGGCAAGTGTCAGCAGAGGGTCCCACACAGCCCCGTGGTCAGCATCGTATCTGTACTATCAAGATTTTGCAAGATTTTGTGTATCTTTGCGTTAACCACGCCCCGTGTTGAGATGGGCACGCCCCCGTGGTGGGCGTAGAAGCTTCTACAGGTTTGTCTTTTCTGCAGGCACCTGACCACGCCCCCGTGGTCAGTCTTCTGTTGTCTTGTTTTTTCTTTGGGGATGTTGTCGAGGGGTCGGGCATGTCACGTTTATTCATTTTCTTTGTATTTATGTTGGTTTTGGTTGTATATTTGTTCCTTTTGTTTGTTTAAGCTCATTTGGTCCTGTAAATTCAAAAGGAAGACAAAAACACACTTTTTCCAACATTAGTACTAAAAAAGGGTTAGTTTTATGTCTCATTTGATGCAATTTATATGTTACATTTTGCACACATCAAGTGCCTACGGGCTATATTTGTTGTCCAATAAGACAACGACAGTTGTGGTCTATGACCCCCTGTCTAAAGATGTTGGACTATATCCAAGCCTTATATTCTATAAGATCAATGTGATCATGACTAATATCATCAAATATGATTTTATATATATATATATATATATATATATATATAGTGTGAGGTTCATTGGGGAACACTAAAAAAATGGGGAACAGTGGGGAACCGACTCAAACGAACTCCGATTGGACTCATTCCAGCGGCGTTGGAACCGTCTCGTCGAACCCTAACTAGGATCTCTTAACCGTAAACCCTAAATCATAACCCCTAAACCCTAAATATATTAGGGTTTGGCTTTTAGGGTTTAGCTTTAGGGTTTAGCTTTAGGTTTAGCCTTTAGGGTTTAGCTTTTAGGTTTTATAGTTTAGATTTTACGGTTTTGCTTAGGTTTTAGCCTTATTTTTTAGCTTTAGGGTTTAGAGTTTAGGAATTAGGATTATGGGTTTAGGGTTAACAGATCTTAGTTAGGGTTCGACGAGCCAGTTCCGACGCCCCTGGAATGAGTCCAATCGGAGTTCGTTTCAGCCGGTTCCCTGCTGTTCCCCACTTTTTTAGTGTTCCCCAATGAACCTTCCCCTATATATATATATATATATATATATATATATATATATATATATAAACATCCATTAGTGATGTCAATTGATTTGACTATGGGCCAAAATAAATCGTCTTTCAAAACAATGACAGTTGTAGTCTATGACTCCCTGTCCAAAGGTGAAGAACTATGTTCAAGCCAATGTACTATATTTTAATGTCCTTTATGACTGGCCAATGTGCCATATTCTGAATGTCCTTTGTGACAATCCAATGCATTATATTTAAATGCCCTTTGTAACAAGGCCTTCGTGCCATATTCATTTTGACAAGGCCTTTTATGCCATATCTTATGATGTCCTCTATGACAGGCCTTTTATGCCATATCTTATAATGTCCTCTATGACAGGCCTTTTGTGCCATATCATGTAATGTCCTTGTGATGAGGCCTTTTGTGCCATACCTATATGTCCTTTGCGACAAGGCCTGTGTGCCATATGAATATTAATGTCCTTCGTGACTAGGCTTTATGCCGTATCTTCGTATGTCCTTCGTGACGGGCCTATGTGCCATATGTTAATGTCTTTCGAGATGGCCTTTGTGCCAACATTTTAACGTCCTTTGTAACCAGCCTTTGTGCTATATCTATATGTTTTCATGACAGGCCAATGTGCCAAATTTTAAAGTCCTTTGTGAAAAGCCTTCGAGCTATTCATAAATGTCAGTACGACAAAGACAGTTGTGACATTGTGATCCCCTGTCTAAAAAGTAATGGACTCGGTCCAAACCTTGAATACCATTGATGGTCCTTTTGTGACCTAGGCTAAATATAGTTGATGTGTTTGCAAATAACATTCCTTAGAAATATTAAAACATAATAGCCGATATGGTTTAATGATACCACGGCTTGTTAATCATCAAATACGATGATTCACTATTATTTTGCAACTAAGCAGTTGTTATTATTGATGATTAGTACCAAAAGCTTCAAATGGTTAACTCCGATGAAGCTCACAGCAACAGAAACGATGTTGCTAATGTGAATATTAACGACATTGATCTTCAGGACATGATAGATGCTCCTGCTAATAAAGCAGTGGAGAAAGTGTTAGAAAACTTTAAAGAGTCGAGTGCTACTTGCTCAAATTCCCATACAAAACCACATTCATCAGCTCGTAAAGAGAGCTCTGTTCACTCTTCAAATGAAAGAAGTGAGCCAAAAGAGATTGTGTTCGATGAGAACCCTCATTCCCCTACCAAAAATTGTACGTATAAGTATTTTGTCTCTTGCAAACCAAGAGACTTTAATGGTGAAAAAGGGGCAATCGATGCTATGATTTGGCTCGATGAGATGGAAACTGTTGTGAATATCAGCAGATGTGTTGATAAGGATGTGGTGAAGTTTGTTTCACAATCCTTACCTCGCATGGTGGAAAGCCATGATATAGTCCACAGGAAAGATTACCCTATATAATATGGGATGGTCAAAGTTTGTGGACCTTATCAGGGAAACTTATTGTCCACAACATGAAGTGGAAAACGTGGAGTCAGATTTCCTGACTCTCACAATGAAAAACCTAGATTGTCGTCAGTATGTCGACGACTTCAATTCATTGTCTAGGTTAGTACCCTATTTAATTATCCCTGAGCCTAAACGCATTGCGTGATTTATCAGTGGTTTGACACCGGAAATAAAAGGGAATGTAAAGGCTTCAAAGCCATCCACATACAGATCAACTGTGGATCTATCTTTGTCTCTCACTCTAGATATAGTGAGACAGAAATCGGTTAAAGCTGAGACCGATGAGAAAAGAAAAAGGGAGGAGGATAACTCCTATAATTCTACGAAAAAGGGCAAGTCCGAGTTCAATAGGAACCAGCAGGATTCCAACAAAAAGCCTACATGCAAAACCTGCAACAGAAGGCACTAGAGACAGTGTCAAACAGACCAGAAGCCAAAGCAATGTGGCATCTATAAAAGAACTGGTCATCAGTCCCATGAATGTAGGGACATAAAGAATATAATCTATTTCAGTTGTGGCAAGAAAGGCCACATCAGTACTAATTGCCCTAAAGCTTCCAAAGAAGGTACAGCTAAGCCTGGAGAGGCTAAGAAAGGAAACGCCTAAACTTTCTAATGAATGTCAGAGGCAACAAATATCAATAATGTCATCAAGCACATTCCTTATCATGAATCAAAGATATTTTGCTAAGAGTCCTATTTTAATTCAGATACTAATAAGTCTTGCATAGACCATAGGTTCAGCAAACTTTTAAACCTTACTCTTGAGAACTCCATATATTAAATATAAGGTAGAACTTACCAATGAAACCATGGAAACTGTTTCTTCTACTCTCGACGGATGATCTTTATCCACAAAAATAAAAAATACTCTTCTCCAGGTGGAATACGACGATGTTTTCTCTATTCATTGTTCTTTTCTTTTATTTCATTGATAATTTATTTGTCTCATTGATTTCTATCAACCGCGAATGCCAAACTTAGTTTGATAGAAGCGCCATATGATAATTGGCAGTATCTTAGTGTGTCCCATAGATTGCTTTCATGCCTGATCAGTATGAAGGTTTAATGCATGGAACCACTAAGATCTCCCAATGTCACACCCCGACCACGCAAAACAACAAAACGTGGCGGAAACGTCGGGGAGTGTTGTAACAGAATCATTGTTTCACAACCACGGATTAAATAATTCCGTTTTATTTCATTATTTCATTATTGAACTCATTGTTTTAGTACAAATCAGATAATTACAAATATTATCTTTCAAGTTTTAAAGTCACTAAGGCACGAGTCCATCCTATGTATAGCATGTATCAACAATCATCACACAACAGTACCTGAAACATGTGTAAAAATAGGTACGTCAGCATAAAAATGCCTGTGAGATACATAGGTTTTGTTTATGCATGATTCATGACTTATAAGTTTGAAAGAATGTTTTAACAAAAAGTAGTCATGAACCTAAAAATGTTTTCTTTATAAAATCATGTGAAAATTTATGAGAAATTTGATGATATAAAAGAATGATGCATAAATAATCATGTAAAATGAGTTTATAAAATAATGTTTTGAATAAAATGTTTGTCGTATATATAAAAATATACTTTGGTTTTAAGAAAGTTGATTAGGTAATATATCAAAATATATTTCGGTTCCAAAATCGTTAAACAGATAGTATATTAAATATACTTTGGTTGTCAAAATAATCGTTTTCGATAGTATATCAAAAGTATACTTTGGATTTATGTATAACATATTAAACTATGTTTTGGTTGAATAAATAACATATTTAAAATATGTTTTGGTAGTCAACAAAATATATGATGTTTTGTACAATATCACACATGAGAGTATATCAAACTATACCTCTGGGATTATAATAAAATATACAATAAAAGTGTGATTTAAGGATTCAATCAGACCTAGTGCATCAAAATACATCTTTCAGACTATAGGGATACCACAAAGGCAATCCCTATTTGGATGGAGAAACAAATTGGTTTCAGACATTCCATGACAACAGGAATGGGGTGTCAAATCCTATAGCGCTATATCATACTACCAATCGGTCTGGTGAACAAAATATGTACTATCCAACAATTAATTTTATAATCTTTGAAAAATCAGTGTTTAGATCATAAATAATCATTTGGTTTGTCAAAAGATAGGTACTAATATGTATAATCAATTATACTTTGAAATCATAACATAACAAATAGGTACACATGCTTCACCCCAAATATTTGAAAGCGGTAAAAGAGGGGAACTATGTACTCACTTGAGGGTGCTTAGAAGTCTTGAACAACAACCAAGCAAAGCTAGATGGAGTACGGAATCAAACGGCACACTATGTTATTAAACGGCTCCTAAACCGGAAGATAGGATAGAATGATGTTCTATAAATCAAATGAGTAATTGAACTCATATGGCATGATTTAATAGAGCTAACATTCTGATTTGGAAGTCTACCTAAGTGCTCTTGACCCGTTTCGACCCATTATGGTAGCATAAGCTACTATAACGCGTCGGTTGCGCAAAACTATGTTCGGATGGTTATCTATGAGCTATGTCAAGTCTTACATGCCCAATTATACCCTAACATGTTACTAAATCAGATTAGATGTCAAAAATATGTTCACATATGCACAATATGGTTTTATGTTTCAAACGGGCATTTTGGTTATTTCCTATGGGCATGTAAACCAATTAACGAATAGCTAACCAATCCTTATGTGATCATAAGGTATAACCTCAGGGGTTATTCCCTATGCAACTATGATCACTAAGCAAGCTTGGTCGGATCCTAATGATCGACCAAACGGGTCAGGTTCGAAAGTCTAAGCGGTTGTTTAGACCGCTTAGCTTACGACCCTAAACAAGCACCAAACTAATAGTGACGAGTTAAACTTGTCAAAACATGTTTAGCTAATTTATAAAACTGATTTGGTATCAAAATAATGGGTTTTGATACCCGAAAATAGTCCCGTTGCAAAATGCGCGCTAAAACGCATTTTAACCGAAACTTTGACTTGTCACTACACCTAGTTAACGTGGTAATCAGTAGGTATAATCGCTAAGGATTATAACCATCGTGATTACAATCACGTTGCAAAGTTCAACCGAACTTTGCGTTGACCATTGACTGGTCAAACTGAAAGTCAAACACTGTTTGACTTTTTAAACTAGTAAGCAATAAAAGAATGAAGGAATGCTCACTCAAGGTCCTTGCTATCTTTTCTACTAAGAATAAATTCCCAATCAGATTAGGAAGCTCTCCAAAGCAGATGTAGAGGAGGAATGAGAAGAATGAGCAAAGAACAAATGAGAGTTGATGGCTATTTATACTTGTCATGAACTCACAAGATCAAAACAAGTGTTTGTTTGGCCAAGAAGCAAGAAATCTTAACTATACAAGTGTTATGGGCCAGCTAACATGCTTGGGAAGGTGTTAACTTGGTCCCCAAAACATGAAAATTGCAAACAAGGGCCTCAAGAATGAGCTGGGAAGCTGCTGTGAATTTTCTGTGAACTGGGCATGCCTTACGGACCATAAGGATATGTGCATACGGTCCGTAAGCTACTTGCAGACCAGCAACTTTCAGAAATTGACAATTTAGTCCCTGCACTTGAGAAACTTGATTTTTGATGCATTTTTTGACACATTTAAGCCCCGTTAACCCCATTTCAAAGCTCTAAAATGAAGTTAAAGTATAGGGAACTTAAAATATGCTAAAAAATATCTCGGATGTCGGCTCGTTTGGTCGTACGGTTGCGTTGTTCGGTTAATTACGACGGAAGTCGTAACGAACGCAAAAACGATCCAAATTAAGCGACGAATGGAATTTTTGCATGCCGATCACTAAAATAAAAATATTTTAGCGTATACAAAAATTTTGGATGTCCAGATGTGGTCAGAACGTAAGATATGCGGGAAAATGCAAACTTACGCCGTTTTTGACACTTTTAGTCCCTGTAAGATCAAATAAGCATATTTTCACACACCGAACCACTCAAAGCTTATTTCTAAGATATGTTTAGGTTATTTATGGTATGTTTAGCTTATGATCAAGTTCCAGACTATACGTTGCCTTACGAAACGGCAGACTTTTGCAGTTTGACGCAAATAGTCCCTGTGAGCGAATAAACTTGTTTTTGTCATACCAAACCCTTCAAAACTTATTTCTAAATTATGTAAAGGTTATTTAAGGTATGTTAAGCCTATGTCACTATTCCAGAGTGTTTGTTGCATTAAACTGGTTATATTTACGCATCAGTTCGCGTATAACCTTCCAGAAAGCGATTTAGAGCTCGAAATCGAACAAGAATTGATATGTGCAAACGAAACACATATTTATACAAATTCCAACTATGAAATACAATATTTCATTGGTTTGGTATTTGTATGATGGTTGAAGTGACACAGGTGTCACACCCAACGGTCATATTGTACTAAAATCAGCTAATGGTATTCAAGGAGATATTCACTATGAAAATGCCTGAGTATGTGTCTCTACTCAAGGCATCCAAGTATTAAAAAAAAAGCGAATGTGTCATTTACATGGCACAAGTGTCGGTAAATGAACAAAATCCTGAGATTGAAGATATCTCTGTCATCTCTAGTTATCCTGATGTCTTCTCCGAAGAACTACCAAGTTTACCTCTTGGGAGGCAAGTGGAGTTAGGATTGACATCCTACCAGGAGCTGCACCTGTTGCAAGAGCTTCATATTGGTTAGCACCAATGGAGATGAAAGAACTGAAAGTCCAAATAGATGAGCTTTTGGAGAAAGGCTAGTACAGCCTAGCTCATCACTTTGGGAGCTCCGATATTGGTTGATAAGAAAGACGGTTCAATGCAGTTGTGCATTGATTACCGCAAGCTTAACCAGGTAACGATTGAGAATCGTTATCCGTTGCCCAGGATCGTCGATTTGTTCGACCAACCACAAAGGGTTAGCTACTCCTTTAAGAATCATTCTGGGTAGTAGTTGGAATAACCATCTCACCCTAATTAAGTTCTCCGATAACTAATAATTATATATATATATATATATCAAGACTGCTCCTTGGAAGCCTTGTATGAAAGAAAGTGTTAAACGCCCGTTGTTGGGCAGAAGTTGGGGAAAGTCCAACTAACAAGACCTGGGATTTGTTCTGGAGACGACGGATAAGATCATAGGAATCCGTGATCGTCTGAAAGCTGCCCATAATCGGCAGAAGGGCAACGCTGACAAGCGGCGCAAACCACATAAAAATCCAAATAGGGAACAAGTTCTACTGAAAGTACCACCTTGGGAAAGTGTGATACGTTTTAGGATGAAGGGCAAGTTGAGTCTTGGATTTATAGGACCATTCGAGGAAATTGAATACGTCGAATCTATATCCTATAAGCTAAACTTATCTGAGGAGCTTGGTGGAAATCACAATGTGTCCCACATTTGTAATTTAAATAAATGTCTAGCCAATGAGTCGCTAGCAATGTCACATAATGATGTGAAGATTAATGAAAATCTACGGTTTGTTGAGAAACCGAAATCGATCGAGGATCAACAAGTTAAGAAGCTCCGATGAAAGCATGTACCTATTGAAAAAGGTCAAACGGGATGCCCATGGAGGTCCCGAATATACATGGGTGGTCAAGTCCATTATGCGACAGAAGTACCCCATCTTTTTTTTTAGAAAATCTCCAGGTCAAGATTTCTTTTAAGGGGGTGAGGATGTAACACCTCGTAATATCGTGTCCAATAATGTGTTGACACATGTCCCTAATCTTAAACGTGCTTAAACTTTGACTATGAGGGACTAATTTTGTCAAACTTTAAAACTATGAATGTGGAGGGACTAAAAGTGTCAACATGTTTAAACTAAGCCTCTAAATGACCTTACACGGTATTTGTATTCTCTTATGGAGCCACTTGTTGGATAAACAAAACCGTTTGCGATAAAATTCACAAGTTATACATCGAAGGGTTAAACGTGTCAACATGTTAATTCTTACCTCTGAATGACCTTTTAGCGAACCCGGAGCATCATGATGTTTGAACATACTCTTGGGAATGCATAATATTGGCCGTTTAGGGCTTTGATGCCATTAAACGATAATACGCACAAGTTTGTGCGTTAAAAGGACTAAAAGCGTTAACATGTTAATTTATACCTCTGAGTGACCTTTTAATGAACCGAGAGCTTCATGATGTTCGATCATGCTCTCGGGAATGCCTAATATTGACCACATAGGCTTTTATGCCATTAAACGATAAAACACGCAAGTTTGCGAATTAACGAATCGGAACATTTGATGTTCGGTCATACTCTGAGTGTCCTTTTAACCAACCGGAACATTTGATGTTCGGTCATACTCTGGGTATACCTATTATCTTGTATTTTATTGATAAGAATGCAAAAATATTATTCGTTGCGCAATATGGGTCGTTTTCGCGTTCGTTAAAGCGTTCGTCGCAATTAAGTGAAAAACGCGACCGTACAACCGAACGAATCGACATCCACGACACTTTCGGACATAATTCAAGTCACATATGCTTTAACGTTCTTATAAAGCTTAAAATATGGGTTAACGGGGGTTAAATGTGCCAAAAGTGTCAAAGTATGAAACTTGCTGTATACTGACCAGGTCCTTGCGGACCATATTACCAGGGACCATACGGTCCGTAAAGGTGTCTGCAGGTCTGAATATTGTCTTGCAGCCCACTCCAAGTTTCCTAAAACCATTTAATCGATTCTATGGGCTTGTATCTTGTTTGTAATATGTTTGGGGACACTTGTTCTCATCCTAGGAAGCTCTAAACACCTGGCAATCATCTATAAACTCTCTGAATACTATAAATAGGTGTGAGTTCTTTTGTTAAAAGTTGCACCATTTCTTGTTCTTTCTATAACTTCTCATATCTGGAGGATCCTGAGCAATTGGGAACTTCCTTTGAGTTTTCTTAAGTCTCTAGGACCACTTGTAAGTGTTCCTTTCGTGACTAGTTCATTTATTTGGCTTTAAAGCCAAAAAGTCAAGCGTTTTCGATAAACACTTTGACTTTCAAATTAGACCATAATGTTCAAGCCATTGTTCGCAACAAACATGGCTACGTGATCGTAATTAGGTAGATGTTTATCCCTCAAAAGGACACCTCATCATGTTTGCTTGATCAATTGACGAGTCAACATATTAATGTTTTAAAAAGTCAACGGGTCAGTTTTTAAAATAAAATTGCGATATGAGTTTAGAAGTGTCCTAAATATGTTTTATCATTTAAACAACTTAATAGTAATTGTTAGAACATGTGTAACCATGTTCGGCTCGTCAATTTCAGTTTTAGGGTCGGTTCGCAACCGAAAGTCGCAAAGTTTGACTTTTGCTTAGGTTCCGTTATGATCGTAATATTAAGTAGCATAACCCTCTAAGGTTATATTACACGATCATACTAGTAAACTGAGTTTTTGCGCATGTTCCGTTATTATGCCATACTTTGACTATTATGCCCTTTTTGTTAAAAATAAGGTTTTAGACCCTACAGAACTTGCAAATGATATAGGTACTGATATGTTAACATGTTTAACATATATAGATGTTAAAAATCTGATCATAAACCAAGTTTTCATATTATATCGTAATTTACGCTTTAAAATGACTAAAATTCCATTTAGGTGCATAGAACGGTTTTAAACGTAATTTCTCATACTAAACTCATTGGCTACTGATGTAATATCCTAATTAGGATATTTTAGGATATCAATTTAGTTTATAAACTGAGTTTATGCACAAGTTCTTGAATTATGTTCGTAAATGACGATAATGCCCTTTTGCACCTAAAATGATTTTAAAGCATAATTTTCATACAAAAACTTTTGACTACTATTATGTTATACTAATTAACATATTTTGGTCATATAAACCTGGTCATAAAATCAGTTTTCCTAAAAGATCGCAAATATCGTCATTTAACGACTTTAACGCCATTTCGGCGCATAGTATGTTTTTAAACCATATTTAGCAATCAAGACTTGTTACCTACTGATTTTATAAATCATTTTAAATAGTTTTATAGTAGGTATATGATATAAACTCAGATTCCCAAATTAGCTTTCAAAACTATGTGTGAAATTACCAAAATGCCCCTATAGAGCATAGCTTGGTATTAAACTATAAAACACACATATGTTTGATATCCTACTGATATTATATCATAAATAAAGTTTTTTTCACAGAATGTTTATGGTCGTAACATCATATTATACGCAAGTTCCTTTTATACGTTGTAAAATGACCAAAACGCCCTTATGAGGCATAGTTTGATTTTAAAACCTTAATGGGCATACAAGTTGATATCCTAATGATATTTTAACTTGTTTAAAGTATATTGGCATATTGAACTTGTTCATGACTCATCCGGTTACTCGTTATCGCTTATACGCGTACGGTTAGACTTGCGTAATTAGTTTACGTAAGTTTACCAAAACGAGTTTAACCTTATCATTTTTACTTCAAAATCCAGAATGTATTTAGTTTACCCATATTATACAAGTCTTAATACTTGTTGGGTCTAAATTACATTCCATTCCGGTCATCGCTTAATCTAGCGTATTGTACCGTATTTCATTCTTTAAGCTAGCCGGTCTAAGTCAATGACTTAAATAGGACCCGTTAGCAATCTAATTGGTTAATATTACTATCATTCCAGACTAGAGCCTCCCGGTAAAAGCTATCTACACTTATCTAGTAAATTATACGACTGAGTTATTTAAACCTTGCTGTGAATCGAGAATTAGCTCAGGTAAATACTTTTAACTTATTTTCTCTTACACGGGCTTGGGATACAGTAAATTATTACCGCTTGGTCAGGTATGTGATCACTTGGCCGGATTGTGGCTAACAAATCTGCATAACCCGTTTTAATCCGTATTATTTGATAACATAAACATTGGGGGGTTAATGTGACCGTGTCCTGGATATCCTCGGCTCATTAAATTGCTAATGGCCATGACCTATGCACGGGGTGTAGGCATACTCCTGACAGATGCAAATACTAAAATATATTTATACCCACAAGGTTGGGGATAACTCCTTTGTGGGTTTATAAAGTGGTGTGTCGGTTAATCATGTCTCGGTTTCTATACTGGGCCCCATATGTATGACAAACATGTAAAACTGTATACAAGATTAAAATTTTAATTGTCCCAACTTATAAAAGATTTTTCATGCCTTGTGCACCTAAACCAATTTTTGAAACATTTTTCAAATGTGGCAGTTAATTGTATTTACCAGTATAAAATGACGTATTTTCAATAGATTAAGTGACAGGTACTATACGCAAACAGGCTGGGAGCTGCTTGGTGTCAATAAAGGATCTTGCAAATCCTTAGGATACCCTAAAGTCTGTTAAACTTCATTTTGTACATTTTAGAATGATCCGCCTATAGATTTGATATTACAAGCTCGTTTGTAATTATTACCTTGGTATTTTCAGACAACTGAGTTTGTAATAATATTTTTATATATCAAGACTTCCGCTATGCTGTTCTGTGTTTAATTGTCTATGATAATATCAACTTACCTCACGATACTTCCCACCGGGCCCACCGGACTGAGCTGCAAATATCGGGTGTGACAATAGCCGGAACAACTAGTGACCCGCTGAAACCCTTGGGGTGGGTGTTAGAGAGACAGATAACCGGAATGGCTAGAGAACCGCCAGAACTCACCGGTTGAAAGCCCATGGAAACCTTAGGTGTCGGAGATGGTTAAAAGTGGAAGAGAGAGGGGATAGGGAGAGGGTGAGGTGGGTCATATTTAAAATTTTTATTATTTAATTTTTTCTTATTTATTAAAGAAATATTTTAAACTAAGGGTATTTTGTCTTTCAACAAAAAGTTAACATAGATTTTGGACGAGGTTAACAATTTAGATGGAAAAAACAAAATTTAGAAACCTCAAGGACTCACGAACATAATTTTTTAGACCAAAGTCGTGGAAATAGTCAAACCTTACAAAAGAAAAAAGATGACATTTTCGTCTAAAATTGTTATATGTTGCAACTAATTAAAGGGACAAAATTAAAAATATGACATAAGGTGTAAATAAGATTTTTTTTTGAATCTACAGCTGATAATAAAACAAAACAATTTATGGCCGTTTGTCAAGCTCTTAAACCAGTTATTGCCACATGGCATATTCTCAGTCTATCTCTTTACTTTATACTACGGGGTGTGTGGGGCTTGGTTGACATGTGGCGGAGGTGGGCTCCACATGGTGTGGCTTGGCTTGTCACACCCAACCGATGGCGGAAACATCGGAGTCAGACGAAATAGATTGCTCATTACTCATAACGCTAATTGTGACAAGTATTTAAATAATAAATTTCATTTCATTGCTAAAGAATCAATTACATTGTTTGAAATAGAATACAACAAGTTGAAACAAATGAATTATAATACAAGTATTTAAAGTGTAAAATGTGTTTCTAGGCATCCTACTAAGTTCGTTGCATCATCATCATCATCATCAAAATCCTGCAACATGTTTTAAAGTATAGTTCAATACAAAAGTATTAGCGAATATACAAGTTTTGGAGTACTAGCATATAAGTATAAATGTTTGAACAATCTACATAGCAAACCTTGTTATCAAGATTAACGTATAAACTGGCATGTGAACAAATAAGTCAATCCAAAGTTTAACCAAGTAAAAGACTTAACATGACCTCACGTTCACGGGCGATGCGTTACTCCTATAGCGCTATACATGTTAAGGGTATGCTTGTACGAAGTTAATGACAAGTTTATCACAAAACGAACAAACCCAGGAAATACGAATAAAGCATAACATATTAGTAAGCATGTATTGGATTGTTTGTATGTATGATTGCATAAAAGTATGTATGTTGAGTGTGTTTTTGTATATGTAAACCTGTTGTACCCAAAAAGTGTAAAAACGGTAAAAAGGGTGTCGAGTATACTCACTATATTGAAAAAGCCTTCCGATCATCCGAGAGTGACGAGTTGTTTGAGAATGGGGATTTGAAGGTATAAGGTTATTCGGGTTTGTGGAGTATTTGAATTCGAATTTAAATTACGTAAGTGTGTAGTATAAAAGTATGATACAAGCAGAAAGTATATTATGTCCAAGCACTCGTTATGATACTGAGTTTCTGTAATTTCACGGGTCCTGATTTGCCCATCAGAATCAGTAACGAGGAACGTGAAAATAGAATAAATGAAAACCGAAACACGTACTGTTCGGATGAGAGAGTCTGGGACGAATGTGCCATTTGTACGAATGTGTCATTCGTACGAAAGGGACACTTCGTACGAGAGGGATTGTTTATGGCAGATTCTCGTCTTGAACGTTTTAACTATTTAAACACTTATGTTCGTGATTTCTGTTAGGTTTATTAGTTATAATAATAGTATATTAACAGTCCAGAATAATCAGAAGATTCATATAAGTCATGCATGGAGGTTTCGACCTCATTATTGATCACCAAAGCACAAACCAGTTAACTTAGTTAACTGACTGGTTGGTCATGATTACAGAAAGGAAATAACAGAATGTAAAGTTAACCAAACAACTGAATAATGTACAACCCAGGTGTGCCAACACGACATAGAAAGAATTAACTAGTTGTCGGGGGCTGGACGGGGTTCCCTTGTTCTAGGTCTAGGAAGTTGTTTGGGTGTTCGTTTTACGAGTTTATGTGAGGTTGTGGATCTAGTTTGGAAACCAAGGTTCCCAGAGAACACACACTAATGTTCCAGAATCAACTATATTGAAAATAGAGATCTGGTTCATCATTCAACACTTAGAATCGTTGGAACTTGGGAAACAGTTGCATTCGTACGAACTGGGAGTTCCCTTTCGTACGAAAGGGATGTTCCTCTCGGACGAGTGGGCCAGCACTTCGGATGAAAGTGACTATTTATAGGTGAAATCAGTTCGGTTTTGTTTAAACTGTTTACCTACTCAACTGGAATTGGCTCAAACTTGAATCCACAGCCATTGACTTAGCTTGTAAGCTCATAGAACTCCGAATTCCGCTGAGTTCGAAGCCAGAAAGTTTGTGAAAAAGGTTTTGAAAAATTTACTTCACTTCCATCTTGATCCTCAACTGAGTTGAGTGTTTACATCGGCTGCCAGGGCAGACATGATAAACCAAACAGGATTTGTGAATAATCTTTTTAAAAAGTTTGATGAAAACAGAAGAAAAGTTGAAGAATGAAGATGAAATCAATTGTTTACGAGCTAAATACTCACTTAGAAGTGGCTGAAATGAGTTCTAAGTGAATTGCTCGAAGTTGGCTTGAGAGAGAATTCGGAAGTTGAAGGTTTGAAATGAAGGAAATGGACTTGTATTTATAGAGTGGAGATGACAGTTTGGTGCGGATGCGCGTTCGTGCGAAATGGGCCAAGCCCTTTCGTACGAATGTGATTGGCCTAAAGGCCCAACTTCCAGTTTTGTTTAATTCGAACGGTTTTAAGCGTTTTAAGCGTATAAGTGCAATGTATAAGTGTTGTGCATAAAATAATGAATGAATTTATATGTATAATAAGTATGAGGTTGTGTAAAAATGTATTTAATCAATCTATTTAACAAGTAACAAGTATGTATAAAATATGAATTTCGTTACGATCAAGGTTTCAAATTACAAAGTTGGAGTTAGAGTACGAATATGATACGGATTTAAGTTTCCAAAAGTAGGAATAGAAGTAGTCTCTCTAAATATGGAAGCTTCAAAAAGCAAGACGTTACAGTCTCCCCTCCTTTTGGAAATTTCGTCCCGAAATTTATTCAAGATGAAGACCTTGGAAAAGCATTTCGACTAAAATAGTTGACTAAAATCGAGATTTCGAAGTTCTGAAGTGTGTTGAAAATGTATGAAATTTTGAGAAACGAAAAGGACATGTTCGTAAAAGAAGTTCATTTAAATAAGGTGATTTGAGGTATTAATCATAAGTAAAACGTGCATGTGTGTATAGGAAAAGTGGGTTTAACCAAGTTTGAATAATTTGATGGGAAAGTATTTTAAAAGAATTTACTTAAGACAAAAAGTTTTTTGTATAAAACGGTTTGTATTTAATGAAAAGTGTGGCCCACATCATAGGTTATATATATATATATATATATAAAGTTTGATCGGTTTTTAAGGAACATCAATAGAATCACGTGTTTGTAGAAAATTGTTTATTGGTGAGAAAGGAATAGGTTAGATATTTATAAAAACGGTGTTGGGGGTACCGGGCCGACTCAGTGTGTTTGTGCGTAAATAAAGAATGAAAGATGGTTTTAATAAGTAAAGAGGTATTTTAGAGTTTGAATGTTTAAATCGATTTATTGTAAATAGGGTTGGCATAGAACATTAAAAGAAAATTGGGATTAATCGGATATGAGAGTGAACGAACAAGCTAGTGGATGAATGCAAGGATATGAATGGTATGATTATTGGATACGATGCGAATATGAAGTGTTGAGGAGGAGGTTTCGTTATGGATAATCGGATATCATGCGTTTAACAGTGCGTTTGTGAGTTGTTAAAGTTTGTGTAGTCGGGTTTAAACAAGGTCTGTAAAACACCGAATTTCTCATGGAACGTTTTACGAAAGTTTGGTAATGGGGTAAAAACACTTATATATAGGAAGTACCAGCGGCGTATCCACCATGTTTTAACCCTGCTACATCTGTTTCGTTATTCGGTGTCATGTTACGTTCTGTGTCTTACCATACACAGTAGAGCACCCTATGATTTTCATGTGCATTCCACCATAATCCCGTATGCACCCGCGATTATACTGGTCATCGCATGATCCGCATAGTTTGTACTAGTTGTGTATGAGTCAGGGTATACAGTAACTTAAAAAAAAGAGAATGTGTGTGCGATAGCGTAAGAAAATTAAGCATGTGAGTTATGGTTATGTTTAAGTATGTATGCGACCAACGTAAGTGAACTACTCGGGTTATGCTCACGTATAGGTACGAATGTATAAATATAAATATGAGTATGAATATAAGTATAAGCATGAATAATAATGATTGCGTATACAGTATAAATTGAAACGCAACAAATTTAAGCATATAAAATGATCAAGAAGTTTTGAGTATGTAAAAATAATGAATGACATGTGTGAGATTGTTGTGAAATTTTGACTAAAACGTGTACGATGATATGCATGTATAGTTGTTTGAGCAAAACGTTTATTGAATCAAAAATAGATTGAGTTTGATTGGAATGTAGAATCAAGTTTGTGAATGTCAAAAGAATGTAAAGTATCCATTAGTTATGCGAGATGTATTTTGAAAAGATAAGGATATGCTATTATTGTTTCAAAAGGAATAGGGTATTTATGCATGTCGGAGATTGTCGGTTCCTATGAAGTCTCCTTGCCAATGTGTTTGGAATTGGAATGATGTATTGAGAGGTATCTGAAAAGGTTTTTTTTTTAATAGAAAGTTTGCTTTATTTAAAGTATTTCGTATTACCATACGAGGAGTTGTATTTTAGAAACTTTTGTGAAAACTTTGGTTCTTTGAAAAGAATCTTACCAAAATGAACTTAGTGATTTTTTTTAAAAGAGTTTCAGCAAAACGATTTATTGATTTTGAAAAGGGTCTTAGCAAAATGATTTATTGATTTTGAAAAGAGTTTTAGTAAAATGATTTATTGATTTTGAAAAGAGTTCTAGCAAAATGACCTTATAACATCTATAAGACTTTATAAGCATGTGAGAAAAAGTTGGTTTGGTTTTCGATTGAGGGCAAATGTCTTTATTATAAAGATGTAATGCGAGCGTGTTTTAGTGATTAGGTCGAGTATGAAGTTCGTGGGCAAGAGATTCATTAGACCTATTAAGTTGATAGATAGAATTTCGTAAAATTTTGAAAATCGTGTAATAAAACGTTTAAGGTATGATTAGGAATTTTGTGTTTGGGATTTATGTAAATAGATTGTAGGGTAAGAAATACGTTTGATAAAACAATTAATTTTGAAATTTTGTCTAAGTGGGGATGATAAACGATTTAGGTATAAAACTTGTTCGTGTGGTTGGCATAATAAAGTCTCTTTAAAAAGAAAGTTTGGCAACGATCACCAAGGTAAGGGAATCACCCCTAACCCGTTGGTGAGATCGTTTTTGAGAAGGGAAGAAGCGGAGCTAATCGTCAAGGTAAGAAAATCACTCCTATCTTGATGATATGCCACTATTTTGGGATTACGAGTAATGTAAATCTTGGTGGTGACGTTTTTGAAATCATGCATGCGAATAATGTATTAGTGTATGAAAAGATTTAGTATGATGTGTGTGTAACCATCTTGAAAATAATTTGAATGTTTGGAAAGGAAAGTTTGAATCGTGATAAGCAAAAAATTTATATTAGTATAATGGAAATTTGATTTAAAAAACTTGGATTGTTCCAAAACGAAACTTTTGACAAAACCAAAGTGGTCGAAAGTTCTTTTGAGTTTGGGAAGCATGCTTTGGCCTAATAGGGGGAATACTCTCACCGAAATTTCGGTTAACGGTATTCACCCTTCCGGTTACTACATGTCCCTAATCAATCAAAAGTTCGAGACTTTGTGGGATTTTGAAAATCGAGGAGTGGGACTAGTTAACAAGGTGCGAGTTTCACCCCTAACTTGAGAACGTCGTACCTTAATTGTGGTTAGTACTCGTCGGATCAAAAAAGTTAATTCCGACACGTTGACGAGGGTCCACTAGATTTGAAATGGAATTTCTCCGTCAAGGTGAGGATTTCACTCCTAACTTGTTGGTGAATTTTGTACAAAAGAATAAATGGATTGAGAGTCGTTCACCAAATTGTAGGTTTCACGCCTATTTTGTTGAAGTCGTCTCGTTTGTATAATGCGGGTGTTTTCAAGTTTAACATGATCATGTAAAATGCCTTAGGAAATGCGTATGTTTTGAAATAGTAAAAACAAGTATGAGCACATAAAAGGCATTTCAAGAATTTAGCACATAAAAGATGTTTCCAGAATTTAACACATAAATGACATTTGAATAAATTAGCACATAAATCAAGTATGGTGCTTAACTATAGGCTAGGTCAAAAGCATGACAATTTTCCTAATTCCCTATACTTATGGCTCTGATACCAATCTGTCACACCCCAACCTTTATGGCGGAAACATCGGAGTGAGACGAAATAGATTGCTCATTACTCATAACGCTACATTGGGACAAGTATTTAAATAATAAATTTCATTTCATTGCTAACGAATCAATTACATTGTTTGAAATAGAATACAACAAGTTGAAAAAAATGAATTACAATACAACAAGTATTTAAAGTTTAAAATGCTTTTCTAGGCATCCTACTAAGTTCCGTGCATCATCATCAAAATCCTGCAACATGTTTTAAAGTATAGTTCCATACAAAAGTATTGGCGAGTATACAAGTTTTGGAGTACTAGCATTGATGTGTGCAAAATGCAACATATAAATTACATTAAACAAGGCATAAAACTAACCCCTTTTAAGTACTAATATTGGAAAAAAGAGTGTTTTTGTCTTCCTTTTGTATTTTCAGGATTAAATGAGCTCAAAAACACAAAAGAAGCAAAAAGACAGCTAATTCCAACATAAATACAAGGAAAGGAACATAAGTGGACTGCCCGACCCCTCAACGGCACCTTCCAAAGCAAAATGGAGAAGGCAGAAGTCTGAACATGCCTCGTGCTCAGCCAGCACGGGGCCGTGCCCAAGAAGCAGCAGAAAAGACAAACCTATAGAAGCTTCTATTGCCCACCACGGGCCGTGCCCAGCGGACACGGGGGCGTGTCGAAAGTACAGCAGGCGCATTTATTGTAATTGCGAATTATAATTAATGAGGAGAGAGAGTGTCAGACAGGCACGGGGCCGTGCCCAGCTATCTGTTCAGCCTATAAATAGGAGTGCTTGGATTCATTTCATCTCATCCCTTGGCACACCACCTCTCTCACACTTCATCCACCACCCACCACCATCACAACACCATCATCCACCACCATCATCCATTGTCCATCGTAGAGTGTGTGAGTCGTCTCGGGATCCAAGATTGATCGTAAGAGTTCTTGACAATCAAGGCCATGTTTGCCTAAGTCTCTTACATCACTTGGTGAAGACAAAGTGTCTAGTATAATACTTTTTATTTCTAATCTTTTGCACTTTTTATTTGGTTTTGTATTAATGACTTTAATAACTAGTTACTTATGTTGAAGGTGATCTTTCCTTATCGTTTGTCCGTGGTGTCTTGGCATTATTTTACTGTCTATATAAAATAAAAGATTTTCACCATTCATATCTCCACGGTCTATATGGAGGTATGTTGGCTACCTGGTCGGGGGTTAAGGGAACGGTTTGGTAAAGGTCTTGCCATTGTTCAGCGTTTAGAGGTCCTGCAATGAACCTGGGTCAAATTTAGTAGGACCTCCTTCAATACTTCACGGTATTGGATGGCGGGGGTCCAAACTCTTTGACCCCCTCATAAGTTAACTACTATTAATACTATAACCCGGCTATTTAGGACTGTATCCCTGCTGACTCAGACTACTTAGTCGAGGGTAACGTCACCGCCAAAAGTGGGGCCTACCACAATACTGCATTAATAACTTAATTCATTATCTTCCAATAATCCACCCCTTTAGGATTGTATCCTTGCTGACTCAAACTACTGGGGTGATGGTAACGTCACCTTCAAAAGAGGGGCCTACTACAATAACTAAGATAATATCTTAATTATGTGCAAAAGTGCGGAAATAATCAAAGGTTATACTAGATACGAGTCGGAACCAAGTGATTCATCTTGTCTATCTGTTTTTTCTTTTATTTTTATTTTCAGCATTTTAGTTAGTTTTTATTTTTTAGCTTAAAACATTTTTCTAAACTTTTATTTTGATTAGACGTTGAGGATAAACCGGTACTAAAAGCTCTTGTGTCCTTGGACGACCTCGGTATCTTACCAACGCTATACTACACTCAACGATGGGTGCACTTGCCCATATGTGTGTTTAGTGTTAGTGAAATATCGTGTTTTATAAATTTAAAACTTGGCTAAAATAAGTGTTAAAAAGGGCTTAAAATATACACCTAATATATATAACACTTCACATGCATCAAGTTTTTTGGCGCCGTTGCCGAGGACACAAGGATTTTAAGAAAGTTAGGAATCAACGGCCTAATCATCTTTTATTTTTTCTTTTTAATTTTTTTTAGGATTTTCTTAGTTTTTCAGCTTCTGCAGAGCTCAGCACGGGCCGTGCCCGTTCAGACACGGGCCGTGCCCAGCATCATCACTGGCAGTTTTTATTTTCTGAGTTACAGAGAGCTGAAGACGGGGCCATGTCGGTGCAACACGGGGTCGTGTCCAACTCCCAGTAACTGGGATACAAAAAACGATTACTGTACTTCTGACCACGGGCCGTGTTCACTGAGCACGGGGCCATGGTGAACATTCTGACCAGCGTTCTTTTCTGTTTTTTGTTGCAGGACTTGGAACCCAGGCGCCACATTTGAACCTCCTACGTAGTGCATGAGCTCCAGTTCTAGTAGAGACATAAAAGAACCCCTAGAAGAACCCGAGCGCTTTCTCAGAAAAAGACTAAAAGCTAAAAATCAAGAGAAAGCTTCGGGGGACCCACTTCCAATGGCGGACCAACGTACCCTCATGGATTACCTACGGCCTACCGTAGGCAATCTTGGCGCCGCTATCAATGCACCGAATGTCGAGGCCAACAACTTCGAACTTCGGCCGCATTTGATACAAATGCTCCAAAACTCCGCAACCTTCCACGGGCTTGCGGACGAGGATCCCCATCTACATATTACTAACTTCTTAGAAATATGTGATACCTTTCGGATCAATGGAGCATCAAATGACGCCATCCGCCTTAGGATGTTTCCATTTTCACTAAAAGACCGAGCTAAGGCTTGGCTTAACACCCTCCCAGTTGGATCGGTAAACACTTGGGATGAACTTGCTCAAAAGTTTCTATATAAGTATTTCACTCCTGCTAAAACGGCTAAATTAATGACTGAAATAAATACATACTCACAAGAGGATGGGGAATCCTTATATGAAACTTGGGAAAGGTTCAAGGAGCTTTTAAGAAAGTTTCCTCATCATGGTCTAGCGGTGTGGCAACAAGTATCCACTTTCTACAATGGGTTGTTGCCACACACAAGACAAACACTTGACTCAAGCTCCGGGGGACTCTTAGGTAATCGTCGCCCAAATGAAATATATAACCAAATTGAGGAAATTGCTCAAACCAATTTTCAATGGCACACTCCCCGAGGTAATAAATCTATTGCCCCGGGCGCCCATAAGGTTGATGAAAGCACCTCTTTACAAGCCCAAATCGAGGCCCTCTCTTCAAAAATAAAAAGGCTAGAAATGACAAAAACGGCCTCGGTTATGGCTTGTGAAGGGTGTGGTGGGTCACATGAAAATTGGAGTTGTATGAAAGAATTAGATGAACAAACAGAAACGGTAAACTACATGGATAATAGACCTAGGCCGTCGGGTCCCCCAACGGGTACCTACAACCAAGGATGGCGTAACCACCCAAATCTTGGTTGGAGAGATCCCGGCAGTAGTAGTAACCAACAAAACCAACGAACTAATTTTCAACAACCGCAAAATTTCTCTCAACAACAAGGTGGAAGAGAAAGGCTTGAAGATACTGTATCTCGCCTCATCTCTGACACTGAAAAGAAAAACTCGGATCGATTTCAACAATTGGAATCGAATTTCAGAAATCAACAAGCTAGCATTCAAAACGTTGAAAAACAATTAAATCAACTAGCTCAAAATTTCTCCGAGAGACCACAAGGCGCGTTACCTAGTAATACCGAAACAAACCCGAAGGCACAAGTACATCTCATCACATTAAGAAATCGAACCGTGGGTCCCGAGGATGCTCCGTTGCCGCCAAATGAAAGAAGCCGTTCTAGCCAGCCTATGACTCCTCCTGCGCCAGAAAAGGCTTCTACACCAAATCAAGAGCCCACCAAGACTCCTCCAATTCCGTACCCCGGTAGGTTAAATCGTCAAAAGACCAATGAGCAATTCGCAAAGTTCGAAAGTTTACTAAAACAATTGCATGTTAATATTCCTTTTGTTGAGGTCCTAACCCAAATGCCTAAATATGCAAAATTCATGAGGGATTTCCTCACTCACAAAAGGAAAATTGAATCATTACAATTAGTTAACTTAGGCGAAGAATGCTCAGCTTTAGTACTCAACAAACTTCCACAAAAGAAAATCGACCCAGGGAGCTTCACAATCCCTTGCTCGATTGGGAAGTCCCCCGTCCGAAATGCTTTAGCCGATCTTGGGGCTAGCATCAACCTCATGCCCACATCAATGTTCAAGCGACTCGGCCTAGGAACAACAAGCCCTACAAAGATGAGCATACAACTCGCCGACAGGTCCGTCAAATTCCCACAAGGTGTCGCCGAAAATCTGCTAGTCAAGGTTGACAAATTCGTCTTTCCAACCGACTTTGTCATCCTAGACATGGAAGAAGACACCAATGTCCCTCTCATCCTCGGGAGGCCATTTCTAGCCACCGCCCAAGCATTGGTGGATATGAATGACGGAACTCTAACATTGAAGTTTGGGGATGAGGAAGTGAAATTTGAATGTGGAAAGCGAGTAGAGGAAGAAGATCCGGTCAACTACATGAAGGTCATAGACTCAAGCTTGGATGACGCTCTCCGACGGTGTAACATGGGATGCAATACATCCCACTTGGGTAACATATGACCAGGCTGTGGGTCTAGCCAAGGACCCTTATAAACGTGGCGCACCATGGAGGCATTCCACGGAACTATCCTTAGTTTACTTTAGATTAATTTTTATGTTTTCTAGTTAGTTTTAATTTTCAGGAATAAAACACACTAATGGTGGTAAAGGATGAAAAGGGGAACGAGAAGAATGAACTCATGCACAAGAACAAGGCAACTCGACAATTCTCTCCAGTTCAGCAGGTTCAACACGGGCCGTGCCCAACCAACACGGCCCCGTGCTGAACCACCTGCAGAAAAACGCCCAGTACAGGTACCTGGACACGGGCCGTGTTCACCCAACACGCCCCCGTGTCCAGACTTCTGCTCTTTTTATTTCAATTTTGTTACTGGCGCTTGAACACGGGGCCGTGCCCGGATAACACGGGGCCGTGTTCAGTGCCCAGTAACACAAATTTTTGCTTTTTAAACACTATTTTACACATCTAATCAACCTAAAAATTTATTTTTGGGACACATTGAGGACAATGTGTAATTTAAGTGTGGGGGGGATGCTAAAACCTTGAATTTTGCAAGTCCTAAATACAAGCCTTACACAAAACTCTATTGGAATCGCTAATCACCCCAAATTTTTTTAAAAATTTCATTTTTTTTTACTTGTCTAGGTTTAACTCGGGAAATTCAAGTTCTCAAAAAGGTTATATTTTTACGAATTTACAACCGATAGCGTAGTGATAAAAAGAACCAACATAAGAAAATTATGAAAAGGCATGACAAACTTAGTTAGAATTTGATTATATATACTTGATCACATAAAAGCCCATTCCCACAAAAGTGAGTTTTGAGCCTTTATTGAGCATACAATTACATATCATTAGACTAAATGCTCATCTTTCGTTTCTTGTGTGAATAGCCGCTTGGTTCTTACGACTCTAGAACTTGCCATGACGATACATTCCCGGTCCATATCAACTTAAACCCGAGTAAGTAAATGATGGAGGCATTAGGACTAACCCCTTTTTATTTCTACACCATTATTTTTTCTTTTTCTTTTACCACCTACCAAAAAAATCCCCCTAGTTAGCCCCTTTGAGCCTAAACCTTTTCATTTCATCACCCAAACCAAAAACCATTTTACCCACCAAAACCTTTTTCATTTTTAACCCTTTGTTTTAGTAACAAGTTCGGTTTTTCGTAAAAAAAAAAAAAAAAATTGTGTTGATGATGAAGCAAAAAGAAAATAAACAAACAAGTTCATCAAAAATAACTTTGTTTGAATAAAAGCTTCATCAAAATAAAAAGTTGAAAAAATAGAAAGTCCTACGAAAACCGACACTTGTTACGTTTTTCGCCCTTTTTCTACTAACCACTAACCACTATCCCAACCACCTACCTTTAACCCAAGCCTAACCCTTAACCCACAAAGTCCTCTTGATATTTACAAAGGTATAAAAGTTAAAAAGGAGGAGGATTGATTGCTTGGCAAGCCTATGGTAGGAATAAGTTCCATGCCGCTCTCGAGTGATTCACTAAAAATACACCTTCGGCCGAGTGTGAGTGATTTCTCCCGTGAGGTATGTGAACTTGTATATAAATGGAATTTTAAAAAGGCATGTTATGCCCAAATAAGTAATTTCTCATATGAAACGTTCTAAATAAATCATTACAAATAGGATTGTAAATAAATAAAAATAAAACCCAAAAAGATCTTGGACATCACGACACTCTACGACAAACCCAAAACCTTCTCTTCTACCTATTCCATTTGGGAGTGTAAGCCACATATTAAAGAGTTTTGCTTGAGGACAAGCAAAAGTTCAAGTGTGGGGGTATTTGATGTGTGAAAAATGCAACATATAAATTACATCAAACAAGGCATAAAACTAACCCTTTTTAAGTACTAATATTGGAAAAAGAGTGTTTTTGTCTTCCTTTTGTATTTTCAGGATTAAATGAGCTCAAAAACACAAAAGAAGCAAAAAGACAGCTAATTCCAACATAAATACAAGGAAAGGAACATAAGTGGACTGCCCGACCCCTCAACGGCACCTTCCAAAGCAAAATGGAGAAGGCAGAAGTCTGAACACGCCCCGTGCTCAGCCAGCACGGGGCCGTGCCCAAGAAGCAGCAGAAAAGACAAACCTATAGAAGCTTCTATTGCCCACCACGGGCCGTGCCCAGCGGACACGGGGGCGTGTCGAAAGTACAGCAGGCGCATTTATTGTAATTGCGAATTACAATTAATGAGGAGAGAGAGTGTCAGACAGGCACGGGGCCGTGCCCAGCGGACACGGGGCCGTGCCTAGCTCTCTGTTCAGCCTATAAATAGGAGTGCTTGGATTCATTTCATCTCATCCCTTGGCACACCACCTCTCTCACACTTCATCCACCACCCACCACCATCACAACACCATCATCCACCACCATCATCCATTGTCCATCGTAGAGTGTGTGAGTCGTCTCGGGATCCAAGATTGATCGTAAGAGTTCTTGACAATCAAGGCCATGTTTGCCTAAGTCTCTTACATCACTTGGTGAAGACAAAGTGTCTAGTATAATACTTTTTATTTCTAATCTTTTGCATTTTTTATTTGGTTTTGTATTAATGACTTTAATAACTAGTTACTTATGTTGAAGGTGATCTTTCCTTATCATTTGTCCGTGGTGTCTTGGCATTATTTTACTGTCTATATAAAATAAAAGATTTTCACCATTCATATCTCCACGGTCTATATGGAGGTATGTTGGCTACCTGGTCGGGGGTTAAGGGAACGGTTTGGTAAAGGTCTTGCCATTGTTCAGCGTTTAGAGGTCCTGCAATGGACCTGGGTCAAATTTAGTAGGACCTCCTTCAATACTTCACGGTATTGGATGGCGGGGGTCCAAACTCTTTGACCCCCTCATAAGTTAACTACTATTAATACTATAACCCGGCTATTTAGGACTGTATCCCTGCTGACTCAGACTACTTAGTCGAGGGTAACGTCACCGCCAAAAGCGGGGCCTACCACAATACTGCATTAATAACTTAATTCATTATCTTCCAATAATCCACCCTTTAGGATTGTATCCTTGCTGACTCAAACTACTGGGGTGAGGGTAACATCACCTTCAAAAGAGGGGCCTACTACAATAACTAAGATAATCTCTTAATTATGTGCAAAAGTGCGGAAATAATCAAAGGTTATACTAGATACGAGTCGGAACCAAGTGATTCATCTTGTCTATCTGTTTTTTCTTTTATTTTTATTTTCAGCATTTTAGTTAGTTTTTATTTTTTAGCTTAAAACATTTTTCTAAACTTTTTTTTTTGATTAGACGTTGAGGATAAACCGGTACTAAAAGCTCTTGTGTCCTTGGACGACCTCGGTATCTTACCAACGCTATACTACACTCAACGATGGGTGCACTTGCCCATATGTGTGTTTAGTGTTAGTGAAATATCGTGTTTTATAAATTTAAAACTTGGCTAAAATAAGTGTTAAAAAGGGCTTAAAATATACACCTAATATATATAACACTTCACACGCATCAAGCATATAAGTATAAAAGTTTGAACAATCCACATAGCAAACCTAGTTATCATGATTAACGTATAAACTGGCATACCCCTAAAGAAGCTAGAGCAAGGCCTAATTGAATACTCGCCAATAAAAGACTTAATATAACCTCACGTTCATGGGCGGTGCGTTACTACTATAGCGCTATACATGTTAAGGGTAGGTGTCACACCCCAACCGATGGCGAAAACATCAGAGTGAGACGAAAATAAATCGCTCAAAGCATCGTAACACTAATCGTGACAATATAATTTAAATCAAGATTTCATAAATACTAAAAATTTCATACAAGATTTAAACATAACCAAATTGTATCAAACATAAATCAAAACGTTATTTATTCGAAGTTGAGTTTCTAGGTTCACCCTAGCTTGATTCTTCAACACTTCGTCTATCAACCTGCAACATGTATTAAAATATGATCAACAATAATGTTGGCGAGTATACAAGTTTTTTTACATAGCATAATAAGAATAAAATGTTTAACGTGCTCATATCCAACATGAATAATGTATACAAGTTACAAATATGCTGGACTAGTGTAAACTATATGTCAAACCCAAGTTTCCAACGCAATCGTGCCTTTCCTACATCGTCGCAACGAAGAGGAGGTTAACATGTTTTACTAAACAATACCCCAAGACTCAAGGGGGTGCATTAATCCTATAGCGCTATAATTGTCAAGGTAGGCTAGCAAAGTTAATGAGCATATAGATACAAGTGTACACATAGCATATAAGACTAACAAGTATCACATGTTTTCATGTTTAAAAGTGGATAGAGTTTGATTAAAATAAGTTTCAGGTGTCGCGTGTTTTTATATAATGTAGATGTTGCACCCAAAGTGCTTAAAACGAAAATGGGATCGAGTATACTCATAGTTTTGCAAAGAAAACCCACATAAACCGCGAGCGGAGATGATGAAGTCTCGAGATTATGTTGAAATGTTTACACGATAGTATAAGAGTACTGATGTGGAAAGGGGTTGGATCAGATTGTTGAAATACGTGAAATAAAACGGGTTAAAACGACATTAGTGCCTTCGTACGAAGGGACTGCCTCCTTATGAAGGGAGTCTCTTATTAAATGTGAACCGACTGTTTAAACGTGATTTGAATTGATTTGATTATGGAAACAAGTTAGATAACTAACATAAACAGTAAATAGAATGATCAAGTGTAACAGTTGTGTTTAAATCAGAAGTTAAAACAGTCCAGTTTGGGAAATCAAGTGGGTTCGTACGAAGGGACACTGTCCGTTCGTACGGATCCACTGTTAACTTTGCCAAACGTTTTAGTTTTTAACTGATTGGATTGAAAATTTTGTGGTATGTGTTTAATTTACTTAAATCAGTAGATAAACATTTAAATGGTGACAAACAAGCATGAAAACAGATTTGAAATCAGAAACAGAAAATATGAAACATTGTGGGTTCGTACGAACGGGCATAGTGTCTTCGTACGAACGCACTGTTCTTGATGAAATACTTGTGTTTGATCTTGTTAAACAGATCATTTCTTGATGGAAATTAACCCTGATGCAGGCCCTTAACTATGAAATGAGTTAGGGTTTGATGGGTTCCTGATTCTATCAAGATCGTGCAATAATCAAAACAAGAATTTAGTTAAGTTGTAAAATCTTATGAGTTTTGATTCAATCTCGTATAAGTGATGCTCCATAGCAGTTGGCCTAGGGAAAACGAGTGGAAACCATCTTCGAGATAATTAGGATCAAAGGTTTTGAGAAAAGTTCAAGAGTTTTGTGATTACACATAAGAAATGACAAGAATCAAAATGTAAATGAAAGAGATGAAGGTGTGTGTGCTTACAAAGCTTGCTAATCGCACAGAGAGTGGTTGCAAGAGGAAAATGGCTAGTTGGAATGAGGGGTTAAGGCCTCTATTTATAGATTCAGGGGTACGCTAGGGTTTCCTTGATTTTAGATGAGGTGGGTCCGTACGAAGCCACTCCCTTCGTACGAAGGCACTGGGTTCGTACGAAGGGGCTCGATTCCATATATTATTTTCAAACTTTTGATTATTTTACGTGTTTTGATTAGTTTAATGAGTATCAAGTATCAATGTGAAATTAAGAGTCAAGAATCAAGCATAATATAACGTTCAAAATGTGAATTATGAATACAAATTTGCACACAAGTCTAACATGAATAACGTGAATATGATAAAAATAACTTCGTTTTCATTATGATAAAGAGTCTCGGATTGCAATTGAAACGAAAATAGATTACAACAAGAGTACAGGTGTCTAACAATGGAAAGTATAACAAGACTTGCTAAAATAAGAAAGGTACAAAAATGCGAAGCGTTACAGTCTCCCCTACTTTAGGAGATTTCGTCCTCGAAATCTAAGTGGAAGGCTGAACGAGGAGTTGTGGATACTTGGTCTTCATCTCGCTCTCGAGATCCCAAGTGAATTCGGCACCATGCTTTCCTTCCCAACGAACCTTGACTATGGGAATTTTGCTGCGCCTAAATTGCTTGGTACCTCGATCCATGATTTCTACCGGTTTTTCCACGAAGTGAAGAGTCTCGTTTATTTGCAATTCATCAACAGGAACTTGAAGTCCCTCATCAGCTAAACACTTCTTGAGGTTCGAGACGTGAAATGTTGGATGTACGTTGCTGAGTTCTTGAGGTAAGTCGAGTCGATAAGCCACCTTTCCAATCCTTTCGAGTAACTTGAAAGGGCCAACATAGCGAGGGGCAAGTTTTCCCTTTTTACCAAAGCGAATCACTCCTTTCCAAGGAGATACCTTGAGCAACACATGGTCACCAACATTAAATTCTAAAGATTTGTGTCACTTGTCAGCATAGCTCTTCTGTCTACTTCTAGCCTTCAAAAGGTTGTCGCGGATTTGAAGGATCTTATCCGTCGTTTCTTGTACGATCTCAGGGCCAGTAAGTTAGGTATCACCAATCTAATGCCAACAAATAGGAGATCGAAACTTGCGTCCATACAATGCTTCAAAAGGAGCCATTTGAATACTGGAGTGGTAGTTGTTGTTGTACGAGAACTCAATCAAAGGTAAATGTACATCCCAATTACCACCAAAGTCAATGACACAGGAGCGAAGCATGTCCTCTTGGGTTTGGATAGTACGTTCAGTCTGTCCATCCGTTTGGGGATGAAAAGCAGTACTAAGATTCAAGTGAGAACCCATAGCGGATTGGAATGTTTGCCAAAGACGCGAAGTGAAACGACCATCGCTGTCAGAGATGATGTCAGTGGGTATACCACGAGGACATATGATTTCATTAGTGTAGACTCGTGCAAGTTTCTCCACTTTGAAATCCTCACGAATAAGGAGGAAGTGAGCTGATTTAGTCAAACGGCCGATGATTACCCAAATGTTATCATGACCAGAAGGTGTGCGAGGAAGTTTGGTTATGAAGTCCATAGCAATGCTATCCCATTTCCAAACAGGGATTTCTAGCTGTTCGAGCAAACCAGAAGGGCGCTGATGCTCATCCTTGTCTTTCGAGCGGGTGAGGCATTTCGAAACATAGGTGGTGGTTCCTTCTTCATGCCAGGCCACCAATAGGATGTACGAAGATCACGGTACATCTTATAAGCACCAGGATGAATTGAGTACTTCAACTTATGAGCCTCGTTCATGATGAGTTCACGAAGATTGTCGCGATTCGGCACCCAAATGCGATCATGATAGTTATGGAGTCCATCTGATTTAGTCACCAGTTGATCTTCAGTAGCACCACGTATTTCGACAATTAGACTTCCTTCGTTGGCTGACGAATATTGAGCTTCACGAATACAAGTGAAGGTCATTAGAGATTTGATAACAGCTAATGCTACTAACATGAGATTTGCGACTAAGCGCATCGGCCACGACGTTCGCTTTGCCAGGATTGTAGCGAATCTCGAAGTCGTAGTCGTTAAGCAATTCCACCCAACGACGCTGACGCATGTTTAGATCTTTTTGGTTAAAAATGTGTTGTAGGCTCTTATGGTCAGTGAAAACCACACACTTTGTTCCATATAGGTAGTGTCGCCAAATCTTTAATGCAAAAACACTGCGCCAAGCTTGAGATCGTGGGTAATGTAGCCCAGATTGTCATCTCCAACTTGCTTAAGATGCCAAAACTCGTCCTCGAGCTTCTGCTTCTCGTGGGCAGGATAGAACTCAAGCATCATTAATTCCTTAACTTTAGCCCATGGTAACGCATAAGCTTCATCGTTGGTGCGAATATTTCTCTCATTGGTCCACCATTCCAAGGCTCTGGCTTGGAAGACCCCAGTAGCGCTGCGAGTTTTAAGTTCCTCATGACACTCGCTGCGACATCCGTTAATTTCTCATATTTGGAACCCGAGTCCATACCGGTACCCATTTTCTCGATCTGAAATTTTTATAATTCTTTAAACGGGCATTTACATTGTTGGCATCTCTCAAACTATTCCTAAATTTATTAGACCTTAAATACCTTTCCGTTTTATTAATTATATCACTGTTATTTTTATGATTAATAATATATAGGGTATCTAAAATTCAAACTAATGTGATAATGTTAAATTATTTAAATGATCTTAAGGAAAATAACTAAAACGTTATAAATGATACAGTAAAATAAAATAAAAATATAGAATCATAACAAGTGATCTAATTTGATTGAAACAAATGAATTTTCAATATAAAATAACACATGACTTAAATTAAAAGAGTTATTACATTTGATGAGAGAATTTAAAGGTTGAAAGTAGGCTAACAGTTTTGACTTTCAATTTATATTCATTACTGGCTTTTAATATAGTAATGAATGAATACTTTATTGATGATACCCGTTTAGTATAGCTATTTTTTTAAGCAACTTTCACAATTTCTCAAATTCTATCACACAAACTCATCATGAAATCAAGCCACACCATTGATTAGATTAAAAAGATCATATGTCATACGACATACAAGAAGGTGTTAAAGGTTATTCAAGTGGAATCAATGCGAGTAAGGTACAGATAACCTACATTTTATTTTTATACTACAAATTGATTGTGCCTATTTTAAGATACCAATAACATATGAATTCGTCATCAATTCAAGTCCAATTGGCATAATTCTTGCCTCTCTACAAAAACCCCCTATCAATCTCAGTTGATAAAGGGAAATTGATTCTCAATTTGACGAATCTGATTCTAGGGTTCATACGTATATTTGGGGATTTTTTTTAGAACTTTCAATTATGATTCAATTAATTAATCTTTAGACATTATCATATATGTTATTTAGTGATTCTAATGTGTTTTGTCCTTAGACATTCTTGTTTTAATTTTGGATTTTATTCATAGTTTATACAAATTTAATCTATTGTTTATTCTATAAAATTCATATATATAATTCTATAGAAATATTGTCTTATATTCTAGTACCCATAAAATTTTGCTGATATTCAGAACTTATTTTGAATCCCTTAAGTCTATTATTTGGCTATTTTTACTTAGACTACATCATATATATTCTCATATATATATATAGGGGATGATTCAAATGAAAACCACTTTTATTGTGAAAACTCGAAAACTAACTAAAAAAAGCCTAAAAAACACACAAAATTTTTTTTTTAATTTTTTTATAAAAATCTCTGCTTTTTATGTATAAAAAAAACTTTTTTCAAAATTTTTTTTTTTTTGTGTAGTGCACATGTGTCACTACACATGTGTAGTATTACACATGTGCACTACACAAATTTTTTTTTTTTTTTTTTGAAATTTTTTTTATATAATAAAACCTGCGAAAATTGGTTTGCAAAAAAAAAAAAATCTTTTTTGTATGTTTTTTTGGCTTTTTTTAATTAGTTTTCGAGTTTTCACAATAACTAGTGGTTTTCATTTGAACCTTCCCTTATATATATATATATATATGTATTTCCAATTTATGTAAAGTAATTAGAAACTTTTGAACAATTTATTCATTTCTCAAGGAAGTCATTTATATATATTTTAGATTTATATAATTTAAATATGACCTTTAGGATTTATTCCAAAATTTAGAGACATATTCGATTAAATATATATTTTGTCTACTAAAATTTATATATTTAAATATATAGACTTTTGGTGATTTTAATGACTCGAACACACACACACATATATATATATATATATATATATATATATATATATTTGAATAAGTCTATTAGTCATATAGATTACTAAAATAAAATAATAGAGACTTATTTTATTTTAGATTACTAAAATAAAATAAGTCTATTAGTCATATATATATATATATATATATATATATATTCTAATGTTTCTATTATTTTATTTTAGTAATCTATATGACTAATAGACTTATTCAAATATATATATATATATATATATATATATATATATATTTGAATATAGGGTCAGGATTTAGAGAAAACGCTCAAAAGTGTGAGAACAGAGAGAACGCTTATGTATCGTCCGATCAAAACAATCTATGGACTAGATTGGCGCGGTGACATTTTAGTAAATAACACCAATTTTATTAGGTGGACGCGCGTCATTAAGGGTAAAAAAGTAAAAAACTATTCCTAACATAAAACGCCATTGAAAATAAAACGCCAAAAAATACAAAACGCCAAATTTATCACTGGGTGCTTTTTTCTGTGTTTTTATTTAAACTCTCTGGTTACAAAAACGCCATAACATAGGAAACGCCATTATATATAACGCCAAACTTTACATCCGAATAAATGTTATTTACATTTTGTGTTATAAAAATAACATCCCGCCTAACCTACGCGCCAAAAAATTCTATAAATAGAAACGCCTCACCACCTTCCGTTTATCACACCAAAAAAACACAAAAAAAAACACACACAGTGGTTGCTAAAAAAATTTACAACTCAATGTAAAACGCCAAAAAATACAACGACAGCAAAAACATCTTTTTCTTTTATCCTCAGTAAAGTTCTGCATGAAGCTTCATTTAATGATTTTTTACGCGAGTGAAGAAAAAGATTTTGCTGCATGAGATGGACAAAATTGAAAAAAGAGGGACTGATGACACTCATATGTCATACTGTCATCTTTGTTCCTGAAGAAGGTTTGGATGATAAGAAGAGATCTATACCAGTGGCAGATAGCATCCACCCACAGGGGGTCGCTCTATGGCTCAAACATCAACAAAGACAATTCAACACATGAACAAAGAAAATAAACAACGTCAAACCCAAAACGCCATTTATTTGTCACATTTCTTGTAGTTTCAAAAGAAAAAAGAGACTGATGACACTGAAAATTTAATAATAATAAATTTCTTCTACTTTGTTTTTTTTTTTTTACTTTTTTTTTATTTTCTTTGTCTATTGTTTGTTTTGTAATGTCAGTTAATAAACAACAAAATAATATTAATGCTATAACGAAAAATATAATAAAACGCCTAAATTAGCAAATACGTGTAAAACGCCATAATGCCATACAAGAGCCCCCAAATAAACTACCAAACTATAATAAAATTAATTTGAACAACTAATATTATAAAAAATAGTGAAAAATGTGGAAAAGAATATAAAACAAAAGAAGTCCAATAGTTATCTAACCGCCATTGGAAAACAAAACGCCATTATTACAGCCGTCAAAAGATTTGACGTGTTACACCATTAAAACAATTGAGTCTTAAAACAAAACACGGTAAACTGCAAAAAACAATAAAATGAAACGACGGAAAACATAATTACTAACATTTATTATATTAAATTTATTTATCTTTTTCAAAACGCCATAATTACCTGACATACGCGGGGAAAAAGTCAATATAAAAGAAGATCATCAGAACCCAAGTTCAAACACGCCAAAAAAACTAAAACGCCACATATTCTCCAAAACGCCAAAAAATTTAAAAAATGGCTAAGGTTATTGCATGGAGGCTTGTAAGGAAAGAAAAAATATTCATCATAAAGTTCACTGACAGAAGAAGGGTTAAGGTAAGAACAATAAAAGTCATGATGGGAATGAATGAAAATATTCAAAATGATATCCTGGCCCTTGGGGTTCCAAGAGACAACGATTGTGAAAGAACAAGAACTGTAATAAGAAGACTAGAGAGAAAGTTTCCAGCAGAAGATAATGAAGATGATGATGATGATATTGAAGATACACAAATACCAAAACTTAGGAGTTGGTTATTGCATGAGGAAGAAGGAACACTTGAAGTAACTTATGAAAACGGGATGCTATATTCAAGAACAATGGAAGAAATGTTGAAGACAGGGTTGCTATCTATCATTGAACAACTCTGTGATTTAACACCTTCAAACGATCCAAAATCCAATGATGCAGTAATATTCTTGAATAAGCTGCAGCAAAGAAGAGACGAGCTAATGGCGTTATACGCAAAAATGAAATTTGATGATGAAGAATCTGAAGAAAGTGAAGAACAAAGCGATGGGTACATCTCCGATGTAATCCCACCTACGGAAGACTATTAGATTATTTTGATTTTCTACTTATTGTAATTTTTTGAAATATTAATCTATGGTAATGAATTATTAACAAAAAGATACAAAACGCCAAAAAAACATGGAAAAAAGCCATAACGCCAAAAATATTAACTATGTGACACAAAAAGAATTACCTCAAAGAGAAGAAATCTGAGAAAAAGACAATAAACGCCAAATAATTAATAAATCTACAAAACGCCAAAATTATCTTGCACGCAAAAAATAAAGAAGCTTCTCAAACGCGAAAACCGTGAAAGGAGAAGAATACTAAAAAGACAAAAAAACCCATCGGTCCCTGATCAAGCCCCACGCCACGTGTTCGGCCAGGATGCGTTTTCACCGTTCTCACACTTTTTGTCGTTTTCTCCTGATCCCGTTCCTATATATATATATATAGAGAGAGAGAGAGAAAAAGTATATCGTACATTACGGCTTAACGTACTTCACGTACAACAACGTGCGTGCTTTGTTATATAACATGCGTGATTAATGTTTTCAATATGCGTGATTATTGTGTTTCAACATGCGTGATTTTGGATTTTTAAGTTATAATGTGCGTGATTTTAAAATGAACGTGCGTAATTACCTATCGTACGTGATGTACGTTAAGCCATAATGTGCGTTAACCTTCCTCTATATATATATATATATATATATATATATATATGTATATATACACTTTAATTGTTATTTTTGTTATAAAATATATAGTTTTACATGCCTTTTTATATTTACATGTCATGCTAGTTATTTAGATATAGTTATTTTTAAAATATATTTTTCGTCTCATTTATACTGTCATTCTTTAGACATTTTAGAAGTCCTAAACTTAGGGCTGTTCACGAGCCGAACCGAACCGATCAGACCTTTGCTCATGCTCGGTTCGTTTACAAACCGAACCGAATCGAACCGAGCGTTTTTTCAACCGAGCCAAAGTCGAACGAGCGCCTTTCGATCCGAGTATTTTTCGAACGAGCGTCGAGCGACTATCGAGCGTCGCATAACAAATAGAAAAGTGATGATGGGGTTGTTAGTATTTAGAGTAAAGTGCAGTTTTCGTACCTAAGGTTTCGTCCAATTAGAACACAAATATAAATTTACTAAGTAACAAGGAATAAAAAGAAACCGGTTCTACCGAGATCATCCAAACGGAAAGATGAATCGTTGACCGATTGAAGCATTACTTGCATCAGGAAATACTACACACAAATAAAGAATCATGTTTAGCAAGTGACAAGAAACATTACTTGCATCAGTTTCTCTTCCAATTGCTTTCTTTTTTCATATGGTACATTTGCATCAAAGTACCTAACCTCTTCATCATAACTGTAACAAAAAAAAAATGGCAACCAAGATCTGAGTGTTGTATTTAAAAAATTAGTAGAACTAGAAATGCAACCCACCGCGATGCGTATAAGTTAGTGAGGAAGCGTATAAGTTAGTGAGGGTGGTACATGCTTCACTACACACCCACACCATTGATAACGTTTGGTCTCTGGTCACTTCTAGCCTTTGCATTGAGGTCTAGGTCAGTATGACTTTTGTTAAAAAAAAATTCAACAGGTTGCACACTACTAAATAAAAAGTATGTAAACCAACTTGTGGGATTAGCTGTCAAATATTTTTCTTATACTATAATAGTCAAGTAAAAAAATGCATTTACAAACACACCCTTGCAGCACAGAATTCATGTTGAAGCATTTAGCAATAGACAAAAGCAAAACAAATTCAAGAAAGGCTAGTGTTGAAGAATTTATATCAAAGTTTAAAACTCTCTATTAACTGAAAGAAACAAATGAGAAAAGCATAAGGAATATGTGTTGAAAAATATCTTCTCACCCATGAGTTTTCAAGTTATCTGAACCTCTTTTGAAGTCAGCCAACAAATCGACACCTTTGCTGCAACGTCTGTAAAATTCCAGTTTAATAACAGTCGGTTCACCGGCGCCCCCATCAGAATTGAACAAAGAGGGGAAATATTATTTTTGAAAACATTAAAAAAATATAAAAATTCACATAAAAAGTAACAACATCGCAAGGCACTGAAGAATCCATGAAAATAAAGGTCTTGTGACACAAATCCAGAACCTGCAAACACATAAAACACAAATCAACAACAATAATAATAATAATAATATCAAATAAACACATATAAAAACAACATATATAATTTATTAATAAACCTTATCTTTCATCAAGAGATAAGTGTACAAATAACAGAGAGTACCCTTCATCAAAAGATAAAATGGAGATATTTCTTAAAAACCCATGACCCATAAACCTATATGATAAAATATTAGAAAAAAAACAATACATAACTTACTTGAGGTTTGCAAGAGCGGCAGACGAAGATGGTTATGGTCAACAGAGATTCAACCTCCGATGGCTTTATCATCGTCGGAACCCTAAGCAGATGGAGCAGAGCGGAGATGTGGAGATAATTTGTTTGTTCTTCATCGCACGTTCTTAGTCATCAAAGGAGAAAGGGAATTAGGGCAAAAGAGAGCCTAAAGGGTTTTTGAATTTTGATGGTTCAAGATTATCTTTCAAGTGTGGATGGGGATTGGAATAGACGGTGTGGATCATAATCCCTGTGCTGCATTTCTATTGGTTGTGTTTTAGAAGCTTTATGAGTTGTAGCTTTGATGTGTTGTACCTTATGCATTACATTATATATAGTAATAGATATATATATATATATATATATTAAAAATAATCCGAGCCAACCGAGTCGAACCGAACTGAGCAGACCTTTGCTCATGCTCGGTTCGTTTCAAACCGAACCGATTCGAACCGAGTGTCTTTTTCAATCGAGCTGAATCGAACGAGCAAATTCCGAACATTTTTCGATCGAGCATCGAACGAGTTTCGAGCGTCGAGCAATTTGAACAGCCCTACCTAAACTAAATCCCTAAATACATATGAACTTAGAAATCTCTAAGTTATCCTGATCCATTTTATTCTATTATTTATATTGGTATTATTTATTCTGTTAGGGCAAATTTTGGAAAATTATCCATATACGACTTGTGCTAGTCATCTTTGCAATCTTCGCAAACAGTGAGTAATCTCTTCCATTTCCCCCTTTTAATCTTTTACAAATTTTGGGGTGCATTATGTTATACACGTTTTTCAACTTATTCAACATGCTAAGTTCAAGTGTTTATGTGAATGTCTTATGTGTCTTCATTCATTCTATATGCTATCTAATGTCAAGTCTATTGCATGCTATTGAGTCTTGTGGATCCACAGCTGACTAGGTTCCCCACGGCCATGGGTTGTAGCCTAGTATCTCCAACAATATTAGACTCGCTCTTCAGGGCTTGAGACTAATGCACGCTATTGTCATGAGTCTATTTTGTGTGTTATGTGTGGTTAATTGGTTGCGTATTCTTGTTTGGTGTTATGTGATTATTGCCTAAGTTTACATTATGAGACAAACACCATGTTAACCTTGAGTTGCATGTAAAATTTATTTATTTTAAAATTTAATTTATAAAATGATTTTTAAATAAAACGAGGAAATTACTCACCAACATGTTTGTGTTTGTTGACCCAAAATAAATATTTCCCTAACATGATGCAAGTAATCAAGGTTTATGATCGAGAGAAGAGGTCATGTAGCTTGGGCCTTAGGAAATAAATCGGGAAAACTTACGTTATGTTTGGTTTTGAACATTGTAAGAACAATATATGATTTCTATATGTTATGTGAGAATTTAATTCGGATGTGCTTTAAATATTGTAACGCTAATTAGTGTCATGAGCTATGGGCAATCGGTCCGCTCCGTACCTACCCGCTGCGGCTCGGGGTGTGACAGATTGGTATCAGAGCCTTGACTATAAGGTACTAGGTTTAGGTTATTAGACCCTTAGACTTAGACTATAGTTTAGGAGGTACATATTAGGTGCCTTATGTGTTTATTTGATTAATTGTCCTAGCTTGCATATCTTTTAAAGCACACATATGCACATGTTCAATTTTTTTTAAATATCTTATGCTATGTGAATATCTTGGTTATGTGATACAAGTTGATATGTGACGTGTTATTTATTTAAAGTTTAATATCATGTTATTCCTTATATTCGTCAAACACCACACATTACCTACTATATATATAATATATGCTTCCACACCTTGATCCTATTTTATTTATCTAAGGATTTGTTATGTATAATTATCTTCTTGTTTTCTATTGAATTTTATTTATTTCATTTATTTTCGAGTTTCATTTAAATTGTTCTATCTCGTCAAAGTGAGTTTATGTGACAGACATGTAGTAACTCGAAGGGTTACAAACCGGTAGTCGGGACGTCCTGTCTAGGCTTGACAATCGTATAAATCCAATAAGGACCAGTTTGCCTACCTGGGGACTAACGATGAGAGTACCGATACCTATTAGGCCAAAGCATGTCACACCAAACATCACTTAAACTAACGACACTTTGATAAGTCAATGCGTCCGTGTTAAGTCATGGATGCCCTCCAAACATCATACTATATCACCCCAAATTTGAATCAAACATCTTTTCTATGGATTTTTCCTTTGGGTTCAGTATATGTCCATGGGTGAACATATGTTGATCATGCAAGAGCTCGATAATTGCGGGGCCCAAGTGATTACGAAAGTGACGCTTGGAAAACATATCAAACCCTCTGACGTATCAAACCCAATAATTTCCAATATTTCATTTTAAATCATCAATTTATCCTAAGTTTACATTCTATGGTTCGTATGATTTTTTTGTATGGATTTGTTGGTTTCATTTCTATGTCACGTTTTGGATTATTCACATATCCTAAGTCTCAAGCTTTTCATATCATAAGCTTCATGTTTGAATTGACACCTTATACATTCTTACTCACGAACTGTTGCGTTTAATCCTTGTAGATGTCGACCAAACGACACCGTATCGGTAAACGTACTGGAAACTTCGGCCGATGTATGGCGGCCCACATTGCGGAGGAAATGGCCGCAGTGATCCTAAACATGGTAGTACAAGTCCAACAGGCCCTTCAGGGGACTGATAATCAGGGAGGTCAGGAAGGCGCAAACTCTTCTAGATGTACCTTTAAGCATTTCAAATCTTGTGACCCTCCAACATATGATGGCACCACCGGTGCTACTATCCTCTTCCGTTGGTATGAGGAGATGGAAAGTACTTTCTTGAACTGTGAGTGTCCTGACAACCGCAAGGTACGATATGCGACCTGCCGTCTGTTACGTAATGCGTTGTCATGGTGGAATGCAGAGAAAAACACACGCGGTGCTGAGGCCGCTGTTTCCTTATCATGGGATCAACTGAAGGAAATAATGACCGAGAAATTCTGCCCATGACATGAAATTAAGAAACTTGAGGACGAGTTCTGGGCATTGGAGCAAGATAGTGGTAACAACGTGGCGTACAACAAGTGCTTCCATGAGCTGAATAAGATATGCCCATACCTATTCACCCCACTCACTCGACTTATAGAGCAATATATCGGTGGCTTGCCTGATGTCATCAAAGACACGATGGATGGTTGTAAGCCAGAAACTCTCGAAGCAGCTATGCGGCTAGCTGGCCAATGTGACAACCCGCACTAAACCAGGTATCCGTACAACTTAATTAATGATAAATTACTGCTTAATTACTGTGCTTGATTGAACTAGCTGATGAACTGCTACCTGCATACTGATACATGCACTTACTTGCATCATACTTTATATGCTGTCACTACATTATTTACATACGGCACCTTAGTGACAAACATGATGCACAAAAAGCACAGTAGCACTAAACGGATACACAGTGAACATGCTGAAATAACCAGCATCAGGCAGACACTGCCTCTAAGGCCTGTTAAGAGCCTCATATATTTTTGCTACACTGGTAGTGAGTGTAGGGATATAAGGGTTGTGGTACCGCGTCTCTAGGAATAAGATACACTGATTCGGATGTGCCTAAAACGTACTTTAAGTACCAAACACAGCACTTTAATAAACAAACCAGCTTCTAGCTGACTAGTAAAGTGCCAGAACATGAGAAAATAACACAAGACACTTTCTAAAGTGTCGGGAAAACAAAATGTGTCACTAAAAACAACAATAACGACACTTTAAAGCCTTTTGTAATGCTTTAACGAATTACTATCCAACCGAACAACCGGACTTTACCGGAACATGAAAATATTAATATTTTCACTATTTATATTTTTCTAAGCCAGTTAGGGTCTCTGATTACCCTAACACCCGCCATAACATGTAACATACAACTAACGGAGTTTAACGCTTAACTTAACTTGGTTTAACATAACTAAACTCCTCATTACTAGTTAAGATTGAACCAACCCCCCACCCCCCATCATAACCGTCCCCTAACTAAGGGGGACACACTAGTACATTGGTGATTATCCAAATCTAGTTGGTGTAATATCTAGGGGACATATTGACCATTGGGTAACACACTCTAAATTGTCTATAAGTATTAACCTAAACACACAAGATCATACACTACACAACTCACCACAAAAACTCTCTTTTCCTCTCTACAAACTCACGGCCAAGACACCCACATCCATCCATCCGATTTCAAGTCTAGTTCGAGCCATTCCAATCACTTGCAAGTGTTAAGGGTCACGTATTAGGAGTCTTGGAGCAAGCGGAACGCGAAGGACCTCTACCGTTAGCTTTTATCCACCCACTTTTCGCCAAGATTCTTCCCTAGCCCCGAGCTAGAGGTATAACATTTAAAACTTGTTTTTACACTCATCTAAAGTGGTTAAAAGAAATTATGTCGGTTGAATCTCGTTAAAATGAAAGATGATGATCAAAAGTCTAGTAAAATTACTAAAAGTGGTGGTTAATAGCTTGTAACTTGTGTAAAAGTTGTAGTATTTGGAATTTGTGTTTATCTAGACCCGATCTATGATGTGGTAGCTCGGATCTCCGTTTAACCCGACTTTGTAAGATCATGTATCTTCACATAAGCTCGTTTTTGAAAGATACAAGGGTTAAAAGGTGAAACTCTACCACACAAGATACATGAACTTGTGTAGAAATATTTTACTTGTGTAAAAGTGATTTAACCGGTAAGATGGTGTTTAAAACTAGCGGATCTACGCATCCGCAAGTGGTATCTTCAAAGAACCACACATTTAAGAAACCATGTATTTTAAAGAAAGGATCTTACACTAATAAATATGGTTTTATAAACCACAAGTGTGTAAACACTTGTGAAACAAAGAGATCCGACAAAGAAGTAAATTTGTCACTTGTTACTAGAAGTTGTAAAGACGGATTTCTCTAAACACAAGGTTTTTATGAGATTAAAGTTACTTTATATAAAGATCTACATATATAAAGGGTGTTTACACTATAGATTCGGAAAAACTGCAAGTTCATGCGATTATGCGATTTACATACTTGTCGACTAGTTTGTTGTGTCGGAAATTGTTTGATTGAATAAAGAAGATTGTTGAATTGATTTGTTAAAAGAAAATGATACGCTTGAAAGCGTGGCCACCTCCAGTTACAGAGGAAACTCTGGCGAAATTTTCTAAAAACCTAACACTTAGGCTTATTTATACAACAAGTGTTAGAACTATTTTTGGACATATTTTCGAAACATAAACTTCGCCAGCACTATATTTTACTAAATATTCGGAGGTGGGGTTTTCACAAAGATTAACGTGATAAATATATTTGTCACAACACTGTTTATGATTATTTTGTGAAATACATAAATATTATTTTAGAGTGAAAATAATATTTACAAGCGTTAATGATTCCAAAACTTTACGAACGCTTCCACATTAACATATAAGTTACACCGGTAATTATATTACCACTCGATTATTAAAACGTAACTTACGCACATGTATTGTATCCCCCATCCTTGGGAAGAAGTATAACTACCAAGTGTATGCAGAACATAAACACGAAATAGTTGTCTAACTATTTCCCAAAGACTTAAACTATAAAGCTAAAGCACGGCCGTCCGTCTAATAGAATTAGCACTTGTAGGTCGTTGCACAGCTTACTGTATTGGAGACACTTGGTAGAGACGCGCATTCACTGTGAGTTCATGTCCCCCTTTTCTCTAACTGTTTTCAGTTTTCTTAACTGCGGGGGTGAAATACATGTTACTTTGTTTACAAGTACTTTATACACGGTATGAATAACGTAAGGAGGTTTAGATCATGTGAATGGGTAGTTAGAACACCGAGGGACTCGAGCGGTAGATCTATCTGGGTGTAGCGAGCCCAGCTCCCGGCCCAACAGAACAGGCCTCTCGGAGGACTAACAGAACGGACCTGGAGTGACTTGGTACCCAACGCAAAATCGGCTAGGGTGTGTCTTTCCTACTTGCATTTCACGACATGCTAATGGCCTTGCAAACCATTGGTGATCACAAGTCCTCTTACACTGCTACATACCAGGAAACTTTTATACTTACAAGTGTTTTACTTACTCACTTGCACATGAACTCGCTCAACATTATTGTTGATTTTTCAACTCACATGTATTTCAGGAAATTAAACGGATCTGGCACGGTATGGAACGTTTTCCGCTGCACTTGTCATGGAGTCATCAAGGTTTAGGGGATGTGTCTCTTTCCTGGACAAGACACAGTCCTTAAACCACGTTTATGTTATGTTATAAGTTGTAATGTCTACTGAACAAGGTTATGGTTGTATGTTAAAACAATGGTAATGTGTTTGATTTTCAAAACTTAATGGATGACTTGCATGGTTATTAACTTCATATAGCTTGTTATGGTTAAGCTATGGTATTAAGAAGTCACACCAAAATTAACCACGCTTCCGCAAAGCCAGGGTGTGACAGCTTGGTATCAGAGCTCTGATCATAGCGAACTAGGATTCTGTCTCGAGTCTAGACTATGATCACTAGGGCTCTCACGAAAACATTTTTCTGCATACCACTTAAGTCCAGATCCACAACTTTTTACAAACAAATGTTGAGCACATTTTATTATTTATAGGCTCAGCTTGGAGGGCTGAGGATCGGTCTGGAGGACCGAAGTGATCGAGGTAGTTAAGCACGTTGGTTTGTTATAGGATCGATCTGGAGGATCGAGGTTTGGTTTAAGTGAAGGACAGAGCAGTCTTGTAGACTGAATGAAATTGGCTAGTAAGACTAGGAGAAGTATGTGATACCTTACTTGGTGACTTATGTGATTAACTGATTATATGATTGATTATTATACGTATATGTGTTTGTGTTACAAACGTTATGCTTTCATCAAGTACTAGAAAGATGGGCACTACGAACCCCATGACCATAGTATCAGACGACATAGTTCAACAGGGCACGAGGTGTGCATTTCTGATACTACCGGCACAGACAATGACGACTTTCAGCCCTTTGTGCACTGCCTGAAGTCGTAGCAGAGCCTACTGATGGCCATCTTGTTGGGAATTTGCCACTGGCAGTGATCCCTGCTCCTGTGCCCCTTGCCACTTATCTCGTTGTTGATATGCCTCCGATATTGCCTCTAAAGACGATGTCGAACTATTAAGAGGAGGACCCACTTGAGGGCAAGGCCCTCTCGCTGCTAGCACTAGACTACTGCATGCGGACGCTCCTGCAAGGGAAACTCATTCCCCTATCCCAGACTCATTTGAGTCTCTGACATCCGCGTCTTCGCACATACAGGGAATGCAGCACCACTTACACGACGCCGACCCTGATATGGCATCATCAGCTGCACCGGATCCCACACACAGCTTTGAGTTTGATCGCGATTATGAGGACAATTCTGTTTTTCCGCCTGGTGTTGATCCAGACCATGACATTGAGTTCATGCACTTAGACCAGCCCTTGGGGGATCCTGTAACCCCTGTGATTGTTGATCCAGCTGATTTTGAGATGGAGTTTTTGATTCGGAGCTAGCCGTGGCCCCTGAGCCAGGCGTTGCTCCTGATCCCGCAGTGGAGTATGACCCTGTTCATGCCGATGCACCGGCTGTTGCTTCTTGATTGATCATCTGCTTGGATGAGAGGAAATTTGGGGTAACTGTGCAAGACAATTTATTATTACGGGGGCCCACGTAATAACGATTTGTAGTGCACAGGAATCCTGGTGGACTCTGCAGGCCAAGCTAATGATAACCAATGCAGCAGGAAATAACCTAAACATAAATGACCTAGGCGATGTAGCCTCGAGTTCATTCTATTACAAGCAACAAGCCAAATTGACAAGCCTATGTGAAGGCTCAGGAATTTATTTCCCCACTTATACAGTGAGTATATTTGCGTGTGAAATGGGGTGATTACATGATGGTTTACGTTGCTATGTATATACCCCATAGACAATTGAAACATTGTCCAACCCGCTCCACGCTATTTCGACAAAAAAAAAAAAAAAGGAATGTCACCCAGGCGTGACACAAACACCAGTACATTGCCAAGGACAGAAGCCGAGCTGCAAGAACGCACCTCACAGATAAATGCACGACATGAAGCCCTCCACTCTAAGTACAACGATGGCATTACTGGAGATAACCCTCCAACTGGTTGCACCTATAAACAGTTCCTGAACTGCAAGCCTTTGAAACTTTGTCAGAACCGGAGGCACCGTTGCATTCGATCGACTCCACTCTAAGAATGAGTAACTGTTCGCCCCAACAGAGTGTTACCCACATCTCAGGGATATTTCTAGATGGCACACTCTCTTAATGGAACCTCCAGGTTCAGACCCTTGGCACAGACGCTGCTTATACACTGAGCTGGGACGAGCTCAAGGAAACGATTGAGAAGAAATGTTGTTTTAGGACAGAAATTCAGAAACTTGACGTGGAGTCCTGAAATTTGAGAAAGGACGAACCAGAGACTCCTGAACATGACCAGCAATCGCACGACTTGTCTAGGGTCGTCCCCTACTAAGTCATTGATGTAGTATGATATAGTGGTGTACTTGTGAGCCTTACATTGTGGTCTCGAATTGTGGCAATACAATCGCAGTATTCTCATCACATGCGATGTTCAATCGATTGTTTATGTCCTATAGCATAAGAGGTTATGTGATTGACTTGTTGATAACATGAGATGTTATGTGTTGGTATTGTTGAATGCATACGTACACTTCACTTGCTATAACCTAACCTATGTGAAACATCTTTTAGAAGATGCCGCCAAGACGCGAAATGCGCATGCCCACCTCTGAGGCAGAACTTAAAGAGATAATTGCTGCAGCTATAGCACAGCACGAGGCCCTACGCTCCGAACCAATCAAAGGTACCTCAGAAAATAACGGTTGTTCCTACTGGCACTTCCTCAACTACAAGCCTCCGACGTTCGACGGCACTGGGGGTGCCATAACTTTTGTAAAATGGATTGAAAGTATGGAATCCATCTTTCGAATGAGTGGCTGTACGCCAGAACAACAGGTCCCATACGTTTCTGAGTTGTTTCAAGATGGAGCTCGACTATGGTGGAATCTTCAGGTTCGAATAATGGGCCTAACTACAGCATACGCGTTAACTTGGGATGAGTTGAAAGGAATGATGCATAAGAAGTATTGCCCCCACACGGAAACCCAGAAGTGGGAAGATGAATTTCGGAGCCTGATGATGGAAGGTCCGAAGGTGTTGGAGTACGTGCAACGACTCCATGATCTGTCACAAATTATTCCATACCTGGTAAAACCAGAACTGAAGAAATTGGAACAATTCATTTGGGAACTGGCGCCTCAAGTCTTGAGCTTGATGACAGCATCTACACCACCAACAACCATTGTTGCAAGTAAGATGGGTTTGGCACTCGTTACGGAAGCAAATAGACTAGAAAAACTTGCAAACCCTGACAAGAAAACTCAGGTAGAGTCGTCTGGAAAGAACAAAAGGAAGCTTACCGAAGATACCCAAATGAACAACGACGAACAAAGATCTATTCGAGGTTGCTTTGACTGCGGGGACAAAGGGCATTTCAAGAAAGATTGCCCTAACAAACAGGCCAGTGATAAGATTTACTTAGAAACCAAACCAAGATGTGCTGAGTGCAAGTGTCACCGGGATGGTGGATGTCAGAAGCCTTGGTACGGGAGGAAAGGACACAACAAGGAAGGTTGTGGGATGAAGAGTTCCATACAAGGAGAAAACAGTAACAACGCTCTAGGTGGAAATGGGAAAGGAAATGGCCGAATGATAGGATGCTACCATTGTAAGGAAGTTGGACATTTTAAGAGGGAATGCCTGAAGTTGAAACAAGACCGTGAGAGAAAATCCAACATCAGAGCTTGTGAGGCATGCCAGGATCCAGGTGTGATTTCTGGTACGTTCTCTAACAACCAAAACTTTTGCACCTATTTTGTTTGATGCTGGTGCCGGTTATGGCTTCGTGTCATTAGAATTTAAGAATATACTTGGTTTAACCGCTAGTAAGTTAGATATCCCCTACTCGATCGAATTAGCTAATGGAAAGTTAGTTGAAGCCAACGAAGTAATCAGAGGCTGTGTGATAGAACTGGGAGAACGTGAGTTTACTTTGGATCTACTACCAGTCGAATTGGGAAGCTTCGACGTGGTGGTAGGAATGGATTGGTTATCCGGAAACAAGGCTGAGATAGTATGTCACGAGAAAGCTGTTCGTATTCCAACTGATGATGGTGAGACAATTGTGGTTCACGGAGAGAAGCGTGACACACCGCTAAGATTTATCAGCTGCTTGAAAGCAAGGAAGTGTTTACAGAAAAGATGTGTTGCTTTTCTAGCACACATCGTGGATAAAAAGGCTGCTGAGCCAAGAATCAAAGACATCCCTGTCGTAAGGGAGTATCCAGAAGTCTTCCCAGAAGACTTGCCTGGATTACCGCCTCTAAGGCAAGTAGAGTTTCACGACGATTCAATTCCAGGCACTGCACCCGTAGTCAATGCATCATAGCGACTTACATTTTCGGGGGTGCAAGGATTGACAAAGAAGTGTTGGTAACGGATGGAGAAGGAAGATAACAGACCAAAAATTCCTTTTTGGGGTAATCCCATTGTTACCCATCAAAAAGGAGGATGATGATTTTCAAATAAACATCAACTACAGAGAATTGAACAAGCTGGCGATCAAGAACAGGTATCCTCTGCCAAGAATCGACGATCTGTTTGATCAACTGCAAGGCTCGAACTATTATTCAAAGATCGATCTTCGATCTGGATACCATCAATTAAGGATACAGGAGGAAAGTATCCCGAAAACAGCCTTCCGAACTCGTTATGGACACTACGAGTTCCTCGTTATGCCAATTGGTTTGACAAACGCACCTGCGGTATTCATGGATCTAATGAATAAAGTTTGCAAGCCATACTTGGACAAGTTCGTGATTGTGTTTATCGACGACATCTTGATTTATTCAAGGACAAAGGCTGAACACAAACAACATCTACGAACTATTCTGGAGCTGCTAAAGAAGGAACAGTTGCATGCCGAGTTCTCTAAGTGCGAGTTTTGGCTACGCAAAGCCCAGTTTCTTGAACATGTGGTTAATGGAAATGGGATTCATGTTGACCCCACAAAGATCAAGGCAATCAAGAATTGGGAAACGCCTACAACGCCAACCGAGATTCGACAATTCTTGGGTTTGGCTGGCTACTATCGAAGGTTCATCGAGGATTTCTCGAAAATCGCTCAACCTTTGACGCTCCTCACACAGAAGGACACGACGTTTGATTGGGGAATCAAACAGGATGAAGCATTTCAGATATTAAAGGATAAGCTTTGTAACGCGCCAATCTTAGCTCTACCAGAAGGTACCGACAATTTTGTGGTATACTGCGACGCATCGCGTCAAGGATTGGGTTGCGTGTTGATGCAACGCCAAAAGGTTATTGCCTACGCATCGCGCCAACTGAAGGTACACGAAAAGAACTATACCACCCACGATTTGGAGCTTGGCGCAGTGGTTTTTGCACTAAAGATCTGGAGACACTACCTGTATGGTACAAAGTGCATAGTCTTCACAGATCACAAGAGCCTACAACATATATTCAACCAGAAGGAGTTGAATATGAGGCAAAGACGATGGATTGAGTTGCCGAACGATTACGACTGCGAGATAAAATATCATCCCGGGAAGGCGAATGTAGTCGCCGATGCCCTAAGTCGTAAAGAAAGAATCAAGCCCATGAGGGTTAGGGCCCTAGAAATGATTATAAGAACCAATCTTTCCTTGCGCATTCGTGTTGCACAAAAGGAAGCTCTCAAGGAAAGGAATCTTGAAGAAGAATATCTCCGTGGGATGGAGAAGCTTTTGGTACCGAACGAGGAAGGAACGTTATGTTTTGAGAAAAGGATTTGGGTTCCTCTGTTTGGTGGATTAAGGGAAGTTATTTTCAATGAAGCGCACAAGTCACGGTACTCTATCCACCCTGGGTCGGATAAGATGTACCAGGATCTCAAAGATTACTATTGGTGGCCTAGGATGAAAGGCGACGTTGCTGTTTACGTGAGCAAATGTTTAACGTGCGCTAAGGTCAAGGCGGAATACCAGAAGCCTTCGGGACTTCTGCAACAACCTGAGATTCCCAAGTGGAAATGGGAACAAATCTCAATGGATTTTGTTACAAAATTACCAAGAACGCCTAGAGGCCATGATATGATTTGGGTGATTGTTGACCGCTTAACAAAATCCGCACACTTTCTGCCAATCAAGGAGAAAGACAGTACTAGTAAACTTGCGGAAATTTACTTGAGAGAGATCGTAGCACGTCATGGAGTACCACTCTCGATCATCTCTGATAGAGACGGAAGATTTGTGTCAAGAATATGGCAATCTTTCCAAGAATCTTTTGGCTCACAATTAAATCTGAGCACTGCGTTCCATCCGCAAACTGACGGCCAGAGCGAGCGAACGATACAAACTTTGGAAGACATGCTGAGGGCATGTGTTATGGATTTAGGCGGTAGCTGGGATAAACACTTACCTTTGGTCGAATTTTCATACAACAACAACTACCACACCAGTATTGGTGTCGCGCCATTTGAGGCCCTATACGGACGCAAGTGCCGATCACCACTATGTTGGTCTGACGCAGGTGATAGGCAGCTTGCTGGTCCCGAGATCGTCCAAGAGACGACAGACAAGATCGCGCAAATTCTTAAACGCATCGAAGTTGCTCGCCACAGGCAAAAGGCCTACGCGGATCCAAACCGGAAGCATGTGGACTTCCAAGTCGGAGAAATGGTGTTATTGAAAGTTTCACCCTGGAAGGGGGTGGCACGCTTTGGGAAGCATGGAAAGTTAAATCCGCGCTACATTGGTCTCTCCAAAATTCTGGAAAGAATTGGAACTGTAGCATACAAGTTGGACCTACCTGCTGAACTGAATGGTGTTCACGATACATTTCATGTATCCAATTTAAAGAAAAGTCCAACTCAAATTGACGTTGCCATTCCTACCGACGAGATTCATATTGACGACACGCTCCACTTCGTTGAAGAACCTGTCGAGGTCACGGATTGGAAAGTTAACAAGACCCGCCTGAGCAGTGTCAAACTCGTCAAAGTTCGTTGGAATGCCAGACATGGTCCTGAATTCACATGGGAACGTGAGGACCGGATGAAAGAGAAATACCCCCACTTATTTTCCTAAGAACTCTGCATCTACAAGCAGAACTTAAATTTCGGGACGAAATTTATTTAACGGGGGGAGAATGTGACAACCCGCACTAAACCAGGTATCCGTACAACTTAATTAATGATAAATTACTGCTTAATTACTGTGCTTGATTGAACTAGCTGATGAACTGCTACCTGCATACTGATACATGCACTTACTTGCATCATACTTTATATGCTGTCACTACATTATTTACATACGGCACCTTAGTGACAAACATGATGCACAAAAAGCACAGTAGCACTAAACGGATACACAGTGAACATGCTGAAATAACCAGCATCAGGCAGACACTGCCTCTAAGGCCTGTTAAGAGCCTCATATATTTTTGCTACACTGGTAGTGAGTGTAGGGATATAAGGGTTGTGGTACCGCGTCTCTAGGAATAAGATACACTGATTCGGATGTGCCTAAAACGTACTTTAAGTACCAAACACAGCACTTTAATAAACAAACCAGCTTCTAGCTGACTAGTAAAGTGCCAGAACATGAGAAAATAACACAAGACACTTTCTAAAGTGTCGGGAAAACAAAATGTGTCACTAAAAACAACAATAACGACACTTTAAAGCCTTTTGTAATGCTTTAACGAATTACTATCCAACCGAACAACCGGACTTTACCGGAACATGAAAATATTAATATTTTCACTATTTATATTTTTCTAAGCCAGTTAGGGTCTCTGATTACCCTAACACCCGCCATAACATGTAACATACAACTAACGGAGTTTAACGCTTAACTTAACTTGGTTTAACATAACTAAACTCCTCATTACTAGTTAAGATTGAACCAACCCCCCACCCCCCATCATAACCGTCCCCTAACTAAGGGGGACACACTAGTACATTGGTGATTATCCAAATCTAGTTGGTGTAATATCTAGGGGACATATTGACCATTGGGTAACACACTCTAAATTGTCTATAAGTATTAACCTAAACACACAAGATCATACACTACACAACTCACCACAAAAACTCTCTTTTCCTCTCTACAAACTCACGGCCAAGACACCCACATCCATCCATCCGATTTCAAGTCTAGTTCGAGCCATTCCAATCACTTGCAAGTGTTAAGGGTCACGTATTAGGAGTCTTGGAGCAAGCGGAACGCGAAGGACCTCTACCGTTAGCTTTTATCCACCCACTTTTCGCCAAGATTCTTCCCTAGCCCCGAGCTAGAGGTATAACATTTAAAACTTGTTTTTACACTCATCTAAAGTGGTTAAAAGAAATTATGTCGGTTGAATCTCGTTAAAATGAAAGATGATGATCAAAAGTCTAGTAAAATTACTAAAAGTGGTGGTTAATAGCTTGTAACTTGTGTAAAAGTTGTAGTATTTGGAATTTGTGTTTATCTAGACCCGATCTATGATGTGGTAGCTCGGATCTCCGTTTAACCCGACTTTGTAAGATCATGTATCTTCACATAAGCTCGTTTTTGAAAGATACAAGGGTTAAAAGGTGAAACTCTACCACACAAGATACATGAACTTGTGTAGAAATATTTTACTTGTGTAAAAGTGATTTAACCGGTAAGATGGTGTTTAAAACTAGCGGATCTACGCATCCGCAAGTGGTATCTTCAAAGAACCACACATTTAAGAAACCATGTATTTTAAAGAAAGGATCTTACACTAATAAATATGGTTTTATAAACCACAAGTGTGTAAACACTTGTGAAACAAAGAGATCCGACAAAGAAGTAAATTTGTCACTTGTTACTAGAAGTTGTAAAGACGGATTTCTCTAAACACAAGGTTTTTATGAGATTAAAGTTACTTTATATAAAGATCTACATATATAAAGGGTGTTTACACTATAGATTCGGAAAAACTGCAAGTTCATGCGATTATGCGATTTACATACTTGTCGACTAGTTTGTTGTGTCGGAAATTGTTTGATTGAATAAAGAAGATTGTTGAATTGATTTGTTAAAAGAAAATGATACGCTTGAAAGCGTGGCCACCTCCAGTTACAGAGGAAACTCTGGCGAAATTTTCTAAAAACCTAACACTTAGGCTTATTTATACAACAAGTGTTAGAACTATTTTTGGACATATTTTCGAAACATAAACTTCGCCAGCACTATATTTTACTAAATATTCGGAGGTGGGGTTTTCACAAAGATTAACGTGATAAATATATTTGTCACAACACTGTTTATGATTATTTTGTGAAATACATAAATATTATTTTAGAGTGAAAATAATATTTACAAGCGTTAATGATTCCAAAACTTTACGAACGCTTCCACATTAACATATAAGTTACACCGGTAATTATATTACCACTCGATTATTAAAACGTAACTTACGCACATGTATTGTATCCCCCATCCTTGGGAAGAAGTATAACTACCAAGTGTATGCAGAACATAAACACGAAATAGTTGTCTAACTATTTCCCAAAGACTTAAACTATAAAGCTAAAGCACGGCCGTCCGTCTAATAGAATTAGCACTTGTAGGTCGTTGCACAGCTTACTGTATTGGAGACACTTGGTAGAGACGCGCATTCACTGTGAGTTCATGTCCCCCTTTTCTCTAACTGTTTTCAGTTTTCTTAACTGCGGGGGTGAAATACATGTTACTTTGTTTACAAGTACTTTATACACGGTATGAATAACGTAAGGAGGTTTAGATCATGTGAATGGGTAGTTAGAACACCGAGGGACTCGAGCGGTAGATCTATCTGGGTGTAGCGAGCCCAGCTCCCGGCCCAACAGAACAGGCCTCTCGGAGGACTAACAGAACGGACCTGGAGTGACTTGGTACCCAACGCAAAATCGGCTAGGGTGTGTCTTTCCTACTTGCATTTCACGACATGCTAATGGCCTTGCAAACCATTGGTGATCACAAGTCCTCTTACACTGCTACATACCAGGAAACTTTTATACTTACAAGTGTTTTACTTACTCACTTGCACATGAACTCGCTCAACATTATTGTTGATTTTTCAACTCACATGTATTTCAGGAAATTAAACGGATCTGGCACGGTATGGAACGTTTTCCGCTGCACTTGTCATGGAGTCATCAAGGTTTAGGGGATGTGTCTCTTTCCTGGACAAGACACAGTCCTTAAACCACGTTTATGTTATGTTATAAGTTGTAATGTCTACTGAACAAGGTTATGGTTGTATGTTAAAACAATGGTAATGTGTTTGATTTTCAAAACTTAATGGATGACTTGCATGGTTATTAACTTCATATAGCTTGTTATGGTTAAGCTATGGTATTAAGAAGTCACACCAAAATTAACCACGCTTCCGCAAAGCCAGGGTGTGACAGCCAACTCACTGAAAACCGCATAAAGTCGAAGCATCTGGATCAAGAAGGGAGCAAGGGGTCAGCTGACAAGGCTCCTGATGAAGAAACAAAAGTGATAAAAGAAAACAAAGATGAATCCTCCTCTCGTTTTGGTTCAAAAAGGAAGCGAAAGGAAAATGGGAAAAACTATGTTGTTACCACTAACTCCCCTATACCAGCTATACCTATAAACCAAGTCGCACCCAACTCTACACCCAACAAGAAACCCTACACCGGTCCATACCCTTTGTGTAACCATTGCCAATATCACCACCTAACCACTGCTCCATGCCGCCAATGTACATATTGTGGGCACCTTGGCCATCTGGTCAACACGTGTCGTGCTCCACAACGCCAAGCACCTAACCAACCCCAAGCTCACCCTAATACCCAACTGGTGACCCAACCCCTATACCAACTACCCCAAATCATGGCTCCACCTCTGCAGAACATGATCCAGCCCTATTACCAACCCAATCTCCGTATGATGCCACCGGTTAGAGCATGTTTTAACTGTGGTGACCTTACATATTTTCGAAACACCTACCCAAGATTGGTAAACATTATCAATGCCCAAGCTCAGGCTAATCCAAATAATCAAGCCAACCAGGCAACTGATGGAAGAGTCGTCGATAACAATGCGATTCAAGCTGGGGCTAACAACAATGCTGGGAACGTGTAATCTAAGTCCGAATAAACGAAACTTCTTTACCGTTTTAATCCCAAGGAAAATTGGGAAGTTATGATATTATTTTGAATTATCATTTTTGTTTTCGTACTCAGACAATTACGTTGATGTGTTAATGGCGTAGGGATTTTATGCTAAAGTCATTTATTATCTCTATCGTTTTAACTGTTTTTTTTTTCTTAATGCCATCATTATTTCGTGTTAATGTCATTACACGTTATTGCTATTTCACAATTTATCTTCTATCTCATTATATACAAATACACGACCTGAACCGCAAGGGGAAAGGACGTGGACACAGCCTAACCCATAAAGGTTAGGGACGCAAGTATCATTCTGTCATGAAAGCACAGAACACGTACACCAGTTGAAACAAAGAACACATATTAACTGTATTTTTGGGTTATCAGTTGAGAAGATTGGAAGGCATTACCTGGTCCCAATCAGTCATCACGGTGATACCAAGTCAAGACATAACCCAACTATGAAGATGTGCATCTGGGTTAAGTTCTAGAACCCATACTTAGTATTGTACATGAACATGTATTGTTAAATATTATGAAAATAGTTAAATTCGTTTTATCATCTGGGTTGGGCTTCTCGCGGAAACACTGATATAATGGTTTTGTTTTCTTAAACACACAACGAATGGCTTATTTCAATCCAAAACCTTTCCTCGGATGATATAACAAATTTCTGAATATAATCCCTAATCGAAGGAGGAGGAGGAAGGAATGTGAAGTTTATACACGAACCTGAATCGATTTTTTCTTCGTATTTAACCTTTTTCTGAAAACACCCACCAAAACAGAGTACTCTCAAAACCCTTAGCAATTTTTGTGAGACCAAACACCAAATAGAGATGATGAGATGTACCGATCATATACACAACATGTATGAACACATTAAACGGTGGATTCTCACGCTTTCACACTAATTAGGGCTCATCAGTCAAAATAAGTCAAATGGGTAAAACCCAGACATGAAATAGACAACATATGGGTTAGTAACTGATGCCCTGTTTACGAGCTGAACCGAGCCGAGTCAGGGCAAGCTTTGGTTAGAATCGAATTTGGTTTGTAATCTGAAGTTGTCAACTATTACATAAACGGAATTTGTTTTTTTAAACAAACTTATTTTTGTGTAAAATAGTATATAAATAAATAACCCGTTTATAAAACCATATATTAATACTCGAACCCAATCATACCCTACCCGGCTTACATATGGTATCTTCCGCTGTGAAATGTGATAATGCTATCAATCGTTACGCATAAAGCCACCAGAAATCGGGGTGTGACAGCATCATATCCCCTCTCTTTGAATTCATTTTGGAGATCAATTTTAGAAAAAAGTTTTTGTACCTGTCTCATCATTCAGGGCGAAGGTAGTTGAGATTAACTCTGTTGTCATATGGAAATGGACATTTTTTATTTTTGAAGTGATGATATAGGGCTTTTATCATGAAATAAGTAGTCTGAGTCTGCCCAAAATTGACAAATATTTGCAAGATGAATGGGTGCATTAGCGTTGAGGATGGTGAGTCGATGATCTGAGAAGATCCATGATAGTATGAAACTTTTTGTTTGCATCACTTTTCACAAGATATGGAGCCGCCACACTTTTTGTAGCGGGAAATAAGTGATTCTTCTCTTACCGGCCATCTTTACATCCCCGTTTCTCTCTCCTCCATTGCAGATTTAGGTCCAAGAGGAAGAACGAGCCGTAATTATCAGTCTCCTAGAGAAAGCGGTCCAAATCACTCCGGCGGTGAATCCGTGTTTCTTCATTTTTAGGTCCAAGAGGATGAACGAGCTGATAACCCAGTTAATATGTGTTCTTTGTTTCAACTGGTGTACATGTTCCGGGTTTTACCCATTGATTTATTTTGACTGCTGAGCCGTAATTTGTGTGAAAGCGGGAGAATCCACCGTTTAATGTGTTCATACCTGTTGTGCATATGATCGGTACATCTCATCATCTGTATTTGGTGTTTACTCTCACAAGAATTGCTAAGGGTTTTAAAAGTTACTCTATTTTGGTGGGTGTTTTCAGAAGAAGGTTAAATACGAAGAAGAAATCAATTCAGGTTCGTGTATAAACTTCACATTCCTTCCTCCTCCTTCGATTAGGGTTTATATTCAGAAATTTCTTATATCATCCGAGGCAAGGTTTTGGATTGAAATAAGCCATTCGTTGTGTGTTTAAGAAAACAAAACCATTATATCAGTGTTTCCGCGAGAAGCCCAATCCAGATGATAAAACGAATTTAACTATTTTCATAATATTCTACAATACCTGTTCATGTACAATACTAAGTCTGGGTTCTAGAACTTAACCCAGAAGCACATCTTCATAGCTGGATTATGTCTTGACTTGGTATCACCGTGATGACTGATTGGGACCAGGTAATGCCTTCCAATCTTCTCAACTGATAACCCAGAAATACAGTTAATATGTGTTCTTTGTTTCAACTGTTGTACGTGTTATGTGCTTCCTATGTGATTTCTTGTTTACAGTTAGCTGAGTTAATGCTTCCTTTAGCACAGGTGTTTGGTCTCATAAGAATTGAGCTTTTACTACTGACTCTCATAACTCCTCTCATAGGTATGAATATTTGGAACTCCTGTTGTTCCATAATTTTACTGGTTAGTGCTTTGAAAGTTAGTCTGTTTTGGTGGGTGTTTTTAGTGGTAGATGGAAAATTTGGATTTCTCAGAGTTGCACAATGTGTGTGCCTGCTTAGATAGATCTCCAACAACTACGCAATTTCATGATGTCTTTACATTTTTGGAGAGGTCATCTATTTCATTTGCCATTCAAGAGAGACGACCTATTTTTTACCAGCATGTTAGATCATTCTGAGATTCTGCAGAGCTACATGATGGGGATAACGTTCAAGGGATTTCTGCCACAGTTTCTGGCCCTGAGATTGTTATTACCCAAGCAATGATCAGAGACTCCTTGTGTTTGAATGATTTTGATGGGGCTATTTATTATTCTGAAAGAAGGGTTGCTCGTATTTTTCAGTCTATTGGTTACGATGCTGCTCCCATCAAGAAACAATAATAGAAGAGCTTATTAGGTCCTCAATGGAGGTATATTGCCCATATCATCCTAAAGTGCATATCATGCAAGAGGGGAACATTTCATGAGCTTAGTCAACAGCAAGCTGCTGCCATGGTTGGTCTTCTCTATGGTGATTTCAGCTTCTCAAGTATGATTTTTCAAAATCTAAGAGCAAATGTTCAAGCTGTTGAAGGTTCTAAGTTTTTGTTGTACCCAAGTTTTCTCCAAATCATCTTCAATGCTAATCTTCATGGATTACCACAAGAGGGAGCTACATTGTCCGATATAGATCGCAAGGTGTTTTCATATATGCAAAACATGGCTGGTCAACGAATTGTTGATTTTTTTTCCAAACATGTTAGAGGATGTAGAGGATGAACATGATGCTGGTGATCAATGTAATGATGTGGGTAATCAAGGTGGTGATGCTGGTGTTCCAGAAAATGTTGCCATTCAAGATGCTGATGTTTCTCATGAAGAGGTTGAGGTTGTCCATGAGCAAGTTACAGGCTCAACTTCTCTTGTACAGGCACTACAAGCTCCTACTGTTGAAGAATTGAGCAAAACATCTATAAATGAATCTGATCACCTACATAATAATGCAAGATTACGTTATTGATAGTCAACAGTTTGAGCTAAATCGTTTGATATGTCAGCAAAGTTCTTTTTCTGGTCATGTTGTTGATCCAGTGGAAAACTAAGTTGTTCTTAATATTGAAGTTTCTGATCCAGTGGCAAACCAAGTTTCTCATGTTGCTATTCAAACAGAGGATGAAATTTGCTGTTCAAACAGAGGATGAAATTTTAGATATTGGATTTTTATCAAGTGCAACTGCCTGATAATTCTTACCAAGAAAAAGAGGCAGAAAATGAAGATGTAGTAGATGAGGCTGCTGTTAACAGAAAGAAAGAACTTGTGATGATTCTACTTATTCTAGAAAAAGGAAATATGCAAATGATGATATTACCTGACAAAGTTCTAAGAAGTTTAATAAATGTTTGGTTAGAGAAGAATGTTCATCTCCTGGTCTATCCAAAGGAAAATCTAAGCTTTTTGATGATGAAGTAGTTCACAATGCACCTGAATTTCAGACTGATTATGGTATGAGTTCCGACAAGCTTAGCAGGTTGCCTGATGACAAGCGTGTCGGAACTCATACCATAATCAGTCTGAAATTCAGGTGCATTGTGAACTACTTCATCATCAAAAAGCTTAGATTTTCCTTTGGATAGACCAGGAGATGAACATTCGTCTCTAACCAAACAAGAATTAAACTTCTTAGAACTTTGTCTAGTATTATCATCATTTGCAGCTTTCCTTTTTCTCGAATAAGTAGAATCATCACAAGTTCTTTCTTCATTGTTAACAGCAGCCTCATCTGCTACATCTTCATTCTCTGCCTCTTTTTCTTGGTCGGAATTATCATGCAGTTGCACTTGATCAGAAAATCCAATATCCAAAATTTCCTCCTCGGTTTGAACAGCAACATGAGAAACTTGGTTTGCAACTGGATCAGAAACTTCAATATATTAAGAACAACTTGGTTTTCCACTGGATCAACAACATGACCAGCAAAAGAACTTTGCTGACATCTTAAACAATTTAGCTCAAACTGTTAACTATCAATCTTGCATCATTATGTATGTGATCAGATCCATTTTAGATGTTTTGCTCAACTATTCAACAGTATGAGCTTGTAGTGCCTGTACAGGAGAAGTTGAGCATGTAACTTGCTCATGGACAACCTCAACATCTTCATTAGAAACATCAGCATCTTGAATGGCAATATTTTCTTGAACACCAGCATCACCACCTTGATTACCCTCTTCATTACCTTGATCACCAGCATCACGTTCATCCTCTATATCCTCCAACATGTTTGGAAAAAAATCAACAATTCGTTGACCAGCCGTGTTCTGCATATATGAAAACACCTTGCGATCCATATGGGAAATGCCCAATGTAGCTCCCTCTTGTGGTAATCCATGAAGATTAGCATTGAAGATAATTTGGAGAAATCCTGGGTACAACAAAAACTTAGAACCTTCAACAGCTTGAACATTTGCTCTTAGATTTTGAAAAATCTTACTTGAGAAGCTAAAGTCACCATAGAGAAGACCAACCATGGCAGCAGCTTGCTGTTGACTAAGCTCATGAAATGTGCCCCTCTTGCATGACATGCACTTTAGGATGATGTGAGCAATATACCTCCACTTAGGACCTAATAAGCTCTTCTTGTATTGTTTCTTGATGGGAGCAGCATCATAACCAATAGACTGAAAAATACGAGCGACCCTCCTTTCAGAATAATAAATAGCCCCATCAGCATCATTCAAACATAAAGAGTCTCTGATCATTGCTTGGGTAATAACAATCTCATGGCTAGAAACTGTGGCATAAATCCCTTGAAGGTTATCCCCATCATGCAGTTCTGCAGAATCCAAGAATGATCTAACATGCTGGTCAAACACAGGTGGTCTCTCTTGAATGGCAAATGAAATAGATGACCTCTCTAAAAATGTAAAGACATCATGAAATTAAGTAGTTGTTGGAGATCTATCTAAGCAGGCACACATATTGTGCAACTCTGAGAAATCCAAATTTGCCATCTGCCACTATATACACCCACCAAAATAGACTAACTCTCAAAGCACTTACCAGTAAAATTACGGAACAACTGGGGTTTCAAATATTCATACCCATGATAGGAGTTATCAGTCAGTAGTAAAAGCTCAATTCTTATGAGACCAAACACCTATGTTAAAGGAAGCATTAACTCAGCCATCTGTAAACAAGAAATCACATAGAAAGCACAGAACACGTACAACAGTTGAAACAAAGAACACATATTAACTGTATTTCTGGGTTATCAGTTGAGAAGATTGGAAGGCATTACCTGGTCCCAATCAGTCATCACGGTGATACCAAGTCAAGATATGACCCAGCTATGAAGATGTGCTTCTGGGTTAAGTTCTAGAACCCAGACTTAGTATTGTACATGAACATGTATTGTAGAATATTATGAAAATAGTTAAATTCGTTTTATCATCTGGGTTGGGCTTCTCGCGGAAACAATGATATAATGGTTTTGTTTTCTTAAACACACAACGAATGGTTTATTTCAATCCAAAACCTTGCCTAAGATGATAAAGAAATTTCTGAATATAAACCCTAATCAAAGGAGGAGGAAGGAATGTGAAGTTTATACACGAACCTGAATCAATTTCTTCTTCGTATTTTACCTTTTTCTGAAAACACCCACCAAAATAGAGTAACTTTCAAAACCCTTAGCAATTCTTGTGAGACCAAACACCAAATACAAATGATGAGATGTACCAATCATATGCACAACAGGTATGAACACATTAAACAGTGGATTCTCCCGCTTTCACACAAATTAGGGCTCAACAGTCAAAATAAGTCAAATGGGTAAAACCCAAACATGAAATAGACAACATATGGGTTAATAACTGATCCCCCATTTACGAACTGAACCAAGCCGAGTCAGGGCAAGCTTTGTTTAGGCTCGAATTTGGTTTGTAATCTGAAGTTGTCAACTATTACATAAACGGAATTTGTTTTTTTAAACAAACTTATTTTTGTGTAAGATAATATATAAACAAATAGCCCGTTTTATAAAACCATATATTAATACTCGAACCCAATCATACCCTACCCGGATGACATAGAGTATCTTCCGCTGTCAAATGTGATAATGCTACCAGAAATCGGGGTGTGACAACATCATATCCCCCTCTCTTTGAATTCATTTTGGAGATCAGTTTTAGAAAAAGTTTTTGTACCTATCTCATCATTCAGGACGAAGGTAGTTGAGATTAACTCTGGTGTAATTTGGATATCGACATTTTTTACTTTTGAAGTGATGATATAGGGCTTTTATCATGAAATAAGTAGTCGGAGTTTGCCCAAAATTGATAAAGATTTGCAAGATGAATGGGTGCATTAGCGTTGAGGATGGTGAGTCGATGATGTGAGAAGATCCATAATAGTATGAAACTCTTTGTTGGCATCAGTTTTCACAAGATATGGTGCCGCCACACTTTTTGTAGCTGGAAATAAGTGATTCTTCTCTTACCGGCCATCTCTACATCCCCGTTTCTCTCTTCTCCGTTGCAGATTTAGGTCCAAGAGGAAGAAGGAGCCGTGATTATCGGTCTCCTAGAGAAAGCAGTCCAAATCACTCCGGCAGTGAATCCGTGTTTCTTCATTTTTAGGTTCAAGAGTAAGAACGAGCTGATAACCCAGTTAATATGTGTTCTTTGTTTCAACTGTTGTACATGTTCTGGTGTTTACCCATTTGACTTATTTTGACTGCTGAGCCCTAATTTGTGTGAAAGCAGGAGAATCCACCGTTTAATGTGTTCATACCTGTTGTGCATATGATCGGTACATCTCATCATCTGTATTTGGTGTTTGGTCTCACAAGAATTGCTAAGGGTTTTAAAAGTTACTCTGTTTTGGTGGGTGTTTTCAGAAAAAGGTTAAATACGAAAAAGAAATCAATTCAGGTTCGTGTATAAACTTCACATTCCTTCCTCCTCCTTCGATTAGGGTTTATATTCAGAAATTTCTTATATCATCCGAGGCAAGGTTTTGGATTGAAATAAGCCATTCGTTGTGTGTTTAAGAAAACAAAACCATTATATCATGTTTCCGCGAGAAGCCCAACCCAGATGATAAAACGAATTTAACTATTTTCATAATATTCTACAATACCTGTTCATGTACAATACTAAGTCTGGGTTCTAGAACTTAACCCAGAAGCACATCTTCATAGCTGGGTTATGTCTTGACTTGGTATCAGCGTGATGACTTATTGGGGCCAGGTAATGCCTTCCAATCTTCTCAACTGATAACCCAGAAATACAGTTAATATGTCTTCTTTGTTTCAACTGTTGCACGTGTTATGTGTTTCCTATGTGATTTCTTGTTTACAGTTAGCTGAGTTAATGTTTCCTTTAACACAGGTGTTTGGTCTCATAAGAATTGAGCTTTTACTACTAATTGACAACTCCTGTCATAGGTATGAATATTTGAAACTCCATTTGTTCCATAATTTTACTGGTAAGTGCTTTGAAAGTTAACCTGTTTTGGTGGGTGTTTTTAGTGGTAGATGGCAAATTTGGATTTCTCAGGGTTGCACAATGTGTGTGTCTGCTTAGATAGATCTCCAACAACTACTCAATTTCATGATGTCTTTACATTTTTAGAGAGGTCATCTATTTCATTTGCCATTCAAGAGGACCACCTGTTTTTTACCAGCATGTTAGATCATTCTGGGATTCTGCAGAGCTACATGATGGGGATAACGTTCAAGGGATTTCTGCCACAGTTTCTGGCCATGAGATTGTTATTACCCAAGCAATGATCAGAGACTCTTTGTGTTTGAATGATTTTGATGGGGCTATTTATTATTCTGAAAGGAGGGTCGCTGGTATTTTTCAGTCTGTTGGTTATGATGCTGCTCCCATCAAGAAACAATACAAGAGGAGCTTATTAGGTCCTCAGTGGAGGTATATTGCCCATATCATCCTAAAGTGCATATCATGCAAGAGGGGCACATTTCATGAGCTTAGTCAACAGCAAGCTGCTGCCATGGTTGGCCTTCTCTATGGTGATTTCAGCTTCTCAAGTATGATTTTTCAAAATCTAAGAGCAAATGTTCAAGCTGTTGAAGGTTCTAAGTTTTTGTTGTACCCAAGATTTCTCCAAATCATCTTCAATGCTAATCTTCATGGATTACCACAAGAGGGAGTTACATTGGACATTTCCCATATGGATCGCAAGGTGTTTTCATATATGCAGAACATGGCTGGCCAACAAATTGTTGATTTTTTTCCAAACATGTTGGAAGATGTAGAGGATGAACATGATGCTAGTGATCAAGGTAATGATGAGGGTAATCAAGGTGGTGACGTTGGTGTTCAAGAAAATGTTGCCATTCAAGATGCTGATGTTTCTCATGAAGAGGTTGAGGTTGTCCATGAGCAAGTTACAGGCTCAACTTCTCCTGTACAGGCACTACAAGCTCCTACTATTGAAGAGTTGAGCAAAACATCTAAAATGGATCTGATCACCTACATAATGATGCAAGATTGCGTGATTGATAGTCAACAGTTTGAGCTAAATCGTTTGAGATGTCAGCAAAGTTCTTTTTCTGGTCATGTTGTTGATCCAGTGGAAAACTAAGTTGTTGTTAATATGTAAGTTTCTGTTCCAGTGGCAAAGCAAGTTTCTCATATTGTTGTTCAAACAGAGGATGAAATTTTGGATATTGGATTTTCTGATAAGTGCAACTGCCTGATAATTCTGACCAAGAAAAAGAGGCAGAGAATGAAGATGTAGTAGATGAGGCTGCTGTTAACAATGAAGAAAGAACTTGTGATGATTCTCCTTATTCCAGAAAAAAGAAAGCCACAAATGATGATATTTAGGGCTGTAAACGAACCGAACGTTTAGCGAACAGTTCGTGAACCGTTCGGCGGGATGTTCGTTTATGTTCATTCGTTTAATAAACGAACGAACATGAACAAGAAATTCCGTTCGATTAGTTAAATTAACGAACATGAACAAAGGTCTCGTTCGTTCAATTGTGTTCGTGAACGTTCGGTAAGGTGTTCGTGAACATTCGTTCATTTGCGTTCGTTTATGTTCGTATGTTCGTGTTTTAATTAAATATTTTTATACTTTCATATATTTTATCTATACTTTTTATACTATTAAACTTTTATTTATATCATTACCCTAACAATTAAACTAGGAAACCCTTTTCACCTTGTTTATGCACCATTTCCCTTTCTTTTCTCATTATTTATATCGACGAATATGATCTACCATTCAAGTTCTAGTGCTACTCCCTGGCCATCCACCTTTATCCTTCATCGTGTTCGCCAAATTTATTTGTGTTCGCTTGTGTTCGTGAACCGTTCGTGAACACGCTCATTTCCTTAATGAACGAACACGAACATAAAATCTCGTTCGGTAAGTGTTCATGAACCGTTCGTGAACACATTTATTTCCTTAACGAACGAACACGAACAAGGCCTCGTTCATGTCCGTTCGGTTCGTTTACAGCCCTAATGATATTACTGGACAAAGTTCTAAGAAGTTTAAAAAAGGTTTGGTTAGAAAAGAATGTTCATCTCCTGGTCTATCCAAAGGAAAATCTAAACTTTTTGATGATGAAGAAGTTCATAATGCACCTGATTTTCAGACTGATTATGGTATGAGTTCCGACAGGCTTAGCAGGTTGTCTGGTGACATTTTTTAACATATACTCTCTCTACTGCCTACTAGATTAGCTGTGCGAACTAGCATTTTATCCAAAAGATGGAGGTGCATGTGGATGTTTGTAACAAGCCTTGACTTTGATGATAATACCAAGGACCGCTTTGTGTAGATGGCTTGACAGAGTCTGTGAATCGGGTACTAAAGGTTTGCAAAACATCCCTAGTCAATTTATTTCAATTACACTTCCCCGTACTTTGGGTTAGTAAGTCAAGTGTATCAAAATGGATTGATGTGGCAGTCAGGTTAAACGTTCGTGAGCTTGACATATAAGTTATCCTGCTTGACGTGCCTCTAAGCATGGTCACATGCAAGACACTCAGTCATTGATGAGGCGTGCGTCTAAGCCTCCGACAGTCAGGTTAAGATTAGATACTGAGTACAATGTTTGGGAGTGTACAACTCTGGTCCATCTTCCATGCTTGAAAACTCTTGACATTGTTGTTTATAAAAATCATTCTGTCAACGCATTTAAACTTATCTGTGGCTGCCCAGTCATTGAAAGTTTATCTTTGGAAGTAAAAGTTCACGATGATAAGGAACATTACATAGTTAATTTGGAAGTAAAAGTTCACGATGATAAGGAACATTACATAGTTAAGATCCCTACTTTGAAACGAATGAAACTAACATGTGAATCAGTTGTCGACGAAAATAACACCAATAGTGTTGTTTTAAATGTCCCTAATCTTAAATACGTATTTGTTGGTGGCGTGTGGGGCTCGGATTTTAAAGTGGAAGATTTGTCTTCTTTGGTTCAGGCATCTGTGGCAGTTCATGAAAGCACATCTATTCATCTGTTCTTCTTGCTTCTAGAAGGAATTAGTAGGGTTCAATTGCTTTTGGTTCAAAATGTAAGTTTCTTTTTCTATTGACTTCAATCTGTTGGCTGTTGCTAGCTTTTCATTGTTTGTTTCATATTGTTTACTCTTTTAAGGTTTTTTACGTTCTTGCACTAACTGAAGCTTTATTCTTAGTTAAACTGCATACTAGTTTCACTACCTAACTTTCCAAATATGAAGCATTTGGAGTTGAAGAATCTTTGCTATCCTATACCAATCTCAGAATTTTGTTAAAAGATCTCCGAAGTTAGAGCATTTATGCATTGAAAATGTACTCGAGTTTTTTTGTTCTTCATATATATCTTTGATAAATGTACTTGATTACTTCTATTTCCCTTACAAAATATTTGACTTCTGTTTATCTTCTTATATTTAAAAGCCGACATAATTGTTTATGCCTTTCTGGATGTTGAAAGATCCCCCATCTTGTGTCCAAAAGACCCTTACAGTCTTCAAGCTTTTAAAATGCAAGGGGACCGAGTGTGATATAGAGTGGCTGAAACACATCTCGGAGAATGCAGGGGTTCTAAAGACGGTAGCAGTTGGAAAAACATAGGCCCCGATGAAGAAAAGCAGCAGCGTAGTCAGTTGTGTTCCTTTTCACGGGCTTCTTCATATTGTGAGATACATCTTTCTTCTGCATCTATTTAGATTTTACTTGAAACAATAATTACATAATTCTGGGTATCGTTATATAATAATGTTTGTTATTTACCATCTCCAAATTATGTTAGAACTGGCTTAAGTTGGTATGTCATGGCAAGATGAATGGGTCAGTATGGTTGGGCAGATCAAAACAAGTTAGGGCTGAAGCGGGTCCCTTTTGGTTTAAAACGGGTTGGGTAAGGTTGACTCGCTAACAACTCATTTTACTATGTCTGGGTTATAGAACCTAACCCAAAGGCACATCTTCGTAGCTGGGTTATTACAATTCTTTTGTACTTGAATTCTTTTTACTTGAATTGGGCACCAAATCATACCTGAGTCTTTTATTATTTCCATATTAATGTTTGACCCGATTACGTGACTAGACATACATTTGTCTTCTTTGGACGCCACATCTTCATAGCCCGAAGCACAAGACTATGTCTGGGTTACAGAACTTAACCCAGATGCACATCATAGCTTTGAATCCTCTCAACTAATAACCCCGATATACAGTTAACATGTCTGGGTTATGCCTTGGCACCAAATCATACCCCACAACGAGCGGGATGGATTGGCCTATCCTGGGGAGATGGGGACTGCCAGGGAAATATATCTGAGGATATTGAAAGACCATGCCTTCCAATTCTTGCAACACCATAAAATTTTTACCCGCACATGTGAACAGAAAATATATACAAAATAACATTCCTTTATCAATGATAAGATGCCTGCTCCAATCAAACACAAGAAATAAATCGTATACCAGGAAAGCGTGCGTATGAATATTGAATAGTGTTTTAACACTTTTTAGGTATTGTTTGTTTTTAGATTTTGATTACTTGATTATTATATTTTAATTTGATGTTACATATTTTTTTCTCTTATAACTTTTAAGATACGATAATTATAATTTTGAATATGTTGTTGTGACGTGTCTATATTTATCTACATCTTGATATAAAAAATTATGATACCAAGTTGTGAGTGGTAATGTACAAGTAATCAAAGGAAAAAAGTCATCATCATGAATACTGTTTTAACACTTTTGAGTCAGCTCAAAAATATTGTTTGTTTTTAAGTTTTGATTTTACATAACTTTTAAGTATGTGTGCTCGCTCGTAAGTAAAGGAGCATGCGTCTGCTGGCACATGTGTGCTTGCTCGTAAGTAAAGGAGCATGCGCGTACGGCGACTTATGTGCTCGTATATAGAGTAGCAGGCTCGCGTGGAGTCTGGCGTGCTTGTATGCAGAGGAGCATGTGCCTGCCGGCGCATGTGTGCTCACTCGTAAGTAAAGAAGCATGCGCGTATGGCGACTTACGTGCTCGTATGCAGAGGAGCATGCGCCTACCGGCGCATGTGTGCTCGCTCGTAAGTAAAGGAGCATGCGCGTATGGCGACTTACGTGCTCGTATGTAATGCAACTTTTTAGGCTTTCATCGGTATGTGTGAAGATCGCTCGCCGCGTTATCCGATTGAACGTATTGCCTAACCTGCAAATGCTATTATCAAACGTTGTATCATGAGACGCCCATTCTTATATTAGGATTTCTTGAACTTAAAATAAGTTGACAAGATATATTGTAATGAAGGGTTTGACATACGGAAAACACTGTACCGAAAATGTCCTTAAGAGGTGTTTGTTCTATGCATACATATTCCACAATATGGGAAAGCAATTTTGAAACTCGAAAGGGTGTTACACCGTGTTGGTCTCTCAGTTTATAGCTGCTAAATAATGTTTGTAGTATCGAAATCACAAGATAAATAGTCTAGTCATTGTTAGGGTTCGACATATAAACATGAGTTTTACCAAACCGCGTCCTTAAATAAGGAGCATGCCCATATGTGCTTGTAAGTTATGCACCCATGATTGTACTATATCAAAAGTATGCAAGTTATATATCTTCGCCTTGTTTTGAATGTTTGCATATATTAACTGTTATCTACAATATTTGCGTGCAACTGTATTACCACTTTGTATAGGTTGTAGCGAATGAAAGTTGGCGTGTGGTTCTGTCAGGGCGACAGGGTAAGTATCCGAGCCTGCTCAGAGGACCTACCATTGGAAAGATCTTTGTGCATATTGAAGCATCAAGCTGGGGCGGCGCGTGGAAACCATTGCGCGTCCGGAAGATTGCGATACGCACTTGGAGTTTTTACGTTTCCAATTTGTTTTCTCGTGAACCCAAGTGGGATGCGCATTTGTAGTACAGTTTGAATATATTGTAAACATAACAAAATAATGTAAAGATCCTTTGTGCTAAAAAAATATGAGTCATCATTGCTTTCCACTTCTCTAAAAAGTGATTTATAAAAAACAATGGGGAATCGTTTTACAATTTGAGGCCAGTCCAACCCCAAAGTCATAATGAGAGTTTTAATGGTTACTATAAAATCCCATTTTGAGACGGAAAATTATTTGAAAGTTTTTTAGAATGGCCTCTAAGAGCATTCACATCCATCCCACTATATTTTCACCTTAAATTACACTAAAAAACACTACATTTTCTCTCTCATTTTCAATTAAATAATATTTTTTTATACCTTTATCATTCATTACCTTTTCTCTCTCCTCCACTCAGAACCAATTTCAAAATATATTAAAAAATTATAGGAGGGGAACAGTGCCCCCCCCCCAAAATATACAGATGAACAGTAACATTTTCTCTCTCCTTCACTCATAACCATTTTTATACTCTTCATATTTTAAAAACACCACACACGTAATATGATTCCTTGGATGTGAATGCTCTAACAACCTTTTTTTTTATAAACAAGTGGCCCATAAAAATGTAAATGCTCTATGAGATGATGTAAAAATGAAAGATAAATATGTACACCCAATATTTAATGCCATATATTATAAACCACAAAGTTTTTTCAGCTTTATACATACACATGCTTCACATAGCAAGTGGCATGTTCATATGTATTCTTGCATTTTATAAAAATAAACCAAATTGTTTTGTAGGAAACATGGGACATACGAAATGTTTGGATGATGATAACATTCAACAACCCTTTATAAAAATAACTATCGAATTGCCTTGAAGACAACCAACAAAATATAACCTCAATACAAGGTGTCCTGGTTGCTTTCCATTTTTCCAAAAAAGAAAAAAAAATGTTATATAAGAAAACCCAAATGAGAATTCGTTTTAAAACTTGAGGCAAGTATGTCGGACTGTGGATTTTTCAGGCACCACAGAGCTTGTCCGTCGTGCGCGCGAAGCTCCTGCATGCGCGGACCCTTGTCAAGCTGCGTCAAAACGCTCGGTAAGGTATTAAGAGCAGCAAAGGTTAGAGCGCTTGCGCGAGCGGCAGAGCGCTTTTGATGGCACCAGTGATGAACTACCGACGCGCGCGGGGTGGCGGAGCTTGTACACAGCATGCGCCGACGCGCGCGGGGGTGGCAAAGCCTTGTACGAAAACATATCTGCACCCCCTCGTAGCTGAGATTGTGTACGTATTTCAAACATATCTGAAGGGTTTTAAGCACTAAAATCTTGTGTGGATCGAGTGAAAAACCACAGATCTAGAAGTTTTAGAAAAACCATCATAGCAAGATGTGGTACAGATTTAGATTTGTAGGAGAGAACAAGAGATGTGATGAACAAGAGACGGAGCCCCACGGTGTTCTTTTTGAAAAAGAAATTGAATCAACATTGTGCTTATATGTTCTTTTTAGGACCCTAAAACTTTCAAGTTGAAGTAAGAGATGATGTAGGAACCAAGAGAGCTGAAGATCATCGAATCAAGTGTATTCATCTTTTTTCTATATGTGTGGCAAAATGGATGGGTCATACATGTTGGGTATCAATTAAATGGATTAATATAAAAGGTACGTGCCAAAAAGGGTCGGGTTAGGTCGGCCTAAAAACACTTTTTTGCCCAATTTTAAATCTTTTTAATAATACAATCAAAACAACTTAAACAGGCACGTCTCTATCAAATATATAACATCTCTTACCGTTTTTAGTCATTTGTGTAAGCTTACTAATCACCATTTTGATATCTTAGATATGATGGGCTGCGCCATGGTTCAAGCTACTTAGAATATCTAAACTTTTTGATCGCTGTCAAGGCATTGTTATGTGTTGTAGTGGGTAAAGGTTGTGTTTGGAACCTAAATGTGATGGGAATGAAGACAGATTGGTATTGAGTTTGTGCAACAATAGTTAAGTGTGGTTTATCTATAATTTACACTTTGTCCCTTTTAATTCCATTTAAGTAGCACATGAAAGTACAAACTTAAACCAAATTTGAAAATTACACCAATATCAAATTATTTATTAAACTGATACCAGACGCATCTTTGTTGCATCCCACTGCAACACGCTTACTAGCATCTTTGTTGTACCCCGCGTGTTTATTTTAATATGTAAAACTTAAAATTGTGTAATAACATTAACTAAAAAATCTACACATTTATACATATCTTGCTTCTCCCTATTAGTTTTCAGCAGCACCTGGTAATGATGTGAGACTAGGCGAGTAGGCGGTGATCGCTAGTTTGATCTTTGAACTGAATGGGTTTTACCTCACCGCATTGTCGTGCCTTTGGGCGAGTGTTCACGGGCTTCTGCCCTAGGTGAGGGTTTTCCCCAGTTCGGAGACGAGTGTATCCCGATGTGGTGAATTTCGCCAGTAGCCCATTTGAAGCATCCGTTGACCGTTCAAAAAAAATTAAACAATTTTGGCATATTGGTTGCATCAACTGTTCATTTTAATTTAATATTTATATAAATGATGAAACGTTTATTTTATTTCGAAGTTTATGTCAATCCTGTTAAGAGTTAATTACGCAGATGGATCCTATGGTTTATAGCTAGTTTCACCTTTGTGTACTAACATTTTTTAGCAGGTTTAGGTTTTATGGTTTCAATTTTGTTACACCTTTGGGTACTAATACCAAAATTAGTTAATTTTATCAATATAATAACTAAAATACCCTTCCATTTTTTTTTAATTTTATCAATGTAACACCTTTGGGTACTAATACTTAATTTTATTTAAGTTTAAGTCAATTTTACAAAATCTATTTATTTTTTTTATTTTCGTCTTTTTATTATATCTCTTAATTAACATAAAATATATTTAGTTTTTTTTATTTTCAATCTTTTTATTAAATTTCTTATTTAACATAAAATCTACTAGTTACACCAATATATTTTTTTTTGTTCGTTTACATTTACTATTTTACAACTTATACAGTTTCTATATTTATTATATTGATCACTGAGATATAAATTATTTTAAATTATTCTCTTATTAATTAAATATATATATCACCATAAGCAAACCCGAGCTCTTGAGAATCAGGCATTTTGCATCAATGGAGTTCGAGCGTGGGTATCGACCCTATTAATGGAAGTTCCCGACATATTTTGAGAGCTTCACATCTAATATGTCCATATATACCCACCTGAAATTAAAATACTAAAAAATATCACGTTAATTAAAAAGATAGAAACTGTATAAGTTCTAAAATAGTAAAATGTAAAACAAAAAAAAATACTGGTGTAACTAATTGATTTTTTGTTAAATAAGAAATTTAATAAAAATATGAAAATAAAAAAATAAATAGATTTCATGTTAATTAAGAGATATAATAAAAAGAAGAAAATAAAAAAAAATAGATTTTGTAAAATTGATTTAAACTTAAATAAAATTAGGTGTTAGTACCCAAAGGTGTTACATTGATAAAATTAAAAAAAATTAAAGGGTATTTTAGTCATTATATTGATAAAATTAACTAATTTTGATGTTAGTACCTAAAAGTGTTACAAAATTAAAACCATAAAACCAAAACCTGTTAAAAAAAGTTAGTAACTAAAGGTAAAACTAGCTATAAACCATAGGGTCCATCTGTATAATTAACTTGTCACACCCTGGCTTTGCGGAAGCGTGGTTAATTTTGGTGTGACTTCTTAATACCATAGCTTAATCATAACAAGCTATATGAATTTAAAAACCATGCAAGTCATCCATTAAGTTTTGAAAATCAAAATACAGTACCATTGTTTTTAACCAACAACCATGACCTTGTTCAACAACATTACATACTGAAACATAACATATACGTGATTTAGAGACTGTGTCTTGTCCAGGTAAGAGACACATCCCCTAAACCCTGATGACTTCATGACAATATGCAGCGGAAAACGTTCCATACCGTGCCAGATCCGTTTAATTTCCTGAAATACATGTGAGTTGAAAAATCAACAATAATGTTGAGCGAGTTCATGTGCAAGTGAGTAAGTAAAACACTTGTAAGTATAAAAGTTTCCTGGTATGTAGCAGTGTAAGAGGACTTGTGATCACCAATGGTTTGCAAGGCCATTAGCATGTCGTGAAATGCAAGTAGGAAAGACACACCCTAGCCGATTTTGCGTTGGGTACCAAGTCACTCCAGGTCCGTTCTGTTAGTCCTCCGAGAGGCCTGTTCTGTTGGGCCGGGAGCTGGGCTCGCTACACCCAGATAGATCTACCGCTCGAGTCCCTCGGTGTTCTAACTACCCATTCACATGATCTAAACCTCCTTACGTTAATCATACCGTGTATAGAGTACTTGTAAACAAAGTAACATGTATTTCACCCCCGCAGTTAAGAAAACTGAAAACAGTTAGAGAAAAGGGGGACATGAACTCACAGTGAATGCGCGTCTCTACCAAGTGTCTCTAATACAGTAAGCTGTGCAACGACCTACAAGTGCTAATTCTATTAGACGGACGGCCGTGCCTTAGCTTTATAGTTTAAGTCTTTGGGAAATAGTTAGACAACTATTTCGTGTTTATGTTCCGTATACACTTGGTAGTTATTCTTCTTCCCAAGGATGGGGGATACAATACATGTGCGTAAGTTACGTTTTATCAATCTTGTGGTAATGTAATTACCGGTGTAACTTATATGTTTGTGGAAGCGTTCGTAAAGTTTTGGAATCATTAAAGCTTGTAAATATTATTTTCACTTTAAAATAATATTTATGTATTTTCACAAAATAATCATAAACAGTGTTGTGACAAATATTTTTATCACGTTAATCTTTGTGAAAACCCCACCTCCGAATATTTAGTAAAATATAGTGCTGGCGAAATTTATGTTTCGAAAATATGTCCAAAAATAGTTCTAACACTTGTTGTGTAAATAATTCTAAGTGTTAGGTTTTTAGAAAATTTCGCCAGAGTTTCCTCTGTAACTGGAGGTGGCCACGCTTTCAAGCGTATCATTTTCTTTTAACAAATCAATTCAACAACTTCTTTATCCAATCAAACAATTTCCGACACATCAAACTAGTCGACAAGTATGTAAATTACATAATCGCATGAACTTGCAGTTTTTCCGAATCTATAGTGTAAATCCCCTTTATATATGTAGATCATTATATAAAGTAACTTTAATCTTGTAAAAACCTCGTGTTTGGAGAAATCCGTCTTTACAACTTCTAGTCACTTTTCCCAAAAATAGTTATTTGTCGGATCTTTTCATTTCACAAGTGTCTACACACTTGTGGTTTATAAAATCATGTTTGTTTGTGTAAGATCCATTCTTTAGAAAACATGATTTATTTAGTGTGTGGTTCTTTGAAAATACCACTTGCAGATACGTAGATCCGCTAGTTTTAAACACTATTGTACAAGTTATATCACTTTTACACAAGTAAAATATTTTTACACAAGTTCATGTATCTTGTGTGGTAGAGTTTCGCCTTTAACCCTTGTATTTAGTCAAAAACGAGCTTATGTGAAGATACATGATCTTACAAAGTCGGGTTAAACGGAGATCCGAGCTACCACATCATAGATCGGGTCTCAAAAATAACGATTTTCAAGTCCTACAACTTTTACACAAGTTATATGCTATTAACCACCACTTTTATAGTTTTTACTAGACTTTTAATCATCATCTTTCATTTTAACGAGATTCAACCGACAATATTCCTTTTAACCACTTTAAATACATTCAAGAACAAGTTTTAAACAATATACCTCTAGCTCGGGGCTAGGGAAGAATCTTGACGAAAAAGAGGTGGATAAAAGCAAGGCAACGAGGTCCTTCGCGTTCCGTTAGCTCCAAGACTCCTAATACGTGACCCTTAACACTTGCAAGTGATTGGAATGGCTCGAACTAGACTTGAAATCGGATGGATGGATGTGGGTGTCTTGGCCGTGAGTTTGTAGAGAGGAAAAGAGAGTTTTTGTGGTGAGTTGTGTAGTGTATGATCTTGTGTGTTTAGGTTAATACTTATAGACAATTCATGAAGTAATTAACCAATGGACACTATGTCTTCTAGATACTTAGCAAGGTTGATTATAAATATCAAGTTAGTACATGGTGTGTCCCCTCCTAGTTAGGGACGGTTAGAGAGGGGGGGGCGGTTTGGTTAGTTTGTAACCAATCTCCAAGTATTAGTTAGATAAAACTAAGTTAGGTTAAGTGTTAAACTTAGTTACTTGCGTAATGCGTGTTATGACGGGTGTTAGGGTAATCAGGGACCCTAACTGGTTCAGAAAAATATAATTAGTGAAAATAGTAATATTTTCATGTTCCGGGTAAAGTCCGGGTGTCCGGTTGGATAGAAATCCGTTAAAGTGTTACAAAAGCTTTAAAGTGTCGTTATTACATTTTTAGTGACACAATTTGTTTTCCCGACACTTTAGAAAGTGTCTAGTGTTATTTTCTCATGTTCTGGCACTTTACTAGTCAGCTAGAAGCTGGATTAATTATTAAAGTGCTGTGTTTGGTACTTAAAGTACGTTTTTGGCACATCCGAATCAGTGTATCTTATCCCTAGAGACGCGGTACCATAACCCTTATATTCCTACACTCACTACCAGTGTAGCCAAAATATATGAGGCTCTTAACAGGCCTTAGAGGCAGTGTCTGCCTGATGCTGGTTATATCAGCATGTTCACTGTGTATCCGTTTAGTGCTACTGTGCTTTTTGTGCATCATGTTTGTCACTAGGGTTCAGCATGTAAATAATGTAGTGACAGCAAATAAAGTATGATGCAATTAAGTTCATGTATCAGTATTCAAGTAGCAGTTCATCAGCTAGTTCAAACAAGCACAGTAATTAAGCAGTAATTAATCATTAATTAAGTTGTACGGATACCTGGTTTAGTGCGGGTTGTCACATTCTCCCCCCGTTAAATAAATTTCGTCCCGAAATTTAAGTTCTGCTTGTAGAAGCAGGGTTCCTAGGAAATAAGTGGGGGTATTTCTCTTTCATCCGGTCCTCACGTTCCCATGTGAATTCAGGACCATGTCTGGCATTCCAACGAACTTTGACGAGTTTGACACTGCTCCGGCGGGTCTTGTTAACTTTCCAATCCGTGACCTCGACAGGTTCTTTAACGAAGTGGAGCGTGTCGTCAATATGAATCTCGTCGGTAGGAATGGCAACGTCAATTTGAGTTGGACTTTTCTTTAAATTGGATACATGAAATGTATCGTGAACACCATTCAGTTCAGCAGGTAGGTCCAACTTGTATGCTACAGTTCCAATTCTTTCCAGAATTTTGGAGGGACCAATGTAGCGTGGATTTAACTTTCCACGCTTTCCAAAGCGCGCCACCCCTTTCCAGGGTGATACCTTCAGTAAAACCATTTCTCCAACTTGAAAATCCGTATGTTTTCGGTTCGGATCCGCGTAGGCCTTTTGTCTGTGGCGAGCGGCTTCGATGCGTTTAAGAATCTGCGCAATCTTGTCCGTCGTCTCTTGGACGATCTCGGGACCAGCAAGCTGCCTATCACCCGCGTCAGACCAACATAGTGGTGATCGGCACTTGCGTCCGTATAGGGCCTCAAATGGCGCGATACCAATACTGGTGTGGTAGCTGTTGTTGTATGAAAATTCGACCAAAGGTAAGTGTTTATCCCAGCTACCGCCTAAATCCATAACACATGCCCTCAGCATGTCTTCCAAGGTTTGTATCGTTCGCTCGCTCTGGCCGTCAGTTTGCGGATGGAATGCAGTGCTCAGATTCAATTGTGAGCCAAAAGATTCTTGGAAGGATTGCCATATCCTTGACACAAACCTTCCGTCTCTATCAGAGATGATTGAGAGAGGTACTCCATGGCGTGCTATGATCTCTCTCATGTAAATTTCCGCAAGTTTACTAGTACTGTCTTTCTCCTTGATTGGCAGAAAGTGTGCGGATTTTGTTAGGCGGTCATCAATCACCCAAATCATATCATGGCCTCTTGGCGTTTTTGGCAGTTTTGTAACAAAATCCATTGAGATTTGTTCCCATTTCCACTTGGGAATCTCAGGTTGTTGCAGAAGTCCCGAAGGCTTCTGGTATTCCGCTTTAACCTTAGCGCACGTTAAACATTTGCTCACGTAAACAGCAACGTCGCCTTTCATCCTAGGCCACCAATAATAATTTTTGAGATCCTGGTACATCTTATCCGATCCAGGGTGGATAGAGTACCGTCACTTGTGCGCTTCATTGAAAATAACTTCCCTTAATCCACCAAACAGAGGAACCCAAATCCTTTTCTCAAAACATAACGTTCCTTCCTCGTTCGGTACCAAAAGCTTCTCCATCCCACGGAGATATTCTTCTTCAAGATTCCTTTCCTTGAGAGCTCCCTTTTGTGCAGCACGAATGCGCAAGGAAAGATCGGTTCTTATAATCATTTCTAGGGCCCTAACCCTTATGGGCTTGATTCTTTCTTTACGACTTAGGGCATCGGCGACTACATTCGCCTTCCCGGGATGATATTTTATCTCGCAGTCGTAATCGTTCAGCAACTCAACCCATCGTCTTTGCCTCATATTCAACTCCTTCTGGTTGAATATATGTTGTAGGCTCTTGTGATATGTGAAGACTATGCACTTTGTACCATACAGGTAGTGTCTCCAGATCTTCAGTGCAAAAACCACTGCGCCAAGCTCCAAATCGTGGGTGGTATGGTTCTTTTCGTGTACCTTCAGTTGGCGCGATGCGTAGGCAATAACCTTTTGGCGTTGCATCAACACGCAACCCAATCCTTGACGCGATGCGTCGCAGTACACCACAAAATTGTCGGTACCTTCTGGTAGAGCTAAGATTGGCGCGTTACAAAGCTTACCCTTTAATATCTGAAATGCTTCATCCTGTTTGATTCCCCAATCAAACGTCGTGTCCTTCTGCGTGAGGAGCGTCAAAGGTTGAGCGATTTTCGAGAAATCCTCGATGAACCTTCGATAGTAGCCAGCCAAACCCAAGAATTGTCGAATCTCGGTTGGCGTTGTAGGCGTTTCCCAATTCTTGATTGCCTTGATCTTTGTGGGATCAACATGAATCCCATTTCCATTAACCACATGTCCAAGAAACTGGACTTTGCGTAGCCAAAACTCGCACTTAGAGAACTCGGCATGCAACTGTTCCTTCTCTAGCAGCTCCAGAATAGTTCTTAGATGTTGTTCGTGTTCAGCCTTTGTCCTTGAATAAATCAAGATGTCGTCGATAAACACAATCACGAACTTGTCCAAGTATGGCTTGCAAACTCTATTCATTAGATCCATGAATACCGCAGGTGCGTTTGTCAAACCAATTGGCATAACGAGGAACTCGTAGTGTCCATAACGAGTTCGGAAGGCTGTTTTTGGGATACTTTCCTCCTGTATCCTTAATTGATGGTATCCAGATCGAAGATCGATCTTTGAATAATAGTTCGAGCCTTGCAGTTGATCAAACAGATCGTCGATTCTTGGCAGAGGATACCTGTCCTTGATCGCCAGCTTGTTCAATTCTCTGTAGTTGATGTTTATTTGAAATTCATCATCCTCCTTTTTGATGGGTAACAATGGGATTACCCCAAAAAGGAATTTTTGGTCTGTTATCTTCCTTCTCCATCCGTTACCAACACTTCTCTGTCAATCCTTGCACCCCCGAAAATGTAAGTCGCTATGATGCATTGACTACGGGTGCAGTGCCTGGAATTGAATCGTCGTGAAACTCTACTTGCCTTAGAGGCGGTAACCCAGGCAAGTCTTCTGGGAAGACTTCTGGATACTCCCTTATGACAGGGATGTCTTCGATTCTTGGCTCAGTAGCCTTTTTATCCACGATGTGTGCTAGAAAAGCAACACATCTTTTCTGTAAACACTTCCTTGCTTTCAAGTAGCTGATAAATCTTAGCGGTGTGTCACGCTTCTCTCCGTGAACCACAATTGTCTCACCATCATCAGTTGGAATACGAACAGTCTTCTCGTGACACACTATCTCAGCCTTGTTTCCGGATAACCAATCCATTCCTACCACCACGTCGAAGCTTCCCAATTCGACTGGTAGTAGATCCAAAGTAAACTCACGTTCTCCCAGTTCTATCACACAGCCTCTGATTACTTCGTTGGCTTCAACTAACTTTCCATTAGCTAATTCGATCGAGTAGGGGATATCTAACTTACTAGCGGTTAAACCAAGTATATTCTTAAATTCTAATGACACGAAGCCATAACCGGCACCAGCATCAAACAAAATAGGTGCAAAAGTTTTGGTTGTTAGAGAACGTACCAGAAATCACACCTGGATCCTGGCATGCCTCACAAGCTCTGATGTTGGATTTTCTCTCACGGTCTTGTTTCAACTTCAGGCATTCCCTCTTAAAATGTCCAACTTCCTTACAATGGTAGCATCCTATCATTTGGCCATTTCCTTTCCCATTTCCACCTAGAGTGTTGTTACTGTTTTCTCCTTGTATGGAACTCTTCATCCCACAACCTTCCTTGTTGTGTCCTTTCCTCCCGTACCAAGGCTTCTGACATCCACCATCACGGTGACACTTGCACTCAGCACATATTGGTTTGGTTTCTAAGTAAATCTTATCATTGGCCTGTTTGTTGTTAGGGCAATCTTTCTTGAAATGCCCTTTGTCCCCGCAGTCAAAGCAACCTCGAATAGATCTTTGTTCATCGTTGTTCATTTGGGTATCTTCGGTAAGTTTCCTTTTGTTCTTTCCAGACGACTCTACCTGAGTTTTCTTGTCAGGGTTTGCAAGTTTTTCTAGTCTATTTGCTTCCGTAACGAGTGCCAAACCCATCTTACTTGCAACAATGGTTGTTGGCGGCGTAGATGCCGTCATCAAGCTCAAGACTTGAGGCGCCAGTTCCCAAATGAATTGTTCCAATTTCTTCAGTTCTGGTTTTACCAGGTATGGAACAATTTGTGACAGATCATGGAGTCGTTGCACGTACTCCAACACCTTCGGACCATCCATCATTAGGCTCCGAAATTCATCTTCCCACTTCTGGGTTTCCGTGTGGGGGCAATACTTCTTATGCATCATTCCTTTCAACTCATCCCAAGTTAACGCGTATGCTGTAGTTAGGCCCATTATTCGAACCTGAAGATTCCACCATAATCGAGCTCCATCTTGAAACAACTCAGAAACGTATGGGACCTGTTGTTCTGGCGTACAGCCACTCATTCGAAAGATGGATTCCATACTTTTAATCCATTTTACAAAAGTTATGGCACCCCCAGTGTCGTCGAACTTCGGAGGCTTGTAGTTGAGGAAGTGCCAGTAGGAACAACCGTTATTTTCTGAGGTACCTTTGATTGGTTCGGAGCGTAGGGCCTCGTGCTGCGCTATAGCTGCAGCAATTATCTCTTTAAGTTCTGCCTCAGAGGTGGGCATGCGCACTTCGCGTCTTGGCGGCATCTTCTAAAAGATGTTTCGCGTAGTTAGGTCATAGCAAGTGAAGTGTACGTATGCATTCAACAATACCAACACATAACATCTCATGTTATCAACAAGTCAATCACATAACCTCTTATGCTATAGGACATAAACAATTGATTGAACATCGCATGTGATGAGAATACTGCGATTGTATTGCCACAATTCGAGACCACAATGTAAAGCTCACAAGTACACCACTATATCATACTACATCATTGACTTAGTAGGGGACGACCCTAGACAAGTCGTGCGATTGCTGGTCATGTTCAGGAGTCTCTGGTTCGTCCTTTTTCAAGTTTCAGGACTCCACGTCAAGTTTCTGAATTTCTGTCCTAAAACAACATTTATTCTCAATCGTTTCCTTGAGCTTGTCCCAGCTCAGTGTATAAGCAGTGTCTGTGCCAAGGGTCTGAACCTGGAGGTTCCATTAAGAGAGTGTGCCCTCTAGAAATATCCCTGAGATGTAGGTAACACTCTGTTGGGGCGAACAGTTACTCATTCTTAGAGTGGAGTCGGTCTTTTCGGACCAACGAACAAATGCAACGGTGCCTCCGGTTCTGACAAAGTTCAAAGGCTTGCAGTTCAGGAACTGTTTATAGGTGCAGCCAGTTGGAGGGTTATCTCCAGTAATGCCATCGTTGTACTTAGAGTGGAGGGCTTTATGTCGTGCATTTATCTGTGAGATGCGTTCTTGCAGCTCGGCTTCTGTCCTTGGCAATGTACTGGTGTTTGTGTCACGCCTGGGTGACATTCCCTTTTTGTCGAAATAGCGTGAAGCGGGTTGGACAATGTTTCAATTGTCTATGGGGTATATATATAGCAACGTAAGCCATCATGTAATCACCCCATTTCACACGCAAATATACTCACTGTATAAGTGGGGAAATAAATTCCTGAGCCTTCACATAGGCTTGTCAGTTTGGCTTGTTGCTTGTAATAGAATGAACTCGAGGCTACATCGCCTAGGTCATTTGTGATTAGGTTATTTCCTGCTGCATTGGTTATCATTAGCTTGGCCTGCAGAGTCCACCAGGATTCCTGTGCACTACAAATCGTTATTACGTGGGCCCCCGTAATAATAAATTGTCTTGCACAGTTACCCCAAATTTTCTCTCATTCAAGCAGATGATCAATCAAGGAGCAACAGCCGGTGCATTTGGCATGAACAGGGTCATACTCCAATGCGGGGTCAGGAGCAACGCCTGGCTCAGGGGCCACGGCTAGCTTCGAATCAAAAACTCCATCTCAAAATCAGCTGGATCAACAATCACAGAGGTTACAGGATCCCCCAAGGGCTGGTCTAAGTGCATGAACTCAATGTCATGGTCTGGATCAACACCAGGCGGAAAAACAGAATTGTCCTCATAATCGCGATCAAACTCAAAGCTGTGTGTGGGATCCGGTGCAGCTGATGATGCCATATCAGGGTCGGCGTCGTGTAAGTGGTGCTGCATTCCCTGTATGTGCGAAGACGCGGATGTCAGAGACTCAAATGAGTCTGGGATAGGGGAATGAGTTTCCCTTGCAGGAGCGTCCGCATGCAGTAGTCTAGTGCTAGCAGCGAGAGGGTCTTGCCCTCAAGTGGGTCCTCCTCTTAATAGTTCAACATCGTCTTTAGAGGCAATGTCGGAGGCATATCAACAACGAGATAAGTGGCAAGGGGCACAGGAGCAGGGATCACCGCCAGTGGCAAATTCCCAACAAGATGGCCATCAGTAGGCTCTGCTACGACTTCAGGCAGTGCACAAAGGGCTGAAAGTCGTCATTGTCTGTGCCGGTAGTATCAGAAATGCACACCTCGTGCCCTGTTGAACTATGTCGTCTGATACTATGGTCATGGGGTTCGTAGTGCCCATCTTTCTAGTACTTGATGAAAGCATAACGTTTGTAACACAAACACATATACGTATAATAATCAATCATATAATCAGTTAATCACATAAGTCACCAAGTAAGGTATCACATACTTCTCCTAGTCTTACTAGCCAAATTCATTCAGTCTACAAGGCTGCTCTGTCCTTCACTTAAACCAAACCTCGATCCTCCAGATCGATCCTATAACAAACCAACGTGCTTAACTACCTCGATCACTTCGGTCCTCCAGACCGATCCTCAGCCCTCCAAGCTGAACTTATAATTAATAAAATGTGCTCAACATTTGTTTGTAAAAAGTGTGGATCTGGACTTAAGTGGTATGCAGAAAAATGTTTTCGTGAGAGCCCTAGTGATCATAGTCTAGACTCAAGAAAGAATCCTAGTTCGCTATGATCAGAGCTCTGATACCAAGCTGTCACACCCTGGCTTTGCGGAAGCGTGGTTAATTTTGGTGTGACTTCTTAATACCATAGCTTAATCATAACAAGCTATATGAATTTAAAAACCATGTAAGTCATCCATTAAGTTTTGAAAATCAAAATACAGTACCATTGTTTTTAACCAACAACCATGACCTTGTTCAACAACATTACATACTGAAACATAACATATACGTGATTTAGAGACTGTGTCTTGTCCAGGTAAGAGACACATCCCCTAAACCCTGATGACTTCATGACAATATGCAGCGGAAAACGTTCCATACCGTGCCAGATCCGTTTAATTTCCTGAAATACATGTGAGTTGAAAAATCAACAATAATGTTGAGCGAGTTCATGTGCAAGTGAGTAAGTAAAACACTTGTAAGTATAAAAGTTTCCTGGTATGTAGCAGTGTAAGAGGACTTGTGATCACCAATGGTTTGCAAGGCCATTAGCATGTCGTGAAATGCAAGTAGGAAAGACACACCCTAGCCGATTTTGCGTTGGGTACCAAGTCACTCCAGGTCCGTTCTGTTAGTCCTCCGAGAGGCCTGTTCTGTTGGGCCGGGAGCTGGGCTCGCTACACCCAGATAGATCTACCGCTCGAGTCCCTCGGTGTTCTAACTACCCATTCACATGATCTAAACCTCCTTACGTTAATCATACCGTGTATAGAGTACTTGTAAACAAAGTAACATGTATTTCACCCCCGCAGTTAAGAAAACTGAAAACAGTTAGAGAAAAGGGGGACATGAACTCACAGTGAATGCGCGTCTTTACCAAGTGTCTCCAATACAGTAAGCTGTGCAACGACCTACAAGTGCTAATTCTATTAGACGGACGGCCGTGCCTTAGCTTTATAGTTTAAGTCTTTGGGAAATAGTTAGACAACTATTTCGTGTTTATGTTCCGTATACACTTGGTAGTTATTCTTCTTCCCAAGGATGGGGGATACAATACATGTGCGTAAGTTACGTTTTATCAATCTTGTGGTAATGTAATTACCGGTGTAACTTATATGTTTGTGGAAGCGTTCGTAAAGTTTTGGAATCATTAAAGCTTGTAAATATTATTTTCACTTTAAAATAATATTTATGTATTTTCACAAAATAATCATAAACAGTGTTGTGACAAATATTTTTATCACGTTAATCTTTGTGAAAACCCCACCTCCGAATATTTAGTAAAATATAGTGCTGGCGAAATTTATGTTTCGAAAATATGTCCAAAAATAGTTCTAACACTTGTTGTGTAAATAATTCTAAGTGTTAGGTTTTTAGAAAATTTCGCCAGAGTTTCCTCTGTAACTGGAGGTGGCCACGCTTTCAAGCGTATCATTTTCTTTTAACAAATCAATTCAACAACTTCTTTATCCAATCAAACAATTTCCGACACATCAAACTAGTCGACAAGTATGTAAATTACATAATCGCATGAACTTGCAGTTTTTCCGAATCTATAGTGTAAATCCCCTTTATATATGTAGATCATTATATAAAGTAACTTTAATCTTGTAAAAACCTCGTGTTTGGAGAAATCCGTCTTTACAACTTCTAGTCACTTTTCCCAAAAATAGTTATTTGTCGGATCTTTTCATTTCACAAGTGTCTACACACTTGTGGTTTATAAAATCATGTTTGTTTGTGTAAGATCCATTCTTTAGAAAACATGATTTATTTAGTGTGTGGTTCTTTGAAAATACCACTTGCAGATACGTAGATCCGCTAGTTTTAAACACTATTGTACAAGTTATATCACTTTTACACAAGTAAAATATTTTTACACAAGTTCATGTATCTTGTGTGGTAGAGTTTCGCCTTTAACCCTTGTATTTAGTCAAAAACGAGCTTATGTGAAGATACATGATCTTACAAAGTCGGGTTAAACGGAGATCCGAGCTACCACATCATAGATCGGGTCTCAAAAATAACGATTTTCAAGTCCTACAACTTTTACACAAGTTATATGCTATTAACCACCACTTTTATAGTTTTTACTAGACTTTTAATCATCATCTTTCATTTTAACGAGATTCAACCGACAATATTCCTTTTAACCACTTTAAATACATTCAAGAACAAGTTTTAAACAATATACCTCTAGCTCGGGGCTAGGGAAGAATCTTGACGAAAAAGAGGTGGATAAAAGCAAGGCAACGAGGTCCTTCGCGTTCCGTTAGCTCCAAGACTCCTAATACGTGACCCTTAACACTTGCAAGTGATTGGAATGGCTCGAACTAGACTTGAAATCGGATGGATGGATGTGGGTGTCTTGGCCGTGAGTTTGTAGAGAGGAAAAGAGAGTTTTTGTGGTGAGTTGTGTAGTGTATGATCTTGTGTGTTTAGGTTAATACTTATAGACAATTCATGAAGTAATTAACCAATGGACACTATGTCTTCTAGATACTTAGCAAGGTTGATTATAAATATCAAGTTAGTACATGGTGTGTCCCCTCCTAGTTAGGGACGGTTAGAGAGGGGGGGGCGGTTTGGTTAGTTTGTAACCAATCTCCAAGTATTAGTTAGATAAAACTAAGTTAGGTTAAGTGTTAAACTTAGTTACTTGCGTAATGCGTGTTATGACGGGTGTTAGGGTAATCAGGGACCCTAACTGGTTCAGAAAAATATAATTAGTGAAAATAGTAATATTTTCATGTTCCGGGTAAAGTCCGGGTGTCCGGTTGGATAGAAATCCGTTAAAGTGTTACAAAAGCTTTAAAGTGTCGTTATTACATTTTTAGTGACACAATTTGTTTTCCCGACACTTTAGAAAGTGTCTAGTGTTATTTTCTCATGTTCTGGCACTTTACTAGTCAGCTAGAAGCTGGATTAATTATTAAAGTGCTGTGTTTGGTACTTAAAGTACGTTTTTGGCACATCCGAATCAGTGTATCTTATCCCTAGAGACGCGGTACCATAACCCTTATATTCCTACACTCACTACCAGTGTAGCCAAAATATATGAGGCTCTTAACAGGCCTTAGAGGCAGTGTCTGCCTGATGCTGGTTATATCAGCATGTTCACTGTGTATCCGTTTAGTGCTACTGTGCTTTTTGTGCATCATGTTTGTCACTAGGGTTCAGCATGTAAATAATGTAGTGACAGCAAATAAAGTATGATGCAATTAAGTTCATGTATCAGTATTCAAGTAGCAGTTCATCAGCTAGTTCAAACAAGCACAGTAATTAAGCAGTAATTAATCATTAATTAAGTTGTACGGATACCTGGTTTAGTGCGGGTTGTCACATAACTCTACTGTTAAATAATATAAGGGGAAAGTGAATACGGTGCTGTTATACACCTAAGCTTACACAGAAAACCCATCAAAACTACGTAGTTTTGATTAAAATTTTCCTAAATATCATTCAGTTTAATTACATCATTGAGTCAATGTCTACGATTCTTCTTGTGGTCTTCTTAACCCCAATTCATGCACCCATTTTAACAATATTAGAGCTAAAAAAGAATGAAAAATTGAAAGAAAAATAAATACAGTTTGAAATAAAGATTTAGTGATGAATTTGTGACCGGTTTAAGCAATGAGAAAGTCAAAAAAAAACTTGATTTTGAAGCCATCCCTGAATCATCAAAGTATGATTCACATAAATCAGACCCACCACTGAAAAAGCTCGTGTCCAGTGACGGTTCTCAGCCGCAGAAACCCGGCACTTCTAAGTATTGAATTTTGAATTAATCCTTGATTTGCAAAAGAGATTACATCGGTTTATAAAGAAAGGAAATCAACAGCTAAACCTAAACAATCTCCTAAACTTTAGGATCAAGAAACAATGCAAATAAGGAAAATAATAAACATAATAATTGAGCCGCTAATAGTCCCCCTCAGCTTGATGTTGGAGTTGATGAAACTTTCAAGCTGGATCTAAATTCGTTGAACAGGTAACGAGGCAGTCCTTTGGTGAAGATATCCGCAAATTGTTGGCTTGAAGGAACATGTAGCACACGGATGTGACCTAGAGTGACCTTTTCCCGTACAAAATGAATATCCAATTCGACATGCTTAGTACGTTGATGTTGCACGGGGTTTTGAGAAAGGTATATGGCAGAAACGTTGTCACAAAAAACTACCGTAGCGGCCTGAAGAGGGACGTGGAGTTCGAGCAACAGATTTCGGATCCAGGTGGCTTCAGCGACTGCATTGGCGACTCCTCGGTATTCAGCCTCCGCGCTGGAGCGTGAAATGGTTGGTTGGCGTTTGGAGGACCAGGATAGAAGGTTGTCACCAAGGAAGATGCAGTAGCCGGAGGTGGATTTACGGGTGTCGGGGCAACCTGCCCAATCGGCGTCGGAATAAGCCGTGAGAGTTCGTGAAGTAGAGGCAGAAATAGTGAGGCCCATGTCAAGTGTACCATGCACGTATCGAAGGACCCTTTTTAAAAACTCCAAATGCGAATCACGAGGGGCATGCATGAAGAGACAAATTTGTTGCACGGCGTATGTTAAGTCGGGTCGGGTGATTGTAAGATATTGGAGCGCCCCAGCCAAGCTTCTATACAAAGATCCATCGGGTAACGGTGTGCCTTCCGTAGCGCTAAGTTTTGCGTTTGTATCGACAGGCGTTTGACAAGGCTTGCAAGTTGTCATGTTAGCTCTATGGAGGATATCACGAGCATATTGGGTTTGGCACAAGAAAAGCGATTTGGTGCCCCTAGTGACCGTAATCCCGAGGAAGTGGTGTAAGTTTCCCAAATCCGTCATTGCAAATTCAGCCGAGAGTTGATGGATAAAATGTTTAAGTAGCGACGGATGATTGGCGGTGAGAACTATATCATCGACATATAAAAGCAAATACGCCATGTTCAAACCCCGCTTGAAGATAAACAATGACGTGTCACATGTGCTGTTTGTGAACCCGAGAGAAGTGATGAATGCCGAGAAACGATGATACCAAGCTCTTGGAGCCTGTTTTAACCCGTAGAGAGACTTCCGTAGACGGCACACAAAGTTTGGGTTTCGTGGATCAACGAACCCGCAAGGTTGATGCATAAAAACCGTTTCGTTAAGAGTGCCATGGAGAAAAGCTTTTTTGACATCTAATTGATGTATTGGCCAATTGTTTGAGACGGCTAGGGAAAGGACGGTTCGGATAGTAGCCGGTTTGACCACCGGACTAAAGGTGTCCATACAATCCACCCCAATTGTTTGAGATTTGCCATTACAAACGAGCCTTGCTTTGTATCGGTCTAGTGTACCATCGGGTTTAAACTTGTGACGGAAGAGCCACATGGACCGGATGATGGGTTGATTGTCCGGTTTGGGTACTAAATCCCAAGTTTTATTATCCATTAACGCCGTAAATTCGTCGTTCATGGCCCGTTTCCAATTGTGGTCCGTTAAAGCCTTAAGTGGTGATTTAGGAAGTGGGGAAATATTGGTTGTGGCAGCGAGATTATATTTAGGATTTGGCTTAATGATGCCACGTTTGGATCGGGTTTGCATGGAATGGGTGTTTGGATTGGGTGGGGGGTCATGGGAAGTAGTATGGTGGGGTGTGATGTCCGTTGGGTGTGCGGACGGTAGAGAGGAAGTGGGCTGGGATTGGGCAGTAGATTGGGGCGAAGGGGGTGGGACGGTGTTGGATGGGGTGTCATTTTGGGCCGTAGGGGATGTGGGGGTGGTTTGGGCCGAAGAGGATGGGCCTGTATTGACGGAATTTGGGATAGAGGAGGAAGGATTTGGGAAATTAGATGGATGGAAAATAGGTGAGACAGGTGTGTGGTCATCGAGGAATGTGTATGAGGGTTTGGTAACAAGAGATTGAAAAGGATAATCGGTTTCATCGAAGACCACATGACGAGATAGATGCACCCGTCCCGTTGAGGGGTTGTAGCATCGATATCCTCGAAAATCCGAAGGGTAACCAAGGAAGACGCATTTTGCGGAACGAGGTGAGAGTTTATGGACTTGGGTGGCGGACATGTTGGGGTAGCACGCACAGCCAAAGGTGCGGATGTGGGTATAAGAAGGGTGACGAAAGAAAAGAGTAAAGGCCGGGGTATTGAATTGAAGACGGGAGGTGGGAAGTATGTTATGAAGATAAGCAGCGGTGTGGAGAGCTTCTACCCAAAATTGAGGGGGTAGATGAGCATGAATGAGAAGCGCACGGATTATGTCATTTAGGCGTCGGATCATGCGTTCCGAACGTCCATTTTGTTGTGACGTTTGTGGACACGAGAAACGAAAGAGAAGGCCATGTTTAGAAGCAAAGTTTTTGAAATGGTTGTTGTCAAATTCACCACCCATATCACATTGGAATGATTTTATGGGAAGGTTAAATTGGGTGAGAATGAGTTGGTAAAATTTTGCAAAGGTGGAGAATGTGTCTGACTTGTATTTTAAAGGAAACACCCAAATGTAATGAGAAAAATTATCAATCAAGACCATGTAATATTTGTACCCCGAATTACTAAGAACAGGTGACGTCCACAAATCACAATGCACAATATCAAATGGTTTAAATGTAACGGAAACAGAATCAACAAATGGTAAACGTTTGCTGTTTGACAATTGACATGAAGAACATATAGAATTGCCAACTACTTTATTAGACGGAAAATGCAAAAAACTAGATAAATGCTTCAAGACATGGGCGCCCGGATGACCAAGACGTTCATGCCAAGGAGGATGCAAAGATGATGATAGCAAGGAGAACTCGGGCTTGGTGAAGGGGTAGAGATCTCCACTGCTATTGTGGCGGGAAAGGAGGCGTCCATCCTTGAGGTCCTTCAAAGAAAAACCAAAGGGATCAAATTCAATAGACACCTGATTATCAATAGTAAATTTACGAACAGAGAGCAAATTTTTGATAACGGAGGGTGAGTGTAAAATGTTGGTAAGTTTGTAGGTTTTGTTTGGTAGGTTAATAAGGCCATTACCGGAACCACAAATTGGTAAACGTTCACCATTACCGACAAAAATTGGGCGAACGGGTAATAAAGAGGGAGATAAAATTGTACCTTTATCCGCAGTTATGTGAGAGGAAGCTCCGGTGTCCATGTTCCATTGAGGATCGGTGTAGTCGAGGCTTAGGTTGGACATCGCCATACCAATGTCGGATGGGCAAAGAGCGTTGTTAGAGTATGGAGTCGATGGTGGGCCGTGGGATGGGTTGGGTTGGTTTACTAGATGGGCTTGGTGGTATTGTGGATAAGGGTAAGGGGGCCGTATTGAATAGTGGGCTGGGTTCGATGGGTAAGGGGAGGGAGGGGGAGTCCAAACTGGGCCGTGAGGGTATGGGAAGGGATTGGGCCAGGGGTTTTGTGGAGGCGGGCCAAGTAGAGAGGGCTGGGCAGAAGGTTGAGTGGGCTGGGATGTGCCTCGGCCAACATTAGAGGAGGGTGTTTCGGGTCGCGGTGAAGATGTTGAGCCGAACCGTCCCCCTCGGGCCTGAGCGCCACGACCCAAGGCGGCTTTGGCAGGGTCATAGTTCCGGCCACGATAGCCATTTGGGTAGGGCGATTTGTTTGGAGCCGGCTGGTTGGACGAGTGAGAGTGAACGAGGACGTTTTCTCGGGACGGGTCTGAGCGGGCAGCTTGTCGTGATTGCTCGTCTTCGATCATGCTGCGAGCGACCTCCCACGAAGGTTTTTCGCGGTTGATAATGGCAGCGATGGTGTCGAATTCGATCGGCAATCCACGAACCATTTGGATAACCAAGCGACTTTCGGTGACGGGCTGATCAACGTCTTTGAGTTGCTCCGACAGGTCTTTTAAGGTCTGACAGTAATCTTCGAATGATGTACAAGATTTTAGGGTGGTGTTGGAGAACCGGGTTTCAAGAGTAACGGCACGGGCCTGCTTATTATTGATGAAGATCTCCTGGATTTTGAGCCAAGCGGAGCGTGCGGTTTGATCCGATTCAAGCACACGTGCAAGGATGTCGTCAGAGACGGTGCTGAATATCCACTGCAGAATTAGGGCGTCAAGTTCGGACCATGCAGCAAAAGTGGGATCGGTGGACGCCGGTGGATCCGTACCGTCTATGTGGTGCAGCACCTTGTAGGCACGGAGGTGCAAATTGAAGAGCTTGACCCACGCCGAGTAGGTCACCTTTTTACCGTCTAACGTACGGATTTTGGTGGTGATGTTGGTTACGGTGTAAGCCGGGTGGATTTGTACCCTTATCAGTCTTTGTAACTTTACATTACTTGTTTTGTAAGATTCGTTTGGGTTTTCCTGAGCTATTAAAGATGATACTGAAAGTGTTTAAAGATATATAATTTGCTTTTTGTGTTTGAAGAGTTTGTAAATTGTAATGGCATTTTAGGAGAAAACTTGAAGTCACGAGAAGGAGAAAATGAATCTCAAACACTATGGAAATAAGTTCTTTTGAAGCTTTTCTTATCTTCAAAAAGGAGAAAAGAAGAAATAATTTATGACTTTTTGATTTTGAAAAGTCCTTCTGAGGAGGAGAAAAGGAATCCCAAACACCCCCTATGTTGAAGAGAGATTTAACGTTTTTAGGAATTTTTTTAATCAAAACTACGTAGTTTTAATGGGTTTTTCGTGTAAGCTTAGATGTGTAACAGCGTTCTATTCACTTTCCCCATAATATAATTTACTTTGAGTAACCCGTGTAACACACGTAACTAGGGCTGTAAACGAACCGAACGAACACGAACAAGACCTTGTTCGTGTTCGTTTGTTAAAAAATATATGTGTTCGCGAACCGTTCACGAACAATTACCGAACGTGATTTTATGTTTGTGTTCGTTTGTTAAGGAAATGAACTTGTTCGTGTTCATTTGTGTTTGTTAATTTTTGGCAATGAACGTTGACGAACACAAATGAGCACAAACTTATGTTCATGAACACAAATAGAAACAAACGAACACAAACAGTCGTTCATGAACAGAATATATAATACACTGACACTTATTAGATATTTAATTTATCAGAATTTTGATATATTTAAATAAATATAAAAACTAAAAAAAACTAATGAATTCTCGAACACAAGCGAACACGTTACCGAACGTTCATGAACATAAACGAACAAACGCAACCTCTGTTCATGTTTGTTCATTTAACTAAACGAACGAAATTTCTTATTCGTGTTCGTTTGTTTAATAAACGAACACAAACGTACTTCCCACCGAACAATTCACGAACTGTTCGCCGAACGTTTGGTTCGTTTACAGCCATGGACGTATCAACCAACTAGTAGTAGAATATAGAATTGGAAGTAGGGCTTTTTATCTCGAATATACCACCATTATCAGATCATCATCCATCCCATCTCTCTCACTCTAACTCAAAATTGCGGACCTCCTCGAACCTGGTACAGGTCCTCCTCCTCCTCCTCTCTCTCTCTCTCACACACACACACACACTCACTCACACACACGCACTGAACTCAAACTTGAGTTCACAATCACATTCAATCTTACTTAATTTCAACTCGTATCTTAGCATTTTAGATCTCCAGGTCCCTAAATGTAGTTCAGTTTTTGTTACATTTTATAAACCCAATTTCTTGACAATGCAGTAACGGGTAGTTTGCAGTTGGATTCCCGAGGTTGGATTTGAAGTGGGAATTAACCAATTAAAACCAGGTATGATCTAGATCACTCATCTTCAGTGTTTTCACTCAGTTTGTTTTACTGTTTTTACTCAATTAACCATTTCAAATTGTGTTTTTCTGTGTGCTTATTTGCCCAAAATTAAATATTGCAAATTTGAAGGAACCCTGAATTAAGAAATCAAAAATGACTAATTTCATTTAAAACATTAAGATTTACAGCAGCTGGTATATAACTGTGAATCAGACTTGTAGTTATGTTGGAGCAAAATTGTGAGATTAAATTGTAGTTGTATTGCTAAAAGTTTATTAACTTTTGAATGAGAAAGCTTCAAAGTGCAAAGTTATTTTCAAAAGTGTCAAAGCTTTTGGTAACATGTGGTTTGCAGTCATCAATCTATACACTGACATGGGTTTGATAAAGGGTTGTTGGGTTGAATGGAAACGAGTATGATTTCGTAACCGAATTTTTTTTAGGTATGGAGGATTCCCAGTTTTATGGGTGTCAACATTATGCTCTTAAACCAAACACCCCCTTAAAGAATCAATTGGTTATAGTTATATCTTTGTTTTTTAGTTAACCATGAGAACCTGTTACCGGAAAACTCATGGGACCCAAATACCATTGGGATCGGGTAAAATGTAGCTTGGGTTGAGCTGGGCAAGTGGCCTTCAAGGGGGTTAAAGGCAGAAATTCAGTGGAAGCTGGATTCAGACGTAGCTCATGTTATGTTTCATTTTCTTGCAACTATGACTTATGATATTAATAGTTAAGATTTAAGAAAATCAGCTTTAGACTCGTCCAAGTTTTTCTTACACAGATCATTATACTCTTAACTAAAAGAGTTAAATGCCATTTTAGAACTTGTGGTTTGGGCCATTTTGTCAGTTTCGTCCAAAAGTTTCATTTTTCGTCTGTGGGTTCAAAAAGGTTTCACCGTTGCTATTTTAGTCCATTACGTTAACTTCATCCATTTTTTCTGTCAACGAGAAGGGCAATTCGGTCATTTTATATGGCCGAATTGCCTTTTAGTTAACAGAATTACATATAAAATGACCGAATTGCCCTTCTCGTTAACAGAAAAAATGGACGAAGTTAACCCAGTGGACTAAAATGGCAACAATGAAACCTTTTTGGACCCACATGCGAAAAATGAAACCTTTGGACTAAACCGGCAAAATGGCCCAAACCACAGGGACTAAAATGGCAATTAACTCTAACTAAAAAGATTTCAACTTTTGTGAACAACCAACAGGAGAACATTCTTCCAACTTCATGCTGACATGGCAGAATACGAGAGCAGCCACCATAACTACACGATACCAAAAGAAACCGCTCTGCAAGCACTAAACACCATCATCCAACTTCATTTCGAGAAAACCCTAGAAAAAAAACGAGCGGTGGACCTACAAAAAAAGGAACTCTGGAAGCTTTTCCAACTCTTCTTCCTCTTCTTAGCCCTCGTATTCGCCGCACAAGTTCAATCCCCACGGCTCCAATGCCGCCACTGCTGGGTACCCATCGGTCTACTCACCCTTGCCCACCTCATCTTCTACGTGTCGGTGGCTCAGACCCTTCGGTGCATCAACGGGTTCAAGTATCAACGGAGGTGCCACAAGTTGACACTCGGGTTAGCCACCGAGCGGCTCAGGCAGATCCGGATGAGAATGAGTAGCATGGTTGCTGGTGGCGGTGAAGATGTCGTTAGGGATGATTACGAGATTCATTATCAAGAACCGCCAGATGCGTATTTTGGTAAGTTTAAGAGGAATTGGGCTCTGCATTTTGGGTTCTTGATCATCATTTATATGTTTATGGTATCAACCTCTGTTGTGGTTTTATGTTTTTGAGATTTGTATTAAAAACATTGCTGGTTTGAGCTTTAGTTTGATCAATTGTATCATGGTTTGTTTTCTTATGGTTCTTAAAAGGGCAGTGAATGAGAATCTCTTTCTTGGTTATTTTTTCTCAATGGATTTTAAGTTGAATTAGTTGTTCCATTGCTAGAACAAATTTGGCATATTTGTGTAGTGTAGTGTAGTGTAGTGTTCTTTGAAAGCTAAATTTGAAATGGGTGGTGATTTCAGTATCCCGATTCACGTCTAGATTGCCCTACGGTTTGTGTTGGTGGTAAATATATACCGTTTCGTTTGAATTTCAATTATCTTATCCGTTCCCTCTATTACTCCTATCACATTCAATACCCGGATTACAAATATCCATTCCATACCCGGTCTATTGCCATCTCTGTGTTGCTTGTTTTTTTCCGTGATGAGGCAAGGCTAAAAGACCCGACACACATTGGGCCTAGTAGGTGGTTTGGCTAAATAACCGGGAGTTGTTTCTTTTTAAGGCGATAGTGTGTCAAAAATGTTTGGTTTATTTATCATAAAGCTACTCCAAAATTAGCTTGTTGGACTAGAGGTGCACATGAAAACCGGTTTATTAATCAAAACCGGAACCAGTTAATAACCATTCGATTAGTAACTAGTTTGAGGTTATTTTTAACCACCAATTCGTAACCGATTAGTATTTTTTGGAGTGTAATTGGTTATTAATCGGTTTTTAACCAATTTACTAGTTAGCCAGAGGGGGGGGGGGGGGGGGGGGTTGTTTAATTAACCAAAAAAACCGCTTATTAACTGAACTTCTTGAAGGGGTATGGTCCCAAAAAGCTGCGCAACCCCCTGTAAGGTCGCACGGGACCATACTCCTTACTCAGCAATTTTCTTGATTGCCAACCTCGCGCGGGCTACAACATATCTGTGTAACGCGGCGCGAGGTCCACATAAGAGTAAACTCCAGTTAGCAACACTTAGCATTCTAAAAAGAACATCTGAAAGCCCATGCCGCGCGCATGATAATAACGTGCTCAGCAAGAATCGTGCGTGACTACGGCGCAAGGCCTTTCCAGATAGTACACAAGGTACAAGTGGCAGAATAAAAGAGCCAATCAGGGTCCTTCTGTTCCTGCGCAATCGTGCTCCACGATCGTCTGACATGCAGGAGACAAAAAGTACTTAAGGACGCCTATGTGGCACCAATCACAGGGCAGAGACAACTGCCCCATGATCTCCACTTACCTGCTGATGGCAGAAGGGCGACCAGGCCGACAACAGTGACACGTGGCTCCAATCACGTTGCGCCAACTCCATAAAGCTCCTAGAAGCCACTAACGGTCGATACCAGTGAGACAAGGAGCATATCCTCCATGTTGTCGCCTTCCGGCCCAAGGCCCATCAGCCCACACCCTCTTACATCTCTCCGGCTATAAATAGAGACCTTCACTTCACAGGTTAATTCATTCCATTCCCTCTACTCTCACTTAATACTTAATTCTCTTCCCAAATACAGTCACTTATTCTCACGCCGGAGCCCGGTTAAGAGGGAAACCCCCACATTCCCCTCTTAACGAGTAACGGTGTTCTGTTTTGCAGATAAACCACGGTCATTAGGAGCTCAGGAAACCTTCAAGAAGATTAACCATCATGGTAGAAACATAAACCAAACTGATTAGTCCCATAATTAGTTCCGTGTTTCTTCATTGGCGCCCACCGATTTTTTCTACAAACCACTTTCATCTTCTTATTTCCTGAGTTTTTTGTTGTTTTTTCCTTCATTCGATCATGGCTGGTCAAGGAATCATTCCTGAGTTCGTTGGTCTTGGAGCAAACCCTGATGCAGCGTTGGGGCCGGATAACCAAAACATCCAACCCCAGCACGTCGAAGAAATCGGCGAAATCGAGATGACCAACACTGGGGGTTCGCGCGGGAGCTTCACCCGCATCGCTCAACCTACCCCAGGAAACAACGGTGTCGGACCTTCGAACCCAGCTCCACCTCAGAATATCTCAGCGCTATTAGGGCTACCAGAGGGCGAAACCCCAGCCTCATGGTACGCCAAGCAACTCGCCACCATTAACGCGGCATATCAATCCTTGAGCGCGCAACAAGCAGTTCTAACGGCAGAACCTTCCTTGGTTACACCAACCGGCCCAAGTCACGGGCCGCGCCAGATGCCACCACCGCAAAACATCTAAGGAAGAGCCAACAGACCTCCCCCTACCCGAAGACTAAGCGTGCAGGACACGCGCGATACACGGGGGGAGACAGAAAGCTACTATGACGAACCGTCAAATTTCCAAAGAGGCCCAGTTCATAGCCGGCTCACGCCGCGCAACATGAACGATGAGTGGGAAGAGACTGACCCGAACGATCCAACCTGGGAGAACGATGACGAATCTTCGGTCTTCAATCGTTTGCAAAGAAATCACGAGTACTACAAACCAAGGCAACACGTTGGTTATACCGAAGAGGCGGAGCGTGACTTTCGCCTCGCCTATCGACCAGAAGAAGCTATAGAGCATTCAAAGTTCATCCCAAAGATAGCACTAGCGCCGCTCAAGAGAGAAAAGTTGCCTCCGACTGTCGGAAAGTTTAACGGATTGACTGATCCCGACGATCACGTCAGAGTGTTTACTAGCGTGGGCTGCATGGGAGGTTGGAACATGCCCATGTGGTGTCATCTGTTTATCCAAACATTAACGGGGGCTGCTCGCGCCTGGTTCGACAGCCTTCCTCCGGGAAAGATAAAATCATGGGTAGATTTCAGAACTCAGTTTTTGAGTCACTTCAGTCAACAAAGGCGATACCAGCGGTACACAGCGGAAGTTGAAGATATCTGGCGCAGAGATAATGAGGGTCTGGAATATTTCATTACGCGCTTTAACAAAGAATGTCTGGAGATCGGTGGCGTGAGCGAACAACTCATGCGCTGCCACTTCAAGAAAGCCATCCGCTGCGATAGCCTAATTAGAACCATCACTGGGAAGGATGGAATGCCCAAGGAGTGGGATAAACTCATGGAAGCCGCGAAGATAGTCGCGCAAACGGAAGAGTCACTCGCACGAGACAACAGCTATCGTTCTGAGGATAGATTTTCTAAAGGGGGTCACTCGCGCGACGACAATAGACGCAACAAAGGCAAGAACCCTGGGTGGAAGGCCAACCACTCCAGCGGTTATAGTGAACGACCCCGTTATGAAGAACGATCCCGCTATAAGGAAGACGCGCGAGATACTATTGATCGCATCGGCTATAGAAAGGCAGTCCGAGATGATAATCGTGAAAAGCATTGGACTCCGCTCATAAAAACACCAAAAGAGGTGCTAATGACGGAGAACCATGATTTTAAGGCTCCCAGGCTTATGACGAACAAAAAGGGACAAGACCCCAATCTGTATTGTGATTTCCACAAGGATACAGGCCACTTAACAGATGATTGTTATAGCTTGCGACAAGAAATCGAGAGAGCACTAAACAGTGGAAAGCTGAGCCACTTAGTGAAGAACGTGCGCAAAGAAACGCGACAGCTCCATCGCCACGATGAAGGAAATCACAAGAAGGTTCGACGCCTGGAGACACACATGGTCAATGGACCAAGGTATAGCGCAAGAGAAAAAGGCAAGAGACCTTATGAGCCTTCATGGCAAGAACAGCAAGTTATTTTCCCGGTGGTGCGCGGGGGTCCCCGAGCCACACGACCCATCGTCATCACCGGTATCATCGGCCATTATGAAACTGAATACGTCTTCATTGACCCGGGGAGTACAGCAGACATCATCTATGAACAATGCTTTAACCAGTTCGACGATGAAGACAAAGCGAGACTTGAACCAGTTGACTACCCACTGTCTGGGTTCTGCAATGAAATGGTCTTCCCGTTAGGCCAAATTAGCTTCCCCGTCACACTCTTTGACGGGAAGCATTCGAGGACAACAAACGTCAACTTCATGGTGATGCCTGTTAAGTCAAGACATGATGTGCTGATCGGGAGAGAGACGCAAGGTGAGCTGAATATGATAACTTCCACCCCCCCACTCAGCGATTGGTTTCCCAACCAAGACGGGGGTGGCAATTGTTTATGCTAAGAAGGAAGTGATGTCAACAGAAGAGATGCGCCCAACAAAAGCGGCGAAGGTTTCAACAACCGAGCCCGAAAAATGGGTTTTAAATCGCAAATATCCGGAGCAAACGGTGATGATAGGTCACGCTATCTCACCAAACATCAGAACTCGTCTCAAGCAGCTCCTATTCAAGAACATGGATATTTTCGCCTGGACCCCGGCCGACATGACCGGAGTCCCGCGCGACATCACAGAGCACTGTTTAAATACCTACCTCTCGGTTGAGCCGAAAGTCCAAAGAAGGCGCAGCTTAGGGGCAGACAAAACGAAAGCGATGAATGAGCAAGTATGCGAGTTACTTAAAGTCGGCATCCTGCGAGAGGTACGTTATCAAAGCTGGGTTGCGAATCCCGTAATGGTAGAGAAGTCTAGTGGTGGATGGCGAATGTGTGTCGACTATACCGATCTCAACAAGGCATGCCCTAAGGATTGTTACTCTTTGCCTGAGATCGACAAAAAGATAGACTCTCTCGCGCCATACAGATGGAAGTGCTTCTTGGATTGCTACAAGGGGTATCATCAAGTTCAAATGAAGCTCGAGGATGAAGACAAGACGGCTTTTCGCACCGATCTGGGGATTTTTTGCTATACGAAGATGCCATTCGGCCTGAAAAACGCTGGCGCCACATACCAGCGATTGATGGACAAGACCTTCGCGGGTGACATCGGAAAGCACATTGAAGTTTACATCGATGATCTAGTGGTCAAAAGTCCCGAAGAGGACCAAATGTTGAAAGACATCGAAAAAACTTTCAATTCATTACGCAGCGTAAACATGAAGTTGAATCCAGCCAAATGTTCTTTTGGCATGGAAGAAGGGAAGTTTTTAGGCTTCATAGTCACAAACGGCGGCTTCAAAGTGAATCCGGAGAAAGTACAGGCCATAGAGCGAATGCCATCGCCGCGTACAATCAAAGAGATGCAACGGCTAGCCGGCCGCCTCGCCGCGCTTAACCGCTTTTTATCAAATCACGCCGCAAAGTCATACCCTTTTATCAGCACGCTGCGCAATTGTGTCAAGAAGCAAGAGTTCAGATGGACCCCTGAAGCAGAAAAGGCTTTTCAGCAAATGAAAGAATGTTTGATCGAGCTCCCCACCCTGACTGCACCATTTGAAAAAGAACCACTCGCACTGTACTTATCTTCTTCAGATAAGGCAGTAGGATCGGTGTTACTGGTGGAAAGAAATGGAGTTCAAACTCCAATTTATTATGTCAGCAGGGTACTCACTGACCCGGAAACGAGATATTCCACGATGGAAAAATTGGTACTAGCGCTGCTACACGCCTCCAGAAGGCTGCGCAGATATTTTACAGGGCATGTGATCACCGTGCTTACCAATTTCCATATCGGCACGATACTTCAAAAACCAGAAACGTCCGAGCGGTTAGCAAAATGGGCCATCGAGCTGGGGGGCCACAACATTCTGTATCGGCCGCGCCCGGCCATCAAGGGTCAAGTTCTAGCGGACTTCATCACAGAAGTCCCAGTTGAGAAAATCAAAGATTGTGAGCTAGTGGAGACTCCCGAAAAAGACACGACAAATGAGATTTGGATGCTTTATACTGATGGGACCTCAAACGAGGACGGCGCGGGAGCTGGATTGCGCCTAGTAAGCGCTGAAAACCATGAATTCACTTACGCCATCAAGTTGGATTTTAAAAACACCAACAACGAGGCGGAATACGAGGCATTTCTGGCAGGCTTGCGCCTCGCCATCAAAATGGGAGCTAAAAATCTACAAGCACATGTTGATTCACTCTTGATAGCCAGCCAAGTCAACGGTATATACGATGCAAAGGGTGAAGTTATGGCCCTATATCTGGAACAAGCAAAAGAGTTGCTTCAACAGTTCAAATCTCACAAGGTCATCCACATCAATCGCTCTGAAAACAAACCAGCTGACGCTTTGAGCAAGCTTGCTTCAACGTCCTTCCAACATCTTGCCAAAGATGTAAGGATTGAGGTACTCAAGAACCCGTCAGTCTTGTTACGACAAGTCAATGTAATCGAGATAGGGCAGCCATCCTGGATGACCCCTATCATTCAGTACTTGAAAGAAGGAATACTCCCAGAGAATAAGGCAGAGGCAAGAAAGATTCAGAACAAAGCTCTGCAGTACGAAATGAATGGTGGTATCTTATACCGCAAATCCTTCTTGGGGCCACTACTGCGCTGCGTGGACCCCCAAGATGCGAGTTATCTGATAAGGGAGATTCATGAAGGAATTTGCGGCATTCATGCAGGGCCACGCATGGTTGTCGCAAAGATTATGAACGCGGGGTATTATTGGCCAGGGATGCATGTCGATGCCCTGAAGGAGCTGCGCAAGTGCGACTCCTGTCAGCGGCACTCTCCGAAAACCCTGCGCCCCAAGAACGACCTGATCCCCGTATCCACTGCTTGGCCTTTTCAGCAGTGGGGAATCGACATGGTGGGACCCTTCCCAGAGGCTCCTGGCGCCGTCAAGTTTATAATAGTGGTCGTCGATTACTTCACAAAATGGGTGGAGGCCAAAGCCCTTGCTTCAACTACAGCCATGATGGTGCGCAAGTTCATTTGGGAACACATCATCTGCAGGTTTGGACTCCCACTCAAGATTGTAACTGACAATGGCACCAACTTTGCGTCTGACGACCTCCAGAACTGGATGAAGGAGATGAAAATCGAACACACTTTCTCCTCCGTTGCGCATCCTCAAGGCAACGGGCAGGTTGAAAGTGTAAACAAGTGTATCGTCGATGGGATTAAGGCCCGACTGGGCACGAAGCGAAGAGGCTGGGTGGATGAGCTCCCGAGTATCTTGTGGGCTCACCGAACCATGCCGAAAACAAGTAACGGCGAAACCCCTTTTAGCCTAGTCTACGGCTCAGAAGCGGTTATCCCGGCAGAAGTTGGCCTGCCCTCTCCACGTCTGACAGCAGTCAACGCAATCGACAACGAGGCAGAGCGTCGTCTCGACTTGGATTTGCTAGAGGAAAGGCGCGAAATCGCGCGAATTAAAGAAGCCAAGTACAAAACACAACTGGAGAAGTACTACAACGTGCGAGTCCGCATCTGTACCTTCACTCCAGGGGAATACGTTTTCCGAGACAACGAAGCCTCAAACGCCGAACGCCCAGGAAAACTAGCACCCAAATGGGAAGGCCCATACTTGGTTCACGAAGTGCTAGGAAAAGGGGCTTACAAATTGCGTACCATGGATGGACACATCATCCCGCGCACATGGAATGCGCAATAACTGCGCAAATGCTATATGTGACTATTCTGGGCCCTGCGCCTCTATCCACTAATGTTGGCCATGCGCCTTTTACTTTTCCATGTTGGCTACACGCCTTTTACGATTACAAGCAATGTATGTTTGGCCTAAGCGCCTGTTTCCAAGTTAATGAAAGCATACGACATGTTTTCTTTTACGCCGACTCCTTTCGTTACAAATGCATGTTAAACTTCTGATTAGCACGAAAACACTCCAGTTACGCTCGCACAAGAGCCACCCTACATTTATTCGCGCTAACTTAACCAAAGTTTTAACAACAGTGCAATAATTGTAACGGGAAAGGACAAACAAACATCATATTTAAAACAAAGCGCAACTGCGCAACAGTTATATAAACAACGGATAACGTTCGTTCCATTTAAAACTAGTGCGACCGCGCAAGAACTTACATTCAAGATATAAACAGAAATTACAAGGCACAAAGCCTGTTCACAAGCCTATTCGAACTCATCGTTCCCACTACCATCATGCTTATCACCATCACCATCACCTTTACCATCACCATCACCACCCGCAGGTACCTCCTCATCCGAAAGCTCAACAGTCTCCGGTGGATCAAGGATATTCTTTAGCCGCTGACACCAGTCATCATGCTTCAGCGCATCAGTAACCAAGTCCATCACCGGAATAGATAGATGATCATAACCATGTTCCGCGCGGGTTAGCTCAGCTTCAGCTTCTTCAGTCACTGAGCAGTGACTAGTATCGAACTCCTGTCCAAGCATAACTGACGCATGTTGCGCACATTCAACATAGCCTTTGCGGTGACCAACTGCGAGGGAAGCATCTATAACGGCCGCAACAGCCTTATCCAATTCACCAGCATTCAAGATGGAGTTGGCCATCTACAGCAAACGCAATACTTTAGCCAACAGGTCTAAATAAATCAAATTAAAGTAAAGGAGGAATCATACCAGCACCATTCCACGACCGCGCAGCCACTCGGCTTCAGAGACCAAAGTATCCACGATACCTTGAGCTTCAGAGTAGTTGTTTTGTGCTACATTAAGAGCGGTGGTGCTAATGTCTCGCGCCTCCTCAGCCTTTTGTTTGGCCTCGTCGGCTGTGGCAGCTTTAACCTTCTCAGCTTCGAGATCGATCTCCAAGGACTCGCTTTTCTCAATTTGCTCCCGCAAACGACGCTTCAGCTCAGCGATCTCGACGTCCTTAGCAGACATATCCTTGTCTCTGCCAGACAATTGCGCCTTTACCTCAGCCAATTCGGCCTACAGGGGATAAAAGACTCGGTTAACATACTAAACGAAAGTATTTAACAGAATTTAAGAAGTTTTTCAAACCTCAACCTGCTCTTTAGCAGCTTGCGCAGCTTACGCATCCTCCACTTTCGCCGTCAACATAGCAACCTTAGCTTCAAGGTCGACTATTTTGTTGCGAGCCGCAGCCGCGCGCTCATTGTCTTTCTCACAGATGCGTTTGAACTCAGCCTTCTCTTTTGACAACTGCTGTTCAGCAGCTTGAAGTTTGCTTCTCAAGCCCTCGCGCCCCCACTCTTCTGATTTCCGATCGGCCTCGAACTTTGCCCTCTCTTCGTCAAAGGCAGTCCTAGATTTTTCCAACTCAGTGGCACGCCTTAGAATCCGATCGCGGTATTTCTCCCAGTCATCCCTCTCCCTAACCAGGGTTCGCCATTCCCGAAAAATCTCCTGGTTAGCAGCACGGTGTTGGCTTCGCCAACAACATACGCATGATATAAACCGCTATGGGTGCGCGCTCTTTGGCGATCAACCTCACCTGGAGGAATGGAGTTCAGCAACCAATCGCGGCAAGGCGCGAATTCTTGGAAGGTATCCTTTTGCTTTAAGGACCATGGCGGTTGGTGCGGAGCGTCACCACGGCTCTCTTCCGTGTAAGACTTGTAATAAATATCCCCCACAGTATCACGGGGGCCTATCGGAGAGCGCGGCGGCGCACCTTGTTTTACACCGCCCGAACCAGAAGCGGGACCTTTCCCAGTAGAAATCCCAACAGACTTGTCAGCAGCAGATTTCTCCTTCTCTTTCTCCTGCTCGGCCAGTCTCTTCTTCTCCTGCTCAGCTAGCTTCTTCTTCTCCTGCTCAGCTAGTCTCTTCTTCTCCTGCTCAGCTAGCTTCTTCTTCTCCTGCTCAGCTAGTCTCTTCTTCTCCTGCTCAGCTAGCCTGTTTTTCTCCTGCTCAACCAACCTTTTCTTCTCAGCCTCAGCTTTCTTCCGTCGATCTTCATCAGCTTCGGCTTTCCTACGCATCTCATCATCCTTCCTTTTCTCTTCTTCAGACGCACTTTTCTCTGTCGCACCAGCTTTCCCCTTCTCGACCTCGACAGCATGCTTTGCCTTATTAGACTCCACCGTTTTGAGGGGCTTACCAGTAACCTTCGGCCTCTTATGCACCGGCTCTACCGGATCTAGGAATACCACACCCTTCTCTGGGGTCGTCTTCTTAACCTCTGCAAAAACAACGTGTCAAAAAGAGCGAAGGTAACAGAATAACGCAACTAAAGAACTAACCCGGAGAAACTTTGTAAAGCGAGCGCAAGTTGCTCCGCTTCCCAATCAAGGGAACCTCACCAGCTCCGGGCGCAGCTGAGACACCAGCTGTAGTTTCGCTTCTAACTCTTTTTCTGCTGATCAACTTTTCAGCAGCCTCCTCTTCTTCTTCCTCTTCCTCCTCCTCCTCCTCCTCATGCGAACAGACGAAAGAGTAGCGCCAGCGTCCGGGTTGCGAGATGAGCCACCGGTTCCAGTCTTCTTTCCGCCTGCGCGCGACAAACCTTCAAGTGAGTCACTAACAATCACGAAATCTATCAAGTCACTCTGACGGAGGCGAAAAATACCTTTACCCCCAGCACCCTTGCTGGTCACCTCAGCATCCTTCTTCTTCTTCACCGGTTTTTTCTTCTTCTTCTCTTCTGGGTCAATACCCAAGTCGCGCAATACACCTGCAAAGTCGTTAGACCACGAACTTAGCTCTCCGTTCGAAGACCCTACAGACTCCTCGCTGGAAAGATAGACAACCTCTTTCCCAGCAGAAGTCACAGAGCGCAAAGGGCGAGGGTTCGGTATGTGCGCACCTTCGTTTGCAGTAGGCGGCGAGGCGAACGCATCAGCAACAGGATACATAAAGTTATCCTTTATTTGGTCATACCAATATTGTTCTCCGTCTTGAAGCGGGCGCACGGCCATCTTACCGCCAAAAGTGGCGAAGGCAGCTTGATACAAACGCACCTCTACAAGATAAATCGTATAAAAAAAAAGAAACGCAAGCCGCGAAAGATCAGTAAAAATAAGAATTACTAACCTTGGTCATCAATCATTAAGATAGGAACCTCCTTGCTATCAGGCAGCCACTGATCGCTCATCCGCGCCGCGACCAAGACATTCTCCCCAAACACTCGGTTTAGGGTGGCAGTAAGCTCCCGATACCAAGCCTCAGTCTTGGGGATCTCCAAGTCTTCCTTCACGATCGCTTCAGTCCAGGCGCGAAACGTCATGGGTATCGGAACTACCTCCTCCCGAATATAGAAAAACTTTGGTTTCCAGTCATGGAAACTCTTGGGAGGGTTTAACAGTATCTTCTTCGCCGCGCCTCGGCTGGCGAAGGAATAAAAACCCATGTTTCTCTGAAGTTGGTAGAAAACCCGGAATTTATCAACAGTTGGCTCGATGCCATGAGCCCAGCACAGGAACTCGAAATGTCGAACCCGAACCATTCCGGGTGGGCTCATTTGAGATATATGGAACCCATAATACTGAAGAATATGAGCCATGAAGTTCGTCGCCGGCAACCGGAAGTTTCCCTGATGAAAGAAGTCTTCGAACAAAGTGATGTACCCCGGTGGTGCATCAGCGGCCGTCTGGTGCTGGTCGGGGTACCGGGCATCCCACTCCGGTGGGAACCGGAAACTACATGAAAGCTGTTCAAAAAGCCCTAAATCCCACCGGAGAACAGGCACAGAACCTTCCTCTCCGGGATTATCTTCATGTTGTTCTTCAGCCATCGATAGATAAACAAAGGTCTTGAATATTCTGGAGACAAGCTTGATAATCTGCTATGATGTTCTTCAAGAACTTGAAGATCTGCTGTAACCGTGTTCTTCAAACTTTGAAGATTCAAAGAAGTTGAGAGGAAATAAAGGAATAGTAGAAGAGAAAAGTGATAAAACCTCACGTCTCTTCGGATATATATACCCATCGCATTTAATGCGATGGGTAATCGTGCCGAGGTCGCCGCAAGCAAGGCCAACCAGAAAGCGCCACGTAAGGCGTGTTTCCGGGAGTGACGGTTACCACGCGCGCGTGGGCCTCACTCTCCTGACGAAAAGCTGAACCGTCAGCAACAAGTTGATGACAACCGTCAGAGGTCAACTCAGTCGTCACCAACCACGACTTTTGCACCAACCTGACAGAAAATTCGAATTTCGAGGTTTTTCCCGCCCAAAGTCATTAGAAACTTCATGTTCAAGCTAACAACAAAGCCAGCAACAAGCCTGGTAGCCGCGCCGTAGTAACCAACAACTTACACGCGCGCCGTCTACCAGAGCCAAAAGCATTATTCTACTTTATTTTCTTAAGTCCAGAGCTCCAACCACTTGCCTTGCGCATGGTGCAGCACTGGACTGGGGGGACTTGAAGGGGTATGGTCCCAAAAAGCTGCGCAACCCCCTGTAAGGTCGCGCGGGACCATACTCCTTACTCAGCAATTTTCTTGATTGCCAACCTCGCGCGGGCTACAACATATCTGTGTAACGCGGCGCGAGGTCCACATAAGAGTAAACTCCAGTTAGCAACACTTAGCATTCTAAAAAGAACATCTGAAAGCCCATGCCGCGCGCATGATAATAACGTGCTCAGCAAGAATCGTGCGTGACTACGGCGCAAGGCCTTTCCAGATAGTACACAAGGTACAAGTGGCAGAATAAAAGAGCCAATCAGGGTCCTTCTGTTCCTGCGCAATCGTGCTCCACGATCGTCTGACATGCAGGAGACAAAAAGTACTTAAGGACGCCTATGTGGCACCAATCACAGGGCAGAGACAACTGCCCCATGATCTCCACTTACCTGCTGATGGCAGAAGGGCGACCAGGCCGACAACAGTGACACGTGGCTCCAATCACGTTGCGCCAAATCCATAAAGCTCCTAGAAGCCACTAACGGTCGATACCAGTGAGACAAGGAGCATATCCTCCATGTTGTCGCATTCCGGCCCAAGGCCCATCAGCCCACACCCTCTTACACCTCTCCGGCTATAAATAGAGACCTTCACTTCACAGGTTAATTCATTCCATTCCCTCTACTCTCACTTAATACTTAATTCTCTTCCCAAATACAGTCACTTATTCTCACGCCGGAGCCCGGTTAAGAGGGAAACCCCCACATTCCCCTCTTAACGAGTAACGGTGTTCTGTTTTGCAGATAAACCACGGTCATTAGGAGCTCAGGAAACCTTCAAGAAGATTAACCATCATGGTAGAAACATAAACCAAACTGATTAGTCCCATAATTAGTTCCGTGTTTCTTCACTTCTTAAAGTGAAAAATGGTATTTAATCGGTTCAGTTGAGGCATTAACCGGGGTTTTTTTTTTTGGAAAGTGTTGGCCGATTACTAAAATTAACTGATAAAATTGCAGACGGAGATAGGTACGACGATGGTGGTGATGTGGATGAGGAGAAGTAGTGCGCCGGCAACGAAGGGGAGGGTGAGGATGATGTAAATACGAGACGGTGGTGAGGAAAAAATTGTGGATTTTGTAGGGCTGAACTTCTTCACAATTTGTGGGTTTTGTAAGGAAAGAGTCAATTAGTGGGTAAGGAACATTCTTTAGTAAATCATTGATTCTGATATTTCGTGATGCAACATAAGCTTGTTTATTAAAATTGGGTTACCTTGTGAGTGAGGAACAACATTAATATGTTTAAATAGATTGTATGTGTTTAGTTAAAAATGGGCACCAACATTAATATTAATATGTTTTTAATTTTCTTTTTTTAAAAGGGTATTTTAGTCTATTTACACCCACTTAACTCAAAAAACTAACCTCCATCCATACTAGGGACTATTCGAGTAAAAAGTTGTCAAATCGTAAGAAACATACATGTAATTTTAGAAAGTTAAGGACTAAAGTGAAATTTTGGCAAACCACATGGACCATCCGCGCATTTTACTCTAACCTATATTACTTAGGTATTCAAATTACTAAGGCTGGAGGGTGTGGGGGCTCCATCACCGCCAACTCACCATGTATAGCGTCCATATGGGCTCCATCACCACACCCTCCAAGTGAAGAGGGGGGCGCCATGGCTTGGGCTCCATGGTGGTAACTTGTGGTAGCGCCCAAGTTGAAGAATTCAGGTGGGGCCCACTAGTTTTAAATCAATCAAATGTTTTTTTTTTTTAATTTTGTTTAATAGGGGCTCCATCCACACCATGTAAATTAAAAGAGGGCTTCATAGGTGAGGTGTATCCGAGGTGGACTTGATAAAGCCCCATGGGGCTCCAACCACACCTCATAGCCTAAGGGCATGTTTGGCTAAGCTTTTTGAAAATAACTTATTGACTTATTGGCTTTTTGAAAAGTCATAAGCTCCAAAATGATGTTTGGCAATGAGGATGTATGTAAGGAGAATAAGTCAATAAGTCACTCCATACTAACTTTTCCAAAAAAGCCAATAAGTCAATTGTTTCAAAAAGCTTAGCCAAACATGCCTTAAGCAATATAATTTTGCCACCTCAATTCACCAGCCCCACACACACACCCGCCGTCCCTTGTTCTTTCCTACAATGTCACACCCCGACCACGTAGAACATACAAAACGCGGCGGAAACATCGGGGCGTGTTGCAACAGAATTAATGTTTCATAACCATGGATATCAAAAGTGTTTCGTTTTATTAAACATTGAATAATTACATCGTCTGGAAATCTAAATATACAATTTAAACATAATCTATCATTGTTATTGAGTCACTAAGGCCTTGTCCAGTCCTATGTGAGCATGCATCTTATCAATCGATATCATTCAATAATACCTGAAACATATGTGAAAACGAGGTCAGCAAAGAAATGCTGGCGAGTACATAGGTTTTGTGAAAATAAGATTCATGACTTCTGTTTTAAGAAAATGTTTAGTCATGAACCTTGTAATTTGCTTTGTCTTTGTAAATCATTTGAAAAATAATCAGTTCAAGTGATATGTATAAATAAGAGGATAATGCATGATTAAATGAATAACCATGTAAAATGAGTTTGTATAAGATAAGTTGTTTGTAAATAATTGTCTTGTGAAAAGTATGTTACTTGTATAAAATGTTCTATGTCTCAAACTGAAATGATTCAAATAACGCTACAATATGTAATACCATACAAACACTTATATATAGGAAGTACCAGCGGCGTATCCACCATGCTTGTATCATATTCCACACGTATTGTTACTTAATCACTTAGTCAAACCAAACCACCAAAGTAATGTTCATGCCCAATGTAAATCATGTAATATGTATAACCAAAACCCAATCGTATATCGCTTTGAAGCCAATCGTTTACCCAATCGTTAAAACATCGTGTGAAAACCAATTGTTTACCCAATCGTTAAATCCGTTTTAAGTCGTGAAACTACTTAAATGGTCGTCTCGCTAATAACATTCAAACCTTCTTGACTCGCATTAATAAACCCTTACCAAAGGATAGATTAACAATTCGCATTAATAAACCCTTACCAAAGGATAGATTAACATCTCGCATTAATAAACCCTTACCAAAGAATAGATTAACAATTCGCATTAATAAACCCTTACCAAAGGATAGATTAACATCTCGCATTAATAAACCCTTACCAAAGAGTAAATTAACAATTACAGATTCAGTCGCTACCCACAACACCCACACATAACTACGGGTGTAGTAAACAATGGGATTTGTCAGATCCTATGGTACCATAACCTAATACTGATCGGCTTGATCATTGCTAATGAATGTCATTTGTTATGTAACCCAACCAACAAGTTTGTTCACTTTATTGAAATCGTTATCAAGAATCCAACTATAAAGATAGAAAGATTCAAAAAGAAAATTCGATTTCGATTACTAGGAACCGAAGTGTTCGAATTAAGGTACATAAGGAATCCGATTAAGGACTCTGATTTGAACGATAATCATCCACAAGGATCTAATTGTAAAGATAAAAAGATCCCATATGAATTTTAGAAGTTGAAGATGTTTTGAAACCTTGCACTGGATGTGCTTAGGTCAAAACATGATGTAAAAATGCTTATGAAGTTGAGATGCTTGATATGTCAAGGCAACATATGAAGCAGAATTTTGAAGGTTAAGTCAATGTATGAGGAAAATATTTTTGAAAACTATGCATGGGGTTCTTTTAAGAAAAATGTGTTTAACGTTTTGAAACCTTATATATAATACTTTTTGAAATCATAAAGTAGGTGTATTAGGTAGATATATTTACAAAAATGTTTTAAAATCATGCGAGATGAATTTTGAAATTATGTATAAGGTTTTTTTGAAAGACATGAATGATGCTTTTCGAAATCATGCACTTGATCAGAAAATGTATTGTGTTAATATTGTCTTCAGACTATATGAAATATTTTGAAATTAGGAAGGTTGGTTTTGATAACATGGCCAATGTTTTTGAAATAACATAGACAATGCATCTAGAAAAATTGTTTTCAAACTATATGAAATGTTTTGAGATCATGAAGATTGTTTTGAAATACTGGTACTGTGTATGTTGAAAAATCAAAACGTAATGGGTATGAGATTTGAAAATACCCTTAGTTATCTAACCAAGGATTTAAAGGCACAGATGTGCGAAAAGCACGATTACTCATAATGTCACTTAATTTTCTGTACTTTGTTTCTTAGAGTGAAACGAGTACTTAAAATTTTCGAGGGAATCATGAGCAATCATTTGAAAGAGAGAAATCACAAGAGTAGTTTGTAAGGTACATAGTTCCTTGATGTAGGTATCATAGGAAAAGCCATACACACCTAGCAGGGGGTTGAGCTGGTTGGTTGGGGACTGCTTTACCATTGTGAGCGACCATGGCGAAGTTCTGAGAAGCCTTTCGCTTCTTTGACTTCTTAGGGGATCGTTCATCCATGGTCTTTGATTCCTCGATTGGTTTATTGGCTGATGGTGTTGTCGCCTGACTAGGTCCTGCCTGTCTTGGTGACTCTTGAGTGGCTTCATCCTGGAGATGATACATGGCAGTAGCTAATTCAACAGTCTTCAGGACTACTTCGCCTATTCGCTGAGCGAATTTTGGCTGCTTGCTCAGATATCTGGGCGTCATCGTGATGAAGAGACATTCTTGAAGAAAAAGAAAGGCATAGGGAGAAACAGGTGAAAGATTATTGGACAATCAAAACAGAATGATAACGCATGAAGATTGCGATCATTTGTTTGTTACCTAAGGCAAACAAATGAGACGGTGACTGATCAAAGTAAATGGGTCAAAAATAATGTATCGCGAAGACATGCTCGCCTATAAGTGAACACTCATCCCAAGAATTCCCAGGTAAGCACAACTGGTCTCGCGTCTGATGAGATGTATACGAAGTGCTTGCCTAGACAGAAAACCCAGAATACAGGCATTCACCCTTCCAGTTTGCACGTGTTCACATTATTTAAAACCCAAAACCTTGACGAAGTTTTGTAAACTCAAAGGGGTTCAAAACCATAAAATAGAGAGTTCAAAACCTAGTAATCAATCATCCTAGAACAGATGATTAGTTTTCAAAGCGGTTTTGAAATTTATGTTCTTGTTGTGGTCGTCGCCTAAGGATAGGTGACGGTATTGTTTTATGACTAAACGCAAGTAAACTCGCGTTAGGGTCCTAAGAAGGTTATAGACTAGGTCAAAGCATTACTAATAACCTAATTCCCTATAACCATTGGCTCTGATACCATCTTTCCTGTCACACCCCGACCACGTAGAACATACAAAACGCGGCGGAAACATCGGGGCGTGTTGCAACAGAATTAATGTTTCATAACCATGGATATCAAAAGTGTTTCGTTTTATTAAACATTGAATAATTACATCGTCTGGAAATCTAAATATACAATTTAAACATAATCTATCATTGTTATTGAGTCACTAAGGCCTTGTCCAGTCCTATGTGAGCATGCATCTTATCAATCGATATCATTCAACAATACCTGAAACATATGTGAAAACGAGGTCAGCAAAGAAATGCTGGCGAGTACATAGGTTTTGTGAAAATAAGATTCATGACTTCTGTTTTAAGAAAATGTTTAGTCATGAACCTTGTAATTTGCTTTGTCTTTGTAAATCATTTGAAAAATAATCAGTTCAAGTGATATGTATAAATAAGAGGATAATGCATGATTAAATGAATAACCATGTAAAATGAGTTTGTATAAGATAAGTTGTTTGTAAATAATTGTCTTGTGAAAAGTATGTTACTTGTATAAAATGTTCTATGTCTCAAACTGAAATGATTCAAATAACGCTACAATATGTAATACCACACAAACACTTATATATAGGAAGTACCAGCGGCGTATCCACCATGCTTGTATCATATTCCACACGTATTGTTACTTAATCACTTAGTCAAACCAAACCACCAAAGTAATGTTCATGCCCAATGTAAATCATGTAATATGTATAACCAAAACCCAATCGTATATCGCTTTGAAGCCAATCGTTTACCCAATCGTTAAAACATCGTGTGAAAACCAATTGTTTACCCAATCGTTAAATCCGTTTTAAGTCGTGAAACTACTTAAATGGTCGTCTCGCTAATAACATTCAAACCTTCTTGACTCGCATTAATAAACCCTTACCAAAGGATAGATTAACAATTCGCATTAATAAACCCTTACCAAAGGATAGATTAACATCTCGCATTAATAAACCCTTACCAAAGAATAGATTAACAATTCGCATTAATAAACCCTTACCAAAGGATAGATTAACATCTCGCATTAATAAACCCTTACCAAAGAGTAAATTAACAATTACAGATTCAGTCGCTACCCACAACACCCACACATAACTACGGGTGTAGTAAACAACGGGATTTGTCAGATCCTATGGTACCATAACCTAATACTGGTCGGCTTGATCATTGCTAATGAATGTCATTTGTTATGTAACCCAACCAACAAGTTTGTTCACTTTATTGAAATCGTTATTAGTTTTGTATAAATCGTCTTAATCGTTTTTGAAACCATCGTTATAACATCGAAAATCGTTTTGATATCATCGTTAAAACCTTGAAAACATTTAGCACATATGAGTCACCCCAAAACAATTGAAAGCAGTAAAATAGGGGAATAATGTACTCGCCTGAGAATGCTTGGAGGTCTTGAACAACAACCAAACAAAGCTAGAGAGAGCACGGAATCAGTCGGCAATCTAAAACTATATAAATAAACCGGACTTAAATCGGGAGATCGGATAGGATGAGGCTTGGTAAACCAAATGAGTATTGGAACTCATATGATATGGTTTAACAAGGCCTACATACTACATTGAGACTAACCTAAGTGCTTTCGACTCATCGCGACCCATTTAGGTAACATACGCTACTTTAACGCGTCATGCGCGCAAAGCGCGTTCGGACCGTCTAACTAGTCCTATGACAAGTGTTATATGCCTAAACATGTTACATAATCAGTTATGTGACAAAAGTTTAGGTTACATATGCTTAATTACCAATTATACATGAAAAGGGTATTCTGGTAATTTACCTAAGGCATATAAACTACCTATCATACAACTACTTAAACGAAGCGACCATAGGGTATAACCTCGGAAGGTTATTCCCTACCTACTATGGTCACCTAATGTATTTGGTCGGATCCTAATGATCGACCAAACTGGGTCGGGTTCGAAGGTATAAGCGATTTATTAGATCGCTTACACTACGACCCTAGACAACGTGGTAATCAGTAGGCATAGTCCCAAGGGACTATAACCAACGTGATTACACTCACGTTGCGAAGTTCAAACGAACTTCGCATTGACCATAACTGGTCAACGCAGAAAGTCAAACAAAGTTTGACTTTCAGACTCGAAAGACTCGAAAAGCAATAAAAGAACGAAAGAATACTTACGAAGGGTCCCCGAATGCTAATCTCGATCCAAGAATCTCAGGTATGAAACAATGGTTTCAACTTAGAGTTCCTAAGATCAAGATTCTAGTGATTTTAGCAATGGGGGTGAATGGGTATTTATAGGAATACCCGAACCGTTAGGATCGTTTCTAGGAAAACGTGATGCGATCTTGGCCATACACTTAGCACACATGGTATTGTAATACCATGTGCCATCAAAACCAGCCCATAGTATTGTTAAAACATGTGCAAAATTGAATTTGGACCAGATTCAAAGTTTCTACACAGAAAGTTTCAAAAATGGCAGATTTGGTCCCTGTAGTGTAATAAGGCCTTTTCCGACGCGTTTAAGGCCCGTTAACCCCATTTAAAAGCTCTAAAATGAAGTTAAAGTAAAGGGAACTTAAAATGTTCTCAAAAATATCTCGGATGTCGGTTCGTTTAGCCGTACGGTTGCGTTGTTCGGCTAATTACGACGGAATGCGCATAAGCGCGAAAAACGATCCAAATGACGTGACGAATGGATTTTTCTTATGGCGAACACTAAAATATAATGTAGTCATGCTTACATAAATTTTTGGATGTCCAGATGTATTCAGAACGTAAGTTATGCGCGAAAATGCAAACTTGTGCACTTTTTGACACTTTTAGTCCCTGAATGACACAAAAGTTTATTTTAGCATACCGAACACCTCAAAGCCTATTTCTAAGCTATGTGAAGGGTATTTATGGTATGTTTAACTTATGGTCATGCTCCGGAATGTCTGTTACAGTTCGAATTGGCATACTTTCGCAGTTTGTCAAGTTTAGTCCCTGTAAGCGATTTAACTTGATTTTGCCATACCAAAGCCTTCAAAACTTATTTCTAAGTTATGTAAAGGTTATTTAAGGTATGTTAAGCCTATGTCACTATTCCGGAGTGTTTGTTGCATTAAACTGGTTATATTTACGCATCGGTGCGCGTATAACCTTCTAGAAAGCGATTTAGAGTTTGAAATTGAACAAGAATTGATATGTGCAAATGATACACATATTTTTACAAATCCCAAGTATGAAATATAATATTTCATTGGTTCGGTATTTGTTTGATGGCCGTGGAGGCACAGGTGTTACAGTCTCCCCTACTTTTGGAAATTTCGTCCCGAAATTTATTTAGAGGAAACTTGTGAGAGCTTGAAAACATGAAGTTGAAAAGATCGAACAATATTGATTAGGGTTCTGAACTTCTAGTAACCTTTAATAACATCATGATTGCAATGTAAGAGGGATACTTATATACAAGTATATGAAGCGTCATTGGTGCGTCCACCGTACCTCTATTACATCGTTCTCATTTCGTTATTGTCGTCACTATCGGTTCTTACACATAATAAATCTTACTGTGGTTACCGTGCACTGTATTTCATAATTATGTACGCGTCCATAATCAGACAATTCCTTGCACAGTTCACACAATCTATTTTATAATGTGTAGGGGAAAACCAAATGAACAATCCTGTGATGAGTGTGACTAGGCCGCCATAGAGTCCTTTAAATTAAATCAATAAATGATCTAAATAGACTATCAAGGAGTCTGTTCAGCTACATCACTAGATGTCGTTCTTTAACCAAATTGTGAATCAATCTTTTTGACTAGACCACTAAAGGGTCCCTTATGAATCATGGAGTGGTACTATATAATCCAAGGGTCTTAACTATTACATAGAAGCCCATTAAGGATTGAAGGTAGTACCTTTTGAATATCCTGCTACGAATCCCTCATATGGAGATATGAAAGATCCTGAGAGGATTTGGATAACGAATATCCAGAGTATTAAAAACACAAAAATGCATACAAGAAAACATAAGATGAATAAACACATAGTCACATAACCACAAAATTGTTTAACTAGAAATTTGTTCTGCTAACAGAGTACATGTATTTAAAGCACACTAGGAATCCATCTCATGGATTTCATTTGGTACTTTAAACGTTATCAAGAATCCAACTATAAAGATAGAAAGATTCAAAAAGAAAATTCGATTTCGATTACTAGGAACCGAAGTGTTCGAATTAAGGTACATAAGGAATCCGATTAAGGACTCTGATTTGAACGATAATCATCCACAAGGATCTAATTGTAAATATAAAAAGATCCCATATGAATTTTAGAAGTTGAAGATGTTTTGAAACCTTGCACTGGATGTGCTTAGGTCAAAACATGATGTAAAAATGCTTATGAAGTTGAGATGCTTGATATGTCAAGGCAACATATGAAGCAGAATTTTGAAGGTTAAGTCAATGTATGAGGAAAATATTTTTGAAAACTATGCATGGGGTTCTTTTAAGAAAAATGTGTTTAACGTTTTTGAAACCTTATATATAATACTTTTTGAAATCATAAAGTAGGTGTATTAGGTAGATATATTTACAAAAATGTTTTAAAATCATGCGAGATGAATTTTGAAATTATGTATAAGGTTTTTTTGAAAGACATGAATGATGCTTTTCGAAATCATGCACTTGATCAGAAAATGTATTGTGTTAATATTGTCTTCAGACTATATGAAATATTTTGAAATTAGGAAGGTTGGTTTTGATAACATGGCCAATGTTTTTGAAATAACATAGACAATGCATCTAGAAAAATTGTTTTCAAACTATATGAAATGTTTTGAGATCATGAAGATTGTTTTGAAATACTGGTACTGTGTATGTTGAAAAATCAAAACGTAATGGGTATGAGATTTGAAAATACCCTTAGTTATCTAACCAAGGATTTAAAGGCACAGATGTGCGAAAAGAACGATTACTCATAATGTCACTTAATTTTCTGTACTTTGTTTCTTAGAGTGAAACGAGTACTTAAAATTTTCGAGGGAATCATGAGCAATCATTTGAAAGAGAGAAATCACAAGAGTAGTTTGTAAGGTACATAGTTCCTTGATGTAGGTATCATAGGAAAAGCCATACACACCTAGCAGGGGGTTGAGCTGGTTGGTTGGGGACTGCTTTACCATTGTGAGCGACCATGGCGAAGTTCTGAGAAGCCTTTCGCTTCTTTGACTTCTTAGGGGATCGTTCATCCATGGTCTTTGATTCCTCGATTGGTTTATTGGCTGATGGTGTTGTCGCCTGACTAGGTCCTGCCTGTCTTGGTGACTCTTGAGTGGCTTCATCCTGGAGATGATACATGGCAGTAGCTAATTCAACAGTCTTCAGGACTACTTCGCCTATTCGCTGAGCGAATTTTGGCTGCTTGCTCAGATATCTGGGCGTCATCGTGATGAAGAGACATTCTTGAAGAAAAAGAAAGGCATAGGGAGAAACAGGTGAAAGATTATTGGACAATCAAAACAGAATGATAACGCATGAAGATTGCGATCATTTGTTTGTTACCTAAGGCAAACAAATGAGACGGTGACTGATCAAAGTAAATGGGTCAAAAATAATGTATCGCGAAGACATGCTCGCCTATAAGTGAACACTCATCCCAAGAATTCCCAGGTAAGCACAACTGGTCTCGCGTCTGATGAGATGTATACGAAGTGCTTGCCTAGACAGAAAACCCAGAATACAGGCATTCACCCTTCCAGTTTGCACGTGTTCACATTATTTAAAACCCAAAACCTTGACGAAGTTTTGTAAACTCAAAGGGGTTCAAAACCATAAAATAGAGAGTTCAAAACCTAGTAATCAATCATCCTAGAACAGATGATTAGTTTTCAAAGCGGTTTTGAAATTTATGTTCTTGTTGTGGTCGTCGCCTAAGGATAGGTGACGGTATTGTTTTATGACTAAACGCAAGTAAACTCGCGTTAGGGTCCTAAGAAGGTTATAGACTAGGTCAAAGCATTACTAATAACCTAATTCCCTATAACCATTGGCTCTGATACCATCTTTCCTGTCACACCCCGACCACGTAGAACATACAAAACGCGGCGGAAACATCGGGGCGTGTTGCAACAGAATTAATGTTTCATAACCATGGATATCAAAAGTGTTTCGTTTTATTAAACATTGAATAATTACATCGTCTGGAAATCTAAATATACAATTTAAACATAATCTATCATTGTTATTGAGTCACTAAGGCCTTGTCCAGTCCTATGTGAGCATGCATCTTATCAATCGATATCATTCAACAATACCTGAAACATATGTGAAAACGAGGTCAGCAAAGAAATGCTGGCGAGTACATAGGTTTTGTGAAAATAAGATTCATGACTTCTGTTTTAAGAAAATGTTTAGTCATGAACCTTGTAATTTGCTTTGTCTTTGTAAATCATTTGAAAAATAATCAGTTCAAGTGATATGTATAAATAAGAGGATAATGCATGATTAAATGAATAACCATGTAAAATGAGTTTGTATAAGATAAGTTGTTTGTAAATAATTGTCTTGTGAAAAGTATGTTACTTGTATAAAATGTTCTATGTCTCAAACTGAAATGATTCAAATAACGCTACAATATGTAATACCATACAAACACTTATATATAGGAAGTACCAGCGGCGTATCCACCATGCTTGTATCATATTCCACACGTATTGTTACTTAATCACTTAGTCAAACCAAACCACCAAAGTAATGTTCATGCCCAATGTAAATCATGTAATATGTATAACCAAAACCCAATCGTATATCGCTTTGAAGCCAATCGTTTACCCAATCGTTAAAACATCGTGTGAAAACCAATTGTTTACCCAATCGTTAAATCCGTTTTAAGTCGTGAAACTACTTAAATGGTCGTCTCGCTAATAACATTCAAACCTTCTTGACTCGCATTAATAAACCCTTACCAAAGGATAGATTAACAATTCGCATTAATAAACCCTTACCAAAGGATAGATTAACATCTCGCATTAATAAACCCTTACCAAAGAATAGATTAACAATTCGCGTTAATAAACCCTTACCAAAGGATAGATTAACATCTCGCATTAATAAACCCTTACCAAAGAGTAAATTAACAATTACAGATTCAGTCGCTACCCACAACACCCACACATAACTACGGGTGTAGTAAACAACGGGATTTGTCAGATCCTATGGTACCATAACCTAATACTGGTCGGCTTGATCATTGCTAATGAATGTCATTTGTTATGTAACCCAACCAACAAGTTTGTTCACTTTATTGAAATCGTTATTAGTTTTGTATAAATCGTCTTAATCGTTTTTGAAACCATCGTTATAACATCGAAAATCGTTTTGATATCATCGTTAAAACCTTGAAAACATTTAGCACATATGAGTCACCCCAAAACAATTGAAAGCAGTAAAATAGGGGAATAATGTACTCGCCTGAGAATGCTTGGAGGTCTTGAACAACAACCAAACAAAGCTAGAGAGAGCACGGAATCAGTCGGCAATCTAAAACTATATAAATAAACCGGACTTAAATCGGGAGATCGGATAGGATGAGGCTTGGTAAACCAAATGAGTATTGGAACTCATATGATATGGTTTAACAAGGCCTACATACTACATTGAGACTAACCTAAGTGCTTTCGACTCATCGCGACCCATTTAGGTAACATACGCTACTTTAACGCGTCATGCGCGCAAAGCGCGTTCGGACCGTCTAACTAGTCCTATGACAAGTGTTATATGCCTAAACATGTTACATAATCAGTTATGTGACAAAAGTTTAGGTTACATATGCTTAATTACCAATTATACATGAAAAGGGTATTCTGGTAATTTACCTAAGGCATATAAACTACCTATCATACAACTACTTAAACGAAGCGACCATAGGGTATAACCTCGGAAGGTTATTCCCTACCTACTATGGTCACCTAATGTATTTGGTCGGATCCTAATGATCGACCAAACTGGGTCGGGTTCGAAGGTATAAGCGATTTATTAGATCGCTTACACTACGACCCTAGACAACGTGGTAATCAGTAGGCATAGTCCCAAGGGACTATAACCAACGTGATTACACTCACGTTGCGAAGTTCAAACGAACTTCGCATTGACCATAACTGGTCAACGCAGAAAGTCAAACAAAGTTTGACTTTCAGACTCGAAAGACTCGAAAAGCAATAAAAGAACGAAAGAATACTTACGAAGGGTCCCCGAATGCTAATCTCGATCCAAGAATCTCAGGTATGAAACAATGGTTTCAACTTAGAGTTCCTAAGATCAAGATTCTAGTGATTTTAGCAATGGGGGTGAATGGGTATTTATAGGAATACCCGAACCGTTAGGATCGTTTCTAGGAAAACGTGATGCGATCTTGGCCATACACTTAGCACACATGGTATTGTAATACCATGTGCCATCAAAACCAGCCCATAGTATTGTTAAAACATGTGCAAAATTGAATTTGGACCAGATTCAAAGTTTCTACACAGAAAGTTTCAAAAATGGCAGATTTGGTCCCTGTAGTGTAATAAGGCCTTTTCCGACGCGTTTAAGGCCCGTTAACCCCATTTAAAAGCTCTAAAATGAAGTTAAAGTAAAGGGAACTTAAAATGTTCTCAAAAATATCTCGGATGTCGGTTCGTTTAGCCGTACGGTTGCGTTGTTCGGCTAATTACGACGGAATGCGCATAAGCGCGAAAAACGATCCAAATGACGTGACGAATGGATTTTTCTTATGGCGAACACTAAAATATAATGTAGTCATGCTTACATAAATTTTTGGATGTCCAGATGTATTCAGAACGTAAGTTATGCGCGAAAATGCAAACTTGTGCACTTTTTGACACTTTTAGTCCCTGAATGACACAAAAGTTTATTTTAGCATACCGAACACCTCAAAGCCTATTTCTAAGCTATGTGAAAGGTATTTATGGTATGTTTAACTTATGGTCATGCTCCGGAATGTCTGTTACAGTTCGAATTGGCATACTTTCGCAGTTTGTCAAGTTTAGTCCCTGTAAGCGATTTAACTTGATTTTGCCATACCAAAGCCTTCAAAACTTATTTCTAAGTTATGTAAAGGTTATTTAAGGTATGTTAAGCCTATGTCACTATTCCGGAGTGTTTGTTGCATTAAACTGGTTATATTTACGCATCGGTGCGCGTATAACCTTCCAGAAAGCGATTTAGAGTTTGAAATTGAACAAGAATTGATATGTGCAAATGATACACATATTTTTACAAATCCCAAGTATGAAATATAATATTTCATTGGTTCGGTATTTGTTTGATGGCCGTGGAGGCACAGGTGTTACATACAACACCCCCTCGCTCTCCCTCTCTTTCTCCGTCGGACGACAACGGAGGCAGCGCCGCCTCAGGCGGCGACGGCGGTTATTCGCTGCCCTTCTTCTCCGACAAACACCCCCCAACACCCACCTTCAACCCCCTAGCCCCCTTTATTCTCACACAGCAGCAAGAGTGAGGAAGATTGACCGAAGAGAGAGAAGGAGACCGGAGAAGACAACGGATGACGGTAGAGCTGTCGCTCTCGGGGACGGTGGGATTTTCAGTGGAGTTCGGGTAAACCCTTCTTTCCCTCGTTTTTCTTAGATCCGAACGAACCAGATTTCTTTTCCGACACTTTTGGGTGTGGTTTCAGGAGTCAATATGTTGAAGAGATGATGATGGCGGTGGTGTTTGCCAGCGGTGGTGTTTGCCAGCGGCGGCAGCCGCAGCCGGCGGCGTTGGGGTCGGCCGGCAGTGGATGTGATGATATGGCGTAGACGGTTCGGTTTCGGTTCACTTCGATTTAGGCAGGTTCATCTCGGTACAGTACGGTTCGGGTCAACTCGGTCAACACCCGAGTCAACTCGGGTCAACAGCGAGTCAACGCGAGTCAAATGCAGTCAACTGATGAAACACGAGACCCGGTAAAAGTTTAAACGACGCAAAAATTTTATTACATTGTTTATATACACGTTATAGTTTACGCGAACCTAGCTCGAACCACCGTAATTTATATTTTGTGATTGTTTTCATTTTTTGCAAACTTCGCGAAAAATTATATATATTGATTGAATTGTTTTGCGTTTTGACAATTATATCGACACTTGGTTGTCGGTTTATCCTCAAAACAGAGGAACCTCTGTCCGTTTTTCGTTAAAAACCCGAAACACGACACATGATTATATTCCAAAAACGACATTTATCGAGGTTCAAGTAATTCTTATAAAATAAATATAAGAGTATATTTATTTTGGCGATGCTTTATAACGCGAGTTACTAGTTAACAAAACCCGACAACTTATATAAAGTAAATGTAATTATTTATATTCATTTCAAAAACGTTTAGAAACTCGAGGGTTTATATAAAAATAAATATAATAACTTATATTTATTTCAAAACGCTTTGAAACGCGAAAAGTTCTTTAAAATGGATATAATTAGTTATGCTTATTTCAAACGGCGATAAACCGAATACTTTCGAATACCTTATAAAATAAATATAATTGTGTATATTTATTTCAAACGTCGTTATTCGTATAATTTTATAAAATAAATATAATTGTTTATATTTATTTCAGTTTTTTAGAATCCGAATATTTTTATAAAATGAATATAACTGATTATATTCATTTCAAACGTCAAGATTTCGAATACATAAATATATATACATATATTTACATCTTACGGAAACTACAACGATACATTGTTGTACCATATATATATATATACACACACATAGGCTAAAGCTAGATAGAAAACCCTCCATTTTGAGAAAACCCTAGAAAACCCAACCTCCCGACATTTTTTTTTGAAAAAAATAACACATGTAATATACATGTTTTTAAGAGTTTGGGGCCAAAAAAACCAAAAAATCGCCGAAGGAATGTTTTAAAAAAAAAAAAATCAGCAAGTTTCTGCCTTTTGTGCCTAACACATGTTAGTCACCCGAAGCATGCTGAAATTTGTTTATTTTTTTTTTAAATCCCTTCGGCGCTTTTTTGTTTTTTTTGGCCCAAAACACTTTAAAACATGTATATTACATGTGTTATTTTTTTCAAAAAAAAAATGTCGGGAGGTTGGGTAAAAATGGGGGGAGATTTGAGTTTCCAGAGTTTTCTAAAAACTTAAGGGTTTTCTATATAGCCCTCCCCTATATATATATATATATATATATTATTCCCAATACGCAACGTTTTACATATACTTTCATCGTACGAAAGCTACAACGAGACGTGCCACTATCGATCTACGTATTTCTAATTCATGACGACTAACACGACTTCGTAAATATAGTTATTTTATATATATATATCCTAATCACTCGGAAACTAAGTCGTTTACGAGACTTGGTATCTATTCCGATTAAAAGGGATCACATAACCATAGATTGGTTATTTCAAACCAAGACGATAACACTTCCCTAGAGTCGTTGGTTAACGATTCGGTAGAGCTCGGACACGTAGTTTAGCTACGTCGTCATATTTAGAAACTTATAAGTTATTTCATGGTAGGAATGTTATAGGTTGCACGCTAGCAAGTTCACGTTCTTGGAACGACACTACGAAATCACGTTAAGCTAGCTTTGCACAAGGATATCAAGGTGAGTTCATAACCCCCACTTTTCACGGTTTTACATTTTTTTATAAATGTTTTCGGGAGTGGAAAGACATGTAAGTTTCACAAAAGTAAATAACATTTCAATGAATGAACACTCAGATTTCTAAACCATGTTGCGAAGGGATTTCAACGAACTCGAATGGTTTACAAAAGGGTTAAGCTAAACATACCGGTTTTACAAAACACACGCGTACACAATATTTCGATGAACGAAAACAACAGATTTCTAAACCATGTGGCAAATGGATTTTGACAAACTCAAATGGTTTATGAAAGATTTATGCAAACATACCAACACTCGCGTATTTTCGAAACGTGCATGAGTTTTATGACTAGTGACGGAATGGTCCTAGTTACTACGGGACTGGTTTGTCCTGCATGCAAGTAAGAGGGCGGGTTGGTCCTGCTTACAGACACAAACGGGCTAGGCCCAATAACACGGATGACATGGGCTAGGCCCAATCTCGTGCGTGGCACGAAGACTCAAGGACTGGATTGTCCACTACTCAACTAAGGGCCGTAGGGTCGGTTAAAACTGTACAGTGAAGTCCTCGCTACACATTGGAACTATAACCAACCACCTGCTAGTCGGCCGTCTTGAGTAAACGGTTTGGCAAGGCACTTTCTAGGACGGGGTGGGTTATAGGCTCATGCGGGCATGTTGTCTTTGTCGTACGCGGACATTGATGGTTATACAATTTTTATAAACACTCAAGGTTTTCAAATGACATTCCAAAGAAAATGGTTTTATTACTTTCTCTCAACAATACTTAAACCGGTTATCAAAAAGATTTATTTTAAATCTTTTTCAAACAAACTATGAACTCGCCAACTTTATGTTGATTTTTCTCGCATGTTCTTTCTCAGGTTGCATTTTTAAAACTATAGAACGGTTGGAATAGGAGAACCCATGGGAATTCGAGTACTTAGCGGGCTTTGATTTTCTAGAAGTCTTAGCCATGGTTGTAAAAGTCCCGCCTAGGCTCCGAGTACTCCCCGAGTACTCGCTACAAGGTAGGCTGCCGAGGCACGAGTACTCTTCTCCCAGGCCAATTACTCCCCGAGTAATCTCCGCCTAAGCCGAGTACTCCCGAATCCGACTAGGGAGCGCCTAGCGACTTTTGAAACCATACTCTTAGCTCAAATACTTCCGTTGTGCAATGAAGATACCATTCGGATCACACCAACTCTGATTTTAGCGGGTGTGACAATGCAGTTTGAGGTCTGAAGACACCAAGTGGAAGATTTTTGGAGATGTTGTCTTTAGCTCACCCCGTTAAGGTTGGGCGAGAATTAGAGAGAAGAAGGGAAAGGGTTCGGCCTGCCCTAACCCTAATTGGCTTTACGTGTTTTAAGCCCAAATGTTTAGTTTCTTGTTTCGCAAGGGATTAACCCTAATTCTAGCCTATAAATATATCTCTTGTACTTGTAATCATTATCACTCAATAAACTACAAACCCTAGTTGCCCCCGTGGACGTAGGTTACACATTGTGACCGAACCACGTAAATCTCGTGTCTAATTTTCTTATTACTTTCATTTATTGATTGTGTGTGTGCTCTAAACCCTAACAAAGTCGAGAGTCTTGATGCGAATATCAAAAAGGTTGTTAGCCCTCAAGAAACGAACAACCGATGCCTACGTTCTCACGGTGCTTAGGATGAACACCGATGGTATGTTGGATTTGGACATACATATATTAGGAAAAATCAAGATTCACCAAAGACTTCTACGCAAGTTGGAGTAGGAGAACGAGGAAGATGACGCATAGTCTTTTTTAGTTGGTTAAATCTTTTCGTACTTTTTTAGGAATTTAGATTTTGTTGCATTATTTTAGTATTTTAAATTTTTTGTACTTTCTAAAATTTAATGCACTTTTAATTTATTTGTCTAATTTGGATAACATTAATAATAAGATTTACATAATGATTAAATAAAAAATAATAATTGAAAGATAACAGGGTGTAGTTAAATCAATAAACCATTGTTAGTTATGTGAAAAACACTCTATGACGTCACAATAAAAAAAAATAAGGCCATTACGCTTGGCCTAATTTCAACATGCCATTTTGAAAGTAAAATTATTGATACTAAAATGGTTTTATTCAACAACTTATGGAAGTTAGTATTGAGTTTGAAAGGTCAAACTAGAACTTTAGGTGATGATTTTTTTGTGTATGCAACAATCTTTTCTTTCTATAAAAAGGTTTTATTGAACTATAAATTATTTTTACTGTAAGAAGTCAAACTATTATTTAGGGTTAACCTGTATACAAAAATTATGATTTTTTGCATTCTTTCGTGTATTGTTGAGACAACGTAATGAGGCCTTTTCCGAAGCTAAACGTAGAGGCAGATTGAAACTATTAATCTTAGATAAACATGTTAAACTTAGTAATAAAACATCTAAATATTGTATGACAAGAAGTATTTACAGATTTGTAAGTTATAACTGTATTTTGCATTATTATATATAATTTGCATTATTATATATAATACATAGTTTTAATTATAAAAAAAAATATTTAAAGATTTCATAATTATATGGCTTTCATTATTTAACGCATATAATATATGGGTACATAGCCTAGTTTTAATGTATGTATAATTGAAAGAAATAAATAAATACAAAACAAAATAAAAAGAAATAAATAAATACGAAACAAAATAAATTATATAATTAAATACAAATGATTTTGGGAAATAGATTTGGTATATGAAAAAGGGAAAATTAGAAAGAAAAAGAATAAACGGAGTAAGAAATAAAATAAAGGAAAAGTGGAAAATCAAATTAAACAGCTGGATCTTTGACCGAATCTCGGACCTTTTGTAGAACCAGCAATATCGCCTTTCAACTCTATCTCACAAATATTGTTCATAAACTAGAAGTGATACCCGCGCTACGCAGCGGGATAACCCTTATCTTTTAGTAGTGCCTTGCGACGTGTGCTTTTGAAAATCTAAAAATATGTACTTAATGATGATATATTCCAAAACCCAGAAAATATATGTCTTTATACGTTAAGAAATCGAATAAAAAACATAATATTAAAAAAAATTGGTGTAATAATAATAAAAGGGAAAAACAAATAAGTAAAAAAAAAAACGTGCGAGCCATCGGACGGTTTAAACTCTCTTTCCTTACGTTAGAGGGTCGCTATTGATAACGAAAATAAAAGTTAAAAGTGTCTTTAATTACATTATTAACATGGAATATCGTTGAACAATAAAAAAAATTGTACTAAAAATCCAATAAATTTAGTGCCAAATAAATCTAATTGTCAAATGCTCTCTAAATAATCCGTATCATAATTCTAAATTATTTATGTAGAAAATGGTGTTTGCGTTATAAAAGTTGTATAATGTATAATTCATTCACATATATTATTACATAAATTTCCATTAACTTGAATCTCTTATTGGTAACAGATGGTAACCTTCTTAATATATCAACTAAATTAGTAAATTACCTAAGGTGCAATGTTTAGTTGTACGTCTGGCATAATTAGTGTTTTGTGCATAGGGACTTGTATGATATGTTAATATGTTTGTAAGTTTTGGTCACTACAACACGTGTATTCTGTACTCTGCATGTAAACTTTCCTCCATAAAGTTGTGTAGAGAGAGAAACACTCCATCGTTTCACCACCGCTCTCACTCATTTCCCCGTCCAGTTTCACAACTCAATAAAACCCTGAACGCCATGGGCGAACCGACCATCTCCGCCTTAGCCACCGGCTCTATCTCACCGCCATCTCAAACGATCACCACCACACCATCTCTGGTTCAACCGCCGGCAACTGCACCATACCGGCAACATATCACAACCCGTGCCTGGTGCTTCTTCTTGGCAGGAGAAATCACTCAAATACTTGAATATGTTAACGGTCCGACGTGGTTGCTCTAATTTTTTCACAGCCTGTCTTCACATTTTATTTTAACAATTTAACCCCTTTGTCTCCCATACCATTCCCCCATTCTTCATTTGATCGAAAGTCTATTGAAGCAAACTACAACAATACAAATTATCACCCCTCGACTTCAGCTGTAGATCTTCGAATATAGCTTCCTTAAGTCCCGATTTCTGTTTATCCAGCGTTTAGGACCTCCACAATGGTTCTCTGGCAAGGTAAACGACGACGGTGATGAAACCATTGTTTGCAGCGGTGGCGGCGGCGTTTGTGTTTACAACCGTCACCTCCAGTGACCTAAAAAATCCTCTAAACGGAGACGACTGTGGTTGTTCGAAGGTCCAATGATGAAGATAATAATAGCTGGGTTTAGATACTGTTCAAGGTCACCACGGTCCTGATCTACTGTTGCATGTGGTTTTCTCATCCCAGTCTGTGGTAGCAAAAGTGTATTGTTCTGGTAGTTACAACGCAGGTGCCGCGGATTCCGGCAATACCAGGAAGATATCTTTCTCCTCCGATCTCTATTTGTTCAAGGCTAATGGCATCCTTGTAATTTTCTAACTAAGGGCATAATTGTAATTTCCCAGGTGTCAAGGTTGACACGTATATGAAAACACTGTACATGAAAGTTGGTAAATGTTATAGAGTTAATAGAGATATCTACTAAAAGACAATTATTTTACGAAGTACAGGAGACAAGCTCGACCATTGATCTCCCAAGATCAATGACTTAAAACTAAGTGAAGGTATTTTTGTAAATATAAGGTTCAAAGAATTGAAGAAACAAATAAAAAAGGGTATTCTTGTCCTTTCTCACTTATACTCTTTCCATCATTGATTTTTAAACGGCTATAACGTTTTCATAACTTAATATTTTTTTTAAAACAATTACACCGTATTAACGAGCATTTCATTCCCTTTAATTCAAGCAGCCCATTACTTTAGTTTTCTTAAAAAAATTACATGATTTTGAATACCCATTACTTGATTTTGAATACCCAGCACATAACTACGTGATTTTGAATACCCATTACGTGATTACGTGATTTCATTATAGTATGCGGTACCACACTAAGTGATTATGTAATTACGTAACAATAGTTGACTATGTATTATTACGTGACAACGAGATTTTGAATACCCATTTCGTGATTACGTGATTTCATTATACTATATTTTATGTGAAGCAACACCGAGTGATTACATTATAAGTATAATTGTAATAACATTAGTTATTGTGAGATTAAATATTATTTATTTAATCTTTAATCTTGTAGCCTTTATAATCATTTATATTATATTAGATCAAAATATATATTAATAACCTATTAATAATTAGTTGGTAATTGTTGATGGACCATATTACCCTTATTAACTAATTGGGTTTCCTCTTGGGTGTATAAATAAGGGGCTTATTAGAGAGTTAAAGGGTTAGACACATTACACAATCACAAACCCTCATTAACATCAAATTCGTAACTCTCTCCCATAACCGATTCTACCCTACTTTCGGTTTCATCACCATCATCACTTTACACCCTAAGGAGGAACCGGATCACCTTGACAAGATGTCGAACTCAATGGCTGGATCTCTGACTGGATTCTCTGCTGGTCTGTCTGCTGTAACAGGTATGTGATTCATGTTTTCCATTAAGTTTAAACAGAACTGATCAACATGTGGTATCAGCGCATATGTTGATAAATCAGTTCTGTTTTTCGTATCCATTATTCTGGGATCAAAAATCTGGAAAACGGAAGTTTTTAAAGCCTTAAAATCAAAACTGTTTTCGAGTTCATTGTGGCCGAAATCCCTGTTTTCGGAAACTGTTAATTGATAAATCGACTCGAAATCATAAAGGATTAAACTTGTTGTCACGAAATCCATTACAAAACCATTAAAATCAGGTTTCGGATTTCCAGATTGTGTTTTAATTTTTTTTAGGGTTCATCATAATGTTCTAAGAAATCTCGAAAATTCCATAAATTTTGGAATATAATTTTGGATTAGTGGGTGTTTTTACTGTTTTGATCTGAATTTTATCTACTAAAATTTTCGAAAACTGTTAAAGAGATAATCAGTTATTATTTTCGAAATCTTTGATAAGTTTAGTTCAGCATTAAAACAGGAAACATTATCCCACAATCCCAAAAAATTTCGAGTTTTCAGTTATTATCACTCAACAGCTGTTAACAGACTACGACTCGAGACCAGAAGATTACAACTCGAGACCATCAGGTCTCGACTCGAGACTACAGGGTCTCGACTCGAAATCATAAGGGCTCAAAACTTCATAACTCGAGACAACAGTCTCGACTCGAGACCACTGAGTTTTCGACTAAGGGTTTCAATCTTCACAACTCGAGACTGTGGTTGCGACTCGAGATCTCATAACTGACTCGAGATCTCATAAAATGTGATAGTCGAGACCATGGTTTCGACTCGAGACAACAGGTTGCGACTCGAGACCTCATTACTGACTCGAGATCTCATAACTCAGTCGAGACCTGACTCGAGACCCAACTCGAAACCTCATTATTTTTTAAGCTGTTTAATGTGACCTAATTAATCAGAATCAGATGGTTTGCTATTAAATATTTGGTTTTGTTTATACTTAATTAATTAATCAGAATCAGATAATTTTTACAAAACCAAAATAGCTTAACTTGAATGAGCTTCTGATGTATTAATTATGGCCAAAGCTGATTTAATATATCTATTTATTGTTCAAGTATTATAAAAGCTATGTTAAGTATGCATTACAAACGTGAAATGTCTTAATTCTGGCCAAAGCTGATTTAATTCATTTATGTTTAGCATGCTTGACAAGTGCATAACTAAAGTGATTGTCTCATTTCTGGCCAAAGCTGATTTGTCACAATTACTTTGCACACATATTTAAATGATTACACTTCTGCCCAAAGCTGATTTGTCTTCGTTTAAATAGAATTTTACTAAGTCTATTATTTTGATGTTAGTAATAGACATTATCACAGCTTCATAATTAAAATGGTCATTACTTATGCCTGCCTTAGTATAACATGCCCTTAGATCACATTAGGACTTCTTTCTTAGTATCATAACTTGCTCATCTTATTTCCACTATCAGCACCCAATCAAGGGATTCCACCTTTGACTGGTGATAACTTTGCTGCATGGAAGGATGCCCTCATGCTTACACTTGGACTCTTGGACTTTGACTATGCTCTAAGAGAGAATAAGCCAGCGGACCTTACTGCCACAAGTACTGCTGCTGAGCAGTTACTTCATGATAAGTGGACTAGGTGTAACCGCATGTCTCTCATGTTCATGAAGCAGTCCATTCATAACTCAATCAGAGGAGCTATTCCTGATTCTGAAGATGCTAAAACCTACTTGGCTTCTGTGGAGGATCAATTCAAGGGAACATTAAAAGCACACGCAGTACTCTTATCCTCAAGCTGGTAACGACTAAGTATGATGGGAGGAGCGGCATTCGCGAACACATCATGATGATGCATGACATGGCCAATAAGTTGAAGGGCCTAGAGATGGAGATCAGTGATGGTTTTCTAGTTCACTTCATCATCACCTCGCTTCCTTCGTCCTATGAAGCATTCAAGATCAATTACAACACTCAGAAGGACAAATGGACGATGAGTGAGCTGATCGCTATGTGCGTGCAGGAGGAAGAGCGTATGAAGATGGATCGCACTACTGATGTTGCTAACTTCACCACCTCCAGCTCAAAGAAGAGGAAGCACAATTATCAAAGAAAGGATGCTTCTAAGGTTCAAAAGCCAAATCCAACTCCTAATACAAGTGCACCTTCCAGCTCTAAGAACTCCTTAGGCAAACCCTACTGCAAGTTTTGTAAGAAAACAGGACATAAGCAAAAGGAATGCCCTGACTTCAAGGAGTGGCTGGCTAAGAAAGGTAACGATTTTTTCATGATACTTGAGTCCTTTAATTTAAATGTTCCTGCTAATTCTTGGTGGTTTGATTTTGGTTCTATGGTACATGTTACAAATTCACTTCAGGGATTCCTTACAATCCAGAAGCTGGGAAGAAACCAAAGAACACTTAAAGTTGGGGATGATCGGGAATTAGAAGTGAAGGCCATAGGAACATTACAATTATTTTTGAAAACTGGTTTATGTATTAAACTTTATGATACCTTATATGTTCCTGAGGTAACTCGGAACCTTGTATCAGGACCAAAGTTAGACATGGACGGTTTTGTTGTTTCCCATGGTCATCGCAAACTCTCTATTCTCTATGATTCCGTTGTTTATGGTACTGGCATTCTGGATGGTGGTCTCTATAGATTAGAACTAGATGATAATTTTTCCAAATCTTTGTTGTCATATAATATTAATGAATCACTCACAAAGATGGAAAAGAAACAAATTCGAGACTTAGAAACTTCATCTATGTTGTGGCATCAACGTTTAGGCCACATCTCAAGAGAACGATTAAATCGTCTAGTAAAGGATGAAGTCTTACCTCCTCTCGATTTCACCGATTTTGGAACATGTGTCAAATGTCTCAAAGGCAAAATGACATTAGCAAATAAGAAAGGTGCCACTAGGAGCTCTAATTTATTAGAACTCATTCACACTGACATTAGTGGTCCTTATCAAATCGCTGGTATAACAGGACATACTTCATTTATCACTTTCATTGATGATTATTCTCGTTACATGTACTTGTATCTTATAAAGGAAAAATCTGAATCTCTTACAACTTTTAAAGATTATAAAGCTGAAGTTGAAAAGCAATTAGATCGTCAGATTAAAGTTGTGAGATCAGATAGAGGCGGTGAATATTATGGAAGACATACTGATGTGGGTCAAGCTCCTGGTCCATTTTATGAGTTTTGTAAGGGCCAGGGGATTGTGAACCAATACACCATGCCTGGTACACCTCAGCAGAATGGTGTCGCTGAAAGAAGAAATCGTACCCTTATGAACATGGTGCGCAGTGATGTGTGTAAAATGCAACATATAAATTACATCAAATGAGGCATAAAACTAACCATTTTTAAGTACTAATGTTGGAAAAAGAGTGTTCTTGTCTTCCTTTTGTATTTTCAGGATTAAATGAGCTCAAATTCACAAAAGAAGCAAAAAGACAGCTAAATCTAACATAAATGCAAGGAAAGGAACATAAGTGGACTGCCCGACCCCTCAACGGCATCTTCACAAGCAAAATAGAGAAGGCAGAAGGCTGAACACGCCCCGTGCTCAGCCAGCACGGGGCCGTGCCCAACCTAAAATTTTTTGCTTTTTACACCATTTTACACATCTAATCAACCTAAAAATTTATTTTTGGGACACATTGAGGACAATGTGTAATTTAAGTGTGGGGGGGATGCTAAAACCTTGAATTTTGCAAGTCCTAAATACAAGCCTTACACAAAACTCTATTGGAACCGCTAATCACCCCAAAAAAAAAAAATTTCACAAAAAAAAAAAAAAAAAAAAAAAAATTTACTTGTCTTGGTTTAACTCGGGAAATTCAAGCTCTCAAAAAGTTATATTTTTACTAATTTACAACCGATAGCGTAGTGATAAAAAGAACCAACATAAGAAAATTATGAAAAGGCATGGCAAACTTAGTTAAAATTTGATTATATATACTTGATCACATAAAAACCCATTCCCACAAAAGTGAGTTTTGAGCCTTTATTGAGCATACAAAATTACATCTTTAGACTAAATGCTCATTTTTCGTTTCTTGTGTGAATAGCCGTTTGGTTCTTACAACTCTAGAACTTGCCATGACGATACATTCCCGGTCCTTATCAACTTAAACCCGAGTAAGTAAATGATGGAGGCATTAGGACTAACCCTTTTTATTTCTACACCATTATTTTTCTTTTTCTTTTACCACCTACCCAAAAAAATCCCCCTAGTTAACCCCTTTGAGCCTAAACCTTTTCATTTCATCACCCAAACCAAAAACCAAAAACCCTTTACCCATCAAAACCTTTTTTATTTTTAACCCTTTGTTTTAGTAACAAGTTCGGTTCTTTTTCGTATGATCGTTCAAAAAAAAATTGTGTTGATGATGAAGCAAAAAGAAAATAAACAAACAAGTTCATAAAAAATAACTTTGTTTGAATAAAAGCTTCATCAAAATAAAAAGTTATAAAAAAATAGAAAATCTTACGAAAACCGACACTTGTTATGCTTTTCGCCCTTTTTATACTAACCACTAACCACTATCCCAACCACCTACCTTTAACCCAAGCCTAACCCTTAACCCGCAAAGTCCTCTTGAGATTTACAAAGGTATAAAAGTTAAAAAGGAGGAGGATTGATTGCTTGGCAAGCTTATGGTAGGAATAAGTTCCATGCCGCTCTCGAGTGATTCACTAAAAAAATACACCTTCGGCCGAGTGTGAGTGATTTCTCCCGTGAGGTATGTGAACTTGTATATAAATGGAATTTTAAAAAGGCATGTTATGCCCAAATAAGTAATTTCTCCTATGAAATGTTCTAAATAAATCATTACGAATAGGATTGTAAATAAATAAAAATAAAACCCAAAAAGATCTTGGATTCCCAACACTCTACGACAAGCCAAAAACCTTCTCTTCTACCCATTCCATTTGGGAGTGTAAGCCACATATTAAAGAGTTTTGCTTGAGGACAAGAAAAAGTTCAAGTGTGGGGGTATTTGATGTGTGTAAAATGTAACATATAAATTACATCAAATGAGGCATAAAACTAACCCTTTTTAAGTACTAATGTTGGAAAAAGAGTGTTCTTGTCTTCCTTTTGTATTTTCAGGATTAAATGAGCTCAAATTCACAAAAGAAGCAAAAAGACAGCTAAATCTAACATAAATGCAAGGAAAGGAACATAAGTGGACTGCCCGACCCCTCAACGACATCTTCCCAAGCAAAATAGAGAAGGCAGAAGGCTGAACACGCCCCGTGCTCAGCCAGCACGGGGCCGTGCCCAAGAAGCAGCAGAAAAGACAAACCTATAGAAGCTTCTATTGCCCACCACGGGGCCGTGCCCAGTGAACACGGGGGCGTGGCGAAAGTACAGCAGGCGCATTAATTGTAATTGCGAATTACAATTAATGAGGATAGAGAGTGTCAGACAGGCACGGGGCCGTGCCCAGCGGACACGGGGCCGTGCCCAGCGGACACGGGGCCGTGCCCAGCTCTCTGTTCAGCCTATAAATAGGAGTGCTTGGTTTCATTTCAACTCATCCCTTGGCACACCACCTCTCTCACACTTCATCCACCACCCACCACCATCACAACACCATCATCCACCACCATCATCCATTGTCCATCGTAGAGTGTGTGAGTCGTCTCGGGATCCAAGATTGATCGTAAGAGTTCTTGACAATCAAGGCCATGTTTGCCTAAGTCTCTTACATCACTTGATGAAGACAAAGTGTCTAGTATAATACTTTTTATTTCTAATCTTTTACACTTTTTATTTGGTTTTGTATTAATGACTTTAATAACTAGTTACTTATGTTGAAGGTGATCTTTCCTTATCGTTTGTCCGTGGTGTCTTGGCATTATTTTACTGTCTATATAAAATAAAGGATTTTCACCATTCATATCTCCACGGTCTATATGGAGGTATGTTGGCTACCTGGTCGGGGGTTAAGGGAACGGTTTGGTAAAGGTCTTGCCATTGTTCAGCGTTTAGAGGTCCTGCAATGGACCTGGGTCAAATTTAGTAGGACCTCCTTCAATGCTTCACGGTATTGGATGGCGGGGGTCCAAACTCTTTGATCCCCTCATAAGTTAACTACTATTAATACTATAACCCGGCTATTTAGGACTGTATCCCTGCTGACTCAAACTACTTAGCCGAGGGTAACGTCACCGCCAAAAGCGGGGCCTACCATAATATTGCATTAATAACTTAATTCATTATCTTCCAATAATCCACCCTTTTAGGATTGTATCCTTGCTGACTCAAACTACTGGGGTGAGGGTAACGTCACCTTCAAAAGAGGGGCCTACTACAATAACTAAGATAATCTCTTAATTATGTGCAAAAGTGCGGAAATAATCAAAGGTTATACTAGATACGAGTCGGAACCAAGTGATTCATCTTGTCTATCTGTTTTTTTTATTTTTATTTTTTTTATTTTCAGCATTTTAGTTAGTTTTTATTTTTCTTAGTTTAAAACATTTTTCTAAACTTTTTATTTTTGATTAGACGTTGAGGATAAACCGGTACTAAAAGCTCTTGTGTCCTTGGACGACCTCAGTATCTTACCAACGCTATACTACGCTCACGATGGGTGCACTTGCCCATATGTGTGTTTAGTGTTAGTAAAATATCGTGTTTTATAAATTTAAAACTTGGCTAAAAATAAGTGTTAAAAAGGGCTTAAAATATACACCTAATATATATAACACTTCACACGCATCAGCAGTATGTTAGCCAACACTAATTTACCATTATTCCTGTGGACTGAAGCGTTAAAAGCAGCTGTTCATATACTCAATAGAGTTCCTTCTAAGTCTGTCCCTAAAACTCCTTATGAACTTTGGACAGGAAGGAAACCGAGTCTTAAATATATGAAAGTATGGGGCTGCATTGCTGAAGCAAAACTCTATAATCCTTTCCTAAGGAAACTTGACCCTAAAACAGTTACCTGCTTCTTTATTGGGTATCCTGATCATTCGAAGGGTTATCGTTTCTATTGTCCTTCCCATGTCACCCGTATTGTTGAAACCAAGCGTGCTGCGTTCCTGGAGGATTTCAAGGTCAGTGGGAGCAGTACCAACCCTTACGAAGAATTGCAAGAAGTACAAGACGCGGGGGGGGGGGAGACTCGTCGCTTATCATTACTCCGTTTACTCCTCTTGTACCCCATGCAACTGCACCTGAAGTCACTGCACAAATTCCATCTCCACAATCAGAACCCATTATACCTCATAACGAAGGCACATCAAACGCTCAAAACCAAGACAACGCTGAACCCGATAATCAACTCAGGAGGTCATCTAGGCAAAGAAGGCCTACTAATTGGGATGATTATGTTACCTACCTGACTGAAATGGATGCTGGAAAGCTCAATGATCCTATCTCTTATAACGAAGCCATTAGCAGTGATCAGTCTTCTGAATGGAACAAAGCAATGATTGATGAGCTTGAATCCATGAAGAAAAATGACGTTTGGGATTTAGTCGAATTACCCAACGGTGCCAAACCTGTAGGTTGTAAATGGGTGTTCAAAACAAAACTGGATCCGAATGGGAACGTTGAACGCTACAAAGCGAGATTGGTTTCAAAGGGCTACACTCAGAAAGAGGGAATTGATTATCAAGAGACGTTTTCACCTGTCTCTCGTAAAGATTCATTAAGGATCGTTATGGCCCTAGTAGCTCATTTTGATTTAGAGCTGCATCAGATGGACGTCAAAACTGCTTTCCTTAACGGAGACTTAGACGAAGATGTTTACATGAAACAACCTGAAGGCTTTAAACCTGAAGGTTAGGAGCATCTAGTCTGTAAGTTGAAGAAATCCATTTATGGGTTAAAACAAGCATCACGTCAATGGTACCTCAAGTTTGATGAAGTCATGAAGAGGCAAGGTTTTATGAAGAATCAAGTGGATCAATGCACCTACCTCAAGATGAGTGGAAGTAACTTTACTATACTTGTCCTTTACGTAGATGATATTCTATTGGCAAATAATAGTTTAGACATGTTGCATGAGTCGAAGCGTTTACTCTCGCATAACTTCGACATGAAGGATCTCGGAGATGCTTCTTACGTCATTGGCATCGAAATTCACCGAGATAGACACAAAGGGATCTTAGGATTGTCTCAAAAGACTTACATAGATCGTGTCCTTACACGTTACAACATGCAACAGTGCAAACCCTCCGTCGCTCCAGTAGTTAAGGGAGATGTTTTCGGTTCATTCCAGTGTCCGACAACAGAGGTTGAAAAGGAGCAAATGAGCCAGATACCTTACGCGTCAGTAGTCGGGAGCCTGATGTATGCTCAAGTCTGTACTCACCCAGATATCGCTTACATTGTTGGAATGCTAGGTCGTTATCAGACTAATCCTGGCCTAGATCACTGGAAAGCAGCTAAGAAGGTCCTCAGATATCTGCAAGGGACGAAAGACTATAAACTGACATATAGAAGAAGTGATCATTTAGAAGTGGTAGGTTATTCTGATTCTGACTTTGCCAAATGCAAAGATGACAAGAAATCCACTTCAGGCTACATCTTTATGTTAGCAGGCGGACCTATCTCATGGAAGAGTCATAAACAACAGTTAACTACAACTTCCACAATGATGGCAGAGTACATTGCTGTTTACAACGCAACCTGTCATGGAATGTTGCTTAGAAATCTGATCACTGGACTCAAAATCGTTAATTCCATTTCTAGACCATAAAAGCTTTACTGTGATAATTCAGCTGCCGTTAGTTTCTCGAACAGTAACAGTTCAACTGGAGCTGGTTTATATCTTGATACGAAGTACTTGTTCGTACGTGAACGAGTTGAGGAAAATAATCTTTGTATTGAGTATATTAGTACTAAAGATATGCTTGCGGATCCGATGACTAAAGGTCTCCCACCTAAAGTTTTCGAAGAACATGTATCGAATATGGGACTTACTAAAGACCTTGTTTAATGGCATATTGTACTAGCTTATGTTTTAATTAATAAAATTTCCTCAGTTTGATTTTGTATGTCTCTAACATATGTTCTGCCGGTGTAATGACATATAGACAAATATAAATACAAATCAGACGCTAAAGGGCTTATGTATTTTGATCGTAACTGTTAGGTTTTAAATTGAGGCTATAGTATGACTAATGGGGGTCCTGAGTCGAATGATGATTCAACGGCTGTATTTCTCTGCTATAGTTCTTGGTTTAAGGCTAAAATGAGTGTTAACTCCTGGCCAGGCTTACCTAATACTCATGATAAATGATTACTCGGCTAAGTGGGAGAATGTGAGATTAAATATTATTTATTTAATATTTAATCTTGTAGCCTTTATAATCATTTATATTATATTAGATCAAAATATATATTAATAACCTATTAATAATTAGTTGGTAATTGTTGATGGACCATATTACCCTTATTAACTAATTGGGTTTCCTCTTGGGTGTATAAATAAGGGGCTTATTAGAGAGTTAAAGGGTTAGACACATTACACAATCACAAACCCTCATTAACATCAAATTCGTAACTCTCTCCCATAACCGATTCTACCCTACTTTCGGTTTCATCACCATCATCACTTTACACCCTAAGGAGGAACCGGATCACCTTGACAAGATGTCGAACTCAATGGCTGGATCTCTGACTGGATTCTCTGCTGGCCTGTCTGCTGTAACAGGTATGTGATTCATGTTTTCCATTAAGTTTAAACAGAACTGATCAACAGTTATAACAAATCATATTGAATGTGTAATCACGTAATAGGTTTATATCGAATGTATAATCACGTAATGGTTTATGTAAAATGTGTAATCACGTAATTGGTATTCAAAATCACGTAGTCATGTGTTGGGTATTCAAAATCACGTAATGAACTAATGGGTATTCAAATTCATGTAAATTTGTTTAAGAAAACTATAACAATAGGCTGCTCGAATTAAAGAGAATGAAATGCTCGTATTTTTTTTTAATATTAACATATGAAAAAGTTATAACCATTTGAAAATCAAGGGGAAAGTTGTTTCAAGTGAGAAAAGACTAAATTCCCCTTAAAGCCAATACCACTTGTCCTCTCCTCCATGTCACGTACAATTCGTATAAAAGATTTGTCTTGTATGGGATCCTTTCTACATAAATACATACATGATATTTGCTAAAAGTTTTATCACAAGTAAAACAAATCTTTGATACCTCTCTTCTTCTTCCACACAGCTTACACCAAACTCTAACATGCTAGACTTTCTCCAGCTCAGATCTTCTCTTTCGTTCGGAATTAAGGTAACAATAGAAATGTAGTTGTCTGTTTTGTAGATTTGTAAATACTAAAACCTTATAAACTACTTCACCCACACTATTTTCCGTACAAGTTCATGTTACTATTTAAAACACACAGTTGAAGTAAACTTAAAACATGTATTTGAGGGAAGCTTAAAACATGTTTTACAAAATATAAGTTGTTACTAATTTTTTTTAATGTGCTACACGTATATAATATATATTTGAAATACAATAAAATCTGGTTTAAGTGGATCTAATAAAAATTACTAATTTAATTTCTTCTTAACAACAATTTATTCCACCTTCAAGTATTCAAACCGAAACCTCTTCTGTAAAGGGATAAAGTCAAACACCATACCATGACTATAGACAACCAAGTCATGGGTTATGGATTACGAAATCTGAAAAAAATAATATAAACAAAATAGAAAATTTATGTTAAAAAATAGAGTAAACTACCATAATCGTCCATGAGTTTTGGGCATGTTTGTCAGTTTCATCCAAAACAACCTTTTTGTATGATATTGCCCTTCACTTCTGAGATTTTTTGTCATTTCCATCCAAACGTCTAATTTGTTTTGTTTTTTCTGTTAGACATTTGGATGAAAATGGCAAAATATCCCAAATCTCAGGGACGATTTTGCAAAAAAAAGTTAGACGTTTAGATGAAAATGATAAAAAAATCTCAAAAGTGCAGGACAATATAGTATCAAAAAGTTGTTTTAGATAAAACTGACAAACATGTCCAAACCTCAAGCACGATTTTGGCAATTTACTCTAAAAAATAACTTACCCTCTTAAAATAACTTATAAAATCTGAAAAAAAAAACAATATAAACAAAATAAAAATTCATGTTTTAAGAAAGTTTTTGAAATTGGAGCCGGCCCAAGAATCAAGCGAAAATACCTTTATTATTATATATAATATAATCTTTATATTTTAAATTACGAAAATGCGCTTTTACAGGTAACATACAATATGAATGGAGTTAAGGCCATGGAGCAAACTGGCGACAAAATCGAAACATGAGGGAGTAAAATGACTATTTTTAAAGGATTGGGGCAAAACCGTTGAAACGACCAAACCACAGGGAGCAAAACAGAAATTTACTCAAAAAATAATATTAGGCACGGTTTCTATTATTTCCTCATAGTACGCTGGAAATAGGACTGATAAAAGATCTAACCTAAAAATCTGAAGGGGTCCAAAATCCAAATGGTTTTGAGTTTTTGACTGCTTATGAACCACACATGTTGTTTATGTAATGAATTATACATCTACTGATATTAATAAATGAATCACATTTGCATAACCTCGACTACGACACTTGACACTTGGCATTGATGCGAGAAACTATCTTCGAGGCTTGATCCACAAGAAGAGTTTGAGAATTGTTGTTTTTGATATGGAAAACGATGATGAGCGTTACGTGGTAGATGCATATTTGGAAGGCGTTAGTCTTCAGGAAAAAAAACACGTTATTGTTTGATATCAGCTACAAAAAAAAACTAGTAATGACAAAGTCGGATTGTGGGCGCATCATCCAGATACATAGAAGGTGACGTAGCAGCACCAAAGAAAGAAATCCAGGTTACAATAGCAACATCTTTTTTATATAATAATTTAAAAAAATAACTTATTTTCTTATAAAGTTGTTTGTCAATTTTATTTGCAGCGATGTTAGCCATTTAAAGCTAACGCACAGGGTACCACATGAAACTAGCTTGCTTAATATTAAGGTTCATGCTATATGTCTGCACTACCAAATGTAAATTGGTTTTTGATAACACATCGTCACTAGATATTAAACTCAAGTTTGATTAAGCTGCAACTTTTGAAGTGCTGCAAAGATTAGCAGTTTTCTTGATAAGATCACACGAAACCAAAATCTTCAATGACTCCAGCTTTGTGGCAAACAAAATGAACCACCTGCATAAAGAATTTGGAGAATGGGCCTAATCCTAATCACAGTAATCCATTGATGACAGAGGCGCTGCCCGTGAGTTCACGACCACATTGTCAACCATATGTCAGAAGATCGAGATCGAGCGACAAGTACGTGAGCTTCTTCAATAGGCCCAGTCATAGCCCTTTTTCCCAAAATCTATTAGTTGGATGGGCAATTATACTCGATGAATGTGAATGCTATTATAATTTTCAATTCTTTTCTTGTTAGGGCATGTCACCTTTTCTGATGGTAAGATTTTTATGTTTTACTTAGGTTTTTCGTTTCTGAATCGCTTGTTGCGTCAACCTTTGAAGGAAAACTTAACTCTGTGGTCAAAGTTTACCTTATTACTCTAATCACTTCAAATTAGCACCAACAACTTTGATTAACACCAACCTTTTTTGTTAGGTTTTTAAATCACTTAAATAACTTCACTTTTTTTGTAGAATTTCTCAGGCTTCTATCATTTACCAATTCCAACGTTTGATAAATCAAAAGATGAGGTCTTTAAGATCTCGGAAGATTCTTTGTTTGAGATGAAAACACTATTGGTAAGTATAATTTATGGAACCCTCGCTTTTTTTTTTGCAAACCTGATTTCTTATTACCTTTTACAAACGTATGTTAAAAAAGGTTAATGGGAACGATGTTGTTGCTGCCGACTTTCTCATGGTAATATTTGATATCAAAGACTATTCAAATATTCCAGAAGAAGCATTACACATGATGAAAGGATACTCAGAAGCATTTAGTGCTAAAAGACGTGCACCCACTTACAACAAAGAGTGGACGACTTATAATAATAGGTGTAATGAGTTTAAAAAGGCATTGTATGGATTTTCATTTAGGTATTTACCCTGTCCATTTTTTTGTTTTAGTTTTTAAATCATGATGTGATAAGCCGCATCTCAATAATTTAATTTGTTGACACATGGAGGTAACATACAAGAACGAGTATAGATGGATGCAAACATACCGAATCAAGCTAATGTATTATGATAAAATCTAGTTATCAAATTGAAAAAATTAAGGGACACTTGACCTCATTCCGGATAGGCTAGCCATAAACGAACAAAGCAATCAATTATAATCCTAAAACGGTTACTAACTACTAACTAGATATGATGAAAATTATGGGTATAGACCCGAACACGGTTTCTAGCATATTTATGAGAAATACAACATATAAATTGGAAAGTTATATGATATCAGGTCTACATTTGGGTTAAATATGATAAAATTTTAGTGTTTAAGGATCATAGTGTAAGTGCTTGTAAATGGAAAGGAATAAAGGGTCCGTCATTTTTCAGTAGCCCTAAAGAGTTACGCCTTCTGAAACCCTAATTTTTCTTGGTCACTCATCGCTACAAGCCAAGTATTTCTCCATCTACCACTGTATTTCGTCCCGATTCTTTCATACACCTTGTTTCTTCGGTAACCCTAAAATACCATGACTTATCCCGCCTAAAAAGATGTCATACCCGCTCAGAGGCGGAAGTGCGAGGTGTGATCGTGATTGATTCTCATTGCATACGAATAAGTAAACATACTACATGAAATAAACAAACTCCATATGCCATTCATTGTATCAAGTTTCAAACATAAGTTAAGTTAAGAGTTTAGAGTTAAGCTCCCGTAAAAATAAAATAAACGTACGAATTGAAAGAAAGGTAAAAAAAGTGGCGGTTGCATTTTGGTAATTATCAACAACTTCAAAATTACTCTAGTAAAGTAATTTTAAGCTTCTGTAGAGTAATTTTGTAAAAGTTCATGTAGAGTAATTTTGGTCGTGTAAGGTAATTATCAAAATTACACTAACCCCCCCCACCCCCCAAAAACCTAAAAAAACCTAAGCCACCCCTCACCCCCCAAAAACCTAACCCCCCCCCCCCCCCCCTAAAAACCTAAAAAAACCTAAACCATTGTAAATGTTCATGTAAAGTAATTTTGGTCATGTAGGGTAATTATCAAAATTACACTAACCCCCCCCCCCCCCAAAAAAAAAAAAAAAAACCTAAACCACCCCTCCCCACCCCCAAAAAACCTAAACCACCCCCCCCCCCCTAACTAAAAGCTAAAAACTAAACCATAAAGCTAAACCCCATAACTAAATGCTAACAAAATACTCTACAAGACATTTTCCAAAATTACTCTACAGAAGTCAAAATTACTCTACTAGAGTAATTTGATAATTACCCTACATTTACCAAAATTACTCTACAGATGCTCAAAATTACTCTACAAATGCTCAAAATTACTCTACTAGAGTAATTTTGAAGTTGCTGATAATTACCAGATTGTCACCGCCACTTTTTGCTTTTTCCCCAGTAATTTTGAAGTTGCTGACAATTACCAAAATGACACCGCCACTTTTTGCTTTTTCCCTCAATTCGTACGTTTCGTACGTTTATTTTATTTTTATTTGATCCTTTACCTAAGAGTTTATGTCTCATCAAAAGACAATAATTTAAAAGTTTACAACATAGTTCCAAATTTAAAAGATCAAGGTTTTGTTCCCTATATCACCGCAAGGAGGCGGGATATAACAAACAAATCCTCCAAAAGGTGGCATGGGGTTCATGAACTTAACATCTTGACACGTAAACCCACAAAGCTTCCACTAATTTCCTGAAATATATGTAAGTTTGAAAATCGTCAACAAAGTTGGTGTGAATTCATGCAGTTTGTATAAAATGTATGAGTTGTATTTGTATCAAAACATGGTATGTAATTATAAAATGCATTTGTAAGATGTAAGCTGTTAGGTAAGAAAATAGAGATCGCTAATGTTTCGCGGGGACATTAACATGTGTGACGACATAGGGAGCATCCAAACCTAGGCGATTTGTACATCGATTACCCTTCGACTGTGTCCCAAAAGCACTCTTCCGCATGGGTACGTGGACCAAGAGTGAGGCTGCCAATACCCACTAGATCTAACCTTTTATATCTTGGTCTAAACTTAGATTAATGGTGCTTATGTTTACCTTATTCGCACATGATCTATTGTATCGTTCCTTAGTTTTACCATACCATTGTACATGTATTTTCCCCAAAGTTTAGAAAACAAGAAAATGTTTAATAGTGGGGACATGAACTCACTGCTTTGCGTCTTCAAGCGTCTAAACTTCACCGGTATCTTCTTTGTTTGCGACGTAACCTATAAATGTTCTACATGTGTTAATCACCTAAACTTGTAACTGTTGGTGCATCTACTGTCTGTTAACTTCGTCTTAATCGAGTCTTATGTCTAGATTAGTTAAACGAGTGCACAATAGAGATTAAATTAGGGTTTGATTGTATTTTAGGAGGTAATTTCGTTTGAGAGTGTCAAAGGACATGTTCAAACGAAATCACTAATTTCGTTTGAACATGACCTGTGTCATCCTCAAACGAAATCACAACATCTATATATAGAGGTTGTGCTAGTTCATTTGTAACGGAATTACTAGTGTGTGTTTGAGAGCCGAGGTGCTGCCGAATTGTAATCAGACTTGTAAAAGCTCAGTAAATCATCAATAGATAAAGATTAAAAGGAAACAAGCTGTTTGACGTCATTTACATTGATTCCGCCTTTGCAAATGATGATGAACTACTCATACTGACTGTTTAGGGTCACCGAACGATCCAACAGTAACTCACTACGTACAAGTTGCCATCTTGTCTTATGTATTTGTTTTAAATGTATATGTTCTTGAATTGTTAATATATATATATATATATATTAAAAATATATATTTAGCTTTGTATTCTTGTGAGTTGTGTTAACGGATTAAGTTCTTATTGCGGCTTTGTGCCTCACACGAGTAAGATGTGCATGTCTGAGACATGTGTAGATCGTATCCATGATAGTCGGGTCTCACCCGTTCGTCGCGTTATCGTTAAATTAAATTGTATTTTCTATTTTTAATTATATATATTTTTATTCCCAAATGTATACACATGTATAGAATTTAAAAACGATGAGTGTTAAAAATAATATATTTTGAACTTATCTTCGTATTTGTATGCTTATATTATTTTCCAAAATAAATATAAGTAAATTGTTAAATAATATTTTCAATATTATTTTTAGTATAACTACACTTAAAATCTTACCAAATATATACTTAGGCAAGTATACATATACTTGTGTATAAATACTTATATATTTTGTTATTAATTGTCAAAAATCAATTCTTATAATTTTTATACTTTCCGGAATTATTTCTTAAAAATAATCTATTTTAAGGGTTGTTTGTAATATATATATTTTGTCATGCTTGTTATATATATATATATATATATATATATATATATATATATATATATATATATATATATATATATATATATATATATATTTTATCACTTGTCCGGTTTTTGTGTAATTCCCATTAATTGTAGTAATTATATATATATATATATATATATATATATATATAGAGAGAGAGAGAGAGAGAGAAACAGGATCAGGAGAAAACGCTCAAAAGTATGAGAACGGTGAGAACGCATCTTGGCCCAACACGTGTCACGCGGCATAGAGAAGGGCGGAGTGGCTTTTTTGTCTTTTCATATTTCTTTTTTTAAACGCGTGTTACATCCCGTTTCCATTTTTTTGGCGTTTAATAAATACGCGGCATTTTATTGTTTGTAGATCAGGATCATAGTAAACATTTTGGCGTTTTAAGTATGTTTTGGCGTTTTTATTGTTTTTAAATCAGGATGCATGTCTATGATGTAAAAAACATCAGTAATTTTCTTGATGTTTATTATATCAAGTAGGATACAGATCTATAATGTGACAGACAATTATGGCGTTTTGAAAAGATAAATAAATTCAGTTTTCCATGTAGTGGCTTTTAATATAATAAATGTTTGGCAATAATGTTATCGTCTCTTCGTTTTACTGTTTAGCAGTTATTGTTTTCGTTCAATTTCATCTGTGAATTAGTGTTGATTTTTCAGTAATACCTTGTTTGGCGTTTTTGGCGTTTTATAGCAACATCGTCCTTGGCTAGCATCCGTTCTCTCAGTTTTCACATTATCAGGCGTTTTGGTGTTTTTGGCGTTTTATATTAAATTTCTTTGTTAGTAGAGAATTAGATAATAAAATCAGAGAATTAGATAACAAACAATAGAAATTGAAAAAATAAAATAAAAATTATAATCTAATTTCTCTTCCAAATCTTCACTGTCATCAGCCTCTTCTACTTTAACCTTTTTGGCGTTTTGAACCTGTTTTGAATACCTTATGTAGATCCTTATTTTCCTACATAACGCTCGCCTTCATTAAGGGGTAAAAGTGTCTTTTACTTCGTTTTTTCATGAATATTTGTCCATCTCATTCAGCAAAAGCTTATAGAGATACCCACCTCAGAGTAGAATCTATTCAGTGAAACTTCATTCAGAACAATACTCAATATAGAAGAAATGAGGTTCCGCATCTGTGGCTTTTTTAAGTATCTTTTTTGGCGTTTTAAAGTGAATGGTTTCTTGGAAAGATGGCGTTTATTTTTGGTGGTGTGATCAGTTGATTGTGCAGAGACGTCTCTCTTATAGGATGTTTTTGGCGCGTAGTTTAGGCGGGATTTTTATTTATAATAAATGATATTAATAAAGCAGCCATCTTTTTCAGTTACTGTGTGTATTTTTTACTGTTTTTGTTTAGCTTTTTATGAGTTTTTATAGACATAGACATTCCATCTTCCAAGTTTGGCTTTTTTTAATGGCTTTAAGTAGAGAATATGGCGTTTTCAGGTTGGGGGAGGTGTGTTCTTATGCATGAGAATGTTTTGTTTATATAGGGATGCGTTTTGGCCAGTAATGGCGTTTTATTCATTACTTTGGCGTTTTGGTATAGAAGTGTAAAGACCTTTTTACCCTTAATGAAGCGCGTCCACTCAATAGAATTCGTGTTATTTACGAAAACGCCACCGCGCCAATCTAGTCCATAGATTGTTTTAATCGGACGATTCATAAGCGTTCTCACCGTTCTCACACTTTTCACCGTTTTCTCTAAATCCTGACCCTATATATATACGTACTAGATCAGGAGATAACGCCCTAAAGTGTGAGAACGGTGAGAACGCATCCTGATGGAACACGTGGCGCGGATGTAATCAGGGTTTGAGGGTTTTTTTTGTCTTTTTAATATTCTTTTTTTCCCGAGTTCGTGCGTCACATGCTGCTTCAGTTTTGGCGTCTAAGATAATTTTGGCGTTAACTAGATTCATTAATTACTTGGCGTTTTACTGTTTTTTGATCTGTCTCGATGAATTAATTCTTTTTGTGTCACATAGTTAATTTTTTGGCGTTATGGCGTTTTCTAGGTCACTTTTTTGGCGTTCATGGCGTTTATTAATAATTGATTACCATTGATTAATATTTTATAAGATTACAATAATACGAAATTAAAATAAACTAATAGTCTTCTGTGGATGGGATTACATCAGAGTTGTACCCATCGCTTTGTTCCTCACTTTCTTCAGATTCATCATCATCAAGTTTTAGATTGGCGTATAACGCCATCATTTTGTCTCTTCTTTGCCGCAGCCTATACTTGAATATCATTGCAACCTTGGACTTTGCACCGTTCGAAGGTGCTAAATCACAGAGTTGTTCAAGCAGATGTAGCCTCTCTGTCTTGAACATTTCCTCCATCGGCAATGAATATTTCACCCCGCATTGATAAGTCACTTCAACCGTTCCTGCTTCTTCATGCACCACCCAATTGCTAACTGTTGGTAGAGGAGTATCGTCAATATCATCATCATCATCATCATCATCTTCTTCTTCTGGCTGAAATTTTATCTCCAATCTTCTTATTACTGTTCGAGTTCTTTCACAATCGTTTGCCCCTGGAACCCTAAGGACCAGAATATCCCCCTGAACCCCTTCAAACATACCAAATATGGCTTTGATTGTCCTTACCTTCACCCTTCTCCTATCAGAGAACTTTAGGATGAATCGTCTCTCCGACCTTTCAAACCTCCATGCGATAACCCTAGCCATTTTTTTAAGTTTTTGGCGTTTTGGACAATATGTGGCGTTTTAGACAATGTTTGGCGTGTTGAGTTGTGTTCTCATGGTCTACTTTTATAATGATTTTTTCCCGCGCAGTGACAGGTAATTATAGCATTTTGAAAAAGATAAATAAATTCAATTCCCCAAGTATTTGGCTCTCAATATAATAAATGTTAGTAATTATGTTTCCGACATTTCATTTTACTGTTTGCAGTTACTGTGTTTTTGTTTCAGATTCATCTGTTTATGGCTGTAACACGTCCCATCTTTACAACTGTAATTATGACATTTTGTTTTCCAATGGTGTTTAGATAAAGATGGCACTTTTTGTTTTATTCTCTTTGCACATTGTATTAACCTTTTTTTAGATTTATTATAATAGTACTTGTCCAAAGTAATTTTATTATAGTTTGGTAGTTTTGGGGCGTTTTATGGCATGATGGCGTTTCACAAGCATTTGCCCATTTGGCGTTTTATTATATTTTTCATTACAGAATTAATGTATTGTTGTTCTTAGCTGAAAATTACATAACAAACAACAGAAAAAGAAAATTAAAGACACAAATAGAAGCAATTTATGATCTAAATCTTCAGTTTCATCAATCTTTTTCTTCTTTTGAAACTATAAGAACTGTCACAACTAAATGGCGTTTTGGGTTTGGCGTGGTTTTTTTTCTTGTTCGTGTGTTGAAGTGGGTTTGTGGATGTTGGAGACATAGATCAACTCCGTGTGGGTGGGTGCTATTTGCCCGTCATCTTCATTATCATCATCGAGGCCAAAGTAGCATTTACACTGGGATCGGTCTCTTCTCCTCATCCAAACCTTCTTCAAGAACAAAGAAGAAAAAATGACATATGGGTGTCATCAGTCCCTTTTTCTTGAAATTTGTCCATCTCATGCAGCAAAATCTCCCCTCACCTAACAAACCATTCAGCAAAACTTCATCCAGAACATTACTGAGTATCAAAGAAAAGATGTTTGCCATCGTTGATTTCTCTCAACTTTTGGCGTTTTACAGTGAGTGGTATTTAGGAACCATTGTGTTTTTGTGTGTTTTTTTGTGTGATAAACGGAAGGTGGTGAGGCGGTTCTATTTATAAGATTTTTTCCACGTAGTTTAGGCGCGATATTATTTTATAACAATAAATGCAATTAACGATGTAAGGCTTGGCGTTTGTATATTATGGCATTTTACGTTTTATGGCGTTTTTTTTAGCCTAAGACCTTAACTAAAAACACAAAAAAAACTACGCAGTGATAAAATTGGCGTTTTTTGTCGCAACCCCCGCCCCTTTATCTGTCCCGGGAACGGAAGGCCGCGAACATTCGTTTGTGGTGGTATCGGTTATTTAATTATTAATTTGGCAGCGAAAATTACATCAGGACCGTATTTAGGAAATGTTTATCAGAGTAAAACCACCATATTTTATATTAATAACCACATGGGTAAACCCAAGTTTCTTTATTAAAATACGTCTATAGGGATAAACCCTATTTTATTGAATTTAAAACATCGTCTTTTTGGTAACTTTTATAGCCACATTTTTCCAAGCCGTCAGTGCTCTCCAGCGGGCTTTTTACTAATTGGCTGTCACACTGTGTTACCTGAAACGCGTTTTAAAAACATTTGTCAGTGGGACTTACTGATGAGTGAATCCCTGTTTAAATAAGAAACATTTTATCATGTAACGCCCCAAAAATATGTAATCTAATTATTGTCTTTAAAATAATTTAGGAAATGAAGGTTTGGGTTAAAATAAATAAACGATAGAACATGAGGGACTAAACTTGAAAATTTAAGTAAGGAACTAGTTAAATTAAACCACACACACACACTAGACACTTCTAGTGTGTGCGTGAAGTTTGTCCAGGAGAAGAGAAGAACACCACAAAACCCTAGAGCACTAATTCCATCAATTGGAAGGTGATTACAAGCCCGAACGATTGTAAGAACTTGAATTCTCGATCACCAAGGTGTGACTAACAAAGTGGTAAGTCGAATTTCTTGAAAGTATGAACTCTAGGAAATGGGTTTTTACTAAATCATGAGTAATGTTGTGATATGTGTATTTAGGAGTTAAGATTATGGACTAAAACCCGATTAATGATCGGTTTGTAAGTGATTTAGCGTGTGGTGATAGATATCGCATTAACTTGTTTGATTTGTTATGAACTTGTAAGATTAGTATGTAAAGAAACATGTAATTAAATGTCCTACAAATGCGAAGCCCGCCAAGTGTTCGATAAAATGCCTAAATGAACAAATGGGTGAATTTTTGTTAAATTATGATCAAGATGTTGTATGATAAAAGTGTGTAAGATGGAATGATATGTAGTCGGGCTAAATAAATCCATGTATTGATGTAGGCGTAAAAGAAGAAGGATCAAGTGCCAGGAGGTCGGACAGCTCACAGGATCGAGGTATGTTGTTTAATGCATACAAGCTTTACTTCTTAGTTGTAATAATTATATTAAAATCGCAACTATGATAGTCGTGTATGACGATTAGTCAATAGCCTAACCCGTGTCGAACGGGTCGTAAGAGAATGTAATAATGAAGAAGGTTATGCTATAGACGGTTGGTTATGAAGCAACCGTGTTTTGAGAAGTGATGTATGAATGAAGTCTAACCATTAAATCCGTCATGAACGGGTTTAGAATGAAGTTTATGATGTATGAATGAAGTCTAACCATTAAATCCGTCATGAACGGGTTTAGAATGAAGTTTATGATGCATTATGTTCATTCGGATTATCGGATGCTAAGTATTATCTCGTTGGAGATAGTAAGGAAGTACCCGTTCAACGGGTGAAAGAAAGTTAGACTGGGATATGAGTATGTGATGATGCGAATGGATGTTAGTTTGTTTTTGTTATAGTACTAGTAATTTGACTAACCTAGACTTGTTGATGATGTAGGTAAAATGGCTTTGTAGATGGCATTGCGAGCTTGGAAGCGAGCACCAAAGTACACACTTGACATTGCGCTTCCGAACATGTTGCCCTTTTGAAAACAATACTTTTGTCAAAAATTATATTTTTGGGAAGTTATCTTCGCGATGTAAATTATGGTTCTTAAGACTTAGTTGTTGTAACTAGTAACGATAAATCTACATTTTGACAGGGTAGTTCGGATTAACACCGTTATCTAGTCAAGGGGAGGTGTTGATTTCGAACTAGCCACAAGGGTATTTTGGTAAAAATGAAGTTCTATTTTGTTTTATCTGAAATACTAAAGTTATCAGTGTGTTTTGAACATGGTCGAAATAAGGGCGTAACATATCAATTAACACAGTATTGAGAGCGATCACATTGTTTATTTCTACACAATTACTCATTCAGTACTGTCAATCCTGACTGGTGGGTCATATTACAGATTGGCTAACTCGTCATCCAATGGTAACGTGTTCCACATTTTGTATATAAAACCCCAACATACCGGCATCAATTGAAGAACTACAAAGACTCAATCACTGCTTAATCATATTGTAAAGCATTTAAGGTTTTGTAAAACAATTCACAAAAAGGTTTAAAAAAACGGATAAACTCACATTGCTGTTCTAGATTTCTTCTAGGGTTTCCTGGTGTTTAATATATAATTTACACAAATGTACATATGTTAGTATAATAACCCTTTATTTATATTAACAATACCCTCCCCGAGATGGTATTCCAACAACTAAGTCGGGCAGAACCGCGACAGTTGTTACGGAACCCTGGATCAATCGGGTAGTGTATCTAATACGTAACTGGATTATAATACTTACAACGGAGCAGAACCTCGCTAATTAGGGGGGTATTATACTCGAAAATTATGCCTATTACTTTAGAAAGTCAAGATTTAGAAAAGAATTGAACGAGCAGACTGAAGATCCGATGCCCTCTATTTGTAGGGCCTGTTTTCGACTTTTACGCGGCCCGCGTGGCATAGGGGTCTAGGCGTAGGTGATCCGGGTCATGGGGTAGGTTCAACACGTTGCTTGACACGTGTCAACACCGGGGTTCGTGTGTTCCTTAAGTTGTCGCGGCCCGCGTAAGGGTTAAGAGGTGGCTTACGCGGCCCGCCTGAACCCTATTTTTCTTGTTTTTTATTTATTTTTAATGATATTTTATATTTTGGGCTCGTTTTTTACATATGGGGTGCATTTTAAGACATATAGAGGTATTTAAAATATATTAGGGTGTCAGAAAAATATTCGAGAGGGTTGTTATAGCCTCCCCACCTTGTTTTAGAGCTCGTCCTCGAGGTCTACTGGAACAGGTGTGGGTATTTCCTTTGCCTCTCTGATTCAAGCTCCCATGTGTATTCTGGTCCTCTTTTGGAGTCCCATTTCACTTTGACCAGAATTAATCTTTTCTGCTTGAGATTCTTAACTTTCCTGTCCTCAATTTGTAGAGGCTTTTCTACAAATTTTAACTGTTTATTCACCTCTATATCTTTAAGAGGTACTATTAGTGATTCATCAGCTAAGCATTTCTTGAGATTTGATACATGAAATACATCATGTATTCCTGCCATTTCCTCTAGCAGTTGCAGCTGATAGGCTACAGGTATTATTCTTGTAATAATCTTGAAAGGTCCAACATACCTAGGACTTAGCTTTCCCCTTTTTATGAATCTTACCACTCCTTTCCAAGGAGAGACTTTTAATAACACTTTATCTCCTACTTGAAATTCCAACGGTTTTCGTCTGTTGTCAGCATAACTTTTCTGTCGATCACGTGCTGCTTTCAGTCGTTCCTTGACTTGAATAATTTTGTCTGTTGTTTCTTGTACTATCTCAGGTCCATATAGTTGCTTTTCCCCAATTTCGGCCCAACAGACTGGGGTTCGACACTTTTGTCCATAAAGTGCTTCAAATGGTGCAGCATTTATACTTGTGTGATAACTATTATTATAAGAAAATTCTATCAATGGTAAGTGATCGTCCCAATTACCTCCGAAATCAATTACACAAGCTCTAAGCATGTCCTCCATTGTCTGAATTGTCCTTTCGCTTTGTCCATCCGTTTGAGGATGATAAGCTATGTTTAGATTCAACTTGGTTCCCATTGCTTTTTGAAAACTTGTCCAAAAATGAGAGGTAAAACGACTATCTCTGTCAAAAACAATTGATAAAGGAATTCCATGTAAAGAAACTACTTCATTTACATACAATTTAGCTAATTGTTCCATACTAAAAGTTTCTTTCATTGATAGGAAATGAGCTGACTTGGTTAGTCTATCTACAATCACCCAGATTGTATCATTACCTTTCTTTGTTTTGGGTAATTTAGTAACAAAATCCATTGTTATCAATTCCCATTTCCAAACAGGCATTTCTAACTGTTGCAATAAACCTGAAGGTTTCTGATGTTCAGCTTTAACATGTGAACAGGTTAAACACTTAGAAACATAGGTTGCTATGTCCTTTTTCATTCCTATCCACCAGAAATTCTTTCTTAAATCCTGGTACATTTTATCGCTTCCTAGATGCATCGTATATTTAGACTTATGGGCTTCTTCTAATATGCGATGACGTAGGTTTCCTAATTTAGGTATCCACATTCTTTTCTTATGGAATCTCCAAATCCCATTTGTTCCTTGTTCTAATTCCTTGATCATTCCTTTTAGTTTTTCAGTATTATCCTTGATTACTGATTCTTGTGCTTTTCTAATCTGCTTATTTAAATCTACTTGTAGATTTAATTTAAGAGAACGTATCCTTTTTGGCTGTTCGTGATATTTTTGGCTTAAAGCATCATCAACTACATTTTTTCCTGCATGATACTGAATATCACAATCATAATCATTAAGAAATTCTATCCAGCGTCTTTGTCTCATATTCAATTCCTTTTGCCCGAAGACATACCTTAAACTTTTATGACCAATGAAAATAGTAAACTTACTACCGTACAAGTAATGTCTCCAAATCTTAAGGGCGAAAATTATAGCTCCAAATTCTAAATCATGAGTTGAATAATTTTCTTCATGATTCTTAAGTTGTCTGGATGCATAGGCTATAACCTTTTGACGTTGCATTAACACACATCCATAACCTAATTTGGAAGCGTCACAATAGATTACAAAATCTTCAGTTCCTTCTGGTAACGCTAGTATGGGTGCATGGGTTAATCTTTGCTTAAGGATTCTAAAGGCTTCTTCTTGTTTTGATTCCCATTTAAACTTAACAGATTTACAAGTTAACTTAGTTAAGGGAATGGCTATTCTAGAAAAATCTTGAATAAATCTTCTATAATAACCGGCTAATCCTAAGAAACTTCTAACCTCAGTTGGTGATTCAGGGGTTTTCCACTTGGTTATTGCCTCGATCTTGGTGGGATCCACATGAATTCCTTCATGATCAAGTAGGTGTCCAAGAAATTGTACATGTTCTAACCAAAATTCGCACTTTGAAAACTTAGCATAAAGCTTTTCTTTTATTAACAAACTTAGAAGTGCGTGCAAATGCTTTACATGTTCCTCTTTACTCTTAGAGTAAATGAGAATATCATCTATAAAGACAATTATGAATTTATCCAAATATGGCTTACATATTCGGTTCATCATATCCATGAATGCAGCTGGGGCATTGGTTAAACCAAATGGTATGACAGTAAATTCATAATGGCCATACCTTGTTCTGAAAGCGGTCTTAGGAATGTCCTCTTCCTGTGTCACACCCCAGCCAATGGCGGAAACATCGGGATGGGACGAAGTGTGTAGATTGCAAGAGACTTCATAACGCTATTTTGTGTCAAGTATTTAATAATTACATTTTACATGGTTTGAACTAGAATACCACAAGATTAAAATAAATAATGCACAATAAGTATTCAAATAATTAAATTTCATTTCATTGATAATTAATTATTACAAGTATTGGAAACAGAATACAACAGGATTGAAAGCGAATTACAATACAACGAGCAATAAAGTTTAAATGCTTTTCTAGGCAATCCTACTGGATTCATCTGTCACAATCCTGCAACATGTATTAAAAGCATGGATCAGTACAAAAGCACTGGCGAGCATACAAGTTTGAATATAATTATAAGTATAAAAGTTTGTCTCAAATTCACATAGAACTTATTATTCACGTCAAAACGAGCATACATAAGCAACTTAAACATAGCAAATAGTATGAAATTATGATTTTTAAACTAGCATGCATAAACGGCCTAAGTATAACAATATCATGGGAATACAAGTTGAAACTAACAAGTATAAACAACCTAAGCATATCAACGAACGTGTTCAATGAATTGTGTGTTTGATTATAATCGATGGTGTAAAGTGGATTTTGTATACAAGTTGCACCCCAATAATATCATGTGTGTTTGATTAATAACCACATGGGTAAACCCAAGTTTCTTTATTACAATACCTCTATAGGGATAAACCCTATTTTATTGAATTTAAAACATCGTCTTTTTGGTCACTTTTATAGCCAAAATTTTCCAAGCCGTCAGTGCTCTCCAGCGGACTTTTTACTAATTGGCTGTCACACTGTGTTACCTGAAACGCGTTTTAAAAACATTTGTCAGTGGGAATTACTGATGAGTGAATCCAAGTTTAATCAAGAAACATTTTATCAATTAACACAGTATTGAGAGCGATCACATTGTTTATTTCTACACAATTACTCATTCAGTACTGTCAATCCTGACTGGTGGGTCATATTACACATTGGCTAACTCGTTGTCCAATGGTAACGTGTTCCACATTTTGTATACAAAACCCCAACATACCGGCAGCAATTGAAGAACTACAAAGACTCAATCACTGCTTAATCATATTGTAAAGCATTTAAGGTTTTGTAAAACAGTTCACAAAAAGGTTTACAAAAAACGGATAAACTCACATTGCTGTTCTAGATTTCTTCTAGGGTCTCCTGGTGTTTAATCTATAATTTACACAAATGTACATATGTTAGTATAATAACCCTTTATTTATATTAATGATACCCTCCCCGAGACGGTATTCCAACAACTACGTCGGGCAGAACCGCGACAGTTGTTACGGAACCCTGGATCAATCGGGCAGCGTATCTAATACGTAACGGGGGTTATAATACTTACAACGGAGCAGAACCTCGCTAATTAGGGGGTATTATACTCGAAAATTATGCCTATTACTTCAGAAAGTCGAGATTTAGAAAAGAATTGAATGAGCAGACTGAAGATCCGATGCCCTCTATTTATAGGGCCTGTTTTCGACTTTTACGCGGCCCGCGTAAGGTAAGACAGGGGTTTACGCGGCCCGCGTGGCATAGGGGTCTAGGCGTAGGTGATCTGGGTCATGGGGTAGGTTCAACACGTTGCTTGACACGTGTCAACATCGGGGTTCGTGTGATCCTTAAGTTGTCGCGGCCCGCGTAAGGGTTAAGGGGTGGCTTATGCAGCCCACCTGAACCCTATTTTTCTTGTTTTTATATATTTTTGATGATATTTTATATTTTGGGCTCGGTTTTCACATACGGCGTGTATTTTAAGACATATTGGGGTATTTAAAATATATTAGGGTGTCAGAAAAAAATTCGGGAGGGTTGTTATAGTTTTGTATTTACTTGGCGTTTTATATTTCAATGGCGTTTTATGTAAGAAAGGATGATTTACCTTTTTTTACCCTTAATGAAGCGCGTCCACGTAATAAAATTTATGTTATTTACGAAAACGCCACCGCGCCAATCTAGTCCATAGATTGTTTTGATCGGACGATCCATAACCGTTCTCACTGTTCTCACACTTTTAACCATTTTCTCTAAATCCTGACCCTATATATATATATATATATATATGTCCAAATATTTGCTCAAGTGTCCAAAGTCCTTAGATTTTGATAAGGAATATATATAACTATATTTTTTGGTATTTTGTTCATACACCCATTTATGGGTGATTTTGTGTATATTATTTATAAATATTTCCTTCTGTATTTTTATGTGTATTTGGTGCTTACTCCTTGGGAGTATTTAATGTACTTTTATGTTCCTAAATGTACACTAATATACATTTACACATAATATACACATAGCACATAATTTGGTGACCACTAAATATATATATTTTTCCCTACAATATACATATTCATACTTGTTTTATTTCTTGAAGAAAACTCTATTTCTTATCTTGTATTTCTGGATAAAAATTAGGGAAAACATTTGGAAAACATTCTTGAACATTTTTGTAGAAAAAGTTTCACAAAGCTTTATATTTTCTAAGTGTCAAAATTTTATAAAAATTTTGACATAGTTTCCCCTAAAAATGGAGGTTTTCCCATGTTTTAAAACATGTGTTTATTTTCTTTTAATCACCAAAACTCAAGAATCAACAATTTTTGCAAGTAAAGATCACTAAATACATCATACTTTTCCATGTTATAAACTTGAAGTTTCATAAAAATGTGTAGTAATTTAGATCTACACACTAAACATATAGATCTACTTAAATGAAAGCTTATTTTTTAAGTTTTATAAACTTTGATGAAACTTTATTTTATAAACTTGATCACCCATAAGATTAGTAGGTTCAAGAACATGAGAAATCCATTTTAAAACAACTTTCAAGTTTACTTTAAAGATCTTCAAGTTCAACAACATGTTACTTCATGGATCTTTCAAGATCCATTCTTAAACTTGTTAGATCTAAGCTTCTAACAAGCTTACATATGATGGATCTAAACAAAAACACAAGTTCAACAACAACAACTTCATCACATACATCGAACAACACTCGAAACACTTGATTTTCTTTAGATTATGTTGGTTCTTCATATGTTCATCTTTTAAAGTTAAGATTCCTTGATGGTGTAACTTGTACATATGACACATAATACTTGTTTTGGTCAAAAATCACAACAAGGATAATGTAACCAAATCTGATTTTTGTGAGGTTGAGTGCTTAGTTTGATGAACAAATGTATGAACTAGTACGTAATGTTGGCAATGATGAACACAAGGATTTATATGAGGAAAAAGCCTTTGATCAATGAATGATCTCCGGCATAAAAAGCCTCGGATAGTGAAAACTATCACTATCAACTATATTGCACAAGAAAGATTACAACTTTGGAAGATAACAAGCTCAATACAATGATTTGCTAGTGTGAGTGTGTGTTTCGCCAATGAGTATCAGAGAGTTCGAATAATAGCTAATGTGTTTCTATTCTGAGCTTGTTAACCCCTTTAAAATTAGAAATATCCTAGTAACAAACTATCCGAAAATCATGCAACTCTCACACGATCCCCCTTAACGGTCATGACTCCTTTTGCACGTGCTATAAACAGCATATTCCTCTGATGTTCCCGTGTTGACTCAGTTCATATAATACCTACAAACGTAAACTAAACACACAAGGAAAAATTATTAAAAATATTGACATTAATAAGGATCCTTGATCCTCAAACTCCCTGTGTTATCCGTTAAGGATCCGTGATCCAGGTCCAGTCTCAGGATGGATGATCCTCAGCATAAAATCCATGCCCTAACTATACTAACATGAAGTAAAATGTAGATTAGAGATCTTACTACTAGCTCTTGTGGCTAGGGAAGTGGCAAAGAAACAAGGATGATGAAGATGTTGATAAGAAAATGGTTAAAGCTTCCACAAAGAGGTCCTTCACCTTCCAATGCTTGAAGCCTCCTTAGATATCCTTGAGACTCCTTTGTATATGCTTAGATTGCCTTGAAATTAGCTTGATGATAGAGGTGTAGTGGAGATGGGTGTGGCCGTGAATGAGAGCAAGGGAGCAAGAGAAAGAAGTTTGAAATTTTGGTGTGTTGGAGTGTTATGAGGATGTTTGGATAAGATTGCACTTATAACATCATACATATAATCTTTCCATTAAACAAATTCTTTATCCATCAAACTTCCATCCAACATCATTAGACAACATGGGGACATGTGGGTCCCCATATTGACCATCAACTAGCAGGGGGGGTCTTGGTTGAGTTTTAAGTGTGGTTATGTTATTTAGTTGAAAATGAAGGGATCTAGTTAGGGGTTAAGTGTATTAGGGGTTTTTAGATGTAATAAGGTGTTTAATGGTAATAACTAGTCTTATAACACTAAAAAAATGTTTCCAGTTCATTTTTGGTGTTTTGGTAGTGTCCGGTTAATTGTTCGGTTGCTGGTTCGTTAAGGTGCTAAATTGTGTAACTAATAAGGTATGAAGTACCTTTTGTGTTATGGTTTCAATCCCGACACTTTACAAGTTATTTTGGATGTTTAATCACTATTTCTGCATGTTGTTTTAACTTGTAATGCTAAAATTTGCTGAATTTCTGAAGAATTAGTTGTTTATAGTGCGTTTCGGACAGTTTTTAGTGCTTGTTTAAGCTTCCGGAAAGTGTTAATATAAACCCTTGTTTTCCCTTTTGGGTTTTAATATATTTTTGATGTCGGACCTACATCTAAGTCCTATATCAACTGTTTAGTTGAGTACTGAGGCCGTGCTGACACAGTTTGTCTAACCGGTGAGTCTACTAATTGTTTCGACGCAACGCTTAAATTGTTTCACAATGCGATATATGAAATATGTAACATGCATGATTTAAACGTATGACATGCAATCATATAATGTTGACGTTAAAACACACAAATGCATATAATAAATAATTATTAAAACAATACGGAAGTTACCGAATTTGTGTCGTTTGTCACAAAAGATACGTACGCCTCTTAGTTACCGTTCTGCCTCGACACGAGGGTTTTTTTAAACCATGATGCCAAGTCAATTCAGCCACCGTATCAGCCAAGGCCTTGTATTCAGATTCACTAGATGACCAAGTTACAATCTTTTATTTTCTAGCTGACCACCCCGTGGATCGACGGTCATCTAGGCATCCAACCTAGTGTGTAGTAGAGAAAGTGTAACAACCCTCGGTAAAACCGACACCCTATTATATCTTAAAATACCCTTATATGTCTTGAAATACACCCCGTATATGAAAACCGAGCCCGAAATATGTTATAGTATTTAAAATAAATTAAAAACAATAAGTATTAAGTTGAGGCGGGCCGCGTAGACCCACCCCAACCCCTTACGCGGGCGGTTTCAAGGTGGATACCGGATTCTTTTGGTTTCTTTAGTTCAAGCTGGCCGCGTAAGAGTTCCCGTTAGTTTACGCGGGCCGTGTGAGATCATCAAACGCGGAGACACCAGAAGCTAACACGTGTCGACATCGTGGCGGACCTACATGCTGACCCAGCTAAGCTATGCGTTGACTGGAGTTTGACGCGGGCCGCGTAAGCTTGGCTTATCCTTTACGTGGGCCGCGAGAGGACTAGAATCAGCAACTATATAAGAAGGCCATCGGGTTCAACCAGAACTCGTTCATTTCTCAATTCTCAATCTAAATTTATGTAGTAGAGTTATAATACGCGTGTATTATACCCCCTAATTAGCGAGGTTCTGCTTCGTTGTAAGTATTATAACCCCGGTTTCATAATAGTTACGCTGCCCGATTGATTTAGGGTTCCGTAACAACTGTCGTGGTTCTGCCCGACGTAGTTGTTGGAATGCCGTCTCGGAGAGGGTATCATTAATATTTTCAAAGGGTTATAGTACTAACCTATCTACATTTGTATAACTTATAGATTATATCCAGGAAACCCTCACGAGAAGTCTAAGATAGCAATGTGAGTTTATGCTCTTTTTGTTAACATTTTTGGTAATGTTTTACCAAACCTTCAATGTTTTACTATGAAATTTAGCAGTGATTGAGTCTTTGTAGTTCTTCAATTACTGCTGGTATGTTGGGGTTTTGTATACTAAATGTACTACACTGTGAGTAGTAAGTCGAGGATGACAATATGTTACCATTGGACAATGAGTTAGCCAATGGGCAATATGACCCACAAGTCAGGGTTGACAGTACTAAAAGGAGTAATTGTGTAGACATAAACAATGTGATCGCTCTCAATACTGTTCACTGTGACTTTTTATTTAAACTTGATTAAACTGGGATTCACTCACCAGTATTTCCGACTAACAAATGTTTTTAAAACACGTTTCAGGTAACCCAATGTGACAGCCAATTAGTAAAAAGCCAGCTGGAGAGCACTGAAGGCTTGGGAAAATGTGGCTATAAAAGTTACCAAATAAACGATGTTTTAAAATTCAATAAAATAGGGTTTATCCCTATAAATGTATTGTAATAAGAAACTTGGGTTTTACCCATGTGATTATTAATATTAATTGAGGTGGTTTTACTTTGATAAACGTTTCCTAACTACGGCCCTAATGTAAATTCCACTGCAAGATTAAATAACTGATACCACCAAAACTCTGAGATCGCGTCCGCCCGTTCCCGGGAAGCAGGGATCGGGGGTTGCGACATGAGGTGGTATCAGAGCCTAGCCACTGGTCTTAGCCAAAGAAGTGTTCTGCTGACACTTAAATTCTGAATTTTGTGTTAGGAAATAAATTATGGAAATACGTGCATAACTGTATTTATTTTTTATGTGTTATTTGACTATCTGTTAGTTTACAGTATGAATGATCAAGGACCCTCAGACATAGTCAGTTGTCTGATTCACCTAGGAGTGAAGGTACTTCTTCACAGCCTGCCCTTTCTGGGTATTCTGCTGATCAGGAAGAAGGAGTGTTTGCTTTTAAAGCTCAGTCAGAAGAGTCATTCCCTCATAAGAAACGAGGATGGTTCAGTAAGGAAGCCTTTGCTCGTAGGAAAAGAATGCGAAAGTTGCAACAGCAAAGAGTTCTTGCAGCCGCTAAGCGAAAAACAGATGCCCATACACAGGATATGCTTAATAGAAGCCTAGCTAATTTCCATATCCTAGCCACAACTGTTGCTGACCCAAGTCTGGAACAACTAGTAGCCCCACAACCACAAAACCCAGATCAACCCATGGAGATAGAAAACCCGGAAAACCAAGTGGAGATGCATGACTTTAACCCAGAAGAAATTCCTAGGATACCTGCACCAAACCCCCTAGACCCAAATTACGACCCCTGGTGGGACGACAATAGGGACTTTGTGCAACGTCACCCTATCCAGGAATACCCACCCATACAGAACATAGAAGCCTATCCAGGTATGGACCCTTTAGATCCCTATTACCATGATGAATATATTAGGGAGATCTTAGAAGATCCTTACCGATTTCAGGCACTTTCACCCCCATATCAGGAACCCGCACCCCAGATTCCAAACCCAGTCCGAGAACCTGCACCCCCAATGAGTGCAGAAAACATTCAAGAACTTAGGACTTTTAGGGAGGAAATTTTAGAAAGCAGTGAGAGAATGCGTCAGGTGGGAGAGCGTCTCGTATGGAAATACGATGAACGCAATATGGATTTTTGGATAAATCCATATCCGTGAATGTGAGAATGGAGGAAATGGTAGTAGTAATAATAATATAATATAATAAAAATAAAATAAAATATGTGTGTATGGATGCATATTACTATTAGTGTAATTCTATTTCTGTTGGTATTGTAATCTTTATTTCTGTACTAGTGTGTAATAGACGCATAGTATATGAAAATAGAGTACAAGTCGCAATGATCGACGTTTTTTGCTAGATTACGTGTCATGTGATTAACTAGATTACCTATTATTTTGTGATATTAATATGGGATATATGTTTAAAAATTCAGATGGCCGATGAAGGAAATCAAGGAAATCTAAATAACGATAACCAAAGTAACATTAACGTGGTTAATGAGAATCCGAGCATCAATAACAATCAAGTGGATAATAGTGCTATCCAACACATAGTAGCACAAGGAATTATAGATGCAATGCCATTTATTCTTCAAACTGTTAAGGATGCTGATAATAAAAGTAAGCATAGCAGTAAGCGACCAGTTGAACCAGAAAACAGCGTAAACAATGGACCTGTACTTCAAATGCCTATTCCCAAAAGAAGAAGAACCATGCCTTATGGTTGTTCGCATAAAGAATTCTGGTCTTGTAAACCAATGGAATTCTCGGGAAACGAAGGGGCCATTGCAACCTTACGCTGGATAGAAAAGACTGAGGCAGTCTTAAGGATAAGCAAGTGTGCTGAAGAAGATAAGATATTGTTTGCTTCTAATCTGTTTAAGAATGCAACACTAGAATGGTGGAACACTATCCTCCAATCAAGAGGAAGTGATAGAACCTACAATATGGAATGGGAAGAATTTAGGAATATGGTAGAAAGGAAATTCTGCCCTCCTAATGAAAAAGAACATATAGCAAACAAATTCCTAAACCTTATGATGACTGGTGTGGATAACAAGGGGTACACTAAGTTATTCTTCGAATATGCTAGGATAGTTCCAAATCTTGCCTCACCAGAACCAGTGTTAATCTCCCGTTATATTTGGGGATTAATTGGGGAGATAAGACACGTAGTCAAGGCAGCTAGACCTCAAACCATAGAAGAAGCTGTAGAACTAGCCAATACCTTGACTGATGAGTTAGTCCGTACCCGAGAAGAGGATCAAAGGAGGAACCTAACCCAGAAGTTGACTCAAGAATTCCGTTCCGGAAATTACAATCGTAGGAATATGGGTTCTACCTCTACACCATACTGCAAGGTCTGCAAGAAAAAGCATTCGGGAAAATGCTCCACTCTCTGTAATTATTGCAAGATGCCAGGACATAAGGAAGAAAATTGCAGGAATAAATCCAGTAATGGATTATGCTACAACTGTGGAGAAAAAGGTCATATCAGGCCAAACTGTCCAAAACTAACCCCAGGTGCAAACAACAAGAATACTAAAAATGCTAGATCATTTGTTCTGACTGCAGAAGAAGCCAAGATGATCCCAGACGTTATAGCTGGTACGTTTTTGGTTAATGTTATCTTTGCTAAAGTATTATTTGACTCTGGTGCAAACCAAAGTTTTATTAATACATCATTTTGCAAAATTCTAAATCAGTCATTAACTAAACTACCACTAGAATGCTTAGTAGAGACAGCCAATGGAGAAACCGTTAGGATTTCTGAAATCTTGCAGGGAGCAAGAATAGAAATTTTAAATCAGAAATTTATTGCAAACCTTTATCCCATGAATCTGGTAGGATTCGATGTTGTTTTAGGAATGGATTGGTTAATAGCCAATAAAGCCAGTATTTTATGTGATCAAAAGTCAGTCCAAGTAAATTCACCAAAAGGTAAAACGATCACAATTAAAGGAGATAAACCCTCTAGGTCCACTAAGATTATCTCTGTGATGAAAACTGCAAGTTCTATGAGAAAAGGTTCTATAGTGTATTTGATTTCCATAATTACTAACACTAAAGGAAAGGATTTAAAAGATATTCCAGTAGTATCTCAGTTTTCAGATGTATTTCCAGAAGAATTGCCAGGGCAACCTCCAGATAGAGAAGTTGAATTCAGAATCCATTTAATACCAGGAACAGCACCGATTGCCAAAGCACCTTACCGTTTGGCACCCGTAGAAATGCAAGAATTGAAGAAACAATTAAATGAATTGTTGGAGAAAAGATTCATACAACCAAGTTCGTCGCCATGGGGAGCGCCGATATTGTTTGTTAAAAAGAAGGATGGATCAATGCGTATGTGCATTGACTACCGTGAATTAAACAAGGTTACGATTAAAAATCGGTATCCATTACCGAGAATCGTTGATCTGTTTGATCAACTGCAAGGAGCTCGATTTTTCTCTAAAATCGATTTAAGGTCAGGATATCATCAATTAAAGGTACAGGAAGAGGACATTCCTAAGACCGCATTTAGAACAAGGTATGGTCATTATGAATTTACTGTCATGCCATTTGGTTTAACCAATGCCCCAGCTGCATTTATGGACATGATGAACCGAATATGTAAGCCATATTTGGATAAATTCATAATTGTCTTCATAGATGATATTTTAATTTATTCTAAGAATAAAGAAGATCATGCAAAGCATTTGCACGCACTTTTAAGTTTATTAAGAAAGGAAAAGCTTTATGCTAAATTCTCTAAGTGCGAATTTTGGTTAGAACAGGTACAATTCCTTGGACATTTAGTTAATCATGAAGGAATTCACGTGGATCCAACAAAATCGAGGCGATTACTAAATGGAAAACTCCTGTGTCTCCAACCGAGGTTAGAAGTTTCTTAGGATTGGCCGGTTGTTATAGAAGATTTATTCGAGATTTTTCTAGAATAGCCATTCCCTTAACTAAGCTAACCTGTAAATCTGTTAAATTCGAATGGGGAGTAAAACAAGAAGAAGCCTTTAGAATTCTTAAGCAAAGATTAATCCATACACCCATACTAGCATTACCAGAAGGAACTAAAGATTTTGTAGTCTATTGTGATGCTTCTAAGTTAGGTTATGGATGTATATTGATGCAACGTCAAAAGGTTATAGCTTACGCATCTAGACAACTTAAAAATCATGAAGAGAATTATTCAACTCATGATCTAGAATTAGGAGCTATAATTTTTGCTATTAAGATTTGGAGACATTACCTTTATGGTAGTAAGTTTACAATTTTCACTGATCATAAGAGTTTAAGGTATGTTTTCAAACAGAAGGAATTGAATATGAGATAAAGACGCTGGATGGAGATGCTTAGTGACTATGATTGTGATATCCAGTATCATGAAGGAAAAGCAAATGTAGTGGCAGATGCTTTAAGCCGAAAGTATCATGAAAAGCCAAAAAGGGTACGTTCTCTTAAATTAAATCTGCAAGTAGATTTAAATGATCAGATAAGAGAAGCACAAGAATCAGTAATCAAGGATGATTCTGAAAAACTAAAAGGTATGCTAAAAGAATTGAAACAAGGAATACATGGAATTTGGAGATTCCATGAAAAGAGAATGTGGATATCTAAATTAGGAAACCTGCGTAATCGTATATTAGAAGAAGCTCATAAGTCTAAATATACGATGCATCCAGGAAGTGATAAAATGTACCAGGATTTAAGGAAAAATTTCTGGTGGATAGGAATGAAAAAGGACATAGCAACCTATGTTTCTAAATGTTTAACATGTTCACAAGTTAAAGCTGAACACCAGAAACCCTCAGGTTTGTTACAACAATTAGAATTGCCGGTGTGGAAGTGGGAATTGATAACAATGGATTTTGTTACTAAATTACCCAAAACAAAGAAAGGAAATGATACAATCTGGGTGATTGTAGATAGGCTAACTAAGTCAGCTCATTTCCTACCAATGAAGGAAACTTTCAGTATGGAACAATTAGCTAAGCTATATGTAAATGAAATTGTTTCTTTACATGGCATTCCTTTATCAATTGTTTCTGATAGAGATAGTCGATTTACCTCTCATTTTTGGTCAAGTTTCCAAAAGGCAATGGGAACCAAGTTAAAACTGAGCACAGCTTATCATCCTCAAACGGACGGACAGAGCGAAAGGACAATTCAGACAATGGAGGACATGCTTAGAGATTATGTAATTGATTTTGGAGGTAATTGGGATGATCACTTACCTTTAGTAGAATTTTCTTATAATAATAGTTATCACACAAGTATCAATGCTGCACCATTCGAAGCACTTTATGGACGAAAGTGTCGAACCCCAGTCTGTTGGGCAGAAATTGGGGAAAAGCAACTATCTGGACCTGAGATAGTGCAGGAAACAACCGACAAGATCATTCAAGTCAAAGAACGACTGAAAGCAGCACGTGATCGACAAAAGAGTTATGCCGATAACCGACGCAAGCCCTTGGAGTTTCAAGTAGGAGAAAAAGTATTATTGAAAGTCTCTCCTTGGAAAGGAGTAGTAAGATTCATCAAACGAGGAAAGCTAAGTCCCAGGTATGTTGGACCTTTTGAGATTATTAGAAGAATAGGACCTGTAGCCTATCAGCTACAACTGCCAGAGGAAATGGCAGGTATACATGACGTGTTTCATGTATCTAATCTCAAAAAGTGTTTAGGTGATGAATCATTGATAGTACCTCTTAAGGATATAGAGGTAAATGAACAACTCAAGTTTGTAGATAGACCTCTACAAATTGAAGACAGGAAAGTCAAGAATCTCAAGCATAAGAGATTAGTTCTAGTCAAAGTGAAGTGGGACTCCAAAAGAGGACCAGAGTACACATGGGAGCTTGAATCAGAAATGCAAAAGAAATACCCGCATTTGTTTCAGTAGATCTCGAGGACGAGCTCTAAAACAAGGTGGGGAGAATGTAACAACCCTCGGTAAAACTGACACCCTATTATATCTTAAAATACCCTTATATGTCTTGAAATACACCCCGTATATGAAAACCGAGCCCGAAATATGTTATAGTATTTAAAATAAATTAAAAACAATAAGTATTAAGTTGAGGCGGGCCGCGTAGACCCACCCCAACCACTTACGCGGGCGGTATCAAGGTGGATACCGGATTCTTTTGGTTTCTTTAGTTCAAGCGGGCCGCGTAAGAGTTCCTGTTAGTTTACGCGAGCCGTGTGAGATCATCAAACGCGGAGACACCAGAAGCTGACACGTGTCGACATCGTGGCGGACCTACATGCTGACCCAGCTAAGCTATGCGTTGACCTGGACAAAATCGAATTGACTTCGTTAATGTGATCAACAACTGGACTTCCCTCGTTCATTCTCATATTAAACAATTCCCTCATCAAGAACACCCTATTACCGGCAGACAACTTCTCATACATATTTGATAGAGCTGCTAACATACCACGAGCAGTTGTTTCTTTCATGATATTAAAAGCAACGCTCCTTGTCAAAGCCAATGTAATTTTACCTCTTGACTTTTTGTCCTCGGAGTTCCAAATTGCTTCAGCAGCTTTCTCCATTCCAGCAGGTTTTTCTTCCAATACCACATCCAAATCGCATTCACCAAGAAACGCCTCTATTTGCATTCTCCACCATGCAAAATCAGTACCGTTGAACTTCTCGATTCGGAACTTCCCGTCTTCAGCCATAGCAAACGAGAAAACCAGAAAAAAACCACAAGGAACCAGGAAACCGAAACTGTGACACCTGTGTCACTGCGACCATCAAACAAATGCCAAACCAATGAAATATTTTATTTCATACTTGGGATTTGTAAAAATATGTGTATCGTTTGCACATATCATTTCTTGTTCGATTTCAAGCTTTAAATCGCTTTCTAGAGGGTTATACGCGCTCTGATGTGTAGATATAACCAGTTTAATGCAACGAACACTCCGGAATAGTGAAATAGGCTTAACATACCTTAAATAACCTTTACATAACTTAGATATAAGTTTTGGAAGGTTTGGTGTGGTGAAATCAAAGTTAAATCGCTTACAGGGACTAAAGTTGACAAACTGCGAAAGTATGCCAATTTAAACTGTAACAGACATTCCGGAACATGAACATAAGTTAAACATACCATAAATATCCTTTACATAGCTTAGAAATAGGCTTTGAGGTGTTCGGTATGCTAAAATAAACTTTTGTGTCATTCAGGGACTAAAAGCGTCAAAAAGTGCACAAGTTTGCATTTTCGCGCATAACTCACGTTCTGAATACATCCGGACATCCAAAAATTTATGTAAGCACTAAAATATTTTATTTTAGTGTTCGGCATAAGAAAAATCCATTCGTCGCGTCATTTGGATCGTTTTTCGCGCTTATGCGCATTCCGTCGTAATTAAGCGAACATCGCGATCATACGGCCAAACGAACCGACATCCGAGATATTTTTGAGCACATTTTAAGTTCCCTATACTTTAACTTCATTTTAGAGCTTTGAAATGGGGTTAACGGGCCTTAAACGTGTCGAAAATGGGCTGAACGCATGACAGGGACCAAAAGTGTAAATCTGCCAAACTTAGGCCTAGCGCACCTCTACACTTTTAATGTAACGGTGCGCTAGCCTAGTTCAGACCAGATTCAGTGTTTTTAACAGCAGGTTGCAGCTGTTTAATCCTCCACTACACATTCACACATGCTTAGTCAGTTGATAAGGATCAATTTTAGCCACCATAAGGTTTCGACACTTGTACGGATGCGATTAAAGCACGGTTTCCATGAAACGATCTTAACGGTGGACCGAATACTATAAATACCCCATGCCCCCATTGCTCAAACCACTAGAATTTTGATCTTAGAAACTCTAAGTTGAAACCATTGTTTCATACCTGAGATTCTTGGATCGAGATTAGCATTCGGGGACCCTTCGTAAGTATTCTTTCGTTCTTTTCTTTCTTTTATTGCTTTTCGAGTCCGAAAGTCAAACTTTGTTTGACTTTCTGCGTTGACCAGTAATGGTCAATGCGAAGTTCGTTTGAACTTCGCAACGTGAGTGTAATCACGTTGGTTATAGTCCCTTGGGACTATGCCTACTGATTACCACGTTGTCTAGGGTCGTAGGGTAAGCGATCTAATAAATCGCTTATACCTTCGAACCCGACCCAGTTTGGTCGATCATTAGGATCCGACCAAATACATTAGGTGACCATAGTATATAGGGAATAACCTTCCGAGGTTATACCTTATGGTCACATCGTTTAAGTAGTTGTATGATAGGTAGTTTATATGCCTTAGGTAAATTACCAGAATACCCTTTTCATGTATAATTGGTAATTAAGCATATGTAACCTAAACTTTTGTCACATAACTGATTATGTAACATGTTTAGGCATATAACACTTGTCATAGGACTAGTTAGGCGGTCCGAACGCGTTTCACGCGAACGACGCGTTAAAGTAGCATAAGCTACCTAAACGGGTCGTAATGGGTCGAAAGCTCTTAGATTAAGGTTTCATTTAGTATGTAGGCTTTGTTAAACCATATGACACGAGTCTCTATACTCGTTTGGTTTACGAACCCTCATTCTATCAGATCTTCCGATTTAGGTCCGGTTATTAACATAGTTACCTATATTAGGTGCCGTTTGATATCCGCGATCTCTAGCATTGTTTGGTTGTTACTCAAGGACTACTAAGCAATCTCAAGTGAGTACATAGACCCCTCTTTTACTGTTTTCCAAACTGTTTTGGGGTGGAACACATGTGCCTACTTGTTACTTTCGTGCTTTCCTGTTTTTCACATCATATACCTGCTATGTTCGTTAGTACATTATAGTACATGATTTCATTACATTTCATGCTAGGTGTGCCCATTGTGTGCATTAATTAGTACATCGTTTTACATTACATTACATGCTACGTATGTCTATTGTTGTATACGTAGTACAGGTCACATGCTACGTATGTCTATTGTCGTATACGTAGTACAGGTCACATGCTACGTATGTCTATTGTTGCATACTTAGTACAGGTCACATGCTACGTATGTCTATTGTCGTATACGTAGTACAGGTCACATGCTACGTGTGTCTATTGTTGCATACTTAGTACAGGTCACATGCTACGTATGTCTATTATTGCGTACTTAGTACAGGTCACATGCTACGTATGTCTATGGTCGCGTACTTAGTACATTTGTTATTCATCACAGGCTTACATTTTGGATACATATTACATGATTTACATTAAACATGAACATTTTACTTTGGTAGTTTGGTTTGAGTAAGTGATTAAGTAACGAGGCGTGTGTAATATGATACAAGCATGGTGGATACGCCGCTGGTACTTCCTATATATAAGTGTTTGTATGGTATTGCATATTGTAGCGTTATTTGAATCATTTCAATTTGAGACATAGAACATTTTATACAAATAACATACTTTTCACAAGACATTGATTTACAAACAACTTATCTTATACAAACTCATTTTACATGGTTATTCATTTAACCTGACATTTATTTATACATATCATCTGATCTTATCGTTTTTCAAATGATTTACAAGACAAAGCAAATTACAAGGTTCATGACTAAACATTTTCTCAAACATAAGTCATGAATCTCAGTTTTCATAAAACCTATGTATCTCACAGGCATTTTTATGCTGACGTACCTATTTTCACATGTGTTTTTCAGGAGCTGTTGCATAAGATGATCAAGATACACATAGGCAGACTTGGGCTTTAGTGACAATAAAAGATGCAAGACTAGTTAATTATGTTGTATTTCTTTGTTTGTTAAGACATTGTAACACTTTTAATCAATAAAACGAAACTTCAATTGCCATGGATTTGAAACAATTAATTATGTTACAACACTCCCCGACATTTCCGCCATGTTTTGTGTGTTCTACGTGGTCGGGGTGTGACAGAAAAGATGGTATCAGAGCCAATGGTTATAGGAAATTAGGTTATTAGTAATGCTTTGACCTAGTCTATAACCTTCTTAGGACCCTAACGCGAGTTTACTTGCGTTTAGTCATAAAACAATACCGTCACCTATCCTTAGGCGACGACCACAACAAGAACATAAATTTCAAAACCGCTTTGAAAACTAATCATCTGTTCTAGGATGATTGATTACTAGGTTTTGAACCCTCTGTTATATGGTTTTGAACCCCTTTGAGTTTTCAAAATCTCGTCAAGGTTCTGGGTTTTAAATAATGTGAACACGTGCAAACTGGAAGGGTGAATGCCTGTATTCTGGGTTTTCTGTCTAGGCAAGCACTTCGTATACATCTCATCAGACGCGAGACCAGTTGTGCTTACCTGGGAATTCTTGGGATGAGTGTTCACTTATAGGCGAGCATGTCTTCGCGATACATTATTTTTGACCCATTTACTTTGATTAGTCACTGTGTGTCGTTTGTTTACCTTGTGGTAACAAACAAATGACCACTGTCCTTGCTTTCATCAGATTTGTTTCATCTCATTCTATTCGTCTAATTCTCTCACTCGTTTCCTTTCATGTTTTCCTCTTTTAGAATGCCTCCTCGACGTGAGAACCAGATAGAAACTGCCGAACTGGCAGAAATCATCGCGCAGCAAATGGCTGCTGCCTTCCCAAATCTTTATGCTCAAATGATACAAGCCATCAACAACAACAATGCTCCATGCAACTTCAAGAGTTTCAACTCGGCTAAACCGCTCAAGTTTAGTGGTTCTGAGGGAGCGACTGGGCTTCTTCAATGGTTCGAGAGCATTGAGAATACGTTCTGTCACGTTCAGTGTCCTGAAAATCGCAAGGTCGAGTTTTCTTCGAGTGTGTTTCAGAAGAGGGCTCTTACGTGGTGGAACGGGATTATGAGAGACCGGGGTGCTGAAGTTGCACTAGCACAGACTTGGGCCGAGCTTAGAACTCTTATGATGAGGGAGTTCTGTCCTCGTCATGAACTGCGAGCGTTGGAGAAAGAATTTGATGATTTGAAGCAAGACAGTGGTGAACATCGAGCCTATACTGACCGTTTTGAAGAATTGAGCCTGTTGTGTCCTGCTATGGTTACCCCTGTGGATAAGGCGATCGAGAAATATACTGATGGTCTTCCTGACCTAGTTCAGGATATTGTTACTGGCAGTAACCCTACTACTGTCAGACAAGCCATTGAACTGTCTGCCACCCTAACTGAATCCCACATCAGAAAGAAAAAGCTTTTTCGAAAAGGCGACCCAAGACCATTCGACAAGACTGCTCAAGTGGAACCAAAGGAAGAACATGCTGAGGTGTCCAAGAATAAGAAGCGTAAGGCTTCGCAGAATTTTGCGATTGCTGCTCAACCTAACCAAAACACCCGTAACCAACCAGCGCAGCCTCCTGCAAGGAAACCTTATGCCGGTACTGCACCGATATGCGACAAATGTAATGCACACCACTTAGCTCACCTACAGTGTCGTTTGTGTGCATCATGTGGGCGACTCGGTCACCTGGAAAATGCTTGTCGTTTTACCCCGAACCAAGCTAGTCCAAACCAATCTCGGGTCAATGCTGCTCAAGCTCGTCTTCCACGAGGTCCTTGCTTCAACTGTGGCGAGATGAGCCATTTCCGAAGAAATTGCCCAAAGATTGCTAATGCTAATCCAGCGCAGGGATGAGCATCGGACCAACTAGAAGACAATGTTGTTTGGAAATAATCAAGCCTTATGTATTATTTTCTTTTGTTGTCAAGGTCCATGAAACAGTTGTTGTTGTTTATAAATAAATCTTTTTATTTTGCATTGCAATGTACAAATATGATGGCATGTATAAACAACGCATTCCCTACAATATCGAAAATCAATGAACCGTATTCCTTGAAGAACAGACTACCCCGTAATTTCTTTCATTTTATTATCTCTTGCGTTTTCCACGGAAATCCAAAGTACCCGTTTCTTCCAAGGAAACGAAGTACAAGGCGAAAGTTACAACTCTGTACGAATACCCAAAGTACCACTATAAATTCTTAATAGGGTACCTAAGGGTATTTCCGTATATTCAAAAATTATTGTACCTTAATTCGAATATTGCGTTTTCTTGAAAACGAAATCGAATTTTTGGAAGATCTTTCTATCTTCATAGTTAGATTCTTGTTAATGTTTAAAGTGCCGAATGAAATCCATGAAATGGATTCCTAGTGTGCTTTAAATGCATGTACATAATTAACAAAACAAAACTTACAAATTAAAGATCTAGATAAACAATTTTGTGGTTATGTGACTATGTGTTTATGCATTTTTGTGTTTTTGTATACTCTGGATATTCGTTATCCAAATCCTCATAGAATCTTTCTTACCTTCATATGAAGGATTCGTAGTAGGATATTGAAAAAGGTACTATCTTAAATCCTTAAGGGACTTCTACTTTGTAGTTAAGTTCCTTGGATTATAAAGTACTATTCCAAAGTTTAGGGACAACATGTGTTGATAAAGTTAAATACATCCTACGTCGATGTAGTCAAATTTTCCCCGTAGGTAGTTTAGTTAAAGAGATCCTACGTCGATCTAAGTTAAATAGATTGGTCCGACAATCTAGTTAAATACATCCTACGTCGATGTAGTTAAATTTTCCCCGTAGGTAGTTTAGTTAAAGAGATCCTACGTCGATCTAAGTTAAATAGATTGGTCCGACAATCTAGTTAAATACATCCTACGTCGATGTAGTTAAATTTTCCCCGTAGGTAGTTTAGTTAAAGAGATCCTACGTCGATCTAAGTTAAATAGATTGGTCCGACAATCTAGTTAAATACATCCTACGTCGATGTAGTTAAATTTTCCCCGTAGGTAGTTTAGTTAAAGAGATCCTACGTCGATCTAAGTTAAATAGATTGGTCCGACAATCTAGTTAAATACATCCTACGTCGATGTAGTTAAATTTTTCCCCGTATGTAGTTTAGTTAAAGAGATCCTACGTCGATCTAAGTTAAATAGATTGGTTCGACAATCTAGTTAAATATATCATGTATTTATGTAGTTAAATAGGCCCTCGGGTGGTCTAAATCAAGAGATTGTTCGTTAATCTAATCCTTTGGTGACCTAGTTAAAGAGACTCAATTGCAGTCAAGTTAATTCACCACAGGATTATTCGCTTGATTTTTCCCCATACGCATTACGAAATGAACTGTGCGGACTGTGCAAGGAACTACGTAATTATGGAGGCCTACATAATTATGGAATTCAGTGCATAGGAACCACAGGAAGTTTTGTCATGTGTTAAGACCAACAGTGGCAAGAGTAATGATACGGGAGAAGTCTTGGACTTTGACCAATGTCATTTATTCTCACACTACCCAATTCTGATCTCAATCACACACACAATTTCCTATGATGAGTCTTCATAAGAAACGTTCTTCTGTCCGTAGTTCAAAACTCCATGTTTTGTTACTACAATGACTTCACTTTGAGGGTTGACATTTTCGCTAAGAATCCTAACATGGCCCAGAGTTCTACTTAGGGTTCAAGGGGTTCATTCGAAGCGAAAACATCACCGTCGTCCCCATAAGTTTCTCCTAAAATTAAATTTCGGGACGAAATTTCCTAAAGTAGGGGAGACTATGACACCTGTGTCACTGCGACCATCAAACAAATTCCAAACCAATGAAATATTGTATTTCATACTTGGGATTTGTAAAAATATGTGTATCGTTGGCACATATCATTTCTTGTTCGATTTCAAGCTTTAAATCGCTTTCTGGAGGGTTATACGCGCTCTGATGTGTAGATATAACCAGTTTAATGCAACGAACACTCCGGAATAGTGAAATAGGCTTAACATACCTTAAATAACCTTTACATAACTTAGATATAAGTTTTGGAAGGTTTGGTGTGGTGAAATCAAAGTTAAATCGCTTACAGGGACTAAAGTTGACAAACTGCGAAAGTATGCCAATTTAAACTGTAACAGACATTCCGGAACATGACCATAAGTTAAACATACCATAAATATCCTTTACCTAGCTTAGAAATAGGCTTTGAGGTGTTCGGTATGCTAAAATAAACTTTTGTGTCATTCAGGGACTAAAAGCGTCAAAAAGTGCACAAGTTTGCATTTTCGCGCATAACTCACGTTCTGAATACATCCGGACATCCAAAAATTTATGTAAGCACTAAAATATTTTATTTTAGTGTTCGGAATAAGAAAAATCCATTCGTCGCGTCATTTGGATCGTTTTTCGCGCTTATGCGCATTCCGTCGTAATTAAGCGAACATCGCGATCATACGGCCAAACGAACCGACATCTGAGATATTTTTGAGCACATTTTAAGTTCCCTATACTTTAACTTCATTTTAGAGCTTTGAAATGGGGTCAACGGGCCTTAAACGTGTCGAAAATGGGCTGAACGCATGACAGGGACCAAAAGTGTAAATCTGCCAAACTTAGGCCTAGCGCACCTCTACACTTTTAATGTAACGGTGCGCTAGCCTAGTTCAGACCAGATTCAGTGTTTTTAACAGCAGGTTGCAGCTGTTTAATCCTCCACCACACATTCACACATGCTTAGTCAGTTGATAAGGATCAATTTTAGCCACCATAAGGTTTCGACACTTGTACGGATGCGATTAAAGCACGGTTTCCATGAAACGATCTTAACGGTGGACCGAATACTATAAATACCCCATGCCCCCATTGCTCAAACCACTAGAATTTTGATCTTAGAAACTCTAAGTTGAAACCATTGTTTCATACCTGAGATTCTTGGATCGAGATTAGCATTCGGGGACCCTTCGTAAGTATTCTTTCGTTCTTTTCTTTCTTTTATTGCTTTTCGAGTCCGAAAGTCAAAATTTGTTTGACTTTCTGTGTTGACCAGTAATGGTCAATGCGAAGTTCGTTTGAACTTCGCAACGTGAGTGTAATCACGTTGGTTATAGTCCCTTGGGACTATGCCTACTGATTACCACGTTGTCTAGGGTCGTAGGGTAAGCGATCTAATAAATCGCTTATACCTTCGAACCAGACCCAGTTTGGTCGATCATTAGGATCCGACCAAATACATTAGGTGACCATAGTATATAGGGAATAACCTTCCGAGGTTATACCTTATGGTCACATCGTTTAAGTAGTTGTATGATAGGTAGTTTATATGCCTTAGGTAAATTACCAGAATACCCTTTTCATGTATAATTGGTAATTAAGCATATGTAACCTAAACTTTTGTCACATAACTGATTATGTAACATGTTTAGGCATATAACACTTGTCATAGGACTAGTTAGGCGGTCCGAACGCGTTTCACGCGAACGACGCGTTAAAGTAGCATAAGCTACCAAAACGGGTCGTAATGGGTCGAAAGCTCTTAGATTAAGGTTTCATTTAGTATGTAGGCTTTGTTAAACCATATGACACGAGTCTCTATACTCGTTTGGTTTACGAACCCTCATTCTATCAGATCTTCCGATTTAGGTCCGGTTATTAACATAGTTACCTATATTAGGTGCCGTTTGATATCCGCGATCTCTAGCATTGTTTGGTTGTTGCTCAAGGACTACTAAGCAATCTCAAGTGAGTACATAGACCCCTCTTTTACTGTTTTCCAAACTGTTTTGGGGTGGAACACATGTGCCTACTTGTTACTTTCGTGCTTTCCTGTTTTTCACATCATATACCTGCTATGTTCGTTAGTACATTATAGTACATGATTTCATTACATTTCATGCTAGGTGTGCCCATTGTGTGCATTACTTAGTACATCGTTTTACATTACATTACATGCTACGTATGTCTATTGTTGTATACGTAGTACAGGTCACATGCTACGTATGTCTATTGTCGTATACGTAGTACAGGTCACATGCTACGTATGTCTATTGTTGCATACTTAGTACAGGTCACATGCTACGTATGTCTATTGTCGTATACGTAGTACATGTCACATGCTACGTGTGTCTATTGTTGCATACTTAGTACAGGTCACATGCTACGTATGTCTATTATTGCGTACTTAGTACAGGTCACATGCTACGTATGTCTATGGTCGCGTACTTAGTACATTTGTTATTCATCACAGGCTTACATTTTGGATACATATTACATGATTTACATTAAACATGAACATTTTACTTTGGTAGTTTGGTTTGAGTAAGTGATTAAGTAACGAGGCGTGTGTAATATGATACAAGCATGGTGGATACGCCGCTGGTACTTCCTATATATAAGTGTTTGTATGGTATTGCATATTGTAGCGTTATTTGAATCATTTCAATTTGAGACATAGAACATTTTATACAAATAACATACTTTTCACAAGACATTGATTTACAAACAACTTATCTTATACAAACTCATTTTACATGGTTATTCATTTAACCTGACATTTATTTATACATATCATCTGATCTTATCGTTTTTCAAATGATTTACAAGACAAAGCAAATTACAAGGTTCATGACTAAACATTTTCTCAAACATAAGTCATGAATCTCAGTTTTCATAAAACCTATGTATCTCACAGGCATTTTTATGCTGACGTACCTATTTTCACATGTGTTTTTCAGGAGCTGTTGCATAAGATGATCAAGATACACATAGGCAGACTTGGGCTTTAGTGACAATAAAAGATGCAAGACTAGTTAATTATGTTGTATTTCTTTGTTTGTTAAGACATTGTAACACTTTTAATCAATAAAACGAAACTTCAATTGCCATGGATTTGAAACAATTAATTCTGTTACAACACTCCCCGACATTTCCGCCATGTTTTGTGTGTTCTACGTGGTCGGGGTGTGACAGAAACCCAAGTAACCTTCAATAAACTAGAAACCTGAAGTACCCGAACCAGCAATTTCTCCTGCAAACCCGAGCGTAAAATCAGCGAATAACCAGGGTTTAAGAACCGAAACCCTAATCGCCAAGCACCCCAAAACCACCAGATCTGCAACAGCAAACCCTACGACGCAAACCCTAGACCTTACGCGCCATAACTAGAGAATACGTATGGGCCATAAACAAGTCAGTGGCGACGGCGGCAATAGCAGATCAAGATCTCTCGTCTAACTCTCTCTTTCTCTTGCGATAACCGTGTGAACCGTGTGTTTAACTGAACCTATGGCTCTGATACCACTTGTTAGGGTATCAGATCAGAGTAGGGTCGAGCGGAAGAGAAATAAACACACACACACACACATTTGCAAAAAATAAAGAACACGAGAATTTACGTGGTTCAGTCAAGGTGACCTACGTCCACGGGTTGCAACTAGGGTTTCACTTTTATTAATTGATCACAACTGTTTACAGAATGACATAGACTACAATTACATCATATGTATTTATAAAATAAGATTAGAGTTTCCTATTTGGTCAACAAGTTAACTAAGTGGGCCTAATACCTAGGGCCGGCTAACCATAATTAGGGTCGGCTACCCTAAAGCCTACGAACCCAACACGGGTATCATCTAATCTAATCTAATCTAATTCCATACCCGTCCAATACCCGCAAAATATCTTTTACCATACCCATACGGCCCAATACCCGTCGAGTATAGGGTAAACTCGTCCCAAATACTTCAGGTATACCCGTCGGACTCGTGTATTTTTGCCATCCATCCCTGTAATTTTTAAATTAAACTCATACCTGTGAATTAAATTAAACTAAGGAAGAAAAAAGAAAAATAATTTTGCTAAAGTCATTTCAATGAAAACAGGAGCATAACCTCCTATCCAGAGACTAGACACTTGCCATTGATGCGAAACTATCTTCGAGGCTTTATCCATAAGAAGAGTTTGAGAATTGTTGTTTTTGATATGGAGAACGATGTTGAGCGTTATGTGGTAGATGCATATTTGGAAGGCGTTAGTCTTCAGGAAACCCTCTTATCTCACGGTTGGGCATGGACAGAAAAAATGCCTTTTGACAAAAAAAAAAAAAAAAGATTTCATGAAGTTGCCGTCTTTATATGCTTACAAAAAAAGTATGCTATCTTCAAAACATGTTATTGTTTGATATCAGCTACAAAAAAAAGCTAGTAATGAAAAAGTCGGATTGTGGGCGCATCATCCAGATACATAGAAGGTGACGTAGCAGCACCAAAGAAAGAAATCCAGGTTACAATAGCAACATCATTTTTATATAATAATTTAAAAAATAACCTATTTTCTTATAAAGTTGTTTGTCAATTTTATTTGCAGCGATATTCGCCATTTAAAGCTAACGCACGGGGTACCACATGAAACTAGCTTGCTTAATATTAAGGTTCATGTTATATGTCTGCACTACCAAATGTAAATTGGTTTTTGATAACACATCGTCACTAGATATTAAACTCAAGTTTGGTTAAGCTGCAACTTTTGAACTGGTGCAAAGATTAGTAGTTTTCTTGATAAGATCACACGAAACCAAAATCTTCAATGACTCCAGCTTTGTGGCAAACGAAACGAACCACCGGCATAAATCATCTGGAGAATGGGCCTAATCCTAATGGTTAAATATTAAGCTCAAAACCACATGTAACACCTCGAAAATTTACGTCCAATAATGTATTGACACGTGTAACGGGCTTTGAATATGTGAAAACATACTTTAGAGGGACTAAAGTTGACAAACAGTGAAACTATGTGAATATAAGGGTCCAAAGTGTCAACAATGGGTAAATAGACTCTAAAATAACCCTACATGGTGTTTACAATCTTAAACGGATAAATCATGGATCATACGAAGCGAAAAATGAAAGAAAGTGAGAAATTACAAACTATAGGGGCTAAATGTGTCAACATGTTGAAAGTATACCTCTGAGTGACCTTTTGGCAAACCCGAAGCTTTGTAATGATAAAATATACTCACTAGAATATGTGATAAAAATTTCATCAAGTTTCGTTATCGTATGAGAAAGTTATGATCAAAACCGTGCACGAAGGGTTAATTGCGTTAACGATGAAATTCGTGACTTTTCGTGTAAGCACAAAATTAACCAAGGACTTTACCATGTTTGTAAATGTCCCAAGGTCCTTAAAAATCAGATTTGAGGGTCTATTGAGCAAGATAAATAGCCAAAACCACGTTTCAAAGGTCAAGGACTGAATTGTAAATTGTTGAAAACTTGTTTGGCTGGTCACCACTTGTACGCGGCCCGCGTAAGAGGCTTCGCGGCCCGCGAACAAGCTGCCAGCGACAGCAGCGCACAGATGTCAGTTAAACGGGTCTGTCTCGGTTGTTTCCAGCTGTTGTCGATACCTGGGGCTCTCCAATGGGTTTTAATGCATGTAAGGGCACTTGTCCTCATCCTACAACATCAGAGACTCATGTGGCAACATCAAATAAGATCAAAATTTGGCATAAAAGGGTCTTGTAGTTGCAAACATTCATTACTTGCATGTTCAAAAATTCACAAGATCATCTTTGGAGCTCCCTGGACATCAAGCCAACTTTCTAGTGATCTCTAAGCATTATTAGGACTCTTGTAAGTGTTCATAACCTTCTCAAATTCGTTCTAGCTTAGTAAATTAGCTAATAGTCAAACCATCGTAAATTTAGTTTGACTTTGTGATTAAACGAAATTTGCTCAGTCATTTCTCAAATTGAAAGTACCTACAAGTTGGTATTTATGTGGGTAACAACCCCTCAAAAGGATATTTTCAGATTCCCACTCTAAGTATGATAATTGTCGAGTCAAAGCTTGTTTCAAAAAGTCAACAGATTGTGTATTTGCAAATTTAAGCATGATTAGCAATGTAGGGTACATGCAACCTGTTTAAACCCGAATCAGAACCGAAAGTCGTATAAATTGACTTTTTCTTTGACTTTCAGTTCTGATCCGTTCATGCATGTTTGAGATCTGCCTTAGAGCTTATTTTGGACCAATTTTCATATAAGTTTAACTCTCTGAGATTTTACAACTTGGTTCAATACTTACCCGGTCCATATGCATGTTTCCGATTAATGCTTAAAAGTTGACTATTATGCCCTTTTGACTATAAAACATGATTTTTGAAAATGTGAAATAGTAGAAACATTTGTTACTGATTTATAAACTTGCACCTAAAATTTGATATCAGTTTGTGGTCTAGGTTAAGAGTTATGCACATTATCGTAATTTGAAAGCTTTATGTTACTAAAATGGCGTAATTAGCATATAACCCATTTAAACCCACTTTCTGATATCAAACTTTTTACCCACTGATATAAAATAATATTTTGGGATTTTTAAAGATTTTTAATTAATTTTTGGCTGATCATAACATAGGTCTCTAAGTTTAATTCGGTAAATACCGATTTTGCCCTTTTTGGCCATAAAATGAGTTTTATAGATTCTTTTAACCCCAAACCTTTTTCTACTGATTTTATTTGTTAAATAAAATATTTTGAGCCTTCTGGAATTATAAAAATATCAGCTTTCCTTTAAAAACCAGGAAATGGCTCCAAATCGCCTTTTTAAGCGTTTTTATCGCATAGTATGCACTATAACCATATTAGACATATAAGATTGATACCTACTGATGTTTTTAGCATATTTTTATATAATAACAGTAAGTACAAGTTTATAAACTCAGGTTTCCAATTTTGACATTTTAGCCCTTGTGAAATTACCAAAATACCCCTAAGGTGCATAGTTTGGTTTTAAATGATAAGTTTCACATATAGATCATACCCTACTGTTATAACATGTTAAATTAAGTATATTTAGTGTATAAACCAGACCTGTAACTCAGATTTCTAATTTAACTCTTTTATAATCTTTTAAATGACCAAAATGCCCTTTTGAGGCATAATTTGTGTTTAAATCCATTTTGGGCATAATAGAAGATATCTTACTGATATTATAACATATTTAGAGCATATTATCTCAGGGAACTTGCATATGACTCTTACGGTTACCCGTAACGCTCTTTTCGCGTTCGGTTCGGTTTATGTAACTAGTTTGCATAAATTGACCGAGACGGGTCAAACATTATCATTTTTGTCTCAAAATCCAGAATGTATTTAGTATACCCATATTATACAAGTATTCAAACTTGTCGGGTCTAAATCACATTCTATCCGGTCTTCGCTTAATCGTGCGTTTGAACCGTATCGTCCTTAAAGCTAACCGGTCTAAGCTTAAGCTTAAATAAAGACCCGTTAGAAATATAATAGGTTATTATAAACCTTCGTTCCAGATTAGGAGCACCGGTAAAAGCTACTTGCATTTTGCTTATTGTGAATTATACTTTACTCAGGTAAATACTTTTAACTTATTTTCCCTATACGGGCTTGGGTTACGGTATATAGAATACCGCTTGATCGAGCATCAAATTCTTACATCGTTTGGGTGGTTAATTGAACAATTTGATCGGCTCGTTTAAACAGTCTTGTTCACTTAAAGCCTTTGGGGGGTTAATGACCATGTCCCGGATATCCTCGGCATCATCTTACGAGATGGCCACGACCTGAGCACGGGGTGTAGGCGTACACCTGTCAGTGTATAACTCTATATTGTGGTGGGTCTATTGATCTTTAACCCGGACAAGATCCGGGCTACTGAACGCACAAGTAACATGTAATTCGTTCACAAGATTATAATATAAAATAATTATCCCAAGTTATAAAACGTTTTGTGCCTTGAGCATTCAAATCAATTTTCAACCATTTTCAAAATGAGTCAGTTAAATTGTATTTACCAGTGTAAACTGACGTATTTTCCCAAAAGGTTAAGTGCAGGTACTACACGTACTAGGCTGGCTGTCTACTAGAGCGTCCACAATAAGTCTCGCAAGCTTGGATGACAATAAACTGTTGAACAATATCTTATTTTATTTTGATCCGCCTGTGGATCCGTTTCAACTATTAGTGATATTTAATATTACACTTTATTAAAGTTGAAATGAATCTATCTTTGCTTCCGCTGTGCATTTATATATTGTGTTGTTTGTCTATGATGATACCAACTACGTCACTATACTCCCCACCGGGCCCACCGGTGACACGTGGAAAATAGGGGTGTGACAGGTTGGTATCAGAGCCAACTCTGAGTGAATTAAACACTAGTTTTTTGTGTTTAATCTCAGTTACACAATTGCACAATCCTCGATTCTCGAGTCTAGACAAAGAACTTAGGAAATTTCCAAATTTTTGGTTTTTATTTCTAACTTTGTCTTATATATTTCTTGTTGTATCACTTGTTTGTTTTTGACAGGTTGTCAACATGCCGCCACGTATGAGAGGAAGAGGAAGGGGAAATGGAGCTCATGTAGCCCCAAACGACCACGAGGCCGGACCGTCACACCGGCGAACACCTTCGGATCCTCATAACACAGATGCTCAAGATCTTTGGAGGTCTCTTACCGAACCAGCTAGGCGCTCAGTCTCACTGAGTACCTCCCCGTCTATCCCACACTCCTTTGGGCCTCATTCGGAGAATGAGCCCCACAACTCTCAACAGTCCTACATTTCCCTACTAGGACACAATTCACCCTTTAACCATCCATCTCCCGTCTTCCAGGGTCAGTTCAACCCTGACGACTACTTAGGAGCAGCAGTGGGTTTTAACCCACTTGGACCAGAAGACCACTTTTCTGGTGGCAACCCGATGGACATCGATGAGGATACCGATCCTGCAATGCCACCATCAGGAACACCGAACCACCCCATCGAGATTTCAGATGGGTCACCGTTTATGGGATCACCTTACAATGGTCCCGACAGCTTTGAGGAGAACTTCAAGCAGTATGACTGGGCATTTACTCCCAGTTATCATAACTCTCCCCTGCACCAGCCACACCACTCTCCCCTGCACCAGCCACACCACTCTCCCCTGCACCAGCTTCAGCCCAACTCTCCCCTGCATCAGCTACAGCAGCAGCAGCAGCAGAATCCTTCCGAGGATTCTCGACTTGTCGCGGTCACTCCGCCGCCACCACCGCCTCAGCTTCAACCTCCCTCGCCTTCGAGGCGAAGGAGAACGACAGCGCGAATATCCGCACGAGGGGGAGTGCGCATCAGCACCCCTCCACATTCAGGTGGCAGCCGGTACTCGCCTGTCCATGAAGAACCAGAGATGGGTGAATCCTCACACCCCGTCTCTGAAGTAGTCTCTGCGCCAGTCGCGCCACAGCCACCATTGGGTTTTGGAGACCCATTTCCCACTTACACTGGAGCTGCAGCATTCAATCCCTTCGAGCAGCAGATCCACACAGGTTACAACTTTACAGAAGATCCCTACTGGGTAGCGGCAAACTCTCTCCAACCGGGAGGTTCTTACGGAGGTCCCTGGGCTACGGGACACTCGACCTATGGATACCCATCATATGGGTATCAGCAGTCACAGCCTCCTCAACCTCCGCATTATCAACCACAGCCTCCTCAACCTCCGCATTATCAGCAACCACCTCAGGCGCCGGCAATGTCACCGCCACAATTTCAAAAATCCTTCATGAGATACATGAGGTGCGACAAGAGATGCGGCATGAGTTGCGGGAAGATCAGAGACACAACCGGGGGATGTTTAAGAAGATGGTGGATTTGATCAAGGGTAAAATCAAGAAGGGTCACTGAATCCTTTGTTTGCTTGGTTATCTTAGTGTGGTACTCATGTCCCTGCGTGGACATATATTTATTTCAGTACTCTACCCCTGCGTGGGTATTTCTTTCTGTTCTGCCCCTGCGTGGGCATATCTTTTTATTTCAACCCCTGCGTGGGTTTGTTTTGTTGGTTGGCCCCTGCGTGGGCATGTTGTTTATGTAAAAGTCCCGTTTAGGGCAAACTCGTACTGGTTTAATTTTTATTGAAATGGTTAATTTAAGTTTTTCATTTTTAAATTATATGCATGAATATAATATATGAATAAATGAGAAATAACATTTATTATTTTGATTTACCATTTTAATAAAATAATAAGGATCTTAAAAGGTAAAACCTAGCTGTTATGTTGTCATAAATTTAGCCAATATGGTAGAACCTGTTTAAAAAGATTCAAATCTCTGTTAACATCTGTAAACATGTTAACATTCTTGGCTAGTGTGATCCGTAAAATCACACATGCCACCTTTTTAATAAATTATCCAAGTTTATATTTTTATATACATTTGGTTGTGACATAATGCCTACGGGTTATAACTAATGTCATATAAAACGAAAGGCAGCCGTAGTTTATAAACTCCCTGCCAAGAAAAGGATTGATTTGTCTTAATTATTCAAACTTTAATCCTACAAGATCTAAATTTGTAATTTAGAAATTTGTCTACGTGACTAGGCTTATTATGCCAATATTATATTTCATTCTAAAAAGATTACTAGTAAAAATCCTGAATGAAATTATTAAATTAACTAATATGGCTTTTATTTACCATGGTTAATAAATCGTCAAGAACGATAATACTGTTTAGGCTTCTAAATAGACCTTGTCCTTATTTTATGTAGCAATTAAGACTACATGGCTAAGTCTGAAGAATTAAACAGTCGTCCAGCAAAAAACCCTGAAAATGCTAAGATATTAGTAACTGGTGCGGAGTTGAAAGCATTAGTGAATGATGTTGTTATCGAAGCACTAAATAGACAGTATAGTGAATCGAGCGGGACCCGAAGTAGGACCCGATCTGCACCACATTCCAAGCCAAAGGTTCACTCTGAGGGTCATAGCAAGCCACCTTCTAAAAAGGATGGACCCAATAAGGATAATGATCGACACTCATCAAATCAAAATAGTGTTCCCTCAAAGAAGAAAGAGTTTGATGCTAAACCTCATACCAAATCATGTACTTACAAGTACTTCGTTTCTTGTAAACCCAGAGACTTTACTGGGGAAAAAGGAGCGGTCGATTGCATGACCTGGTTGGACGAAATGGATACTGTAGTGGACATCAGCGGTTGTGCTGAAAGAGATGTAGTGAAATATGTATCCCAGTCGTTCAAGGGAGAAGCACTGGCGTGGTGGAAGTCTCTCATACAGGCTGCTGGAAAGATCCCACTTTACAACTTGTCATGGGATCAGTTCGTTGCTCTTATTAAAGAGAATTATTGCCCGCAGCACGAAGTGGAAAGAATCGAGTCAGATTTCTTATCATTGGTGATGAAGAATTTAGATTGCCAAGCATATCTCACCACTTTCAATACTCTATCTCGGTTGGTTCCGTACTTGGTAACCCCAGAACCGAAAAGTTGCCCGTTTCATCGGGGGTTTAGCCCCTGAAATTAAAGCAAGTGTTAAGGCATCGAGGCCTGCAACCTTTAGATCAGCAGCTGATCTATCTCTCCCTCTTACCTTGGACGTAGTCAGGTTGAGAGCACTCAGAAATTCAGAAGAGAACAAAAGGAAGCGTGAGGACGATACCTCACGAAGATCAGGTAAGAAACACCGAGGAAATGATGACCACAAGAAAGGGTCGGGGTCTAAGAGAGATGGGCAACAATCGGGGGATAAGCCCAAATGTAAAACTTGTAAGAAGAACCATTTTGGGAAGTGTCGTTTTGAGTCGAAATCCCTATCTCACATGAGATCCTGTGGGATTTGCAAATCTACGGATCATAAGACCTTGGAGTGTAAGAAACTGAAGGATGCAACATGTTACGGTTGCAACGAAAAAGGGCACATTAAGTCTAATTGCCCAAAGAACGCCAAGAAAGCCGAAGATGGGAAGAAGACCAATGCGAGGGTCTTCAAGATGGACGCTAAGGAAGTTGTTCAGGATGACAAAGTGATTACAGGTACTTTTCTCGTAAATGATGTTTTTGCTAGAGTATTGTTTGATTCTGGAGCAGATAAGTCTTTTGTGGATAATAAGTTTTGTGACTTGTTGAAATTACCTGTAAACCCTTAAGTGTGAAATATGAGGTGGAATTAGCTGATGGAACCATAGAAACCGCCTCAACTGTTTTAGATGGATGTGTTATATCCATTAGGAATCACTCTTTTCCTTTGTCCTTACTTCCCTTTAAGCTAGCCGGCTTTGATATAGTTATAGGTATGGATTGGTTATCGCATAACCAAGCCCAGATTATGTGCAACAGAAAGCAAGTGGTAGTCAAAACCCCGTCTGGGGAGTCACTTACCATTCAAGGGGATACTCAGCATGGATTGCCTGAGCAAGTGTCCATGCTCAAGGCATCCAAATGTCTGCAGAAGGGTTGTGTCATTTATATGGCACAAGTTACTATTGATGAGCCAAAGCCCAAGATAGAAGCCATCCCTATCATTTCGGAATATCCTGAAGTTTTTCCCGAAGAACTACCTGGTTTACCACCAGATAGGCAAGTGGAATTCCGAATTGACATCATCCCGGGTGCAGCACCAGTAGCAAGAGCGCCTTATAGGTTAGCATCAACGGAGATGAAGGAATTAAGGACGCAATTAGATGATCTGTTAGCCAAAGGTTTTATTAGACCTAGTTCGTCTCCTTGGGGAGCGCCGATCTTGTTTGTTAAGAAAAAGGATGGATCGATGCGTCTGTGCATCGATTACCGTGAGCTTAATAAAGTCACTATCAAGAATAGGTATCCTTTGCCCAGGATCGATGATCTATTCGATCAATTGCAGGGGGCAAGCTACTTCTCTAAGATTGACCTAAGGTCAGGCTATCATCAGTTGAAGGTCAAGGATGAAGATGTACACAAGACAGCATTTAGGACTCGTTATGGACATTACGAGTTCCTAGTGATGCCTTTCGGGCTCACTAATGCACCGGCCGCATTCATGGATCTCATGAATCGCGTCTGCAAGCCTTACTTAGACAAATTCGTCATCGTCTTCATTGACGACATCCTCATTTACTCGAAGAGCCAAGCTGATCACGAGAAACACCTTCGTTGTATTCTCAAACTTCTACATCAAGAGAAACTCTACGCCAAATTTTCGAAGTGCGAATTTTGGCTTCGAGAAGTCCAATTCCTTGGACATGTAGTAAGTGAGCGTGGAATCCAAGTGGATCCCGCTAAGGTAGAAGCAGTTATGAATTGGCAAGAGCCAAAGACTCCTACTGAGATTCGCAGTTTTCTGGGTTTAGCAGGATATTATAGGCGTTTCATCGAAAACTTTTCAAGGATTGCTGCGCCCCTAACTTCGTTGACACGTAAAAAGGTTAAGTTTGATTGGGGCCCTAAGCAGCAGGAATCCTTTGACATTCTGAAGAAAAAGTTAAGCAATGCACCAGTGTTAACATTGCCCGATGGTATAGAAGAATTTGTGGTGTACTGTGATGCATCACACACTGGTATGGGCTGTGTACTCATGCAGAAAGGCAAGGTTAATGCCTACGCTTCACGACAGCTAAAGGTGCATGAGAAGAACTACACCACCCATGACTTAGAGCTGGGTGCCGTTGTATTTGCATTAAAACTTTGGAGACACTACTTGTATGGTACCAAATGTGTGATCTATTCAGATCACAAAAGCCTTCAACATTTGTTTAATCAGAAGGACTTGAACATGCGACAGAGACGCTGGATGGAAACCCTAAATGATTATGATTGTGAGATAAAATACCATCCAGGCAAGGCAAATGTAGTTGCTGATGCCTTAAGCAGAAAAGAAAGAGTGAAGCCGATAAGAATCAATACCAAGCGCATCGAAATCAGGAATAGTTTGAACGAAAGGGTGTTAGCTGCCCAGAAGGAAGCTGTGTTGGAAGCTAACTATCCTGAAGAAAAGCTAGGAGTAACTGAGGAGCAGTTATCCTATGACAAAGACGGAATGCTAAGATTGAATGGACGAATATGGGTTCCAGTTTATGGAGGACTTCGAGATGTTATTCTCCAGGAAGCCCACAGTTCCAAATATTCCGTTCATCCTGGAGCTGATAAGATGTACCAGGATCTAAAGGCCAACTACTGGTGGATTGGTTTGAAAAAGTCTGTAGCTGCCTATGTGGCTAAATGTTTGACTTGTGCGCAAGTCAAAGCTGAGCATCAGAAGCCGTCAGGTTTATTACAACAGCCTGAAATCCCCACATGGAAGTGGGAGATGGTGACGATGGATTTCATCACCAAATTACCAAAGACGAGAAAGGGAAACGATACTATATGGGTCATAGTGGATAGACTGACGAAGTCAGCACATTTCCTACCCATAAAGGAAAGTTACAGCTCAGATATGTTAGCTCAATTGTACGTTGATAAGATTGTAGCTTTGCATGGAATACCTGTGTCTATTATCTCTGACAGAGATACTAGATACACGTCACATTTTTGGAAGAGTTTCCAACAATCTTTGGGCACTCGTTTAAATTTTAGTACGGCTTATCATCCTCAGACTGACGGTCAGAGTGAGCGTACTATTCAAACGTTGGAAGACATGCTACGTGCATGTGCGATCGACTTAGGTGGTAATTGGGATAAGAACCTACCACTAATTGAGTTCTCCTACAACAATAGCTACCACACCAGCATAAAAGCTGCGCCTTTTGAGGCCTTATACGGTAGAAAGTGTAGATCGCCCATTTGTTGGGCGGAAGTTGGAGATGTCCAACTATCAGGACCAGAGATAGTTTTTGAGACGACAGACAAGATTGTCCAGATTCGCGATCGTTTGAAAGCTGCCAGGGATAGGTAGAAAAGTTATGCAGATCCAAAGCGTAAGGCTTTTCACTTCGAAGTGGGTGATAAAGTGTTGCTTAAAGTATCACCCTGGAAGGGGGTGATGCGATTTGGTAAGAAAGGCAAGCTAAGCCCGAGATACATAGGACCTTTCGAGGTTATCGAACGTGTCGGGTCAGTTGCTTATAAGTTAAACTTGCCTGAAGAAGTTAGCGCTATCCATAATGTGTTCCACATCTGTAATTTGAAGAAGTGTTTCGCTGATGAATCACTGGTTATACCGCATACGGATGTACATATAGATGAAAGCTTGAAATTTGTGGAAAAGCCATTATCGATTGAAGATCGACAGGTAAAGAAGCTTCGAAGGAAGCATGTACCTATTGTAAAGGTCAAATGGGATGCCCGTAGAGGTCCCGAATACACATGGGAGGTAGAATCCACGATGAAAGAAAAATACCCTCATTTGTTTCAGTAAATCTCGGGGTCGAGATTTCTTTTAAGGGGGTGAGGATGTAACACCTCGAAAATTTACGTCCAATAATGTATTGACACGGGGTACCACATGAAACTAGCTTGCTTAATATTAAGGTTCATGTTATATGTCTGCACTACCAAATGTAAATTGGTTTTTGATAACACATCGTCACTAGATATTAAACTCAAGTTTGGTTAAGCTGCAACTTTTGAACTGGTGCAAAGATTGGTAGTTTTCTTGATAAGATCACACGAAACCAAAATCTTCAATGACTCCAGCTTTGTGGCAAACGAAACGAACCACCGGCATAAATCATCTGGAGAATGGGCCTAATCCTAATGGTTAAATATTAAGCTCAAAACCACATGTAACACCTCGAAAATTTACGTCCAATAATGTATTGACACGTGTCATGGGCTTTGAATATGTGAAAACATACTTTAGAGGGACTAAAGTTGACAAACAGTGAAACTATGTGAATATAAGGGTCCAAAGTGTCAACAATGGATAAATAGACTCTAAAATAACCCTACATGGTGTTTACAATCTTAAACGGATAAATCATGGATCATACGAAGCGGAAAATGAAAGAAAGTGAGAAATTACAAACTACAGGGGCTAAATGTGTCAACATGTTGAAAGTATACCTCTGAGTGACCTTTTGGCAAACCCGAAGCTTTGTAATGATAAAATATACTCACTAGAATATGTGATAAAAATTTCATCAAGTTTCGTTATCGTATGAGAAAGTTATGATCAAAACCGTTCACGAAGGGTTAATTACGTTAACGATGAAATTCGTGACTTTTCGGGTAAGCACAAAATTAACCAAGGACTTTACCATGTTTGTAAATGTCCCAAGGTCCTTAAAAATCAGATTTGAGGGTCTATTGAGCAAGATAAATAGCCAAAACCACGTTACAAAGGTCAAGGACTGAATTGTAAATTGTTGAAAACTTGTTTGGCTGGTCACCACTTGTACGCGGCCCGCGTAAGAGGCCTCGCGGCCCGCGAACAAGTTGCCAGCGACAGCAGCGCACAGATGTCAGTTAAACGGGTCTGTCTCGGTTGTTTCCAGCTGTTGTCGATACCTGGGGCTCTCCAATGGGTTTTAATGCATGTAAGGGCACTTGTCCTCATCCTACAACATCAGAGACTCATGTGGCAACATCAAATAAGATCAAAATTTGGCATAAAAGGGTCTTGTAGTTGCAAACATTCATTACTTGCATGTTCAAAAATTCACAAGATCATCTCTGGAGCTCCCTGGACATCAAGCCAACTTTCTAGTGATCTCTAAGCATTATTAGGACTCTTGTAAGTGTTCATAACCTTCTCAAATTCGTTCTAGCTTAGTAAATTAGCTAATAGTCAAACCATCGTAAATTTAGTTTGACTTTGTGATTAAACGAAATTTGCTCAGTCATTTCTCAAATTGAAAGTACTTACAAGTTGGTATTTATGTGGGTAACAAACCCTCAAAAGGGTATTTTCAGATTCCCACTCTAAGTATGATAATTGTCGAGTCAAAGCTTGTTTCAAAAAGTCAACAGAATGTGTATTTGCAAATTTAAGCATGATTAGCAATGTAGGGTACATGCAACCTGTTTGATCATTAAAATAACTTGATAATTAATGTAAGAACATGTCTCAGCATGTTCATCTCGACAATTTTCAGTTTAAACCCGAATCGGAACCGAAAGTCGCATAAATTGACTTTTTCTTTGACTTTCAGTTCTGATCCGTTCATGCATGTTTGAGATCTGCCTTAGAGCTTATTTTGGACCAATTTTCATATAAGTTTAACTCTCTGAGATTTTACAACTTGGTTCAATACTTACCCGGTCCATATGCATGTTTCCGATTAATGCTTAAAAGTTGACTATTATGCCCTTTTGACTATAAAACGTGATTTTTGAAAAAGTGAAAGAGTAGAAACATTTGTTACTAATTTATAAACTTGCACCTAAAATTTGATATCAGTTTGTGGTCTAGGTTAAGAGTTATGCACATTATCGTAATTTGAAAGCTTTATGTTACTTAAATGGCGTAATTAGCATATAACCCATTTAAACCCACTTTCTGATATCAAACTTTTTACCCACTGATATAATATAATATTTTGGGATTTTTAAAGATTTTTATTTAATTTTTGGCTGATCATAACATAGGTCTCTAAGTTTAATTCGGTAAATACCGATTTTGCCCTTTTTGGCCATAAAATGAGTTTTATAAATTCTTTTAACCCCAAACCTTTTTCTACTGATTTTATTTGTTAAATAAAACATTTTGAGCCTTCTGGAATTATAAAAATATCAGCTTTCCCTTAAAAACCCGGAAATGGCTCCAAATCGCCTTTTTAAGCGTTTTTATCGCATAGTATGCACTATAACCATATTAGACATATAAGATTGATACCTACTGATGCTTTTAGCATATTTTTATATAATAACAGTAAGTACAAGTTTATAAACTCAGGTTTCCAATTTTGACATTTTAGCCCTTGTGAAATTACCAAAATACCCCTAAGGTGCATAGTTTGGTTTTGATCTATAAGTTTCACATATAGATCATACCCTACTGTTATAACATGTTAAATTAAGTATATTTACTGTATAAACCAGACCTGTAACTCAGATTTCTAATTTAACTCTTTTATAATCTTTTAAATGACCAAAATGCCCTTATGAGGCATAATTTGTGTTTAAATCCATTTTGGGCATAATAGAAGATATCTTACTGATATTATAACATATTTAGAGCATATTATCTCAGGGAACTTGCATATGACTCTTACGGTTACCCGTAACGCTCTTTTCGCGTTCGGTTCGGTTTATGTAACTAGTTTGCATAAATTGACCGAGACGGGTCAAACATTATCATTTTTGTCTCAAAATCCAGAATGTATTTAGTATACCCATATTATACAAGTATTCAAACTTGTCGGGTCTAAATCACATTCTATCCTGTCTTCGCTTAATCGTGCGTTTGAACCGTATCGTCCTTAAAGCTAACCGATCTAAGCTTAAGCTTAAATAAAGACCCGTTAGAAATCTAATAGGTTATTATAAACCTTCGTTCCAGATTAGGAGCACCAGTAAAAGCTACTTGCATTTTGCTTATTGTGAATTATACTTTACTCAGGTAAATACTTTTAACTTATTTTCCCTATACGGGCTTGGGTTACGGTATATAGAATACCGCTTGATCGAGCATCAAATTCTTACATCGTTTGGGTGGTTAATTGAATAATTTGATCGGCTCGTTTAAACAGTCTTGTTCACTTAAAGCCTTTGGGGGGTTAATGACCATGTCCCGGATATCCTCGGCATCATCTTACGAGATGGCCACGACCTGAGCACGGGGTGTAGGCGTACACCTGTCAGTGTATAACTCTATATTGTGGTGGGTCTATTGATCTTTAACCCGGACAAGATCCGGGCTACTGAACGCACAAGTAACATGTAATTCGTTCACAAGATTATAATATAAAATAATTATCCCAAGTTATAAAACGTTTTGTGCCTTGAGCATTCAAATCAATTTTCAACCATTTTCAAAATGAGTCAGTTAAATTGTATTTACCAGTGTAAACTGACGTATTTTCCCAAAAGGTTAAGTGCAGGTACTACACGTACTAGGCTGGCTGTCTTCTAGAGCGTCCACAATAAGTCTCGCAAGCTTGGATGACAATAAACTGTTGAACAATATCTTATTTTATTTTGATCCGCCTGTGGATCCGTTTCAACTATTAGTGATATTTAATATTACACTTTATTAAAGTTGAAATGAATCTATCTTTGCTTCCGCTGTGCATTTATATATTGTGTTGTTTGTCTATGATGATACCAACTACGTCACTATACTCCCCACCGGTGACACGTGGAAAATAGGGGTGTGACACCACACTTAAACAACACACACTGGCAGGGGACTGATAACCGATATATCACTTATATATCGGGATATTAACTACATAGGTTGCAACCTCGCAATCTCTGCGATATCACATGGGTCTCTCGGGCGATCTTCGTTGCCTCGGTCGTCGTCTCTACGGTGATGTCGTCGATTGTTTTCTCCACGTTCTGCCATCGAATTGCACTCGCTCTGATACCAACTAATGCAAAAACCATCCTCCACCACATTTCTTAAGGTTCTTCTTATCAACCATATGAACAGATTATGGATTAACATATGAAGCAAATTCATGAAACATATGAAGCAAAAATTAAATCTTTAAAGAAATATTATATTATATTATATATTATATATAAATATAACTTACAACATTTCTATGCAATGAGGTTTGTACATTATGCTTAGGTTGTGTTCTATGCAATATATATTTGTACATTATGCTCAAAGAGTTGTATACTTTCTTGGGTATAAAACCCCTCTCAAAACTATTTACCCACTTTGTCTCTCTCACTTTCTTATCTTTCTCTCAAAAACTTCTGCCGGACCAAAAAAAAAAAGACCTTATGGTCGGAAAGTGATGTTACTATTTTGATGTTTCACAGTTTCTGGCGACGATCCATGATGACGTCATCATGAAGTTAAGCGTTTTCCGGTGAGTCCATGAGGTTGATTGTGTGGTTGGATCGTTAGATCTAACTTAGTTGAATGAGGTGGTTGTTGGATTTGTTGCCGAAAAGTTTTTTCCTTAGCCGGAAATTGCGTTTGCCGGTGGGTTTGTCGATGGTTTTGTCATGGTTGGTCTTTTTGTTACCGGAAATTGTTGCATTTTTATCGGAAAGTGTGGTTTGGTGGTGGGTTTGTGGTTACCACCACCAATATTGTTGTTCTCAGTTTTGTCGGTACCACCGACGGTATTGTAGTGTGTGGATTTGTTGGTTTGTTGCTCTTTATTTCTTGAGGGTTTCTTACATCCGGAGATGATGGTGGCTTGCTTCTTGGCATGGAAACTTCAGTTGCAGTCGTGGCTACACTGAGCCGTAAGAACGATGATGATCTCTTAGATTTGAGTCTATTGTTTTGCTCTTTATTTCCTGACGGTTTCTTACATCCGGCGATGATGGTGGCTTGCTTCTTGGCATGGCAACTTCGGTTGTAGCCGCGGGGACACTGAGCCGTAAGGACGATGATGATATCTTAGATCTGAGTCTGTTGTTTTAATTATTTCTTGTACTGAGGTGGTGGTTTTCTGATGGTGACCAGTTCCGGCGATCGGTGGTGGTCGTAGTGGCTAACATCAATCTTTATAGTTATAAAAAAGGTATAGGATCCTTGTCAATAATCAGTTTTAACTAATCACATAAATTTAAGTCAAACAAACAACAAAGGATTTGATGTGGAATTAATTTTCGATTTGAATGAATCTGATGATGATGTTAACTAATTGGGTATGTACAACAGTTGATTAGGTTTAACGAATTGTTCTAACAGTTAAATTACCATACCAATAACTCACATGATTGATGTCTTAAGAGGTAATTTAATGGAGTTAACTTTTACAAGCCGGGTCGACTCTTAACATGTTTACAAAGTTTTGTGGTGGATTAAGCATAAGGATAAAAATGTATTGATGTGTTGATTGTAACCACCACAGGTCGGATCATATAACCAACCCGAGTATTCAAGTCTCCGGATTGTCCAAAAAGCCTAAGCTCTCAAACGGTCTCAATTTGACCAACGCCGCCGCCAGCACCTTGTCCACGATAGTCGCCGCCGTCATGTGCCGCCTCGACACAATGCCAACATTGCAATGGTGCACTAAAGGTATTTTTTACACCTTTTAGATCTGCACTTTAGATGAATTTAAGGTTCAATTCAATTCCATTGGAGTTAATGCGTCTTACAAAACCTGGCATGATGATTGTTGTCAAAAATGTTGCTGGTTTTAGCTTATAGCGTACTAACATATGTAATTTTAAAGCAATATCTCTTTATTTTATTTTTTGTGTAAGTATCATGAGAAACTTATATGATTTCATCTGTATTTCAAATTTGCATTAATGTTTCACTACTTGAATGATTCTATTTCTGTACGGTTCTACTTCGGTAGGAAAAAAGTTTGTAATTACATTGTCATGAATATCTTCGGTTAGTCAACGGTCGGGGGTGGAAGTTTCCAGAAGTTCCATGAGTTATAATCCTCCTACTAATGAAACATTAAAGACGATAGACGTGAACATAAATAAAAACTATGGTAAAAAGTTTTGTGAAGGTGAAGAATTTGAAACCTCTTCATCAAAACCAACATCTCCAAGAGTCCATATCACCAATAGAAAGGCATGTAGCTTTTAGCTTTCAACAAAGTATGATGTTTAGGGTGAAGGGAGTGGCACGGCAAACCCATCGGCAAAGGAGAATGCCGATCGGGAACACCGCCGCCACCCCTTATAAACCGCTCGGCAAACTCAAGTATCGGTATGTGGTCACCGATCGACAAAGGCTAGCCGACAACCTCGGTTTGTGTGTGTGTAACGCCGTTTAATCATAAAAAAAATAAATAAAAAAAAATACTTTTTATTAATATAAATCAACATTTTACACCCAACATTTCTTCAAACCTTCTCCAAACATTCAACCAAATTATACATTCTGCTTCTCTTTTTGCAAATGGAAGGCTCAAGCAAACGCGATGGCAAGGCAACTAAACGGGGCGGCTCGAGGACGAGTGTGCCAACTCAACGGGGTGGCTCGAGTGGTTCAACTCCGCCGTATCATCCGCAACTAGGCTTCGCCACACATAGCCAACCTCCATTTTTTTTATAGCCAAGGCATGCAACCGACTTACGGGTTCAACACCCAACCCCATCCAAATTTTTCGCCGCATAACTATTTTCCACAGGGTCCGACCACGGTTGCTCCAAATATTTATGATTCCCTAGACGACCAAAACAGTTTTGACCCGTTTGGTTTTCAAACCCCATCCTCACAACGAGCTGATGTGGAAGATGAAGACGACGAAGAATTTGTGGCGGAAACTCAAGAGCAATATGATGACGAAGACGAAGGCCACCATCAAGAAGAACCCGCAAACGAGCCGAGAGGGAAGAGTGGTAAAGCGAAACGGGAAAATTGGACTCCTATACAAGAGGAGGCATTGGCCAAGGCTTGGGTTCATTGCACCTTAGACAAAAGAAATGGCAACCAACAAAAGAACAATAGTTTTTGGGGCAAAATTCTTAAGCACTTCAACAACACGATCGGAGGAAGCAGCCGAACCCATCATCAGGTCCGCTCCAAGATGATTACCATGCACGGAAAGTTGAAAATATTCAACGGGTTTTATCAGCAAGCGGTAAACTATTTAATATTCATACGTTTAATTTTTACCCAAAAAAATACTTATTTTTTTTCTGTAATTTATTATTTTAGGACCGTTTACGTCCAAGCGGATCCGACGATTCTTGGGTCTTGAAGCAAGCGTTTAAGGATTACAAGGAAAAAGAACGTCATGAGTTTGCTCATATGGCGGCGTGGGAGGTAGTCCGAAGTCAAGAAAAATATAACCAAGTTCCGTTGTTGGGTGAAGACGAAAGCTCGGGCTCGAGTTCAAAAAGAAAGTCGTCGGACTCGAGTAATTACCATCCGGATACATCGAATGCCGAGTTCACGAGTGGCCATCAAACTATCCCCGACATGAACGTGGATCCCTCGCCACGAAGACAAAAGAGGAGGGATAAAAAAACCAAAGCCGCCCCTTCTTCAAGCGACGATCCAAGAGACATAACCACTAAATTTGAAGAATATAGGGCGATGAAAAAAGAGTTGATGGATACCAAAAGGGTGCGAGAGGAAAAATATTTGGCGTTGGCCGAGAAGCAAGACGAAAATATGCGCCAGGCTAAATTCGACAATGACTTGAAGACGTACAACCGGCCTCACGACAATGTTCCCCCAGCAATGTTGGAGATCACGCTCGCACGAAAACGCGAGATAGCCGAAAAGTATGGATGGCCGTGTGGTTTTTAATTTTTTTAGTCGTTGCGTTGTTTTAGTGTCGTGTAATTTTTATGAATTTTATGTTTTTTTTTAAGTTTCATTTTAATGTAATTGTTTTTTTATTAATTTAATGTTTTGTTTGTTTTTATTTAACATATAATTTAAAAAAAACAAAAAAAAAAGTTTGCCACTTTCAAGTGTCTAAACCATTGCCAACACTTTTCAGCAAAGTTTAAACTTTTTACCCTCTCTGACGTGGCACTCTCTGATTGGTCCATTTTAAAGTTTGCCACTTTAACCTGTTTAACCATTCCCTTCACCCTTAGCTTCATGCTAATGGGAAATAAAGGTAAACAGTGTTTGTATTCCTACAGGGTAGAGGTAAGGCTGTCTACATCTCACCCTCCTCAGACCCTACCTTAGCTTTGCTATTGGTGGGATATACTGAGTATGATGATGATGATGATGATGACCATGGTAAGAAAATCTTTAAATTATGCAAAAAAAAAGGCTTTAGCATCTTGATAGACGGTTCGTCCTTAAAATTGTTTAGTTAATGATTTATTTAGAGTTTAGAGGTGGAGAACTGGTCAGGTCACACGGGTTGGTGTTGTTGAAATTGATAATTTTTTGGTACATGTTGGGTCGACGTGTCAAGATTTTTATTGCTTCTAAATAAACAACTAGCATATGATTACAGATCTAGGCGAAATCTATTGTTTTGACTAAAAATGTTCCATGGGTTGTTTGGATTGCTTATTTGAAGTTTAAACACCTCCGAATGTGTCGCTTTACTAAAAGAACCTTTTCACACAATGTGTCCTGGCCATGTTTCTTCCTTTGTTGCCCGCAGCGCAACGCGCGCGGGGCACTTTTCTAGTTATATATATACTACTAATTTGTAACATAACTTTGTTATATTTATGTGTACATTGTGCGTTGAGGGTGTTACATGCTATTTTTCTTTTTGTACTTGCTTAGTCTGCAGGGTGTGGGGCGTGGGTTGGGGCGGGGGAAGCCAAGTAACGCCGGCCTAGCCACATCGTGCCAGCGTTGGCCACGGCGTTGCCCCACTGGCGTGGCTTTGAAGCCTGGCATAGGGCGGGGGGAACAATGATGTGGATGGCTAGGATTGGCTGGTCATATAGGACCGTGTAGGGCAGCCGTTTGGGCTAGCCGTTGGCCATGGTGGTTTAGCTAAGTTAAAATCAAAATTTTAAAAAATTTTACCAATTTTTACCTATAAATACTCATCCCAAACATCAATATTTTCACATATACTTCTTCAAACCAAAACCAGACACAAATCTTCATCCAAAACCACACCAAAAAACGAAAATGGTTCATCGGACCGAGGAGGAGGAAATAGAGCTAGTGACGTCGATTGTTGACGCACAACGATCCCTACGTCGTGGTCAAACTGCCTATTAGACACAAGCGTTTCAGTAATACCAACATGTCGGAAACGCGCGTCACAACTTAAATGCGTGCCAACATAATTGGCGTGAGCTAAAACAAAAGCTGGATCGGTTTAAAGTTTGCTTCGACCGTGTACCTGCGGACGACTTGACCCACGACGATCGAGTGGAGATCGCGAAGATCGAGTATAGGCACGATGGGAATGCGAAATTTCGTTGGGTTCCCCACTTTAATATGTACCATACTTTGTAATTCTTTTTTTAGGATTTATTATGAAGTTTTTATTTTTTATTTTTTAGGATTTAATAAGTGGGTTTTTTTAAATTTTTTAGGATTTTATGTAACTTTTTTTAAAATTAATATAATTGTGTGTTTTATTATATAAATGCTTTAATATTAAAAAAAATTATATATATATATCCACATGTCACACCACGCCGGCTAGGCCACACCGCTCCCACACCCCACTTTTTTCGGGTGGCCTCGTGGAGCCCACCTCCGCCACGTGTCGTGCAAAGCCCCCAACCCCACACCCCATGGTCTTAGGTTGGGTTTGTATTTCTACACAAGGCTTTCGCGTGTCTTTTGACGTCAGAGAAGAATGGGATCCTGGATCTGAGAGATTCAAGTCGCCGGTCACGGTGGAGCCATGATGGAATGAGGTGGAAGAGGAGGGTTTCATCTGCTAGATGGTGATTTTCTACAACTAGGCATGTTTCTGGACTAAGGTATATTATTATTTTCTTGAATGTTAAAAAATGGCGGTGGATCTCCACTCCACCGCCCACTTCAATCTTTTCTTAAAAAATAACTTTATTAAACTTCAAGTACCGTATGATAACTCTATTAAAGTCCGGGAATCAAAAGGTAAATTGTTTATCAAAAAAGAATTATTATTAAACTTCCATATGATAAATCTACTAAAATTATACGTAAATAAATCGTTTATAAAAAAAAAACTATTAGAGTTCAAGGGTCATATAATAAATCTATTAATGATTAGGGTTAGAAACGTAAATTGATTATAAAAAAACAATATTATTATAGTATTATTAAACTATTAAAACAAATAATATACAATTACTACTCACAATTCCTTTTTATATATAACTAGTGATATTCCTCGCGTTTCGCGGCAGGGATTAAATCAGTATCAATTTGGTTTGTTTTGGTGCCTCCACTCGCTATAGCACTTGAAAGAGAAAACACTACATCGATAAAAAAAAAACACATATCGATATGGTACCTATGTTGTTCAGTTGATATCGGTTCGGTTCATTTGCATTTCATGTTTATTTTATTTCAACCTACGATGTTTTTTTTTTTTTTAAAAACGGATATTGTGCTGCTATCGTACCAAACCCAGTCGAAACTAATTGAACAACATCTGTATCGATACTAATAGTTATTTTTATTGTTTTTGCTTTCGATAACCTAATACTGTATCACCACCATACCGTACCGAACAACATTGGTACCGGTATTTATGATTTCCTGTTTGATAATTGGTACTTTGATGGTATCTTATAAATATGTGGAAAAAAATACATTTAAATCAATTAAAGTAATAAAATAATATAATAATATAAAGTTAGAAAAAACAATGTTAAAAAAAATAAAAAAACACTATTCATCGTGTCCTTCTATTCATATGTATAAAATCCACTAGAAGTTGGTGATTTTTTAGGGGTGTACCTATTGGCACACTCTTTTCACTATATACACACTTACAAATGTGTTTTTTGTCTTTATATGCACACCCTGCAGTGTCGAACTGTGGCCAAAACGTGGCGTTTTGGTCCGGTTAATCAGAAAAAGACTGACGGGTGTTTGACGGGTCTGTTGACCGGACCAAAACGTCGAGCTTTGGCCGCGTTTTGGTCCTGTCACCAGACAAAAGACTGACACCCGGTCTGGTTGAAAGGACCAAAACGCTGCCAAAGCTCGGCGTTTTGGTCTGTTCAACAGACCCGTCAGACGCCCGTCAGTCTTTGTCTGGTTAACCTGACCAAAACGCCGCGCTTTGACCACAGTTCGACACTGTAGGGTGTGCATATAAAGACAAAAAACACCTTTTAAAGGTGACTATCTACACACCAAGTGTGTAGATAGTTTGGCCCTTTTTTAGTTCTTTTATATCTGTTTTGAAGTTGAACCTTTACTACATAGAGAATAAATAGATGTAGGTATAAAGAGGCTGATTCTAAACACACCCCCCCTCCTGATTATACCCCTCTTGTGAGAGGAAAACTTTCGGTTCCACGCGGACCCCACCTGTAAGTATGTGAGAGGAGGGGAGTGTAAAAAGTAATTAGGGGGTGTAGAAAGTAGCACCCATAAAGAAACCAATGAGAACACCGCATGTTCTAGTAAGAGTAAAAAAAATCAAATTTCAAAAATACCCCTAAAAACTTCTGTTGTCATTTGGCATGTTAGAAAAAGCTAAAAGCGCACAAAAAGATAAAGTAATGAAAAAGAGGTCATAGAAGTAATTTTTAAAATTTCTGTCTGGGTTTTCTTTTCTAGCCTTAAACGCGTTGCCTGGTTCGGATCGGCTACATAACCGGTCCGGTTGACTCCAATTCGATTTTTTCACATCCTGTATTAATAACAAGATGTAAAAAAGTCAAATTGGAGTCTATAACGGATTGATTTGATATTTAAAGTTTATGATTGATGTGCTTTTAGGAGAATTAGGATTATAATTTGCTAGCTACATTGAAGTCTATAACGGATAGTAGTAATTAAATGATTCTTGAAGCCAGTTTGCAAGAAAATCGAGGTGGGTTTTGCTGCACTAAGACTGTAGAAACTAGCGATTTACATCTTGGCTCATTAACTCTTGAAGAAAGAAAGTTGTTCAAGAGCATTGGGCCATAGAATCAATGTGATGCCTGACAGATCACAATACTCGAGCAAGAAAATGTCCTTCAATCGTGAGAGAGATGATGCTTTCTTTTCATACGAGAAACAAAGCAAGCACTGCAATCAAGGACGAGTTAACTTTGGACCACATGATGGCCATACATTGAGAAGGCTCTTCTTATAGAAAAAGAGCATTTGGAAACGGTTTCTATTATGAAGACTGAAGATGAATATGAAAGATGAAGGTGCATCAAGCAAGGTAAATATCTAAACCACCCTTACATAATGTCGAATACCCAACCTCCGGCTGACGTTAGATGGATCTTCGGTGACCTCAAGAGCTTTTATCCTTGCTTGCTACAAAAGAATAAACCGTTAGCCTCGTCACGGGGGACCCCGGGAGGGGGATCCGTGACCAAGCTCCGGCGTGAGAGTAAGTAAACTTGCCGGAAATGAAAGGAGCTTCTTCCGATGAGAGTAGTCACTGGAAGGTTTCCCTTTTTGGTGTGAATCTTATTGATGTGTATTAAATGCGATAGAATAATGGTCGGAAGTTAATGTGTGGGGAGTAAATGAAAGTGTAGTAAATGAGAGTAAAACCGGAGATCATACCTGCCTTGGCTCCTTTGTTCCCTCTTATATAATGACAAGCCCTTATCTTTGTTAAGGATTCACCCATGCATGATCCGACGGTTTTTGGAGGTTCTTGGGAAGGTCAGACACGTGTCTGACCCCCAACGGTAGGATAATCTTCCTCATTAATGGTCTGCCGGATAAGTACAGTGACTTAGACCGGAGTCGCCTCTTGTCATGCATTTAATGAGCCCTGTTTCTCTTAGCTGTTTCCCGCCCATTGTAAATAAAAGGAACCTTAGCGAGCAAGGTTATCATGACCGGTGGGCTTTTTAAATAATTGGGCTTCTAGATAAAAAGGCCCAAAGCGGGTAAAGTGGGTTTACCCACTGGCCCGTCGTCAAGTCATCTTTAGTCCCTGGTTCTGAGACCCGAGGCTCATGATCCAGGGCTGAGCCATAACCGTCCAAAGAGTGGTTTTTTCTAGTGGGTCCCTCTGGGACCGGTTGTAATGAACCATCTCCACTAATCATTACATCGCCGGTTTTATCATAGCGGGAGTCAGCCCCCTAACAACACGTGTCTCTTATTTTGAATTTTGAAGAGACAATTGACGCGACGGTTACCTGCATATCAGTCGTGTCTCTTTAAATACCCCATTCCTCCTTTCCGATTTCTCACTCAAATATTTTTAAATCCCTTTTTCTTTCTCTGTGATATTTCTCCGTGATTACCTCTTCTTCTCCGATCATGAGTCGTGGTGGGCGCTCATCCATAAGATCTGTATTGACGGCAAAGGACTTGAAGTCCTTTGTTGAAACATATAACATCCCTGAGCGGTTCTCCCCTTCCTTGCCGAGACCTGACGAGTCAGCGGAATGCACACCGGAAAGAATCCCAGTTTATACCCTGGCCTTTTCTTCCTGTGGGGTACGGTACCCTCTTTCCTCTTTCAAGGTCTCTTTACTTCGTCACTTTGGTGTCCATTTCTCCCAGATTCACCCTCTAGGGTTTATGCGGGTAGTCCACTTTGAATTAGCTTGTGCAGCAGTCTCCGGGGAGCCTTCTGTCCCTTTGTTCTGCATGTTCTACAGACTAATTTCGGACGGAGATTGGTTTACTTTTGCAAAACGGCCGAACGGTGTCTCGAGACCTTGCTATAGTTTTATGCCTACCTCCACTTATCCAAAAGATTGGAAAAGCAGATTTATCTTTGTTTCTGCCACCATGTTGCCAGATTCTCCATTGCCGAAGGATCTTGATGCCGCAATCGAAGACGTTGTTCCTACTCTTTCCGCAGCCGAAACCCTTCAGTGGAAACGGATGTGTGACAATCCAACGAGGGCATTCACCTTTTCAGAAGGAACGCTGGCTATGGGGGGACTGAGTCCCTCTTATTCTGTCCGTCCGAGGGCTTTTTTCGGCAAGAAAGGTACCTCTTTGTTCTTGGTTTGCCTCTTACATTCATTCTTCCTTTACATTTTTGAAAATTCCGTAGTCATCTTTTGTGCCTTCTTTTTGTGCAGAGATAACTTTGTGGAGACTTCTTCAGGGTGATTCCAAGGATGTAAAGTATGTGGTTGATAATGAGGTTGATCCTAGGCTGAATGTGGGAGCGCAGGTTACCGGGGGATCCGTCCAGGCAGGAGGTTCTGCCACCCTAGGTGGTGATGAGGAGAACCCTTCCGGGGAGGAGGAAAGTTCTCCTGACTTTCCTCCTGTTCATCCTTCTGGTCAAAGTGACGACGAAGATGTGGAGATAAAGTTGGTTCGTAAGAGGAGGTCTGCTAGCCCCCAACCGGATCCTGCACCTCGTAGCATCCGCCAGAGGCTTCGTAGTGCCAGTGGCCAGAAGCTTCCCCCTCCCTCTAGAGCCGTTTCTGATCTTCCTCCTGCTGGGGTCAAGGGTTCCTTGTCTAAGCATTTGAAGTCCTCAAGCTTAGTGAGTGCTCCTTTGTTGGTAAGCTTTCTTTTCTCCCGTTTTTTCTTTGTCTTTCTGTGTAGTTCCTGATTGCTTCTTTTCTTACTTCTTAGGGGAGTTCCTTGGAGCCTATAGAAATTCCTACTGGTCCCTCTCCTTCCCGTATCCGGGACAAGGCCTCTGAGGTGGGAGTGGCTCGCTTTTCCTCGGCTTTCGAACTTTCTCCTCCACATGCGACTGGGACTAGCAAGCCCATTACTCTTGAAGGCCCTGTTCATCGATCCCCTCTTGCCCCTTTGTTTGCCGACGCCCTCCCCTTTACTTATGTTCCTAAATGGAAGGTAACTGATTCTTCCGTTATAGGGACTCCTGAAGCTGCTAGGGACTTTCTGAACCATGCTGTTCCTCCCTCACATAAATTTGTAAACTCTGCCCTGAGGGATGATCTCTTTGAAGATCAATACAGTATGTCTCTATGTGAAAGCTTTTTCAGGGGTGCTGGGATGCTTCAAAGGGTTGATGATCTGAGGAAGGCGAACGAAGGACTTAAGGCTGAGCTTAAGGCTTCCCAGTCAGCTGTTGCTGGGCTTAGGAGCCGGGTGGTTGATGCTGAGAGGAGGTTACAGGAGGAGAAGGTGCATAGTCTTCTCCCCCCCCCCTCTTTTTTTTTTATACATACTCACTGATTCTTTGTTTAGGGAGCTAGGGCTATGCTTGAGAGGAAGGAACGAGCTTGGGAGCGGGAGATGGCATCGTTGGTTGAGGAGAAGGAGGAGCTTGTTGCTGAGCTGAGGCATTTGAAGGAGGTTGGCTCCGTTTCCCAGGAGCAGCTCAATACCATTTACGCGGACTATGGAGTAACTTCTGATGATAATCAACGATTGGCGGGGGAGAAGCATTGGCTAATTACTGAAGGTTTTGGGGCCTTCCTTGCTGTTGTTGCTCAGTCGGAGGATTTTAAGAGCGGTTTGGAGCAGGTGTACAGGGCCTACAGGGATGTTGGGTACCAATCGGGATTGAAGGATGGTTACAAATACTCCGCTCAAGGCTTGGATAGGAAGGAGACTCCTCTGTATGACTCCAAGGTCAAGAAGAAGCTGTCCAAGCTGAATGAGGAGTTTGGGCATAAGACCCCAGCTATCCTTGCCAAAATCCTGGAGCATCCCTTGATCTCAATTGATGAATTGAAGACCTTGTTCTCTTCTGTCGGTCCTTCGTCTCCGCCATCTCTTTCCGGGGGTGATCCCCAATGAATTCCAAACATTTGATGCACTTCGATATGGCTGTAATAACTTTAACTCACTCTAGGATACTTGTGTGTTTTGTTTGACTATCGCGGGTGGTCTTTTGTGTTGGGGACCACTTCGACTTTTAACCGTATGGCTCATAGTTATGTATGGCCTTTTTGCTTTGTAGCCTGTTTCTTGCTTGTTTTGCTTTTGCAGGAGTTCTTTCCGGGGGCCAGTTTGGTGATTTCCTGGGGGTTTTTAGGCTATTTTAGCGAGGAGCTATGTTTTTGTTTTGCCTTGCTGTGTTTGCAAATTAGTACATTGCTAATTCTTGCCCAGGTTGTTAGGGCTTTTCTTTGTATATGTATTTTGTAGTAAATAAAGCAGATTCCCTTTCGTAGTTTTGTATATGCGGGTGTGTTTGCATTATTTGTTTTTTGTTTTTGTTGTTTGCTTCGTTAAACTGTGATTGTCTGTTCGAGGCCAATCGGTGGACAAGTTTATAACGTGGTGCTATGTTTTTAACTTGTTTTGTCCGTTTTAGGTTAGCTAGACCTTTACTAGCCCCACGGCCGGGCTTTTTGGCATGCTTTGAATGCCTTATACACGTGTGTTTGTTTGTTCTAGTTTTAGATTTAATGGTGTCCTTGGGCACGTCTGCCCAGGTGTAACTGTCCATTGTTTTCTCAAAATGGGACGTTTTCGTCCGTCTTTCATTTAATCTTTGGGGGCTTACACTTCCCATCATAGATTGTTTACAAAAGGTTTATCCTCTGGAGGGAACAATCTCCCGTACATGTAGTTATCTATTACAAAAGTGGCTCTTGGCCGTTTTTCTTGGGGGTACACCCCTTACATGTAATATTTCCTGAGCTGCATGAGGTTCCAGGTCCTGGGAACCTCCTTGCCTTCTAGCGTTTCCAACTTTCAAGTCCCTTTTCCATTCGCCCACGTGACTCTGTAGGGTCCTTCCCAGTTGGGTCCTAACTTCCCGGTATTTTCTTGCAGACTAGCCTCGTTGGCCCTAAGAACTAGGTCCCCTGGGATGATGTTGAGCTTCTTCATCCTGGCGTTGTAATAGCTTCCCAGGAGCTTTTTGTATTGGGCCTCCTTAACTGCTGCTATTTCCCTTCTTTCCTCCAACAAATTTAGGTTCATCCTGAGGTCCTGTTCATTCTCTTCATCCCGGAGCTTCATCCGGGCAGTTGGGGATCCGATCTCAGCAGGGATGACAGCCTCCGTCCCATAGGTAAGGCTGAACGGGGTTTCCCCGTTGCAACTTTTGGGGGTGGTTCTGTATGCCCACAACACAAATGGAAGTTCTTCCAGCCAGCCCTTCTGTTTTCTCCCCAGCCTTCCCTTCATTCCTTTGATGACGCTTTGGTTGGCTCTCTCCACCAACCCGTTACTCTGGGCGTAGGTGACGGAAGTAAACACTTGCTGGATCCGCATCTGTTCGCACCATGGTTTGAAGGGCCTTCCAGCAAACTGGACCCCGTTGTCACTTACTAACTCCCTTGGAACCCCATATCTGCATATGATGTTATCCAGCACGAACCTTCTCATTTGGTCTCCAGTAATCTTTGCCAAGGGCTTCGCTTCAATCCACTTAGTAAAATAATCAATGGCTACCACCACGTATTTGACCCCTCCCGGACCCTCCGGGAAAGGTCCAATTATGTCGATGGCCCATTTCTGGAACGGCCATGACGTCGAAACTGGTACCATGGGGTGTTTGTGCTGGTGGGTCATTGGTGCATGCACTTGGCAGTTGTCACACTTCTTGATTTCTTCAGATGCCATTTCGTACATCCGTGGCCAGTAAAACCCTGCATTCATTGCCCTTCTCACTATTGTTCTTGGTCCCGAGTGCATTCCGCAAATCCCTTCATGCATCTCCCTAATCACATATTCGGCTTCTTCCATATCAACACACTTCAGGGACGGACCCAGGTATGACCTCTGGTATAGCTCTCCTTCGATCAGTTCATACTGCAGGGCCTTGACCCTTATCTTCCGGGCAGCCCATTCTCCCTCGGGTAGAGTTCCATCCCGGAGAAATCTGACTATCGGGGTCATCCATGTTTCCTGGGGGCCTTCGACCGTGGCCACCTCCGCGGTGTTGAGGGAGGATGATGTCAGGATCTCTACTTTGACTTCTTTCGCTAGATGATCGAATGCTACCGAGGCTAATTTGCTAAGCGCATGAGATTTCCTGTTCCTTCCCCGGGGGATGTATTCCAGCTTGAAAGTTTTGAATGCCTTAGCTGTCTCCTTAACTTTCTCCACGTATCGAGCCATGATGTTTTCCTTAGCCTCATATTCTCCTTGGTACTGTTTTACTACTAGCTGTGAATCAGTGCTGGCTTCTACGTGTTTCGCCTTCATTTTTTGTGCCAGTCTCATCCCTGCTAGGAGGGCCTCATATTCTGCGGTATTGTTGGTGTTCTCGAAATCCAACCTTACGACATATGTCAGCTCGACCCCCTCGGGACTTATCAATGTGATTCCAGCTCCATTTCCTTCTTCACTGGATGCTCCATCGGTGAGCAATTTCCACACCGCCTCATCTTCCTTCTCTCTTTCTTCTTTCTCTAAGGCCTCCCATTTTAACAGTTCCTTTTCTTCATCCTCCGGGACTTCTGCTAAGAAGTCGGCTAGTATCTGTTTCTTCATGGCTGTCCTGGGCTTAAACTCCAGGGAGTGTTCCCCTAGCTCCACAGCCCATTTAGCTAACCGTCCGGACAGCTCCGGCCTCCTGAGTACCTTCTGGAGGGGTTGATCGGTCATTAGGGTAATCTTGTGTTCATGGAAATACCTCCTGAGTCTTCGGGATGCGAAGACAAGAGCTAATGTGAGCTTCTCCAGGGGCATGTATCGTTCCTCAGGCCCTTTAAGCGTCCTACTGATGAAATATATGGGGATCTGTTTCCCGGCCCGCTCTACCATCATGACCGCACTTATGGTCGTTTTTGAGGCGGACAGATATAGGAGCAATGGGTCCCCGGATACTGGGGTGGCTAGCATCGGGAGCTTACAGATGTATGCTTTCATTTCTTGAAAGGCTGTCTCAGCCTCCGTTGTCCATTTAAACTTGTTTGTTTGAAGGCAGTCTTTCAATACTTTCATAAAGGGAAGAGTCTTGTCAGCCACCTTTGACAAAAAACGGTTTAACGCTATTAGCCTTCCGTTTAGTTGCTGAATGTCCTTTAGGGACCTGGGGGATCGCATTTCAGCCACCGCCTGGGTTTTCTCCGGATTTGCCTTGATCCCGCCCTTGGTGACCACTACCCCCAGGAAATTCCCCTCCTCTACTCCAAAACAGCACTTCCCAGGGTTTAACTTCATGTTTACGTCCTGCATAGTGTGAAGGGTCTCAGCTACATCGTTTATCAAGGCCGTCTCCGTTAAGCTTTTGATGACAATATCGTCGACGTACACCTCTAAGTTCCTTCCTCGTTGCTCCCTAAACAGACTGTTCATAAACCTCTGGTACGTGGCCCCAGCGTTCTTGAGGCCGAAGGGCATCTTGGTGTAGCAGAATGTCCCTTCATCTGTGATGAAGGCGGTTTTCTCCTCGTCTTCTATTGACATTTGAATCTGGTGGTACCCTTTGTAGGCGTCCAGGAAACACTTCAGGGGGTATTGAGACAAGGAGTCCACTTGGGTGTCTATCTCCGGAAGAGGATAACAGTCCTTGGGACATGCTTTGTTGAGGTCTTGGAAATCGATGCACATCCTCCATCCTCCGTCTTTTTTCTGAACCATTACAGGGCTGGCAACCCAGGACGGGTATTTGACTTCCCTGACTATCCCCGCTCTAAGCAGCTTCCGAGTTTCTTCACAAGCAGCCCTTCTTTTATTGGGTCCCATACTCCGCTTCTTTTGTTTTACTGGTTTTGCCCATGTAAATGTGTTAAGTCGGTGCTCCGTTAGGCTCCTTGGGACCCCCGTCATGTCTCCATGTTGGAATTCAAACACCTCTATGTTATGGAGGAGCAACTCTTTCAGGGCACTCTTACATTTGTCACTCAAGTGACTCCCCACCTTGACTGTCTGTTCTGGGAACCTATCACAGAGGACCCACTCTTCCACCTTCTTTCCCTGGGACTTCCCTGGTTCTTCTTGTTTGGATACGGAGGAAACTACCTCGTAGGCGGACTTAACCCATGCGAGACCTTTTGGCGTTTGGAATACCAAAGCTCCGTGGGGGGTAGAGGCCTGTGCCTGCAGATCACCAATTCCGGGTCTTCCCAAGATTGCATTGTACTTAGAGGGTGCCCTGACTACCGTAAAGGTCAGATCTATTTTCCGGACCCGATCCCCCACGCCGACTGTGAATGGGAGCCTGATTTTTCCCAGGGGATGTGACACACTGTTGTTGAATCCTACCAATGGGATTGAATCTTCCTCCAGCCTATCCCTTATGTCCCTGTCGAACCTAAGGAAGCAGTGTTCGTATATTACTTCAACGCCTGACCCTCCGTCCACATGTATCCTGGACACCTTGTGTCCAGCTATCACAGCCGAGATGTTCAGCGGGAGTCGTTGCACCTCGCTTTCTTCTAAATATGGCATGAGGATGGGAGCTTTCATGCAGTTTGGGGAGCCTAGGATTCTGGCCTTTACACTTCGGGTGATATCAAACTCATTTCTCCTTCTAATCATATCAACGTCTGCCCTCCCCGGCTCCCGTGCATCTCTTCCCTTGCGATCCCCTCCCCCTTCCTTGATTTCCTTGACCAAATGGGCCAGTCTCCCCGTTTTCACCGCAGCCTCTATTTCTCTTTTGAGGTACATACAGTCATCGGTTTTGTGCCCAAAACCTTTGTGGAATTCACAGTATTCGTTTGGTTGTGCTTTTGGTCCCGGTTTTATGGGGGGTGGCCTTGGGAAGGAATTCTTTACCCTCTCCGTGGCTAGTATCTCACTTGGGGTCTTAATGAGAGGGGTGAAGCTATCGGGGTAGGGGGGAGGACCTCTCCCTCGGGGTCTATAGGGAGAGTATGAGGGCCTTGCCCTGTCATGTAACATTCTATCAAAAGAAGGTTTCCGGGAATAGGGTGTACCTTTGTCAGGAGGTCTTGCAGCCGGGGCAATCCTCCGAGGTGTGACGTCCGTCTCCTTTGCTTTACTGACCGTGTCCTTTCCCCGGACAAAGGCCCGGACTCTGTCCATAAGATTATCAAAGGAGGGTGGGAACTCCTCCCCCAGCTTTTCACATAGCTGTACGTGTTTCAGCCCATTTATGAAACCACTAATCTTCATGACTTCTGGGACGTCCTTGATGTTCATACTTTCTTTAACAAACCTCTCCATGTATTGGTCTATTCGCTCGTTATCTCTTTGTCTGATGTGAAGGGTTTCGTTTGGATTTTTGACCACCTTCCTCTGTTGGCCAAAGTTCCTGAGGAATTTCTCACTTAGTTCTTCATAGCTGTCTATGCTCCCTGGGGGCAGACTGTCGAACCAGAGCCGGGCTCCCTTCGTTAGGGTTTGTACAAACATGTGGCACCATACCGGCATTGGCCATCTTCCTAGTTGCCCTGCTCCTCTGAAGGCATGCAGGTGATCTTCCGGATCCCTCGTTCCATCATATCGATCAAAACCTGGTGGTAGTTTTGTCTTGGGAGGCATAGATGCTTCCGAGATTCTTCTTGTGAATTTTGAAACCTCAGCCAAATCTCGTGGTAAGTATGGTTGGTCCAAACCGCTGTCATCAGAGTTGTCTCTCCCTTTTTCCTTCCCCTTGGATTTCTGGCCTGTGATCAGGTCCTCCCTTTCTTCAGAGGACATCTGCCTTAGGGCAGACATAAATGTTTCTAGCTGGTCACCACTGTTGTTCTTGTTCTGAAGGTTCGTTCCTTCCTGGCTGGAGGGTGTGTCAAAAGAGAGTCTGGCTCTGAGGCTGTCGAGTCTTTCCTGTCTCTTTAGGTCCTCAAGACATTTGGTTAACCTTTCCCTGTGCATGGCCACAAAATCGGGAGTGATATGTTCCGTTTCCCTCAGATTTCCTCCCTGATTCTCATCATCTTCTTCATGAGTAATATCCTCTACAGTGACTTTATCCAAGTCGTTTTGTGCCGTCTGAGTGACACGTGAGTTATGTGGGGTTGTCATGTTGTTTTTAGTAGGATAAGCTGCTCTCTGGACGTCGAGTGTTTGTGTGGGAACACCGGGCAGGCTGATGTCCCACGGATGGCGCCAATGTCGAATACCCAACCTCCGGCTGACGTTAGATGGATCTTCGGTGACGTCAAGAGCTTTTATCCTTGCTTGCTACAAAAGAATAAACCGTTAGCCTCGTCACGGGGGACCCCGGGAGGGGGATCCGTGACCAAGCTCCGGCGTGAGAGTAAGTAAACTTGCCGGAAATGAAAGGAGCTTCTTCCGATGAGAGTAGTCACTGGAAGGTTTCCCTTTTTGGTGTGAATCTTATTGATGTGTATTAAATGCGATAGAATAATGGTCGGAAGTTAATGTGTGGGGAGTAAATGAAAGTGTAGTAAATGAGAGTAAAACCGGAGATCATACCTGCCTTGGCTCCTTTGTTCCCTCTTATATAATGACAAGCCCTTATCTTTGTTAAGGATTCACCCATGCATGATCCGACGGTTTTTGGAGGTTCTTGGGAAGGTCAGACACGTGTCTGACCCCCAACGGTAGGATAATCTTCCTCATTAATGGTCTGCCGGATAAGTACAGTGACTTAGACCGGAGTCGCCTCTTGTCATGCATTTAATGAGCCCTGTTTCTCTTAGCTGTTTCCCGCCCATTGTAAATAAAAGGAACCTTAGCGAGCAAGGTTATCATGACCGGTGGGCTTTTTAAATAATTGGGCTTCTAGATAAAAAGGCCCAAAGCGGGTAAAGTGGGTTTACCCACTGGCCCGTCGTCACATATAGTTTTGTTTTGCAATTTCTTTGGATATACAATTGCATTACTTGATCTTAATTTCTTCATTAACCAAATGTATTTCTTGAATATTTAGGTATCCCAATTGTCAAAAAAAAAAGATTTTTGCAGAGCTATGCCCATTTTCAAACTGGCCTGGTTGGGTTCACCAAGTTTGTCCATCTTCTATGAATAATTAGGGAGTTTAGTTATGATTATTGAGGCGGAGTATATCGGATAAGAAATGAGGTTTTTAGGAAAAGATTAGGAGTGGCTAGTATATCAGATAAGATTAAGGGGGTTTCTAGGAAAAGATTAGGAGTGGCTAGTATATCGGATAAGATTAAGGAGGGGAGATTGAGATGGTTTGGGCATGTGAAGCGGAGACAAACGACGGCACCAATTAGAGTAGTGGAAACTCTTACTGTGGATGAGAGGAGAGGAAGAGGCAGACCCAAACTGACATGGGATGAGCAGATTAGGCATGGTTTACTAGAGTTGCATCTTTCTGAGGACATGGTTCAAGATAGGACTGCGTGAAGACGTAGGATTAGGGTTAAGGACTTCTAGCGGATATTGTAGAAAGGTCTTAGGTGTATTTTAGGGATGTAGGTTTTTTTATTCTTTAAGTGACTTTACCGGTGATTGCCTTCTTGTGTTCATGCCCAAATGATGTTGTATGCTATTATATATGATTTACATTATATTGTGTCACTCTAACAACTTTCTTGGTATTGTTCACTTCTTATTTCTATATTCTTTGACTTGGTGTGTTGTTAAGCTATTCGTTTTGGAGCCGAGGGTGTCTCTGGAAGCAGCCTCTCTATCCCTAGGGATAGAGGCAAGGTCTGTCTACATCTCACCCTTCACAGACCCTATAAGTAGCTTTGCTATTTGTGGGATTTACTGGGTAGAGTTGTTGTTGTAGTTATGATTATTGAAAAATACAATAACGGTATAAATTTGTTAAAGAAAAGATTTAGGAACTTGTATTTGTTGAAAATAGTTTTTCTTTCAAATTTCTACCAGTTTAACCTTCGTATGTTCTTTTATTCATGTTCTTGAATTTATCAGTTGATTTGATTTATGGGTCTTTTTTTAAATATGTGTGAAGAACATCTAAAACAAATTGAAGCATTCTAACTATTCTGAATCTAAAATCTAAACATAGCAGAATGTGCCAGACTTGTCAATTATTCGTATACTTACACTAAGCTTGTACAATTAGTTTCTTAGCCCTGCATCATCTTCGACATGTTAGCGGTTGTGGTTCTTTCGTTCCCCAAATAGATCAACTTTTTTGGTTGTATGTTTCAGGATTACTGGTTTAACAGACAACTAGAAAAAGCACCCGCCATATTGCGAACGGGTACACAGTAATACAAGTTGGAAGTCGAGTGTTACATCAGTTTTTTTTCCTACAATCACATTCTAGTTGTTCCTAATATGAAGCAATCTTGATTATTCCAGGGATAAATAGAAAATCAAAAGCAAATCGTTCTTAGCCTATTGTCAAAACTAGATCTGCTCCTTGCAAAAACTTCTCCCTTGAAGCAAATCGTTCGTAAACCTTACTTCTTGGCCTAGAGTTTCTTCAAATGTTCCTAAACCTGATATGCAAATGTCCTAATTGGTTTATTCGGTTTGAACAGAATAATGAGCACCCCTAACTAAGTTGAAATCTGAAACAAAAAATAACACCTAAATAGTTCAATTTTGTACCAATTTCAACAAAAAAAACAACTAAGTTGAAATCTGAAACAAAAAATAACACCTAATTAGTTCAATTTTGTACCAATTTCAACAAAAAACGGTTACTGGTGTGTTGATTACGTGTATAGACAGTGTCTATTAGACACAAACAAAAAGAAGTGAATATGCCACTTACAAATGTCATGTCGAGCTGGATGGAAGATCGGAGATGTTGCAATGTCGAGCAATGGGCGAATTAGGGTTACAGACAGTGACGGAGCTTGACCAAAAGTTTCGAGTGGGCGTAAAGTGATGGGACAGAATTTTTTTTTTCCTATCGTTATGTTTTGGGTCGGGTCAGATCGGCTATAATCCAATTAACAATTAACAATAACTATAAAAGAATAAAGAAAAGAATTGTTATCTAAATGTTGGTGGAACCGTGAATCACTGAATTGCAAATGGATAAGGATGGCACCACTTCCCAAATTGTGAAATTGGCCCAAAAGTCTCACTGGAGAACTGAAGAAACAGAAGTCAGAAACCAAAAGTCTTGCGGCAGGATGCAGAAACAAAAAGCCACGGCGGCTGGGAAAAAGATAAATAATATTTGATAATTAATAATTTGGTATTAAGTTTGTTGTGTGGTGGGTAATCTAGGGTTAAACAAATAAAATAAGAGTTAAAATATATTTACCAAATTACCCACCATTTAGGAAAAATAATCGGGTGGGCGATCCTATATAAATTTTAAATTTTCGGACGAAAAATCGGACCATATACACACTTCTAGCCGAAACATTGGTGTTACATACCAAATAAGAGAACTCCACCCAAAAGACTAGTCTGGTGGGTGAGAGAGCCCATTTGGTATATAAATCCCACATTGTTGCCCATACAACCGATGTGGGACAAGTCCCATACCTTGCAATGGTATTGGTCCATAACAATCGACCCTCCTTAAAGGGCCAACGTCCTCGTTGGTCACGGCCATGTTGGTCACGGCTGGCTCTTTCCAGGCCACCACTCCATGGGCCACCACTCCGAGCCTCGTTGGTCACGGCTGGCTCTCTCCAGGCCACCACTCCGAGTTCTGGCTCTGATACCAATGTTACATACCAAATGAGAGAACTCAACCCAAAAGACTAGTCTGGTGGGTGAGAGAGCCCATTTGGTATATAAATCCCACATTGTTGCCCATACAACCGATGTGGGACAAGTCCCATACCTTGCAATGGTATTGGTCCATAACAATTGGGGTGGACGGGTGCACCCCCGGGTAACCATAATGCTTCGCCCCTGGTTACAGACGAGTTTGGAGGACGAAGACGTTACAGTGTTTGTTCACATGCCAGTTTTAATGTTTATCTTGGATAGCTAGTTTGCCATGTGGATTCGTTTAAACCTTTACTACTATGCTATGTATCAAAATTTGTACACTCGCCAATCCGTTGTATTGAACCACGTATTTTTAACATATTGCAGGATGATGATGACTTAAAATTGGGCGTAGCGACGAGGCCTTAGATACACATCTAGAAATCTTAGATTTTAATTGATTGTATCAAATTTTGTACTATGTTATGTTGTAATCTGCTTTGTTGTATTTGAAACATGTCGTATTTGAAATTTCCTTGTTTTGTAATTTGACAGTTGTTACTCAATGAAATGAAATCGGTTTACTTAAATTCTATTGTCATTTTTAGTGTTATGTGTATTTCGTCTCACTCCGATATTTACGCCATCGGTTGGGGTGTGACAACTGTAACCTTGAAAACCGATTAACCATAACCACCATAACCGATCGGTTATGGTTATGATTATCCATTAACCGAAATCGCGGTTATAGTTATGGTTTTGGCTAATAACCGACCCATACACACCCCTATATACAAGTGATGTAAAAAAACACTTTATGACGTCACAATAAAAAAAAGGCCGTTATGCTTAGCCTAATTTTAACATGCCGTTTTGAAAGTAGAATTATTGATACTAAAATGGTTTTATTCAACAACTTATGAAAGTTAGTATTGAGTTTTAAAGGTCAAGATAGAACTTTAGGTAATGACTTTTTATGAATGCAACAATCTTTTTTTTTTTATAAAACAGTTTTATTCAACTATAAATTATTTTTACTATGAGAAGCCAAACTATTATTTAGGATTAACCTGTATACAAAAATTATGAGTTTTTGCATTCTTTCGTGTATTGTTGAGACAATGTAATGAGGCCTTTTCCGAAGCTAAACGTAGAGGCAGCTTGAAACCATTGGTCTTAGATAAACATGGTAAACTTAGCAAAAAAACATCTAAATATTGTATGACAAGAAGTATTTACAGATTTGTAAGTTATAACTGTATTTTGCATTATTATATATAATTTGCATTATTATATATAACACGTATTTTAATTATAAAAAAATATTTAAAGATTTCATAATTATATCGCTTTTATTATTTAACGCATATAATATACGGGTCCTTAGCCTAGTTTCAATCTATACTATATAATAAAAGAAACCAATTTGAGGACACTTGTCATTATATTAGGCAATCTCTTATATATAATTATTATTTTAGTTTAATCTCTTTTAATTAATTATATAGATAACCCTCCTACTAAATATTATTAGTTTAATATCTTATACATAAATATTATTTGGTTTAATCTCCTTCTCATTTATAATATTATTTATTTGAATTAATTATATTTGAACGTTTTGTTTAGTTTGGTATCAAATAAATTTTACGAAACTTAAAACAAAATTAACTAATATTATTTATCATTTATACATTTACGCAGTTTTAAATAAAGGGTTAAATTTATTGAGACTTCGTTAACAAATTTTGCAACAATAGAATAATCTATTTTTATCATGAAAACCAAACTTTGTATTAATATATTAAATATTTTTATTTTCACTATACAAAATTACATTTACTCGACCCATGTAATACATGAGGGTTTTTTAAGATATAACTTTTTATTATCTGATATATAAATTAGATTTATTCAATTAGTACAATACACCGGGTTTTTTAAGGATATATATTTTTAATTATTTAGTACAGAAATTACATTTATTCAAACCGTGTAATGTGCATATTTTTAAAGATGTAATTTTTTTTTATTATTTGGTATATAAAATTACATTTATTCAACCCGTGTAATAAATGAGGTTTTTTTTAAAGATGTATTATTTTATTATTTGGTAAACAATATTACATTTATTCAACCCGTGTAATACACGTGGTTTTAAAGATATAACTTTTTTATTTGGTATATAAAATAACATTTATTCAACCCGTACAATATGGTTCTTATAGATATAACTTTTTATTATTTAATATATAAAATTATATTTATTCAATACATGCAATAAATGAGGTTTTTAAAGATATGTTGTTTTATTATTTAGTATATAAAATTTATTTATTCAGCCCGATTAATACACGGGATTATAACCTAGTATATGTATAATTGAAAGAAATAAATAAATACGAAACAAAGTAAAAAGAAATAAATAAATACGAAACAAAATAAATTATATAATTAAATACAAATGATTTTGGCAAATAGATTTGGTATATGAAAAGGGAAAATTAGAAAGAAAAAGAATAAACGGAATAAGAAATAAAATAGGAAAATTGGTTTTTAATAAACCAACATTTGTCCTATTGGTAAATAATAATCTTATCTACGTAATTGGTATACAATAATCCTACCTATCAACATATTGGTTCTTAATGAACTTCCGTTAATTATTTTTAACTGAAGTTAGTTTTTAAGTTTTATTTATTACACAAACAACCCTGTAGTTATAATTTACTAGTTTTAACTATTTTGTAAAACAAAAAAACGTCAAGCAAAGGGAGAAAGTGTGGCGATAAATAAGTTAAAACTAGTAAATTATAACTACAGTGACTGTTTGTGTAATAAATAAAACTTAAAAACTAACTTCAGTTAAAAAAAATTAACGAAAGTTCATTGAGTACCAACATATTGATAGGTAGGATTATTGTATACCAATTACATATGTAAGATTATTATTTACCAACGGGACAAAGGTTGATTTATTAAAAACCAATTTTCCAATAAAATAAAGGAAAAGTGGAAAATCAAATTAAACAGTTGTATCTTTGACCGAATCCCAGACCTTTTGCAGAACCAGCCATATCGCCTTTCCACTCTATCTCACAAATATTGTTCATAAATAGAGATATGTACTAAGAGACAATTATTGTACGAAGTATAGTAGACAAGCTCAACCATTGATCTCCTAAAATCAATGGCTTAAAACTAAGTGGTGGTATTTTCGTAAATATAAGGTTCAAACAATTGTAGAAACAAATAAAAAAAGGTATTCTGGTCCTTTCTCACTTGTACTCTTTCCACCATTGATTTTCAAACAGCTATAACGTTTTCATGCCTTAATATTTTTCTAAAACAATTACACTGTATTAACGAGTATTTCATCATCTTTAATTCAAGCAGCTCATTACTATAGTTTTCTTAAAAAAATACATGATTTTGAATACCCATTACGTGATTACGTGATTTTGAATACCCAGCACATGACTAAGTGATTTTGAATACCCAGCACATGACTACGTGATTTTGAATACCCATTACGTGATTTCATTATAATATGCGGTACCACACTAAGTGATAACGTAATTACGTAACAATAGTTGACTATGTATTATTACGTGACTACAAGATTTTGAATACTCATTTCGTGATTACGTGATTTCATTATACTATATTTTATGTGAAGCTACACTGAGTGATTACGTTATAAGTATAATTGTAATAACATTAGTTATAACAAATCATATGGAATGTGTAACCACGTAATGGTTTATGTAGAATGTGTAATCACGAAATGGGTATTCAAAATCACGTAGTCATGTGCTTGGTATTCAAAATTACGTAATGAACTAATGGGTATTCAAATTCATGTAAATTTGTTTAAGAAAACTATAGCAATAGGCTGCTCGAATTAAAGAGAATGAAATTCTCGTATTTTTTTAAATATTACCGTATGAAAAGTTATAGCCGTTTGAAAATCAAAGGGAAAAGTTGTTTCAACTGAGAAAGGACAAAATTACCCTTCAAGCCAATACCACTTGTCCTCTCCTCCATGTCACATACAATTCGTATAAAAGATTTGTCTTGTATGGGATCCTTTCTCTATAAATACATACATGATATTTGCTAAAAGTTTTATCACAAGTAAAACAAATCTTTGATACCTCTCTTCTTCTTCTTCCACACAGCTTACACCAAACTCTAACCTGCTAGACTTTCTCCAGCTCAGATCTTCCCTTTCGTTCGCAACTAAGGTAACAATAGAGATGTAAGTAGTTGCTATTTTGTAGATCTGTACATACTAAAACCTTATAAACTTCACCCACACTATTTTCCGTACAAGTTCATGTTACTATTTAAAACACACAGTTTAAGGATGTGTTTAGGATTGCTTATTTTAGTGACTTAATAGCTTATTCACTTTTTGAAAAGTTAAAAAGTGTTTGGGTGAAACTATTTTGTGAGGGGGAAAAGTCAATAAGTCAATCCATTGTGACTAATTAACTTTTCCAAAAAGTTATAATTTGTTTTGAAAAGCTAAGCCAAACATGGCCTAAGTAAACTTAAAACAAGTATTTGAGGGAAACTTAAAACATGTTCTACAAAATATAATATGTTACTAATTTTTTTAATGTGCTACACGTATATAATATATATTTGAAATAAAATAAAATCTGGTTTAAGTGGATCTAAAAAAATTACTAATTTAATTTCTTCTTAACAACGATTTATTCCACCTTCAAAGATTCAAACCGAAATCTCTTCTGTAAAGGGCTAAAGTCAAACACCATACCATAACCATAGACCACCTGATCACCAAGTCATGGTTATGGATTACGTAATCTGAAAAAGAAATTATAAACAAAATAGAAATTTATGTTAAAAAATAGAGTATACTGCCAAAATCGTCCATGAGGTTTGGGCATGTTTGCTGGTTTCATCCAAAACAAATTTTTTGTATCATATTGCTCTTCACTTTTGAGATTTTTTTGTCATTTTCATCCAAACGCTAATTTGTTTTGTTTTTTTTTGTCAGACATTTGGATGAAAATGACAAAAAAATCCCAAATCTCATGTACGATTTTGCAAAAAAAGTTAGACGTTTAGATGAAAATGGCAAAAAAATCCCAAAAGTAAAGGACAATATGGTACCAAAAAGTTGTTTTGAATAAAAATGACAAACATACCCAAAACTAAGGGACGATTTTGGCAATTTACTCTAAAAAATAACTTACACTATTAAAATAACTTATAAAATCCGGAAGAAAATAAAAATTCATGTTTTAAGAAAGTTTTTGAAATTAAAGTCGGCCCAAGAATCAAGCAACCCAATCACCTGCTTTGGGCGTCCCATTTTTATAGGCCCATACCATGAAAAAATAATATTAGGAGGCACGATTTCTATTATTTCCCTGAAAATAGGACTGATAAAATCTCAAAGGGTATATTGTATATGTAATGAATTATACATTTGCTGATATTAATGGATGACCTCTAATCTCTCACTTCCTCTCATTTTTTTACCTTCTATAACACACACGACTTCTAACTAAGTTTTGTTTGAACTCTTTTTTATATTGATTATTTGAAAGCTGGCATGGCATCGCGGCAATCATATTTCTTGTGACTTGAACAAGATTAATCGAACAATTGTTGACCTAATTTAGGCCTTTGTTGAATGTCTATTCAGGCCTAAATAAAATGGTTGTTTTAGTCTTTGTTGAGCGGTTTGGGTTTGGTTGAACGCATGCTACATCTACTCACCCTAAGTTATTGTGTTTGATTAAACTCAAGGTACATACTGCTAGGCATATGCTACATGACTAACATGGAGGTCATATCAGAACACGAAATTATCGACTATGACTGGACGTTTAATTTTTAGCAAGTTGTATAACATAAGTCTACTATCTTATCATGAAGAACGACGATGTGGACAATATGCAAATTATTTATACAACAACAACCATACCTAGTAAATCCCACAAATAGCAAAGCTACTTATAGGATCTGGGGAGGGTGGGATGTAGACAGACATTGCCTCCATCCCTAGGGATAGAGAGGCTGCTTCCAGAGAGACCCCGGCTCCAAAACAAATAACATACCAACACACCAAGTCAAATAATATTGAAATAAGGAGTCACCAATACCAAGAAAGTGATGAGAGAGTGATACAATATAATGTAAAACATGTATAATAGCATACAACATCATATGTGTATAAACACAAGAATGCAATCACATGTTAAGTCACTTAGAGGATAAGAAAAATGTACGTCCCTAAATATACCTAAGGCAATCACCTGTAAAGCCCGGAAGCGAAGGATAGCGGTTTAAAAAAGTTCCTAACGCACGTTGACTACTATAACAAGTATTCAAAGGTAGCACCTTTTAAATTTAAAAACTATCGGTCCGTTGTTTTATAAAGCTCATTCTCACCAGTTTCTTCTGATTAGGTTATTGAGCATTTGTCGGAAAAGAAATGGTTCCCTAAGGATGCTACGTGGTACCCCGCCATATGTAAGGAAGTTGAAAAAAAAAATCTAACCTGACACATGCTACAGTTGCAACAATTGTTGCGTCAACCTTAGAAGTAAAACTTAACTATGTGGTCAAGGGTTACCTTATAACTCTAATCACTTCAAATTAGCACCAACCTTTTCGATTAGGTTTTTAAATCACTTAAATAACTTCACTTTTTTTTTTTAGAATTTCTTAGGCTTCTATCATTTACCAACTCCAATGATTGATAAATCAAAATATGAGGTCTTTAAGATCTTGGAAGATTCTTTGTTTGAGATAACAACACTCTTGGTAAGTATGATTTTTGCAACCCTTGTTTTTTATTTTTGTAAACCTGGTTTCTTATTACATTTACAAACGTATGTTAAAAAAGGTTAATGAGAACGATGTTGTTTTGTCGACTTTCTCACGGTAATATTCGATATCAAAGACTATTCAAACATTCTAGAAGAAGCATTACACATGATGAAAGGATAAGCAGAAGCATGTAGTGTTAAAAGACGTGCACCCACTTACAGCAAAGAGTGGACGACTTATGATAACAGGTGTAGTGAGTTTAAAAAGGCATTGCATGGATTTTCATTTAGGTATTTACCCTGTCCGTTTTTTTTTTTTAGTTTTAAACTCATGATGTGATAAACCGCATCTCAATAATTTAATTTGTTGACACAGGGAGGTAACATACAAGAACGAGTATAGATGGATGCAAACATACCGAATCAAGCTAAGGTATTATGATAAAATCTAGTTATCAAATTGCAAAAATTAAGGGATACTTGACTTCATTCCAGATAGGCTAGTCATAGACAAACAAAGCAATCAATTATAATCCTAAAACGGTTACTACCTACTAACTAGATATGATGAAAATTATGGGTATAGACCCGAACGAGGTTTCTAGCATGTTTATTGTAATTTGAAATTGTATCTAACCTTTTATAGAAAAGCTTCAAATTTTTGAACAAAATAGTGTTTGAGCTAACTTGAACTGACCCGTTTTACGCGGTACCAACCACATGACCAGAACCCGTTTTTCCACCCAGACATGATGATTTGATTGCTCGGAGGTTTCCGGTTAGATAGCAAGTAAAAACATTTTTTTGATGGCGAAACGTGCTAGTTTCAGTAGGACCTGGTTGGGTTCATTATAATCACCCAATAATTTTTGTTTTCATTTTTGATCGTCCACCATTGTGTTCATTATAATCACAAAAACTATATTCTTACGTTGCGTATATTTGGCATGTCCAATTTTTACCTGAAGTTTTCAGTTTTGGCCCCTTTAAGATTAAAATAACTCAAATCAACAAGAAAGGCTTGTAGGTTGCAACTCACATGGCTTACAGGATACTAGGGTGTGTTTTCTGTCTGATTGACCCATTTTACGCAACATTTAGAAATAGAGGTACTGATGAGTGAGTTTAGCTACGTCAAGGTAGGTATAATACTAAAGGGAAGTATCTTCATCATCAATCTTGACTCTTGAGATACTTTTTTTTAATGCGTAACTCGCCACCAATGTCTATCATAAGATTAAAACCCTCAACCACTTTATGGATGGGCAAATTTACTATACATCTTGATACCGTGAGGTATAAACCATTTGGACTATCCTAAGGTACTTACTTATATATGACCATAAAACATTTAATGTTAAACGGGCTTTCAGTTTGTTATCTTAAATAGTATTATTGCTATGATTATACGGAGAGGAGGTTGTAAGCCAAAGAAATGATAAAATCATATACAAAAGGTTTATATGATTTTTAAACCCGTTTACATTAAAACTGGTAAATTCTGGTTGTTCTTTTCACCCATTTATATTTGGGGTTAAGCTATTCTACAAAGACTTTTAAAAATAAGAAGTGTAAGAAGACATTATAGAGTGACAAGTGTCCAAGAACCTAAAACCTAAACTCACTACACCACCATCCAAAACCTAAACACCCACCACCACCAAAAAACCAAACCCCACCCCTCGAAAAAAATAAAAACTATACCTCACCAAAAAACCTAACCCCCCCCCCCCCCCCCCCACCTCTCAAAAAAAAAAAAAAAAAAAAAACCCTAAACCCCCACCAATGTCACAATTTATCAAAGGTGTATTCAAATGCTTAAAATTGTTCTAGATCATTGTATTTATTTGAATACGATTATATTTTTTCCAACTTTTAATCATATTTAAAAAAAACTTTTTACTCTCACCCAACACTACAAGAAATACCACCCAATCGCGGTGACTCCAATAGCGGCGACTCGCAATATGCCGCCGCTATTGCCCCGATCCAGATGCGGTGTTTATGTAGTTTGCTGAAAACTAGAAATTGGCAGGTTGTGTATTCGTAAAAACCGGAAAATATTGTAAATGCAGCAAAAAATGACTTTAGCAATGAAGCCTAATAACAACGATTCATTAGCCATGGCGTGTCGCCGCTAAAAGTTTTACCCTTTAGCAGCGACATAAAGGTCAATACCGACCAAGCAATAGCGGCAGCATGTAGGGCTGGCATAACGGGTCAACCCGATCTGTTAAGGCACGAACACGATAAAACACGAACCCGAAACACGTAAACACAAACATGACACGAAATCTTATCGTGTCAGATTTTCGAAACACAAACACGAACTTGTTAATAAAAAGGTTACACGAAATGACATGTTAAGACACGAAAAAATTAACAACGTATCATACGACCTATTTAATACACGAACACGACCAAATTGGGAAAGTTGTGAACCGAATTGGGAATGGTTGTGTTTGTGAGATAGATTTAAAAATTTGGGTTTGGATTATGGAAAAAGAACCGTGTGTGTTTGTGAATAATTCATCACAGGTCCCACGACTAATGACCCCATGTCCACACTAACATATAATATTTTTTTAATTTTTAATTATTAACATGTACTTAACGGGTCTTAACAGGTTAACGGGTTTTAACCTGTTTAGATACGAAACATGTTAAGGTCTTGTCGTGCCGACCTGTTTTAGACACGAAAACTGTTAAGATCAAACACGAAACATGATAACTTCGTATAGGTTCGTGTCGTGTTATCGTGTCCGTGTCAGAATTGCTAGCCCTAGCAGCATGTCACCACTAAAGGTTTTAGTTGCGCTAATCACCACCTTCAGCGGTGACTTGCCACGTTTTCTTGCAGTGCAATATGTGTTACCCAATCCGTGTTGCCACCTCTACATCAAAATGGGGTTGTTCATGAGCCGAGCCGAGCTAGGGCAAGCTCGGGCTCGGCTCGATTATAAACCGAGCTGGCTCGACTCGGCTCGGATTTGAAACCGAGCTGAAAATCTAACCTCGGGCTCTGCTTGGTTTTAAACCGAGCTGGCTCGGCTCGATTTTAAAAATAAAAATTAATATGTAGCTCTCAAAATTTAGTATTCTAAAATATTATTCAATATTTTAAAAGAACATATTCAAAATAAATTCAACTTAATACATTACAAGCCAAAATCACGTTCAACAACGCAAAATAAGTTTTACATTTCAAGTAAATACAATATTGGTTTATTAGCACGACAATCAACCTTTAAATATGTCATAGATATCAAACTACAATCTTAAATACATGTAGATAATAATCACATTTTTTGTAATATATTATATGTATATAAAAATAAAATATATTATAAATAAAATAATTCGAGCTAAACCGAGCCGAGCTATCAAGCGAACCAAACCGAGCCAATTTGGCTCGTCACGAGCCGAGCCGAGCCGAGCCGAGCTAGGCTCACTTTCTAACCGAGCCGAGCCGGCTCGGCTCACTTTCAAACCGAGCCATATCAAGCGAGCTTTTTCCGAGCTAAATCCGAGCGAGCTTCGAGCTAGCCCCGAGCTGCGAGCTTTTTGGACAGCCCTACATCAAAATATCAAATCATACAAGTATACAACAATGCTTAGAAACAGTGTTTTCCCCTCTTGTATGTTTCCACCGGGGATTATCTCATAAAAATTTATGACTTCGGGGCTGTTTGTTTACCTCTTAATGAAGCTCTTAATGGTTAAGACATCTTACTGGTTCAGCACTTAATGATTCAGACTGTTTGTTTCATGAGCAGATGTCTGAATGGTTCAAACATTTGCCTCTGAATGGTTAAGCATTATACAGAGTCTGAACGGTTAAGACCTCTAATCTGAATTAGTCAGACATTTGCCTCTAAACGGTTAATCATTATACATGCTCTTAATGGTTCAAACCTCTTACTGGTTCAGCACTTAATGGTTCAGACCTCTTACTGGTTCAGTACTTAACCATTCAGATGTTGTCAAACAGCCCCTTCGTGTTCGAATGTGTTAACAAATAGTAATGTTGTACAAGTTAAAAACTTTTGAATTGCTAGTTACAAAATAAGACATGGCTTCACAAAATAAGAAATCAAAACACTACAAGAATTATATACCATTAGCGACGACACCATTAGCGGCGACGGGCCAAGTGTCGCCGCTATTGGTCGATCCGTGTGAGACCAAACCCCAGCCGTTGATCAAAATCCTGATCTAACGGTTGGGGATTTAAAAGGTATTAGCGGCGACAGGACTAGGGTCAATACCGGCGACATGTGTCTCCGCTAAAAGTAGGCGTCAGAACTTTAAACCCTAGCCACACAAACCTTATCTGTTGTCAGAGCATTACCGGCGACAAGTATCAATACCGGCGACATAACGTCGCCGCTAATGGTGTTACGATATCAGGCCCATATCAGCGCCTTTTTTCCCTCTTTCTTCACTTTTTCCCCCCAAACCTTCGCTCTACCGCCGGAAACACGCGATTTTCACCCAAATCGGTAAGTGAACCTTTGTTTATGTTACATTTCTTCTTTATTTTTGTTATATACATGTTATAGCATTTAAATTTTGTATATTTTTGTGTGTTCGGGTGTATGCTAGAGAATTTCTCCACCGGCACCACCTCGTCTCCACGGCCGCCACCTCATCTCCACCGGCACCACCTCTTCTCCTCCTTCACTTCTACGGTCACCACCTGAAAAACCGGTTAGTTTTTTTTTTTTTTTTAAGTTTAGAAATTGTATAATTTTTAGTTTAGGTATGTAAATTGTGTATGTTAGTATGTATGTTTGTATAATTTTTAGTATGTAAATAGTATAATTTTTAGTTTAAGTTGTATGTGGGTATGTAAGTGTATGAATGAATGTATGTATGTTTGTATAATTGTTAGTATGTAAATTGTATAATGTAGGTGTATTTGAAAAATGTGTATGTAAATTGTATAATGGTTAGTTTTTTTTTTTTTTTTTTTTAAGTTTAGAAATTGTATAATTTTTAGTTTAGGTATGTAAATTGTGTATGTTAGTATGTATGTTTGTATAATTGTTAGTATGTAAATTGTATAATTTTTAGTTTAAGTTGTATGTGGGTATGTAAGTGTATGAATGAATGTATGTATGTATGTTTGTATAATTGTTAGTATGTAAATTGTTAGTATGTAAATTGTATAATGTTAGTATGTAAATTGTAAATTGTTAGTATGTTTGTATAATTGTTGTATGTTAGTATGTTGGTGAAAAATGTGTATGTTAGTATGTATGTTTGTATAAAGTATGCAAATGTGTGTGTAAGGATGCAAATGTGTAGGTTTGAAAAAAATGTTAAAGTTTGATAATTTTATATTTGTGTTTAGGTTTTAAAACATTTATATTTAAATTTGACAAATATATATTAGTTAGGAAATACCCTCTTTATATTAAAATCATCATTTAAAACATAAGGAGCTATGAAAATACCCGCCCGAAATATAAACCATTATGAAGAACATTACGAGCTTAAAAATCGTGTCTGATATTGAATTCATCATTTCAAACATAACGAGCTAAGAAAACACCCAATCGAAATTGAAATCATGATTTAAAACATAACGTTCCGCCCAAAATTTAAAACAATCATTAAGAACATAACAAGCTTAAAAAACTGTGCCCGTGTTTGAATTAATCATTTTAAACATAGCGAGCTTAGAAATACCCGCCCGAAATTGATTTAGAAATTAATTTCGGGTTGTCCCCATTTATCTTGGGACTGCTTTTTGAATACTTTATCTCATTTAGGATGTGAATGTATATTACATGATTGTTTGTTTAAGAAGGATTCGGTTATCATTTTCTCTTTGCTCCTCGGGTATATATATCATTACATATATACTTGGGAGCTAAGAGGAAATGCTGCCGAATTTTTCTTAAACAAACAATCATGTAATACACATTCACATATGAGATAAAGTGTTCAAAAAGTGGGTTTAAACAAACAATCATGTATGTGTGCGTGTGTGCAAGCTTTTGTTTATTTAATGTCTAATCTAAGTGTAATGTTAAACAGAATTTGGATTGGGTACCTACGTATGCTAAAACCCACACGGACAATCAAGGGAATTGGGTTGATCCGATTGCTGAACAAAATTACGTAAGTATTTCTTTTAAGTATTTCTTTTAAGTATTATTTTCTATAACAAATATATATATATATACACACACATATATATTTAATCATCTTCGTAAAATACAGCGGAACATACAACAGGCCACAGATGAATGGAGCGGCGATGGTCCTCCAATTGCCCCGTATCAAGAAGCGTTGGGAGAGCGCCGAGGATGGTATCGCGGGATGGGGCCTAAACCTTCTTCCAACACGTCCTCGCACTTGTCATCTAACATGTCGTCTTCGCAAGCTCGGACGCAAGAACCCTTTTCCGAGGTAAACTACGCAATTTATAAAATGACAAACGAACGCATGTTTCCTTGTTAAATATATGTTGGTAGCGTTAATTAATATGCTAATATACGTTTTGCTATCTATTATTGTAGGATTTTGTTAACAGCTTGTTCCAAACCCCGTCATTTTTGAACCAACTTAACAACTATCTTGCTTCACAAGGAAAAGGAAAAGGAAAGTCAAAAGACTACGATTCTGACAACTAATTCGATAATGAATCCGAAGATGAACCCAACGATAACGATGACGATGAGTGACTTGTTTTTAATGTATGATTTAATTAAACGTTGTAGGATTATAATGTACGACTTAAACGTAGTTTTTAACTATATTTCTTTGAGTATATGTTGATTATGTTCATGTTAGAAAACGTGTATGCTTGCGTTGTTTGAAAATTGGCAGGTTTTGGTTTTTCGGCCAAAAAAACTGGCTGGGCAGCTGGTAATACAGCTGCTGTATAAAAAAAAAATTGACCTTTAGCGGCGACAGGTGTCGCCGCTATTGCTCTTGAATCTTTAGCGACGATAGTCAATACCGGCGACTTGTTAGCGACGACAGTTGTCGTCGCTAAAGATTGACGACCAATACCGGCGACAGGAACCAATTGCGGCGACAACATGGCAATAGCGTCCCAGCAATACCGGCGACGCAATACCGGCGACGTGTCGTCGCTAATACCAAATAGCGGCGACAAAATGCACCAATAGCGGCGACACCTGTCGCCGCTAAAGGTACCCCTTTCTTGTAGTGAAATAAAGATTAGGAGTGTGCAAAACTCGAACCAAAACCAACAAAACCGAAGAATCAAATCTGGACCGGGACCGGCCATATTTGGTTTAGTTCTAGGTTAATAGTATTGCTTCTTGGTTTATACAATAGGTTAATAGTTATAAAACACGCTACCTTAAAACGGGTCTAAATGGGCAAACGTCACAAGTCAAAACAAAACATAGTTGCTAAAGGGACGGACCTATCCACAGTCATGGGTGGACGGCCACACCCCTTGTAAAAAAAAATTAATGTATATTTTAGACAAAAAACCCGACTACACCCCTTGAAAATAATTCTCCTGGGTCAGCGGTACGCCATACATATGCCCGAACTCTTCAGGGGTCATATCTGAAAACTTAGTGAGTCCTAGCCAGTAAGTAGAATTTCCGGTGGAGTTGTGCTTTTCTATATCCTTGAGATTATCTTTAAAATTCTGAAACCTCTTCTCCTTCTCTGCAAGGGTGTTGTAGACTCTTTTATGTTCAACCATCCATGCCTCGAACATAGCCTTCACTTCATCAGTGGTGTGCCCACCTGAAGAACTGACTGCAATAACACTTAGCTGAATGTTATTACACTTAACAAAATCAATTCCGTTAACACTAACACAATGTTGATATGATGAATCAATAGGCTAACTAGTTAATGCGGTAAAATATCAGTTATCGCGGTGGGATATCTGCAATTTTAATATCATGCTAAATTTATGTGTATAGCAATTTAACACTAACAATTACGTATACTCTCCAATCATTAACAAATTAACTTTTTTCAACTTGCAAAATACTAACAACTGTAGCAAGTACAAACTGACTAAGAGTTAACAACTAACAATTAAGAATTGAAACACTAATAGCAGCAATAAAAAGAAAAACAAATGGTAGAAATAAGAAGAAAGGCACTATCGGGAATATCACTGATATATCGGTGATATATCAGGATATTAACTACATAAGGTTAACACAAAAACGGATACCGTTTGACTGAATAATCGGACGGAGTTGCTTCGTCATGAAGTTTGTGAGTCGTAGTGGAAGTGATTTCAATCGTATGGCTGCCATTGCGAGTCGTGATATGCGTCGATGACGTTGACTGATTAAGGGATATTATCATATTATATAACAAACAGGATTAGGGTTTCCCGTACTGATAGGGTTGATATGGCAACATATCAAAGGGATTTTGGAAAGTTGATATGCATCCATCCTGCCTATAATTTTAAAGCTTCATTTAGCACCCTCAATTTTAGCAATATTATACATTTTATATAACCTTTCTGATTGAACTTTTTTTAAATATGTGTACCAAACCCTAATATATACCCTTTTCTAATTTATTATTTTTATTATGACAATTTTACCCTTAGGTGTATTGTTCGGACTTATCATTTAAATTTTGATTATTTCGAGTCGGGTTATTCTGTTTTTTTGTATGATATTGTTTCTAATGACCAATCCGTATCACAACATGGGCATTTATCGGGTTCGTCGGATCGGGTCGTTCGGGTTTTATAGACATTTGCTGAAAAAAATGTTTGCAATGAAAAGGCTTTTCGAAATACACATCAAGTTTATATACACCAAACCTCTACAGTTCAAGCTTATATACACCAGTTGAACATTTTCAAATCAACCCAATACACATTCAATTCGGAAATAAACCAATCAAATTACAATCATTTGCTGAATGCATAACAAACTACATTAAATTCTAAAAATAAACTACATATAATCTATATATAAAGCTAAACTAGCGAAATACCTAACTCACTAAAAAATTCCGGCATCAACTTCATCAACAAAATATCTATATCATTATCCATAGCCTCTTTCTCATGTCATGCCCTTGCTAAGATGCTACATTAATATTGGGACCCTGACCTAACTTCTGCAGAGTTATATCAACATTGCTTGGCCATTTGTCGTTACCTTACTTTTCAACCAACTAGCATACTCTTCGTTATGCTTTTGTTATACCAATATGTTGTCCTACCCTGGTATGTCGACCGTAATATTTCCATGTCTTTGTTAACGTAAGGAGCAATACAGGCTATGTGCTGTAAGACAACAAAATGTGCAAGTTGTAAAGAACCATAACTTGGGAATATTGTTTTCATACCAACACTTCCTCTCCCTTGAAGTCTACCCGAGTGACGAGATTGAGGAACACCAATACTTTTGACACCATTCTAATAAACTGTTAATAAGTCAAGCAATTGTGTTGTTAATTGTATGTAACAAAACTAATATATTATAAATGTTATGATATCATTACCAATGCAGAACTCATTCACTTCTTCGGAAATATATCCTTCAACAATACTACCCTCAGGCCGACTACGATTTTTTACATAACCTTTTAAGTAACCAATGTATCTTGCAAAAGGGTACATGTAGCGTAGAATTACATGAGTGTCACACCCCGACCGCGTTAAAACAACAAAACCGCGGCGGAAACGTCGGGGAGTGTCGTGGCAGAATTATCGTTTCATAACCATGGATACAAAAAGTGTTTCGTTTTATTGATAATATTAAACATTAACATTGTCTTAATACAAAACAAACAAGTTACATATCGACTAATATTGTTATTATGTCACTAAGGCCTCGTCCAGATCCTATGTGACTCATGCGTCCTAGTAATCATCATCAAGCATCAATACCTGAAACATATGTAAAAACAAAGTCAGCAAAGAAATGATGGCGAGTATATAGGTTTTATAGGAGTGTCGGATTCATGGCTAGTTTAAATGTTGCAATACTTTATTAAAAACCTTGTTTTGAAAAGAGTATAATATTGCAACTTAATTAACCAACTCAAATCAAGCGGGCTATAGTTTATAAAACCTCGTAGCCATGATTCTTAACCCAAAAACATTTGTTTTAGTAAAGCAATTTGTAAAACATCTCGTATTAAATCGTTAATAAAACTCGTTAATAAATCTCGTTAATAAAACTCGTATGGTTTATATCATTTCGAAAACCTCGTTTGTGTGACATCGTTTACCCAAGTGAACTAAATAACGCCACGGTATGTAATACGATGAAAACACTTATATATAAGAAGTACCAGCGGCGTATCTACCATGTTTTCACCACATTACCCCCGTCTCGTTATCTAAACACTTAACCAAGAACCAATCGTTTATCCAACTCGTTTAATCTTGTATGAATCGTTCCCAAATCATTAATTCGTTTAAATCGTTTAAATCATCCTCGTTTTAAGTGTGAAAACTATTTGTGTTCGCCTCGCTAATAACATTCAAACCTTCATGACTCGACTATCTCGCTCTCGCATTAATAAACCACCAAAGGGTAAATTAACATTCAGATTCAGTCATTACCCACCTAACCCACACATAACCATGGGTGCAGTACGATAATGGGATTTGTCAGATCCTATGGTACCATAACCTAATACTGGTCGGCTTGATCAATGCTAATGAATGCCATTCGTTATGTAAATACAACCAACTAGTTCATTCACTTTATTGAAATCGTTATTAGTTTAATATAAACCATCTTAATCGTTTTTGAAATCATCGTTATAATATCGAAAATCGTTTTGAAAACCATCGTTAAAACCTTGAAAACATTTAGCACATATGAATCACCCCAAAACAATTGAAAACAGTAAAATAGGGGAACTATGTACTCACTTGGAGTGCAAAGTATCCTCAATCAATAGAACTTCAATAAACTCGAGCAAACCAGAGAAATCAAACAGCACCTAGTAATCGAATCACTAGTCAAACAATAGACACCTAAATCGGAAGATCGGATAGAATGAGGTCTTGTAAACCAAATGAGTGTTGGAACTCATGTGATATGGTTTAACAAAGCCTGCATCCTAAATCGGAACCTAACCTAAGTGCTTTTGACCCGTTGCGACCCATTAAGGTAGCTTACGCTACTTTAACGCGTCGTGCGCGCAAAAGCGCATTCGAGACGTCTAACTAGTCCTATGACAAGTGTTATATGCCTAAACATGTTTAAATATGTTGCATAATCATTTACGAGACAAAAGTTTATGTTACATATACCAATTATGCATGAAAAGGGCATTTTGGTCATTTACCTAAGGCATATAGACTACTTATCATACAACTAATTAAACCTAAGTGACCATAAGGTATAACCTCGAAAGGTTATTCCCTATGCAACTATGGTCACTAAACATGTTTGGTCGGATCCTAATGATCGACCAAACGGGTCGAGTTTGAAAGTCTAAGCGGGTGTTTAGTCCGCTTGACTTACGACTCTACACAAGCACTAAACTAAAAGTGACGAGCTAAACATGCTAGAACATGTTTAGTTAAGTTAGAAAGCAGGTTTTGATATCAAAACAAACGGTTTTGATACCCAAGAGTAGTTTGGTTACAAAATACGCATAAATACGTATTTTGGCCGAAACTATGACTCGTCACTATGCCTAGTCAACGTACCATCGTGATTACGCTCACGTTGCAAAGTTCAACGGAACTTTGTGTTGACCATTGACTGGTCAAAGCTGAAAGTCAAACTTGTTTGACTTTCATGCTTGAAACTCAAGAACAAGCAAGAAGAGGACTTACAAAGGGTCCAAGAAAGATGTTTGATCTAAAATAGCTCACGTATGAAGTGTAAACACCCCAACTTAGAGCTGATTTCAGATCAAGTGTGAGAAGGAAGTGAAGTGGGGGTTGCTATTTATAGTAAGTTAGGATCAATAGGATGATTCCAAGTGGTTTGAGGGAGTAATCTTGGCCATACATGTGGGTTAATGGTATTAGAATACAATGGGGGTCGAAAACCAGCTCCAGGTATTGCAAATATTACATTAAAACCCCTGAATTTAGCCCAGATTGCTGTTTCTGATCTTTCTGTCTGACAAGGCCACGCGGCCCGTGTAACATATAGTCAATCCTTACGCGGCCCGTGTAAGGAAGTTTCACAGAATGTCAAAACAGGTCCCTCCACTTCAGAATCTTGCATTTCGGCTCATTTTTGACACGTTTAAGCCCCGTTAACCTCATTTCAAGGCTCTAATATGAAGTTAAAGTATAGGGAACTTATAACATGCACAAAAATATCTCAGATGTCGGCTCGTTTGGTGGTACGGTTGCGTTGTTCGGTTAATTACGACGGAAGTCGTAACGAACACAAAAACGATCCAAATTAAGCGACGAATGGAATTTTATCATGCCAATCACTAAAATAAAATATTTTAATGATTACATAAATTTTTGGATGTCCGCATATATTCAGAACGTAAGATATGCGCGAAAATGCAAACTTGTGCACTTTTTGACGCTTTTAGTCCCTGAATGACCAATAACGTTTGTTTTAGCATACCGAACCCCTCAAAGCCTATTTCTAAGATATGTAAAGGATATTTAGGGTATTTTTAACTTATGATCAAGTTCCGAAGTGTTCGTTACTATACAAATCAGTATAGTTTTGCAGTTTGACACAAATAGTCCCTGCGATCGAACAAAGTTGATTTCAACACACCAAACCATTCAAAAATTATTTCTAAGTTATGTGGAGGTTATTTAAGGTATGTTAAGCCTATGTTACTATTCCGGAGTGTTTTTCGCGTTATACTGGCTCCGTTTACGCACCAGTTTGCGTATAACCTTCCAGAAAGCGATTTAAAGCTTGAAATTGGAGTCGAATCTAATTGAAAATTCACCAAACACAAATACACACATAATAACATCAAAACACATATAGTAACACCAAATCACATTGTTTTATTAATAATCATCATTGTTTTACATCGTACATCGATTACAGAGTACAGTTGTCACAGTCTCCCCTACTTCAGGAAATTTCGTCCCGAAATTTTATTTAGAGGAAGCTTGTGAAAACAAATGCGGATATTTTGCCTTCATTTGATCCTAACGTTCCCAAGTAAACTCTGGGCCACGTTTGGACTCCCAACGAACTTTAACCAAATGAACCCGTTTGTTCTTCAACTGTTTGAAAGTACGGTCCACGATCTCCACTGGTTTCTCGACAAAGTGCATCGTTTCATCGATTCGGATCTTGTCGAGAGGAATGTGAAGATCAGCGTCAGCTAAACACTTTCGCAAATTGGACACGTGAAAAGTCGGGTGAATATTTCCAAGCTCTGGAGGTAGCTCTAGTCGATAGGCAACCTTCCCAATTCTTTCCACAATCTTAAATGGTCCCACATATCGAGGTGCAAGTTTTCCTTTCCTTCCAAATCTTACCACTCCCTCCCAAGGTGACACCTTGAGTAGGACACGGTCTCCGACTTGAAATTCTAAGGGCTTGCGTCGTAAATCCGCATAACTCTTTTGACGGTTTCGAGCTGTCACAAGATTATCACGAATTTTCTTGATTTTGTCCGTTGTTTCCAGAACGAGCTCAGGTCCAGTAAGCTGAGCTTCACCGGTCTCGTTCCAACAGACTGGTGAACGACATTTTCGACCGTAAAGAGCTTCGAATGGTGCCATATTAATGCTAGCATGATAACTATTGTTGTAAGAGAACTCGATCAATGGCAGATGAGAATCCCAATTACCACCAAAGTCGATCACGCATGCTCTAAGCATATCCTCCAAAGTTTGAATCGTTCGCTCAGATTGACCGTCTGTTTAGGGATGATAAGCAGTGCTTAGATTCAGTTGGGTTCCCAAAGCAGATTGCATGGTCTTCCAGAAATGAGATGAAAATCGAGCATCACGATCAGAAATGATATCCAAAGGAACACCATGTCGAGATAATATCTCATCAACATAAATCTTTGCAAGTTTATCGGCAGATAGGTCCTCGCGAATCGGAATAAAATGAGCTGATTTCGTTAATCGATCGATAACAACCCAAATAGCATCATGACCTTTAGACGTACGCGGTAACTTAGTGATGAGATCCATCGCAATGTTCTCCCACTTCTAAACCGGTATCTCTGGTTGTACAAGCAAACCAGAAGGTCGTTGATGTTCAGCCTTGACTTTGAGACAAGTTAGGCATTTTGATACATACAAGGCAACATCCTTCTTCATACCAGGCCACCAGTACTGAGTACGAAGATCCTTGTACATTTTATCAGCACCAGGATGGATATGTCACACCCCGATATTTCGACGTATTACCGGTGGGCCCGGTGGGGAGTATCGTGACGTAGTTGATGTCATCTTAGTCAAACAACACAATTTTAAATGCACAGCGGAAGCAAAACCCGATATAAAGTAATATCAAGTATTACAACGGAATGTAAGATGGATCCACAGGCGGATCTAAAATAGAAAGATAACACTGTTCAATAGACTTTAACATCTAAAGCTTTCGAGACTTGATTATTGATGCCTAGAGTAGCCAGCCTATTACGTATAGTACCTGCATTTAGCCTTTTTGGAAAATACGTCAGTTTACACTGGTAAATACAATTAACTGACTCATTTTGAAAAGCTTAATAAAATTAATTTGAATGCACGTAGCACAAAACATTTTATAACTTGGGATAATTATTTGAATATAACACTTGTAAAAGAATTACATGTTTCTTATACGTTCAGTAGCCCGGTCCGCAGACCGGGTTAAAGATTAATAGACACACCACAGGTATAATGCCCACAAGGCTGATTCCTTTAAGTGGGATACCATTTTTTACATATGCAGCTGTCAGGTGTACGCCTACACCATGTGCTTAGGTCGTGGCCATTTCATGAATGATGCCAAGGATATCCGGGACATGGTCATTAACCCCCCAAAGGCTTTAAGCAAACAAAAAAATTTAAACGGGACACCTCAATGATTTAACCTTCATACGATTAAAGATTCAATGCCCGACCAAGCGGTATTTGTATATACCGTACCCCAAGCCCGTATAAGGGAAAATAAGTTAAAAGTATTTACCTAAGCTAAATATAAATTCAATCCCAGCCGTATCAAATCAGCAAGTACAGATAGCTTTTACTGGGCTCCTATTCTGGAACGAAGGTTTATAATAACCTATTAGAATCCTAACGGGTCTTTAATTAAGCCTAAACTTAGACCGGTTAGTTTTAAATAAAGATACGGTTCAAACGCACGATTAAGCGAAGACCGGAATAGAATGTGTTTTAGACCCGACAAGTTTGAAGACTTGTATAATATGGGTAATCTAAACACATTCTGGATTTTGAGACAAAATGGTATGGTTTGACCCGTTTCGGCTAATATATGCAAACTAGTTACATAAGCCGATTCGAACGCGAAGAGTGCGTAACGAGTAACCAAATGAATCATATGCAGGTTTCCGAAGTTAATATGCCTTAAATATGTTGTGATATCAGTAGGATACCTTCCATTATGCCCAAAACGAGTTTAATCTTAATTTAAGCCCCGTAGGGGTATTTTGGTCATTTTAAAGATTATAAAAGAGATAAATTTTAACTCTGAGACTCGGCTCTGAAATAATCAGTAAAACAACTTAATTTAATAGGTTATATCAGTTGGTAATAAGTCTTATATGCTAAAATGGTTTTAAACCCATACTAGGTGTTTAATACGCGTAAAAAACCTTTTTAAGCGATTTCCGGGTTATACAGGAAATCTAAGTTTTCTGATCAGGTTATAAAGTTCAAAATACTTCATTTATTATATAAAATCAGTAGCAATCGGATTGGTGTCAAAATACTATGTAAAACTCATTTTATACACAAAAAAAGTATAATCGGTATTTACCGAATCCACGCCATAAACTTAGGTTATGAGCAGGTTAAAAATAATTAAAAATCTTTATAAATCCCAAAATATTATATTACATCATTGGGTAAAAGGTTTGGTGTCAAAAATTGGGTTTAGATAGGCTTTATGCTAATGACGTCGTTTAATTACTAAAAAGCGTTTTAATTACGTCGTTGAGCATAACTCCTATTCTAGGCCTCAAACTGATATGAAATTTTAGGGACATGTTTATAAATCAGTAGCAAAGATTATTGTCCTTTCACATTTCCAAAATTCTCGTTTATGGTCAAAAGGGCATTATGGTCATCTTTAAGCATTTAACGGATACGTGTAAACGAATCGGGTAATCTACGAACCAACCACAGAGGGTTATACCAACATGTAGCCTGGTCCTAAGGAAGCTCTAAGGCATTTCCAAATCATACTAAATCGGGTCAGAACTGAAGTCAAAGCAAAAGTCAAAGTTTTGCGACTTTCGGTTCCGAACCGGGTCTAAACAGAAAATTGTCGGATCAAACAAGCTTAGACCAGTTCTTATACTTATTACCAAGTTATATGAGTGATAAAATATGTTACATGCCTTCCACATTGTTAATTACATGTTAATCCGCAAATTTAGTTTCTGTTGACTTTTTATAAACAACTTTGACCCGACAAAAGTCCTAGTTAGAGTGGGAATCAGAGGGTGTCCTTTTAAGGGTTTAATGCCCACATAATTACCAACTTATAACTACCTTCAATTCGACTAGTCACTGGACCATTAATGATTAATCGCTAAGTCAAACGTTAATTACGATGGTTTGACTTTTAAGCTAATAACTAAGCTAAACTCAATTAAGGAAGGTCAAGGGTACTTACCAAAGTCTAATGCACGACCAGGGATGCTTAGAGAAGGCTCTTGAGCTCCAGAGATGTTCAGAAGATGAGTTGTGAGTGCATGATCAAGCTTGCACACAAAGGGGCTTTATATAGTGTTTGTGATTGCATAAGATCATGCCAAAACATGCTACCATTGATCCCTGATCATCAACAAGTGTCCCTAATGTCTAAAAGCAAGCCTAGGAAACCCTTGGTGTTGAGAAAAGGCAAAGTAAGTTGGTTATAATGGACATGGCAGATACCTAGCAAAGATTTCGGCATCAGAGGGTCCTTAGTGTCATGCGTAGGCCCCCCTAGGGTCCCTCGCGTCACGCGACGCCCCCTCTAATCCAAATCCAATCTTTAGATTTTTGTGTTTTGGTCCTTGGCCCATAAAAAGTTGTTTCGACTTTATTTCTTTCATTATGAGCCCTCTATATTGATTTCCAAGGACTCCAAGTTATAACCAATCCTTGTGAAGCCCTTGTTTAACTTTGTTATCACCCGAAAAGTCATAAACTTCATCGTTGACGCTTTTAACCCCTCGTATACGGATTTTATCATAACTTCCTCATACGATAACAAAACTTGGTGAAATTTTTATCATGTATTCTAGTGAGCATAATTAATCGTTACAATGCTTCGGGTTTGCTAAAAGGTCACTCAGAGGTATACTTTAAACATGTTGACACATTTAACCCCTGTATTTTGAAATCTCTCACTTTCTTTCACAATTAGCTTCGTATGATCCACGATTCATTCGTTTAAGGGTATAAACATCATGTAGGGTTATTGTAAAGTATATTTATCCATTTTTTACATTCTAACCCCTTATTTTCACATACTTTCCTTGTTTGTTAACTCTAGTCCTTCTAAGGTAATCCTTTACACGTTCAAAGTTTATGCCACGTGTCAATACTTTATTGGACATAAATTTTCGAGGTGTTACAGGATAGAATATCGATACTTGTGAGATTCGTCCATTACCAAGGTGCGAAGGTCGTCTTGTTTCGGAATCCACAAACGATCCTTGAAGTAGAGTAAACCATCGCTTTTCCTTTCGAGTTTAAGCTCAAGTTGAAGCGGTAGCTCATCTTTCAATAAACCTTTGATCACACAGGATCATTGAGCTTGAAGGACACGAGATTGGATGTCGGATAGAGCTCGGACAGAGTGAAGCTTGACTCGCTCTTTTCGACTAAGCGCATCGGCTACGACATTCGCCTTACCAGGATGGTAGCGAATCTCGCAATCGTAATCGTTCAAGAGTTCAACCCAACGTCGTTGCCTCATGTTCAGCTCCTTCTGATTAAGAATATGCTGGAGACTTTTGTGGTCTGTGAAAACCACACACTTCGTTTCATAGAGGTAGTGTCTCCAAATTTTAAGCGCGAAAACCACAGCTCCTAACTCAAGATCATGAGTCGTATAGTTCTTCTCGTGAACTTTCAATTGTATAGATGCATATGCTATAACCTTACCTCATTTCATGAGGACGCAACCAAGGCCTAAGTTGGACGCATCGCAATAGACAACGAAATCATCGCTTCCCTCGGGCAGAGATAGAACAGGAGCATTACATAACTTCTGCTTCAGCGTTTGGAATGCTTCTTCTTGCTTGGGTCCCCACTCAAAAGGCTTATTCTTCTGAGTCAAAGCAGTGAGTGGAACCGCAATCTTCGAGAAATTAGAAATGAATCGACGATAATAACCAGCAAGACCAAGAAAAGATCGAATCTCTGTAGGTGTCGTCGGCGTACTCCAATCCTTAATAGCAACAATCTTGGATGGATCCACATGAATACCCTGCTCGTTGACTATATGACCCAGAAACTGAACTTCTTTAAGCCAGAATTCACACTTGGAGAATGTAGCGAAAAGTTGTTCCTTCTTAAGGAGTTCCAACGTTAAGCGAATGTGTTGCTCGTGATCGGCTCGAGTCTTCGAATAAATGAGAATATCATCGATGAACACAATAATGAACTTGTCTAAATAAGGTTTACAGACCCTATTCATTAAGTCCATAAAGATAGCTGGGGCATTTGTCAAACCAAAAGGCATGACAGTGAACTCGTAATGCCCATATCTCGTGCGGAAAGCAGTTTTGGGAATATCTTCTTCGAGAACATGAAGTTGATGATACCCAGAACGCAGATCGATCTTAGAAAAACACGAAGCACCTTGCAGCTGGTCAAAGAGATCATCAATTCGAGGTAGGGGATATCGATTCTTGATGGTAAGCTTATTAAGCTCACGATAATCGATACACATTCGAAAAGACCCATCTTTCTTTTTTCACGAAGAGGACAGGAGCTCCCCAAGGTGAATAACTCGGACGGATGAATCCTTTATCAGATAACTCTTGAAGCTGTTTCGATAACTCTTGCATCTCTGACGGTGCAAGACGATAAGGTGCTTTCGCGATTGGGTTGGCATTGGGTACAAGGTCAATATGAAATTCGACTTGATGAACTGGAGGCAAACCAGGCATTTCATCAGGAAACACCTCTGGATAATCCCGAACAATCGGAATATCCTGAATACTCTTGCTTTTGCCTTTCTCCTCGGTGACATGTGCTAGAAAAGCAACATATCCTTTTCTCAAATACCTCTGAGCTTCCATACACGACATAAGCTTCGGTCCACCTAAAGGTTTCTCGCCACGAACTTCTAGAATTTCGCCAGAAGACAAAGGGATACGAACAATCTTATCGAAGCAAACGACCTCAGCGTGGTGTTTGGTTAACCAATCCATTCTAATGATAACGTCGAAGCTCCCAAGTTGCATCGGCGTGAGGTCAATAGGAAAAAGATGGTTATCAAGGTTTAACTGACAACCACGAATAACAGAATCGAGAACAAGAGGTTTACCAGTAGCAACTTCGACAGATAAGGGTTTCCTCAATTTAGTTCTAGGTATCGCAAGCAAAGGTTCAAAAGATAACGAAACAAAACTTCTATCGGCACCAGAATCAAAGAGAATAGATGCAGGTCGATTATTAACAAGAAACGTACCATTCACCACCTCGTTGTCAGCCCTCGCTTCGTTTGCATTCAAATTGTATGCTCGCCCTCGAGCAGGATTCACATTGGCGTTGACGTTCGCATTCGGTTCGCATTAGCATTCGCGTTTGCATTCTCCAGCCTCGGATAGTTGTTGCGGAAGTGACCAAACTCTCCACAATTGAAACATGAACCCGGTGGGAATCTCGCAGCACTCCCTTGTACCGGAGCTTGAACCTGGGCAACCTGATTTTGTCCTAAACAACAAACATTGGCCAGATGCCCAAGTTTACCACACGTCGTGCACTGCTTACAAGCTTGCTGTGCAACATGATGACCGTTGCAGCGAGCACAATGAGGTGCGGTACCAGCATACGCCTTCTTTGTAGGAGGTTGAGCCGGTGGGTTCTGATCAGTCTGTACCGTAACAGCAAAATTATGGGCACCCTTTCGCTTCCTCGATTTCTTCGACGACTCACCTTCTTTACCCTTACCCTTTTTCTTGTCCTTCCCAGAATCAGTCGCCTTCTTTTTATCACCCTTGCGGGTGAGTTTACCCTTCCTGACTTGAGTCTCAGTCAGGGTAGCAGACAACTCGATCGCTTGACGAAGGGTAGTAGGATTAACACCGCTCACAATATCCAGCATAGAATCGGGTAGACCATCGATATATCTCTTGATTGCTTTCTCTGGTGGGGTAACCATGGTGGGACACAATAGACTGAGTTCCTCAAAACGATCCGTGTACGCACGGTGCTCAGCCCCATCTTGCTTTAAATCGTCAAACTCTCGTTCCAAAGCTTGATTTTCGTGACGGGGACAAAACTCCTTCATCATGAGAGCCCAACGCTCTTCCCATGTTTGTACAAACGCCACTTCGGCACCCCTATCGCGCATAATACCATTCCACCAGGTAAGCGCTCGCTTCTCAAACACGCTTGATGCAAATTCAACCTTACGCGCATTCGGACACTGCACATGCCTGAATGTGCTCTCGATACTCTCAAACCACTGCAGGAGCGCAGTTGCTCCTTGCGACCCAGAAAACTTGAGGCTTAGCAGAATTGAAATTCTTGAAATTACACGGTGCATTATTGTTGTTATTATTGTTGTTGTTGTATATCTCGTGGACTTGGGTCACAACACCGGGAAGCACAGCAGCCACTTGCTGAGAGACCAGGGCTGCGATTTCTTCAATAGTAAAAGATTGTGCTTCACGTCGAGGAGGCATGGTCTAACAAGGAGATATGAGAAACGAGTGAGGTTGATAATTAGGAAAAGCAAAAGAGGTATCGACAAAACACAAGGAAGGCGATCATTTGTTCGTTACCTCGAACAAACAAACGACACGCAGTGACTAATCAAAGTAAATGGGTCAATATAATGTATCGCTGAAGACATACTCGCCTATAAGTGAACACTCACCCCAAGAGTTCCCAGGTAAGAGTGACTGGTCCGATTATGTGGATTTGTACGAACACTCTAACCTTAGACAGAAAACTCAGGGTACCGGCATTCACTCTTCCAGTTTGCACGTGTTCACATTATTTAGACCCAAACTTTGACGAGATTTTGAAAACTTAAAGGGTTCAAAACCTTATAACAAAGGGTTCCAAACCTAGTAATCAATCATCCTAGAACAGATGATTAGTTTTCAAAGCGGATTCGAAAATTGTGTTCTCGTTGTGGTTATCACCTAAGGGTAGGTGACAGTTTTGTTTTAAAAATCTAAACGCAAATTTCTTGCGTTTATTCGCGTTAGGGTCCTAAAAGTTATAGTCTAGGTCAAAGCATTACTAATAACCTAATTTCCTATAACCATTGGCTCTGATACCAACTCTTCTGTCACACCCCGACCACGTTAAAACAACAAAACCGCGGCGGAAATGTCGGGGAGTGTCGTGGCTGAATTATCGTTTCATAACCATGGATACAAAAAGTGTTTCGTTTTATTGATAATATTAAACATTAACATTGTCTTAATACAAAACAAACAAGTTACATATCGACTAATATTGTTATTATGTCACTAAGGCCTCGTCCAGATCCTATGTGACTCATGTGTCCTAGTAATCATCATCAAGCATCAATACCTGAAACATATGTAAAAACAAAGTCAGCAAAGAAATGATGGCGAGTACATAGGTTTTATAGGAGTGTCGGATTCATGGCTAGTTTAAATATTGCAATACTTTATTAAAAACCTTGTTTTGAAAAGAGTATAATATTGCAACTTAATTAACCAACTCAAATCAAGCGGGCTATAGTTTATAAAACCTCGTAGCCATGATTCTTAACCCAAAAACATTTGTTTTAGTAAAGAAATTTGTAAAACATCTCGTATTAAATCGTTAATAAAACTCGTTAATAAATCTCGTTAATAAAACTCGTATGGTTTATATCATTTCGAAAACCTCGTTTGTGTGACATCGTTTCAAAATCGTTTACCCAAGTGAACTAAATAACACCACGGTATGTAATACGATAAAAACACTTATATATAAGAAGTACCAGCGGCGTATCTACCATGTTTTCACCACATTACCCCCGTCCCGTTATCTAAACACTTAACCAAGAACCAATCGTTTATCCAACTCGTTTAATATTGTATGAATCGTTCCCAAATCGTTAATTCGTTTGTAAATCGTTTAAATCATCCTCGTTTTAAGTGTGAAAACTATTTGTGGTCGCCTCGCTAATAACATTCAAACCTTCGTGACTCGACTATCTCGCTCTCGCATTAATAAACCACCAAAGGGTAAATTAACATTCAGATTCAGTCATTACCCACCTAACCCACACATAACCATGGGTGCAGTACGATAATGGGATTTGTCAGATCCTATGGTACCATAACCTAATACTGGTTGGCTTGATCAATGCTAATGAATGCCATTCGTTATGTAAATACAACCAACTAGTTCATTCACTTTATTGAAATCATTATTAGTTTAATATAAACCATCTTAATCGTTTTTGAAATCATCGTTATAATATCGAAAATCGTTTTGGAAACCATCGTTAAAACCTTGAAAACATTTAGCACATATGAATCACCCCAAAACAATTGAAAACAGTAAAATAGGGGAACTATGTACGCACTTGGAGTGCAAAGTATCCTCAATCAATTGAACTTCAATAAACTCGAGCAAACCAGAGAAATCAAACAGCACCTAGTAATCGAATCACTAGTCAAACAATAGACACCTAAATCGGAAGATCGGATAGAATGAGGTCTTGTAAACCAAATGAGTGTTGGAACTCATGTGATATGGTTTAACAAAGCCTGGATCCTAAATCGGAACCTAACCTAAGTGCTTTCGACCCGTTGCGGCCCATTAAGGTAGCTTACGCTACTTTAACGCGTCGTGCGCGTAAAAGCGCATTCGAGACATCTAACTAGTCCTATGACAAGTGTTATATGCCTAAACATGTTTAAATATGTTGCATAATCAGTTACGAGACAAAAGTTTATGTTACATATGCTTAATTACCAATTATGCATGAAAAGGGCATTTTGGTCATTTACCTAAGGCATATAGACTACTTATCATACAACTAATTAAACCTAAGTGACCATAAGGTATAACCTCGAAAGGTTATTCCCTATGCAACTATGGTTACTAAACATGTTTGGTCGGATCCTAATGATCGACCAAACGGGTCGAGTTCGAAAGTCTAAGCGGGTGTTTAGTCCGCTTGACTTACGACTCTACACAAGCACTAAACTAAAAGTGACGAGCTAAACATGCTAGAACATGTTTAGTTAAGTTAGAAAGCAGGTTTTGATATCAAAACAAACGGTTTTGATACCCAAGAGTAGTTTGGTTACAAAATACGCATAAATACGCATTTTGGCCGAAACTATGTCTCGTCACTATGCCTAGTCAACCTGGTAATCAGTAGGTATAGTCACAAGGGACTATAACCATCGTGATTACGCTCACGTTGCAAAGTTCAACGGAACTTTGTGTTGACCATTGACTGGTCAAAGCTGAAAGTCAAACTTGTTTGACTTTCATGCTTGAAACTCAAGAACAAGCAAGAAGAGGACTTACAAAGGGTCCAAGAAAGATGTTTGATCTAAAATAGCTCACGTATGAAGTGTAAACACCCCAACTTAGAGCTGATTTCAGATCAAGTGTGAGAATGAAGTGAAGTGGGGGTTGCTATTTATAGTAAGTTAGGATCAATAGGATGATTCCAAGTGGTTTGAGGGAGTAATCTTGGCCATACATGTGGGTTAATAGTATTAGAATACAATGGGGGTCGAAAACCAGCTCCAGGTATTGCAAATATTACATTAAAACCCCTGATTTAGCCCAGATGGCTCTTTCTGATCTTTCTGTCTGACAAGGCCACACGGCCCGCATAACATATAGTCAATCCTTACTCGGCCCGTGTAAGGAAGTTTCACAGAATGTCAAAACAGGTCCCTCCACTTCAGAATCTTGCATTTCGGCTCATTTTTGACACGTTTAAGCCCCGTTAACCTCATTTCAAGGCTCTAAAATGAAGTTAAAGTATAGGGAACTTAGAACATGCTCAAAAATATCTCGGATGTCGGCTCGTTTGGTCGTACGGTTGCGTTGTTCGGTTAATTACGACGGAAGTCGTAACGAACGCAAAAACGATCCAAATTAAGCGACGAATGGAATTTTATCATGCCAATCACTAAAATAAAATATTTTAATGATTACATAAATTTTTGGATGTCCGGATATATTCAAAACGTAAGATATGCGCGAAAATGCAAACTTGTGCACTTTTTGACGCTTTTAGTCCCTGAATGACCAATAAAGTTTGTTTTAGCATACTGAACCCCTCAAAGCCTTTTTCTAAGCTATGTAAAGGAAATTTAGGGTATTTTTAACTTATGATCAAGTTCCGGAGTGTTCGTTACTATACAAATCAGTATAGTTTTGCGGTTTGACACAAATAGTCCCTGCGCTCGAACAAAGTTGATTTCAACACACCAAACCATTCAAAACTTATTTCTAAGTTATGTGGAGGTTATTTAAGGTATGTTAAGCCTATGTTACTATTCTGGAGTGTTTTTCGCGTTATACTGACTGCGTTTACGCACCAGTTTGCGTATAACCTTCCAGAAAGCGATTTAAAGCTTGAAATTGGAGTCGAATCTAATTGAAAATTCACCAAACACAAATACACACATAATAACATCATAACACATATAGTAACACCAAATCACATTGTTTTATTAATAATCATCATTGTTTTACATCGTACATCGATTACAGAGTACAGTTGTCACAATGAGCACAAGCATGTATTTCTCTTACATTATGGATTACCATGTAAACCATCACATCAAAAAACGACGAGGGATAATACATCTCAAGTTCATCGACTATGACGATAATTTCTTTTTGGAAACTTTCAAGTGGTTATGATCAATTACTTTCAATTGAATCGTGTTGCAAACAAACAATGCTTTATGATCGTATGTCGGATTTTATCTGGGATATTGCAATAGGAATAATATGTGTCATCAAAACATGACAATCATGAGACTTCATACCAAGCAATTTACTATCTTTTAACAACACCAATACTGTGTAAATATTCACAAAACATTTTTCCCGTTTTTGACATGGTATAGCACGCCGGTGGCAGAAAAAAAACCTTTAGGGTGTGCAACAGGATGAAGCCCTTCACGTATTCCCATTTCTTGCATGTCTTTACGGGCATTGATCCCCTCTTTAGTTTTCCCGGGAATGTTTAACAATAATCCAAGCTGGTTTTTACATATATTTTACTCAATATGCATGACATCTAAGCAATGTCTAACTTGTAACACGACATTTAAATTTCTTACTCGTGAAAATGCATCAAATTCGTCCCCTTACTTTTCCATGCTCAGTTTTTCCATCAAACTCCATCGTTTCTATTCCGGTAATCGTGATTTTCTGAAGGAATCTTTGATGTTCCATGTATACGGTTTTTCTGCAATTACTTAATTGAATGAAGAAGATGAGAGAATTGAATGAAGAAGATAGAGATTTGGTGGGTTGTGCAGCAATTTTGAATGAATGGTACGGTATTTTTGATGTATATAAGACAGGGTTATTTTCAAGGAAAAATTACACTTTTCGTCCTTTATGTTTGTAGCTAGTTGCAATGGATGACCTTTACCTTTAATAATTACAGTCACAGTCATTTATTTTGAAAACACGTTACACCCTACGTCCTTTAACACTAACAATGTTAAAATTTTATGTTAAGTCTATTTACACGAGGGTAGTTTTGTAATTTTACCTATTTACTTAAAAAATATATTAAAAAATGAAAAACAAGAAAATATATTTGTTTATTTATATTTATAAACCAAAATTCACACTCTCAACTCTATCCCTTTCTCTCTAAAACCCAGAAGCTTCTGATCACCACCAGACCTGCCCGTCGACCACCACGTGAAGCCTCGCCACAACCACTCCGGCCATCACTCACTCTAGACACTCCCTCATTCCTAAAACACCCAGAAATCTCCACTATATGTGCAACCCCATCGCCCCATCTCGAATCTGTTTTAGCAGATCTGCAATCGATAGCCGGATCTAGGGTTTAGGTAGATAAAGAGATGAAGGTGCGACTCCCGAATCTGGTGGTGGGTGGCGAAGTGGCTACGACGGTGAAGTACAGAGAGAAAGATGGAGACGCAGGTACAATCTGATTCTCTTTTCTCGCCATTTGTGTGAAGAAAATCATTTGTGCGTGTTTAGAGAGAGTTTCTGTTTTTAGAAATAGAAAATCATTTGTTGTTCTTCTCTCTCTAAACAAATGATTTAGAGATTGTGGTGATGGTGGTTTGGTGGAGGATGGGGTTTTCAGATTTAGAGATTGTGGTGATGGCGGTCTGGTGGCGGTGATGGTTGTTGGTGATATTTGTGGCCAGATTTAACCATTGCAATCTGATATTATAGCCGGATCTAGGGCGGTTGTGCAAATGGTAGTGGGTTTAGGGTTTCTAGATCGTCATTCAGATTTGTGTGAGGGTGGTTAGTGGTGGTTGCAGGTGGTGGTTAGTGCTAGTTGTGTGGTGGGTTGGTGTTGGTGGGTGAAATCATCGGCTCAACAAGATCCGAAAGCAGATGATGTTGTGGCAACAGAGGTGATGATCTTAAATGCAGGTTTGGATAAACCCTAAAATGAGGTATTTGGGGGAGAAGAATGGTATTTATATGATGGGGTTGTTGCTATGTGAATGGACATAAATGCCCTCACGTGCTCTGCACATGATGTAACTTAACTTAATTTTCTAACTGAGTTTGGGATAAAGGACGAAAGATGTAACAGGTTTTCAAAATAAAGGACTGTGACTGTAATTATTAAAGGTAAAGGTCATCCATTGCAACTAGCTACAAACATAAAGGACGAAAAGTGTAATTTTTCCTATTTTCAATTTTATCTAATATAACTGATGGTGTGTATACTTGATGGTGATGATCTATGAGGTTCATAGTTGATGTTGATGACCAAACTTGTAACTATATAGTAGATTTTGATGGAGATGATCAAACAAAATGGTTTGTATATATGGTAATGTAGAATGAAGTCGGGTAAATAACTGAAGTGACAAATTGCCTTAACAAAAAGACAAATAGTGCATTAGCATTTTTCTTACAAAGAAATCAAATGGTTAAGTAGACAGAGGATACCAAGATCATAAAATAAAATAGGTAAATAAGCATCCAAGATGTGCCCATTATAAGCGCACAACACATTTTTAAGATCATCATGAGAAATTGATCTAGTGGTTAGGGCTGTTTGGCAACTTCTGAATGGTTAAGTGCTAAACCAGTAAGAGGTCTAAACCATTAAGAGCTAGTATAATGTTTAACCATTCAGAGGCTAATGTCTGACCAATTCAGATTAGAACCATTCAGACTCTGTATAATTCTTAACCATTCAAAGGCAAATGTCTGAACCATTCAAACATTTGCTCGCGAAACAAACAGTCTAAACCATTAAGTGTTGAACCAGTAAGAGGTCTGAACCATTAAGAGTCTCATTAAGAGGTAAATAAACAGCCCCTTAGTCATTGGGTGGTGGCAATGAAATTTAGAACTAGTCCTCTCTGAAAATCACCAGTTCAAAACCGAGCCTGATTTAGTTGACCGTTAAAAAACACATTTTTTAGATCAGTAAATGCCCAAAATCCCCACACATCCATCCTTTCAAGTAAATCCTCTATTAGACTAAAATCAAAGGGTAAAACCGTCAATTTACTTCAAAGAACCCCACTACAAATTCTGATATAAAAAACAAAAATGTTGGAATGAGATCAAATATAGAGCATATGTGTTCACTGTTTTACAAGCAAGAATCAAATAATGTTGTGTGAATCTGCTAACATAGAATTCACAAACGTTTTTCTTAGTTTCAGTAACTTAACTCCCAATGATCGTACACGAGCCCGCTCACACCCGAGCTTAACTTATAGACCGTCACTAACACTGTTTCCGCTTTGGCTGTTAGATCTACTAAAACGATAAAATAAATACTAGTATACAAACGAATAACCACCAAACTTGTTGAGAGATGTTCTAAAGATCTACTAAAACGATAAAATAAATACTAGTATACAAACGAATAACCACCAAACTTGTTGAGAGATGTTCTAATATATGGCGATCTATGTTATATCAACATGGAGTTAGGGGAAGATTATAACTACATAATACGATTCTAATCTGGTTTTATAAGGTGGATTAATGCTTAAGATCTTCATCGGCCATAGTAATGAGTAACATATCTTGACAAAAAAACCTGGTGAACTTTTCATATACACGCGGCTTCCAAGCAAAATTGCAAGTCAAAAGAAGAATTCAACTAGCTTTTTGGCTATTCACTTCCACTGCTGTATCGCCTATCTGTAAATGTTAAATATGATTAATAAAATCAATAAACTAAAAAATAAAGGCCAATTGGATTTTAACACCTTTAACTTTGAAGAGTTGGCCGATAACACCCGCAACTAACACTTTGATCTGTGACACCCCAAACTTTTAATTTTGTTTGTCATTTCACCACTCAGTTAAAAAATCAGTAACTGAGTTAGTTTTCAATCCTAGGTGGCATCCTACGTGTCGTTTATCCGACGTGGCACAAGTATGATGAGTTGGAGCTGATTACGTGGCGATGATGTGTCTTAACCTTCATCTCCTCCTTTATAAACACCAGACAAACCCTAATTTCCTCATATAATCATTTGGTTTCTCATCAATTCATGGCCAATTGAAGATCATGATCCATTAAGCCCACCTTAAAACACCATCTTCAAACCTTATCTTCAAATTCCATCTTCATAACCACCACCAACATCATCTCATTATTTGTTTCAGATCTATACAACCACCTTGAAGAACTTAAACCAACCTAAATTATCTCATCCACCAACATCATATCATCCAACTTCAATCTAAATCTTAGATTCAAGAACACCAAACATCTACTCACCAAAATCTCAGATTCATGAACAACACCAAACATCTACTCACCTAAATCTCAGACACAAGAACACCGCCAAACATCAACTCATCCACCACCCAAACACCGCTGTCACCACCATAAACACCGACGCCGCCGCCGCCCTTAACTCCGCCGTCGCCCCTAGATCCGCCGCCGCCCCTAACTCCGTCGCCGCCTCTTCGTTCAGATTCAAGAACAACCACCACCAACATCATCTCGTGGCTCTCTCTCTCTCTCTCTATATGGAAGTTTTCTCTCTCTAGAATCTAAAGGTGTAAGGGTGGTTAGGGTTTAGAGATTGGATGAGAATAAGATGGGTGGAAGGGGATAACTCAGATTGTTGTTGTTTGAAGATGATGATTGATGAAGGTGGTTGTTTGAAGATGATGATTGATGAAGGTTCTTGTTTGAAGATGATGACTGACGATGGGTTGTTGTGAGAGTGAAACAGAATGTGTGTGTGTGTTTTGTTGAATTTGTGTGTTTTGCCTGTACATATACATATACATACACAGATTTCACACATATTTTTATATATTTCCACCTCATAACGACACCTCATCAAAAACAAGACACGTAGGATGCCACCTAGGATTGAAAACTAACTCAGTTACTGATTTTTTAACTGAGTGGTGAAATGACAAACGAAATTAAAAGTTTGGGGTGTCACAGATCAAAGTGTTAGTTGCGGGTGTTATCGGCCAACTCTTCAAAGTTAAAGGTGTTAAAATCCAATTGGCCAAAAATAAATATAACCTTTTTGACCCATTTGTGGTGTAGTTAAATCTTTTTGATTAACCCAGTTGACCAGTTATAGATAAAAGATATTCCAAATCAATAATTGATAAACTCAACATGATTGTAAAATCAATAATTACAAAAGAGTAAATTGTCATTTTAGTCCAAATAGTTTTTTTTTGTCTCCTCTGGGTTCCTGACTTTTCCATTTTCTTGCCATTTTGATCACATTGCCTAACTCAGTCTAAAAATCTGGTTATAACCAGGGGTATTTTTGGCATAACTGTTGTGTAGTGATAACCAGGGTAGTTTACAACATAATTTATAAACCTCATAATAATTTAATGCCAAAAATACCCCTGATTATAACATGGTTTTTAGGCTAAGTTAGGTAATGTGATCAAAATGGCAAGAAAAAGGAAAAGTCAGGGACCCAGAGGAGAAAAAAAACTATTTGGACTAAAATGGCAATTTGGACAAAAACTCAGGGACTAAAATGGCAATTTACTCATTACAAAATAATCTAATACATTTTTACCCGTCTTGTTTTGCAGTTAAATCTTTGAGATTAACCTAGTTGACCCATTACAGATATAAGATATTCCAAATGAGCCCATTTGTATGTAAATGGGTTGACCGCTTTCTTCTATAGTTACATCTTTAACCTTAACCCAGTTGACCCGTTAAATATATAAGATATTCCAAATCGACCCATTTGTAAGTAAATGGGTTAATCGTATTCTTCTGTAGTAAAATCTTTTAGCTTAACCCTGTTGACCGTCAAAGATAAGATGTTCCAAATTGATCCATTGGTATAAAAATGGGTTGACCATATTCTTTTGTAGTTAAATTTTTTAGCTTAACACAGCTGACACGTTAAATATATGAGATATTGCCAAATCAACCCATTCGTGTATAAATTGGTTTACCGTTTTTTTTTAGTAATTTTTAGCTTAACCCAGTTGACCTGTTAAAAAGATAAAATATTCCCAATCAACCCCTTTATATATAAACGGGTTAAAATTGAAATGTGAGAAATATAAAGGAATTTAGAATTTGATAAAAGGAAAAAAAATCATACTTCTAGAATGAGTTTTTCCTTCCATGGCTTCTCTTTTCTCTTGGCAGCTTATGCAAAGAAAAGGGCCATCCCATGGCCTTGAATGCCTTGTATTAGATGATGATCCTGAATGTACCGATATACCCTCACCGGGCTTCATTTCAACTTGACACACAGCACATGTGAACAATTTGAACATGTTACAAAGCGGATATTTTGTATCTAACCTGCCACCAGATATAGAATATCATAGAAACGTTAAAATAAATGGTTTCGGGAGGTTGGTTACTATGTCTAAATGGATTTGGTCAAAACATGTAACTTTGGTAAGCTACGGGTCAACCCAAAACACTTGTCCAATTAATTCTATATCAATAAATTATGTCATATATTGTTACAGTAATAATCTAACTTTAAAAAAATGATTTTAGAGCTTTTATCCATTAAAAACTTAAACAAATTTTTAAACTTTACCCATTTGATGTATAAGAGATAAAAACATAAACCAAATTTACCCATTCAGAAGTAAATGAATAGATAATCGAACTACAACCTACAAGTAGAAACCGAATCTGGGTCCCACAAATAAATCCAATTTGAAGTAGGAGTGTGCATGGTTCGGTTCGGTTCGGCTTTATGGTAAAATCGAAATCGAAACCATAACCGAAATGTTCAGTTTTTTCGGTTTTAGTGACGGTTCGGTTCGGTTCGGTTTTTCGGTTTTTTCAGTTTTGAAACAAAAACATGTAAGATTCAAAAAACGAAAGTATAATCCAAAATTTAAGAATTTTTCTTAGATGTTTACATTTAAGTGATTATAATTAACCTTTTAAATTAAGGAAAATTGGTTTTTAATAAACCAACATTTGCCCCATTGGTAAATAATAATCCTACCTACAGAATTGGTAATTAATAATCCTACGTTTCAATATGTTGGTACTCAATGGACCTCCGTTAGTTTTTTTTAACTGAAGTTAGTTTTTAAGTTTTATTTATTACACAAACAGTCCCTGTAGTTATAATTTACTAGTTTTAACTATGAGTTAATAGCCAAAATGGTCCCTGAGGTTTGCACCACCACCACAGCACCGCCACCACAACCACCGCACCGCCACCACCACCACCACCACAGCCACCACCACCACCACAGCACCGCCACCACCACCACCACCGACGCGTCGAAACGGTACGGGTCGAAACGGTCCGGGTCGAAACGGTACGGTTCGAAACGGTCCGGGTCGAAACGGTTTGGGTCGAAACGGGGTCGAAACGGTCCGGGTCGAAACGGTACGGTTCGAAACGGTTCGCGTCGAAACGGTTCGGGTCGAAAGGGTACGCGTCGAAACGGTACGGGTCGAAACGGTACGGGTCGAAACGGTCCGGGTCGAAACGGTCCGGGTCGAAACGGTACGGTTCGAAACGGTTCGCGTCGAAACGGTTTGGGTCGAAACGGTTCGCGTCGAAACGTTTGCTTTTTTTGAATTTTTTTTTATTTTTTAGAGTTTTTTTTATTTTTTAGAATTTTTTGGATTTTTTATAATTTTTTTGATTTTTTTAGGATTTTTATGATTTTTTAGAGTTTTTTTGATTTTTTTAGGATTTTTATGTTTTTTAGAATTTTTATGATTTTTTAGAGTTTTTTTTATTTTTTTGAATTTTTATGATTTTTTATGATTTTTTTAGAATTTTTTTTATTTTTTTAGAATTTTTATGATTTTTTTGAATTTTTTAGATTTTTTAGATTTTTTAGATTTTTTTTTATTTTTATGATTTTTTTATAACTACAGGGACTGTTTGTGTAATAAATAAAACTTAAAACTAGTAAATTATAACTACAGGGACTGTTTGTGTAATAAATAAAACTTAAAAACTAACTTCAGTTAAAAAAAACTAACGGAGGTCCATTGAGTACCAACATATTGAAACGTAGGATTATTAATTACCAATTTTGTAGGTAGGATTATTATTTACCAATGGGGCAAAGGTTGGTTTATTAAAAACCAATTTTCCTTAAATTAATATTGTTCACATAAACCTAACCTTTTTTCTGTTTCTCCAAAGTTTTTATTAAGACATTTTCTTTTATATTACTTTGAAAATAATTTAATTTTTATGTTAAGTTTTCTTATTTCTTGTAGGCAATAGATAAGTCATTACAAAAACAAAAAAAATATGTTAATGTGTTTTTAGAGTAAATTTCAAAGTTCGTCCTTTATGTATGTCTAATATATCAAAGTATGTCCTTTATCTTTAATAACCTCAGAAAACATCCTTAATGTTTGAAAAACCAATCAGGTTATGTCCTTTACCCTAAACCTTGTTTGTTTTCCCAGTTAAATCAGGTCATGTGAGAAGCACATGAGGGTATATTGGTCTTTACCTTAATACTAGAAAAATAAAATTATAAAAAATTCAAATCTTCTTTCTCTTAACTATAAGCTTCATAATCTGCAAATTATATCTTCAAAACTTCAAACAAAACCCAGATCTTCAAAACACAAAGAAAAAAATATTCAAAACCCAGATATTCAAAACTTCAAAACCCGGATATTCAAAACTTCAAAACCCAGATTATCATCAACATTATCATCAATAACCCATGAACAAAAAAACCCCCAATTTCTTACAACTCACCAAAATTAGGGCAACAAAGTGGTTTATTGAGATCTAACAATCCTACCACCACCACAACCTACCTGCCGCCACCACCGCCAACATCGCCCATCATCTTCAACAGACTTTTCGTCGGAAAACCACCGGAAAAACAAAAGAAAGAAAGTTTTAAAGAAAATTAGTGGATCTATTGACTTGAACCTGAGACCTGAACCGTCTGACCCGCTTAAACCAAAACTGAAGTCACAACACCCGAATTATAACCCGAAACACTTACCGGACATCATCATCTTCAAGATTTAGCTTGCCGTCGGCGCCTCGTTGTCCCTCACAACTCTTTCCCGTCTCACTCTCTCACTCGAGCCGCCACCCGACACCACCCCCACGCCACCGTCGATGTGAGAATCTGCCGTCGGTCCTCTCACACCGTTCATCTTTCTGTCTTGCTGCTGCCACCGCCATGGTGGTGGTGTGGTTGCCGACCGCTCATCGATTTGAAGGGGAAGGTGGGTATGGTGGAGGGTGTTTAGTGTTAAGGTTTGGACTTGATGAACTTGCAGAGCAAAGACAAGGTTGAAGGTGGCTAGAGTTAAGAAAATATGAAGAGGATATGGGGCTTTTGGGTAGTAAACGAGAGGGAGAGAGTGACAGTTAGGGTTTTCATTCTCTCTCTTTCCTACCTCCTCTTCTGCTCGATCTCTCTCTCTCTCACTCTCTCTTGAATATGCCAGGTTGTGGTGGTGGTGGTAGGATTGTTAGATAGAGAGAAGAAGGGGGTATCTTGATGTGCAGGTGATTGAAAGATGGAGAAGATGATGGTGGAGTTTAGTGTTTTTATTAAGGTAAAGACCAATATACCCTCATGTGCTTCTCACATGACCTGATTTAACTGAGAAAACAAACAAGGTTTAGGGTAAAGGACATAACCTGATTGGTTTTTCAAACAATAAGGATGTTTTCTGAGGTTATTAAAGATAAAGGACATACTTTGATATATTAGACATACATAAAGGACGAACTTTGTAATTTACTCTTTTTATTATAAATACTTAATATTCAAAAACAAGATTAAAATAATTCCTAAAACAATATAACAAACATTAAAAAAATGATTTTTAGGTTATTCGACTCGGTTCGGTTTTTTCATTTTTATGTGCGGTTCATTTTTTTCGGTTCGTGTTTTCTGTTTTCTGCTCACCCCTAATTTGAAGTACCAAAGTGAAATTTGAGATCTTTTATGCTACAAACCTTTCAGAAAGCCTAGCAGATCCTTCTTCCACGAGTTCCTCCACCACATCTGGAACAAGATATTCTTCAATTTGAGACGTTGACTCCGTACTCTTTTTTCTAAACATGGCTTTGACTTTAAATACTCCCTTCTTCTTCGGTTGTGGCACAGGGGGATTTATCTTTTCTGCAGGTAGAATATCAACCACCATGCACGTTGTATCATCTCTTAATCCTTTCGGTAGTACAGCTTCCTGTAAATAGAATTAAAAGTTTAAAACTTGATGTTTATAGGGAAGGTGATAATGTGATGTATTAATTAAAAGTTACATATTTACTTACTTTAACAATTTGTCCGGCTGCTGCATCTGGTGGCAGTCCACGACTGCACTCTAGAGCCGCTTCTGCAGATAAAGCATCCCACACACCATCACTTGCAATAATAAGCCGTCCGCCCGCAGAGGACAGCTGCACATTACAATTGTGAATGGGTCGGTATGGATTATATTTCATCTAAAAGATTGAATAATAATCTAAAGCTAAAAAGGGAATGCGTCAAAAACTCATATGGGTTTATAAACTCATCCAAAGTGTAGTTATAATGCATAGAACTTCATTAATTGTTTTATAAGCTCATATTATAACTGTAATACTACTGTTTTTGTTCATATAATGCATTAACCAATGTTTCAGGACCGGACAGGGCGTCAAACTAGTCTCCTTACTGGTCAACTGGTCGGGCCAGTTGAACCGGTCAGATCGGATGTAAATACCAGGTTATGCCGTAAATATTATAAAAATAAATAGAGTGAAACTAAAAATTCAAAATCAGGTTCGAGTGTTCGACCCAATTTTCTGGTCCGACCACCGGTTCCCGGTCCAATGGCCGGTTCGACTCAAACCGGTTTGATAGGGTGAACCGGTCCGCTCCGGTTTTCAAAACATTGGCATTAACTATTTATTAGATCTTTAAAAAAAGGACCCAAAATTTCTGGGTCAACCCAACCAGACCCGTTTGAACACAACACGAATATAATACTATAATAGCCATTAAAGCATTAATGAGTGCAGGATTCAATATAGAGTTATTTTTTGATAGTGTTGGCTTGAAACATGCAGTATATATTCCACATAATTTTATAGCCATATAGGGCATGAACACGCGTAAGTCGTAACTGACCTTTACTTGCTTAACATAAGGGACAGGAACTATGAACTCTCCAACATCTAGATCTCCGATTGATCTTGAAAGACACAAGCCACCTGGCCAACATCTCAAAGGACCGATCTGCCAAAACATAAGCACAGGAGTAAAAACTTGATTCTACACATAATGTGAAAGTAGATAAACTAATAAATGAACAAACAATTCCAAAGATTTATAACGTGTGTAATTCTTAAATGTGGTATTACTTTTATTTAACCACTGTTATGATTAAGAATATTACGGTTTTATTATGCTATTTTATTAGGCGCCTTTTCTTTCTGTAATTGCTTGACAACTGCTCATTTGTCTGAATTGCTAAAAAGTTCATTAATTACATGACTCACTTTTGGACACATGTTTAATGACGATATACTTCTGGTTTTGTGTTGTTCATAGGTTAACCAATGACCAACGATTAATAAGGATATTAGACATCGTGAGATTAGGGTGCACGAAAAAACATAAAACTTCACCCAATATTTTACTAAGAGGATTGATCCGAATCTAACAAGCATATATTTTAGATAGATATATAGTTATATAGATATAGAAAAATTCAAATAAAAACTCAAAGCCTAAACAACTTCCTCCTATTTTTGTGTTGGATCCACGATTAATCCTATGGATCCTTAGGAATTGGATATTCTTTTAGATCTTGTACTTTCTGTGGATCTAGACAGGTATCACACCTCTTTCTACCCATCTTGTATATAGTCCATATTGTTCTGTGTACATATTGTAATGGAAACTTAGCTTATCATTAGTTATTAGATGAGATTTTACGAAAAAAATGTTCATATGTTCATAGAGAGAACGAATCATTTTTTTCAATATTCACACTCCTTATTAGTTAATAATATTAGTTATTGTATTTATATGCTTATTTATGATTTATGATAAGAAACATATATAAATTCATATAAACAATTTTTCGTCAAATGGCTATTCATCTATTTTATGTTCATGCAATTATGGAGCAATATAACTCTATGAAAATATTGAAAAGATTATGGTTCAAGTGTTCAACTCTGAAGTAAATCAACGGTCCAATTAAAAATCCTAGTGAAAGTAAAGATACTAGTATAAATAGAAATGATAGGGACAAAAACATTCAGAATTGGGGTGGTCAAGATGGTTAGACTAATGTTGATCGTTTTATGGCGCAAGGACATTAGGAATTTCATCTCGGGTGATACTTTTTTAGTTAAAGATAGTAATGGAGACATTTGTTCTACATATTTTGATATAAAATACCATAATTTTATTATAACACACCTGAGTACCTCCGCCAGTATTCAGCCGACCCACCTCACCACCACTTGCAGTGACACGCTCCGTCCTACCAAATTAAAAAAAAAAAAAAAACAATCATAATGTGCTTAAGGTACACACATCACACATCTTTAAAAATATAACATATCATAAAGGCAACAATACACAGAACGTCGTTATAACTTGCATCTATATACTCAGTACTCACTCTTCGTCATTGTCCTCAAATCTGTGATCTGCTGATAGATAATATAGGCTCCCATCTGCAGATTCAAGTATACAGCGGGAATCACCAACTGATGCCACAGTAACTATGAATCCTTCAATAATTACAAAGGTGACTGTTGTTCCCGACAATTGACCTGCAATCACAACAACAAGCTATCAGGAACCACCGTATTTATCAAACTGATTCATGTGATCTAACCAGAATCCAGTACCTTTCTCTTGAAAATCCTTATCCGTTTTCACAAATCCGGCTACCAAAGCCCTAGGCAAAGCCGCAATCCATTCTTCGCGGTTCAGGTCCGGAGGAATAGCACTCAAAACATTATTCAAAAGATTCTCTTTGGTATATATAGCTGCTGCAGCCCCATTATGGCCATCAAGTACCTGCAAAATGAAACTCATTAATAACATATTCCAAATTCAAATTGTAAAAAACACCAAAAATCATACCCCAAACACAGAATACGTAGTAACACCATCTCCCAACACGCGTTGGCATTCGCTCTTAATCAACGTGAAATCTTCCCCTTTCTTCGACTGATTCGCCTGACCGCTAACAATCTCCGGCCGCTCGACCTTCTCACTGGCCAATTCACGCTTCAACAACACCGACAACGGGACCGTCTGATGCTCGCCTTTATTCGACGACATTTCCTCGGTCCCTTCGTAAATCCAGATTTATAGATCTACAAGTTCAACCTTCATAACATTTTCAACAAAAACCTAAAAAACACGCAACAAACAAACATCATATAGCATCGTTTTGATGCACGAAAACCTGAGTATCGAAGAATTTGAATAATCAAATAGGAAAATAACGAATCGAGTCAAAAGTGTGTGAAATATCTTTTAAAAAATATTGTCAACAAACTGAGTGAAAAGAACACGAAAACGACATCGTTTTGATGCATGATAACCTGAATAACGAAGAATGCAGATAATAAAACAGAAAAAACAACAAATCAATAGCTTCAAAAAAAAAGTATTGTTAACAAATGGAGTAAATTACACACGGAAACGACATCGTTTTGATGCACAAAAACATGATTAACGAAGAATGTGAATAATCAAATAGGAAAACCAACAAATCGAATCAAATGTGTGTGAAATAGCTTCAAAAAAATATTATTATTAACAAATTTAGTGAATTAAACATGAAAACGACATCGTTTTGATGCACGGTAACCTGATGAACGAATCAAATGTGTAAAATAGCTTCAGAAAAAAAAATTGTTTAACAAATTTCAGTGAATCAAACACCGAAACGACATCGTTTTGATCTACGAAAACCTGATTAACGATGAATGTAGGTAATCAAATATGTGTGAAAAAGCTTCAGAAAAAATTGAGTCGAGTAAAGAGGAAAACGACATCGTTTTGATGCACGAAAACCTGATTAGCGATGAATGTATGTAATCAAATACGAAAATCAAGAAATCGAATCAAATGTGTGTGAAAAAAAGTTGAAAAAAAAGACTTACAGAGATTTCTTGTAGATGACGAAACTCTAATGGATTGATTGTTGCCGACAAAAAGAGAAAAAAATTGGGAGAAAAATGAAAGAAAAATAAATCGGATTAGCAGCAAAAATTCCGCGAGAGAGAAGAGAGGATGCAAATGGGTTCGTATGTTGATTTTATTTTTTATTGGGTCATTCTATTCCCACCCCCCCTAATTACTAATTACACCCCCCCTATTAAAAACATCACATCCATCAATCATCCATCAATCACTTGGTTTTTGTTTCTAGCCTATTTTGTCTTTTTGTTGTCTTTTTTATTCATTTATTTAATTAGTTAGTATTATTATTATTATTAATTAGTATTTGTTTATTATTTAATTAGTTAGTATTATTATTATTATTATTATTTTTATTATTATTATATTTATTATTATTAGTAGTAGTAATGATATAGTATTTATTATTAGTTTTTATTGTTATAATTTATCAAATTATATTTATAGCTGTAACAAAAGCTATATAAAAATAAGTACTTTTTTACAAAATTATTATCATTTAATAATTTACATACAGAGGTTTAATCGATACACCCCCCAAATGTAGCAGGTTGTGCTATCCAAGACTTATACATATTTTGACGTGATTCAAATATATTCTCCCAGCCAGCTGCATCATTTTCTCTCATTAATTTCCATAGGTTGTTTGTGCTGGCAATTGGATACTCTCCTTGCAATTCTACCATTATAAAATGGTTACCATTCACGTGTGCAATTGTAATTATTTTTTTTTCTGGGAACTCGTGAGGGCCTCTCCAAAGCGGAAAACAAGTAGAACTGTTTCTTTTTTCTTGAGATAAAAAATGAACGATCACATTAAACTTGTTCGCAATCAAGAATCCTGCCTCTGGCATAATCATCCAGTGTTTTTCAGGTGCAAACCCCGATCCTGACCAAGCCAAGGACGTGAACACATCTTTGAATGAGCCTAAGAAAGCCTTAGTGTACTTATTTCTAAACTCGAGTAGCTCTTCCAACAGTGATCTCCGGATAAATAACCATTCATCTTCACCGTACCCGAGAGCAGAAGCTGTCGCCCGAAACCCACAATTTCCATCACCTAACACGTTATGTATGCGTGTAACATACGCATGGAAGATTTTTGGAATTAGATGAATATGGTTGTGTATCACCTGTGATGCTTGATCTTGGTTCAACCCCATGAAGTCATAGCCTGGCGCACTTGTAGAGTTGGCGAAAGAACTATGCCTTGCAGGTTCTTGAGTGTAATCATGCTCTTGATAGTTCGTAAACGGACTGTGCCTTGGAGGCTTCTGAGAGTAGCTTCGTTGAGGGGGCGGTTTAGCAATTGCAGGGTTCGGCATTGTTTGTTGTTTGGATTTTGTAGTTGGTCGTCCACGAGTATTTTTTTTAACATCAGGTTCTTCAACAAAAGGTATACTTGGATTGGTTAATGCTTTTAACTTTTGTAGTAAACTTTTCTTTCCAGGCTTGGATCGATTATCAAAGGCTTGTTTAAAACTTTCCAACTCTATTGGTAGAAATTTCAAAAGTATACCCTTTATTATTTAAATGAGACATTAGCACCTCCATCAAAGATTTCCCTTTATGATCCGTTGCTCGAATTTTATCACGTGCGTTATATATGTTTTTAATTGTAGAGACATTATTTTCATCACGCTCCTTCATAACACCTAAAATATCTTTTGGGAACACACCCTTCCCCGTCAACTCTGCCACCAACTCTACCCCCTCGGGAACCACGTGTCACGGAGGGGCGTTGACCACGATTTTTTTTTTACAACTAGATCCGTATATTTTAACAACATTCGTAAAAAAAATTTTTCAAACGGCGCGCCCGAGGGGGTAGTTTTTTACACCCAAAGTTTGGTGTTTTTATTATTTTTTTGTTTTTTCTTTTTTTTTTTTACAAACTTTGGGTGTAAAAAACTACCCCCTCGGGAACCACGTGCCACGGAGGGGCGTTGACCACGATTTTTTTTTTACAACTAGATCCGTATATTTTAACAACATTCGTAAAAAAAAAAATTCAAACGGCGCGCCCGAGGGGGTAGTTTTTTACACCCAAAGTTTGGTGTTTTTATTATTTTTTTGTTTTTTTTTTTTTTTTTTTTACAAACTTTGGGTGTAAAAAACTACCCCCTCGGGAACCACGTGCCACGGAGGGGCGTTGACCACGATTTTTTTTTACAACTAGATCCGTATATTTTAACAACATTCGTAAAAAAAAAATTTCAAACGGCGCGCCCGAGGGGTAGTTTTTTACACCCAAAGTTTGTAAAAAAAAAAAAAAACACTAAAATATACTAAAAGGACAACAAAAAGACAAAAAACACTAAAAACAAAAAGCAAATGATTGATTGATGGATTGATGGATGTGATGTTTTTGTAGGGGGGGGTGTAATCAGGAATTAGGGGGGGTGGGAATAGTATCACCCTTTTTATTTTATTTGGTTGATTTTCTCATCATGTGCGAATGCACCGTTCAAAAAGCCGGCTTGGGGTCGTGCTGAGCTGTCGTTGTTTTTTATTTATTTATTTATTTATTTATTTATTTATTTTTATTTTTTTTTGCATAGTTCATGAAATCTTCAATGGTAATTGGTGTTGTTTGATTCTAGACGTTGATATAGAGGAGAGAGGTTTGTCATTAGGCATGGACAGTTCATGAGGGTCAGCTTCCTCAGCTACTTCGAATGCAGTGCAGCCGGTTTGGGCAGTGAAAACCTACTGTGAATGTGGGTAAAAGCGATTGTGAATGTGGAGGTGGCGATGAGGTAGTTGTTCTTCTATGATTGGTGTCATTTGGATACTTCTCTATGGATGTCCCTACCAATTTTGGTACTAGTCTATGGATTTGGTTATAAATGAGGTGGTTGTCTCACGTTGGTTGGTTTTCACTTGGGTACTTTGGATTGTGCCTCTAGCACCCCTAGTGGGATTTGTTGCGACTTTGTAAAGAGTTTTATCGACAGTTGTAACGGTGGAGAAGAGAGGGGCGTGTGAACCTCGGTTGCAAATGTTCAAATAAGGTGATTTAATCAAAAGATTTTAAGAATTTAATTAAAAGATATTGAAGGTGACGCTTTGCTTTAAATTGATATTACTCATATCTGAATTCAGAAAAAAATGAATGGTTAGGTAAACCTTATCCGAGTTGGACCGAGTGAATCTAATAAGCTAAATTTTTTTCATAAGAAATTTGATAACATAAGTAATAACTAATGATGGTGTATTATTACCACATAGTTGGTTCGATGAAACAAGACCATGTACATAGGGGAGTGTAAGGTGTGTCATGTCTTGATGTCTACATGTGAATGCTACGTCGCGTATTTTAATAAACTAAGATATGCTTACGTACAATTCACGTGTTGTTGTGGTAACATCTCCCAGTTTTCTCAAAGTTGGCCATTTATTTTAAGTTATTGCATGATAACTTACTATGATTATATCTCTCTTATCGTGGCAAATCTAGAAAACCCATCTGAGTGCAAAATATTAGGAACCATCATCTAACGATCAAGTCAGTGTGATATCGGTTATTTACATTTGATAAGATCAAGAGTAAAGTACAATTTCAGTCCCTGAGGTTTACACTCAATCTCAGGTTCAGCCCTCACAGGGGTGTAGCATTTAAGGGGCCGGGAGGGGCGCCCGACCCCCCGTACTTTTCGCTCTGAAGTGTTGTACATGTAGTTTTCGTATATAAATTTTTGGGTATATACGTTTTCGACCCCCCGGTTCTAGAGAAATTTTTGGGTATATATGTTTTTTACCCCCCCCCCCCCCCCCCGGGCGAAAACTTCAAGCTTCGCCACTGAGTCCTCATTTGAAAAAAAAATCAACAGTCTAGTCACTGACGTTTTTAATTGCTCACAATCAAGCCCATATTGTATGTCACCATTAGTTAACCGTCGTAGACTTTAACGTTGACAAGGGTAGAGTTGTAAAATCACCAAAACTGATCCCAATGTCAACCATATCACTCCTCCATCTTCTCTTATAAGCTATCATTCAATCCCCCCTTCCCCCAAACACCACCGGCTCCAAATTACAGGCTCCGATCACCCACAAGACACCTGCTTTCAAGTCCGATCAAGCACAGCATGTTGTCGTACGCTGTGATTTTGCGATCAGAGGAAGTAACAGGTATGTCATTTCCTGAATTTCACTTAACAATCAAGTTTCAAGTTGATACAGTTCAATGAAAATGTTAATCTTTGAACTTGCAGCTGGTTCAAGGGTCTAATGTTGGAATCGTCTGGTAAGGATCCAAGTCCGAGTGGTTGTTCAGGGTGTGGGGAGTGCTACTATCGAAGTGTTGATGAACAGGGGCCGTGTCAGAATCAGGATCAAGCTTGTACGGTACTGAAGTGTGGGTTTTTTAGGGTGACCAAAGCCCCCTATTTATGATGCATACTTAGAAACTACGTTTAACTGTGATAATGGGTTTTTTAGTTTGATCATTTTTTGGGTTTTAGTTGTTAACGATCATGCTCAACCCATTATGAAATCATGTGATTAATATGTAACTTTTAAATGATTTGAAACTAGTAACTACAGTTTTAATATTTAACTTTTGACTGCATTTAAACCAGTAAGTGAATGCAAGTTCTGTTAGTGATTCTTGATTGATATTGTGAATGCATGTTCTGTTACTGATTCTTGATTGATATTGTAGTTATGCACAATAGAGATATTGTTGTAATGTAGGTGTTGTAGGTTTTTATTGTACATGACAACATGCATATTCAGCCATGTTTGTGATAATCAAGGCCTTAACTTGATCAGGGAATTGTAAGATTTAGGCTTGATCAGGGATTTGTAGGATTTAGGCGAGTTATGCATATTGTGACTTACTTATAAATAAAACAGGGATGAACATGTATTTGGTTTGCACAACAATACTTATACTAAGGGCTGTGATAATCAAGGCCTTAACTTGATTAGGGATTTGCATGATTTAGGAGAGTTATGCATCTTCTGACTTTCTATAATGAACATGCATATTCTGACTTAAAAACAGGGATGAACATGTCAAAACAAAAATTTAGATAACCTGTGTTGAATGGTTATTGTATGTTTTGGTTTGAAAACTTGTTTGTTTAGTTTTAGATAACCTGTTTCTGTTGGATGAACATGTCAAAACAGATGTTAAAAAGATCAAAACAACATTCTAGTTCTAGTAGTGAAACCCATTTGAATTTCAAAAAGTTAAACCCATTTGAAGTTCAAATCTGGTTACATGTGTTGTTACGAGGTTTTGTAGTTGTTGTTAATACCTTCATGTTGCAGATTAATTCAGCTTAATCGGTGCTTAGTTGCAAGATTAGGATTTGTTTTGAATATGGAAGGAATTATGTCATTTATACGTTTAAGGACTGTAATTGTAAGTAAAGGTATGAGGGTATTTTAGTCTTTTCACTGATTTACAAACGGCCGGTTAGTGGGAAGGGCTTGATTGTGAGCAATTGAAAACGTCAGGGACTGGACTGTTTAATTTTTTCAAATGAGGACCGAACCTGAGATTGGGTGTAAACCCCAGGGACTGAAATTGTACCTTACTCTAAGATCAATGTACGAGAGAAAGAGGCGGATGAACTTCAAAGAGGTCGTCCTCGTTTTTGTAAGAGGGGGGGGGGTCAGTTTTATCGAGTCAAACCCGGTTAGACCCAAACCCGCGTATGAGACGGTACATGGTACAAAGAGGTTAGATATTAATAGGTGTTGAAATGTTGAATTTGGAATGTAGAGGGCAAATACTTGAAATGCTTAAAACCAAAGGACTTGAAATAAAAATTTAGAGTGTTAATGAGTGGGCAGCCCAATTGTTCTGTGTATTGGATTTATGTCGTAATCATCGCCGCGAGTTCCGACTTTAGTTTGCATGTTACACATTATCATTTATTGTTTATAGACCCATTTTTCAATTGATATTTAAGTCTACATATCATTCATTGGGAACTCTTTATCCATTCATTGGAAACTCTTTTATCTTATGTTCTTATCTCACAACTCACCACTTTATACATTTGCTTTTGCCCATGACAAAAGCAAATTTAATTAAATATTTAACTATTGATTATTCATCAAAAGTGTTGTTATATAGATAGGAGAAGTAAATTTAGCAAAACTTTTTCTAAATATTTATAAACCGAAAAAAATATTATGAAACGATAAATACTTATAAACCGAAAAAAAATATTATGAAACGACAATTATGGAGTGCGAAGGACGTAAAAGAGAAATCTCAAATCATATCTTTTATAATTTCTTTAGTTATTACTTATTTAGTGGTTCTTATGTTGTATACAGAAGAACCACTAAATAACATATCGAAAGAGAAGAATCAAGCAATTACCGATTAAACGAGAACGATAAAAATTTAATAATGTATTGAATGAGAATAAATAAGAATGAGAAAAGTAGTGTATCCACCATGCATATACACAAGTATAAGCAATAACACACATTATTATGATATGCATTATTTGCACTAATGATTACTAAAAAATGTCACCGTGTTTGTATAATGCATTCATTGTTGAATTTAGGGGATACACGCACGTATTTTACTTGTATTCACCACTAAGATCACTCGTAGAGGTAAAGTTTTAGGGCGTTTTTTCTCCTAAAACGCCCATCAACGCCAAGTTCTCCGCCCCCAAGGGCGTTGTTTTACAAAATTTGGCCACAAGCTAAATCAACACCGAAGAGGGAATGGATTTGGCCAATCACATGTAGGTTTATGGGTTTGTCCAATAAAGTATTTTTAATGTTTTTTTTATTTAATTTTATTTACACTCTTTTTTAACATAATGCCCCACAATGCCCACATCCCCACTACACCTATTTTAGAAAAACGGTCCATAATGCCTTATTGCTGACTGGGCTGCCACATGGCGCAAAACGCCCAAAGGTAGGGGCACTACCACTACACATGGTCTAAATACTCTATGAGTTAAAAAAACACAACATATTAATTAAATATTGATTACTGATTAGTATATGTTTTTGTGTTAATTTTTGACATCCCATAAGAAATATTTATCAAGTAGCTTTGATAAATCTTTAATATTTGTATAACCTTTTAATTTAAGTTTTTTTGTTACTCAATCAAAACAAATTCAGTCAATTTGGTGGATCTATCTTTGTTTATTTTTATAAACCAGACAAAGTCTTCTTGCACCAGCCTGTCACCACAAATCCAATCATACACATTCTCAACCACTCCAAATAATTATACTTCAATCTAAGCCATTTTCAACCATATTTGCCATGATTTTCGGACAATCATCAAATTTTCCATACTTGAACCAATCAAACTACAAAACAGTGTATATTCAATGCATAATGCACAAGCCACTGTTTGTTGTTCATAAATAGTGATTACAAAATGTCATAGATATAATAATTTTATACTTCATAGACTTTGATAAGAAGAGAAGAAGTCAAACAGCACCGGATTGGATAGCTACAAAAATTGTGCTGAATTTGATCCTGCACCTAGCTAATACTGATAACCTAAATAACAAAAAAAAAAAAAAAAAAGACACAAAATATTGAGATAAGTTAATCGACGTTTGAAAATTTTAACAAGAATAGAAAGACAATCTAATTCCCGTTATACAAAATTTAGGTTATACAAAACTTTAGCGAATCAAACACGTAAAACTAAAATAAGTAGCTAAAAAGAAACATGTAAAAAGACAATCTGATTCCGGCTATACAAAATTTGGGTTGTACAAAACTTTAACGAATCAAACACATAAAACTAAAATAAGTAGCTAAAAAGAAACATGTAAAAAGACAATCTGATTCCGGTTATATAAAATTTGGGTTATATTATGTTGCTAACGGACCAAACATATAAAATAAAAATAAGTACCTAACAGCACATTATACCATTTTACCCGCTTCGACTAGAAAATTCCCAATAATAAACTTTACCATTTTGACCCGTTTAGAACTTTAGATCAGTTTCTAATCAAACACATTATACCACTTATACATAAACAATGAAGCCTATGACAAGCAAGTTATATATATGTTTATCAAAGAAACATGTTGATGCTTAAAACAGTAATTAATAACTTCAACAATGAGCAATAAATCCCAAACAAGAAAGTTATATATGTGTAAATACTTAACAGCCTGTATGCATGGCTCTCTATGTAGCATCCCCACCCACATGGAAATGCATGTGCAATTATGACATGCAGAGGAAGTAAGCTTCTATATAAAAGGTCAAAGTCAAACATGACATGCAGAAGAAGTAAGCTTCTATATAAAAGGTCAAAGTCAAACATATTGCTATTTGGTTTATTATTCTGTTACTGAAATGCAAATCCAAGATAAAACAAAGTATATAAAGCGTTGAGGATTACCTAATAAATATGTTAATAATTCGACCAATTTGCGCTTAAACTCAAGCATCAGAAGCATCATTGTGTTCGCCCTCTTTATAACCACTGCACCTTATAATATACACCTGTAACAAAAAGCGAAAGAACGATCTTTAATAACAAACTAACAATATCTAAGTGATAATTTAAGATAACTTAGAATCTCTTTGGTTGGTTACGATAATCAAACCTTAAAGACGGTGGGCTCGATTAGTTGGAAAACGAGTGCATCACCATCCACCAATTCATGACTAAGAGAGAACCCCCTCCATCCGCCACTAAGACCGATCTTGTGGGCAAGATAAACTGTTGGAAACTCTTCACCTTCTTCGTCAATTAAAGTAACTGTTCCGTCGTTCTGTGGTAAGTGGTTCCTGCAAAAATACCCTGGGAGACCCTGTTGTAATCATGTCAATAAACATTAGTCAACCGAAATATTATTACCCGTGTTACATTTATTAATGATTGCGGGTGTATAAGTGTTGTTTATGAATATTAAAAGTAAACTAACCAGCCAAAAGCCACCGGTAACATGTGATGGAAGCATGGGCTTGACAAAAGAAGGATGATCGCCTTCGAGATTAGCTTCAAGTTCTTCGGCTTTTGTTGTAGCATATGCCCTCTCTTCATCAGATGCATATACGCGGTTCGCCAAGTCACTTCGTCGATAGCTATACTTTCTCTTACTGCAAATATATATTGTAAAACCTAAATTGTTTATCTAATAAAACTAATACCTTCCTCCCAAAATAATCCTACATTAGATTTTTAGACATCAATTTAGTTACTTATTCAAATTCTAACCTATACTTTCTTTTGCGGACGAGATATATTGTAAAAAACTAAAATCTGATCATTGTTTTTCCAACAAAATAATCTCTTCCTCCCCCAAAAAAATCCTACATTAGATTTCTAAAAACCAAATTAGTTACTTTTTAAAATTCTAATTTACATGTTTTAGTTATGTGCTCAATAATGTAACTATTCTATGGAATACATAATTTATAAGGTTTGAAGGAACTTACCCTTTTGGTAACTCGACTCGCTCATAAAGGGTCTACAAAAAAAACACCAAAAGAATCAATGAGTTTTGTGTGGTTTTCCAAACACAACTAAAAAGTAAAAACCATATGAAATGCACAAAAGGGTCTGCCATTCAGTGTAACAATAGTCAGTTTAAAGTTTAAACCAACAATCAAATAGGAGTTTAATAAGAAAAGGAAACATACAATTTCCTTGTAAACAGGTGCAGGCAAATTTGCGACGCGGCCTGATCTCCTCACCATTACCATTTCTGTCCCAACTGCACGCGGTTGTGTACGCTTCATCTGCCATTGTTACACACAACACAGCGTCACGAATAAGCAAATGTAGTTCATTATTTCAAACAAAATTACAGTCCTGAAACACTATACACAAATATCTATTTCATCAAAAACCTATTTATTTAGTTTCTCCAATAATATTGTCGAACAAAATCTAATTGTATATAAACTATTAAAATTCCTCCAGATTTCATACTCTTCATCAACCCTGCACAACATGACATCATTCATATACGAAAAAAAAAATACCAAAATGTAACCTAACACGTGCAACAATTAATCGAAATACACATTTCATCAGATCTATTTTTTTTTAAATTCTACAATAAATTTGCATAAAGTTTATATTACTGGTTGTTAATAAATCAATATATCATATGACAAAACCTAAAGCAAACCGAAATACAAAAAAAAAAAAAAACACACTAAAATTTAACCTAATGTCTGCAATAATCATATTTCATGATATCTATTTGTTTAGATTCTATGATAAATTTGCATAAGTTTAGATAGATTACTTGTTGTTAATACAAAAACCGTAATACATAAAAAAAAATCACTAAAATATAAGCTAACGTCTGCAATAATCGATCCAAAAAATCACTTAAATATTTTGAAACACAGAAATAGATTAAAAGATAACCGGTGAGGGCTTGGGAGAGTGAGCGGTTTTGAGAGCTTTGGTGAGAAGAGGAAGATGAAGCTCTTCCATCCTTCGCTTGTTCTCCTCCAAGCGTTGCTTACGGAGATCTTCATAGTTTTGTTTTGAGACCACCATTGTTTTGTTGCAGAGGGAGGAGGGTTTGGTGACGACGGAGGTTTTTGATTAGGGTTTATGTCAGAGTCGACCGTTGGAATTTGAATGGGTTTGAAATGGAACGTTGGGGGTTTTATAGAGGGTTTTAGTTTTAGAGGACTAATTTTGTATTTTTACTTTTATTTACGGGAATTGAAATTAAACGCCTAATGATGTTTCGATTAGATGATTAATGTTTTTTTTTTTTTTTTTTTTTTAAAAAAAAAAGATAAAAGGGTCTGATGCTCAGACACTCTCCAATAGTCCAATTTTATTTCAACCCCTCCCTCACCTAGGGTGTGCACTGTTTGGTTATCGGTTAATCAGTTTAGTTAATTTATCGGTTTTCAGTTTGGTTCGGTTAATAACTAAATCAAACAAGAACTATTTTTTTTGCTGAGAAATACATGTAATGAAGGTATAAATACATGAAATGGAGGTATAAATATATGTAATGGACGTATAAATAAATGAAATGGATGTATAAATACATGATATGAAAGTATAAAACATGAAATATATGAAACGGATGTATAGAAGCTAGAAATATATGAAAATATAAATGGTTTGGTTCGGCGGTTAATTTTGATTAACCGATGGTAAAAATATAACCGATAACCGACTTTCGGTTAATTCGGTTCGGTTTCGGTTAACGGTTCGGTTATTACACACCTCTACCCTCACCTTTACATCTCATATTTGGCTATACGTGTCATATAGGTGACAACCTCGCACTGAAAGCTGAAATTGGATAGTTATGCTCGGAGTAAACCTTATATGGGTGTATATGAATATTTTTTATTAGTTTAAAATTCAATTAATATAATTAATATGATTTTATATAAATATGTTTTTTTAAATATTATAACTTTATTTAAATATGTTTTTTTAAACTTAATAAAATTTTATTTAATACAATAAGGCTTTTAAAATTATGTAAATAAAATAAGTCTTTTTATAAAATAAAATTTTATTTAGTATAATAAGGTTTTTAAATAATATAATTATATTTAAATAAGCTTTTTTAAACTTATGATTTATATAATACAATAACTTAAAATATTCAACATACATGTTAAATATATATTACAAACAAATAACTACTAAACTATTAACCCTGGTGCTAAACCACTACTATCATCATCAATTAACTATCAATTACTACCACTGACAATAACAAGGAAATCATACTTAATGTCGCGTTATTTGTTACGGGTGCATGGATACGTGCATGATGCACGTATTATTCCTCACACTTAATGTCGTGTTATCTGTTACGTGTGCATGGTGCACATATCATTCTTCATGCTTAAGGTCTCTTGTTCGCAAGAACAAGATCCAGATCCAGACGAGTTTTAGCAACACCCAGTGTTGGCAACACTCATTTTCCAAAGTCGCTTCTTCAAGTGTTTCCCCATTGTTTTCCTATGAGCTCCAATTGGTGCCCTGGAATTTGGTTGGACGGCATTTTGGAGAAATTTAAGGATGAAGGTGAAATAGGAGGATCACGAATAAAATACTAGGAAACCACTAAAATTGGGAAATTGAAAAATAAGTTGTGTTTTGGCTATAGGAGTTGGATTGGATGAGAAGTTGTGTTACGACTATAGGAGAACGGAGGTCAATTAGAAGTTTTGAGAAGAAGTTGTTGTGACAACCGTCAAAAATCCAGTTATCCGTACAATTAATTAATCTTGATTAATGCCTAATGACTGTGCTAAATTACAATTAACTACTTTCTGATTATTGCATCCTACTTACATGTGCATCACATATTTTATAATGTCACATCATTATTACATGAAAACCATATTGACACAAATGATGCACAAAGCACAGTTAGCGGATAACTCAGAAAAATGCTGACAGAACTCAGCACATAGACAGACAGTGTTTTGAGACCCTGTATAAGCCAGAAACCAAGTACTACACCAGTGTAGAGTGTAGGAAGTAAGGACCACAAAACTGCATTCCTAAGTGATAGTTTAAGTACCGGAAAGTGCCTAAAACTCACCCAAAGTGCTAAATTCAACATAATTCAGCAAAAATCAGCATTTTAACAAGCTAGTAACATGCAAAAATATGACTAAATGGTCCTGAATGCTTTCCTAAGTGTCGGGAATTAAAAGTGTCACAAAAGGTAACATAAAGAACACTAAACGGTATAGTTTAGCACTTTAACGAACCGGTATCTAACCGAACAACCGGACACTACCCGAAACACCAAAATTACACTAGAAGCATTGTTTTAATGTTTCCAAGCTAGTTATGATCCCCGAACAGCATAACACATCATACAAATTATCTATTAACTAAAACACTTAACTTATACTTAAAATCTAACTAGAATCTCTAACTATCTGTTTCATCCCAACCAAGACCCCCCCCCCCCCTTGTGTGGATGATGTCTGTCGTTAGTGACATGCAAAAACCGAAATAAACTAGTAGCTAGAGTAAGTCAGATATCGAACCAGAGGTGGACTGTGGAAAGTGTCGTAATGAAAAGAATTGATTAACTATTACTAAATATGAAAATCGGTTTGTTTGACTGTGAGAAATAGCTAAATTAACGAATAAAAATTGTGTTTTAAATCAATGAGAAGAAAGATGGTTCCTCCAGATTTCAGGTTTTGCAAGTAACTTCAATTATGTGTTTAATCGTTACCTACATAGACATAGGTGTTAATGTCGATTAATTAATTGTGATAACCAACGACTAAGTACTCCGGTCAATACATAACGGGAGGTTATCGAATGATTATCAATTACAATTTACAAACCCTAACCCCATGTCAAATATATCCCAATTATTAGAACTCTCGGGAACTGAATGCTTAGAAATTAAGGTTTAAATAAACGTAACTGTTTACAACCAATAAATCAAATCCATGGTGAAAATCATCGAATGCTTAGATCACCAGGTTAAAACGATTGTCACAAACACATAATATTCATTAACTTACAAAAACCCTCCATCCGGAGGAAACCACAAAAAGTTTAGCCGCTCATGGTGGTTTGATCTTCCAAAGCTTGAATAATAATTAAAATCATCATCCTTATTCTAATTTAATAAAGATAGTAATAATAACTTTGCTAAACCTCCAAATCCACGTGAATCCTTATTGTTGTGATGATGATGTTAGATGATGTCAAAGGATGTTGGATGATGATGGAATGTGATTGACTTTGTTTCCTTGTGCCACTCTCTTCTCGACCAGTGGCGGATCTAGGATTCCGACCAAGCGGTAACGTTTTATAAATAAGCGGTAACGAAATCGAAAAAACGTCAAATTTTTCCAAAATTTACACTAAAAACGTCAAAAATTTTCCGACCAAGCGGTAGCGGAGGCTACCCCTTGTTCCATAATACATCCTCCCCTGTTCTCGACTGCCGTGATGATGATGATTGTTTTCATAAAAAATCAAAACCCTCCAAACCTTGAATGACAGCTCCTCCTTCCTGCGTGTAACATATATGATGATGATGTGATCAGAAGTCAGCGCCTCCAAGTCACGTGATGTGATGATATTCCCTTCAATGTTGATGTCGGCTCCCCCTAATAAATACCCTTAGGTTATTATTATTATTATTTTTCTATTAAATTCCTTGTGCATGTCTTAACTCGTAAGCTACGAATCAATACCGTAGCCTACAAAACAAAAGTTCTGTCCAATTCGTTGTTGAAACTTATCCACTCGTAACCTACGGCTTAGTGACTGTAAGCTACGATCGATCCTCCTTCCCCTTTTACTCTTCATAAACATCTTTCACCTAATATCAGTTTTGGTCCCTGTACTTTAAGTTCTCAATTCTTCTCACATACTCAACACATAATAACTTTCGATAAAGTACCAAATAGCCCCTGAACTTTGCTTTTTCACACTCCTTTCACTCGTGAGACTTTGTATCACCCGAACAAGCTTCGAAATTCATTCTTGAGCTGCGATATCCCATCCTATGCTCACAACTTCGTCTTTAACCATCGTAAATGCACCGAGTTACGTGTTTTATCTGCAAATTACCAAGATCTCATAGTTACTTCATTCTAAACAAGTAAACACATTAAACACGCATAAAACATGATATTTAACCACTCTAAAACTCGGGTTTCACCCACTCCATCAGTGGACGGTTACAAGGGTGTGGCCCACCCTTGATTTCATTTGATTTGTTTAGATATCCTAATAGATCTTGAATTGTACTTATGAAACATATTACACAATGGGTAAACACTTAAGATGGTTATAAGTAATAACCTTGTGATCATAAGCTCATATCTCACACACACTAAAACACACACAAAATCCTCTCTCCCTCTCCTCCATTCTCGACCGAGAACAAGGGGCCACACCACCGTCATCTTCATCTCACATTCATCCATTCTCAAGACATCACAAGGTGTTAGAAGCAAGATAAGGAGGCTTGGTGGCATTGGAGATTGAAGGACCTCTTCCATTTGCTTTTATCCATCACATTCATCACCTTCATCTTCTTGAGTTCACCCCTAGCCCTTGTGCTAGTAGTAAGCCTCTTGTAACTTGAATTTACTTCTTATTTAGTTGGTTAAAAGATGATGTATGTTGTTAATCATAAAGAACACTAATGAACAAGATGATAATCTCTAACATAAAGCTCAAAACCATAAGAATACATATTGTTTAGTGTTGTTTTGCTTCTTGATGATTGATTATTTGTGTTTATGATGTTAGACATCATATGAAACTTACCAGATTGTGATTGAACACATGATCTAGCAAGTTGAGGTGATGATCTTGTGAAAGACCAAGATGATCATACTTTATGTTTCTCATGAACTTGAAAATAAAAATGATTTTGTGAATGGTGAAGTATGTAACATGTTACTAGTCATAAAACTGGATGATTTCAAAACTAGTTTTCTCAAGAAACTAAGTTAAATCACAATATTTACATAATCATGAATTTTAAAGAAACTAACCATGTTTTTAGTGGTGAAACAAGTATAAAAATACATTGTTAACAAGAAAAATTCAAAAGAATGATTTTTAGAAAAATCATCTTGCAAGTTATAAAAGACTAAATCTTGTAAGAAAGGGATTTACAAATAAATAACCACACTTTAAATGGTAACTAAGCTTACTAAACTCACTAGTAAGTTACTACAAGTTTTTATAAAAGTTCAAGTTCATGTTGTTGTATAAATTGCATGATTTTGGTACTTGCCAAGTGTTGATTGAGTTGTTGATTGTTTGTGATGATTTTAAAAGAAAATGATATGCTTTGAAAGCATGGGAACCTCCATTTTTAGGGGAAACTATGACAAAATTTTCTAAAAATGTAAACACTTAGAAAAATATTTTCAAACAAATATTTACAAGTATATTTTAACCATGAGTTTCCATATAAACCTTGCCATAAATTTTGTTACAAAAAAATACAAATATTGGAGGTTGGATTTTTATAAATAAAAATGGCTAGATATATATATTTAGAATATATATATACAATAAAGACACATGTGTGTGATTTTTTGTATACTTTGTGTATTAGTTATATTATTTAGGACTTGAAATAATATAACTTAACAAAATACCAAGTAATTACAATCCAAAATAATACCAAAAATCTCAAGGAATAAATATATAAGTTACACACATAATATTGGGAAACCGAACGAAAGAATGTAACTTACAAAATATTCCGGAAAATACATTTATAAATATATTGTTGGTAAATAATATTTTGGACACAAAGGAATGAAAATATGATTTTTATGATTATTACAAAGTTATACTATATTTTTGACAAGAGGGAAGTATATATTTTGGCGATTAAAAATATATATGTTTTCTTAGAATTACTAGAAAATATACTATTTTTGGGAAAAATATATATTTTCTTGGATAAACTTGAAATACATTATTTTTGGATAAAAATAAGTTTATATATATTTTCTAAAGTTAGACTTGAAAATATATTATTTTGGAACTACAAATATTCTTGCTAAAAGGAAAAATTATAAATAATTTTTCTAAGTAATAATTCTTAAATATATATATATATTTTGCGAAATATATATATTAGTGGACTTTTATTAGAAAGTAATATTCTGGAAAGTTTAACACAAAATTAAGTATAAAAATACTTAACAATTACAAGAAAATATGTATTCTCGTACGTATAAATACACGCCGGAATACGAATACACATGTATGAGATACCCCCATCATTGGGAAGGAAATACAAGTATAAATACTTGAGAAGTATTTTTACGAGAATATTGTTTAACAATTATTCCAAAATTTATAAATATAATTTAAGTTGAAATATTAAATATTTTGACAATAATTATATAAATTGGAATGATATCAGAAACGTAACTCAAAAACATTAATACTAAGACAAGGCACGACCCGTTCGTCTAATAGACCTTAGTACATTGTAGGTAGTCGTGTTTGCTGAAGGACTTGAGTTACGCTTATCGAAGACGCAAGACAGTGAGTTTATGTCCCCCTTTTCTTTTAACTTTTTTCAGTTTTATAACTTCGGGGGTGAAATACATGTTACAATTGTTTACAAACGTTTTATACATGGTATGGTTAGCTAAGGAAGGTTACTACTTGATCATGTGAGTGGTGGGTACAACACTTAAGGCCATTAATCCTCGTTGTAGGACCAAGGGACATGAGTGATAGATCTATTTGGGTGTAGCGAGCCCACACCCATGAGGACCAGGGTGGCCCATGTGGTGACTATGTCCACATACTGAAGCCGTGGCAAAATCCACTAGGTTTGAGTTTTCCTGCATCACTTCACACATACCATTGGCCTTGCAAACCATTAGTGATCTGTTTTTCCTTATTGCTCTCATACCAGGATTTACATATATACAGACATACTTTAAAGGTTACTCATATACACAGACAAACACATGAACTCGCTCAACTTTTGTTGATGTTTTCAAATTACATGTATTTCAGGGAATTAAGTGGATCTGGCCGGTGTTTGCATGTTCCAAGCTGCGTCATGAATAAAAAGATGTCATCCGAAGTCATTAGGGTTTAGGATATGTATCTTAATCCTGGACGAGATACATGGTTCTAAACTCGGTTTTATTTAAGGTCTTTTGTTGAGTCTTCGTGAACTCTTTAAAACATGTTGTGGTTTGTAATTTAAATTGGGAGTCTACGTTTCAGACAATTATGTGGTGATATTTTCAAACTTAATTTATGGATGAACATCTAATGGTTTTATCATATAGTGTTGTTATGATTGATTGCTATGGTATTAAGAAAGTCACACCATAATCATGCTTCCGCAAAAGTCAGGGTGTGACAGTTGTTTGTTTAGTTATGGAACTAAAGAGCTGAAGCACGATTAACACAGTTTGTAAAGCGACATGTATCTTCATATTTTTGTGTTTATTCAACATAGGAAACCACTAACACTCTGAAGAGCTTGAAACTCAATTAACACGGGTTGGATTAACACGGTTTGTAAAGTGACATGTATCTTCGTATTTTTGTGTTTATTCAACATAGGAAACCACCGGCACTCTGAAGAACTTGAAACTCAATTAACACGGTTTGGAGAAGAATTTGTGTTTCGGTTAACATGGTTTGTAGAGTTACATACATTAGTACAAATGTACAATAGTCGTTTGTGAGGCGGTTCACTTTTCTTTTTGGGACATTTGAATGAAAAATGCCTAAAAAAACTAACAAAAACTAAAGAAAAATAGAGATAAACTGAATTATTATATCTTCATTCTATTCAACGTTACAATATATAGATAAACACAATTGTAAATCCGATAGCCCATAAGTATTGGGTTGGGCCTAAATGTATGGTTTTATAACACTCCTCCTCAGACATTTAGAATTATACACTATCAACATTATACTACTGGATAATGTTCTCTTGATTCTTCAAGATCAATATTAACTGATACTGCAGGATCAATTATGTTGCCTCGTTAAAACCTTACTAAAAAACCAGTGGGACAAAACTTAGTTAAGGAAAAAGAGTACAACGTTTACTGTACTCCCTTTCAAATTAACATGTATCTTTTAGTCTGTGGATTGACCTTAGTCTGCATCCATCTTGAACATCTTGAAGCTATTAATTTGCATAAGTAAAATCGTATTTGGATTGAGATCGAGGTTTGTAGGGGTCTGATAGATATCCTTCATCATCATAACCTATTAGTTGGGACTCCATATTTTTCATAGAACAATATCATGTCTCGAATCCCGTATCTTTAATGCACTTTGTGATTATGCCTCATCAAAAACCTGTCTAGGAAAAAATAAGTGGGACAAAACCATTGCTAAGGGAAAAAGACTGCGTTGCGCATTTTACATAATTAACAACATGCTTCAGGATGATGCTAAATTGGTACTTCGGGACCTATAGGATAAACTGATGCTACTGGATTAGTTATGTTTCCTCGTTAAAAACTTTACTAAGAAAACCCAGTGGGAAAAAAACTTAGTAACGGGAAAAAGAGTGCAACATGTTAGATTAAAACTTTATCTTACTAATACATTTAACTAGAACGTAATATCAAACGTTCTCTTGTTTGCAAGAGACATCAATGGATCGATGAACATCAACGTTGCACTTGAACAAGACGTGAAACAACATAAAAATAGAAGATGGAGAAGAAGATGTAGGAGAACCGCATTCATTTCATTACAATCAACACAGATTACAAACCGAAAGAGTATACATCATCTGCTACAAGCTAGTTTAGATCACTAAGATCTAAACATAGCTTTCTCTCACTAACACATAGTCACTTTCTTTCTAGAATGTGCACACCAAGGAGACTCTAAGAGATTGCACAAAGCTTCCTCAAGAGTTGCCCTTATCTACCCTATACACACATATATATAGACTTGGGCCTAAACCTGAATAAAACACATTGTCCGGGATACAAAACAATACAATAATCCAGAACAACATATTTCTGGAAAAATAACACACACTAAGTAACCCGGAACATTAACCCGGAATACCAGATAACCTGGAACAATAGAAGTAGTCCGGAACGCCTGATAAACCGGAACCTCTGCTAATCCGGAACTCCTGATCATTGACTTTGACTTGGACTTCTGCTTTGGTTGACCGGAACTGATAAAGCGACAGTTACCCATCATGAACTGCACTTACAGACTTCCCCTTAACTATTGCTATCAGTTCCGTCTGACACTGATATCTTCAGTCACCGGGTACTGCACTTACAGACTCCCCCTTGACTGATGATATCATATATTCTTTCAACTTTAGCGAAGACTTGGTCTTTCCTGTAGAGCACAACGATCTTCAACCCTTCTAATGAAAGACTTGTTGACGATCACCTAAATGGCCGCTTTGAGAAACCCAAAGAATCCAACATCAAGCACTGTCGATCCTTCCCCTCAAACTTCTCCCGAATCAAATTAACACGAACCGACCTACAACCACATGTAAGAACATCGCTCAATACATTAATCTTCAAACTTAACCGGTAGAAGAACAAAACCGTCGGATTTCCAATGCCCAACATCGAACACATCAAATTCCGCAAAGACATGAGTTTGGTTCGATAAGTTAATAACAAATCAAACTCCGAAAAAAATGTACATCCACCATCTTGATTAAAAGTCTTCAACCCTTCATGTATGATCTCATCTCATCACGTATCTTCATGAATCAATCTTTTATCTTCACGAATCCACTGAATCCCCGATGGCTTTCATCTCCGATCTTCCCCTCAAATCAAGAAGCACCACATTATTTCGAGAACTGACTAGCAACCATCTTGGAAGAGGGACCAAGAAACTAATCTTCTTCACTCTAAGCAGCAACTATCAAGGCTAAATCATTAACTAGTTGTCAGCCGAGAAATCAACTTAATTACATCAATACTTGTTAGGATCTGAGTTTCTTATGATTGTGTTTTGTTTGACAATAATGACAATGAACAAGAACAATTCCAGCGGAATTAAAATGGAAACAAACTTTCACACACAATCAAATGGAAGAAATGCTTTCAACACACATGTTTATCATTGAACTGAATGATTAAATTTATTTCAATCTTCAATTACAAATGCATGTATTACAATCTCCCCCTCAGTCTGAGCTCACACAGTTTGTTCGTACAGAATGACTTGTGATGAAAGAGCTAATAGAACAGTACAGGGTACTGTTCTATTTATTGTACGAAGCAAACCACTGTGGCATCTTTCCTGACGTCACCATGAAAGTGACATCTAACCTCCTAACAACCTGTAACTACTGATCTAATACAACTACTGCTATTACAAACTACTGATTACAATACAAACAAAGGATAGACTAAACTACTTCTTCCCATTCCACTGTTATACTCCTAGCAGTTCTTTGTCTTCATCAGCAGTACTTGAAACATGACAGTAGATTGAGCATCAGTGCTTGCCTTCAACAGTCTTTAGAACTTCATCAGATGTTGAATGATCAGCAGTTGTTGTAGACGGACAGTAGATAGAGGTCATCAGTTGTTAGGGCCACTTCCAAGGGGAAAGATTGAATACCAACATCTGCTTATTCTGAATCCACTGATCTGATCCAGTTTTGGCTTTAATCAACTGTTCCTCTGTAGGGTTCAATCCCAACAATCTCCCCTGGAACAGATGATGCCAAAACCCTTCATTATTGTGGATTTTTATTGCCTCATCAACAATTTCCTGACTTATCCTTTGAATTGTAATTCAAAGTCCAAAGAATCTGTATCATCCTCATCCCTGCACAGTGTAAGATCAAGGAGATCTTGCAGATCTTCAACACCCAGGCCCAATGCTTGTTCCCTTGATATGTTCTTCACTTCACCACTGGATTTGAGCAAAGTCAATACGTGGGTCTGTTTGTCAGATTTCCACTTTAGTATTTTTTAATCCAGTGGGTTTCTTGGGAAAGTTTTTATTGTAGATGAGTTTGGAGATGGTGGCCTGATTATAATATTTTGAGCAGCAGTGTTTGTATCTTTTGCTAGTTCAGGATTTTCTACAATCATCTACTGAAGGACCATTTTTGTAATGTAATCCCCTGCTGCTACATCTTCTACTGTTTCTGCATCCATCTGCTTTTGTTTCCTTCTTTGATAAAGGATGGCAGCAGGTGGAGCGGTGGATCTCCTGATTTGTAGCTTTTGTGGTTTAGCTGGAACCACTGCTTCAGGGTAAACAGGCTTTTGAGGAACATTAGGATTTTTCTTTCTCAATTCTTCCAGCTTTTTGTAGGAGGCCATCACTTTATCCTCTGACCACTTTGTCACATGATTCCTTGACCCAAAATCAGCTGTTATCAGCTCTTCCTTTATCCTCTTCAGCTTTAAAGTTCTTTCAGGCACATTTTTCTTGTACTTTGTGTAGGATCGTTTTCAGACCCGAACGAGTCGATCAGAAGAGTTTATCTCTAAACGAAAGGCGGAAACAGACGTGTAGAGTTCAATTCAGCTAGATTTACACATAAAACTGTTGTATCATTGATTTAGAAGACGTTTACAACTTGACAACACTTCGGCAGCACTTCGTTGCTCTGGCCGGAAAGTTACAAAAGTTACAAATGATGACAGTTTGAATGCTATTTATAGGAGAGAGTTCCTGACCGTTTGAAGGTGACATGCCACCCTTCAAACGGTCACCATTCCTCAAACGGTCATGTCTCTTCAAACGAGCATCTCATATTCAAACGGTCAACTAATTCTGTTTCCATATGTTGTTATATGAAATGTTGACTTGTGATGTCACTTGTGATGTCATATATGTGATATCACTTGTGATGTCACATATATGATGTCACACTTGTTCAGATCTGCAACGAACCCGAGACTCGATATAAGACGAAGACGACAGATGTATCCACCAACAGACTCCCCCTCAGATGTTGACGAGTCTTAAGTATCGAGTCTTCGCATCTTCAGTCTTTATCAGTCCTCTCGAACTCTTTGAAGTGTCTGACGTTGTAAGAATCCTCAAATCTTTATCTCCTTTTTCTCTTCAGTATCAACAGACTCCTCACAATCAATCTCTACTTGGATGTCTTCAGACTCCCCCTTTCAATATGCTGGGATCGCAGTCTGGCTTGTTGAAATCACATAGTCCTCAGGTATCGGAACCTGGCACTCTATCATTCAAATAACCTGCACATTCTCTACCCAAAAATAAATTTCACAAATTTAACAATTTGAATGCATCATTAACAACTCTCATATGCATCAACAATCACTCTCCCTCAGATCACATACACATGATGAACCACTTGTTGATTTAAAAACATATTTTGACAATTAAGACACACTCCCCCTCACAACCATGTCATCATGTTTAGCACTCGGAACTTTGAAAATCAGCTTTCCAACATCAGTTGTCGAAAATCTTTTTTTTATTTTTCAAAAATTTATGCTAAAACACACTGAAAATCTTTTTGTAATTTTGAATGTAAAGAAATACAATAAAGAAATATTTACAGACAATATTTTTGTGAGTTTTGTGTAAGAGGATCATATCAGTTTTTGACAAGTCACAAGTACCGTTGAGCTTAGTTACACAATAAGAATTTAAACAATTCACCTAGATTGCCAATATACTGATCCACTTAAATTTTCACACAAATTTCAACTGATTCAGGATATGAGTTAGATATTTTAAGAACTTAAACTCATTCATGTGTCCCACCTCTTGAATATACTCCCGTATCCAGATCCCAATATTCAGTCTTACAGGTGAGTATACCACAGATGATATCTGTAAGGGGTTAAATTGCGAGGGCCGTGAGAGCTCAGGTCGATCTTTCGATATGCAGAGAGATGACGGCTTCGACTTTTGGTGGGTCCCCTTTAGAGGATCTTTTGTTACAACATGAATGACTATCAATTTTATTGTTTCATCAATTTGCTGAGGGCGGCGCTATATTTCAAGCATTGCAGAAAGTATTCTCCGAGGACTAGGCCATTGCTTCCGCAAAATCAGAAGTCCCGGGATAATACCCCAGATATCACTGAGCATAAAGACCTAGTATCTCAGAAAGAGGGACCTTTCAAACGAGATTTCAGGGGTTACCTATATATCCAAGTAGTGTTCCCCACGAAATAAGCAAGTTTGAATTTTAGTTTATATCCCGAAAAAGTTTACTAAATGTATAAAAACCTATCGGCATATCATCAGTGAGACTGTTTAACGCTATTTAAACAATACAATTCTTTAGCATACTGTGATCATCTACTGATGTACTATCATTTCCTCTTCTAGACACAAAAACTCATTTTTCATTTTATCATGTTTTTGTCTTTTTCAAATTTTCTAATGTTTTTGGATTTTCTAAAAATTTCTTATTCCCCCTAAAATGCAAACACATTAAAGTAAATTTGAAAACAAACTGTACAATAAACTTGACAACCGATATCAAATCGCTTCAAATCGCCATCCACTTGGCATAAACAATCAGAACTCCCCCTTACACAAAACTATTTTCTCATTATGATTTCAAAACACTTAAGTTTGTTTTAATCAGAATGATTTTTCCGGAAAATAAGTTTTGTTGGTTTTACCACTTGTAAAGTTAGGGGTTTGGTTCATCATTTTATTCATTCAATGACTTGTATGAGGATTACATCAAGTTCAAACTAATGACCTTGAGTAATCACTTTGTCAGAATCAACCTCTCATCACTTGTAAGAATATCCAAAACATATAACCACATGTAGGAATAAAACATCTACACAAACCATTTTACTAATCAAGATGCCGATTCCTGCTTCACACTTACCAACCTGGAAGCTCCGGCAAGTCACACTTATCCTGTAAAATTTAACTTTTATAAGATTCAATCACACAATCAATTACTAAGAAAAATGCCGATTCCTGATCCACGATTACAAACTTGGGATCTCCGGCATAGTCCTAAGACTTCAAGGGAAACAAACTTCCATCCAAGTCTTTTCAGACTTGATGGCTTTCAGTTCTTGCGCAGTAGGGTTGTAAGTTGCCTTTTTAGTTGCATAAAAATCTTTAACCCCCTTAGCTTTCCCATTCAACATTTTCCCAAAAATTTTCTTAACACTTCCATTAAATGTTTTATCGACATCAAACTTATTTTTCTCTGTGTAAAACTGATTCGAGATATCAACCTTACCAACTTTCTTTTTAACTTCTTCAAATTTCAGTGATGGAAACTCATCATTAGTCACTGAAATTTTCACCTCAACCTGTGGCTCTTCTGGCTTTGTGGAACCAGATTCATCGCCGACTTTCTCATCAACTTTCTTAACAACCCACACTTGGTTATCATTCTCTTTCTTTTTATAAAAATTCTTTTTAGAACACTCACCAACCTTATAAGTTGAGTTTTCAAAAATTTTAAATTTTTCGATTGGTGATTCAACATCAACAACCTTTTCTTTCAATTTCTTAGAAACTCCCTGTTTTGTTTTGGCATTTTTCTGGCAGTTCCATGCAATGTGACCAGCTTCATTGCACATGTAACAGGTTTGAGTTTCCTTTAGATGAGACATTTCAGTTCCATTCTTCTTCTTTTCAGCAAGAAACTCCTGATTTGACTGTCTCGAGAATGGTTTCTTCTGTTCCTCTTCTGCACTTCCACCTGACACAAATTCTGTTTTTGTTTTAGAATTTTTCAAATTTTTATGATTTTCTGGTGGAATAAATCCAAGACCTTTCTTTTTGTAGCTACGATTTTGGTTTGATTTCTTTTGAAAACCAGAACCAGAATTGTAACCCTTTTTCTTGTTTAACCGTTGTTGAACTCTTGAAGTGTATTTTTTAGGTTTTTCAGTAAGATTTAAATCTTTTATTTCAGAAATATTAATTTCTGTCATTTTGAAAACCTTTTTGATCATGTCAAAACGAACACTTCTTATTGGAAACTCTTTGTCATAGTATAATTTGTCCGAATCATTTAAAGTATATGCGACTTCAAATGTTTCATCATCCAAATTTGCTTTTGATAACAAAAATTCTTTACTGTAAGACCGTTTGACCGACGACTTTGAACTGTTGACTGACGAATTTGACCCTCCAGACTCAGACTTTGACTCGGACTCCTCCTCAATATCCAACACCTGATCGACCACCTTTTTTATTAACTCAGACTCATGATCAGTATCGGATGAGGGAAACGTGACATCAATGTTATCTGGTAAAACTTCAGTTGTGTCGGTTTTTAGCTTTATATTGACTGCTTTTTCAAGTTGCTCCTCGTTTGGTTTTCTAGGAGAGTACCCGTCCCAAATTGGAGGCGGACACTTGTTATAGCTAACAGTCGGTTTCTTACCACTATCTTTCTTTTTCTTCGGCTTCTCGTCTTGAAAAGCTTCCATACCTGCAACAGTTGGGTAAATACGATCAATGAGATAATCAGAACTAGAATAACTTTGCAATAAACGTCTAATTCTCTCATTCTCAATCTTCTCTGTCTTCAACTCTTGCTTCCATTTAGCACTCTCTTCGATATAAAAGTTGATGGCTTTTTTCTTTGTCATCATAACAGCATTCATCATCGTAAGTGCTTGTTCTCTTTCTGAATTTGTCTTTTGGAGACCAGTTACTGTTTTGTTCAAGACATCATAAGATTCTTTCACATAGTTGAGGTTGAACAGTAACTGCTCTTTCTTCTTTTCATACTCAGCAATTATCTCGTCTTTTGCTGCACAACCCTTGCATGCTTCCAAACACTTCTCGCAAGGCTTTACAACTTCAACAATCTTCTCAATCTCGATTGTCTTTACCACTTCAACTACTTTTTCTTCTTCAATCACTTGCTCAGTTTCAACCATCTCCTCAGCAACACTTTCAATGTTCTCTTTCTGAACAACACTTTCAGCCTTCACTTCCTGTTGTTCTTTTGCAGCTCTTTTCTCCTTCAGTTTCTCCATGCGATCTGCAAAATAGAAATGAAAACTTTCAGGAGAAAGATGAGTTTTAGCAACATTAATATGTTTCTCTTCCTCATCATCACTGCTACTATCAACTGGTGACTGATCAAACTGTACAGATTTTTCAGAATCAGCATCTGATAAACCAGAATCTGACGGTGTTTGATCAAATACAACTTCCTTTTCTGAAATAACAACATTTTGTACACTCTCATCAGAACTTTGTAGACTTTCATCAGCACTTTCTGAACTTTCAACAGAAACAACAGACTCTTCTTCCACACTCTTTATAGTCACTCCAATAGACTTCATCCATGTGGTAAACATGTCTGGTTCTCTGACAATCTTAGCAATGAAAGCTTTAAAATTCCCATTCTCATCTACAAACATATTCCAGCTGAAACCTTCAGGTAGCCTCTCATCATCTTGATCGACTATGCACGCTTTGCTATCAGGAGAGATATAATTGTTCCAGTTAAAATCCACCACACACGCTCTTTTTGGATCCTCGATTCTTCTACCATGAGCCGTCTGTGAGTCTTGTGATTGACCAACTTGCTGATAAATGGCTTTCCGGTAGTAATCATCTTTTCCAAACGGATTCTGAGCGCCACTAGCTTCTCTGTTCTTACACTCCCGCTTGAAATGGCCTTTCTTCCTGCAACGAAAACAAGTAACTTTAGATTTATCAAAACCTAAAGTAGATACATGAGCATCAAGAAAGTCATTTCTCCCGGTAATTGATGTGTTCAAATATTAACATATAAATTTCATCAAATGAGGCATAAAACTAACCCCTTTTTAGTACTAATGTTGGAAAAAGTGTGCTTTTGTCTTCCTTTTGTATTTTCAGGATTAAATGAGCTCAAATTAACAAAAGAAGCAAAAAGACATCAAAATCTGACATAAATACAAGAAAAGGAACAAGATGTGATATGCCCGACCCCACGACAGCATCTTCCCAAGCAAAACAAGAAGACAGAAGACTGAACACGCCCCGTGCTCAGCCAGCACGGGGGCGTGCCCAAGTGTCAGTAGAAAAGACAAAGTGGTAGAAGCTTCTATTGCCCACCACGGGGCCGTGCTCAGCGGACACGGGGCCGTGGTCAACTATAAGATTCGCACAATCCAGCAAATCTGCATAGTACAAAGATTCTTCTGCACCACGGGGTCGTGCTCAGCGGACACGGGGGCGTGGTCAACTAATAAGACAAAGCTGCATTTAATGAAGAAAGAGAAGGATGTGGACACGGGGCCGTGCCCACTGGACACGGGGTCGTGCTCGAGCTTCTGTTCAGCCTATAAATAGATGTGCTTGGCTCAAGCTCAAACCATCCCTTGGCACACCACCTCTCTCACACTTCACCCACCACCCACCACCACCATAACACCATCATCCACCACCATCATCCATTGTCTATCGTAGAGTGTGTGAGTCGTCTCGGGATCCAAGATTGATCGTAAGAGTTCTTGACAATCAAGGCCATGTTTGCCTAAGTCTCTTACATCACTTGGTGAAGACAAAGTGTCTAGTGTAATACTTTTTATTTCTAATCTTTTGCACTTTTTATTTGGTTTCGTATTAATGACTTTAATAACTAGTTGCTTATGTTGAAGGTGATCTTTCTTTATCGTTTGTCCGTGGTGTCTTGAAATTATTTTACTGTCTATATAAAATAAAAGATTTTCACCATTCATATCTCCACGGTCTATATGGAGGTATGTTGGCTACCTGGTCGGGGGTTAAGGGAACGGTTTGGTAAAGGTCTTGCCATTGTTCAGCGTTTAGAGGTCCTGCAATGGACCTGGGTCAAATTTAGTAGGACCTCCTTCAATACTTCATGGTATTGGATGGCGGGGGTCCAAACTCTTTGACCCCCTCATAAGTTAACTACTATTAATACTATAACCCGACTATTTAGGACTGTATCCCTGCTGACTCAGACTACTTAGCCGAGGGTAACGTCACCGCCAAAAGCGGGGCCTACCATAATATTGCATTAATAACTTAATTCATTATCTTGCAATAATCCACCATTTTAGGATTGTATCCTTGCTGACTCAAACTACTGGGGTGAGGGTAACGTCACCTTCAAAAGAGGGGCATGCTACAATAACTAAGATAATCTCTTAATTATGTGCAAAAGTGCGGAAATAATCAAAGTTTACACTAGATACGAGTCGGAACCAAGTGATTCATCTTGTCTATCTGTTTTTTCTTTTATTTTTATTTTCAGCATTTTAGTTAGTTTTTATTTTTCTTAGTTAAAAACCTTTTTCTAAACTTTTTATTTTGATTGGACGTTGAGGATAAACCGGTACTAAAAGCTCTTGTGTCCTTGGACGACATCGGTATCTTACCAACACTATACTACGCTCACGATGGGTGCACTTGCCCATATGTGTGTTTAGTGTTAGTGAAATATCGTGTTTTATAAATTTAAAACTTGGCTAAAATAAGTGTTAAAGGGGCTTAAAATATACACCTAATATATATAACACTTCACACGCATCAAGTTTTTGGCACCGTTGCCGGGGACACAAGGATTTTAAGAAAGTTAGGAATCAACGGCCTAATCGTTTTTCTTATTTTTCATTTTTTTAGGATTTTTTTTTAGATTTTTCAGCTTCTGCAGAACTCAGCACGGGCCGTGCCCGCTGAACACGCCCCGTGCCCAATCATTGGAACTGGCAATCCTGTTTTAAGTCAGACAGTAAGCTGAACACGGGGCCGTGCTCACTCAACACGCCCCCGTGCCCAAGTTTCAGTTACTGAAAACATAACCGTAAGGTCCTGACGGTTGGTAATTTCTGACACAACCATGAGTGATACTGATACTTTTTACTTTCGGCACTCTTATGGTACTATGTGGTGTCAATTATGTGGTGGTAACCATAAAGAATTAGAATGCTTTTTTCTAAATTATAAACCCCACTATATAGACCCATCATTTCCTAGTATCCTTAAGAGGGGCGAAAGTAAAAATAATCCCTATCGCACCCTCGAATGCGCCCAACCAGATATTCTAGGAGAAATGCTTCTCGATGAATTATTTCAACTAGAAGATCTAATTTTAAATTGGTTAAAAGAACTTAGAGAAGATTTCAATAATCTTTTCCAAGACAATAACCAAGAAGAGGGGTTGGAACCGCATCAAACAACTTCATTGTTTCCAATGATACTTCTAACTCTAGTGAGGACTTGAGCGATAGTCGTCCCTGTGTCGATTGTGCCGTGAAGGACTCCCCATCAACTTCGTTTGATGCATACATAGACCTGAGCGATTCGACATACACCTTCTTTAACGAGAGCCCGGGAAAGGGTTGGACTTGTCCACCTACATACAACATAGGAATCACCCTCACCGACAACCTCTTGCGTTCTCATCTTAATCTAGATCAATTAAGGTATCTTAGGCACTTTGGGGTTGTTCCATCCAGTAAGGAACCACCCGATCCGGAAAAATTCCTTAAAATTTGAAGAAATCCTTAAGACAGCTTCTAGACACGGGGCCGTGTCCAGGTCAGCACGCCCCCGTGTCCACTCAAAAGATTCCCTTCTGATTTTGTCAGAATGCGGACAGAAATGTGTCAGGATTCCATCTGCACACGGGGCCGTGTTCAGCCAACACGGGGCCGTGCGCAGCGTACTGTCGTTTTCTATAAATGCAGCCAAGAATCCTGCACCTTTGAACCATTCCAGGGACAGAGATTTGAGGAATATTCTCACATACCATCCTAGGTATTTTCTAAAAGAAGTTTCTCAACTATCTTCTTGTCCTTTCCCCTTTTACCCACTTTCATCTTCTTCAATTTTCTTCATACTTCCATTAAAGCTTGAACCTTCTATAGTTTCAAGCCTTATTGAGATGTTGGTTAGATTTTTTGTTCATGGAATCTTGATAAAAATAAGTTATATAACAATGTTTCAAGTTATTTAAGTTAAAAAATGCTTTAATCATAAAAACAATTTGAAACCCCAAGATTCCTTGTCCAAAAAAATCCTGCAGATATCTGAACACGGGGCCGTGTCCGAAGTACTGAACCCATAAAATTGAACTCTTTTCGGCATGTTTTCTCAGATTGGCAAGCAGAACAAGCGGAAACTCTTCTTCGCATTCCAGGAATAACCGGCAGGGGAGAAGATCATCTACAGTTGAGGATTCTCTTGTAAACTATGTTTACGCCTTAAGAGAAGCTCTTGATGAAGTGACAAGTGTGGAAGAGGCCTTGGTCGACCGCATTAATCATTTGACGGTGGGACTAGAAGGATGTCTCCGGGAGGTCAACCTTTTGCACCAAAGGTTGAACATTCTCGCCTCTCCTTCTTTGGTACCGATTATCACCCAAAGGGCATGGAATGTGGTGCCGGAAGTCATCATCCCGGCCAAATGGTACGCCCTACATCCAGAACCTCCTCAAGACATACTCCGAGGGGTCCCGGTTGGTGTCGCTCATCCTCCACCAAGTGTCGAGGAACATGAAGCCGCCTCCCTTCTCCCTAGGGAAATCGAAGAATGGCTCTAGCAACACCTAAGGAACACCGTTCGGCTTGGAGTTCTACAAGACTTTTAAACCGAAAGTCTACTTCCGGAATTTTTGGTTCTTATTGTAGAAGTAGAACTCCTTAGGAAGATTTTACGGATCACTTGACCATTAGGACTTTTAACTTTTATTTTCTGCTTTATTTTTAATTTTTAGGACTATTATGTAATTCTCTCTATGATTAATGAATGATGGTTTTAGTTAAAATTGGTGTTATGGATGGTGTTGAAATGAATAAAACACACTTGAGATGGCAAAGGATGCAAGGGAAACTTGAACCAGCACTCCATATAGGAAAACAGAACCGTCCGACGAATTTCTTCGTTTGCAGTAAGCTCGGCACGGGCCGTGTCCACCCAACACGGCCCCATGCTGCACAGTCTGCAGAAAAAGACCCAGTTCAGGTAACTGGACACGGGCCGTGTTCACCCAACACGCCCCCGTGTCCAGACTTCTGTTTCTCTTGTTATAATTTTGTTACTGGCACTTGAACACGGGGCCGTGCCCGGACAACACGGGGCCGTGTTCAGCGCCCAGTAACACAAAATTTTTGCTTTCTACACCTTTTTACACATTCAATCAACCTAAAAACTTGTTTTTGGGACACATTGAGGACAATGTGTAATTTAAGTGTGGGGGGGATGCTAAAACCTTGAATCTTGCAAGTCCTAAATACAAGCCTTACACAAAACTCTATTGGAATTGCTAATCACCCCAAATTTTTTCAAAAATTTTCATTTTTTTTACTTGTCTAGGTTTAACTCGGGAAAGTCAAGTTCTTAAAAAGGTTATATTTTTACGAATTTACAACCGATAGCGTCGTGATAAAAAGAACCAACATAAGAAAATTATGAAAAGGCATGACAAGCTTAGTTAAAATTTAATTATATATACTTGATCACATAAAAACCCATTCCCACAAAAGTGAGTTTTGAGCCTTTATTGAGCAAACACTTACATATCATTTGACTAAATGCTCATTTTCGTTTCTTGTGTGAATAGCCGCTTGGTTCTTACGACTCTAGAACTTGCCATGACGATACATTCCCGGTCCTTACCAACTTAAACCCGAGTAAGTAAATGATGGAGGCATTAGGACTAACCCCTTTTTTATTTTTTCTACACCATTTTTTTTACCACCTACCCAAAAATCCCCCTAGTTAGCCCCTTTGAGCCTAAACCTTTTCATTTCATAACCCAAACCAAACACCCTTTTTACCCACCAAAACCTTTTTTATTTTTACCCCTTTGTTTTAGTAACAAGTTCGGTTCTTTAAATGACTTCAAAAAAAAAAAAAAAAAACCTTTGTTGTTGATGATGAAGCAAAAGAAAATAAACAAACAAGTTCATCAAAAATAACTTTGTTTGAATAAATGGCTTCATCAAAATAAAAGTTACAAAAATAGGAAGTCATATGAAAACCGACACTTGTTACGCTTTTCGCCCTTTTTACTAACCACTAACCACCAACCCAACCACCTACCTTTAACCCAAGCCTAACCCTTAACCCACAAAGTCCTCTTGATATTTACAAAGGTATATAAGTTAAAAAGGAGGAGGATTGATTGCTTGGCAAGCCTATGGTAGGAGTAAGTTCCATGCCGCTCTCGAGTGATCCACAAAAATACATTTTCGGCCGAGTGTTGAGTGATCCCCGTGAGGTATGTGAACTTGTATATAAATAGAATTTTACAAAGGCATGTTATGCCCTAATAAGTAATTTATCTTATGAAAAGTTTTAAATAAATCATGACGAATAGGATTGTAAATAAATAAAAATAAAATTAAATAAAGAATCTTGGAAATCCCGACACTCTACGACAAGCCCAAAAAACCTTCTTCTCTACCCATTCCATTTGGGTGTGTAATAGCCACAAATTAAAGAGTTTTGCTTGAGGACAAGCAAAGATTCAAGTGTGGGGGTATTTGATGTGTTCAAATATTAACATATAAATTTCATCAAATGAGGCATAAAACTAACCCCTTTTTAGTACTAATGTTGGAAAAAGTGTGCTTTTGTCTTCCTTTTGTATTTTCAGGATTAAATGAGCTCAAATTAACAAAAGAAGCAAAAAGACATCAAAATCTGGCATAAATACAAGAAAAGGAACAAGATGTGACATGCCCGACCCCACGACAACATCTTCCCAAGCAAAACAAGAAGACAGAAGACTGAACACGCCCCGTGCTCAGCCAGCACGGGGGCGTGCCCAAGTGTCAGCAGAAAAGACAAAGTGGTAGAAGCTTCTATTGCCCACCACGGGGCCGTGCTCAGCGGACACGGGGCCGTGGTCAACTATAAGATTCGCACAATCTAGCAAATCTGCATAGTACAAAGATTCTTCTGCACCACGGGGTCGTGCTCAGCGGACACGGGGGCGTGGTCAACTAATAAGACAAAGCTGCATTTAATGAAGAAAGAGAAGGATGTGGACACGGGGCCGTGCCCACTGGACACGGGGCCGTGCCCGAGCTTCTGTTCAGCCTATAAATAGATGTGCTTGGCTCAAGCTCAAACCATCCCTTGGCACACCACCTCTCTCACACTTCACCCACCACCACCATAACACCATCATCCACCGCCATCATCCATTGTCCGTCGTAGAGTGTGTGAGTCGTCTTGGGATCCAAGATTGATCGTAAGAGTTCTTGACAATCAAGGCCATGTTTTCCTAAGTCTCTTACATCACTTGGTGAAGACAAAGTGTCTAGTGTAATACTTTTTATTTCTAATCTTTTGCACTTTTTATTTGGTTTTGTATTAATGATTTTAATAACTAGTTGCTTATGTTGAAGGTGATCTTTCTTTATCGTTTTTCCGTGGTGTCTTGAAATTATTTTACTGTCTATATAAAATAAAAGATTTTCACCATTCATATCTCCACGGTCTATATGGAGGTATGTTGGCTACCTGGTCGGGGGTTAAGGGAACGGTTTGGTAAAGGTCTTGCCATTGTTCAGCGTTTAGAGGTCCTGCAATGGACCTGGGTCAAATTTAGTAGGACCTCCTTCAATACTTCATGGTATTGGATGGCGGGGGTCCAAACTCTTTGACCCCCTCATAAGTTAACTACTATTAATACTATAACCCGGCTATTTAGGACTGTATCCCTGCTGACTCAGACTACTTAGCCGAGGGTAACGTCACCGCCAAAAGCGGGGCCTACCATAATATTGCATTAATAACTTAATTCATTATCTTCCAATAATCCACCCTTTTAGGATTGTATCCTTGCTGACTCAAACTACTGGGGTGAAGGTAACGTCACCTTCAAAAGAGGGGCCTGCTACAATAACTAAGATAATCTCTTAATTATGTGCAAAAGTGCGGAAATAATCAAAGGTTACACTAGATACGAGTCGGAACCAAGTGATTCATCTTGTCTATCTGTTTTTTCTTTTATTTTCAGCATTTTAGTTAGTTTTTATTTTTCTTAGTTAAAAACCTTTTTCTAAACTTTTTATTTTAATTAGACGTTGAGGATAAACCGGTACTAAAAGCTCTTATGTCCTTGGACGACCTCGGTATCTTACCAACACTATACTACGCTCACGATGGGTGCACTTGCCCATATGTGTGTTTAGTGTTAGTGAAATATCGTGTTTTATAAATTTAAAACTTGGCTAAAATAAGTGTTAAAGGGGCTTAAAATATACACCTAATATATATAACACTTCACACGCATCAGTAATCGTTTTGAATTTTTCCGCACGTCTAAGAACACTCGCACGACACCATTTGATATCCATCAGTTCCATCTCTTCTGCGTTTATTTGATCGTAATCCTCTTTGGTGAGCATAGGATTTCCGATCCGACCTGCAACTAGACCTTCATAAGATAACAACACAGAACCAAGTAGAGCCATGTGATCTTTAGCAGTGTCTTCTGAAAAACTTTGACCTTCTGGAAGATTTAGAGCGATATTGCACTGAATCAAATAACCATTTCCTGTCTTTGTGCTTTGAGACTGAAAGCTTTCTGATGAACTCTTTGGATTGACACTTGGATATAATGAGAAACCACTACTGCTTTTGTTTGAACTTTGATCAATCTTTTCTGTAGAATCCCCAGCACTAAACGCAATCTGAATTTTCGGACTTCTATCAACATCTGGAACCGGAACACTACCTTTGTAATACATTTTTACATCCTGTTGACCACTTGGACTATTCATCCTCGCTATCTTCTGCTGTTCCAAATCTTGACCCTCAATCTTTTCGATAAACTCACCAATTGATAACCCATCATAAACCCCTGTGTTTTTCAGGATCATCAAATAAGTTCCCCACTCTTTTTGCGGTAACGCATCAGCTAATTTGTCTACCCACTCTTCAGACTCCTTTTTTTATACTAAGCATTGACATAGATCGCACAAGGTGACAGTATCTTTCAATCAGCTTCTTTATGTCTTCACCCGGTAGACTGCTGAACAGATCAAACTCTTTCTTTAACAGTGCCTTCTTGCTTTTAATCATTTTCTCGCTACCCTCAAATTTGACTTTAAGTGCATCCCAGATTGACTTTGCAGTTTTGTCATGCTGTAGCAGAATGAAAATATCTTCTTTGATAGCTTGTTGAAGCAGACTGATCATCATCTTTTCAGCTCTATACATATCACGTTCTTCATTACTAAATTCATGTATTTTTTTTATCAACTTTCAAATCAGTCTGTGGCAAAACATATTTCTTCAAAATACATTCCCATGACCTAAGATGATTAGCCTGAACCCAGTTCTCGAATCTATCTTTCCATCCGTAGTATTCTTCGATACTCGTCAATTTCGGGGGCTTTTGAGTGGTTCCTGTCTCGTTTTCCAAATTTATGTTCTGAGCAATAGAAGCCGGAGAAGTCGGAGTAGCAAACGCGTTGTAGAAATCGTTATCCATGATTCAGTATCGAAGAATTTCTCAAACAAGCTTTCAAACAAATTGGTTCACCTCGTAAAAATTAATACCTGACAATAAACAAAACAAACAACAATCAGTTTAAAATCTTGTCGATTAACATAATAAGACTAGTACTCGAACTGGTGAATATTCTGTGCGGACTGAAAGTTGACACACTGTGCGGACAGCTATGACCTGGATCAAATTCTAATGACTTGACCCTTTTACGTGCAAACTGACGGACTTTCAATCGACCTGATGAACCTTTAAACACTTTGAACTCCAAAACGTGTGACCTGTAGACTTAATACAAACTGAACAATTTGGTTAATTTTGTGTGATCTCGTAGGATAATCCAAATGTGTATTTGGCCGACAAGATAAAAGCTATACTCAAATTGATTGGGCCGCTGATATATACCAATCACATGGGCTGTATTTTTAATTCTGATCACATGCACATAAACAATTTAAAACAACTAGTCGACAATCTTTAAAGTTTATCACAATTCTAATTGGACCTCAAAAACTAGTGGGCCGAATGACTCCACTATAACCGACAAACTCAATTGATTCTCGTGTAAAGTTCACATGCCCATACTGAATGTCTTAATATCTTGATTGGACCAAACACATTATCGAAACAATTATCAATGTATTGAGAATATCAAGTGGCCGACACCTTTACTTTAAATCACATGCAACACTTCTTGAAACCATTAATCCACTTTCACATGTACTGACAAAACACATGATCAAATATTCCCGATGTACTGACACCTTGTTAGATGAAACACACAAAACGATGAACTTTCAAAAGGTACACACAACTCGATGTACAATCACGTGAAGACTGAAACACTTTCAAATAGGAACCATTTTTCAAACTGTCATGTTGGCAACTTTCAAACGGTCAGGTTAGTTTCAAACGGTCAGATGTAACTTTCAAACGGTCATGTCCAGTTTCAAACGGTAAGGTGGCAGTTTCAAACTGTCAGGAGTAGATTTCAAACGGTCACATTCAATTTCAAACGGACATGTGCTGGACTCGTTCAAATGGTCACCAACTTTCAAGCCATTTTTACCACTTTTACTTCGAGTTTAGGTCCGATATTCTCAAGGGTTTGTTAAAACACCATTACACACATTGTGAAATTTTTAGTCGATTTTATCCGTGAAAACTTGTTCAGTTTTGAAAAGAAGGTGTAGAAGATAGAAAAACAACTGAATTGGTATGAACTCTTCCTCCTGAGCTCTGATACCACTTGTAGGATCGTTTTCAGACCCGAACGAGTCGATCAGAAGAGTTTATCTCTAAACGAAAGGCGGAAACAGACGTGTAGAGTTCAATTCAGCTAGATTTACACATAAAACTGTTGTATCATTGATTTAGAAGACGTTTACAACCTGACAACACTTCGGCAGCACTTCGTTGCTCTGGCCGGAAAGTTACAAAAGTTACAAATGATGACAGTTTGAATGCTATTTATAGGAGAGAGTTCCTGACCGTTTGAAGGTGACATGCCACCCTTCAAACGGTCACCATTCCTCAAACGGTCATGTCTCTTCAAACGAGCATCTCATATTCAAACGGTCAACCAATTCTGTTTCCATATGTTGTTATATGAAATGTTGACTTGTGATGTCATATATGTGATATCACTTGTGATGTCACATATATGATGTCACACTTGTTCAGATCTGCAACGAACCCGAGACTCGATATAAGACGAAGACGACAGATGTATGCACCAACACTTTGACCAAACAGGAGGAGTGTGTTTTATTTTGTCTTTGTTCATCTTTTCAACTCTTTCTAACTCCTCTTTGAGCTCACCAAGGGTCCATTCTTTATATTGAGCTTTATATGCCTTGTATTTCTTGAATGCCATGATGTGTTCAATGTAATCTTTTCTCAGGCTCTCATAATCTCTTTCTGATAATCTTTGAAATAGATCTTTTGAAAAACTCTCCAAAGTATTGACTTGAGTTAGCAGGTATTGATAGTATCTTTGAATCTCCTTGTCAGATTTTCCTTGTGATTTTCTTTTAGAGATATCCTCTGCTTGTTGAGCCTTTAACTTCAAATATTCTTCTATGTTATTAGGCCTAGGATATCCTTGAAGAGATGGCAAACTCCTTTTAGCAGGGTCATCCTCAGAGTACTAGGATTTGATCTCCTCTCTAACTGCTGGAAGGTCTAGTGGATACTGGACTCCTGCAGGAGTAATGGCAGTGTTTGGATTAAAGGCTTATGTTGAAGAAAGTGGAACAGGGTTTGGAATAGGGACAAGGGACAGTGGTTGTGTGGATATTTGAGTTGGAGAAGGGTCATCTTCCAGTATTATCCTTCTCCTTTTGGGTTTAGGAGAGGTTGGTGGTGTTTTGGTGGATTGAGTGGTGGTGATTTGAGTGGTAGATGGCTGACTAACAGTTGTTGAAACAACTGGTGTTTCAACCACTGTTGCCATTACAACAGATGATGTGTCACCTGAAGTCTTCTGCTTTTTGGCAGGTGGTGTTGGTGGTAGTGAGGATGTTTTTGGTTGTGATGTGATTTTTGGTAAGGCAGTGGATTGAGTGTGTGTTGAAGTGGTAGTGGCAGTTGTTTGGCTAACATCTGTTGAAACAACTGAAGTACCAACAACTGTTGATACAACAGGTGTTTTAACATCTGTTGGTTTGGAGGTTTGATATGAGGAGCTTTTAGGAGTTTGGGGAGTGTGTTTTGTGAGTCTGGAAGGTATGGATTTGGGTTGCCTCACTTTTCTAGTGGGCTATTTTCTTTTGGGCTTAGGACTTTCTTCATCCTTGGGCTCAGAAATACCCTGCTCTTCCATCTCTATAAAAACTTTATTCTCCTGCTCAAACCTTGATTTACCCTTTGCCTCCATATCCTTTTTCAGCCTTGCTTTTTCATCAGCAATGGCATTTAAGGTTACATCAACCTTTTTGGAACCATCTGGTTTAAGGATTTCTGCAAGCATACTAGAATTATCTGGTGCAATGTACAAACCATCTTCATATCCCTTTTTCTTTAACTGCTTCATTTTCTCCCCCTTTTTGGCATCATTAGGTGGTGGGTTGTCCACAAAAATGATTGAGGGAGGAGCAGAGCCAATGGTTTTCAGCAAATGAGCCTTGATTGCCTTAATATCTGCTTGTGTATCCTTGAACCTAGCTTCCATCAAATTTATGATATTTTGAACTTGAATTTCATGTTGTTGATCAGCATATTCTCTTTGTTTGTGAAGCAGAGGTTGAAATAATTCCCAAAGCTCAGTGGGAGTAGGAGCAGATGATGGAGCAGATGTTGCAGCTGGTGCAGCAGTGGGTGTTGCCTTTTGTGCTTGTAATAACTGTTGCAACATTGACTTGATGTCTGCAACAGATGTCTCCAATTTGTCAACCCTCTCCGTTAATTCTTTGTACATTAAACCATCACCCAAGTTAATGGGATCATCTGATTTCCCACTAGCAGTGGTTGTATCAGCAGTTGACTTAGGGGAAGTGTCCCAAAAGTCATCAACTGATGCCCCTTTGTCTTGGTACTGGGGACTTCTTCCTTCTGTAGGGGTAACCAGTTTTAGTGAACCACTGAATACTGGAAACACCCTGGTTCCCAATGAAGAAATTGCCTTCAAGGGAGTCTGACTGATGAAACTATTGTCCAGGTGTAAACCAGTGGGTTCATGTCGTAACCCCCGATCCCTATGCAAATACAGGAACGGGCGGCCGCGAGCCAGTTTCAGTGGTATCGCGTATTGTCTAATTTTGGCAGCGGAATTTTCATCAGGACCGTAGTTAGGGAATATTTGATCAGAGTAAAATACCACACTTTCATAATATTAAATACATGGGATAAAGCCCAAGTTTTAAGTACACATATTTTCATAGGAATAAATCCTATTTTTATTTAATAAAAACATCTATTTCTTTTTAGGTAACTTTATTGCCACTTTTCCAAGCCTTCAGTGCTGTCCAGCTGGCTTCTATTTGGCTTTCACATTTTGTTACCTAAAACGCGTTTAAAAACATTTTATCAGTGGGAAATACTGGTGAGTGAATCCCAGTTTAATCAAGTTTAAATAAAATCCATTGTACAGTATTGAGGGCGGTCTCGCAATTACATTTGTTTCCAAGTCATACCAATTACCAAACACGATATTGTCAGACCTGACTTGTGGAATGTTACCCCTCCGGTAACAAATTTTGTATACAAAACCCCAACATACCGACGATAATTGTATCCATACAAATACTCAATAACTACTTAATATATAATTAATTGTGTGAGGTTTGGTAAAAACAGTTTGCAAAAAGGAGATTACTCACATTGCTGTCTTAGATTATCCTTTAGGGTTTCCTGGTGACAATCTATAAATTACACAAATGCACTTGTGTTAGTATAATAACCCATTTTAACATTAGTAATACCCTCCCCGAGACAACATTCCAACGACTACGTCGGGCAGGACCACGACAGCCGTTACGGAACCCTAGATCAATCGGGCAGAGTATCTAATACGTATCCAGGGGTTATGATACTTACAACGGAGCATAACTTCGTTATTTAGGGGGTATTATACCCGAGTATAGCTTCTACTATTAAGAAATTGAGTGAGAAAGTCGAAATTTGAACGACGTAAACTAAAGGCCCGAAGCCCTCTTATATAGGGCCTGATTTTGGGCTCTACGCGGCCCGCGTAAGGTGTAGCTGAGAGGCTACGCGGCCCGCGTCAAGGTTAGTCAACGGTGTAGCTGATCCGGGTCATCGACTAGCCTTGCCACGATGATGACACGTGTCATCACCGGGTGTCACTGCGTTCTCGACCGCTCGCGGCCCGTGTAAGGGTTGAGGGGTGGCTTACGCGCCCCGCCTCAAACCCAAAAATTGAATTTTTATTTATTTTTAATAATAATTAGGGTATTCAGGGCCCGTTTTCGCGTATGGGGTGAATTTTAAGACATATTGGGATATCTTAAATATTTTTAGGGTGTCAGAAAAAATATTCAAGAGGGCGTCAGTTTTCTTTAGGGTTGTTATATCCTCCCCACCTTATTTTAGAGCTCGTCCTCGATATCTACTGGAATAGGTGTGGACATTTGCTTTGCATTTCTGATTCAAGCTCCCATGTGTACTCAGGTCCTCTTTTGGAGTCCCACTTCACTTTGACCAGAACTAATCTCTTGTGCTTGAGATTCTTGATTTTCCTGTCTTCAATCTGTTGAGGCCTCTCTACAAACTTGAGTTGATCATTTACCTCTATATCCTTAAGAGGCATCACAAGTGATTCATCGGCTAAGCATTTCTTGAGATTAGATACATGAAATACATCATGTATTCCTGCCATTTCCTTTGGCAGTTGTAGCTGATAGGCTACAGGTCCTATTCTTCTAATAATCTCAAAAGGTCCAACATACCTGGTACTTAGCTTTCCTCTTTTGATGAATCTTACCACTCCTTTCCAAGGAGAGACTTTTAACAGTACTTTATCTCCTACTTGAAATTCCAATGGTTTCCGTCTGTTGTCAGCATAGCTTTTCTGTCGATCACGTGCTGCTTTCAGTCGTTCCTTGACTTGAATGATCTTGTCGGTTGTTTCCTGCACTATCTCAGGTCCAGATAGTTGCTTTTCCACAATTTCTGCCCAACAGACTGGGGTTCGGCACTTTCGTCCATAAAGTGCTTCATATGGTGCAGCGTTGATACTTATGTGATAACTATTATTATAAGAAAATTCTATTAAAGGTAAGTGATCATCCCAATTACCTCTGAAATCAATTACACAAGCTCTAAGCATGTATTCCATTGTCTGAATCGTCCTTTCGCTTTGTCCGTCCGTTTGAGGATGATATGATGTACTTAGATTTAACTTGGTTCCCATTGCTTTTTGGAAACTTGACCAAAAATGAGAGGTAAAACGGCTATCCCTATCAGAAACAATTGATAAAGGAATTCCATGTAATGAAACTTATTTCATTTACATATAATTTCGCTAGCTGTTCCATACTGAAAGTTTCCTTCATTGGTAGGAAATGAGCTGACTTGGTTAGCCAATCTACAATCACCCAGATTGTATCATTACCTTTCCTTGTTTTGGGTAATTTAGTAACAAAATCCATTCTTATCAATTCCCATTTCCACACTGGTATTTCTAGCTGCTGTAACAAACCTGAGGGTTTATGGTGTTCAGCTTTAACTTGTGAGCAAGTTAAACATTTAGAAACGTAAGATGCTATATCCTTTTTCATTCCTATCCACCAGAAATTCTTTCTTAAATCCTGGTACATCTTATCACTTCCTGGATGCATTGTATATTTAGACTTATGGGCTTCTTCTAATATACGATGGCGTAGGTTTCCTAATTTAGGTATCCACATTCTCTTTTCATAGAATCTCCAAATTCCATCTATTCCTTGTTCTAATTCCTTAATCATACCTTTTAATTTTTCAGTATCCTCCTTGATTACTGATTCTTGTGCTTCTCTTATCTGATCATTTAAATCTACTTGCAGATTTAATTTAAGAGGACGTACCCTTTTTGGCTTTCGTGATACTTTTGGCTTAAAGCATCTGCCACTACATTTGTTTTTCCTTCATGATACTGGATATCACAATCATAATCACTAAGCATCTCCATCCAGCGTCTTTGTCTCATATTCAATTCTTTTTACCCAAAAACATATCTTAAACTTTTATGATCGGTAAATATGGTGAACTTACTACCATAAAGGTAATGTCTCCAAATTTTCAAAGAAAATATTATTGCTCCTAATTCAAGATCATGGGTTGAATAATTCTCTTCATGATTCTTAAGTTGTCTAGAGGCGTAAGCTATAACCTTTTGACGTTGCATTAACACACATCCATAACCTAATTTAGAAGCGTCACAATAAACTACAAAATCTTCAGTTCCTTCTGGTAACGCTAATATGGGTGCATGGGTTAATCTTTGCTTAAGCATTCTAAATGCTTCTTCTTGTTTTGGTCCCCATTCAAACTTAGTGGATTTACAGGTTAACTTAGTTAAAGGAATGGCTATCTTAGAAAAATCTCGAATAAATCTTCTATAATAACCGGCTAATCCTAAGAAACTTCTAACCTCGGTTGGTGATTCAGGGGTTTTCCATTTGGTAATCGCCTCGATCTTTGTTGGATCCACATGAATTCCTTCATGATTAACTAAGTGTCCAAGAAACTGTACCTGCTCTAACCAAAACTCGCACTTTGAGAATTTAGCATAAAGCTTTTCCTTTCTTAATAGACTTAAAAGTGCGTGCAAATGCTTTGTATGTTCCTCTTTACTTTTAGAATAGATAAGAATATCATCAATAAAAACAATTATGAATTTATCCAAATATGGCTTACATATTCGGTTCATCATGTCCATAAATGCAGCTGGGGCATTGGTTAAACCAAATGGCATGACGGTAAATTCATAATGTCCATACCTTGTTCTGAATGCGGTTTTAGGAATGTCCTCTTCCTCTACCTTTAATTGATGATACCCTGATCTTAAATCGATTTTAGAGAAAAATCGAGCTCCTTAAAGTTGATCGAACAGATCTTCGATCCTTAGTAATGGGTACCGATTCTTAATCGTGACCTTGTTTAATTCACGGTAGTCAATGCATATACGCATTGATCCGTCCTTCTATTTAACGAATAAAATCGGTGCTCCCCAAGGCGATGAGCTTGGCTGTATGAATCCTTTTCCAATAATTCGTCTAATTGTTTCTTTAGTTCCTGCATCTCTGCTGGTGCCAATCGGTAGGGTGCTTTGGCAATTGGTACTGTTCCGGGTAGCAGATGGATTCTAAATTCGACTTCTCTGTCTGGCAGTAGTCATGGTAATTCTTCTGGAAATACATCTGAAAATTGAGACACTACTGGAAGGTCTTTTAGTTCTTTTCCTTTAGTGTTAGTGATTATAGAAATCAAATACACTATGGATCCTTTTCTTATATAGCTTGCAGTTTTCATTACAGAGATAAATTTAGTGGATCTAGAGGGCTTATCTCCTTTAATTGTGATCTTTTCACCCTTTGGTGAATTTACTTGAATTGACTTTTGATCACATAAAATATTAGCTTTATTGGCTATTAACTAATCCATTCCTAATACGATCTCAAATCCTGCCAGATTCATTGGGTAAAGATTTGCAATATACTTTTGGTTTAAAAATTCTATTCTTGCTCCCTGCAAGATTTCAGAAATCCTAACCGTTTCTCCATTCGCTGTCTCGACTAGACATTCTTGTGAGAGTTTAGTTAATGGTTGATTAAGAAGTTTGCAAAATGAAGTATTAATAAAACTTTGGTTTGCACCAGAGTCAAATAATACTTTAGCAAAACCATCATTAACTAAAAACGTACCGGCTATTACGTCCGGAATCATTTTGGCTTCATCTGCAGTCAGAACAAATGCTCTAGCATTTTTAGTGTTCTTGTTGTTCGCGGTTGGAGCTAGTTTCGGACAGTTCGGCTTGATGTGACCTTTTTCTCCACAGTTGAAGCATAGTCCATTACTGGATTTTCTCATGCAATCTTCTTCCTTGTGTCCTGGTGCCTTGCAGAAATTGCAGTGAGTGGAGCATTTTCCCGAATGCTTTTTCTTGCAAGCCTTGCAATATGGTGCAGAGGTAGAACCTATATTCCTACGGTTGAAACTCCCAGAAAGGAATTCTTGGGCAATCCTTTGAGCTAGGTTTCTCCTCTGGTCTTCTTCTCTAGTACGGATTAACTCATATGTCAAGGTATTTTCTAGTTCTACAGCTTCTTCTATAGTTTGGGGTCTAGCTGCCTTGACTACATGTCTAATCTCTCCAATTAATCCCCAGATGTAACGGGAGATTAATACCGGTTCAGGTGATGCAAGGGTTGGTACTATTCTAGCATATTCAAAGAATGTAGTAGTATAACCGTTACTATCTACCCCGGTCATTCTAAGGTTCAGAAATTTATTCGCTATATGTTCCTTTTCATTAGGAGGGAAGAATTTCCTTTCTACCATACTCTTAAATTCCTCCCATTCCATATTATAAACCCTATCACTTCCTCTAGACTGGAGGATAGTGTTCCACCATTCTAAGGCTGAGTTCTTAAATAGATTAGAAGCAAACATTATTTTGTCTTCTTCAGCACATTTGCTTATTTTTAAAACAGCCTCAGTCTTTTCTATCCAGCGTAGAGCTGCAATGGGTCCTTCATTGTCCGAGAATTCTATTGGTTTGCAGGACCAGAATTCTTTGTAAGAACAACCATAAGGCATGGTTCTTCTTCTTTTGGGAATGGGCACTTAAAGTACAGGTTCATTATTCACGCTGTGCTCAGGTTCAATTGGTCGCTTACTGTTATGTTTACTTTTATTATCTGCTTCCTTAACAGTTTGGATAATAAATGGCATTGCATCTATAATTCCTTATGCCACTATGTGTTGGATAACACTATTATCCACTTGGTTTCCATTGTTATTGATGCTCGGATTCTCATTAACCAAGTTAATGTTACTCTGGTTATCGTTATTCAGATTTTCTTGATTTCCTTCGTCGGCCATCTGAATTTTAAACAGTTACCACGTATTAATATCACAAAATAATATTTAATATAGCCAATCACATGACACGCATTTTGGTCAAAAGCGTCGATCATTGCGACTTACTCTATTTTTATATAATATGCATCTATTACACACCAGTACTGATTTTAAAATTATAATACCGAGTGAAATTTAAAGTTAAACTACTAATTAGGCATCCGTAGTTTTTTTTCATACACATACACACATATTATATTATTTTATTATTAATATTATTATTACTACCGTCTCCACCATCACATTCATGGATATGGATTCATCCAGAAATCCATATTGCGCTCGTCGTATTTCCAGACGAGTCGCTCTCCCACCTGTCTCATCCTTTCACTACTCTCTAAAATTTCCTCACCAAATGTCCTAAGTTCTTGTACATTATCTGCACTCATTGGGGGTGCAGGTTCTAGGACTGGGTTCGGAAACTGAGGTGCGGGTTCCTGGTATGGAGGTGTAGGGGCCTGGTATGGGGAAGGGTTTTCAAGAATCTCCCTAATGAACACATCATTATCGTAACAGGGATCTAGAGGATCTAACCCTGGGTAGGCTCCTAGGTTTGGCATGGGTATATCTTCGTGTATTAGGTAACGTTGCACGTAGTCCCTGTTGTCATCCCACCACGGGTCATAATTTGGGTTTAAGGGGTTAGGTGCTGGTACCCTAGGTATTTCCTCCGGATTAAAATCATGCATTTCTACTTGATTTTCAGGGTTTTCTATTTCCATCGGTTGGTCAGGAATTGGTGGTTGTGGTTGGGGTGCTATCATTTGTTCCAGATTAGGGTCAGCTGCAGTGGTTGCTAAGATGTGGATATTGGCTATACCCCTATTAATCATTTCCTGGGCATAGGCATCAGTTTCTCTTTTAGCTGCTGCTAGTGCTCTCTGGTCTTGTAACTTTTTCATACGCTTCCTACGCTCATGTGCCCCTCGACTGAACCATCCTCTCTTTTTCTGAGGGAATGGCTCTTCCGACTGAGCCTTAAACACGAATATTCCTTCTTCCGTATCAGCAGAGTACCCTGAGAGGGCAGGCTGAGAAGAGGCACCTTCGCTTCTAGGCGAACCGGACAATTGACGATACGCGTCAGATGGTCCTTGGTCGCTCATACTGTAAACGAACAAATAGTCAAATAACACATAACAAGAAAATACAATTATGCACGTATTCCCATATTTTATTTCCTAACAATTTGAATTTTGGTGTCAGCAGAACACTTCTGTGGCTGAATCAGTGGCTTAGCTCTGATACCACCTTCTGTCGCAACCCCCGATCCCTATGCAAATACAGGAACGGGCGGCCGCGAGCCAGTTTCGGTGGTATCGCGTATTGTCTAATTTTGGCAGCGGAATTTTCATCAGGACCGTAGTTAGGAAATATTTGATCAGAGTAAACTACCACACTTTCATAATATTAAATACATGGGATAAAACCCAAGTTTTAAGTACACATATTTTCATAGGAATAAATCCTATTTTTGTTTAATAAAAACATCTATTTCTTTTTAGGTAACTTTATTGCCACTTTTCCAAGCCTTCAGTGCTGTCCAGCTGGCTTCTATTTGGCTTTCACATTTTGTTACCTGAAACGCGTTTAAAAACTTTTTGTCAGTGGGAAATACTGGTGAGTGAATCCCAGTTTAATCAAGTTTAAATAAAATCCATTGTACAGTATTGAGGGCGGTCTCGCAATTACATTTGTTTCCAAGTCATACCAATTACCACCCACGATATTGTCAGACCTGACTTGTGGAATGTTACCCCTCTAGTAACAAATTTTGTATACAAAACCCCAACATACCGACGATAATTGTATCCTTACAAATACTCAATAACTGCTTAATTTATAATTAATTGTGTGAAGTTTTGTAAAAACAGTTTGCAAAAAGGAGATTACTCACATTGTTGTCTTAGATTATCCTTTAGGGTTTCCTGGTGACAATCTATAAATTACACAAATGCACGCGTGTTAGTATAATAACCCATTTTAACATTAGTAATACCCTCCCCGAGACGGCATTCCAACGACTACGTCGGGCAGGACCACGACAGCCGTTACGGAACCCTAGATCAATCGGGCAGAGTGTCTAATACGTATCCAGGGGTTATGATACGTACAACGGAGCAGAACTTCGTTATTTAGGGGGTATTATACCCGAGTATAGCTTCTACTATTAAGAAATTGAGTGAGAAAGTCGAAATTTGAACGACGTAAACTGAAGGCCCGAAGCCCTCTTATATAGGGCCTAATTTTGGGCTCTACGTGGCCCGCGTAAGGTGTAGCCGAGAGGCTACGTGGCCCGCGTCAAGGTTAGTCAACGGTGTAGCTGATCCGGGTCATCGACTAGCCTTGCCACGATGATGACACGTGTCATCACCGGGTGTCACTGCGTTCTCGACCGCTCGCGGCCCGCATAAGGGTTGAGGGGTGGCTTACGCGCCCCGCCTCAAACCCAAAAATTGAATTTTTATTTATTTTTAATAATAATTAAGGTATTCAGGGCCCGTTTTCGCGTATGGGGTGAATTTTAAGACATATTGGGATATCTTAAATATTTTTAGGGTGTCGGAAAAAAATATTCAAGAGGGTTTCGGTTTTCTTTAGGGTTGTTATAGTTCAACACTTGTAGTAGCTGCTCCACTTGAACTACTGACAGGAAGTACTTGTACTTCCTGTAGTGTAACCTCCTCAGTTGTTGGTGGGTTAGCAAAGATAGGGAGCTCAGACTCAGTCACTTTCTGTGGCATATTTTCAGTTATAGGTGATTGAGAAGAACTGATTTCTGTCTGAGCTATATCAAGTGCATCTAACAGGGGTTTTATTGATGGTGGAATTTGTGAAGTGAGGATAGGGGTGGAAAGAGAATTTGCCCCGGGCAGTGGGCTGTAGATGATGGAATCAAGTGATTCCAGAGCATCATAATTTGGTGTCCCTTTTCTTACAACCTGTTCTTTTTAAGAAGAAGCAGGAGGAGTTTGAGGCTCCGGTTGAGATCTTTCTTCCAACTGCTGTGAGGAAGTAGCAGCAGTGGTTATTGGTGACTTTTGTGTTGTCACTGGTATTATCTCTGGGATCTCATCTTCCAGAGTTACCTTTTTAGTGGGTTTGGGGGGCTTTTGATATTTTTTCTGTTTGGGCTTTTTGGTGGTTTTAGGTGTGGGTTTCACAACAGTTGTTTTGCTGCTGTGATCACCTTGAGCAGTGGGCTCAACAGAAGGTGCCTGAGGAACAGTCGTAGCTGCTGAAGTCTGCTCAGGAACCTCTGTTTGTGTTTTGGAAATTTTTGACAGCCGTGTGAATGTTTCAGGAGTTAGGCTATTTATTTGACAAGGTTCTCCTTGGATAAGCACATGAGCATTATCTTTTGAAAATTTATTTTGAAAATAGTAACTTAAAAACCTTGGAAATAGTAAAAATGATTTTTTATTAACATTTTTGACCAGATCATTGAAGATCTCCTGGGAGTAGTTAAAGTTTTCCTTATTCAGTATAGCATAACCCAGGTATTGGATCTTCAATGGTATTTCATTGAAAGCAGTGGTTTTGTTTGATACACACATTAGGAGGGTATGAAATAAAAACCTTGTAGCAGGAGGAAAGCTGCCTTTTTGTAAAGTGTCCTTTTTCATTTCCTCTTCATACCCTCTCTCAAGAAAGTCAATTTGATACTCTGTTTTTGGGAAAGAGGTTTGACTTGTAAGATCATCGAGTTCAAAGACCTCCGAAATGGTTTGAGGTGTGATTGTAACTGGAACTCCCTTTATCGAAGAATTAATGGCTAAGGGCTTTTTATCCTTAGATTCAAGTTTAGCATTTTTCCAAAATCCTTGCTGGGTTGCCAGGTAAACTATAGCATCATAAGTCAACAAAGTTTTGTACTTTGAGGATGAAAGAGCGTCTATTACGGAGTCGAAGGTGGTGGTATGACTTGGTTTTGTAAGTAGACCCAAGTAATTATGACGAGCTTTGAAAGGAAGAGCCATGGCGATTTGAGTATGATTGCGAGATGAAGAAGACGATGAAGGGGATGAGTGGTTTTGAGATAAATTGATGGTAACTACTTTGAGAAAGGAATTTTGAATTCGATTCGATAGTAAAAACCCTGTTGGGGGTTTTGATCAGGGTTTTATAGGGGGAAAAGTGAATGCTGACGTGGCAGCAGTTACAAAAGATCTGATCGCTATGTACTGTCCACATGCCAACCTCTGATGAATAATGGAAGACAATTGTTTTAGGAAACCACTGATAAAGCAAGATCAGTGGTTGCAACGGTTATAATGAAAACAATGGGTGACTATAACTATCAGTGGATAGCCTATCAGTGGATAAAAACACTGATGTTTGATCAACAGTGATTACCAATGAAATGAGAGAACAGAGGTTGACTTTCAGCAGTGGACAGTTTTTAACAGAACAGATGTTTGAACCAAAAACAGTGGTTATGGCAGACTTTTAATTATTAATGAAAATTTCATTTTTAACTATTTTTAAGGATGGATTTTTGATTTTCTGAAAACATTTTAATGCTTTTATTCATAGAAAAACAGGATTTTGCTTGTTATTCCATGTTCAGCATTCCAATCCTAGAGATCAAGCTTTCAAAGGTAGATGTGTCTAATGCTTTTGTTAGCACATCTGCCAGCTGATCTTTAGTTGGAACATGATGCAGAGAAATCAAACCTTTTTCACAGCAATCCCTCACAAAGTGATGTCTGATATCAATGTGCTTGGTGGTTGAATGGGAGACTGGATTTTTGATGATATTTTCTGCTGCCTGACTATCCAACATGAGAGGTTTCTTTAGGGCAGTAATACCAAAATCCAACAATTGATTCTGAAGCCATAACAGTTGGGCTGTACAGCTTGCAGCAACTATATACTCTGCCTCAGCAGTGGATGTTGAAACAGCTGCTTGCTTTTTGCTTTGCCAAGACACTAAGCAACTGCCTAGGAATTGGCGCCCTCCTGAAGTGGACTTCCTTGTTTTATCACATCCAGCAAAGTCACTATCTGAGAAACCTGAAAGCTTGATATTTCCATCAGCTGGATACCAGATACCAAGTGTGGGAGCACCTTTTAGGTATCTGAATATCCTTTTTACAGCAATAAGGTTTGACTTTCTAGGGGCTGATTGGGATCTTGCACAAACACATGTTGCAAACATAATGTCTGGCCTAGATGCAGTTAGGTACAATAAAGACCCAATCATGCTTCTATAAAGAGTTTGATCAACCAAATCATCCTTTTCATCAGACATGACTATTTTTGTGGTTGCAATAGGTGTACTACATGGTTTGCAATCATCCATCTAAAATTTCTTTAAAAGTTCTTTGGCATATTTGCCTTGATGGATGAAAGTACCATTTTGAAGTTGCCTTACTTGGAGACCAAGAAAGCACTGGATTCACCCATTGCACTCATCTCAAACTCAGCTGTCATGAGGTGTCTGAACTCTTCACACATTTTAGAACATGTGCTTCCAAAAATGATGTCATCCACATAAATCTGGACAATCATCAAGTCTTTCCCTCTCCATTTTAAAAACAGTGTTTTGTCTATTTTACCTCTTGTGAAACCAATGGAAAGAAGAAAGGTGGAAAGAGTTTCATACCAGGCTCTTGGTGCTTGTTTAAAGCCATACAAAGCTTTATTTAGCTTGTAGACATGATTTGGATTAAATGGATCCTCAAAGCCTGGAGGTTGACAAACATATACCTCTTCTTGAATCTTACCATAGAGGAAAGCACATTTGATATCCATTTGAAACACCTTGATGTTGTGGTTGACACCAAAGGCCAGGAACAGTCTAATAGCTTCCAATCTTGCTACAGGGGCAAAAGTTTCATCATAGTCAATGCCCTCTTCCTGTCTGAAACCTTGAACCACTAGCCTTGCTTTATTCTTGACAACAATGCCCCTTTCATCAGTTTTGTTTTTGAAGACCCACTTTATGCCAATAGGACTTACACCCTCTGGAAGTGGTACAAGCTCCCATACTTGTTGTCTTCTAAACTGTTGGAGCTCCTATTGCATGGACTCTACTCAGCTGTTGTCTTTCAGTGCCTCTTGGTACTTGACTGGCTGATGGAGTGATAGAAAACCAGCAAAAGACAGATGTTTTGGGATTGACTTCTTGTGAGCACCCCTTCACTGATGTTGCCAATGATTTGGTCAGGTGGATGAGACTTCAAGAAGATAAGATCTCCTTTGTATGGAACAATGGCATTTAATGGTAAGGGCTGCAGATGTGAATCGTCTGAGATAACCACTGCTGGTGACTTTGATGATCCAGTAGTGGCTTGAAATGGAGGTGGAGGAATAGGAGGTAGTGGTGTGGACACATGTTGACTTTTATCCACTGTTTGAGGACTTATATCAACAGTGTTTGATGACGTGGAAGCAGGGGTTAATGGACTACTTTGGTCAACAACTGTTGAGGTATCAGTAGTTGAGCTTTGACAGCTGTTTTGAACATCTGTTGCTCTGACAATGGATTTGAAGGTTTGTTATGGAAGGATCACTTCATACCCATTGTCTGATGGAGGAGTTTCTGATGGACCTGCACTGTTAGTCTTGACAACAGTATTTTCAAAGGTAAATTTATCAAGATCAAACAATTCTGCAGGATTTGCAGGGATTTTCATTGAAGAAAGTTCATTGAACTTTACATTCAAAGTCTCTTCCACTGTTTTGGTCCTTGTGTTAAACACTTTGTAGGCCTTAGCAGTGGTTGAGTATCCCAAATGATATCCACTGTCTACTTTTGTGACAACCGTCAAAAATCCAGGTATCCGTATAATTAATTAATCTTGATTAATGCCTAATGACTGTGCTGAATTACAATTAACTACTTTATGATTATTGCATCCTACTTACATGTGCATCACATATTTCATAATGTCACATCATTATTTTATGCAAACCATATTGACATAAATGATGCACAAAGCACAGTTAGCACAGTTAGCGGACGACTCAGAAAAATGTTGACAGAACTCAACACATAGACAGACAGTGTTTTGAGACTCAGTATAAGCCAGAAACCAAGTACTACACCAGTGTAGAGTGTAGGAAGTAAGGACCACAAAACTGCATTCCTAAGTGATAGTTTAAGTGCTGGAGAGTGCCTAAAACCCAAATAAAGTGCTGAATTCAGCATAAATCAGCATTTTAACAAGCTAGTATCATGCAAAAATATGACTAAATGGTCCTAAATGCTTTCCTATGTGTCGGGAATTAAAAGTGTCACAAAAGGGTACATAAAGAACACTAAACGGTATAGTTTAGCACTCTAACGAACCAGTATACAACCGAACAACCGGACACTACCCGAAACATCAAAATTACACTAGAAGCATTGTTTTAATGTTTCCTAGCTAGTTATGATCCCCGAACACCCTAAGACACAATATAACACCATAATAACTGAAACACCTAAACATCCACTTAGATTTCAACTAAATATCATAACTATCCATCACCACCCAACTAAACACCCCCCTCCTAACTTGACGGTCACAAGGGTGGCCCCCACCCTTGATCTTATTTGATTTGTTAATAGATCTTGTGTGTACTTAAGAGAACATATTACAGAATGGTTAAACACTTAAGATGGTTATAAGTAATAACCTTGTGATCATAAGCTCATATCTCACGCACACTAAAACACACACAAAATCCTCTCTCCCTCTCCTCCATTCTCGGCCGATAACAAGGGGCCACACCACCATCATCTTCATCTCACATTCATCCATTCTCAAGACATCACAAGGTGTTAGAAGCAAGATAAGGAGGCTTGGTGGCATTGGAGATTGAAGGACCTCTTCCATATTCTTCTATCCATCACATTCATCACCTTCATCTTCTTGAGTTCATCCCTAGCCCTTGTGCTAGTAGTAAGCCTCTTGTAACTTGAATTTACTTCTTATTTAGTTGGTTAAAAGATGATGTATGTTGTTAATCATAAAGAACACTAATGAACAAGATGATAATCTCTAACATAAAGCTCAAAACCATAATGTTGGTGCAGTTGTCTGTCGACTTCATCTTCGTTCGAGTCTTAGGCATGTTATACGAGAAAACTCAAACGAAATTAGATTTTAAAGTAATTCCGCTTGAAATGAAAAAGTGTCATTTCAAACGAAATCAACCACCTAATTCCGCTTGAACTTGTAACATTGTATAAACATGTGATTTCGCTTGAGGATGTAATTCCGCTTGAGCATGTTCAAGCGGAATCAAGATCTCTATAAATAGGTTCTAAGCGAAATCATATGTAATCATTCTTGTTTCCGACGCCGAGGTGCTGTCGAAGTGTCTCCGAGTTTGTAATCGTGTTTTGAGCATTACAAGAGACAGTTAATAGTGATTCTTGTGTTATACAAGCTAAACAAAGACAGAATCAATGAATTCCACCTCTGATTCTGTCTGAGCACTCTTCTGATCGACTCATTAGGTCGTTTTACGATCCTACATGTGGTATCAGAGCTCAGGAGGAAGAGTTCTTACTGTTTAGCTCGTTTTCGCTGGAAAATTCTGATTTCTACACCTTCTTTTCAAAATTAATCATGTTTTAACGGATAAAATGGACTGAATTTTTGATATTGTGTGCGAAATACTATTTTAACAAACCCTTGAGAAAATCAAAACAAAATTCGGCTTAAAAATGACTAAAATGGACCTAAGTTGTGGTTCCGCTTGAACGAACACAACCTTATTCCGCTTCAAAGACATTATTCCGCTTGAGATTTTCAAGAGAAACCTGTGTTTTCGCTTCAAAGGTATTATTTCGCTTGAAAATTTGACTGGATTCCACTTGAATTTGTTGATTTCGCATCAAAGAGTTATCCCGCTTGAAAAGGTTCAAGTGAAATCAGGTTTTTCGCTTCAAGTAGTGATTTCGCTTGAAGGTGTGTTGGTTTCAAGTGAAATAGGTTATTTCGTTTCAGGTGTGATTTCGTTTCAGAGTTGTGAACAGGTTGTTTTTGAAATATGGAAAAAATGTTTGATGAAACAGAAAACGATTATCTTGAAATGTTATGGGGTGTTTGGAAAGTAGTTATAGAAGTGAAAATGTGAATATTTGGGTTAAACGATTTGAACATTTTTTGTGTCAAAAGAATGAAACATTAAATCAGTTGGGAGATCGATTTGAAAGTTTAATAGAAAATTTGTGGAAAAAGGGTATAAGAGTGCAAACAGATGAACAAATATCAAAATTGGCAGATGCATTACCGGCGAAATGGGATGAATTCTTGATTGAACTAAAAAATAAACCTATTTTTCCAGAACTTCATCCAAGACAGTTCATCAATGAGGTTAATGCAGAGTTTCGAAAGGAATGTTTAAAAAAGAAGGAAGTGATAAATGAAATGGAAAAGAATTTACAAAAAATAGATTTGGATGTAATTGTTGAAATAAACAGAAGAGTTTGTGTATGTCTTGCAGCAAAAAGTGTCATGAAATACGACATTAAGAGAGGTTTTTATATCGATGAGAATGCGAATCCTCTTGATTTCGTTAAAAAATTTTGTGCAGGCATATTTTTGACAAAAACAGAGACAGAGCAAGTTCCAAAGAATGAAGAATCTGTGAAGATTGGATCTTCGAATTCCGAATCAGTATGCACTAAATGTGAAAAATTTGAAGCTGACAATGCCAAACTCTTGAAGGATGCGGAAAGTTTGACATTGGAAATCAAAAAGATGAAGGATGAGAAGCAATCTGATGATAAACAGATTCTTGTTTTGCAAGAAAATTGTGAGAAGCTGAAATCTGAAAATGTTCAACTGTTAAGTGATTTGAACAGTTTGACATTAAAAAACAAGGTTTTGAAAGAGAAAGAAAAAGAATTTGAGAGCAAGATGAAATCTTCAGAAAATGAAGATTTCTGGTTAAAGCTTGAAAACAAAAATTTGAAAGCAAATGAAAGAAAATTTCAAGAACAGATAAAAGTTTTGGAAGATGAAAAGTCTGTTCTTGAAAACATTAAGATTGAAAATGAAAAGACAATCAAGTCTCATCTTGAACGAATATCTCAGCTTGAAAATGAAGCTGAGAATTCAAGGAACAAAATTGATGAGCTTGAAAAGAAATTGAAAGGTTTTGTGACTTCGTCATCAACATCAGATTATATATGTCCAAAACCTATCAATTCTGTTCCAATAAGTGACGATGTCACAAACTATGATAAAGTCACAGTTGAAGATTGTGATGAAAAATCTGATGATGAAAATGAAAAAAATTGAGAAAAAGAAATTGTTTTTAAAATTAAAAGAAAAGTTTCAGAAAACTGTTCTGCAATCAACTGAAAAGGGAGAATGCTTTAAGCAAAAACCTTTGAAGAAGAAAGTGGAACAAAAACAAAAAGAGAAAAATTTGAAAAATGTTCAAAAAGAAAATAAAAGTCCATCAGTTCTATCATCCAATCATGATAAAAAATCACAAAAATTGAAAAATGAAAACTCACAAAAAATTGGTAATAAGTGGTGCAGGTTTGACCACAGTGCTTCAAAGCCAAATCCAGCATACAAGAGGAGAAATGAATATCACCAAGCCAAACAGTGTTACGATCTGAATGTTTGGACTGAAATTGGTGAATGGTACGATAACAGAGTGTGTTACTCTTGTGGTGTGAGAGGACACATTGCTGTTAACTGCCAGAATTGGAGTTATGAGACGAGGAGATGCTATAACTGCCAAATCAAAGGTCATATTGCCAGGAATTGCCCAATGAGATCAAAGAAAAGATCGAGGGCTGAATCTCAGAAAATGGCAAAGAAATCAGTCAAAGTAAAAAAGATTGAAGAAAAGCCCAAAGAACAAAAGGTTCTAGAAAAGAAAGTGAAGCTTTCTCAAGGGCAAAAAGACAGACTGAGGAAAAAGAGGAAAAAGGCAAGAGAATACTTGGAGAAGATTTTGTCCTCAGATACAGCTGTCAAAACAAATAACAGTTCTGATAAATCGTCTTGCTCTCCAAAGAATGAAAAATCTAGCAAAACGAATTCATCAGATACAAATCTGAGGACAGAGGAGAGAGTAAAGAAAAAGAAAGAGAAGACAGTTAATCAAGAGATTAACAAATTTGGCGATGAATTTGTTTCATTGGAAACAAAGAAGCCAAGTTTTGGCGATGAATCTGACTCATTAAAGTCAGACAAGCCACGATCAGGCGATGAATCTGGTGTGGTAAAGCCAGAAGAGCCGTGTGATGAGGTAAAAGTTGAGAATTATAGTCTAACAATGGATGATGCAAATTTTCCACCATTGTTGAACAAGAATTCAAAATCACCCAAGGACAGTCAGGCTTGGGTGAATCTGTTTAAATGAAGAATCTGACTTGCCGGAGCTTCCAGGTTGGTAAGTGTGAAGCAGGTATCGGCATCTTTCTTGAGAAATTCACGAAAGTGACATTTCGACTTTCAAGTGGTAAATCAGGGACATTAAGTTGTACTTGATTTTCTACAAGTGATGTTTGTGGATTGATCTTAAAAATGTTAGTTTTTTACAAGAGGTTGAAGAAAAACAAGGTGATGAATGATCCCCATATTTGAGAAATGATTAACAAAACTTATTTTCCGAAAAAAAAACCATTTTGATTAAAACAAACTTAAGTGTTTTGAAATCACTATGAGAAAATGTTTTGTTGTCAGGGGGAGTTCTGATTGTTCAAGCCAAGTGAATGGAGAATTGAAGTAATTCTCATCATGTTGTCATTTACTTTGTACAGTTCATTTTCAAATTTTCCCAGAAAATCAAAATTGAAACATATTTTGATTTTAGGGGGAGTAAAAATTTTAAAAAAAATTAGAAAATTTGAAAATGTCAAAAACATTGAAAAATGTAAAAATGAGTTTTGTTGTAAAGAAGAGGAAATAATAGTACATCAGTGGACTGTCACAGCATGCTAAAGAAATGAAATGATAAAATGTGATAAACGGTCTCACTAAAGATGTGACGGTAGACTCAGCTAGACTAGTAGATTTGCGATAACGATACAAACTTAAATGAAAAAGCTTAGTTCTAGTGGGAAACATGGTCAAAAGCATAGTACTTAGTTTTGTCCTTCTTGATTGAATGCCTACTCAGTAATCGCTGAATGCCAAAAAGCATAAAAACTGGTTAAGTTTGTGAGCTTTCACAACTTTGCTGAAAAGTCGCCGTGATTGTGCATTTCATTTTGCTAAGATTTAAACTTGTTTTATTTCTTTATTTTGTTTAAGCATTGGACATCCTCTGCGTATACGTGAGTATCGAACTGGATGTTATTGCCTAAACGTTCTGCTTTATTTTCTTTGGTGTTTCGTTTAAGCTTTGGATCACCTCCGCGTATACGGAAGTATCGACCAGGTGGTTAAAGCCTAAACAACTTCAACTTATTTTTATTTTCTTATTTTGTTTAAACATTGGACTTTCTCTGCGTATACGGAAGTATCGACCTGATTGTTAATGTTTAAACATTCTGCTTTATTTTCGCACAAATCACAGTTGATAAAAGTTTAAAGGCATTACTTGAGTTAGTGTGTTACATGATGAGGGGATATGCTGAGATTGTGGGGTCCAAAATAATTTAGTGCAAAATTAATATACCTTAACGTATCAGTAAGCATTTGAAAGTTTTTAGATTGAGTTTAAGAGGACAACTATATCGTCAATCAATGTGAATCGTTTAGAACTGAAAATGTTTAAAGCTTAACGGTGCTAGTGATTGGTCACATACACTGATATGATCCTCTTACGCAAACTCACAAAAATATTGTTTGTATATATTTCTTTATTGCATTTCAGTTCATTCAAAAATCCAAAAAAGATTTTCAGTGTGTTTTAGCATAAATTTTTGTAAAATCCAAAAAGATTTTCGACAACTGATGTTGGAGAGATGATTTTCAAAATTCCAAGTGCTAAATATGATGAACGGGTTTGGGAGTGTGTGTGCTGAATTGAAAATTTTGAATTAAGAAAGAAGTTGAGATTAGTTAATCAGGGTCATTAATTTGAACTTGATGTAACTATTATTAGTAAGTTTTTCTTATTGATTTAAGTACAAACTTATGTTTTGTTGAGAATTGTGTAGGTGGTGAGCTTAAACAAAGTTAAAACCAGGATTTGATTTCAAAAGGCGATAACTAATTCCAGACTAAAAATCCCAGCTTGATGAAAGGGGGAGTCTGACGAGGTTAGAGCTAGAGAAAAGATCCGGGTACATGATTCCAGGAGAAATTCCTGAAGAAGACCGATCAAGATTGAAGAGTCGTCATGTTGAAGACTCTCACTGAAGATTTCATCAACATTCAAGGGGGAGTCTGTTGGTGCAGTTGTCTATCGACTTCATCTTTGTTCGAGTCTTAGGCATGTTATACGAGAAAACTCAAACGAAATTAGGTTTTAAAGTAATTCCGCTTGAAATGACAAAGTGTCATTTCAAACGAAATCAACCACCTAATTCCGCTTGAACTTGTAACATTGTATAAACATGTGATTTCGCTTGAGGATGTAATTCCGCTTGAGCATGTTCAAGCGGATTTAAGATCTCTATAAATAGGTTCTAAGCGAAATCATATGTAATCATTCTTGTTTCCGACGCCGAGGTGCTGTCGAAGTGTCTCCGAGTTTGTAATCGTTTTTTGAGCAATACAAGAGACAGTTAATAGTGATTCTTGTGTTATACAAGCTAAACAAAGACAGAATCAATGAATTCCACCTCTGTTTCTGTCTGAGCACTCTTCTGATCGACTCATTAGGTCGTTTCACGATCCTACACATAAGAATACATATTGTTTAGTGTTGTTTTGCTTCTTGATGATTGATTATTTGTGTTTATGATGTTAGACATCATATGAAACTTACTAGATTGTGATTGAACACATGATCTAGCAAGTTGAGGTGATGATCTTGTGAAAGACCAAGATGATCATACTTTATGTTTCTCATGAACTTGAAAATAAAAATGATTTTGTGAATGATGAAGTATGTAACATGTTACTAGTCATAAACTTGGATGATTTCAAAACTAGTTTTCTCAAGAAACTAAGTTAAATCACAAGATTTACATAATCATGAATTTTAAAGAAACTAACCATGTTTTTAGTGGTGAAACAAGTATAAAAATACATTGTTAACAAGAAAAATTCAAATGAATGATTTTTAGAAAAATCATCTTGTAAGTTGTAAAAGACTAAATCTTGTAAGAAAGGGATTTACAAATAAATAACCACACTTTAAAGGGTAACTAAGCTTACCAAACTCACTAGTAAGTTACTACAAGTTTTTATAAAAGTTCACTTCATGTTGTTGTGTAAATTACTTAATTTTGGCACTTGGTAAGTGTTGATTGAGTTGTTGATTGTTTGTGATGATTTTAAAAGAAAATGATATGCTTTGAAAGCATGGGAACCTCCATTTTTATGGGAAACTATGGCAAAATTTTCTAAAAATATAAACACTTAGAAAAATATTTTCAAACAAATATTTACAGGTATATTTTAACCATGAGTTTCCATATAAACATTGTCATAATTTTTGTTACAAAAATACAAATATTGGAGGTTGGATTTTTATAAATAAAAATGGCTAGATATATATTTAGAATATATATATATATATACACAATAAAGACACATGTGTGTGATTATTTGTATACTTTGTGTATTAGTTATATTATTTAGGACTTGAAATAATATAACTTAACAAAATACCAAGAAATTACAATCCAAAATAATACCAAAAATCTCAAGGAATAAATATATAAGTTACACACATAATATTGGGAAACCGAACGAAAGAATGTAACTTTCAAAATATTCCGGAAAATACATTTATAAATATATTTTTGGTAAATAATATTTTGGACACAAGAAATGAAAATATGATTTTTATGACTATCACAAAGTTAAATCGTATTTTGACAAGAAGGAAATGTATAATTTTTGATGATTAAAAATATATATGTTTTCTTGGAATTACTAGAAAATATACTATTTTTGGGAAAAATATATATTTTCTTGGATAAACTTGAAATACATTATTTTTAGATAAAAATAAGTTTATATATATCTTCTAAAGTTAGACTTGAAAATATATTATTTTAGAACTACAAATATTCTTGCTAAAAGGAAAAATTATAAATAATTTTTCTAAGTAATAATTCTTAAATATATATATATATATTTTGGGAAATATATATATTAGTGAACTTTTATTAAAAAGTAATATTCCGGAAAATTTAACACAAAATTAAGTATAAAAATACTTAACAATTACAAGAAAATACGTATTCTCGTACGCATAAATACACGCCGGAATACGAATACACATGTATGAGATACCCCCATCCTTGGGAAGGAAATACAAGTATAAATAATTGAGAAGTATTATTACGAAAATATTGTTTAACAATTATTCCAAGATTTATAAATATAATTTAAGTTGAAATATTAAATATTTTGGCAATAATTATATAAATTGGAATGATATCAGAAACGTAACTCAAAAATATTAATACTAAGACAAGGCACGACCCGTTCGTCTAATAGACCTTAGTACATTGTAGGTAGTCGTGTTTGCTGAAGGAACTTGAGTTACGCTTATCGAAGACGTAAGACAGTGAGTTCATGTCCCCCGTTTCTCTTAACTGTTTTCAGTTTTATAACTTCGGGGGTGAAATACATGTTACAATTGTTTACAAACGTTTTATACATGGTATGGTTAGCTAAGGAAGGTTACTACTTGATCATGTGAGTGGTGGGTACAACACTTAAGGCCATTAATCCTCGTCGTAGGACCGAGGGACATGAGTGATAGATCTATTTGGGTGTAGCAAGCCCACACCCATGAGGACCAGGGTGGCCCATGTGATGACTATGTCCACATACTGAAGCCATGGCAAAATCAACTAGGTTTGAGTTTTCCTGCATCACTTCACACATACCACTGGCCTTGCAAACCAATGGTGATCTGTTTTTCCTTATTGCTCTCATACCAGGATTTACATACATACAGACATACTTTAAAGGTTACTCATATACACAGACAAACACATGAACTCGCTCAACTTTTGTTGATGTTTTCAAATTTCATGTATTTCAGGGAATTAAGTGGATCTGGCCGGTGTTTGCATGTTCCAAGCTGCGTCATGAATAAAAATATGTCATCCGAAGTCATTAGGGTTTAGGAGATGTATCTTAATCCTGGATGAGATACATGGTTCTAAACTCGGTTTTATTTAAGGTCTTTTGTTGAGTCTTCGTGAACTCTTTAAAACATGTTGTGGTTTGTAATTTAAATTGGGAGTCTACGTTTCAGACTATTATGTGGTGATATTTTCAAACTTAATTTATGGATGAACATCTAATGGTTTTATCATATAGTGTTGTTATGATTGATTGCTATGGTATTAAGAAAGTCACACCATAATCACGCTTCCGCAAAAGTCAGGGTGTGACAGCTTGGTATCAGAGCTTCGATCGTAGCGAACTAGGATTCTTTCTCGAGTCTAGACTACGATCATCAGGGATCTCACGAAAATGTTTTCACAATGATGTTTTCATTGCATACACAAAACGCCCAGATCCAGGAAACCAACATTTTTACAAATATAAGACACAAGACACATTTCAAGGAATTCGTTTATAGTTCAGTCTGAGAGACTGGGTAATTCAGTCTGAGAGACTGGGTAGTTAGTCTGAGAGACTAGTTGGGACAGTCTGAGAGACTGGGGAGTTTAGTCTGAGAGACTAAGTAGTTCAGTCTGAGAGAGTGGGAGGCTTAGTCTGAGAGACTAGGTGGGATAGTCTGGGAAGACTAGGATGAATACGTGCTTACATTGTTATTACTTACATCCTTAATAATGATTGTTGATATATATGCATATGTTGTGATTGTTTTGTTACAGACACTATGTCGTCTTCTGAGAGTGGATTATCTGATACTGTTGACCCCATGGCCATTGTTTCAGACGATGAGATTGTCCCAGACCCTGAGATTTTTACCCCCGACACTAAGAGTGATGATGACGATGATTTCCAGCCTTTTGCATTACCTGACTTTGGCGACGATGTACCGCATGCTGATGGTTTACCCGACGAGGATCCTTTCCTTATTCCTATTCCAGACCAGGACCATCTCATCCTTGGACATCCCGATGATGTCCGATCCTCGCCCCTTTTCCTCTTGCGGCTTTTCCTCTCGAGGATTTGCCTTTTGATGAGCTATCAGATGATGATGTCGATCTTTTCATCGATGGTCCCCCTGATGCTGCTCAGGGAGATGGAGTTCCAGCTGATGATGTCATTGTTATTCCACTCGTTGAGATTCCTATCGTTGAGGTTTCATCTGATCATTCTGGTCCAGATTCTTTCGAGTCAGTATCATCCACCACTTTGCATGCACTGGGATTGCAGCGTTACCTCACTGATTCTGATTCTGACACTGCCCTATCTGTTGCACCTGTTATTCCACACGACTTTGATTATGAAGTTGAGCCTGGACATGAGATTGACTTTGTTCCCGACGATCAGCCTTTTCGTGCACCCGCTGATCTCGAGCCGATACCTGCTGATCCTGAGCAGGCACTTGCTCCTGAGCCTATACCTGCTCCTGATCCCCTGCCTGACCATGACCCTGTACCTGTTGGCATACCTGTTGTTACACCACTTGTACCTGATCCGATCCCTGCACCCGCTGACCATACTGCTTTTGATGATCAGATAGACCCCAGATACGCATTCACCAGCAATGGGTGGATAGAGGACGATGATGATATGCCCCCTTTTGTTGAGCCTGTTACTCCCCCTCATATTCATGCACCTGTCGATGTTGCCCCGTTTCACCCACTTGTGTCTGATGTACACCGCACTGACCTGCCGATCACATTCTTACAGGATATCCCTCCACCCCGTCCAGGGGAAGGTCCGTCCAGCCAATAGCCTGGCCATATTCCACACGCGTCAGCCGCATTTCCTTTCATGCCACAATATACACCTGCTACTCATTTTACTTCTGCACCGCCAGGCGAGCCACTCATTTGGTTTCCGCCTAACACTATGCCAGTTTCTAATCCATACCATCCCTCCCACTTTATTGGCTACACGAGGGATGAGCTACTCCCGTCCTTGCAGCTTCAGCAGGAGATTTTGTGTCGTAGAGTCATGGAGCTTGAGAGGATTCCACGTCCTCCACCTTGTGCATGTCAGTCACCTTTTGTGACTCCACCTGCTCCTCTTCTGCCTTATCCAGATTTTGACGTTCGATTTCTTACCACAGAGCATCAGATTAGTTATCTGTTGCGTCGTGTTCATGCTCTTGAGGAGGAGTTAGCGCATGTGCGTAGTTTACTTTTCGTTCCTCCACCTCCTCCACCATCAGCATAGCCGGTTTTTGGTTTTATGCAGGTAGCTTACTTTTGATCAGAGTGTCACTATTGAGCTTAGCCTACGAAGCCCTTTTGAAGACCACTTTTTGATTTTATGACTGTTGTAGATTGATAGACGTTTTGGACAAGGGTAGTGTGACCCTGTAGTCCCTTTTGATGCGATACGATACAATTGTAGAACATGTAAAACTGTATTTGTGGTCGATGATTTATACAAGCTCAATCACAATATTCTCATTATATACATTGTTGAATTATACATTGGTGATATGAATGTGATGTTATGTGTTTACTTGCATTGATAAATGTTATTACATACACGTACTACATACTTATATGCATAAGACCTGACCTATACAATCTTCTTTAGAAGATGCCTCCTCGAAGAGACAACCAGTTGCCCACAACAGAGGCTGAGCTACAAGAACGGATTTCACGAGCGATAGCACAACACGAGGCCTTGCGCTCTGAACATAGTGGAGGTACCTCGGGAAGCAACCCACCTCTTGGTAATGTTTAAGTCACTAAAAGACATATTACGTTACATTTGTATATTCCATGTGCGTTCGCTAATGCTTTCTGTGAATGATGTTGCTTGTACAGGTTGTACCTATAAGCAGTTCCTAGACTGTAAGCCTCTGAATTTCGACGGCACCGGGGGTGCCGTAGCTCTTGTTAGATGGACGGAGAAAACTGATTCTGTGATAAGAATGAACAAGTGTGCGCCAGAGCACCAGGTCACCTACATCTCTGGATTGTTCTTAGATGCAGCGCTATCATGATGGAATCTCCAAGTTCAGACCAAGGGAGAAGAGGCTGCATATGCCATGACATGGGATGAGATGAAGGAACTCATGCGTAAGAAGTACTGTTCAAGGGCTGAGATTCAAAAATTGGAAACTGAATTATGGAATCTCAAGATGGATGGTCCGAAGATTGCTGAATACGTGCAGAGATTTCACAACCTATCTCGCGTCGTACCTTACATGGTTGATCTGGAATTTAAGCGCATTGAGCGTTTTATTTGGGGATTGGCGCCCCAAATCATGAGCATGGTGACGACATCAAAGCCTGCAACGATCACCGAGGCCATTGATCTAAGTGTGGCGCTAACTGAAGAAGCAATCAGGTTGAAAAATTTTTCGATCTCTGACCAAAAGAAAAAGGAGACTCATGTTGAGTCGTCAGGTGAGAACAAAAGGAAGTTCTCAAATTTCAAGAAAGGTACCAGCAGTGCTAACAAGAAGAAAGATACGAACCCACCGGCCGAAGTCAAGACTGGTGTTGAAAACAAAGGAAAAGGATATATGGGAACTCTGCCCAAATGTGATGTGTGCCAGTACCATCATGCCGGCCAATGCAGAGTTAGGAAATGTGAGTCTTGTGGAAAGGTTGGTCATTCGAAGGAGACGTGTTGGGCTGGTACTGGTACTGGTCGTGGTAATGGTGGCCAGAGAGGTTATGGCAGCGGGAATGGAAACCGTGGTGGCAATGGAAACCCAGCTGGTAATTGAAACCGTGGAGCGAACAACAACCAGAGCGGAAATGGAAGTAGAAATGGTCGGGGACCAGGTTGCTTTAACTGTGGAGATGTTGGGCATTTCAAGCGTGATTGCCCGAGAAACAACCAAGCTCAGGGAAGGGTTTTCAACATTGGAGCTAGGGAAGCTCGCCAAGATCCGACGTAGTCACGGGTACGTTCCCTATCAACCAACGCTTTGCATCTGTATTGTTTGATACTGGTGCCGATTATAGCTTTGTATCCCTAGAATTTAAGAATATGCTTGGGTTAGTAGATAGTAAGCTAGATATTCCGTACTCGATAGAACTAGCTAATGGAAAGCTAGTAGAAGCAAATGAAGTCATTAGAGGTTGCGTAATAGAACTCGGGGAGCATGAGTTTACGCTTGATCTTCTGCCAGTCGAGTTGGGAAGCTTTGACATGGTAGTTGGAATGGATTGGTTGTCGAGCAAGATCATTCGCATTCCGATGGCGAATGGAGAAACAATTGTGGTGCATGGAGAGAAACATGATACGCCTCTAAGGATCATCAGTTGTTTGAAAGCTCGAAAGTGTTTCCAGAAAGGATGTGTTGCCTTCTTGGCACACGTCCTGGACAAAGAAGCAGTTGAGCCGAAGTTGAAAGATATCCCAGTTGTAAAGGAATATCCTGAAGTCTTCCCCGAAGACTTGCCAGGATTGCCGCCGCAGTGACAAGTTGAATTCTATATTGACTTGGTTCCAGGCGCCGCGCCTGTAGCCAAGGCCCCTTATCGACTTGTGCCTTCAGAAATGCAAGAGTTGTCGACGCAACTTCAAGAGCTTTTGGACAAGGGATTTATCAGACCAAGCTTCTCGCCTTGGGGAGCTCCAGTTTTGTTTGTCAAGAAGAAAGACGGTAGTTTCCGCATGTGTATCGACTACCGAGAGCTAAACAAGCTGACCATCAAGAATCGGTATCCTTTGCCAAGGATTGATGACCTGTTTGATCAACTACAAGGTTCGAGTTTTTACTCCAAGATCGATCTTCGATAAGTTTATCACCAGTTGAGAATTCAAGAGGAGAGCATACCAAAGACTGCCTTCAGGACACGATATGGACACTACGAGTTTCTGGTAATGCTGTTCGGTTTGACAAACGCGCCAGTAGTATTTATGGATTTGATGAATAGAGTTTGCAAGCCATATCTCGATAAATTTGTGATTGTGTTTATTGACAATATTTTGATTTATTCAAGGACGAAGGAAGAGTATGAGCAACACCTAAGAGCTATTTTAGAGCTGCTTAAGAAAGAGAAATTGTACGCAAAGTTCTCAAAGTGCGAGTTCTGGTTGTGCTAGGTTCAGTTCCTTGGTCACGTGGTAAATGAAGATGGAATCCTTGTGGATCCCACCAAGATCGAGGCGATCAAGAATTGGGAGACTCCGAAGACGCCAACCGAGATCCGATAGTTCCTAGGTTTGGCAGGGTATTACCGCAGATTCATTGAGGATTTTTTGAAAATCGCTCAACCGCTGACCTCTCTTACTCTGAAGGATAAGAAGTACGAATGGGGAGATAAACAAGAGGAAGCTTTTCAGTTGCTGAAGAACAAGCTTTGCGATGCACCTATCTTATCCCTACCCGAAGGCACCGACGACTTCGTGGTATACTGTGACGCCTCACGCCAGGGTTTATGTAACGCCCAACGTCCCTAAACTTTAGACACTTGGCAAGATCAGCCCCTGAACTCCTATTAATTGTCAGTTTTAGTCCTTGTGGTTATGTGATGTTGATACTTTGGAAATTTTGGTGTGAATCTTGTTGATACTATGATGCTTGACTCTTTATTCTAGATGCTTAATTTTTGACACTTAAACTATGAGACTTGATACTTAATCTAGGTACTTGACCCTTGATGCTTAATCAAGACACGTGATTCTTGATACTATGGAAACTAGATTCTTATTGTTGATTCTTGATACTTGGATTCTTGATTCTTGATGCTTGAGAAACTATGACTCTTGACCCTTAAAACTTATTTGGTGCCTGACTCCTTAGCCTCGTGAAACTTGATTATTGGTTGAACGAGAGACTAGAGCCTTGTCACTGGCGGAATCTATGAAACTTGGAAACTTTTGGGTTGTGATGCAATCTAGATATTTTACATAAACTATACATAACGCAACGCCTAACCTAACACGCAAAACAAATCAAAATCGGGAACGCGGAAAGATGGATTGGCCAGAGTGGTCGTCCGATCGGATGTCCGTCCGATCGGATGACCACCCGATCGGATGACCATCCGATCGGATGACCACCAGAACGGGTGACCACCCTATCCACCTTATGCCGCCTCTACCTCACTTTCTCACTATAAATAGACCTGTCACATCACTATTTTGAGTGATGTGACAGCTCTGCTCGACTCAGACGCACAAACACCTTTCTCCTTCATTTTCTTGCTGATTTCGGTTTGTTTTAGGCTAGATTCTTGTACTTTCTTGATCTACACATCATCCTTTACGTGATTCTCACTTGAAATCACACTTTTCACCATGAAAACTCCCGGATTTGGGTTCTTGAGGGTGACATCATCATGAAGGTTTGTACAAACTAACATGTGATGTCATTCTAAGCAAGATTTAGCTCAGATCTAAGATGATTCATGCGTTTTCACACTAAATCTAATCTAAATCTAGACTTTTCCTATAAAACCTGAGAATCCTCATCTTTTTTCTCAAACTTTTACTTTATTCGGTGGAAATCGGGTCTAAACTAACTGTAGATCTGATGAATAGTCTAGAGTTTATACTGATCCAAATCCCTACCGGAGAAGACGAGCAAAACATGGATTTTGACATAAACCCGTCAGAGACATACGACTGATCGGAAAGGGGTGATTCCCACTGATCAGAACGGTTGTGAGCTGATAGGTTTACCGTTGTCTCAATACGTGTCGTACCGTCACCGTTAATCTAGAAACTTGGAAATTTTACAAACATGTTAAACAAGAACAAGGGTCGCCCGATCAAGCGGTAACCCGATCGGACAACCGTCCGATCGGACAGCCACCCTATCAGGGGACACTTGCCCTTTCACCTTGAGACTTTGATAATTAGGAACTTACTCAAGATATTGGAAGCTTTGATCAACTGGTGGTCCGATCGGACAGCCGTCCGAACGAGAGGCCACCAGATTGAAGAAACCAAGGCACTAAACATTATGATCGAGTGGCAACCCAATCGGACAGCCATCCGATCGGCCAGCCACCCTGGTCCCTCACATATGAATCTCACCCGAACAAGTGGCAACCCGGTCGGATGGCCATCCGAGCGGGCAGCCCTTTGTCTCTTCACACACATGAGTCACCCGACCGGCTGACCATCCGATCGGACAGCCATCTGATCGGACAGCCAGCCGATCCAGTGACTGGTTTGACGCTTTATTCAACCTCGTTACTCTCCTCGACTCTTATCCTATTGTAATCTAATCAGGCTAGTGCAACAAAGAGCCCCCTTTGATCCAATAGCAGTTTATACTGTTAAGCAATCACTGTGAGTATACTCGATCCCCTTTTTAGTTTAAACTTTTGGGGTGTAACATGTATTCTATGGAGCTTAAACTTGAATCTTTGAAACTTATACTCTATCCTATGTGAACATGAAACTTGTGATTCTTGATTCTTTGTGCTATGTGACGTTTAATCCAGAGTGTGTAGTTCCGCCTTAACAATAGTAGCGCTATAGGAAGATGCACCTCTCCCATTATTCTCGGGGGGTATTGTTAGGAGGATTCTAGTTTACCTTGAGTCTTGGGTAATCACTAAAGCACGGGGATACTTGGGCTATCACTGGATGGACTGCGACACTAGCACGGCTGAAACTATTTTATTGTTACACTATGGATACGAGTTGTTTTAATCTATTATTCTATTATCAAACCTGTATACTCGCCAATACTTTTGTATTGATATTTTAATACATGTTGCAGGCTGATAGGATGCTTTGGAATACATGGAACCAAGCTAGGAGATGCTTAGAAACGTTACCTAGTTAACTTAGAACCTTTTGAAACAACTTGAATAATATTCGTTATGGTTTGTATTTGATACTCGTGTTGGTTATGTTTACTTTTAGACAAGGTTATGATGAATTTGATCTAAATTCTATTGAAAAAAATAGTGTTATGGAATCTCGTGAGCAATCTGAACGCTTAGTGCTCGCACCCCGATGTTTCCGCCATCGGTTGGGGTGTGACAGATTTGTATCAGAGCCATAACTATAGGAATTAGGATAAGTAGGAATACTTGCCCTAGTCTATAGTTCTAGGAACTTTGACTCTTATTTGTTGTTTAAGACTTATGCATTCTACCGTATCTGCTTCCTAGCAGCATATATTCATGTTAAACTTACATGCCTTTCCTAAGGCTAACATAATGTACACTTTATACTATGAAAACATTGTTACACAGTGTTGTGATCTTGCACGAGTTTTGCCCACAGGATAGGAGTGACATCCGAACCTTGATGGGAAATCTCCATAGTATTCTAGTAGGCCTTGTCTGTGGATAAGAGCCCACAACATTTAGGGTACGATGTTGCCAAGTTAGAATGAAATTCAGACCTTGGTAACTAGTCCCACTCCTTGATAATTTATATGTCTCGCCAAAGTCTCGTGACTTCCAATCAATTAGGTATATGAAGGGACCAAAAGGACGAATATCGTAGGCCTAACATTGATGACGTATTTGTCCAAGTAAGTTAAGACACGTTACCTCAATTCGAAAGGGGTTTAAATCACATTGGTTAGTCGCCGTTCCTCTAACCGGAACAATCCTATGATTTAAAAAGCCCTTCTTGTTTTCATGAATGTGGTTTTGTCTATGAGGTATCGAACTTAATTCGAAAGGGGTTCAAATCACTTTGGTTAGTCGCCGTTGTTTTGAAATACTTTTACACAAATCTACACGTTGTCCGCAATCTAGAACGTTAATTCTAATCTCAGATTGAACTAAATTTACAAAGTTTTATTCTATGTGTAATCCATATGGTAAACTTAATCGACTAGAATGCTTTGGGGTGTTGATTTTGGGTGTGAAACACTAAGATGACATGGAAGTACGAGGCGGAAGTGGCATGTCCGAAGCATGGTGGATACGCCGCTGGTACTTCCTATATATAAGTGCTTCCGGCATGTTACCAACTTTCATACCAAGTGCCATACGAGATTAGTGTTTGCAGACCAGTGTGGAAAGTCTATGTGAATCTATGGAAACTTTGCTCGTGGAATCTATGGAGAATCTATGCAAACTATGTTGACTCTAAAGCTATGCATGTAAGCCTATAAGGAACCTACGTGTACTCTAGCATGATTTGTGATAATCTACGGTGTTAATCTACTGAGTAAACCTATGTTAATCTATTGAGTAATCTATGCTAATCTATGGGATTATTCTATGAGTTAATCAAGTAAACTGTGAATGAACTATGTGGATCTATTCGAGCGATCTATTTGAGTAGTCTATGTGAAACTATTTGAGCAATCTATGATGATGATGATGAGTAAGTTGTTACGTGTGATAATTATGACACGTAGCATGACACCGAGTACGAGTACGAGGAAAGGCGATGTGCCCGAAGCGTGGTGGATACGCCGCTGGTACTTCCTATATATAAGCGTTTTTGGCATGATTGACCAAACTTCGTACAACGTGCCATGTGAAGGTCGTGAGTTTTGTGTGAAGATTCAATATAGATTCCTTAATCTATCGTGTGTGTGATCTATATTGTGAGATCTCGTGAATCTAGACTCATACGATCCTCTTGTTGGATCTTTAGGATGTCTTCTCGAAAGCTATCCGACACTCTCAGGAAATCCAGGGAGAAGTCTCAGAAAAAGATGATGTCATTCATGGCCGACCAGATCGCTCGAGTCGTGCCAAAGATCGTCACTGAGCTTCAAGGATCAAACACGCCTCCATCCTATGTGGACTCAAAAGCCGAGAAGCAAAAGCCCACTAAGTTCAACTATAAGCATTTCATCTCTTGCAACCCTAAGTATTTCACGGGCAGTGATGGGGTGACTGCTATGCTCGAGTGGTTCGACAGCATCGAAGTTACCTTCATTAACAGCGAGTGCCCAGATCATCTGAAAACTAGGAGTGCGACTGGAATGTTTCAGGGCAGAGCGTTGGAGTGGTGGTCGAATGAGAGAAACATCTGTTCTAATGAAGAAGCGTATGTTCTTCCATGGGCTGAGGTGCGAGAACTAATGATGCTTGAGTTCTGCCCTCCTCATGAGCAGTTGAAGCTTGAAGAAGAATTTTGGCATCTGAAGCAGGTTGGTGATGATAACCTGGCTTATACGACCCGATTTAAGCAGCTAAGCCTTATCGTTCCTCACTTGGTTTCGACTCCTAAGCGAATGATAACCAAGTACATCAACAGCCTACCGTCTGTAATGCGTGATTCTATCAAATCAGCTCAACTGGAAACTATTGAAGAAGTCTATCATTTGGCAGCAAGTTTGAACAACAATCGTGTGCGTGATAAATAGTTTGCTACTCCTGCTCCATCTAAGTCTGCAAATCAAGTTACCCAGCAGCTAGGCGGCAGCAAGAACAAGAAACGGAAAGCTCAGGGCTCGGGATGTAATGCCATTACTCCTGCTGCAAACCCTGTGGCTAAACCTGCTCCTACTACTGCTGCTGCTAACCATGCTGCTCCCGAAGCTAAGAAGCAATACACCGGGCCACATCCCAAGTGTGCAACTTGCAACTACCATCATGCTGCTACTTCTGCCTGTCTCCTGTGCACCATCTGTAATTGCTATGGTCACACGACTCCCTACTGTCGTCAAGCTAACCCTGCACTGCAAGCTCAGCAAGCCCCAGCTCAGGCAGCTCTACCTGCCCCTCCAGCACCTCTGCAGAACCCAAGGCCAGTCAATGATGTTCGTGCATGCTACAAGTGTGGAGATACTACCCACCTCCGTAACCAGTGTCCTCAGTTGAACCAGGACCAGCAGCCAGCCGCTCGTGGACGAGCGTTTAACCTTAACGCGAATCAGGCTCGCAATGACAATGACGTCGTCAATGGTATGTTTCTTGTTAATAACCTTTATGCTTCGATCCTATTTGATACTGGTGCTGATAAAAGCTTTGTGTCCGTGGAATTTGAGTCCTTGATAAACTGTACACGCTCCAAGTTACCTGAGTCATTCTCTGTTGAGGTCGCCAATGGTAAGTCGATTCTTGTTAATTCTATCGTGTGTAATTGTTCCCTGACTCTTAACGATCACGTGTTTGCTATTGATCTCATACCCATGTGTTTGGGTAGCTTTGACGTTATTATCGGTATGGATTGGTTGCGTAAGAATCATGCCGAGATCGTTTGTCACGAGAAACTTGTTCGTCTTCCTCTTCCCTCTGGTGACACTTTGATCGTCTATGGAGACCGACCTTCAAAAGGACTGAGATTGATGTCATGCACACAAGCGAGCAGAAGCTTACGAAAACAGAACCCTGCCTTCTTGGCCCATGTAGTGGAACAAAAAGGCAAGGGGAAGAACATAAGCGACGTTCCAGTGGTGTGTAATTTCACTGATGTCTTTCCTGAAGATCTTCCTGGTCTTCCACCTCCAAGATCCGTTGACTTTCGTATTGATCTCGTACCTGGTGCGACTCCTGTCGCTAGGGCTCCTTACCGCCAGGGCTCCTTACCGCCTTGCACCTTCTGAGATGCAAGAGTTGTCTAGTCAACTCCAGGAACTACTCGATAAGGGTTTCATTCGTCCAAGTACCTCCCAGTGGGGTGCTCCCGTTTTATTCATCAAGAAGAAGGATGGTTCCTTCCGCATGTGTATCGACTATCGTGAACTTAATAAGCTTACCATGAAGAATCGTTATCCGCTTCCTCGCATCGATGACCTATTTGATCAACTACAAGGCGCATCGTGTTTCTCAAAGATTGACCTACGTTCTGGATATCATCAACTACGTGTCCTCGAAGATGATATTCCTAAGACTGCGTTTCGTACCTGATATGGGCACTACGAGTTCGTGGTTATGCCTTTTGGCCTAACTAACGCACCTGCAGTGTTCATGGACCTTATGAACCGTGTTTGTAAACCTTACTTGGATCGTTTTGTTACAGTCTTTATCGACGATATTCTCATTTACTCTAAGTCTAAAGCTGATCATGCCCGCCATCTACGTCTAATGCTTGAACTTTTACGTGGTGAACGTCTGTATGCTAAATTTTCGAAGTGTGAGTTTTGGATTGACGAAGTGCAATTTCTTGGTCATATTGTTAGTAGACAGGGTATTCATGTCGACCCTTCTAAGATTGAGGCAGTGAAGAATTGGTGTACGCCTAAATCCGTGTCTGAAATTTGTTCTTTCCTAGGATTGGTGGGTTATTACCGCCGGTTCATCGCGGATTTTTCAAAAATCGTTGTTCCTCTTACTACGCTAACCCAAAAGGAGAAACCTTTTGTTTGGGGTCCCGAGCAAGAGAACTCATTTCAAACCCTTAAGAATCTTTTGTGTAATGCTCCTGTGTTAACTCTACCTGATGGCAACGACGATTTTGTGGTATATTGTGATGTCTCAACCCGTGGATTGGGTTGTGTGCTCATGCAACGGGACAAGGTTATTGCTTATGCCTCTCGTCAGCTCAAGGTACATGAAAAAAACTACACTACTCACGATCTGGAGCTTGGTGCAGTTATTTTTGCGTTAAAGATCTGGCGACACTACCTGTATGGTACGAAGTGTGTGGTATTCACCGACCATAGGAGCCTTCAGCATATCTTTGACCAAAAAGAGCTGAACATGCGACAGAGACGTTGGGTGGAATTGCTTAACGATTACGACTGCGAAATTCGCTATCATCCTGGCAAGGCGAACGTAGTAGCCGACGCCCTTAGTCGTAAGACCCATTTCATGGCTATTCGTATCTCTAGTGATATGCATGCTTGTATTCGTGAAGCTCAGTTTTCGTCAGCAAATGAAGGAAGTCTAACTGTCGAAGTTCATGGCGCTAATGTGAATCAGCTCGAAACTAAATCTGATGGTCTGCAGTATTATCTGAATCGCGTCTGGGTGCCAGATAGCGATAATCTCCGTGAGCTCATTATGACCGAGGCTCACAAATCCCGTTACTCTATCCAGCCAGGTGCCGACAAGATGTACCAGGATCCGCGTACAACTTATTGGTGGCCTGGCATGAAGAGGGACATTGCTGTCTATGTGTCTAAGTGCCTTACCTGCTCGAAGGTAAAGGCTGAACACCAGCGTCCTTCTGGCCTCTTAGAGCAACCCAAAATCCCTGTTTGGAAGTGGGATAGCATTGCTATGGACTTTATTACCAAACTACCCCGTACCTCTAAAGGTCACGATAGTATCTGGGTGATTATAGATCGGCTGACCAAATCCGCTCACTTTCTTCCTATTCGTGAGGATTACAAAGTGGAGAAACTTGCTCGAGTCTATACCGATGAGATTATAAGCCGTCATGGCATACCTTTAGACATAATCTCTGACCATGATGGTCGTTTTACTTCACGTCTTTGGCAAACATTTCAGTCTGCTATGGGTTCGCACTTGAATCTTAGCACGGCCTTTCATCCTCAGACGGATGGACAGACCGAGCGCACTATTCAAACCCTAGAGGACATGCTCCGTTCTTATGTCATCGACTTTGGTGGTAACTGGGATGTACAGTTACCATTGATAGAATTCTCATACAACAATAGCTACCATTCCAGTATTCAGATGGCTCCTTTCGAAGCTTTATATGGGCGAAACTGCCGATCTCCTCTCAGCTGGCATGAGGTTGGGGAAAAGCAGTTCACTGGCCCTGAAATTGTTCAAGAGACGACGGATAAGATTCTTCAGATCCGTGATAACTTGAACAAGGCTAGGATTAGACAAAAGAGCTATGCTGATAAAAGGCAGAAGCCTTTGGAATTTGCTGTTGGTGACCAAGTTCTTCTCAAGGTATCTCCCTGGAAGGGAGTAGTTCATTTTGGGAAGAAGGGAAAGCTTGCTCCTCGCTTTGTGGGTCCTTTCGTGGTACTTGAAAGGATTGGCAAGGTAGCATACAAACTCGACTTGCCACAGGAACTAAATAACGTGCATCCAGTGTTCCACGTATCCACTTTACGTAAATGCCTAGCCGACGAGGGACTACAGGTTCCCCTTGAAGACTTGCAAATAAACGAAGCTGTTCAATTCGTGGAGAAACCGATCGAAATCATGGATCAAGCTGTCAAGCGTCTGAGGCGCAGCAAAATTACCATTGTTAAGGTTCGATGGGAAGGAAAGCGTGGTGCCGAATTCACTTGGGAGTTGAAAAGTGACATGAAGGCCAAGTATCCACAGCTCTTCGAGCAATCTTCATCTAAGATTTCGGGGACGAAATCTCCTAAAGGAGGGGAGACTGTAACGCCCATCGTCCCTAAACTTTAGACACTTGGCAAGATCAGCCCCTGAACTCCTATTAATTGTCAGTTTTAGTCCTTCTGGTTATGTGATGTTGATACTTTGGAAATTTTGGTGTGAATCTTGTTGATACTATGATGCTTGACTCTTTATTCTAGATGATTGATTTTTGACACTTAAACTATAAGACTTGATACTTAATCTAGATACTTGACCCTTGATGCTTAATCTAGACACTTGATTCTTAATACTATGGAAACTAGATTCTTATTGTTGATTCTTGATACTTGAATTCTTGATTCTTGATGCTTGAGAAACTATGACTCTTGACCCTTAAAACTTATTTGGTGCCTGACTCCTTACCCTCGTGAAACTTGATTCTTGGTTGAACGAGAGACTAGAGCCTTGTCACTGGCGGAATCTATGAAACTTGGAAACTTTTGGGTTGTGATGCAATCTAGATATTTTACATAAACTATTCATAACGCAACGCCTAACCTAACGCGCAAAACAAATCAAAATCGGGAACGCGGAAAGATGGATTGGCCAGAGTGGCCATCCGATCGGATGTCCGTCCGATCGGATGACCACCCGATCGGATGACCACCAGATCGGATGACCACCCGATCAGATGACCAATCGGATGACCACCCAAACGGGTGACCACCCTATCCACCTTATGCCGCCTCTACCTCACTTTCTCACTATAAATAGACCTGTCACATCACCATTTTGAGTGATGTGACAGCTCTGCTCGACTCAGACGCACAAACACCTTTCTCCTTCATTTTCTTGCTGATTTCGGTATGTTTTAGGCTAGATTCTTGTACTTTCTTGATCTACACATCATCCTTTACGTGATTCTCAGTTAAAATCACACTTTTCACCATGAAAACTCCCGGATTTGGGTTCTTGAGGGTGACATCATCATGAAGGTTTGTACAAACTAACATGTGATGTCATTCTAAGCAAGATTTAGCTCAGATCTAAGATGATTCATGCGTTTTCACACTAAATCTAATCTAAATCTAGACTTTTCCTATAAAACCTGAGAATCCTCATCTTTTTTCTCAAACTTTTACTATATTCGATCGAAATCGGGTCTAAACTAACTGTAGATCTGATGAATAGTCTAGAGTTTGTACTGATCCAAATCCCTACCGGAGAAGACGAGCAAAACACGGATTTTGACATAAACCCGTCAGAGACATACGACTGATCGGACAGGGGTGATTCCCACCGATCAGAACGGTTGTGAGCTGATAGGTTTACCGTTGTCTCAATACGTGTCGTACCATCACCGTTAATCTAGAAACTTGGAAATTTTACAAACATGTTAAACAAGAACAAGGGTCACCCGATCGGACAACCGTCCGATCGGACAGCCACCCTATCAGGGGACACTTGCCCTTTCACCTTGAGACTTTGATACTTAGGAACTTACTCAAGATATTGGAAGCTTTGATCAAGTGGTGGTCCGATCGGACAACCGTCCGAACGAGAGGCCACCCGATTGAAGAAACCAAGGCACTTAACATTATGATCAAGTGGCAACCCGATCGGACAACCATCCGATCGGACAGCCACCCTGGTCCCTCACATATGAATCTCACCCGAACAAGTGGTAACCCGGTTGGATGGCCATCCGATCGGGCAGCCCTTTGTCTCTTCACACACATGAGTCACCCGACCGGCTGACCATCTGATCGGACAACCATCCAATACGACAGCCAGCCGATCCAGTGACTGGTTTGACGCTTTATTCAACCTCGTTACTCTGCTCGACTCTTATCCTATTGTAATCTAATCAGGCTAGTCCTACAAAGAGCTCCCTTTGATCCAATAGCAGTTTATACTGTTAAGCAATCACTGTGAGTATACTCGATCCCCTTTTTACTTTAAACTTTTGGGGTGTAACATGTATTCTATGGAGCTTAAACTTGAATCTTTGAAACTTATACTCTATCCTATGTGAACATGAAACTTGTGATTCTTGATTCTTGATTCTTTGTGCTATGTGACGTTTAATCCAGAGTGTGTAGTTCCGCCTTAACAATAGTAGCGCTATAGGGAGATGCACCTCTCCCATTATTCTCGGGGGGTATTGTTAGGAGGATTCTAGTTTACCTTGAGTCTTGGGTAAACACTAAAGCACCGGGATACTTGGGCTATCACTGCATGGACTGCGACACTAGCACGGCTGAAACTATTTTATTGTTACACTATGGATACGAGTTGTTTTAATCTATTATTCTATTATCAAACCTGTATACTCACCAATACTTTTGTATTGATATTTTAATACATGTTGCAGGCTGATAGGATGCTTTAGAATGCATGGAACCAAGCTAGGAGATGCTTAGAAACGTCACCTAGTTAACTTAGAACCTTTTGAAACAACTTGAATAATATTCGTTATGGTTTGTATTTGATACTCGTGTTGGTTATGTTTACTTTTAGACAAGGTTATGATGAATTTGATCTAAATTCTATTGAAACAAATAGTGTTATGGAATCTCGTGAGCAATCTGAACGCTTAGTGCTCGCACCCCGATGTTTCCGCCATCGGTTGGGGTGTGACAGTTTAGGCTGCGTGCTGATGTAGCGACAGAAGGTTATAGCTTATGATTCACGCCAATTGAAGGTTCATGATAAAAATTACACTACGCATGATTTGGAATTAGGCGCAGTGATGTTTGCATTGAAGATCTGGCGACATTATTTGTATGGCACCCGATGCACGATCTTTACTGATCACAAGAGCATACAGCATATATTCGATCAGAAGGAGCTTAACATGAGACAGCGACGATGGGTTGAGTTGTTAAACGATTATGATTGTGAGGTCAAGTATCACCCAGGAAAGGCGAATGTGGTTGCAGACGCCTTGAGTCAGAAGGAAAGAACCAAGCCCATAAGGGTTAGGGCTTTGGAAATGATTATACAATCGGACCTCTCGTTGCGCATCTGTGCTGCGCAGAGAGAAGCTCTTAAGAAGGAGAATCTTGTGGATGAATATCTCTGTGGGATGGAGAAACAGTTAGTACCCAATAAGGAAGGAACATTGTGTTTCATGAAACGAATTTGGGTTCCCCTCTTTGGTGGTCTTAAAGACGTTATTTTCGATGAAGCTCATAAATCAAGGTACTCGATCCATCCCGGAGCAGATAAGATGTACCAGGACTTGAAGGATTTCTACTGGTGGCCAAGACTAAAAGGCGATGTTGCAACTTACGTTGGGAAATGTTTAACCTGTGCTAAGGTAAAGGCCGAATATCAGAAGCCTTCAGGTCTTCTGCAGCAACCTGAGATACCCATGTGGAAATGGGAGCAGATTTCAATGGATTTTATAATGAAGTTACCAAAGACACCCAGAGGTCATGATACGATTTGGGTAATCGTGGACCGTCTGACAAAATCTGCACACTTTTTGGCGATCAAAGAAAAAGATAACATAGGTAAGCTAGCCGAGCTGTACCACAGAGAGATAGTTGCACGGCATGGAGTGCCACTCTCGATTATTTCTGACAGAGACGGAAGATTTGTGTCAAGGATTTGGCAATCCTTCCAAGAAGCCTTCAGTTCTCAGTTGAATCTGAGTACTGCATTTCACCCACAGACAGATGGTCAGAGCGAACGAACGATTCAAACGCTAGAAGACATGCTGCGAGCTTGCGTAATGGACTTGGGTGGCAGTTGGGACACCCATCTACCTTTGGTTGAGTTCTCGTATAACAACAGCTACCATGCAAGCATTCAAGCTGCATCGTTTGAAGCTCTCTACGGACGCAAGTGTCGGTCACCGTTATGCTGGGCAGACGCGGGTGACAGACAGCTTGTTGGTCCCGAATTGGTTCAAGAGATGACAGATAAGATTATACAGATACGAGAACGCATTAAGGCGGCTCGTGATCAACAAAAGAGCTATGCGGACCAAAGAAGGAAACCTTTGGAGTTCGAAGTGGGAGATATGGTTTTATTAAAAGTCTCACCTTGGAAAGGTGTAGCACGCTTTGGGAAGCGTGGAAAGTTAAACCCATGATATATTGGACCGTTCAAGATCCTGGAGAGGATTGGTCTTGTAGCATACAAGTTGGATCTACCCGCAGAACTGAATGGAGTTCATGATACATTTCATGTATCTAATCTGAAAAAGAGTCCAACTCAACAAACAGTTGTCATACCTGCCGATGAAGTTCACATTGACGACACACTCCACTTTACTGAAGAACCTGTTGAGGTTACTGATTGGAAGGTTAACAAGACACGTAGGAGTAGTGTTAAACTCGTCAAGGTTCGATGGAACGTGCGACACAGCCCAGAGTTGAGGATCGCATGAAAGCAAAATACCCGCATTTGTTCCCCAACTCCCCTGCAGCCAGTAGCAGAACTAAAATTTCGGGACGAAATTTTCTTAACAGGGGGAGAATGTGACAACCGTCAAAAATCCAGGTATCCGTACAATTAATTAATCTTGATTAATGCCTAATGACTGTGCTGAATTACAATTAACTACTTTATGATTATTGAGTCCTACTTACATGTGCATCACATATTTCATAATGTCACATCATTATTACATGCAAACCATATTTACATAAATGATGCACAAAGCACAGTTAGCACAGTTAGCGGACGACTCAGAAAAATGCTGACAGAACTCATCACATAGACAGACAGTGTTTTGAGACACAGTATAAGCCAGAAACCAAGTACTACACCAGTGTAGAGTGTAGGAAGTAAGGACCACAAAACTGCATTCCTAAGTGATAGTTTAAGTGCCGGAGAGTGCCTAAAGCCCACATAAAGTGCTGAATTCAGCATAAATCAGCAAAAATCAGCATTTTAACAAGCTAGTATCATGCAAAAATATGACTAAATGGTCCTGAATGCTTTCCTAAGTGTCGGGAATTAAAAGTGTCACAAAAGGGTACATAAAGAACACTAAACGGTATAGTTTAGCACTTTAACGAACCAATATACAACCGAACATCCGGACACTACCCGAAACATCAAAATTATACTAGAAGCATTGTTTTAATGTTTCCTAGCTAGTTATAATCCCCGAACACCCTAACACACAATATAACACCATAATAACTAAAACACCTAAACATCCACTTAGATTTCAACTAAATATCATAACTATCCATCACCACCCAACTAAACACCCCCCCCCCCCCGCTAACTTGACGGTCACAAGGGTGGCCCCTACCCTTAATCTTATTTGATTTGTTAATAGATCTTGTGTGTACTTAAGAGAACATATTACACAATGGTTAAACACTTAAGATGGTTATAAGTAATAACCTTGTGATCATAAGCTCATATCTCACACACACTAAAACACACACAAAATCCTCTCTCCCTCTCCTCCATTCTCGGCCGAGAACAAGGGGCCACACCACCATCATCTTCATCTCACATTCATCCATTCTCAAGACATCACAAGGTGTTAAAAGCAAGATAAGGAGGCTTGGTGGCATTGGAGATTGAAGGACCTCTTCCATTTGCTTCTATCCATCACATTCATCACCTTCATCTTCTTGAGTTCATCCCTAGCCCTTGTGCTAGTAGTAAGCCTCTTGTAACTTGAATTTACTTCTTATTTAGTTGGTTAAAAGATGATGTATGTTGTTAATCATAAAGAACACTAATGAACAAGATGATAATCTCTAACATAAAGCTCAAACCATAAGAATACATATTGTTTAGTGTTGTTTTGCTTCTTGATGATTGATTATTTGTGTTTATGATGTTAGACATCATATGAAACTTACTAGATTGTGATTGAACACATGATCTAGCAAGTTGAGGTGATGATCTTGTGAAAGACCAAGATGATCATACTTTATGTTTCTCATGAACTTGAAAATAAAAATGATTTTGTGAATGATGAAGTATGTAACATGTTACTAGTCATAAACTTGGATGATTTCAAAACTAGTTTTCTCAAGAAACTAAGTTAAATCACAAGATTTACATAATCATGAATTTTAAAGAAACTAACCATGTTTTTAGCGGTGAAACAAGTATAAAAATACATTGTTAACAAGAAAAATTCCAAGGAATGATTTTTAGAAAAAATCATCTTGTAAGTTGTAAAAGACTAAATCTTGTAAGAAAGGGATTTACAAAAAAATAACCACACTTTAAAGGGTAACTAAGCTTACCAAACTCACTAGTAAGTTACTACAAATTTTTATAAAAGTTTAAGTTCATGTTGTTGTGTAAATTACTTAATTTTGGCACTTGGTAAGTGTTGATTGAGTTGTTGATTGTTTGTGATGATTTTAAAAGAAAATGATATGCTTTGAAAGCATGTGAACCTTCATTTTTAGGGGAAACTATGGCAAAAATTTTCTAAAAATATAAACACTTAGAAAAATATTTTCAAACAAATATTTACAGGTATATTTTAACCATGAGTTTCCATATAAACATTGCCATAATTTTTGTTACAAAAATACAAATATTGAAGGTTGGATTTTTATAAATAAAAATGGCTAGATATATATTTAGAATATATATATATATATATATAATAAAGACACATGTGTGTGATTATTTGTATACTTTGTGTGTTAGTTATATTATTTAGGACTTGAAATAATAACTTAACAAAATACCAAGAAATTACAATCCAAAATAATACCAAAAATCTCAAGGAATAAATATATAAGTTACACACATAATATTGTGAAACCGAACGAAAGAATGTAACTTACAAAATATTCCGGAAAATACATTTATAAATATATTTTTGGTAAATAATATTTTGGACACAAGAAATGAAAATATGATTTTTATGACTATCACAAAGTTAAATCGTATTTTGACAAGAATGAAATGTATAATTTTTTATGATTAAAAATATATATGTTTTCTTGGAATTACTAGAAAATATACTATTTTTGGGAAAAATATATATTTTCTTGGATAAACTTGAAATACATTATTTTTTGATAAAAATAAGTTTATATATATTTTCTAAAGTTAGACTTGAAAATATATTATTTTGGAACTACAAATATTCTTGCTAAAAGGAAAAATTATAAATAATTTTTCTAAGTAATAATTCTTAAATATATATATTTTGGGAAATATATATATTAGTGGACTTTTATTAAAAAGTAATATTCCGGAAAGTTTAACACAAAATTAAGTATAAAAATACTTAACAATTAAAAGAAAATACGTATTCTCGTACGTATAAATACACGCCGGAATACGAATACACATGTATGAGATACCCCCATCCTTGAGAAGGAAATACAAGTATAAATACTTGAGAAGTATTATTACGAAAATATTATTTAACAATTATTCCAAGATTTATAAATATAATTTAAGTTGAAATATTAAATATTTTGGCAATAATTATATAAATTGGAATGATATCAGAAACGTAACTCAAAAATATTAATGCTAAGACAAGGCACGACCCGTTCGTCTAATAGACCTTAGTACATTGTAGGTAGTCGTGTTTGCTGAAGGAACTTGAGTTACGCTTATCGAAGACGCAAGACAGTGAGTTCATGTCCCCCTTTTGTTTTAACTGTTTTCAGTTTTATAACTTCGGGGGTGAAATACATGTTACAATTATTTACAAACGTTTTATACATGGTATGGTTAGCTAAAGAAGGTTACTACTTAATCATGTGAGTGGTGGGTACAACACTTAAGGCCATTAATCCTCGTCGTAGGACCGAGGGACATGAGTGATAGATCTATTTAGGTGTAGCGAGCCCACACCCATGAGGACCAGGGTGGCCCATGTGGTGACTACGTCCACATACTGAAGCCGTGGAAAAATCCGCTAGGCTTGAGTTTTCCTGCATCACTTCACGCATACCATTGGCCTTGCAAACCATTGGTGATCTGTTTTTCCTTATTGCTCTCATACCAGGATTTACATACATACAGACATACTTTAAAGGTTACTCATATACACAGACAAACACATGAACTCGCTCAACTTTTGTTGATGTTTTCAAATTACATGTATTTCATGGAATTAAGTGGATCTGGCGGGTGTTTGCATGTTCCAAGCTGCGTCATGAATAAAAAGATGTCATCCGAAGTCATTAGGGTTTAGGAGATGTATCTTAATCCTGGACGAGATACATGGTTCTAAACTCGGTTTTATTTAAGGTCTTTTGTTGAGTCTTCATGAACTCTTTAAAACATGTTGTGGTTTGTAATTTAAACTGAGAGTCTACGTTTCAGACAATTATGTGGTGATATTTTCAAACTTAATTTATGGATGAACATCTAATGGTTTTATCATATAGTGTTGTTATGATTGATTGCTATGGTATTAAGAAAGTCACACCATAATCACGCTTCCGCAAAAGTCAGGGTGTGACAACTTTAGCTGCAAATTTTGAAATAGAGTCTTTTAAGTTCAAAATAAAGCATGGGTAGCCAAATACTTTAAAGTATGAGATCAATCGTTTGATTTTATACAGCATTTCATAGGCAGTCTTTTCATGCATGGGGTTGATTAAAACTCTGTTCTGGACATAGCAAGCAGTGTTTACTGCCTCTGCCCAGAAAGTTAATGGCAAACCTGAATCTGCAAGCATGGTTCTGGCAGCCTCAATCAATGTCCTGTTCTTTCTTTCAACAACCCCATTTTTCTCTGGTGTCCTTGGAATGCTGTACTACCTTACAATTCCTTTTTACACACAAAACTCATCCAACTCCCTATTTTTGAACTCTGTGCCATTATCACTGCTGAAGACTTTTACTGGCAAGTCAAACTGCTTTTCAAACTGTTTAACAAAGTCTTCCAGAATGCCTGCAGTCTTATCTTTGGAATGTAAGAAATAAGTCCATGTGAACCTAGAAAAGTCATCTACAATAACCAAGCAATATCTTTTTCTTTTTAAGACTCGTGACTTTAACTGGGACAAACAAATCCATGTGCAGCATTTGCAAACACTTGGTTGTTTTGGACTCTTCAATGGACTTAAATGAGCTTTTATGTTGTTTTCCTTTTAAGCAGGAAACACAATGCTCAGGACAGGTGAATAGTTTTTGAGGAAGACCTCTTACTAAACCCTATTTTGACAAAGCAGTGATTGTCTTGATTTTTGTGTGCCCCAATCTCCTGTGCCATAATTCTGTCTCTTTGTTAGAGGCAGCTGAGAACAGACAGGCATCAGTCCTGGGGCTCTCTTTTGACAGATCAACTACATAGACATTGTCACTCCTTTGAGCAACAAGTTGGGTTTTTCCATTTTTTATTATTTCTTCAATCTTTTTAACCATTTCTGGTCCAACAATCCTACAACAATCCTTAGTGAAGAATGAGCCATAACCCTTATCACTCATTTGTGAGATACTAAGAAAGTTGAATTTTAGATTGTCTATTAGATTGACATTTTCAAACTTAACATTACCTGACTGAACTGTACCAGACCCCATCACCTTCCCTTTACTATTATTACCAAAGGATATATCACCCCCTCCATGAGTTTTGAAATCTTTGAGTAGGGCTCTACCTCCAGGCATGTGCCTGGAGCCTCCACTATATCTACATACCAAAGACTATCTAAGCATGCAGAAGCTCCATGCAAATCAAGTAAAAGGTTAGTTCATTAGGGTCTCCAAAGCCAATAAGTCTTTGGATGGGGTCTCAACAATGTCTGTGTTAAGTTCAGGTGGATGGACAGTGGTTAGCTCAGGGGTATTAACAGTTTTGGAACTGTTTTTCTCTAACTACTGTTGGGGGTCTTGCCCTATCAGCTGTTGGTACCCAAAGGGATGCCTATTCACTCTTGGTTTAGAAGGCCTTTTGTAAGCCTCATAAACATGTGGGACCCTTGGATATGGTGGTTGACCTTTACCTCTTCGGTATTGGTTAGCAGGGGTGCATCAGTCACCTGAACATCTCTTTTAACAGAGGTTTGGTTCAGCTGCTTTGTAACAGCTGTTTGAACTGGCACAAACAGTGGTTGGTTCTTGACAGATGGTTTTGATGAACTCATTGGTGTTTTTGAGATGTACTCTTCCTTTTTTACCTCAAAGGATTTCAAGTACACACACTGCTGAGTAGAATGGTTTGATTTACCACAGATGGTTCAGCTCTTTGTAGGCACAATGGTACTTGTTTTGTTAAGATCATAGGCTTTTAAATGAAAACAATATTTGGTCAAGTGATTTTTCTTTTCACAAAAATCACAAAACAAGTTTTTAATCTTTTCTCTTTTCTTCCTCTTTTCAGACTCTTTTGTAACAGAGTTTTGAACCACTGTTGGGATATCTTTAAGAGGAATGACCTTGGCCTTTGGAGCTTTTACACCATCTATAGTTGTGAAGTCCATGGGTTTGAAATTTTCAAGGATGTCACACTCATCAGACCATGTGGGTTTAAATTGGTATTTCTCAATTTCCTCAAAAGTTGAGGACCCCACAGATCTTTCCAATGTGATTTTGTTACCAAGTTTATCAGTGATTTTAATTTCTTGGCCATCCTTGTTTGTGGGTATGATTTCAACAGAACCAGCTTGATTTGCAGCAGTGTTTTCAACTTGATCATTTTTCTAAACCCTATGCCAAATTTTACATTGCTTTCAAGCTGTTTTTCAAGCATAATTTCATAACCTTTGAAGGATTCCACCCATTTTTCACAAGTGATTTGGGTGGCTTCCAACTCCTTTTTACAACTTTGATATTTTTCTATCATTGTTTGGAGTTGGTCCTTGGTTATGCTTTGCTCTTGTTTGAGACTGCAGATTTCATTATCCTTTTCAGTCAATTTGATTTTCAGTTCTTTTAAAGACTTTTCAAATTGAACTTCATCATTTAACACTCTATCCCTAAGGTTTTCATTCACCTCTTTAATGTTAGCAAATGCTATGATGCATTGGTCTGAACAAAGGTTTTTAAGAACCTGAGATGATACCTTAGCTACAGCCATCATGGCACAATCACAAACATGCTCTTTCTCACCAGCCACCTTCTCTTCCTTTTCACCATGTCTCTTTTCTTCTTCTTCAGACCAGGGGTCAGACAGTGGTTCCAACAGGGGTTCTGAACTTTCTCCCAACAGTATTTCACCAGCAACAGCAGTAACCACTGCTTCAGCAATTTCATCCACTGTTTCAGCACTTGACTGTCCTTCTTCAGTTTCCGGCCCTTCTAGTATTGACTCTAATGCCATAAAACAGTATTCATCATTAGAAGCATCATTAGTAGCATAGAGTGCAAAATTTTCATCACCTAGCTCATCAGGTAAGCTGCTCCAGTCAACAAAGCCTTGAGTGAAAAAGCTTTGCTGATCTGGTTGAACCACTACTGGTGCAGCTTGTTGAGGTGCAACTGGTTGCACTTAAACCTGAGGAACAGGAGCTTGGACATACTGAATTTGTGGGACAGTGGTTTGGACATAATGCACAGGAACAGGGGTTGCCGGATGTGCATAATGGGCAGTGTTTACATGGGCAGCAGGGGTATAATGGGAATACTGCACAGTGCTTTGGTTATTTTGTGGTCTTGGACTAGGGTTTGAGCTAGGATGTGTAATAATTGGTCCATTTGTTTGACTCCTGCATTCCCTAGCAAACTGACCTAACATATTACACTTATAGCCTTTAATCTTTGACTTATCCAGCCCCACCTTTAGGTTCCCATGTAACCCTGGAAATTTTCTCCCTGTCCTTTTGTAAAACTTGCTGGTTCTAATACTCAGCAGTGCAAGTTGATGCAAAATGTCCATTTCTTCTAAGTCAGCTGGATCAAAATGCTGAAGGTCATTGAGTTCAAAGCATAGATTGTCAGAGTTCTGGCTTTCTCCATTTGCTGTGAAAGCATAACTGGATGAGTGAGGATCAGAGTTGAAGTTTCCACCAGCAGTTATGTCAATAAAATGATCATGACTCTGATCCTTACTACTGCCAGACTCTTCCTGACCCAGAAGAGCTGTGTTGCCAAATGAGTAGTCATCTGCAACTTTGCCAGACTCTTGCAACTTCTTTTTCTAGTTTAACTCCCTTTCATAGGTCAGGAGTCTACCATGAAGTTGGGTCAGGGTCAGATCTTTGAACTCAACAGAATTTCTGGTCACAAAAGCAATTGTACCCCATTTTTCAGGCAGTGATCTAAGAAACCTGCTATTTTGTGTTGATTTAGAAAATTCAACATTAACAAGTCTTAGCTCACTAATGAGACAACTGAATCGCTCAAACTGTTGTGTTAATGTTTCACCCTTAACGTGACAAAAGGTTTCATACTGCTGATTCAGAATTTCCCTATTATTTTCAATCACTTATTCAGTCCCCCCAAATTGTTCCTTAAGTGCATCCCATAATTCTTTGGCACTGTTACAGTGTAACAGTCCAGCATAAATTTCATTGGGTAATGCAAAAGCAACGATGCTAAATGCCTTAGCATCCAGTTCAAATTTCTGAAAATCCAGATCAGTATAGTTCTCAACTTTCTTAGGTTCGAACTTCTTTGGATCCTCAGCACTCGGCACCATTGGAACATGTGGTCCAAAGATAACCGACTTCCAACATCCGGTATTCTGTTGAGTTTGGATGTGACCCATCCTTCTCTGCCAGATGTTGTACTCATTTCGCTTCAACATGGGTGGTTTGAAGAGTGAACCGATGCTATTGTTAACATCTTGTGATTGTGACGTCATCCTGGTTGTTTTACAGGTACTGATTAACCAACTTTGCTCGTGATTAAACCTTACTCTGTTTTTCAACAAAACGAACAATTATAAGTATCAAGGATTGTGAGCTGAACTTTTACATCAAAATGATTGTTAGATCAAATTTGACTGTCCTAGCTCTGATACCAATTGTTAGGATCTGAGTTTCTTATGATTGTGTTTTGTTTGACAATAATGACAATGAACAAGAACAATTGCAGCAGAATTAAAATGGAAACAAACTTTCACGCACAATCAAATGGAAGAAATGCTTTCAACACACATGTTTATCATTGAACCGAATGATTAAATTTATTTCAATCTTCAATTACAAATGCATGCATGTATTACAATCTCCCCCTCAGCCTGAGCTCACACAGTTTGTTCGTATAGAATGACTTATGATGAAAGAGCTAATAGAACAGTACAGGGTACTGTTCTATTTATAGTACGAAGCAAACCACTGTGGCATCTTTGCTGACGTCACCATGAAAGTGACATCTAACCTCCTAACAACCTGTAACTACTGATCTAATACAACTACTACTATTACAAACTACTGATTACAATACAAACAAAGGATAGACTAAACTACTGCTTTCCATTCCACTGTTATACTCCTAGCAGTGCTTTATCTTCATCAACAGTACTTGAAACATGACAGTAGATTGAGCATCAGTGCTTGCCTTCAACAGTCTTTAGAACTTCATCAGATGTTGAATGATCAGCAATTGTTGTAGACAGACAGTAGATAGAGGTCATCAGTTGTTAGGGCCACTTCCAAGGGGAAAGATTGAATACAAACATCTGCTTATTCTGAATCCACTGATCTGATCCAGTTTTGGCTTTAATCAATTGTTCCTCTGTAGGGTTCAATCCCAACAATACTTGATTAAAAACACAAACACTCTTGACAAAACTCCATCACACACGAGCCTTTTCACGCACAAGCTTTAGATTTACAAAAAAATAGGAATTTTTTTACTCCCCCTTTTTCCTTGTAAACTTTCAAAGTCCAACCAAGTTTTATTATCTTCACCTCTAATGCTCGATAATAGTCCCAACTTGTTACACGAATCTCTAGTAAGAGCCACACTCCAACACCGAGAATCTTGTAAATAACCATGGACCGCCATTACCGAACAAAAAATTCTCGGAAAAAATTTCATCAACAAAATTTTCCCAAACACTCTACTTATCAAAATCCATCATTTACAAAAAAATGGAATTTTGACATTTTCATGCCTTTTTTTTTTTTTTTGCTCCTCATCCTCACTTAATCCGGAGAACATAAGTACCCTGGAACTTTTCAATAATCCGAAACCGACTTCAAGTTTCCGAACTACACAAACTTCTAAACTTAGCTAATAATCTGGTACCCCAGGTAACCCGGAATACTAGAAAATTTGGAAATCGTAAGATCTAGAAGCTTTTGAAACCTCGGATCAGATCATCTGAACAGTACTTCTGAATACAATGAAATTCGGAACAAGCAAAGAAATTCAGAATATTTCTTCCTGTTGTTGCCGATGAATCAATAAATCGATGATATTGTGGTATAAAACGAGAAGTAATTGTAACCGGTGGCAGCTGCATCGCTCGAGAACAAAAAATTCAGCGGCAGGGATGGAAACTTGCTAGCGTTTCTCCTGAGAAAGGCCATGACTTTCTTGACATGAAGAAATTCCTACAATGGTTCGAGTGCGTTTTTGAAACATAGTCAAATCTCAATCAAAAACCGATACAATCTAGAGCTAAAGTGATGATAATGTGAGAAAAACTAAACAGAAACAGAGATAAGGCAAAACAACTGTGATGCTTCGAGTGCGTGTTTGAAACATAGTCAGATCTCAGTGATGCTTTGAGTGAGTGTTTGAAACATAGTCAAATCTCAATCAGAAACCGATACAATCTAGAGCTAAAGTGCTAATAACGTGAGAAAAACCAAAGAGATATAGAGATAAACTGAATTATATATAGAGATAAACTGAATTATATATTCATTCTATTCAATGTTACAATAATTCTATTCTAACATTACAATATACAGATAAACACAATTGTAAACCCTAAAGCCCATAAGTATTGGGTTGAGCCTAAAATGTCTGATTTTATATAGAGTTAAATGTCATTATAGTCCTTGTAGCTTGGGCCATTTTGCTAGTTTAGTCCAAAGGTTTCATTTTTCGCCTGTGGGTCCAAAAAAGTTTCGTTGTTGTCATTTTAGTCCACTGGGTTAACTTCATCCATTTTTTCTGTTAACGAGAAGGGCAATTCGGTCATTTTATATGGCCGAATTGCCCTTCTAGTTAACAGAATTATATATAAAATGACCGAATTGCCATTCTCGTTAACAGAAAAAATGGATGAAGTTAACACAGTGGACTAAAATGACAATGGTGAAACCTTTTTAGACCCACGGGCGAAAAATGAAACATTTAGACTAAAGTGTCAAAATGACCCAAACCATAGGGAATAAAATGGCATTTAACTCTTTTATTATCATAAACCTAATTTTAGTTTGTAACAAATAGTGATTACCTTATAAAAATGTACGTCCACTCAATCAGTCTATTTTTATTTTAGTTTTAGAAAATTTGTTATGAATTATACAGAATTGATGTAAATCATTGATTTTCATAGTTTCCTGTCACACTATAATTTTAAAAGAAATATCGAAACCCTCCCTTGTAAAGTCGACTAAACAACATCTTCACAAAAGAAAAAAAAAACTTTGTTCGAAATTAGATCACGCATAAATTAGTTACGGGTATTAATTTGCTATTTAGGCTTTGGTCTAATGGTAAAGAGGAATTACTTTTTGTGGGGATCAAGGTTCAATTCTTAGGAGGTGTGATTTAGTATAGGATTTATGGAAGAAAACTTCGTTGTTCAAAAAAAAGTTATGGGTATTAATCCGGTTGCGTAGACAGGTCAAGCGACACGAACTCAAACACGACTTTCGTATTCACAATCTGACAGGAAACATTCTACTTAACCTGTTTTTTTTTCTTCATATTTAATACTCTAAGAGGGTGTTTGGGATTACGTTTTGAAGTGATTATTTGATTATTACGTTTGTAAAACATAAATAATCTAAAAAAACGTTTGGATGAAAAAGTGATTATCTACCTCCAAAACGCAGTTTGGGAGAAGCATGTACCTACATGCTTTTTCAAAACACAGTTTTGAAAACGTAAAATCTATTTTGAAAACACATAATCTATTTTGAAAACATAACACCAAACACCCCTAAGGCTGTAGGGTGTGGTATAAAGCCCCTAGGGGCTTTATCATGCCACATCAGCGCCACGTAGACGCCACCTCATATGAGGACTTGAAAGCCCCTTCTTTAACATCCTTGCAATAAATCCCCTTTTAAACAATATAAAAAAAGAAAAAGAAAAAGGAAATAAAAAAAAGAAGGAAATCTGATTTGTGGAAAAGGAATGGGTCCGACATGCTGCCGCCATTTTCCCGTTACTAGGCTGGCGAGAGGACTTTAGCGCCCCTTCAATGGCGGGCTCTGGGTGGGGTGGGGCGCTATTTTTGATGAGTTGGCGGGGTGGCGCGAGCCACACCCCCTTGCCTAAAAATTAATAAAACTAAGGAACGCACAAATTTGTATAAAACAATTGGACAAACTAAACAACTAAAAACTTATTATATTTTTAGTCCTGACATAAAATAACAAGTTTAATTACGACATAAATACCTATTAAAGTGTACAAATATAAAAGGTCAATACGTAAACCCATCAAGCCAAACCTGACCCGTTTAGTTAAACATGACCGTGAGTTGAGCCTGAAACTGACACGAACTCATTTATGTTAAAAGAAACCTGTATATTTCGTATCATGTAAGAAATTCACCTCCCTAATTTGAGCAAATGTAGCAAGTGTTGTATACTTGTATTACAAGTAACAAAATGACTGCCTGTATTTTTGTTGTTAGTATTTAATAGCCCCCGAGTTCTTCAACCAAGGAAGAACCTCTTCTAGACCCTCGGTTAAGCTTCGAGGCTTGTAGTCCAGTTCTCTTTTCGCCTTATCACAAGAATAAGCCCATTGGTGTTTAAGACAGGTCACAGCCTGTTTCATATAATACGAAACGGTCAATTTACGCTGTATTTGTTAGGTTTCACGTCAAAGATATCGTAGAATAAACATGAAAATGGAAAATGGAAGTACCGGAGGGCTAATAAGTGGAAGTTTTCCAGTTATTCTGGCGAATAGCACGGATAACCAGCCATAAATCTCGATCACGAACATAGGAATGTTAAACCGAGGTGTTTTTGTGTTGGTGATAGCAGCTGCTATATCGAAAACTTGCACAAAGGATGCATTTTCACCGGTAAGAAGATATCTTTGACCTGGTTGACCTTTGTCCAAAGCTGCAATGTGACCATCTACCACATCATCTACATGACTGAAAGAAAACTTATCGTTTCCATAACCTATGTAGCCAGGCAACCGTCCGTTAAACCGTTCAACAATCTGATCAGAAATTAAAAAAGTTCGGATCTTTAATACTTAATTCTCCATCCATAAAAACAAACATCTAGTGGGATATGGATCAAAAAATGCACAATATTGCACTTAATTATGATTTTATGATTCATTTTCATGTAATACTACGTTTGAGGGATCCTAACTAGGGTTGTAAACGAATAGAACGTTCAGCGAACAGTTTGTGAACCCTTCGGCGGAAAGTTCGTTTGTGTTCGCTCGTTTAATAAATAAATGAACATGAGCAAGAATTTTCCTTTGTTTAGTTAAATGAACGAACATGTACAGAGGCTGCGTTTGTTCATTTATGTTCGTGAACATTCGGTAACTTGTTCGTTTCCGTTCGATAATTCATTAGTGTTTTTAGTTTTTATATTTTATTTAATACTTCAAAATTCCGACAAATAAAATATTTAATAAGTTGTATACGATTAATAAAAATGAAAGAACGTGCAAGGTTTTTGGAAATTACCATTCGGGCCACTACATTCCCCGCAGTGACTTTACCAGGTCCATATATAACTCCGGGATAAACAGCTACTATCGGTACGCCTTCCTTTGCAGCTTCTAGAGCAATTTTATCAGCAACGGCCTTTGATTTCTCGTATTCGGTACAGAAGAATTTGGCTGAATGCACCTATCACCATATACAACTATATTCAACCTCAAATTATAGAAGTAAAACCCTATAGATTAGATTCAAGTAATCTAAATTCCACAAATTAATAGACGCTAAACAGTGATACAGAGTTGAACTTTGAAAGGGAAGTACATACAAAAGAAATGGCAATTAGCATTTCAAGAACATATTTATGAATGTTTCTGATCATTCACCCCTTCTTAACTAATAAAACTAAAAAAACCGGAGGAATATAAACGACATATAAAACCAGTCATCATCACCATACTCAGTAAATCCCACCAATAGCAAAGCTAAAGTAGGGTCTGAGGTGGGTAAGATGTAGACAACCTTACCTCTACCCTGTAGGAATAGAGGCTGCTTCCAGTGACACCCTCGACTCAATAATAGTTTTGCATCAAGCCTTGGACATAAGGCACATAACACTCAGCAATTGGGACAAAAGCCGATTAGTGCATGTACCCCTTGTCTTTCGGCTATCAACGCCACCACATGATGCATGATTAACCGTTCCTCTCTTTTTACCGTTATTTTCACGAAATTAGTAAAACAACGTTAAAATTAGTGCACTTTCACTTTTGCCCCCAGGGCCCACACATATATACGTTATATGCGCATACCGCAAGCAGGCGTAAACGACATATAAAACCAGTGTAAAAGGTAATAAGAATCTGAAACAGTTGATCTTAAATCAATAAATCTATTCCATGCTATTTAATCATTCACCTCTTCTTTCCACAAATCTGAAGAACAATAACCATAACAAAACTAGTGTAAAACGCATCAAGCTAAATTCACAAAATCAAAAAATACAACAAATAACTGATTACCTGACTCTCATCAGCGGTATATCCATCAGTGGATCCCAAGGCGAAAAACGACGACGTATAAACAATCTTCTCAACCGAATCCGTCTCCTTACACGCTCGAATCACGTTCTTCAAACCTCCAATATTAACCTAATCATCACAACCAAAACAATTCATAACAACATTAAACACAATTTTTTCAACTTTTAAAATTCCTTAGCTTACAGAAGTAAATTTAGAAGGATCTGGAAGCCACGGTTCGACTAACGCAGCGGCGTGAAAGACCACGTGGCAGCCGGAGCAAGCGCCGAGGAGTGAGGGATAGTCCGTGACGTCACCGTAGGCAAGTTCTAGGGTTCCGTCGTCGGAGGGAGGAGGAAGGGAGGAGAGGTCGCTGGTGCGACGGACGAACGCGCGGACGGAGTGGCCGTGACGGAGGAGGGCGTCGCAGAGTCTGCCGCCTAAGTAACCGGAAGCGCCGGTCACCAATACTTTCATGCTTCACCGTCACCAGTTGTCTACAGATAGATTTTGACTGAGTTTCCAGTTCAAAAAAATAAAAAATAAAAAAAAATAACACAGCGTTAAATACACACCAAACTGTTATTAACCAATAGGGGCGATGATACATATAAACCCTTTAAACACCTTAGTTCGGAAGGACAAGTTAGGTTCAAGTCGTACATATGACATGGATTAAAAAGAAATTCATCGTTAAAAAAACATACAACTTGCTTCTAAGGTTTTAGGGTAAGGCGTTAACAGTGACATGTCATGTTAACCGGCATTGCACATCACTCCCTTCTTATGTTAAAGGGCGTCAAAGGGATTATTTGTAAACATGTTAATTGGAAAAATTACACGTTTTGTCCTTTATCTTAACACAATTTTGCAGGCGGTGTCCTTTTTAACGAATTTTTACAGGTTTTGTCCTTTACAAGAAATTTTGTTGCACATATTGTCCTTTAGCCCTAACCCAGTTAGATTTTCTTGTTAAATCTGGTTACACAAGGGTATTTTAGTCTTTTTACCCATTTATTTAATATTATTTAAAATATAAAAAAAACATTTTTAGAAATTATTATTATTATTATTATTAACTCTCTCTCTCTCTATACCAAACACTTTCTCTCTCTACATCTCTGTCTCTCTATACCATAGTCTCTGTCACCAACATTCAGATCTCACCACCACCATCCACCCACCGGTTCACCACCATCTTCACCGCCTTAGCGCCGCCACAATAACCACCCACTACTCCATCGTTCACCTCCACCCGCCGCCGCACCTCATAGAGAAAGAGATGAGCAGAGAGAAGGATCTGCCTTCTCTTTGATTTTTACAGAACCATCTAATATGTGGGTTTTGTGCTTCACCTTTTAAATCGGATTCAAAGCATTTGAAGATTGCAAAAAAAAAAACTTCTAGAATCGATGGTGATGATGAACAATCAATGGGAACATGAATTTGTGGGTTTTGTGCTTTTTCTTCAATCAATGGGAACATGAATTTGTGTGGGTTTCGGGATGGAGTAAAACTCCACATCAGTCATTTGGATTCAGTCGGATAGAAGTTTTGGGGGCGCTTTTGTCTATACAAATGATTTGGATTGTTTATGGGACCTGGGCACTTGATATTTGAAGCTATTGAAAGAATGCTTAATAAACAATCAGAGGTAAATGGAGACCACACCAAGTGAAGTTGATTTTGTTGGCTTGAATATTGATCCAGATAGCATAAAGGGACTACATGATGTTCATGATTTACATGTATGGGGGCGATGGTTGCTGGTGGGGGCGGTGGTTCAGTGGTTACTGGTGGGGAATGTTAAATCTGGTATATATACACATATGTGAGTATTTATACAAATCTTCCTGTAAAAAGACTAAACTGCCATCATGTGACTTGCACGTGATGTGATTTAACAAGAAAATCTAACAGAGTTATGGCTAAAGGACAAGACGTGCAACAAAATTCCTTGTAAAGGACAAAACCTGTCAAAGTTCGTTAAAAAGGACACCGCCTGCAAAATGGTGTTAAGATAAAGGACAAAACATGTAATTTTTCCCATGTTAATTGGATATTAAGAGATTAAATTAAGAGTAAATTACAAGTTTTGTCCTTTATGTTTACACAAATTGCAGACGTTGTCCTTTAGCGCAAAAGTTGAAAAGTTTTGTCCTTAATGTTCCAAAATCTTGCACGTTATATCCTTTAGGCCAAACCCAGTTAGATTTTTTTGTTAAATCTAGTCATGTGCCTTGCACATGAGGGCATTATTGTCATTAAATCTATCCTTTAGGCCAAACCCATTCACATCTTTCATTCCATACATGTGTTGAATCCGTCTCGCGGATTCAGACATATCATTTCTACATTTCATTTCCTTGAATCCGTCTCGCGGATTCAAACAGGTCATTCATACTTCATTACTTTCATGCTTCGAATCCGTCTCGCAGATTCTAACACATCATTTATACTTTCAGTCTTTTCATGTTTCGAATCCGTCCCGCGGATTCTATCATATCATTCATACTTTCATTCCTGAAAGTCTTACATTTCTCTTCACCCTCACGTCCGCCTACTACCTAATCCTAACGGACATACCTGTAACAATTATCACGGGCTCATGAACGTCATATGTTTCTCGTGTACTGGCCAGGTACACAATCCACATACAAGTTTCGTGTCTTCGTGTAATTGTCACCTTATGTCCGAAGAATTAGGTTTCGGCACATGTAACATTTCTAAAACTTCATTACCATTCTTATTATTCTATTTCATTTAAAATTTTCCTTTTACTTGATATGTTTTACCATTACATGCACCCATATGCTAAATCTACGTACCTCGGTCAATATGTCATATTACATACCTTGGTGCCGGCGCTAGACCGCATTCACAGATCATCCTTTCCAAGCAATCATGCTTACCTTACACATAACATACTGTTAGTTATCTTCAAATACATACTTAAGCACATACTTACCTTGCCTTCTACCCTTAGATCTTGATCGAGTCTTGGATTGTACGGGTCCTTGTCACAAGAGCACACAGGTTTGAGTTCAAGTATTTACCTCCTCATACTTGATTTCTCTCAAACCAGGGCTCTGATACCAACTTGTAAGACCCTAATTCGTATTTGACCAAAAGTCGCAGCGGAAATTCGTACCATAAAATTTCATTATAAACGTTTTGACTTACTTGAAAGTTCATTATAAAATAACTCTTTTACATTATATGCATCCTTCATACTCATTTACAAAATAAAGGCATAACTTATGTCTATCAATTTACATACTCAAGCATTTCCGTACAATCTATCTTGTGACTCGGTATTTGATCGCTACTCCTCGTGATGATAATCTGTGATTCGTACAACCTGCACCCACCACATACATTCGCAACATTATCATACATTATATCCAAACAAAATTCTTAATCATGTAGTCTCGTTACGTTCTATCCACATATACTTTCCATCCCGTTATCTTTCTAGATTTAGTCATTCCATCCGGGTGTCTAATCCTTGGCGAAACTTCAATAGAGTGCCTGCACTACATTTCGTTCTCGAGGCACACTGTTAATAATGTCAATACTTAAATGTATTGAAACCACGTATACAATACATACATAACTACGTACATACATACCTACTCACATACATACATACATACATAACTACATACAAACATACCTACTCACATACATACATACATACTTGCATCCACATATATACATTCATACCTATACGCGTATGTACCTTCATACCTGAATACATAATGCTTACGCCCATACATAGCTACTTACGTTCATACATACACCGATACCTGCATATATATACCGATCTGCATACATAACTACATACTTACCTGCATTCATAAAACGAATCATAACTACACACATGCATACCTTCACTCACACGTACATATACTTACATAATTACATAAATACATTCATACATACATACTAACTCGTACATACCACTTACCTAATTTTCCACGAATTACTTTCGTATCTTAATTACAAACCTTCGTATAATAAAACATGTACGAACAAACTTATATACATACTCACTCCTATTCATGATTACTTATTAGTTTAAGCGTATTGGGATGAAGTTAAATCTATACATGCATACCCACATACTTAGTTCATTACCCCGCATACTCGCTCCCACATCCCGATCTTACTCACACATCATAAGCGCTTTTTACATGTCTTTCGGGTATGTTTCGGATCTTAAGAATGAGTTCCGAACTCACCCGTAACTTACCAAGCCTTTCGGTAGGGTTGAGGAACATTATAAAGACTTAACGAGGCTTGAAATGGGTCCACGGGGTCCGATTTCGAAGGAAAAACAAAGAATTTCATAAACTTTACATTTGCATCTGACCTCCACCATAAGCTACGGTGGCTACCGTAGCTTACGGTGGCCCTAAAAGCTTTACGGTAACTTTAAACTGCCTTACGGCAGAAAAGAAGACCCAGCTCCCACCGTAGCTTACGGTGGGCACCGTAAGCTACGGTGATGCCCAGATCAGCTCTCCAATTTAATACTAAAATTCGCATAACTTGTTCGTTTTGCATCCGTTTCACTTGAAACTTGTTCCTAAACATCCGTAAAACAATTCCTTACATATTAGCCTAAGAACCCTTACCCGGGTCCTTAATCATTACAAATTTTATTACCGTTACCCCACTTATTCTTATTTATTCGACCCGTTTGGTCCCACAAACTACCTCCGACTATCTAGATCATTACTTCTCCTAATACCTTCATTCTTTTTATATCATACATAATTTCCCCTCATTCATAAACAAGAAAGTTCTTATGTATACTAAGAAGTGAGTCGGGAGTCACTTACCTTAAGTGTTAGTGTTCATGCTTGCTTCCTCGCCTCCGCTTGACCCGTTAACCTTCCGTTCTTGAGTCCATGCTAATGTGATTCCTACCCTTTCATGTCATCACAATCACATTATGGTTAACATACATGCTCATTCATACTAACATTCGTTTCTTTCCATTCATACATTACTTGACTTTTTATTAACCAAAGACCACATACATAAGGCATAGACTAAAAGTCACCTTGGTCCATATTCACGCAACTCAATTATTATCATACACGACACATAGATCATCTACTACGATACACATGACTTCTCTACTATTACAATCATGTTTTAAAGGCTAACCATGCTATACATTCATTGTTGACTTTCAGGAAGTCAAATGTCCTATTTACACACTTTCAACTTATGAACATGTATCCATCTTAATAGGTTAGACCATAATATTACATTATACGCATTACACACTCGTATTGTATGACATCTACAACTACATGATCACTTACTTATATACACAACACATATACATACATAATCCATTCCATCCACACTAGCATTCTCATATTTTCACAACTAACACTTTAACCCATACTAAGCTAACCCAACATTACTTCAACATAATATCCACATGAACTATATCTAAAACATACTTCTCATGTTAGTTTACTATCAAATACCTCATTTTCACATTCCACAAATATTCATCTTTTACTTACATACAATTTCATTTATCAAACTCACCTAGGCATTTCATCAAGCACTTGGTGCGCGTACCACTATCTTAGCACAATGTACAACCCATTTATGCATGATCTTCCATGTTCTTATCTTCAATCATCAAATTCAACTAAACATCCATTTATTTCATGTCCTAATCAACTTATCTAAAATAATTCATCACATACTACATCACAAATTACACAATTATTGAACATGGTGATTTACTCACTTCATCATCCCAAATGGGTTTTACTTCAAAACATGAAATTAATCAAAATCATGCACAACACATGTTCCATAAGATGATTCCAACACATATTCATGCTCAATCTCATACAAATTCATGTATTGATCATAACCCACTTCCTACTAGATCATCAAATTGACTTCTACAACTTACCTCATGTGTAACAAGTCTAGATGATCATGAATTTGAGTTCATGCATTAGATCCGAGCTGAATTTCCCTTTCAATTTGATGATTTTCGTGAAACTAGGGTTTGAACCCTTTTCTTCTTCCTGGACATCGATACACATACACACATAGTGTGTGTGGTGTTTTAAGTTTTTAATTAATAAAACCCATGTTTCCTACTTAACGGTTTTGGTCCCTCGAGTTTCATTTTGATTATATAAGAGACTAAAACCCATTTCTTTATATTAACCGGGTTCTAATTTATCAAATCCGCTTTTTGGGGTGTTACAGGACTCTCTGTCCCTAGGGATGGAGGTAAGGTTTTCCTACATCACACCCTCCCCAGACCCTACCATTAGCTTGCTATTTGGGGGATTTACTAGGTATGCTTGTTGTTGTTGTAAATATATATTTAAAAAAAACTAAAATCTATAACTTCTCAAAAAAACAAAAAAAAAAACACAACCAAATACACCCAAACAACAACCAAAATAAAACATCACATACCCATATGCTGCACTTTGGCCAAAACGCAGCATATAAGAGTCTGATGGGTGTCCAAAAAGCAAGGGGATGTGTGAATAGACAGGGCCTTTTTTTATATATCGATTGATAAAAAGATCATTCGATGATTCTTAACCAACTTAATAAAGTTTATACAGTGACCATGATGATTCTTAACCAACTTAATAAAGTTTATACAGTGACCATCCTGCTAAAAAAATATGGTTCCGACAAGGCGGCATTGGTCCAGCCTTGAAAAGAGTGCTTAAAACTTGTTATGCGATGAAAATGCTTTTAATCAAGGGTACAATTTTAAACGGTGCTTAAAACTTGTGTGATGACCCGACCCACAAGAAAATTCGTAAATAAAGTTGATAAGACATTCGAATACCTGTAAAAAGTTTTGGAACGAAGAACAACGTGAAAAGAAGTAAAGTAGTCGTCAAAAGTCAAAACTTCCATATTATTATTAGCTTAAAGAAAGTCAACAACTTACATATATGTTATGTACATTTCATATTATTCAAACCCCCTCTTCCACCTTTATTAAACATCAAAATTTACATTACAATCTCGATCTTCGGATGCATTTCATCGGATTGAAATGCGAAGGTCTCCGACCCGAAGCAAACGTGTACGAGGAAGATGAAGAAGAAGAACTTAAGTCCCAATCTTCAACATTCTTGGGGACACAAACATCAAACAGGATTTGACCAAGAATCCCATGAGCATTGACTTTCGGTGGGGTTGACCGTGGGATGAAGCGTTCTTTAGATGCGTCGTGAACGGACCCCACGTCTTGACCTTCATGGTACTCGACTGAGCCGGGTACCACAAAGTGGTCGTTTAAATCAAGAGTGATTCTGTGGAAGCTTTGGTATTGGTTAGAACTAGAAACCGCTTCCCTTAGATGATTTAACGGTTCTGACGCCTGGTTGTGGGACCCACTAACCCGTAGAGTTCTTGTTGAGTAAACATGTACAGCCTTTGTTAGAAGCTCGGTCACAGCAGATTTATACTCGTCTGGATGAAGGCGATAATGACCTGCATGATACAAAAATAATCAAATTCCGGGCCGTGTTTAGGTTGACTTTTTTTTTAATAAAGTGTGGTGTTCGGGTTGACTTGTTTAACCCGTTTGATTGAACAGATCGACCCACCAACCCGTTTAACACATTTATTACAACCCACCAACCCAATTAACTTGTTACCAACTTGATTATTAGTTATTACCTATCAACCCCCGTTTTGACATGTCTAGATAAATGGGTTAGATGGGTTGTGTTCGGGTTACATGAACAAAGGCCGTGTTCGTTTATTTATGTTTGTGAACGTTTGGTAACATGTTCGTTTTACGTTTGTTTGTATTCGACAGTTCATTAGTGTTTTTAATATTTCTGTTTTATTTAAATACTTCAAATTTCCGACAGATAAAATAGTTAATAAGTATTAGTGTAATATATATTTTGTTCAAGAACGCTTGTTTTTGTGTGTTTTCATTTGTGTTCATGAACGTTCTTTTGCGTTCATTACCTAAAATTAACAAACGAACACGAACAGAAAATCACGTTTATGAACAGTTCGTGAACACACATTCCTTAACAAACGAACACGAACAAGGTCTTGTTCGTTCGGTTCTTTTGCAGCCCTAGTTGTTGGCGTAAGTTCACATAGGCGAACTATCGGTTTTTCAAATGAAACGTACACGAGCATACCTACATGAGGGGAGCTAGTCCATTTTACCAATTTAACATCCCCGCCAAGACTTTCTAATCGTTGAGCGAAGTTGCATATGATTTGATAAGGGGCAAGATTGTCATTTTCTGAGCAAAGTATTAAATACGGTGCTCCCATGCCCTGCATTATTTGAATATATAAAAAGTTGAAAGAAAAAAAACAGAGAAGATTAGAACGAAATACAATGAGTAAACTGCCAATTTAGTCCCTGTGGTTTGGCTAGAAATGTCACTTTAGTGCAAGAAGTTTTTTTCTCATCTGTGTCCCTAAGGTTTCCAGTTTTTGGTCATTTTCGTCCAACCCCCTAACTCCGTTCAAAAATCTCAGTTAAGTCAAAGGCAAAAAAAAGATAAATGTAAAGTGACAAAAATACCCCCAACTTAGCTGAGATTTTTTAACGGAGTTAGGGGGTTGGACGAAAGTGACCAAAATTGGAAACCTCAGGGACACAGATGAGAAAAAAAAAAAAACTATTTGGACTAAAGTGGCATTTATGGCCAAACTACATGAACTAAGATGACAATTTACTCTTTATTAAAGACTTATGAAGCAATGGGAACTTACAACGGATGCGTACAACGTCTGCCAGTATTCCGCACGTTGTGACTCAAATCTAGTAAGGAATAGAGCATCAAGGCTAGATGAGATACCGTTTGCTATTAACGTTGCAATTTTGGGAGGACGGGACAGTTTAAGAACGCTTGGGTCAAGTACAAATCGGGTGCCCAAATCACTTGTGAAATCGATGGGAGATGAATCGAATATGTGTCCCGAAAGACAGTCTCTAACAAGTCGGTATTCATCCTTCATCATAGAATAACAAACAACGTGAAATCTAAGACGACATAGAGGTGGCAATTTCAACCCCTTTACTAACAGATAGGGATGCAAATGAACTGAACGTTCAGCGAACAGCTCGTGAACCGTTCGTTTGTTTAATAAATGAACGAACACGAACAAGAAATTTCGTTCGTTTAGTTAATGAACATGAACAGATGCCTCGCCCGTTCATTTATATTCGTGAATGTTCGGTAACATGATCGTTTTTGTTTGTTTGTGTTCGATAGCTCACTAGTGTTTTCAACTTTTTTATTTTGTTTGAATACTTCGAAATTCCGACAAATAAAATATTTAAAAAGTATGAACAGAATGCTTGTTTGTGTTTATTTGTGTTCATGAACATTCATTTACGTTCGTTACCTAAAATTAACAAACAGACACGAACCAGGAAATCTCGTTCGGTAAGTGTTCATGAACAGTTCGTGAACACATATATTTCCTTAACAAACGAACACGAACTAGGTCTTCTTCGTGTTCGTTTGCAGCCCTACTTACGGATGAGTCAATTTGGGTTGTGGTTTATCTCAAACGGGCCAAACCCAAAAAAAGATAGTTACAAGGAGATCGGGTCAGATGAGTTTAAAGTCTATTTTGAGTGTACAACCTCATAAAACACTTTTATTTGAAAATATAGACGATTACTGAAAAGAAATTATTTTTGTATTCATAAGTTAACACATTAAATATTTGTAGAAAACCGACAAAAAGTGTTTGTGGGTCAACCTAACCTGACCCGTTTTTGACTCGTACTAAAAAGACCCTTTTTGACTACTTACCCAACTCACCCATTTTCCCACCTCTAAAATAAACTTGTTATAAAACTAATGAAATAAGAAAATAACATAATAAAGGTTAAAGATTAGTACCAGATTTCCATGAGATTCATACTTGGAGTCCATTATCTATGCCAAAAAGATGCCAAGTAAATAACAATTAGGAATGCATGAAACCCATTGTAAAAGGGTTAATAACCCATTATCTATACCAAAATGATCAATTTCCAAATAGGTTTTAACCACATTCTTTTTTTCTAACTGACTACAGGTAAAGTTTGTTTGTGTGGTAATTGACCACTAACAAAACGACACGCGATGCGCACATGGAAGATATATTATTTACCTGCAAAGCTTTGTACATGCAAGCTTTGGGACCACCAGAAAAAGACGCAAACACAACTGGGCAAGGTCTTTTTTTTAGCTCCTTCATTAAAAGATACAGAAATTAGTATTAAACCTATTAATAATTAACGAATAAAAGCCATATAAAATGAGTAAAACTAACCTTAACAAGTTCATTTAGAATGTCCAGTGCCAACGTTGTTGCCTTGTCAGGGAAGAACCTGTAAAAAACTTGATGTCAAATTACCAGACAATCTTTCAATACGTCGTGATGTTTATGTGCGAATTTTTACAGAGGTTTCATTAGTGTATACAAAAAATGTTTAGCAATTGTCTTTGTTTGACTTGTTGACTAGACCCCGACTCTCATTAGATGGATTTGAGTAGTTTACAACAAAGAAATATTCATCAAGACACAATCAAACATGGAGATACAACAATCCTTAATGGTTGGCCGATTTCCACACCAACCATAGGCCTCTCTCGATCATTGTTATCAAATACTCACCATCAATCCATTTTAGTCATTAAAATATATATATAAAAATAACTTATTACCATATAAATAACACTATAACAGCACTTCTTTTAAAGCAGAAATGACCTACTTGGGTCATGTACAATCCAAAGTAATACAAGCAAAAGTGTATTCCATCTACCCAAATGAAAACTGATTTCATTTAGTGATTCTTCTCATATGAATGTATGATTACTGCAACATTTATCAATTTTTGAGCTAAAATGACCTACCTCTCCCAATGTTATTGTAGCCTAACCTACATCAAGCCAATAAATAATAACTAAAACAAATACCAACCATAATTTTTAACCCAATATCATCTTACTCTCCTCATACCGAAAAGCAAAAGTGCAATAACTTCTTCCAATAATAATAGCACATTAGTAGCACTTCAAAATCCTTTTAGGTAAATGCAACATGTACAATCCAAAGTAAAATAATACTCCATCTACCCAAATAAAAACCGATTCGATTTCTTGATTCTTCCCAAACTTCATCATTTTTAGCTAAAATAAAATTACCTATCTCCGGTCTCCCCCAATATTATGGTAACCAAGGTTTAAAAGAACGGAAACGAGTTTCGATGCGTTTTCCCTTTGCCTCACGAGGCGGTATTAAAAAATAAATTTAAAAATTATATATATTATAAAATTAATAATACTAACTAATTTCATCATCAGATTCATCAAAATCATTAAAAACACACACAAAAAAAAGACATGAAATGCTTGAAAATTGACACAAAAAGTCAAAAACATCATAAGAAACTATCAAAATCCCCTGAGGCGCAGCCTTTCTTAGCGCATCAGCCCCTCTGAGGCGCATATACAATAAAAACCCCATGAGGCGCGTCTCAAACTCGTTTTTTGGCCGTTTCGCATTTTTTAAAACCATGATGGTAACCTAATCTACAAATTTTAAACCTACATCAAGGCACTACATAATAACTATAAGAATTTCCAACCATAGGTTTCCGATGTACCATACGCAATATCTACCCAAAAGAAAAGTGTAATAACTTCTTCCCATATTAGTAACTTTTAAGCTAACATGACCTAATTAACTTCTTCCCAAAATATTATTCCATCTACCCATATATTGATTCCATCCCATAATTATTGCAACATATATCTCCATTTTTAAGCCAATATAACCTCCCCCCCCTACCTTAATGAGAAAAGGGTAATTTGGATATTCAATTATCATGTAGAATCAATCATAATAATTATCAAATTCTCAACAACAGCTAAGATTCTGAGATTCATCATGCAAATTGAAACCATTTTCAAGTTTGCAACCAATATTTCTTTCCAAAACAGTTCCAATTAAATTCAAAAAACAATTAAGGGTTTATAAATTAAGGGGGGGGGGGGGGGGGTTAAAGAACACATACAGATTAAGAAATTGGCTATGGCAAACAAGAGAATCCCAACCAAAAGATGAATAAAGATCAATATAGTTGTTCAAATGTTTATCTTGACTCGACATCCATGCGAAAACAACCACAATCCCTTTGTTTGTTCGATCTTTTTCTTGTTTCTTCAAATTCCCCCAGTAGAATCTGCCCCCAAATCCCCACATTTTCACCCTTTGATTGATGTTTGGAGAGAGAATTAGAGGTCAATTTGAAGTGGGTTTATAGGAAGAAGATGATTGAAAAGTTGGTAAGTGGGAGTTTGGGGGGAGGTGGAAGAGGAAGAAGATTTTGAGGCGTGAAGAGTTGATGATTTTTTTGGGTTTTTTTTGGTGTTTATCTTGTTGGGGTGATGATGATTGGCTGTTTTGTATAGTGTGTGCATTTTAAGAAAAATAGTATTTAATAAACTATGACTTTTGTAGTTTCATGAAAGAAAAAAGAAACTTTGTTTTTTAATTGGAAATTTTATTATAATGACAATAAAATGGCAGATAAACGAGGCTGTGTTCCAGAGATCCACCACTTAACAGGGGAGGGGAGGGAAAATGAGGTTTTTTTTTGCCTGAAAATAGTCTTTCCAATTTGGAAAGACATGGAGGGGAGGGATGGGGAGGGATTTTTAACTCGGGAACACACCGTAAGTTGTGTCGAAGTCTTCTTTGGAATAGCAAAACCAATGTTACTAAAAACAGTTTTGGGTCTTAAAGGTCGAATGATTAGCATGCATGACCCATTGAACACTGTTTAGAAATTCCATAGCCTCTCTGGCTAGGTAAAAAGTGATAAACAAGTGTTAATTCTTTAAACAAACTTTCTCATGCTTAACAATTTTGTCTGATTCCGCCTTCATCGCAACATGACCTGCAACAAACCCATTATCCTTGAGCCCAACAAGAAGGGACAATTCTGTAAGGTCCATAATGACATAAACGTGTTTCTATCTGCCCACCCAAACACAAGAATATCAATTGACAGTAAAATAGACATCTCTTCACGCGAATACATCAGAAAATTCAAGTACTAAAACATAGTTATACCAATGGGGTGGTGGTCCATTGAAAAAGACAAAATCTTTAAACACTTTGAGAGTGAGAGATCTTGGGTTCGAGTCCCACAGACGACATAAATAAAAGAAATATGCCGTTCAAAAAAACACGGTTATAAAAGAGGAGGATGAGAGTGAGAGGTCTTGACTTCGAGACCTACAAACAACATAAATAAAATAAATTTGCCTTTCAAAAAAACATAGAAATACTATGTTTTACATTAACGTCCACTATTAAACTAGAAATACTAGGGGTGCTAAAGGGGTCGTGTTCGTGGGTTGGCGGGTTCAACCTGACTCGAACCCGAAAATTTTATACGAACCCGAACCCGAAAATTGTATCTTACATATGAACCCGAAACCGACCCGAATATTCATGGGTTGACCCGAACACAACCCGTTCAACCCGAATCTTTTTATTTTTTTATTTTTTTCCACAAATTAATATATTCAATTTAAAATTTACTTAAAAAATACAAACATATATAATACAATTACATTTAAATTGTCAAATCTTATGTGAATTTCTCTTTTTAAGTTATAATTATGACATAAAATAGATACCCAATTTAATTTATTTCATAAAATATATTGTAAAAAAATATAATATAATATAAAAGGGTTAAATGGGTCAACCCGTCAACCCGACCAGGTTGACCCGAACCCGATCCGTTAGCTAAACGGGTTCGCGGGTTCAACCTGAAACTGACCCGAACCCGTTTATCCCAAAACTAAACCCACGAATTTCGTGTTAGGTTCGTGTCGTGTTTTCGGGTCGTGTCGGAAATTCACACCCCTAAGAAATACTATACACCTTGATACCTTGACTACAATTCTTTTGGTACTAAAATATTGATAAGCGTATGTTAAGTTGGTTTGTCAAACTTAGCTTAATAGTTTAGTTGATAGTTTATATTTTGAAACTAGTTGTATAAACCGAACTAACCGATATAATAATTCTTATATATTTTTTTTTAAGTTCAGTAGTTTTATATGTGCTTAATATTTATAAAACGTTTAATATGTAATAAAAAAATACATACAAAAAAGAGATGATGTCGGGAAAGAAATTTAAGATGGGCCAAACCGCATTGGTTTGGATGGTTTAGCAAGCCGAAAGACCAACAAGACCAACCAATTGTTTGATTTACCGTTGTCTTTAACCACGTCCGTGAAATTCCATCAAAACCTACGAAAACATGTTGGAAACAGTAAACACTATCCATAGTGGCTTATAAGAGGCATTTTCCGTCACATCAGCATCATAAGTCACCTTTTAAAAAATGTGTAACGGTTAACACCCCTTAATGTTTTTTTCAATCATTACTTTTCATTTTGTTTCTCTTCATTTGGCATTATACTAGAAATGCTCGTCTCTCTTCATACCCTATAACTCCTAAAGAAGTGGTGTTAGAGGCGTTATCACTTGTCAAGCCCCTTCACACCCCTATAATGTCCCATTACACACATGGCCTGAATTTACCTACCTTATCAACATGCAATAAACACTCCCTTAGACTATTAATATAAGTATATTAAACTATTAATAAAATGTATCAATCAACTAAATTTAAAATTCTTAGGATTAGGCTTAACCTAACCTAACATGATCCGATTTGGTTCTAAGCAGGTCAATCCCAATCTATAAGGTTGAATGGTTCAAAGTAGTAACATAAGTACATAACCAACTTATGGACATGGTCCATCCAATGCTAACATCATCAGCAACCATATTATATTAAATTGTGTAATAAATCTTACTTAATTTATGTACCAACCTAACCGTTACATCACATTTGCCAACAACTTCGTATGAAAGTCGATGTCTAAATTTCTAGTTTTTCCCCAAATATGGCTCATTAATTCGTTTAGGTCCCAAGTTATATGCTGATCTTTTTGTGATATGTGGCAACCTTCTATTGGTTGATCTTCTGTAGTATGTTCAAGGGATCGGATAACAGATTATTCGGATTTGAAAATTTTAGAAACATATCCCAAATTCGATCCTGTCCGTATTGGAACTATTCCCATCCAATCCAAGTCTATCCAAATTCAATTCGGATCGGATAAAACGAATAATCCCAACGAATATCCGAATAATCCAAATTAAACATAACTAGGTTTATCACCCTAGCCGCGTTGCGGCGAAATTATTTTGTTATTTAGTCTGTGTTTGCATGTGTTTTGAAATCACTACGAGCGGGTTGCACGCGGAACCACTAACAAAAATAAAAAGAAAATGTAAAAAACAGTAAAAAATAATCGAAAGAAACTCAACCAAAAAAGTTGTATGTTAACGATGTTGTTCGTATGAAACCCGCGGTCAGAGATGAGCAAATAATACTGGGTACCGGTACCAAATTTCCCAAACCGAAGGATCCTAAGTACAAATTCGGTATCGACTTTTGGCGTTCCTAGTACCGGTTCGCTACCGATTTTTACCCTCATATGCCGGTACCGTAACCGGTATTTTCGGTATCAGTTGCCACCGAGCTCATCTCTACCCCTGAAACTAAAAAAAGAAATCATTAAAAGTTGAAGAAAATCAAGAAGAAAAAGTTGTACGATACGACAACAGTGATCAGGGATGAGCAAATGATACCGTGTGGCAGTACCGAATTTCCCGAACTAAATGTAACAACTCTCGCCAAAATTTTTATTTCTTATTTTATTAAGGGATTATTACATATATCCCCCTATTAAGAACCTTAATTACATATTTACCCAACCTAAAATTTATATTACATATTTCCCCCTCTTGCAGCAAAATGACACATATATCCTTACAACAAAGAAATTAAACCCCATACAAAACACTGAATTGCAATGATTCCCAGGCATAAACATTAAAGCTATGTACAAATCGGTGGCTCCAGATACTTAAATTAGTATAAAACCAAATTAAAGAAGCAAACAAAAAGTAATAGAGAACACGGTTCGAACATCGGATCTTATGTTTTAAGGGTTTCAAGCTTAGCTAGATCAACCAGATTTATATTTGTTTAATTATAGAAAATTATAATAAATTTAACCTGTAAAGCTTTCTTCTCCAGCAGTTCGCCGGAAAAATGCCCAGGTCGACCGGAACTTGTTTTGAGTTCTATAAGAGGGTTTTGAACGTTTAGACTTCACGAAATTGTTGCATATGGGTGGAGATGAGTAATACAAGTATTATTCAGTCTTTGGCTTCATTATGGGTTCGTCGGAACATACGATTTCACCATTACTTTATGGTAGAGAGTACAGGTCACAACTCACAAAGTTAGATTGAAGGGGATGGTGACGTTTCTGTAATTTAATTAAAAAAATAGGTAAACCTAGAAAATTTTAAGTTTTATTTGAATAAAAGGGTAAATTTGGCATTCTTTATATTATTTTTATTAAAATAAATCAAAATGGGTATATTTGTTATTTTTTACTTTTAGGAAGGGGATATATGTAAATAAAATTTTACACTGGGTATATATGTAATTTATGAAATTAATAAGGGGATATATGTAATTGCCCATTTTATTAATGTCCATTAGGAAACCTTAATTGAGACCCCCAAGTAGTCTAGCATGACCCATAAAATTTTCAGAACAGTTGGAACTAGGATCAGGGCCCTCTAAAACTTAAGGGGGGTGTCCCCTAATTGATAATTATCCTTATAACTCGTTGTAAAATTCGAAATTCGTCGAACTATTGACTCACCTAGGCTATGTATACACGAGGCTACCCTACCCTAAAAAGGGCGCCGTCACACCACGCGACAGGGACTGTTTTTCAGTATAAAGTCCAGGGGTTTGGCACTTGCATGGTGCTGTTGTTACGACGTTCAAATTCGTTTTGTACGTTGAGTTATTCACTTTTTCGTTCAAAAACACACACCAGCACTAATCTCTGCTGCGACAACAAGGTAATAACTCGATCACTGCTACGATACAAAGTCCGATCGATTGAAACCGATCCGATGGATGTTTAAGTGCTGCCCAAATACGGGCTATACTTTGTCATTCGTCGTGAGGGTTTTGATTTCGTGAGCTTATCGTAAATGTTGTATTAAGTTACTGACCTAGTTTCGTGTGCATTGTTATTTACCTAGGTTACAAGACTAAATCAGTAGGCAAGGTTCTGTCCAGTTAAACTTGCAATGTGAGTCATTCTCTTTTTATCAAATTGCTTTACAAAACCCTAAATGTTTTCCAGTTATACTTTGCAGTGATTAAGTCTTTGCTAATCTTTAATTACTGGCAGTATGTGGGGGTTTTGTGCACATTACTACTAACGATTTATCACTTTAGGTGGGCGAGCCTAATTAGTGATATGTCCACAGTCATAGATTCGGTCGAGTGACAGCTGAACTAGATAATTATATGATAAGGGCAAATATAAAAACCCTTAATGCTGTAAATTGATAACAATGTGTCTTTTGTGCAAATTGAATGACTCGCCAGTATTTCCCCGCTGATAAAATCTTTTCTTAAAACATGTTTCAGGTGACTTACTGTGAATCAAGGAAAAGTGCTAGGTAGCACTAAAAAGCTTGAAGAAGTGGCTCAATAAAATAAATAAACATGTTTTGTAAAACAAGGAATTTCCTCGTGAAATTCCCTTTATTGTAAATTATGGGGTTGTCCTAAATTGTGAAATAAAATAATTGGGTCTTTTCAGTTTAAAAGATCCTGTCAAATATTTCCGCTGCCAAATTAAATAATAATACTACGGGTTTTGTCCAGCAGCTTCTGGACTGGGTCACACCGGGCCGGGGGCCGTGACAAAAAAAGGTGGTATCAGAGCCACTGATTTAAGCCAATTAAGTATTTAGAAATACTTAATTTCTCTGATTGCCATTTTGGGATTTTGTGAAAACTTAATTTACAATAAATAAAATTTTAACTTAAATTTGTGTGTGTCTTCATATGTGCTAACAGCATGAATGAACTGTCGGAGGCACTCCGAAACTTTACTATCCATAGCACCAATATGGATACTACCGGCACCTTCACTGGCTACCAGGCTGATACTGAAGAGCCAATAGTGTTCCATGCCCAACCGCAGGAGAAACCAAAGCCGAAAAAGAGAAGGAGAATCTTGGACTGGAAGCGGGGGCGTAGGAAGAAGCCAGCGGCTCAGAAAGTTAAAAAGACTGAAGATCCAAAGGATAAAGGAAAGGGAAAAGAGATCGGGGAAAGTTCAGGGCACACCCAGGAAATGCCACCATGGGAGGAGATGGATCGTAAACTGGAGAACTGTGACCTCATCGGACCTGCCGATGAAAACCTCTTCAACTACCTTGTAGAATCCCAACTCCCATTCAACTTAGAACCGGCTATTGTGAACCCCCGACCTCTACAAGGAGAGCTGGAAGAATGGTGGACAAACGACTGGCAATTTCAGAATCTCTTGAATAACCCTAGCGTCTATTTCCCCCAGTTTGACCCTGAGCCTGCACCAAACCCACCTATGAGCACAGAAAACTTGGCTGAACTCTGTCACTATGGCAAAGAACTGGTGGACGCAGGAAATCGAATCCGGGAAGTGGGAGAACAGATCTCATGGAAATACGACGAGAGGGAGCGTTGTTTCTGAAATGCCAGCTGACGATGGTTGTGTGGTTGTGTAGTTATGTGTTTAATAATAATATAATAATAAAATAATAATAATAATAAATAGTAAAAAATATAATTATGTAAAATAACTTAAAATAAAACTTTTGTAATATATCTGGTGTGTATGGATGCATACTAAAATATATATAAAATATCAAAGTCGCAAAGTCGACAATTTTGGCTATACGTGTTGACGTGATTATGTGTGATTGCTTTATTGCATTTGGTTGTTATTTATTTTGTGCTAATAACTTATATATATATATATATATATATATATATTGATTAATTATCAGATGGAACACACTGTTAATGAACCAGTTAACGAAGTTAACCAATCCGAGCAAAACAACGAGGATCATTTTCTTAATAGGCAAGATATAGAAAATATCGTTGCCCAGGGAATAGCAAATGCTATCCCAGCAATCGTCGCTGCTGTTAAAAGCCCTGTTGAGCCTTCACAAATCAACCCCAGTAAACGCACGCGCGACGATAATTTTAGTAACAGTGTTAACGGAGGCGGCAATAATGACAACGTGATCCAGGCCCCAATACTTAAGAAAATAAAAGTTGCAACACCTGGTTGCACTTATAAAGAATTTCTTGCCTGTAAGTCGGTCGAATTTGCAGGCAATGAAGGGGCAACGGCTGCACTGCGTTGGTTGGAAAAGACCGAGGCAGTAATTAAAATAAGTAAATATGCCGAGGAGGATAAGGTCATGTATGCTTCTCACCTTTTCAAGGAAGAGGCATTGGAATGGTGGAATACGGTGTTGCAAGCGAAGGGAAGTGACATGGCATATGCCATGAGTTGGGAAGAATTTAAGCATCTAGTGGAAAGGAAATTCTGCCCCGAATATGAAAAGGAACAAATGGCGAATAAGTTCCTAAGTCACCGAATGGTGGATGTCGATTGTCGAGGGTATACTTCGAAATTTTTCGAATATGCCAGAATTGTACCAACCCTGGCTTCGCCAGAATCGGTACTTATATCTCGCTATATTTGGGGTTTGATTAGCGAGATTTGTGACATCGTCAAAGCCGCGAGACTGTAACACCTCAGAATTTCGTGTTCAATAAAGTAACGACACGTGTCACGTGTGACAAAACGCTTTGTAGACTCGGAATTATTAAAAATGATTGACAGGATTTAACCGTGTCGTTATGTTAACTTTTGCACCTCTGAACGACCTCGTTATAAATCCCAAGACTCAATTTATGTTAAAAACACCTTGTACATATTCAAGTTCAGGGAATTATTACGTGGAATGATTTAAAATTAAATGGTAGGACTCCTACGATGAAAAAGGAACGGAAACCCTTTGTTTTCGGGTCTTGTTTTTGAATACAAAGCAAACAAACACAAATGGTAGGGTATCCAACAGTAAAAGACCCATATTGGAGGCCCCTAAATGAGAAAATAATGCCCACCACTCGTTTATACCACTTGCCCTTTCGAAACACCAACAAACAAAATCAAAAACTGATCTGCAGAGGGCGTCGCGTAGCGCGACGGACCCTCGCGCTACGCGAGGGGTGCCCAGCGACCAGAATACCTGCTGTTGGCTGTTGTGCGCATTTGTGACCCATTTAGCCGGTTTCTCTTGCATGTGCATGGCCCCTAGACATCCCTAAACACTAGTTACAGATGTTAATCGATTGTGGGATGTCCTAGACTTGGTTGTCAAGCTTTTGTGGTGTCCATGAGCACTATATAAGGGACCATAGTTGCAACAATTGCTACACACATCATTCAAGTGCCATCTGAGCATTGGAGGAGCTTACAATCTGATTCAAGGCCTTCCTAATCATCCATTAATCATCTAGTAAGTTGCTTAACCCTTCTAAATTAATTCTAGCTTTATAAATAGCTTAAAAGTCAATATATCGTGCTTAACGGTTGACTTCGTGATTAAGTGTCGTTAGCTCAGTCGTATCACGAATTAAAAGTACCATTAGATAGGTAATTATATGGGTATTAAACCCTTATAAGGGCGCGTAACAATTCCAGACCTAACTAGGTCGTTTGTCGGGTCAAACGTTGACCGAAAAAGTCAACAGAATTACAAAATATGATTTAATGCACGATTAATGATCCGAGAGGTGTGTAACCTGTTTTAACCTTAATATAACATGGTAATAAGAATGAAAACTTGTCTACGCTTGCCCGACTCGACAAATTTCTGTTAAAACCCGGTTCGGAACCGAAAGGCGCAAAACCTTGACTTTTGCTTTGACTTCGGTTCTGACCCGTTTTAGTTTGATTCGAAGATGCCTTAGTGCTTCATTAGAGTAGGGTTGCATGTTAGTATAAGTCTCTGTACTTGTTTCGTTGATTATCCGATGCATGCACACGTTTCCGTTAATCGCTTAAATTGGACCGTAATGCCCTTATGACCATACAACGAGAATTTTGAAAATGTGGAAGTACAATAATCTTAGTTACTGATTATTAAACATGTACGTAAATTTTCACGTCAATCGGAGGTCTAGATTAGGAGATATGCGCATTAGCGTAAATAATAAGCTTTTTATTAATTAAACGGCGCGATTAGCGCATAGCCTATCTAAACCCGATTTTCGGTACCAAAACTTTTACCCACTGATGTTAAATAATATTTTGGGATTTTTGAAGATTTTTAATTATTTTTAAACTGATCTTAAGCTAGGCTTATCGCATTGATTCGGTTAATACCGAATATGCCCTTTTAGGCCATAAAACGAGTTTTACGAATCCGTTTGATACCAATCCAATTGCCACTGATTTTAAATAATAAATAGAGTGTTTTGAGCCTGTTTTGCTGATCAGAAAACTCAGAATGGTATTTTAAACCGTACGTCGCTTAAAACGGCTTCATACGCGTATAAAACGCATAATTTGGGTTTAAAACCATTTTGGGAAATGAGACTCTTCACCAACTGTTGTGGTCTGTTAAAATTAATAATTTTTCTGATTAAATCAGACCCGTATCTCGGAAGTATTATAAATCTCTTTTATAACCCTTAAAATGACCGAAATACCCCTACGGGGCATATTTAGGGATTAAACTCGTTTTGGGCATTATGGAAGATATCATAATGATATCACAACATATTTAAAGCATATTAACTTAGGAAACCTGTTCGCGACCCTTTCGGTTACCCGTTATGCATTATACGCGTTCGGTTCGGTTTATGTAACTAGTTTGCATAAACTAGCCGAAACGGGTCAAACGATATCATTTTTATCTCAAAATCCAGAATGTGAATAGTAAACCCATATTAAACAAGTCCTCAACTTGTCGGGTCTAAATCACATTCTATCCGGTCTTCGCTTAATCGTGCGTACGAACCGTATCGTTAAAACTAACCGGTCTAAGCTTAAGCTTAATTAAAGACCCGTTAGTATTCTAATAGGTTATATTAAACCTTCGTTCCAGATTAGGAGAACCAGTAAAAGCTATCTGCAGTTTATTCAATTAAGGATTTATACTTGCAAAGGTAAATACTTTTAACTTATTTTCCCTATACGGGCTTGGGCTACGGTATATAGCATACCGCTTGATCGGGCATCAAATCTTCCATCGCTTAGGTGGTTAATTGAATAATTTGATCGGCTCATTTAAACAGTCTTGTTTACTTTACAGCCTTTGGGGGGTTAATGACCATGTCCCGGATATCCTTGGCATTATCTTACGAGATAGCCACGACCTGAGCACGGGGTGTAGGCGTACACCTGTCGGTGTATAACTCATTATTGTGGTGTGTCTATTGATCTTTAACCCGGATACGTTCCGGGCTACTGAACGCATAAGTAACATGTAATTCGTTCACAAGATTATAATATTAAATAATTCTCCCAAGTTAAATAAAAATGTTTATGCCTTGTGCATCCAAACCAATTTTTAATCATTTTCCAAAATGAGTCAGTTGATTGTATTTACCAGTGTAAACTGACGTATTTTCCCAAAAAGACTGAATGCAGGTACTAAGCGAAATTGGCTGGATTGTCTCTTAAGCATCAATAAAAAGTCTCGCAAGCTTAGGATGCCAGAAGTCTGTTGAACTATAAATATTATTTTGTTTCGATCCGTTCTGTGGATAAACACCGGATATTGTGACTTTGATTACAATAAATAAATTCGGTTGTATCTTATTTTTAAATTTGCTTCCGCTGTGCATTATTATATTGTGTTGTTTGACTATTACGTTGCCAACCACGTCACGATACTCCCCCACCGGGCCCACCGGTGACACGTGGAAATCGGGGTGTGACAGAGACCCCGCACAATTGATGATGCGGTGGAATTAGCCAATACTTTGACTGACGGGCTGGTGCGTATGCGGGAAGAAAACAGGAAAAAGGAGTTAGCCCAAAAGATTACCCAAGGATTTCGTGTGGGTAATAATATTAACTTCAAGAGGAAGGGAACTGGGTCCTCTTCCACCCCGCCATTTTGCGGGAATTGTAAAAAGAAACATTTTGGAAAATGTAAAGAAAATTGTAATTTCTGCAAAATTCCGGGCCATCGGGAGGAGGAATGCAAAAAGAAATCAAAGATCTGCTACAACTGTGGAGAAGCTGGGCATTTCAGACCAGAATGCCCTAAATTGGTCAAGCCAGCAGATATCAAGGCCAAACCTGCTGAAGGAACTAATAAGAAGAACGCAAGAGCCTTCCAATTGACCACGCAGGAAGCCGAACTGATTCCCGACGTAATAGCTAGTACGTTTCTGGTACACAACGTTTATGCGAAAGTATTATTTGACTCTGGTGCAAACCAACGTTTTATAAATACTTCCTTCTGCCAAGCTCTTAAGCTACCCTTAACCACTCTTAGGCAGATTTATACAGTAGAAACCGCAGACGGTAATTCTGTTAAGATAAATAAGGTTCTACAAGAAGGAAAGATAGAACTTTCAGGTCTTAAATTTTCGGCTAACCTGTTACCTATGAATTTAGCCAGATTCGATGTCGTATTAGGAATGGATTGGTTAGTAGCCAACCATGCTCGAATCCTCTGTGATAAGAATTCTATAGAAATTCATTCACCCACAGGAGAAGTAATTATGATTACAGGAGATAAGCCGCGTAAACCATTAAAGTTCATTTCAGTAATGAAAGTCGCTAGTTATGAGCGAAAACAAGGAATAGTGTACATGATTTCGGTAATCATTAACACTAAGGGTAAGGAACTTAAGGAAATTCCTGTAGTCTCAGAATACCGGATATATTCCCAGAAGAGTTACTAGGATTACCACCAGATAGGGAAGTAGAGTTTAGAATTCATTTAATTCCTGGAACAACACCAATAGCCAAGGCACCCTATCGACTAGCACCCACCGAAATGTTAGAATTGAAAAAGCAATTAGATGAATTGCTCAGTAAATGATTCATACAACCTAGTTCATCCCCTTGGGGAGCACCAATGTTGTTTGTAAAGAAGAAAGATCGTTCGATGCGAAAGTGTATCGATTATAGGGAATTGAATAAGGTTACAATTAAGAACTGATACCCATTGCCTAGGATTGATGATCTTTTTTATCAACTTCAAGGGGCTAGATATTTTTCTAAGATAGATTTACGCTCCGGATATCATCAGTTGAAGGTACAAGAAGAAGACATACCTAAAACCGCTTTCAGAACTAGGTATGAGTTATTCACTTTTTCGTTCAAATTCGTTTTGTACGTTGAGTTATTCATTTTTTCGTTCAAAAACACACACCGACACTAATCTCTGCTGCGACAACAAGGTAATAACTCGATCACTGCTATGATACAATGTCCGATCGATTGAAACCGATCCGATAGATGTTTAAGTGCTGGCCAAATACGGGCTATACTTTGTCATTCGTCGTGAGGGTTTTGATTTCGTGAGCTTATCGTAAATGTTGTATTAAGTTATTGACCTAGTTTCGTGTGCATTGTTATTTACCTAGGTTACAAGACTAAATCAGTAGGCAAGGTTCTGTCCAGTTAAACTTGCAATGTGAGTCATTCTCTTTTTATCAAATTGCTTTACAAAACCCTAAATGTTTTCCAGTTATACTTTGCAGTGATTAAGTCTTTGCTAATCTTTAATTACTGGCAGTATGTGGGGGTTTTGTGCACATTACTACTAACGATTTATCACTTTAGGTGGGCGAACCTAATTAGTGATATGTTCACAGTCATAGATTCGGTCGAGTGACAGCTGAACCAGATAATTATATGATAAGGGAAAATATAAAAACCCTTAATGCTGTAAATTGATAACAATGTGTCTTTTGTGCAAATTTAATGACTCGCCAGTATTTCCCCGCTGATAAAATCTTTTCTTAAAACATGTTTCAGGTGACTTACTGTGAATCAAGGAAAAGTGCTAGGTAGCACTAAAAAGCTTGAAGAAGTGGCTCAATAAAATAAATAAATATGTTTTGTAAAACAAGAAATTTCCTCGTGAAATTCCCTTTATTGTAAATTATGGGGTTGTCCCAAATTGTGAAATAAAATAATTGGGTCTTTTCAGTTTAAAAGATCCTGTCAAATATTTCCGCTGTCAAATTAAATAATAATACCACGGGTTTCTGTCCCGCGGCTTCTGGACCGGGTCACACCGGGCCGGGGGCCGTGACACTAAAAGATTTTCAAACTCAATCAGGTACCGACTTTTGGCGTTTTCTGTATCAGGCTGGTGCCGATTTGTACCTTCATGTACCGATAATGAACCGGACCGTACCTGTATTTTCGATACCAGTATTGGTTGACACCAAGCTTATCCAACTGAGAAAGTAAAGAAAATAATAATAATATATAATATAATGACTGTTCATTTCCTTTGTCTAATTAATATATAGTAAAGTAATAATAATAATAATTAGTATTATTATATTAATATATTATTATATAATATAATGACTGTTCATTTCCTTTGTCTAATTAATATATAGTAATATATAGTAATAATATATAGTAATAATAACATTTTTTTTCCATTTTTTTTATTTTTTCATTAAATTTTGGTTCCATATATTTTACTTCTTTTTAAACGGAAAAAAATCTCAAATGTAAACTAACCCTGCTCAGGGCTATGTTCAAGGTCGACTCCTCAACCGTCATGAGACGTAAACTCACCCTGCTTAGGGCTATGTTCAAGGTCGACTCCTCAACCGCCATGAGACAGTGCCCCCTGATGTGTGGGAACCAGATGGAATCTGTAAGCCCTTCCCCCCCACCCCTCACGTTAGGTTCGAACCCGGAATTAAAGCCCCGTTTTGTCCATTCACCTAGATGTCCATCGAAAATGGCCGAAGCGGGAATCGAACCAGCGTCTCCACTAGGGAGGGCATGATAATTAACTGCGAAACCAAACTCTTAGAACATTTTGTCTTAAAACACAGATACAAAGTTTGAACTTCAAAACAGAGTCTCCACATAATTCATACTAATTACTCTAATCAATTTACTCGGGTATCCGAAAATATACGAATAAGAATTCGGATTTGGATAGATCCTATTCGAATACCCGAATAAGACTTCATATCCGTTTTTTTTTCTTCAAATTTCGATTTTTTGAACTCTCATATCAGAAAACTCGTAAGACCCCGCCAATTTACTGCTAATGACCAGTCTAATGATACCAAGGTGTTAAATAAAGGGTTGGCTTTCCAAGTGACGTAGGTTATCCCATGGAGGTGATGCAAACACCAAAGAAATTCAAATGGCTCAAACACTAATGATTATATTCAAACAATTTTGAACCGAAAAATTCAAAAATCAAACTAAAATATTCATAGACTAACTAAACAATGATGAACCTTAATACTTACTAAACTTTAGAAAAATAATTAAAAAACAATAAATCTGTAGTTTCATGAAAAATAACTCGGAAAAAAGATAGTATACCAAAAACATACTTTTAAAAGAAACCAACTCAAACACCTTTTAAATTACATTAGCGCCCACCATTAGACTAGAAATAGTACACACCCTAAGGTGGACTTGTGTAATGGGGCGGCATATCACGGGAAAGGAGGGCATAGCGCCCCATAGCGTCGCCGTACACCACTACGGCCGGCGATATTGGGTGATTTTTTCCCTCCCGCGATGTATATCACAGCATGACCATTTTTTCCCCACTCACACACATATACATACATATATATAAAGCCCCATACATATATAACCCCGCTATACACTCAACTTGTATAAAACCTCTCTCTTACACAATCTGCCACTTGTTGCATAACGCCCCACAAGGGGCTTTATGACTACACATGACCTAACAGTGGCGGATATAGAAGAAAATTTCAGGGGTATCTCAATTCTTTTTACCTACGGCCGCCCCTGAGAATTCGAGGGCTCTTAGTGGCCCTTTGCGGTTAGTAAAAATGGGCCCTAAAATTTTTCTTTTGCCGGGGGTCATACTTAAAAATTCGAGGGCCATTAGGTGCTTAATGTATATATATTAATTTACTAGGTTACAGACCCGTGTATTACACGGGTTCAATAATTTTTATTTAAACAATCTAGTTTTATATTAAGAAATTATAATATGATATTTTTAGATACCATAATTGAAATTACATATTAATTATATATATGTTGTAAACAATTTTTAAAAGCGAAATTGTTAATCAACATTTTTTAATCCATACTTTTTAATATATTATCACTCTTTAATAAAGTAAGAGAATAGTTTAAACAAACAAATGCCGCATTTGAAATGCGTACAAAAAATTAAATTAAGTAAAGGATTAAATATGGGTCCTAATATTAACACATGGTAAAAACTTATTTAAACATGGTGTATACAGGCCGTATAATGTTATACGGCCCGTATAGAATTTAAAAAACTAACAAAGACTGTGCCAGCAGACTTTGTCAGTTTTTTAAATTCCATACGGGCCGTATAACAGTATACGGCGTATACACCATGTGTAAATAATTTATCTGGTCGTATACAATGTATACGAACGATGTATACGGGCCGTATACTCTTATACGGCCCGTATTCTTCGAAAATTAGATCTTTCTCAAAGTATTTAAGGGATTTAAGGTGACAATCACACGAGACATTTTACAGTTGTGAGGTGGTCAAACATTTCTAAAAGTAGAAAAAAATAAAACATTAACAAGTAACAAAGATTGAAGAACAAAAAGTCGCGTCGTATGACTGTAGTAAAACAGAAGCTATCAACGCGGGGTTACGGGCATGGTGTTATTCTTTATTTAATATTTACAGAATAAAAGGAAGGGTGAGGCATTTGATGAGAGTTGTAAGGAGAAGCGTTGAAATCAAGGGTCCCGTCATTACAACCACTTGTTTTCAACGGGGATGTAATGCAATGATTCCTCTCAATTGAATAGATAGACATTTGCTTCATATGACTCACTTGAATCGTCTCGAAAGTACTGAACAACCGAAATAACAGCTTCGGTTTCATCAGCCTGTACCGAAGAAACCAAATTCGCAACAATGAGTTTGAGTCCATTGTTGTTCATGAATGTTTCGAATTATCATAGAAGACGTGTCGGGTTCTTCTGCTAGTGGTCGGGCTTCCAATGCTCACACAGGGTGATAAACAACGCTGATATGAACTCAAGCCAACTGCTTTGTCTTGAGTCGTCGGGAAAACTTTTCCTCAGGGGAGGGCGAGTAGTCTGAGCCCATTGTGGTTCGTGAATGTTTCGAATCATCATAGAAGACGTGTCGGGTTCTTCTGCTAGTTATTCGGAATGTTTCGAATCATCATTAAAATTAACAATGCGGTCTTGATTGAAGACGTAATTGCAAGACTGTTTGTCGGGCTTCCAATGCTCACACAGGGTGAAAAACAACCCTTGATGTTGAAACCGGTTTTACCTCATGAAAAGGAAAGAAACAAATTTTTTTAGAGAAGCATTGGGATTCAAGGGTTTATGAGTCAAAGTTAACATTCAGATTCAAATTCAGAAAGCAGATGATTTGTACTTGGTTTATTCTCTTTAATCTATTAGAACGATCCTTGTTTTGTCACGTACATGCGTTTAATTCCTAACATCCTTGTTTTGTCACGTACATTTCGTAAGAAACTTTTCGTGCACTAAACCTTCAGTTGTGTACGGAAATTCACCACCGGTTTCTACAACACAAGCACATACACTGGTTTCCAGGTAGGGTTTAGAATGTTTGAAGTATTCGGATTTTGTTGGTTTGTCGGGTTCTATAACTACAATCCTTCCAACATTATTGAAAATTAACGTACACACCGCATTCGAAGATCCTTGTATTAGACACAATTTGTTGGAATTTGTGGATCAACAGAAATAACTGAAATAACTCGCCATTCTCTTGCACCTTCAACTATGTTGGTTCGGTTTAGTTATTTTCCGACTGTTTCAGTTATGATTCAATAAATAATATCTGATTGAGAAGCACTAAAACGGTTGCGGTTGTCCAAAGATTTGTTAAAAACCCAACTCTCTCTATAGATATGACTGAGAGTGAGGGTTACTCTGTTATATACATCAACAAATGATTGGTTTAATACCAACTACTCGAAATCCCTTTCGTTTTTTGGATCGTTCTAATAGATTAAAGAGAATAAACCATTTTTTACCATATGAATACGGGCCGTATACAATTATACGGCCCGTATACACAAAGTAATTTTTTTACCAGATCGTATACAATGTATACGATGATCGTATACTGGCCGTATAATATTATACGGCTCGTATACTATGGGTAAAAAATGATTGTATCGGACGCTCTCCCCCTCATTTTCTCTCTCTGACAACCCTAGACCCAAACCACCGCAATCCACCATGATTATGTCTGTTCTAGCCACCGACACCGCCGCATGACCACCGCAATCCACCACGATTATGTCTAAACTGTCACTGCACTGTTCTCGTTGTGGTCGACGTTACCAACGGTTCTACGAAAAAAAACATCATATGTTCATCATTGTTCTTGAAGATGAAGATGAAGATGAAGAAACGATGGTTTATTCTCTTTAATCTATTAGAACGATCCTTGTTTTGAGAACCTGATTCTGATTTAAACAATGCACGACATGTCTGTTAGTGGTTTCTGTAACCAATTGGGAACCACATTGTAACATCCCAAAATTTCAAAACTTTATACTAGAATTATAAATTGTATTATAAACAAGAATAAACTAACTAGGATAAATAACCCAGTTAGTTAGAAGTCTTGTAGTAACACAAAGATGAGTTAAAAAGGTCAAATATGTAAACTAAATAAGAGTGGAGGGACCAAGGTTGTCAAAATTGAAACTTGAGTTACTAATAATTAGTAAAACAAGGACCAAACACTCCATTTGGAGTTCCTGGTCGATCAAGAAAGCACAGGGGCGACACCCACTTCTTCACAACCCTAAACTCTACTAAAATCTCAAATTGAAGGTTCAAATCATGTCATAATCGAAATCTGAGCATAGAATCGTGATCTCCTCGTCAAGGAGGTCATAAGGTATGTCAAATTAGGTTGTTTTGATACAACTCAAATTCTTGCATGTGATTGAAATCGAAGGTTGAGCTTGATTATGTGTTGTAAAACATGAAATTAGAAGTAATGTGAAGTCTAGGGACAAACCCTAGATGATTTCTTGTCAAAATCTTGCATGTTAGTTGTAAGGATCAAAATCACTATAGTGGGTGATTAGTAAGATAGTAGAACTTGATAAACACTAGGATTAAGACTCTTGTTCTAGTGAAAACTGAAACTTTGAGATAATCTCTGAAATTGTTGATGTTAAAATATGTCTATATTGTCTAATTGAAGTTAATTTGAGTGATAAATTCAAGTCATGAACTTGGTTTAAATCATGTAGAAATCTGACCCGCAAGGTGTTTGATAAAACGCCTAAATGAGGGTTAAAATGTTAAAGAGTGCTAAGAACGCAGATTCGCATATGTTATGAATGAATGCGTTAAAGCTTATGAAACAGAGTTCTAATCTTGTTATGAATTGAACTCTATAGGCAAGGAATCCGGAACGTCAAGTGGACACGCCGGAAGTGATACCCGCGGAAAAGGTGTGCTTTAAAGGTACGTGACTTTAGTCTCGTTGTATATGTAGTAACGTTTAGTTTTAAATGTACAAACGATGTCGGATTGTAATTGATGCGTTTGATGTATCGATAAAGTGGCGAAGTTCACTAGATCCTCAAACGGGTCAAAATAGACATTAGAAATTTGGTTTGGTATAATAATAAAGTGATGGTATTCACTAGATAGCCAACGGGTCAAAATGTTGCTTGAAAACGAATCACATGAGTAGAGACTTAAAGGTCTCATATCTTGCTAGGTGATAGATGGTAAGATATCAATAAATTAGTTATGATATTTTAAGTCTACGAACCCGGTATATTGGGTTAAACAATAGAAGTTAATAGAAGGTGTCGTTTGAAACGGGATGCTTGAATTCCGAGAAAAACAAGTGTTTAGTTCGGAGAAAACGCGAAGCCATGGTATGGCGCGTATACTTCCAGGTCATAAGCTCGGGCAATTGGATAAATATGTCCAAAAGGTTTTAAGAATGGAAAAAGGGGTGCTATGTACTTACACTAATGGGTTGAATAATGGAAATAAGGAAATTGTGAACTAATTGACGGTATCTCGGTTTCCGTGTTGTGAAATTTACATGGTTGAATCCGTAATTTTATTACGGACTCATAGGAAGAAGAATCGGTTAAATCGGACTAATGAGTAAAAAGTTATGACATTCCAAAGTTGAAAAATAGACTAAGGACAGATCTGCAGAGCCCACCGTAAATTACGGTTCCACCGTAATTTACGGTGGACATCAAAAAGCTTTACGGTGTATTACTCCTGAGTTACGGCAGACCAGGATTTGTTCAGTGTCCACCGTAACTTACGGTGACACCGTAAGTTACGGTGGCACCCTGAAAACTTGAATTTAGTTTGTTATTTTGCGATGTTATAACTTGTTTATACGTAATGTATTGTTGTCAAAACTAATGATTTTAGTGTTTGACCCTAGGTTTAATGAAGTTTTCCCCGGATGATGATCAAGTATGATGTCAAGAACCGAACACGCATTTTGAAGCTTCCGCATTAATCTTAATCTTGTCTAGACATAATCATGTTGTAAACACTTTTGTTAATCACGTTTTAAATCCCTTAAACTAGTGGTTAGTTTACTAGCAAGGGTTAACTTTTAAACTTGTTATGGATTATCTTGGGATGTGTTGGTACTATCTCAAAGGTGTATGGTTTAAACACGAAATCTTTTTGTAAACTCTGATTTTTATAAAGTTTCATGTAATTATTAGTTAAATTCAGTCAAATTATTTAGGGTGTTACAAGTTGGTAATCAGAGCCCAAGGTTGTTAACAAGTGTTCGGTTCAAGCTTGATCAAATATCCGGTAAGAGTAAATTGTTCTTAAGTAGAGTTACTAAGTATAAAAAGGGAAGGAATGAATGGAAATGCATGGGAAGAGCGTGTTAACACACTCAAACCCGGAAAGTGCATTAAATAAGAACGGTGAAAACAAGTTATGAACTTGAACAAACCGAAGTGAATAAATCATACGTCATAAATGAAATGTTAACGCTTAATGTAAACACTTCAGTTAAAGATGACGGATAAAGGCAATGATGATGCGGTGCCAAGAGTCACCGAGCAAACGAGAGAAGTGATTGCTGAAGAGGTAGGAAAAGCAATCGAAAACAGTTTGTCGGGTTTCATCGACAAAATCCAAACCACGGTATTATCAGTGGTGGAAGAAAGAATCAAGAAATTGGAGGATAATACCAATTTAGCAAAGGAGAAGTCAGGAGGACGAAAATCTTGTTCTTATAAAGAGTTCATGGCATGTAAACCGCCCATTTACAATGGGGAGGTTGACCCGATCATATGTCAACGATGGTTAAGCGATATGGATGGGGTGTTCGAAAGGACTCATTGTGATCCGGATGACTACGTAGCTTATGGCACGGGTCAGTTAAGGGGTCAAGCGAAAGACTGGTGGGATAACAAGAAGAAGGAAATTGGAAGCGAAGCGGCTAAGGCTATGACATGGGATGAGTTTAAGACGCCGTTTCCTAAACATCACAGTCCCAAGGCAGTCATTAACAAGATCAAGGAAGAATTCATGCAGCTTCGACACAAGGGTGAATCTATTGACAAAATCACGGGAATATTCATGGATAAGATGAAGTTTTGTGATGAGTTGATAATGAATGAGGAGCAGAAAATATATTATTATTATAATATGTTGAGCGCCGAGTATAGGGAGTTTATGACTCCTTCAAAGTATGAGACTCTCACCGAAATTATAAACGTTGCTCGGGAACGGGAGATAGAGTTGAAGAAACAGATTGAAAGAGGTGAAAGAAGGGCTCAGATAGTCAATCCAAGCCCAACGAAAAAGGCGCGCACAACAGAATCCTCAAAGAAACAAGAAGGTAAAGGCGGGTCATCAAACTGCAAGATATGCGGAAAAGGGCACAAAAGTGAGTGCCGGTTCAAGGACAAACCATGTCCTATATGTGGGAAGACGGGACACACGGCTGCATTGTGCCCGAGAAAGGTGTCGGTGTGTTACAAATGCTATCAACCGGGCCACAAGAAATCTGAGTGCCCGGAGTTGGTTGGAAAGAAAGATGACAAGAATACACCTACTGAGACACCAAGAGCAAAGGCGAGATCCTTCCAATTGACAGCAATGGAGGCAAAAACAGAGCCCGATGTGGTCTCAGGTATATTTGCCATAAATTCAATTCCTGCACATGTGTTATTTGATACGGGTGCGAATAAATCTTTTGTTTCATATGGATTTATTCGACATCCTTCTTTTGTACTAACAAAATTGCCTATGCCATTAAAGGTAGAAATAGGTGATAACAAAAGTTTTCTTGTATGTGATGTATGTCGAGATTGCAAAATAAGCGTTGATGATGAAGAATATTTGATAGACTTGATCCCTATGTCAATGGGAGAATTTCAAGTAGTGGTAGGGATGGATTGGTTATCCCGACATCATGCAAAGGTGATATGTTTCCGCAAGGAGATATAGTTGACATCTCCAAGTGGAAAGCAAATCACCATTTATGGCGAAAAAGGGGGCAGTCCCGTTATGTGCTCAATACTAAAAGCCCACAAACTTATGAGGCGCGGATGTAAAGCATTCATGATATACGCAAACGAACCTAATAAAGAGACGGCAAAGATGGAAGACGTACCAGTGGTACGTGAATACGCTGATGTATTTCCGGAAGATTTACCGGGAATACCGCCAGTACGGGAGGTAGAGTTCGGGATCGAATTGGTTCCGGGCGCAAAACCTGTGGCCAAGGCGCCGTATCGACTCGCGCCATCAGAATTGCAAGAATTGATGTCACAAATCCAAGAATTGCTCGACAAGGGATTTATTCGGCCAAGCGTGTCACCATGGGGCGCACCGGTATTATTCGTGAGAAAGAAGGACGGGAGCGTGCGTATGTGCATTGATTACCGGGAGTTGAATAAACTAACGGTAAAGAATCGATATCCGCTTCCAAGAATTGATGATCTATTTGACCAATTACAAGGTGCAAGTTGGTTCTCAAAAATCGACCTCAGATCGGGGTATCAACAGTTGAAAGTCAAAGAGGAGGATGTACCGAAAACAGATTTTCGTACACGGTACGGACATTACGAGTTTCTTGTGATGTCCTTTGGGTTAACTAATGCATCCGCGGCTTTCATGGATCTCATGAATCGGGTTTGCAAACCCATGCTAGACAAGTCAGTGATAGTGTTTATCGATGATATCTTGATATACTCCAAGAATGAAGCAGAACACGCAAGTCATTTGCGTGAAGTGTTGGAGACGCTCAGGAAAGAGAAATTGTATGCGAAATTCTCAAAATGTGCCTTCTGGTTACGAGAGGTGCAATTTCTTGGGCATATCATTAGTGCAAACGGAGTGCTAGTAGATCCTTCAAAAATAGAAGCTGTGTCAAGATGGACTCCACCGAAGAATCCTTCGGAAATTAGAAGCTTCTTGGGGCTTGCGGGTTATTATCGGAGATTCATACAAGATTTCTCTAAAATTGCTACGCCGTTGACCAAACTAACCCGTAAGGATGAAAAGTTTATTTGGTCCGAGGATCAAGAAAGAGCGTTCCAAACGCTCAAGGAAAAATTGACCCATGCGCCGGTGTTGACATTACCGGACGGAACGGAGGATATGGTAGTTTACTCGGATGCATCGCATTCGGGACTTGGCTGCGTTTTGATGCAGCGGGGCAAAGTTATAGCATATGCCTCGAGACAGCTAAAGACTCATGAGAAGAGATATCCTACCCATGACCTTGAGTTGGCAGCAGTGGTGTTTGCCTTGAAGATATGGAGGCATTACTTGTACGGAGTGAAGTGCACTATCTTTACCGACCACAAAAGCTTAAAGTATTTCTTCGATCAGAAGGAATTAAATATGAGGCAGAGGTGGTGGTTAGAAACTGTCAAAGACTTTGATTGTGAAATACATTACCACCCCGGGAAGGCTAACGTAGTGGCAGACGCGTTGAGCCGAAAGACGGATTATACGCCTATTCGAGTACGATCGATGCAATTAATTGTGACATCGGGTTTCCTTGAACAAATCCGAAAATCTCAAATTGAAGCAATCAAGGAAGAAAATGTGAAGAAGGAAAGGATAGTTGGGCAACTAAAAGACCTGGAGGATGGTAATCAAGGATTGAAAACTCGATTTGGAAGAATTTGGGTTCCAAATACGTGTGGGGCCAAGGCGCGTCTTCTTGACGAGGCCCATAAATCTCATTATTCAATTCATCCGGGGGCGACCAAAATGTATAATGACGTAAAACAAAACTATTGGTGGCCCGGAATGAAAAGAGATATTGTGAAGTATGTGGAGAAGTGTATGACTTGTTTACAAGTCAAAGCGGAGCACCAAAAGCCATATGGTAGGTTGCAACCGCTGGATATCCCAGTTTGGAAATGGGAACAAATCACGATGGATTTGTTAACCAAATTGCCCAAAACCAATCACGGATTTGATGCTATATGGGTAGTCGTAGATCGATTGACAAAAAGTGCTCACTTCATTCCGATTCGTGAGACTTATACATCCGAGAAGATGTCGGAAGTGTACACCAATAAGATCATAGCACGTCACGGAGTGCCGATATCCATTGTGTCAGACAGAGATACTCGGTTTACCTCTAAATCCTGGCGCGAATTTCAAGAGAAAATGGGGACTGAACTGTACATTAGCACTGCTTATCATCCGCAAACGGATGGGCAAAGTGAGAGAACGATACAAACGTTGGAAGATATGTTGCGGGCTTGCATCATCGACTTCGGGGGCAGTTGGGATGTCCATCTACCCTTGGTCGAATTTTCATATAACAATAGCTATCAGTCGAGCATTAAAATGGCCCCGTATGAAATGTTATATGGTAGAAAATGTCGAACCCCGGTGTGTTGGGGAGAAGTGGGACCACGAGGATTAGCACATACTGACATAATCCGAACTACGAATGAGAAAATTGATGTGGTTCGAGCTCACCTAAAAGCAGCTCAGGATTGACAAAAGTCGTATGCGGATAAGCGAAATAGACCTATTGAATTTCAAGTTGGCGATAAAGTAATGCTAAAAGTATCGCCATGGAAGGGAATTATACGGTTCAGAAAAAGAGGAAAGTTGAGTCCAAGGTTCATTGGGCCATTCAGGATCACTGAACGGGTTGGTAAGGTAGCATATCGCCTTGAACTACCCGAGGAGTTGAGTGGAATTCATAACACCTTCCATGTGTCACGTCTCCGAAAATGCTTAGCAGAAGAAACTGCTCGTATCAGCTATGATGACATTGAAGTGGATAACAACCTCAACTATGCTGTAAGGCTAATTGCAATTTTAGATCAAAAAGAGAAGAGTCTGAGGAACAAAGTAATTAACCAAGTGAAGGTTAAATGGGAGCACAGGAAGGGTGCAGATACCACGTGGGAATCCGAAGAAGAGATGCAAAGGCTCTACCCAAAACTATTTGGTACGTATCTCGGTTTCGGGGACGAAACCCTTTTTAAGGGGGGTGGACTTGTAACATCCCGAAATTTCAAAACTTTATACTAGAATTATAAATTGTATAATAAACAAGAATAAACTAACTAGGATAAATAACCCAGTTAGTTAGAAGTCTTGTAGTAACACAAAGATGAGTTAAAAAGGTCAAATATGTAAACTAAATAAGAGTGGAGGGACCAAGGTTGTCAAAATTGAAACTTGAGTTACTAATAATTAGTAAAACAAGGACCAAACACTCCATTTGGAGTTCCTGGTCGATCAAGAAAGCACAGGGGCGACACCCACTTCTTCACAACCCTAAACTCTACTAAAATCTCAAATTGAAGGTTCAAATCATGTCATAATCGAAATCTGAGCATAGAATCGTGATCTCCTCTTCAATGAGGTCATAAGGTATGTCAAATTAGGTTGTTTTGATACAACTCAAATTCTTGCATGTGATTGAAATCGAAGGTTGAGCTTGATTATGTGTTGTAAAACATGAAATTAGAAGTAATGTGAAGTCTAGGGACAAACCCTAGATGATTTCTTGTCAAAATCTTGCATGTTAGTTGTAAGGATCAAAATCACTATAGTGGGTGATTAGTAAGATAGTAGAACTTGATAAACACTAGGATTAAGACTCTTGTTCTAGTGAAAACTGAAACTTTGAGATAATCTCTGAAATTGTTGATGTTAAAATATGTGTATATTGTCTAATTGAAGTTAATTTGAGTGATAAATTCAAGTCATGAACTTGGTTTAAATCATGTAGAAATCTGACCCGCAAGGTGTTTGATAAAACGCCTAAATGAGGGTTAAAATGTTAAAGAGTGCTAAGAACGTAGATTCGCATATGTTATGAATGAATGCGTTAAAGCTTATGAAACAGAGTTCTAATCTTGTTATGAATTGAACTCTATAGGCAAGGAATCCAGAACGTCAAGTGGACACGCCGGAAGTGATACCCGCGGAAAAGGTGTGCTTTAAAGGTACGTGACTTAGTCTCGTTGTATATGTAGTAACGTTTAGTTTTAAATGTACAAACGATGTCGGATTGTAATTGATGCGTTTGATGTATCGATAAAGTGGCGAAGTTCACTAGATCCTCAAACGGGTCAAAATAGACATTAGAAATTTGGTTTGGTATAATAATAAAGTGATGGTATTCACTAGATAGCCAACGGGTCAAAATGTTGCTTGAAAACGAATCACATGAGTAGAGACTTAAAGGTCTCATATCTTGCTAGGTGATAGATGGTAAGATATCAATAAATTAGTTATGATATTTTAAGTCTACGAACCCGGTATATTGGGTCAAACAATAGAAGTTAATAGAAGGTGTCGTTTGAAACGGGATGCTTGAATTCCGAGAAAAACAAGTGTTTAGTTCGGAGAAAACGCGAAGCCATGGTATGGCGCGTATACTTCCAGGTCATAAGCCCGGGCAATTGGGTAAATATGTCCAAAAGGTTTTAAGAATGGAAAAAGGGGTGCTATGTACTTACACTAATGGGTTGAATAATGGAAATAAGGAAATTGTGAACTAATTTACGGTATCTCGGTTTCCGTGTTGTGAAATTTACATGGTTGAATCCGTAATTTTATTACGGACTCATAGGAAGAAGAATCGGTTAAATCGGACTAATGAGTAAAAAGTTATGACATTCCAAAGTTGAAAAATAGACTAAGGACAGATCTGCAGAGCCCACCGTAAATTACGGTCCCACCGTAATTTACGGTGGACATCAAAAAGCTTTACGGTGTATTACTCCTGAGTTACGGCAGACCAGGATTTGTTCAGTGTCCACCGTAACTTACGGTGACACCGTAAGTTACGGTGGCACCCTGAAAACTTGAATTTAGTTTGTTATTTTGAAACGTTATAACTTGTTTATACGTAATGTATTGTTGTCAAAACTAATGATTTTAGTGTTTGACCCTAGGTTTAATGAAGTTTTCCCCGGATGATGATCAAGTATGATGTCAAGAACCGAACACGCATTTTGAAGCTTCCGCATTAATCTTAATCTTGTCTAGACATAATCATGTTGTAAACACTTTTGTTAATCACGTTTTAAATCCCTTAAACTAGTGGTTAGTTTACTAGCAAGGGTTAACTTTTAAACTTGTTATGGATTATCTTGGGATGTGTTGGTACTATCTCAAAGGTGTATGGTTTAAACACGAAATCTTTTTGTAAACTCTGATTTTTATAAAGTTTCATGTAATTATTAGTTAAATTCAGTCAAATTATTTAGGGTGTTACACACATATTTGCTTCAAGATTTACGTCTGATGTCTAAGTTTGATCACATTTGACTTCATCTACATGTGTTTTGAAATAGGCTTTGTTCTTCGTTTTTTGGATCATTCTAATAGATTAAAGAGAATAAACCATTTTTTACCCTAAGAATACGGGCCGTATACTATTATACGGCCCGTATAGACCATGTGAAAAAAATTACCAGATCGTATACAATGTATACGATGATTGTATACGGGCCGTATAATATTATACGGCTCGTATACTACGGGTAAAAAATGGTAAAAATGGTTTATTCTCTTTAATCTATTAGAACGATCCTTGTTTTGAGAACCCTGATTCTGATTTAAACAATGCAATTATTCCTCTCAATCAATCGGCTTTGAACGAGTCTAGAACACTCGTAATCCTCAACCGACTTTAAAACCGGACGGAATCTACGAAGAAACTATTGGAATTTGTGGATTTCGGTTGGTTCAGAAACTTAAGGAGAAGCGTTGAGATAGCGGACATCCATCTGCTTCCTGAATCTGAATAAATAATATCTGATTGAGAAGCACTAAAACGGTTGCGGTTGTCCAATTCCAGATCAGTAATGCAAGGAGAAGCTTTGAGATGACGGACATCCATCGAATACATCTTTCAAACTTTCAGAATACAAATCAAACTAACACAAAGTATCTCGATATGGTTGGTGTAAAAGGTCACATTTTACTACTAAGCGTCTGGAGAAGAGTATGTTGATATAGGAGAGTTGATGCAATTTTCCAAGCATTTTAGAGAGACCTTTAAGTACGGTTCCTACAGCTGCATTTGGAACAAGAAGTCCAACAATATGAATGAACGCAACAAATTTGACAACTGGTCAAATCACACACTATAAAGTGTAAACTTATCGTCTGTTGTAATTTTAATGAAGCAATGAAGATTGAATATGCAAACCGCATCCGTTTTGTATACGAAAATGGTGGCTATGAGAAATACAAACCCGACACGTCTTCTGTGATGATTCGAAACATTCCGAATAACTAGTAGAAGAACGAGCACGTCTTCTGCTAGTTACTCTTTTCTTCGATTTCAACAAATATTTCAAGACCATTCACCTCTTTCAACCTACCAAAACACCGTAAACCCCTTCTTTTAATCTATTACAACGATCCTTGTTTTGTCACGTACATGCATTTAATTCTCAAACATTAGCAACCATTTTTCCTTTTCCTTCAATTTCAAGAACATTCTCCCTAACATGAGAAACGAAAGAGATTTCGAGCAGTTGGTCGATGACATGATAGATAAAGAGATTTACATCTGATGTCCAAGTTTGATAGCATTTGACTTCATCTACATATGTTTTGAAATAGGCTTTGTTCTTGGTTTAATGAAGTTACACGTAACATCTAGTTATATTCATATTTAAACAATGCACGCCTCAATTGGGATAACGGACATCCATCAAGCTCAAAAAGAAAACTTGTGTTTCCCATAGTCACAAACGATTGCGGTTTGTATTTCACATAGGACTCACTTGAATCGTCTCGGATGTAATAACAGTACGTTTAGCATCCGTGCCGGCTTGAATTGTAGAAAGCAAAGGATAACGAAGATGAACATTGTATTTATCACGAAAGTACTGAACAACCAAGATAACAGCTCTGGTTTCATCAGCGGCATTTGGAACAACGGTTCTCCAATTCCAGATCAATAATGTAAGGAGAAGCGTTGAGATAACGGACATCCATCAAGCTCAAAAAGAAAATTTGTGTTTCCCATAGTCACAAACGATTGCGGTTTGTATTTCGCATAGCCACCGTTTCCGTAGTAAAAACGGTTGCGGTTTGCACATTCAATCTTCAATACTTCATTAAAATACCACTAGTAGAAGAACCCGACACGTCTTCATGTTACGGAGAATGTTCTAGAAATTGAAAGAAAAGGAAAAGATTTGTTGAAATCGAAGAAAAGAGTAAAAAAGATGAATTTAGGCGTGCATTTGGAACAAGAAGTCCAACAATCCGTTTATTATCTGTTATTGTCTAAACAATATGAATGCACGCAACGAATTTAACAACTATGACAGCTTATTAAAAGTAGCAATCACCTCTAATCATTTCCTGGTCAAATCACACAATATAAAGTTTAAAGTTATCGTGTGTTGTAGTTTGAAAAGATGACCGAATAGAGATCTGAATAACAAACTATGGAGAACTTGTTTGTGTCGGGTTCTTCTGCTAGTTATTCGGAATGTTTCGGATCATCATAGAAGACGTGTCGGGTTCTTCTGCTAGTGGTTTCTGTAACCAATCCATAATCACCTTTGGTGGTTTCTGTACCCATCCCTGCCGATAACTAGCAGAATCGATAAATAACCAACACGAAGATCTCTACGATCGCTAAGGTTTCCATCAACGGACTGATCGGTAACGTTACTCTACTTATGCTCCGATTTAGGCGGCGTGTTCTGATCAACGTTGTTAAAGGTGATAAAGAGTTTAGAAACCCTAGAATGATTGTGTTTTTACTGGAAAAAACGTGATACTTGAAAAAATATCCTTATATACGGCCCGTATACAGTTATACGGCCCGTTTACATTTGGTAACATCAAAAACCTCACAAAATAAATCCATTGAGCCGTATACGTTTTACAAATCGTATACACTTGTATACGGTTCGTATAACTATATACGGGCCGTATATAGTAAAATAAAAAAAACATTCTCTGCGCATTTTTCTATTAAAAAACATTCTATACGGGCCGTATAATTGTATACGGCCCGTATACACTAGGGGGGTGTGAAAATAAGATATAGGGGGGGGGGGTTAAAATAAGGGGGGCATTAAATATTAAATCAACTTTTTGCAACTGACAAAATGTTACTTTTTACGTTTGTTTGCAGACCTGTGTTTCCTTTATCTTTCCAATGCTAATATTTAACATTAATATATTATTTCTTGAGTTAATTACTCGGATGGTCCCTGTGGTTTGCCATTTTTTCATGTTTAGTCCCAAACTTTTCAAAATAGCGAGTTTGTTCCTGTGGTTTGCTTACTTGTTACTCGGATAGTCCCCCGATTGGATGACAGGTAGTTTGCTCAGCTAAGTTTTTGTGAAATGACTAAACTACCCTTGCTATAAAATATATTAATTAAAACATTAAACAAATATATTTTATTATTTAATAATAAAAAATGGACCCACCCTTTTAATTTAAATTAAATATAATAATTACTTAAACCCCACCCTACCCTGCTTTCTTCTCCGGCAAGAAGCACCTTCTCCGACCATCATCTGTGATATTTCAAACCCATATCTCTTTCCACAAAAACCAAAATTCCTTGAATATGAAACCCTTTTGCCACTTATAATATCCTCCTAAAAACAAAATCACTTTTAGTTTGCCACAATTATTCCACAATCTTAACCCATCGCCCACAGTGGCTTTCGATGGCTTACAAGTTACAAACACCAAGATAGGAATCAACCTCATAAATCATAATCTAACAACAATGTACACAACAGGGTCAAAACACTCTAAACCAATAAAAATGGAAGCTGAAACGCCGACCAAAGCTCACGTAGTGAGCTTTTTCATGGCGGTGAAGCAAACTTCCGTCAAGACCTTCGGTCAAATTGCATCAGAGACGAGGTTTATGATGTAGTGGGCCGGTGAGGGTTCCAACGATGAAGTGGTGAGGTACAATGGCAGTGACCGGTTTTTTTCTTGGTGGTTCTGACTGTTTTTTAATAGCAACCGGAAAAGGTGCTGGTGGTGATCGGAGGTGTGGGGGTGGGTTTGTCGGAGGTTATGGGAGAATGGATCTCCGGAAAACGAAGGTGGTGGGGTGAACGGTCGTTACGGGAGGGTGGTGGGCGGTGATACGATGGTAATTGGAGTGGTGGTGGTGGTGGTCGGAGGTTATGAGAGGGTGGTGGCCGGAGGTTTGTGGCAGGTGTTTGCAGAGGTGGAATGTGGTGATACGGTGGTGATGAGTGGAAGAAGTAGGTTTGCAGCCGTTCAAAAAAAAAAAAAAAAAAAGAAGTAGGTTTGCAGGTTTGGGTTTGTTTAGAGAAGAAGAGGGTTGGGTAGTTTTGGAGTGGGCCCCATACTATTTATTAATTAATCTTTTGTTTTTTAATATATGTTTAAAGGGTAATTAAGACATTTCACACAAACTTAACTGAGCAAACTAACTGGCATCCAACCTAGGGACTATCCGAGTAACAAGTGAGCAAACCACAAGGAACAAACATGCTATTTTAAAAAGTTGGGGACTAAACATGAAAAAATGGCAAACCACAGGGACCATCCGAGCAATTAACTCTTATTTCTTCTTCTTCTCCATATTTTAACTACTGGCCGTTGAAGGTTTCCGTCGATCACCGGATATTTTCGTTTCCATAAATTGGAAAATTTCATTTTATTCTCATATTTACTTACACTCAGGGGTATCCTAATACTTGCTCAGATATATCCTCAACACATAAAACGGCGATAAAAAAGAAAATTGCACTTCGCCAAAAAAGTTGAGGGATATCCCGGGCTACTCCTAACACCCACGTAGATCTGCCATTGTGACCTACGCTACAATTCCTTTGGTAATAAAATATAGGTGATAACTGATAAGCACATGTTAAGTTGGTTTGTTGGTTTAAAATACTATGATCAACAATTTTGCTGATTGTTTATGTCTTGAAACCGGTTATATAAGCCGATTCAAAAGTTCTTATATATTTTTCTAAGTTCAGCAGTTATTTATATGCCTACTATTTATAAACCATTTAGCATGTATTAGAAAATAAATTGAACTCGACGATATTGGGAAAGAAATTTAAAAGGGGCCATACCATACTGTTTTGAACGCTTTAGCAGGCTAGCACGGCCAACGAACCATTTGGCTTGCCGTTTTTTTGACCGTACTTACGACCATAACATTCCATCAAAACCAACCAAACATATTGTAGGTACTTATGGCCATAACATTCCATCAAAACCAACCAAACATATTGTAGACGATAATCATCCTAAATATTAAACAATTAGTAAAATGTATCAATCAACTAAATGTAAAATTACGAGGGTTAGGCACTTAGGCTTAAGATAACCTAACATAACCCGATTTGGTTCTAAGCATGTCACTCCCAATCTAAGATTGAATGGTTCAAAGTAGCAATATAACCAACTCATGCACATGGTCCCTCCAATGCTGATATCATCACCAACTATATGAAATTAAATAGTGTAATAAATCTTACTTCACTTATGTACCAAACCTAACCATTACTTCACAAATCCCTTCTTGCCAACAACTTTGCTTAAAAGATGATTCCCCAAGCTCAACTTTATTAATGAAAGTCGACAGCTAGATCACTAATTTGCTTTTTTTTTTCCTTCCAAATATGGCTCGGTAATTCGTATAGATCCCAAGTAATATGTTGATTTTGGTGACACGTGGCAACCTTCTACTGGTAAGAAAGAGAAAAGTGCGCGACGACTATGCTGCAAAAGGGGATATCATGATCCTCTACCTCGAACAAGCCTTGCAACTGAAATCAAAGTTCACTTCCTTCAATATTCGCCATATCAACAGAAGTGAAAACAAACCCGCAGATGTACTGTCAAAACTCGCATCCACTAGCTTCCAACATCTGGCAAAGGAGATACGCATTGAGATTCTGCAGAATCCCTCAGTACCCCTGTGCCAAGTCAACGTCATCCAGTACGGGACAACATCCTGGATGACACCGATCATTGCATACCTACAATCAGGTGTTACTCCCGAAAGCAAGGCAGAGGCACGCAAGTTACAATACAAAGCGTGCCATTATCAAATGGGAGACGGTATTTTATACCGCAAATCATACCTGGGGCCACTCCTACGATGCGTCGACCCCCAAGATGTCATGTACCTTATCAGAGAGATACACGAGGGAATATGTGGCATACACGCAGGCCCACGCATGGTAGTGGCCAAAATTATGAACGTCGGGTATTACTGGCCCGGTATGAATCTGGATGCGGTCAAAGTCTTGCGCAAGTGTTTCAATTGTCAGCGGCATGCTCCCAAAACCTTGCACCCCAAGAACAACCTGATTCCCGTCACCACATCATGGCCATTCCAAAAATGGGCAATCGATGTGGTGGGACCATTTCCAGACGCACCAGGCGTGGTGAAGTTTATCATAGTGGCTGTTGATTACTTTACAAAATGGGTAGAGGCAAAACTGCTCGCCTCAACCACCGCTATGATAACAAGGAAATTCGTCTGGGAACATATCATCTGCCGTTTCGGTCTACCGATGTGCATCGTCACTGACAACGGCACCAACTTCGCTGCCGACGACTTTCAAAAGTGGCTAAAGGAACTAAACATTGAACCCATATTCTCCTTAGTGGCGCATCCGCAAGGGAATGGCCAAGTCGAGAGTATCAATAAAAGTTTAGTCGAAGGCATAAAAGCACGGTTGGGAACAGCCAGACGTGGCTCGGTCGATGAACTCTCGAGTATCTTATGGGCCCACAGGACAAGCCCAAAGACAAGTCACGGTGAGACACCCTTCAGCCTGGTCTATGGCTCGGAAGCGGTGATCCCTGCGAAGTAGGTCTCCCCTCACCCCGAATGTTGGCTATCGACAGGATAGACAACAGTGAGCAACACAGGTTTGACTTGGAACTCCTAGAAGAAAGGCGTGAAAACGCTGCCATCAACGAGTCCAAGTACAAAACCAAGCTTGAAAAGTACTACAATTCACGCGTCCGCATTTGTACTTTCAACCCGGTAGACTACGTCCTTCGCGATAACGAAGCATCTAACGCTGAGCGCCTAGGGAAACTTGCCCCCAAGTGGGAAGGACCCTACCTCATCAAAGAGGTCCTGGGCAAAGGCGCGTATAAACTACAAACGTTAGAAGGCGAACCTATCGCACGCATATGGAATGCACAACAGCTTCGACGCTGTTACATGTAAACCATGTTTTTACATTTTCCATGTAACCTATCGGGCCGTAGGCCATTTGCAAATAAATAAATAAACAATTCAATACAATATTGTTTATTACTTCTATTACAAATGCGTGTTACACTTTGCGGTATCTGCAAAAACAGATTGGCAAAATCTTCATTCGCGATACCCACACAAAGTGGCAACCACACACAAATATTGTAATAGGCCAGCAAAGGCAAAACATTAAATGTCTGTGACACCTACGTCACTGCGACCATCAAACAAATACCAAACCAATGAAATATTGTATTTCATACTTGGGATTTGTAAAAATATGTGTATCATTTGCACATATCAATTTTTGTTCAATTTCAAACTCTAAATCGCTTTCTGGAAGGTTATACGCGCACCAATGCGTAAATATAACCAGTTTAATGCAACAAACACTCCGGAATAGTGACATTGGCTTAACATACCTTAAATAACCCTTACATAACTTAGAAATAAGTTTTGAAGGCTTTGGTATGGCAAAAACAAGTTAATTCGTCTACAGGGACTAAATTTGACAAACTGCGAAAGTATGCCAATCTGAACTGTAACAGACATTCCGGAACATGACCATAAGTTAAACACACTTTAAATATCCTTTACCTAGCTTAGAAATAAGCTTTGAGGGGTTCGGTGTGCTAAAATAAACTTTTGGGTCATTCAGGGACTAAAAGTGTCAAAAAGTGCACAAGTTTGCACTTTCGCGCATATCTTACGTTCTGAATACATCCGGACATCCAAAAATTTATGTAAGCACTAAAATATTTTGTTTTAGTGTTTGCCATAAGAAAAATCTATTCGTCGCGTCATTTGGATCGTTTTTCGTGCTTGTGCGCATTCCGTCGTAATTAAGCGAACATCGCGTTCGTACGACCAAACGAACCAACATCCGACATATTTTTGAGCATGTTTCATGTCCACAATGTTTAGGAATCATTTTAGGGCCTTAAAGTTGGCTTAACGGGCCTTAAACATGCCGGGAATGGCTTAAACACACAACAGGGACCAAAACTGTCATTTCTGAAGGATGTTTGCTGATACATCGAATCTGGTCCATTCCACTTGTTGCAAATGGTTTTGGGGAATCTATGGGCTGGTTTTGATATGCACATGGTTTTGGGCAATACCATGGGCTCACATGGTTTTGTAAAACCATTATCTTGAGGTGTGTGACCAAGATCAAAGCACGGTTTCCAAGAAACGATCTTAACGGTTCGGGAAATCCTATAAATACCCCACCCCCATTTGCTTCTAAACTCACTAGAATCTGATTTGAGAAGCTCTAAGTTGAAACCATTGTTTCATACCTGAGCTACTTGAATCACGATTAGCATTCGGGGACCCTTCGTAAGTATTCTTTCGTTCTTTTATTGCTTTTCGAGTCTTTTAGAGTCTGAAAGTCAAACTTTGTTTGACTTTCTGCGTTGACCAGTTTATGGTCAATGCGAAGTTCGTTTGAACTTCGCAACGTGAGTGTAATCACGTTGGTTATAGTCCCTTGGGACTATGCCTACTGATTACCACGTTGTCTAGGGTCGTAGGGTAAGCGATCTAATAAATCGCTTATACCTTCGAACCCGACCCTTTTGGTCGATCATTAGGATCTGACCAAACACATTAGATGACCATAGTATATAGGGAATAACCTTCCGAGGTTATACCTTATGGTCGCTTCGTTTGAATAGTTGTATGATAGGTAGTTTATATGCCTTAGGTAAATTACCAGAATACCCTTTTCATATATAATTGGTAATTTAGCTTATGTAACCTAAACTTTTATACATAACTGATTATACAACATGATAAAACATGTATAGGCATATAATACTTGTCATAGGACTAGTTAGACGTCTCGAACGCGCTTTGCGCGCACGACGCGTTAAAGTAGCATAAGCTACCTTAATGGGTCGCGATGGGTCGAAAGCACTTAGGTTTGGTTTCATAGTAGTATGTAGGCTTTGTTAAACCATATTACATGAGTTCCCATACTCATTTGGTCTACAAGCCCTCATTCTATCCGATCTTCCGACTCAGGCCCGGTTTATTTATATGGTTTTAGACTGCCGATTGATTCCGTGCTCCCTCTAGCTTTGCTTGGTTGTTGTTCAAGACCTCTAAGCATTCTCAGGCGAGTACATTATTCCCCTATTTTACTGCTTTCAATTGTTTTGGGGTGACTCATATGTGCTAAATGTTTTCAAGGTTTTAACGATGGTATCAAAACGATTTTCGATGTTATAACGATGGTTTCAAAAACGATTAAGACGATTTATACAAAACTAATAACGATTTCGATAATGTGAACGAACTTGTTGGTTGGGTTACATAACAAATGACATTCATTAGCAATGATCAAGCCGACCAGTATTAGGTTATGGTACCATAGGATCTGACAAATCCCGTTATCTTACTGCACCCGTGGTTATGTGTGGGGGTGGTGGGTAGCGACTGAATCTGTAATTATTAATTTACCCTTTGGTAAGGGTTTGTTAATGCGAAAACGAGAAGCGACGAGGGACGAGTCACGAAGGTTTGAATGTTATTAGCGAGACGACCATATAAGTAGTTTCACGACCTAAAACGAATTTTACGATTTGGGTAAACGATTGGTTTTCACGCGATGTATTAACGAGTTAAACGATTTGGACGATGTAAACGATTTGTAAACGATTTGGACGATGTAAACGATTTGTAAACGATTTGGACGATGTAAACGATTTGGACAATACGATGTTAAACGATTTGGGTAAACGAATTGATTTTTAGTTAGTGTTTAGATAACGAGACGGGTGTAATGTGATGAAAGCAGGGTGGATACGCCGCTGGTACTTCCTATATATAAGTGGTTTCATCATATTACATACCGTGGCGTTAGTTAGTTCACTTGGGTAAACGATTTTTAAACGATGTCACACAAACGAGGTTTTCGATATGATATAAACTATACGAGTTTTTAACGAGATTTATTAACGAGTTTTATTAACGATTTATTTCGAGATGTTTCACAATTTGCTTTACTAAAACAAATGTTTTTGGGTTAAGAGTCATGGCTACGAGGTTTTACAAACTATAACCCGCTTGATTTGAGTTGGTTAATTAAGTTGCAATATTATACTCTTTTCAAAACAAGGTTTTTAATAAAGTATTGCAACATCTAAACTAGCCATGATTTCGACACTCCTACAAAACCAATGTATTCGCCAGCATTTCTTTGCTGACCTCGTTACATATGTTTCAGGTATTGTTGAATGATTTCGATTGATAGGATGCATGCTCACATAGGACTGGACGAGGCTTTAGTGACTCAATAACAATGATAGACTATGTTTAAATTGTGTATTTAGATTTCCAGACGATGTAATTATTCAATGTTTAATAAAACGAAACACTTTTTGTATCCATGGTTATGAAACAATGATTCTGTTGCAACACGCCCCGATGTTTCCGCCGCGTTTTGTTGTTTTACGCGGTCGGGGTGTGACAGAAAAGTTGGTATCAGAGCCAATGGTTATAGGGAATTAGGTTATTAGTAATGCTTTGACCTAGTCTATAACCTTCTTAGGACCCTAACGCGAAGAAATTTGCGTTTAGATTTCTAAAACAAAACTGTCACCTATCCTTAGGTGATAACCACAACAAGAACACAATTTTTGAATCTGCTTTGAAAACTAATCATCTGTTCTAGGATGATTGATTACTAGGTTTTGAACCCTCTATTATATGGTTTTGAACCCCTTTGAGTTTTCAAAATCTCGTCAAGGTTTTGGGTTTTAAATAATGTGAACACGTGCAAACTGGAAGGGTGAATGCCTGTATTCTGGGTTTTCTGTCTAGGCAAGCACTTCGTATATATCTCATCAGACGCGAGACCAGTTGTGCTTACCTGGGAATTCTTGGGATGAGTGTTCACTTATAGGCGAGCATGTCTTCGCTATACATTATTTTAACCTATTTACTTTGATTAGTCACTGCGTGTCGTTTGTTTGTTCGAGGTAACAAACAAATGATCGCCTTCCTTGTGTTTTGTCAATACCTCTTTTGTTTTTCCTAAATTTCAACCTCACTCGACTCCCTTGTTTCCTTGTTAGACAATGCCTCCTCGACGCGATCCTCGAACTTTTACTATTGAAGAAATCGCAGCCCTGGTTTCTCAGCAAGTGGCTGCTGTACTTCCCGGTGTTGTAACCCAAGTCCACGAGATATTTAACAATAACAACAACAACAACAATAATAACAACAACAATAACGCACAATGTAATTTCAAGAACTTCAATTCTGTGAAGCCGCAAAAGTTTTCTGGGTCGCAAGGAGCAACTGCGCTCTTACAGTGGTTTGAGAGCATCGAGAACACATTCAGACATGTGCAGTGTCCGAATGCGCGGAAGGTTGAATTTGCTTCGAGTGTGTTTGAAAAGCGAGCGCTTACTTGGTGGAATGGTGTTATGCGCGATAGGGGTGCCGAAGTGGCTTTGGCACAAACATGGGCGGAGCTTCGGGCTCTCATGATGAAGGAGTTTTGTCCCCGTCACGAGATTCGAGTTTTGGAACGAGAGTTTGACGACTTAAAACAAGATGGGGCTGAACACCGTGCGTACACGGATCGTTTTGAAGAACTCAGCCTATTGTGTCCCACCATGGTTACCCCTCTGGAGAAAGCGATCGAGAGATACATCGATGGTTTACCCGATTCCATTCTAGAGATTTTGATCGGTGTTAATCCTCCTACCCTTCGCCAAGCAATAGAGTTGTCTGCTACCCTGACTGAGACCCAAGTCAGGAAGGGTAAACTCACCCGCAAGGGTGATAAAAAGAAGGCGACTGATTCTGGAAAGGACAAGAAAAAGGGTGAAGAAGGTGAGTCATCGAAGAAATCAAGAAAGCGAAAAGGTGCCCAAAACTTTGCTGTTACAGCAAAGACTGCTCAGAACCTGCAGAACCCACCGGCTCAGCCACCTGCAAAGAAGGCATACGCTGGTACCGCACCTCACTGTGCTCATTGCAACGGTCATCACGTTGCATAATAAGCTTGCAGGCAATGCACGACGTGTGGTAGACTTGGGCATATGGCCAATGTTTGTCGTTTTGGACAAAATCAGGCTGCTCAGGTTCAAGCTCCGGTTCAAGGGAATGCTGTGAGATTCCCACTAGGTTCATGTTTCAACTGCGGAGAGATTGGTCACTTCCGCCACAACTGTCCGAGACTGGTGAATGCAAATGCTAACGCAAACCCAAATGCGAACGACAACGTCAATGTGAATCCAGCACGTGGACGAGTGTATAACATCAATGAGGCAATCAACGATGCAGCGATAAACGATTAGTATTTTGTATTTCCTCTGGTTGTTATCTTGAAACATTTAAAGACAATGCGGTTGTTATATAAATAAAAATTTGTGGTTTTTATTTTCTTTAACTAATGCAATTGTATGAATGTTTGATCCAACCTTATGATGTCAACACAAAGACAAACTACTCGTGTGGTTCTGTCATTTTTATGATCACTTGTGACCTCCCCAAGAACCTTAAATGCTTGTTTCTTTTAAATCAAAAGCCCAAAGTTATTTACGAAAAGGATATGTTGCTTTTCTAGCACATGTCACCGAGGAGAAAGGCAAGAGCAAGAGTATTCAGGATATTCCGATTGTTCGGGATTATCCAGAGGTGTTTCCTGATGAACTGCCTGGTTTGCCTCCAGTTCATCAAGTCGAGTTTCATTTTTGACCTTGTACCCAATGCCAACCCAATTGCGAAAGCACCTTATCGTCTTGCACCATCTGAGATGCAAGAATTATCGAAACAGTTTCAAGAGTTGTATGATAAAGGATTCATCCGTCCAAACTTTTCACCTTGGGGAAAACTCTTGCCCTCTTTGTGAAAAAGAAAGATGGATCTTTTCGAATTAGTATCGATTATCGTAAGCTTGATAAGCTTACCATCAAGAATCGATATCCCCTACCTTAAATCAATGATCTCTCCGATCATCTGCAGGGTACTTCATGCTTTTCCAAGATCGATTTGCGTTCTAGGTATCATCAACTTCGTATTCTCGAAGAAGATATTCCCAAAACGGCTTTCTGCACGAAGTATGGCCATTACGAGTTTACAGTCATGCCTTTTGGATTGACAAATGCTCCAGCCATCTACATGGACTTAATAAATAGAGTCTGCAAGTCTTATTTGGATCAGTTCGTCATTGTTGTTATTGATGACATCTTGATCTATTCATGTCCCGAGCCGATCACGATCAACACATTCGTTGACATTGGAACCCCTAAAGAAGGAACAAACTTTTCGCTAAATCCTCCAAGAGGAAATTTTGGCTTAAAGAAGTTCAGTTTTTGGGTCATGTAGTCAACAAGCAGGGTATTCATGTGGATCCATCCAAATTGCTGCAATTAAGGATTTGATTCCTTGTAAGCTTTAAATACCCGTGTCCAAAGATAACAAATTTAAAGGTCAAATTAAACAATTATGCGAGTATGCGATTATGTGATATGTGTTTATGTGTTCTCCTCTATGTTTTTGTGTGATCCGATTTTTCAAATCCTCATAGAATCTTTCATATCTTCATATGAGGGATTCATAGTAGGATATTCAAAAGGTACTACCTTAAATCCTTAATGGGCTTCTACGTGGTAGTTAAGACCCTTAGGTTATATAGTACCATTCCATGATTCGATGAGAGACCCTTGAGTGGTCTAGTTAAAGATTGATTCAAGACCTGGTTAAGAATGGCATGTGATGATACAGCTGAAAGGACTCTATGGTGGTCCAATCACACTCATCACAGGTTTGTTCATTTGGTTTTACCCTACACATTATAAAATAGACTGTGTGAACTGTGCAAGGAATTGTCTAATTATGGACGCGTACATAATTATGAAATTTAGTGCACAGAAACCCAGTAGGATTTATTATGTGTAAGAACCGATAATGATAACAATAACAAAATGAGAACGATGTAATGGAGGTACGGTGGACGCACCAATGACGCTTCATATACTTGTATATAAGTGTCCCTCTTGCATTGAAAGCATAATGTTATTTAAAGTTACTAGAAGTTCAGAACCCTAACCAGTGTTGTTTTGTCTTTTCAACTTCATGTTTTCAAGCTCTCACAAGTTTCCTCTGATTAAATTTCGGGACGAAATTTCCTAAAGTAGGGGAGACTGTGACACCTACGTCACTGCGACCATCAAACAAATACCAAACCAATGAAATATTGTATTTCATACTTGGGATTTGTAAAAATATGTGTATCATTTGCACATATCAATTTTTGTTCAATTTCAAACTCTAAATCGCTTTCTGGAAGGTTATACGCGCACCAATGCGTAAATATAACCAGTTTAATGCAACAAACACTCTGGAATAGTGACATTGGATTAACATACCTTAAATAACCCTTACATAACTTAGAAATAAGTTTTGAAGGCTTTGGTATGGCAAAAACAAGTTAATTCGTCTACAGGGACTAAATTTGACAAACTGCGAAAGTATGCCAATCTGAACTGTAACAGACATTCCGGAACATGACCATAAGTTAAACACACCTTAAATATCCTTTACCTAGCTTAGAAATAAGCTTTGAGGGGTTCGGTGTGCTAAAATAAACTTTTGGGTCATTCAGGGACTAAAAGTGTCAAAAAGTGCACAAGTTTGCACTTTCGCGCATATCTTACGTTCTGAATACATCCGGACATCCAAAAATTTATGTAAGCACTAAAATATTTTGTTTTAGTGTTTTCCATAAGAAAAATCTATTCGTCGAATCATTTGGATCGTTTTTCGCGCTTGTGCGCATTCCGTCGTAATTAAGCGAACATCGCGTTCGTACGACCAAACGAACCAACATCCGACATATTTTTGAGCATGTTTCATGTCCACAATGTTTAGGCATCATTTTAGGGCCTTAAAGTTGGCTTAACGGGCCTTAAACATGCCGGGAATGGCTTAAACACACAACAGGGACCAAAACTGTCATTTCTGAAGGATGTTTGCTGATACATCGAATCTGGTCCATTCCACTTGTTGCAAATGGTTTTGGGGAATCTATGGGCTGGTTTTGATGTGCACATGGTTTTGGGCAATACCATGGGCTCACATGGTTTTGTAAAACCATTATCTTGAGGTGTATGGCCAAGATCAAAGCACGGTTTCCAAGAAACGATCTTAACGGTTCGGGAAATCCTATAAATACCCCACCCCCATTTGCTTCTAAACTCACTAGAATCTGATTTGAGAAGCTCTAAGTTGAAACCATTGTTTCATACCTGAGCTACTTGAATCACGATTAGCATTCGGGGACCCTTCGTAAGTATTCTTTCGTTCTTTTATTGCTTTTCGAGTCTTTTTGAGTCTGAAAGTCAAACTTTGTTTGAATTTCTGGGTTGACCAGTTTATGGTCAATGCGAAGTTCATTTGAACTTCGCAACGTGAGTGTAATCACGTTGGTTATAGTCCCTTGGGACTATGCCTACTGATTACCACGTTGTCTAGGGTCGTAGGGTAAGCGATCTAATAAATCGCTTATACCTTCGAACCCGACCCTTTTGGTCGATCATTAGGATCCGACCAAACACATTAGGTGACCATTGTATATAGGGAATAACCTTCCGAGGTTATACCTTATGGTCGCTTCGTTTGAATAGTTGTATGATAGGTAGTTTATATGCCTTAGGTAAATTACCAGAATACCCTTTTCATATATAATTGGTAATTTAGCTTATGTAACCTAAACTTTTATACATAACTGATTATACAACATGATAAAACATGTATAGGCATATAATACTTGTCATAGGACTAGTTAGACGTCTCGAACGCGCTTTGCGCGCACGGCGCGTTAAAGTAGCATAAGCTACCTTAATGGGTCGCGATGGGTCGAAAGCACTTAGGTTTGGTTTCATAGTAGTATGTAGGCTTTGTTAAACCATATTACATGAGTTCCCATACTCATTTGGTCTACAAGCCCTCATTCTATCCGATCTTCCGACTCAGGCCCGGTTTATTTATATGGTTTTAGACTGCCGATTGATTCCGTGCTCCCTCTAGCTTTGCTTGGTTGTTGTTCAAGACCTCTAAGCATTCTCAGGCGAGTACATTATTCCCCTATTTTACTGCTTTCAATTGTTTTGGGGTGACTTGTAACACCCGAAAATTTTAAAACATAAAAAGTAACAATCCTTATGATTTATAGTCCAATAGGAAACCCTAATTAAGACACCCAAGTAATTCTGTACAAACCCTAGAATTTTCAGAATTTTCAGAATCAGGATTAGGGCCCCTAAAACTCAGGGGGGGTATTTCCTACTTGACGATTATCTTCATAAACTTGCGGAGGAAGTTGAATTTATTCGTTTTGTCGACTCAGCAGGCCTAGTCCCACGCGTGGCAAGCCTATAATGAGTTGGTGTCCTTTACGGACCGTAACCTTATGATGCTTACGGTCCGTAAGCATCCTTACGGACCTCAACGTTGGGAGTGTTACGGTCCGTAAGATTGTCAAATTTCGTGTATAAATAGCAGGCCTTGGCACTTGAATCTGGGCACAAAATCGACGAAGAAACTCAAAATACACGCTGAGATTTCGTCCGATTACTCTCCAAACACACACGAATCTTCAATTAAGTATAGCGGGGTGCTGCAGAACAGGGTATTAACTTAATCGCTATTACGATTCATTGTCCAATGGATGTTTAAGTGCCGCCCACATTAGGGTTATACTTTATCGTTCGTCATTAATTTGACGGATTGTCGTTAATTCGATAGGTAAAGTATTATACTTTGTCGTTCGTTGTTAATTCAACGGATCATCGTTAATTCGATGGATGAAGTATTGCACTTTGTCATTTGTTGTGAGAATATGATCTCATGAGTTATCGTAAAACGCTGTATTAAGTTAATTACCTAGTTTGTGTGCAAATTAGGTTAAGAGGATAATCAGTAGGCTAAACTCTGCCCGTATAAATCCACAATTGAAAACAAGGTAGCATCACTTGGAAATTTTAAGGTACGGATAGACTCCTTTCTTTCGATTTGCGTCATATCATTCTGATTTTAAAGTCCGTATTAAGATCTAAGTTATAAGTTATAAGTTCAGTACGGATAGACTCCTTTCTTTCGATTTGCGTCCTATCATTCTGATTTTAAAGTCCGTATTAAGATCTAAGTTATAAGTTATAAGTTCAGTACGGATAGGTTCATTTCTTTTGATTTATGTCAGTTGGATACGGATAGACTCCTTTCTTTCGATTTGCGTCATATCATTCTGATTTTAAAGTTCGTATTAAGATCTAAGTTATAAGTTATAAGTTCAGTACAGATAGGTTCCTTTCTTTAGATTTCTGTCAATTCTGATATATTGTACGGATAGGTTCCTTTCTTTCGATTTACTTCATTTGATACAAGTATATCATTTCTGATTTTAAAGTCCGTATTAAGATCTAAGTATAAGTTATAAGTTCCGTACGGGTAGATTCCTTTCGTTCGACTTATGTCGTTTTTATAAGAATCCTTTATGTCGATTTATGTCCGTTGGGTACGGATAAAATCCTTTCTTTCGATTTAGATCGTTTTGATACAAGTATATCATTCCTGATTATAGATTCTGTATTAAGATTAAGTTATAAGTTATAGATTCCGTATTAAGATTAAGTTATGAAATAAGATATAAGTTCCATACGGATAGATTACTTTCTTTCGATTTATATCGTTTTGATACAAGTATATTATTCCTGATTTTAAGTTCAGTATTAAGATTAAGTTATAAGCTAAGTGATAAGTTTCGTAAAGATAGAATCCTTTCTGTCGATGTATGTCAGTTAGGTACGTATAGAATCCTGTCTTTCGATTTATGTCCGTTGAGTACGGATAGAATCCTTTCTGTCAAGTTATGTCATTTTAATATAAGTATATCAATTCTGATTTTAAGTTCCGTATTAAGATTTAGTTATGAAATAAATTATAAACTTCCGTATTAAGATTAAGTTATGAAATAAGTTATAAATTCCGTATTAAGATTAAGTTAGGAAATATGTGTTAGAAGTTACAAACGTTTTGAAAAAGGTTTGGTTTTACATCAGTTATTTAGAAAATGGTTTATTTTATACAAGTTTCCTTTTATACTCTAGTGGTTCCTTGTTAACGAATCAAGGTTTTATCTTGTTCGTTTAATAAACCACAATTTTGGGGACGAAATTGTCAAGATAGGAGTGATATCCATACCTTGGTGACTGGTTCCACTCTTTGATTATAAAAGTCCTCACATCTTTGATTATAGATTCCTTTGACAGTCCGTTCGATTCCGATTCTAATCAATTTGATTAAGTTTTCCTATCATGCGATAGTTTTCTATTAAGTTGTACTCATTATCGCATGTTCCAATATATGTTCCGTTCTGTTCTGAAAATAAGTTTTATAAGTTATGTGAATAAGACCATTCGTACTCTGATACCCTGAGTATCGCTTCTCGTGGAGTGTCCCACGAGCATGTTGTTGTGGCATCAACCTCATGTGCTCCATCCGTGACGGAGAGATTAGTTCACGGCGTCTCTTAAGTACAAGTGTGGTACATATATTAGGAGGCGTATGGATCAGATCCTAGGATTTAAGTTTTCAGGAAATGGATAACGGGTATGCCAACTTGCCATTTCGTGTGATAAGTATGCAGGAGTAGCTACCTGTGTATTGTCACGTTTTCAGTTTGCTCATGGGTACATCCGTAAGATATGATTATGATTATGTTTTTGCATCATAACGTTTTCAAAATAAGTTACTTTCGGATATTAAATAAAAGAAGCTTTTGTTTTCCTCTATCCGCACACTGGGCAAAACTTTACAAAATTTTGCTCAGACGTACGTTTTTGTTGTTGTTGTTTTCTTCTTTACGTCAGGTTATCAAGACAAGCTGGGACGGAATATGAAAGAGTGCTCGAGTGTTTTGAAAAGACGGTAGAAATAATTGTAATAGATTAGATATCCTTCATTAAGCTGTAAAGCTTTGTAATACATTTAAGTATAAATGGAATTATGTTTTTGATCTGACTACTGTTATTGTGACACGCCGGCCCGTTCCGGGACGGGGTGTTACAGCTATGGTATCAGAGCAAAGGCTCTTTCCTGTAGAAAACTTAAACATAAGATAAGACCTGTGAGGTAATGGGTAGACATTGGGTTAGGATTTCGACTTTTCTTTTCACTTCATGATAGTCTCGAACATAAGTATTTCGTCATCTTCATTGTTTTTACTCTAGCTTTATTTCAAGTATGACTATTGATCATAGTGGGTCGCGTTCAAGTATGATTATTAAAATATATATAGGTATGCAATAATTTCGAGGACGAAATTTTTTAAGAGGGGTAGATTTGTAACACCCGAAAATTTTAAAACATAAAAAGTAACAATCCTTATGATTTATAGTCCAATAGGAAACCCTAATTAAGACACCCAAGTAATTCTGTACAAACCCTAGAATTTTCAGAATTTTCAGAATCAGGATTAGGGCCCCTAAAACTCAGGGGGGGTATTTCCTACTTGACGATTATCTTCATAAACTTGCGGAGGAAGTTGAATTTATTCGTTTTGTCGACTCAGCAGGCCTAGTCCCACGCGTGGCAAGCCTATAATGAGTTGGTGTCCTTTACGGACCGTAACCTTATGATGCTTACGGTCCGTAAGCATCCTTACGGACCTCAACGTTGGGAGTGTTACGGTCCGTAAGATTGTCAAATTTCGTGTATAAATAGCAGGCCTTGGCACTTGAATCTGGGCACAAAATCGACGAAGAAACTCAAAATACACGCTGAGATTTCGTCCGATTACTCTCCAAACACACACGAATCTTCAATTAAGTATAGCGGGGTGCTGCAGAACAGGGTATTAACTTAATCGCTATTACGATTCATTGTCCAATGGATGTTTAAGTGCCGCCCACATTAGGGTTATACTTTATCGTTCGTCATTAATTTGACGGATTGTCGTTAATTCGATAGGTAAAGTATTATACTTTGTCGTTCGTTGTTAATTCAACGGATCATCGTTAATTCGATGGATGAAGTATTGCACTTTGTCATTTGTTGTGAGAATATGATCTCATGAGTTATCGTAAAACGCTGTATTAAGTTAATTACCTAGTTTGTGTGCAAATTAGGTTAAGAGGATAATCAGTAGGCTAAACTCTGCCCGTATAAATCCACAATTGAAAACAAGGTAGCATCACTTGGAAATTTTAAGGTACGGATAGACTCCTTTCTTTCGATTTGCGTCATATCATTCTGATTTTAAAGTCCGTATTAAGATCTAAGTTATAAGTTATAAGTTCAGTACGGATAGACTCCTTTCTTTCGATTTGCGTCCTATCATTCTGATTTTAAAGTCCGTATTAAGATCTAAGTTATAAGTTATAAGTTCAGTACGGATAGGTTCATTTCTTTTGATTTATGTCAGTTGGATACGGATAGACTCCTTTCTTTCGATTTGCGTCATATCATTCTGATTTTAAAGTTCGTATTAAGATCTAAGTTATAAGTTATAAGTTCAGTACAGATAGGTTCCTTTCTTTAGATTTCTGTCAATTCTGATATATTGTACGGATAGGTTCCTTTCTTTCGATTTACTTCATTTGATACAAGTATATCATTTCTGATTTTAAAGTCCGTATTAAGATCTAAGTATAAGTTATAAGTTCCGTACGGGTAGATTCCTTTCGTTCGACTTATGTCGTTTTTATAAGAATCCTTTATGTCGATTTATGTCCGTTGGGTACGGATAAAATCCTTTCTTTCGATTTAGATCGTTTTGATACAAGTATATCATTCCTGATTATAGATTCTGTATTAAGATTAAGTTATAAGTTATAGATTCCGTATTAAGATTAAGTTATGAAATAAGATATAAGTTCCATACGGATAGATTACTTTCTTTCGATTTATATCGTTTTGATACAAGTATATTATTCCTGATTTTAAGTTCAGTATTAAGATTAAGTTATAAGCTAAGTGATAAGTTTCGTAAAGATAGAATCCTTTCTGTCGATGTATGTCAGTTAGGTACGTATAGAATCCTGTCTTTCGATTTATGTCCGTTGAGTACGGATAGAATCCTTTCTGTCAAGTTATGTCATTTTAATATAAGTATATCAATTCTGATTTTAAGTTCCGTATTAAGATTTAGTTATGAAATAAATTATAAACTTCCGTATTAAGATTAAGTTATGAAATAAGTTATAAATTCCGTATTAAGATTAAGTTAGGAAATATGTGTTAGAAGTTACAAACGTTTTGAAAAAGGTTTGGTTTTACATCAGTTATTTAGAAAATGGTTTATTTTATACAAGTTTCCTTTTATACTCTAGTGGTTCCTTGTTAACGAATCAAGGTTTTATCTTGTTCGTTTAATAAACCACAATTTTGGGGACGAAATTGTCAAGATAGGAGTGATATCCATACCTTGGTGACTGGTTCCACTCTTTGATTATAAAACTCCTCACATCTTTGATTATAGATTCCTTTGACAGTCCGTTCGATTCCGATTCTAATCAATTTGATTAAGTTTTCCTATCATGCGATAGTTTTCTATTAAGTTGTACTCATTATCGCATGTTCCAATATATGTTCCGTTCTGTTCTGAAAATAAGTTTTATAAGTTATGTGAATAAGACCATTCGTACTCTGATACCCTGAGTATCGCTTCTCGTGGAGTGTCCCACGAGCATGTTGTTGTGGCATCAACCTCATGTGCTCCATCCGTGACGGAGAGATTAGTTCACGGCGTCTCTTAAGTACAAGTGTGGTACATATATTAGGAGGCGTATGGATCAGATCCTAGGATTTAAGTTTTCAGGAAATGGATAACGGGTATGCCAACTTGCCATTTCGTGTGATAAGTATGCAGGAGTAGCTACCTGTGTATTGTCACGTTTTCAGTTTGCTCATGGGTACATCCGTAAGATATGATTATGATTATGTTTTTGCATCATAACGTTTTCAAAATAAGTTACTTTCGGATATTAAATAAAAGAAGCTTTTGTTTTCCTCTATCCGCACACTGGGCAAAACTTTACAAAATTTTGCTCAGACGTACGTTTTTGTTGTTGTTGTTTTCTTCTTTACGTCAGGTTATCAAGACAAGCTGGGACGGAATATGAAAGAGTGCTCGAGTGTTTTGAAAAGACGGTAGAAATAATTGTAATAGATTAGATATCCTTCATTAAGCTGTAAAGCTTTGTAATACATTTAAGTATAAATGGAATTATGTTTTTGATCTGACTACTGTTATTGTGACACGCCGGCCCGTTCCGGGACGGGGTGTTACAGCTATGGTATCAGAGCAAAGGCTCTTTCCTGTAGAAAACTTAAACATAAGATAAGACCTGTGAGGTAATGGGTAGACATTGGGTTAGGATTTCGACTTTTCTTTTCACTTCATGATAGTCTCGAACATAAGTATTTCGTCATCTTCATTGTTTTTACTCTAGCTTTATTTCAAGTATGACTATTGATCATAGTGGGTCGCGTTCAAGTATGATTATTAAAATATATATAGGTATGCAATAATTTCGAGGACGAAATTTTTTAAGAGGGGTAGATTTGTAACACCCGAAAATTTTAAAACATAAAAAGTAACAATCCTTATGATTTATAGTCCAATAGGAAACCCTAATTAAGACACCCAAGTAATTCTGTACAAACCCTAGAATTTTCAGAATTTTCAGAATCAGGATTAGGGCCCCTAAAACTCAGGGGGGGGTATTTCCTACTTGACGATTATCTTCATAAACTTGTGGAGGAAGTTGAATTTATTCGTTTTGTCGACTCAGCAGGCCTAGTCCCACGCGTGGCAAGCCTATAATGAGTTGGTGTCCTTTACGGACCGTAACCTTATGATGCTTACGGTCCGTAAGCATCCTTACGGACCTCAACGTTGGGAGTGTTACGGTCCGTAAGATTGTCAAATTTCGTGTATAAATAGCAGGCCTTGGCACTTGAATCTGGGCACAAAATCGACGAAGAAACTCAAAATACACGCTGAGATTTCGTCCGATTACTCTCCAAACACACACGAATCTTCAATTAAGTATAGCGGGGTGCTGCAGAACAGGGTATTAACTTAATCGCTATTACGATTCATTGTCCAATGGATGTTTAAGTGCCGCCCACATTAGGGTTATACTTTATCGTTCGTCATTAATTTGACGGATTGTCGTTAATTCGATAGGTAAAGTATTATACTTTGTCGTTCGTTGTTAATTCAACGGATCATCGTTAATTCGATGGATGAAGTATTGCACTTTGTCATTTGTTGTGAGAATATGATCTCATGAGTTATTGTAAAACGCTGTATTAAGTTAATTACCTAGTTTGTGTGCAAATTAGGTTAAGAGGATAATCAGTAGGCTAAACTCTGCCCGTATAAATCCACAATTGAAAACAAGGTAGCATCACTTGGAAATTTTAAGGTACGGATAGACTCCTTTCTTTCGATTTGCGTCATATCATTCTGATTTTAAAGTCCGTATTAAGATCTAAGTTATAAGTTATATGTTCAGTACGGATAGGCTCCTTTCTTTCGATTTGCGTCCTATCATTCTGATTTTAAAGTCCGTATTAAGATCTAAGTTATAAGTTATAAGTTCAGTACGGATAGGTTCATTTCTTTTGATTTATGTCAGTTGGATACGGATAGACTCCTTTCTTTCGATTTGCGTCATATCATTCTGATTTTAAAGTTCGTATTAAGATCTAAGTTATAAGTTATAAGTTCAGTACAGATAGGTTCCTTTCTTTAGATTTCTGTCAATTCTGATATATTGTACGGATAGGTTCCTTTCTTTCGATTTACTTCATTTGATACAAGTATATCATTTCTGATTTTAAAGTCCGTATTAAGATCTAAGTATAAGTTATAAGTTCCGTACGGGTAGATTCCTTTCGTTCGACTTATGTCGTTTTTATAAGAATCCTTTATGTCGATTTATGTCCGTTGGGTACGGATAAAATCCTTTCTTTCGATTTAGATCGTTTTGATACAAGTATATCATTCCTGATTATAGATTCTGTATTAAGATTAAGTTATAAGTTATAGATTCCGTATTAAGATTAAGTTATGAAATAAGATATAAGTTCCATACGGATAGATTACTTTCTTTCGATTTATATCGTTTTGATACAAGTATATTATTCCTGATTTTAAGTTCAGTATTAAGATTAAGTTATAAGCTAAGTGATAAGTTTCGTAAAGATAGAATCCTTTCTGTCGATGTATGTCAGTTAGGTACGTATAGAATCCTGTCTTTCGATTTATGTCCGTTGAGTACGGATAGAATCCTTTCTGTCAAGTTATGTCATTTTAATATAAGTATATCAATTCTGATTTTAAGTTCCGTATTAAGATTTAGTTATGAAATAAATTATAAACTTCCGTATTAAGATTAAGTTATGAAATAAGTTATAAATTCCGTATTAAGATTAAGTTAGGAAATATGTGTTAGAAGTTACAAACGTTTTGAAAAAGGTTTGGTTTTACATCAGTTATTTAGAAAATGGTTTATTTTATACAAGTTTCCTTTTATACTCTAGTGGTTCCTTGTTAACGAATCAAGGTTTTATCTTGTTCGTTTAATAAACCACAATTTTGGGGACGAAATTGTCAAGATAGGAGTGATATCCATACCTTGGTGACTGGTTCCACTCTTTGATTATAAAACTCCTCACATCTTTGATTATAGATTCCTTTGACAGTCCGTTCGATTCCGATTCTAATCAATTTGATTAAGTTTTCCTATCATGCGATAGTTTTCTATTAAGTTGTACTCATTATCGCATGTTCCAATATATGTTCCGTTCTGTTCTGAAAATAAGTTTTATAAGTTATGTGAATAAGACCATTCGTACTCTGATACCCTGAGTATCGCTTCTCGTGGAGTGTCCCACGAGCATGTTGTTGTGGCATCAACCTCATGTGCTCCATCCGTGACGGAGAGATTAGTTCACGGCGTCTCTTAAGTACAAGTGTGGTACATATATTAGGAGGCGTATGGATCAGATCCTAGGATTTAAGTTTTCAGGAAATGGATAACGGGTATGCCAACTTGCCATTTCGTGTGATAAGTATGCAGGAGTAGCTACCTGTGTATTGTCACGTTTTCAGTTTGCTCATGGGTACATCCGTAAGATATGATTATGATTATGTTTTTGCATCATAACGTTTTCAAAATAAGTTACTTTCGGATATTAAATAAAAGAAGCTTTTGTTTTCCTCTATCCGCACACTGGGCAAAACTTTACAAAATTTTGCTCAGACGTACGTTTTTGTTGTTGTTGTTTTCTTCTTTACGTCAGGTTATCAAGACAAGCTGGGACGGAATATGAAAGAGTGCTCGAGTGTTTTGAAAAGACGGTAGAAATAATTGTAATAGATTAGATATCCTTCATTAAGCTGTAAAGCTTTGTAATACATTTAAGTATAAATGGAATTATGTTTTTGATCTGACTACTGTTATTGTGACACGCCGGCCCGTTCCGGGACGGGGTGTTACATGACTCATATGTGCTAAATGTTTTCAAGGTTTTAACGATGGTATCAAAACGATTTTCGATGTTATAACAATGGTTTCAAAAACGATTAAGACGATTTATACAAAACTAATAACGATTTCGATAATGTGAACGAACTTGTTGGTTGGGTTACATAACAAATGACATTCATTAGCAATGATCAAGCCGACCAGTATTAGGTTATGGTACCATAGGATCTGACAAATCCCGTTATCTTACTGCACCCGTGGTTATGTGTGGGGGTGGTGGGTAGCGACTGAATCTGTAATTATTAATTTACCCTTTGGTAAGGGTTTGCTAATGCGAAAACGAGAAGCGACGAGGGACGAGTCACGAAGGTTTGAATGTTATTAGCGAGACGACCATATAAGTAGTTTCACGACCTAAAACGAATTTTACGATTTGGGTAAACGATTGGTTTTCACGCGATGTATTAACGAGTTAAACGATTTGGACGATGTAAACGATTTGTAAACGATTTGGACGATGTAAACGATTTGTAAACGATTTGGACGATGTAAACGATTTGGACAATACGATGTTAAACGATTTGGGTAAACGAATTGATTTTTAGTTAGTGTTTAGATAACGAGACGGGTGTAATGTGATGAAAGCAGGGTGGATACGCCGCTGGTACTTCCTATATATAAGTGGTTTCATCATATTACATACCGTGGCGTTAGTTAGTTCACTTGGGTAAACGATTTTTAAACGATGTCACACAAACGAGGTTTTCGATATGATATAAACTATACGAGTTTTTAACGAGATTTATTAACGAGTTTTATTAACGATTTATTTCGAGATGTTTCACAATTTGCTTTACTAAAACAAATGTTTTTGGGTTAAGAGTCATGGCTACGAGGTTTTACAAACTATAACCCGCTTGATTTGAGTTGGTTAATTAAGTTGCAATATTATACTCTTTTCAAAACAAGGTTTTTAATAAAGTATTGCAACATCTAAACTAGCCATGATTTCGACACTCCTACAAAACCAATGTATTCGCCAGCATTTCTTTGCTGACCTCGTTACATATGTTTCAGGTATTGTTGAATGATTTCGATTGATAGGATGCATGCTCACATAGGACTGGACGAGGCTTTAGTGACTCAATAACAATGATAGACTATGTTTAAATTGTGTATTTAGATTTCCAGACGATGTAATTATTCAATGTTTAATAAAACGAAACACTTTTTGTATCCATGGTTATGAAACAATGATTCTGTTGCAACACGCCCCGATGTTTCCGCCGCGTTTTGTTGTTTTACGCGGTCGGGGTGTGACAATGTCTATTCGGCTGGATACACATTTACGGTTTTTGCATAACCTACACAATTCCTAAGCCCTAACAGGATAAAAACAGGAATTGACTAATACTCATACGACAAAGGTACAGAGTATACTCAACTGCGCTTTACAGCCAGCAGAGTCATATGCGCTCACACAAAGAGTAAAAAATCTTTTTTACACACTTTGAGCCGCACATACTTGCATATCACTTAGATACGCAAAAGGCAAATTCAGACTTAATTCTATTCACAATAACATTAACTCATACACGTTCAAGCATGCAAGTAGTAAAAACAGTTGTACAAATTGAACAAAATAATTAAACTGTGTATTCAAAAAATTTCTACACCTACACGGTGCACAAGAGATTTACATAAAGTGTAACACCCCGAAAACGGGTTTGGTAATCAAACCCCGTTAATACTAAAAGACAGGTAAAGTATCGTTAGCGGCAAAAGCAACCCGATAAATATTAGAATTTAAATAAATAATCCTAATATTAATTAAAAGGCGGATAAGAACTTTCAAGGGATAAAAGGGATAAAAAGCCTGAGTTAACGGAACTTAAATAAGACGGGTTATAACTCCCGGAATCCAATAAGTTAACTAGGAATAATAATAACCTAGTTAGAAGAGAAGTCTTGTAGTGACATACTAGTGGGTTAAAACCTTATAACTAGGAAAATATAAAACTTTATATTAAAATTATAAAGTTTTAAATAAACAAGGACAAACTAACTAGGACAAAATAACCCTGTTAGTTATAAGACTTGTGTTAACTCAAAAGTGAGTTAAAAGCACCTAAATTATGAACTAAAAGGAAAGAAGTTAGTTTGATGTGCATTAGTCCAAAAAGATAAACTAAAGGGGCTGATTTTGTATAAATGGCCAAACTTGATTTTTATAAAAATAAAACAAATCAAACACACACACATCAGTGTGTGCGTGCGTGGGAGCGACCAGGAGAGGGGAAGAACCCCCAAACCCTTATTTCATCCAATTTGATCAATTGAAGGGTGAATTGGGCATGTAATCACTGCATGAATCAAAAATCTTGATCACCTACACTTGTCTAACACTAGGTAAGTTGCAATTTCAGATTTGGTGATGTTTGATTTTTGGGTAAAGTTTGATTAGTAGAAATTCTTGAATGATTGAGTAATGTTATGATTCAAGAATGTGTGATTAGAGTGTAGGATCATAAACCTAACTGAAATCATGTGAAAAAGATTAATAAATTGTGTGTTAATGTAACTATGTGCCATATCATGAAGTGGGTTTCTATCTAGAATGAGAAACCCCAACATATTGTATGAACTATGTGAGTAATAATCTAGGTTGATTGAACTAGTATGATGGTATGGGCTGTGATGAGCAATGAAGCTTGAATAAGAATGAAATTCTTGGATTTACCAAGGTTTAATTGAATAAAAAAATGGCTAATTAAGTAGTATGCACATAAGGTGCTCGACAAAATGCCTAAAAGACGTTGATAGACACTAAATATGGTGATTGGCAAAGTAACAAGCTTTAGTTATGAGCCGGAATGTTCTAATGATAATTGGCTTGTATATTTTAGGCAACACAAGCGAGGCGTCGGGAAGTCAAGCCGGTGCGGACGCTCGTTTGAAAGGAAAGCTTTGAGGTAAGTGGCTTGTCACTCCGTTACATTTATGTAGACAAGCTTAGTTTAAATATGTGTAATGTTGATATAACGAAAATGGTTGTGTTTGGTATGTCATTGAAGTGATGGAATTCACTCGACAACCAAATGGGTCAAATTAATAGTTAAAATAAAAATGATTAAAATGAAGACACCATTTGGTAAAAGTATAATGGGTCGAAACAATTTAAAAATATTGCTTTTAAGTAATAAGAACCATGGCGCGAACCGGAATAGGTTCAAGGGGCATGATGGTATTAATCTACCATCATACGTTGACAAAAGGTCATGTCGACTAAACGGGTCAAATAGGGTACAAATACCATTTGACAACAATAACTGACGACTACTTGTTGAGTTTTGTGATAACAGGATATAACATGTGATCGCATTGCTTTAACTAGAAAATTTAAAGCAAAAGGTATGTATATGGGTCGATGCTATAACCCGAGCCAGGTATGCATATGTGGACTTATAGTTAAAAGTGCAAAGAAGGTCAAATATCTAGCCAAAATCCTTCATTGCAAAAATGAAGGATTGAATGTGACCAAAGAGCCCTTAATAGGTAGACAGTGTAAACGACTCTTAGAGGTTGTTTAGAAATTTATATTATGAGTTTGTAACCTTTAGATGTGTATAAAAGTATTAGGCCAAAAACATTTGTGGGTCGAACGCCTAGAAATAGTCAATTGCGAAAAAGGACTAGCCAAAGGGTAAAATTTTGGGATTTTGGGTTCCTTATGTTGAATCCACCATAGAAATAGTTTGGGTGGAAGATAAGTAGTTAATTAGCAAGGAGAGAAGAGGCGCGAAAAGAAAATAGCGAGTTTGAATGCTCAAATGCATGAAAACTTCTAAACGGGTCAAAATAAAGTAGGTGGTGAAATGTAGGCTTAAGTGTAATAAAGAAAAAACGTAAACCGGGTAACGGGAGCGTAAACTATACGAATAATGGATCCGGGTAATGGATGATAGCTTAGACATGTTAAGAAACGAACCCCAAGCAATTAAAATGAGTTTGGATGCAAATTTGATGAGAAATAAACGTGCAGAGTTGACACGGGCGGGTGAAGTTTTGACACGGCCGGGTGAAGGGGCTGTGAAAAATATATGTTAAGCTGACACGGCCGGGTGATCTTTTGACACGGCCGGGTGAAGGGGCTGAAAACAAAATATATAATTTCTTGTATTTAATTATTTTGTTCAAATGCCTTGATTTCTAATCTTTTAAATGAAAGTTAGGAATCCAAGATAGAGATTTAAAGTTAGATATCTTAGTATATGATTTATGACTAACTAGGAACAAGTTTAGAGGTCCTAAATACAAACGGGTCGAAATATTGATTCTGAACAATAAGCCGAATGCTTAAAGATTTAGAATTTCATTAGTTTTAAATGTTGAATTTTACTCTACAAGATGGAGAATCAAATTACGATCATGTAGGAAGAAACGGGAGGTCAAACGGATACGTGGATCGAAAGATACGAGGGTTTTCGTGTCAAAAACGGCAAAATGGAAGGGGCATAACACAGGGGCCACCGTAACTTACGGTGCCCACCGTAAGTTACGGTGGGGCTGAAATCGATACGGTGGTTGCCTCCTGAGTTACGGTAGAGAAATTTTAACACAGGGGCCACCGTAACTTACGGTGTCCACCGTAAGTTACGGTGGAGGTCAGATTCAAGTAATTGTTTTTGGATCAAGATATCAATGTTGGATTTTCCTAATTTCCTTGTTGTGTTAGTTATTTAATTATCAAAACTGACCTTTAAGTTGGTTTTGATCACAGATGAATGTCGAGAGTCCCGGATGAAGATCAAGCATCGAGCAAGAACCGAACACGCGTTAAACAAAGCTTCCGCAACGTTGTTTCGTCGTTATTCTAAAACGGCGAATTAAATCATATTATGTTGTATCACTTTAAATGGTAAAAGTTTTTAACAAACCCGCATTTTCAGTGTAATTGTGACTATTATTACATGATTATGGATTTAAATTATACGATAAACGTGAAATAATAACAAGGGTGTTACAAAAAGTTTCTAACATTTACATCGAGGAAATAAAAAAGGGCACGCAGGCCAACCTAGTCCTTCTTTGTACCACTGGTACCCGCACCACCCTTGCCAATACCAGCGGTCTCTTCCTCTTCAGGATCACCGTACAACAACCACAAGCAGTCCACATAATCTTCCGCATCCGAGCATTTATCAATTTCCTCAAGGGCGGAAATGGACAGGTCGTTATACGCTGCAACAGCGACAGCAAGACGCGCTTCAGTATCCACGCCATGGAACCCAGACCTTTCATTGGTAAATTTGCCTTGGGATAAAAGGTTCATATGGCTGATACATCGGTTATAACCAGCTTTAAAACCAGCCTCCCGCGCGCGCTGCTTCAGCTCCTCTACAGCAGCTGCATTCTCAGGTGCGTCAAGGATGGCTCCAACAATCTGCAAAACACAAGCAATAAGGTTAGCAAAGGCAAAACTAAACGGTAGCAAAGGCACCGAGTATTTACATGCCCGATACCGTGATCACGCATCCAATTGCGATCTACCTTAAGCTGATCAAATGAAGAAACCAGGATATCTCTAGCCTCGGCAGCCTCCCTTGCCCGCGCTTCAGCATCGGCCGCGCGGGCAGTGACCTCCGCAAGAATTGTCACATGGTTCTGCACTTCAGCCTTTCAACAACAAAGAAAACACAAGTATACAAAGATAATCAATCATACTTGTGAAACAAAGATACAAGTTCAAGAGCAAAAGCAACTCATACCTGGAGGCCCTCAACAGTCTTGTTTAAAGTGGTGCGGTCAGCATTTGCCTCTTCAAGAGCCTTGGCAGCACGGACCTCCGCCTCCTTGGCCTCTTTGGCAACCGCCTTAGCTGCAGCCTTCTCCTTGACCAAAGCAGCATTCGCTGCCTTAACATTCGTCAGCTCCTGACGAACACGAAACAGCTTTTCATTCTGTTTGGCCCAAGATTCTTTCCAACTCTTGCGCTCATTAGAAAGCGATTCTTTCCAACTCTTACGCTCATCAGAAAGCAATTTGGCAAGAGTACGAACCTGTTTAAGGCCAGCAGTTGCAGCCCACTCCTCAGTCTTCTTATTCTGCTCAAAAGCAGCCTTATCCCTTTTAGGCTGCTCCGCACCTTCCCGAGCAGCTTTCACCAACGCTTCAGCCTCAGCCCGCAAGCGAGCATTTTCCTCCTCCTTGCGTCCCAGAACCTTGTAGTGTTCCATAATGGGATTCGCCATTATGGAACTCCCAACAAGCATAGACGAGAGTTGGTTGATCCGGTGCTCACGAGACAGGCCGCGGGCATGAAAGACCTCAAACGGGGTGCCCAAACCACCCAAAATCTCCTTGCAAGCGGAGGGATCAGTGGAAATATCACCCCCTTGCATAACATTCCTAGGGGGTCGATGGTAGTTCACACTCTGGTCTTCCGTATAGGTACGGTAGTAGTACTCCAATTCAGACTCCCCAGGCTGAATGGAGGGACCTTCAAAACCCGCACCCCCAGAGGTAGAACCGGAAGCAGGAGATTTTGGCTTTTCAGCATCAGCAAACTTAAGGTTCCCAAGATCCCCCGGAAAGATCAGATTATCAGAAGAATCCACCGTATCAAAGATTTGATCCGTGGTTTTCTTTTAAGTATCCTCTGTTTGCACAAAACGCTCTGTAACTACTTTGACAGAAGGGTTTAATGTAGACCCTTTGTCCACCCCCACGTCCGCAGCCGTGTCATGCGTAGGGGAAGGAGGAGTATCAAACAAGGAGAAACCTCCATCTTGTGGTTCTGCGAACAAAGCAAAAATAACTATCAATTACAAGTTACAGTGACAAACACTTGTAAGGTTATGATTCACTTACCAGCCACAACCGCAGGCTTCGTCTGCGAGACAACGGTTGTCCGTTTTGTTTGCAACCGCGGACGTTTCTTCTCACCAGCACCAGCAGCCTTCTCCTCCACTTTCCTCTTCCTCTTCTCATCAGCAGGCTTGGAACCCGCAGAGGATCCACCTGCAACCGCACCACCACCTGGAACACCCAAACCCTCAAGGGTGTCAGACACTACCACGTAATCGGTGTATCTGCGAAAACGAGAATAAGAGATACCTGCCGCGTGCGGCACCAATGGAGGAACAACTGCGGGGTCAGGCTTTTTCCTATGGCGACCCCGCACAGTTTTCTCCACCTGCTTCTTGGGAGCACCCTTCACTTCAAAATCTCCCAGGGCCCCAAGATTACTTGCATTTCAATCATCAAACAAGTAAGTCAGAAAGATGCACTTCTTTACAACGCAAGAAAATTATAAGACTATACCTTTGCCTTGCAGTAAGGGTGCCTTCATTGCATCGCGATCAGGAATGCAGAAGTTGTCGCAGATGGTCAAGTTAAAACCTTCTTCACCCTCCGCACACGCAAGTATCTCAACCTTGCCCTTGAAGTCCGGATCAAATATCCTCCACAGGGCAGCATCCTCTGATAAAACACGTACAAATCAGTAACACAATAAAGGAAGTAAGAAAACCACACAAGAAGAAAAGTACTTACCACCACTTTTCTCCCGCACAACGGGCCTTGCTTTCCTACTCGGCATGGTCAGCATCATCCGCAGCACCCACAGCTGCGCGTTGTCCAACTTCTTGAACTCAATGGTCCGCAGCTGTGCGAACCAACCCACTGTATCAGCCCTGGGAACCTCAATGCTTTCCGCTATGATCGTCTCGTTCACATTGCGAAAAGTTATCCTGGCAACGATCGCGGCAGCCTTAATGTAAAAAAATATGGTTTTCCGCTTTGTGATACCCTTGGGAGGGGTCATCAGCTTGGGGCTACCATAGCGCTGACCAAAAGAAAAGAAACCAGTATTCACCGTCAACTGGTAGAACCGCCGGAAGTCTTCAACGGTAGGTTCCAGACCGAGAGCACGAAAGGTATACTCAAAATTCCGAATCCGGATCATGCCAAACGGGCTCAGTTGGGAAATATGGACCTTGTAATACTCCAAAACCTCAGCAACAAAAACAGTCAATGGTAACCGAAGGTTACCATCACCGAAGAAATCGGCCCACATGGTGACGTAACCGGCCGGAGCATCGGCACCGGTGTCACCTTCTTGTGGGTGGATGAACCCATACTCTTAGGGCATCTGAATACTGGTCATCAGGGTATCAAACTGACTCTTCGACCACTTCAACACTGGCAGGCCCCCGTCGGGGGCACCACCACCTTCTTCTTCCTCTTCCGCCGCCGCCGGCGAAGAAGGATCTGGGTTTTCACCCTCAGCATTATGTGGATTTGATGGTTCAGCCATCAAAGAATATAATGAAGAAGACAGAAGATGAGTTCACAAGAAACTCAGAAACCTCACCGAAATATCAAACAAAGTTTACCGGAGAAGACGAAGGGCTCTTTTTCTCTCACCGGAAATTTATTGAATTTTTGAACAAGTGAGGGGAAACCACAAACGGTTTCCCCTTATATACCCATCGCAATTAATGTGAGGCAGTAACCGAATCATCACATTTGAAAAGAGCGAGTTATGCAACGCCACGTGTTCAGCGACGGTTCCGCTGACGATTACCACGCGCGAGTGGCCGCCCACGCGCCTGACAAAAGAGACTTTTACACTCCTGCTACAGTGCATTTATGACCTTGGGCAGTGCAAACGTCCTTTCATTTCAGCACATGCCAGGAAATCCTACCAACTTTCACCAACTCACACATGCGTTCAGCCACGTATGCAACAAAAACGACCACAACATTATCCAAACATAAGCGGCATGCGGTTTCTATGGTATACCGCACCATAATCCATACCGCATGTCGTTTTTTACATACCCCTCAAAAAAAGGAAAAATATATATCTCTACATTATGTAAAGGGGTATAACCAATATCCGCATATACCTACGAGCACACATGGAATATGCGGAGATGACACACACGAGCCCGTACAGGTGTGTCAGATACCCAGAACCAGCGTTGTTCTTTGGACTGCGAAAACCGCTTCTCAGGATGCGGTAAACCGCATTCCATGCAAGATTCTTCAAGCTTCAAATCCCTCGTCTCCGGTTCATAACCACAGAGGGGACGCAAACAACTTCTCCTTAGGAAAAAGGACAAGTATGCTGGGCAACTGTAACAACTCTAATCAAAAGTCATAATTATTAAATTAATTAGTCCAAAAGGAAACCCTAATTGAGACACCCAAGTGATTCTGAACAAACCCTAAAATTTTCATAATTTTCAGAATCAGGATTAGGGCCCCTAAAACTCAGGGGTGGTAAAACCCTATTGACGATTATCCAAATAGTGAGCTGTAGAAATCGAATTTTCGAAAATTATCAACTCAGCAAGGCTAGTGCCAACCGTGGCAACCCTAGGCCTAAAAGTAGGTCTTACGCGGGCCGCGTAAAGTTAAGCTTAATCTCACGCGGGCCGCGTAAGGGTGAAATTTCACCTATAAATAGTGGGGTTTGGGACTTGAATCTGGGCACAGAAACGACGTAAAAATTCATAATATACGCTGAGTTACGTTCGAATTACTATACCAACACACACGGGTCTCGAAATTCTGCTGCAAAACAGGGTATTAGCACAATCGCTGCAACGATTCATTTTCCGACGATCAATGTATCCAATGAATGTTTAAGTACCGCCCACATTAGGGTTATACTTTATCGTTCGTCATTAATTTGACGGATCATCGTTAATTCGATGGATAAAGTATTATACTTTGTCGTTCGTCATTAATTTGACGGATCATCGTTAATTCGATGGATGAAGTATTGCACTTTTACATTCATTGTGAGAAATTGATCTCGTGAGTTATCGTAATTGCTGGATTGATTACTAACCCAGTTTTGTGTGCATTGTTATTTAAATTAGGTTAACAAGGCTAAATCATAGACTAGACTCTGCCCGTATTAAATTAGCAATGTGAGTCATTCTCTCTTTTTATCAAATCTATTTACAAAATCATGTTATTTTCAAAGTTATAATTACGGGGATTAAGTCTTTGTAATCACCAAGTTACAGCCGGTATGTGGGGTTTTGTATACATTACTTGATAATCGTCACCATTGGGGCAGCCAATGGGGGATATGACCATAGTCACAGACACCATTGGACGAATGGGCCAATGGGTCGAGTGACAAGTACCGTGGGTAGTTGGCTTGATATCAGAAACATTGTAATCGCTCTTAATACTGTATATTATAACAAATGTGTCATTTTAGTAAATAGAATGATTCACTCAGTATTTCCCGCTGACAAAACCTTTTTCAAACATGTTTCAGGTGATCTGTTGTAATTCAGGAAAAAGTGCTGGGGAGCATTTCAAGCTTAAAATAGTGGCTCATTATAAAAATAAAGAAATACGTTTTGTAACATAAAGATTTTATAGTAAAATCATACTATTGTAAATTATCGGGGTTTTATCCCGAATTGTGAAATAAAATAATCGGGGAAAATTTTAGCTTTAAACGATCCTGATGAAAACTTCCGCTGTTAAACTTAATCAATTAAATACCGCAGTATTTCTGTCCCGCGGCTTCTGAAACGGGTCAAACCGGGTCGGGGGCCGTGACAGAAAAAGGTGGTATCAGAGCCACTGAGTTAAGCTAATTAAGTATTTAGAAATACTTAATTTTTCCTGATTACTATTATGTGATTATTTGTGTTATTAACTAATTAATTGTTAATTACAGTATGGGTAAGAAAAAGCTAGCAAGTATCTATCTTAAATTAGATAGATCATCCAATGAGAAGGGAAGTTCATCCCGAACCAAATCCTCGAATCAGGCTGAAATTCCTGAAAAAGGAATATTTGTGCGGAAGGCACAATACGAGGAATCACTTTCTCCTAAAAGGAGGGAAATGATTATTAAGAAAAGTAAAGAGCAAATTCGACAAAAGAAGATAAAACGGGAAACCCAGGAATTAATTGATAAATCACCTTGGGAAGATAAACTAGATGAGAAATGGGCAAATTTATATATGCTAGCCACAGTAGCAGAAAATATAAATCCTTAGATATTTTAAAGTTTAGCACCCTACTCTCACAATCTAGAAACTCTGTGTGATAAATAAAATTTGAAAAACCTAAAGTGTGTTTTTCAGTTATCTTTGTAATCAACTAGTACACAGTATGTAATAAATTACAAAGTTATTTGTAAATTTAACTTAGTATTTTGTGCATTTTTGCATATATGCTACATCAGCATGAGTGGGATATCCGAAGCTTTTCAGAACCTTAATCTTTACCCTGTAACTATCGAAGCTTCCAAAGAATATACTAGCTACTATCCCGATGTTAAACAACCAGTAGAATTCAAGGTTCCACCTTTAAGAAAGCCAAAACAAAAGAAAAGAACTTATGTAGGATGGAGAAAAATACGTAAGAAGAAGCCAGCTAAAAAACTGCCCAAAATAAATAATCCTTTGAAAAAGGGAAAAGAAATTATAACCGGAGAGAGTTCCAAACAACCGGAAATGGAATTTGAATACAAGGAGGAGGTTAAGGAGATAGGAATTCAGATGGAGGAAGGTACAAAAGAAATTGTAACCAGGAAAAGTTCTAGACTCCAAAAGATGGAGACTGAAGCTAAAGAAGTTTCTAGGCAAATGGAGAGGCAGTTTGAGGAATACTCTAAGGACATAGAAATGGAAGTTGGGCAAGGCTCTAGACCAACTCAGAGAGAAATCGGAGAAAGCTCCAATCAAAACCAGGGAAGGACTTTTCAAGATGAGATAGATTTCTTATTGGCAAGCTGCGAAACAATTCAGCCTGTCAATAATAATAATAATAATAATATTTTTACTTATTCTCTTGAAAACCAACTACCTATGAATTGGGAACCAGCAATTCCAGACCCAATAGTTCACTCCCAAACCATAGGAATGGACGAATGGTGGACAAACGATTGGCAATTCCAAAATATTGTCAACGATCCTTACTCTTTTCTTCCACAATTTGATCCAGAACCCCTACCTAATCCACCCATGAGTAATGAAAACATGGCTGAACTTCGCCACTTTGGTGAAGAGTTGTTTGATGCTGGAACTAGAATCAGGGAAATAGGGGGACAGATTGCCTGGAAGTACGATGAGAGGGAACTGCGTTTTTAGAACAGCAAGTGACGAAAGATAATAGGATGGTAAAACGATGTTTATATAATAGTAATAACAAAGTTAGTCTGTAAATAACGAATAAAACTCTGTATGATATTTGTGAGTAACGATGCATACTATAGTAGATATAAAATGAAATCGAGAAATCGATTGTTTTGACTATATCTGTATTATAAAATTTTCTGATTGTTTGTATATAATTGTTATTTAGCAGATACTAATAAAATTTATATATATATTATCAGATGGCAAACAGTGGTAATGAACCTATAAATGAAGTTAATCAGTCTGAGCAACATCCAGGAGATCAATATATGACTCGGCAAGATATCGAAAACATTGTTGCTCAAGGGATAGCTAATGCTATTCCAGCATTCGTTGCTGCTATCAAGAATCCACCCGAACCACAACAAATTGTCCCTAGTAAACAGATTACTGAAGATAACTTTAGTAATAGTGTAAATGGAGGCAATAATCATGTTAATCATAATAAAGAACCACATCAAGCTCCATTACCCAAGAAAATGAAAACTGCAACGCCTGGTTGCACTTTCAAAGAATTCCTTGCTTGTAAACCCACTGAATTTGCAGGCAATGAAGGAGCAACTGCATCACTGCGTTGGTTAGAGAAAACCGAAGCAGTCATTGCAATAAGTAAATGTGGTAAAGATGATCAGGTCATGTATGCATCTAATCTATTCAAAGAAAGTGCACTCGAATGGTGGAACACTGTGTTACAATCAAAAGGAAGAGTAATAGCTTATGCTATGACTTGGGAAGAATTTAAGGGTTTGGTGGAAAGAAAATTCTGTCCCGAGTATGAAAAAGAACAGATGGCGAATAAGTTTCTAAATCATCGGATGATGGGTGTGGATTGTCGTGGGTATACCTCGACATTCTTTGAATATGCAAGAGTGGTACCAACACTGGCTTCGCCAGAACCGGTACTCATTTCTCGCTATATTTGGGGGCTAATTAGCGAAATCCGCAATATTGTTAAAGCTGCGAGACCTCGCACTATTGATGATGCGGTAGAATTAGCCAATACTCTAACCGATGAACTGGTGCGCACAAGAGATGAAGATAGGAAAAAGGCATTAGCCCAGAAAATTACCCAAGGATTTCGTGTGGGTAATAATAACAGCTTCAAGAGAAAAGGAACAGGGCAAGCTCCAACTCCGTTATTCTGCAGGAAATGCAAAAAGAAACATTATGGAAGATGCGATATCACTTGCAATTTTTGCAAGGGTATAGGACATCGTGAAGAAAACTGCAAAAAGAAAACAGTAATCTGTTTTAACTGTGGAGAAGCAGGGCATTATAAAACATTATGTCCTAAATTGATCAAGCCAGTAGATAACAAACCCAAGACAACTGAAGGAACTACAAAGAAGAATGCCAGGGCATTTCAGCTGACCACTCAAGAAGCAGAACTCATTCCGGATGTGATAGCGGGTACGTTCTTAGTTCACAACGTGTATGCAAAAGTATTATTTGACTCTGGTGCAAACCAAAGTTTTATAAATACTTCATTCTGCCAAGCTCTTAGTTTACCTTTAACCAATATTGGGCAGATTTTTACAGTTGAAACAGCAGACGGAAATTCAGTTAAAATAGATAAAGTTTTGCAAGAAGGAAACATAGAACTTTTAGGACATAAATTTTCTGCAAAACTATTGCCAATGAAATTAGCTGAATTTGATGTGGTATTAGGAATGGATTGGTTAATCGCCAACCATGCTAGAATCCTTTGTGATCAGAATTCCATAGAAATTCAATCACCCACCGGAGAAGTGATTAGGATTACAGGAGATAAACCACGTAAGGCCATGAAGTTCATATCAGTAATGAAAGTTGCTAATTATGAACGAAAACAAGGAATAGTGTATATGATTTCGGTAATCATCAGCACTAAGGGAAAAGATCTTAAGGAAATACCAGTAGTCTCAGAATATCCTGATGTATTTCCAGAAGATTTACCGGGATTACCTCCAGATAGGGAAGTAGAATTTAGGATTCATCTAATTCCAGGAACTACACCGATAGCCAAGGCACCTTATCGGTTAGCACCCACAGAAATGTTAGAACTGAAACAGCAATTAGATGAATTACTAAGTAAAGGATTCATACAACCTAGCTCATCCCCGTGGGGAGCGCCAGTGTTGTTTGTGAAGAAAAAGGATGGTTCAATGAGAATGTGTATCGATTATAGAGAATTGAATAAGGTTACAATTAAGAATCGATATCCATTACCTAGGATTGATGATCTTTTTGATCAACTTCAGGGGGCTAGATATTTTTCTAAGATAGATTTACGCTCCGGATACCATCAATTGAAGGTACAAGAAGAAGACATACCTAAGACTGCTTTCAGAACTAGGTATGGTCATTACGAATTTACAGTCATGCCCTTCGGATTAACAAATGCGCCTGCAGCATTTATGGACATGATGAATAGGATCTGTAAACCGTACTTAGATAAATTTGTAATTGTCTTCATAGACGATATACTTATTTATTCCAAAAGTCAGACAGAGCATTGTGAACATCTTCATGCACTCTTAACTTTGTTAAGAAAAGAAAAGTTGTATGCCAAATTCTCGAAATGTGAATTTTGGTTACAAGAAGTGCAATTTTTAGGACACATGGTAAACCATGAAGGTATTCATGTAGATCCTGCTAAGATCGAGGCAATTACCAAATGGAAGGTTCCACAAACAGCAATGGAAACTAGAAGTTTTATAGGTTTAGCTGGGTATTATAGACGGTTTATTAAAGATTTTTCTAAGATAGCTGTACCATTAACTAAGCTAACCTGTAAAGCTACTAAGTTTGAATGGGGACCTAAACAAGAAGAAGCTTTTAGAATTTTAAAACAGAAATTAACCTATGCACCAATCTTAGCCTTACCAGAAGGAACTGAAGATTTTGAAGTATATTGTGATGCTTCAAAATTAGGATTTGGATGTGTGCTTATGCAACGCAAGAAGGTAATTGCGTACGCATTAAGACAGTTGAAAAAGCACGAAGAAAATTATACGACTCATGATTTAGAATTAGGAGCCGTAATTTTTGCCCTTAAGATTTGGAGACATTATCTGTACGGAAGTAAGTTTACTATCTATACAGATCATAAGAGTTTAAGATATATCTTTGGGCAAAAAGAGTTAAACATGAGGCAAAGGAGATGGATGGAAATCCTAAGTGACTACGACTGTGATATTCAGTATCACGAAGGAAAAGCGAATGTAGTTGCAGATGCCTTAAGTCGTAAGTATTATGAAAAATAAAGACGAGTTCGTGCTCTCAGATTAAATCTACAAATAGATTTAATGGAACAATTGAAGAATGTTCAAGCTACAGCAATCAAGGATGATGCTGAAGGAATGAAAGGACGAATTCAGGAATTAGAACCAGGAGCAGATGGAATTTGGAGATTCCACAAAAGTAGAATTTGGGTACCTAAGCAGGGAGACTTAAGATCTAAGATTTTAGAAGAAGCTCATAAATCTAGATACACTATGCATCCAGGAAACAACAAAATGTATCAAGATTTAAGAAAGAACTTTTGGTGGATAGGAATGAAAAAGGACATAGCCAGCTATGTTTCTAAATGTCTTACTTGTTCACAAGTTAAGGCAGAACATCAGAAACCTTCAGGATTACTACAACAGTTAGAGATGCCAGTATGGAAATGGGAACTTATAACAATGGATTTTGTTACTAAGTTACCCAAAACCAGAAAAGGTAATGATGCGATTTGGGTAATTGTGGATCGATTAACCAAATCTGCTCACTTTCTACCTATGAAAGAAACCTTTAGCATGGAAAGACTGGCTAAATTGTATGTAGATGAAGTTGTATCCTTACATGGAGTTCCACTCTCCATTGTTTCGGATAGAGATAGTCGTTTTACTTCCCATTTCTGGAAAAGTTTCCAGCAAGCTATGGGAACTCGACTAAATTTGAACACTGCATATCATCCCCAAACAGATGGACAAAGTGAAAGAACGATCCAAACTCTAGAAGACATGCTCCGAGCATGTGTGATAGACTTTGGTGGAAGTTGGGATAATCATTTACCATTAATTGAATTCTCCTATAACAATAGTTATCACTCAAGCATTGATACTGCTCCATTTGAAGCATTATATGGAAGAAAATGTAGAACTCCAGTTTGTTGGGCAGAAATAGGAGAAAATCAATTATCAGGTCCAGAGATTGTGCAAGAAACAACTGATAAGATCACTCAAATCAAGGAAAGACTGAAGACAGCTCAAGATCGTCAGAAGAGCTATGCTGATAATAGATGCAAGCCATTAGAATTCCAAGTTGGAGACAGAGTACTGTTGAAAGTTTCTCCTTGGAAAGGAGTTGTTAGATTTGGTAAGAAAGGAAAGCTAAGTCCAAGATACGTAGGACCATTTCCAGTGATCCAACGTATAGGACCAGTAGCTTATCGTTTACAATTACCAGAAGAATTATCTGGAGTACATGATGTATTTCATGTATCCAATCTCAAGAAATGCTTATCAGATGAATCACTGGTAGTACCTCTTCGAGATATAGAAGTAAACGAAAAGTTGAAATTCGTTGAGAGACCTCTTCAAATAGAGGATCGAAAGATCAAGTTTCTTAAGCACAAACGACTAGTTCTAGTCAAAGTTAGATGGGATTCAAAGAGAGGAGCTGAGTACACTTGGGAACTGGAATCAGAAATGAAGAAAAAGTATCCTCAATTATTCCAGTAAATCTCGAGGACGAGATTTTTATTAAGGTGGGGAGAATGTAACAACTCTAATCAAAAGTCATAATTATTAAATTAATTAGTCCAAAAGGAAACCCTAATTGAGACACCCAAGTGATTCTGAACAAACCCTAAAATTTTCATAATTTTCAGAATCAGGATTAGGGCCCCTAAAACTCAGGGGGGGGGGGTAAAACCCTATTGACGATTATCCAAATAGTGAGCTGTAGAAATCGAATTTTCGAAAATTATCAACTCAGCAAGGCTAGTGCCAACCGTGGCAACCCTAGGCCTAAAAGTAGGTCTTACGCGGGCCGCGTAAAGTTAAGCTTAATCTCACGCGGGCCGCGTAAGGGTGAAATTTCACCTATAAATAGTGGGGTTTGGGACTTGAATCTGGGCACAGAAACGACGTAAAAATTCATAATATACGCTGAGTTACGTTCGAATTACTATACCAACACACACGGGTCTCGAAATTCTGCTGCAAAACAGGGTATTAGCACAATCGCTGCTACGATTCATTTTCCGACGATCAATGTATCCAATGAATGTTTAAGTACCGCCCACATTAGGGTTATACTTTATCGTTCGTCATTAATTTGACGGATCATCGTTAATTCGATGGATAAAGTATTATACTTTGTCGTTCGTCATTAATTTGACGGATCATCGTTAATTCGATGGATGAAGTATTGCACTTTTACATTCATTGTGAGAAATTGATCTCGTGAGTTATCGTAATTGCTGGATTGATTACTAACCCAGTTTTGTGTGCATTGTTATTTAAATTAGGTTAACAAGGCTAAATCATAGACTAGACTCTGCCCGTATTAAATTAGCAATGTGAGTCATTCTCTCTTTTTATCAAATCTATTTACAAAATCATGTTATTTTCAAAGTTATAATTACGGGGATTAAGTCTTTGTAATCACCAAGTTACAGCCGGTATGTGGGGTTTTGTATACATTACTTGATAATCGTCACCATTGGGGCAGCCAATGGGGGATATGACCATAGTCACAGACACCATTGGACGAATGGGCCAATGGGTCGAGTGACAAGTACCGTGGGTAGTTGGCTTGATATCAGAAACATTGTAATCGCTCTTAATACTGTATATTATAACAAATGTGTCATTTTAGTAAATAGAATGATTCACTCAGTATTTCCCGCTGACAAAACCTTTTTCAAACATGTTTCAGGTGATCTGTTGTAATTCAGGAAAAAGTGCTGGGGAGCATTTCAAGCTTAAAATAGTGGCTCATTATAAAAATAAAGAAATACGTTTTGTAACATAAAGATTTTATAGTAAAATCATACTATTGTAAATTATCGGGGTTTTATCCCGAATTGTGAAATAAAATAATCGGGGAAAATTTTAGCTTTAAACGATCCTGATGAAAACTTCCGCTGTTAAACTTAATCAATTAAATACCGCAGTATTTCTGTCCCGCGGCTTCTGAAACGGGTCAAACTGGGTCGGGGGCCGTGACAGCAACCTCACATCAGCAACCCTGACTCCTGATCCTTCAAGAGCCACATTCAAGCTTCAAGCTCTTTTAAAGCTAGTCCTTTGCTGCAAACCGCAAACACTCACGAGTAGCCGCAGCGAAACACAAGTACGCGAACGGTAGCTACGGAAGAGCCACGACTAAGCCGTCACACGGTTGAAGCAAAACTACTTCCAGGAAAACTACTTTCCACCTAAGCGTGAAGGAAAGTAGCTAAGGAACGAACGCGGACGAGTTTCACCCAGATTCCCATATATCTAAGGTGATCTCCTCGAGCAGCAAGCCAAGAAACAGTGGTAACAAGTCTGCTTATGACTGTTTGCCCACCTATGGGCCGCATAGAATAAACAATGGTGGGCACTACCATGCCCATGACCATGTTTATTTGCCCATAGTACAGATTCACATTGTTCGACCAAACACGGCCAACAATGACGCAAGTTCCCCATATTGTTCGACCAAGCATGGCCAACGATATGCGGCAACGAGATAACCGCAAAGGACGTGCAGTTAGTTGAGAGCTAAACTGGAAGAACGCGAATACCCCACAAAGCAGGGATCTTCGTTGCATGTCCAGTTGATAAACATAGAGCTTGAGCAAAGCACATACAACATTGAATCAGCTGACACAGAGGTTACAACTAGAGTTGCGATCACGGACATCTTCCGTCACTGTCTCAAAGGTTGGTTCGAACCTTCATAACATCTTCAGACACCGTCTCAAAGGTTGGTTCGAAACACCAACAGGTGGCTGATGACATCAGAGAAAGATAGACCATATTACCGAATCAAATCAGGCTGAGAATTTCGCATCAAGCAGACCTTGCTCACCGGTACGGAAGAGACGTCACAGGACTCTACCGGACCCCCAGCTTGATTTACTTGAAGCAGGAGCCATTCGCATGTCCAAAATTCTTCTACAGCCCATATTGTACCTTCTAGACACCATAGTCAAGTATTCCTCCCACATGCAACTTGCATAAGGAAGCAACACTAGACTGGGGGGACTTGAAGAGGTATGGTCCCAGATCTCGCGTCAGCATGACCGCGAGTAACGATTACCCTTATCAAAAACCCCCACTCGTAAGAACTTATCTGTGTCCGTGCGGGCACGCGCGAACACAGCGGTCGAATCCAATCGGTCAAGAGATGGGAACACATACCTTATGTATGAAAATGGGTGTATACATAGCGATGTGGCCTGGCACCGCATCCTATGAACATTTTCATCACGACAAGGGATCTGGACAACAGTAACACTCACTAAGCGGCGATGCGGCATGGCACCGCATCCCGTATACGTTTGGCCAGAACAAGAACGCGGGAACAACATCAGCTACCACAAGCAGCGATGCGGCCCAGCACCGCATCCTGCCTACAAGGCAAGTGGGACTGACACCACAGTGCAAGTGGCAGCCCACATGTAAGCGACAGACTGACACCACAGCAGGACGTGGCATCACCACCGTAACCGACAGGCCTGACACACCTGCAGGAGGCTGTGCGATGTCAGAATAGCCACTCAACTAGCCTCCTTCACTCCTCGGCTATAGATACCTACCCCGAACCTGGTTTGAGGTATCTCTTCACAACTCTCTCACTACTACTACTATCACACTTTGCTTCCCAAGCAAATTACTGATTCTCACGCCGGAGAGTGCTAACAAGGAGCACCCCCCACCCCATCCTCCTTGTTGCGAGTCACGGTTTGTTTCCTTGTGCAGGAGATCAACCAGCGGACGATCCAGCCAGCGATCCTCGGAAAGAAGGGATTAACCCTACTTGACGAGACCAGTGAGTTAACCACCTCGGTTAACTATTGTTTCATCAGATAGTATCTGTGTATTACTCTGTTTTCACTTATAGTCCTTACATTTCTAAAATTACAGCTATAGTCCCTAACTTTTGTACATTCGTTCTCGGATAGTCCTTGAAGCGGATGGGCATTAGTTTTATCAGTTAAGTGTGTGTGAAATGACCTAAATACCCTTACTATTAATTAATAACTAAAAAGTTAAAGAATATAATTAATATTTTTTTGTGGGACCCACCACCCACCCAACTCACTTCATAGAACACTTTTAAAACTTGGTTAATATTCTGTGACATTTTCCCTTTATTAATTGATGGACGTTACGGGTAAAAATGATCACAATTTTCACTTAATTGATTTTTTTGTTTCTTTTTTTTTTTACCATGACGAATCGAACCACTATCATCCGAACAACAATGGTACCAATATTGGTTTTCTCGATGTTCCTATAATAATTAACTTACTCGGGTTAGTTATGTTATCGATGGTGGAAGACAAATAGAGGTTAGGAGACGATGCAACTGGCGCATTCTCAAATCATCATGTTAAAGAGTTGTATCGTATGGCGAGTTATCAGGTTGAATATTATAAATTCCTATGGTGTAGTTGGGTACTCAAAAATGTCAATATTTTCACCTAGGACACATAAATAAGAAGAATCCCTACCAAGGTGGTTCTTCTAATGATAACCATTCATGTGGACTCCCTCGCTTGTGCGTTTTGTAGCGAATCGAATGATTCGGTTGAGCATCTCTTTTTTTCGTGTTGGGTTGCACACCTCGTTTGGCCGAAAGTAAGTCTCACGTGCAATATTCCACCTATTTTTGCCTTCTCTTTCAAGGATCTTATGAACCTTCATAAGATGGCTCCAGTCAGCCAGCAAAATGTAAATCGATCCATGTCATTATTTTGGTCTCGGTTTGGTGTATTTGGAAGGCTCAGAACGAGGTAATTTTTAGTCTACAAAGGCTCTCCCTAGCTAAAATCATGGAAGATATAATGACTTTAGGTTTCTTATAGATCCAAAACAGGTCTAAGAAATGGGCAGTTGATTGGATTCTTTCGAAATCATTTGATGGCGGTGTTGTTGTGTTAGTTGGTATGACCATGGGTATGATGCATTTTTGATTGTAACACGGGGATTGTATTTTTTTCAGGGTTTAGCAACTTGTTAGCCTCTTGGTTTTATAATATGTTTTACCTTTAAAAAAATGATGTATAACACCATTACTAGTTGTGTGTCGGTGCACAAGTGGCATACCTAGCTAGTTTTGGTTAGGTGAACGCATCTAGAATTTTTTTTTTGAATAACATAGTTTTTTTGTTGATTAATGTCACCACCCCCATATATTCAGGGGCGTAGCTTCATTGTGTCCCGGGGGTGCCCCGACACCCACAAATTTTTTGCTCGTATTATTAGTTTTACCGAAAATTTTTGAAAAAAAAAGATTGTAGTGTCAAATATTGGATTTTATGAGTATAACTGCCACCGATTTAGATTTTGAGAGTTCGGCTCCCACTGATCTTTCGTTCAAGTTCCGCCACTACATATAATCTACCTTCAATTCCCATTATTATTGGATGCAATATTTTATGTATGGTTTTAATCTAATTAAGGACACTTCATAAATAATTTAAAACAAATAGAACCACATAAATGTGATACAATTTTATAGTTTATGACACTTTTAACAAAAACTAATATTGCTAATTGTTGGTGCATTCATCTGTCGTCTTCGTCTTATATCGAGTCTTGGACTTGTTGCGGTTCTGTTCGTGCATAAAGTCATATATGTAGGTTTCTCTTGAAAGTGGAACTTGGAGGTTTCTTTTGAAAGTGGAACTTGTAGGTTTCCCTTGAAATGTTTCTCTTGAAGCTGACATGTGTGTTTTCAAGAGAAACCAGGAACACTATAAATAGGCATAAGAGCTATTCATTTGTAAGGATTCCAGATTTGATACCGAGGTGCTGCCGGTATTCCTTGTGATTGTATTTGCCGTTAAATCAATACACAAGACGTTTAAAGTGATATTCAAGCTGTTTTTACATCCGTTTCTTAGTTTCCGCATCTGAAACGGACTAGAGCTCTTCCGAACGACTCATTCAGGTCGCAATCCGATCCTACAAGTGGTATCAGAGCTCAGGACGAGGAGTTCTTGCCATATTCAGCTTGAAAATCTGTTTTCTACACCTTCTTTCACAAAATTAAAAATTTTTCACGGTTAAAATCGGTTCAAACTTTCATATGTTGTGCGCAATCATGTATTAACTAATCCTGGAAAGTTTCATCTTTAAAATCGACTTAAAACCGGTTAAAATCAGTGTTTCTCTTGAAAGTTGTTCGTTATTTGCTGACATCATGCTGGTTTCTCTTGAAAATACGTATCGGCTTTCTCTTGAATCTGGCTTTCTCTTGAAATACGTGTTGGCTTTCTCTTGAATCTGGCTTTCTCTTGAAATACGTGTTGGCTTCCTCTTGAATCTGGCTTTCTCTTGAAATACGTGTTGGCTTCCTCTTGAATCTGGCATTCGCTTGAAAACACGTATCGTGTATTGTGAAACATTCTGATTGACGTTGTCAGTAGATTGGGAAAAGAAATCACAGGTTTTTTTTCAAGGTGATACAGCTCATTTGAAAAATTCGAAACATGGAGAACGAGTTCTACAATGCTTTTGCTAGTCCAATTACAATCACTCAGAGTGCTTTGCATGAAAATGAAACCGGGACGTCTCAGAAACCACCCAAACTCATGGATATTGATGATTACAATGCATTGTCCGAACGGTTTGGAAATTGGGTTGAAGCTTATCACTTAGATGCGTGGGAACACACTGAAGAACCATATGTTAGACCCACAATGAATAATATTCAGCAAACAATTAGGGAAATGAGTACGGAAGATAAAAAGAAATATCGAGATGAGAAATTGATGGTGAGTCTGCTTCAGCAAGCGATAAAAGAAGATATCTTGATACTGCTTCAACATGATGGAACTGCTTATTCAATTTGGACAGAATTGGAAGCAAAATTTGTTGGAAGTGATGATATGCTCAAAAACAAGATGTCTCTCATGAAGAAAGAGTTTGATTTATTCCGTGGTTTAAAATCTGAAAACACCAAGCAAATAATTGATAGATATTGTAACTTGGTGAGAAATATGACAAAACTTGGTATTAAAAAAGATACTGATGAATTGATTGAAAAACTTGCAGATGCACTACCTCATGAAACTTGGGGAACATTTCTGATGATGCTGAGATCCAATAGAAAAGATTATAAAAACATGACACTGGGAGACTTCATCAAACATTTAGAAGCTCAAGAGATGGAGCAGAGGAAGATTGCCAGGATGAAGAACTACGATGGAGAACAAGATATTAGCTTGTATTACAAAGGTGGTGTCAACGAAAAGTCAAATTTTTCTCCAAAAGTCGAAACTGCTTACAGTGCAAAAGATTCTTCAGAAAATAAATCATCCTAGGGATCAAGCAGCACAAGATTTTCATCATTCGATCCAAACATTTCTGCAACAAAGAATGGACGAAAACTTCAGTGTAACATTGTATTAAATCTTGAAAGTGACCAAGATTATTCTGAAGAAGTTGCCAAAAATCAAATGTCTTTGTTGGGAATGGTTCTAGAGTCTTATAGTAGTTTTGTGGCCGGAAAGATCGGTAATCCAATGCTCACGAAAGAGGATTACGATCAAATCGATGTTGAGGAAATGGAATTGATGGATATTAAATGGTGCATGGCCAGTGTAATGAGAAGAGCTGAGAAGTTTAAACAAATTACGGGAAGAAATGATTTTCTTGATGCAAGTGTTTCAAATTTAGGCTTTGATAAATCTAAAGTTACATGTTTTCGTTGCAGGGAAAAGGGGCATTTTAAGAGAGAGTGCAAGAATCGTGAAGCTACTGGAGCCCGGAATCCTTTTGGAAACAACGGTTATCACAAAAAGGCGATTTATCATCAAATTACACCACCAGCACTGCATCAGGCACAAACTGCACATGGAATGATGGAGATTAAAGATTCAAAGAAAGCTTGTCTGGGAAAGGATGGTGGATTCAGTTGGGATAAATATGTTCCAACAAACAGCAAAGTGTGTTTGGCAGAACAAGATGATGAAAAACTGGCTGAAAGTTTCAGTTGGGACAATTTTTGCCCAGATCAAGAATTTATGGCCAAAGAGATGTCCAAAAACACTTCAAATGTTAATGCTTTCATTGCAAATGCTTATGATTTGAAATGTACTGAAAAGTGTAGAAAAGTCATGGAAGCTGCTGAACCAAGAAGAAGAAAGCTTGAAGAAGAGGAAGAAGAGGAAGAGAGATTAAAAGCTGAAGCTAAAGCTGAGAAAAAGAGAAGAAATGAATTTTTACAATCAAATCGAACAGTCAAAGAGGTTCCTGAATTTGAAGTCAAAATTGAAGCTGAACCTGTCAAAGTTCCTGAAAAGTGCATGAATTGTGATTCTTTAATCAAACAGAACAATGAGTTGCTGCACAATATAAACAGATTGAAAGAAACCTATGATACAATGAACAGAGAAATTAACAAGTATACTGATTCAAACGGTGAACAAGTTGTGGCAATGAATACGCTGAAGAAAGCGTACCTGAGACAACTTGATGATGTCAACTTTCACATAAAGAAATGTGCTGATCTAGAGTTGAAGTTGGCAACACAAAAGATAGAAACTGAAAGAGTCAACAAGTTATTAGAAAGTTACTCATGTTCTACTTTTTTTGTTGACAGGATTTATCCGGTTGTAGAGAATTTGAAGACTTTTGAAGAAGTGAAGACTTTAGAAGGAAAGAAGTCAGAGACAAGAAAAGATGATGAAGTGAAGATTTCTGGTGAGAAATCAAGTGTTGTCTATAACAAATGTCCACCCCCGGTCGAAAATGGATTTTTACCTCGAAATCCAAATTCCGAAAGAGTCGAAAAGGCAATAAACTTACAATGGGAGTCTGGGCCATCGGATAACTTGCCAGAAAATATTGATGTCACGTATACGTCGTCCGACACTGATCATGTGTCAAAGTTGATAAAAAGTGTGGTCGATCAGGTGTTAGATAAAGATGACAGTGAGGAGTCAAACACGGAGTCCAAACCTGAGTCAAAGTCTGAGTCTGATGCGTCAAAGTCTACAATCAAAAAGGACAAACGGGTTTATGACAAACAATTTTTGCTATCGAAATCTAATTTGAATGATGAATCAGTCAAAGTAGCATATACTTTGAAAGGTTCTGACAAATTATTTTCTGATGAGAGTTTTCCAATAAGAAGTGTTAGATTTGAAATGATTCAAAAGGTTTTCAAAATTACAGAAATTAATATTTCTGAAATAAAAGATTTAAATCTTATCGGAAAACCTAAACAATACACTTCAAGAGAACAACAAAGAATTAACAAGAAAATGGGTTACAATTGTGGTTACAGTTTCCAAAAGAAACCAAATCATAATCGTAATTACAAAAAGAAAGGATTAGGTTTTGTACCACCGAAAAATTATAAAAATGAAAAATTTTCTAAACCAAAAACTGTGTTTGTTTCAGGAAAATCTTTAGATGATGAGAAAGAACAAGCATTCAGAAAACATACGAATCATGAATTCCTTGCCAAGAAGCAAGAAGAGTTGAAGAAAAATGCTGTTCCAAAGAAGATAGAAACCAGAACCTGTTTTCAGTGCAAGATTGCTGGTCATGTTGCTAGGAATTGTCCGAAAATATTCAAACCAAAACAGGAAGTATCTGGTAAATTGAAAGAGAAAGTTGTGGAGAAAACTGAACTTACAACCAAACCATTTACTGGCTTTGAAAATTCAACCTTTGAGAAGGGAGAATGTTCAAAGAGTGTTTTGAAAGGAAAAGAAAATGTAAAAAATAAAAAAATGGGTTGTGAAAGGTTCAGGTAATAATTCTGGTGATGAATCTGATTCCACAAAATCAGAGGAGCCACGTGTTGAGAAAAAGGTTGAAAAATCAGTTCCAACTATGAACGATGAAAATTTTCCACCGTTGTGTGCTGAAAATTTTATGAAGAAAGTTGGAAAAGTTGAAATATCAAATCAATTTTATTCTGATAAGAAGAAATTTGATGTTGATAAGGCTTTCAATGGAACTGTGAAACATATTTTTGGCAAAATGGTCAATGGTAAGGCCAAAGGTGTCAAAGAATTTTATGCTTCTAAAAGACGTGTTCAAAAGTCTGTTGAAAGAAAAGATGAAGAAGAAAATGTTGTTACACCCAAGGAAGGTCAGGCTTGGGTGGATATATTTTTCAAACAGTAAAAACCTGACTTGCCGGAGATCCCAAGTTGGTAATCGTGGATCATGAATCGGCATCATTCTTTATCATGTTGGTATAATGTGTTTTTGAGAAGTTTTGCAGGACTTGCCGGAACTCCCAGGTTGGTAAGTGTGGAGTAGGAATCGCATCTTGAGAATTCAACCAACAGATGATGATTGGTTGAAAATATTTGATTTTTTTGATCTTACAAATGGTAAATCAGGGACATTAAGTTGTATCTGATTTCCTACAAGTGTTTAAAAAAAAACAATGTGATGAGTTTTCCCCGAATTTACAAATGGTAAAATCAACAAAACTAATTTTCCGGAAAAACCATTTTGATTAAAACAAACTTAAGTGTTTTGAGATCATAATGGGAAAATAGTTTGTTGTGAGGGGGAGTTCTGATTGTTTATGCCAAGTGGATGGCGAATTGAGGCAATTCGATATCAGTTGTCATGTTCTTGTACAGTTTGTTTTAAATTTTCTTTAGATGTATTTGTATTTTAGGGGGAGTATTTTTTAAAAAAAAAATCCAAAAACATTAGAAAATTTGAAAAATCCAAAAACATGATAAAATGAAAAATGAGTTTTTGTTGCATAAAAGATGAAATGATAGTACATCAGTGGAATGTTACAACACGCTAAAGAAATGGAAAGTTAAAATGTGATAAACGGCCTCACTAATGATGTGACGGTAGGCTCATCTAGACTAGTAGATTTGCGATAACGATACAAACTTAAATGAAAAAGCCTAGTTCTAGTGGGAAACATGGTCGAAAGCATAGTACTTAGTTTTGTCCTTCTTGACTGTGTGCCTACTCAGTAATAGCTGATTGTCGAAAGACATAAAACTGGTTAAGTTTGTGAACTTTCACAACTTTGCTGAAAAGTCATTGTGATTGTGCATTTCATTTTGCAAAGATTTAAACTTGTTTTATTTCTTTATTTTGTTTAAGCATCAGACATCCTCTGCGTATACGTGAGTATCGACCTGGATGTTGTTGCCTAAACGTTCTGCTTTATTTTCTTTGGTGTTTCGTTTAAGCTTTGGACCTCCTCTGCGTATACGAAAGTATCGACCTGGTGGTTAAAGCCTAAACAACTTCAACTTGTTTTATTTTTCTTATTTTGTTTAAACATTGGACTTTCTCTGCGTATACGGAAGTATCGACCAGATTGTTAATGTTTAAGCATTCTGCTTTGTTTTTCGCACAAATCACAGTTGATAAAAGTTTAAAGGCATTACTTGAGTCAGTGTATTGCATGATGAGGGGATATGCTGAGATCGTGGGGTCCATAAGAACTTAGTGCTATCTTAATATACCTTAAAGTATCGGTAAGCAGATTGAAAGTTTTTAGATTGAGTTTAAGTGGACAACAATATCGTCAATCAATGTGAATCGTTTAGAACTTAAAATGAAATGAAGCTTAACGGTGTTGGTAATTTGTCTAAAAAAACTGATATGATCCTCTTACACAAACTCACAAAATATTGTCTGTAAATATTTCATTTCTGCATTTTCGTGTTTCTACAAATAGTGTTTTTTTTTTACTTTCAGAAAATCCAAAAAGATTTTAGTGTTTTTTAGCATAAATTTTGAAAAATCCAAAAAGATTTTCGACAACTGATTTTGGAAAGCTGATTTTCAAAATTCCGAGTGCTAAACATGATGAACAAATGGTTTGGGTGAAAGTGTTTGAAGATTGTTGAAATGAAATGAGAAAAGTTTTTGCTATAAAAACGTTATTCCTGCAAGTGGTAAATTTGATTTGAAAATCTTATCCACAAATGGCTATCAGAAAATTTATTTTTGGGTAGAGTTTTTGCAGGTTAGCCAGGTTTCAATCCAGAGCAGGATGAAAGCCAGGTTATGATATTATGAATTCCAGACTACGATCCCAGCAGATTGAGAGGGGAAGTCTGAAGACACCATGATATTCAACATTTGAGAGAGAGGAATTTGTTGAAGATAAAGATAGAGAATGAGGATTCTTGCAATGACAAATACTTCAGAGGAAGATCGAAGACTGATAAAGACTGAAGATGCGAAGACTCGACACTTAAGACTCGTCAACATCTGAGGGGGAGTCTGTTGGTGCATTCATCTGTCGTCTTCGTCTTATATCGAGTCTTGGACTTGTTGCGGTTCTGTTCGTGCATAAAGTCATATATGTAGGTTTCTCTTGAAAGTGGAACTTGGAGGTTTCTTTTGAAAGTGGAACTTGTAGGTTTCTTTTGAAAGGTTTCTCTTGAAGCTGACATGTGTGTTTTCAAGAGAAACCAGGAACACTATAAATAGGCATGAGAGCTATTCATTTGTAAGGATTCCAGATTTGATACCGAGGTGCTGCCGGTATTCCTTGTGATTGTATTTGCCGTTAAATCAATACACAAGACGTTTAAAGTGATATTCAAGCTGTTTTTACATCCGTTTCTTAGTTTCCGCCTCTGAAACGGACTAGAGCTCTTCCGAACGACTCATTCAGGTCGCAATCCGATCCTACACTAATTGTATGTATAGTTGAGAACAATTGTTAAATCAGGGGCCGACCTCAAAAAACTAAACGTGAATATGGCGCATCTAATTAAAGGCAAGATTGGTGATGGAAAGACAATACGCTTTTGGCTTGACTCCTGGGCTAGTGACACTCCATTCATTGAGATTTTCCCAGCCCTTTTTGATTTGGAAGTTGTCAAGGATTGCAACGTGTTTGACTGCTACTCTATATGTAATGATACCATCACGTGGCACTGGAGGTGGAAACATGACCCAGATGAACCTACAGAAATTCACGAGCTGAATGACCTGCTGGGAATAATTAACCAGGTGAAACCTTCATCGAGCAGGGATACATGGCACTGGGATGCGGATAAAGATGGGAAATTTTCAGTTAAATCGGTTAAGAAAGCTTTGATTGATACACATTTAAATGTTGGTTTCAAGCTGGATTGGAGCAAATGGATTCCTCTAAAGGTAAACATCTTCGGTTGGCGAGCAGAAATGGAGAGGCTCCCTATGCTCTCGGCTCTATCTAAACGAAGAATTCAAGTAGCATCACGTGATTGTAAACTATGTGGGGAAGGCGAAGAAACAATGGAACACTTATTAACTTCTTGCTACATTGCTACAAGAATTTGGCAGTGGGTCAGTTCATGGTGCAATGTCCCAAACATCATAGCTTTTTTGATTCGTGACCTGTTAGAACTCCACAAACATGCGAGACTTCCAGAAGACAAAGCTAAAGCAGTACAAGCAATCGTACTTACAGCATGTTGGGGGATTTGGAGATCAAGAAATAATCTTATTTTTCTGGTAAGCCGGTTACAATAAGGAGCTTGATTGAAGAAATACAATCCTTGTCCTATGTGTGGGTAAAGAACCGTGCAAGATTAAGCAATCTGGAATGGGAGGCCTGGTGCAAGTTTGTTATTTGAAATTTTGTTTTAAGTTAAGTTTTATTGGTGTGTTTAGACTTTGATGTATTGTTTGGTGTTGGATGCTGGAGCTAGCACCTTGCTTTGCTTCCCATCTAGTTTTTACAATGTAATGAAAATTAAATGTTGCCGTTCAAAAAAAAAAAGTTGAGAACCACAAGAGAATTTTTAGATAACCATACATTGCTAGATTGCGCAAACAACCATAGCCAATAACACTTCTTTATAAACCCTAAATTGTGCTACCTTAAAATCGATTATGAATGTTTCTTGGGATTCTTGATTTTGTTCCACTGATAGGGTCATAGGGAGAAAAAGGACGATTATGGTTTCAATCTATTCGGATTAGTGAAACGTTTAGTTTCCTTTTATACATGAACACCTTGAACACGATAATGTTTGGTAATTTTAGTTGTATCAACAAGTTTTAAGGTATTGGATTAACTTTTAACGATAATCTGTTCTGATACAATCTTGTTTGTTGAACAATGTATTTCATGATTTAGTATTTATGAAATTTTGATTAATATATAGTCACATTTAGTGTTATGAAGCTATGAGCAATCATGTTTTCGTCTCACTCTGATGTTTCCGCCATCGGTTGGGGTGTGACAGTCTAAGTGTTATTCAGCATGGAATACTTTGTGAAAAACTGGGGTTAATTGATCTGTTTAAGGCATATGAATGAATGGAGGATGTTAAAAGTCTATGCGTATTATTGTTCATTCATATGGTCCCATACAACATTTTATTGTGTTATATTATTGGTTTTATAGTTTTAGATCAGGTTGTACAAGTTGTTAAGCTGAGGGGGTTATGTGGAACATTAAGAGGGCTGTGATCATCTTGGCTGGTTGTTGAAGGGTTTGGATGTAAATTATTTTAGGGCTTGTAAAAAGCCTTGTTGTCTGAGAATTTGTTTATTCTCTCACTTGTTTCGTTTACACTTTCTCTCTTAGTTGTTAGTTAGGGTTTTGTTATAGTTGTTACGATCTCTCATCTGTGTGATAGAGAGATTAGTGTATTGTGGTACTGGTGATCATCTTGTTGATGATCATCTGCTTGTCTTTGTCCTTTGTATCATTGAGATCTTACAGTTTGTAAGATCTAGGGTTCTTGGGGAGGGGGGGATTCTTTGGTTTGGGTTAATAAGATTTTGTCACCGTTTTGTCGCTATATCTGTTGTTCATTGTTTGATTATAAAAATCTACAAACATGAATGTGATTTGGGCCTCTTAATTAATCATGGGTTCGATTCCCACAAAGGGGGGTTTTTCCCATATTTATTGGGTTTCCTCCTGAATTGGTGTATAGGCATTATTGCCTAGTGGAGATGGATATGATCTGGTGGTTCTGCTGGTGGCACGATGATACTCCAGTGGTCCGTCAGTGATCCAAATTTGCCGTTAAAAAAAAAAGTTTGATTAATCAATTATTATTTGGGCTAAACATATTTTAAGAATGTATCATAATGATGACTCTCCACATACATAACTCCTATATCTTTGATTTCTTTGTATTAATGTGTGTGCCTATATAGTGACATTTGTATATGGTGTATACATCTTAATGAACAAGATTTCCTATTCACTTATTCTCTATAGTCTTGTTCCCTCATGTTTAGTATAGTTGTATATGGATTGCTAATAGACCGTTGTTTTACAACACGTTATCAGCACGAGTTGCTACAAGATCTTCATATCCATGATTTGGTTTTCTTTCATCTATTCAGGTAACAATACACAAAGCTCATATTTCTACTTAGTAATTGTTTTATTATTTTAGACATCTTGAATAAGGTTATCGTATCCATGAAAAGTGAAATTTAAGAGTAGAAACAATTGACCTGTAGCCTTTCACCTTGGACTTCATGGCTCCATGTTTTGTCCTCATTTTATTGTTTTTGTATATAATCATAACTAGAAAATTTGGATTTAGTTTTGTGAATATTTTGATGGCATGAAAGTAGCTAAGGAGAAATGACCGAAAAATAAATTATATTTGATTTGTTTTCAAAAAAATAATAATACATAAATAAGTAAATAACAACGTTTACAGCCTTTGAAGATTATTTTTTTCATGCAATTGCTTACGTTCTTCATTAGCATCAAATAAAAAATGTGTGACTTCTACTTTATAAAATCGGACTCTTCCATGCCATTTACTACATTTTAGATTTGTAGTATTTCAGATTCCCCCCAATATCATAATTAAGTCATCATGACTCGTGACCTCATTATTTTTTTATGTATATTTTTTCTTTTGGTTGTTCTTATATGGGCTCAATGAAAATCTTGCGTAGGTTAAGTAGTCATAATCCATTAGTCATCCATTATAAATGTATAAAAGTTTAAATGTTATATACATTTACTAGTAACTGGTCAATATGATCATCAACACGCACATAAATTATTTGTTTGTATTAAGAATTATTTTGACATTTTGATTTCAACTAAGAAATTGTATTTAAGATGATCAGCCTAATAAACTTTGCTTGAAAACAAGTTAATTTGCATATATCTTATTAATATTTGCCGAAGAAACCTGATTTTCTATGTTTTTAATCGGCCATATACTTCACCAGTTGAAATCTCGTTGGAATTGATAATTTGATATACATGATCTAGAATTATGCTTTTGTGTTTGGCCGATTGCTTTCTGAAACCACCAAAGAAATTGAAGGGGGGTTAAGAAGAAACGGGATGATAACTATTTTCTATAATTCAATTTTTAAATTAGCTATAAAGAGCTATAAAGAAATCATTTAAAGTGACAGTTAACATTCCATATTAATTTATATAATTAATAAAAAGTTTGTCATGTAGCAATTTAGATAAGTTATACATCTTTGCCACTTCATTATATTCTTTCAACACTTTTATGTATTATTTTGATTTACGTTTTCATCATAACACATGTTTTAAAGGTAAAATAACTCTTGCATATATGATTAGTTACATTAAGCATCAATCATCTTTATTATTATTATTATGATTATTCATTCTGATATTAAAAAAAGGTGCGACACTTTGTTGCTTTTCTAGTTTATAAAGTAATAGCCTATAATGGCTCAACTATTTAAATTGAGTTAAATTGTATTTAGCCATGTTTATATAAACCTTTATAATATTTTAATAGTGGTTCTAAAGATAGCATGTAAGCTGTGTTATATATGTTTTTTATGACTAATGAAAAAAAAAATGCATCTTATATCAGTCTATTCACCATAACTTGTTTTATGAGACACATACTATAATGTCATACATTTTAAAATTTATTGTCTATAAGATTATAAGATGTCATACTTTATTTATATGGATAGTGTTGATTATAACTGAAAGACTAAAGTTGTGGTTTATATATAAATATCATAAGCTCTCTAAATCTTATTATAAAATTATAGAAACTTGTAAGAGTTTCGATCAATTATTCTTTCTGATCCAGTCATGTAACTACTTCTCAAGTTGTATAATGTGATGAGAAGATGGTTTTTAAGAAAAGGTTGAAGAAAACAATTTCCGCTTGTCAAACCTCAAATATGCTCCAGGTAGCAAGATTGTTAAAGAATATATATAAAGTTTGAAACAACAAGCATGAAAGTTATGTGGTTCTAATCCATTCCCTGATGTGAATGTGATGATATAATGATCAATTCAAAGGTTATGATCATATACATAACTAAGAAAATTGTAATGATGTCACCATGATAGTTGTTTGGTTATAATCCATTCCTTGAACTGAATGTGATGATATAATAATGGGTGTAAAGTTCGTAATCATGGTAATTGAGGAAATTGTTATGATGATCATGTAATGAGATCAACCATGTTAATAATGTGATGACTATACAATGATCGTTATAAAGGTCGTAAGATATAAGATTGATAAATCTTATATGACTCAACTACTTCTCAATTGATGGTAAGCAAAAAGAACATTATTTACAAGGAAAAATCGATTAACTTCTTTTCATACACTTGAGACATATGTTCCTAAAGTAGCAATATCATTATAAGAGTTATGAAAAAATGAAATGATTTTATACTCATGTGACCGAGTAAATAATGAAAAGCTATGAAGCTTGTTTTGGTTCTACTTCATTCCCAAAAGTGAATGTGATTATATATTAATCATTATAAATGTGATGATGGACCTAATTGAGTCATTTGTAATGATGAGATTGACTATAAGAATTGTAATGATGGCCATTTTAATAATGAGATGGACCACCAAAAGTGGCAAACTAAGGAGTGATTGCATAACGTGATGGTTTTAACTTTGAAGTTATAATATATTCTCTCGTATCATACGTTTTGTGTTACATACGAGCAACTAATACACATACGACCATAAACCAGAAGTTTATGGATCATAATTATTTAATTAGTTGGCATGACCGGTTAGGCCACACTGAGTCAATGATGACGTGAAACATAATGAAGAACTAGAAGATTCTTCAATATAATATTTAGCATGCAATGTTTGCTCTTAAGGGAAATTATATATTTGCAAAATAAACGAGGGTGTGTACACCTAAATATTCTGGAAGCGATTAAAGGATATGCATATCCCAACATGATACCATTTAGTGTTTTAAATCAATGCATCGTCTAAATGGTTATCAAATCCACAACCTGAAGCTTGTGTGATTGTGGCTTAGCTAATGTGATAGCAAGCATATTAATCCAGATTAGTATATTTATTTGATAATAGTGAATTTGATTCCCAAGTTATTAACGATCATTGGAATAAGTGTTATTGTTGAGATGATCACTAAACGTCTACTATCGGTTACAAAGCCAATGATCAGTAGAGGAGCAAAAGTTCATTTAGGTATATGTAATTTTATATATAGTACCATCAATTCACATCAAGCCAATAAGTGATAGTTCTCCCCCATACAGTTGGTTTTTGGTCAGGAACCAAAGATGTCTCATCAAAGATTTTGGTTGTGCGACATATATTGAAACTCATCCACCACACCGCACAAAGATGAGACTTATAAAAAGTTTGAGAATATGTTGGGTATAAATAATCGTCTATGATTAAATACTTAATGCCATTAGTGAGAAAATTCGTTTATGGCTCATTGGTTTTTACTTTAATGAGCGAATGTTCCCAACATTAGGAAGAGATAACAAGCAGTTGAAAAGTGAAAAGTGAAATGAATTATCATGTCATCTTATGTAACGCCCTGCGTCCCTAAACTTTAGGCATTTGTCATTATTGGTCCCTGAACTTTGAATACTTGATACTTTTGATCCTTAGTGAAACTTATGCTATGATGCTTGATTTAATACTAGACTCTTGTGATGTTAATCTAGATTTTTGACTCTTAATACTATGATGCTAGACACTTAATACTTAAATCTTGATTTTTGAGACTTGACACTTAAATCTAGATACTTGATTCTTGATGCTTAACTCTATGATTCTCGATACTTGATACTTGGAGACTATGAATCTTGATACTTGGAATCTAGATTCTTGATACTTATTTGGTGCTTGACTCTTGAGACTCGTGAAACTTGATTCTTGATTGAATGAGAGACTGGAGCCTTGTCACTGGCGGAATCTATGAAACTTGTGAAACTTTTGTGTTAATACTATAATTTAGTTGATGCTTTTACCTAATATTACGCAACGGTTAATCTAACTCGCAAAACGAATCAAAACGGGAACGCGGAAAGGATGGATTTGACCAAGTGGCAACCCGATCGGATGATCATCCGATCGGATAGCCATCCGATCGGATGACCAACCAATCGGATGGCCACTCGATCGACCAGCCACCCGATCTGTGCACACCGCCTTTGTCCCTCACCCACACTATAAATAGGCCTGTCACATCACCATATTCACTGATGTGACAGCCCCACTCGATCAGACGCACTTTTCCTTCTATTCTTTGATTTCCCGGTGATTTCGGTATGTTTTACGCTAGATTCTTGTACTTTCTTGATCTACACTTCATTCTCTACGAGATTCTCCTTTGAAATCTCACTTTTCACCATGAAATCTCTGAGATTTGAGCTCTTTGAGGTGATGTCACCATGGCGGTTTGTACCAAATGGCTGTGTGACGTCATTCCTTCCTAAATCTAGCTCGGATCTAAGGAATTTCATATGTTTTACACTAAATCTTAACTAAAACTAGACTTTTTCGGCTAAAACTTTAGTTATCTTCATCTTTTCTTCAAAATTTTACTTTAAACGGTGGAACCTGGGTCTAAACGGACTGTAGACTTGATGAATAGTCTAAAGTTGGCTTGGATCTGAATTCTTGCCGGAAAAGATGGCCAGAACACGGATTCCGACATAAACTCGTTAAGAACAGACGACTGATCGGACAGGGGTGATTCCCATCCGATCAGAACGGCTGTATGCTGATGAGTTTACAATTGTCTCAATACATACTGTGCCGTCACCGTTAAGCTAGAAACTTAGAAACTTTACAAAATTGTAAACGAGACAAGGACCACTCGACCGAGTGGCAATCCGATAGGATAGCCATCCGATTGAACAGCCACTCGATCCGTTGACACTTGTCTCAAAACCTTTCAATACTTAGAAACTTTTTCAGAGACTTGAAACTTGAAACTTGGAACCCTTGATCGAATGGCAATCCGATCGGGCAACCATCCGATCAATGTAATCAAAACACTTTGTAACACTTGACACTTGGACCGAGTGGCAATCCGATCGGATAGCCATCCGATCGAATAGCCACTCGTCCCACTCACATATTAGTCACCCGATCGAATGGCAATCCGATCGGATAGCCATCCGATCCAGTGACTGATCCGACACTTTGCACAATCTCGTTATTCTGCTCGACTCTTATCTGTTATAATCTAATCAGGCTAATCCTAAAAAGAGCTCCCTTTGATCCAATAACGGTTTGACTGTTAAGCAATCACTGTGAGTATACTCGATCCCCTTTTTACTTTAAACTTTGGGGTGTAACATGTATTCTATGAAACTTAACTTGAACCTTTTTGAATCTAAACTCTATCCTATTTGTATGTGAAACTTGCGATTCTTGATTCTTGATTCTTTGTGCTATGTGACGTTTAATCCAGAGTGTGTAGTTCCGCCTTAGCAATAGTAGCGCTATAGAAGATACACCTCCCCATTATTCTCGGGGGTATTGTTAGGAGGATTCTAGTTTACCTTGATTCTTGGGCAAACACTAAAGCATCGGGATACTTGGGCTATCACTGGTTGGACTGCGACACTAGCACGGCTGAAACTATTTTATTCACTTACAATGTGGATATGAGTTATTTTAAATCTATTATTCTATTATTCAAACTTGTATACTCGCCAATACTTTTGTATTGATATTTTAATACATGTTGTAGGCTGATAGGATGCTATGGGAACTAATGGAATCAAGCTAGGACGATGCCTAGAAACGTCACGTAGTTAATCTAGAAACTTTGAGACTATAATTGATGTTGATGTAATTTGATACTTATTGTTATGGTTGTTTGGTTTTGACAATGCATGAAATCAATTTAATTACTGTCGAAATATCTAGTTTTATGGAATCTCATGAGCAATCTGAACGCTTAGCGCTCGCACCCTGATGTTTCCGCCATCGGTTGGGGTGTGACATATTGGTATCAGAGCCATAACTATAGGGAATTAGGATAAGTAGGAATACTTGCCCTAGTCTATAGTTTTAGGAATCTTGATTCTTATTTGTTGTTTAAGACTTATGCATTCTACCGTATATGCTTCCTAGCAGCACTATTCTTATTAAACTTACATGCCTTTCCTAAGGCTGATACAATATACACTTGGATACACTGTTACTCAGTGATTGTATTTTGCACGAAATTTGCCCTCAAGACAGGAGTGACATCCAAACCTTGAAGGGAAATTTCCTTATTATATTCTACTAGGTCTTATCTGTTGATGAGCACCGACGCTATTAGGGTATGATGTTGTCAAGTTAGAGGTGAAACTTAGATCTTGATAACTAGTCCCATTCCTTGATTTTTATGTCTCGCCAAAGTCTCGAAACTTCCAATAAATTAGGAACGTGAAATGACCAAAAGGACGAATATCGTAGGCCTAACATCGATGATGTATTTGTCTAAGTAGGTCAAGACACGTTGCCTCAATTCGGAAGGAGCTCGAATCACTTTGGTTAGTCACCGTTCCTCTACCCGGAACAATCCTATGTTTTATGAGCCTATCTTTTATGTTATCTCAATTTTATGGATGGTTTTAAGCTTGATTCTTCGTTTATTTTGAGGCTTTTTACACAAATCGCGCATATGTCCGCAATCTAAAACATTAATTCTAATCTCAGAATCAAACTAAATTTATGAAGCTTTATTCTATGTGGGAAACTTGATCGGCTATGATGCTATGTGAATCTATCTGATAAATCTATGTGTTTTGATGGCTTGTAAAACACTAAACGTAACATGGCATAGAAGACGAGACAGAAGTGGCATGTCTGAAACATGGTGGATACGCCGCTGGTACTTCCTATATATAAGTGTTTCCGGCATGTTACCAACTTTCGTACCAAGTGCCATGCGAAACTTAGTGGTTGTAGACCTGTGTTGAGAATGTTATGGGAAAACTACGCGTGTAATCTATGAGCAGACTACTTAATCTATAAGAAGTCTATGTAATCCAAGTGAACTCTAAAACTACTCGTGTAACCTATGAGAAACCTATGTATGATCTATGTGTACTCTAGCATGATCTATATTAATCTATTGAGTTAATCCATGTTAATCTATTGAGCAATTCTATGCTAATCTAGTGTGTTGATCTATGTTAATCTATTAAGTTAATCTATATAAGTCTATTGAGATAATCTACGTGAATCTATTGATGTTTGATCTATGTGAAACTATTTGGGTAATCTATGTGAATCTATCGGGTCAATCTACGTGTGTATGATGATGATGATGAGTGTACTTGGAGTTGCGACACGTAACATGACACCGAGTACGAGGCAGAGGCGATATTCCCGAAGCGTGGTGGATATGCCACTGGTACATCCTATATATAAGCATTTTTGGCATGTTGCCCAAACTTCGTACAACGTGCCATGTGAAGGTCGTGCGTTTTGTAGTGTCTAATCTATCTTGAATCTTGATTCTTTAATCTATCTTGTGTAAATCTATCCTGTGAGACTTCGTAATCTAGACTTATACGATCCTTATGTTGGATCTTTTAGATGTCTGCTCGAAGACTTTCAGACAATCTCAAGAAATCCAGAGAGAAGTCTCAGAAAAAGATGATGTCTTTTATGGCCGACCAAATCGTTCGATTCGTGCCAAAGATCGTCTCTGAGATCCAAGGATCAAACACTCCTCCGTCTTCTGTGGACTCCAAGACGGAAAAGCCAACCTCTGCAAAGTTCAACTACAAACATTTCGTCTCGTGCAACCCTAAGCCTTTCACAGGCAGTGATGGGGTAACTGCTATGCTCGAGTGGTTTGACAACATTGAAGTTACCATCATTAACAGCGAGTGCCCGGAGCATTTGAAGACTAGGAGTGCAACGGGGATGTTTGAAGGTAGAGATTTGGAGTGGTGGTCAAATGAGAGGAATATCCTTTCGAATGAAGAAGCCTATGCTCTCCCATAGGCTGAGGTGCGAGAACTGATGATGCTTGAGTTCTGCCCTCCTCATGAACAACTCAAGCTTGAAGATGAGTTTTGGCATTTGAAGCAAGTTGGTGATGACAACCTGGCTTATACTACCTGATTCAAGCAACTGAGTCTTATTGTTCCTCACTTGGTTTCAACTCCTAGGCGCATGATAACCAAGTACATCAATGGTCTACCTCCTGCAATGCGTGATTTTATCGAAGCAGCTCAACTAGAAACTATTGAAGAAGTCTATCGTTTGGCAGCTAGTTTGAACAACAACCGTGTGCGAGATAAGCAGTCTGCTACTCCTGCCCCTTCAAAGTCTGCAAATCAAGTTACCCAGCAGCCGAGTGGCAGCAAGAACAAGAAAAGGAAGTCTCAGGGTTCGGGATGCAATGCTATTATCCCTACTGCAAACCCTGCTGCTAAGCCTGCTCCTACTACTGCTGCTGCTAACCCGACTGCTCCCGAAGCTAAGAAACAGTACACTGGTCCTCATCCGAAGTGTACTACTTGTAACTTTCATCATCTTGCTACTGCTGCATGTCGTTTGTGTACCATTTGTAACCGTTATGGACACACGACCCCTTACTGTCGTCATGCTAATCCTGCTCCTCAAGCTTAGCAAGCTCCTGCTCAACCAGCTTAGCCAGCTCCTCCAGCTCCGCCACAGAACCCAGGTCCGGTCAATGCCGCTCGTGCATGCTTTCAGTGTGGAGATACTACGCATCTTCGTAATCGTTGCCCCCAGCTGAACCAAGAGCAACAAGCAGCCGCTTGTGGACGAGCCTTCAATCTAAATGCTAACCAGGCTCGCAACAACAATGACGTGGTGAATGGTATGTTTCTCTTTAATAACCTTTACGCTTCGATTCTATTTGATACTGGTGCCGATAAAAGCTTTGTGTCCGTAGAATTTGAGTCTTTGATAAACTGTACACGCTCTAAGTTACCTGAGTCGTTCTCTGTTGAGGTCGCCAATGGTAAGTCGATTCTTATTGATTCTATTTTGCGTGATTGTTCCTTGATTCTTAACGATCACGTTTTCTCTATTGATCTCATACCCATGCGATTAGGTAGTTTCGATGTTATTATCGGAATGGATTGGTTACGCATGAACCATGCCGAGATTGTCTGTCATGAGAAGCTTGTTCGTCTTCCTCTACCTGTCACACCCCGACCACGTAAAACAACAAACCGTGGCGGAAACGTCGGGGAGTGCTGTAACAGAATCATTGTTTCGAAACCATGGATACAAAAGAGTCTCGTTTTATTTAATATTAAACATTGTCTTAAAGTTAAACAAGCAAGTTAAACATAGTCTATCATTGTTATTAAGTCACTAAGGCCTCGTCAAGTCCTACGTGAGCATGCATCCTAGCAATCAACACCGTTCAACAACACCTGAAACATATGTGAAAAACAAAGTCAGCAAAGAAATGCTGGCGAGTACATAGGGTTTTGAGAGTGTCGGATTCATGGCTAGTTTACATGTTGCAATACTTAATTAAAAACCTTGTTTTGAAAAGTATTGTATTCCGGCATAACTAACCAACTCAAATCAAGTTGGTTATAGTGTATAAAATCTCGTAGCCATGATTCTTAACCCAAACATTTATTTAATAAAATCTCGTTAATAAATCTCGTTAATAAAACTCGTATACTTTATATCGTTTCGAAAACCTCGTTTGTGTGACATCGTTTCACATTGTTTACCCAAGTGAACTAAATAACGCCACGGTATCTAATATGATGAAAACATACATATATAGGAAGTACCAGCGGCGTATCCACCATGCTTTCATCACATTACACCCGTCCCGTTATCTAAACACTAACCGAAAACCAATCGTTTACCCAAATCGTTTAATTCGTTAAAAATCACTTTAGTCGTTTAAATCATTCTCGTTTTAGATCGTGAAACAACTTTTGATTGTCTCGCTAATAACATCCAAACCTTCGTGACTCGACTATCTCGCCTATCGCTTCTCGCATTAATAAACCACCAAAGGGTAAATTAACAATCACAAATTCAGTCGTTACCCACCTAACCCACACATAACCATGGGTGCAGTCTGATAACGGGATTTGTCGGATCCTATGGTACCATAACCTAATACTGGTCGGTTCGGCCAAAATTAATGAATGTCATTTGTTATGTAACTACAACCAACAAGCTCGTTCACATTATTGAAATCGTTATTTGTTTAATATAAACCATCTCAATCGTTTTGAAACCATCGTTGAAATATTGAAATCGTTTGATACATATGAATCACCCCAAAACAATTGAAAATAGTAAAAGAGGGGACTATGTACTCACCTTTGGGTGCGTTTTTATATGTTAACACAATCCCTCAATTTATTCGTCCTAAATTAAATAAGAATGATTTAATAATCAAAAACTCACAAAAAAAATACCGAAGTTTCTCCGATACTTAGAATTTTCACATAACTTTGTGATTTCTCGAAAAGTTATTATTTTTTATTATTTTGGTGTATTTGTATATATGTACTCAAGCGTGATACACATAATCTTGTCCACACTAACACAACATCATACACATATTGTAAAACACATAGCACATTGTAACACATAAAATAACCTATGAACAACTCATTCTAGTTATGTTGAAAAGCACTTATTTTAGCGATTCGGTAACATTTTTGGGCGTCGGAAGTCACGTATGACTAACCAATCACCAAGTAAACTTAATATAAGTTAAATTACTTATTTTTATAGCAAAAATATCAGTTTGGTTACTGATCTAAAACAGTTTAATAAAAATCCTCCGAAAAGGCGATTTTGACCGTTTTACCGCATAGTTTTGCATTAAACGTTACCCGAACCTTCCCAAATCGAAACGACTTGAAATTTTAACACAACCCATATTATTTACTGAATAAAATAATGGTTATACTCATGATAGTGCAGGTCTTAAACAAATCACATAAATCATGCAAATTTCACATAATTTACCACTTTTTAAGCTATATGTACAACATGCAAAGCTAGTAAACCTATGTTAAAGTTTCATGTCCAAATAATGTTATTTTTAGTGTTTGTAACCTGATCTAAAACATTTTTGTCATACAACCATTTTTATCACTTCTTGAGCTCTAAATCAACATATATTCACATGTACAAGTGTCTAAAGCATACTATCATAACATCAATATTTTATATGGGTTTAGATGCATCAAATATGAGATATATTCATGTTTATTTACTGATGTACCTTACATTTAACATACCATACATAAATCACCAAATACTTGCATTTACACTATTATTCAAGAACATGTAACAACATAGACAAGCATTTAACAAGAAATCGAACTTCAAGACTCATACACACTTATATGTATATATATATGTACGGTTATATATACATATATATCACCACCATTTTTTTATTTGAATCATGACCCATTTCATTTTAGATTTCAAGTTTAGTGAAAATTCCAAGATTCAAGAGAAACTTCAAATCATCAAGAACAACCAAGAATCAAAGTATGATTTAAACATAAGGGTTATACCTTCAAGATTCAAGTAGGTTGTGGGATGATATTTTGATGATAGGAAGCTTGAAATCACTTGAATGCACCTTGGAAACACCTTTAGATCTTCATACTAACTTGAAAGTTGCTAGAAATGGTGTTGAATATGAAGAACAAGATTGAAGAAAAGATGAAGATGGAGAGAGAGGGAGGAGACGGTTTTGGAGAGAGGAGAGAAGGATGAGATGCAGTGATGTTGAGTGTTGTGATCTTGGAAGGATTTAAAGAAGATATAGAAAGATTATAAGGAAGATATGGACATGGCATGCACGTACAAGTGTCCTCACAAGATCAAATGAAATATTTGGAAATCTAAGAAAATATATGGTGGGGTCCCCATATATATTGAACCGTAAATTGAGTAAGGGGGTTAAGTGTAATATTGATGGTAAAATAGATAAGAATAGGTGTTTAACTGGGTACCGGGTATTTTATCTAGCGTTTAAACCCCGGTTTATGGCGTTCTAAATTATTTTTATTATACTATAAAAATAACTTGCCAAAATAATACTGAAATAAATTTCAGTTGCCAAGACTGGCTGCGTTGTCTGCGTTTTGCAGTAGAAGCACTGTGTCGCGCAGAAACACGCGGTACGCGCTTAAACTTTGAAAAATAACGTTTTTAGGCGTTTTAATTTATTTTTCAACACGGACCTGATTAAAAATAAAATTTTAATCATAACATAATATTTTTGGGATTTAAATATTATCCAGGCGGTCACCAATGTTCGTTTCGCAGTTTTGTCGTAAATAGTCCTTTAGTTCGAATAAACATGTTTTTGCCATACCGAATCCTTCGAAACTTATTTCTAAGTTATGTAAAGGATATTTAAGGTATGTTTGGCTTATGTCACTATTCCGGAGTGTTTGTTGCGTTAAACTGACTATGTTTATGCACCAGTTTGCGTACAACCTTCCAGAAAGTGATTTAAAGCTTGAAATCGGAATCGAATCAAATTGTAAAATCATCAACCACAATAACACATATAATAACACCAAAGCACATTGTTTTATTGATAACCAACATTGTTTTACATTATACGATGCTTACAGAAAACAGTTGTCATACTACCGTCCGGTGATATTCTGAACATCTATGGGGACCGACCTTCGAAAGGACTGAAGTTGATGTCATGCACCCAAGCGAGCAGATGCTTACGTAAACAGAACTTTTGTCACACCCCCAAAAATACCCCAAGCGAAAACCTCCGCGAGGCGTGTGACGTACCAGGATCTAGCCACCAATCACATTGAACTCCTACAAGATTTTAAATAAAACTTTCATTCATTAACATAAGAGTTACAAAACAGTATGTAACAACCTTGATTTTCAAACATGTACTTGTTTGATACACATATCATATTTTGAGATGCAATTTGTTTGATACATGTTTAGTTTTATTGTTGCTGCATGTTTTGCCGACCCAAACACGTGAATAATTTCAATTTGTTCTAGTTTCATACTTATAAACAAGACAATATTCATTACAAGGGCCCAACATGTCATTTTGTGAAAGTATAAGCTAAGGGACTTAATTGTCATTCCTTGAAACTTGTTTGAAAACTTCAATTTTTAAATCCGTATTTTAAAACCGCCACTATTTTACAAAATATAAAGTTCAGGGACTAAGTTGTCATTTTTGAAACTTAAATGTTCGGGTTAAAAATGTAAATGTTGTAAAACATAAAGTTTAAGGTCCTTTGTGACATTTTTGAAACTTGTTTTATAAATAAAATACAAAACTTTTAAAACTTTTAAAAGTTTAGGGTCTAAAATGCAATTTTGGAAACTTATATTTTTATAAAATAAATAAACATGTATTTTTGAAATTAAAGTCCAAGGACCATTGGGTCATTTTACCAAACTAGTAGTCTAGGGACTACTCTTGCCATTTTTAAAACTGTTTTTCAGTTAAAAACCCTAACCGAGTTAAATTTTATAAAAGGAACCCATGTATAAACATTAACCCAGTTAACATGTTCAGTTAACAAGTCCAGGGACCTTTCCTGTCAATTTTAAAATTTATTTAACCGGAATAAGTAACTCAGTTAGACTTTTTATTAAGGAAACATGTATTTAAGGCTAACCTAGTTAGGCTTTCTGGTTAAATGTTGAGGGACCTGTTCAGTATAATACGGAAACTCCAGGGACTGATCTTGAAACTTCATTTCAAAACGGTTTCACACCGTTTGTATCGCCGGAAGTCGTTCCAAATCACAAACCAACAAAGCTCTATGATCAACGTTTATTCCTGCTTGTTCTCCGTGACAAAACATGCTCTTCTAAACTTTCAATTAGACCGAAGACATGCATTCATGTTCTCAAAACCGAAAAGAACTTTTAAATTCGAAAGTGGAATCGATCCACTAGTCCCTGTCGATTTAATGCCGAAATTGATACGTTATATAGATCCCTGATCATCATTCAAACATCACACACTCATTAAAATTAGCAAACATATCAGAAATACCCTCTGTTTCATCTCTGTGTTCTCGCCGGAGTTACCCATCGCCGGAGTTAGCCGACGTGACGATCTGATCGATACCGGAGCCGTTTTAATCCTTCATTCGGTATAATCCCACTTACATTATGTTTAAAAAAGTTTAATTTAAGTATAACGTACGTTTTGATCTTGAATTGGCGGGTTTGACTTCTGTTGACTATATTGGGGAAGAAGATGAACAGTACTATTGATTTTCTATTTATTCTTTAAAAATTCATAATAAATCGATGTTAAACAATTAGAATCTGAAAACTTTACCATAGTTACTTTATATATTGATGCATTTATTAAAAATGTAAAGTTAGACGAAATATTTATATTAAAACAGTATTAATTTTTCAAAATTTATAATAAATTGATTTTAATGAGTTAATTACTGAAATTTTTATAGAAATTATTTTACATGTTGTACTTTACAGAAATAATGTTGTTGTTAATATTTCATGAAATTTTAATATTTTTATAAATTAAACCGTGTTTACACTTAAAAGAATATGACTAAATTATTTAAATTAAATAACTATTTAATTTGTGTCCAAAATTATTTTTTATGATATTACACACCTTATTCCGAGTTTATATAAATCAGGTTACTGTTTGGATATTTACAGTTTATTTTACATAAATAAATCAGTTAAGTTACTTATTTAAACCTAAACTGTTTTATTTATATAATTATACAAATTCTGCCCAAAAATATTTTTATAACAAAGTACCTATTTTTCCGAGTTTATAAAAATTCAGAAACTAATTTGTTTATTTTCAGATTATTTTTAGTAATTAAACTGATAAACTCAAATACTTATATTTTAACTATTTTAACTCCATTTATTTATATACAATTTTCCCAGAACCCTAATAATTACTGTAAATCAGTAATATTACATGTTAATAATTAAAAATGTTATTTTCAATTTTTCTGATTTAAATTAATTATTTAGATAATTAATTATAGAATTACAGATTTGAGATAAATACATATTTATTTGCTGTTTTAACTACAAATATTTATTTCTATATCCAGTAATTGTATAACTTAGTTATTTATACAAAATACACTGTTCTTAAATAATCCATGCATACTTATCCCCCGTTTCCCCAAATTAAGTTGTTCAAACCCATAGTTACAGTTTATGTCAAACCATACCAAACACCATGGACTTAGTTTCCAGTTTACAATTAACAATAATTGTTGACACAAATTTGCAATATTATGTGCATGTTCACACCATTAGAGTAACGTGGAAAAACCTTGTTCCAGCCAAAACTCTCACACTTTGCATAGTTGTTTGGACTTACCCGAAATCAAGGTGAGTACATAGACCCCTCTTTTACTGTTTTCAAACTGTTTTTGGGTGAAACACATGTGCTTATTTACTTTCATGCTTTCCTGTTTTTCACGTACTTGTTATGTTTATTAGTACACTTATAGTACATGATTTACATTACATTGTTTTGCTATGTATGTTGACCGATAGCATACTTAGTACATGGTTTTACTTTACATTTCTGTTGTGTATGTTGACCGATAGCATGCTAGCACATTGTTTTCATATAACATGTCTACACTTGGTATAACATTTGGTTTGTACAAACGGGACATATATACGTTCATTAACATTAGCTACGCCGCTCGGTAGTAAGTAATGGTACCATAGGACTTGACAAACCCCGTTCCTAAAATCCTAGGTTTGTTTAGATGGATGGAATGACTGAATCCGAAAACAATTAACCTTGACCGAAAGGGTTATCCGACTGTCTCAAGGCTTGAATGTATGCGTTAACTTATCACATAAATGTTTGTACCAATAAAACATGCATTTACTTTGCAAAACATAACTTTTTGATATATTCAAAATACCTTGTTTTGTACATTTTACATTTGGTTTATGTGACTACACTTTACTTACTATACATAACAATTGTTACATATTACTTGACCACATTGGGACTTTTAACAATTTACAAGGTTCATGACTAACTTTTACTAAACATTTCTTTAAACTCAAGTCATGAATCCTATTGTCACAAAACCTATGTATCTCACAGGCATTTTTATGCTGACGTACCTATTTTCACATGTGTTTCAGGATATGATGCGTAGGAGTTATCAAGATACACCTAGGCAGACTTGGACTTTAGCAACAATAAAAGATGCAACACTAGTTAATAATGTTACATTTCTTGTCCGTTAAGACATTGTAACTCTCGAAATCTATAAAACGAAATTTCAATTTTTCCATGCGTTATGAAACAATGATTCTGTTACAACACTCCCCGACGTTTCTGCCACGTCTTGTTGTTTTTACGTGGTCGGGGTGTGACAGAAGAGTTGGTATCAGAGCTCATGGTTATAGGGAATTAGGTTATTAGTAAAATCTTGACCTAGACTATAACCTTCCTAGGACCCAAACACAAGTTACCTTGTGTTTAGATCTTAAAACAATACTATCACCTATCCTTAGGTGATTATTTTCAAAACCTCCTCTAATTTTTACTCTCGTCAAAGTCTTGGGCTCTAATAACGAACTCGTGCAATCTGGAAGGGTGGGTGCCTGTATTCTGAGTTTTCTGTCTAGGCAAGCACTTCGTATAAATCTCATCAGACGCGAGACCAGTTGTGCTTACCTGGGAATTCTCGGGATGAGTGTCCACTTATAGGCAAAAGCATGACTTCATTAAGTTATAAGAACCCAACTACTTTGATTAGTCACTGATATTGTTTATTTGTGGAATAAACGATGTCCATCTTGTTGTGCATTTCTCTCGTCTTCATTGATTTTATGAAACCATTCCACAAAAAAAAACATTTCATTCCGATTCCTATGACCTTATGTTTTCCCCTACTGCTTGTAGACACGTAGCTAGTCCAATGACTCTCTTGCCCATGATTTTCCTAGCCATTAAAACACAAATCACACTACATCATTTTACTAAAGATATTCACTATCAAGCAGAAACCTAACCAACTTTTATCGCATAACTACAAGGTTTTATAAATAATATAAATCGTTTTACCAAAGCTCCTTTCAAATTTAAATTATTTTCGGATCATACATGTTTAAATTCAAAATTTCAAACCGGCCACGATAAACTATTTTTAAAACGTATAAACAATGAAAACTTCAAAAGTTTGAAACATTTCTGAAACACACTACCACCCGAATGACCATCTATAAGTCTTCTTTATATAAGCTATTTGGAGACAACCTATCCTTTTTATAGTTTTATTTCGTTAAATCTTTTAAAACTTTTCGCCTAAACTTGACAGCAATCACTGTCTCCTTTTTCAAAACTTAACATCACCAATTTTCTTTCCGGCTCCTAATCTTTCTTTTGGAAGATGCCTCTACGAAAAGACCCACATTTGCCTACCTAGGAACTACTGATGAATGTACAGAATACCTATAGGCACAAGGCATGTTACCCTAATTCGAAAGGATTTTTTTTCCTTTTCTCCATTTCAGAACAACCCAAGTTTTAATCAACCTACATTGTACTATTATCAAATTTTATATGATACGGATTTCCTTTTTTTCAAAGTTTCAAAGTTTTCTCGAGACCATACAATTTAGATTCAAATTTTCAAACTAGCTGCAGAACGTAGCATGGGAGCTCTAACCGATCCTATGGTGTAATCCGGAATTTCCTTATCTATTTTAGGGAATCACTACTCGAGCTAATCTACACAAGAACTACGACTTCTGACATAACCCAACACATACCCAAACTTTTCTTAGTTCAACAAAACCCCATATCCCAATGGCAAATCTCCCAGCAGCCTATGCTGAATTTTCAAATGCAGAAAAAATTCATCCCTTCCTTCAGTTTACTAAATTACACTATCAAGAGAGGTATCAAAGACTCAAGCATCATGAAGTTCTTACTATTAGCAGTATTGATTGGCAACGAATGGGAACAATTGATTTCAGTGGTTTACTGGCAAGATCCCTACTACCTAATACGCCCTGGCGTCGTTTCTTCGACATCCTAGAACTATCATACGATGAACTGGTATATGAGTTCTCGTCCACTTTCTATTATAAATATAATAAAAATCTTACCGATAAATCCATTCATTTTCAACTTTGTGGGCAACATCATACTATGTCATTAACAGAATTCGCAGTTCGTCTAGGCATATATACAGATGAAGAAGTTAAACAACCCATTTTTACGGAGGCATCAACCTCTTATTCCTCCGCTGAAATGGTAAGTTATTGGCAATGCCATTCATTAAAATAATGGTGTGGCCACAATAGTGCTACGAACTTCACAGACCCATGTTATCAATATATGCACCGTGTGTTAGCCAACACTATCACGGGGCGCAAGCATAATCCACAAAGGGTTAAAAAAATCGAACTTTTCTATCTGTATAGTATTTTTGGGCAAGTTCCTTGTAATATTGCCCACGGAGTTGCCGAATATTTTTCTAGTAAAAAATCACATCCTCTGAAAAGTCTCATGGGAGGGTCTTACATTACAAAGATAGCAAAATCATTAGGTGTCTTAAGTGATCAGATTATCCAAGAATTATCTCCACCAAAGGCACCTGGGATTGTAAATCCTTACACCATGAGACTAACCCCTGTTCATATTGATACACTAACTCAACCATCACAGTCGGAGGGAGCTCCAGTTATCTTAGAGAATACCTTCCCACAAAATTTACAACAATCATTGTTGCAGTTTCCTCAATCGTCTTTTTATCGATTTGATATGCAACCACCGCTGCCATACATACAAGAACCTATTACAACTAACTTATTCCAACCTTTAACACCGAACGTCTTACCAAGCCTCCCACCGTTGTTTTTCAAGGAGAATTCAACGATGCAAGGAACTTGGTTTGATGAAAACATGATGACACAAGAACAGTTAGCATCAGAACCCTTTTCGCAAGCACCATTACTGTCACATTCTTTCCAGTCACTGTTGAACGAAGTAGGACAACTGCCACCAACTGATATGGCAGGTCCAAGTACGATGCCTCAAATGAATCTACCTCCAGATTCATTGGGAGACGAAGTGACTAGGTTAAACCATCAAGTTCAAAATTTGTCTCAACAAATAAGATGGCTGACAGAAAGGAATCAATGGTTGGAAAGCATGCTAGCTGCCCGTATGCAACTAGATCCACTACCTCCACTACCTGATAGTTTTGAGCCTGAATTTGATCCATTACATGACTTATTTCAAATGTAAATTTGTTCAATAGACTGTCAAACAAACAATGCTATACGTTTGATTCAATTGATGTTGTGTTATATTGATGCATGTTTGATTTAAACAATACCTCAATCTTATTTGTTTTCCTCACTTAACTAGAAGTGCTATGTGGACCATGCAACGAAACACGTAATTTTGGGTGCACACTTAATTACGAGGTTCGATGCATGAGAATCATAGCAAGCCTTGTTAAGTAAGGTGGTAGATAAAAACATTATGTGGTTATGTGATCATCCATTATTTGCTTATTTGTACACACATTTGTTTGCATAACATTTACATTACATATCTAGCATAGCATGGTGCCACACAAAACAATTTTTATACAATGATACTCGTAAATTCATCGGAATTTGCAGCACCAAACAATGACTTGGTTATCATTGCAATTACATTCTACGGTCTCTTTCGAATAAATTTCGGGACGAAATTTTCTAAAGTAGGGGAGACTGTAACAACCTTGATTTTCAAACATGTACTTGTTTGATACACATATCATATTTTGAGATGCAATTTGTTTGATACATGTTTAGTTTTATTGTTGCTGCATGTTTTGCCGACCGAAACACGTGAATAATTTCAATTTGTTCTAGTTTCATACTTATAAACAAGACAATATTAATTACAAGGGCCCAACATGTCATTTTATGAAAGTATAAGCTAAGGGACTTAATTGTCATTCCTTGAAACTTGTTTGAAAACTTCAATTTTTAAATCCGTATTTTAAAACCGCCACTATTTTACAAAATATAAAGTTCGGGGACTAAGTTGTCATTTTTGAAACTTAAATGTTCGGGTTAAAAATGTAAATGTTGTAAAACATAAAGTTTAGGGTCCTTTGTGACATTTTTGAAACTTGTTTTATAAATAAAATACAAAACTTTTAAAACTTTTAAAAGTTTAGGGTCTAAAATGCAATTTTGGAAACTTATATTTTTATAAAATAAATAAACATGTATTTTTGAAATTAAAGTCCAAGGACCATTGGGTCATTTTACCAAACTAGTAGTCTAGGGACTACTCTTGCCATTTTTAAAACTGTTTTTCAGTTAAAAACCCTAACCGGGTTAAATTTTATAAAAGGAACCCATGTTTAAACATTAACCCAGTTAACATGTTCAGTTAATAAGTCCAGGGACCTTTCCTGTCCATTTTAAAATTTATTTAACCGGAATAAGTAACTCAGCTAGACTTTTTATTAAGGAAACATGTATTTAAGGCTAACCTAGTTAGGCTTTTTGGATAAATGTTGAGGGACCTGTTCAGTATAATACGGAAACTCCAGGGACTGATCTTGAAACTTCATTTCAAAACGGTTTCACACCGTTTGTATCGCCAGAAGTCGTTCCAAATCACAAACCAACAAAGCTCTATGATCAACGTTTATTCCTGCTTGTTCTCCGTGACAAAACATGCTCGTCCAAACTTTCAATTAGACCGAAGACATGCATTCATGTTCTCAAAACCGAAAAGAACTTTTAAATTCGAAAGTGGAATCGATCCACTAGTCCCTGTCGATTTAATGCCGAAATTGATACGTTATATAGATCCCTAATCATCATTCGAACATCACACACTCATTAAAATTAGCAAACATATCAGAAATACCCTCTGTTTCATCTCTGTGTTCTCGCCGGAGTTACCCATCGCCGGAGTTAGCCGAAGTGACGATCTGATCGATACCGGAGCCGTTTTAATCCTTCATTCGGTATAATCCCACTTACATTATGTTTAAAAAAGTTTAATTTAAGTATAACGTACGTTTTGATCTTGAATTGGCGGGTTTGACTTCTGTTGACTATATTGGGGAAGAAGATGAAGAGTACTATTGATTTTCTATTTATTCTTTAAAAATTCGTAATAAATCGATGTTAAACAATTAGAATCTGAAAATTTTACCATAGTTACTTTATATACTGATGCATTTATTAAAAATGTAAAGTTAGACGAAATATTTATAAAACTGTTTTTATAAATTAAAACAATATTAATCTTTCAAAATTTATAATAAATTGATTTTAATGAGTTAATTACTGAAATTTTTATAGAAATTATTTTACATGTTGTACTTTACAGAAATAATGTTGTTGTTAATATTTCATGAAATTTTAATATTTTTATAAATTAAACAGTGTTTACACTTAAAAGAATATGACTAAATTATTTAAATTAAATAACTATTTAATTTGTGTCCAAAATTATTTTTTATGATATTACACACCTTATTCTGAGTTTATATAAATTAGGTTATTGTTTGGATATTTACAGTTTATTTTACATAAATAAATCAGTTAAGTTACTTATTTAAACCTAAACTGTTTTATTTATATAATTATACAAATTCTGCCCAAAAATATTTTTATAACAAAGTACCTATTTTTCTGAGTTTATAAAAATTCAGAAACTAATTTGTTTATTTTCAGATTATTTTTAGTAATTAAACTGATAAACTCAAATACTTATATTTTAACTATTTTAACTCCATTTATTTATATACAATTTTCCCATAACCCTAATAATTACTGTAAATCAGTAATATTACATGTTAATAATTAAAAATGTTATTTTCAATTTTTATGATTTAAATTAATTATTTAGATAATTAATTATAGAATTACAGATTTGAGATAAATACATATTTATTTGCTGTTTTAACTACAAATATTAATTTCTATATCCAGTAATTGTATAACTTAGTTATTTATACAAAATACACTGTTCTTAAATAATCCATGCATACTTATCCCCCGTTTCCCCAAATTAAGTTGTTCAAACCCATAGTTACAGTTTATGTCAAACCATACCAAACACCATGGACTTAGTTTCCAGTTTACAATTAACAATAATTGTTGACACAAATTTGCAATATTATGTGCATGTTCACACCATTAGAGTAACGTGGAAAAACCTTGTTCCCGCCAAAACTCTCACACTTTGCATAGTTGTTTGGACTTACCCGAAATCAAGGTGAGTACATAGACCCCTCTTTTACTGTTTTCAAACTGTTTTTGGGTGAAACACATGTGCTTATTTACTTTCATGCTTTCCTGTTTTTCACGTACTTGTTATGTTTATTAGTACACTTATAGTACATGATTTACATTACATTGTTTTGCTATGTATGTTGACCGATAGCATACTTAGTACATGGTTTTACTTTACATTTCTGCTGTGTATGTTGACCGATAGCATGCTAGCACATTGTTTTCATATAACATGTCTACACTTGGTATAACATTTGGTTTGTACAAACGGGACATATATACGTTCATTAACATTAGCTATGCCACTCGGTAGTAAGTAATGGTACCATAGGACTTGACAAACCCCGTTCCTAAAATCCTAGGTTTGTTTGGATGGATGGAATGACTGAATCCGAAAACAATTAACCTTGACCGAAAGGGTTATCCGACTGTCTCAAGGCTTGAATGTATGCGTTAACTTACCACATAAATGTTTGTACCAATAAAACATGCATTTACTTTGCAAAACAAAACTTTTTGATATATTCAAAATACCTTGTTTTGTACATTTTACATTTGGTTTATGTGACTACACTTTACTTACTATACATAACAATTGTTACATATTACTTGACCACATTGGGACTTTTAACAATTTACAAGGTTCATGACTAACTTTTACTAAACATTTCTTTAAACTCAAGTCATGAATCATATTGTCACAAAACCTATGTATCTCACAGGCATTTTTATGCTGACGTACCTATTTTCACATGTGTTTCAGGATATGATGCGTAGGAGTTATCAAGATACACCTAGGCAGACTTGGACTTTAGCAACAATAAAAGATGCAACACTAGTTAATAATGTTACATTTCTTGTCCGTTAAGACATTGTAACTCTCGAAATCAATAAAACGAAATTTCAATTTTTCCATGCGTTATGAAACAGTGATTCTGTTACAACACTCCCCGACGTTTCTGCCACGTCTTGTTGTTTTTACGTGGTCGGGGTGTGACACAGTAATTATTATTCATCGTATTCAGCGGAAGCATAATTCATTAGTTAAGCATTACATAAACCATATGTATGAAAATCATTAGACTTGTCTCGCGATTCCATGTATCTCGACCCATGACCACTCCAGCTTCCCAGACAGCAAGTTCCACGTTCCACATATCATAAACCTGCGAGCATGCACACAAGTGTGTCAGACAACACTGGTGAGTTCACAGTTTTATGAAAACGTTTGGTTACCAAGTGTTTAATCCAGTTTAATAACAATTCCGAAAGTAATGTTGATAATAACTCGATACCGAACAAGATGGCTCCAGACTTATTTTGCCCTTTCCCCAATGCCCCTATCCAAGCATTGGGCATGACTGGGTCATTAGTTCACACCCGTCCTCTCAGGTATGGGGTGAGGGTGCCAAACCTAGATAGCGCTACCAACTAATACCCCGTTACCTCTCAGGTAACAAACAAAATGGGACTTAATGGTGATAGGAGTGAGTGTATTATCCAACATTCCAGTTTTACCCAAAAGACTTATTCCTCTCAGGAATACCCACTGATTTACCTAGAGACTTATTCCTCTCAGGAATACCCATTTGACTGTCCCACCCACCGGGACGCATGCTCAAGAGAAGTGAACTCACCTTAGATTGCTCGGTATGTTATGTCATATTACCCGTTCCAAGTTGGTCAACCATACCCTACCGTGGTTACCAAAGACAGTCAGTTTCATGTACACATAAATCGCGTATTCGTCATACACGTTTCACAAGTTGCATACAAGCAAAACATACATTGTTATGCAAGCCGTAACAGGAAATCATTCAGCGATCCACATCGATATATAACAAGTATTTACGTCATATGCAAGTTCATGTTTCACAATTCACATAACAGTTAGGTTTGGTACAAATATTCATGTATTCAACAGGTACCATGTAATATAGGTCATCCATTTGTACTGATAAAGGTGTTCGGTTCACAAACTAGTAGACATGCAGATCCATAAACATTTAACCACATAATAGTTCAGAACGTTAGACGTCCAAATGTGCGAATTCATAACGGGCCCCTAGTATGTGATTCGGCCCAATCATATAGTGTATGCATATGTGTGTGTTTGTGGCCCAATTGTACCAAGCCTAAAGGACTTGTGCGATCGGAGATGGGTTGTGCGACTGAACCCTTCTTGTGCGACTGCCCACTTGTGCGATCCAGCCCAAACGCCCAGCCCAAGTTTATGCCAGCCCAAAGGCTTGTGCGACTAGGCTAGATGTTGTGCGATCCGGCTGTCTTGTGCGATTGCAACCAAGTTGTGCGACTGTGCATACTTGTGTGAGTTGTGGGTTGTGCGATCAGATGTTCTTGTGCGATTGACCTTTTTGACCACTCCTCCCAATCACCCCACCAATTCTGATCATGCCAGTTACACAATTAATTCCACAACCACATCTATTCCTTACAGTTTCATTATCGTTATTCATGATCATTCATATCAATTTTCATCACAATTACGATAAACACTCAATCATAATTCCATTTTAGCTCTTAAGCATCGGGCATACAACAATAACCATTGATCTATTTGTTTTGGTCAAAAATCAGACTAGGATAATGCAACCAAATCATATTTTGTGAGGTGTGATGCTTGAATGATTGTGCAAATGTATGAACAGTTTGTAAATGAAATGAACAAGGTACACAAGGATTTATACGAGGAAAAAAGCCCTTGATCAATGTATGATCTCCGGCATAAAAAACCTCGGGTGATGGAAACTACCGATCACCAACTATATTCAACAAGTAAAGGTTACAAATCGGGATGATAACAAGCTTGTTACAAGGATCACTAGTGTGTAAACAGTGTGTAATCGCCAATAAGTTGCAGAGAGATTTTGAGAGTGTGTGTGTTTGCTAATTGTTCTCACTATCAAGCTCGTTATCCCCTTTAAAAATAGAAATAAAATAAATAACAAACAATCCGCAAATTGTGCTAGCCTCCCATGACTTCCATAACAGTCACTCAAGCTATACACGTGCAGAATATGGGAGCATATTCCCCTGGAATCTCGGCAAGACTAAGTCCCACTCGTTCATTCCTGTAAAACAAGTTCAAATATAGTGGAAACAACCGTTAGTGTAAGGATAACAATGAGGATCCCGGATCCTTAAACCTGCAACGACTTCTGAGGATCCTTAATTCAAACAGAATTGAGGATCCGTGATCCTGGCTGCACTTGAGGATCCGTGATCCTTAGGTTTAGAAAATCCATCCCTAACAATTGCCCCCAAAACGTGAGGAATAAAATACAACTTGATGAGTCATATTTTCTGCCTTATTGCTAACAAACTGAATAACTTAATATAGCCGTTATTATCTAACTAGCCGTTGCTACCCTGACGTCAGCGACATGACCACCTGCAAAATCATCATTATAAATTCGAAATTAGAGATAAGGATCAAGGGGCATTTAAATTCGTGCGCTACTTCCCTTTAAATCCTCATTCGGAGACTGATCAGGTATCTCTCTTCTCCTTCTCTCTTCATTTGCTTATTCTGATTTCTTTTCTCTTAACATCCATGGCGAAAATGGTTCTTCGATCCTCACCGGCCAAGGATCCAAAGAAGGATAGTCCCCTAAAAAGTCAAGGCATCATCAAAAATCCTTCGTCGGAACTCTGCCGCTTTACCGACCCAGAGATTGATCGGATTAGCCATTGCTTCCCGGCGGATACCATTTTCAAACCTTTCGACTCTTCTGCGAAGAGTGACTGTATCTCCGATACCTGGGTTGCTTTTCCGGCCACCCCATTCTTGATAGGATTCTCCTATCCCTTCCCTGCCTTCACCCAATCCTTCTTTGCACTCACCGGCATGTGCTATATTCAGGCCATGCCGATGATGTGGAGGGTATTATACACCATAGAGAACATCATCGAGCAAGAGGACATAGAGATAGGAATGTCAGAGTTGGCCGAGTTGTACAATCTTGTTAGCCATAGTTCACACCGTTTATTGTTCAAACACAAACCTGGTGATCCTCACCCAATCCTCAAGACCACAAAAAACGATACCCATTGGAAAAACTGTTTCTTTTTTGCCAGGAGGGACTCTATCCCGGACGGGAAAGACCTTCCCAAAAAGTGGACCACTCATGGTAGGACATAGGATCCTTATAGAAGGATCATAGGAAGATTATGTTTCCATTCAGGATAACTGATCCTCTTCTGTTTCTATTGTGCAGTTATCTCAGTTTCTTATCTTCTAGAATCACCTGCAACAAAGGAAAGGGTAGCTGCCTTTTGGAACCTTGATCCTGCTGTTAGAACGTTCCAGGCCAAAACAAAAGATTCAGAAGAAGCATCCTCTGGTTCAGTCACCATGTCAAGTAAGTATTCACATTTATGTATAATTAAATATTTAAATAGATGTAGAATAAGGATACTTATCTGTTGTTTGCCATTTGCAGGCGCTGGAAAATCTTCAAAATCAGCCTCTCGCTTCAGTGTCAGTGATCTTGATGCATTTGCTTCCTCCCGGCCCGGCAAGAAACAACTTGCTGCTAGTCCTAGCATCCCAGTTCGTAAGGGTGCTAGCACGAAAGGCAAGGGAGGAAAGAAGAGGAAAACTGCTGACACTCTTGAGGGCCTACCTCTCATCCAGCACCAGTTCGAGGAATACGTCTCCGAGGTAAGGATCCCTGATCCTTAAGTCTGTTCTGCCCATATTGAGGATAACGGATCCTGACATGTGTTATTCTTTTGCAGAAATTTGCTGAGATCCATATGCTCATGGATTCCTATGCTGAAGAGGCAGAGCAAAAGCAGCTGGACTTCCAGAAGATGTACCTGGCAAAGGATCAAAAGATCGCCTCCCTCGAGAATGAAGTCAACCTGGCGAAGAGGGAACTGGTCTTGGCCGACATCACAGCTGATCAGGAAAAGGCTGAAGTGATGGAGGGTGCTAAGCTTTCTGCCACAATAGCCATGCTCAAGATCAAACTTCAGATGGAAAAGGAAGCTGAGGATCCTAACTTTGACAGGACTGCCTGGGACCAGGAAGGTTGGAAGGCCAAGCTGGCTAAGCTAGATGATGAAGAGGAGGCTGGAGAGGTTCTGATGATTGAAGCCAGTGGCAGCGGGGTGAAGGATCAAGCTGAGGATGCAGCGGCTGGTGGTGATGCAGCGAAGGTGTAGGCTGCAACAATGGGCGATGATGGAAATTTCTAGACGTGGCCGGAGCCCATTTTTTATGGTTTGGTAGCTTTTTTGTTTGATGATGTTTTGATGGTGAACACTGTTGGTCTGTACTTAAAAAATAGCCTTTAGGTTTAAGGATCATAGATCCTTCAGATAATAGGTAGGATAATAGATGGTGGAGGGATCCTCTGTTTGGGGAATGAAACCACTGTTATCCTGCCTCCCTTTTATTCCTGCACTTTATGAACTATTAACTAAGGACACCCTTTGCCTACCCCAGCCGGACGGGCCACGTTTTGCTGGTAGATGCTTGGGGTAGGCAATTTTGACAACCTTTTAAGGGTTAATGTTTTGATAAATAAATAAAACTCTTATGTTGTCCATTGTATGTATATTTACCTTTTAATATTTATGGTACCTTTTCTTTGAATTCACAAGTTAAGAATGAGAATATATTAGATTATGTCAAAAAGTTTAGGATATGATCAAGGATCAAATATCCTATAATCGAAGGTTCAAAAAATGGCATAAATTAAGGATCATGTATCCTGTTGTCAAAGAATAAGGGTAACAAAAATAAATAAAGAATAAAATAAAGGTAAATAAGGATAATACCTGAGAATCCAAGTTAGGATCCTAAGTCTTTAACACTTATAATCAAGATAACCAACAGACAAACCTTAGTAAAAGGTTAGGATCCAGGATCCTTATCTGTTTAGCTTTGTAAAACCTGAAACATATCATAACTTGGGACTAAGCCAATATAAAAGAAGAATTAGTAACTGGGGACAAGCCTAACAATTCTGGGGACAAGCCTAATAAACTGGGGACAAGCCCAAAAAAACGGGGACAAGCCCAAAAAACTGGGGACAAGCCCAAAAAACTGGTGTAAACTGGAGTATGGCCCTCACTGGCGACTATCCAACTTAGTGACATGAAAATGCCAAAACCTTAGTTAACGTGAAAATGTTAGAAACCTTAGGAACGGATCTATGGTACATCTACCATTATACGTAGGATCCTAAATACAGCCAGTACAATGAAATTGTCAGCCCCTAAAGCGGGTGCTGGTCCCATTGCCTTGAACTGCATCAGGATCATCGTGCGCTACTGGCGAAACTGGGGACAGGCCCAAAGAATGGGGATAAACCCAAAAGAAACTGGGGACAAGCCCAAGAAACTGATGAAACTTCTGTAGATACTTGACGCTTTGTCAAGGATACATCAATCTTCTGTAAACCTCAGAACTAAGTGAAAAAACGGGATAAAGGATCTTGGATCCTTCTCCTTGTATCAAAGATAATAAAAGGATTAGATAATTTAGGAACAGGTCATTACCAAAATGAGGATCATCTATCCCTTAAGGATCCTTCAAGGATATCAGAAATTAAGATGGCCAAGGATCCTAAATCCTTCCTACATGAAGTATCTCTTCAAATAGACAACATTCCAAGCTCTTGGTAGTAAATCACCTTCCATCGTTAGTAATCGATATGCCCCCTTTCCTGCCTCATCTTCAATTAGGTAGGAGCCTTCCCACTTTGGTGCCAACTTTCCATCAGCAGGATTTGTGGTATTCTGAAATGCTTTCCTCAACACCATATCACCAACTTGGAACTTTCTGATCCTGACATTCTTATTGTAGGCTCCAGCCATTCTTTGCTGATAACTAGCCATCCTTATCCTTGCCAAATCCTTGAGTTCTTCTATGGTATCCAAGTCTTGAACCAAGTTTTCAGCATTTCCTTCAGGATCACATATGCTTGTTCTAATAGTAGGAACCACCATCTCTGTAGGGATCACTGATTCTGCTCCAAATACTAAAGAAAATGGAGTTTGGCCAGTAGCATTCTTGGGAGTTGTTCTATCAGCCCATAGCACATAAGGTAACTCTTCTGCCCATTTTCCTTTCTTGGATCCAAGTTTCTTCTTCAAATTGTTGATGATGATCTTGTTGGATGATTCTGCTTGACCATTAGCTTGTGGGTGGACTGGTGTTGATGTTATCATCTTAATCCCCCAGCTGTCACAAAAGTTAGTTGTTCTACTCCCAATAAATTGGGATCCATTATCACAAACAATTTCAGAAGGAATACCAAATCTGGTAATAATATTTCTTTTAATAAAGGATATCACTTATTTTTCTCTGACTTGAGCAAAGGCTTCAGCTTCTATCCACTTGGAAAAATAATCAGTCATGGCAAGCATAAACACTTTTCCTCCTGGTGCTTTGGGAAGTTTACCAACTATATCCATTCTCCATCTCATAAATGGCCAAGAAGAAGATATAGGATGTAGGAGCTCTGCTGGTTGATGAAGGATATTTCTATGTCTTTGACAAGCATCACATTTCTTGGCATAATTCACGGCATCCTTCTTCATAGTAGGCCAATTGTATCCTGTCCTAAGGATCCTTGAGAACAATGCCCTGCCCCCAGTGTGATTTCCACAATCTCCTTCATGAAAATCCTTTAGGACTTCTTGAATTTCAGGATCCTCAATACATCTGAGATATGGACCTGCAAGAGATCGTTTATATAACATGTTATTTAATATTGTAAACTGAGATACCTTGACTTTGAAAGTTCTAGGATTTTCTCCTGTAGGGATCTCTCCATGTTGTATATATCTCATGATTGGAAGGATCCATGATCCTGAATGAGACTGTGCATTATCAGTAGGAACGATTGCAAAATCCTCTTCTATCTCCATAGCTATGTGATCCTCAATAGCAGGAGCCAAAATATGGATTATAGGAATTTTGATATCCTTTGGAATCTTCAAGGATGATCCAAGGTTGGCCAATGCATCAGCTTCTGCATTCTCTTCCCTAGGTACCTGTGTTAAACTAAATGAAACAAAAGAGAGTGCCAATTCCTTTACTATCTCCAGGTATTTGATTAGTCTTTCACCTTTAACAGCGTATGATCCATTAAAGTGATTAGTAATTAACAAAGAATCTACATGTACCTCAAGATACCTAATTCTCATGTGCTTGGAAATTTGCAAACCAGCTATCAAGGCTTCATATTCAGCCTCATTATTAGTAGTTTGAAACTCACAAGCTATTGAGTGGGGTATTATGTCCCCCTGTGGCAATTTTAGTAGGATCCCAAGTCCAGTTCCCTTGACATTAGAGGCTCCATCTGTAAAGAGTATCCAAGGATCCTTGGTCTCTTCAAGCTGCTGAACTTCTAACTTAGCTTCCCTTTGTAGATCACTACTGAAATCTGCCACAAAGTCAGCTGATGTGCGTGAGTGTTATTAGTTTTTAATGTAATTATTAAGCCCTTTTTAACACTTTTTAGCCAAGTTTTAAATTTATAAAACACGATATTTACTAACACTAAACACACATATGGGCAAGTGCACCCATCGTGAGCGTAGTATAGTGTTGGTAAGATACCGAGGTCGTCCAAGGACACAAGAGCTTTTAATACCGGTTTATCCTCAACGTCTAATCAAATCAAAAGTTTAGAAAAATGTTTTAAACTAAGAAAATAAAAACTGACTAAAATGCTGAAAAATAAAAATAAAAGAAAAACAGATAGACAAGATGAATCACTTGGCTCCGACTCGTGTTTAGTGTAACCTTTGATTATTTCCGCACTTTTGCACTATTTAAGAGATTATCTTAGTTATTGTAGTAGGCCCCTCTTTTGGAGGTGACGTTGCCCTCAACCCAGTAGTTTGAGTCAGCAAGGCTACAATCCTAAAGGGTCGGATTATTGAAAGATAATTAATTAAGTTATTAATGCAAATTATGGTAGGCCCCTCTTTTGAAGGTGACGTTACCCTCGACTAAGTAGTCTGAGTCAGCAAGGATACAGTCCTAAGTAGCCGGGTTCTAGTATTAATAGTAGTTTAACTTATGAGGGGATCAAAGAGTTTGGACCCCCGCCATCCAATACCGTTAAGTATTGAAGGAGGTCCTACTAAATTTGACCCAGGTCCCTTGCAGGATCTCTAAACGCTGAACAACGGCAAGACTCTTACCAAACCGTTCCCTTAACCCCCGACCAGGTAGCCAACATACCTCCATATAGACCGTGGAGATATGAATGGTGAAAATCTTTTATTTTATATAGACAGTAAAATAATGCCAAGACACCACGGACAAACGATAAGGAAGAATCACCTTCAACATAAGAAACTAGTTATTAAAGTCATTAATACATAACCAATTAAAAAGTGCGAAAAGATTAAAAATAAAAAGTATTACACTAGACACTTTGTCCTCACCAAGTGATGTAAGAGACTTAGGCAAACATGGCCTTGATTGTCAAGAACTCTTACGATCAATCTTGGATCCCGAGACGACTCACACACTCTATGATGGACAATGGATGATGGTGGTGGATGATGGTGTTATGGTGGTGGTGGGTGGTGGGTGAAGTGTGAGAGAGGTGGTGTGCCAAGGGATGGTTTGAGCTTGAGCTAAGCACTCCTATTTATAGGCTGAACAGAAGCTCGGGCACGGCCCCGTGTCCACATCCTTCTCTTTCTTCATTAATTGCTCTTGTCTTTATTAGTTGACCACGCCCCCAGTGTCCGCTGAGCACGACCCCGTGTGCAGAAGCATATATGTACTATGAAGATTTGCCTGGATTCTGCGAATCTTATAGTTGACCACGGCCCCGTGCCTGCTGAGCGCGGCCCCGTGGTGGGCAATAGAAGCTTCTACCACTTTGTCTTTTCTGCTGACACTTGGGCACGCCCCCGTGCTGGCTGAGCACGGGGCGTGTTCAGTCTTCTGTCTTCTTGTTTTGCTTGGGAAGATGTTGTCGTGGGGTCGGGCATGTCACGTTTGTTCCTTTTCTTGTATTTATGTTAGATTTTGCTGTCTTTTTGCTTCTTTTGTTAATTTGAGCTCATTTAATCCTAAAAATACAAAAGGAAGACAAAAGCACACTTTTTCCAACATTAGTGTTTTGGTCAAAAAATCTGATGAGGATAATGCAACCAAACTCTATGTTACGGGGTATGATGCTTGAATTGGTTTATAGTAATAAGGATCACTATGAAAAATAAATAACAAGTGACACAAGGTTTATACGGGGAAAAAGCCCTTGATCAAGAGTTGATCTCCGGCACAAAAAACCCCGGGTGATGGAAACTACCGATCACCAACTCAAATTAAACAAATAATGTGTTACAACTTCGGATGATAGCGAGCTAAATACAAGGATTACTATAGTGTTCTGTGTAAAAATTGTACGAAATTGCTATGTGAATGAACAAGAGCTGTTGTGAGCGGTTGTAAGAGTGTGTGTAGCCAAAAATAGCAAAAAGTGTTGTCTAATTAGCTCGCTACCCCATTTAAATCTAGCAAAAATCTAAATAACAAACTATCCGCAAATGGTGCAAGTCCTCCACGACTCCACAACGTCCATTTCTGACCAAGCACGTGCGGAATAGACTTAGTATATTCTCCAGAAATATCGCCAAGACCAAGTCCAAATTGATATTCCTGCAAAACAGTTACGAATTCAAAGTGAACAATCATTAGTATAAGGATCCTTAGGATGATCCATGATCCTGATCCTGAAGCACTTCTGAGGATCACTAACTGACACAGAAGTATGGATCACCAAACAGGATAATATTTGAGGATCACGGGTCATTTAGAAATCCACCCCTAACAATTGCCCCCAAAATATAAGGAGTTATATCGTAAATAAACGAGTTATATTTTTTCGATCTTATCTGCAACAAACTAACGGATAACTAGCCGTTGGAGACGGATTAGCCGTTGCAAACCTGACGTCACTGAAGTGACAATCCTGCAAATCATCATTATAAATAGGAGTTAGAGATAGGATCAATATGCATTTAAATCCGAAGAAACTCCCTTTAAATTCTCAGTCGAAGATCAATCAGGTATCTCTTCTCTTATCTCTCCTTCTCTTACTCTGTTTTTCTTTCTTACCAACATCAATGATGCTCCGGTCCTCCCCCGCCAAGGATCACCATAAGGATAGCCCCTTGAAGAGTCAAGGGATTATCAAAGACTCAATACATGAGAGGTGTTGCTTTAACGATGCTCAAATAGATAAGATTCGTCACTGCTTTCCGGCGAATGCCTTTTTCAAACCCTTCGATCCCACTATTCTGAGCGACTATGTTTCTGAAACATGGGTTGCCTTTCCAGTTACTCCATTCACCATAGGATACACCTATCCTTTTCCAGACTTTACACAATCCTTCTTTTCCCTTACCGGCATCTCTTACATCCAAGCTATGCCGATGATTTGGAGGGTCTTGTATACCCTGGAGAGGATCATAGAGCAGGAAGGGATTGATCTAGGAATGTCAGAACTGACACAGATGTATGATCTCACGACGTTTGGATCACATCGATATCTGTTTAAGCGAAAACCCGGCGAAGAACACCCCATTTTTAAAGCCACCATGAATGACACAAATTAAACGACGCTTCTTCTTTGTCAGGAGGGATACCATTCCAAACGGAAAGCATTTACCCAGGAAGTGGTCCACCAATGGTAGGACAGAGGATCCTGAGAAGGATCATCAGGTAATCTGGCTCTTGTGAGAGGATCACTAACCCCTTTTTGTTTTGTGTTATGCGGCTATTTCTGTTTCGCACATCATCACAACACCCGCAACCAAGGATAGGCTTGCTGCTTTTTGGAAGCTTGATCCTGAAATAAGGTCATTTAAGATAGACACCCAAGACTCACAAGAAGTATCCTCAGGTTCCATCACCATGTCAAGTAAGTATCCTGCTTTTTGTATAGTTGAATATTAAAATAAATAGTTATATTGAAATAGGATAAGGATACTTATCTTGCTTTAAATGTGTAGGTGCCGGAAAATCTTCCAAGCCTGCCTCCCAATTCAACACGGCCGACCTTGATGTTGTTCGATCCAGGAAGAAGAGGGCCACTACCAGTCCTAGCATCTCCATTCCCAAGGCACCCACTAAAGGAAGGGGTGGCAAGAAGAGGAAAACTTCTGACACAGAGGACCTACCACTGATCCGCCACCAGTTCCTTGAATACTTCAATGACATGAGGATCATCAATTCTGCCTAGGTATCCTACTCATTTGAGGATCATCTGATCTTGAATTGCTTTGTCTTTTTCTTTGCAGAAATTTGCTGAGATTGAAGATTATGTGGGAAGCGTCGAGGAGCAGGATAAGAAGATTGCTGACCTTCAACAAGTTGCAGTGCTTAAGGATCTTAAGATTGTTGATCTTGAAAAAGCCCTTCAAGATACCAAGACTAAGACAGCTAAAATCCTGATCGACATCGACTATGAGAAGCATGATCTCATAGAAGGTGCAAAGGTCTCTGCTGCCATCACAATGTATCAGACAAAACTAAAGATGGCCCAGGAAGCTCAAGATCCTAACTTCGACAGAAGCAGCTGGGATGTTGAGGGCTGGAAAGCGAGGTTGGCTGATCTTGAAGATGATGAAGAGGCTGAGGAGGTTCTGGCGATTGAGGCTGGAAGTAGCGGGAAGGATCAGGTTAAGGATACCGAAGCTGGAGGGGATGAGGATGCAGCGAAGGTGTAGGCTGCATAATTGGGCGATGATGGACATTCCTAGACGTAGCCGGAGCCCAATTTTTAAATTTGGTAGTAGTCTTTTGTGGTTGTGATGTTTTTAAAACAATGATGGTCTGTAATAACTAAACAATAGCTATTAGGGTTAAGGATCATGAATGATCCTTTGGACAATAGGTAGGATTACAACTGGTGGAGGGATCTTCTGTTTGGGGGATGAAGCCATTGTGATCCTGCCATCTTTTTAATTCCTGCACTACCAAGACCTTTAGACAATGGACACCCTTTACCTACCCCAGCGGACGGGCCACGTATTGCTGGTAGATGCTCGGGGTAGGTAATTTTGACAACCTTTGATGGTTAAAGTTTTGTTAATAAAATAACCTTAATCTTTTTTTGGCTTATCTTGTGTTGATATCCTTGTTGTTGTTTTATTTTTCAATTGTTTTGATTTACACTTGTCCGAGTAAGAAAAGTTGAACAACTTAGATAAAAAACTTAGGATATAATGCAGGATCAAATATCCTATAGTTGAAAAATTTCAAAAAGTGGTATATTTTAAGGATCATGAGTTCAGTTGTCAAAGTATTAGGGTTATTCAAATAATCAATGAATAAAATCAAAATAGTTAAGGATCATACCTGAGGTTCCAAGTTAGGATCCTAACTCTTAATATTATTATAACCAGGATAATCACAGAACAAACCTTAGTAAAAGGTAAGGATCAAGGATCCTTGGTTGTTTAACTTCGAAAACCTGAAATAAAACATAACTTGCGACTAAGCCATTATAAGATAAAGGTTAGCAACTGGGGACAAGCCCAAAGGATAACTGGGGACAAGCCCAAGGATAACTGGGGACAAGCCCAAGGATAACTGGGGACAAGCCCAAGGATAACTGGGGACAAGCCCAAGGATAACTGGGGACAAGCCCAAGGATCGTGTGTTAACTGGAGTATGGCCCTAACTGGCGACTATCCAAACTTAGTGGCATGAAAATGACAAAACCTTAGCTAACGTGAAAACGCTAGAAACCTTAAGAATGGATGTATGGTACGTCTACCATTATACGTAGGATCCTAGGTATAGCCAGTACAATGGAATTATCAGCCCCTAAAACAAGTACTGGTCCCACTGCCATGAACTATACCAGGATCATCGTGCGCTACTGGTGGAACTGGGGTCAAACCCAAGTAACTGGTTGCTTGTGTGGATAATCATGCTTTTGCTAAGAGTACCTGAACCTTCAAAACTCAAAATCTAGTGAAATGGGGATAAAGGATGCAAGATCCTTATCCTTATGTGAGAAAGTAAGAAAATGAAATAGTTTAAGATTAGAATGTTACCAAAAATGAGGATCATCTGTGCTTTAAGGATCCTCTAAGGATGTTTATCATGTGAGGATCATGGATCCATATCACATGAAATATCTCTTCAAATGGACAACATTCCAAGCTCTTGGTAGTAAGTCACCTTCCATTGTTAGCAATCGATATGCCCCCTTTCCTGCCTCAGCTTCAATCAAGTAAGGGCCTTCCCATTTTGGTGCCAACTTTCCATCAGCAGGATTGGTTGTATTCTGAAATGCTTTCCTCAATACCATATCACCAACTTGGAATTTCCTGATCCTAACATTTTTGTTGTAGGCACCGGCCATTCTTTGCTGATAACTGGCCATCCTTATCCTTGCCAAATCTCTGATTTGTTCTATAGTATCCAGGTCTTGAACCAAGTTCTCATCATTTTCCTCAGGATCACGAATACTGGTTCTAGCAGTTGGGACCACCATTTCTGTAGGGATCACTGATTCTGCCCCAAATACCAAAGAGAATGGAGTTTGGCCTGTAGCATTCTTAGGAGTTGTCCTATCAGCCCAAAGCACATAATGTAATTCTTCTGCCCATTTCCCTTTCTTGGATCCAAGCTTCTTCTTCAAATTGTTGATGATGATCTTATTGGAGGATTCTGCCTGACCATTAGCTTATGGGTGGACTGGTGTTGATGTTATCATCTTAATCCCCCAGCTATCACAAAAGTTAGTGGTTCTGCCCCCAATGAATTGGGAACCATTATCACATATAATTTCAGAAGGAATACCGAATCTAGTTATAATATTTCTTTTAATGAAGGATATAACTTCCTTTTCTCTGACTTGGGCAAAAGCTTCAGCCTCTATCCACTTGGAGAAGTAATCAGTCATAGCAAGCATGAATACTTTTCCACCAGGTGCCTTAGGGAGCTTACCAACTATATCCATGCCCCATCTCATAAATGGCCAAGAGGAGGATATAGGATGCAAAAATTCAGCTGGTTGATGAAGGATATTGCTGTGTCTCTGACAAGGATCACACCTCTTAGCATACTCCACAACATCTCTCTTCATGGTTGGCCAGTAGTATCCTGTCCTCAGGATCCTTGAGAATAACGCCCTGCCCCTAGTGTGGTTTCCACAATCTCCTTCATGGAAGTCTTTTAAAACTTCTTGGATTTCAGGATCCTCGATGCATCTTAAGTATGGTCCTGCAAGAGATCGTCTATACAACATATTATTTAAAATTGTGAATTGAGATACCTTAATTTTGAAAGCCCTAGGGTTTTCTCCTGTAGGAATCTCTCCATGTTGTAAATATCTCATGATTGGGGGGATCCATGATCCTGAATGAGTTTGAATATCCTCACTAGGGATAATTGCAGCATCCTCTCCTATCTCCATAGCCACATGATCCTCGATAGCCGGGATCAGGATATGGATAATAGGGATCTTGATATCCTCCGGGATCTTCAAGGATGATCCTAAATTGGCTAGTGCATCTGCCTCTGCATTCTCTTCCCTTGGTACCTGTGTCAAACTAAAGGATACAAAAGAGAGTGCCAATTCTTTGACTAACTCCAGATATTTGATTAGCTTTTCTCCTTTAACAGCATAGGATCCATTAAAGTGATTAGTGATTAACAAAGAATCTACATGTACCTCAAGATACCTGATCCTCATATGCTTAGCAATTTGCAAGCCAGCTATCAAGGCTTCGTATTCAGCCTCATTGTTAGTGGTTTGGAACTCACAAGCTATAGAGTGGGGTATTATGTCCCCCTGTGGAGATTTTAGTAGTATTCCAAGCCCTGTTCCCTTGATGTTTGAGGATCCATCAGTGTAGAGTATCCAAGGATCCTTGGTCTCTTCTAGCTGCTGGACTTCTAATTCAGCTTCCTTTTGCAAATCACTACTGAAATCTGCCACAAAGTCAGCTAATGCTTGGGATTTAATGGCTGTCCTGGGCTCATATCTTATATCATATGCACTAAGCTTCACTGCCCACTTAGCCATCCTTCCTGACATTTCAGGTTTCCTGAGGACATTCTTGATTGGAAAATTAGTTTTAACGATAATAACGTGAGTTTCAAAATAATGTCTTAATTTGGTGGATGCCATAATTAATGCAAGGATAAGTTTTTCTAAGTGTGAATACCTGGATTCAGCATCAAGTAAACTCTTACTTACATAATAGACAGGATGTTGTGTACCTTCGTGATCCTTAACAAGGACAACACTTACTGCTTTTGAGGATACCGCAAGATATAAGGATAACACATCTCCTTTTTCTAGTTTCATCAAAGCCGGGGCCGAGGATAGGTAATCCTTAAGAGCTCTTAAGGAACTTTCATGCTTCTCAGTCCACTCGAATTTCTTGTTCTTCCTTAGGATATCATAGAATTCCTTGCACTTTTCTGAGGATTTGGATATGAATATGTTTAAAGCTGCAATCCTGCCTGTTAATCTCTGAACATCCTTAGCATTGGTAGGGGACTTGATGTTCACTATTGCTTTGATTTGTTCTGGACTGGCTTCAATGCCTCTCTTTGTCACCATATATCCTAAGAATTTACCTGCTTTAACACCAAAGTGACATTTCGAAGGATTAAGCTTCATATTGTATTTATCAAGGATATTGAATGCTTCCTCCAAGTCTCCTAGGTGATCCTCAGCCTTTATTGATTTTACCACCATATCTTCTATGTAAACCTCCATAGTTTGTCCAATCTGATCCTTGAACATCATATTCACTAGCCTTTGATAAGTTGCACCTGCATTTCTTAGTCCGAATGGCATAGCAATATAGCAGTATATACCAGTTGGAGTCATGAAGGCTGTATCCTCTTGATCGGATGGTTCCATTTGGATTTGTTGAAATCCAGATGAAGCATCCATAAAAGTTAACAGTTCATGACCCGCAGTTGCATCCACCATGGAGTCAATGTGGGGTAATGGGAAAGGATCCTTGGGACATGACTTATTTAAATCGGTAAAATCGACACATACCCTCCACTTTCCGTTTTTCTTTTGAACAACAACCACATTGGCCAACCATCTTGGATACTTGACCTCTCTAATCATACCTGCTCGGAGTAATTTCTCTACCTCCTCCTGGATAATGGCATTTCTTTCTGGTGCAAATTTCCTTCTCCTTTGATGGATTGGTTTGAAGGACCTATCGATGCCAAGTTTGTGAGTGATTACATCTTTAGATATGCCTGTCATGTCTTCGTGTTTCCATGCAAAGGTAGTCTTTCTCCTTTTGAGGAAGGATATGAGGTCTTCCTTCATTTCGCCAAGGATCCATGATCCTATATAAACTATAGATTCAGGATCATCAGGAACCATAAGGATTTCTACTATATCCTGTTCTCTTGCCTCCAAGACATCCCTTGGAGGACACTTTGATTGCTATTGCTCCCTAGACTTTGATGCTGGTTTCATTGATGAGGTGTAGCAGTTCTTAGCCTCTTGCTGATCACTATCAATTTTCACTATTCCCCAAGGACTAGGAAGCTTCACACATTGATGATAAGTGGATGGGACTGCCTTCATATCGTGTATCCAAGGCCTGCCAAGGATCACATTACAACAAGATAAACAGTCAATAACACAAAACTTTTGGTAAGAATGTAGGCCTTCGATATAGATTGGGAGTTTAATGTCCCCCAGAGTATTCTTAGTCTCGCCACTGAATCCCACGAGCACAGAGGATCTTGGTATGATGTCGGATTCAGGGATGTTCATCTTCTTGAGAACATCAAGCTGGATAATGTTCACAGAGCTTCCTCCATCTATAAGGATCCTGCGAACAAAATGGTTAGAAATAAAAAGAGTAATAGCCAAACCATCATGATGAGGATCCTGGATGTCAACACGATCATCCTCATCGAAAGTTATAACTTTTCCTTCGGAGACGCTGGATGTTCTGATGGGTCAATCTCCATTATCCATCTTGGTTTCCTTCGCATGTCTCTTGGCTGCAGAGAAGGATGTTCCACAAATGTCTGATCCTCCAGATATAAAGTTTATAATTTGTGCATCTGCTGGAGGGGCTGGAGCTTTCTCTGGGATCCTTTCAGGATCCTGAGTCCTTGACTTCTTTCTCCCCAATAATTCTTTCAAGTGCCCCTTGCTCAACAAGTATCCAATTTCTTTTCTCAATGCGATGCATTCTTCTGTGAGATGCCCAAAATCTTCATGGTATGCACACCACTTGGACTTATCTTTAGTTGCAGCTGGTCTATCATTTTTTCTGGGCCATCTAGCTCTATCACCTAAATTCTGCATCGCAAGGATTAGTTCATTGTTATCAACAGAAAAACAATATTCAGAGATTGGAGGATAATCCTCATCATCTTCTTCTTGTTCAACAGCATGCACATTCTGGTTATCAGATTTATTATAGGATCTGAACTTGTTGTTCTTGAATGAGGATCCTTGCTTTTCTTGCTTTGAGGATCCTGCTAACCTCTCCTGGATCCTTTTGTCATCCTCTAGCCGGATGAACCTAAGGGCCCGGGTCCTTACCTCATCTAGGTTCCTGCATGGTGTCATAACAAGATCATCATAGAATAACGAATCCCTAAGCAGTCCCATTTTAAAGGCTTCAACAGCCGTAGCTATATCCAGGTTAGGAATATCTAAGGATTCTTTACTAAATTTAGTGATATAATCCCTTAATGATTCATTATGACCCTGGGTTATCCTATATAGATCACTAGTTAAACGCTCAAATTTCCTACTACAAGAAAATTAGTTATTAAATAGGTTAACTAGATTAGCAAATGAGGTAATAGAGTAAGGAGGAAGACTTAGCAGCCATTTAAGAGCCGATCCAGTAAGAGTGGATCCAAATCCCTTGCACAGACACGCTTCCTTTAACCTTTCTGGGATGGGGTTGATCTCCATCCTTTCCCTGTATTGAGCTATATGTTCCTCAGGATCCGTTGAACCATCATACAACTTCATGGTAGGTACATGGAACCTCTTGGGTATCTCAGCATCACAGATTGGTGGTGCAAAACGAGATATCTTGTGGCTCCCATCTGCAATCTCTGGGATAGGCTTGACCACTCCTAGGACACTTGATATCATGTCCTTTAACTTTTGTAATTCTCTGGCCATGGCATGATTGATACCTGTATCCTTCATAAGGCCATGGTTAGTAGTATAAGAATTATTAAAAGTGTTACCTCCCATTGGATTCAAATTAGGAAGAGTGGATGTTAATCCACATTGTTGGGGCTCTGGAATGGCTGATGGACCAGTAGAAGCAATGGTTTGCATTGGAATGAAATCTCCCTGATGGATGTCGGAACTTCCTGATTGCAAACTCCTTAAGGATCCTGGAATCTGGAAGGATCCTTGAAACTGTGAGTATCCTTGGACCTGGGAGGATCCTGGAACATAGGAGGATCCTTGAACTTGGGAGGATCCTTGAACCTGGGAGGATCCTTGAACATAGGAGGATCCTTGAACCTGGGAGGATCCTTGAACCTGGGAGGATCCTTAAACCTGGGAGGATCCTTGAAATGGCCAGTACCCTTGAATCTGCTGCGCTCCCGAGTATCCTCCTGAGCTTGCAAAGGATCCTATATGCTGAGGATGGGATCCTGATGGTTGAAAGTGTAACCCTGAAGCCTAAGTCATTGCTGATGACCCATAATGCACTCCTTTTGGTCCTCCAACATATTGAACGTCTGGAACCACTGAAGGCTGAGAAGTTATAACCGGAGTATCAAAATTCAAAGATCTGGGCATTAGTGGGGAATGATCCTCTGCCGATCTCTTTTGTTTCTTGATGTCTCCAATTTCTCTAAGGATCCTTTCATTGGTCTTGTCCTGCTGCTGGATATGCTCCTTCATCTGCAAAATCAGAGTAAACAAGTCACTAGTAGTAGGAGTATAAGAAGCAGAAGAAGTTGGAGGTTTTGAGAAAATGGGAGTTGGTTTCTTCTCGGCATTTTTCTGAGGTCCAGAAGGTGGTGGAGGCAAAGGTTGAATGCCCTGGGATGAATTGACTGCAGACATCGCACTGGAGGTATTCTTTGATGATGAAGCCATCTGCTCGTATGCAATGAACCGAAATGATCACAAAGGTGAGAATTTCTTAGAAATGAAGCACCAATTGCCCCACGGTGGGCGCCAAACTGTTTTGGTCAAAAAATATGATGAGGATAATGCAACCAAACTCTATGTTACGGGGTATGATGCTTGAATTGGTTTATAGTAATAAGGATCACTATGAAAAATAAATAACAAGTGACACAAGGTTTATACAGGGAAAAAGCCCTTGATCAAGAGTTGATCTCCGGCACAAAAAACCCCGGATGATGGAAACTACCGATCACCAACTCAAATTAAACAAATAATGTGTTACAACTTCGGATGATAGCGAGCTAAATACAAGGATTACTATAGTGTTCTGTGTAAAAAGTGTACGAAATTGCTATGTGAATGAACGAGAGCTGTTGTGAGCGGTTGTAAGAGTGTGTGTAGCCAAAAATAGCAAAAAGTGTTGTCTAATTAGCTCGCTACCCCATTTAAATCTAGCAAAAATCTAAATAACAAACTATCCGCAAATGGTGCAAGTCCTCCACGACTCCACAGCGTCCATTTCTGACCAAGCACGTGCGAAATAGACTTAGTATATTCTCCAGAAATATCGCCAAGACCAAGTCCCAATTGATATTCCTGCAAAACAGTTACGATTTCAAAGTGAACAATCATTAGTATAAGGATCCTTAGGATGATCCATGATCCTGATCCTGAAGCACTTCTGAGGATCACTAACTGACACAAAAGTAAGGATCACCAAACAGGATAATATTTGAGGATCACGGGTCATTTAGAAATCCACCCCAAACAATTAGTACTAAAAAAGGGTTAGTTTTATGCCACAATTGATATAATTTATATGTTGCATTTTGCACACATCATTAGCCAAGGCTTGGGATTTAATGGCAGTTCTTGGTTCATATCTTATATCGTAAGCACTAAGCTTCACTGCCCATTTAACCATCCTTCCTGACATTTCAGGTTTCCTGAGAACATTCTTAATTGGAAAGTTAGTCTTAACAATGATAGCATGAGTCTCAAAATAATGACGTAATTTAGTAGATGCCATAATTAAAGCAAGGATAAGCTTTTCTAAATGTGAATACCTGGATTCAGCATCAAGCAAACTTTTACTTACGTAATATACAGGGTGATGTGTACCTTCATGATCCTTAACAAGGACTGCACTTACTGCTTCAGAAGAGACTGCCAAATATAAGGATAATATATCCCCCTTTTCTGGTTTCATCAAGGCAGGAGCTGAGGATAGGTAATCCTTAAGGGCTTTGAGAGCATTCTCATGCTTTTCAGTCCACTCAAATTTCTTGTTCTTTCTCAGAATGTCATAGAATTCCTTGCGCTTTTCTGATGACTTTGATATGAACCTGTTCAAGGCTGCGATCCTCCCTGTCAATCTTTGCACATCCTTGGCATTGGCAGGAGATTATTATATTCACAATTGCCTTGATTTGCTCTGGACTCGCCTCAATGCCTTTTTTTTGTCACCATGTAGCCTAGGAACTTGCCTGCTTTAACACCAAAATGACCCTTGGAAGGATTCAATTTCATGTTGAATTTATCAAGGATATCGAATGCTTCCTCCAAATCTCTAAGGTGATCCTCAGCTTTCTTGGACTTAACCACCATGTCATCTATATAGACTTCCATAGTATGTCCAATTTGTTCCTTAAACATCATATTGACTAGCCTTTGATAAGTAGCACCTGCATTTCTTAGTCCAAATGGCATAGCAATATAACAATATATACCAGTTGGGGTCATAAAGGCGGTATCCTCTTGATCAGATGGTTCCATCTGAATTTGCTGAAATCCAGATGAAGGATCCATAAAAGTCAACAACTCATGACCCACGGTAGCATCCACCATGGAGTCAATGTGGGGTAATGGGAAAGGATCCTTGGGACATGCCTTGTTTAAATCGGTAAAATCGACACATACCCTCCACTTTCCGTTTTTCTTTTGAACAACAACCACATCGGCTAACCACCTTGGATACTTGACCTCTCTTATCATACCTGCTTGGAGTAGCTTATCTACCTCTCCATGGATAATGGCATTCCTCTCAGGTGCAAACTTTCTCCTTTTTTGATGTATGGGCTTGAATGACCTGTCAATGCCAAGCTTATGAGTAAGTATATCTTTAGAGATACCTGTCATGTCTTCATGCTTCCAGGCAAAGGTAGTTTTTCTCTTCTTGAGGAAGGATACTAGATCCTGTTCAATGTTATTGAGGATCCCCGATCCTACGAAAATCTCGGATTCAGGATCCTGAGTGTTATGGGCCATTTTCTGAACATATATCCTGACTAATATTCTGCTTTTGATTGTTTATTTGTGATCAGGAGGCCGGGTCAGGATATTGGTAACATCCTGGTGCGATATCCTGGTATTAACTGAATTAACCACGTGCAGATTAGAAGGTGCGGGTCCCTAACGGTCAAGTGGACCTCTTCTCCTTAAGACTCGGGCAAACCAGTTATGTGAGAGATGTTGAACCCAGAAGAAGTGGACTACAACGTTCACATGAGGAATATTAGAAGATTCCCGGTTTAATAGGGTAGTTAGTTGATTTCGTTTAACTATAAATAGATTGATTGGATCGGTTAAGTCATACACACTCTTTCGCACACTTTACTCTCTAGCTACTGGCAACCACTACACACAAACACCTGTACTCAAATTACATTGTAACACCTAGTCGATCCGCATCATATCCTGCACTGTATCCTGATATTTGAAGCAATAGAAGAACAAGGCAGCTGCGATTGTCAGCTCCCGAGGTTTTGTGCCGGCGATCTAGATTGATCAAGGGCTTTCCTCGTACATCCCGTGTCACACTTTACATTTTTGCTCATTGTTTGATCATAAATACAGTTCTATATACTGAGCCGTATCTTGAAACTGTTTTTTGCAAATAACTTGATTAACATATTTTCGACACACATTTCTAGCACACTACCTCACTTAACTAATTTGATCACTAAATTGCTTCGGTAATTTTTGAGCAAAACAATTTGGCACCCAACGTGGGGCAAGTGGTGCTATCTCTATTAAAAACTTTTGCAAAATCGTTACTTGGTTTTCTATTTTCGAAACTTTTTGCCACACTATTTTCAATGGCCTCGAGATCAAACATGAGCTCATCCACCGTGTCTGCTACGACCTCTGCAACAGTTGGTTCGGTGCTTCCACCACCTCCTCCGAGAATGCAAGCCTCTTCGCAAGAAACCGAGACTCATGTGGCTCGGGATGTTATCCCTGCTCGCAATGTCCAGGGATCCGGTCCTGTTTTAGCTTCTAACGAAGAGATTCTAAATTTGTTTGGTAGTGTACAGGAACAGATGAGACAGCAGCAGGAAACTAATCAGATGCTGATGAGAGATATACAACTCTTGAAGTCTGGCCCGAGTCGGCCTGCTGAGAATACCGTCACTCCCTTGCAACCCAGGGCTTTGAACTTCAGTTCTGCAGTCTACACTGAGGATAATCGGGGGAATATTGTGCCTAGCCATTCGCAGAATCATATTCCTGAGATACCTTCTTCAGTAAGAGTATCAACTGTGAGAAGCTCAGGATATGCTTCAGGATATGGCCAGAACCCCCAAGCTGGTAATGTATCTAATGATAATAATACTCTTGCTACTAATGGTGTTGGATCTTTGCAGGATGCAGGTATGACGTCAACATTTTCCAGGGAGCTTCAAAAACTGAAGGACATGATATCCAGTGTGCCTGGGGTGGTTCAGCCAATTCCTGAAGTATCCCAGGACAGCCACAGGATATCCCGGTTTGCATATCCTATTTGTGATGCTGAAATCCCAAAAAGATTTCAAACCCCCAACATGAAACTCTATGACGGAACTACGGATCCTGAGGAGCATATTGCCCAGTATAAGGAAAGGATGGAAATTAACCCTATCCCTCCAGACCTCAAAGAAGCATGCTTGTGCAAGGGTTTCGGTTCTACCTTAACAGGATCAGCCTTGAAATGGCTGTTAAACGTTCCTCCTCACTCGATTACTTCTTTTGCTCATTTAGTTAATTTATTTAATAGTCAATTTTCTTGCAGCCGGAGTTTTGAGAAATTAACCAGTGATCTCTACAGGATAACTCAAGGACCTCAGAAATCCTTGAGGGATTATGTGAACAAGTTTAGTCGGGAATCCTTGGATATCCCACATCTTGATGTTGCAACGGCCGTGCAAGCGTTCAAGATGGGGTTGCAGAAAGATTCTAAATTTTATCAGGATCTTGTAATGAATCCCTGCAGAAATCTCGACGAAGCTCGTAACAGGGCTTTAAGATACATTCGGCTGGAGGATGATAAAAAGATGCAAGAGAGAATGAATTCGTCTACAACCTATGAGTCAACCAACAGGAAATAAGAATCCTCGTATAAACCATACCGTTCTAAGCCGTATGGCAGAAATGATGGCAAAAGAATGAATGCTGTTGAAGACGAGGATCCTGAGGAGTATCCTGAGTTGTCTGGATATTGTTTTTCTGTTAACATACCTGAACTAATGTATGCTATGTAGGGTTTAGGAGACAAAGCAAGGTGGCCCTGAAAGAATCAACAAAAGGCTGATTGGAAGGACAAGTCCAAATGGTGTGCCTTCCATGAGGATTTCGGGCATATTACTGAAGATTGTAACGCTTTGAGAAAGGAAATAAACTATCTCTTGAGTAAGGGATATTTGAAGGACCTCTTGGGAAGAAAGAAGAATAAGGGCCTGGATCCTGAGAAGGATCCTGAGCGTGCAGCATCACCTCCTGCGGATGCAAAAATAATTAACTTTATTTCAGGAGGATCCGACATTTGCGGCACTTCGTATTCTGCAGCAAAAAGACACGCGAAGGAAGCTAAGGCAGAGAGGGGAGATAAGCCAACGAGAGTGTCAACCCTCACGACTGACAAAGTCATCACCTTCGACAATGATGACAGGGATACTGTCCAGGATCCCTATCATGATGCTTTAGTAATAACCTTATATGTTGCTAACCATTTTGTACGCAGGATATTGGTGGATAATGGCAGCTCAGTCAACATAATTCAGCTGGAAACATTAAAGAGGATGAATGTATCCCCAATGGATATCACTTCAAAGTCGACTGTGCTCGTTGGTTTCAGCAGAGAAGCTAGGAATACCATGGGAGAAATAAAGTTGCCCGTGTATATTCAAGGGGTTAACTCAATGCAGCGCTTTTGTGTCATGGACTCTCTATCCTACTATAATATTATACTAGGTAGGCCTTGGATCCATGATATGAAAGTTGTTCCGTCAACCTACCATCAATGCATCAAGATCCCTACTCATTGGGGAGTTGTCAAGGTGGAAAGTGATCAACAGGAAGCAAAGGAGTGTTATTCTTCTTTGATGAAATCCTCAACAAAGCCTAGTGCAGCATAGCAATTAAAGATTCGAGGCCAGGATATCATGGAGGCTTCAGAGCAGGATGTAAAGAAAGTGGTCCTGGATCAGAATAATCCGGATATCTCAGTGCTCGTGGGAACCAATATCCCTCAGGATATTGAAGATCAATTGACCAATTTTTTGAGATGCAGGATGTCAACATTCGCGTGGAAGCACGAGGATATGACAGGTATTTCTAAGGATATTATAACACATAAACTCGGTATTGATAGGTCATTCAACCTTGTCCAACAAAAGAAAAGGAAGTTTGCTCCGGAGCGAAATATGATTATCCAAGAGGAAGTTGAAAGACTACTAAGGAGCAAGATGATTAGGGAAGTAAAGTTTCCTAAATGGCTGGCGAATGTAGTTGTGGTACAAAAGAAAAACGGGAAATGGAGAGTTTGTGTAGATTACACAGACTTAAACAAAGCTTGTCCCAAAGACCCATTTCCTCTTCCTTACATTGACTCAATGGTGGATGCTACTGCCGGCCATGAGATGTTAACCTTCATGGATGCGTCTTCAGGATTCCAGCAGATCCAAATGGAACCTTCAGACCAGGAGGATACTGCCTTCATGACACCAACAGGTATTTATTGCTACATGGCTATGCCTTTTGGTTTAAAAAGTGCAGGTGCAACATATCAAATATTGGTGAACATGATGTTCAAAGACAAACTGGGGGACACTATGGAGGTGTACATCGACGACATGGTAGTGAAATCTAAAAAGGCTGAGGATCACCTCCAGGATATTAAGGGAGCATTTGATATCCTGGATCAGTATAACATGAAGCTAAATCCTGCTAAATGCCATTTTGGAGTGGGGGCAGGAAAGTTTCTAGGATATATGGTAACTAAAAGAGGGATAGAGGCAAGCCCGGAGCAGATTAAAGCTATCTTAGATATCAAATCACCTTCAAACATGAAGGATGTTCAGCGGTTAACAGGACGAGCAGCAGCGTTGAATAGATTTATTTCAAGATCCTCGGAAAAGTGCAAGGAATTTTATGATATCCTGAAGAAGAAGAATAAGAAGTTTGAATGGGGTGCAAAGCATGAAGCAGCCTTGCAGGATTTGAAGCAGTATCTTTCAACTGCACCCCTATTGATGAAGCCTGAGGATGGTGAACCTTTATCCCTGTATCTTGCGGTATAAGGGAATGCAGTAAGTGTTGTCCTTGTAAAGGATCATGAAGGTCAGCAGTATCCTGTTTATTATGTTAGTAAAAGTTTATTAGATGCTGAAACTAGGTATTCTCACTTAGAGAAGCTGATATTAGCCCTAGTTATGGCGTCAACAAAACTTAGACATTATTTTGAAACACATAGGATTAATGTTAAAACCAACTATCCTGTTAAAAATGTGCTTATGAAACCCGAGATGTCAGGTAGGATGGCTAAGTGGTCAGTAAAATTAAGTGCATATGATCTAGTGTATGAACCTAGAAATGCCATAAAGTCTCAGGCTTTAGCTGACTTTGTGGCTGATTTCAGTAGTGATATTCAAAATGAAGTAGACCTAGAAGTACAACAGCTAGGAGAGAACTTAGAATGCTGGACGTTGTATACTGATGGTGCATCTAATGTAAGAGGTGTAGGTTTGGGTATACTACTAAAATCGCCACAGGGGGACATATTACCCCAGGCTATTAGATGTGAGTTTCCTGCCACTAACAATGAGGCAGAATATGAAGCTTTAATTGCAGGATTAGAATTGGCTAAAAGTATGAATATCAAGAGTTTGCAAGTATATGTTGATTCTTTGTTAATTACTAATCATTTTAATGGAACCTATGTAGCTAAAGGTGAGAAGTTAATCGAGTATCTCGAAATTTTCAAAAAATTAGCAGGATATTTTGATATTTTCACACTTGAACAGGTACCAAGAGAGGATAATGCTGAAGCTGACGCCTTGGCAAATCTAGGATCATCAGTCAGGATACCAGAAGCAACCCAGATACCGATATTACATATCCTATATCCTGCAACGGATCGTCAGGATAAGGAAGTACTAAGTGTTCAAGATCCTGATGAATATCCTAAGATAGATCCTAATTCTTGGATGGCTCTAATCATAAGATATCTCATGGAAGGACACGTCCCAGAGGATGAAAATCCTAAGGCCTTTAGAATGAAGGTATCACGATTCACTATTATAAATGATGTCTTGTATAAGAAATCTCTTGGAGGACCATATCTGAGGTGCTTAGAGGATCCCGAAACCAAGGAAGTGCTTCAAGATATACATGAAGGGGATTGTGGTAACCATACTTGGGGCAGGTCATTGTTCTCAAAGGCATTAAGAACAGGATATTATTGGCCGACGATGAGAAGAGATGCTGCAGAATATGCTCGAAGATGTGATGCATGTCAAAGACATAGTAATATATTACATCAGCCGGCTGAGCCACTTTATCCTTTAGCCTCCCCTTGGCCATTCATGAAGTGGGGAATGGATATAGTAGGAAAATTGCCAAAGGCTCCAGGAGGAAAGGTCTTCATGCTGGCAATGACCGATTATTTCTCTAAGTGGGTCGAAGCTGAAGCATTCGTTCAAGTTAGAGATCAGGAAGTAGTATCCTTCATAAAAAGGAATATCCTGACTAGGTTTGGAGTACCACCTGAGATAATTTGTGACAATGGATCTCAATTTATAAGTAAGAGGACTACTGACTTTTGCAAGAGTTGGGGAATCAAAATGATTACATCCACATCGGTACATCCTCAAGCGAATGGACAAGCAGGATCCTCAAACAAGATAATTGTTAACAACCTGAAAAAGAGACTAGGGGCTAAAAAAGGAAGATAGGCAGAAGAACTACACTTTGTTTTGTGGGTTGATAGGACGACGGTGAAAAGTGCAACTAGCCAAACCCCGTTTTCCTTGGTGTTTGGAGCAGAAGCGGTGATCCCGACAGAAATGGTAATACCTACAGCGAGATCCAACCTCCGGTGATCCCGACAGAAATGGTAATACCATTGATGAAACGAGAGACGCAGTAAGACTAAGGATGGCGGCATATCAACAGAGGATATCTAAAGCATATAACAAGAATATAAGAACTAGAAGGTTCCAGGTTGGAGATTGGGTATTGAGGAAGGCTTTTCAGAATACCACTAATCCTGCTGATGGAAAGTTGGCTCCAAAATGGGAAGTACCCTATGAGATTGAATCAGAATCAGGAAAAGGAGCATACCGACTCAAGAATATGGAGGGGGATATGCTACCAAGATCCTGGAATGCTATACATCTAAAGCTCTATTTCAAGTGAGTTTGGAATTTAAATTCTAACTCAGGATGGTATGGATTCTATCTCTTTTATTAAGTTTTAATATTATTTATTGTTTTGAACCCATTACTGACTTAAGCATCGGAGGGGTGTTAGCCAGGCTAACACCCACCTTAGCTTACAGTTGTTTTGCAGTATATGCTTCGGGATATAGCTCCAGGATATACGTTCAGGATATTTCGAAAGATTAGAGGATTGGCCTCCTCTTTCACGTTTAAGGGATCCTGATCCCTTCACAGGTTTAAAGGTATTAACCTTTCTCTCGAATTGGGTTTAAACACCCCGCCTGGAGCGCAAGTTATCCAGGAATAGTTCAAGGTGGCGGGACCAGTTCATGTAAAAGTGGCTGACAATTTCGTCACTGTTGGCTATATCCTGGATTCTCAAGGTATATGAGGATTGATCACCATCTCTCACGGAAGGGTATTTTCATACTCTCTAAGGTTTAAAGGTTATCACCTTTCTAAGTCTTGGAGTTTATACACTCCCGCCTGCAGCGCATGAAAATTTGGGATTTTCCCCAGGTTACCTATGTGATTTTCCCCAAGATACTAAGGATTTATCTCCAGTATGTTTTTTGGTTTTACCCCAGTAACACAAGAACTGTCCAAACAGTTAGAACTTGATTTCAAAAATTAACTAAGTGTTTGAAGGCTTTATGCACAGGGGACATTCCTCCCAAGAAGGTTGTGTAAGGCTCGAAGAATCAAACTCAATGCACTAAGTATTTCCGACTGGGGACATCTTAGTTGAAGAAGTTGCAAAAGGATTGAAGTCCGATACTAGGGTTACACCCTATTCCTGGTATGATCTTTCCTTTGTAAGTTGTTTAAACTTTTGAAACTATGTTTAAGGCTCGAATATCCTGATGAGAATATATCTTTAGGATATGTTTTCACAATGTGTTTTCGGGATACGTTTCGGGATATTTGAATGGGAGATAATACTTGGGTTGAAAATAAATACTTTGGTCAAACAAGTGTTATCAAAATGGGTTTTGAAAAATAAACTATCTTTTATTCTTTAGAGACTTTGTCTAAATTGTTTGGATTATGAGAAGTTCTATTTGACAAAAGTCTTCATAGGATACCACTGAGTATATTGATTAGGATATTTTCAAAAAATAATTGCACAAATTTTGCAAAGCTAAAATTTAAACTAAGTAATGCATGACGAAAAATTAAATAGAACAGCAAGTAAGTCAAAAGGTGGTATTATTTAGACGATACTAGCCGATAACCAAAGGCTTCATCCTGAAACCCAGGACCCATCCACCTTTGGTCATCATATTGTTCTAGTGCAGGAAATATAAATTGTTCAGCAGCAGAAAAAGTAAATTGTTTATACAGACCACAACCATGAGATTTAAAAAAGTGGGCTCCGGCCTTGGCACGTATATCCATCATTGCCCACTTCGCTGCCCCTAAGGGGCAGCTCCTCCTTCCATCATAACCTCGTCAGCAGCATCCTCTCCAGCATTTCCTCCAGCATCACCTTCAGCATCACCTCCAGCATCCTTCGAAGCACCAGCATCATCTACCTTCTCGGTCGCCTTAGTGGGCTCCTCTACAGCAGGCTTTGAAGGAGGCTCCACAGGGTTGCCACCAAGATCCTTCAATTTCATCTCCCAGGCTTTAACATTCCATGAAGGGCATTCAACACCCAAAGCCATGGCCTCGTAAGCCATTTTCAATCTAGCCTTGAGAAGGGAGATGATAACAGAATTCTTGAGGCTTTCCCGGTATGAAGCCATGTCCTGCTCATGTTGGACTTGGGCTGCATCGAACTTGGCTTGAGCCTCGTGAGTGACCTTCTGGATGGCAGCTTGGTGCTCTTGGACCATTGCCTTATACTTAGCTTCGTAATGCTCTGATTTGGCGGTGGCAAGTGCGGCTTGATCTGCAATGCTGGCTTCGGCCTTCTTCAGTTTGCTCTCCAACATGGTGTTCAGGCCACATGCGTCTTCATAAAGGAATACCAGGCGTTCAAGACCCTGCAAAAAATCAGGTATTGACTTTAATTGACTTTATTAACCAGCATATGGTGCAGGATATAGCTCAAGGATACTAACCTGGTTGAGAAAAGAAGTCATGAATCCGCTTGCTTCAATGAATCCAAGATTCTCATAGGGGAACATATCAGAGATGGCAGGTGAATCAGGCTCTTTCCTTTTATGAGAACTTTAACTCCGGGGCTTAGTAGCTGGCGAAGGCTTGGGAATGATGATAGCCTTGGAGCTGCTGGGCTTGGATGAGGCCGTGGCCTTGGGACTGGGCTCCTTCTTGACCTGGACGTGATCGGAATAACTATCCAGCTCATCAAGGTCGAAAACCTCAGGGATCTTGGCTGGTGCTGCAAAGAGGGAAGAGTGCTACATCCTTATTATCCTTCATTATATTATATTACACTAATCAATCATTTCCAAAATAAATCTTACCAGACATTTCAGATGATGAATATTGACTGGAACTTGAGATGTGTGTGGTAAAACTCCTGTCACTTGTCGGTAACTGGTAAACTGCTTCGATTCTTTTTTCTGATTCCGCAGTGGGGGAAGCTACTTCCTTAAAGTTCACTGCAAAAGAATCGAGTAAGAAGATATTAGCACAGGATAAGAGTCTAAAAACACATGGGGATATTCATGATCCTACCGGTGGTTAACCACTCCACCGGAAGACTAGCACCCTCATAGATGGAGTCTCGCTTGACGAAAAAGAATTTGCGTTACCATCCGTCCTCGTTTTTGGTGGCCTTAAGTATAAGGGGTTTGCTGGAAGTTGAAAAGAGCAAGAACCGACTGGAACCGTGTGACCGGAGGCGGTAAGCAATCGGCAAATCCTCGATGCAGAGGTCAGGATAGTGAAGGTTTTTGACTTGGTTGAGCACGATCAATACTCTCCAAACCATGGGCATGGTTTGGGCAAAGGAAATACCAGTAGTTCGAAAGAATTGCATCATGAACTCAGGAAATGGATACCGAAGACCTAGCGAGAAAGGGTATGCCGGAAAACAGACCCAATCGGCAGAGGAAACATCTGATCGAATTGATCGATCGAATGGTCTAAAAATAGTGCCGTCGGGGAACGCACCGGAGGCTCTCAACGCCGCAATGTCTGCGTTATCAAAAGCGCAGATCTCCTTCTCAGGATTTTTGAGAAGATTTTGCTGAACGAAGGAGTCCGACGATTCACCGGTTTGAGAGTGGACTCTAGTGGCCATTGGAGGAAAAATAAAATTAACAGGAATTGAGGAAGGGATGAGTGATTACCTGGAGATTCTGTTGATGATATCTGGTTATCAAACAAGAAGAGAGAAGATATAGGGGCGTAATGGATATCCATCGAGTGAAAAGCGCGTTGGAAGTTACATAATGCTATCTTGACCGTTGCTTCAATTTAATAACCTCAGTTTGCGAGATAAAGTTTTAAAATATATCCGTTGGATTGGTACACCGACAGATATATTTTGGGGACAATTGTTATGGGCCATTTTCTGAACATATATCCTGACTAATATTCTACTTTTGATTGTTTATTTGTGATCTGGATGCCGGGTCAGGATATTGGTAACATCCTGGTGCGATATCCTGGTATTAACTGAATTAACCACGTGCAGATTAGAAGGTGCGGGTCCCTAACGGTCAAGTGGACCTCTTCTCCTTAAGACTCGAGCAAACCAGTTATGTGAGAGACGTTGAACCCGGAAGAAGTGGACTACAACGTTCACTTGAGGAATATTCGAAGATTCCCGGTTTAATAGGGTAGTTAGTTGATTTCGTTTAACTATAAATAGATTGATTGGATCGGTTAAGTCATACACACTCTTTCGCACACTTTACTTTCTAGCTACTGGCAACCACTACACACAAACACCTGTACTCAAATTACATTGTAACACCTAGTCGATCCGCATCATATCCTGCACTGTATCCTGATATTTGAAGCAATAGAAGAACAAGGCAGCTGCGATTGTCAGCTCCCGAGGTTTTGTGTCGGCAATCTAGATTGATCAAGGGCTTTCCTCATACATCCTGTGTCACACTTTACATTTTTGCTCATTGTTTGATCAAAAATACAGTTCTATATCCTGAGCCGTATCCTGAAACTGTTTTTTGCAAATAACTTGATTAACATATTTTCGACACACATTTCTAGCACACTACCTCACTTAACTAATTTGATCACTAAATTGCTTTGGTAATTTTTGACCAAAACACTGAGGATCCATAAGGATATCTTTCACATCTTGTTCCCTAGCCTCTAGGACATCTCTTGGAGGATGCTTTAATTGTTATTGCTCCCTTGGTCTTGAGGCTGGCTTCATTGATGAGGTGTAGCAATTCTTTGCTTCTTGTTGGTCACTCTCAATCTTTACCACCCCCCATGGACTAGGAAGCTATACACACTGATGATATGTAGATGCAACTGCTTTCATGTGATGTATCCATGGCCTACCAAGGATAACATTGCAACAGGATAAGCAATCTATAGCACAAAATTTCTGAAAAGAATTAAGTCCCTCTATGTAAAGGGGAAGCTTAATGTCCCCCAATGTATTCTTAGTTTCTCCACTGAACCCCACAAGAACTGAGGATCTTGGGATGATTTCTGATTCAGGAATATTCATCTTTTTTAGGACATTAAGCTGAATGATGTTCATCGAGCTCCCTCCATCTATTAAGATCATGCGAACAAAATGATTAGATATATATACAGAGTAATAACAAGACCATCATGATGAGGATCCTGAACATCCACACGATCATCCTCATCAAATGTTATAACTTTTTCCTGTGTAACAGTAGAGGTTCGGATGGGTCTGTCCCCATTATCCATCTTGGTCTCCTTGGCATGCCTTTTGGCTGCTGAAAAGGAAGTACCACATATGTCTGATCCACCGGATATGAAGTTTATAATTTGTGCATCAGCCGGAGGAGCATGAGCTCTTTCTGGAACTTTTTCAGGATCCTGGATCCTTGACTTTTTTCTCCCCAATAGCTCTTCAAATGCCCTTTACTTAACAAGTAACCAATCTCTTTTCTGAGTGCAATACATTCTTCAGTGAGATGGCCGAAATCTTTTGGATTTGTCTTTCGTTGCAGCTGGCTTATCACTTTTTCTAGGCCATCTTGCTTTTTCACCTAAATTCTGCATTGCAAGGATCAGTTCATTGTTATCAACATAAAAGCAATATTCAGAAATGGGAGGATAATCCCCATCATCCTCTTCCTGTTCTACTGCATGCACGTTCTGATTGTCAGACTTGTTATAAGATTTGGACTTGTTGTTCCTTAAGTAGGATCCTTGTTTTTCCTGCTTCGAGGATCCTGCCAGTCTTTCTTGTATCCTTTTATCATCCTCTAATCGGATGAATCTAAGGTCCCTGGTTCTCACTTCATCAAGATTCCTGCAAGGGGTCATGACAAGATCATCATAGAACAATGAATCCCTAAGTAAACCTATTTTGAAGGCTTCCACAGCCGTAGCAATATCCAAATTAGGAATATCTAAGGATTCTTTAATGAACTTAGTGATATAATCTCTAAGTGATTCATTTTGACCTTGTGTTACCCTATAAAGATCACTAGTTAAACGTTCAAATTTTCTACTACATGAGAATTGGCTATTAAACAGATTAACTAGATTAGCAAATGAAGTAACAGAGTAAGGGGGAAGACTTAGCAGCCATTTAAGAGCTGATCCTGTTAATGTGGATCCAAAACCCTTGCATAAACATGCTTCTTTTAACCTCTCCAGGATGGGATTGATCTCCATCCTTTCTCTATACTGAGCTACATGCTCTTCTGGATCCGTTGAGCCATCATATAGCTTGATGGTTGGTATTTGGAACCTCTTTGTAATTTATGCATCACAAATAGGTGGTGCAAAATGAGATATCATGTGGCTTCCATCTGCGATTTCAGGAATGGGCTTGACCACTCCTGGAACACTGGATATCATATCCTTCAGTTTCTGTAATTCCCTAGCCATAGCTTGATTGATACCTGTATCCTGCACAAAGCCATGGTTAGTATTATGAGAATTATTCAAAGTGTTACCTCCTGAAGGATTCAAGTTTGGAATTCCAGATGTGAATCCATATTGACGGGATTCTGGTACAATTGAGGGACCAGATGAAGCAATAGTTTGCATAGGAATGAAGTCTCCTAGATGAACATCTGAACTTCTGGGTTGCACACTCCTTAAGAATCCTTGATCCTGGAAGATGTTGGATCCTTGATGTGCTGTGACTGGGGGTCTTGGAGGATAATCCATGGATCCGTAAACCTGAGATGAGGATCCTTGAACCTGAAAGAAGGATCCTTGAACCTGAGAGGATAGGGGTGAGCAAGTTTAGGTCCGGACCGAAAATAACTGAGAACCGAACCGAAAATATACCCAACCCGACCCGAACCCAAGTACCTAGGTATTTAGATCGGTTCCAATTTTTCATATAAAATAGGGTCGGGTCGGGTCGGTTCTCGGTTCTTTTCATGGTGAAACCCGACTTGGACCTATGGACCGGAACCGACCCTATATTTAGGGTAGTGAATCGGTTCTGTAATTTATGTTTGATCGGTTCTCGGGTCGGGTCGGGTAATGGTCGGGTCGGGTCGGGTTTTTCCTTTTGCTCACCCCTATGAGAGGATCCCTGAACCTGAGAGGAGGATCCTTGAACATGAGATGAGGATCCTTGAACTGTCTGCGTCCCCATGTATCCTCCTGAGCTAGTGAAGGATCCCTGATGCTGGAAGTAGGACACTGAAGGCTGAAAAGAGGATCCTAAAGGCTGGAAGTAGGACCCTAAAGCCTGAGTCATTGTCGTTGATCCATAACGCCTTCCCAATGATCCACTCTGGTACTGGATATCTGGAGCCGCAGATTACAGGGCGGTTATAGCTGGAGTGTCAAAATCCAGTGATCTAGGTACTAATGGAGAGTGATCCTCCGCTTATCTCTTCAATTTCTTGATGTCGTCAATCTCTCGAAGGATCCTGTCATTGGTTTTGTCCTGCTGCTGCATGTAATCCCTCATCTGCAAAATCAAAGAATAAAGATCACTGTTAGAAGGGCTAAAAGAAACAACAGAAGTTGGTGGTTTTAAGAAAACGAGGCTCTGTTTCTTCGCAGCATTTTCAGCACTCTTCTGGGATCCAAAAGGTGCTGGAGGCAAAGGTGGGATGCCCTGTGAGGAGGTGACTACCGGCATGGAACTTGATGTGTTCTTCGCTGAAGTAGCCATGTAGTTGAAAGTGATGAACCGAAATGATCACAATGAATAAAATTTCTCAGAAATGAAGCACCAATTGCCCCACGGTGGGCGCCAAACTGTTTTGGTAAAAAATCAGACTAGGATAATGCAACCAAATCTTATTTTGTGAGGTGTGATGCTTGAATGATTATGCAAATGTATGAACAGTTTGTAAATGAAATGAACAAGGTACACAAGGATTTATACGAGGAAAAAGCCCTTGATCAATGTATGATCTCCGGCATAAAAAACCTCGGGTGATGGAAACTGCCGATCACCAACTATATTCAACAAGTAAAGGTTACAAATCGGGATGATAACAAGCTTGTTACAAGGACCACTAGTGTGTAAACAGTGTGTAATCGCCAATAAGTTGCAAAGAGCTTTCGAGGGTGTGTGTGTTTGCTAATTGTTCTCACTATCAAGCTCGTTATCCCCTTTATAAATAGAAATAAACTAAATAACAAACAATCTGCAAATTGTGCTAGCCTCCCATGACTTCCATAACGGTCACCCAAGCTATACACGTGCAGAATATGGGAGCATATTCCCCTAGAATCTGCGCAAGACTAAGTGCCACTCGTTCATTCCTGCAAAACAAGTTCAAATATAGTGGAAACAACCGTTAGTGTATGGATAACAATGAGGATCCAGGATCCTTAAACCTGCAATGACTTCTGAGGATCCTTAATTCAAACATAATTGAGGATCCGTGATCCTAGCTGCACTTGAGGATCCGTGATCCTTAGGTATAGAAAATCCATCCCTAACACTATTCATGTTAATGGCCAACAGTTTTCAAGGCTTTTATGTTGATCACATAACCCAAGTTCATCACACCACACCATAGCCGATAATTTTACATAGATCTAGTGATTCATTATTACTAAGAATTATAAATTAATCATTACCAAAACACTTGTATCGGATCACACGAAATCATCAGTTTATCATCAATCATATAGCGTCTTAGTTAATAATCAATCATTCTTATGATCCTAACAATACTGAATCATGGTTCTAGCAAACCCTAGATCATAATCCTTTCTCATACACATCAATACAATTCATTATGTTGACACATAACCAAGATTAACAACGAGTACAAATCAATTTAGTGACGAATTATACTAACCGAGAGTTCGGATTTCTCACTAGAACGAGGGAGAGATGATGCTTCGCAGGATAAGAGCTTCGATGAATGCATGTGGCCGTCGGCCGAGAGAAAGGGATAACACTAGGGTTGCTAAATGTGCTTTTGAGGGATAATAAAACTTCATACCCAATACATGGGTATTTGTCGTGGGTCGGGCTCCATCTGAGCTGGGCCGAGAACACTAAGCCCACCGAGAACACCAAGCCCACAGTGTGCGATCGCGAAGGGAGGGTGTGTGGGTCCTAAGGAGTGTGTGACTGAGTTATATAAGCGTGTGACCCTTGATCATACACTCAGTGAAAACAGACATAATCATGCATCATTGATGGGTCTAACATAACCTTGAAAGTGCGGGCTGTCACAACTTTGCCTTCTTGGCCCACGTGGTGGAACAAAAGGGCAAGGGGAAGAATATAAGCGACGTTCCAGTGGTGTGTGATTTCCCTGATGTCTTTCCTGAGGATCTACCCGGTCTTCCTGCTCCTAGATCCGTCGATTTTCGTATCGATCTCGTACCTGGTGCGACTCCTGTCGCCAGGGCTCCTTACCGTCTTGCACCTTCCGAGATGCAAGAGTTATCTAGTCAACTGCAGGAATTACTCGATAAGGGTTTTATTCGTCCAAGTACCTCTCCGTGGGGTGCTCCCGTTCTAGTTGTCAAAAAGAAAGATGGATCTTTTCGTATGTGTATCGACTACCGTGAACTTAACAAGCTTACCGTGAAGAATCGTTACCCTTTACCTCGTATCGATGATCTATTTGACCAACTACAAGGCGCGTCGTGTTTCTCGAAGATTGACCTTCGTTCTGGATATCATCAGCTTCGTGTACTCGAGGATGATGTACCCAAAACCGCTTTTTGTACCCGTTATGGGCACTACGAGTTCGTGGTCATGCCTTTTGGCTTGACCAACGCACCCGCTGTGTTCATGGACCTTATGAACCGTGTTTGTAAACCTTACCTTGATCGTTTTGTTATAGTCTTTATCGACGATATTCTTATTTATTCTAAATCTAAGGTTGATCATGCTCGTCATTTATGTCTTATGCTCGAACTTCTACGTGGTGAACGCCTATATGCTAAATTTTCTAAGTGTGAGTTTTGGATTGATGAATTGCAATTTCTTGGTCATATTGTTAGTAGTCAAGGTATTCATGTTGACCCTTCTAAGATTGAGGCAGTGAAGAATTGGAGTACGCCTAAGTCTGTATCTGAAATACGTTCCTTTTTGGGATTGGCGGGTTATATTTCCGCCGATTCATCGCGGATTTTTCTAAAATCGCTGTTCCTCTTACTACTCTAACCCAAAAGGAAAAACCTTTTGTTTGGGGTCCTGAACAAGAGGAGTCCTTTCTGACCCTTAAGAACCTTTTGTGTAATGCGCCTGTTTTGACTCTACCCGATGGGAATGGCGATTTCGTGGTGTATTGTGATGCCTCGAACCATGGCTTGGGCTGTGTGCTCACGCAGCAGGACAAGGTCATTGCTTATGCCTCCCGTCAACTCAAGGTACATGAGAAAAACTACACTACTCACGATCTGGAGCTTGGTGCAGTTATGTTTGCGTTAAAGATCTGGCGACACTACCTGTATGGTACTAAGTGTGTGGTCTTCACCGACCATAGGAGCCTCCAACATATATTTGACCAAAAAGAATTGAACATGCGACAGAGGCGATGGGTGGAATTACTTAATGACTACGACTGCGAAATTCGCTACCATCCGGGCAAGGCGAACGTAGTGGCCAACGCTCTTAGTCGTAAGACTCATGTCAACGCTATTCGTATCTCTAGTGACCTCCATGCTTGTATTCGCGAATCTCAGTATGCGTCAGCTAATGAAGGAAGTATCTTTGATGAAGTACATGGTGCTAGGGCCCAGCAACTCGAAACTAAGCCCAATGGACTTCAATATTATCTAAATCGCATCTGGATGCCAGATCGCAATAACCTCCATGAGCTCATTATGAACGAGGCTCAAAAATCCCGTTATTCTATTCATTCGGGCGCCGATAAGATTTATCAAGATTTGCGTACAACTTACTGGTGGCCTGGTATGAAGAGGGACATTCCTGTGTATATTTCTAAATGCCTTACCTGTTCTAAGGTGAAGGCTGAACATCAGTGTCCCTCTGGACTCTTAGAACAACCTGAAATCCCCATTTGGAAGTGGGATAGTCTTGCTATGGACTTTATTACTAAGTTACCCCGTACATCTAGTGGTCATGATAGTATTTGGGTGATTATTGATCGTTTAACTAAATCAGCCCACTTTCTTCCTATTTGCGAAAATTATAAAGTGGAGAAGCTTGCTAGAATCTAAACTGATGAGATTATATGCCGTCATGGCATCCCCTTAGACATAATCTCTGACTATGATGGTCATTTTACTTCACGTCTTTGGCAAACATTTTAGTCCGCTATGGGTTCGCACTTGAATCTTAGCACGGCCTTTCATCCTCAGACGAATGGACAGACCGAGCGTACTATTCAAACCCTAGAGGACATGCTCCATTCTTGTGTCATCGACTTTGGTGGTAACTGGTATGTACATTTACCATTGATAGAATTTTCGTACAACAACAGCTATCATTCAAGTATTCAGATGGCTCCTTTCGAAGCTTTGTATGGTCGCAAATGCCGATCTCCTCTCAGCTGGCATGAGGTTGGGGAAAAGCAGTTTACTGGCCCTGTAATCATTCAAGAGACAACGGATAAGATTCTTCAAATCCGTGATAACTTGATCAAAGCTAGGAGCAGACAAAAGAGCTATGCTGATAAAAGGCGCAAGCCTTTGGAATTTGATGTTGGTGATCGAGTACTTCTCAAGGTATCTCCCTGAAAGGGAAAGGTTCGTTTTGGTAAGAAGGGAAAACTCGCTCCTCGCTATGTGGGTCCTTTCGCGATACTCGAGAGGATTGGCAAGGTGGCGTATAGACTCGACTTGCCACAAGAACTAAACAATGTGCATCCAGTGTTCCACATATCTAATCTGCGTAAATGCCTAGCCGACGAGGAACTACAGGTTCCCCTTGAAGACTTGCAAATAAACGAATTGTTCAATTTATGGAGAAACCGGTCGAAACCATGGATCAAGCTGTCAAGCGATTAAGGCGCAGCAAAATTCCCATAGTCAAGGTTCAATGGGAAGGAAAGCGTGGCGCCGAATTCACTTGGGAATTGAAAAGTGATATGAAGGCCAAGTACCTGCAGCTCTTCGAGCAGTCTTCTTCTAAGATTTCGGGGATGAAATCTCCTAAAGGAGGGGAGACTGTAACACCCTGCTTCCCTAAACTTTAGGCATTTATCATTATTGGTCCCTGAACTTTGAATACTTGATACTTTTGATCCTTAGTGAAACTTATGCTATGATGCTTGATTTAATACTAGACTCTTGTGATGTTAATCTAGATTTTTGACTCTTAATACTATGATGCTAGACACTTGATACTTAAATCTTGATTCTTGAGACTTGACACTTAAATCTAGATACTTGATTCTTGATGCTTAACTCTATGATTCTCGATACTTGATACTTGGAGACTATGATTCTTGATACTTGGAATCTAGACGCTTGATTCTTGATACTTATTTGGTGCTTGACTCTTGAGACTCGTGAAACTTGATTCTTGGTTGAACGAGAGACTGGAGCCTTGTCACTTGCGGAATCTATGAAACTTGTGAAACTTTTGTGTTAATACTATAATTTAGTTGATGCTTTTACCTAATAGTATGCAACGCTTAATCTAACTCACAAAACGAATCAAAAACGGGAACGCGGAAAGGATGGATTTGACCAAGTGGTAACCAGATCGGATGACCATCACATTGGCTGACCAATCGATCGGAAGGCCACTCGATCGACCAACCACCCGATCCGTGCACACCGCCTTTGTCCCTCACCCACACTATAAATAGGCCTGTCACATCACCATATTCACTGATGTGACAGCCCCACTCGATCAGACGCACTTTTCCCTCTATTCTTCGAGTTCCCGGCGATTTCGGTATGTTTTACGCTAGATTCTTGTACTTTCTTGATCTACACTTCATTCTCTACGAGATTCTCCTTTGAAATCTCACTTTTCACCGTGAAATCTCTGAGATTTGAGCTCTTGGAGGTGATGTCACCATGGCGGTTTGTACCAAACGGCTGTGTGACATCATTCTTTCCTAAATCTAGCTCGGATCTAAGGAATTTCATATGTTTTACACTAAATCTTAACTAAAACTAGACTTTTTCGGCTAAAACTTTAGTTATCTTCATCTTTTCTTCAAACTTTTACTTTAAACGGTGGAACCCGGGTCTAAACAGACTGTAGACTTGATGAATAGTCTAAAGTTGGCTTGGATCTGAATTCTTGCCGAAAAAGATGGCCAGAACACGGATTCTGACATAAACTCGTTAAGAACAGACGACTGATCGGACAGGGGTGATTCCCATCCGATCATGTGACAACCGTCAAAAATCCAGGTATCCGTACAATTAATCAACCATGATTAGTGCTTAATGACTGTGTTGAATTACAAATAACTGCATTCTGATTACTACCTTATACTTACATGTGCATCGCATATTGCATACTGTCACATCATTATTACATGCAAACCATATTGATATAAATGATGCACAAAGCACAATAGCACAGTTAGCGGATAACTCAGAAAAATGCTGACGGAACTTAGCACATAGACAGACAGTGTTTTGAGACCCAGTATGGGCCAGAGACTAAGTACTACACTAGTATGGTGTGTAGGAAAGTAAGGACTACAAAACTGCATCCCTAAGTGATAGTTTAAGTGCCGGAAAGTTCCTAAAACTCACCCAAAGTGCTGAATTCAGCATAATTCAGCAAAAAACAACATTTTAACTTAGGGATGCAGTTTTGCTGAATTATGCAGTTTTGCTGAATTATGCTGAGTTTTGCTGAATAATGACTAAATGGTCCTGAACGCTTTCCTAAGTGTCGGGAATCAAAAGTGTCACAAAAGGGTACATAAAGAACACTAAACGGTATAGTTTAGCACTTTAACGAACCGGTATCTAACCGAACAACCGGACACTACCCGAAACACCAAAACTAAACTAGAAGCATTGTTTTAATGTTTCTGAGCTAGTTATGATCCCCGAACACCCTAATACACTATATAACACCTAATACACATAACACCAAACTATTACACTTAAGATCTAACTAAATAACCTAACTTGTCATTAAACCACAACCAATACCCCCCCCCCCTTTTGTGTGGACGGTCACAAGGGTGGCCCCCACCCTTGATCTTACTTGATCTTATGAGATTTGTAAAAGATCATGTCTTGTACTTAGTGAGCATATTATCCATTGGTTAATCCCTAAACATGGTTATAAGTAATGCTTGGAAGATCATAATTCCCATCATCTTTCACACACTACACACACTTAACTCTCTCTCCCTCCTCCCTTGTTCACGGCCGTGAGCCAGCACCCACACCACCATCATCTTCAATTCACTTTCATCCATTCCAAGCTCATCACAAGGTGTTAGAAGCAAGATAAGGAGGCTTGGTGGCATTGGAGATTGAAGGACCTCTTCCATTTGCTATTATCCATCACATTTATCATCTTCATCTTCTTTGGTTCTTCCCTAGCCCTTGTGCTAGTAGTAAGCTTCTTGTCACTTGAATTTACTTCTTATTTAGTTGGTTAAAAGATGATATGTGAAGAAAATCATGAAGAACACTAATGAACAAGAATATAACTCTTAACATAAAGCTCACTAACAGAAGAATATATGTTGTTTTAGTATATATGTGGTACTTGATGATTGATTGTTTGTGTTTATGATGTTAGACATCATATGAAACCTACTAGATTGTGATTAAACACATGATCTAGTAAGTTAAGATGATGATCTTGCGAAAGACCAAGATGATCATACCATATGTAGACATGAACTTGAAAAATAAAATTTATTTTCATATGTGATGATGATTTAAACAAAATACAAGTCTTGTAAGTGGATGATTTCCAAGATAGTTTTCCCAAGAAACTAAGTTAAATAACAAGATTTACATAGACTTGGTTCTTACATAAACCAAACTTGTTTTTATTGGTTAAACAAATGTAGAAACACTTGTGTAACAAAAAGATTACATAAAGAAGCATTTTAGAAATTGTGTTTGGAAGTTGTAAACACCCAACTTCTTTAAAAATGGAGTTTTTAAAGAAGTAAATACATTTTAAAGGGTAACTAAACCTACTAAACACACTACCAAGTTACTACAAGTTTTTATGAAAGTTCAAGTTCATGTTGTTATGTAAATTGCATAATTTTGGCAAATTGGTAAGTGTAAGTTGTTTATGGTTGATTGTTTGTGATGATTTTAAAAGAAAACGATATGTTTTGAAAGCATGGGAACCTCCATTTTTAGGGGAAACTATGGCAAAATTTTCTAAAAATATAAACACTTAGAAAAATATTTTCAAACAAGTATTTATAAGTGTATTTTAACCATGAGTTTTCTACATAAACCTTGCCATAAATTTTGTTACAAAAATACAAATATTGGAGGTTGGCTTTTATAAATAAAAATGGCTAGATATATATATTAAAGACACATGTGTGTGAATATTTGTATACTTTGTGTAATAGTTATATTATTTTAGGGTTAAAGTAATATAACTTAACAAAATACCAAGAATTTACAATCCAAAATATTACCAAAACTCACAAGGAATAAATACACAAGTTGCACACATAATATTGGGAAACCGAACGAAATAATGTAGCTTATAAAATATTCAAGAAAATACATTTACAAGTATATTTTTGGTCAATAATATTTTGGACACAAGAAAAGGAAAATAAGATTTTTCCAAATATTACCAAGTTATATCATATTTTCGAAAAGGAGAAAATATATTATTTTTGAGAAGTAAAGATATATTTTCTTAGATTTTTTTTAGAAGATATATGATTTTTGGGAAAAATATATATTTTCTTGGATAAACCTGAAATACATTATTTTTGGAAAAAATAAGTTTATATATATTTTTAAAGTGAGACTTGAAAATATATTAATTTAGAACTACAAATAGCTTTGCCAAAAGAAAAATTATGAATAATTTTTCTAAGTAATATTTCTTAAAACATATATTTTGGAAATATGTATTGGATATTTATTCCGGAATAATTAATTAGAAATTAAGTATAAGAATACTTAACAAATACAAGAATACGAATATACATGTATGGGATACCCCCATCCTTGGGAAGGAAATATAAGTATAAATACTTGAGAAGTATTATCACAAAAATATTGTTTAACAATTATTCAAAAATTAAATATAAATTAAAGTTAAAATAATTATTATTTTAATAAGTAATTATAACTTGGAATAATATTGAAGACATAAAAGAAACGTAACTCAGAAACGTTAATCCAAAGTCAAGGCACGGCCCGTCCGTCTAATAGACATTAGTACATTGTAGGTAGTCGTGTTTGCTGAAGGAACGTGAGTTACGAGTACTGAAGACGCAAGACTGTGACTTCATGTCCCCCTTTTCTTTTAACTGTTTTCACTTTTATAACTTCGGGGGTGAAATACATGTTACAATAAACGTTTTATACATGGTATGGTTAGCTAAGGAAGGTTACTGCTTGATCATGTGAGCGGTGGGTACAACACTTAAGGCCATTAATCCTCGTCGTAGGACCGAGGGACATGAGTGATAGATCTATTTGGGTGTAGCGAGCCCACACCCATGAGGACCAGGGTGGCCCATGTGGTGACTATGTCCACATACTGAAGCCGTGGCAAAATCCGCTAGGGTTGAGTTTTCCTGCACCACTTCACACATACCATTGGCCTTTCAAACCATTGGTGATCTGTTTGTCCTTATTGCTTCGTACCAGGATTTACATACATACAGACATACTTTAAAGGTTTATTCATACACACAATAAACACATGAACTCGCTCAACTTTTGTCGATGTTTTCAAATTACATGTATTTCAGGGAATTAAGTGGATCTGGCGGGTGTTTCATGTTTCAAGCTGCGTCATGAATAAAAGATGTCATCCGAAGTCATTAGGGTTTAGGAGATGTATCTTAATCCTGGACGAGATACATGGTTCTAAACTCGGTTTTACTTAAGGTCTTTTGTTGAGTCTTCGTGAACTCTTTTAAACATGTTATGGTTTGTAATTTAAATTTGGAGTCTACGTTTCAGACAAGTATGTTGTGGTATTTTCAAACTTAATTTATGGATGAACATCTTATGGTTTTTATCATATAGTATTGTTATGATTGAATGCTATGGTATTAAGAAAGTCACACCATAATCACGCTTTCGCAAAAGTCAGGGTGTGACAGCTTGGTATCAGAGCTTCGATCGTAGCGAACTAGGGTTCTTTCTCGAGTCTAGACTACCATCATTAGGGCTCTCACGAAAATGTTTTCACAACATATTTTCATTGCATACACAAAACTCCCAGATCCAGGAAACAAACATTTTTACAAATAAAAGACACGAAACACATTTCAAAATTTATGTTCATAATTCAGTCTAAGAGACTGGGAGGTTCAGTCTGAGAGGCTGGGTAGTTCAGTTTGAGAAACTGGGAGGTTTAGTCTGAGAGACTAGGTAGTTCTGTCTGAGAGGCTGGGTGGGATAGTCTGGGAAGACTAGGATGGACACATGCATACATTGTTATTACTTACATGCTTATTTGATTATTGTTGATATATGTGCATATGTTGTGAATGTTTTGTTACAGGCACCATGTCCTCATCTGAGAGTGGACTGTCAGATACTGTAGACCCTATGGCCATTGTTTCGGATGATGAGATTGTCCCAGACCCTGAGATTTTTACATCTGACACTGAGAGTGACGATGGCGATGATTTCAGCCTTTTGCATTACCTGACTTTGGCGACATTGTACCGCATGCTGATGGTTTACCCGACGAGGATCCCTTTCTTGTTCCTATTCCTGACCAGGGCCACCTCATCCTTGGACATCCCGATGATGAGCATGCCGTGGTTCCGATCCTCGCCCCTTTGCCTCTTGTGGCTTTTCCTCTCGAGGATTTGCCTGTTGATGACATGTCTGATGATGATGTCGATCTTTTCATTGATGATCCCCCTGATGCTGCTCAGGGAGATGGAGTTCCAGCTGATGATGTCATTGTTGTTCCACTTGTTGAGATTCCTATCATTGAGATTTCATCTGATCATTCTGGTCCTGATTCTTTTGAGTCTGTATCATCCACTACTTTGCATGCTCTGGGATTGCAGCGTTACCCCACTGATTCTGATTCTGACACGGCTATGTCTGCCGCACCTATTCCTCTTCATGACTTTGAGTTTGATGAGTTTGGACATGAGCTTGACTTTGTTCCCGACAATCAGCCTTTTGATGCACCCGCTGATCTCGAGCCGATACCCGCTGATCCTGAGCTGGCACCCGCCGACCCTGAGCCTATGCTTGCACCCAAGCCTATACTTGTTCCTGATCCTCTGCCTGACCATGACCCTCTACCTGTTGACATACCTGTTGTTGCACCATTTGTACCTGACCCGATCCCTGCACCTGCTGACCATGCTGCTTTTGCTGATCAGATAGACCCCAGATACGCATTCACCCGCAATGGGTGGATAGAGGATGATGACGATATGCCTCCTTTTGTTGAGCTTGTTACTCCCCCACCTGCACCTACACATGCACCTATTGATTTTGCCTCGTTTCACCCGTTTGTGTCTGATGTACACCGCACCGAGCTGCCTATCACATTCTTGCAGGATATCCCTCCACCCCGTCCAGGGGAAGGTCCCTCTAGCCAGCAACCTGGCCATGTTCCACCCATGTCAGCAGCTTTTCCCTTCATGCCACAGTTTACACCTGCTGCTCATTTTACTTCTGCACCACCAGGCGAGCCACTCATATGGTTTCCGCCGAACACCATGCCAGTCTCTGATCCCTACCATCCCTCCTACTTTATTGGCTACACGAGGGATGAGCTACTCCTGTCCTTGCAGCTTCAGCAGGAGATATTGTGTCGTAGAGTCATGGAGCTAGAGAGGATTCCACGTCCTCCACCTTGTACATGTCAGTCACCTTTTGCGACTCCACCTGCTCCTCTTCTGCCTTACCCAGATTTTGACGTGCGATTTCTTACCATGGAGTAGCAGATTAGTTATCTATTGCGTCGTGTTCATGCTCTTGAGGAGGAGTTAGCGCATGTGCGCAGTTTACTTTTCGTTCCTCCACCTCCTCCTCCTCCACCATCAGCGTAGCCGGTTTGTGGTTTTATGCAGGTAGCTTACTTTTGATGAGAGTGTCGCTATTGAGCCCAGCTTACACAGCCTTTTGAAGACCACTTTTTGACTTTATGACTGTTGTAGATTGACAGACGATTTGGACAAGGGTGATGTGACCCTGTAGTCCCTTTTGATGTGATATGATACACTTGTAAAACTGTATTTGTGGTCGATGATATGTGAAAGCTCAATCGCAACATTCTCATTATATACATTGTTGAATTACTTGTTTACACTATGATTGAGATGTTATGTGCTTACTTGCGTTGATAAATGCTATTACGTATACATGTCATGTACCTACTATACTTATTATGACCTGACCGATACAATCTTCTTATAGAAGATTCCCCCTCGAAGAGAAACACGGTTGCCCACGACAGAGGCCGAACTACAAGAACGGATTTCACAAGCGATAGCGCAGCACGAGGCCCTACGCTCTGAACATAGCGGGGGTACCTCAGGAAACAACCCACCTCATGGTAATGTTTAAGTCACTAAAGACACATTACGTTACATTTAGATATTCCATGTGCGTTCGCTAATGCTTTCTGTGAATGATGTTGCTTGTACAGGCTGTACCTATAAGAAGTTCCTTGACTGCAAGCCTCTGAATTTCGACGGCACCGGGGGTGCTGTAGCTTTCGTCAGATGGGCGGAGAAAACCGATTCTGTGCTGAGAATGAGCAAGTGTGCGCCGGGGCACCAGGTCACCTACATCTCTGGATTGTTCTTAGATGGAGCGCTATCATGGAAGAAATGAAGGAACTCATGCGCAAGAAGTACTGTTCAAGGGCGGAAATTCAAAAATTGGAAACTGAATTCTGGAATCTCAAGATGGATGGTCCAAAGATTGATGAATACGTGCAGAGATTTCACGACCTATCTCGCGTCGTTCCTTACATGGTTGATCCGGAGTTCAAGCGCATTGAGCGTTTTATTTGGGGATTGGCACCCCAAATCATGAGCATGGTGACGACATCAAAGCCTGCAACGATCACTGAGGCCATTGATCTAAGTGTGGCCTTGACTGAAGAGGCAATCAGGTTGAACAAGTTTTCGATCTCTGACCAGAAAAAGAAGGAGACTCACGTTGAGTCATCAGGTGAGAACAAAAGGAAGTTCTCAAACGTCAAGAAGGGTACCAGTAGTGCTAACAAGAAGAAGGATTCGAACCCACCAGCCGAAGTCAAGACTGGTGTTGAAAACAAAGGAAAAGGGTATATGGGCACACTGCCCAAATGTGATGTGTGCCAGTATCATCACGCCGGCCAGTGCAGAGTTAGGAAATGTGAATCTTGTGGAAAGAATGGTCATTCGAAGGAGACATGCTAGACTGGTACTGGTCGTGGTAAGGGTGGTCAGAGAGGTTATGGCAACGGGAATGGAAACGGTAACCGTGGTGGAAATGGGTATGGAAACCGCAGTCAAGTAGGAAATGGCGGTAATGGAAATCGTGGTGGTTTTGGAAATCAAGCTGGTAGTGGAAACCGTGGAGCAAACAACAACCAGGGTGGTAATGGGAATGGAAATGGTCGGGGACCAGGTTGCTTTAACTGTGGAGACGTTGGGCATTTCAAGAGAGAGTGCCCAAAGATCAACCAAGCTCAGGGAAGGGTTTTCAACATTGGAGCTAGGGAAGCTCGCCAAGATCTGAACGTAGTCACTGGTACGTTCCCTATCAACCAATGCTTGGCATCTGTATTGTTTGATACTGGTGCCGATTATAGCTTTGTATCCCTAGAATTTAAGAATATACTTGGGTTGGTAGCTAGTAAGCTAGATATTCCGTACTCGATAGAACTAGCTAACGGAAAGCTAGTAGAAGCGAATGAAGTCATTAGAGGCTGCGTGATAGAACTCGAGGAGCACGAGTTTACGCTTGATCTTCTGCCAGTCGAGTTGGGAAGCTTTGACGTGGTAGTTGGAATGGATTGGTTATCAAGCAACCGAGCAGAGATCGTATGTCACGAGAAGATCATTCGCATTCCGATGGTGAATGGAGAAACGATTGTAGTGCATGGAGAAAAGCACGATACACCCCTAAGGATTATCAGCTGTTTGAAAGCTCGAAAGTGTTTGCAGAAAGGATGTGTTGCCTTCTTGGCGCACGTTGTGGACAAAGAAGCCGCTGAGCCAAAGCTGGAAGACATCCCAGTTGTGAAGGAATATCCTGAAGTCTTTCCCGAAGACTTGCGAGGATTGCCACCGCAAAGACAAGTCGAATTCCATATTGACTTAGTTCCAGGCGCTGCGCCTGTAGCTAAGGCACCTTATCGACTTGCGCCCTCAGAAATGCAAGAGCTGTCAACGCAACTTTAGGAACTTTTGGACAAGGGATTTATCAGACCAAGCTTCTCGCCTTGGGGAGCTCCAGTTTTGTTTGTCAAGAAGAAAGACGGTAGTTTCCGTATGTGTATCGACTACCGAGAGCTAAACAAGTTAACCATCAAGAATCGGTATGCTTTGCCAAGGATTGATGATCTGTTCGATCAACTACAAGGTTTGAGTTTTTACTCCAAGATCGATCTTCAATCAGGTTATCACCAGTTGAGAATTCAAGAGGAGAGTATTCCAAAGATGGCCTTTAGGACTCGATATGGACATTACGAATTTTTGGTAATGCCGTTTGGTCTGACCAATGCGCCAGCAGTGTTTATGGATTTGATGAATAGAGTTTGCAAGCCATATCTCGATAAATTCGTAATTGTGTTTATCGACGATATTTTGATTTATTCAAGCACGAAGGAAGAGCATGAGCAACATCTAAGAGCTATCTTAGAGCTGCTCAAGAAAGAGAAGTTATACGCAAAGTTCTCAAAGTGCGAGTTCTGGTTGCGTGAGGTTCAGTTCCTTGGTCACGTGGTAAACAAAGATGGAATCCATGTGGATCCAACCAAGATCGAGGCGATCAAGAATTGGGAGACTCCGAAGACGCCAACCGAGATCCGTCAGTTCCTAGGTTTGGCAGGGTATTATCGCAGATTCATTGAGGATTTTTCGAAAATTGCTCAACCGCTGACCTCCCTTACTCAGAAGGATAAGAAGTACGAATGGGGAGATAAGCAAGAAGAAGCTTTTCAGTTGCTGAAGAACAAGCTTTGCAATGCACCAATCTTATCCCTACCCGAAGGCACTGACGACTTCGTGGTATATTGTGACGCCTCGCGTCAGGGATTAGCATGTGTACTGATGCAGCGACAGAAGGTTATAGCTTATGCATCACGCCATCTGAAGGTTCATGAGAAGAACTACACCACGCATGATTTGGAATTAGGTGCTGTGGTGTTTGCATTAAAGATCTGGCGACATTAATTGTATGGCACCCGATGCACGATCTTAACTGATTACAAGAGCTTACAACATATATTCGATCAGAAGGAGCTTAATATGAGACAGCGCCAATGGGTGGAGCTGTTAAACGATTATGATTGTGAGATCAAGTATCACCCAGGAAAGGCGAATGTGGTAGCAGACGCCTTGAGTCGGAAAGAAAGAATCAAGCCCATAAGGGTTAGGGCTTTGGAAATGATTATACAAACAGACCTCTCGTTGCGCCTGCGCAGAGAGAAGCTCTTAAGAAGGAGAATCTTGTGAATGAATATCTCTGTGGGATGGAGAAACAGTTAGTACCCAATGAGGAAGGAACATTGTGTTTCATGGGACGAATTTGGGTTCCCCTCTTTGGTGGCCTTAGAGACATCATTTTCGTTGAAGCTCACAAGTCAAGGTACTCGATCCATCCAGGATTGGACAAGATGTACCAAGATTTAAAGGATTTTTATTGGTGGCCAAGATTGAAAGGTGATGTTGCAACGTATGTTGGCAAATGTTTGACTTGTGCCAAGGTAAAGGCCGAATATCAGAAGCCTTCAGGTCTTATGCAATAACCTGAAGTACCCATGTGGAAATGGGAGCAGATTTCAATGGATTTCATAATGAAGTTACCAAAGACACCCAGAGGTCATGATACGATTTGGGTAATCATAGACCGTCTGACAAAATCTGCACACTTTCTGCCAATCAGGGAAAAGGATAACACTAGTAAGCTTGCTGAGCTGTACCTCAGAGAGATAGTTGCACGACATGGAGTGCCTACCTCGATTATTTCCGATAGAGACGGGAGATTTGTGTCAAGGATTTGGCAATCCTTCCAAGAAGCCTTTGGTTCTCAGTTGAATCTGAGTACTGCATTTCACCCACAGACAGATGGCCAGAGCGAACGAACGATTCAAACGCTAGAAGATATGTTGTGAGCTTGCGTAATGGACTTGGGTGGCAGTTGGGACACTCTCCTACCTCTGGTAGAATTCTCGTATAACAAAAGTTACCATGCAAGCATTCAAGCTGCACCGTTTGAAGCTCTCTACGGACGCAAGTGTCGATCACCGTTATGCTGGGCAGATGCGGGTGATAGACAACTTGTTGGTCCCGAATTGGTTCAAGAGACGACATATAAGATTATACAGATCCGAGAGCGCATCAAGGCGGCTCGTGATCGACAAAAGAGCTATGCGGACCAAAGAAGGAAACCTTTGGAGTTTCAAGTAGGAGATATGGTTTTACTAAAGGTCTCACCTTGGAAAGGTGTACCACGCTTTGGGAAGCGTGGAAAGTTAAACCCACGATACATTGGACCGTTCAAAATCCTGGAGAGGATTGGTCTTGTAGCTTACAAGTTGGATCTACCCGCAGAACTAAATGGAGTCCATGATACGTTTCATGTATCTAATCTGAAAAAGAGTCCAACTCAAGAAACAGTTGTCATTCCTGCCGATGAAATTCACGTTGATGACACACTCCACTTTACCAAAGAACCTGTTGAGGTTACTGATTGGAAGGTTAACAAGACACGTAGGAGTAGTGTTAAACTCGTCAAGGTTCGTTGGAACGTGTGTCACGGCCCAGAGTTCACTTGGGAGCGTGAGGACCGCATGAAAGAAAAATACCCGCATTTGTTCCCCAACTCCCCTGCAGCTAGTAGCAGAGCTTAAAATTTCGGGACGAAATTTTCTTAACAGGGGGAGAATGTGACAACCGTCAAAAATCCAGGTATCCGTGCAATTAATTAACCGTGATTAGTGCTTAATGACTGTCCTGAATTACAAATAACTGCATTCTGATTACTACCTTATACTTACATGTGCATCGCATATTGCATACTGTCACATCATTATTACATGCAAACCATATTGACATAAATGATGCACAAAGCACAGTAGCACAGTTAGCGGATAACTTAGAAAAATGCTGACGGAACTCAGCACATAGACAGACAGTGTTTTGAGACCCAGTATGGGCCAGAGACTATGTACTACACTAGTATGGTGTGTAGAAAAGTAAGGACTACAAAACTGCATCCCTAAGTGATGGTTTAAGTGCCGGAAAGTGTCTAAAACTCACCCAAAGTGCTGAATTCAGCATAATTCAGCAAAAAACAACATTTTAACAAGCTAGTAACGTGCAAAAATATGGCTAAATGGTCCTGAATGCTTTCCTAAGTGTCGGGAATCAAAAGTGTCACAAAAGGATACATAAAGAACACTAAACGGTATAGTTTAGCACTTTAACGAACCGGTATCTAACCGAACAACCGGATACTACCCGAAACACCAAAATTAAACTAGAAGCATTGTTTTAATGTTTCTGAGCTAGTTATGATCCCCGAACACCCTAACACACTATATAACACCTAATACACATAACACCTAACTATTACACTTAAGATCTAACTAAATAACCTAACTTGTCATTAAACCACAACCAATATACCCCCCCCCCCCCTTTTGTGTGGACGGTCACAAGGGTGGCCCCCACCCTTGATCTTACTTGATCTTATGAGATTTGTAAAAGATCATGTCTTGTACTTAGTGAGCATATTATCCATTGGTTAATCCCTAAACATGGTTATAAGTAATGCTTGGAAGATCATAATTCCCATCATCTTTCACACACTACACACACTTAACTCTCTCTCCCTCCTCCCTTGTTCACGGCCATCACAAGGTGTTAGAAGCAAGATAAGGAGGCTTGGTGGCATTGGAGATTGAAGGACCTCTTCCATTTGCTATTATCTGTCACATTTATCATCTTCATCTTCTTTGGTTCTTCCCTAGCCCTTGTGCTAGTAGTAAGCTTCTTGTCACTTGAATTTACTTCTTATTTAGTTGGTTAAAAGATGATATGTGAAGAAAATCATGAAGAACACTAATGAACAAGAAGATAACTCTTAACATAAAGCTCACTAACATAAGAATATATGTTGTTTTAGTATATATGTGGTACTTGATGATTGATTATTTGTGTTTATGATGTTAGACATCATATGAAACCTACTAGATTGTGATTAAACACATGATCTAGTAAGTTAAGATGATGATCTTGCGAAAGACCAAGATGATCATACCATATGTAGACATGAACTTGAATAATAAAATTTGTTTTCATATGTGATGATGATTTAAACAAAATACAAGTCTTGTAAGTGGATGATTTCCAAGATAGTTTTCCCAAGAAACTAAGTTAAATAACAAGATTTACATAGACTTGGTTCTTACATAAACCAAACTTGTTTTTATTGGTTAAACAAATGTAGAAACACTTGTGTAACAAAAAGATTACATAAAGAAGCATTTTAGAAAATGTGTTTGGAAGTTGTAAACACCCAACTTCTTTAAAAATGGAGTTTTTAAAGAAGTAAATACATTTTAAAGGGTAACTAAACCTACTAAACACACTACCAAGTTACTACAAGTTTTTATGAAAGTTCAAGTTCATGTTGTTATGTAAATTGCATAATTTTGGCAAATTGGTAAGTGTAAGTTGTTTATGGTTGATTGTTTGTGATGATTTTAAAAGAAAACGATATGTTTTGAAAGCATGGGAACCTCCATTTTTAGGGGAAACTATGGCAAAATTTTCTAAAAATATAAACACTTAGAAAAATATTTTCAAACAAGTATTTATAAGTGTATTTTAACCATGAGTTTTCTACATAAACCTTGCCATAAATTTTGTTACAAAAATACAAATATTGGAGGTTGGCTTTTATAAATAAAAATGGCTAGATATATATATTAAAGACACATGTGTGTGAATATCTGTATACTTTGTGTAATAGTTATATTATTTTAGGGTTAAAGTAATATAACTTAACAAAATACCAAGAATTTACAATCCAAAATATTACCAAAACTCACAAGGAATAAATACACAAGTTGCACACATAATATTGGGAAACCGAACGAAATAATGTAGCTTATAAAATATTCCGGAAAATACATTTACAAGTATATTTTTGGTAAATAATATTTTGGACACAAGAAAAGGAAAATAAGATTTTTCCAAATATTACCAAGTTATATCATATTTTCGACAAGGAGAAAATATATTATTTTTGAGAAGTAAAGATATATTTTCTTAGAATTTTTTTAGAAGATATATGATTTTTGGGAAAAATATATATTTTCTTGGATAAACCTGAAATACATTATTTTTGGAAAAAATAAGTTTATATATATTTTTTAAAGTGAGACTTGAAAATATATTAATTTGGAACTACAAATAGCTTTGCCAAAAGAAAAATTATGAATAATTTTTCTAAGTAATATTTCTTAAAACATATATTTTGGAAATATGTATTGGATATTTATTCCGGAATAATTAATTAGAAATTAACTATAAGAATACTTAACAAATACAAGAATACGAATATACATGTTTGGGATACCCCCATCATTGGGAAGGAAATATAAGTATAAATACTTGAGAAGTATTATCACAAAAATATTGTTTAACAATTATTCAAAAATTAAATATAAATTAAAGTTAAAATAATTATTATTTTAACAAGTAATTATAACTTGGAATAATATTGAAGACATAAAAGAAACGTAACTCAGAAACGTTAATCCTAAGTCAAGGCACGGCCCGTCCGTCTAATAGACATTAGTATATTGTAGGTAGTCGTGTTTGCTGAAGGAACGTGAGTTACGAGTACTGAAGACGCAAGACTGTGAGTTCATGTCCCCCTTTTCTTTTAACTGTTTTCAGTTTTATAACTTCGGGGGTGAAATACATGTTACAATAAATGTTTTATACATGGTATGGTTAGCTAAGGAAGGTTACTGTTTGATCATGTGAGCGGTGGGTACAACACTTAAGGCCATTAATCCTTGTCGTAGGACCGAGGGACATGAGTGATAGATCTATTTGGGTGTAGCGAGCCCACACCCATGAGGACCAGGGTGGCCCATGTGGTGACTATGTCCATATACTGAAGCCGTGGCAAAATCCGCTAGGTTTGAGTTTTCCTGCATCACTTCACACATACCATTGGCCTTGCAAACCATTGGTGATCTGTTTGTCCTTATTCCTTCATACAAGGATTTACATACATACATACATACTTTAAAGGTTTATTCATACACACAATAAACACATGAACTTGCTCAACTTTTGTTGATTTTTTCAAATGACATGTATTTCATGGAATTAAGTGGATCTGGCGGGTGTTTGTATGTTTCAAGCTGCGTCATGAATAAAAGATGTCATCCAAAGTCATTAGGGTTTAGGAGATGTATCTTAATCCTGGACGAGATACATGGTTCTAAACTCGGTTTTACTTAAGGTCTTTTGTTGAGTCTTCGTGAACTCTTTTAAACATGTTATGGTTTGTAATTTAAATTTGGAGTCTATGTTTCAGACAAGTATGTTGTGGTATTTTCAAACTTAATTTATGGATGAACATCTTATGGTTTTAATCATATAGTATTGTTATGATTGAATGCTTTGGTATTAAGAAAGTCACACCATAATCACGCCTCCGCAAAAGTCAGGGTGTGACAGATCAGAACGGCTATATGCTGATGAGTTTACTATTGTCTCAATACGTACCGTGTCATCACCGTTAAGCTAGAAACTTTACAAAATTGTAAACGGGACAAGGACCTCTCGACCGAGTGGCAATCCGATCGGATAGCCATCTGATCGAACAGCCACTCGACCCGTTGACACATGTCTCAAAACCTTTCAATACTTAGAAACTTTTTCAGAGACTTGAAACTTGAAACTTGGAACCCTTGATCGAATGGCAATCAGATCGGATAGCCATCCGATCGGGCAACCATCCGATCAATGTAATCAAAACACTTTGTAACACTTGACACTTAGACCGAGTGGCAATCTGATCGGATAGCCATCCGATCGAATAGCCACCCGTCCCACTCACATATTAGTCACCCGATCGAATGGCAATCCGATCGGATAGCCATCCGATCGAGCCACCATCCGATCCAGTGACTGATCCGACACTTTGCGCAATCTCATTATACTGCTCGACTCTTATCTGTTATAATCTAATCAGGCTAATCCTAAAAAGAGCTCCCTTTGATCCAATAATGGTTTGACTGTTAAGCAATCACTGTGAGTATACTCGATCCCCTTTTTACTTTAAACTTTGGGGTGTAACATGTATTCTATGAAACTTAACTTGAACCTTTTTGAATCTAAACTCTATCCTATTTGTATGTGAAACTTGCGATTCTTGATTCTTTGTTCTAGGTGACGTTTAATCCAGAGTGTGTAGTTCCGCCTTAGCAATAGTAGCGCTATAGGAGATGCACCTCCCCATTATTCTCGGGGGTATTGTTAGGAGGATTCTAGTTCACCTTGATTCTTGGGCAAACACTAAAGCATCGGGATACTTGGGCTATCACTGGTTGGACTATGACACTAGCACAACTGAAACTATTTTATTTACTTACAATGTGGATATGAGTTATTTTAAATCTATTATTCTATTATTCAAACTTGTATACTCGCCAATACTTTTGTATTGATATTTTAATACATATTGCAGGCTGATAGGATGTTATGGGAACTAATGGAATCAAGCTAGGACGATGCCTAGAAACGTCACGTAGTTAATCTAGAAACTTTGAGACAATAATTGATGTTGATGTAATTTGATACTTATTGTTATGGTTGTTTGGTTTAGACAATGCATGAAATCAATTTAATTACTATCGAAATATCTAGTGTTATGGAATCTCATGAGCAATCTGAACGCTTAGCGCTCGCACCCCGATGTTTCCGCCATCGGTTGGGGTGTGACATCTTGATCCTCAAACTATAAACTATGAACTAGAAGTTTAAAGTATAATTCATTTACCAATATTAAAGAACAAATTACCAGATAAGTTCACTGACCTAAATAGAGTGACTAAGTAAGTCACATAATCAACTCCTTATGCTCCAGTTATATTTGTGTCCCAAGAGGACAACCACATATTTTTGTAATGAGTCTATTGCATGCCTAAAGCGTGGTAGACTAGTTAATTCCAATAATAAAATTCCTCGAAAATTGGAGCAAGTAATTAAGATGGTCAAGCCGAGGTTATAGTAATAAGATCTCCTGAAGAGACAATAGACATGATGGTTCAAGAAGAACCTCAGGTACCTGAAAATAAAGAGATCTCGATAAGTTGTATCATGTCTAAGATATGTATGAAATCGAAATAAAAATCGACGTCGTTATACTTTTGTATATAATGTAGCGCTTAAAATGATTAAATGATAAGGATCAAGATTTAAGATCTGCCTATGAATGAATATTAAGAAATGATTGGCCAAAATAGAAAGACACAAATAAGGGAGAGTTTAGTTCTCTAATGAAATGGAAAGTTTCTGGACCAACAGTCCATAGAACTGAAGTTGTAAAATATGCTGGATACAAAAGTGTCTTTTACGCGAATCACGTGAAAATCAAATTAAGTGATATAAGTCAAAATTGGTGGCACAAGAATTTTCACAAAGTCCTATGATTGATTATGAGAAAACGTATTCTCCAGTGGTGGATGCATTGACTTTCCAATATCTTATTAGTCTGGTAATATATAAAAGAGAATTGACATGCGTCTTAGGAAAGTTATGTATCACTTGATACTAAGTCATATAAAATAAGTTCTCGAGAATATTATGATTATTATATAAATTCATATCTGAATACATATACATGTTGTATATGTTATTGAATTGAATATAATTGGAACTCCCCATGAGTATCCTAAAGAATTTGATTGCTTAAGAAGTTAATTGAAACACCTTATGGATGTAATTATAGTGCACCAATACTCTAATAAACATACATAGAAAATATGTACCTGGTTATTATGGCATCTCAATGTACACAGTGTACAAACATGGTACAATATGAATTTTGGAGATAAAAGCAAGTGTTCTTGATATTTTTGCATATGATATAGATATCTATGTGTTAAAAGGGCAAGTTTATATAGCAAAACTTCTAGGAGTGAAAGCACATGCATGTTTGGATAAGATGGAAAGAATTCCCTCATGGATTGATAATGCTAGAAGCATTAGTGATGTCAAAACCTCAAGAACGTATTATATGAAGTTGACAAAATACGTATGGAGTAAATTGTCGAAACGAGTGTTGTATAACTCGAGATATTCGCATAAAGAGGGATATAAGTTTGATTAAATTAGCCATGTTCTATGAACATTCTACTTTTAAAAGTTCACTATAATCGTAATTTACAGTAATGATGTCTAGGCATCATTGAGAGAAATTGTCGAGCTTTTAGAGGGAGAATTTTTGAATGACCTTGGCACGGTCTAATTATTACTCGAACTGCAGTTCGAGTATATATGTAATTATATTTTACTAATCCCTCAAGTACATCTAGAAGATGATGTTTGGATATTTTAGTATGGACATAGTTGAACCTTAAAGTATGTTAAAGGTTGTTAAGTCATTTGTTATAAGAAATGCCTATTATCATCTCCTACCAAAGTAGAGATTCTCATTCTAGAAGTACCATCATTAAATGCATTAGTGCATTAATATGTTTTGCTAGCTATGTGTGGTTATAATATCTTTCACTTGAGCTTATTATCATGATATAACCTGTGTCAAGCGAAGAGACATTGGAATGAGTTCAAAGAAGTATTTCAGGAATAAACGATATTTGATTATATTTTACTAACCCATTAAAACAAGTTTGGTTAGTCTTGTAGATGCAGAAATGTAACTAAACACAGTCATGGACAAATGATAATTTTTGGAAGGAGGCACCTAAAGTCTCGTTAGAAGAGTATACAACATTGCTCAACATACATGATTGCACATTAAGGGATCAAGCGACAAATCATTCGCTACAAAAGCTTTTTCGACTTTCAAGTAAGATGGACACACGTCACATAAAGGATACATGTTAAAATGAGGGGGGGGGGACTTATTCAAGCTGCACTCTTTTTCCCTTGACTAAGTTTTGTCCCATTGGGTTTTTTTAGTAAGGTTTTTAATGAGGTAACATACATAATCCAGAACTACTAGGGTTAGACGATACGCGCTGCACTTTTTTTTCCTTAGCTATGGTTTTGTCCCATTGGGTTTTCCTAGCAAGGTATTTAACGAGGCGGCATCACCAAGCGTATTAAAGGTATGTGGATAGTCAATGGGGAGTGTTATGAATGTATCGTAATGATGACTCTCCACATACATAACTCCTATCTCTTTGATTTCTTTGTATTAATGTGTATGCCTATATAGTGACATTTGTATATGGTGTATACATCTTAATGAACAAGATTTCCTATTCACTTATTCTCTATAGTCTTGTTCCCTCATGTTTAGTATAGTTGTATATGGATTGCTAATAGATGTAAGACCCATCTTAAAATAACAAAATTTATAATATTTAACACGTATTTATTACAAAAAATGTGAGCTTACAAAAACTTTGTTAGGTTTACAATCATACATGATCAAAATATTTGAGTTATCATTCTAACTAGTTTAAACATTCAAATGCAATTCTTATCATTTACGTATTAATTTAAACAAAATAAATCAATGCGGAATCTTGTTCGGTGTGTTCGGTTCTTGAAAGACGCTTGATCTTCATCCGGAAATCTTGTGAGCATTCACCTAATGCCAAAACCACATAAACGGTTAGTTTTGACAACTTTTAAATACGCATAATCAAGTGGATTATAGGGGAACACTAAAAAAGTGGAGAACCGGGAAACACTCTTAAAAATTCAATTTAACATGTTAAAAATAAACCTTTTTCTAAAATTCTTTCGACGTTTTTCTTATAAATACATGTAGAAATATTTTTAATAAAAAAATCAAAAACTAAAAAACATAAAAAGTGGTTTTGGTAAGATGGATGGTTTATAGGAGAACACTAAAAAAGTGGAGAACCGGGAAACACTCTTAAAAATTCAATTTAACATGTTAAAAATAAACCTTTTTCTAAAATTCTTTCGACGTTTTTTTTATAAATACATGTAGAAATATTTTTAATAAAAAAATCAAAAACTAAAAAACATAAAAAAGTGTTTAAAAAATAGTTAAAAATATATCTTACAAAATAAACTTAACATGTTAAAAATCATTTTTTTTTTAAATATCAGCGCTTTTCCTTATAAAAATGGGTAGAAACTATTCAAATGAAAAAAATCATTTTTGTAAAAATAAATTTTTTGGCTTTTTTTTAATTGTGTTTTTTTATATATTTTTAGTTTTGATTTCTTTTATTAAAAATGCTTCTACTAGTATTTAAAAGGAAAAGCGTCGAAATTTTTTTTAAAACAATTGATTTTTAACATGTTAAGTTAAATTTTTAAAAGTGTTCCCCGGTTTCCCACTTTTTTAGTGTTTCCCAATAAACCTCACACTATATATATATATATATATATATATATAGGGTGGGGTTCTAGAGTGAACACTAGTGTATTTGCGAACTGAGTGAACAAATCCTGTCCATTGATCTACACACGTGTATAGCCAGGATCTCATCATCAAATCGTAAAATACACTAGTGTATTTCAACATCAAATCTTGGCCATTGATCTACACACGTGTATGACCAGGATTAGTTCACTCAGTTCGCAAGCTACACTAGTATTCACTCTTGAACCTAATCCTATATATATATATATGTGTGTGTGTGTGTGTGTGTGTGTGTAAGTTCACAATTATGTTGATCAAGTGTAAATGTCAATTTACCCTACATGGACATTTTGGCTACCTCCGTTCATGTATCCTAATACAGCATCTATAAGACTTTTCATTCGGGCATTCCTCATAGCTCTCTAAATTTCAATTTATGTCTAGATACTAACTGTTGGTATCCGACTCCTTAAAACCAAGGATCTAGTATTAAACAAAACACGATCTAGTAGGGAATACACTCCCATAACAAGAGTGGCTATAAAAGTATCACTCGCATGATTCTGGAGTCCAACTGCATTCTTATCTCATTGCCTATTATATGCTGGTTTGTACAATATGATGTTTGCGAGATCATAGCGGTACCATTCATTAACCTTCATATTAGCCAGGTATGAAAGCAATCTATGATACACGTCATGTTACTCCCAACAACCATATGGTACTTCCATCATACAAAGCTCAACACATGTATCACTTTTTTTTGAGAAACTTTAGATTGACTCCCGTTTGGTCTCATTATTAATACTTAAGTATAATCAAGCCTCAGCCTCAGCGTCAGTGTCTTACTCATTCTAGTCCATTCTAGTCCCTAACATTTTCTGGTTAAAGCCTAGATACTACTAAGTATCTAATTCGCTAAAACTTATGGCTCTGATACCAACCTGTTACACCCTGTATTTTCGACACCTTCGGCGTGCGACTAATCGGTAGGTACATGTTTTTAGTAAATTGCAGTGGAAACATTTATCTTTTTTTTATTAAACAACTCGTAAGTTGAATAAAATACCCTTTCATACTCTAGTGATCCAAATTTGACGTTTAAAAAAAAACAGAAGAAATACTAAAATCGAGACCATTTTAAGATATTACTCTTTCCTTTTTCTGTTTATGTACTTCGTTTGTTCAGTCACAACAAGACTTGGTACTTGGCATTGAAGCTTTAACCGTGGTCGTGTACGAACAAAAAAGCAAGAATCGAGCTTTAAAACACTTGCTACACTGTAGGTCTACATGTGGGTTGATTGTGAACAGAACCTATAGCCAGTGTTTTGGTGTTTAGATTTGTAGGACCAGTCAATGCAACCCCAGGTCAAATAAAAAAGCAACAAACTTTTTTTTTGGATAAAGGGCAGAGCCCGGCAAACTATGAAATAAAAACAAGAAAACAATTACATCATCAAAGGGGCATACCCCCGTGTCATCCCCAAAACAGACTTTGGAGACCAAAAGTAAGAAACAAAACAACCTATTCTAGGCTTATATCTGAGTCTAAAAGGGCTCACAACTATGGAATCACAATATCGAGACCAAGACATATTACATTTACCGAAAAAACTTTGTGCCAAAAGAGACGGACTATAGGCGGTGTCATTACCATAAATTCCACTAAGCTGAACATTAAACGCGGCCCAATTCATAACGGGACAGCTTGGATTGTTAATCCTCACTTGGATGGCCAACACGCTAGCCCACAGCTGCAGCCAGTAATGATGCCCCCAACCCGAAATGCACATCCCAAAAACCTTCTGAAGCAGCGCCTTTTGATGATTCAAGTTCGGCAACCAGACACCTGGGCTTAGGTATCCTTGCACGGCCCAGGTCTTAACAACAGTAGGAAGGGGCATACCTTTCCTGGTTAACGGCCTCAGCAGCACCACAACCATCTCCTTAACATCGGACAACATGTTGAGGATCCGTAAATGCCAGTTTTTGATATAACCAGGCTGAAACGAGTAGCAGAAAAAATGCAGCAGTAACCAATAACGTCTTGATGCAAGCAGCTCTTAATGCTGATCAAGCATGGAAGATCCAGCCACATCAAAACACATTGAGCAGCGAACATATACAGCACCCAAACATACTTGGATTTGTACCTGAAAGAAGCGTAAAACAGAACAACGTTAGCCCAACCCCAATCCCATCCCCATCCATGAATTAAAATGAAAATGTGAGTGGTGAAGATAATTAGGTTTGTCATCATGAGCGTGATAGTTTTCTCTAACCCATAAGACTCAATCCCTATCCCAATCTCTCCAAGGAAGATGGTCAGCACAATAAGAACAGACACAACAAAAAACAGCTTAGACATGATTGGACGGGTTATGAATCGAAAAACTGGCTCTCCATTGGACTTCACCCAGGTCAAAGACCCGGGCAACAGTGACCGTAGCAGCAGATTGGACCATAGAGAGGCCCATAAGTCTGAGTTTAACAGCATTTTTAATGAGAGTACCAATTTCACTGGGAGACCTCTCCTTTTGTTCATGAGTCCGGCGATTGCGCTCTTGCCAAATAAAATACACGCTGGCCCCAAGGACAAGCCTGTTAACCACACTCCAGATGGCATCCGTATGGGGAATATTGCAGGCTTGGGCTATAATTTGATCCCAACTACCTGAAAGGGTACCCCACTTGGTGTAGGCAGCCATATCATTCCAAATAATCTTCGGGAACCAGCAATTAAAGAACAAGTGATCATGACTGTCAGGCTCAGTTTTGCAGAAAACACATTTCAGATTGTTGACCCCAAGCCACGTAGCAAGGATGTCGTGGGTTTTCAGTTTATGCTTAATAGCCAGCCATAAAATAAACGCATGGCGCGGGATATTTTGGCTGAACCAAACCACCTTCACCCAGGGGACAGGGGTGCCAACTTCCTGTAGATCACGCCAAACCTCTTTAACACTGAACGGGGTAAAAAAACCACTTCTGGATTTCCAAACAACCTTATCCGAATCTGTCTGGGATAAGTAAGGGCAGGGAGAGGAATAAATGGCAGGGAATCTGGTCTGCCAGTCACTAGGCCATTTCCAGTTACCATTAGAAACCAGATCACTGACCTTAGCAAATCTCGAGAAGTCTCCCTCATGCATATTCCTGTAGGTCAGCTGATTACAAAGCGGGCCCAGGGGGAGCCATGAATCAAACCAAGCTGAAGTGGATTGCCCATTCCCAATAATGTGGATGATATGGTGTCTCAAGATGGGACGAGACGCAAGAATCTTTTTCCATCCCCAGCACGTATCATCCTTAGCCTTACACTCCCAAAAGTTACTATTGCCCAATCTGTATGTATGAATCCACCGCACCCACAAGGAGTCTTTTTTCGTAACAATGTTCCAAGTATGTTTAGCAATAAGAGCATTATTCCAGGTGCGAAGAAGTTTCAAACCAAGGCCCCCATGCTTCATAGGAAGACAAACTTCATTCCATTTCACCTTGGCCTTACCTCTTTTCATGTCACCATGGCACCACAAAAAACCTCGCATTAATTTCTCAAGCTCTTTAGTGACAGAGACGGGGAGGATGAAGACGGAGGACCAGTACACATGGAGGGAGTTCAGGACAGAGTTTATCAGCTGAAGCCGACCCGCAAAAGATAAGACTTTTTTCTTCCAGTCAAGAATACGCCTTTTCACTTTTTCAATAAGAGGGGTGCAGTCACGACGGTATAACCGAGAGGAGATAAGCGGGACCCCTAGGTATTTAACTGGAAGAACACCTACTTGGAACGGGATTTGGCTGTCAATGCTCTGCTGGATGTAGGGGCTCACATTGCAATAGTAAATGGTACTTTTAGGAATGCTAGGTGTTAGCCCTGACGCAGCTTTGAACTCATCAAGGGCAGTCATCAGCGTATTGACAGAATCAGCGTCACCATGGCAGAATAGGAATAAATCATCCGCGAAACAGAGGTGGGTGAGGCCTACTTCTTGACATTTCCAGTGGTATTTAAAACCTTCATCCAGGTAAACTCTCCTGCGGATCATGAGAGTTAGAACTTCCATAACAAGGGTAAACAGGTAAGGGGACATTGGGTCACCCTGTCTCAGACCTCTTTTACCTCTAAAATAACCAACATGATCACCATTGACAGCAATAGTAAACGATGCAGATGAAACACAGCTCATAATCCATTGGATCATACGGGAAGGGAAGCCGAAATGTCTAAGGGAATCCTGAAGGAAGTTCCATTCCACGGTGTCATAGGCTTTTTGAATGTCAATTTTGAAAGCACATCTAGGTCGGCCTTTGTCAAGGTGGTAGTTCCTCATGAGCTCCTGCGTCAGGAGGATATTGTCACTTATTTGCCTTCCCGGGATAAATGCACTTTGGTTTTCATCAACAATATCAGCTAAGACCCCTTTGATTCGATTAGCTATAATTTTGCTAATGCATTTGTAAATAACATTGCAGCATGCAATCGGTCTGAAGTCCGAAACCTTTTTAGGGGTATTCAATTTAGGGACAAGGGCAAGGACAGTGGCATTTGTTTCCTTGAGGAGTTTTCCATTATGGAAAAAATCCTTGACTGCTTTGCACATGTCCTCACCAACAACCCCCCAAGCAGCCTTGAAGAACTTGGCAGAGAACCCATCGGGACCAGGGGCTTTGAGATCATCAATTTCAAAGAGGGCCAGCTTGACTTCTTCAGAGGATACACACCTGGTCATAAACTCAGCCTCGTTACTAGAGACCCGTTTCCTGAATAAACTAGAGGGATCAATTATGGGGTCAACCGTAGACGAGGTACCAAGAACCGAGCTGAAATGGTTCACAAATTGGCTAGCAACTTGTTGACCTTCAAAAACATCACCATTCAGGTTTTCTATCGAGTGGATACGATTTCGGTTGAGATTGGACTTAACCATACGGTGGAAATACTTGGAGTTGTGATCCCCTTCTTTGAGCCACAGAACTTTGGCTTTCTGCTGGAGGAAGAGCTCCTCATCCCTAACAGCCTCATTGAAGGCAGCAAGGTAAACCCCTTCCTCTTCACGGAGGGCATCATTGTGGGGGTCAGCATCCACAGCTGTCTGAATGGTTTCCAGTTCAAGTTTAAGCCGGGCCACTTTTTTGAAAATGTTTCCTTGGTTAAACGTAAGTTTTCTTATCTCCTTTTTGACCCGCTTGAGCTTTGACACCAGAACATACATAGAGTAACCAGGGATAGAACAGTTCCAAGCAGCTGAAACACAAGGAAGAAACTCAGGTTTTGTCGCAATGAAATTGGGGAATTTGAAGGGTTTCGGTTTAGAGTTAGGGACATCAGGGAGAGTAACAACCACAGGTGTATGATCAGATTTGAGGAAAGGAAGGAACACGGCATTAGCTAACGGGAATAAGGAAATAAAAGAGCCATTGGCCATGGCACGATCCAATTTCTTCAGCTGACCACCCACTTTGCCCGGGGATTTATTCCAAGTGAACTTTAAACCAGACATACAGAGGTCATCCACTTCAATATCATTGAAGCATTCCCTGGCTTCATTCATACTAGAAGAAATATTCGAACTTCCCATGATACGTTCATTAGGGTCCACAATAGCATTGAAGTCACCCAAGAGGAGCCAAGGGTGATGACTAACCACAATTTTGTGACGGCGAAGGGAATCCCAACAGACTCTACGAAGCACCATCTGGTGGTGAGCATAAACAAAAGAGCAGTAGAACCCGGAGGCACCATTGATTGGCTCAATAAAACAATGGATAGCTTGGGGATGTCTTTCCACGACCATCAGGTTGACAGTGGATGGATTCCAGCTAATGACAATACGGCAGCCTCCATTACAAACAGAAATGTTCGAATCCCACATCCAGTTACCAAAGACTTGGTTGCACACACTCACAATTTTACTTTGGGACAAATGAGTCTCAATGATACCACAAACATCATACTTATCGGCTGCAAGATGGTTTCTAACTTGGACTTGATTAGTAGAATTAGACAACCCTCTAATATTCCACGAAGTGATTTTGAGCACCATATTAAACTGTTTTAGGGGGTGGGTTACCTTGGTCCCTGGGATACCAGAGTTACCTTCCTGAGCCTTCTGCATCACCTGCTGCATCAGAAACGTCGCTGTCCCAGACATATCTGGGTGAACATCTTCAATAACATACGAGGGGTTTAGCTGCATGAGTTCACATTGGGCCCAGAAGAAATCCCATTCCCCTTGTACCCAGGTCTGCTGGACAGATCCCCTCACACCCTTGAATTGGAGGAGACTATCTCTAATAGCACGCTTCTGTCCATCAGTTATACCATAGTCTGGTTCTTCTCCTTCTACCTCCATGTCTTGGTCATCACGAGTAACCTGCCCACCATCAGATGTGTATTGGTTTTCCATCAAACCATCAGTCTCTTGCATAACATGGTCAGATAAGTCTTTGTTTTTCAATAACAAATCTGCAGATAAATCATTTAGGATATAGAATCTGTTTGAGGTGTCAACCATAGGGTCATTCGGAACAGGTGGTAGGCTGGAGTTCTTCGGTTTATTAATTGGTTTAAGATGGGATGGGGGGTGATTATTGGGTTTAAGGGAGTGGGGCTGAGGATGGGGTGCAGGTTTGTTGGTGGGAGTGGGTTGGGTAACAGAAAACGGGGATTTTCGGGCATTTGTAGGTCTGGCAGCTTTGTGAGAACTGTCCTTTGGATTGACAGCATGGGGTTTTGGGGTACTCGGGTTAGCAATAGACGAGGAGTGGAGTTCACTCATTTTCCTTTGGATAGAAGGGTCACTGGAGGTAGAAGCACCGTTGGTATTCGCTGGTTTATTAGTCTCCATTCCACCCGAGCTCAGGTGGGTTTGCACAACAGGGATTTGTTTTCCAGCTGAGTTACGTTTCTTACCCTTGTTCCTTCTTGTGACAATGGTAAATTTATCAGTTTCTTCAAGTTGATGCTGGCCCATATGGTTAGGTGTTTGCTGTTGTTGCTGTTTCACCAACTCAGCCGCAGTTTCGTCATCCGTTCGGGGTCTGAGTTTGCACTGTTTCAGTGAGTGCCCAAAAACCGAGCAGTGAGTACATATGGCAGGTTTCCAGTGGTATGATATTTTGATGGAACCCACTCTGGCCGGCCTACCAGGGGCAGCAGGAAACTCCACTTCAACTTCATCAGGGAGATTCAACGATGCTTGGACATCCACAAGCATCCTAGCAAAACCAAGTTTACCCGTCTGATTTGTGCATCTTGCCTCTGTCACTTGGTCCATAAGGAGAGGGATCCCCGTACCACTCATAATCTTGCAAATACCTGTATCCGTCCACAAATCTAGGGGCACTTGGTGAGCCGTGACCCACAAAGGGATAGTAGAGGGCTCAATTTTTTCCAGACACAGCCCCGGTTCCCATTTTTTCACGAATAACGGAATATTGTTAACAAACCAAGGGCCACCCTCGAGGACAGCATTAAGGCCTTTTTCACTTTTAAATTTGAAGTAGTAGTAACCAGTTGGACTCTTGGTAATTTCAGCTATGTCATGGTTCTTCCAATCCCTTTTCAAACAGAAATTGACGCGATTATAATCCATAGACATACCTAAGAAGTACCCGTAAAGGTGCAGAGAGTAGGCTTTGGCCGATTGAAGGAGGTCTTCATTGGAAATCATGATCCTGTTCTTCCCTTCAGGTGTTATAACTGGGGGGAAAAACTCAATACGAACCTTTGAGGACTCTTTACTCATTTTAATACGGTCAGCAATGGAGTGCCAAGATTTACTACTGGATTCCCACACATTAACAGGGGAAGGGCTAGGACACTGGGGAGGGGTGTCGGAATAAGGAATGGTTATCGGCTGGATAATGGGGCAGGTAACATTCGGGAGAGTGGTCATACCATCTACAGATTGGGGGTCATGGGACGAGTTCTCCGTGAGCATAGGATCAGGGGACCCCTCGGACTCCGATTCTGAGACATCAGAGTCATCAGAGCCTTCCGATTTCTCATCAGAGTCAAGAGTCAAAGGATTAGCAGGGGAAGGGACCTCTGGATTAAGAGATCGAACAGCCTCATCAAAGGAGAGATGCATACCAGAGGATGGAGATTTATCAATTTTAACAGGTTTGTGCACACCTCTGCTACTAGGTAGCGATGAGCTCATCTCTTTGAGATCTTTAGGGTTAGCGGCTGAAGAAGATGAACTGGTAGAAATACAGTGGGAGAGAGAGGAATCGCTGAAATTGGGCGGTAAGGGGTCAGGAGCGGTTGTTGGAGGTGGTGAACCACCTGAGGAAGGTTGCATTTGGACAGGTTCAAGATCAGATTCAACGAATAAAGGTTAGAGAAGGGTGGATTCGGTGAAGAACATGAGGGAACGGTTGGAGAGAAAAAAGCTAGAGAGAGAAAGAAGAGAGAGAAAAAAATCACACAAATGACAACAACAAACTTAGAATGATCAAAGAAGAAAAGACGTAATATATAAGTCACACTAAAGATTTCTCAACATATAACATAACAATTATATAAATACAAAGCACAAAATCCTTGGTTCACTTGAGATCTTATTATCCTACTTATAACTTACCTTGAGAATCCAACTCTTCATTAGGGCATCTTTCTCCCACTGATATCAAACCAATAAAGTGTTTTTAGAGCAAAGAAAATTTATGTGTTTTTAGCGCAATCACCTTCCCTAACTCGGACGTTTAGTCATATAGACTCTTTCATCTCGACAGTAATCCTGCAAGATCCGCCAATTTTACAAATTAGTCATGTTACACTGGTTAGTTAGCACAGCCAACAAACATGATTACCAGTAAAAAGATGCCATCGCAGTAAACGTCTCCAACCCAACCCTTGCAGCTGTCATCAAAATCGTAGACTGCAATATTCAAACGCTTGCCATCGACCATCATTTTGAGATTTTCTTTAGTCTCGGTTTCAATATCCAGCACATTTATTCCCTTGTTTCAATTAGAATGGCTTTAGCCAAATTGTTGTTTTTTTTTCTTCCATTGTACTAATAGCATTTGGAACCGTCTGGGTTTTTAACAGGTGAGGCAAACAAGTTTAAAAATAAAACAGTGTCAACTACTTGAGAAAAACCCCGTGATGCGCTTTATATATTTTCCAAGTCTACGCGTGCATACCTATCAACTCCAGCTCTGTGTGTGTGTGTAAGTTCATGAATATCAGAACCGAAGCAAGTAGATACAAGGTTTAGCAAGAGAAAAGAAGGTAAACATTGTTCAGGTTTTCTGCTTATGTTCTATGTTTCATCGTTGGTGACTTGATGTTAATCATACTTGATGTTCTATGTATATTCGGGTTTCCATTTTCCAAAAGACACAAGTGCTATCGAGCTCCGGTAAGGTAAACAACAATAACATTGTCTTAGTTTAAGACCTCTTTTAATTGTTTTAGTTTGATGCTAGTGTAAAATCAACCAAGTAGTAAAAAATTATTCCAAACACTCATTAAGATGACTGGTTTGCTTTCCTAAACATCCTTTGTTTAAACATTCAAATATATGTATATCTCACACATACAACATCTAAGCAAATGATGGCTACAACTTATAGTATGTTACTAAAAATGGAATATATTTGATCCATAGTTTGGCTGATTTTTAGAAGATGGTTATTTGGAGGTAAAATGCAGAACAATTACCTATTAAATTTTCATATTCTCTCTCAATTTCCTACTGTTGAATGCTCTTAGCAGCAAGAACACACAAATATGATAAACAAATTCTATTTGAAATACCTTAGCTTGATTTGGTACTTTTTGGTCAGACGTCTCACACCATTGGCCGTCGTCACTATCCTGTGACAACAAGTAGAAGTATGATTCCGAAAAGATTTTCATGAATTTAAAAACTATAAAATATGAGATGAACAAAGTAAATACTGATATTCTCCGTCATTAAGTTTATTCAGCAGTTTCTGTGCCTGATCCTCGTCCCGGCTGGCTAGTGCCTCCTTATACTGACTTATTATGCGTAGCATCTTCGTGGGTAAAAGACCGAATTCCTTAACCGCAACAAAGACAGTGAGATCTGTTGCTTCTTCTTGAAACACCTGATTTGAAAAAAAACAATAAGCAATCGGGTTTAAAAAGCGTGTGAATGTTACACGAATGTGAGTGTTACATGAGCTTCATCTACAGGAAGTGTTTCCAAGATGAATCTTGGACCATGCTCCGCAAACGTCCAAGGAGGAAGTGTTTTCAACAGGGAATTAGCTTTATCACACGAGGACTCCATAGTTTCGTCCTCTGCAACCGATGAAGCTTCACCACACGACGGGGGTGGTGGCACTGGGCCATAAACAAACGACGGGCGTGGTGGCGCTGGGTCATAAGCAGACAGCCCGTAATAGCGTAAAAAACCCTTTAAACAAAGGAATTGATTTATATTAGAAACTCACTTGGTCAAAAATCACCCAAACTACATTCCTAATGCAAAAAAGTTACATTTATTTTAATATTTCTGGTTCCGGTTGGCATTGATCCTTGGACCGTTTTTGAGTTAATTGTTTTAGGAATATATATATACACACACATAACTATTTCAGATTAGCAGATTCGAACGTGTAACCGTATTTATAAAAACAAAATTTGAAACCAGATGAATGTAACTTTCAGATTTGCAAGCTATAGTATACATGAAATGTTGTATAGAAGAAACCTCAAGATCAGAAACGAAAACATATTGGTGGTGGACTATCTTTAGGGCCTCAAATACAAGTTTGGCAGCTTCTTCAGGAGATGGTTGTTTTTCCGGCCACATGCTCGACAGTTCTTCGTACCTTCAATTTAGTTTTTGTTTACGTGAGTAAGGTTGTTAACATAGTTTTCGTTAAAAACTAGTTTTTTTTTCCTCAAGGTACACAGGTTTCTTTCTTCTTCTTTTTTTTTTTTTTTTTTTCTCTTGGTTAAGAAAAGAAGTTTCTGGATAAAATCGCATAAGAAATTGAGTAGTAGTTGTTAAAAATTTACCAACAGGCTTGATATTCTTCAGATGAATCTACATAAGAGGCCAGGCCTTCTGGAACCTGTAAATGAAACATGCATGCATGCATGTAATGTAAAATGATTATCTAAATGAATATGAATTATTAGGGTTGAAATTTGCATGAGAGTGAAGGTCTACCTTATGCTCCTTTTTGAACCTACGGATGTCAGTCTCAAGATGGGCCGTTTCATCACGAGTGGTGGTGAATGATTCCATGTAACAAATCGATTAGCAAATTAACAAATCCTAATCAAGGTTTAACTGATGAAAGAAGTGGTACTGTAAATTAAGAAAATTAACAAAAGTTTAACGAATCGATTGGAATCAGATTGAGTAACCGAATGGAGCGATTGACGGACGACTGTAATCTGTAGAATGGATCCAAGAGCGACTGGAACCAACCCAACACCGATTCGATGAAAGGCCTCCAAACCCTAACTTTTCATGGAGGGTACTAATATTCACGAACCCTATAAATAGAAAAGGGGTAGGGAAGCCCGGCGGGTATATTCGAAACCCGAAAGATATTGGCCGGGTATACCCGAAGCCCAATGGTATGGGCCGGGTACGGGCTTAAAAAAAGAAAAAAAATAGGGTATTGGCACGGGTATGGGATTTAGTGATACCCGGCCCATTTACCCGAGTAATACCCGAAAGTATCATATTACATATTTCCATATATATAAATTTAGTACATGTACTTATTACATTCTTTATAGTCATATATGGATATGTATTTGGCAGGTGTTTAATGAACAAATAACTTATTTGTTGATGCAGATTTTGTGTCCGATGCTTGTCGAATAGATTAGATGTATTTTATGCTGATTATGTAATAGTTACACTCTGTTCCCGAGACTCATTTAACAGGGGGAGGGGAGGGAAAAGAGATGAAAATATAAAAAACCATGTTCCCGAGTTTCATTTAACAGGGGGAGGGGAGGAAAAAGGGAAGAAAAAATATGACCAAATATGACCATATATTCATCATCCCAAATTAGAGAGATTAGGAGAGAAAATTTTTCTTCCCCTCCCCTCACCTCCCCCTGTTAAATGACTCGGGAACATAGTGTTAGTGAAACGGTCAAACAAATGTGTATTGACCCGCTCGTTTGAAGTGGTCAAACGAGAGGGTTATGGGTTTGACCGTGTGTGTGTGCAAGTGAAGTGGGTGTGACTATAAATACCACCCCTTGTCTTTCATTTGCACCAGAGAGAGTTAGAGATTGTGGGTGAGCTCATTTGAGAGTTCACAGTGAGTTCTATTGTGTGGGGGAGAGATCACCACTTGGTCTCTCCCCGGATGTATACTCTTTTGGTATTAGTTCGGTTAGCTTGTAATCGGGCTGACTTGTAATGTTATACTACCGATTAATACAAAGAAGTTTTGTTTATCCATCTCTAATCTCTCTCGTCTTGAACTAATCTCTCACTAATCATGGTTTCGGTCCCGAAACACGGTCCTACAATTGGTATCAGAGCCATGGTACCCGATTTAGTATATCTAACCGTTTGCTAAATCACATGTGCTCTAGATATGTGATTTTAGTGATTTTTGTTCAAGATGTAAAGTTGGGTGAAAATGAGAAAAACCCATATCTGGACCGTATATGCGGATCTGAGCTGAAACGGAACACACCAGTGGGTTAGGTTTTATGTTTTACACCAAAATAATCAAGTTTTCATCATCAAATATCACTTTTGAAGTGATTTTCGTCAAATCTGGAAACGAACAGTTAACTATGTTCTTGAAGGGGGTGTGGCGGCTGTTAAGAAACTTTAGGGTTTCTTCATATCAGGATTGACGAAAAACCCCCTCTTTCAAATAACCCTACTGACGAACCCCCCCCCCCCCCCACGAAAAACTCAAATCGACGAAAAACCCAGCTAATCACTCCTGACGAAACCCCCCCCCCCCCCCACGAAAGAACCCCTGGCGAAAAACCTTCGGTGAAAAACCAGGGCGGTGGTGATACAGTGGTGATGCGGCGGTGACGGAGGCGGTAAGGGTGGTGACAGAGTGAAAGGTTTCAGTGTGTTGATGATGCAGTGAGTAGTTAGCGGCTTTCACAAAACCTCCATCACCACAATATGTGAATGTATCTTGTTGGTTCAACCACATCGAGGCACTTCTAAGAATCTCAGGTTGATTTGTCGCCGGAGAAGGTGGAATCACAATGGGGGTTTCCTCCATGAATCGATTGCTTGTTGAAATGTATGCAATTGACGGTTGTTTGTACGGCCACAGTAAAGGGTGTTTAGATCAGCTGGGTATCGAAGAAGAGAAATAAAGATGGATGGAGATGATATTAGTGGCTGTTTATGTGATTTTGGGGATTTGGAGGTTGTGTATTGAAGATGGGGTTTTGGATGTTGTATCGCAGAAAAAGAAGAAGAGGAAGACAGATCATGTCTTTGTCGGCTGGATTCTTTTTTTTTTTTTGTAAGGGTTTTGATTGTTGGGTGGAAAATTGGGCCCACTCTTATAAGGATGGCCATTGTTCTAAGTGGGTTGGGATAGCATTGTGATAACTCCTATTTGGGCCAAGGATATTTGGGTTTCAGGTGTTTAATCCTAAAGTGTGGTTTAGTTTTGGATCATGAGTTCAAGATTATATTTGGGCCAATTATTTTACATGGTTTGCAAAGTGGGGTCAGGAGTTCGCAAAGTTGATTTGAACCGCACTTCTAAATTTCAACGTCAAAATTTGTACGGGTTCGGGAGTGCGCGGGATCACTTTAGCATGATGAAAACAGATGATGATTTTTTTTAATGTGGGGTAGTCATGGTTACCGATGCAAACGTCAAATTTTGGTGACTTGACTACTATAGGCCAAAAACCAAAAACGGTATGTTTACTTCCGCATGTCAATGTTTATGATTGTTATCGTTTATTCGTAAATGTTCGAAAGCATTTTGTTTATTGTCATATTCTCGCATTTGAAAACGAACGTATGAACCTGGAATGTCAATACCGGTCCTAACGAGTTCACAAAGTCTTTGGAGCGATACAAGTCGGATCCTACGGGGTGCTAGGCGATTTTATTTATCAACTAGAATATGCAAAGAAGAAAGCATTTTGTTTATTGTCATATTCTCGCATTTGGTAACGATTGAATGAACCTAGAATGTCAATACCGGTCCTAACGAGTTCACAAAGTCTTTGGAGGGATACAAGTCGGATCCTACGGGGTACTAGGGGACGTTCTTATTCAACTAGAATATGCAAAGAAGAAAGTCGTTTTTGTGATTTTTCGAACAACCGAGAACATTCAGTGAAGATTGACGACAGTTCCGCTCAGTGGAGGGAATTGGTGAACATTTGAAGATAAATTCCACTTAGTGGAGAGAATTTGTTCTGTGAAATTGATGATAGTTTCTTTGAAGTGGAGACAATCTGTTAAGGTTTAGAGATCTTACCAAAGAAATGGGGGATAAAAAATTTCATATGTTGAATTTCTTCGGTAAATTTCTAAACGCAATCACAGGTGGTAGGGTTTGTGATTTTCTGGTGACACTAAAGGTTTTGCGTGGAATGTTTTGCACAGACACATATTTGAGGATTTTAATTAATTCTCCAGCCAGCGTGAAGATTTTTGCACGGAAACATACAGGTATCTAAAGTCGACAGTAGTTTCAAAGCGTTGTTCACTGAAGACCTAGTGGAATCTTTATGAAAGCTGATAGTTCAAGGCTGAAGACCTGTAGGATTCGGTTTTGGGTTTGATGTTTCTTTGGGATTTTACAGGGATCTGGGGGTAACTCAATTCGTTGAGTTCGCAAACGATGTACTTGGTCAAGCTGACATCCTGAGTACTAATGCTGAAGATCCGTAGTTCTTTACTTGGTCAACTTCACAAAGGCGAGACAATGAGATCTGGATGTAGGTCAACTAAGCGTGCTGTTTGGTTGAGCTTGCAAGGGATACACTTGGTCTAGCTGACTTTCCTGAGTGTTGATGCTGAAGATTAAAGTGCATTATTTGGTCGTTTCCACAAAGACAGTTTACAGAAGACAGTTCACCAGAAATCTCTACCAATGTAGTATGCTTGAATGAAATAAAGGTCTTATGACAGATCAAGACTTGATGCAGTTCTTAAAGATTGGAACCCTTATCAAATGCCGGTTGGAGTATTGGAAGATCAGTGGAAGATCGGTCAATTAAGGAAATTGCACAACACCCAACACGGATACGCGTACTTTAAGGGGGAAATATTATACAAGGAGCGTCAAGATACTACTTACCTGGATCATCGGTCAAGGGGGAATTTGTTAACACAGAGAAGATAAATACTTGACTGAAGATCGATTGCATTTGCATTTTCAGCATTCGACAGCAACGGACAAGGGGGAATTTGTTGATGCAGATTTTGTGTCCGATGCTTGTCAAATAGATTAGATTTATTTTATGCTGAATATGTAATAGTTAGTGAAACGGTCAAACGAATGTGTGTTGACCCGCTCGTTTGAAGTGGTCAAACGAGAGGGTTATGTGTTTGACCGTGTGTGTTTGCTAGACAAGTGGGTGTGGGTATAAATACCAACCCCTTGTTCATTTGAAAACTAGAGAGTGAGATAGAGGGGAGCTCATTGTGAGAGTTCTCAGTGAGTTTGTGTGGTTTGGGGGAGAGATCACCACTTGCTCTCTCCACGGATGTATACTCCTTTGGTATTAGTTCGGTTATCTTGTAATCGGGCCGATTTGTAATGTTATACTACCGATTAATACAAAGAAGTTGTGTTTATCCATCTCTAATCTCTCCCGTCTTGAACTAATCTCACACTAATAACGGTTTCGGTCCCGAAACACGGTCATTTTTGAGCATGTATATTGGATATGGAAGCTATCACCGTTTATTATGTAGATGTTTATGGAATTAGCTGGTACTCATACAATTACTTAACTAAGTAATGGTTTTGATTTAGTTTGGTATATGTGGTCTGAATATGATATGTAAGTTATTAATCATATTTTCATTTATTATAGTCATTAAAATAGTAAATTATATAAACATCAAAGTAAAAAATTGCACATTTTCCCCAACGGGTATTTTTATGAAATTAACGGGTATACCCGATACCCGATGGGTAATTACCCGACAAATACCTGACGGGTAATGGACCGGGTATGGGACAAAGAATTACAACCGGGTACGGGCTTGGAATTACCAATACCCGGCCCATTGCCATTCCTAAAAAGGGGTCTGGTGGGCTCTTCTTTTTAATCAATTGATCTTCATTTCCAGCATCGCATTTGTATAATCAAAACTAGGTCCATTAGCGTAAACCTTGTTTCCATTTATTATTATTATCCAAACCCACAACCAACTTAAGGGCTGTTTGTTTACCTCTTAATGAGCCGCTTAATGGCTAAGGCCTCTTACTGGTTCAACACTTAATGGTTCAGGCTGTTTGTTTTGCAAGCAAATGTCTGAATGGTTCAGACATTTACCTCTGAATGGTTAAGCATTATACTAAGTCTGAATGGTTAAGACCTCTAATCTGAATTGGTCAGACATTTGCCTTTGAACGGTTAAACATTATATTGGCTCTTAATGGTTCAAACATCTTACTGGTTCAGCACTTAATGGTTCAGACTTTGCACGGAATGACTCCACGTAGACCTCAATTTGAAGGATATTAACCATGTGAATATAAGGGTCTATCTTTTGCAAAATAATATTATCTCATAATTGGCTTTGAATTCCCTAAGTAGCCTGCTCCTTATTATCTCATATTACCGTTTGCGAATAATGGTATAATGTCGGGACAACACCTAACCCTCCAAGAGCCGACGATCTTCGGATCTCACCCGGGTATTTTGGATCTAGGATACCATACCATGGTGACACAAGATGTACCACGCAAATAAATAAACATAAATAATTAATACGAATTTAGTTGTTTTCATTATGTGATATTTTGTGCCTCGTATTTCGTATTTTAGGATAATTTGCATCATTTGAAGTTTTCCTCTTTTGTATTTGTGCGCTTATTTCAAGGAATCCCAAGGATTCAACCAATGAGTAGATCATTCCTAATTGCCCTTTTTTATCATTTAACCATTTTGGGGTGTATTATGTGCATTCTCAACATTTCAAGTTCATTATTCAAATACATGCAAAGTACAAGGTGTAATTATGTGTTGTTGTGTTTCGTTTATTACTTATGCAAGTTTAGTATGTAACGCCTCGTATTTCCACATTTACATGTTTTTAGTAAATACGTGTTCGTTTTTCTATTTTTGGAATCGCAGTCGAAATCGGATTTAAAACGGCAATAACGTGATTTTTACGCAATTTTACCGTCATTTACGAACGAACGCGCAAACGCAATCACCGACACCATTTTCTTTACGTCTCTTGTTTTTTTTTAAAACAAAACTTACGACAACTTTCAGAAATTTATCGGGCCACTCTAAACACGGGAAGTGGGCTTGTTGGCCTTTGGCCCAACCCCACTAACCAAACCTAATCATAAAAGTAGCCAAACCCTATCCCCATTCTTTTTATTCAGCCGACACCCTTGTCACCTTCCTTTCTCTGCATCTTGACCTAAGAAATGAAAAAAAAAAACCCTAATCATCTACATAGATCATCTGACATCCCTCAGTCTCTCTCGATTATACTTATGACGACTTCTCCGGCCGTTCGTTTTCTGGCTACACACTTCCACCTCTCCCTCAACTCCTTAAACCACCACCTAAAACCCCACTGCTACCTCAAATTAAACCTCCGGCCACCACTAACAGCGGATGCGACGACAAAGGAGAACGAGATAGCGAGAGATAGCGAGATGAGAAGGAGATCGAGAACAACAGCGATGACGATGACGGCGGCTCCGACATCGTCTACAGCGGCGCGATTCAGGTCTGCTGGTTCGGCTCGGCTTTCAAACGATTCGGGTATTTCCGGTGCGGTTCAGGTTATATTCTAGCTTCAAACTTAATCTCAGTTTTGATTTGGTGGTTTCAGCTCTCGTATCAGCTCAGACGCGGATTCCGGTACGTGGTTCTGGGTTTCCGTTCACTCGAGTGAAGTCAGGCGAGCTCCGGGTGGGGGTCGGGTCGAGTCTGGTTTATGTTTCGACATCAGTTTGGTTCGGGTCTTGGCTAAGCTTAGTTCCGATTCAGTTTTGGTTCTCGGTTTATTTCGACTCATGCGGCTCGGTTCAGATCCGGTTCAGTCGAGTTCAATCGGTAATCCCTCATTTCTTTTCTTTCAATTGGTTACTACTATTTTCTTTAAATCCGATGAAGGGTGGTTTGATTCTTATTTCGGTTCAGCAGGTTCGGTTCGATGTCCCGGTCAAACGGTCAACTGTCGTGTCAAACCTGGTCAAACTTGGTCAACTGAGGTCTCGGTACACTCGGTAGTTTAACGACGTAAATATTCCAATTATATTGTTTTATATATCTCGTTATCACAAAACCGCTTTATATATATATATATATATTGTTATAAAAAAATACATAGAAACCTATATAAATATATTGTTTTGTTGTTTGTTGAATCTTGAAATTTTAAACGACACTTTGGTTGTCGGGATCGTCCAAAAACAGAGGAAACTCTGCCCGTTTTTCGTACAAATCGATAACACGAAACGTGTTAAAGTCATAAAACGAAACGTATCAGATTCGATTAATTTTTATAAAATATATAAATGTATAATTATTTCTATTTTCGACAACATTTCAACAATACTTTTGATAGTAATAATTTAGAATTATTACCTTGACCTTATAAATATATATATTTATATATGAATATACATTTATATCGACGAGTTATACTTTTATTCCAATCCCAAACTTCCGTCATAATTCCGCTTACACACGCACCATCGTTTGTCCATTATAGGGTGACATCGGTGTTCCATCATCCTAATCTCACACTCGTCGACGCTTGGATAATCGGAAGACTTAGCAATTATGTGAGTATACTCGATCCCTTTTTCCCCTTTACACTTTGGGATGCAACCTGTATAACTATACAAACAACTTTCAAACTCAATTAAACTTACTCTATCCATGATTAAACATGAAACTAATGTAACTTACTTGTTATTCTCGTATGCTATGTGAACGATTTGGAACGTTATATGCTCATTAACTTTGCTCGCCCACTTTAACAATTATAGCGCTATAGGATTAACGCCCCGCCCGTTATACTTTTGGGTATTGTTAAGTTAAACATTACCACCCCGCTAAACTTTTGGGATTAGGCTCTTTTATGCGTTGTATTCTCGGGTTTGATCATATGGTACGCCAAAATTGCATACTAGTAATCACATATTATGAATCATGTTGGATATGAGCATTTTTTTTATTATATTTATGCTATGTAACAAAACTTGTATACTCGCCTTTGCTTTTGCATGGAACTCTATTTTAATACATGTTGCAGGTTAATTGATGAAGTGATATTGCAAGATGAAACAAGATTTAGGGTGGACTAGATACACACCTAGCTCAAATCATCTATTTTTGTTGTTATGTGTTATTATGAAACAATGTTGTTATTTTATTTGAACCTTGTATGACAATTAGTCTTGAAATGAAATTTGAATTTAATTAATATTGTCACATAGTGTTATGAAGTCTCTTACAATCTACGCACTTCGTCTCATCCCGATGTTTCCGCCATCGGTTGGGGTGTGACAGATTGGTATCAGAGCCATAACTATAGGGAATTAGGAAAAGTAGGAATGCTTTTACCTAGTCTATAGTTTTAGAGCTTTAATTCTTATGTTTTGCTTGAAACTACTACGTGATACTTTATTTGTTTCTTATTTATGCTCTTTTAAACATATATGTCACTTATGTGTAATATTTGATATGTTATTCTTTTGTATTAATACTTGTTTTATTATGTGTTAATACTTGTTTCATTGTTCGATTCTTTATGTGTTATTCTTGACATATTTCACTATGTGTTAATACTTGTTTTATTATTTAATTCTTTAATTACCATTCTTTATATGCTTTGTTATGTGTTTATACTTGTTTGTGTATTCCTTTGACATACACTTTTCCTCATGAATTTTACTCGATTATTCTAAATCCGACAACACTCGTATTGTACAAACGAGACGAGTTTACCAAAATAGGCGTGAAACCCACAATTTGGTAAACGACTCCCATTCCGCTTAATTCTATTTTTGCACGAAATTATGCCATTAAGTTAGGATTCTTAATGGAAATTTCAAATTTCAAATTTTAGTGGACCCTTGTCAACGTGTCAAAATTTAATTTTGACCCGACGAGTACCAACCACACTTAGGGTACGAAGTCGTCAAGTTAGGGGTGAAACCCGCACCTCGTCGACTAGTCCAACTCCTTGAATTTCGTAAATCCCGCCAAGTCTTGAATTGACGATTGAATTGGAACACGTAATAACCGGAAGGGTAAATACCGTTAACCGACATGTCGGTGAGAGTATTTCACCTATTAGGCTAAAGCATGCTCTCAAATTCAAAAGACTCTTCGACCGCTTGGGTTAGTCAACGTTCCGTTCAGGGACCATCCAAGTTTCTTTTTATCAAACTTACGCTTTATTTTTCGAACTTTTATAATGAAACTCTCTTTTGTCAATTTTGAATCATTTTTGAGATTTCATTTTGCGCACACATCATACTATTACTTTTATACGATTATACATTACTAGCATGCATAATTTCACTAAATTTTAATTACACTTTTGTAACGAGCAGAGACATATCATCGAGATAGGAGTGATTTCCTTACCTTGACGATTAACTCCGCCTCTTTTCTCATCTTACAACGACCTCACCAACGGGTTTGGGGTGATTCCCTTACCTAGGTGATCGTTGCCAATGCTTCCTTTTAAAAGACTATATTATGTAAATACGATCATGTTTATATCTAAATCATTTATCATTATTCAAGTCCCTAATTATTTCAAAATGCAATGTGATATAAACGAATTTCCTATCCTATAATCTATTTTCATATAGCTCACACCCCCAAAATTCTTAACTTATGCCCTAAACACTTACTCCTCAAATTTTCAAATTTCACGAAATGCTACTTATCAACCTAGTCGGCCTAATAAATTCACTGCCCACGAAATTTTGTATTCAACGTAACTATTGAAATGAGCACATTGCATATCATTAAACTAGAGATTTTATACTTTCAATAGGGAATCAAGCCAACTTTTTTCGCACACGCCTATAAAGTATTACAAATATTACACAACATTAACTAAACTTTCTATCAAAAGCAATAAAACATTTTATTAAAAGACGTTTTTTCAGCAAACACTAAGTCCACATACCAAATTCCTTTTTCTAAGGATCAATTTTTTCACAAGAATCTGTAAGTTTCAAAATTTTCTAATACAAAATTTCTTAAAACGATGCAAACTTATTAATCTCTAGAACTTTTCAAAACTTCACTTGATACGTCAATTAAATTCAAACCACGTGGGTAAGGAAACTTCATAAGGACCGAAAAATTTTCAACTTATGTAATCTCTTTTAAAACCGCAGTAGCATTTCCATTCCTTTACAAAGTACTTTCCACATAACCAATAGACGTTTTATACTCCCTTTACATCCACAAACTGTTGGGAAAATTAGTGAATGGATATTTAGTTAATTTATAATTTAGTGAAATTATAATTACATATTAAACTCCTTCATATGGTGAAACTCTTGAGTAGAGTTTTATATCACTTGATTAGCTTTTATTAGAGTTTTTATGGCTCTAATTAAATCACTAATTAAGTGAAACTTTTATTAGAGTTTTATGTCTCTAATAAAATCACCACTTAAGAGAAACTCTTCATAACACACAACTCTTGTAAAGAAAAAAGATGGTAGGCTATGTAGCTCATTGGAATGATGAGAAAACTACAAGAGAAAGATAATATGTATGAAGAATTCTTGGAGAAGTGGTGAAGACTTGAACATCCATATGTTGGGAATTATAGAGAGATGAGTTTTCTCTACTCGATTCCATCACCTTCGTATCATTAGTTTTCCACAAGTTCAAACACTATAATTCTATTCGGTGTAACCTCGGGCCCGTGGCCATTTCTGGCAGTACAGACTGCTTCGGCTGTTGTACCCTGGGAGACAGACGCATCGTCTTTAGTAGAGGCGCGAAATCTGTTTTAAGGGAAGCGTATTGAACACGTGCCTCAGCCATAATCGTCAACATTTGTTTGTTCTTTTTGTAGGGAATTATTGTACAAGAAGACGTGGTTCAAGACCTCGTCGAAGCCTACACAACGGACTGAAAACACAACGAACCATACAAGTAGACGCAGTTAAAGATCAAGTTGAAGACTTTATCTTTTGAAGATATTGGTTTGAATCGATTGTTTTATTAAATATGTTGTAGTTCATATTTATTTTTGTTTGAATGTGTACATGGTTCATGTACTACAATTTCCCAAATGTTTAAAGAGAGTATCTTTATTTTTTTACTATTTTATTAACAAAATTGTGATCCATTTCCTACAAACTTAAAACAGATTTCATGAGATTGTTGGTACAATCTTAAAAACCTTATTTATAAGGATTTTGGGTTTACAAAAGGATTTATAATAGAATAAAAAAAAAGATATTTTTAGACGTTATGATCTTATAAATATTTATTTTGGGAAATATGTATGTAGTACAACTTGTTGCGTTTGGATTTTTTAAGATTGAGATACAATCTTATATCCTATACCGTGGTACAAAACAAATAGTTTTGGTTCCAACGTTTGGTTTTGAAACGATTTTGGGAATCGTTAATTTTTCTAACTTTTGTGTTAGATCGGGTTTATTAGTGTAAACCACACGTTTTTTGTAAACGTTAAATTCTCTAACATATGTGTTAGACCGGAATTATTGGTGTAAACCATACATTTTTTGGTAAACGTTAAAGTCTCTTTAGTAGAGTTTTTTATGTCTTTAAATAAGAGTTTTATGTTACTTGATTAGAGTTTTATGTCTCTAATTAAGTCTCTATTTAAAGTAGACTCTTCATCCACCCATTGATTGATATGAACAAATAAGTCTTATAATGATTTTTGTAATCATTTGTCTTCTAACATGTGTGTTAGAAACGTTCATGAAAAGGGTTGGTTTGGAAGCAATTTTTTAATTGTTTAGTTTCTAACTTGTGTATTAGAAATGACTTATTATTTGAATCATATATGTGTTTTTAGCAAGTCGAATTAACATTTTGTGGAAATGTTAATATTTCTAACGTGCGCGTTAGAATTTCTTTCATTTTAACATGATTGTTAAAAATGGTTAAAATACAAATGCTTTGAAATGTTTTATGTAGACATTTTATATAAGCAATTTGTTGTAGCATTGTTTTAATGCTTTGTATGATTTAGAAATAAAATGTCATACATTGAAGTTGATGTTTGATTGGCTTCAAGGAATTAAATCACCATAAAGTGATGGTGTGGTATTTATATGAATTTAATGAAATTAAAATCATTTACTAGACTCTTCATATGGAAGATAAACTCTTAAGGAGAGTTTCATGTCAATTTATTAGTTTTTATTAGAGTTTATGTCTCTAATAAAATCTTTAATTAAGTGACTCTTAAGGAGAGTTTCATGTCAATTTATTAGTTTTTATTAGAGTTTATGTCTCTAATAAAATCTTTAATTAAGTGAGACTTATCTCCACCCCATGTCTCTTGTATTAAAAGTAGGCTATGTGCATAACTTGATGAGAGTGAAAAAACAAATACAAGAGTAAGAATACAATTAAATCACCATAAAGTGATGGTGTAGTTGTGTGTGATTTTATCACCAACTTTAATTTGTGATTTGTCATGTTTATATAAAATGACTTAAATTTTCTAACACGTATAATGTGTATCACGAATACGAGGTTAGAGATTGTTCATAATGAACATAAATGTTTTATGTAAACATTTAATTTCCTATAAGTGCATTAAAAATGATGAGGAATGGTTTATTTTATAAACTATATCTTTGGAAAACGTTTTATGTAAACGTTCGATTCTATAATGTGCTTGTTATAACATTTTTTTTTCTAACATGCGTGTTAGAAAATGTTTAGTACATGTGTAGTAAGACTAAACAATATAAAATCATTTGATATTTTGGGTTTGATCTATGTTTTCATAACCCTAATTGATATTATTAGTATTGTATATTGCAAAACTAAGAAACTGTTTTGAATTATTTTTAAAACAAAGTTTTGCATAACATTAATAATTCAAATGGTTCGCTACTCTTACTAGAAGTAGCATATGGACAAAGTAACAGCCTGGTGGTTGTTATTTGGTGAAAAACAACTTGGTGTTGCTGTGAACAAATTTAATTGTTCAAGTTTACTACTTAAATGTAGTATTTGTAACAACTTGGTGTTGTTTTGAGCAAACTTGTCCAAGTTTAAAGTTTAAGATGAAATGGGGAACTTGTACTTACAAGTGCATGGAGTCTTATTGAGGGAGTACCTTAAGACATGCCATGGGACAATATTGTTGAGAAGATTTCGATCAAATTATAAAGTGTTGAAGATAAAAGCACTTTGCTATTTGATGTCTATATATTGTCTATGCTTCCGTTTAAATTTCAAAAGTGATTGACACTTATGATTTAGTTTCCAATGTATTTTATTGTTTGGTGTTCAATATCTTCGGATAACACATTCAATTTTTTACAAAGAAATAAATCACTAATGGTTGTGACATATAAATTATTTTGTGGAAAATAATTATAACGTCGGTTATACATTGCTTAAAAGAATATGGTTTTAAACGGATGATACATGAAAATACTTGGATATAAACAACTTGAGAGTTGTTACATTGACTAAAAGTCAAAGATGAAACATCAAATGTATAACCACATCATGAGTGAGTAATGAAAGAACGTAGTGAGTGTATTGAGATGAAATACACTAACGACATTCATGTCGACATACTTCATTAGAAGTCATTGAAAATTCACAAGTGTGAATTCTAACATATGAAAGTAAAAGTACTATATGTTATTGTATACCTTTAATAAATCTTGCGAGATTTATAAGTAGATGCGTCTACCACTTTATTATTGTTAGATCTATATGGAGATTTTACCTTCATTTGGGAGAGCATCCTAAATATACATATCTCCTAATGAATAACAATAGATGTGTGCAAATCACTTATGGCAAAATTATGAATGCCATGTTGTTGAGTGTCGATCTAGTTGACTCTATCTCACACATAACAGTGATTGTAGACGAGAAACATTCGTCTTGTTGGTGATGAATGTGTTCACCAAGTGACTTGGATTAAGACTTATGTTTAAGTACTTATGAGTCAATGGTAGATCGTTGGAAATCAAAGGTAAACAAGTTATGTTCCTTAAATGAATGATGAAATTTAGCTTTGTGCTATATACAATAATTTGTGAGACCTTCCTAAATATTGATGTTTTAGGATTATGAATAAGTCTCATTATTTTGTCTTAACAAGGGATGAATGTTGCAAAGTGATATTATGATATCCTTAGGGCTGTGAAGAATCAGAATGATGCATCTTCTGTTCACATGCTAAAGTATTGTAGTCTAAAGCATGCTAGACTAGTACTTGGTTAATTATGGGTCTTGATGGAGACTAATTAACTCTAAACATTCAAATGTGTATGAACACAAAAAGAATTTGTGTGTGGAAAAAGTTGAGAGAGAATTTTCATTCATTATAAGGAAATGACATGTAACTTTTAGAAGTTTGTTCGAAAAGCTAATGAGGAGAACTCATTGTCTAAGCTTATTCTAGATGTTAAATTAGAATTATTCTAAGTTGGTGACAAACTTATGACAATGGCATGTGTTGCTTTGGTCAGCTCGGAAGCTTGTGTAAGCTAATGCAATATGAGTTGAATTCACTGATACAATAAGGTTGGTCTTGTTCAATCATATGTGTATAAATGTCGCCATAAGTGGTGTTACGGAAATGTTGATCAAATGGCAAGAAATGTGGGGGAGGAACCATTTAAGAAACAACCCTAGAAGGGTATGTAGAAATGGTTCTCATTAACACATCTAAATGTTATCCAATAACACTTAAATGTGGGGGGTGTCTTGCATTTGTTTTTAGCAATAAGGATTTTGTAATCCAATCTAACATTGCAAATAGACGACTAAGTGGAGGACACAAAGGTCGTAGTGCATAATGGAGATGTGTTTGCCTTAAATGATACACGTATCTTTCGAAGACATATGTTATAACCAGATTCAGATGGCCACTGAGGTTATAGTCTTAGAAGTTGACAATAGGCAAAATTAACTTACGAGTTAAGAACACATCATGACAACTGATCTCAAATACGCAAAGTTATTTGCTAATGTTATGGATCCAACAACCTGAGGGTTTATTAGAGATCAAGTTGTGGAATGGGACTGAAGCCCTTGAAAAATGAAGTTCATATGATGGAAACCTAACTCAGTAGACTGGAGATCCCAAGAATTGAGTTCAATAGGAAAACCTAATTGTATGAATAAGCGAGGTCACTGTGGGGGAATAACCCTACGCATTTAATAAGGTAGTTTATTATAAAGATTAATAAACTTCCTAGTCCATTCCTAAAAGTGACAAGTGTGAGGCTAAGCATAATATGTGGTAAATGATTTGGATAGATCACAATAACCACAATGCTTTTAATGATCTAAGGAGAATCACCTATGTTAGAGAGAAGTGGGGTCGCTTCGAATGGAATTGAGGGCACAATTCCTAGAGCTCTCGCAGAACCAGGAAAGTGTTCCACGACCATTATTGGACACGACTATGAGGAGATGACCCGGCTAGGGAGAGTCTTGTGTGAAGTGTATTGTCGTCTACACAAACGGCAAACGAGTTCAAAGACATCGAGATCTACTTTGAGCTAGTGGGCTAAGTGCATTTCATGAGCGAAGGTTCAAAGGGTAACACCTACCTATCGTATGCAAAACTCAACTGTCGAGGTTCCATTGGAAATTTTATGTGTTTTGAACAATCTCCATTCATGTGGGGGATTGTTGGGAAAATTAGTGAATGGATATTTAGTTAATTTATAATTTAGTGAAATTATAATTACATATTAAACTCCTTCATATGGTGAAACTCTTGAGTAGAGTTTTATATCACTTGATTAGCTTTTATTAGAGTTTTATGTCTCTAATAAAATCACCACTTAAGATAAACTCTTCATAACACACAACTCTTGTAAAGAAAAAAGATGGTAGGCTATGTGGCTCATTGGAATGATGAGAAAACTACAAGAGAAAGATAATATGTATGAAGAATTCTTGGAGAAGTGGTGAAGACTTGAACATCCATATGTTGGGAATTATAGAGAGATGAGTTTTCTCTACTCGATTCCATCACCTTCGTATCATTAGTTTTCCACAAGTTCAAACACTATAATTCTATTCGGTGTAACCTCGGGCCCGTGGCCATTTCTGGCAGTACAGACTGCTTCGGCTGTTGTACCCTGGGAGACAGACGCATCGTCTTTAGTAGAGGCGCGAAATCTGTTTTAAGGGAAGCGTATTGAACACGTGCCTCAGCCATAATCGTCAACATTTGTTTATTCTTTTTGTATGGAATTATTGTACAAGAAGACGTGGTTCAAGACCTCGTCAAAGCCTACACAACGGACCGAAAACACAACGAACCATACAAGTAGACGCAGTTAAAGATCAAGTTGAAGACTTTATCTTTTGAAGATATTGGTTTGAATCGATTGTTTTATTAAATAGTTGTAGTTCATATTTATTTTTGTTTGAATTTGTACATGGTTCATGTACTACAATTTCCCAAATGTTTAAAGAGAGTATCTTTATTTTTTATTATTTTTATTAACAAAATTGTGATCCATTTCCTACACAAACTAGAGTCTATATTTCATGACGATCCAATCTATTTTAACTTCACGTTTTGCGCAAACAACTATATATGCATACCATTTTACACGTTTTAGTTAATATCTCACCACAATCTCATGCGTGTCACTCATTCTCTTTTCCTTTCATACTCAAAACTTTTAAATCTTTTACGCGCATGAACTCGTGTATTTTGATTTATACTATAAACAAAATCATTATTTCCTACATCCATACTTATACATTTTATGTCTTCACTAATGTTCACACTTACGCATTTATGTTATACTCATGATTCAAAATTCATACGTTTTACGTTATACATACACCCACAATTATACATTTGCGATGTACTTACATTCATGTTTATATTACATTCGTATTCATATTCATGTTCATACATTTTATGTTCTCATTTACACATGTACAACTTGTTTACACTTATATTCATACACATATATTTTATTCATACTTAAACCTTCATGTTTTACACCTATATTCACGTTCATATCTATGCACATACATCTTATGTTCACACTTATACTCGTATTCATACTCACAAACTTTGTGTTTAGACTTATACTCATGTTTGTACTCACATTTATACTCATTTTTCATACACGTTATGCTTAAACTTTTACTCGTACTCCTGACAGGCGTTTTGTGTTTATGCTCACGTGCGTGTTCATATTTAAACTTATACTATGCTCATGCTTTTTACTCAAAAATTTATGCACACGCGCCTGTACGTGAGCGAAACCCGAGGGATTAGCTTACGTTGGTCTTATACTATTTGGAACGCAAACATGCTTACATGCTACATTTCTTTACACATGCAACCTTATTTTCAGAATTTATGAATACCTTAAATTCATACGCAACTAGTACAAGCTGTGCGGATCATGCGATGATCGGTATAATCACGGGTGCACACGGGATTATAGTGATAGGCGTATGAAAACCATAGAGTGTACTACTATGTATGGTAATACACGAAACGTAACATGACATCGAATAAAAAACGGACATAATGTGGTCAAAACATGGTGGATATGCCGTTGGTACATCCTATATATAAGTGCTTTCACCATGTTACCAAACTTTCGTAAAACGTGCCATGAGAAATCTTGTGTTTTACAGACCTTTTGACCTAATACAAACTTTGAACAACTCACGAACGCATTATATTCGATTATCCACGACGAGACCTCATTCTTAACACGCTACTTTCGTCTATCTGATACTTATGCTATCCTTATACTCGTAATCGTTTATTAGATCAATCGTTCACCCCTATACCTCAATTATGCTTTGTTGTCTCAAACTCCAAATCCTCAATTTTAAACAATCCTCTTCGGTTTGCAAAAACCCTTCGGAGTCTTCCTCCTGAACAAATTTCGGGACGAAATTTCCAAAAGGAGGGGAGACTGTAACGCCTCGTATTTCCACATTTACATGTTTTTAGTAAATACGTGTTCGTTTTTCTATTTTTGGAATCGCAGTCGAAATCGGATTGAGAAACAGATTTAAAACGACAATAACGTGATTTTTACGCAATTTTACCGTCATTTACAAACGAACGCGCAAACGCAATGACCGACACCATTTTCTTTACGTCTCTTGTTTTTTTAAAACAAAACTTACGACAACTTTCAGAAATTTATCGGGCCACTCTAAACATGGGAAGTGGGCTTGTTGGCCTTTGGCCCAACCCCACTAACCAAACCTAATCATAAAAGTAGCCAAACCCTATCCCCATTCTTTTTATTCAGCCGACACCCTTGTCACCTTCCTTTCTCTGCATCTTGACCTAAGAAATGAAAAAAAAACCCTAATCATCTACATAGATCATCTGACATCCCTCAGTCTCTCTCGATTATACTTCAGACGACTTTTCCGGCCGTTCTTTTTCTGGCTACACACTTCCACCTCTCCCTCAACTCCTTAAACCACCACCTAAAACCCCACTGCTACCTCAAATTAAACCTCCGGCCACCACTAACAGCGGCGGCGACGACAAAGGAGAACGAGATAGCGAGAGATAGCGAGAGATAGCGAGATGAGAAGGAGATCGAGAACAACAGCGATGACGATGACGGCGGCTCCGACATCGTCTACAGCGGCGCGATTCAGGTCTGCTGGTTCGGCTCGGCTTTCAAACAATTCGGGTATTTCCGGTGCGGTTCAGGTTATATTCTAGCTTCAAACTTAATCTCAGTTTTGATTTGGTGGTTTCGGCTCTCATATCAGCTCAGACGTGGATTCTGGTACGTGGTTCTGGGTTTCCGTTCACTCGGGTGAAGTCAGGCGAGCTCCGGGTGGGGGTCGGGTCGAGTCTGGTTCGTGTTTCGACATCAGTTTGGTTCGGGTCTTGGCTCAGCTTAGTTCCGATTCAGTTTTGGTTCTCGGTTTGTTTCGACTCACGTGGCTCGGTTCAGATCCGGTTCAGTCGAGTTCAATCGGTAATCCCTCATTTCTTTTCTTTCAATTGGTTACTACTATTTTCTTTAAATCCGATGAAGGGTGGTTTGATTCTTATTTCGGTTCAGCAGGTTCGGTTCGATGTCCCGGTCAAACGGTCAACTGTCGTGTCAAACCTGGTCAAACTTGGTCAACTGAGGTCTCGGTGCACTCGGTAGTTTAACGACGTATATATATATTGTTATAAAAAAATACATAGAAACCTATATAAATATATTGTTTTGTTGTTTGTTGAATCTTGAAATTTTAAACGACACTTTGGTTGTCGGGATCGTCCAAAAACAGAGGAATCTCTGCCCGTTTTTCGTACAAATCGATAACACGAAACGTGTTAAAGTCATAAAACGAAACGTATCAGATTCGATTAATTTTTATAAAATATATAAATGTATAATTATTTCTATTTTCGACAACATTTTAACAATACTTTTGATAGTAATAATTTAGAATTAATACCTAGACCTTATAAATATATATATTTATATATGAATATAGATTTATATCGACGAGTTATACTTTTATTCCAATCCCAAACTTCCGTCATAATTCCGCTTACACACGCACCATCGTTTGTCCATTATAGGGTGACATCGGTGTTCCATCATCCTAACCTCACACTCGTCGACACTTGGATAATCGGAAGACTTAGCAATTATGTGAGTATACTCGATCCCTTTTTCCCCTTTACACTTTGGGATGCAACATGTATAACTATACAAACAACTTTCAAACTCAATTAAACTTACTCTATCCATGATTAAACATGAAACTAATGTGAGTTACTTGTTATTCTCGTATGCTATGTGAACGATTTGGAACGTTATATGCTCATTAACTTTGCTCGCCCACCTTAACAATTATAGCGCTATAGGATTAACGCCCTGCCCGTTATACTTTTGGGTATTGTTAAGTTAAACATTACCACCCCGCTAAACTTTTGGGATTAGGCTCTTTTATGCGTTGTATTCTCGGGTTTGATCATATGGTACGCCAAAATTGCATACTAGTAATCACATATTATGAATCATGTTGGATATGAGCATTTTTTTTATTCTATTTATGCTATGTAACAAAACTTGTATACTCGCATTTGCTTTTGCATTGAACTCTATTTTAATACATGTTGCAGGTTAATTGATGAAGTGATATTGCAAGATGAAACAAGATTTAGGGTGGACTAGATACACACCTAGATTAAATCATCTATTTTTGTTGTTATGTGTTATTATGAAACAATGTTGTTATTTTATTTGAACCTTGTATGACAATTAGTCTTGAAATGAAATTTGAATTTAATTAATATTGTCACATAGTGTTATGAAGTCTCTTACAATCTACGCATTTCGTCTCATCCCGATGTTTCCGCCATCGGTTGGGGTGTGGCAGATTGGTATCAGAGCCATAACTATAGGGAATTAGGAAAAGTAGGAATGCTTTTACCTAGTCTATAGTTTTAGAGCTTTAATTCTTATGTTTTGCTTGAAACTACTACGTGATACTTTATTTGTTTCTTATTTATGCTCTTTTAAACATATATGTCACTTATGTGTAATATTTGATATGTTATTCTTTTGTATTAATACTTGTTTTATTATGTGTTAATACTTGTTTCATTGTTCGATTCTTTATGTGTTATTCTTGATATTTCACTATGTGTTAATACTTGTTTTATTATTTAATTCTTTAATAACCATTCTTGATATGCTTTGTTATGTGTTTATACTTGTTTGTGTATTCCTTTGACATACAATTTTCCTCATGAATTTTACTCGATTATTCTAAATCCGACAACACTCATATTGTACAAACGAGACGAGTTTACCAAAATAGGCGTGAAACCCACAATTTGGTAAACGACTCCCATTCCGCTTAATTCTATTTTTGCACGAAATTTTGCCATTAAGTTAGGAGTGAAATCCACATCTTAATGGAAATTTCAAATTTCAAATTCTAGTGGACCCTCGTCAACATGTCAATATTTAATTTTGACCCGACGAGTACCAACCACACTTAGGGTACGAAGTCGTCAAGTTAGGGGTGAAACCCGCACCTCGTGGACTAGTCCCACTCCTTGAATTTCGTAAATCCCGCCAAGTCTCGAATTGTCGATTGAATTGGAACACGTAATAACCGGAAGGGTAAATACCGTTAACCGACATGTCGGTGAGAGTATTTCACCTATTAGGCCAAAGCATGCTCTCAAATTCAAAAGGCTCTTCGACCGCTTGGGTTAGTCAACGTTCCGTTCAAGGACCATCCAAGTTTCTTTTTATCAAACTTACACTTTATTTTTCGAACTTTTATAATGAAACTCTCTTTTGTCAATTTTGAATCATTTTTGAGATTTCATTTTGCGCACATATCATACTATTACTTTCATACGATTATACATTACTAGCATGCATAATTTCACGAAATTTTAATTACACTTTTGTAACGAGCAGAGACATATCATCGAGATAGGAGTGATTTCCTTACCTTGACGATTAACTCCGCCTCTTTTCTCATCTTACAACGACTTCACCAACGGGTTTGGGGTGATTCCCTTACCTAGGTGATCGTTGCCAATGCTTCCTTTTAAAAGCTTATATTATGTAAATACGATCATGTTTATATCTAAATCATTTATCATTATTCAAGTCCCTAATTATTTCAAAATGCATTGTGATATAAACGAATTTCCTATCCTACAATCTATTTTCATATAGCTCACACCCCCAAAATTCTTAACTTATGCCCTAAACACTTACTCCTCAAATTTTCAAATTTCACGAAATGCTACTTATCAACCTAGTCGGCCTAATAAATTCACTACCCATGAAATTTTGTATTCAACGTAACTATTGAAATGAGCACATTGCATATCATTAAACTAGAGATTTTATACTTTCAATAGGGAATCAAGCCAACTTTTTTCGCACACGCCTATAAAGTATTACAAATATTACACAACATTAACTAAACTTTCTATCAAAAGCAATAAAACATTTTATTAAAAGACGCTTTTTCAGCAAACACTAAGTCCACATACCAAATTCCTTTTTCTAAGGATCAACTTTTTCACAAGAATCTGTAAGTTTCAAAATTTTCTAATACAAAATTTCTTAAAACGATGCAAACTTATTAATCTCTAGAACTTTTCAAAACTTCACTTGATACGTCAATTAAATTCAAACCACGTGGGTAAGGAAACTTCATAAGGACCGAAAAATTTTCAACTTATGTAATCTCTTTTAAAACCGCAGTAGCATTTCCGTTCCTTTACAAAGTACTTTCCACATAACCAATAGACGTTTTATACTCCCTTTACATCCACAAACTAGAGTCTATATTTCGTGATGATCCAATCTATTTTAACATCACGTTTTGCGCAAACAACTATATATGCATACCAATTTACACGTTCTAGTTAATATCTCACCACAATCTCATGCGTGTCACTCATTCTCTTTTCCTTTCATACTCAAAACTTTTAAATCTTTTACGCGCATGAACTCGTGTATTTTGATTTATACTATAAACAAAATCATTATTTCCTACATCCATACTTATACATTTTATGTCTTCACTAATATTCACACTTACGCATTTATGTTATACTCATGATTCAAAATTCATACGTTTTACGTTATACATACACCCACAATTATACATTTGCGATGTACTTACATTCATGTTTATATTACATTCGTATTCATATTCATGTTCATACATTTTATGTTCTCATTTACACATGTACAACTTGTTTACACTTATATTCATACACATATATTTTATTCATACTTAAACCTTCATGTTTTACACCTATATTCACGTTCATATCTATGCACATACATCTTATGTTCACACTTATACTCGTATTCATACTCACAAACTTTGTGTTTATACTTATACTCATGTTTGTACTCACATTTATACTCATTTTTCATACACGTTATGCTTAAACTTTTACTCGTACTCCTGACATGCGTTTTGTGTTTATGCTCACGTGCGTGTTCATATTTAAACTTATACTATGCTCATGCTTTTTACTCAAAAATTTATACACACGCGCTTGTACGCGAGCGAAACCCGAGGGATTCGCTTACGTTGGTCTTATACTATTTGGAACGCAAACATGCTTACATGCTACATTTCTTTACACACGCAACCTTATTTTCAGAATTTATGAATACCTTAAATTCATACGCAACTAGTACAAGCTGTGCGGATCATGCGACGATCGGTATAATCACGGGTGCACACGGGATTATAGTGATAGGCGTATGAAAACCATAGAGTGTACTACTGTGTATGGTAAGACACGGAACGTAACATGACATCGAATACAAAACGGACGTAATGTGGTCAAAACATGGTGGATACGCCGTTGGTACATCCTATATATAAGTGCTTTCACCATGTTGCCAAACTTTCGTAAAACGTGCCATGAGAAATCCTGTGTTTTGCAGTCCTTTTGACCTAATACAAACTTTGAACAATTCGCGAACGCATTATATTCGATTATCCACGATGAGACCTCATTCTTAACACGCTACTTTCGTCTATCTGATACTGATGCTATCTTTATACTCGTAATCGTTTATTAGATCAATCGTTCACCCCTATACCTCAATTATGCTTTGTTGTCTCAAACTCCAAAGCCTCAATTTTAAACAATCCTCATCGGTTTGCAAAAACCCTTCAGAGTCTTCCTCCTGAACAAATTTCGGGACAAAATTTCCAAAAGGAGGGGAGACTGTAACGCCTCGTATTTCCACATTTACATGTTTTTAGTAAATACGTGTTCGTTTTCCTATTTTTGGAATCGCAGTCGAAATCGGATTGAGAAACGGATTTAAAACGGCAATAACGTGATTTTTACGCAATTTTACCGTCATTTACGAACTTACGCGCAAACGCAATGACCGACACCATTTTCTTTACGTCTCTTGTTTTTTTTAAAACAAAACTTACGACAACTTTCAGAAATTTATCGGGCCACTCTAAACACGGGAAGTGGGCTTGTTGGCCTTTGGCCCAACCCCACTAACCAAACCTAATCATAAAAGTTGCCAAACCCTATCCCCATTCTTTTTATTCAGCCGACACCCTTGTCACCTTCCTTTCTCTGCATCTTGACCTAATAAATGAAAAAAAAACCCTAATCATCTACATAGATCATCTGACATCCCTCAGTCTCTCTCGATTATACTTCAGACGACTTATCCGGCCGTTCGTTTTCTGGCTACACATTTCCACCTCTCCCTCAACTCCTTAAACCACCACCTAAATGTAACACCCTTAATATTTGGACGGAATGTAATTAATAATTATATTAATTAAAATACAAAAACTTTTAGTGTTTAAAGACCATACATACTTGTGGTAATACCAAAACAATGTACGATAGTGCATAACAAGTTTAAAGTTAACCCTTGCTAGTAAACTAACCACTAGTTTAAGGGATTTAAAACATGATTAACAAAAACATTTACAACATGATTAAATTCTAGACTAGATTAAGTTTGGTGCGGAAGCTTCAAAATGCGTGTTCGGTTCTTGACTACGTACTTGATCACCATCCGGGAGGATCTCATCCATATCTATGGTCAAACAACTAAAACATTAGTTTTTACATTATTATAGCATATGTGTATACAAGTTCCGACATCAAATAGTAATTAAAAAAAATTCAAGTTTTTCAGGGCTCCACCGTAACTTACGGTGTCTACCGTAACTTACGGTGGACCCTGAATGACTCTGGTTCTACCATAACACAGTAGAGGTTCACCGTAAATGCTTTGATCTCCACCGTAAATTACGGTAGATACCGTAATTTACGGTGGACGCTGTAACTTTGTCCTTTGGCTATTTTATGGATTTCGCCCTTAAACGTATACCATTTCAAGCTATTTCTTCGCTGTATGTCTGTAATTTCATTACAGACATGTTCATTTCAATTATTATACCAACAATTTATTCACCAATCATACTGATAAAAGTTACCATACTAACATCTATTCGACCCGTTCTAACTATGAGTGTATATTCCAAATTCTTATTCTAAAACCTTTTAGATGCTTTTACCCAAGTTTCCGGGCTTGTACATCTTGGTGTGTTTGCGTTATTCTTGGCTTTATGTTGCCTTGGAACTAATAGCTCATTTCCTCGGAATTCGCCCTCTAATATAAAGTTTTATATTTTCGGGATGTTACAAGTCCACCCCCCTTAAAAGGGTTTCGTCCCCGAAACCGAATTTACGTACCAAAAAGTATGGGGTAGAGCCGTTGCATTTCTTCTTCGTATTCCCAAGTGGTATCCGCACCCTTCCTATGTTCCCATTTAACCTTCACTTGGTTAATTACTTTGTTCCTCAAACTCTTCTCTTTACGATCTAAAATTGCAATTGGCCTTACTGCATAGTTGAGGCTGTTATCCACCTCGATGTCATCATAGTGGATACGAGCGGTTTCATCTGGTAAGCATTTTTGGAGATGTGACACGTGGAATGTGCTATGAATTCCACTCAACTCCTCGGGTAGTTCAAGGCGATACGCCACCTTACCAACCCGTTCAGTGATTCTGAATGGTCCAATGAACCTCGGACTCAACTTTCCTCTTTTTCTGAACCGTATTATCCCTTTCCATGGCGATACTTTTAGCATTACTTTATCGCCGATTTGAAATTCAATCGGTCTATTCCGTTTATTCGCGTACGCTTTTTGTCGATCCTGAGCCGCCTTTAGGTTAGCTCGGACCAAGTCGATCTTCTCATTCGTAGTTCGGATTATATCAGTAGGAGCTAGTCCTCGTGGACCCACTTCTCCCCAACATACCGGGGTTCGACACTTTCTTCCATATAACATTTCGTAAGGAGCCATTTTAATGCTCGCGTGATAGCTGTTGTTATACGAGAATTCGACCAAGGGTAGATAGACATCCCAACTACCCCCGAAGTCGATAATGCAAGCCCGCAACATATCTTCCAACGTTTGTATCGTTCTCTCACTTTGCCCATCCGTTTGTGGATGGTAAGCAGTGCTAATGAACAGTTTAGTTCCCATTTCCTCTTGGAATTCGCGCCAAAATTTCGAAGTAAACCGAGTATCTCTGTCTGACACAATGGATATCGGCACTCCATGACGTGCTATGATTTCATTGGTGTACACCTCCGACATTTTCTCGGATGTGTAAGTCTCACGAATCGGAATGAAGTGAGCACTTTTCGTCAATCTATCCACGACTATCCATATAGCATCAAATCCGCGATTGGTTTTGGGCAATTTGGTTAACAAATCCATCGTGATTTGTTCCCATTTCCAAACTGGGATATCCAACGGTTGTAACTTACCATATGGCTTTTGGTGCTCCGCTTTGACCTGTAAACAAGTCAAACACTTTTCCACATATTTCACAATATCTCTTTTCAGTCCGGGCCACCAATAGTTTTGTTTTAAGTCATTATACATTTTGGTCGCCCCCGGATGAATTGAGTAATGAGATTTATGGGCCTCGCCAAGTAGAAGCACCTTGGCCCCACACGTATTTGGAACCCAAATTCTCCTAAATCGAGTCTTCGTTCCTTGGTTATCATCCTCCAGGTCTTTTAACTGCCCAACTATTCTTTCCCTTTTCACATTTTCTTCCTTTATCGCTTCAATTTGAGATTTCCGGATTTGTTCAAGCAAGGCCGATGTCACAATTAGTTGCATCGATCGTACTCGAATAGGCGTATAATCTGTCTTTCGGCTCAACGCGTCTGCCACTACATTAGCCTTCCCGGGGTGGTAATGTATTTCACAATGAAAGTCCTTGACGGTTTCTAACCACCGCCTCTGCCTCATATTTAATTCCTTCTGATCGAAGAAATACTTCAAGCTCTTATGGTCGGTAAAGATAGTGCATTTTACTCCATATAAGTAATGCCTCCATATTTTTAAGGCAAACACCACTGCTGCGAACTCGAGGTCGTGTGTAGGGTATTTCTTTTCATGATTCTTTAGCTGCCTCGAGGCATAGGCTATAACCTTGCCTCGTTGCATCAAAAAGCAGCCAAGTCCCGAATGCGACGCATCCGAGTAAACAACCATATCTTCCGTTCCATCTGGTAATGACAATACCGGTGCATAGGTCAGTTTCTCTTTGAGTGTTTGAAACGCCATTTCCTGATCTTCACCCCAAATAAACTTTTCGTCCTTACGGGTTAATTTGGTTAATGGCATAGCAATTTTGGAGAAATTTTGCATGAACCTCCGATAATAACCCGCAAGCCCCAAGAAGCTCCTAATTTCTGAAGGATTTTTCGGTGGATTCCATCTTGCCACAGCTTCTATTTTCGATGGGTCTACTAACACCCCATTTGCACTAATGATGTTCCCAAGAAATTGCACTTCCCGTAGCCAGAAGGCACACTTCGAGAATTTCGCATACAATTTCTCTCTTCTGAGCGTCTCCAACACTTCACGCAAATGACTTGCGTGTTCAACTTCACTCTTTGAATATATCAAGATGTCATCAATGAACACTATCACTGACTTGTCTAACATGGGTTTGCAAACCCGGTTCATAAGGTCCATGAAAGCCGCGGGTGCATTAGTTAACCCAAAGGACATCACAAGGAACTCGTAATGTCCATTCCGTGTACGGAAAGCCGTCTTCGGTATATCTTCCTCTTTGACCTTCAACTGATGATACCCCGATCAAAGGTCGATTTTGGAGAACCAACTTGCACCTTGTAGTTGGTCAAATAGATCATCAATTCTTGGAAGCGGATATCGATTCTTTATCGTGAGTTTATTCAACTCCCGATAATCAATGCACATACGCATGCTCCCATCCTTCTTTCTTACAAATAATACTGGTGCGCCCCATGGAGACACACTTGGCCGTATAAATCCTTTATCAAGCAAATCTTGGATTTGGGACATCAATTCTTGCAATTCTTGTGACACCTGTGTCACTTCAACCATCACACAAATGCCAAACCAATGAAATATTGTATTTCATATTTAGGATTTGTAAAAATATGTGTATCGTTTGCACATATCAACTCTTGTTCGATTTTAAGCTTTAAATCACTTTCTGGAGGGTTACACACGCTCTGATGCGTAAATATAACCAGTTTAATCCAACGAACACTCCGGAATAGTGAAATAGGCTTAACATACCTTAAATAACCTTTACATAACTTAGAAATAAGTTTTGAAGGCTTTGGTATGGCAAAAACAAGTTAATTCGCTTACAGGGACTAAACTTGACAAACTGCGAAAGTATGCCAATTTGAACTGTAGCAAACATTCCGGAACATAACCATAAGTTAAACATACCATAAATATCCTTCACATAGCTTAGAAATAGGCTTTGAGGGGTTCGGTGTGCTAAAATAAACTTTTGGGTCATTCAGGGACTAAAAGTGTCAAAAAGTGCACAAGTTTGCATTTTCGCGCATAACTTACGTTCTGAATACATCCGGACATCCAAAAATTTATGTAAGCATGACTATATTATGCTTTAGTGTTTGGCTTGCCAAACATCCATTCGTCGCGTCATTTGGATCGTTTTTCGCGCTTATGCGCATTCCGTCGTAATTAAGCGAACATCGCAACCGTACGGCTAAACGAACCGACATCCGAGATATTTTTGAGCACATTTTAAGTTCCATATACTTTAACTTCATTTTAGAGCTTTGAAATGGGGTTAACGGGCCTTAAACGCGTCGGAAATGGGCTGAATACACAACAGGGACCAAATATGTAAATCTGCCAAAGTTACATGCTTGCGCACCGCAACAAATATTTGTTACGGTGCGCAAGGGGTCTGCAGATCAGATCAGACTTAACAGTCAGCATATTTCCAGCTGTTTAATCCTCACCCACACATTCTCAACTTGCATATTCAGCTGATAAGGATCATTTTTAGACACCATAACTTTCCGACACTTGTACGGATACGATTAAGGCACGATATTCGACAAACGATCTTAACGGTTACCCGAAAACTATAAATACCCCACCCCACAACTTCAAAACCCACTAGAATTTTGATCTTAGAAACTCTAAGTTGAAACCATTGTTTCATACCTGAGATTCTTGGATCGAGATTAGCATTCGGGGACCCTTCGTAAGTATTCTTTCGTTCTTTTATTGCATTTCGAGTCTGAAAGTCAAACTTTGTTTGACTTTCTACGTTGACCAGTTTATGGTCAATGCGAAGTTCGTTTGAACTTCGCAACGTGAGTGTAATCACGTTGGTTATAGTCACTTGGGACTATGCCTACTGATTACCACGTTGTCTAGGGTCGTAGGGTAAGCGATCTAATAAATCGCTTATACCTTCGAACCCGACCCATTTGGTCGATCATTAGGATCCGACCAAATACATTAGGTGACCATAGTAGGTAGGGAATAACCTTCCGAGGTTATACCCTATGGTCACATCGTTTGAGTAGTTGTATGATAGGTAGTTTATATGCCTTAGGTAAATTACCAGAATACCCTTTTCATGTATAATTGGTAATTAAGCATATGTAACCTAAACTTTTGTCACATAACTGATTATGTAACATGTTTAGGCATATAACACTTGTCATAGGGCTAGTTAGGCGGTCCGAACGCGTTTTACGCGAACGACGCGTTAAAGTAGCATAAGCTACCTAAACGGGTCGTAATGGGTCACAAGCACTTATGTTAGGTTTCATTTAGTATGTAGGCTTTGTTAAACCATATTACACGAGTTTCCATACTCGTTTGGTTTACGAACCCGCATTCTATCCGATCCTCCGATTTAGGTCCGGTATATTAACATAGTTACCTATATTAGGTGCCGTTTGATTTCCGGGATCTCTAACATTGCTTGGTGGTTATCCTAGGGCTTCTAAGCAATCTCAAGTGAGTACATAGTTCCCCTCTTTTACCGTTTTCAAACTGTTTTGGGGTGAAGTATGTGTACCTATCTGTTATTTTCATGATTTCAAAGTATAAGTGATTATACATGTAATTACTTATCATTTGACAAACTAAATGACCATCTATGGTTTAAACATTGATTTCTCAAAGAACATAAAATAAATTGTTGAATTGTACTTATTTTATGTTCACCAGACCGATTGTTAGTATGATATAGCGCTATAGGATTAGACACCCCATTCCTGTTGTCATGGAATGTCTGAAACCAATTTGTTTCTCCATCCAAATAGGGATTGCCTTTGTGGTATCCCTATAGTCTCAAAGGTGTATTTTGATGCACTAGGTCTGAATGAATTCTTAAATCACACTATTAAAGTATAGTTTGATATACTCTCATGTGTGATATTGTACAAAACCAACATATATTTTGTTAATCATCCAAAGCATATTTTGATATGTTATTTATGAAACCAAAACATAGTTTATTATGTTACTTACAAATCTAAAGTACACTTTTGATATGCTACTATAAGGTTATTCGTTTAACCTTACATTATTTTACAAAGCATAACGTCTGATTTATTCAAACCCTTTGTTTGGTACATTTTGCTTATGGTTTAAGTAGTCTCATTTTACTTACCATACATAACTTTTGCTTACACATTACATGGTTTACATTTAACTTGGGTTATACAAAAACATTTGACTATTGGTTTAAACATGAACATTCTATATTGGTGTTTTGGCTTGAGTAAGTGACTTAAGTAACGAGGCGTGTGTAATATGATACAAGCATGGTGGATACGCCGCTGGTACTTCCTATATATAAGTGGTTGTATGGTATTACATATCGTAGCGTTGGTTGAATCATTTCAGTTTAAGACATATGACATTTTATACAAATAACATACTTTTCACAAGACATTGCTTTACAAACAACTTATCTTATACAAACTCATTTTTATTTGGTTATTCATTTAACCTTACACTTCTCTTTTACATATCATCTACTTTATCATCACTTTTCGAATGATTTACAAGACAAAACATTTTACAAGGATCATGACTGACTTTGGTTAAACAACATTATAAGTCATGAATCCTATATTCACAAAACCTATGTATCTCACAGGCATTTTTATGCTGACGTACCTATTTTTACACATGTTTCAGGTACTGCTTTGCAATGATTGTTGATACATGCTACATTTAGGATGGACTCGTGCCTTAGCAACTTTAAAACTTGGAAGATCATAGTTGTACTTATTTGATTGTATTAAAACAATGAGTTCATTTATTCAATAAAACAGAATTTATTTATGCCATGGTTATGAAACAAAAATTCTGTTACAACACTCCCCGACGTTTTCGCCACGTCTAGTCGTTTTACGTGGTCGGGGTGTGACAGAAAAGTTGGTATCAGAGCCAATGGTTATAGGGAATTAGGTTATTAGTAATGCTTTGACCTAGTCTATAACCTTCTTAGGACCCTAACGCGAGTTTACTTGCGTTTAGTCATAAAACAATACCGTCACCTATCCTTAGGCGACGACCACAACAAGAACACAAAGTTCAAAACCGCTTTAAAAACTAATCATCTGTTCTAGGATGATTGATTACTAGGTTTTGAACCCTCTATTGTAAGGTTTTGAACCCTCTGTTATATGGTTTTGAACCCCTTTGAGTTTTAAAAATCTGATCAAGGTTTTGGGTTTTAAATAATGTGAACACGTGCAAACTGGAAGGGTGAATGCCTGTATTCTTGGTTTTCTGTCTAGGCAAGCACTTCGTATATATCTCATCAGACGCGAGACCAGTTGTGCTTACCTGGGAATTCTTGGGATGAGTATTCACTTATAGGCGAGCATGTCTTCGTGATACATTATTTTCGACCCATTTACTTTGATTAGTCACTGTGTGTCATTTGTTACTTTGTAGTAACAAACAAATGACCACTATCCTTGCTTTCATCAGATTTGTTCATCTCATTCTTTTCGTCTAATTCTCTCACTCGTTTCCTTTCATGTTTCCTCTTTTAGAATGCCTCCTCGACGCGACAATCAGATGGCAAATGCCGAACTGGCAGAAATCATCGCGCAGCAAATGGCTGCTGCCTTCCCAAATCTTTATGCTAAAATGATGCAAGCCATCAACAACAACAATGCTCCATGCAATTTCAAAAAGTTTAACTCGGCTAAACCGCTCAAGTTTAGTGGTTCTGAGGGAGCCACTGGGCTTCTTCAATGGTTCGAGAGCATTGAGAATACCTTCCGTCACGTTCAGTGTCCTGAAAATCGCAAGGTCGAGTTTTCTTCAAGTGTGTTTCAGAAGAGGGCTCTCACATGGTGGAACGGGGTTATGAGAGACCGCGGTGCTGATGTTGCATTAGCACAGACTTGGGCTGAGCTTAGGGCTCTTATGATGAAGGAATTATGTCCTCGTCATGAGTTAAGGGCTCTAGAAAGGGAATTTGATGATTTGAAGCAAGACAGTGGGGAACATCGAGCCTATACTGACCGCTATGAGGAATTGAGCTTGTTATGCCCTACTATGGTTACGCCTCTGGATAAGGCGATTGATAAATACATTGATGGTCTTCCTGACGTAGTTCAGGATATCGTTACTGGCAGCAACCCTACTACTGTCAGGCAAGCCATTGAATTGTCTGCCACTCTAACTGAATCCCACATCAGAAAGAAAAAGCTTTTTCGAAAAGGCGACCCAAGACCATCCAACAAGACTGCTCAAGTGGAACCAAAGGAAGAACATGCTGAGGTGTCCAAGAAGAAGAAGCGCAAGGCCTCTCAAAATTTCGCTGTAACTGCTCAAGACAAACAGGTTGCACCAAACCAGCCAGCACAACCTCGCAAAAGACAAAACTATGTTGGTACCGCACCTTTGTGCAACAAGTGCAACCGTCATCATCTAGCGCAAGAGCAGTGTCACAAATGTACCCACTGTGGGCGGTTGGGACATTTGATCAATGTTTGTCGTTATGCAAATCAACCTGCTGCAAACCCTGCTGCTGTTCAAGCACGGTTCCCTCCGGGGTCATGTTATAACTGTGGTGACCTTACCCACTACAGGAACAATTGCCCAAGACTTGTTAACATACCTCCAGCGCGTGGACGAGTGTTTAACATCAATGAGGCAAACATGAACAATGATGCAGCAGTGAACAACTAGTGTTTTGTTATTTCCCTTGGTTGTTATCTTTGACGTTTAAAGACAAGTCAGTTGTTATATAAATAAATAAAAATTCGTCGTATTTATTTTTGCAAAACTGATACGATTGTGTGAATGTTCGATACAACCTTATGATGTCAACCCAAAGATAAACTACTCGTATGGTTCTGTCATTTTTATGATCACTTGTGATCTCCCCAAGAACCTTAAACACTTGTTTCTTTTAAGAAACAAAGCCAAACTCTTATTGAGAATCTTTCTATCTTTATAGATAGATCCTTGAAAATCATTAAAGTGCCAAATGAAATCCATGGATTGGACTCTTAGCGTGCTTTAAATATCCATACCTTAAGATAACAAATTAAAGAATCAAGTTAACTAATTTTGTGCTTATGTGTTTTCTTACATGCTTTGTGATTGTATGTGATCCATCCAAATCCTCATAGAATCTTCCATATCTCATACGAGAGATTCATAATAGGATATCCAAAGTTACTATCTTAAATCCTTAATGGACTTCTACGTAGTAGTCAAGTCCCTTGGGTTTTAAAGTACTATTCTATAATTGGATCCCTTGGGTGGTCTAGTTAAACAGATTGATTTGAAAATCTGATTAGAAATATCATGTGATGATATAATTTTAAAGATCCCTTAAGTGGTCTATTTAAGGAAATCGTACGACGGTCTAGTTAAGAAGATCATGTGTTGATCTAGTTAAAAAGATCGTCGTTGATTTAGTTAAAAAGATCCTTTGGTGATCTAGTCGAGTCGTTTCATGTTTATTCAATTGATTTTTCCTCTACGCATTATGAAATGAACTGTGCGGACTGTGCAAGGAATTACGTAATTATGGAGGCCTACATAATTATGGAATTCAGTGCACAGAAACCACAAGAAGTTTTGTCATGTGTTAAGACCTATAGTGACAAGAATAATGATACGGGAGAAGTCTTGGACCTCGACCAATGTCATTTATTCTCACACTCCCCAATTCTGATTTCAATCACACACCAAGTTTCCTATAATAAGTCTTCATAAGAAACGTTCTTCTGTCCGTAGTTCAAAATTCCATGTTTTACTATTACGAGAAATTCACTTTGAGGGTTAACAAATTCGCTAAGAATCCTAAAATGGCCCAGAGTTTTACTTAAGGATTCAATCGATCTATTTGAAGGCGAAACCGTCACAGCTGTCAACACAAGTTTCCTCTAGAATTAAATTTCGGGACGAAATTTCCTAAAGTAGGGGAGAATGTGACACCTGTGTCACTTCAACCATCACACAAATGCCAAACCAATGAAATATTGTATTTCATATTTGGGATTTGTAAAAATATGTGTATCGTTTGCACATATCAACTCTTGTTCGATTTTAAGCTTTAAATCACTTTCTGGAGGGTTACACACGCTCTGATGCGTAAATATAACCAGTTTAATCCAAAGAACACTCCGGAATAGTGAAATAGGCTTAACATACCTTAAATAACCTTTACATAACTTAGAAATAAGTTTTGAAGGCTTTGGTATGGCAAAAACAAGTTAATTCGCTTACAGGGACTAAACTTGACAAACTGCGAAAGTATGCCAATTTGAACTGTAGCAAACATTCCGGAACATAACCATAAGTTAAACATACCATAAATATCCTTCACATAGCTTAGAAATAGGCTTTGAGGGGTTCGGTGTGCTAAAATAAACTTTTGGGTCATTCAGGGACTAAAAGTGTCAAAAAGTGCACAAGTTTGCATTTTCGCGCATAACTTACGTTCTGAATACATCCGGACATCCAAAAATTTATGTAAGCATGACTATATTATGCTTTAGTGTTTGGCTTGCCAAACATCCATTCGTCGCGTCATTTGGATCGTTTTTCGCGCTTATGCGCATTCCGTCGTAATTAAGCGAACATCGCAACCGTACGGCTAAACGAACCGACATCCGAGATATTTTTGAGCACATTTTAAGTTCCCTATACTTTAACTTCATTTTAGAGCTTTGAAATGGGGTTAACGGGCCTTAAACGCGTCGGAAATGGGCTGAATACACAACAGGGACCAAATATGTAAATCTGCCAAAGTTACATGCTTGCGCACCGCAACAAATATTTGTTACGGTGCGCAAGGGGTCTGCAGATCAGATCAGACTTAACAGTCAGCATATTTCCAGCTGTTTAATCCTCACCCACACATTCTCAACTTGCATATTCAGCTGATAAGGATCATTTTTAGACACCATAACTTTCCGACACTTGTACGGATACGATTAAGGCACGATATTCGACAAACGATCTTAACGGTTACCCGAAAACTATAAATACCCCACCCCACAACTTCAAAACCCACTAGAATTTTGATCTTAGAAACTCTAAGTTGAAACCATTGTTTCATACCTGAGATTCTTGGATCGAGATTAGCATTCGGGGACCCTTCGTAAGTATTCTTTCGTTCTTTTAAAGTATAGTTTGATATACTCTCATGTGTGATATCCCTATAGTCTCAAAGGTGTACTTTGATGCACTAGGTCTGAATGAATTCTTAAATCACACTATTAAAGTATAGTTTGATATACTCTCATGTGTGATATTGTACAAAACCAACATATATTTTGTTAATCATCCAAAGCATATTTTGATATGTTATTTATGAAACCAAAACATAGTTTATTATGTTACTTACAAATCTAAAGTATACTTTTGATATGCTACTATAAGGTTATTCGTTTAACCTTACATTATTTTACAAAGCATAACGTCTGATTTATTCAAACCCTTTGTTTGGTACATTTTGCTTATGGTTTAAGTAGTCTCATTTTACTTACCATACATAACTTTTGCTTACACATTACATGGTTTACATTTAACTTGGGTTATACAAAAACATTTGACTATTGGTTTAAACATGAACATTCTATATTGGTGTTTTGGCTTGAGTAAGTGACTTAAGTAACGAGGCGTGTGTAATATGATACAAGCATGGTGGATACGCCGCTGGTACTTCCTATATATAAGTGGTTGTATGGTATTACATATCGTAGCGTTGGTTGAATCATTTCAGTTTAAGACATATGACATTTTATACAAATAACATACTTTTCACAAGACATTGCTTTACAAACAACTTATCTTATACAAACTCATTTTTACTTGGTTATTCATTTAACCTTACACTTCTCTTTTACATATCATCTACTTTATCATCACTTTTCGAATGATTTACAAGACAAAACATTTTACAAGGATCATGACTGACTTTGGTTAAACAACATTTTCTAAACTTATAAGTCATGAATCCTATATTCACAAAACCTATGTATCTCACAGGCATTTTTATGCTGACGTACCTATTTTTACACATGTTTCAGGTACTGCTTTGCAATGATTGTTGATACATGCTACATTTAGGATGGACTCGTGCCTTAGCAACTTTAAAACTTGGAAGATCATAGTTGTACTTATTTGATTGTATTAAAACAATGAGTTCATTTATTCAATAAAACAGAATTTATTTATGCCATGGTTATGAAACAAAAATTCTGTTACAACACTCCCCGACGTTTCCGCCACGTCTAGTCGTTTTACATGGTCGGGGTGTGACAGAAAAGTTGGTATCAGAGCCAATGGTTATAGGGAATTAGGTTATTAGTAATGCTTTGACCTAGTCTATAACCTTCTTAGGACCCTAACGCGAGTTTACTTGCGTTTAGTCATAAAACAATACCGTCACCTATCCTTAGGCGACGACCACAACAAGAACACAAAGTTCAAAACCGCTTTAAAAACTAATCATCTGTTCTAGGATGATTGATTACTAGGTTTTGCGCCCGGAATCAATTCAATTCCGAACTCTACCTCCCGTTCTGGCGGTACTCCCGGTAATTCGTCCGGAAATACATCGGCGTATTCACGTACCACTGGCACATCTTCAATCGTTGGTGTTTCTTTATCAGGTTCGTTTGCGTATATCATGAATGCTTTACATCCGCGCCTCATAAGTTTGTGAGCTTTTAATATTGAGCACGTAACGGGACTACCCTCTTTTTCGCCATAGATAGTAACATGCTTCCCACTTGGAGATGTCAATTTTATCTCCTTGCGGAAACATATCACTTTTGCATGATGTCGGGATAACCAATCCATCCCGACCACTATTTGAAATTCTCCCATTGACATAGGAATCAAGTCTATTAAATATTCTTCATCATCAATGCTTATTTTGCAATCTCGACATACATCACATACAAGGAAACTTTTGTTATCACCTATTTCTACCTCTAATGGCATAGGCAATTTTGTTAGTACAAAAGAAGGATGTCGAATAAATCCATGTGAAACAAAAGATTTATTCGCACCCGTATCAAATAGCACACGTGCAGGAATTGAGTTTATAGCAAATATACTTGAAACCACATCGGGTTCCACCTTTGCCTCGGCTGCCGTTAACTGGAAGGGTGCTTTGGCTCTTGGTGTCTCAGTACGTGTATCCTTGTCATCTTTCTTTCCGGTCAACTCCGGGAACTCAGATTTCTTGTGACCCGACTGATAACATTTGTAACACACCGACACCTTCCCCGGACACAACGCAGCCGTGTGCCCCGTTTTCCCACATATAGGACACGGTTTGTCCTTGAACCGGCACTCACCCTTGTGTCCTTTCCCGCATATCTTGCAGTTCGATGACCCACTTTTCCCTTCTTGTTTCTTTGAGGATTCTGTTGTGCGCGCCTTTTTCGTTGGGCTTGGATTGACTATCTGCGCCCTTCTTTCACCTCTTTCAATCTGTTTCTTCAACTCTATTTCACGTTCCCGAGCGACGTTTATAATCTCGGTGAGAGTTTCATACTTTGAAGGAGTCATAAACTCCCTATACTCGGCGCTCAACATATTGTAATAATAATATATTTTCTGCTCCTTATTCGTTATTAATTCATCCCAAAACTTCATCTTATCCATGAACATTCCCGTGATTTTATCAATAGATTCACCCTTGTGTCGAAGCTGTATGAATTATTCCTTGATCCTGTTGATGACTGCTTTGGGACTGTGATGTTTAAGAAACGGCGTCTTAAACTCGTCCCATGTCATAGCTTTAGCCGCTTCGCTTCCAATCTCTTTCTTCTTGTTATCCCACCAGTCTTTCGCTTGACCCCTTAACTGACCCGTGCCATAGGCTACGTAGTCATCCGGATCACAATGAGTCCTTTCGAATACCCCATCCATATCGCTTAGCCACCGCTGACATATTATCGGGTCAACCTCCCCATTGTAAATGGGCGGTTTGCACGCCATGAACTCTTTATAAGAACAAGATTTTCGTCCTCCTGACTTCTCCTTTGCTAAATTGGTATTATCCTCCAATTTCTTGATTCTTTCTCCCACCACTGATAATACCGTGTTTTGGATTTTGTCGATGAAACCCGACAGACTGTTTTCGATTGCTTTTCCTACCTCCTCAGCAATCACTTCTCTCGTTTGCTCGGTGACTCTTGGCACCGCATCATCATTACCTTTATCCGACATCTTTAACTAAAATGTTTACATTAAGCGTTAAACATTTCGTCTATGACATATGGTTTATTTATCTCAGTTTACTCAAGTTCATAACTTGTTTTCACCGTTCTTATTTAATGCATTTTCCGGGTTTGAGTGTGTTAACACGCTCTTCCCATGCATTTCTATTCATTATTTCCCTTTTTTTTATACTTAGTAACTCTATTTTAGAACAATTTAACTCTTACCGGATGTTTGATCAAGCTTGAACCGAACACTTGTTAACAACCTTGGGCTCTGATTACCAACTTGTAACACCCTTAATATTTTGACGGAATGTAATTAATAATTATATTAATTAAAATACAAATCAGAGTTTACAAAAACTTTTAGTGTTTAAAGACCATACATACTTGTGGTAATACCAAAACAATGTACGATAGTGCATAACAAGTTTAAAGTTAACCCTTGCTAGTAAACTAACCACTAGTTTAAGGGATTTAAAACATGATTAACAAAAACATTTACAACATGATTAAAGTCTAGACTAGATTAAGTTTGGTGCGGAAGCTTCAAAATGCGTGTTTGGTTCTTGACTACGTACTTGATCACCATCCGGGAGGATCTCATCCATACCTATGGTCAAACAACTAAAACATTAGTTTTGACATTATTATAGCATATGTGTATACAAGTTCCGACATCAAATAGTAATTAAAAAAAATTCAAGTTTTTCAGGGCTCCACCGTAACTTACGGTGTCTACCGTAACTTACGGTGGACCCTGAATGACTCTGGTTCTACCATAACACAGTAGAGGTTCACCGTAAATGCTTTGATCTCCACCGTAAATTACGGTAGATACCGTAATTTACGGTGGACGCTGTAACTTTGTCCTTTGGCTACTTTATGGATTTCGCCCTTAACCGCATACCATTTCAAGCTATTTCTTCGCTGTATGTCTGTAATTTCATTACAGACATGTTCATTTCAATTATTATACCAACAATTTATTCACCAATCATACTGATAAAAGTTACCATACTAACATCTATTCGACCCGTTCTAACTATGAGTGTATATTCCAATTTCTTATTCTAAAACCTTTTAGATGCTTTTACCCAAGTTTCCGGGCTTGTACATCTTGGTGTGTTTGCGTTATTCTTGGCTTTATGTTGCCTTGGAACTAATAGCTCATTTCCTCGGAATTCAATATCCCGTTCCAAACGACACATTTTATTGACCTTAGTGATTGACCCGTCAACAAGGGTTCGTAGATTTAAATTAACATAACCAATTTATTGGTGTGGTACCATCCATCACCTAGCGAGATATGAAACTTTCAAGTCTCTACTCCCGTGATTCCTTTAAAACCTTTATTTTGACCCGTTTGGCTATCTAGTGAAGACCATCACTTTATTGATAAGCCAAACCAAATTCCAAATCTTTATTTTGACCCGTTTAATGGTCTAGTGAACTTCGCCACTTTAACGACACATCAAACGCGTTCTTTACACTACGTCATCATTATTACACAAAAACCAAACATTTACATAATGTAACGAGACTGAAGTCACGCACCTTTAAAGCACACCTTTTCCGCGAGTATCACCTCCGGCGTGTCCACTTGACGTTCCGGATTCCTTGCCTAAAGAGTTCAATTCGTAACGAGATTAGAACTCTTTCATAAGCTTTAACACATTAATTCATAACATATGCAAATCTGCGTTTTTACCAACCTTTAGCATTTTAACCCTCGTTTAGGCGTTTTATCAAACACCTAGTGGGTCGGATTTCTACATGATCTAAACTAATTTCATGACTAGTAATTATCATCCAAACTACTTTAATTAGTCAATTCTACACAAGTCTTAACATCAATATTTCTGAATTTATTCTTAAATTCAGATTTATGTTAGAACAAGATCATATTTTTATGACTTATCAAGCTTTCTTAAAGTTCATTAGCCACCTACAATGGTGGTTATAAACTCTATGATCACCATGAAATCTTTTAACAAGATTTCACCTAGGGTTCATCCCTAAACACCATATCTCTTCTAATTACACACATGCAATACACAATCAAGCTGAATTCTGATTTTTCACAATTAACCTAGAACTTGAGATGAATCAAAACACTAGAATTTCACATACCTTGTGATCCCTTCAGTGAGGTGATCACCAATTCGTGCTTAGAAATCGATTTGGACTTGATTTATGCCTTGAAATTGTGGTTTTTGTGATTTCTAGGGTTTTGAGAGTGGGGGTCGCCCCTTCTCTTGTTCTGATCGACCAGACCTCCTCAATGGAGTGTTTGGTTTTGTTTTTAATTAATTTTGATAATACAAGTTTAAATTTTGACAACATGAGCCCCTCCATTTTCATTTAACATATAGTTTGGTCATTCTAACCCTAATTGGAGTCATTTCTAGACTTCTAGTTAACTAGGTTATAATTTCCTAGTTAAATAAATTCTAGTTTATTTATACTTTATAACTCTAATATAAAGTTTTATATTTTCGGGATGTTACACTAAAACCCCACTGCTACCTCAAATTAAACCTCCGACCACCACTAACAGCGGCGGCGACGACAAAGGAGAACGAGATAGCAAGAGATAGCGAGATGAGATGGAGATCGAGAACAACAGCGATGACGATGATGGCGGCTCCGACATCGTCTACAGCGGCGCGATTCAGGTCGGCTGGTTCGGCTCGGCTTTCAAATGATTCGGGTATTTCCGGTGTGGTTCAGGTTATATTCTAGCTTCAAACTTAATCTCAGTTTTGATTTGGTGGTTTCGGCTCTCGTATCAGCTCAAACGCGGATTCCGGTACGTGGTTCTGGGTTTCCGTTCACTCGGGTGAAGTCAGGCGAGCTCCGGGTGGGGGTCGGGTCGAGTCTGGTTCGTGTTTCGACATCAGTTTAGTTCGGGTCTTGGCTCAGCTTAGTTCCGATTCAGTTTTGGTTCTCGGTTTGTTTCGACTCACGCGGCTCGGTTCAGATCCGGTTCAGTCGAGTTCAATCGGTAATCCCTCATTTCTTTTCTTTCAATTGGTTACTACTATTTTCTTTAAATCCGATGAAGGGTGGTTTGATTCTTATTTCGGTTCAGCAGGTTCGGTTCGATGTCCCGGTCAAACGCTCAACTGTCGTGTCAAACCTGGTCAACCTTGGTCAACTGAGGTCTCGGTGCACTCGGTAGTTTAACGACGTAAATATTCCAATTATATTGTTTTATATATCTCGTTATCACAAAACCGCTTTATATATATATATATATATATATATTGTTATAAAAAAATACACAGAAACCTATATAAATATATTGTTTTGTTGTTTGTTGAATCTTGAAATTTTAAACGACACTTTGGTTGTCGGGATCGTCCAAAAACAGAGGAAACTCTGCCCGTTTTTCGTACAAATCGATAACACGAAACGTGTTAAAGTCATAAAACGAAACGTATCAGATTCGATTAATTTTTATAAAATATATAAATGTATAATTATTTCTATTTTTGACAACATTTCAACAATACTTTTGATAGTAATAATTTAGAATTATTACCTAGACCTTATAAATATATATATTTATATATGAATATACATTTATATCGACGAGTTATACTTTTATTCCAATCCCAAACTTCCGTCATAATTCCGCTTACACACGCACCATCGTTTGTCCATTATAGGGTGACATCGGTGTTCCATCACCCTAACCTCACACTCGTCGACACTTGGATAATCGGAAGACTTAGCAATTATGTGAGTATACTCGATCCCTTTTTCCCCTTTACACTTTGGGATGCAACCTGTATAACTATACAAACAACTTTCAAACTCAATTAAACTTACTCTATCCATGATTAAACATTAAACTAATGTGACTTACTTGTTATTCTCGTATGCTATGTGAACGATTTGGAACGTTATATGCTCATTAACTTTGCTCGCCCACCTTAACAATTATAGCGCTATAGGATTAACGCCCCGCCCGTTATACTTTTGGGTATTGTTAAGTTAAACATTACCACGCCGCTAAACTTTTGGGATTAGGCTCTTTTATGCATTGTATTCTCGGGTTTGATCATATGGTACGCCAAAATTGCATACTAGTAATCACATATTATGAATCATGTTGGATATGAGCATTTTTTTTATTCTATTTATGCTATGTAACAAAACTTGTATACTAGCCTTTGCTTTTGCATTGAACTCTATTTTAATACATGTTGCAAGTTAATTGATGAAGTGATATTGCAAGATGAAACAGGATTTAGGGTGGACTAGATACACACCTAGATTAAATCATCTATTTTTGTTGTTATGTGTTATTATGAAACAATGTTGTTATTTTATTTGAACCTTGTATGACAATTAGTCTTGAAATGAAATTTGAATTTAATTAATATTGTCACATAGTGTTATGAAGTCTCTTACAATCTACGCACTTCGTCTCATCCCGATGTTTCCGCCATCGGTTGGGGTGTGACATAGTATGTGCAAGTTCATGTGTGCAATTTAGTATTCAGATGGATCCATCAGCTGACTAGATTCCCCACAGCCAAGGGTTGTAGTCTATTATCGCCACCATTTAATACATTTACAGCAGTTTACATATTCATGGTTGGTTATTGGTGTGGTTCATTTGGTTATTTGTTGTGTGCAATTATTCACTTAATTACCATTGATTTACGTGACGTTAACTATTTATTTTTTTCAAACATATAATCAAAAACCGTTTTACTTAAAAACTTTTGATTTGCTCACCAACTTTTGTTGGCCCAAAAATTAGTTTTCCACATGATACAGGTGAACAGGTTGGAAAATGGATAATGACACTTAGGGATAATGCCATAGAGAATAATACAGATATTGTTGTGTCATGTTTGTATTTCAATTGTTATTTGAAGCAGTTGTATTTTGACAAATTTATTATTAATAATATTCAACCTTTAATACTTTGTCATAAGCTATGAACAATCAGATCATGCCTCGGTAACCTATTCCGCTGCGGGTCTGGGTGTGACATTGTAACACCCCGAAAATTTTCGTCCAACTATGTGACAACACGTGTCCCGAATCTCCAACTAATCCCGACTATGTGGAAGGAGAGAGACCCACACTAAATATATATTAATCCACACATGTTCCGAATCTCCAAGTTTATCCCAACTATTAGGAAGGAGAGCGACCAAATGTGTCAAAATGGGGAAAGGAAACTAGTGCAAGGACTAAAATGACAAAAAATGCCAAATTTCCATCTCTGGAGGTCCCTTACGGACCGTAAGGGGTTCAAAACCCGTAAGGGGTTCAAAACCAGTAAGGCGGTTTAAACACCCCTTACGGACCGTAACCTACCTCTTACGGTCTGTAAGAGGTGCTTAGTGACAACAGTTTGGCAGTTAACCTGCCATTGTTGCCATGTGCCACTAATCTCGCGATTATTGCCACTTATCACCTCAATTCAACACCTGGAAGGATACTAAGCATGTCCTTAACACCTAGGTGGACACTTGGCTTGATTTGGTGACCTCTTGAGCACTATCAATAGGTGGTCAAGTTGTTCATTCAACTCACACCTTCTCAATTCACTCTAAATCTCTCACTTGGAGCAATCCCTGAAGTTTGGAGTTGCTATCTAGTGTTCTTTGTAGTTCCTCCTCTCTAGTAGGTCTTCTCCTTGTTCAATTTCTGATGTAGCATATGAAATGATAACGACGAACAAATCACGTTGATTCTACGAATACCCGTGATGATCTTCCCCAACCCCAAAATTCAACCCAAAGGGCAAAGAATTTGAAATGAAAAGCCTTTTTGTCACACCCTGACTTTTGCGGAAGCGTGATTTGGTGTGACTTGCTTAATATCATTGTATTCAACCATAACAAACAACTATATGATAAATCTAAGATGTTCATCCATTGATTAAGTTTTAAAACATTACATCATCATTGTCTTGAAACATAGACTTAAAATCCGAGTTACAAACCATATAAGTTGTTTAGAGTTCCATAAGGACTCATCAAAAGACTTTAGTTAAAACCAGGTTTTGAAAGATGTGTCCCGTCCAGGCTAAGACACACTAACCAAACCCTAAGACACGGATGACATCTTTTATTCTCAACATGACTTGAAACTCCAACGCCCGTCAGATCCATACTTAATTTCCTGAAAATACATGTAATTTGAAAACATCAACAAAAGTTGAGCGAGTTCATGTGTGTGTTTGCGAATAAACCTTTGAAGCATTTGTAAGTATGTTTGTATGTACTTGAAAACCCGATATGAAAGCAACAAGGAAAAACAGATCAATTAATGTGTAGCTAATACATTAATATTTGTGACGTGATGCAGGAAAACTCAAACCTAGCAGATTTTGTCAATAAGACATAGTCACCCCATGGCTCATTCAGCGGGCGCATGGGTGGGGCTCGCTACACCCGAATAGATCTATCACTCATGTCCCTCGGTCCTACAACGAGGATTAATGGCCTTAAGTGTTGTACCCACCACTCACATGATCAAGTAGTACCCTTCCTTAGCTAACCATACCATGTATAAAACGTTTGTAAACAGTTGTAACATGTATTTCACCTCGAAGTTATAAAACTGAAAACAGTTAAAAGAAAAGGGGACATGAACTCACAGTTTTGCGTTCTTCGAATCCGCCTGTAACTCAAAGTTTCCTATGGTGTACACGACTACCTACAATGTACTATGGTCTTATTAGACGAGCGGGTCATGCCTTGACTTAGTATTAATTAGTGCCTTTGAGTTATGTTTCCAAGTGTCTTCATCATTACTCCAAGTTATATAATTATTCGTTAAAATAATTAATATTTTAACTTAAATTATATTTATTAAATTTTGGAATAATTGTTAACCCATATCATTGTAACTTAATACTTCCCAATTATTTATACTTGTATTTCCTTCCCAAGGATGGGGTATCTTATACATGTGTATTTTTGCCATGTTTTGTGGTCGTATTCCAGTGTATAATTATACGTATTTTATTGTATCCATTAAGTATTCTTATACTTACATTTATATTAAACTTTCCGGAATATTATTTTTAATAAAAGTCCACCAATATATATATTTCCAAAACATATATATTTAAGAAATATTACTTAGAAAAACTATTTATAATTTTTCTTTTGGCAAAAATATTTGTAGTTCCAAAATAATATATTTTCAAGTCTAACTTATAAAATATATATATAAACTTATTTTTATCCAAAAATAATGTATTTCAAGTGTACTCAAGAAAATATATATATTTCCCAAAAATTATATATCTTCTAAAAATTCCAAGAAAATATATTTTTACTTCCCAAAAATAATATATTTTCTCCTTGACAAAATATGATATACTCTTGTGATAATCATAAAAATCATACTTTCGTTTCCTTGTGTCCAAAATATTATTTACCAAAATATACTTGCGAATTAAGTTCCGGAATATTTTGTAAGTTACATTTCTTGTTCGGTTTCGTCAATATTTTGTGTGTAACTTATATACTTATTCCTTGGGATTTTGGTAATATTTTGGATGATAATCCTTGGTTTATTTGTGAGTTATATTATTTCAAATCCTAAAATAATATAACTATCACACAAAGTCTACAAATAATCACACATGTGTGTCTTCAATGTATATATTCTAAATATATATTTAGCCACTTTTATTTATAAAAACCAACCTCCAATAACTATAACTTTTGTAGCAAAAATTATGGCAAAGTTTATGTAACAATTTATTGTTGAAAAATACACTTGTAAGTGCATGTTTATAAATATTTTTCTAAGTGTTTAGATTTTTAGAAAATTTTGCCATAGTTTCCCCTAAAAATGGAGGTTCCCATGCTTTCAAGCATATCATTTTCTTTTGTAAAAATCATCACAATCAATCTACAATCTACACTAAACAACCTTTACTTACCAATTTTGCCAAAATCATGCATTTTCTACTACTTAATGAACTTGAAAGTTTATGAAAATTTGTAGTAACTTGGTAGTGTGTTTAGTAAGTTTAGTTACCCCTTTAAAGTGTGATTAGTTTTTTGAAAACTTCATTTTTAAAGAAGTTAGATGCTTACAACTTCTTGTCACATTTTCTAAAAAGGTTTCCTTATGAATTCTTCTTGTTACACAAGTGTTTCTACCCTTGTTTATCCACCAAAAATAAGGTTTGTTTATGTAAGAACCAAGATTTAGTAAAACTTACATTTTTACTTGGTTTCCTTAGAAATCATCCATGAAATTTTTAGATCTACAAGTATTATGTCTTGCTTTGATTATTATTATACAAGAAAACCATGTATTATTTCAAGTTCATGCTTCTCATGAGGATGATCCATTTACTTCTATCATGTTCATCCTCTCATCTTGCTAGATTATGTTTTTAATCTTGATCTAGCAAGATCATATGATGATCAACATCATTTTCACAAGTAATCATTCATTAAGTATCACAACAACACTAAACAACATGATTCCTTTAAGTTTTCTTATAATTTCAAGCTTATGTTCATGTTTCACCTTCTTGTTTCTTAGTGTTCTTTATGATAATCATCTTGTATCATCTTTTAACCACTTAAAATAGATGTAAAATGAAGAGTAGAAGATCTTACTACTAGCTCAAGGCTAGGGATGATCAAGTGTAGAAATGAAGTGGATAAAAGCAAACGGTGAAGGTCCTTCAACTTCTGAAAGCTCCAAGCTTCCTAACTTAGCTCCTTACACCCTTGAGTATGCATGGATTTAGTGAAGAATGGAAGATGAAGAGGATGAGGATGATGGTGTAGGGGTGCTTGGCCGTGAGTATGATGAAGGGAAAGGAGGAATAAGATGTTGGTGAATGGTGAATGAACTAAAGGTCTTTATATATAATCTTCAACATATCAAGATCTTCAAGGATTTTATGTTTTTAAAAGTGAGACACAATCTTATATTAAATTGAAAGAAAATCAAGGAGTGGGGCCAAGTATGGGTCGTGAACTAGGTGGGGGGGGGGGGGGGTTCTAGGTGTAGGTTTTTACCTTTAGTTACAATCTAGTTCAATTCCAAGTATCGGTTACGTGTTTCAGTTATTAGATATTTTTAGGTGGTGTTATGATGTTCAGGTATCATAACTAGCTTGGAAACATTAAAACAGTGCTTTTAGTGTAAATTTGGTGTTTCGGGTAATGTCCGGTTGTTCGGTTGGTTACCGGTTCGTTAAAGTGCTAAACTTTGCAGTTTAGTGTTCTTTATGTTACTTTTTGTGACTATTTCGATTCCCGACACTTAGGAAAGTATTCTGGGCCATTTAACCATAATTCTGCATGATATTAAGTTGTTAAATTGCTGAATTTGCTGAATTCTGCAGTGTATGAGAGTTTTTAGGCACTTTCCGGCACTTAAACTATCACTAGGAAGGCAGTTTTATGATCCTTACTTTCCCACACACTTTACTAGTGTAAGACTTGGTTTCTGGCTCATTCTGTGTCTCAATACAAAGTCTGTCTACCTGCTGAACTCTGTCAGCATTTTTCTGATTTGTCTGATAACTGTGCTAACTGTGTTTCATGCATCGTCTAAGTCAATAAAGTCCTTATGCAGTAATGATATAACATTAAGCAATATGTGATGCACACGTATGTATATGGCAGCAATCAGAAAGCAATTCAAGTCATAAATTGTAAATCAGCACAGTCATTAATCATTAATTATTGTCTAATTAATTGTACGGATGCATGCAAATTTGGCAGTTGTCACACTTTTAGAATTAAAAGAGCAAAATATAAAATCGAAATGGGCCACAAAAAGGCCATATGCCAAACACAAGCCCAAAAAAAACATAAAACACCGAAAAAACACAAAAGTGTCCATAACTCCAATTAGAACGCGTTTTTTGGGCCGAAACTTGGACAAGGCCCCTCCGATTATCAAATAATGAATTTTAATATTGATCTAAAGTTAAATAATGAATTTTAAAGCTAGTTAATAATGAATTAAGTTAAATAAGGAGCAGGCCACTTAGGGAAGATAATATTATTTTGCAAAAGATAGACCCTTATATTCACAAGGTTAATATCCTTCAAATTGAGGTCTACGTGGAGTCATTGCACGCGAAGTCTAAGTTGGTTGTAGGTTTGTATAATAATAATCGATGGAAACAAGGTTAACGCTAATGGACCTAGTTTTGATTATATAAATACGATGCTGGAAATGAAGATCCACTGATTAAAAAGGAAGATTCAAATATTTTTTTTGGGCCGCCTGTCTAACATATGAGGATAACAAAGGTGGTCAGTCGTCTATTATTCCGTTCGACCCGGGTGGTACAAGTTATAAGCGAGGCGAGTTAACCCATAAAGTTAAGCTGTTTAAAGGGGCCGTGATTATGATAATAAAAAGAAATCGGGTTGATGTTTCTTTTGCCCTAGGCGACTTTGGTATAGAGTCAAAACTCGAGGACGAGTTTCTTCGAAAACAGGGGGTGTATGGTGCAGGATAATTTAGTAATTTAATAATTTATTTTATGTTTTGTCCTTTTTAATTAGTGTTTATTTCCAAAGTTGTTATAGTATATTTTATGTATTGATATTGCTTGTTGTTAAACAATTATGATTAGTTGATTGAATTTGGATTAATAGGACTTTGTTACTTCTTGAACCATTTGGCTAGTGTGATTATTAATTGTTTCTTGAGCCATATAACGCTTGTGAAGGTGCATTTGGTTTCAATGAGATAATAATAATAATAATAATAATAATAATAATAAGAGTTCAATGCTTGGATAGTACCTATGGTTTGCCTATTTTTCACCTTTAGTTCCTAACTTTCTAAAATTACACCTATAGTCCCCAAGTTTTTGAATATCGTTCCCGGATAATCCTTAGCGTGGATGGGGGTTAGTTTTTTGTGTTAGGTGCGTGTGAAATGACAAAACTACCCTTATTGTCTAATTAATAACTAAAAAGTTAAAAGAAATATAATTGATATTTTACAATTTATATGAGACCCACTACTCACTTCATCTTCCCCACTCCACACCACCACCACCATCTCCACATTCAACCACCACCACCATCTACCCCCCCTTCACCGTAACCACCACTGCCACAACCATCCCCGCCACAACCACCACTGCCGCCATCATCACCGGTTAAAGGTTAGAATGAGTTCCTCTTCGTCTTTAATGTTTCACTTTTTCTTCTTTCAGTGGTTCTACGAGTTATTGTCAACATTCAAACTATGCTGAAGGCTACTTTTGATAAGTTATCAGTCACAAAATTAGGTATTCGGATAGTAGACTTTTGATTCTGGAATGGAGGAGTATATACATGTTCTGGATTTATATTTGTGTTAATTTTCAAATAGCACAACCATAGTTAGGGTTCTTCTATGTAATTTTTAGTATATAATATTAATATACATAAGCATCTATGCTTGTCTTTTATTGATATGTATCATTTGAAACTGCTAGTTTCATAAGTAAACCAAAGAGTAAAATTCACGGATAGTCCACGTGGTTTGTCAAAATAACACATTTAGTCCCCAGCTTTTAAAAATTACACTCATGCTCCCTGTGGTTTGCTCGGTTGGTACTCAGATAGTCCCTAGAGTGGATGAAAGTTAGTTTTCTCTGTTAAGTAGAAGTAAAATGACAAAAATACCCTTATCATTAAGATAAATAACTTAAATATAAAAAGAAATATACTTAAAGTTCAATAAATTAAATGGACCTACTTTATTTAAAACATAAACACTTCATCTTCAACCTCCTGCTTCCACCATCATCACCCACCTCCACCCACACCCTAAATTCAAACACATAACACTTAGAGAAACTAAACAAAATGTATCGCCTACTGCGATTTTATACAGAAACACTTCATCATTTCGATATATATAGATACAGATACACATTTTATGAATAAAATGTAAACGATGTGGCAGTTACCTTCGAGAAACTAAACAAAATATATCGCCTACTGCGATTTGATGTTCGACTGCAGATATGGTGGCGCTTATGATGCTCAGCTCTTCCTCCGGCGAAAGTCCCGGTGAACTGGAACCGGCGGGTGAATCCTTCGCCACAGCTTCTCTCTCTCTCTAGGATACTTTCTTGCTCTAGAAATAAGAACAGAAAAGAAGAGAAAAGGGGGTTTTGAAAGGGTTTGAAGGACGAAACTGTGTGTTTTTTTTTTCCTGACATATGCGAATCTCTAAAACATATAAGCCTAATTTTGGGATACTTGTGTTAGAGGGATTGGTTAAAAATTGTGAATTTTGTGTTGATAATATCATAAAAACATGGGTAAAACATAAACCCTAATGATGTAAATTCAATCATGAACAATAAAATAAGACGTGTGTACCTGATTAGCCAGTCACCACACCAGAGAGGGAGTAGACGTCATGTTCGTCAGATTGGTCTGGTTCCCCTTTAGGCTACTAGATTAAATATAAATAAATAAATATATAATCTTACATTTATCCCACTTAGCCGAATAATCAATTATCATGAGTATTAGATAAGTCTGATCAGAAGTTAATACTCATTTTAGCCTTAAACAAGTACTATAGCAGAGAAATACAACCGTTGAATCATTATGTGACTCAGGACCCCCATTAGTCATACTATATCCTTAATTTAAAACCTAACAGTTATGATCAAAATAAGTAAACCCTTTAACGTTTGATTTGTATTTATAGTTGTCTATATGTCATTACACCGGCAGAACATATGTTAGAGACATACAAAATCAAACTGATGAGGAAAATTAATTAATAATTAGTCATTCATAGTACGATATGCAGTTGTACATGGTCATCAAATAAAACCCGTCTCTTTTATGAGCTCTCTTAATAAGACTTATGGGTAATAGACCTTCAGTTATAGGATCCTTAAGCATATCACAAATGTATTCGATACAAATATTTAGTTTCCTCAATTCGTTCATAAACGAATAATTAATTGTGTATCGAAATTTAATGCAGCACCTCTCGAACTGTTACTGTTCAAGAAGACATGGTAGCTGACTTTATCACAATAAGTCTTCAATATATTAATTATAATGAGTTAATAAACTTATGAGTCCACTGATAAATTTCCAACAACATTTAGTGACTATATTATATCATTATAACTTAGGTTGTTGATATCAGTACATTATGACTCCTCCATGAGATAGGTTTTGTCTGCTGACATAAAGATATACCCAAAATTACATTTTTGTCATCTTTGAATATTACAAAGTTAAAGTAATCAACCGGTTTGAGTTCTCACTTCTTCTTTAAATTATAGCCTCTCGTTTCCTTTAAAGATATTGTAATACTCTATTAGATGCTTCGCGTTTATCTATACATATCTAGTGTGTTGCAATGTGAGCAATATCTAAACGAGTATAGACTTGAACTTACATAAGGCTTCTAATTAATGAAGCGTAAGTAAATAATCTTGTTTATCCTATTATCCTCTAAATGAGAGCATTAATGTTTGTTACATATGTAAGGACCTATTTAATGTTAAACTTATGGGACGGAACTAATGTCTCATTGGGTATATCTCAGTATGTTATGATATCTATCACTTAAGAGATATATCTGAGATCTATTATATCAAAGTTTGTGTTAACAATGCTTTGACTTATGTAACATATACCTGTCAAAAGAATATCATCTATATAGACAAGTTTAATTTAGTTGCTCCCACTCATCTTGAGGTAGGTATAGTAATTCACTTAATTCTTGATGAAAATAATTAAGTTAAGATTCATCACATTATTATGTTTGCATTAACCCATACATGGATTTTATTGGCTTACAAATAAAGTGTTCTTTAACCTTCAGTTTGGAACTTTCAGGTTGTTTTATGAACATGTAAATATGTCAGCCATTTGTTAGGGAAAATTGTTTTTAATGTTCATCTAATGTAGCTTTAAACTATTATAAGCTACTAGAACAATGATGATCCTTAAAGAAATCTTTGATAATTTATCTCTTCCTAAGTATAACCTTTGACAATCAATCATGCTTCTTTGTGTCTTAACGCTTATATTAGGATTTGGTTTAGTTATGAACACTCTTAGGTAATTCAATCAAATCCCAAACATTATACGAACACATAAAAACAGTTTTATTCTATTAGAAGATTAATTGACGCTAATGGCTTAATTAGAAGAGATAGGATCAGTAAACTTTTCCAAAATCCATTTCAACTTCAGTTAGGGAGGTTATGTAATCATCAAAGTTAATAGGCTTTTAAACCTTGATGACCTCCTAAGTTGATTATTGGGTTTGTTAGATGTTTCAGTTTTATGGATTAGCTCTTGGTTAGGTTGCTATCATTTTCAGTATTCTAAGTTTGTAAGAGTTGGTGCAGTATGGTGTACAAGAGGTGTAATCGGAGTTAAATTCGGAGTGAAATTTCATCACACTCTTCCCCCCGCCTCTTGTATTCCTTGCAAGTCATGATAAGGACTTTGACTGCTCCCACTGACCTTAGAAATCTTTAGGAACTCTGCATGCTTAGGGTCAATATTTAACGACCAACAAATTCTAGTAGAGAAACAAGTTAATGACGTTAGTCATTGTGATTTCTCTTGTTGAGGATTATGTTAGTTTATGTAAGAAATCTAAGTGTGCCCACAATTAAGCAACAATGAAACTTTTGTAAGAGTAGCATTAGATTTTAAGGAGACAAGTTATGATAGAACAGTGTCAAGATGGAGCAGTGTCTTGTACAAGAGGTGTAAATTTAGGTAATGTAAAATTTTCACTCCCCCACCTCTTGCAACTATTGCAAGTTATTATTAAGACACTTAATGCTCCCACTGATCTTTAATATCTCTAGAATGCTACAAGAGAAGTTTCAGATAGCTACGTGACGTGGGAACCTATCACATATACGTTAGACTTTATTTGATTTCTTTAGTGTCCAAATGTTATAAGAAAACTCAGGGACATATCTAATAGAAATCTTATTAAGCATATATATATATATATATGAATAGATTTCTTCTAAGACCGTGAGCCATATACGAAAAAAAATTAGATATAAGTTTATAGTCTTTTAAATGATAAATGAATTATGTCTGAATATTCCATTTGGAATAAGTTCCACGAATGTCAATGAATGACTTATGATGGACCCATACTTATTCCTTAAGCCAGGTAATATTTAGGGCTGTAACGTCATGATTTAAAATCACTTAGAAAAATCATCCTCATTAACCATGTCATGATTTCTCATGAATTTTGGTTATAATGGATGAAATTTATAAGTCCCATTTTACTTTTGTCAAATTCTCATTTGCATGATGACAAAAGTTGTGAAAATGTAAGGTATTATCTAGTTTCATCTTAGTAATGTTTCTATCCAGATATTTAGAACAAATAAAATGAGAGTTTAAGGTAAGTGTGACTTCATGTTGGTTATGCAAACCTCACAACCTTCATATCATAGCTTAATTATGATACTATATTCTGATTAATATTCAGAATTTGTAAGGTATCGAATAGCTTTGTTAGAAGACTGCTTATTATGGTTCTTATAGCGTTAATATTTAATTTTGTCACTAACTCTCAAGTTAGTTATTTGTTGATTCTGGTAAGGAAACGTATGGAACTAGAATCAACTAATCATGTGTTAATTGGAATATTAAAATTAGCAGACTTAAATATCATTAGTAAGTGACTACCTAATTAACTTATCCAACCGTTCTTCTGAATAATGGATAGTCTCGTTGCTTATGCCTAGTCTAATGGCACAATTATGCAGTGAGATTTTCCCTTGAAAAACCTTAAAGTTGGAATTTTTACTTGTAATTTGTCTATTGACCTTAGAACAATCCTCTTCTAAAGTTTCAAGTGATTGTAAGGTGAGTAACAACTTATTTTCCAGCTTCAGATATTTATTTCTTTGTACATATGTTGCTTATCAACACACTCATTATACTTTGGTACTTTTAAGTGTTATAGTTGATTTATAAGGCATCAAATTGTACAAGCGAAAAACTTAGTATGTAATGTACTGGAAAATGTACTTATTTCCATGCGTAAACCCTTAACTTTATGGGTCATGGTATTGTACATTATTATGTATTCACGTATACCACTTAATGTTATAGTTTAGAGTTTTAAATGAAGGCATGCATCTTAGGAATTCTTGTAATTATTCCACAGATAATAGATTAGTTTTAGGAAAAACTTAATTTAACCTTTTAGTGATAGCATTTATGTTAGAGAGATCTTGATTATCATAAGAGACATCATGTTCGATTTGTCCTATTCATCATGCTCTATTTTTCTTCTGTAGTATCCTTATCAGAAGAAAGCAATAGGATTATCGTGTCTTAAGAGATAATCAAGAATTTAATTTAAGAGCTAATCTTGTAGAAACTTTAAGTAAAGCAAAACATTTTAGGTTTAAGAATTAGAGTGGATGAGATATTGATTTATAGAAGAAAATTTCAGTGAGTAAAATTATGGGTACTAAAAATAAGGCAGACGAAATAATCATAAAAATTAATGAAGGATCATTAATATAAGGATCATTATGTGAAGAGATTGTGATATGTCTATTACTAACATCAAAATAACAGACTTATTTAAAGTTCTACTTAAACGAAGACAAATCAGCTTTGGCCAGAAGTGTAATCATTTAAGCATGTATGCAAAGTAATCGTGACAAATCAGCTTTGGCCAGAGATAAGACAATCACTTTAGTTATGCACTTGTTAAGAATGCTATACATTAATGAATTAAATCAGCTTTGGCCAGAAATTAAGACATTCACGTTTGTAAGGCATACTCAACATGGCTTTTATAATACTTGAGCAATAAATAGATGTATCAAATCAGCTTTGGCCAGAAGTGATACATCAGAAGCTCACCCAAGTAAAACCATTTTGGTTTTGTGAAACTTTATTTTGATTCTGATTAATTATCTAATTACAAAACCGATTATTTAATAGCAAAATCTTAGTTCACATTAAACAGCCTAAAATTATGAGGTTTCGAGTGAGATCTCGACTCAGTTATGAGGTCTCGAGTGAGATCTCGAGTCAAGTCTCGAATCATCTTGCAACATTATGAGGTCTCTACTCATTAAGGTCTCGAGTCGCAACCTCAGTGTCTCGAGTCGTAATCATGGTCTCGACTGCTGTGTTTTATGAGATCTCGACTCCTTGATGAGGTCTCGAGTCGCAACCATGGTCTCGAGTTGTGAAGATTGAAGTCGTTAGTCGAAACCTTAGTGGTCTCGAGTCGAAACCTTATGGTCTCGAGTCGAAATCGTTGTCTCGAGTTATAAAGATTTGAGAACACTTATGATTTCGAGTCAATACCTTGTGGTCTCGAGTCAAGATCTTGGTCTCGGCTCATCAAAATTTATCTCGAAACTCCTGTAAACAGCTGGAAGTGTGATAAGGTTGAATCAGCTAATTTTAAGGGATTTTGATCATAATTTCGAAATATCTCATGTGTATCTATCCAAGTTAATTATTCGAGTACAAATTAAAATAATTTTTATTCGAAACTTGAAGATGAAGATACACAATTTTAGGAAATATAATCAAAATCTAAGTTATCCGAAGGTAATTAACCAATTTATGGTCTCGAAATCATCATTGAATTAATAAAATCAATTAAAATCAAGAGTTATATTGTAACATATATCACGTAAGAAATAGAGTTAAATGCTTGGTTGGTCCCTGTGGTTTGCAAAAATTGCAGACTTGGTCCCAAATGTTTACTAATTACACGCGTGGTCCCTGTGGTTTTCAAAAATGCACTCGGTTGGTCCCTAACCCTAACATCAGTTAAATTTCTCAGTTAAGTCCATGTTAAATGACCAAAATACCCTTGCTTATCAATAACCATCATCAAAACCCAAGCATTCTGCACTCTCAAGCATTCTGGACCAACCAACCAAGCATTCTGCACTCTCAATCTCTCTCTCTAAACTCCCTTTCTCTCTCTCTCTCTTCTCTCTCTATCATCAGTTCTCCACCACCATAAATATCCCAAATCTGACCCAATGATTGCAGGATAACCAGTGTTGACATATAGATTTGGTGAGTTGGATTCATATGAACTTGAATTCTCAACAAACAGAAGTTAAAAGTAATGTCAATATTTCTTCAAATATTCATACACCAACAGATTCAGTGAAGAAACAAAACCCACAACCCAATTGACAACAAATCAAAGAAGATGTAGTGTTGTAAACTCATTAACAAGGCAAAGAAGATTTGGACACACCAGTGGAGCTTGAAGCCGAAAAGCCCTTTGTTTAACAACATTAGAAGACCTTTCAGGTTCAGTAAATCTAACCCACAATTGCACCAATTTCATACACACAAATAGATTTAGGACTTGTATCTATCTCAGATCAAGAAAAACGAGAGACAAACAATCTTGAAACAGATATGGGGTTACAATAATCGAGAATAAAAGGACAAATCAAATAATTAAACAAAACCCTTTTGTAATTTTATAAAAAATGGTAACACGAGCTGTGTGTGTGCTTGGAATTAGAAATTTTGAAGCGAATTGAACAAACAAAACGTGATATGGGGAAGCTATTTTGTTGAACCGAGAAATCACATATGGTATTGTGCTGATTTTATGGTGGCGGTGGTGGCTAACGATGGCGGTTGGTGCTGACGGCGGGGTAGTGGTGGCTAATGGTGGTGAGGAACTGATTGAGAGAGAGAGATAGAGAAAAGAGAGAGGGAGTTTAGAGAGAGATTGAGAGTCCAGAGTTTTTTTGTTGGGTTTTGATGATGGTTATTGATAACAAATAAAACCAAGCATACTCTAACAAAGGGAGTTTAGAGAGAGAGATAGAAATGTTTTATTTGTTGGGTTTTGATGATGGTTATTGATAAGCAAGGGTATTTTGGTCATTTAACATGGACTTAACTGAGAAATTTAACTGATGTTAGGGTTAGGGACCAACCGAGTGCATTTTTGAAAACCACAGGGACCACGCGTGTAATTAGTAAACATTTGGGACCAAGTCTGCAATTTTTGCAAACCACAGGGACCAACCAAGCATTTAACTCTAAGAAATATATTGATATAAGAATGATAGAAATAGTTGTAAGACAACATAGAGATTTATATCATTCGGATTATATCATAATAAAAGTATTGGAATATTTAAATTATGTTCCAAGTTTTATATATTAAAATATAACCATTATCATCATGATCAGCACCTTTCTGGGATTACGAATTCTAATGCATAGTCAATGGATTTTCAACACATTCTTAATTAATGGCTTCATGTATTTCAATGTTATTATATCCAATTGATTAATCGCAAATTGAATTTCTAGAAAAAACATTCTTAATTGAATTTCGTATATCCCATCAAAACAAATTTTATAATTGAATCACATGATTGAATTGATATAATCAACATCTGCTCTGATACCACATGTTGATTATATCATAAAAACATGGGTAAAACATAAACCCTAATGATGTAAATTCAATCATGAACAATAAAATAAGACGTGTGTACCTGATTAGCCAGTCACCACACCAGAGAGGGAAGTAGACGTCATGTTCGTCAGATTGGTCTGGTTTCCCTTTGGGGTGTATCTTCTTGATGGTAGTACCGAGTTCTTTAGGGTTGAAGAACTCGTAGTAATGGATAGAGGGGAGGGGCGATTTTAGTGTTGATGTTATGAATGTCTAACCCTAATTCCTCTCTAGTAATCTCCTTATATACACCCAAGGGGAAACCCAATTAGTTAATTAGGGTAATCTGGCCCATCAACAATTACCAACTAATTTATTATAGTTTTTAATATATTTTGATCCGTATTATATAAAGATAATGATGGCTACTAAATTAAATATAAATAAATAAATATTTAATCTTACATTTTCTTTACAGAAAGTTAAGTTTTCAGTAAAATGCACCCTAAATTTTGGTTGAATTGTGAGTTTTGGTTGAAGGTGGAGTGGTGGTGATGGTGGTGGTGGTGGTGCCGTGGTGGTGGTGGTGGAAGAGGAAGATAAAGCAGGTTGTGTGTGGAGGTGGGTGATGATGGTTGGTGGATGGAAGCAGAGGTTGAAGATAAGGTGAAGTGTATGTTTTAAATAATAAAGTGGGTCCCATTTAATATATTAAACTTTAACTATATTTCTTTTTATATTTAAGTTTATTTATTTTAATGGTAAGGTATTTTACATTTTAGTCATTTTACTTTCACTTAACAGTGAAAACTAACCTCCATCCACTCTAGGGACTATCCGAGTAACAATCGAGCAAACCACAGGGAGTATGAGTGTAATTTTCAAAAGTTGGAGACTAAAGGTGGTATTTTGATAAACCACAGGGACTATCGATGCATTTTACTCTAAACGAAATGAATAAGTTATCTAATTCAGGCCTTTTTGAAAAATAAAACAATAATGAGATTGACGTGTACATGCAGATAGAAATTTTGTTTTCTTTATCAATCACAATGGCATGTTTATGTGGTTTTGCTATTTTAGAAATGGATTTAAGGTATGGCCTATGGGCTTCATGACTTGTGAGATTGTGGCTCATACACCGAAGCGTGTGCAAGGGATTGATGAACTCCGGTGAGTGTGGTTGAGGCAGCGATGATGATGGCGGCGGTAGTGGTGGTTACGATGAAGTGGGGGGGGGGGGGGGGGGTAGATGGTGGTGGTGGTGTGGAGTGGGGAAGATGAAGTGGGTAAGGGTATTTTTGTCATTTCACACGCACCTAACACCAAAAACTAACCCAGTTAAGCGTCAGGGACTATCCGGGAATGAAATTGAAAAAGTTAGGGATTATAGATGTAATTTTAGAAAGATATGGACTAAAGATAAAAAATGAACAAAACACAGAGACTATCCGAACACTTTTCTCTAATCTCTAATAATAATAAAGAAAAGCCCACCGGACCCCTTTTCTATTTAATAGGGTTCATATAATAATAAAGAAAACCCTGCCGAATATTAGTAGCCTGCATGAAAAGTTAGGGTTTGGAGGCCTTTCAGCGATTCGGTGTTGGGTTGGTTCCAGTCGCTCTTGAATCCATTCTACAGATTACAGTCGTCAGTCAATCGCTCCATTCACTTAGTCAATCTGATTCCAATCAATTCGTTAAACTTTTGTTGATTTTGATTAGGATTTGTTAATCGATTTGTTACATGGAATCATTCACCACCACTCGTGATGAAACGGCCCATCTTGAGACTGACATCCGTAGGTTCAAAAAGGAGCATAAGGTAGACCTTCACTCTCATGCAAATTTCAACCCTAATTCATATTCATTTACATAATCATTTTACGTTACATGCATGCATGCTTCATTTACAGGTTCCAGAAGGCATGGCCTTATCTGTACATTCATCTGAAGGATTTCAAGCCCGTTGGTAAATGTTTAACAGCTACTACTCAATTTCTTATGCCATATTATCCAGAAACTTCTTTTCTTAACCAAGAGGTGCGCAGAAAAAAAAAAAAAAAAAAAGATAAAGAAAGAAACCTGTGTACCTTGAGGAAAAAGAAATAAAACTAGTTTTAATGGAAACGATCTTAACAACCTTACTCAAGTAAACAAAAACTAAATTGAAGGTACAAAGAACTGTCGAGCATGTGGCCGGAAAAACAACCATCTCCTGAAGAAGCTGCCAAACTTGTATTTGCGAGCCTAGAGAAAGTCAGCCCACATTGTATTCTCCTTAGTGATCTTCTGGTTTGTTCTATACGACATTTGATGTATACTAATTAAAGCTTGCAAACCTGACCAGTCGGGCTGGGTAGTTGGGTTGATCTGAAAGTTACATTCATCTGGTTTCAAATTTTGTTTTTATAAATACGGTTACATGTTCGAATCTGCTAATCTGAAATACTTATGTGTGTGTGTGTATATATTCCTAAAACAATTAACTCAAAAACGGTCCAAGGATCAATGCCAACCGGAACCAGAAATATTAAAATAAATGTAACTTTTTTTGCATTAGGAATGTAGTTTGGGTAATTTTTGACCAAGTGAGTTGCTTATATAAATCAATTTCTTTGTTTAAAGGATTTTTTACGCTATTACGGGCTTATTGAATATTACCCACTGTCAACAATCCGCCCATCGTTTGGTGAAGATGAGGATGCTACGGACACACCTGATGATTCACCTGAAGATTCAAAGTTTTGTTTCGAAACTCCAGAGGAAGATGAACTATTCTGGTTGAACACACTTCCTGTAAGAAGAAAATTTTGCAACTCTCAACTTTTTTACCCAATTCGATTTTTGATTAGTTTTGCAAATTAGGTGAGCAAGGACGAAGTAAAAGATGGACGTTGTTTCACTGTGTTTGTTGAGGTTAAAAGATCCTATCTTTTACCTTCTGAAATACTATTGGTGGAATATAGGCTTCTCGACGCACGGGTCGAAGGGAACCAAAATTCGGTAGAGGAATTGGTGCAAACATATACTACACAAGACTATGCGTATTTACTCAATCCATGACGTATTTTAGTTTTTAAGTTTGTGAAAACCGTTTCTGAATCATACTTTTTACTTGTCACAGGTTAAAGGAAATCAATACTTATGAAGTTTTGACCAAAAAGTATGAGATCCAGCTAATAAGGTATTTCAACTAGATTTTGTTTCTCAAAATTTGTAATTGATCTATTTGACCTACTTAAACAGTTTATTGGACACATCATAATTAATATAAGTGTTTTGATGCTAAAAACCTAACCAGAAAAATGTGTGTGTGGCTGTATATATATTCAGCCAGAGTTGATAAGGGTTTTGTTTCTCAAGTAGTTGACACTGTTTTCGTTTTAAACTTATTTGTATCTCCCGTTAAGAATCTGGACTGTCCCGATACTAATGGTACAATGGAAGTAAAAAACACTAACAATTTGGCTAACGCCACTTCAATGGATACAGGGATTTACCAGGGATGCATGATGCAGCCGAGGCTAAGGAGCTTCTAGCACGGAAGGTCGATGGCAAGTGTTGGATGATTAAAGTCTTCTATATAGATGAGCAATTGCGTTGTGTTGGAAGCGTCCACTGCCCCAATTGTCGAGAGGTAATCCCATCCAGTGTATTAACAAATAAACAAATGTAACACAACTGATATGTAATACTCGATAATGCAGGAATTGTTTATGAAAGGATGTCCAAGTTGCTCGGAAACAGCCTCGGAAACGGAAACGGAAATGTAACTCAGACCTGTAGTGAGGTGGTAGAGAATTGGTGAATTCTTTAAGTTATGATAATAAAATCTCAAGTGAACCAACTTTGTACTTTCTATTTTTATGTTGAAAGATCTTTAGTGTGACTTATGTATATTATGTTTCTATCTATTAAAGTTTGTTGCCTTTTTATTTGGGGTATGTTTGGTAAAAGTAGCTGGTGGCTGCTAGCTGGAAGCTGTAAGCTGGTAGCTGGTGGCTGGAAGCTGGTAGCTGTAGCTGGTAGTTAGTAGCTGTAGCTTTTTAGATATATTTGGTGTTTGGTAGAGTAGCTGGAGCTTTTAATAAAATGTATAAAATGACCAAAATGGACATAACTAAAAATTTAGAAAGTTGATGCATTAAAAAGTTTCCTATTTTTAGAGGTTAAAATAGTAATTTTTTCCCTAAAAGCTTGTAGCTCCTTCTAAACGCTACTAGTAGTAGCGTTCAACCAAAAGCTTCAAGCTCCTAACCTAAAAGCTTAAAGCTCCTTCAACCAAACAAGACTTTTTATTGAGTAGGAGCTTTTTCTTAAAAGCTCCTAAAAGCTCCTAAAAGCTCCATGCCAAACATACCCTTGATCTGGGATTGGATTTCTTTGAACTTGGCTGGAAAAATTAACTAGGTTATAACCCGGCAACTTCCCGAGTAGGAAAAATTAACTAGGTTATAACCCGGCAACTTCCCGAGTAGGAAAAATTAACTTATGTTAATCGAATTTTGTCATTAAATTAGACATGTTTTCAAACGTTATCTTGTTTTGTAATTGTTTTCGTGCCGGATTTTTTTTCAGTGGGTAGGAACCATGTCATCTACAATAATACATAAAATTACTTGAAATAGTAGTGTTCTCCACTCATTCCATGAGTCTACCATACCTGCTGTACACATCAATATGGTAATTCATGATGAAAAAGTTGCAATCTACAATATTTAAAACCTCAAGCACTCACTTACCCTCTAGTAGTGTTTATGGTTCTTCACACAGTTTTCGAAGTGAAGGCGAAAGTACACATGTGCCATTCCCGGATGAAATGCTTCGAAGTGAAGGCAGAAGTACCATCCAAAACAATGGAAGACCTACCCTGTAAATGGGAATGGTATGAAAACCGAACTTGTATTAATTGAATGTGTATTTACAAGAGTAAATAACCCCTCTACTTATAGGGAGAGTGAGGGACTAAAAAACAATAAATAATTACATGATATGGTGTGAACGGTTGCTATAAACATGGTGTGAACGGTTGTTAATTGCAACTAAGTCCTATAACTATTGACTAGTAACACTCTTCCTCAAGTTGGGGCATAGATGTTAATCATGCCCAACTTGTTACATATGAAGTCTATTTGAGTCTTTCGGAGTGGTTTTGTGAAGATATCCGCTAGTTGGAATTCTGTTTTAACATGAATTGGCTGGATGGATGGAGGATCCTTTTGAGTGCCGACTATCCGATCTCTGATTAGGTGACAATCAACCTCAATGTGTTTAGTTCTCTCATGGAATACTTGATTTTTGGCTATATGTATAGCTGATTGATTATCACAGTATAATCGCATCAAGTCATCAGAGATAACTCCAAGTTCTCTGAGGAGACGACGAACCCATATCAACATCTGCCATAGCTCTGTACTCTGATTCGGCACTTGATCTGGATACGGTATGTTGCTTCTTACTCTTCCAGGACACAAGATTTCCACCAACAAAAACACAATACCCAGTGGTGGATCGACGAGAAATAGGACAACCTGCCCAGTCTGCGTCTGAAAATCCAGATATACGCCCATCTCCATCTTCTGTGAAAGCACCCACTCGGCAATGACCCTGATCAGAATATAAGATCCCTAGACCTGGTGTGGTTTTGAGATACCTTAAAACACGAAGAGCAGCATCCCAGTGTCCCGTATACGGAGTAGCCATGAACTGACTTAGGACACTGACGGCAAAGGAGATATCTGGTCGGGTGACAGTTAAGTAGTTGAGTTTTCCGACCAATCGTCTGTATCGCTCAGGATCTTTCATTGGGCTTCTGTCCTCTGGAAGGAGCTTCCTTGTAGAAAGCATAGGCTGTCAACAGGTTTGCAACCCAGCAAGCCATACTCAGTTAGCATATCAAGAACATACTTTCGTTGACAGAGAAGTATTCCCTGTGGAGAACGTGATACTTCTATGCCAAGGAAGTATCGTAGCCGACCTAAGTCACTAATCTGAAACTGAGAATGAAGAAATTGTTTGAGCTTGGTAATTCCTTCTTCATCGTCCCCTGTGATTATGATATCATCCACATAAACAACTAAGATGATCCTTCGTCCCTGATGATGTCTGAAGAATACAGAGTGATCATATGTACTACGAACCATTCCAAATTCTCCCAAAACATTAGAGAAACGACCAAACCATGCCCTTGGAGACTGTTTAAGACCATATAGGGACCGACGTAGTCTGTATACTTTTGAGGCCTCCTCCTGAACAATGAACCCTGGTGGCTGCTCCATATAAACCTCCACCTCAAGAACACCATTGAGAAAGGCGTTCTTGACATCAAGCTGGTAGAGCGGCCAATGATGAATGGCAGCAAGAGCAATACAAATACGCACAGATGGCATTTTGGCAACTGGGGAAAAAGTCTCGTCATAATCAATACCATAAGCCTGAGAGTAACCTTTAGCTACCAGACGAGCTTTCAGACGATGTAGAGTTCCGTCAGGATTAAGTTTAACTATGAAGACCCAACGACAACCAACAACACGCTTACCAGGAGGTAGTGATTCTAGATCCCAAGTCTGATTGGCTTTTAAAGCCCCAATCTCGTCTTCCATGGCTTGTCGCCATCCTGGGTGAGCCAGAGCGGTCATCACATTTTTGGAAATCGGGTAGGAATCCAGGGAAGTGGTAAAGGCATGAGACTCTGTAGAGAGATGAGTGTAGGCAACATAATCCTGGATGGGATAACGAGTGGAGTGTCTATGTTCCTTGCGAAAGGCAATAGGTATATCGGGATATGGGGCACCTGGAGGGTCATAAGCAGGTGTATCCGAAGGGATATCCGAGGTAGTATGGGTAGGAACTGGCAAGGATGTATCTGGTTCAGTCATGGCAGGTTGAACGGAGGATGTACTAAAGGTATGGGTAGGTTGGGGATCAATGGTTGCGGACGTGTGATCCTTTCCTCGCCGAGCATATGTAAAGAGTATTGGCGGGGGATCGGTTGGTAGGCCCTCAGTAGTAGGACCCTGGTTTGTGGTGTCTGAGACCTGAGGGACAGATGGAACAGGAGTTACAGGAAAGATGGGGACGATGTGAGACTCAGGTATATCAGGGTCAGGAAACAGATCAGAAACTGGAATGGTAGCTTCTGGATAGAAAGGACGCAACAGATCAAAAGTGGCGTCAGCACTGGTAAAGTATCGGCGAAGGGAAGGACTATAACACCGATAACCTTTCTGGACACGCGAGTAACCAACAAAGACACAACGAATGGCTCGAGGGTCGATTTTAGGGACTCCGGGACGATGATCATGGACATAAGCTACACATCCAAAAGTTTGGGGCTCAAGAGGAAACGGAGTTCCTCTAGGAAATAAAACAGAGAACGGGGTTTGACCATGAAGAACAGACGATGGCATACGATTAATTAGATAAGCCGCAGTAAGAACAATATCACCCCAAAAGTGACGAGGAACATGAAAATGAATCATGAGTGTGCGAGTAACATCCAACAGATGGCGGTTCTTGCGTTCAGCAACACCATTCTGTTGAGATGTATATGCGCAAGAAGTCTCATGAATAATACCTTGTGATTTGAGATATGTAGAGAAATCGGTGGACATATATTCTTTAACATTATCGGTGCGTAAGGTTTGGATGGATGTTTTGAACTGGGTTTTGACATATGCATGGAATTCATGAAAGATTGAGTTGATTTCACTATATTGAAAGCCCAATGGAGTCTTAACTGGACATGGACCCCATACGTCAGAGTGTACAAGTTCAAAAATGGAAATGGTTCGGCTTGACACTTTTGGGGGGTAAGGACGTCGAGTATGCTTACCAAGCTGACATGACTCACAATGGAAGTTATCGGGAATAGAGATGCCAGGTCTCATTTGCCTTAGGACGGCTACAGAGGGATGACCTAACCGACAATGAGTTTCAAAGATACTAGACTCACAGATGTTTGCTTTGGGAGGAGACAATGAGGACATCCGTTAGAGACCACCTGATTCAAGACCAGTACCGATGACTCGGTTGGTACCCAGTTCATTGAGGGTACAATGAGTAGGATAAAAAGTAACGGAACAATTATTTTGTTTAGTAATTTGGCTGACAGATAAAAGGCTGGTAGGGAAGTTAGGAACAAGAAGAATAGAAGACAATTTTAGGTTTTCTGGGTTGTGAATGGATCCAATGCCGCGTACGGGGCACGAGGAACCATCTGCAAGTTTAACCGGTGGGTGAGAGGTTTTATGAAGGCTAGTGAGAATTTCTTGATTCGCAGTCATGTGATGAGTGGCTCCAGAATCAATAATCCACGATAGGTCAAAGCCAGAAAACGTACCTGGGAATACCGAGTTGGTATGCGGACTTTGTGACCCGAAGGCAAGTAACCGTTGAAGCCAATCATAATCCTCCTTAGTGCATCTAATACTGTGATTTCTCTTATCTTCCATTGCAACAATATATTCAAACAGAAAAACCAGAAAGTCGAAAAACTGAACCGGAATACGAGCATGCAAAACGAGGCAGAAACAAAAAAGGTTGCTCAGATCGGAACACCGACTGCACGGAAATGATTGGAAACAAATTCCGACGAAGCTGAAAAATACGGTACCGGATGAACAGTAACCCTGATGAACAGTAGCCGATGAACAGTAACCCCCCCCCCCCCCCCCGATGAACAGTAGCCAGATGAACAGTACTCGCGATGAACAGTAACCCCTGGATCTGAAACTTGGCAGATCAGATCTGAACAGATTTGGATCGGGTGAACAGTAACCTGCGATGAATAGTACCCGAGAACAGAAAAAATAGAGATGACCGGAAATGGTATGAAAAAGAAGATCCGTTTCTGATGTGGAAGATCAAACTAAGCTGCAACCACAGAGCATACTATGAACCTTCTAAACCGAGACTGTTGGTGACCGGAAATTTAGCCGAAAATGGTCACCCGAAAAGATGCTCGTGAGCTAAGAGACCTTTAGCTCTGATACCATGTAAATGGGAATGGTATGAAAACCTCACTCTCCCTTTAGCTCTGATAACCCCTCTACTTATAGGGAGAGTGAGGGACTAAAAAACAATAAATAATTACATGATATGGTGTGAACGGTTGCTATAAACATGGTGTGAACGGTTGTTAATTGCAACTAAGTCCTATAACTATTGACAACTAACATACCCAAACCAACATTAAAGTTTCCTTTAAACCTCATATAATGTATTTAGGATTTCAAGTACCCATTAAAAGAAACTGAGATCTCAAGTAGGCAAAGTAAACATATATTAGAACCAAGTTGTAAGCATTAAAGCACATAATCTACACTAAAGCTAATTCCCCCTTCAATAACTCAAAAGGACCAAATTATGATAGGAAAACAAACATATACGGCATGACAATCAAAAATTATAAAACCATATTGCAAGGCTAGTAAACAGAAACATTTCATTTCATTTCATCCCCGAACACATTACCATAGCAAGATGCTATGAATGCCTACAGTATTACATCCATCATAATTACAACAAATTTTTATTACAGATACATGCAATAAAACACAATACAATCCAAGTTACTTGTGGTAGTCTTGACCTGTTCATGACCCATTCAAAAGAAGCCTCCCTTATCCCTTCCACAATTGTATACACTGATGGGCATCTTTCTTCAAAAACTTTTCTATTCTGATTCTACAATAATCTCCACAATGTTTGTATGAAGATTGTATGAATCACTTTTCTCCTTTCAATTGCCATCCCCAAACCATTTATATTCTGCAGTAGGTCTCGGACCGAGTCATATCCAAAGTCTGGGGGTATTATAGGCCTCCTACAAAGTTGCTGCCAAACTAAATCCGCGACCGTGCAATGAAGTAACACGTGGTTTGCTGTTTCATCCCGTGTGTCGCATACTTTGCATTCCGTTGACTGTAAATTCATACCTCTTTTCTACAATTATGTTGATGTCGTGATCCTCCCATCCCCTGTTTTCCAGGCGACTAATAAGGCCATTGTTGTTGCCACTTTGTTCCAAACGAAGTCTTTAGTCGGCTGGTTTCCTATGCATCTATTTTAGTAAAGTTGGTATCTAGATTATTGATGCAAGAGCCTTTACATGCTTGTCAGTTTTGAACCCTTACTTGATCCCTCCTATTTATTATGTTGGCCAATGAGCACCTCAACGAAATACAGGACAAATATTCAGAAATGAAATACTATGTGGTCCTAATAAATAGTAAGCATAAATGTGCCATTATTTAGGCGTTTTAGCTGTTTATCGTTCAATCAATGTTCGAACATGTAAGCTGGTTTTTATTTCCATTTTGCACCTTTTATGTAAGTGTACATGAATACTGCATCATTTAGTTATAGTTGTAAAATTTATATGAAAAATATAGAATCATGAAAATTGACAAAATAAAAAAATTGAGTTACCTTCTTAGACACATTTTCGTAGCTTTCTTCTATACATTCTTGTGAGTAGATATAACTCTTTGTTATATCACTCTACGGGTCAATTCGGGTAATGTTATTTTGACCCATTTGCTAATGAATTGGTTGATTCATGGTATGTTTTTTCTCTAACAGTTGTTTATATTGGGAAAATGGAAATAAAAATATAATTCTAACTAAAAAGAAAACAAGTCAAAATTCACCTAAAGTGTTTTCAACACATGATAAGTTTATAAAATCGCGCTAGTGCTATATTCTTGTTATCATAAATATAAAAAAAATTAAACATAAAAAATAAAATATAAGGTGTCTCTAGTCAACCTAATCCTACCTGAACCGAAAAGTATAATTTTAACCCATCCCTGGACCTTCCTATTTGCTATTTAATGCTGTTACTTTATATTCTTGTTATGTGAAAAATAATAGGCATTAATCTTAACTGCGGTTCCTACTTAAACAACCACACAAAATCAGCAATCCAAAGGAAGAAGCTTCTAAAGTCAGACACAGACAAAGCCTAGAAACGTTTTCACCATGAGAGTGAGACTCGTGTTGTTCAATAGAAACCCAGCCTTGCCTCTATAGAGCTCCATTGGTTCGAATCAGGTCTGGTCCAAAGCACACCAGCTAAGAGCACTTGAGGCTATAATAATCGACACTGTCCATTTAAAGAACTATATTAAATTGCCCCCACTGAAAAAAAAAAACATCTGATTAACAATAAATAAAAGAAATCAAAACTTGATACAAACAATTGTGATTGTCCCTAAAAGGGATCTTAATAGTAGGTATATAAATGACAAAAATATATTACTTGAGTGCGCATGTATACATGGTGAAACTTTTTAGGGGCCAGTGGGTGCCCCGCTCCGATATTGCTCCAACTCGAATGAAAACTTTTCTGCATATTAGGAGAAATGTTTGTTTATGCAAGCAGGTCTGCAGATTTTCCCCAAATTCTGGTCTATAACACAACTAACCGTCTTCGATTTGTGAACTACGTTGTTGGTGGTAGGTAACATCAAGATTAAGATGGCAGCCAAAGAGTTCCTTGTTCAAATCTCTAGCCAGCATAAAATTTATTCCATGCCTTCCCCGACATGAATGCTCAGACGATCAACCACTCAGTCCATCAACCCTAATCAAAGGTTCAATGGGTAGGTTTTGAATGTCGACGTTTAATTCATCAATAGAAACGACCCTTATTAATTCAAATCCGCGTCATCAATTCCTATTTTAATTTGATGTTTAAACCGATATTCAATTCAAATTCCCATAACCAGTTGGACGTGTAATTGGGTGTAAGTTTGATTTTCTTATTTTGATTTCCTACATGTTTGATTGTCAATCAGGAGCATCCTGCATATAAAGAAAAGTTAAGCACAATTACAAATGGGTGCTGCGGTTCTTCAAAAACAAGTGTGATCTATCATGATTTCTTTGATTCACCATAATTTCTTGACTAATGTTGTGATTATCGGGCTGCGCGGAGTCATATTTTACATTTTCTATATAGTTTTTGAGTTATGCATACAAGTTGCTTGATGAAATGCCAGACTATTTTTTATTCACACTTGGATTAATCTAAATTCATGTGATATAACCGAAAAAGACGACCGATTATCACATGAATCTTGGTTTCGTCATCTTCTAGGTTCCAAGTCATCTTCTATGTTCCTAATCTTCACTCTAAAGAAAAGTTTCAACTTTTAGGTCAAAAAAGTAAAAATTCAAAAATCCACGATGTTGTTAAGATGATACGCAGATGAAGGCGACTAACCTGTATGATCTTGCACCGATGCAGCATCGTATAACTTGTGGCGATGAATCAATGGAGAGAAACCATGATGTTGTCAAGATGAATGAAGGGGAGAAATGGCTGCAGCAGCAGTGCCGTCTCCGAGAAATCTTGAAACGTTTTGGGCCTGGAGCCACTAAAAATAAATCGGGTCCATATAATTTAAACACAATAATCATATATAAAAAAACTATAATATGACACTAATTGTTAAAACAATCATCAAAATAAAAGTATTGTACCAAAATCATCTAAATTTACCTACTTAAGCGAATCGTGCGGCTCTCCTAGCGTTTCTGGAAGCAAAGCTTTCGATCAAGTCTTCGTAATCCATAGTCTCTAATATGTCGTTTTCAATAGATATCATTGCTAAGCCATTGAGTCTTTCTTGGGACATACTCGATCGTAAGTAAGTCTTCAACAACTTCAACTTTGAGAAGCTTCTTTCTGCCGATGCTACTGTTACCGGAATGGTCAACAACACTCTATATGCAATTAATGCATTAGGAAAAAAACCAATCTTCTTTAAACTATTGAAAGCATCAAAAGGGCAAACAATATGACTAGGTAAAAATGTCTCAAACAATTTCAACTCCTCATAAAGTTCATCAGCATCAACATCGGATTCGTCTTTAAACTTCAATGCGTCTTGAAGACCATAACAACGAGACTTGAGATCTTTTTCAGTAAGTTCCCTCAACTTTTTATGAAACAAAAAGCCAAATATTTTTTCATATTGTTCGTATTGTTGGAATCTTGTTTCAAGAGAAGCAATCGCTTGGCCCACGATACATAAAAAGTAATTGACTCTAAAATCCTCCTCGGGTGAAAATAAAACTTCTTGTACAGTTGAAGTCTCATCAAATTGTTGTTTCCTAAATATTAGACGTTTTTAGGGAATACCGTATCAACACCCATTTCATTTGCAATTTCTTTAGCTTCATTAATCGCCTTATCGAACCCTACTTCTCTATAATTCTTGAAATGTTTAATCAACTTGCCCACTTCATCAATGGCAACATCAAGAACCATATCCTTCGATTGTAACTTTTTGCTTACCACGTTCACCGTTGTTAATATTTCATACCAAATGACGGTTGCTACCAAAAAATCAAATTCACCAAGTTCTTTTTCTGCTAGTGATTTAGCTTCGCTTTGAATTTTAGCATCATTGCCAGTAAACCTAACTCTAAGCAAAGCTTTTCTTACATCTACAAGTTGTGTTCGAATAGGCTTAACACTATCTACACGACTTTCCCAACGAGTGGCAGACAAAGACTTAAGAGTCAATCCTTTAACATTCTCTTTCAAAATTTACCACCTTTTTGTAGAATTGGCAAAGATGGTATAAAACCGTTGTATGATTCCAAAAAAATCTCTAGACTTAGTGCACGTGTTAGCCATGTCACACAATGCAAGATTAAGACTATGACAACCACAAGCAACATATAAAGCTCTAGGATTTTCAATTAAGAATCTCTTTTGAACTCCATTATGTTTCCCTTTCATGTTTGCTCCATTATCATAGCCTTGACCTCGCATATCATTGATATCAAGACCAAGAGACTTTAATTCCTTAACAGTAACATCAAAAAGTCCTTTACCAGTGGTATCATCAACAATTAAAAAACCTAAAAAAGATTCCTCAATGGTGGTATCATTAACATACCTCACAATTATGGATATTTGCTCTTGATGACTTGTGTCGGGTGTGCAATCAAGTATGATGGAATAGTACTTTGCTTGCTTTATTTTCTTGATGATTTCTGCTTTAACTTTATCGGCTAACAATACTATTAACTCGTTTTGGATATTGTGTCCAAGATAATGTATGTGGGTTTCATCATTCATGATACGTCGCACATGTTCTTTCATAATCGGGTCAAACTCTTCCAACATCTCAACCAATCCCAAAAAAATTCCATTACCCTTTTGATATAACTTCTCATTTGATCCGCGAAATGCTAAACCATGTTTAGCAAGAAATTTCACAAGTTGAATGATCCTTAAAATGACCTTTTTCCAATAATCTCTTTCTTTCTTAAATTGCTCGTACGCGACTTTGTCAATTGTTGTGTTGCAATCCAACATTTGACGCATTTCAAACCATTGTTTCATATTCTTCAGATGTTCAACACTAACTTCATGATCTTTAAGTCTAGTAGCATGTTTCCAATCTGAAAAACCTTCACCATCCAACGTGCCTTTAGGATGCCCTTGTCTAAAATTTTACAACAAAAACAAAATAGCTTATCAAGCTCTTTCGAATACACTAGCCATTCTCTATCACAAGTCTCTCTATTCGGTAGAATTCTAGTATACATGCTTGTAGAAAATCGTCTTCCATGTTTATCAACGGGACCCTTATTCATATTTAAATCTCGTTTTGGACCTTTCTTAACCAAATCATTGATCATGTTATGATTAAGTCCATCCCAATTTCTAGGATCAAAAATATCAATATTAGGATTAACATTAGCATCCACATTGCTAGAGGAATGGAGAATAGCGTTAGAAGGCAATGGTTTAAGGATTAGTCGGTCTAAGACTGAATACCTTTATTGTAATTTCAGCGGTGCAGGTGACAACGAGGACACTCAGGTTATCATTGAAGGTCAAGTGGTCCCACAAACGACTAAGTTCAAGTACTTAGGATCGTTTGTGCAAAGGGACGGGGAGATAGATAGTGATGTATCTCACCGCATTCAGGTTGGCTGGTGTAAGTGGAGAGCAGCCACTGGGATATTGTGTGACAGGAGGTTCCCGACAAAATTGAAGGGAAAATTCTATAGGATAGCAGTTCGACCGGCTATGTTATACGGGACAGAGTGTTGGGCCATCAAGAAAACTCAAGCGCGCAAGATGGAGGTAGCGGAGATGAGAATGTTGAGGTGGATGTGTGGCCACACGAGGTTAGACCGAATAAGAAGTGATGTTTATAGGGATTGGTTAGGAGTAGCTAGTATATCAGACAAGTTAAAAGAGGGGAGATTGAGATGGTTTGGGCATGTGAAGAGGAGGCAGTTAACAGAACCAGTTAGAGCAGTGGAAACCATAACAGTGGAAGGAAGAAGGGGTAGAGGCAGGCCCAAGTTGACATGGGATGAAAGACTTAGGAAAGATTTGGTAGAGTTGCACCTCTCTGAGGACATGGTTCAGGATAGGAGTTCGTGGAGACGTAGGATTAAGGTTAAGGACTTGTAGGTGAGGGTATAGACGTGCCCTAGCTTTGCTTTGGGAAGGGGGGTTACTTTTCTTTTACACTTTAGGTAGGTTAACATATGATGATTTTCTTGTATCTATGCCTATGTGTGCATGCTAATGATCTATCTGACTACTGCTACGCTATTTACTTATACATCTTTCATATATCTACCTGTTGGTTGTTTTGGAGTCGGGGGTCTCTCAGGAAGCAGCCTCTCTATTCGTAGGATAGAGGAAAGGTTTGCCTACATCCCACCTCCCCCAGACCCTACGAATAGTCCTGCTATTTGTGGGATATACTGGGTATGGTTGTTGTTGTTGTATTAGCATCAACATCGTCTTCATCTACATTAGCGTCAACATCGTCTTCATCTACATTAGCATCAACCTCATCCTCATCTTCATCTACATTAGCATCAACCTCGTCTTCATCTACATTAGCATCAACCTCGTCTTCATAAACATTAGCATCAACATCATCTTTATCCACATTAGCATCAACATCATCTTCATCCATATTAGCATCAAAATCATTCTTATCCACATTAGCATTCACATTATCATTAACTTCGTCTTTCTCAACATTAGAACTTTGTGGTTCTTTTTGAAAGAACTTGCGTATTGCCCCTTCTTGAGACCTTTTTTTTTCCTCTATTTTCCTTCTTTTACGTGTTTGACAACCGGACAAATGTTTGTATTTAGGAGGCATATTTCTGAAAAGAAAAAAAAATATGAAAGTTCAAACTTCAAAGTTTCAATTTTCAACAATCAACATTTAACAATACCGAACGATCCTAACCCTATTGGTAAATTACGACCCGAATCACACATGAACACAAAGCGATTACAACCCGAATCACACTTGAGCACAAAGCGATTACTTCTAATCACACTTAAACAATTTATAACCATAAACTAGACAATAAATCACTGATTTCGTGGGCCTGTTTTTGACACAAATAGACAATAAATCACTGATTCTGTAAGATCGAATTGTGACCCAAACGAGTCAATCAAAAGAGCTCTAATCCGTTTCAGAGGCGGAAACTAAGAAACGGATGTGAAAAACAGCTTGTTTCACTAATAATCGTCTTGTATATTGATTAAAACCAGTTTACAAATCAAACGACGCTTCGGCAGCAGTTCGGTACCGGAATGATGAAAGTTACAAATGAATCCGCTTGAAGGCTATTTATAGAGAAGGGGTTTCGCTTGAGAGTGACACATTCCAGTTCAAGTGAAATCAAGAGTGTTGATTTCGCTTGAAAATGTCAACACCCAATTCAAGCGAAATATCCCACTTCAAGCGAAATCAGATCAATTACATCCTAAAATCTCCTATTTTCTCGTACAATGTGCCCTGATCTAACAAATCTAGTACAAGACTCGATACAAGACAAAGTCGACAGACGTATGCACCAACAGATTCCGTGGGCCTGTTTTTGACAATAAATAAAATCGTTGCTGCTGAACAAGGAACTAACCTGTAACGCGATTTCGAATCACTGTTTTCGTGGCCGCTGCGCTGCTAAACAATGAACCGATTTCAGATTTCTGATTGCTTTATGTGTGCGCTGCCTGTTAAACCTCTGTCGTCGCTTCGTATTCTATTCCGGATTCCCGCTCATTACGTATATATGTCAATCACAGATTCACAGATGAAGGCTGATTATTATAATTAGGTTAACAGTTTAGGCCCAATAACAAAAACGTATAGTATATAGGATATTTTTTAAAAACTTTGGGCCCTCAAAGTTGTCACACCCCAACCGATGGCGAAATCATCGGGGCGCGGCACTGAGCGAAACAGATTGTCCAGAAGTTTCCATAACAACTATCATTACCATTCAATTTAAGTTAACATATCCCATACCATGTCTCAAATAGCAAAACAAGTTATTACAGACAAAAACTAAACAAATATTCTGTTCCGACAACTCAGATTTAGACATAACTAATTTATTTATTGGTTTCTAGGACTCCAATTCCTAGCTTCGATTTCATCACAGCCCGAGAAGCATATAAACAACCTAGGCACCTGTCACATACGTTAAAATAAAGTCAATACATGAAATGTAAAGGTGAGCATACAAGTTTGATAATAGTATATAGAGTTCGAATTCGTTTACGCATAACCAGCACGTACACATAGAGAAATGAAGCACGTTAGTTATCGACATAGATCCATCGATACCAATGACTGCGGGTTGACTGCCCGAGGCAGTTCGCAATACATGATTACCACTGTAATCCATGCAAGTAAAAGATCCTTAACAACCCCCGTGCGAATGGGTGCTGAGTCCAAACTATAGTACTATCGTTGCTAAGGCAGGTAGACAGCATTCCATGTGTAAACATAACAAACAAGCATTCATAAGCCACGTATAACATGCATTAATGGTTTAGCGTTAAAATAGCTTGAGTAGTGTGATTGTTGTAGTTTGAATAGTTGTAACGTATGTAACACCCAAAAGTGCTAAAGCAAAAAAGGGTTCGAGTATACTCACAGTGATATGGATTGAAGGGAGCGCTTTACAGCGAGTACGAGTAGCCTGAATAGATTCAATAACGTAACGATAAGTGACGCGTAAAACAGTACAAGTGAGAGTGGGTAGGATGACTGATCGTGCGGATCAGTTATCCGTGAATAGAAGTCATCCGTGCGCATGACCTATCCGTACGGATGGTGATGCGTGCAGATAGTGTTCCATCCGGATGGGTCATCCGTGCGTGTGACTGTCCGTGCGGGTGGCAACCCGTGCGGACTAGTTATACGTGCGGACGACTTATCCGTACGGTTAGATTGCTTGTGCTGATAAATGTTCAAGTGGATTGTTTCTTCCTAAGATGTGTTTGTGTATGATGGCTTGTGCTTTGGAGTTTTCGTTGTAGCATTTAGAAAACACCAAAGTGTTTCTACCTTTCAAGCCGGCCGCGCGGACGGCGGTCCGTGCGTATGGTAGTCCGTGCGGGCAGCCTGTGCGCGCGGGCAGAGACAATCCGTCCGGATAGCCTGTCCGTGCGTACGGCTTGGCCGTGCCGATGGAGATTGTTTGGTTTTCATTTTAAGGCCTTAGTATCTCATGATCCGAAGAGTAATCAATTCAGAGGTCGTCCGTCCGGATTGCTCGTTCGTCGATACTCAATCCTTGTTTGGAAAGTGGGTCCCAAGGGTAGTCCGTGCGGATGACAACCCGTGCGTATGACCTGTACGTGCGTATGGGCTGTACGTGCGTATGGCTCGTCCGTGCGGACAGCTAGTCCGTGCGGATAGCTTGTCCGTGCGGACAACTGGTCTGGTTGTTCCGTTCGTCTACACTTGGTTTCTGTTGTCGCTTATCGAGACGTTCTGATTACGTGGCAACCTCTTGGAGTTGTGTCCTTACCCGCGTGACTAGACCGATCAGGAACCACCCTAACTCGGCCTGTTGGCGACTTAGAACGGTCGTCCCGGTTAACCACGAAATCAGTTGTCTATGGGTAGGACTCCGGATCTAGAACTAGAGCATCACTATTGACGAGTAGAACCCTAGGACTGATCGGATTCGTACCGGTTTTAAGGGTAAAAGAAGTAGAGAACTTAGGTTTATTTCTTTCAACTCTTTTATCCTTAGAGAAGTTTAGATCTAGGTGAAATCATTGTAAAAACTTGTAGAAATCGTTCAGATCTGGGACATCCTTGGTGGAATGAAGCCAAGCATGAAGTTCTTATGAACTTCATGATGACGTCACCCGTGAATACCTCAAATCCGGATGATTTCATGGTTAAAATCGAAGATTCGAAAGATAGAAGTGTGTAGAATTGCGTAGTGATTAAAGATGTACAAGAATTAGTGCAAGATCTTACCTGGATTGAGAGAAATCTGAGAAAAGGTGAAGAATGCGTGTGGTTCGGACGTCACTTGCCAAAAGTGGAAAAACTGAAGAGTGACCCGTGTATTTATAGGATGCCAAAAAGGGAAAGGGTGAGCCGTGCACCTGGCACGCACCCGGGTAGGCTATCCGCGCGGACTGGTCATCCGTGCGGACTGGCCATCCGTGCGGATTGGCCATCCGTGCGGATGCCGCCTCCTTGGGTGATCTCGATGCGATGTTGATTCGGCTCTGATTTACGAGCGATTCGATAGGGTTTTCTAATTTAAATTACTTTCAGTCCCAACTACTTCTTATAGGGTTCGACTCGGAATTCGGGTTCGGGTTCGTTTATATTCGAGTTAGATTTCGAGTTCGATTGAGTTCGCTTGATTTTCACAACATAAAATAACATAAAAATAAACATGCACATGTAACATGTAAGGCACACACACACGTATAACGGCAAGTAACATACATAGCTCGAGTTACGATTCGATGTCGATTTGATTAGCATAGCTTGATTGACTTTATCGCATTGTTACTTCCTATCGTTCACAGTCGTAGATCGATTGAGATATGGGTTGATGCTTGCAATGTACGACACTTACTCCACATAATCTAAATATCATACAAACAATTCTACGAGTCACGTCGCGCGAAATCGGTCGTTGACTTTGACCTTGACTTTGACTTTCACTCGTGAAAACATGGGGTGTTACAGCCTCCCCTTGTTTAGGAAATTTCGTCCCGAAATTAAGCCGGAAGCTGTAACTAATTCGTGAATCACGTGTGAGAGTCCTTCGTTTGGATCATTGAAATCGTCAAATTAACCAGGATTTTACGGTTAAAATTCGCTCATTTTTGGATATGATGTGCGAATATACATGATCTAAAAGCCTATAAAGTTTCAAATCTGAATTCGAAGTCGTTTGGAAGAAATTTGAATTATTGTAGGTCCAGATTTATTTCCGATTCGATTGCGTATCAACACGTTCGACGTGCGGAAATCCGTGAACGATCGTGACCAACCACACAAGCAGTAATATAAACTGTGATTCTATTGGTTAGGTTCCGGTTCGATCCGTTTCGATTGCGATCCGACTCGTACGACGTGCGGAATCCGTGCACGAGTGAGATCGAACAGACAAAAACGTACAAATGACGTGATTCAATTTAACAATCTGACGATTACAAGCTCCGAAAATCACGTGAGAGACTTTCTCTATCTAGACTTTCTCTATCTGAGATTATCTCTCTAATATAGGCGGTGATTCTATTGATTGATATGAAATCGTACAAACACCTGAATCACGATGTCACTTTCTCTCTCTAGACTTCACACTTTTATTCATAGGCAAAGGATTATAAGGGATTTCTCCTTATTTACATATATGCCACCTTGCCTTTCCTAACTGGACGTTACTCCTTCGTTAAACAGCTGTGGATACTTTGCCTTCATGTCGCTTTCGAGTTCCCACGTGAACTCCGCGCCTTGTTTGCCTTCCAACCGGACTTTCACAATAGGAATGCGTGAGCGCCTGAGTTCCTTGGTTTGGCGATCCATGATTTCGACAGGCTTTTCCACGAAGTGTAATGTTTCGTTCACTCGTAAATCATCTAGAGGAACATGTAAGTCGGGATCGTAGATGCTCTTTCAGAGGTTTGACACGTGGAAGATCGGATGGACATTGTTAAGTTCTTCCGGTAATTCGAGTCTGTAGGCGACTTTTCCGATCCTTTCCAGAATCTTAAAAGGTCCCACATATCGAGGCGCAAGTTTCCCCTTTTTTCCGAATCGGACTACACCCTTCCAAGGTGATACCTTTAGGAGTACGTAGTCACCAACGCCATACTCACGGTGCTTGCGCTTTTTATCGGCGAGAAGCTTCTGTCTATCTCGAGCCTTCGCTAGATTGTCCCGAATTTGGAAAATTTTGTCTGTCGTTTCTTGTAGCAGCTCCGGACCGGTTAGTTGCGAGTGACCGATCTCGTGCCACACAATAGGCGATCGACATCTTCTTCCGTATAAGGCCTCGAAAGGTGCCATCTGGATGCTAGCCTGGTAACTGTTGTTGTACGAGAATTCGACTAGCGGAAGGTGTCTATCCCAATTACCACCGAAGTCTAGAACACACGAACGGAGCATGTCTTCAAGCGTACGGATCGTTCTTTCAGTCTGACCGTCGGTTTGTGGGTGGAACGCAGTACTTAGATTAAGCGTTGTACCGAGTGCCGTTTGAAACGTTCCCCATAATCGGGAAGTGAATCGAGCATCACGATCAGAGATGATGTCACGAGGCGTCCCATGTCGACAAATGATCTCGTCGGTGTAGATTCGGGCTAATCGTTCCACCTTGTAGTCTTCTCGTATCGGCAGAAAGTGGGCTGATTTAGTCAAACGGTCAATAACAACCCAAATGCTGTCATGGCCTGATGACGTGGTTGGAAGCTTGGTTACGAAATCCATAGCTATGCTCTCCCACTTCCACATGGGGATTGGAGGTTGTTCGAGCAAGCCAGAGAGTCGTTGATGTTCAGCCTTGACCCTAGCACAGGTTAGGCATTTTCCGACGTAGAGAGCGATATCCCGTTTCATGCCCGGCCACCAGTACCTATATCGAAGGTCATGGTACATTTTGTCAGCACCAGGATGAATAGAGTATCGGGATTTGTGGGCTTCGTCCATGATAATCTGTCGCAGGTTGGTTCGTTTGGGAATCCAGATTTTGTCTAAGAAGTGGAATATCCCGTTGGATTTGCTCACAAGCTGGGCTCCATCGTGGTAGATTCTTTCTTTCTTCAAGGTGCGTTCGTTGAAACACGCATGCTGGGCGTCGCGAATAAGGGCTTCGAGATTGTGCTGGGCTTGAATATTTCGGGTGCTAAGCAAATAACTTCGTCTGCTAAGCGCGTCGGCAACAACATTTGCTTTGCCTGGGTGATAACGAATCTCACAGTCGTAATCGTTGAGAAGTTCTACCCATCGGCGTTGACGCATGTTTAGTTCCCTCTGATTAAAGATGTGTTGTAGGCTCTTATGATCGGTGAAGATCGTACACTTGGTACCATACAGGTAGTGTCGCCAAACCTTTAATGCAAAAACAACGGCGCCTAGCTCGAGATCGTGGGTTGTATAGTTCTTCTCGTGGATTTTGAGCTGACGAGATGCGTAAGCTATAACCTTGTCTCGTTGCATTAAGACACAACCGATACCAAGGTTAGAAGCATCACAGTAGACAATGAAATTATCGTTTCCGTCGGGTAGCGTGAGAACAGGAGCATTGCATAGCATGTACTTGAGGGTCCGAAAGGCAGACTCTTGTTTGGTTCCCCAGACAAAAGGCTGATCCTTATGAGTGAGAGAAGTGAGTGGTACAACAATCTTCGAGAATCCTTCGATGAATCGTCGATAATAGCCCGCTAGTCCGAGAAAGGAGCGGACTTCAGTCGGGTTCTTAGGCGTAACCCAGCTCTTAACAGCTTCAATCTTCGCGGGATCGACGTGAATACCCTGACTATTTACGATGTGACCCAGAAACTGAACCTCCCCCAGCCAAAACTCACACTTGGAGAATTTGGCGTAGAGTTGGTTCCCCTGGAGTAACTCGAGAACCAAACGTAGATGTTGCGCATGTTCGGCTCTCGTTTTGGAATAGATCAAGACATCGTCGATGAACACGATGACGAAGCGGTCAAGATACGGTTTACACACTCGATTCATCAGATCCATGAAAACCGCTAGTGCATTGGTCAGGCCAAAAGGCATGAAAACGAATTCGTAATGGCCGTATCGAGTGCGAAACGCGGTTTTGGGTATATCTTCTTCTTGTATGCGCAGCTGATGATATCCTGAACGTAGATCGATCTTTGAGAAACACGTAGCGCCTTGTAGCTGATCAAACAAATCATCGATTCGTGGCTGAGGATAGCGGTTCTTGATAGTCAACTTATTCAATTCCCGGTAGTCGATGCACATCCGGAACGACCCATCCTTCTTTTTGACGAAAAGGACTGGTGCGCCCCACGGAGAGGTGCTCGGGCGAATAAAGCCTTTTTCAAGCAATTCCTGGAGTTGGGTTGAGAGTTCACGCATTTCGGACGGCGCGAGTCGATAAGGAGCTCTGGCGACAGGATTGGATCCAGGAATGAGATCAATGCGAAAATCAATATCACGCTTCGGAGGTAGTCCGGGAAGATCCTCTGGAAAAACTTGAGGAAATTCTCGAACCACTGGAACGTCTTTCACTTTCTTCTTCTCTTTCTTTTCCTTCTCCGCTGCTACGACATGAGCCAAGAAGGCCCTGTATTCCTTACGGAGATACTTGCTAGCTTGTAGGCATGACATAAGCTTGAGACCCTTCGAAGTAGTATCACCATAAACGCACAATGAATCACCGTTGGCGAGCGAAAAACGAATCATTTTATCGAAGCACACAACTTCGGCATGGTTCTCGCGAAGAAAGTCCATGCCTACTATGACATCAAAACTTCCTAGTTGCATTGGAATGAGATCGATCGAGAAGATGTGATTGTTGAGTTCGAGAGTGCAATCACGAATTACAGAGTTTACAGCGACGGTTCTTCCGGTAGCGACTTCAACTTCGAATGCAGAGGAGAGTCGAGAACGTTTACGACTAAGGAGTTTCTCAAATTCGAGTGACACAAAGCAATTATCGGCTCCAGTATCAAACAAACATGAAGCATAAATACCATTCACAAGGAACGTACCATTCACCACGTTGTTGTCGGCCTGGGCTTGACGCACGTTAAGGTTGAAAGTTCTGGCTCGTGCGGCCTGTTGCTGCTGCTGTTGCTGTTGTTGTGGTTGCTGCTGGGGTTCTTGTTTCACCACCCTGTTTGGGCACATGTTGGCGAAATGGTTCGGGTCGCCACATGTGAAGCATGCTCTGGCTTTGACTGCGGGTGCCGGAGGAGCTTGTTGACCCTGTGGGGCAGCGAGTAGAGCTTGATTGGCAGGAGCTTGACGAATACGGCAGTTGGCAGTAAAGTGGCCGTAGACGTTGCAATGAGCACAGAAGCGGCATTGAATAGCAGTCGGGTGATGATAGGTGCAAGTAGGGCAGAGTGGGTGTGGCCCAGTATATGCACGCTTTGCAGGCGGTGCATTGGCCACGGGCGCCACTACTTGACGCTGTTGGGCAGGTACAGCTTGGATCGGTGCAGCAGAAATCGCACAGTTCTTGTTGGTGGAGTTGTTCTTTCTCTTGTTCTTTCTCTTGTTGCTTGATGACGTGGGTTCAGCAGTTGGTGTAGCAGTAGTGGCTTGATGTAGATGCTTGGAGGTCTTATCCCACATCCCAGCTTTGACCCTTTTGTCATTGATCTCAGCGGCCAGCAGATAGGTTTCTTCGATCGTGGTAGTCTTAGCCGCTTGCACGAAATCAGCAACGCAGTCGGGCAGGGCTCGGATGTATTTCTTGATGGTCATCTCAGGGGTCTTGACCTGGTCAGGACAGATAATGCTGAGCTGTTTGAAGCGAGCAGTGAGACCAGCATTGTCTCCATCCTTCTGATGTATGTGCCAAAATTCATCTTCAAGCTTTTGACGCTCGTGAGGAGGGCAGAATTCCTCCAGCATGACCTCCTTGAGCTCATCCCACGACAAACCGTAAGCTGCATCATTCCCTCTCTTGTTCCTCTCGGCCGTCCACCAGTCCAAGGCACGGGACTGAAAGACGCCGGTAGCGTTCAGAGTTCGAAGGTCATCAGGGCAACCACTTTGTCGCAGAGTAACCTCGATAGAGTCAAACCAGTGGAATAGAGCAGTAGGACCTCCTTCGCCTGTGAATTCTTTCGGCCCACATGACTTGAATTGTTTGAAACTGAAAGGTCTCGCGGCAGCTCTAGGACCCTCAGTCCTCGATTCCTCGGATGATTTGCTGGCATTCTCGCAGACACCGCTCACAGCCTTTGCTACAACTTTCGCGACGATGGAAGCAAGACGTCTGTCCCTCTTTTCCTGACGAGAGAGTTGATGACGGGATCCAGACGACATTGTCTGCAATAGACATCGCCATGGAACTCAACATATGTATTTGAATCTCCCTCACACGTCTATTACTACTAAAGCTCAGTAACACGTACCATGTAAATGTATATAATCGCAGAATCACAGAGTTGCACAAAATCACATAATCATGTAGAGCACATAATCACAACCTTCCTAACCACATAAGTACAACAGCTAGAAACACATATACTTAGTCATTAAAACACCTATGAGCGTACGAAGCATTCTAATTATTCCCATTGTTGAGTTGCTAGCGAGGAGAGGTGTGGGTTTTGTGTTTTAGCAGAAGCTATAGTGTTGGGTCGAAACCAATGATATCTCAAAACGTTAACAAATAACAGAAAAAGCATAAAATTTTCATAACGATCGAAAATCGAAGGTAGATTGTCTGCGGCTAATAGACTTCGACTAACCAAAGTAGCTCGACTATTCACAAGGATCCTGCACAACGACCTGCAGGACTATGCCTTTGCCTCGATTCTTGGGCGTTGGCGCAATTCCCTTTTGTTAGGTTGTGTCTTTAGACCGTTGGAGTCCATCGAACTTTGGTGGAGTTTTGTATAAAAGCGGGACGAGTCGTCAAGGTTAGGGTTTCACCCCTATCTTGCAACTTTCGTCCTTGTTTTTGATAAAAATTGAGGAGATTATTCATCAAAATATGGATCTCACTCCTGATTTGGTATAATTCTCCTCGTTTGTAGCTAAAACGCAAGCTGATTAGGCAACTTAGTCGAGAGTTTGCGGTTTTCACACCTATTCTGGGCCTCATCGCCTGTTCACAACTTGAAAATTTCGAGTGCAATGATAGAAAAGAGTGAGTGATAGTGGCGAAATTACGCATACGCGGGAGTTGGTCTGTTGGTTCTTAACTATAGTCTAGGTCTCTGAGACTTCGACCCGGACTAGGTCGAGTCTTGCCTAATTCCCTATAGTTATGGCTCTGATACCAATCTGTCACACCCCAACCGATGGCGGAATCATCGGGGCGCGGCACTGAGCGAAACAGATTGTCCAGAAGTTTCCATAACAACTATCATTACCATTCAATTTAAGTTAACATGTCCCATACCATGTCTCAAATAGCAAAACAAGTTATTACAGACAAAAACTAAACAAATATTCTGTTCCGACAACTCAGATTTAGACATAACTAATTTATTTATTGGTTTCTAGAACTCCAATTCCTAGCTTCGATTTCATCACAGCCCGAGAAGCATATAAACAACCTAGGCACCTGTCACATACGTTAAAATAAAGTCAATACATGAAATGTAAAGGTGAGCATACAAGTTTGATAATAGTATATAGAGTTCGAATTCGTTTACGCATAACCAGCACGTACACATAGAGAAATGAAGCACGTTAGTTATCGACATAGATCCATCGATACCAATGACTGCGGGTTGACTGCCCGAGGCAGTTCGCAATACATGATTACCACTGTAATCCATGCAAGTAAAAGATCCTTAACAACCCCCGTGCGAACGGGTGCTGAGTCCAAACTATAGTACTATCGTTGCTAAGGCAGGTAGACAGCATTCCATGTGTAAACATAACAAACAAGCATTCATAAGCCACGTATAACATGCATTAATGGTTTAGCGTTAAAATAGCTTGAGTAGTGTGATTGTTGTAGTTTGAATAGTTGTAACGTATGTAACACCCAAAAGTGCTAAAGCCAAAAAGGGTTCGAGTATACTCACAGTGATATGGATTGAAGGGAGCGCTTTACAGCGAGTACGAGTAGCCTGAATAGATTCGATAACGTAACGATAAGTGACGCGTAAAACAGTACAAGTAAGAGTGGGTAGGATGACTGATCGTGCGGATCAGTTATCCGTGAATAGAAGTCATCCGTGCGCATGACCTATCTGTACGGATGGTGATGCGTGCGGATGGTGATGCGTGCAGATAGTGTTCCATCCGGATGGGTCATCCGTGCGTGTGACTGTCCGTGCGGGTGGCAACCCGTGCGGACTAGTTATACGTGCGGACGACTTATCCATACGGTTAGATTGCTTGTGCTGATAAATGTTCAAGTGGATTGTTTCTTCCTAAGATGTGTTTGTGTATGATGGCTTGTGCTTTGGAGTTTTCGTTGTAGCATTTAGAAAACACCAAAGTGTTTCAACCTTTCAAGCCGGCCGCGCGGACGGCGGTCCGTGCGTATGGTAGTCCGTGCGGGCAGCCTGTGCGCGCGGGCAGAGACAATCCGTCCGGATAGCCTGTCCGTGCGTACGGCTTGGCCGCGCGGATGGAGATTGTTTGGTTTTCATTTTAAGGCCTTAGTATCTCATGATCCGAAGAGTAATCCATTCAGAGGTCGTCCGTCCGGATTGCTCGTTCGTCGATACTCAATCCTTGTTTGGAAAGTGGGTCCCAAGGGTAGTCCGTGCGGATGACAACCCGTGCGTATGACCTGTACGTGCGTATGGGCTGTACGTGCGTATGGCTCGTCCGTGCGGACAGCTACTCCGTGCGGATAGCTTGTCCGTGCGGACGACTGGTCTGGTTATTCCGTTCGTCTACACTTGGTTTCTGTTGTCGCTTATCGAGACGTTCTGATTACGTGGCAACCTCTTGGAGTTGTGTCCTTACCCGCGTGACTAGACCGATCAGGAACCACCCTAACTCAGCCTGTTGGCGACTTAGAACGGTCGTCCCGGTTAACCACGAAATCAGTTGTCTATGGGTAGGACTCCGGATCTAGAACTAGAGCATCACTATTGACGAGTAGAACCCTAGGACTGATCGGATTCGTACCGGTTTTAAGGGTAAAAGAAGGAGAGAACTTAGGTTTATTTCTTTCAACTCTTTTATCCTTAGAGAAGTTTAGATCTAGGTGAAATCATTGTAAAAACTTGTAGAAATCGTTCAGATCTGGGACATCCTTGGTGGAATGAAGCCAAGCATGAAGTTCTTATGAACTTCATGATGACGTCACCCGTGAATACCTCAAATCCGGATGATTTCATGGTTAAAATCGAAGATTCGAAAGATAGAAGTGTGTAGAATTGCGTAGTGATTAAAGATGTACAAGAATTAGTGCAAGATCTTACCTGGATTGAGAGAAATCTGAGAAAAGGTGAAGAATGCGTGTGGTTCGGACGTCACTTGCCAAAAGTGGAAAAAGTGGAGAGTGACCCGTGTATTTATAGGATGCCAAAAAGGGAAAGGGTGAGCCGTGCACCTGGCACGCACCCGGGTAGGCTATCCGCGCGGACTGGTCATCCGTGCGGACTGGCAATCCGTGCGGATTGGCCATCCGTGCGGATTGGCCATCCGTGCGGATGCCGCCTCCTTGGGTGATCTCGATGCGATGTTGATTCGGCTCTGATTTGCGAGCGATTCGATAGGGTTTTCTAATTTAAATTACTTTCAGTCCCAACTACTTCTTATAGGGTTCGACTCGGAATTCGTGTTCGGGTTCATTTATATTCGAGTTAGATTTCGAGTTCGATTGAGTTCGCTTGATTTTCACAACATAAAATAACATAAAAATAAACATGCACAGGTAACACGTAAGGCACACACACACGTATAATGGCAAGTAACATACATAGCTCGAGTTACGATTCGATGTCGATTTGATTAGCATAGCTTGATTGACTTTATCGCATTGTTACTTCCTATCGTTCACAGTCGTAGATCGATTGAGATATGGGTTGATGCTTGCAATGTACGACACTTACTCCACATAATCTAAATATCATACAAACAATTCTACGAGTCACGTCGCGCGAAATCGGTCGTTGACTTTGACCTTGACTTTGACTTTCACTCGTGAAAACACGGGGTGTTACAAAAGTCTTTGGGCCTGGGTCCATTGCCCTACTTGCCCACACTTATCATCGGGCCTGGGCTGGAGTGTAGCGTAGGAGATGGAAGGATAAGAGAATTAGGGTTTTTTTAGAACAGTCATTAGAAAATACGGAGCACCGTGCTTTGCCCATATAATAAAAAGCACCCATTCATTTTCCCGCCCAAAACATGCTGAAGTTACACCCCAACACGACACATGTCCCAAACCTTACTTAGGCCACTGGGGGTGGCAAGAAGTTCAACGCGTGATACCATTTTCAACACGTGGAAAATCACAAATTCCCACCGCCACCATTACAATAACGCGTGATACAATCACGTTTTCCCGATTTCGTTATTTTTTTAACGGCGTGATGGTTTTTTTGTGAGGGTAATTGTTGGTTGGGGGGAAATTGTTGGGCGTGGTGGTGAGTGATGACCACCGCCACTAAAAAAGGCTGTGAGTGATGGAATTCTATCACTAGTGACCACCCCCACCCCCCTTATTTATTACATATAATAGATGTTGAGAATATTACTTTTTGAATGTTTTAGTGGTTTTAACCATTTGAGTTCAATATCAAAAGGTTTAACACTACCCAAATTCTCATTTTGTAACTTTATGAATCCAAATTTTTAAAGTCATTGGAAATTTTCTCTTAAATGTTGTTAAATGTCCAAAATACCCTTGTTATATATATATATATATATATATATATATATATATATATAGGGGAAGGTTTAAATGAGAACGCTAAATATTGTGAGAACCGTGAGAACAAATGAAAAAACCACGAGAACTTGGTCAAAAACAATTCAAATTCAATTTTTTTTCTACACTTATCATTATTATTCGAATACAATGTTAGAAATTTAATTTACACATTTAAATTTACGTGAATTTGTAAATAAAGAAAATTTACACATGTGTAAGTTTGCCATTTACACATGTGTAAATCTGTTATATTTACACATGTGTAAAAAATCTAAAAAGAGTGATTTTGAAAGCAGAAATGAAGGATTTGATGTTGTAAATTCTTTTTTTAATGTTGTATCTTAATTACAATAAGGTTTGTATTAAAAAAATTGGTTTTGATTGGTTTTTCCATTCGTTCTCATGGTTCTCGCAATATTTAGCGTTCTCAAGATAACACTCCCCTATATATATAGGGTGGGGTTCTAGAGTGAACACTAGTGTATTTGCGAACCGAGTGAACAAATCCTGGCCATTGATCTATGTAGGTCCACCCGGAGGATCGAGTATAACCTATTCCCTGTTTTCCGACAAACCCGAGAGTGCGGAATCCAAACGGGTAAGTTAAACCAAGTTACGAACACGTAAATGACGAACACGAGACTCAACGATTAACACACTATGTATTAATACTTGAAACGGTTACAATACAATGTTTACAAAATAATCTCTGTAAACTCTCTCTGGTTCTCTCGTGTGTGTGTGTTCTGTCTTATGTGTTCACTTAGTTCTGTTTATATAGGCTCAGCAACACAGCATCGACGAAACTCAAATGTGGCAGCGACGAAACCTCAACATCGACGAAACTGTATGAATTCAGGAGGTTTCGTCAACCAGTAAACAAGAGGGTTTCGTCGACCAGTTTATAGGAGGTTTCGTCGACCAGTTGACTGGGAGTTTCGTCGACCAGTAAACAAGTGAGGGTTTCGTCACGCAGGTCCATAACAGCAACAATTATAAATCAAAACCAATTTAATTGGTTCACAACTTGTAGAAATCACGTGGGCATGAATTTTCTCATGAAAAAGTCTTCTCATGACATCATCATGACATCATCATTGTGATGTCATGGTGATGTGGCGCTCCGGGAAGGCTCACGGCTCTTCGTGCTTCGCGTGTCGAACTCTGGGGCGCACGACGGAGGAATGTCGCGACGTCGGGCTTGAGCCAAACCTAACCGAGTCGAACCGAATCGAGTCGAACCAAAACGAGTCGCGTCCACATAATATGTATCAACAAACTCCCCCTTGGACGCTACTCGTGAGGTTCATCTTCCATGTCTTTTATGTCGAAGGATCTTCAAAGTCTTCTCGCGACGTTAGTAAAAAGTGTATCAACAAACTCCCACTTTCATTTAGGAAGTGTATCAATAAACTCCCCCATTGATTATGCTCGTGAATCTTTTGTTCTTCAATACTTGAGATCCTTGTGGTGTTGTTGATGATAGATCAGCGGCAACTCGATCATCTTTATCTTTTGAGTGCCTCCGTGTGGTGTCTTCATTCTGAAGCTTGTCATCGAAAATGTTCTCTTCGCCTTTAGCATCTGCACATGCAAGAAATCTAAACGCGTAATGAGAACAATTGCTTGGAATATATTTAACATAAACAAATGACACACATGTGACCATTGTTCAATCAACTATCGTCCGACAGTTTGAAAGTTTAACAAATTGTTCAATTTTGGTTTTTAACTTTCAAAACTTGCAAATTTCGACCGTTTATGAAGAATCAGTCGTTTTGGTTTTCGTTCAGGTTTCAGGTAATGAAGACTCGAGCTCCAACATCGGGTAATCGAAAATAAGATAGAAATAAAATCTTTTTGGCTTTTATAAAGTTTATATTAAAACACACCTAAAATCTTTTTGGTATTTTGAATATTTCAAATGTAAAGACAGAAAGCAGTAAATAAATATATACGAAGATGCAGAAACTGAAAGCATTAAATAAATATTTACAGACATTCTTTTTGCGAGTTTCAAGGGTAAGAGAATCATATCAGTGTAAGAATGCACTTTTGACGTCCATCTGGTAAACCTTGAATCCTTTGAATGAGGCATAAGCCTTCCAGACGTGCAACAGGTGCATACACTTCGTTGTAGTCTATACCTTCAATTTGACGAAAACCTTGCCAATCTTCCTTTGTTTCGAATAACGATTCCACAGTCGTCCTTTTTGCATTTATACACCCAACGGGTACCAATCTTCTTGTAATCAGCAGGTTTCTCTACGAGCTTCCAGACACCAAGTTTCTGGAATTGTTGCAGTTCTTCCTGCATTGCTTCAACCCAAGAGTTATCTTTTAAAGCTTCTTTCTAAGTTCTTGGCTCTTCCTGTGAGACATAAAACGCGAAAGACCAATCGTTTTGTTGACCAGATTCTTGAATCGCCGCATACAGTCCTGCATTGTTGTTGTTTCGCAACATGTTTCTTGTTTGAATGCCACTCTGTACATTACCGGTGATGTTTTATTGAGGATGGGTATTTTGAATTCTTGTTTCAGGGTTTTCCGGAACTGGAATGTTTGTACCCAGATTGTTGAGATTTAGATCAACAACCAATTCAATACCCGGAACTGACGAAGAGGATGATGCAGTAGCTTCAGCTGTTATAGGGGCGTCCACTGGAGGTGTAGCCTCTGAAGTACCATGTACTGCTGATGTAGGAGCTTCTTGATCTACATCTAGAAATTCTTCATCCGCTAAAACTTGAGTCAAAGTTTTAAAGATTTGCATTTATTGCTACAGTGGCTAGCATATAGAGATCTGCCCATTTTTCATCTAACTTGTCTTTCCAAGGTGATTTATTAGTTAATTCCTGGGTTTCCTGTTTAATCTTCTTTTCTCAGAATTTCTTTATTTTCTCCTGACTTTTCTTAAGAATCAAATTTCTTTTACTAGGAGAAAGTGGTTCCTCATATTGTGCCTTTCACACAAATATTCCTTCTTCAGGAATTACAGACTGATTTGAGGGTTTGGTTTGAGATGAACTTCCCTTCTCGTTGGATGACCTATCTAATTTAAGATAGATATTTAACAACTTTTGCTTACCCATACTGTACACAATTATTCAAATAAGGAAACACATAATCACATAATGACAAGTAGAAAAATTAAGTATTTTCTAAATACGTAATAGGCTTAAATCAGTGGCTCTGATACCACCTTTTTCTGTCACGGCCCCCGACCCGGTTTGACCCGTTTCAGGAGCGGCGGGACAGAAAATCCCGTGGTATTAATTAACAGCGGAAGTTTTCATCAGGATCTTTTAAAACTAAAATATTTCCCGATTATTTTATTTCACAACTCGGGATAAAACCCGGTAATTTACAATCATAAGATTTTACTTAGAAATCTTTTATTTTTACAAAACATGTTTCTTTATTTTATACTGAGCCACTTCCTTAAGCTTGTAGTGCTTCACGTCACTTTTCTTGGATCACAACAGATCACCTGAAACATGTTTGAAAAAGGTTTTGTCAGCGGGAAATACTGAGTGAATCATTCTTTTTACAGAAAACGACACATAGTTAATAATTACAGCATAAGAGCGATTACGATGGTTTCTATCTTATTGTTATATGGCGCCGTGTCACCTCCTGGTGACGATGGTCATACCACTATTGAGTCCTGTCACCCAATTAGTGATGATATATCACTGTTAGGGCTTATTTGCCTAACCTTTGTTAGGGCTTATTAGCCTAACACCGTGAGAAATTAGTAATGTGCACAATACCCCACTAGCCATTGATTAAGATTACCATGACTTAATCCCTGTAATTATAACCTTGAAAATAAACATGCTTTTGAAAGTAATTTGATAAAAAGAGAATGACTCACATTGCAGGTTTAATTGAGCTGAGCCTAGCCTACTGATTAGCCTTTTAACCTAAATTTAATAACAGGCACACAATTCGGTTAGTAACTTAATACAGCATTTACGATAACTCACGAGATTAAAACCTTCACAACGAATGACAAAGTGCGATACTTAAACATCCATCGAATTAACGACGAATGACAAAGCATAAACCCTAATGTGGGCAGCACTTAAACATCCATTGGATAGTTTAATCGATCGGACATTGAATCGTAGCAGCGATCGAGTTATTACCCTGTATTGCGGCGACGATTAGTGATCCGTGTGTGTTGTGATATTAAACAGAACATAACTCAGTGCATGTAGCAAAGTTTTACGTCGTTTCAGTACCAGAAATCAAGTCCCAATGCCTGCTATTTATACACAAATTTTGACATGCTTACGGACCGTAAGACTCATCCCTTACGGTCCGTAAGGGACACCTATTGGCCATAGGGTAGCCACGTCCTGGACTAGCCTTGCTGACTTGACAGATTCGTAAATTTCAATTTTGACAGCGTTTTATTTAGATAATCGTGACTAGGGTTTTACCCCCCCTGAGTTTTAGGAGCCCTGATCCTGATTCTGATTGTTCTGAAAATTTTAGGGTTTGTGCAGAATCACTTGGGTGTCTCAATTAGGGTTTCCTATTGGACAAATTAATTTAATAAATATGACTTTTGATGAGAGTTGTTACACTGGTCTTGATGCTGTGAGGTACATAAGGGATCCAATCATCCCGCGGTAGTATGAAGAGCTAACGAGTTCACCCTTCAAGTCTGGATTGATTCCGTGATTTTGCTGCAGTGGGGTACCAATGGGTGATGTGTCGGACATCTGGAATCGGTTCAGAATGTGTTGAACATACTTAGTGTAACAACTGTGCTTGTAATCACTATGAACAGTTCTATTATCAATAAAACAATGTTATTTGATCCCAATGTTTGTTTTGTTATGTTATACATTTTTCATGTTTTGACTTTTATGTAATTTCAAACTCTACATCGCTTTCTGGAGAGTTATACGCAAACTAGTGCGTAAACGTACTCAGTTTAATGCAAGAAATACTCCGGAACATCAACATATACTCAACATACCTTAAATAACCTTTACATAACTTAGAAATAAGTTTTGAAGGCTTTGGTATGGCAAAAACAAGTAAATTCGTTTACAGGGACTAAACTTGACAAACTGTGAAAGTATGTCAATTTGAACTGTAACGAACATTCCGGAACATGACCATAAGTTAAACACACCTTAAATATCCTTTACATAGCTTAGAAATAGGCTTTGAGGGGTTCGGTGTGCTAAAATAAACTTTTGGGTCATTCAGGGACTAAAAGTGTCAAAAAGTGCACAAGTTTGCATTTTCGCGCATAACTTACGTTCTGAATACATCTGGACATCCAAAAATTTATGTAAGCATGACTACATTATATTTTAGTGTTCGCCATAAGAAAAATCCATTCGTCGCGTCATTTGGATCGTTTTTCGCGCTTATGCGCATTCCGTCGTAATTAAGCGAACATCGCGATCGTACGGCCAAACGAACCGACATCTGAGTTATTTTTGAGCATGTTTTGAGTTCCCTATACTTTAACTTCATTTTAGAGCCTTGAAATGAGGTTAACGGGGTTCAAACGCATCGAAAATCGCTTAAACGGGCTGCAGGGACTAAACCTGTCACTTTTGAAACAATTCTGGAACTGGGAGGCAGTGGCGTAGCGCGAGCCCTAAGGGCCTATGCAGTCACGCTACGCGAGTGTCTTAACTGGACAGAAACTTCAGTTTCGCATTCGGGACCAGATTCGATGTATTAGCCGTTGTTTAATTCACAACCACACATTCTAAACTTGCTTAGTCAGCGGATAAGGATGGAATTTTAGGCACCATAACTTTCCGACACTTGTACGGATACGATTAAGGCATGATATTCGACAAGCGATCTTAACGGTTCGGGTATTCCTATAAATACCCCAACACCCCCATTGCTAAACTTACAAGAAACTTGATTTGAGAAACTCTAAGTTGAAACATTTGTTTCATACCTGAGATTTTTGAATCGAGTTTAGCATTCGGGGACCCTTCGTAAGTATTCTTTCGTTCTTTTCCTTATTTTACTGCTTTTCGAGTCAGAAAGTCAAACTTTGTTTGACTTTCAGCGTTGACCAGTAATGGTCAATGCGAAGTTCGTTAGAACTTCGCAACGTGATTGTAATCACGATGGTCATAGTCCCTTGGGACTATGCCTACTGATTACCACGTTGTCTAGGGTCGTAGGGTAAGCGATCTAATAAATCGCTTATACCTCAAACCCGACCCATTTGGTCGATCATTAGGATCCGACCAAACGCATTAGGTGACCATAGTAGGTAGGGAATAACCTTCCGAGGTTATACCCTATGGTCACATCGTTTAAGTAGTTGTATGATAGGTAGTTTATATGCCTTAGGTAAATTACCAGAATACCCTTTTCATGTATAATTGGTAATTAAGCATATGTAACCTAAACCTTTGTCACATAACTGATTATGTAACATGTTTAGGCATATAACACTTGTCATAGGGCTAGTTAGGCGGTCCGAACGCGTTTCACGCGCTCGACGCGTTAAAGTAGCATAAGCTACCTAAACGGATCATAATGGGTCAATAAGACTTAGGTTAAGTTTCATTTAGCATGTAGGCTTTGTTAAACCATATCACGTGAGTTCCTACACTCATTTGGTTTACAAACCCTAATGCTACCCAGTCTTCCGAGATAGGTCCGGTTTATTAACATAGTTACCTATACTAGGTGCCGTTTGATTCCGAGATCTCTAGCATTACTTGGTGATTATCTTTAGACATCTGAGCAATCACAAGTGAGTACATAGACCCCTCTTTTACTGTTTTCCAAACTATTTTGGGGTGGAACACATGTGCCTACTTGTTACTTTCATGCTTTCCGGTTTTCACATCATATACATGCTATGTTCGTTAGTACATTATAGTACATGATTTCATTACATCTTATGCTAGGTGTGCCCATTGTGTGCATTACTTGGTACATTGTTTTACATTACATTTCATGCTAGGTGTGCCCATTGTGTGCATTACTTAGTACATCGTTTTACATGACATTTCACGCTATGTATGTTCATTTGATTACATACTTAGTGCATTGTTTTCACATGTTTACATTTTGGTATGAAATTTGGTTTGTTTACATGGGACAATACATTCATTAACATTAGCTACGCCGTTCGTTAGTAGGTAGTGGTACCATAGGAATTGACAACTCCCGTTCCGGACGTCCCAGGGAAAGGGGATGAAAGGAATGACCGAATTCGATGATATAAGACAGATAGACCTTTAATTTGTTTAAAGGGTTTATCACCACAGTCGCAAGGCTTGGATGTATGCATTTTCACAATACCGCATAAATGTTCATATTAAATAGTTGCATGCATTTACACAAAACATAGCTTTGATTTAAACCAAGTTTTACTTCAATACTTTGTTTTTGTGCATATGGTTTAGTTGAGACATTTCACTTGCCATACATGACATTTTGACATAGACATTTGACATGGATATTTGACATAGACATTTGACATGGATATTTGACATAGACATTTTGACATGATTTACATTTGACACAAACACTTTTGACATTGGTTTTACATACTACATGATTTACATCTTGACATGAACACTTTAACATATTATTCAATACATTTTGACAATTGGTTTAAACATAGACTTCTTACATTGGTTGGTTTGGTTGATTAAGTGATTAAGTAACGATGCGTATGTAATATGATACAAGCATGGTGGATACGCCGCTGGTACTTCCTATATATAAGTGTTTGTATGGTATTATATGTCGTAACGTTATTTGAATCATTTCAGTTTGAGACATAGAACATTTTTATACAAATAACATACTTTTCACAAGACATTGATTTACAAACAACTTATCTTATACAAACACATTTTTACATGGTTATTTATTTAACTTGACATTTACTTATACATATCATCTGATCTTATTGTTTTCAAATGATTTACATGACAAAGAAAATTACTAGGTTCATGACTAAACATTTTTCTTAAACATAAGTCATGAATCCTATTTTCACAAAACCTATGTATCTCACAGGCATTTTTATGCTGACGTACCTATTTTCACATGCGTTTTCAGGTGCTTTTCCATAGGATGTTGAACATGATACTAGGGCGGACCTGTGCCTTAGAGACTTTAAAAGAAGATAGACTATGTTTAATTATGTTCTAAACTCTTTAATTTCCTGTTTGAAACAATGTAACACCTTTGTTTATAAATAAAATACAACTTTGTATGCCATGGTTATGAAACAATTAATTCTGTTGCGACACGCCCCGATGTTTCCGCCGCGATTTGTTGTTTTACGCGGTCGGGGTGTGACACTTAGTCTGATGGATGAAAATCCCAGACTTCGTTTGTTGCACTTGCAAGCCCAAAAAGAAAGTCATCTCCCCCATAGCGCTCATCTCGAATTTATCCTGCATTACACGCTCGAAATCCCTACACATAACATTGTTAGTAGAACCAAATATAATATCATCCACATATACCTGAACCAGTAGAAGATCTCCATCTTGTTCTTTTATGAAGAGAGTGCAATCGATAAGACCTCTCCGAAAACCATTCTCCAGCAGATAATTAGATAAGGTTGCATACCAAGCTCGCGGTGCTTGATGTAGACCATAGAGAGCTTTGTTCAGCAACCAAACCCGATCGGGATGAATAGGATCTTCAAAACCTGGAGGTTGTTCAACATACACCTCTTCTTCCACTAGACCATGTAAGAATGCACTTTTGACGTCCATCTGGTAAACCTTGAATCCTTTGAATGAGGCATAAGCCAGAAAGATCCGAATTGCTTCCAGACGTGCAACAGGTGCATACACTTCGTTGTAGTCTATACCTTCAATTTGACGAAAACCTTGAACGACCAATCTTCCTTTGTTTCGAATAACGATTCCACAGTCATCCTTTTTGCATTTATACACCCAACGGGTACCAATCTTCTTGTAATCAGCAGGTTTCTCTACGAGCTTCCAGACACCAAGTTTCTGGAATTGTTGTAGTTCTTCCTGCATTGCTTCAACCCAAGAGTTATCTTTCAAAGCTTCTTTCTAAGTTCTTGGCTCTTCCTGTGAGACATAAAACGCGAAAGACCAATCGTTTTGTTGACCAGATTCTTGAATCGCCGCATACAGTCCTGCATTGTTGTTGTTTCGCAACATGTTTCTTGTTTGAATGCCACTCTGTACATTACCGGTGATGTTTTATTGAGGATGGGTATTTTGAATTCTTGTTTCAGGGTTTTCCGGAACTGGAATGTTTGTACCCAGATTGTTGAGATTTAGATCAACAACCAATACAATACCCGGAACTGACGAAGAGGATGATGCAGTAGCTTCAGCTGTTATAGGGGCGTCCACTGGAGGTGTAGCCTCTGAAGTACCATGTACTGCTGATGTAGGAGCTTCTTGATCTGCATCTAGAAATTCTTCATCCTCTGAAGATTCGTTCAGTTCGGTTGCATCATGAAAATCCTAAGAAGATTCGTTCAAAGTGTACTGAAAACTGTTTATCACAGATTTGTGAAACGCTGAGAAGATTGTGATCAAGCTGTTGTACAAAGTTGATCTTGTTAAAACTTACAACCCCGTTGGATACCATTCCTTCTCTTGTTATATAACCACCTTTATCTCTAACAAAAGCAACATAACCTCCTCTAATAGATTTAACGTCGTAGAAAAGCTTCATGTCGCCTGTCATGTGCCTGGATGCCCCACTATCAACAATCCAATGACTGCTGAAAGTTCCTCCTGGAACACCCTGCACATGTACTCACAAGATTAGTTGGAGATGGGGACCCAAGCCTTTGTGGTCTTGGGTCTTCCATTTTCATCAACGTAAGTTACTTGAACTTCTCGATGTTGTGGAAATTGTGATGTTCCCCCTGATTCAGTAACCGTTTTTGGTTTCCATGTCTGTTTTGTTTTACCAGTGTTATTCTCTAAAATCTTAACTTCATGATTGTCTGAAGTTTTTGAATTGTCTGGTTTGACAGAAACAGATGTTTTGTTAACCACGTCGTTTTTAATTGCCTTTTCAATTTTCTTGACCTGTTGGCGTTTCTGTTTCTTTTCCCTTTCTTTTACAAGACGGGGATCTGGTTTTGGTGAAACAGATTGCTTTCGGTCATTTCGGTCACGGGGATCATCAACTTTGGCTTTTTGTTTATGAAGATATGGACAATTGCGAATAATATGTCCAAATGTGCCACATGAAAAACATGATCTTCGTTCTACAAACCCCGAAGTATCATGTGATTGTCTTGTCGATGATGATGAACTTTGTGATCCCGAGGTACTTGGTGTTGAACTGTTTTGTTCATTTCTTTTTAAAATTTTTGCTTGATTAACAAAATCTAGGTTAGATTTGTTTTCAAATGTGTCAATTTTATCCGTTCCCCTTGATTTCACAAAGTTCACCTTCTTGTCCTTTTTCTGGGTCTGTTTCTTTTGACCTTGAGTCGGTGATTTACCTTTTGGTTTGGTGCGATTTTGCTGAACTTTCTCAGTTGGTAATCTTTGATTGCCATTTTGTTTGCGAATTTCAGCTCTTGGAATCGGAGGACATTGTGTTACCACAACGTGTGATCCTGTCTTTCCCAAGAACTTACTTGTCGAATCTTCAAAAATTTTACTAATTAAAGATTGATTAACATTCTTAATAGGAAAATCTTTGTCAGAATAGATTTTATCATCACCAACAAGAGTGTACAGCAAATTCACACTCTCAGACTCTTGTGAGGAAGTGGACGTGGACTCGGTCAGAACAGTCGTAGCAGGTTTTGCGGGAGGATCACATAGAATATGATTCTCGAGAGGTATGTCCTCTTCTTTAATTACCACATTTGACTGTGCTGAGTCAGTATCATTAGATTCATCATCTGAAGAATCAGTATCCTCAACAATGACTGGAGGATCCTGATTTTGTTCAGCAGTTACAAATGTATCTGCTGACACATCCATATCTGATGATACTTCCGGTTTGTATCCAAGTCCCGTTGTAAACTCCTGAATGTTTAAGGAAACAGATGGCTCAAAATAAGTTCTATCCTCTTCATCAGGCATAGCATCATAATTGTGTTTCACAGGAGGTGGACATTTTTTATATCCAATGCATGTGACATCCCTTTTCTCCTTTTGAACATCAATGATGTGATCCAACACATAGCTAGAGCTTAAATAGCTTTTTAGCTTAAGATTGATCGCCTCACTTTCAGATTTTACACAAGCCATCTCTTTTTGCATTATCTCGAGCCTATTGATGTAACAGTTAATGGTTGTTTGTTTTCTTGAAACCATTTTCGTTAGCTCGGATTTGTTTTCTCTTAAATTTTCAATCATTGTTTTATACTCGTTTTCATGGTTTGTATAAAACATGTTGGCTTCTGTGCATTTGGCAAGATCCACGATCAACTTTTGGTTGTGGATAAATGTCACATCATATTTGCTTTGCAAAGCCTCATGTTTGCTTTGCAAATCAGACATCTTAGCATTTAAAGAAACATGTTTGTTTTGCAAGTCAGACAATTCACCATTTAAAGCATCATGTTTGCCTTGCAACTCAGACATATTAGCATCTAAATCAGCACATTTATTACTTAAGCTAGCACAATTATCACAATTAACTACAGTTGGTTCATCGACACATACCTGGCTTGATGAACTGCCAACATTAGCCATAAAGGCTGAATGAAGAGAAGAAGAAGAATAAGCAGCTTGATCCACCAGAATAGATCTTCTATCATTCCCTACTGCAGCTTCTCCTAACAATTCATCGATATCTGCATCGATTCTCCCACTAGATACATCATCAGAAAAATCTTCTCCTGATGTTGAGGTTTCCTCATCTGAACTCCTTGAATAACCAGAACTTTCTTCATCTGAAGATTCACCACCACTGGCGGAAGATTCTCCACCACTGGCGTGCTTCAAATCCTTAGCGGTTTCAGCAAAACAAGCTGCTCCTCCCTGATCACCAATGCCTAATTGCATTGACCAGTCGCAACCTTCATCTATTTGCACCACAAGAGCTTGATTGGTGTTCGATGGTCCTGCTTGATTGTTTGCAGGGACCAAGGTGCGATCATCATTCCTGGCTTGATTCTGATTCGCCTGGTTGCCTTGACCTCTGAAAGGATTCTGGTTCCCATGCTGAGCTGGCTTTGTGCATTCACGCTTGAAATGACCACGTTCACCACAATTAAAGCACTTAACGGACTGCTTATCGAACCCATACTTGGTGTCTTTCTTGCTTTCCAAGCTGGTTCGACCAGTCCTTTCCATGAAGTCCTTTGCTCGCCTTACAGCACTGGCGAAAGCCCACTTGATGTCCATCATATCCATCTCCTCTTTATCTATCTGTTGGTAATCTTCTTGAGTCAGATTGATGTTCCCGATCTGACCTGCTATCAACCCACAATACGCGCTCACCAATGTGTTCAATATCTCCATGTGATCCTTAGCTACTTCAACGCTAACTTTGGAGAAACTTGATGTGTCCAGTCGTACTGTATTGGATGGCTGACCAGCTGATGACGTGCTACCATAACAGGCTTGTTGTTGCACCGGTAGTGGATTGCCGTACAAGTCTGTGGTTGGTGCAACAACCGTTGGTCTTGAGGAAGGTGGAAGTGGATTTCCATACAGATCTGTTGCTCCGGTAGATCGAACAGGTAATGGATTTCCGAACATATCAGTTGCTACGATAGATCGTTGGCTTGGCTGTTATGGAGCTGGTTGTAGTAGATTTCCATACAAGTCTGTGGTGGGAGCTGGCTTAACCGGAACTTGTATCTGATTGCCATACAAATCTGTGCTTGTGACAAACGCCGTTTGAAGTGGAGCATGTTGAGCAGGTCTTGCAGAAGTGCTAGAAGCTCCATAATACATATCAGGATTTTGTTGTACTGGAACCTTTTTCTCCTTTAGAGTTTCTTCCTGATCTTTATTCTCCAACATCTGTACGAAATCATTGATTGAAGTTATAGCCAATGTGCCATTGTACTTCAAAATTTCCAAGAAACCTTTCCATTGAAATGGCAGCGCATCGGCCAACTTTGTGACAACCTCTGCAGAAGTTGTTACTACCCCATAATGATTCAACTCAGTCAGCAAGTGATAAAAACGACTTGTCAAATCTCTCAAAGATTCTCTTTCCAGACAAGTGAAACCATCAAACTCTTTCTTGAGTAAGTCATGTCGTAATTTGCGTGACGCTTCGTTTCCTTCACCTCTCGTCTTCAATGCGTCCCATAACCACTTTGTTGTTTTGAAGCTTACAAACTGATGATAGATTTCTTTGTTTAACGCTTGAGTTAGAATAGAAAAAGCCTTCTTTTCTAAATCATAAGTCTTCTTATCATCTAGAGAAAGATCTGCAAATGACGCGGCTGTTGTAGCGGCAACATCAAGTGCTTGATCGAAGTCTGTAATGAATCGTAACCATAACTCCGTGTTTTGCCCAAGAATATACGTATGAAATCTATCTTCCCATCCCAGATATTCATTCATGTGCATTAGCTTCGGTGGGCGATTATTGCTTCCGGTTTCATTTTCGCTTAAAAGTATACTTTGAATACTTTGATTTTGATTTGAAACAAACGCCCATTGAGTTGACGAAATTTGATGTGACAACGATTGTGCAGGAGGTTCGGCCCATGATGGAGATAATCCCGTGCTTCTATACTTATTTTCCGTATTAGACGGAGTACCCCACCAATCCGGATTCATTTTGAATATGTTATGATGAATACTTGATTAAACACTTAAAAACAAACTGTTGAATAAGTTTTGCAAAGGTTCTGTTAAAATAATGCACAAGTTTTGACGAAACCCTGGTGACTGACGAAACCCTTTGTCAAATAACTCTCCTCGACGAAACCTTTAATTAGAATGAAACTATGGGATCTTTGACGAAACCTCTGTTGAGTTTTGAATTCCTTTTTGAGAAAAGAAAAGAAATTTGGGGTTTTGTTGACTTTTGTCACAAAATAAAGTTGGTGAGATATTTTGATATTTCAAAAATGAAATCTTATCCTTCTATCTCCTGACATAGTTGGTGACCAATTTCAACTTTCACCCATGCTTGATACAACCATACTTTTCAGACAATTATTTTATATTTAGCAACAACAATAATTTCTCAACCTCAAAGATCAAACTTAGAATTTTATCAAGAACACTTTGAATAAACACAAGAACTCCAGTGAATACACACAAGAACTCTGGTGAAAAATAAGTTTTTCGATGACCGAAAAATTTCCGAACACAAATTTTGCAATAAAGTTCAATGAAAACCCAATCCTAACATATATGCATGAGTTTTAAACAAGGTTTTGTGTGAACTAACAACAAAATATCAAGTTTTTCAAGAATTTCAAGCCATTTTCCCAGAAAATATATGATTTTTTTTAAAGCTCAAAATCAAGAAAAACACAAGAAAATCAACTTGGTTTTAACAAGGAATCGAGCCAAGGCTCTGATACCAATTGTAGGTCCACCCGGAGGATTGAGTATAACCTATTCCCTGTTTTCCGACAAACCCGAGAGTGCGGAATCCAAACGGGTAAGTTAAACCAACTTACGAACACGTAAATGACGAACACGAGACTCAACGATTAACACACTATGTATTAATACTTGAAACGGTTACAATACAATGTTTACAAAATAATCTCTGTAAACTCTCTCTGGTTCTCTCGTGTGTGTGTTCTGTCTTATGTGTTCACTCAGTTCTGTTTATATAGGCTCAGCAGCACAGCATCGACGAAACTCAAATGTTGCAGCGACGAAACCTCAACATCGACGAAACTGTATGAATTCAGGAGGTTTCGTCAACCAGTAAACAAGAGGGTTTCGTCGACCAGTTTATAGGAGGTTTCGTCGACCAGTTGACTGGGAGTTTCGTCGACCAGTAAACAAGTGAGGGTTTCGTCATGCAGGTCCATAACAGCAACAATTATAAATCAAAACCAATTTAATTGGTTCACAACTTGTAGAAATCACGTGGACATGAATTTTCTCATGAAAAAGTCTTCTCATGACATCATCATGACATCATCATTGTGATGTCATGGTGATGTGGTGCTCCGGGAAGGCTCGCGGCTCTTCGTGCTTCGCTTGTCGAACTCTGGGGCGCACGACGGAGGAATGTCGCGACGTCAGGCTTGAGCCGAACCTAACCGAGTCGAACCGAATCGAGTCGAACCAAAACGAGTCGCGTCCACATAATATGTATCAACAATCTACACATGTGTATGGCCAAGATCTCATCATCAAATCGTAAAATACACTAGTGTATTTCAACATCAAATCCTATTCTTTGATCTACACACGTGTATGGCCAGGATTAGTTCACTCAGTTCGCAAGCTACACTAGTGTTCATTCTTGAACCTAATCCTATATATATATATATATATATATATATATATATAGAAACGGGATCAGGAGAAAACGCTCAAAAGTGTGAGAACAGTGAGAACGCATCCTGGCCCAACACGTGTCACGCGACATAGAGAAGGGCGGAGGGTCTTTTTTGTCCTTTCATATTTCTTTTTTTAAACGCGTGTCACATCACCTTTCCATTTTTGGCGTTTAATAAATACACGGCGTTTTTATTGTTTTTAGATCAGGACCATAGTAAATATTTTGGCGTTTTAAGTATGTTTTGGCGTTTTTATTGTTTTTAGATCAGGATGCAGGCCTATAATGTAAAAAAACATCAGTAATTTTTTTAATGTTTATTATTTCAAGTGTTGTGCCATGTAGGATACAGGCCTATAATGTGACAGGCAATTATGGCATTTTGAAAAGATAAATAAATTCAATTTTCCATGTAGTGGCTTTTAATATAATAAATAGTTGGCAATAATTTACCGTCTCTTCATTTTACTATTTAGCAATTACTGTTTTGTTCAATTTCATCTGTCAGTTAGTGTTGATTTTTCCAGTAATACTTTGTTTGGCATTTTTTGGCATTTTATATAGCAACATCGTGCTTTGCTAGCATCCGTTCTCACAGTTTTCACACTATCAGGCGTTTTGGTGTTTGTAGTTTTTGGCGTTTTATACTCATTTTTTTATTAGTAGAGAAATAGATAATAAACAACAGAGAATTAGATAACAAACAATAGAAAATGAAAAAAAATTAAAAATTATAATCTAATTTCTCCTCCAAATCTTCACTATCATCAGCCTCTTCTACTTTAACCTTTTTGGCGTTTTGAACCTGTTTTTGAATACCTTATGTAGATCCACATAACGCCCGTCTTTAGAAGATGCTTATTTTTTGTGGCATCCTTTATTGTTGTTTGTTATATACTTGTTTGATGACATGTTGAAGACCAACGCCTGCTCTAATGTATTGATCCCTTCATGCCATCAATATATCCATCAAGAACAAAGTGACATGATGACATATCAGTGTCATCAGTCTCTTTTTCTTGAATATTTATCCATCTCATTCAGCAAAAGATTATAGAGATATCCACCTCAGAGAAGAATGCATTCAGTGAAACTTCATTCAGAACAATACTCAATATAGAAGAAACGAGGTTCCGCATCTGTGGCTTTTTTAACTATTTTTTGGTGTTTTTAAAGCGAATGGTTTCTAGGAAATATGGCGTTCTTTTTGGTTTGTGATAAGTTGATTGTGCAGAGACGTCTCTCTTATAGGATGTTTTTGGTACGTAGTTTAGGCGGGATTTTATTTATAATAAATGATATTAATAAAGTAGTCGTCTTTTCAGTTACTGTGTATTTTTACTGTTTTTGTTCTGCTTTTTATGAGTTTTTAGGGTCATAGACTTTCCATCTCCCAAGTTTGGCCTTTTTAATGGCTTTAAGTAGTTTTTGATGTTTTTTTTCCATTTTTAGCTTTTAATAATACTTTTGCAAATTACTTTTATTATAGTTTGTGAGTTTTTGGCGTTTTACTGCATTTATGACTGTTTGGCGTTTTATTAATATAATGTATTTTTTATTCTAAGTTGAAAAATACATAACAAACAACAGAAAAAGAAAATTAAAAAAATAAAAATAGAAACAATTCATCTTCCAAATCTTCACTGTCATCAGTCTCTTTCTTCTTGGAAACATGTTCACTGGCTGTTTGGCTTTGTCATGCTTGTGTTTTTGTGGCCGTTTGAAAAGACAAAATGACATAAGTTTTTTCTTTGAATATGTATTTTCAAACAACTCATCAGTGACATTCGTCTTTTCATGCCATTATAATATTCATCAATAACAAAACACAAAAAATGACATAAGTCTGACCCCAGCATCTTTTTGTTTATGATTTGTCCATCTCATGAAGCAAAATGTTATTTGAGTCACAACACCTCAGGGAAGAATGCATTCTCCGTAACTTGGCGTAGAACAATATTGAATATACAAGAAACGATATTTTCCATTTTTGACGTTTTACTAAGGAAATAGTGTATCGGAAAGAAACGTCGATTTTTTGGAATCTTTGATGTTTGAGTGTTTTGGCGTTTTCTAAGATGATTGGTATATATTAAAATATGGCGTTTTTTGAGTAGGTGTGTTTGATGTTTTGGGGATTTTGGAGTTTCTAAAATGAATGGTATATAGTAGAAAATATGGCGTTTCAGGTTCTAGGGGGTGTTTTTATGTCTGGGATGTTTTTGTTTATATAGGGATGTGTTTTGGTTCGTAATGGCGTTTTATTCATTAGTTTGGCGTTTTTGGTATAGAAGTGTAAAGACCTTTTTACCCTTAATGAAGCGCGCCCACTTATAGAATTCGTGTTATTTAAAAAGGCGCCACCGCACCAATCTAGTCCATAGATTGTTTTGATCGGACGATCCATAAGCGTTCACACCGTTCTCACACTTTCCACCGTTTTCTCTAAATCCTGACCCCTATATATATATATATATATATACGGGATCAGGAGAAAACACTCAAAAGTGTGAGAACGGTGAGAACGCATCCTGGCCCAACACGTGGCGCGCGATATAATTAGGGCGTATGGGTTTTTTTGTCATTTTATCTTCTGCTTTTCCAGTTCCGCTTTTCACAATATTGTTTTATTTTTGGGGTTTAAGATTTTTGGCGTTAACCAAATTCAATACTTAATGGCGTTTAATGGTTTCATTGTATTAACATTTTGGCGTTTATGGCCTTTTTTCAAATCGTATGCCATTGGAACCCCAGGGGGTCAGGAAATCTATATGAATGGCGTTTTTCAAGGCGTTTTAAACAAGATCGCCCATTGTTCTATTATTTTTTATATACATTTTGGCGTTTGTGGTATCTTGGCGTTTTACAATTGTAAAATTATATTACAACCACAGGGAAAGAAATAGAAGCGAAGAAAATAAATTAAAAATACTAATCGGATCTCTCTTCACAATCTTCACTGTCATCAGTCTCTCTCTTCTTTAATAGTACAAGAACTGTCACCAAATATATGGTGTTTTATGTAAAACTTAACAAACCCATCGGTTTGATTATTTTGCCTGCTCGTCTGTTGAAGTGGCTTTTTGTGGATGTTGGGGCACATAGATCTATAACATGTGGGTGGGTTTTTCGCTTTTTCTTCATCTTGATCTTCATCTTTATAACCATTCCCCTCTTCAGCGTCATTGATCTCTTCTCCTCACCCAAGCCTTATTCAAGAACAAAGAACACAAAATGACATTCGATTGTCATCGGTATCTTTTTCTTGAAGATTTGTCCATCTCATGCAGCAAAATCTTACTGAGTTACTCCCCTCACCTAACAATCTATTTAGTGAATCTTCAGGAAGAACAATACTGAATATCCAAGAAAGCATATTAGCTATCTTTGATTTTTTTAATTTTTTGACGTTTTACAGTGAGTGGTATTTAGTAGTATTGGCGTTTGTTTTTTTGGTTTCATTAAATGGAAGTTGCTGAGAGGTATTATTTTATAGGGTTTCTTTTGGCGGCGTAGGTTAGGCGGTGCATTATTATAATAAACTATTCGTCGTTTCAGTTACTGTTTGTAATTATTGTTTTTGATAAGCTTTTAACTCTGAAGTCTGTAACACGTCACGTCTTTTAAGTTTGGCATTTTAGATTCTAATATAATAAATTTTCCGTCTCTTCATTTTTACTGTTTTGTAGTTACTGTTTCTAGTTACATTTTCAAGTGTGGTTTTAACAAGCATTTGGTTGTTTGGCGTTTTTGTTATATATGGAGTTTTTGTTATATGTGGCGTTTTTATTATATAACAATCAACTGAAAAAGAAAATTAAAAAAAAGAATATATAAACAATTGATCTTCCAAATCTTCACTGTCACCAGTCTCTTTCTTCTTTTTTGAATCATCTTAACTGGCTGGTTCGACTTTCGTATGATTTTTTTTGTTTTTTTTTGTTTTTCAAGTAGTTTTTTTGTGGTTGTTTGGAAGAACAAAGTCTGACATCATCATCTTTTTCTTGAAGTTTTGTCCATCCCATGCAGCAAAATGTTATTGAGTTTACACCCTTCAGCCAACAATCTTGAATTTTCCAATGAACGATGTTTGATTTTTTAATTTTGGCGTTTTACTGATAAAAAGAACGCCACTAAATAAAAGCATCTTAAACCTCAAAATTTGATCATGCTAAAATCAATAATGTTTTGCTGTATGAGATGGACAACATTGTTAATCCTCGGTTAAGAAAGATAACTGACAATGTTGTCCACCCTACACAGCTAAACTTTATTGACAACAAACCTCAATAATGTTTTTGTATGTTTTGGCATTATAAATTGGATGGAAGTTGAGGATAAAGTCAATAAGATTTTACTCAATGAAATGGACAATATCCTCACTTAAGGATTTTTGTCCATTACATTAAGTGAAACCTTACAGACAACCAAACTGAATTTCAAATAAACGTTTTGGTTTAGAAGATATTTGATGTTTGAGTTTTTTGGCGTTTCTAAGACGAATGGTATATATTAAATATGGCGTTTTGGGTTTTGTGTGTGTTTTTAATTGAAGGTCTGAGATGTTGTATATATAGGATTTTTTTCGCCGTTTTTTTAGGCGGGATTTTATTATAATTAAGTTTGACGTTTTATATCTAATGGCGTTTTTAGGTAGAACAGTGTGTGATATTTTGTTTGGCGTTTTATTTCATGAGATGGCGTTTTGTGTGGAGAACTCAAAAGACTTTTTTACCCTTAATGAAGCGCATCCACGTAATAAAGTTGATGTTATTTACGAAAACGCCACCATGCCAATCGAGTCCATAGATTGTTTTGATCGGCGATCCACAAGCGTTCTCACAGTTCTCATACTTTCCACCGTTTTCTCTAAATCCTGGCCCTATATATATATAGGATTAGGTTAAGAGTGAACAACTTCTTGAGAGTGAACTAAGTGAACTAATCTTGGCCTTGATCATTTTTAGCTTAAAAGGGTAAGATGACATTAGCCAAGTATCTTTAATTAAAATCCCTTAATTTTCTCATTTTTAACTCTCTCTCTCTCTCTCTCTCTCTCTCTCTCATTTTTAATTATTTCTCTATTATTTTAATTATAAGAATTTGAAGGGCTTTAAATTTTGGTAGACCATCATGGATTATGACATTATCATTCTACATCTTCAGCTCATATGTTAAAGTTGATTAATGAATATTGCAGGTATTCCTATAACTCAAGAAGATGATAAAGACAAAACTATTATTTTTTAATGTTTTTTTGGAAATATTATGTTTACAAATTATTTAATTTCTAAATATTCGTAACACTCATTTCTTTATCCATAGATTTTTTTTAATTTTAACTTGAATATTGTTTTTCTTTTATTATCCGTATACATAGATATCATAATATATTGTTTTTAACTTTTTTTAATTTTCAATAAATATCGAAACAGTCCTTATGAGTTGATGTTTGGATTCAAACCCTCTGATGTGTGCGGTGTTATATAGTTTTTAATGTATATTTTAAGCCCTTTTTTAACACTTTAGTCAAGTTTTAAATTTATAAAACACGATATTTTACTAACACTAAACACACATATGGGCAAGTGCACCCATCGTGAGCATAGTATAGCGTTGGTAAGATACCGAGGTCGTCCAAGGACACAAGAGCTTTTAGTACCGGTTTATCCTCAACGTCTAATCAAATAAAAAATTTAGAAAAAGGTTTTAAACAAGAAAATAAACACTAACTAAAAATGCTGAAAATAAAAAATAAAAACAGATAGACAAGATGAATCACTTGGATTCGACTCGCCTTTAGTGTAACCTTTGATGCTTTCCGCACTTTTGCACTTTTTATAAGATTATCTTAGTTATAGTAGTAGGCCCCTCTTTTGAAGGTGACGTTACCCTCAACCCAGTAGTTTGAGTCAGCAAAGATACAATCCTAAAGGGTTGGATTATTGGAAGATAATTAATTAAGTTATTAATGCGTAATATGGTAGGCCCCTCTTTTGAAGGTGACGTTACCCTCGGCTAAGTGGTTTGAGTCAGCAGGGATACAATCCCAAGTAGCCGGGTTAATGTATTAATAGCAGTTTACATATGAGGGGATTAAGCCATTCGCACCCCCGCCATCCAATACCAATGGGTATTGAAGGAGGTCCTAGTAAGCTTGACCCAGGTCCTTGCAGGATCTATACACTGAACAAGGCAAGAACCTTACCAAACCATTCCCTTAACCCCCGACCAGGTAGCCAACATATCTCCATATAGACCGTGGAGATATGAATGGTATAAATCTTTTATTTTATATAGACAGTAAAATAACGCCAAGACACCACAGACAAATGATAAGGAAGTTTCACCTTCAACATAAGAAACTAGTTATTAAAGTCATTTATACAAAACCAAATAAAAAGTGCGAAAAGATAAAAAAACAAAAGTATTACACTAAATGCTTGTCTTCACCAAGTGATGTAAGAGACTTAGGCAAACATGGCCTTTGATTGTCAAGAACTCTTACTATCAATCTTGGATCCCGAGACTACTACACACACTCTATGATGGATGATGGATGATGGTGGTGGATGTGGGTTGTGATGGTGGTGGAGGGTGGGTGAAGTGTGAGAGAGGTGGTTTGTCAAGGGATGCCTTTGAAATGAACCAAGCACCTCTATTTATAGCCTGCACAGAAGCTCGGACACGGCCCCGTGTCCAGTGGCCACGGTCCTGTGTCCATCCACTTTCTCTTTCTTCATTAATTGCAGTTTGTCTGCATTAGTTGACCACGCCCCCGTGTCCGCTGGGCACGGCCCCGTGTGTAGAAGCGTATCTGTACTATCAATATTTGCTTGGATTCTGCGAATCTTAGCGTTGACCACAGCCCCATGTCCGCTGGGCACGCCCCCCGTGTTGGGAAATAGAAGCTTCTACAACTTTGTCTTTTCTACAGACACTAGGGCACGCCCCCGTGTCCGATGAGCACGGGGCATGTTTGTTAGTGTATGCATCTGTCGACTTCATCTTGTATCGAGTCTTGTACGTAGAATGTTAGATCAGTGCACGTAGTTCAAGAAAAAGTAATTTCGCTTGAAATGACCTAATTCCGCTTGAAAGAGTCTTGTGCAATTTCAAGCGAAATCACCTAAGTTAATTCCGCTTGAAATGCACCTTGACACATTCAAGCGGAATCAGTCGACTATATATATGTGTTTAAGCGATATTAGATGTAATCTTTTCCGGTTGAGCCACGAAGTGCTGCGGAAGTGTCGTCTCACTGTATAACGTCATCAAATCAATATAAACGACAGTTTAAGTGTATATCTTGCTGAATTGACCTCAGAATGTCTGTTTCCGCCTTTCATTCTGAGTAAAACTCTTCTGATCGACTCGTTCGGGTCTGAAAACGATCCTACAAGTGGTATCAGAGCTCAGGAAGAAGAGTTTTTACCAATTCAGCTGCAAATTCTGTTTTCTACACCTTCTTTTTCAAAATTTACAACTTTTCACGGTTAAAATCGGCTAAATTTCTCACATGTTGTGCGTAATACTGTTTTAATAAAACCATGCGAGATTGATGACATCAGCAGTTCTTCAAACGGAATTAGCTAGTAATTCCGCTTGAACCGGTTATTCCGCTTGAAATTTCAACCTTATTTCGCTTGAAGCTTGCTATTCCGCTTCAGTTAGTAATTCTGCTTGAAGTTATATTGTTTGTAATCAGTGATTCCGCTTCAATAAGTATTTCGCTTGAAAAGGTCAAAAGGGATTCCGTTTGAAAGTGCTTATTTCGCTTGAAAGGATTGTTTTCGCTTGAACTTGGTTATTTCGCTTGAAGGGTATCTCGTTTAAAGTGTTATTTCGCTTGAACTGATTGTTTGATAATTTTTGAAAACCAAAACATGGACGAGGAATTCTACAACGCATTCGCTACACCAGTTACCCCGATTACTCTTACACAGAATACGATGTTGGAAAATGAAACCGGGACGATGCAAAAACCGCCTAAGCTCATGAACATCGAGGAGTATAAGGGTTGGGAAGGACGTTTTGAGAATTGGGTACAAGCAAACTACTTAGATGCTTGGGAATGTGTTGAGATGAAATATGTTCGACCGATGAATGATGATGAGGAAAAGATTGCTATTAAAGATCTGAGTGCTGTAGATAGAAAGAAATACAAAGATGAGAAAATGATGTTGAGTCTATTACAACAAGCTGTGAAAGAAGACATATTGGTTCTATTGCAACACAATGGAACTTCTTATTCAATCTGGAAAGCATTAAGATCGAAGTTTCATGGAAGCGAAGAAATGGTTAAAAACAAGAAATCACTTTTGAAAAAGGAATTCGATTTATTTCGTGGTTTGAAAAATGAGAACACAAAACAGATTATAGAAAGATATTGCAATTTGTTAGCCAACATGAAGAGATTGAGCATCGCCAAAACTAATGAAGAGTTTATTGAAAAACTAGCTGATGCGTTGCCATATGAGATTTGGGGCACATATCTCATGATGTTGAGGAACAAGAAAGGTTTTAACAATCTGACAATAAGCAAGTTCATTGAAAAGATTGAGGCTCAGGACATGGAACAGAGAAAGATTTCAAGAATGAAAGATTTTGACGGTGAACAAGACATCGGACTTTATTACAAAGGTGGGGTCAGTGATAAAACCACCAACATGTCACCGAAGATTCAAACTGCATTCAATGCAAAGAATTCATCGGAAGGTTCTTCCAAAGGATCAAACAGCAACACAAGTTTTTCATCATATCCGTCATTTGATCCAAACATTTCAACAACAAAGAATGGCAAGAAGTTACAATGCAACATTGTACTGAATCTGGAGAATGATGAGGATTATTCAGCAGAAATTGCCAAAAGTCACATGTCTTTGTTAGGAACTGTGTTGGAATCATATGGTAGTTTTGTTGCAGGTCGGATCGGGAATCCAATGCTTACAAAAGAGGATTACGATCAGATCGATGCTGAAGAGATGGAACTGATGGATATTAAATGGTGTTTGGCAAGTGTATTAAGACGAGCTGAGAAATTTAAACAGATCACAGGAATTGATGATTTACGTGAAGCTAATGTTTCTACTTTGGGTTTTGATAAATCTAAAGTCACTTGTTTTCGTTGCAGGGAAAAAGGACACTTCAAGAGGGAGTGCAAAAACCGTGAAGCAAGTGGAACTCAAAATCCATTCAACAACAACAATGATTACTACTGGAAGGCCATCTATCATCAAGTTGCACAACAACAACAAGAACCACAAGTGGCACATGGTAGGAAAGTAATCGAGGAATCTTCAAAGAGAGCTTGTATGGTGAATCAGGATGACAATAAGCCAATGGAAGGTTTCAATTGGGATAAATATATCTCAGCTGATAGCAAAGCATGCCTGATAAACCAAGATGATGAAAAGTTACCAGAAGGGTTTAACTAGGAAGGTTTTAGTTGGGATGATTATGATCCAAACAAAACTTCACATCAGAAAGCGTTTGTTGCTCGAGTTGAAGAAGATAGTGATGATGATAGAGAATATCATGCAAGAAGTTTGGCAGCTCATTTCAAAATGATGGCAGAAAGTGATAGTGAAGTTGAAAAAGCTAAAAGGAAAAAGAAAAAGGTCAAAACACCGGTCAGCAGTGATGATGAAGCTGTTCCAGTGATAAGAAAAAAGGTGAAAGATATTCCAAAGTTCGAAGTTGATGCAGAAGCAAATGCTAAGAATGTTCCGGTGATTTGTGAGAATTGTGAGATTATAAAGAAGAAAAACAGTGAGTTGATGAACAACATGAACAGGCTGAAGGAGTCTTATGATGTTCTGAACAAAGCTATGAATCAGTATAATCAATCAACTGAAGAACAAGAAACAGCCATGAAAACACTTCAAGGAGCTTTCATGATAAAGCAGAAAAGTGTGAATAACTACATTGAGAAATGTGTTGTGCTAGAACAAAAATTGGAAACTCAAAGAATTGAAACTGAAAGAGTAAATCGTTTGTTAAAAAGTTACTCATGTACTTCTTATGTCACTGACAGGATTTATCCAACTGTGGAGAGCATGAAGGCATTTGAAGATGATGAAGTAACTGAAGAACAAAAGGTTTCTGAAGAAAAGACTCCCGAGAAGAAGAAAGAAAAGAAGAAGGATACTAAAGTAAATGATTCTGGTAAGAAACAAGGTTTCAGTTACAACAAGTGTCCACCCCCGCTTGAAAATGGATATTCTCCGAGAAATCCAAATTCAGAAAGAGTCGAAAAAGCAACAAATTTACAGTGGGAGTCGGAGTCTTCAGTTAATTTGCCAGAAAATATTGATGTGATGTTTACGTCGTCTGACACTGATCATGAGTCCGAGTTAATAAAGAAAGTGGTCGATCAGGTGTTGGATAAAGATGAATCCGAGGAATCAAAGTCGGAGTCTATGTCAGAGTCAAAGTCTGAGTCCAGCATTCCGAGTCAAACCGACAAACAGGGCAAAAGGGTTTACAATAAAGAATTCATGTTATCAAAATCTAATTTGAATGATTCTGACAAATTATATTTTGATGAGGAATTTCCAATAAGAGGTGTTAAACCAGAATTGATAAAAAAGGTTTTCAAACTCACAGAAATTAATATTTCTGAAATAAAAGATGTAAATCTTAATGATAAACCTAAAAAATACACCTCAAGAGTTCAACAAAGAGAAAACAAGAAAAAGGGTTACAGTTCTAGTTCTGGTTATCGAAAGAAACCAAATCATAACGGTAATTTCAAAAAGAAAGGTCTTGGATTTATTCCATCAGAAAATCATAAAAATGAAAAATATGTTCGAGATTTTAAATCCAAAATGATATTTGTTTCAGGTACATCATCTGAAGAAGAGAAAGAAAATTTATTCAGAAACCAGTCAAACAAAGAATTCCTTGCGAAGAAGCAAGAAGAGATGAAGACTGCTGATCAGATGAAAGAAACAAGAACCTGTTTCCACTGCAATAATGTTGGACATATTGCCAAGAATTGTTTCAAGGCAATAAAATCAAAACAGGGAGTTTCTCGTAAATTGAAAGATAAAGAGGTTGTGTTTGAATCACCAATTGATAGAACAAAAATTTTCAAAAATTCAACTTTTGAGATTGGTGAATGTTCAAACAGATTTTACAAGAAAAGGGCAAATTTTGACAACAAAAAATGGGTTGTTAAGAAGTCTGATGGTAGTTCTAGCAATGATTCTGATTTTTCAAAATCAGAGGAGCTATCTTCTGGCGATGAATCTGATTCCACAAAGTCAGAGGAGCCACAATTTGGAGTTAAATGTGAAAGTTCAGTTCCTCTAATGGATGATGACAATTTTCCACCATTGAAGGCTGGAAATTTTAAACAAAAAGTTGGTAAAATTGAGATTTCAAGTCAATTTTTCTCAGAAAAGAAAGATTTTGATATTGAAAAAGTCTTTAATTCCAAAGTTAAACATATTTTTGGAAAAATGGTTGACAGGAATATCAAGGGAGTCAAGGAGTTTTACGAGAAGAAAACAAAGAAGCAAGGTAAAGTATCATCCCTGGTTTGTGACTGGGATGGTACCTATTATGAACAGTAAATTCCTGGACTTGCCGGAGCTCCCAAGTTGGTAATTGCGAAGCAGGAATCGGCATCTTTCTTATATTGTTTGTTTGAAAAATTGAAAATTGGTCACTAGTATGACTTGCCGGAACTCCCAGGTTGGTAATTGATGAGTAGGTATCGGCATCTTGAGAATTCAACTTACATGAGACATTGGTTGGTAAGCCATGTGGTTGAAAAAGAGTTTGTGTTATAAATGGTTAATCAAGGTCATTAGGTTGAACTTGATTGGATCATTCTTACAAGTGGGTGTAAGACAATGTGATGAACCATACCCCTAATCTACAAGTTAAAATCAACAAAACTTATTTTCCGGAAAAACCATTTGATTAAAATAAACATAAGTGTTTTGAGATCACAATGGGAAAATAGTTTGTTGTGATGGGGAGTTCTGATTATTTATGCCAAGTGAATGGCGAATTGATGCGATTCGATATCGGTTGTCAATTTACTTGTATAGTTTGTTTTCAAATTTCCTTTAAATGTGTTTGCATTTTAGGGGGAGTAGATGTTTCAGAAAATCCAAAAACATTTGAAAATTTGAAAAAGACAAAAACATGATAAAATTTAAAATGAGTTTTGTTGTCAGAAAAGAGGAAATGATAGTACATCAGTAGACAGTTACAGTATGCTAAAGAAATGTAATGATTAAATAGCGTTAAACAGTCTCACTAATGATATGCCGATAGGTTTTTACACATTTAGTAAACTTTTTCGGGATATAAACTTAAATTCAAACTTGCTTATTTTGTGGGGAACACTACTTGGATATATAGGTAACCCCTGAAATTTTGTTTGAAAGGTCCGTCTTTCTGAGATACTAGGTCTTTATGCTCAGTGATATCTGGGGTATTATCCCGGGACTTCTGATTTTGCGGAAGCAATGGCCTAGTCCCCGGAGAATACTTTATTGCTTGCTTGAAATATAGCGCCGCCCTCAGCATAAAATGATAAGACAATAAAATTGCTAATCAATGCTGTTGTAAAAAAGAACCTCTAAAGGGGACACACCGAAAAGTCGAGCCGTCATCTCTCTGCTGAACGGAAGTTCTGACCTGAGCTCTCACGGTTTCGTAATTTATAACCCCTTACAGATATCATCTGTGGTATACTCACCTGTAAGACTGAATATTGGGATCTGGATACGGGAGTATATTCAAGAGGTGGGACACATGAATGAGTTTAAGTTCTTAATACACCTAACTCATATCCTGAATTAGTTGAAATTTGTGTGAGAATTTAAGTGGATCAGTATATCGGCAATCTAAGTGAATTGTTTAATTCTTAATGTGTAACTAAGCTCAACGGTACTTGTGACTTGTCATAAACTGATATGATCCTCTTACACAAACTCACAAAAATATTGTCTGTAAATATTTCTTTACTGCATTTCATTATATGTTAAAAAATCCAAAAAGATTTTAGTGTGTTTTAGCATAAATTTTGAAAAATACAAAAAGATTTTCGACAACTGGTGTTGAAGAGCTGATTTTCAAAATTCCGAGTGATAAACATGATGACAACTGGTTTGGGAAAGAGTTGAGCGTTTAGTGAGGGGGAGTCTGTTTGAAATAAAATGAGAAAAATCTTTGAAAAGATAAAAAGTTATTCCCGCAAGTGGTTCATCAGAGACTAAATGTTAAATCATTCTAAGATTTGCTCTACAAAGTGGTAAGCAGAGTATAAATTTATCAAATTGTAAAATTTATTGTGAGGTAGAGATTGTGCAGGTAAGCCAGGTTTCGATCCTGAGCAGGAATTGAGCCAGGTTATGATTCTGGAACTGCTGATGCTGATGAACTTAAGGAATCAAGAGATTTGATCAAGAGAATTAAAAAGCTCAAGAGCAAGACTCAGATTCTGGAGGTTATCAATATTCGAGGAGAGGAATCTGTTGATGCTGATAATAAGAGCCAGAGATTCTGGATGAAAGAGAAGAGAGAGATTTGAGGATGCTTTACAGTGTCAAGATACTTCAGAGCGTTCAAGAGGACTGATAAAGACTGAAGATGCGAAGACTCGACACTTTAAGACTCGTCAACATTCGAGGGGGAGTCTGTTAGTGCATGCGTCTGTCGACTTCGTCATGTATCGAGTCTTGTACGTCGAATGTTAGATCAGTGCACGTAGTTCAAGAAAAAGTAATTTCGCTTGAAATGACCTAATTCCGCTTGAAAGAGTCTTGTGCAATTTCAAGCGAAATCACCTAAGTTAATTCCGCTTGAAATGCACCTTGACACATTCAAGCGGAATCAGTCGACTATATATATGTGTGTCACACCCCCAAAATCCACCATGCGGAGTATCACCGCTTGGAGGCGTGACATGACCAGGATCGAGCCACCAATCATATTGAACGACACAATTAAGTAAATAAAACCAAACATAATACGATTGGTGACCTAAGCTAGTTAACCTTGTTTGGTTTAAACAACGGAAGCATAAACGTGAGTTCAAAAGCATAAGTCCATAGTTCATAAGTTTAAAGTCTCAAACATAAGTTCCATAGGTTTATAAAGTTCAATTATTAAGTATGGGATATAACAACCCATGTTCCACAACAACCTCCTCCTCGTGCAAGCTCCCAAAAGCATCTAGCGACCTGTAAGGCATGTAACAACGAGTCAACAACAAAGTTGAGTGAGTTCACGTTTGGTTGTTTAGTTTTAAGTTGTTTCTGAAAACGTGGTTTGACTTTCGTTGGCTTATTTGCCGTGGGGGTTACCCCGTAGTTGAAAGTATGTTTAACCATTTCTCTTTTTCTTTACCCAATCCATAACCATGATCAGTGGGGGTTTTCCCCGTTTGAACTACTAGACGGAATGATATCGACTGCTACGCAAATAAGTTGTGCCCTATATCAGTGTCTATCATCACTGACAATCTGCCATAGTCCATTAGTACACGCCCGTCCGACTGGCACGGTGTGAGGTTTGTTAAACCTAATAGCGCTATTAACTAATGACCCGCTCGCCATTGGCCTCGGCGATTAAGTCGATATAAATTGAGGGACTTCATGATAGAGTTTTGTCTAGCTAGTTTTAAGGTTGTTGTCCTGCACCAGGAGGACGAACGTACGTATTCTGCACCAGGAGAATTCGTAGGATTAATAATGGCATCCGCTCTATGGAGGATGGCCGTACATATCCTACCCAAGGAGGATATGTAGATTTAGTTTTAATTCTTTAACCCATTCCCAAACCACCGGGAATCCCATGCCTTAGAAAGTGTGTGAACTCACCTCGGTTTGCTCGGTTAGATTCTCAATATAGTTAACAGTCAAGGTCGGTCAATCGCGTCCTAATAAGGTACGGATAACAATCAGTTTCTCATGCATAACACGTATCCTACGTACGGTTTATTTGCACATTACTTCTACCACATAACAGGCACACACTTTAACGATTTACGCCCATATATACTTCCCATCCATTCCCCACTCATAAGCAAACATACAATAATGCATATAACACATATAACATGTTAGATCATTCACATATAGCATACTCGACATTTAGACACGCAAATCACTACTTATGTCGTTTCAGCTTTTATACTCGAAACTGGGCTGTTTTCGGGGATTTTAATAAAATAGTTAACATGTTCCAAAAATTCCCAAATTTTTACAGAATGTCTTAAACGTTCCATATTTTATTGTGTAAAAATATCGGGGTCCGGTTCATCACCAATATTTTATAAAAATTCATATTCGGGACTGAACTCAGATTTATGTATTTCTGACCACAGTCCACGAAACAATTTATTAAAAATTCATCGTAAGTCCGATTTGCGAAATTCCAGTGGGGTAATTACAAATACTTCAGTTATCATCTACAGTAAAATTTTCATGGTCCGATTTATCACAAAACTCAGGTTATGACTGAAAGTACGACACCCATTTATTGCTGTCAAAATTCAGCTTACGTAGCTGTTACAAATTAACACTTTAAAAATAGTAAACGGAGTCCAAAAATTACGATTCCGGTGCCATTAGAACCGTATTTCATAATAACATATTTTAGATTCAAAATATCGATTTTTCGTTGAGGTTAAGACCTGTTTACAGCCAACAGAAGTGGGCTGTAAAAGTTGGACAGATTCTGATTTCAAGTGTTTAACCATCTAAATCATGTTCGATTGATTCCGTTAACGAGTTTAGTGACCACAACAACATCATATACTAATATCATTCAGTAAAGTATCAGATAATCACCCAATCATCATAACCACACAAGATCTACATGATTTACACACATATTCATCCATTAACCACCTTGTTCATCACTTTAGTAAACTTTTAGACTTTGATCTTATATGTTCATAATTTTTAACCGACGAAACTCTTATTAACCACTCTAGACAAGATCAAGAAGATGTTTAGAGCAACTTACTACTAGCTCAAGGCTAGGGGAGTTCAAGGGGAGAAATCGAGTGGATAAAAGAAAACGAGAGAGGTCCTTGAGCTTCCGAGCACACCAAGCTTCATCATACGTCTTCTAGCATCCTTGTATAATCTTGGAATGGTTGTAAGGTGGATGAATAAAGGTGATAATGGTGGTGGTGAGGTCAGCCGTAAGTAGAGGAAGAAGGAAAAGGGAAAGCTTGTTGGTGTGTGGTATTTGATGAAATGAAGTGCATAACCCTTATGTAAATTTATAATCCAAATTCAATATTAACCACCATGTAAAGTGTCTCCTTAACCAACAACAAGTTAAATAAAGTGATGGAAAGAATGGTGGGGGTGTCCCACCCACACACAACCGTCAAAATGGGGGAAAGGGGGAATGGGGTTGGGTTTCAAACAATCTAGTTACTAACTAGTTAAGTGCTAATGTTTTTTTTTTTTTTTAGTTAGTGGGTTATTATGTGTGTTATAATATAAAGTGTGTTAGGGTGTTCGGGGACCCTAACTAGATCAGAAAAGAAAAACAATGTGTTTAACAATATTTTCGTGTTCCGGGTAATGTCCGGTTATTCGGTTCGTTTCTGTTCCGTTAAAGTGCTTAATTAATTCGTAAGGCGTCCTATTTATATATTTTTGCAACGTTTTTAATTTTTAACACTCAGGAAGTCATAACAGACTATTTAATGACTTTTCTGTACACTATTAGTATATTAACAAGTACGTTTAAGCATAACATGGATATCAGAAAGCAGTTAAGTGATTCCACACAGTCGTCAACCACATTAATTATTATTAATAAATTGTACGGAATACATGGGATTTTGAGGGTTGTCACATTCTCCCCGTGTTAAGAGAATTTCGTCCCGAAATTTAGCGCGTGGTTACTGAGGAAGCTAGTTAAGTTGCGTTGTTTTCCTGATTTTCCTGGGGTGTCACATCATCCCCCCGTTGATTTGGAATTTCGTCCCGAAATTCTGCAGTAGCTTCAGCCTCAGTAGTGGTTGCGTTTTTCTTAAACAGCTGGGGGTACTTGAGTTTCATTTGGTCTTCTCGTTCCCAGGTATACTCTGGGCCACAACGAGAGGTATTCTTGTGTGCTTGAGGATCTTAACATCTCGATCCGTAATCTCTACTGGTTCCTCGACGAATCGCAGCTGGTCGTCGATTGTGAGTTCCTTGAGAGGAACTATGAAGGTCTCCTCTGACAGACACTTCTTTAGATTTGATACGTGGAATACGTTGTGAACTCCGCTGAGTTCTTCAGGTAGGTCCAACCTGTAGGCGACTTGGCCAATTTTCTCAATGACTTTGAATGGTCCGATATAACGCGGATTGAGTTTGCCTCGTTTGCCAAAGCGGACTACACCTTTCCAAGGTGAGACCTTGAGTAGCGCTCGATCCCCAACCTGGAGCTCGAGTGGTTTTCTTCCCTTATCAGCATAACTTTTCTGACGGTCACGAGCTGCCGCCATTCGCTGTCGTATCTGAGCAATTTTCTCTGTGGTATCTACCACATGTTCTGGGCCAGTGATTTGGCTGTCACCAACTTCTGCCCAACAGAGAGGTGATCGGCAATTACGTCGGTACAATGCCTCGAACGGAGCGGCTTGGATGCTGGTGTGGTAGCTGTTGTTATACGAGAACTCCACTAACGGGAGGTGTTTTTCCCAGCCATTGCCGAAGTCGATTACGCATGCTCTAAGCATGTCTTCGAGGGTTTGGATGGTGCGTTCAGATTGCCCATCCATCTGCGGGTGATAAGCGATGCTCATATCTAAACGTGAGCCAAAAGACTTGTGCATTGCTTGCCACAGTTCAGACGTAAAACGTGCGTCACGATCAGATATAATAGAGATGGGCACTCCGTGCCTTGATACCACTTCCTTTAGGTAAATGTCTGCAAGAGTAGAAAACTTATCCGTTTCCTTGATGGCCAGAAAATGTGCAGACTTGGTTAATCGATCTACGATCACCCAAATAGTATCGTTTCCGCGTTGAGATCTCGGCAGACCAGTAACGAAATCCATGGAAATTTGCTCCCATTTCCATTTCGGGATCTCCGGTTGTTGAAGTGGGCCTGATGGTTTCTGATATTCAGACTTGACTCTCGCACAAGTCAAGCACTTGCTGACGTAGGTTGCTATGTGGGCTTTCATGCCAGGCCACCAGTATGTGGCCCTTAAGTCGTGGTACATTTTATCCGAACCAGGATGTACCGAATAACGAGACTTGTGCGCTTCGTCCATCACAAGCTCGCGTAAGTTTCCATAAAGTGGAACCCAGATGCGTCCGTTTACATAGTAAGCGCCGTCTTCCTTTTGTTCTAGCCGTTGCCTCGATCCTCGTAGGGATTCAGCCCTGATGTTCTCCGCTTTCAATGCTTCAACCTGAGCATCTCGAATCTGAGCAGGAAGGTTAGACTGGATGGTAAGCTGTAATGCTCGTACACGCTTAGGTAAAGTATCCTTTCGACTGAGGGCGTCAGCCACAACATTGGCTTTGCCCGGATGATACTTGATAGCGCATTCGTAATCATTCAAGAGTTCGACCCATCGGCGTTGTCGCATGTTTAACTCTTTTTGCTTGAAGATATGTTCGAGACTCCTGTGGTCGGTGTAAATGGTGCACTTTGTACCGTACAGGTAATGTCTCCATATCTTAAGTGCGAATACAACTGCTCCCAGCTCCAGATCGTGAGTAGTGTAGTTTCTTTCGTGAACTTTAAGTTGGCGCGATGCGTAGGCAATGACCTTGTCACGTTGCATCAATACGCAACCAAGTCCTTGGATGGAAGCATCGCAGTAAACCACAAAATCTTCTATGCCTTCAGGCAATGAGAGGATAGGCGCGCTACAAAGTCTATCCTTTAGATGTTGAAACGCGGACTCCTGTGCATCACCCCAACGATATATGACGCCCTTCTGAGTCAGTGATGTGAGAGGTTGCGCAATCTTGGAGAAATCTTTTATAAACCTTCTGTAATATCCGGCCAAACCCAAGAATTGGCGGATTTCTGTTGGTGTGTGGGGTGCAGGCCAGTTCTTGATTGATTCAACCTTAGATGGATCCACATGAATTCCATCCTTGTTTACCACGTGGCCTAGAAAGTGGACTTCGCGAAGCCAGAAATCACATTTCGAAAACTTGGCATACAACTGTTCTTTTCGAAGAAGTTCCAGCATAAGTCGTAGATGCTGCTCGTGTTCCTCCTGACTCTTAGAATAGATCAGGATATCATCGATGAACACAATAACGAACTTATCCAGGTAAGGCTTGCACACTCGGTTCATGAGATCCATGAAGACTGCCGGTGCATTCGTCAGCCCGAACGGCATAACCAGAAACTCGTAATGGCCGTAACGAGTTCTGAATGCTGTTTTGGAGACGTCCTCATCTCGGACTCTCAGCTGATGGTATCCCGATCTCAAATCAATCTTGGAGTAATAGCTCGACCCTTGCAACTGGTCAAACAAGTCGTCAATACGTGGAAGAGGATAACGATTCTTCACAGTCACCTTGTTAAGTTCGCGATAGTCAATACACATCCGGAAGGTACCGTCTTTCTTTTTCACGAACAAGACTGGAGCTCCCCAGGGTGAAGAGCTCGGACGTATAAAACCCTTTTCCAAGAGTTCTTGTAGCTGTGTGGACAGTTCTTCGAGTTCTGATGGGGCTAGACGATATGGTGCTCGAGCTACTGGCGCTGCTCCAGGAGCTAGCTCGATTTGAAACTCAACTTGGCGATGAGGAGGAAGACCAGGTAATTTCTCAGGAAATACCTCGGGAAATTCGCGCACAATAGGGATGTCTTCAATTCTCTTCTCTTCCGTGGATGTGTCAGTAACGAGTGCTAAAATGGCAGTGTGGCCCTTTCGCAAACACTTCTGGGCCTTAAGGAAAGAGATGATGCCTTCGACAGCACCACTCTTGTCGCCATGAATCACGAGGGGTTCTTTATCAGAATGAGGAATGCAGATGATTTTCTCCTTGCAAACAATCTCGGCTTGATGATGAGATAGTCAATCCATCCCAATAACGACGTCGAAACTACCAAGTGATAGGAATAAGGTCGATAGATAAGGTCTGACCAGCTAAGACGAGGCTACAACCTTTAACTACGTGTGTGGCTTCAAGACTTTTACCATTAGCTAGTTCTACCGTGTGTTTGGTGTTCAAGGGTGTTGGAGTACGCTTAAGCATTTGACTAACTTTTAAGGATACATAACTAGTATCAGCGCCCGAGTCAAACAAAACAGTAACAAAGAAGTCGTCCAGAAGAAACTTACCCATCACAACATTGGGATCGTTCTTTGCATCACTCTGAAGATTTCAAGGAGTGATCACCGAGGATCGAGAGTCGAGCCTTCCAAACTCTCTATGCTAGAGGGTGTTCATTTCAGTGTCTTTGCATGGTGGAGCGAGAACGAAATGTCAGTGTGGTAAGAGAATGACGGTTTGGTCTAAGCAAATGGTAGAAATCAGACATAACATAAACCAATAATCATGTGTCGGTACAAAAGCTAGTATAAGGATTCCTCGTATTTAAGAAGACTATCATGGAATAGTACGATTTCTTGTAGTGTGAGGCGGGTCAGGTAAGCGTATAGATTATCGTGTTCGCCTGTAGGTTGAGTGATTCCATATTTTCGTCCTTGAGCGTCCTGATGACTATCGTATCAGTAAGGGCATCCATTCGCTAGGTTGGGTTTTCGAAGGAGTAAATCAAGTAGAAGAAGCATTAACCACCCAATAAGGTAATGGGGGTAAACTTGTGATCGGTGGAAATAGTGATGTGGTTGTTGGAGTTTCGTTAAATCAGTTGCCAATCGAAGAAACAAGGAGTTAATGAGGTTCATGCGAAGAATCGAGTGAAAACAGGGGTCCACCAATAACAGAAGAATTCAACCAAGTAATATGTCGCTTAGAAGCAATTCTAGTAGTGAGGTGTGGCGGCATGACACAAAAAGGGAAGTTCGTTGCATCAGGATTCACGGAAGTATATTACTTGTCCAAAATAGAGTTTGGTTGGTAGAGTTGCGAGTTGCAAATCGACGAACGCGCGTAACTGTGGCTGCTTCGTTTCCGGTAACGACGACCAGTGGAGATGATGAGGTCCGTCAACGTGGGTATAGTTCTCCAAAACCCAAGTTCGTTTGAGCCAGGTCTGGTCTTCGTGAATGATGACGTACAAGCCGAATGTTTGGAGGGTCAGATGGTGACGTCATGTCGAGTTAAGCGCGTGAATAGATAGAATGCATAAACAGTTGTCGTAGCGGGGTGACGAGAAATCAGAAAAGAATTTGACCACCACTTGTCAAATTTCAAGTAAACAATTGCATATCCTAGAGAACACAGTAGGGCTAATAGACAGCATGCTACTACCCTAAATAAACACACCATAAACACCACACCGGACAAAAGTAATCTAGCAGGTAAGAAATATAAACTTAAATCATACCACTTAGTGTGTTGGGTCTTGCACATGGAGCGAAGCGTCGTTGTGGATCGTTGAGCACTGTACAGGTTATAGTCTGGTTTTAACAAAAACTTTTTCCCTTATTAAAACCAAGTTCACTATAACCAATGGCTCTGATACCAATCTGTCACACCCCCAAAATCCACCATGCGGAGTATCACCGCTTGGAGGCGTGACATGTCCAGGATCGAGCCACCAATCATATTGAACGACACAATTAAGTAAATAAAACCAAACATAATACGATTGGTGACCTAAGCTAGTTAACCTTGTTTGGTTTAAACAGCGGAAGCATAAACGTGAGTTCAAAAGCATAAGTCCATAGTTCATAAGTTTAAAGTCTCAAACATAAGTTCCATAGGTTTATAAAGTTCAATTATTAAGTATGGGATATAACAACCCATGTTCCACAACAACCTCCTCCTCGTGCAAGCTCCCAAAAGCATCTAGCGACCTGTAAGGCATGTAACAACGAGTCAACAACAAAGTTGAGTGAGTTCACGTTTGGTTGTTTAGTTTTAAGTTGTTTCTGAAAACGTGGTTTGACTTTCGTTGGCTTATTTGCCGTGGGGGTTACCCCGTAGTTGAAAGTATGTTTAACCATTTCTCTTTTTCTTTACCCAATCCATAACCATGATCAGTGGGGGTTTTCCCCGTTTGAACTACTAGACGGAATGATATCGACTGCTACGCAAATAAGTTGTGCCCTATATCAGTGTCTATCATCACTGACAATCTGCCATAGTCCATTAGTACACGCCCGTCCGACTGGCACGGTGTGAGGTTTGTTAAACCTAATAGCGCTATTAACTAATGACCCGCTCGCCATTGGCCTCGGCGATTAAGTCGATATAAATTGAGGGACTTCATGATAGAGTTTTGTCTAGCTAGTTTTAAGGTTGTTGTCCTGCACCAGGAGGACGAACGTACGTATTCTGCACCAGGAGAATTCGTAGGATTAATAATGGCATCCGCTCTATGGAGGATGGCCGTACATATCCTACCCAAGGAGGATATGTAGATTTAGTTTTAATTCTTTAACCCATTCCCAAACCACCGGGAATCCCATGCCTTAGAAAGTGTGTGAACTCACCTCGGTTTGCTCGGTTAGATTCTCAATATAGTTAACAGTCAAGGTCGGTCAATCGCGTCCTAATAAGGTACGGATAACAATCAGTTTCTCATGCATAACACGTATCCTACGTACGGTTTATTTGCACATTACTTCTACCACATAACAGGCACACACTTTAACGATTTACGCCCATATATACTTCCCATCCATTCCCCACTCATAAGCAAACATACAATAATGCATATAACACATATAACATGTTAGATCATTCACATATAGCATACTCGACATTTGGACACGCAAATCACTACTTATGTCGTTTCAGCTTTTATACTCGAAACTGGGCTGTTTTCGGGGATTTTAATAAAATAGTTAACATGTTCCAAAAATTCCCAAATTTTTACAGAATGTCTTAAACGTTCCATATTTTATTGTGTAAAAATATCGGGGTCCGGTTCATCACCAATATTTTATAAAAATTCATATTCGGGACTGAACTCAGATTTATGTATTTCTGACCACAGTCCACGAAACAATTTATTAAAAATTCATCGTAAGTCCGATTTGCGAAATTCCAGTGGGGTAATTACAAATACTTCAGTTATCATCTACAGTAAAATTTTCATGGTCCGATTTATCACAAAACTCAGGTTATGACTGAAAGTACGACACCCATTTATTGCTGTCAAAATTCAGCTTACGTAGCTGTTACAAATTAACACTTTAAAAATAGTAAACGGAGTCCAAAAATTACGATTCCGGTGCCATTAGAACCGTATTTCATAATAACATATTTTAGATTCAAAATATCGATTTTTCGTTGAGGTTAAGACCTGTTTACAGCCAACAGAAGTGGGCTGTAAAAGTTGGACAGATTCTGATTTCAAGTGTTTAACCATCTAAATCATGTTCGATTGATTCCGTTAACGAGTTTAGTGACCACAACAACATCATATACTAATATCATTCAGTAAAGTATCAGATAATCACCCAATCATCATAACCACACAAGATCTACATGATTTACACACATATTCATCCATTAACCACCTTGTTCATCACTTTAGTAAACTTTTAGACTTTGATCTTATATGTTCATAATTTTTAACCGACGAAACTCTTATTAACCACTCTAGACAAGATCAAGAAGATGTTTAGAGCAACTTACTACTAGCTCAAGGCTAGGGGAGTTCAAGGGGAGAAATCGAGTGGATAAAAGAAAACGAGAGAGGTCCTTGAGCTTCCGAGCACACCAAGCTTCATCATACGTCTTCTAGCATCCTTGTATAATCTTGGAATGGTTGTAAGGTGGATGAATAAAGGTGATAATGGTGGTGGTGAGGTCAGCCGTAAGTAGAGGAAGAAGGAAAAGGGAAAGCTTGTTGGTGTGTGGTATTTGATGAAATGAAGTGCATAACCCTTATGTAAATTTATAATCCAAATTCAATATTAACCACCATGTAAAGTGTCTCCTTAACCAACAACAAGTTAAATAAAGTGATGGAAAGAATGGTGGGGGTGTCCCACCCACACACAACCGTCAAAATGGGGGAAAGGGGGAATGGGGTTGGGTTTCAAACAATCTAGTTACTAACTAGTTAAGTGCTAATGTTTTTTTTTTTTTTTAGTTAGTGGGTTATTATGTGTGTTATAATATAAAGTGTGTTAGGGTGTTCGGGGACCCTAACTAGATCAGAAAAGAAAAACAATGTGTTTAACAATATTTTCGTGTTCCGGGTAATGTCCGGTTATTCGGTTCGTTTCTGTTCCGTTAAAGTGCTTAATTAATTCGTAAGGCGTCCTATTTATATATTTTTGCAACGTTTTTAATTTTTAACACTCAGGAAGTCATAACAGACTATTTAATGACTTTTCTGTACACTATTAGTATATTAACAAGTACGTTTAAGCATAACATGGATATCAGAAAGCAGTTAAGTGATTCCACACAGTCGTCAACCACATTAATTATTATTAATAAATTGTACGGAATACATGGGATTTTGAGGGTTGTCACAATGTGTTCAAGCGATATTAGATGTAATCTTTTCCGGTTGAGCCACGAAGTGCTGCCGAAGTGTCGTCTCACTGTATAACGTCATCAAATCAATATAAACGACAGTTTAAGTGTATATCTTGCTGAATTGACCTCAGAATGTCTGTTTCCGCCTTTCATTCTGAGTAAAACTCTTCTGATCGACTCGTTCGGGTCTGAAAACGATCCTACAGTGTTCAGCCTTCTGATGTCTTGTTTTTGCTTGGGAAGATGCTGTCGAGGGGTCGGGGATGCCACGTATATTCCTTTTCTTGTATTATTGTTAGATTTGGCTGCATTTTTGCTTCTTTTGTTCATTTAAGCTCATTTAACCCTGAAAATACAAAAGGAAGACAAAAGCACACTTTTCCAACATTAGTACTAAAAAAAAAGTTAGTTTTATACCTCATTTGATGTAATTTATATGTTGCATTTTACACACATCAAATACCCCCACACTTGAATCTTTGATTGTCCTCAAGCAAAACTCTTTACAATGTGGCTTACACACCCAAATGGAATGGGTAGAAGAGAAGTTTTGGGCTTGTCTTGAGTGTCGGGATTCCAAGATCTTTATTAGGTTTTATTTTTATGTTATTTACAATCCTATTCGTTATGATTTATTTAGAACATTACATAAGAGAAATTACTTATTTGGGCATAACATGCCTCTTTAAAATTCCATTTATATACAAGTTCACATACCTCACGGGAGATCACTCAACACTCGGCCGAAGATGTATTTTTGTGAAACACTCGAGACCGGCATAGAACTTACTTCTACCATATGCTTGCCAAGCAATCAATCCTCATCCTTTTTAACTATAAACCTTTGTAAATATCAAGAGGACTTTGGGGAAGGGTTAGGCTTGGGTTAAAGGTATGTGGTTTGGGTTAGTGGTTAGTAGAAAAGGGCGAAATGCGTAAAAAGCATCGGCTTTTGTAAAACATTTTGTTTTTGTGACTTTTTATTCCAATGAAGCATTTTTCAAACAAAGTTTCTTTTGATGAACTTGTTTGTTTATTGCTAACTTCATCATCATTTTTTTTATAAGGAAGTCACAAGAAAACCGATATTTTTACTAAAATAAAGGGTTTAAAATGAAAAAGGGTTTTGGTGGGTAAAGGGTGTTTGTTTTAGGTTTAGAAATGAAAAGGTTTAGGCTCAAAGGGGTTAACTAGGGGGATTTTGGGTATGTGGTAAAAAAAAGAAAAATAATGGTGTTGAAATAAAAGGTGTTAGTCCTAATGCCTCCATCATTTACTTACTTGGGTTTAAGTTGGTAAGGATCGGCAATGTATTGTCATGGCAAGTTCTAGAGTCGTAAGAAACCAAGCGGCTATTCACACAAGAAATGAAAGGTGAGCATTTAGTTTAAAGATGTGTATTTGTAAGCTCAATTAAAGGCTTAAAACTCACTTTTTGTGGGAATGGGTTTTTAATGTAATCATGTATATATAATCAAATTTTAACAAGATTTGTCATGCCGTTTCATAATTTTCTTATGTTGGTTCTTTTTATCACGACGCTATCGGTTGTAAATTTGTAAAAATATAACCTTTTTAGAACTTGTTATTCCCAATTTAAACCAAGACAAGTAAAAAAAATGAAAAGTTTTTGAAAAAATTCGGGGTGTTTAGCGGTTCCAATAGAGTTTTGTGTAAGGCTTGTAATTAGGACTTGCAAAATTTAAGGTTTTAGCATCCCCCCCCCCCCCACTTAAATTACACATTGTCCTCAATGTGTCCCAAAAATAAGTTTTTAGGTTGATTGAATGTGTAAAAAGGTGTGTTAAAAGCAAAAATTTAAGTTACTAGGCATCTGGACACGGGCCGTGGTGACCGGGCACGGCCCCGTGTTCAGACTGCCAGTAACAGAAAGTAACAAAATGTAACAGAAGGCTGGCACGGAGGCGTGTTCAACGAACATGCCCCGTGACAGGTTACCTGAACTGGGCGTTTTTCTGCAGACCCTTGAGCACGGGGCCGTGTTGGCTGGGCACGACCCATGCTAGACTTGCTGTAATGAAGAAAAATGTTCGGGAGGCTCTGTTTTTGTGCATGGGGTGTTGGTTCAAGTCTCCCTTAGTATCCTTCACCATCCAAGTGTGTTTTATTCCTGAAAATTAAAAACTAAACTAGAAAACATAAAGGTTAATCTAAACTAAACTATGGATAGTTCCGCGGAATGCCTCCGTGGTGCGCCACGTTTATGAGGGTCCTTGGCTAGACCCAAAGCCAGTCATATGTTACCCAAGTGGGTTGGATTGCATCCCATGTTGCACCGTCGAAGAGCATCATCCAAGCTTGAGTCTATGACTTTCATGTAATTGATCGGGTCGTCATCTTTTACTCTTTTCCCAACTCCAAACGTCATCTCCTTGTCCCCAACCCTCAATGTTAGTGTTCCACCATTCATGTCCACCATTGCGTGAGCTGTGGCCAAGAATGGTCTTCCTAATATGAGTGGCACTTCGGTATCCTCCTCCATATCTAATATGACAAAGTCGGTCGGGAAGACAAATTCCCCGACTTTGACCAATAGATTTTCGGCGACACCTTGTGGATATTTAATGGACCTATCGGCGAGTTGTATGCTCATTTTTATAGGGCTCGTTTTTCCTAGGCCGAGTCGGTCGAACATTGATACGGGCATGAGGTTAAAGCTAGCCCCAAGATCGGCTAGTGCATTTCCTATGGGTGATTCTTCAATTGAACAAGGGATGGTAAAGCTTCCGGGATCGATCTTCTTTTGCAGGAGTTTGTTGAGTAGCAAGGCGGAGCATTCTTCACTTAAATTAACTAATTGCAATGATTCGATTTTCCTTTTGTGAGTGAGGAAGTCCCTCATAAATTTTGAATATTTAGGCATTTGAGTTAGGACTTCGACAAATGGAATATTAACATGCAATTGTTTTAATAAATTTACGGATTTTGTGAATTGCTCATCGGTCTTTTGGCGAAGCAACCGACCGGGGTACGGTACCGGAGGATTCTTGGTGGGCTCTTGGTTTGGTGCAGGAACCGTCTCTTGTTGGGGCGTTGGTGTAGTTGTGGTTTGGCTAGATCGGCTCTTTTCGGTTAGAGGTAGCGGAGCCTCCTCGGGACCTACGGTACAGTTTCTCAACGTGATGAGATGCACTTGCGCCTTTGGGTTGGTTTCGGTATTGCTTGGTAACGCGCCTTGAGGTCTCTCGGAGAAATTTTGAGCTAGTTGGTTTATTTGTTTTTCAATGTTTTGAATGCTAGCCTGTTGATTTCTAAAGTTCGATTCCAATTGCTGAAATCGATCCGAGTTTTTCTTTTCGGTGTCGGAGATGAGGCGAGAGACGGTATCCTCAAGCCTCTCTCGTCCCCCTTGTTGTTGTTAAGAGAAATTTTGTGACTCGTTTCTTGGTTGTTGAAAGTTTGACCGTTGTTTTAGATTGTGTTGGTTACTACTATTGCCGGGCTCTCTCCAACCAAGGTTAGGGTGGTTACGCCATTCTTGGTTGTAGGTACCCGTTGGAGGACCCGACGGCCTTGGTCTATTATCAACGTAGTTAACCGTTTCTGTTTGATTATCCATTTCCTTCATACAACTCCAATTTTCATGTGGTTCACCACACCCCTCACAAGCCATAACCGATGTCGTTTTTCCCATTTCTAACTTTTTGATTTTTGAAGAAAGGGCCTCGATTTGGGCTTGCAAAGAGGTGCTTTCGTCAACCTTATGGGCGCCCGGGGCAATAGATTTTGTGCCTCGGGGAGTGTGCCACTGAAAATTGGTTTGAGCAATTTCCTCAATTTGATTATAGATTTCATTAGGGCGACAATTACCTAAAAGTCCCCTGGAGCTAGAGTCAAGTGTTTGTCTTATGTGTGGCAGCAACCCATTGTAAAACGTGGATACTTGTTGCCATACCGCAAGACCATGATGAGGACACTTTCTTAATAGCTCCTTGAACCTTTCCCAAGTTTCATATAAAGATTCCTCATCCTCTTGTGAATATGTATTAATTTCAGTCATTAATTTAGCCATTTTAGCGGAGGGAAATACTTATATAGAAACTTTTGGGCTAGTTCATCCCAGGCGTTTACCGAACCAACTGGGAGGGTATTGAGCCAAGCCTTAGCTCGCTCCTTTAGTGAAAATGAAAACATTCGGAGGCGGATGGCGTCATTTGATGCTCCATTGATCCGAAAAGTATCACATATTTCCAAGAAGTTGGTAATATGTAAATGGGGATCTTCGTCCGCAAGCCCATGGAAGGTTGCGGAGTTTTGGAGCATTTGTATCAAGTGCGGCCGAAGTTCGAAGTTGTTGGCTTCGACATTCAGTGCATTGATAGCGGCGCCAAGATTACCTACGGTGGGCCGTAGGTAATCCATGAGGGTACGTTGATCCGCCATTGGAAGTAGGTCCCCCGAAACTTTCTCTTGGTTTTTAGCTTTAAGTCTTTTTCTTAGAAAGCGTTCGGGTTCGTCTAGAGGTTCTTTTATGTCTCTACTGGAACTGGAGCTCATACACTGCTTAGAAAGTTCAGATGTGGCTCCTTGGTTCCAAGTCCTGCAATAAAAACAAAAAGAACGTTGGTCAGAAGTTTCACCACGGCCCCGTGCTCAGATGAACATGGCCCGTGGTCGGAGATACAGTAATTGTTTTCCAGATCCTTGTTACTGGGGAGCTTCGACACGGCCCCGTGCTGCACCGACACAGCCCAGTGTTCAGCTCTCTGTAACTCGGAAAATAAAAACTGCCAGTAACAATGCTGGGCACGGCCCGTGTCCGACCAGGCACGGCCCATGCTGAGCTCTGCGTAAACTGAAAATCTAAGAAAAATCCTAAAAAACAGAAAAATAAGAAAAGCGATTAGGCCGTTGATTCCTAACTTTCTTAAAATCCTTGTGTCCCCGGCAACGGCGCCAAAAACTTGATGTGTGCGGTGTTATATAGTTTTTAATGTATATTTTAAGCCCTTTTTTTAACACTTTAGTCAAGTTTTAAATTTATAAAACACGATATTTTACTAACACTAAACACACATATGGGCAAGTGCACCCATCGTGAGCGTAGTATAGCGTTGGTAAGATACCGAGGTTGTCCAAGGACACAAGAGCTTTTAGTACCGGTTTATCTTCAACGTCTAATCAAATCAAAAATTTAGAAAAAGGTTTTAAACAAGAAAATAAACACTAACTAAAAATGCTGAAAATAAAAAATAAAAACAGATAGACAAGATGAATCACTTGGATCCGACTCGCCTTTAGTGTAACCTTTGATGCTTTCCGCACTTTTGCACTTTTTAAGAGATTATCTTAGTTATAGTAGTAGGCCCCTCTTTTGAAGGTGACGTTACCCTCAACCCAGTAGTTTGAGTCAGCATGGATACAATCCTACAGGGTTGGATTATTGGAAGATAATTAATTAAGTTATTAATGCGTAATGTGGTAGGCCCCTCTTTTGAAGGTGACGTTACCCTTGGTTAAATGGTTTGAGTCAGCAAGGATTCAATCCCAAGTAGCCGGGTTAATGTATTAATAGTAGTTTACATATGAGGGGATCAAGCCATTCGCACCCCCGCCATCCAATACCAATGGGTATTGAAGGAGGTCCTAGTAAGCTTGACCCAGGTCCTTGCAGGATCTATACACTGAACAAGGCAAGAACCTTACCAAACCATTCCGTTAACCCCCGACCAGGTAGCCAACATATCTCCATATAGACCGTGGAGATATGAATGGTATAAATCTTTTATTTTATATAGACAGTAAAATAACGCCAAGACACCACGGAAAAATGATAAGGAAGTTTCACCTTCAACATAAGAAACTAGTTATTAAAGTTATTTATACAAAACCAAATAAAAAGTGCGAAAAGATAAAAAACAAAAGTATTACACTAAATGCTTGTCTTCACCAAGTGATGTAAGAGACTTAGGCAAACATGGCCTTTGATTGTCAAGAACTCTTACTATCAATCTTGGATCCCGATACTACTACACACACTCTATGATGGATGATGGATGATGGTGGTGGATGTGGATGTGGGTTGTCATGGTGGTGGATGGTGGGTGAAGTGTGAGAGAGGTGGTTTGTCAAGGGATGCTTTTGAAATGAACCAAGCACCTCTATTTATAGCCTGCACAGAAGCCCGGACACGGCCCCGTGTCCAGTGGGCTCGGCCCCGTGTCCATCCACTTTCTCTTTCTTCATTAATTGCAGTTTGTCTGCATTAGTTGACCACGCCCCCGTGTCCGCTGGGCACGGCCCCGTGTGCAGAAGCGTATCTGTACTATTAAGATTTGCTTGGATTCTGCGAATCTTAGCGTTGACCACGGCCCCGTGTCTGCTGGGCACGCCCCCGTGTTGGGAAATAGAAGCTTCTACAACTTTGTCTTTTCTGCAGACACTCGGGCACGCCCCCGTGTCCGATGAGCACGGGGCGTGTTCAGCCTTCTGATGTCTTGTTTTTGCTTGGGAAGATGCTGTCGAGGGGTCGGGGGTGCCACGTTTATTCCTTTTCTTGTATTATTGTTAGATTTGGCTGCATTTTTGCTTCTTTTGTTCATTTAAGCTCATTTAACCCTGAAAATACAAAAGGAAGACAAAAGCACACTTTTTCCAACATTAGTACTAAAAAAAATGTTAGTTTTATACCTCATTTGATGTAATTTATATGTTGCATTTTACACACATCAAATACCCCCACACTTGAATCTTTGCTTGTGCTCAAGCAAAACTCTTTACAATGTGGCTTACACACCCAAATGGAATGGGTAGAAGAGAAGTTTTAGGCTTGTCTTGAGTGTCAGGATGCCAAGATCTTTATTAGGTTTTATTTTTATGTTATTTATAATCCTATTCGTTATGATTTATTTAGAACATTACATAAGAGAAATTACTTATTTGGGCATAACATGCCTCTTTAAAATTCCATTTATATACAAGTTCACATACCTCACGGGAGATCACTCAACACTCGGCCGAAGATTTATTTTTTTGAAACACTCGAGACCGGCAAGGAACTTACTTCTACCATATGCTTGCCAAGCAATCAATCCTCCTCCTTTTTAACTCAACACCCGATGACGTCTTAGCCTTACCTTTACCTCTTCTTGGCCAGCAGATCGTAGGACATCCAGATGGTGGACATCTCGATGAACCTATTCCCATCCATGCTGTTCATTTAGTTGCCATCCCTGTTGAGGACTAGTCTCTCGTTGATGACCTGGAGCTAGGCGCGGTGGTATTCGCCTTGAAGATCTGGCGACATTATTTATATGGTACTCGATGTACAATCTTCACAGGTCATAAAAGTCTACAACACATATTTGATCAGAAGGAATTAAATATGCGTCAGCGACGGTGGGTTGAGTTGCTAAACGACTATGACTGTGAGATTAAGTACCATCCTGGAAAGGCTAACGTTGTAGCAGACGCGTTAAGTCGAAAAGAAAGGGTTAAGACCCTAATAGTTCGAGCATTGGAAATGACTATTCGGACGAACCTCACTGCACGCATTCATGACGCATAACAAGAAGCCCTTAAGAGAGAGAATCATAGAGTCGAATATCTCCGAGGAATGGAGAAGAAGTTGGTGCTAAACGAAGAGGGAACCTTATACTTTATAAGGCGTATTTGGGTCCCGCACTATGGTGGTATTCGAGAAGTCATCTTTGATGAAGCCCACAAGTCGAGATACTCTATCCACCCACAAATCCCTGCGCATGAGGTGCATATCGACGACACTCTTACTGAAGAACCTGTTGAGGTTACAGACTGGAAGGTCAACAAGACTCGGAGGAGTAGTGTTAAGCTTATCAAAGTACGTTGGAACTCTAGGCACGGACCCGAGTACACGTGGGAACGTGAAGATCGGTTCAAAGCCAAGTACCCCCATTTGTTCGAGAAAACTCCTGCGGGAGATAACTCAGCCTGAATTTCGGGACGAAATTCTTTTAACGGGGGGAGACTGTGACAACTGGCACAAAACCGGTAATTTCCGTACAGTTTAATTATTATTTAATATCTTCAATTATTTGCTTAAATGTCAACATTGTCTGATTACATGCTATACATATGAATTCATGCACGTTGTATACTTCAAATATTGCTTTATGCATTTCTTTAAGCGTTGCGTCAGAAAGACTAGTAAGCTCACCGGTAAGACACACTGTGTCAGCAGTTTTGCAGAAAACAATCAGGCAATAGAATTAGGGGCTAGGATTAGGTCCAAAATCTAAAATAGATTAAAACCCAGGTGTGGATACAAGGGTTAACATATAAACTTTCCGGAAGCTAAACTATGCACTAAAAAGCACCCGAAACTTATCTAAAATGCTGAAATCAGCATAATGATGTTGTTGATGTTATATCTTGTGGTTATGATTAGATCAGGTATGTTAAAGCTTGGATCTACCAAGTTTAAGCATGGATCTTGAAGGATCCATGGTTAAACTTGAAGATGAACATATGAAGCATGATGTGAACTTGAAATAAGAATTTCTATGTATAATCTTGTAACTTTGAAGTAATAAAGTGTGTGTAGAACTAATTTTTGAAACTAAAACTCATGGAAGGGTTGTTAAAAGTTTAACATAAAGCTTGTTTTTGAAAGATCTAAAGTTATTAAGCATGGATCTTGAAAGATCCATGGTGAAACATGATGTTAAACATAATGATCTTTCTAATAAACATAAAAGTGGTATTTAGAACATGATTTACAAACTTTGAAACCATTAAACTCACAAATTAGTTGGTTAATAAAATAAAGTCTTACAAAAGTTTGTTTAAAAACCACAAGAACACTTATTTTTGGAAAAATCATAATATGTAAGTGTAGATCTAAAAGACTACACGTTTTTAACAAGAATCAAGTTCACCATGATGTTTCATATGAAGAAATTAGTATATGTTGGTGATGATTGTTGTTGAAAATTGTTTTGATGTTGAAAAGAAAATAAACACATGTTTTAAAAACATGGGAACCCTCCATTTTTAGGGGAAACTATGTCAAAATTTTTATAAAATTTTGGCACTTAGAAAAATATAAGTTTTGGTGAAACTTATTCCCTAAAAATTCACCTAAAAATATTTACCAAAGTTTCCCTAATTTTTGTGTAAATTCCAAGTTAAGAAATGATGATTTCTTCAAGTTAAAATTAATATTAAGTATGTATATTTTTAGGGAAAATATATATATTTAGTGATCACCAAATTTTGTGCTAAGTGTATATTATGTGTATTATATGTAGTGGTGTATTAGGAACTTGAAAATACACTAAATACTCCCAAGGAGTATGAGTACAAAATACACATACAAATACATGAGAATACAGAAGTATACAAGTATACAAAATTCCTCACAAGGAAATACATGGGCAAATACAAGAAAATATATTTATGAAAATATATTTCTTAACATATTATTTAACTTGGACAAGTTATGAACTTAAAAATATAATTTTGGACAAAAATATATAACCTATACCAAGTATTGGAACTTATATAAAAATCGGGTGAATATAAAGAATAACCATATATATTTTATAACATGACAAAATATATATATTTCATACAAGTCTTAAAAATATTTTATTTTTAAGAAATATAATTCCGGAAAGTAATAAAAATCAAAAGTATTGATTTTTGGTGAAATATACAAAATACACAAGTATATACATAAAATACAAAGTATACTTTCCTAAGTATACCTGTACAAGAATAATATTGAAAATATTATTTCACAAAATACTTATATTTATTTTTTGGGAAAATAATATAAGTAACATACACAGTTAAAAATATAAATTATTTTTAACAACAAAGAGTATATACATAAACAAAAGATGGTGACTTGTACTTGTGTAATACAAGTCTACTGGCTAACATAAATAGAACACGTATAGGTCACGACGCTACCGGTGAAGTCTGCGACGCAGGAAACGCAAAGTTGTGAGTTCATGTCCCCACTTTTAAACTTTTACTTGTTTTCTAAACTTGGGGAAAATACATGTGTTATGGTATGTTGATTTCAAAAACTAAGGAATGACACATAGATCACGTGACGAATATGGTACCATAAGCACCATTAGTCAACGTATACATTTAGACCGCGGAACAAAAGGGTTAGATCTAATGGGTTTCAGGCAACCCCACTCTTGGCCTACTTCTACCAATGAGTGTTTTTGTGTCTCAGTCGATCTCGACAAAAATGCCTCGGTTTGGTGGCTTCCTATGTCGTGACATATGTTAATGGCATAACTAACCATTAGCGATCTCGTATTCCTTACATTTGCAGAAATACTTATTTCATACAAATTACATACCATGTTTTCATTCAAGTATATAAACATTCAATACAAAAACTGCATGAATTCACACCAACATTATGTTGACTGATGTATGTAAAATGCAACATATAAATTACATCAAATGAGGCATAAAACTAACCCTTTTTAAGTACTAAGATTGGAAAAAGAGTGTTTTTGTCTTCCTTTTGTATTTTCAGGATTAAATGAGCTCAAAAACGCAAAAGAAGCAAAAAGACAGCTAAATCCAACATAAATACAAGAAAAGGAATATTAGTGGACTGCCCGACCCCTCAACGGCACCTTCCAAAGCAAAGTAGAGAAATCAGAAGACTGAACACGCCCCGTGCTCAGCCAGCACGGGGCCGTGCCCAAGAAGCAGCAGAAAAGACAAACCTATAGAAGCTTCTATTGCCCACCACGGGCCGTGCTCAGCGGACACGGGGGCGTGTCGAAAGTACAGCAGGCGCATTTATTGTAATTGCGAATTACAATTAATGAGGAGAGAGATTGTCAGACGGACACGGGGCCGTGCCCAGCTCTCTGTTCAGCCTATAAATAGGAGTGCTTAGATTCATTTCATCTCATCCCTTGGCACACCACCTCTCTCACACTTCATCCACCACCCACCACCATCACAACACCATCATCCACCACCATCATCCATTGTCCATCGTAGAGTGTGTGAGTCGTCTCGGGATCCAAGATTGATCGTAAGAGTTCTTGACAATCAAGGCCATGTTTGCCTAAGTCTCTTACATCACTTGGTGAAGACAAAGTGTCTAGTATAATACTTTTTATTTCTAATCTTTTGCACTTTTTATTTGGTTTTGTATTAATGACTTTAATAACTAGTTAATTATGTTGAAGGTGATCTTTCCTTATCGTTTGTCCGTGGTGTCTTGGCATTATTTTACTGTCTATATAAAATAAAGGATTTTCACCATTCATATCTCCACGGTCTATATGGAGATATGTTGGCTACCTGGTCGGGGGTTAAGGGAACGGTTTGGTAAAGGTCTTGCCATTGTTCAGCGTTTAGAGGTCCTGCAATGGACCTGGGTCAAATTTAGTAGGACCTCCTTCAATACTTCACGGTATTGGATGGCGGGGGTCCAAACTCTTTGATCCCCTCATAAGTTAACTACTATTAATACTATAACCCGGCTATTTAGGACTGTATCCCTGCTGACTCAGACTACTTAGTCGAGGGTAACGTCACCGCCAAAAGCGGGGCCTACCACAATACTGCATTAATAACTTAATTCATTATCTTCCAATAATCCACCCTTTTAGGATTGTATCCCTGCTGACTCAAACTACTGGGGTGAGGGTAACGTCACCTTCAAAAGAGGGGCCTACTACAATAACTAAGATAATCTCTTAATTATGTGCAAAAGTGCGGAAATAATCAAAGGTTATACTAGATACGAGTCGGAACCAAGTGATTCATCTTGTCTATCTGTTTTTCTTTTATTTTTATTTTCAGCATTTTAGTTAGTTTTTAATTTTCTTAGTTTAAAACATTTTTCTAAACTTTTATCTTGGTTAGACGTTGAGGATAAACCGGTACTAAAAGCTCTTGTGTCCTTGGACGACCTCGGTATCTTACCAACGCTATACTACACTCAACGATGGGTGCACTTGCCCATATGTGTGTTTAGTGTTAGTGAAATATCGTGTTTTATAAATTTAAAACTTGGCTAAAATAAGTGTTAAAAAGGGCTTAAAATATACACCTAAAATAAGTAACACTTCGCACGCATCAAGTCTTTGGCGCCGCTGCCGGGGACACAAGGATTTTAAGAAAGTTAGGAATCAACGGCCTAATCATTTTTTATTTTTTTTTATTTTTTTTAGGTTTTTTCTTAGTTTTTCAGCTTCTGCAGAGCTCAGCACGGGCCGTGCCCGCTGAACACGCCCCCGTGCTTAATCATTGGAACTGGCAATCCTGTTTTACATCAGACAGTAAGCTGAACACGGGGCCGTGCCCACTCAACACGCCCCCGTGCCCAAGTTTCAGTTACTGAAAACAGAACCGTTAGATCCCGGCGGTTGGTAATTTCTGACATAAACATGAGTGATAGTAATTATTTTTACTTTCGGCACTCTTATGGTACGTGGTGTCAACTATGTGGTGGCGAACATGAAGAAGTAAAATGCTACTTCCTAAATTATAGGCCCCACTACATGGACCCACCAACTTCTCACAACCTTAAGAGGGGCGAAAGTAAAAATAAGCACTATTTCTCCCTCGAATGCGCCCAGCCAGATATTCTAGGGGAAATGCTCCTTGACGAGTTATTTCAACTAGAAGAGCTAATTCTGAAATGGTTAGAAGAGCTTGGGAAGGATTTTATTGATCCACCCCAAGACGATACCCATGAAGAAATGTTGGAACCGCATTCCGACAACCTCGTTGCTCCCGAAAATACCTTCGTACCTAGCAAAGACTTGGACGATAGTCGTCCCTGTGTCGATTGTGCCGTGAAGGACTCTCCATCGACTTCGTTCGGTGCATACATAGACCTGAGCGATTCGGCATACACCTTCTTTAACAAGAGCCCGGGAAAGGGTTGGACTTGTCCACCTAGAATGAAAATAGGAATTACCCTCACCGACAACCTCTTGCGTTCTCGCCTTAGTCTAGGACAATTAAGGTATCTTAGGCACTTTGGGGTTGTTCCAACCAGTCAGGAGCCACCCGATACTAACAAGTGCCTTAAAAAACTAGACAACTTCATAAAACAGTCCCTAGACACGGGGCCGTGCCCAGCCAACACGCCCCCGTGTCCATCGAAAGATTCCATTCTGATCAGTACGTCAGAATACGGACAAACTGTGTCAGAACTCCACCTGCACACGGGGCCGTGTCCACTGAACACGGGGCCGTGTCCAGGATGCTGTCGTTTTCTATAAATGCAGCCAAGAATTCTGCACATTTGGACCAACTTGGGACAGAGATTTGCAGGAATCTTCTCTCAAACTATCCTAGGTAAGTCTAAAAGAAGGTTCCAACAACCCATCTTGTCCTTTCCTCTTTTAGCCATTTCCTTCTTCTCCATCTTTCTCCAAGAGCTACCATTGAAAGTTTGGAATTCCTCCAACTCTATGGTAGGGATAAATGAGTTTTGTTCAAAGAATCTTGGTAAAAACATGTTATGAAACATTGTTTTAAGTTATTAGTAGCTAAAAAGGCCCCACAAGTTCAGAAAATAACTTAAAAATCCAAGTTTCCTTGTTCCGAAACTCTGCAGAAAGATGAACACGGGGCCGTGCTCAGTGAGCACGGGGCCGTGTCCGGTCACTGTTTCATTAAATAAACTATTTTTAGTTTATTTTTCATAGGATGTCGAGTGAAAACAGCGAAACATCTTCTGTGCATTCGTCAAACAGCCGAAGAGGAAGAAGACCCTCCATTGAAGCTACACTTGTGCACTATGTGATAGCATTAAGGGAGGCTCTCGACGAAATGACTTCAGTAGAGGAGGTCCTAATCGACCGTATTAACGATATTACGATGGGACTTGAAAGCAGCTTCCAAGAAATTAACCTCTTGCACCAGAGGTTAAATATTCTTGTAGCACCTCCAATGGAACCAGTCCTTCCTCAACAGGATTGGAACCTGGCACTCGGAATCAACAACCCTACCGGGTGGGAAGACTTTCCGGCGGAACCTCCCGTGGAACACCAACAAGAGATCCCGGTGGAAGTTGAAACTCCTCAAACTAATGCCAATGAGCCTTCTTTTCTCCTTCCAAGGGAGGTGGAAGAATGGCTCGCCGACATTTGAGGAGAACCGCACGCGGAAGAAGGAGTTAAAAAAGGCCTTGGTTAACCAAGATTAATTACTTCTTGGAAATTTTGCTAATTAAAATAAAGTAAAGGCTAGGACTCCATGGTTTGTTATTTCTTTGTTTTATCTAGTTTAATTTAGGACTATGTAAGTTCTCTCTATGATGAAATGAAATGATGGTTTTAAGGTTTGGATGGTTTGTAATGAATAAAACACACTCATGGTAGTAAAGGATGAAAAGGGGAACGAGAAAAATGAACCCATGCACAAGAACAAGGCAACCCGACCATTTCAGAAGGTTCAACACGGGCCGTGCCCAACCAACACGGCCCCGTGCTGAGCACCCTGCAGAAAACGCCCAGTTCAGGTAACTGGACACGGGCCGTGTTCACCCAACACGCCCCCGTATCCAGGCTTCTGTTTCTCTTGTTTTAATTCTGTTACTGGCACTTGAACACGGGGCCGTGCCCGGACAACACGGGGCCGTGTTCAGTGCCCAGTAACACAAATTTTTGCTTTTTAAACACTATTTTACACATCTAATCAACCTAAAAATTTATTTTTGGGACACATTGAGGACAATGTGTAATTTAAGTGTGGGGGGATGCTAAAACCTTGAATTTTGCAAGTCCTAAATACAAGCCTTACACAAAACTCTATTGGAACCGCTAATCACCCCAAATTTTTTTCAAAAATTTCATTTTTTTACTTGTCTAGGTTTAACTCGGAAAATTCAAGTTCTCAAAAAGGTTATATTTTTACAAATTTACAACCGATAGCGTAGTGATAAAAAGAACCAACATAAGAAAATTATGAAAAGGCATAGCAAACTTATTTAAAATTTGATTATATATACTTGATCACATAAAAACCCATTCCCACAAAAGTGAGTTTTCAGCCTTTATTGAGCACACAATTACATATCATTTGACTAAATGCTCATTTTTCGTTTCTTGTGTGAATAGCCGCTTGGTTCTTACGACTCTAGAACTTGCCACGACAATACATTCCCGGTCCTTATCAACTTAAACCCAAGTAAGTAAATGATGGAGGCATTAGGACTAACCCTTTTTATTTCTACACCATTATTTTTCTTTTTCTTTTACCACCTACCCAAAAATCCCCCTAGTTAGCCCCTTTGAGCCTAAACCTTTTCATTTCATCACCCAAACAAAAACTCTTTTACCCACCAAAACCTTTTTCATTTTTAACCCTTTATTTTAGTAACAAGTTCGGTTCTTCGTAAAAAAAAAAATGTGTGATAATGATGAAGCAAAAAGAAAATAAACAAACAAGTTAATCAAAAATAACTTAGTTTGAATAAAAGCTTCATCAAAATAAAAAGTTGCAAAAATACGAAAACCGACACTTGTTACGCTTTTAGCCCTTTTTCTACTAACCACTAACCCAACCACCTACCTTTAACCCTAGCCTAACCCTTAACCCACAAAGTCCTCTTGATATCTACAAAGGTATAAAAGTTAAAAAGGAGGAGGATTGATTTCTTGGCAAGCCTATGGTAGGAATAAGTTCCATGCCGCTCTCGAGTGATTCACTAAAAATACACCTTCGGCCGAGTGTGAGTGATTTCCCCGTGAGGTATGTGAACTTGTATATAAATAGAATTTTAAAAAGGCATGTTATGCCCAAATAACTAATTTCTTTTATGAAAAGTTCTAAATAAATCATTACGAATAGGAGTGTAAATAAATAAAAATAAAACCCAAAAAGATCTTGGAAATCCCGACACTCTACGACAAGCCCAAAACCTTCTCTTCTACCTATTCCATTTGGGAGTGTAAGCCACATATTAAAGAGTTTCGCTTGAGGACAAGCAAAAGTTCAAGTGTGGGGGTATTTGATGTATGTAAAATGCAACATATAAATTACATCAAATGAGGCATAAAACTAACCCTTTTTAAGTACTAATATTGGAAAAAGAGTGTTTTTGTCTTCCTTTTGTATTTTCAGGATTAAATGAGCTCAAAAACGCAAAAGAAGCAAAAAGACAGCTAAATCCAACATAAATACAAGAAAAGGAATATTAGTGGACTGCCCGACCCCTCAACGGCACCTTCCAAAGCAAAGTAGAGAAATCAGAAGACTGAACACGCCCCGTGCTCAGCCAGCACGGGGCTGTGCCCAAGAAGCAGCAGAAAAGACAAACCTATAGAAGCTTCTATTGCCCACCACGGGCCGTGCTCAGCGGACACGGGGGCGTGTCGAAAGTACAGCAGGCGCATTTATTGTAATTGCGAATTACAATTAATGAGGAGAGAGATTGTCAGACGGACACGGGGCCGTGCCCAGCTCTCTGTTCAGCCTATAAATAGGAGTGCTTGGATTCATTTCATCTCATCCCTTGGCACACCACCTCTCTCACACTTCATCCACCACCCACCACCATCACAACACCATCATCCACCACCATCATCCATTGTCCATCGTAGAGTGTGTGAGTCGTCTCGGGATCCAAGATTGATCGTAAGAGTTCTTGACAATCAAGGCCATGTTTGCCTAAGTCTCTTACATCACTTGGTGAAGATAAAGTGTCTAGTATAATACTTTTTATTTCTAATCTTTTGCACTTTTTATTTGGTTTTGTATTAATGACTTTAATAACTAGTTACTTATGTTGAAGGTGATCTTTCCTTATCGTTTGTCCGTGGTGTCTTGGCATTATTTTACTGTCTATATAAAATAAAGGATTTTCACCATTCATATCTCCACGGTCTATATGGAGATATGTTGGCTACCTGGTCGGGGGTTAAGGGAACTGTTTGGTAAAGGTCTTGCCATTGTTCAGCGTTTAGAGGTCCTGCAATGGACCTGGGTCAAATTTAGTAGGACCTCCTTCAATACTTCACGGTATTGGATGGCGGGGGTCCAAACTCTTTGATCCCCTCATAAGTTAACTACTATTAATACTATAACCCGGCTATTTAGGACTGTATCCCTGCTGACTCAGACTACTTAGCCGAGGGTAACGTCACCGCCAAAAGCGGGGCCTACCACAATACTGCATTAATAACTTAATTCATTATCTTCCAATAATCCACCCTTTTAGGATTGTATCCCTGCTGACTCAAACTACTGGGTGAGGGTAACGTCACCTTCAAAAGAGGGGCCTACTACAATAACTAAGATAATCTCTTAATTATGTGCAAAAGTGCGGAAATAATCAAAGGTTATACTAGATACGAGTCGGAACCAAGTGATTCATCTTGTCTATCTGTTTTTCTTTTATTTTTATTTTCAGCATTTTAGTTAGTTTTTAATTTTCTTAGTTTAAAACATTTTTCTAAACTTTTATCTTGGTTAGACGTTGAGGATAAACCGGTACTAAAAGCTCTTGTGTCCTTGGACGACCTCGGTATCTTACCAACGCTATACTACACTCAACGATGGGTGCACTTGCCCATATGTGTGTTTAGTGTTAGTGAAATATCGTGTTTTATAAATTTAAAACTTGGCTAAAATAAGTGTTAAAAAGGGCTTAAAATATACACCTAAAATAAGTAACACTTCGCACGCATCATTGACGATTTTTCCAAAACTCACATGTATTTCAGGTAACTAAAGTGGATGTGCGCGCGGTTTTACTCTTGCTCCAAGATGTCGCTTTTGTTTTAGTCATGTCATGTCAAGACTCCGATGCCTGTTTTTGTGGGATTTGGTTACTATATTCCATCTTGCATGGGATATAAGAATCAAAACCTTTATGTTCGTCTTTAAATAAAGTTGTAAACTTTTCAGACAATATGTTGTCTTGTGATGTAAACACTTAACCTATGTTACGTTTTTAGTTATGTAATGTTAATGGCATTTGGAGTTATTTTACGAGCATGTAGTATGCAATGAGAACCTTTCAGGATCACACCTCGTGCTTCCGCCTTAGAAAGGGGTGTGACAGATTGGTATCAGAGTTGCGATTGTAGTGAACCAGGATTCCTTCTCGAGTCTAGACTACAATCTTTAGGATCCTCTCACGAAAATAATTTTTCAAAAGTTTTCATTGCATAAAACTTTCCGCGACATCCACTACCTGAAACAGTTTTCAAAAAGTCAAGTAAGGACACTACGAGACTTAGGGTGCACTGGAGTAGCACTTGTCTTTGACTAAGAATTACTTGCAACAATGTGTATAATTATTTGTATATTAATGTAACACCCCGTGTTTTCGAGAAGTCAAAGTCAAGGTCAAAGTCAACGACCGATTTCGCGCGACTTGACTTGTAGTGGATTTCTTTTGTATGTTTATTTTAGTTGTATTATGTGGAGTAAGTGTCAATAATTACAATAATCGACGTATGTTATTCTCAATCTAAGCAACTTACGGCTGTGAACTATAGGAAGTAACAATGCGATAAAGTTAACTAAACGATAATCAAACTATGCTAATCGAATCGACATCAAATCGTAACTCGAATTACGCATTTTAGTTACTATTATACGTGTGTGTGTGCCTTATGTGTTACTTGTGCATGTCCATTTATGTTATGAGTGGTAATCAATCGGATCGCAATCGAACTCAATCGAAATCGAACTATGATAGATATATTAGTTGGGATTAAAAGTAATTTGAATAGGAAACTCTATTGTGAAACCGAATCAGCAAAACTCGCCGCATCGAACACACGAATCAAATGCCATCCGGCCGGATAGCCATCCGATCGGACAGCCACTTGCTCATGGTGTCAGGCGCCATCCGACCGAGATGACATCCGACCGGACAGTCATCCGGGCGGGGTGCCATCCGACCGACCCTCACTTTCCCCTTTTGGAATCCTATAAATACCCATGTCACTCTCAAACTTTCTACTTTTGGAAACTTATGTCCGACCAGCACGCTCAGCTCACTTTTTCTTCGATTTCTCTCAATCCCGGTAAGATATCGTCCAAAATCTTGTACTTTCTTGATCTACACGCACTCCTACACCTTTCTATCTTTTGAATCTTAACTTTTAACCATGAAATCGCTAGATTTGAGGTGTTCTAGGATGATGTCATCATGTGTTCTTGAAGAACTTCATGTTTTGACTTCAATCCACCGAGAACAACTCGGATCTAACCGATTTCCACACAAATGAACAAAGATCTATGCTTGATCTAAACATGAACATAGTGAAAAAGGATTGAAAGATGGTTTCTAACTTTCTTTCAACTCTTTTGCACTCAATGCACTTGAAACCGATAGAATCGGACCTAGATCTAGTCCTCCACTCATTCTTAGTGTTGTGCTAGCTCAAGATCTGGATTCTACTCACGAGACCACCTATTTCGGGTTAAACAAGAACAACCGTCTTGAACCGGTTAACTGGCCGCACTAGGGTGATTCCTGGTCGATCAGGTCACTTGGGTCAAGATGGGGTTCTGTTGGTTAAAACGTTGTCAAAACGTCTCGATAAAACGACAAACGATTAAAACGACCAAGTGTAAGACGGCCGGAGCAACCGAGACGAGGTGCTATCCGACCGGACTACTGTCCGAACGGATTGCTGTCCGAATGGATCACACCTTGGGACCCACATTTAATCAACTCTATCTAAAGTTTGAGTATTGAACGAATTGCCATCCGATCGGACTACCATCCAACCGGATTACTCTTCGGATCATGAGATACTAGGACTTTAAAGACTTATATAATTTTCAACATGTTCATTAACAGGGTTGCCACCCGGTCGGATGGACATCCGACCGAATGACACTCATGCTGTGAAATTGTTCCCACTAAGTAACCCTATCACTAGAGTCGCCGTCCGACCGGACTACCGTCCGACCGGATGACCATCCGAACGGATTGTCGTCCGCACGATTGACCGTCCGATCGACCGACTTGAAGGATAGAGATACTTCAATGTTTTCAAAATACTAAAACGAAAAATTCAAAAGACAAGCCATCATACACAAACACATTCATCTCATAGGAAGAAACAATCCACTCGAATAGTCATCCGACTGGACTACCGTCCGACCGGATGACCATCCGAACGAAATGCCATCCGCACAAACAAGCCATCCGATCGGATTACCATCCGACCGAACTGCTATCCGACCCATTCACACTTTGTATCGTTTTACGCGTCACTTATCGTTATGCTATCAAACTATTCAGGCTAACCCTACTCGCTAAGCGCTCCCTTCAATCCATCAACCGCTGTGAGTATACTCGATCCCTTTTTGCTTTAAGCACTTTTGGGTGTTACATACGTTACAACTATTCAAATCACATCGAACACACTACTCAATACTATTTGAACGCTAACCGTTAATGCATGTTATACGTGGCTTATGAATGCTTGTTTGTTATGTTTACACATGGAATGCTGTCTACCTGCCTTAGCAACGATAGTACTATAGTTTGGACTCAGCACCTGTTCGCAGGGGTTGTTAAGGATAATTACTTGCATGGATTACGGTGGTAATCATGTATTGCGAACTGCCTCTAGCACTCAACCCGCAGTCATTGGTATCGATGGATCTATGTTGATAAATAACATGCTTCATTTCTCTATGTGTACGTGCTGGTTATGCGTAAACGAATTCGAACTCTATATGCTATTATCAAACTTGTATGCTCACCTTTACATTATATGTATTGACTTTATTTTAACCTATGTGACAGGTGCTTAGGATGCACATCTGGTAGGAAATCGAAGCTAGAATAAAGCTCTAGAGTCCAACAAATAGTTGTCTGTAGTAATTGAATTAAGGGTCTCTAGAAGCAAATAAACAATTGCCCTATTTAAATCTGAGTTGTCGGATATAACTATTTGCCTAGATTTTGTCTGTAATAATTTGTTTACCTTTTGAGGCATGGTATGGGATATGTTATTTTAAATTGATTGGTAATGATAATTGTTATGGAAACTTCTGGACAATCTGTTTCGCTCAGTGCCATACCCCGATGTTTCCGCCATCGGTTGGGGTGTGACAATTAATTAAGTAATAAATAATATATACGTATACTAGGAATAAAATATTACAGGTACACATGTCTTCGCCTGAAAGCAGCATCCGAGGAACGTGACCCGATGACTGATGCCTTCGACGACAAGATTGATTCACCTCCGGAGATTTTCACGTCCGACTTCGAGGCCGACCCTGAGATGATAACCGACGATGATGATCCCGACGACGTCTTAGCCTTACCTTTACCTCTTCTTGGCCAGCAGATTGTAGGACATCCAGATGGTGGACATCTCGATGAACCTATTCCCATCCATGCTATTCCTTTTGCTGCCATCCCTGTTGAGGACTAGTCTCTCGTTGATGACCTGGAGCTAGGCGCGGTGGTATTCGCCTTGAAGATCTGGCGACATTATTTATATGGTACTCGATGTACAATCTTCACAGATCATAAAAGTCTACAGCACATATTTGATCAGAAGGAATTAAATATGCGTCAGCGACGGTGGGTTGAGTTGCTAAACGACTATGACTGTGAGATTAAGTACCATCCTGGAAAGGCTAACGTTGTAGCAGACGCGTTAAGTCGAAAAGAAAGGGTTAAGAACCTAAGAGTTTGAGCATTGGAAATGACTATTCGGACGAACCTCACTGCACGCATTCATGAAGCACAACCAGAAGCCCTTAAGAGGGAGAATCGTAGAGCCGAATATCTCCGAGGAATGGAGAAGAAGTTGGTTCCAAACGAAGAGGGAACCTTATACTTTATGGGGCGTATTTGGATTCCGCACTATGGCGGTATTCGAGAAGTCATCTTTGATGAAGCCCACAAGTCAAGATACTCGATCCACCCAGGATCGGACAAGATGTATCAAGACTTGAAAGAATACTACTGGTGGCCAAGGCTTAAAAGCGATGTTGTTGTCTACATTGGAAAGTGCCTAACATGTGCCAAGGTTAAGGCCGAATATCAGAAACCGTCCGGACTACTGCAACAACCAGAGATACCCATGTGGAAGTGGGAGCAAATCTCGATGGACTTACTAACAAAATTACCCAGGACCCCTAGAGGGCATGATATGATATGGGTGATAGTCGACCGGTTAACGAAGTCTGGGCATTTCCTACCGATCCGAGAGAAGGATAGCCCTGGAAAGCTTGCTGAGCTGTACCTGAAGGAAATCGTGGCATGTCATGGAGTGCCTATCTCGATTATTTCAGATAGAGATGGACATTTTTTCTCAAGGATCTGGCAATCTTTCCAGGAAGCGTTTGGATCTCAACTAGATCTAAGCACGGCCTTCCATCCGCAAATAGACGGCCAGAGCAAACGGACCATACAAACGCTGGAAGATATGCTTCGCGCATGTGTTATGGACCTAGGCGGCAGCTGGGATACTCACCTACCTTTAGTTGAGTTTTCCTATAATAACAGCTACCATACGAGTATAAAAGCCGCACCGTTCGATGCTCTATATGGCCGTAAGTGCCGCTCGCCATTATGTTGGGCAGACCCTAGAGACAAACGTATGGTTGGTCCTGAACTTGTTCAAGAGACAACCGATAAGATCATTCAGATCCGAGAGCGCATTAAGGCGGCTGGAGATCGACAAAAGAGCTACGCTGATCGAAGACGGAAACCCTTAGAGTACGAGGTGGGAGACAAGGTCTTGTTGACGGTCTCACCTTGGAAAGGTGTAGCAAGGTTCGAAAAACGTGGAAAGCTGAATCCACGATACATTGGACCATTCAAGATCTTGGAAAGAATTGGTGCCGTGGCGTACAAGTTGGAATTACCGGAAGAACTTAACGGAGTACATGATACGTTTCATGTGTCCAACCTCAAGAAGAGTCCAACCCAAGAAGCAGTGATCATCCCTGCGCATGAGGTGCATATCGACGACACCCTCCACTTTACTGAAGAACCTGTTGAGGTTACAGACTGGAAGGTCAACAAGACTCGGAGGAGTAGTGTTAAGCTTGTCAAAGTACGTTGGAACTCTAGGCACGGACCCGAGTACACGTGGGAACATGAAGATCGGTTCAAAGCCAAGTACCCCCATTTGTTCGAGAAAACTCCTGCGGGAGATAACTCAGCCAGAATTTCGGGACGAAATTCTTTTAACGGGGGGAGACTGTGACAACTGGCACAAAATCGGTAATTTCCGTACAGTTTAATTATTATTTAATATCTGCAATTATGTGCTTAAATGTCAACATTCTCTGATTACGTGCTATACATATGAATTCATGCACGTTTTATACTTCAAATATTGCTTTATGCATTTCTTTAAGCGTTGCGTCAGAAAGACTAGTAAGCTCACCGGTAAGACACACTGTGTCAGCAGTTTTGTAGAAAACAATCAGGCAATAGAATTAGGGCCTAGGAGTAGGTCCAACATCTAAAATACATTAAAACCCAAGTGTGGATACAAGGGTTAACATATAAACTTTCCGGAACCTAAACTATGCACTAAAAAGCACCCGAAACTTATCTAAGATGCTGAAATCAGCATAATTCAGAAACAATTCAGCTATAATCAGCTTTTAAGCACATTAATATCATGTAGAATTTATGTTTTAATGCCCAAAATAACTTACAAAGTGTTGGGAATTAAAACTGCCATAAAAACTGCTTCATACTTAGTGAAACTGCGCAATTCAGCACTTTGACGAACCATAATGAACCGAACAACCGGACAATAACTGGGACATCAAAATTTGACTAGAAGTAATGTTTTTATGATATTAAACTAGTATTGATGCTAGAACACCTTAAAAATCATAAAAACCCCTAAACACACTTAAACATACTTAAACCTTACCGTTTACACTTTAAACCCTCCACTTCCTAAAAATTTACACTTTACCCCGCCCCCCTCATGTTGTAACCGGCCCTATGGCCCCACATAACTATATTTACCTTTTTTTAACCATGTCTCCCAACTAGTTTACATAGAATCTAAATAAAGATCTTTGTGTTGGAAATTTTCTTATAAAAACCATAAGGAAGTAAGTAATGTCCATTAACACATAAACCACTCCATCTTCTTCCCTCCTCCCTCTCTTACTCTCGGCTCAAACCCACACACATACACCCACCATTTTCAAGCTTCAATCATTCAATCCAAGGTGGTCTAGTGGTGTATGGAGGCCATTTAGGAAGGTGTATGGTGCTAGAACTTGAAGGACCACCTTGTGGAGCTTTTAACCCCTTGATTTCTTCCTTGTGCATCACCTTCATTTTTGTGCCACTTCCCTAGCCATTAGAGCTAGTAGTAAGCTTCTTGATCACTAATTTAAGTCATGTTTATGTTATGTACAAGTTTCACCATCTAAACAACTTAACTTCTAATGTTAAAAATGAAAACATCTAACATATTCATGAAGAAAATAAGTGATTACATGGAATTTTGGTGTATGTATTGATGTTGTTGATGTTATATCTTGTGGTTATGATTAGATCAAGTATGTTAAAGCTTGGATCTACCAAGTTTAAGCATGGATCTTGAAGGATCCATGGTTAAACTTGAATATGAACATATGAAGCATGATGTGAACTTGAAATAAGAATTTCTATGTATAATCTTGTAACTTTGAAGTAATAAAGTGTGTGTAGAACTAATTTTTGAAACTAAAACTCATGAAGGGTTGTTAAAAGTTTAACATAAAGCTTGTTTTTAAAAGATCTAAAGTTATTAAGCATGGATCTTGAAAGATCCTTGGTGAAACATGATGTTAAACATAATGATCTTTCTAATAAACATAAAAGTGGTTTTTAGAAAATGATTTACAAACTTTGAAACCATTAAACTCATAAATAAGTTGGTTAATAAAATAAAGTCTTACAAAAGTTTGTTTTAAAACCACAAGAACACTTATTTTTGGAAAAATCATAATATGTAAGTGTAGATCTAAAAGACTACACGTTTTTAACAAGAATCAAGTTCACCATGATGTTTCATATGAAGAAATTAGTATATGTTGGTGATGATTGTTGTTGAAAATTGTTTTGATGTTGAAAAGAAAATAAACACATGTTTTGAAAACATGGGAAACCTCCATTTTTAAGGGAAACTATGTCAAAAAATTTATAAAATTTTGACACTTAGAAAAATATAAGTTTTGGTGAAACTTATTCCCTAAAAATTCACCTAAAAATATTTACCAAGGTTTCCCTAATTTTTGTGTAAATTCCAAGTTAAGAAATGATGATTTCTTCAAGTTAAAATTAATATTAAGTATGTATATTTTTAGGGAAATATATATATATATATATATATATATATATATATATTTAGTGATCACCAAATTTTGTGCTAAGTGTATATTATGTGTATTATATGTAGTAGTGTATTAGGAACTTGAAAATACACTAAATACTCCCAAGGAGTATGAGTACAAAATACACATACAAATACATGAGAATACATAAGTATACAAGTATACAAAATTCCTCACAAGGAAATACATGGGCAAATACAAGAAAATATATTTATGAAAATGTATTTCTTAACATATTATTTAACTTGGACAAGTTATGAACTTAAAAATATATTTTTGGACAAAAATATATAACCTATACCAAGTATTGGAACTTATATAAAAATCGGGTGAATATCAAGAATAACCATATATATTTTATAACATGACAAAATATATATATTTCATACAAGTCTTAAAAATATTTTATTTTTAAGAAATATAATTCCGGAAAGTAATAAAAATCAAAGTATTGATTTTTGGTGAAAAATACAAAATACACAAGTATATACATAAAATACAAAGTATACTTTCCTAAGTATAGCTATACAAGAATAATATTGAAAATATTATTTCACAAAATACTTATATTTATTTTTTGAGAAAATAATATAAGTAACATACACAGTTAAAAATATAAATTATTTTAAACAACAAAGAGTATATACATAAACAAAAGGTGGTGACTTGTACTTGTGTAATACAAGTCTAGTGGCTAACATTAATAGAACACGTATAGGTCACGACGCTACCGGTGAAGTCTACGACGCAGGAAACGCAAAGTTGTGAGTTCATGTCCCCACTTTTAAACTTTTACTTGTTTTCTAAACTTGGGGAAAATACATGTGTTATGGTATGTTGATTTCAAAAACTAAGGAATGACACATAGATCACGTGACGAATAGGGTACCATAAGCACCATTAGTCAACGTATACATTTAGACCGCGGAACAAAAGGGTTAGATCTAATGGGTTTCAGGCAACCCCACTCTTGGCCTACTTCTACCAATGAGTGCTTTTGTGTCTCAATCGATCTCGACAAAAATGCCTAGGTTTGGTGGCTTTCTATGTCGTGACATATGTTAATGGCATAGCTAACCATTAGCGATCTCGTATTCCTTACATTTGCAGAAATACTTATTTCATACAAATTACATACCATGTTTTCATTCAAGTATATAAACATTCAATACAAAAACTGCATGAATTCACACCAACATTATGTTGACGATTTTTCCAAAACTCACATGTATTTCAGGTAACTAAAGTGGATGTGCGCGCGGTTTTACTCTTGCTCCAAGATGTCGCTTTTGTTTTAGTCATGTCATGTCAAGACTCCGATGCCTGTTTTTGTGGGATTTGGTTACTATATTCCATCTTGCGTGGGATATAAGAATCAAAATCTTTATGTTCGTCTTTAAATAAAGTTGTAAACTTTTCAGACAATATGCTGTCTTGTGATGTAAACACATAACCTATGTTACATTTTTAGTTATGTAATGTTAATGGCATTTGGAGTTATTTTACGAGCATGTAGTATGTTTACCATTCGTATGCAATGAGAACCTTTCAGGATCACACCTCGTGCTTCCGCCTTAGAAAGGGGTGTGACAACCAGTGGGTATTGAAGGAGGTCCTAGTAAGCTTGACCCAGGTCCTTGCAGGATCTATGCACTAAACAAGGCAAGAACCTTACCAAACCATTCCCTTAACCCCCGACCAGGTAGCCAACATAACTCCATATAGACCGTGGAGATATGAATGGTGTAAATCTTTTATTTTATATAGACAGTAAAATAACGCCAAGACACCACGGACAAATGATAAGGAAGTTTCACCTTCAACATAAGAAACTAGTTATTAAAGTCATTAATACAAAACCAAATAAAAAGTTCGAAAAGATAAAAAAACAAAAGTATTACACTAAATGCTTGTCTTCACCAAGTGATGTAAGAGACTTAGGCAAACATGGCCTTTGATTGTCAAGAACTCTTACTCTCAATCTTGGATCCCGAGACTACTACACATACTCTATGATGGATGATGGATGATGGTGGTGGATGTGGGTTGTAATGGTGGTGTAGGGTGGGTGAAGTGTGAGAGAGGTGGTTTGTCAAGGGATGCCTTTGAAATGAACAAAGCACCTCTATTTATAGCCTGCACAGAAGCCCGGACACGGCTCCGTGTCCAGTGGGCAAGGCCCCGTGTCCATCCACTTTCTCTTTCTTCATTAATTGCAGTTTGTCTGCATTAGTTGACTACGCCCTCGTGTCCGCTGGACACGGCCCCGTGTGCAGAACCGTATCTGTACTATTAAGATTTGCTTGGATTCTACGAATCTTAGCGTTGACCACGGCCCCGTGTCCACTGGGCACGCCCCCGTGTTAGGAAATAGAAGCTTCTATAACTTTGTCTTTTCTGCAGACACTAGGGCACGCCCCCGTGTCCGATGAGCACGGGGCGTGTTCTGCCTTCTGATGTCTTGTTTTTGCTTAGGAAGATGTTGTCGAGGGGTCGGGCATGCCACATTTATTCCTTTTCTTGTATTATTGTTAGATTTGGCTGCATTTTTGCTTCTTTTGTTCATTTAAGCTCATTTAACCCTGAAAATACAAAAGGAAGACAAAAGTACACTTTTTCCAACATTAGCACTAAAAAAAAGGTTAGTTTTATGCCTCATTTGATGTAATTTATATGTTGCATTTTACACACATCACCCTCTTTTACTCACCTAAGGAACTTTGGGTGTTTGTGTTTCAGTATTGTTTTAAATGAGTCTGACAAATTTTCTTTTAATGCTGAAAAGTGTGTCTTGATTGGTTATTCAAATGTTAAGAAAGGTTATAAATTGTGGAGTTTGGATAATAAAAGAGAATTTTATTCTAGAGATGTGAAATTTTATGAAACTGTATTTCCTTTGAAATCCCAGGAGTTGAATAATCAAGAAGATATTAGTTTTAAAAATGTAAATCTTTTAAATTTTTTGATAGTATTGAAGTGTCAACACCCATTGTTTCTGTCATTCCCAATAATGAAGAGGGGAATACTGGATCTCTTAAGGTTACTTGTGATGATCAACAGTCATTCCCCTCTACATCTACCACTACTAGAAATGTTGATAATCAACATGTTGAGTCTAGAAGTGAGAGTGGTAGTAGAGGTGGATCTGGCAGGGCAGAGGAGACATGTACTTCAAGTGTTAAGTGTGACAACCGGTGATTTACGGCACCTAATTACGTGATTAACAAATATTAGGACGATAATAAATAGTTTTTAAGATGCAAATTAACTTAATTAGGCCTTTGGAGTGCCTAGGAACGTATATCCGACTTTACAGTGCGCGAACGGTGGTTTACAGAAAACCTATGAAACGTTAAACAGCAACTAACTGATACCGTACAAAATACTGACAACGCCGAAAAATACGGATTTTCTACGAATATTCTAAATGTATGAAATTAATTTTGTGAATTTATTGGGCTTCCGTGCGACACAAACGCAAACGTGAACTAAAAGCGCGATAGCAGGAAACGCATCGGCAACGAAACGGAAGCGACGGAGACGCCTGTCACCTTCAGAACTTACATTTTACGCTATATTTAACTGCGTAATAAAATATTAACTATCGTAGTTGAAAACGGATCGAAAAACGGATTAAAGACGGTAACGATGTAATTTATCGCGATTATTACCGTAATGGACAAACGAACGCGCCCAACGCGACTACTAACGCTATTTTTCATAAATTGCTTCTAAGAAATTTATTTACGATATTTTTACGCTAATCGGGTGCGTTAACGGGCTCGTAGGAATTATTGGGCTACACATAACACGCAACTTTGGGCTTGTGGGCCTTGGGCCCAAGCCCAAAGCCCATTTCACCTGGCCTTAGTATATAAGGGGACTACCCCGTGTTTTTCCTTCATTTTGAACAAGCAGACATTCAAAACAACACACGCACATCACACTTGGTCTCTCTCTCTCTCTCTCCGATAATATATGGCCGGACTCCGGCCGGTGAGACCGGCGGAGCCGGTGGTGGTTCACGGCGGCGGTGGAGATGGTTTTCCGGCGGTGGTTCAGTGGTGTACCCCCTTCCTTCCTCTCAGTTTTGGTGACCGGATCTGGTTTCCGGCTCCCCTTCTTCTCCGGCATCGAGTAACCGGACGACAAACAGCAACCCCCCCCCCCTTTTCTTTCTCGACTGACGGATCGGAGCACCACCACCACCGTCCGGTGGTGGTGCGGCGGCTACAAACAGAGAGAGAGAGAGACAGAAGGGAGGAGAGGAGAGAGAGAGAGAACCGGTAGTGGTGGTGAGCGGTGGTCGCGTCTAGAACCGGTGGTCCTTGACTCGGACCAGCGGTCGGTACAATTATCCGACGGATTCCGCCATTATTCCGGCGGTCCTTGTCTCGATCCGTCAAGCTTCACAATAACGAGGATGATTTTGTTGATGCTGATGATGGTTCAGATCAGATCTGGTTAATAATGGTTCGGGTCTTGTTACATTTCGGGTCTCGTGGTTTTAGCTTCGGTACCGGTCAGAACCGGTCAACGGGTTCGGGTCTGGTTAAACCTGGTCAAGGGAGGTCAAAGATGGTTAACAGAAGTGCGGTTCGGGTTCGGTACAGAATTCGGTGTTCGGGTCAGATTTCGGTTCAGTTCGGTTGACTCGGTCGAACCGAGTCAACTCGGTCAAGCCTGGTCAACACAGTGAGTTGACTCGGTCAACTCAGCTTTTCAACACGAAATTTTTGGTAAAGTCTTTGCGCGATAATTAATCATGTTATTTTTATAATTTAAATAATTACGTGAAAACGAGCTCGAATCGACATGATTATAGTTTACGTATTATGAAATAATTGGCGAATCCGATATATTGTTTGAATCTTGGTTGAATTTTGATAAAATAACGATGACTTGTGTTGTCGGGGCGTCCAAAAACAGAGGAAACTCTGCCCGTTTTTCGAGAAAATCCGTAAAATAAAACGAGACTTATTATAAAACGAAACTGTCAAATGAATACATACACAAATGTAATTTTACTTTCGACGACACTTTATAACGTACAAGAAACTACGATAACACGGATTATTTTTATAAAATAAATATAGTTTCTATATTTATTTCGAATATACAACAATACGAATTTTTCTTATAAAATAAATAAATTATATATATATATTTGTTTTAACATCAAATAACCCGACTTCTTTTCCTTGTGAAAATAAATAGTTCATATTTATTTCGAACGACAACACTTTACGACTTTAGAAAGCAACGATTCGGAAACTATTCACAACAAATAAATATAATTATTATATTTATTCTAAATTCTGAAACCTCGACAATTCCTTTATAAAAATAAATATAATTTATATATTTATTCCGAATACCAAACAAGATGGCTTCGTTTCACAAAATAAATATGGTTTATATATTTATTTCAAGTATCAGACATAACGATTTTTTCTATAAAAATAAATACGGTTTTATGTTTATTTCAAACATCAAGCGACTCGACACTCGTATTCATTTATAAAAATAAATATAATTATATATTTATTTTTAAACACAAACAACTCGATGATACTTAAGTAAAATAAATATATCTTTTATATTTATTTCAAACGCCTAAACGGCACACTATATATCATATATATCGCTTACGAGTTTGTTACATGTTATTTTCGTATAAATGTGTATTACATACACAACGACTTCTCAAGACGACTAACGAGATTCTACCGAAATATTTATATATTTTTATATATAAATATTTATATATTCTAAATCTCACGAGGACTAAGTGTTTTTTTTTAAAGACTTAGTAAACTATTACCGACATTAGGCGAAACTTAACGAGTATAACTTAATTGTTACTATTAAGTTATCAACTTACCGTTGAATCGTTCGGTTAACGATTCGATAGAGCTCGATGACACGTAGTTTAGTTACTGCGTTTATTTAGAAACTTATAAGATATTCCGTGTTAGGAATATTGTAGAATGAACGCTAGCGAGTCTCGTCTTGGAAACGACATCACGAAGTCGTAATTAGCTAGCTTTGCCCAAGGCAATTAAGGTGAGTTCATAACCCTACATTTTCACGGTTTTACATTTTATAAATGTTTTCGGGGTGGAAAGACATGCAAGTTTTGCAAAAATAAACAATTTATCGATAAACAAAAACTCATATTTTTAAACCATGTTACGAATGGAATTACAGAGAACTCAAATGGTTTACGAACGATTTATACTAAATATACTGGTTTTACAAAACAAATGCGTATTTTCGAAACGTGCATGATTTTCATGAGTAGGGACGGGATCGTCCTAGTTATAACAACAATAATGTAACACCCCGTGTTTTCACGAGTGAAAGTCAAAGTCAAGGTCAAAGTCAACGACCGATTTTCGCGCGACGTGACTCGTAGAATTGTTTGTATGATATTTAGATTATGTGGAGTAAGTGTCGTACATTGCAAGCACCACCCCGTATCTCAATCGATCTACGACTATGAACGATAGGAAGTAACAATGCGATAAAGTTAATCATGCTATACTAATCAAATCGACATCAAATCGTAACTCGAGCTGTGTATTTTACTTGCCGTTATACGTGTGTGTGTGCCTTACGTGTTACCTGTGCATGTTTATTTTTATGTTATTTTATGTTGGGAAAATCAAGCGAACTCAATCGAACTCGAAATCTAACTCGAATATAAAACGAACCCGAACCCGAATTCCGAATCGAAACCTATAAGAAGTAGTTGGGACTGAAAGTAATTTAAATTAGGAAACCCTATCGAACCTCTCGCAAATCAGAGCCGAATCAACATCGCATCGAGCTCACCCAAGGAGGTGGCATCCGCACGGATGGCCAACCCGCACGGATGGCCAGTCCGCACGGATGGCCAGTCCGCGCGGATAGCCTACCCGGGTGCGTGCCATGTGCGCGGCTCACCCCTTTCCCTTTTTGGCATCCTATAAATACACGGGTCACTCTCCACTTTTTCCACTTTTGGCAAGTGACGTCCGAACCACACGCATTCTTCACCTTTTCCCAGATTTCTCTCAATCCAGGTAAGATCTTGCACTAATTCTTGTACATCTTTAATCACTACACAATTCTACACACTTCTATCTTTCGAATCTTCGATTTAAACTATGAAATCATCCGGATTTGAGGTATTCACGGGTGACGTCATCATGAAGTTCATAAGAACTTCATGATTGGCTTCATTCCACCAAGAATATCTCAGATCTAAACGATTTCTACAAGTTTTTACAATAATTTCACCTAGATCTAAACTTTTCTAAGGATAAAAGAGTTGAAAGAAATAAACCTAGGTTCTCTCCTTCTTTTACTCTTAAAACCGGTACGAATCCGATCAGTCCTAGTGTTCTACTCGTCAATAGTGATGCCCTAGTTCCAGATCTGGAATCCTACCCATAGACAACTGATTACGGGGTTAACCGGGATGACCGTTCTGAGTCGCCGACAGGCCGAGTTAGGGTGGTTCCTGACCGGTCTAGTCACGCGGGTGAGAACACAACTCCAGGTGGTTGCCACGTATTCAGAACGTCTCGATAAACGACAACAGAAACCAAGTGTAGACGGACGGAACAACCAGTTGTCCGCACGGACAAGCTATCCGCACGGACTAGCTGTCCGCACGGACGAGCCGCACGCACGTACGAGCCACACGCACGTGCAGGTCATACGCACGTACAGGCCGTACGCACGTACAGGTCATACGCACGGGTTGTCATCCGCACGGACTACCCTTGGGACCCACTTTCCAAACAAGGTTTGAGTATCGACGAACGAGCAATCTGGACGGACGACCTCTGAATGGATTACTCTTCGGATCATGAGATACTAAGGCCTTAAGATGGAACTCAAACAATCTTCATCCGCACGGCCAAGCCGTAAGCACGGACAGGCTATCCGGACGGATTGTCCCTGCCCGCGCGCACAGGCTGCCCGCACGGACTACCATACGCACGGACCGCCGTCCGCGCGGCCGGCTTGAAAGATAGAAACACTTTGGTGCTTTCTAAATGCTACAACGAAAACTCCAAAGCACAAGCCATCATACACAAACGCATCTTAGGAAGAAACAATCCACTTGAACATTTATCCACACAAGCAATCTAACCGTACGGATAAGCCGTCCGCACGTATAACTAGTCCGCACGGGTTGCCACCCACACGGACAGTCACACGCGCGGATGACCTATCCGGATGGAACACCGTCCGCACGCATCACCATCCGCACGCATCACCATCCGTACGGATAGGTCATGCGCACGGATGACTTCTATTCACGGATAACTGATCCGCACGATCAGTCATCCTACCCACTCTCACTTGTACTGTTTTACGCGTCACTTATCGTTACGTTATCAAATCCATTCAGGCTAATCGTACTCGCTGTAAAGCGCTCCCTTCAATCCATATCACTGTGAGTATACTCGAACCCTTTTTGCTTTAGCACTTTTGGGTGTTACATACGTTACAACTATTCAAACTACAACTATCACACTACTCAAGCTATTTTAACGCTTAACCATTATTGCATGTTATACGTGGCTTATGAATGCTTGTTTGTTATGTTTACACATGGAATACTGTCTACCTGCCTTAGCGACGATAGTACTATAGTTTGGACTCAGCACCCGTTCACACGGGGGTTGTTAAGGATCTTTTACTTGCATGGATTACAGTGGTAATCATGTATTGCGAACTGCCTCGGGCAGTCAACCCGCAGTCATTGGTATCGATGGATCTATGTCGATAACTAACGTGCTTCATTTCTCTATGTGTACGTGCTGGTTATGCGTAAACGAATTCAAACTCTATATGCTATTATCAAACTTGTATGCTCACCTTTACATTTTATGTATTGACTTTATTTTAACGTATGTGACAGGTGCTTAGGTTGCATGTTTGCTCTTTGTGCTGTGATGAATTCGAAGCTAGGAATCGGAGTCCTAGAAACCAATAAATAAATTAGTTATGTTTAAATCTGAGTTGTCGGAACAGAATATTTGTTTAGTTTTTGCCTGTAATAACTTGTTTTGCTATTTGAGACATGGTATGGGACATGTTAACTTAAATTGAATGGTAATGATAGTTGTTATGGAAATTCCTGGACAATCTGTTTCGCTCAGTGCCGTGCCCCGATGATTCCGCCATCGGTTGGGGTGTGACAGATTGGTATCAGAGCCATAACTATAGGGAATTAGGCAAGACTCGACCTAGTCCGGGTCGAAGTCCTAGAGACCTAGACTATAGTTAAGAACCAACAGACCAACTCACGCGTATGCGTAATTTCGCCACTATCACCCACTCTTTCCTATCATTACACTCGAAATTTTCAAGTTGTGAACAGGTAATAAGGCCGAGAATAGGTGTGAAAACCGCAAACTCTCGACTAAAGTTGCCTGATCGGCTTGCGTTTTAGCTACCAACGAGGAGAATTATACCAAATCAGGAGTGAAATCCATATTTTGATGAATAATCTCCTCAATTTTTATCAAAAACGAGGGCGGAAGTTGCAAGATAGGGGTGAAACCCTAACCTTGATAACTCGTCCCGCTTTTATACGAACCTCCACCAAAGTTTGATGGACCCCAACGGTCTAAATACACAACCTAACCAAAAGGAATTGCGCTAACGCCCGAGAGTCGAGGCAAAGGCGTAGTCCTGGAGGTCGTTGTGCAGGATCCTTGCGAATAGTCGAACTACTTTGGTTAGTCGAAGTCTATTAGCCGCAGACAATCTACTATCGATTTATCGATCTTTATGAAAATTTTATGCTTTTTCTGTTATTTGGTAACGTTTTGAGATACTATTGGTTTCGACCCAACGCTATTGCTTCTGCTAGAACACAAAACCCACAACTCATCGCTAGTGAATCGACAGTAGAGCAGTTAGAATACTTTGTACGCTCATAGGTGCTTTTAGTGACTAAGTTTATGTGTTTCTTGCTTATTGTGCCCATGTGATTAGGAATACTGTAATTATGTGCTCTATATGCCTATGTGATTTTGTGCAACTCTGTGAATTTGCGACTATATGCGTTTACATGGTACGTGTTACTGAGCTTTAGTAATCCTAGACGTGTGAGGTGAGATTCGAATACATATGTTGAGTTCCATGGCGGTGTCTATTGCAGACAATGTCGTCTGGATCCCGTCATCAACTCTCTCGTCAGGAAAAGAGGGACAGACGCCTTGCTTCCATCGTCGCGAAAGCTGTAGCAAAGGCGGTGAGCGGTGTCTGCGAGAATGCCAGCAAATCATCCGAGGAATCGAGGACTGAAGGTCCTAAAGCTACCGCGAGACCTTTCAGTTTCAAACAATTCAAGTCATGTGGACCGAAAGAATTCACAGGCGAGGGAGGTCCTACTGCTCTATTCCACTGGTTTGACTCTATCGAGGTTACTCTGCGACAAAGTGGCTGCCCTGATGACCTTCGAACTCTGAACGCTACCGGCGTCTTTCAGTCCCGTGCCTTGAACTGGTGGACGGCCGAGAGGAACAAGAGAGGGAATGACGCAGCTTACGGGTTGTCGTGGGATGAGCTCAAGGAGGTCATGCTGGAAGAATTCTGCCCTCCTCACGAACGTCAAAAGCTTGAAGATGAATTTTGGCACATACATCAGAAAGATGGAGACAATGCTGGTCTCACAGCACGCTTCAAACAGCTCAGCATTATCTGTCCTGACCAGGTCAAGACCCCTGAGATGACCATCAAGAAATACATCCGAGCCCTGCCCGACTGCGTTGCTGATTTCGTACAAGCGGCTAAGACTACCACGATCGAAGAAACCTATCTGCTGGCCGCTGAGATCAACGACAAAAGGGTCAAGGCTGGGGTGTGGGATAAGACCTCCAAGCATCTGCATCAAGCCACTACTGCTACACCAACTGTTGAACCCACGTCATCAAGCAACAAGAGAAGGAACAAGAGAAAGAACAACTCCACCAACAAGAACTGTGCGATTTCTGCTGCACCGATCCAAGCTGTACCTGCTCAACAGCGTCAAGTAGTGGCGCCTGTGGCCAATGCACCGCCTGCAAAGCGTGCATATACGGGACCACACCCGCTCTGCCCTACTTGCACCTACCACCATCCAACTGCTATCCAATGCCGCTTCTGTGCTCATTGCAACGTCTACGGCCACTTTACTGCCAACTGCCGTATTCGTCAAGCTCCTGCCAATCAAGCTCTACTCGCTGCCCCACAGGGTCAACAAGCTCCTCCGGCACCCGCAGTCAAAGCCAGAGCATGCTTCACATGTGGCGACCCGAACCATTTCGCCAACATGTGCCCAAACAGGGTGGTGAAACAAGAACCCCAGCAGCCACAGTAGCAACCACAGCAGCAACAACAGCAGCAGCAACAGGACGCACGAGCCAGAACTTTCAATCTCAACGTGCTTCAAGCCCAGGCCGACAACAACGTGGTCAATGGTACGTTCCTTGTGAATGGTATTTATGCTTCATGTTTGTTTGATACTGGAGCCGATAATTGCTTTGTGTCACTCGAATTTGAGAAACTCCTTAGTCGTAAACGTTCTCGACTCTCCTTTGCATTCGAAGTTGAAGTCGCTACCGGAAGAACCGTCGCTGTAAACTCTGTTATTCGTGATTGCACTCTCGAACTCAACAATCACATCTTCTCAATCGATCTCATTCCAATGCAACTAGGAAGCTTCGATGTCATAATAGGCATGGACTTTCTTCGCGAAAACCATGCCGAAGTCGTGTGCTTCGATAAAATGATTCGCTTTTCGCTCGCCAATGGGGATTCATTGTGCGTTTATGGCGATACTACTTCAAAGGGTCTCAAGCTTATGTCATGCCTACAAGCCAGCAAGTATCTCCGTAAGGAATACAGGGCTTTCTTGGCTCATGTCGTAGCAGCAAAGAAGGAAAAGAAAGAGAAGAAGAAAGTAAAAGACGTTCCAGTGGTTCGAGAATTTCCTCAAGTTTTTCCAGAGGATCTTCCCGGGCTACCTCCAAAGCGTGATATCGATTTCCGCTTTGACCTTATTCTTGGAGCTAATCCTATCGCCAGAGCTCCTTATCGACTCGCGCCGTCCGAAATGCGCGAACTCTCAACCCAACTCCAGGAATTGCTTGAAAAAGACTTTATTCGGCCGAGCACCTCTCCGTGGGGCGCACCAGTTCTTTTCGTTAAAAAGAAGGACGGGTCGTTCCGGATGTGCATCGACTACCGGGAATTGAATAAGTTGACTATCAAGAACCGCTATCCTCTGCCTCGAATCGACGATTTGTTTGATCAGCTACAAGGCGCTACGTGTTTCTCAAAGATCGATCTACGTTCCGGATACCATCAGCTGCGTATACAAGAGGAGGATATACCCAAAACCGCGTTTCGCACTCGTTACGGCCACTACGAATTCGTTGTCATGCCTTTTGGCCTGACCAATGCACCAGCAGTTTTCATGGATCTGATGAATCGAGTGTGTAAACCGTATCTTGAACGCTTCGTCATCGTGTTCATCGACGATGTCTTGATCTATTCCAAAACGAGAGCCGAACACGCGCAGGATCTACGTTTGGTTCTCGAGTTACTCCAGGGGAACCAACTCTACGCCAAATTCTCCAAGTGTGAGTTTTGGTTGGGGGAAGTTCAGTTTCTGGGTCACATCGTAAATAGTCAGGGTATTCATGTCGATCCTGCGAAGATTGAAGCTATTAAGAGCTGGGTTACGCCTAAGAACCCGACTGAAGTCCGCTCCTTTCTCGGACTAGCGGGCTATTATCGACGATTCATCGAAGGATTCTCGAAGATTGCCGTACCACTCACTTCTCTCACCCATAAGGACCAGCCTTTCGTCTGGGGAACCGAACAAGAGTCTGCCTTCCGAACCCTCAAGTACATGCTTTGCAATGCTCCTGTTCTCACACTACCCGACGGAAACGATAATTTCATTGTCTACTGTGATGCTTCTAACCTTGGTCTCGGTTGTGTCTTAATGCAACGAGACAAGGTTATAGCTTACGCATCTCGTCAGCTCAAAATCCACGAGAAGAACTATACAACCCACGATCTCGAGCTAGGCGCAGTTGTTTTTGCATTAAAGATCTGGCGACACTACCTGTATGGTACCAAGTGTACGATCTTCACCGATCATAAGAGCCTACAGCACATCTTTAATCAGAGGGAACTGAATATGCGTCAACGCCGATGGGTAGAACTTCTCAACGACTACGACTATGAGATTCGTTATCACCCAGGCAAGGCAAATGTTGTTGCCGACGCACTTAGCAGACGGAGCTATCTGCTTAGCACTCGTAATGTTCAAGCCCAGCACAATCTAGAATCTCTTATCCGCGACGCCCAGCATGCATGTTTCAACGAGCGCACCTTGAAGAAAGAAAGAATCTACCACGATGGAGCCCAACTTGTGAGCAAATCAAACGGGATATTCCACTTCTTAGACAAAATCTGGATTCCCAAGCGAACTAACCTGCGACAGATCATCATGGACGAAGCCCACAAATCCCGATACTCTATTCATCCTGGTGCTGACAAAATGTACCATGACCTTCGATATAGGTACTGGTGGCCGGGCATGAAACGGGATATCGCTCTCTACGTCGGAAAATGCCTAACCTGTGCTAGAGTCAAGGCTGAACATCAACGACCCTCTGGCTTGCTCGAACAACCTCCAATCCCCATGTGGAAGTGGGAGAGCATAGCTATGGATTTCGTAACCAAGCTTCCAACCACGTCATCAGGTCACGACAGCATTTGGGTTGTTTTTGACCGTTTGACTAAATCAGCCCACTTTCTGCCGATACGAGAAGACTACAAGGTGGAACGATTAGCCCGAATCTACACCGACGAAATCATTTGTCGACATGGGACGCCTCGTGACATCATCTCTGATCGTGATGCTCGATTCACTTCGCGATTGTGGGGAACGTTTCAAACGGCACTCGGTACAACGCTTAATCTAAGTACTGCGTTCCACCCACAAACCGACGGTCAGACTGAAAGAACGATTCGTACGCTTGAAGACATGCTCCGTTCGTGTGTTCTAGACTTCGGTGGTAATTGGGATAGACGCCTTCCGTTAGTCGAATTCTCGTACAACAACAGCTACCAGGCTAGCATCCAGATGGCACCTTTCGAGGCCTTATACGGAAGAAGATGTCGATCGCCTATTGTGTGGCACGAGATCGGTCACTCGCAACTAACCGGTCCGGAGCTGCTACAAGAAACGACAGACAAAATTTTCCAAATTCGGGACAATCTAGCGAAGGCTCGAGATAGACAGAAGCTTCTCGCCGATAAAAAGCGCAAGCACCGTGAGTATGGCGTTGGTGACTACGTACTCCTAAAGGTGTCACCTTGGAAGGGTGTAGTCCGATTCGGCAAAAAGGGGAAACTTGCGCCTCGATATGTGGGACCTTTTAAGATTCTGGAAAGGATCGGAAAAGTCGCCTACAGACTCGAATTACCGGAAGAACTTAACAATGCCCATCCGATCTTCCACGTGTCAAACCTCCGAAAGACCATCTACGACCCAGACTTACATGTTCCTCTAGATGATTTACGAGTGAACGAAACATTACACTTCGTGGAAAAGCCTGTCGAAATCATGGATCGCCAAACCAAAGAACTCAGGCGCTCACGCATTCCTATTGTGAAAGTCCGGTGGGAAGGCAAACAAGGCGCGGAGTTCACGTGGGAACTCGAAAGCGACATGAAGGCAAAGCATCCACAGCTGTTTAATGAAGGAGCAACGTCCAGTTAAGAAAGGCGAGGTGACATACATGTAAATAAGGACCCCTTGGGAGGTTAGAGAGAGAAACTAGAGAGAGAAAGCTTGTACGCGTCATGTGAATCTAGCGAACCACGGTAAAATTTTACGTTTTTGTCTGTTCGATCTCACTCGTGCACGGATTCCACACGTCGTATGGGCCGGATCGCAATCGAAACGGATCAAACCGGAACCTAACCAATAGAATCACAATTTATATTGCTGCTTGTGTGTTTGGTCACGATCGTTCACGGATTCCGCACGTCGTACGAGTCGGATCGCAATCGAAGCGAATTCAAATCAGAGCCTACAATAATCAAGGTTTTGAAAGAAAAAGAAAAAGGTCTTGAAATCAAAACTTTATAGGCTTTTAAATCCGGCTCTTTCGCTTATCATATCCAAAAATGAGCGAATTTTAACCGTAAAACCCTGGTTAATTTAACGATTCTCAATGCTCCAAACAAAGGACTCTCACCCGTGAGTCACGAATTAGTTACAGCTTCCGGCTTAATTTCGGGACGAAATTTCCTAAACAAGGGGAGGCTGTAACACCCCGTGTTTTCACGAGTGAAAGTCAAAGTCAAGGTCAAAGTCAACGACCGATTTTCGCGCGACGTGACTCGTAGAATTGTTTGTATGATATTTAGATTATGTGGAGTAAGTGTCGTACATTGCAAGCACCACCCCGTATCTCAATCGATCTACGACTATGAACGATAGGAAGTAACAATGCGATAAAGTTAATCATGCTATACTAATCAAATCGACATCAAATCGTAACTCGAGCTGTGTATTTTACTTGCCGTTATACGTGTGTGTGTGCCTTACGTGTTACCTGTGCATGTTTATTTTTATGTTATTTTATGTTGGGAAAATCAAGCGAACTCAATCGAACTCGAAATCTAACTCGAATATAAAACGAACCCGAACCCGAATTCCGAATCGAAACCTATAAGAAGTAGTTGGGACTAAAAGTAATTTAAATTAGGAAACCCTATCGAACCTGTTAGTGCACTACGTCTATTGACTTCGTCTTGTATCATGAGATAGGATAGGATATTCTGTGCACGAGGTTCGAGAAATGTGGTTTTAGTGATGATTTCGCTTCAAGTGAACTTGTTACAAGTTCAAGCGAAATCACATTCAACAGATTTCGCTTCAACCTGTTCAGGTTGCCTTCAAGCGAAATCTTCACATCTATATATAGGCTTCAAGCTAAATCATGTTAGAGGTTGAAGAACACTTTTACATTTGACTTTTGGAGAGCTCTAGTTCTAGAGAGAGAAACTAGAGAGAGAAAGTTGTCAAGTGATTCAAGGTTCATTGTACGTTTCAGATATATCAATAGAATCACGTTTATATTACATCTTGTGTGTTTCGGTCTCGATAGTTCACGGATTCCGCACGTAGAACTTTCGTTTCGCAATCGTATTGGAGTTAAACCGGTCCTAACAAGTGGTATCAGAGCTTGGAGCTCGATTGCTTGATCAAACACATTGATTTGTACCTGAATTTAGCAGAATCAGATCTGATTTTCGTCTATTTCTTCATATTTTTCACATTTTTCACGTTTTTGATGGATTTTCGACGAATTGAACGGGATTTAACTGTCCGAATTGGATGATTTTTTAGTATGATGTGCGAAAATAGTTGTTAAACAACCCTACCAAGTTTCAGACTCAAATTCCTTGTCGTTTGGGAGAAATCTGAGTTTTTCTGTCCGTTTTCGTAACATACAGCTTGATTTCGCTTGAACATGATGATTTGGACTTGATTTCGCTTGAACATGATGATTTGGACTTGATTTCGCTTGAACAGAACAGCTGATTTCGCTTCAGGACTGAACATTTGAGATTTCGCTTGAAGTGATAAATAGTTGATTTCGCTTCAACTAGTCAACATTTGATTTCGCTTCAAGACAGAACATGTGATTTCGCTTCAAAACATTAGTGTGGGATTTCGCTTGAACAGTTAACACTTGATTTCGCTTGAAAGTAGTTAACTGATTGATTTCGCTTGAAAGCAGTTGTCTAGCTGATTTCGCTTGAAAGCTATTGATTGATTGATTTCGCTTGAAAAGTGAAATTTCGTGTCGAGAACATTTCACGGATACCGAGTGTCAGTCTATTTTCAGTTTATTTGATATTGATTGTACTAATTGTGTTTGTTTGTTTGTTTGCAGGTGATTCAAGGTGATTCAAGGTTTACATCATGGATGAGGAATTTTTCAACACGTTTTACAACGCATTCGCAACCGAATCGTCTGAGGCTTCAAATGTTACACCAAAAACTATCACGAAGGCGTTAAATGAAAATATCAAGCATGATAACTTTTACGGAACTCACTCAAAGCCACCAACTCTTGATAGTATTGATGATTATACATGGTGGAAGGAACGCTTTATCAACTGGGCAAAGGCGTATGCTCCTGAAAGTTGGTTTTGCCTGGAGTATGGGTATGAAAAACCAAAAGATGAAAAAGGCGAAGATCTTGTTTTCAAGAAGTTTACTAGAGAAGATAAAGCTGAATTTGGAGCTGAACAGAGAATGATAGCATTGATCCAGTCCGCAATCAGAAACGATATTTTTGCTTTACTAACTCATGACGGGTCATCTAAGTCTGTCTGGGAAGCTTTACGTGTTAAAGCTGAGGGGGGTAAACAGATTAAAAAGAACAAAATCGCTTTATTAAAGAAAGAATTTGATCTGTTTGATAACATAAAAGGAGAGTCGGTGAGGCAAATGATTGAGAGATTCTGTCATCTAAAAATTGAATTGGAAAGATTAGAGATAAACAAAACAAGAGAGGAATTAATAGACAAAGTGATTGAAGCGTTACCACGAGCTGATCAGTGGCAAACGTTTGTTTTTATTTTGAAAAATGATGCTGTGTATGATAATATTACTCTTGATGCTTTGTTTGAAAAGATTGAAAGTCATGATTTGGAGTTGCAGAAGCAAAACAAGATGACTGATTCTTCACATCAACAGAACGTTGGCTTGTACTACAAAAGCAGTGTGCTTTCTGACAAAGGAGTTGGTTCACCAAAAACAGCATTCAGTGGTGAAAAGATGAAAGAACCACAAACAACATCAACAAGTCATCATTCTGGATATCATTCATCTTCAAAGACAAATTCTGATGATTCTGATGAAATTCTGTGCAACATTGCTCTTAAACTGAAGAATTCTCCTGCAATGAGCATAAATGCAGCGAAGCAGCAAATGAGTTTCCTGGCATCTGTTTTGGAGTCATATGAAGGTCTAGTAGCTGGAAAAATTGGAAATTCTGAATTGACCAAAGAAGACTACGACCAGATTGATCCGGAAGAGATGGAGCTCATTGACATTCGTTGGTGTTTAGCTAGTTGTATTCGAAGAGCTCAGAGATACATGGAGATTACCGGGAAACAATCGCTTGGAGGTGCTTCAACAAAGCTTGGATTCGACAAATCCAAAGTGACCTGTTTCAAATGCAAGCAAAAGGGTCATTTCAAAAGAGAATGCAGAAATTCTGAAGTTGGTGAAGGAAGTGAACGTCCTTTCAACGATGATTATTATCGAAAGGCGATTTATCATAGAAGCAGAGAAGAGCCAAAGTTGATTGAAGATAAGCCGAGAGAAAAATCAAGAGCTTATGCTGTAATTTACGAGGATGAAGGATATGATTGGAGTGAGGTTCTTCCAATAGATGATATTGTTGATGAAAAGTTCAAAGCTAAAGCCAAACAGGAAGAATTAAGTAAACATTATGCTCTTGTTGCTGAGATTCAAGATGAAAACAAAGACAAAGACATTGCTGAAGTCCATGAAGAAAAAGTTGAGATCAAAGAGAAAACTCGGGAAGAGATCTTAAGTGAGAAGACTTACAGAGAAAGAAATGTGGTTTTAAACAGAATGGATGATATGCAGGAAGAGTATGAGATGGCTGTTGGTAGCAAACGATGGGATAAAAAGAGAGAATGTTACTATAACAGAGAAGGAGAACCGGTTGTTCCCAGGAAAGACATAATCTTCGATGATGTTCTTCTTGCAGTCCCGTTGAGAGCTGAATACTATAGAAGAGTATTGAAAGATGACAAATATGCTAAGCAATATGAAAAGGATATCAGATATGCCATGTTATCGTGTCTGAGAAAAAGGGATGAAGAGAAAATGAAGAAGAATGTTGAAGAAATGGTGAACAATCTGAAGAAAGCTGCTGAAGAGGTTAAAGCAGAAACTGTTAAAGCAGAAACTGTTGAAGTTGAAGCTGTGAAGGAAATCAAAAGTGAAGAAGTTGTTGTGAAGAAAGAGGTGGAAATAGAAGAAAAGAATGAGAGTTTGAAAGTTGGTGATGCTGGTGATGAAGTTAGTGTTGAAAAGAAGCAAGATAATGCTGATCTGAAGCAGACAGAGATTGCTGAAAACACCGAAGTGCCAATCACTGAGGTAAATTCTGATTCTAAAAACTTAAAACAGGTTGATCAGTGCAAGAAATGCATGGAACCATGCAGAACTTGTATTGAAAAAGATGAGCAATTTAGAACAAGAGATCTTGAGTTCACAAAAATTGAAAACATTTTCAAAGAAAAATGCAAAGAGATGTTAGAAAAAGAAAAGGTTTTTAAAGAAAATGATGATAAACTTTCAGAAAAATGTAACAAATTAGAGAAAGAAAATGAAGTTTTGAATGAAAATGTTTTGAAAATGACAAATGAATGTGAACAAAAGGAAATTGCTTGTCAAGAAATGAAAAAGGAATATGACTCAATGAAATTAGCATATGATATTATGAAAGAGTCATACAACAAAGTAAAAGATGAAATGAAATATGCTCAATCTAGAATGAATTATATGTCTGAAACAACCAAAGAGCTTAAACGAATGTATTCTATAAAACAAGATGTTGTTAATTCCTATATTGAGGATGTTGCTAAGCTAAAGCGACAGATTGCTGATTTAGAACAGGATAACAACAAGTTAAAAAGTTACCACGTGTCGTCATATGTGCTTGAAAGAATTTTCAATATAAAACCGGGTGATGGTGAGTCTGAGCAGAACAAGAAAGGTATTGGTTCAGAGTTTCATCAAGTTCCACCACCAGGAAAATTTGCATTTTATGATGAGGAAAAGGTCGAAAAAGCTTTCAACATGGTTGATCAATTGCCAGACAACATTGACATAACCTATTCCAAATCTGATGATTCTCATGATTCAGAGGTGGTAGGTAAAGTTGTTGAAAGTGTGTTGAAAGAAGAGTCGGTTGATACAGGTAAATCTGAATCACAGGATGAAGATGAAGGAAATCTTCATAATGGATATCTGAAAAACACAAAATCCGAGGAAAATTTGAATGATGATTCAAAAGGATTGGTTTATACCATGATTGGATCGGACAAATTGTTCTTAGATGTTGTATTCCCGATTCAGAATGTGATTTCAGAAAAAGTCGACAAAGTTTTCAAAATGGTTGAGATTGAGAAGTCTGAGATTTCAAAGTTTGTCGGTAAGAGTCATAGAGGTTCGTATAACAAACCTGGTTTCAAAAAGAAGAACATGAAGGCTGGGTTGGGTTATAAGAAGAAACAACATCGAAACAAAAATGAAATGCCGAATTTTCAGACAAAAATGAGTTTTGTTCAAGGAGGAAGTTTAGAAAAAGAAAAAGAACTCAAAATGAAACAGTCTAATGATGAATTTTTTGCTTTAAAGAAAAAGCAACAACCACAAGTCAAAGATGTGTCCATGAGAACATGTTTCAAATGTGATCAAAAAGGACATCTTGCACGCAAGTGTCCTAATCTAAAACCTGTGGATGTTGACAAAAAGAAGTTTGATGCTGAGAAACAAAAATCTGAGAATGTGAGACAAAGATCAACCAAATTTGATTCGAAACAAACTTGGAGGTACAATACAAACAAGTTTGATTCAAATCAAAATTGGAAATCAAACCCGAACAGGTTCGATTCAAGACAGACCTGGAATTCTCACACACCCAGATTTAGAACAACACAAAGTTGGAAAACAACAGTTGATATGACAAAACCTCAAGAGTTTTGGAAACCAAAAGTCGTTGTTCAAAATCAAAATGTTCAAAAAGATTCACATTTTTACAAACGTGGAACACCAAAAGGTCAAACATGGAGTGTTAAGAAACATGTTGATTTGGTAAAAGATGAGAAAATTGAAGTTAAAATTGAGAAAGTTTTTGTGAAAAATGACAAAGAATTTCCAGCATTGAATGAAAATTTTTGTGTTGAAATGCCTAAGGTTCAACAGACCTGGGCTAAATTGTTCAAGTAATTAAGTTAGCTGAATGTGCAGGTGCTCAACAATTCTGAAGATTGTGAAAATGGAGGTTGGAGCAGCCTGTCACAACGAGGAGAGGAGGCTGCTGGATCCTGTGTTGGTTAAAACAGGAAGTTTATATGTTTTTTTTAATAAATAAACAATATTTCAAAAACCCTAAAAATTGGAAAACTTGAAAAACCAAAAATATGTTTTTTTTTAATTTTTGTCAAAAATTCAAAAATTACAAAAATATGTGTTGATTGAATATGCCGAAACCCTCACGGCTGAACAAACATGATTACTTTCATCAGATTGAAAAACGGTTTTCAAACTGTTAAGATCAATGGGTTGTAAATCATGGGGGGTACATTATATTTTTCTGCCAATCAGAGCGCTTGAAGCAGAAAATGGATGGCGAGACAAAGCTATCAGTGTTGGTTGTCAAATTTTCTTTATATGGTTTTGCATTTTAGGGGGAGTAATATTGTTAGAATTGTTAGAAAATACAAAAACATTTGAAAATTTGAAAAAGCCAAAAACATGATAAAATTCAAAAAATTGGGTTTTTGCGTAAAAAGAGGAAATGATAGTACATCAGTAGACAGTTACAGTATGCTAAAGAAATGGAAAGTTTAAATGTGTTAAACGATCTCACCGTGGATGTGTCGGTAGATTTTTATACATTTAGTAAACTTTTTCGGGATATAAACCTAAATTCAAACTTGCTTATTTCGTGGGGAACACTACTTGGATATATAGGTAACCCCTGAAATCTCGTTTGAAAGGTCTCTTAATCTGATATACTAGGTCTTTATACTCAATGATGTCTGGGGTATTATTCCGGGACTTCTGCTGAACGGTAGTTCTGACCTAGTCCCTGGCTAATACTTGTTGCAATGCTTGAAACACAACATTAAGCCCTCAGCATGCTGAAACAATAAAATTGATATATGCTGCTGTTGTAAGCAAAAAGATCCTCTAAAGGGGACACACCGTAAAGTCGAAGCTGATATCTCTCTGCGTATACGGAAGTATCGATCTGAGATCCCTTGGCCCTCGCATACCTAATTTATATACAGATATCATTGTAGTATACTCACCTGTAAGACTGATTATTGGGATTCTGGATACGGGAGTATATTCAAGAGGTGGGACACATGAATGGGTTTAAGTTCCTAAAATACCTAATTCGTATCCTGAATCAGTTGAACTTTGTGTGAAAATTTAAGTGGACAAGTATATCGACAATCTAAGTGAATTGTTTAATGCATAATGTGAAATTAAGCTCAATGGTACTTGTGACTTGTCGGTAACTGATATGATCCTCTAACGCATACTCAAACAAAAATATTGTCTGTAAATATGTTTGTACATATTTCGTTACTGCTTTATATTTTCAGAAAATACAAAAAGATTTTGATTTCTGCTTTATTTTCGACGATCGATATCTGAAATGCTGAGTTTCAAAATCTAAGTATGCTGATTGTGTTTCTGAAAATAAAACAAGTTCATTAATTTGATACTTGACTTTAAAATCAAAAATTTCAAAAACAGTTTGTGATATCTCCAAGGTCATTAATTTGGACTTGGATGATTAACTGTGAGGGAGTTGGATTCTTTAATACTGCTAAATCTATACAGTTTGTTGATAGGGGGAGTGGATTAGAGAATTTGATTGGAATTGCCAGGTTACAATTCCTGGATAGCTGAAATTTGAAATGCTGTTACTTATAAACGTATGAGTGATTGCAGGAAAAAGTCCAGATTACGATCCCGGAAGCTGAGTCTAAGGGGGAGTCTGAAGACGAGTTCAAAGCAAGGAGAAAGCTTGTAGATGGAAAGCTAGGTGCCGATCCCAAAGCACGGAAGCTTGATGAAAGGGGGAGCCTGCAGCTGATAGAAGAAAAGAGTGTGATGGATGCGTACAATGTTACAATCTGAATAAAAGAAAAGGCAGAATGATCAAGACTGAAGAAGGTGTTTATAACAGAGATTAGTCACTGAAGACTTCGTCAATATCCGAGGGGGAGTCTGTTAGTGCACTACGTCTATTGACTTCGTCTTGTATCATGAGATAGGATAGGATATTCTGTGCACGAGGTTCGAGAAATGTGGTTTTAGTGATCATTTCGCTTCAAGTGAACTTGTTACAAGTTCAAGCGAAATCACATTCAACAGATTTCGCTTCAACCTGTTCAGGTTGCCTTCAAGCGAAATCTTCACATCTATATATAGGCTTCAAGCTAAATCATGTTAGAGGTTGAAGAACACTTTTACATTTGACTTTTGGAGAGCTCTAGTTCTAGAGAGAGAAACTAGAGAGAGAAAGTTGTCAAGTGATTCAAGGTTCATTGTACGTTTCAGATATATCAATAGAATCACGTTTATATTACATCTTGTGTGTTTCGGTCTCGATAGTTCACGGATTCCGCACGTAGAACTTTCTTTTCGCAATCGTATTGGAGTTAAACCGGTCCTAACAGAACCTCTCGCAAATCAGAGCCGAATCAACATCGCATCGAGCTCACCCAAGGAGGTGGCATCCGCACGGATGGCCAACCCGCACGGATGGCCAATCCGCACGGATTGCCAGTCCGCACGGATGGCCAGTCCGCGCGGATAGCCTACCCGGGTGCGTGCCATGTGCGCGGCTCACCCCTTTCCCTTTTTGGCATCCTATAAATACACGGGTCACTCTCCACTTTTTCCACTTTTGGCAAGTGACGTCCGAACCACACGCATTCTTCACCTTTTCCCAGATTTCTCTCAATCCAGGTAAGATCTTGCACTAATTCTTGTACATCTTTAATCACTACACAATTCTACACACTTCTATCTTTCGAATCTTCGATTTAAACTATGAAATCATCCGGATTTGAGGTATTCACGGGTGACGTCATCATGAAGTTCATAAGAACTTCATGATTGGCTTCATTCCACCAAGAATATCTCAGATCTAAACGATTTCTACAAGTTTTTACAATAATTTCACCTAGATCTAAACTTTTCTAAGGATAAAAGAGTTGAAAGAAATAAACCTAGGTTCTCTCCTTCTTTTACTCTTAAAACCGGTACGAATCCGATCAGTCCTAGTGTTCTACTCGTCAATAGTGATGCCCTAGTTCTAGATCTGGAATCCTACCCATAGACAACTGATTACGGGGTTAACCGGGATGACCGTTCTGAGTCGCCGACAGGCCGAGTTAGGGTGGTTCCTGACCGGTCTAGTCACGCGGGTGAGAACACAACTCCAGGTGGTTGCCACGTATTCAGAACGTCTCGATAAACGACAACAGAAACCAAGTGTAGACGGACGGAACAACCAGTTGTCCGCACGGACAAGCTATCCGCACGGACTAGCTGTCCGCACGGACGAGCCGCACGCACGTACGAGCCACACGCACGTGCAGGTCATACGCACGTACAGGCCGTACGCACGTACAGGTCATACGCACGGGTTGTCATCCGCACGGACTACCCTTGGGACCCACTTTCCAAACAAGGTTTGAGTATCGACGAACGAGCAATCTGGACGGACGACCTCTGAATGGATTACTCTTCGGATCATGAGATACTAAGGCCTTAAGATGGAACTCAAACAATCTTCATCCGCACGGCCAAGCCGTAAGCACGGACAGGCTATCCGGACGGATTGTCCCTGCCCGCGCGCACAGGCTGCCCGCACGGACTACCATACGCACGGACCGCCGTCCGCGCGGCCGGCTTGAAAGATAGAAACACTTTGGTGTTTTCTAAATGCTACAACGAAAACTCCAAAGCACAAGCCATCATACACAAACGCATCTTAGGAAGAAACAATCCACTTGAACATTTATCCACACAAGCAATCTAACCGTACGGATAAGCCGTCCGCACGTATAACTAGTCCGCACGGGTTGCCACCCACACGGACAGTCACACGCGCGGATGACCTATCCGGATGGAACACCGTCCGCACGCATCACCATCCGCACGCATCACCATCCGTACGGATAGGTCATGCGCACGGATGACTTCTATTCACGGATAACTGATCCGCACGATCAGTCATCCTACCCACTCTCACTTGTACTGTTTTACGCGTCACTTATCGTTACGTTATCAAATCCATTCAGGCTAATCGTACTCGCTGTAAAGCGCTCCCTTCAATCCATATCACTGTGAGTATACTCGAACCCTTTTTGCTTTAGCACTTTTGGGTGTTACATACGTTACAACTATTCAAACTACAACTATCACACTACTCAAGCTATTTTAACGCTTAACCATTATTGCATGTTATACGTGGCTTATGAATGCTTGTTTGTTATGTTTACACATGGAATACTGTCTACCTGCCTTAGCGACGATAGTACTATAGTTTGGACTCAGCACCCGTTCACACGGGGGTTGTTAAGGATCTTTTACTTGCATGGATTACAGTGGTAATCATGTATTGCGAACTGCCTCGGGCAGTCAACCCGCAGTCATTGGTATCGATGGATCTATGTCGATAACTAACGTGCTTCATTTCTCTATGTGTACGTGCTGGTTATGCGTAAACGAATTCGAACTCTATATGCTATTATCAAACTTGTATGCTCACCTTTACATTTTATGTATTGACTTTATTTTAACGTATGTGACAGGTGCTTAGGTTGCATGTTTGCTCTTTGTGCTGTGATGAATTTGAAGCTAGGAATCGGAGTCCTAGAAACCAATAAATAAATTAGTTATGTTTAAATCTGAGTTGTCGGAACAGAATATTTGTTTAGTTTTTGCCTGTAATAACTTGTTTTGCTATTTGAGACATGGTATGGGACATGTTAACTTAAATTGAATGGTAATGATAGTTGTTATGGAAATTCCTGGACAATCTGTTTCGCTCAGTGCCGCGCCCCGATGATTCCGCCATCGGTTGGGGTGTGACAAATAAGACTGGGTTGGTCTGCGCACGAAAAACGAGACAACTCAGTGAGTTCATGTCCCCCTTTTCTCTTAACTGTTTTCAGTTTTATAACTTCAGGGCTGAAGTACATGTTACAACTGTTTACAAACATTACTAATTGGTATGGTTAGCTAAGGAAGGGTACACCTAGATCATGTGAGTGGTGGGTATAACGCTTAAGGCCATCAATCCTCTTTGTAGGACCGAGGGACATGAGTGATACATCTATTTGGATGTAGCGAGCCCCGCCCATGTTGGACCAGGGTTTGGCCCATGGGTTGACTATGTCTTACAGCCGGAAGCCCGGTGCAAAGTCTGCTAGGTTTGAGCTTTCCTGCATCACGTCACACATATTAATGGCCTTGCAAACCATTAATGGATCTGTTTTTCCTTGTTGCTTTCATACCGGGGTTTTACAAATTACATACCATGTTTTATACAAATTCAAAGCATAGGATTATGCGGGCTTGAAGTCAAAGTCAGGGTGGGCATTGACGGTTATACAAACTTTACAAATACAAGAGTCTACAAATACATGGTTCTACGAACATAATGCGTTAAAAATACCAAGTTTCCATATAACTTGACAAGAAAATGATTTTTAAATTTGTTTTCTCAGGAATATTTCACAAACCGGTTATTCAAAAAGATTTATTTTAAATCTTTTCCAAAACAAACTATGAACTCGCTCAACTTTATGTTGATTTTTCGCATGTTTCTTTCTCAGGTTGCAATTCAAAGTTAAGGCACGGTTGGAATAGGAGAACCATTGGAGATTCGAGTACTTAGTGGGCGTTCGTTTTCTAGAAGTTTTAGCTTTATTTGCTTCCGCTGTGCAATGAAGATACCAGTCCAGTCATGCCAGCTCTGATAATTTCGGGGTGTGACATTAAGACCGACCCATCTGAGGGAACAAATTCAACACTTAGAAGGTCTGGTAGAAATGTAGTTTTACCAAAGAGATTTGAAAATTTTGTTATGAATAGCAAAGTTAAATATGATATAGAGAAAGTTGTTAGTTACTCTTGTTTGTCTGTGGATAATTTGTGTTTTGTTACTACTTTAAACAAAATTGTTGAACCAAATAGTTATGAAGAGGCTGTTAGGGATCCTAGGTGGGTTGAAGCTATGAACAAAGAGATGGAAGCTTTGTTCAGAAATGACACTTGGGTCTTATCTGATCTTCCGTCTGATAGAAAGGCTATACATTGTAAGTGGGAGTTTAGAGTTAAATATAAATCTAATGGTGAAGTTAGAAGGATTGAAGCCAGGTTGGTTGCAAAAGGCTTTAACCAAAGAGAAGGTCTAGATTTTGGAGAGACCTTCTCACCTGTTGTTAAAATGGTAACTGTTAGGTGCATAATAACTTTGGATGTTCAAAATGATTGGCCTTTGTACCAACTTGATGTAGATAATGCCTTCTTGTATGGTACTATCTCTGAGGATGTTTATATGAAGTTGCCTCAGGGTTATTACTCTAAAGATGAAATTAAGGTGTGTAAATTAGTTAAGTCTTTGTATGGCCTTAAACAGGCACATAGAAAATTGAATGAAAACTAATTGTTGTGTTGATTAATATTGGTTTTATTGAAAGTAAATGTGATCACTCATTGTTTATTTTATCTAAAGAAAGTGTGGTTATTTTCTTGTTAGTCTATGTTGATGACACTGTTATAAATGGAAGTTCAAAAGATGATGTTAAAAGAGTTAAAGAAGTGTTGAGTGATAGTTTTAAAATCAAAGATTTGAATGTGTTAAAATACTTTTTAGGTATTGAGGTCTTGTATAATAAAAATAGTGTTTGTTTAAGTCAAAGAAAATATTGCTTAGAGTTGTTAAGTGAGTTTGGGTACTTAGGTTGTAAACCTGTTAGTACTCCTATAGAATAAAGTTATTTGGTTACATCAAAAGTTGATAAAAATCAACAGTTATTAAAAAATGTCACTGGTTTTCAAAAACTAATTGGAAAGTTAATCTACTTGTCTTTGACTAGACCTGATATTAGCTATGTTGTTCAGTTTTTAAGTCAATTTATGCATAGTCCTAAAGAAATACATTTGAACTTAGCTTTGAGGTTGTTAAGGTACTTGAAACAAAGTCCTGGTAAAGGACTGAGTTTCAAGAAAAGTGAAAATCTAAAATTGTGTGGGTTTGCAGACTCTGATTGGGCAAAATTCTTGTCCACTCGGATATCTGTTACTGGTTTCTATGTCTTCCTAGGTAAATGCCTTGTTTCTTGGAAAAGCAAGAAACAAAGTATTGTTCTTGGAAAAGCAAGAAACAAAGTATTGTTTCTAGGTCAACTGCACAAGCTGAGTACATGGCTATGTGTTCTGCTACTTGTGAACTAATGTGGCTAAAAAATTGTAAACAAAATTGAATGTTGAATGTCCCTTACCAATTGAGTTATATTGTGATAGTAAAGCTGCTATGTCTATAACAACAACCCCTATTTTCATGAGAGGACAAAACACTTTGAGTAGGACTTACATTTTTTAAGAGAAAAAGTGGCTGATGGTATTATCAGTCTTCAAAAGATTGACTCAGATAGTCAACTAGCAGATGTTTTCACTAAGGGTCTAAGTGTTGTTCAGCATGGAATACTTTGTGAAAAATTGGGGTTAATTGATATGTTTAGGACATATGGATGAATGGGGGATGTTAACAGTCTATGCATATTATTATTCATTCATATGGTCCCATAAAACAAATTATTGTGTTATATTATTGGTTTTATAGTTTTGGATCAGGTTGTACAAGTTGTTAAGCTGAGGGGGGTGTGTGGAACAATAAGAGGACTGCGATCATCTTGGCTGGTTGTTGAAGGGCTTGGATGTAAATTATTTTAGGGCTTGTATAAAAGCATTGTTGTCTGATAATTTGTTTATTCTCTCACTTGTTTCGTTTACACTTTCTCTCTTAGTTGTAAGTTAGGGTTTTGTTATAGTTGTTACGATCTCTCATCTGTGTGATAGAGAGATCAATGTATTGTGGTATTGGTGATCATCTTGTTAATGATCATCTGCTTGTCTTTGTCCTTTGTATCTAAGATCTTACAGTTTGTAAGATCTAGGGTTCTTGGGGGGGGGGGGGTTCTTTGGGTTGGGTTAATAAGATTTTGTCACCATTTTTGTCGCTATTTCTGTTGTTCATTGTTTGTGTAACCCCCGCGAAAATTTCGAGCTTTCAAAAACTTTTCTATTTCTTTCGAAAGTATTTCGTTAACCGATATTTAAATATAATCAATTTAACGTAACATACATTCTGAGACAAAGATATAAGTTACACATACCCTTCATATAGCTTAGATATAAGTTACACATACCCTAAATACCCTTCATATAGCTTAAATATTATGTTAATGGTGCTAACCATGTTGATCTGAGAATGGAATTAAAGTGTAGGTAAAATATTTTTGGCGTATTCAAAGGTTTGATGCTGGGATACAATGATCGAATTCGAAAGAACAATCGAATGGTTTATCACACATTGGAAGAAGGTACTATGTTGTTGCAACTTATATTGTATTAAATTATGTATGATGTGTAGTGCTTCGCATTTCTTTATTTTCCATATTTAGAAAGTTGTATTCGCATGTCTATTTTTAGAAACTTGTATTCGTATTTCGTTTCCAACCTTGTAATCCGAGACTTCAATCATAATGGAAAATTCGTATTTATATCAATCATACTTGTATTTAGGGATGAGATTTTTTACCGAAATACCGGTACCATACCGATGCCGTACCGATCATAAACGGTACCGGTGTCGGTAATAGATTTTTCGAAATTCGGTATCGGTAAAAAACGGTATCGGTACCGGTATTTTTCGGTAAATACCGGTATTAATACCGAATTTAATAATCATCGGTAAAAAGCATGGAATCCATTGAAGTAAGTTAATTTTTTAATGGTTTGGTTATAAATTATCAATATATATTTTCTTACTTTTAGATTTTTAATATCTTTGTGTTTGGTTGTGTAAGGAAACGACACTATTGTTGAAGAAATCCCTTTTGTCGAACTTGATGGTGACTCGAAATTGGGTAAAAGTCGAACCCATGGATGTTTAATATGTTTACCTTTTTTTACATTCCTCTATATATTACTTTAGTTCAGTTAATAATGGATGGATGAGTTGCACATGATATTTTTTTAGGTAAAACAATGGATGACACCAAAGCGGTACCAATGTGGTAAAGTACCGAAATACCGGTACCGATACAGGTACCGTACCGGTACCGAATCTATAAATACGGTACGGTAATCGGTATCCACATTTCCTCAATTTCGGTAACGGTATTTACGGTATCGGTACCGGTACGGTACCGGTATCGTACCGATCTCATCCCTACTTGTATTTATGCAATCAATCGTTCAGATACGTGTTTATACGCAAAACCGAGACTTATCATGCACATGTTATCACTCATACACGCATAATATGTAACACATGCATACATACACGTTCTATACTTGAATACCCAAAAAATATAAACTTTTAACACAAAATAACAAACCTTTAAGAGTTCAGGGGCTAAAGTGTAAGAAATCAAACTTCAGTTGGGAAACTAACATGCTGCGTCGCGCGGGCACGTTACCCTTTGCCCGCCGCGTAGAAGCATAATCCGCATAATGTTAATTTACCAAATCCAGATTCCATCTTTTCCACCTCCTTTCTTCCCCAATCACCTTCAAACCTCATTAAAACTCAAACCCTACTCAAACACTATATAACCAAGCCTCTTATACCTTCATTTCACTTTTCCAACACTCTAAACTCATTCAAAACACTCTCAAGATCTGATCTTTTGCAGGTTTGGGCAATATAATATCAAGTTTATAAGTGAGCTTCAAACTCACTTTTCTTTCTCTTCTTCATAAATTCTTGCTTCAAACTCATATGGAACACCTCTAGAAATGTTTCCACAAGTTTACCATGGTAAACTAAGGTGGAACATCACCATTTTGAGGTCTAAACTTTCTTTTTTGTTAAACTTTTACATAAACTTTCTATAAACTTTTTATGCATGTGGTAATCTTACACCTACATTGCTTCTAACCAAACCCATGGTTATGGGGCTTGAGTATGGTTGATTCCCATGAGTTTAGAGGCCCAAACACCTCCTAAACTTTATGTTATAAAGGTTCCAAGTAACCTAGATAAATGTTGAAACCATCCAAGCTCACCACCTTTAATATGGTGATACTAACCATGGAAGGCTTATTTTTATATATAATATTAAAATCTTTATGCATCAAAGAATTGTTCCATATATTCTTGTGCATATAAGAGTTGTACTTTGTGTGTAAATGACTAAATTGCCCTTATAGTTAACAAAATTGGCGGATGATTTTAAAAATTAGGACTCAAAGGGATATAAAAGTGGCTGTAGGGACTCAGTGTCACACCCCGACCACGTAAAACAACAAACCGCGGCGGAAACGTCAGGGAGTGTCATAACAGAATCATTGTTTCACAACCATGGATTAGAAAGTTTCGTTTTATTGAATTATTGAACTCATTGTTTTAATACAAATCAGATAAATACAAATAATTGTCTCTCAAGTTTTAAATTCGCTAAGGCACAAGTCCATCCTATGTGTGGCATGCATCAACAATCATCACATAGCAGCACCTGAAACATATGTGAAAACATGTACGTCAGCATAAAAATGCCTGTGAGTAACATAGGTTTTGTGTATTAGATTCATGGCTTTGGATAACACATGAAAAGATTTTATGTTTTCAAAAATAGCCATGAATCCTTGTAAAAGTTTTGTTTCTAAAATGCGTCGTTTTGGTAAAATGTTTATAGTACATACGAAAATGTACTTTGGTTTTGAAATAAGCGGATGAGTAGTATATCTAAATATACTTTAGTTATGAAATAGTTAAATAGATAGTATAACAAAATATACTTTGGTTTTTGAAATAAAAGATTTGGTAGTATATCATAAGTATACTTCGGTTTAAGAATGCAAGCATCGGTAGTATATTAAATTATACTTTGGTTCAGTAAATAACATATCAACTATGTTTTGGTTTGAAAATAGCACATCAACTATGCTTTGGTAGTAAATTAAAATTTACTTTAGTTCATGAAATAACAAAGTCGGTAGTATATCAACTATACTTTAGTAAATAATAACACGTTGGTAGTATGTCAGAACATACCTAAATCGTGGTTTGGTAGTATATCAAATTATACTTTAGTAAACAATAGCATATCAAATTATTCTTTAGCAAAACAGTATCACGTTGGTAGTATATCGAAATATACCATAAATCGTGATTTAGCAATACATTCAAACCTTAGTGCATCAAACTACACTTTAGAGACTATAGAAATACCACAAAGGCAAATTCTATTTGTTTAAAATTTGGTTTCTGACAATCCATACAACAGGAA